>JARKNS010000004.1:33567500-36067500 GCA_029990575.1 Petunia axillaris subsp. axillaris
AGTTCGATTTTTGTCCTCACAAGGTTGACCCAAGAGTAGCATTCCATTTAGAGGAACAAAATCAAAAGAGTTCATCATCACATGACCGTCCCACCTTCTCTATCCCCAGTATTGCCTTAGTTGGATGTGTCTTGAATTCTGGTAGATCCGAATTGAACAGGCCCCAGAAAGGCTCACGCAAGTTTGTGTCATCACATGAAGATAGCGGAAGAAGTCCTTAGGCTTGCATTAAGTTTACGTGCACGAAAGAACTCGGTGCTTGAGATATCTTCATGTGATCATACAAACTTTGCACAACCTTGTCGCAAGCCTTCTGGGGTCAGGTTGCAATTTGGATCCATCAGAATCCAAGACACATTCAACAGACTTTTATGCAATCTCGGCATCTTGTTCACAGAGAAAGCATATTCAACTGCCCCAGGGCTTTGGGTCAACAGTAAAGGGTGTCCAGTGTGCGATCTGTGATAGGGGCATGTCTAGTATTTAAGTGGAGAAGGGTACAGGGCGAGCCATAATCCACCTAATATCGAAAGCAAAAAACACTGAATTCTCGCTTATAAAAGAGAGAGAAAGACAGGAGAGAGAGAGAGAGAGAGAGAGAGAGAGAGAGGGAGTATATTCAACCATGATCATATGCTTTTCTCCTTGACCTCGTGGCGGAAGAGGGAGTAGCAACGGGAATGAGCAGTCCATGATACCAGAAACAGAAATATTGAGCTGCATTTTGGGTAGCTAACCACATCTTTCTTCTCCTAAAAATTAACTAGTATTTTAAGAAAGTAAAATGAGATCACCAAAGGTCATTGTGAAGGGATTTCAGGTCGGTCTCATTTTCCCTTACTCATAAAACTCTCGAGAAAGCATAGCTCTAAGTTGAATGATCTAGCTAAAATATCCACTTAACTCATGCGTAGACTAATATTCAGACATAACCTGACACTTGTTGAGTCGTATCTTTTTTAGTCAAGTCAGATTGTCGGTCCATGTTAGCTAAATTCACTGAAGTTCTAAGCTAAAGTAGAAAACACTTAGTCTATTCCTATTTATTTAGTTGCATGGAAGCTTGATGAAGAAAAAATTATCACATTCTCAGCTTTTTCCCCTTTTCTGTAGGGTGAGTATGCAGTTGTCCATTTTAATAGGTAATTATGACATTCATAATATCTTAACATCAAAGAGTTATATCTTCAGTTAAAGACGAAGTATTTGCTAGACAATCTTTATCAGATGACCCTCCCAAACATGATCTATTCAGAAGCACAGTTAGTTTCGAACTTCGTGAAGAACTCCATTCTAATCCAATTACAAAGTTCCAAATAACTACCATTCTTGTCATCAGCTAGTAAGTACTGCAACAACTTACCTGGTTAATGGATCGGAAGAGCACGGTGATACTATGATAGGCTGTATGATGATACATTTATCAAGATCTTTGATACTACGCAAATATTAATGACATAACAAAAAACGCAAACATGTTTGTGTTCACCATAATAAGATATATAAAAAATTGAATCTCACAAGCAAAAGGTTAAGACAGCCAATAAACTACTCACTCCTTTCTGAACGCTACATTTGGCTGGGGTGAAAAGAGGAAGAGTGGGAGAACTGGAAGTAAAAGAGGATGTTTAGGTGTTTTTTTTCCCTTTTGAGAAAGGAAGTAATAGAGGAGCACAAGTAGAATTGGAGGGGTTGAATTTTTATCCATCTAGGACTCTTTCGCCCCTTCAGAAGTTGGAAGGTAAGGAGGAATTACATATATTTTCCTCCCCATGGAATTATCAAAACAACGCCTAAAGGAATTAAGATGGTAAAATTCTTACTACTTTACTGCTCTCTTCCTTTGTTGGAACCATTGATTATATTGAACTTCTAAGAAATCCCAGCTACAAGTACCAGCTATGCATATTTAAACATGTATAATGTATAATATATTTGGTGTTTGTTTCACCAAGATGTTGGTGTAAATGCATTATGTATCATTTAAGAAAGAGCGAAAACAGCTACAACTATTTTCAAACTAATCTATCGATTTATTTGCAGTAAATTCTGTGAATAAATTGACAAGGTATCATGCTTTCTACAAATATAAGAGCATAAGCAAATGTGTTAAACATGTCTCACAACACTTTCCAGACAACAACTATGCCACAATCTCAAACAAGTTGGAAACACAATATATGAATCCTCTATTTCAAAATGTTCAAGTTAGAGCTTGCTCACCGTTTTGATATCATCAAAGCCTTCTTCATACTGTCCACCTATATCATTAACAACCACAAAGTTCCTCCTACACTTTGTCTGCTTCCTTAAATTCTTATAACTACCCTTAAATGCTTTTGCTGAAAACTTCAAATCTACAAAAGAACTGCTCAATTCCAATGAACCAACACGTGGCAACTGCTTCCTCCTACCAACTAAAACTGAATCTCCAATACTCAAATTGCCAGTAGGCAAAGCATCCAAACACAAACATGGACTTGAATGAGAATCCACCATAGATGAACCAACAACAGATAATGCCCCCACCATTATAACCAAAATTCAAAACCAAATATTTCAAGAAAATAAGAAATACCCAAATGAAAACAAGTGGAAAAATGAAGATGGTATCCAAAAAGATTGGATTACGACAAGTAATATTCACAGGTTTATGCACTTAGACAAAGGAACAAGACAAGGTACAAAGTGAGGTATTTTGAGGCAAGCAAAAGGAAAGAAAAGTAAAAAATGACTTGAAAATGTTGTTTATCAATACAAAATATTTGAGGTCCAAAATATTCCAACCACATAAAGATTTTTCAACATTAGGATCAAAGAGATTCAATAAAAGGGTGTGTGTAGTTTTGTTGGTTCACCTTTCTTGATTCCCTACATACACCTGGACGGTTTGGTTTCTAATTTAGTGGCTTGATTAACCACGTCTAAGGACCAACGACTAATAACTAACGTGTTCAATTCTAAGTTTTCCAACCAAGCCTGCATGTTACTTGTGGGAAATGTAGAAAATAGAAACCTATGCTTTTGAATGGGAATAGAGCTGTCAAAAATAAAATAAAATAAAATAAAAGGCGAAAATAGTTATGGAGTACTAAATTTGAGAATATTAAGTAAAAATTTTGTGTAGGAGCTCGTTTGACGCGCGCTAATTAATTTTGTAGTCATCAAAAATAAATTCGTTAATAAATATTCATTTTTGGACAAGTCTCAATATAAAATTTTGTTCAAAGCTCTCGTATTTTGCTATGGGATTGAACCTTTATATATAAAGTTTCATAACAAAATAATGGGACCTTTGAACATGCTAGTTCAAGGTCTCATTATTTTGTTATGGGACTTTATATATAAAGTTTCAGTCCCATAACAAAATAATGAGACCTTTGTTATGAGATAAAATCCCATCATTTTGTTATGGGATAAAGTCTCATAACAAAATACTTGGACTTTGAACTTTGAACAAAATTTGTTCAAAGTCAAGTATTTTGTTATGAGACTGAAGCTTTATATATAAAGTCTCATAACAAAATAATGGGGCTTTGAACAAAACTTGTTCAAAGGCCCAATATAAAATACAGAGACTAGTCTGGGGTGTTTTACAACGCTAATGGAGCGTAAGTGTGCGCGCGAATTTTTGGCTATTTCTCAATTAATTTTGAAACTGTGGATAAAACTCATTGAACGCGTCCAAAAATTGTTACGCATCAAAATTTCACGAATATTAACTAACAAGTGCACAATTATACAATAATTTGTAAATCAAACTCAATACATTAGCATATATTGTATTAAAACAAAATAATGAGCACTTTCGCAAATTATATTCAAACTGATTAACGAATTCAAAGCATAGAGTAAATTATAATTCTGATCGAAATAACAAGGGTACTTATAGAAATAGGACATTATCTGGCACCCTGTCCGAGATTTGAATCCATAAGAAAAGTCTTACAAAAATGATCCCAAAAGAAAGTTCTAACGAACGCTAGATTTTATTAGCAGAGACATGGAGATTGTTAGGAACTCCCATCTAGCGGTCTCCAATAACTTTTCTTAATGAGGCCCTTTTGCATAAGATTTTTTTTATAGGGTCAAAATTGTACCAACAATGTCAATGTCTTTCGCACAAAAAACTTCAAAGAAAAAATCAATACACCTTTGCTTAGAGGTGTTCATGGGGCGGTACAGCTCGGGTTTGAGCTTATCGGTAACGGTATATCGGTTAACGGTATTTAATTATGTAAACCAATACCGTACCAATAAGCTATCAGTTATCGGTTCTTAACGGTTCGGTAGTTAACGGTTCGGGAACTGGTATACCGAAATAATGCACGAATTCTCGGTGGATGGTTGTCATAGATAAGATTTTTCATTACTATGAACAACCACTAAAGTAACAGACAAACCATCCAAACAAATTAATTAAACAAGTGTAATCAACAAGTGAAGTTTAATCTATAAATTAAAGTTGTAAATTAAATTTTAATGACTTAATATACTAATAATAAATAAAATAAATATATAAAAATTATAAAAAATTACCTTATCGGTTATTGGTACGGTAACAGTAAAGAGATATAGAAACTGTTACCGTACCGATATCTTATCGGTATTGGGAATTAATACCATTACCGAACCAATAACCGTTATACCGATAGCGTTAAGCTTATCGGTAGCGGTAGCGGTTCGGCTAATGGTACCGGTTCGGTTTTGCACACCCCTACCTTTGCTTGTTAAAACCTCATAAAAAAGCTGCTCCTTAGAGTTATTTAAAAAAATGAATTACACCACATGAATACTTACTAGAACATTAAACAATAAATAAAAATATTACTTTTTTATTTTAACTATAAATATTTAGTAAATGTGTTACATATTTTCTAGCCACAAAACTTAAGGAACGATCAAGCACTATATGTGCTTTAGATAGAGGGGAAATTGTTTAGAGTTATAGTATCATCTTTTGTAGTGCGGTGGCAAAGACTCAAATCAATTTTTCATTTTCAGTCAGTTCGGACAAGATTTCTATCTCTTGAGGACAATCAGATGCTTTCGAAGAATCGGACCCCTCACATGCTGAAGAAAGAAAGCCCCTCTCTTTTAATCGCCCGCCTATCGTATCGGCTCGGCTTCGTCCTCGAAGCTACTACTTCCGCCTCTCTAGGCATGAGAGATAGCTCATGACTGGTAAGTGTAGTTGAGTGGAATCAGTTACTTTAGCTCTGCTAGAGTCAAAGCTGCATCCGAAAGAGAATAGGAAAAAAGCTGTAGCCTTTGGCTACCACGCGAGCCTTGTAGCGATCAATAGTCCCATCAGACTTAGATTGCCAGGTTATCCCGAGTGAGAATCTTACGATCCAACATATGATTTTGGCTAGGATCTAGAGATCAAAGGGAATTAAGAAAAAGAGCTCTTTGAATGATCGGCCTATAATTAAGTGGGAGACTTGACCGCGAGAAAAATTCAGGAGTTGGGGAGAAGCTGGTAGTTATAAGAGCTTGTAAGAGGATGGGAGATATGGATAATATGTGGAGTAAGACTACTGATTGCATTAGGGGAGCAACTAAAGAGGTGTTAGGGGTTTCGAAAGGTAACCCTAGTAGGCACAGAGGAAACTGGTGGTGGAATGAAGTGGTCCAAGTAAGAGTGGAGAGTAAGAAGGTTGATTATATGAAGTTACTGGAGAGCAAAGACGAGGAAGAATGGAGGATGAATAGAGAAAGACATAAGTCTGCGAAGAAGGAGGCAAAATTAAAGTGTTCTATCTTTAAGACAACATCTTTAATTGAATGCTTGTATAAAGAAATCGTGGACAAAGGTAGGGAAAAGAAGCTATATAAGCTCACCAAGGCGAGGGAGTGTGTTTGTGTCATGGCTTGGGAAATCCTCCTCCCTTTGAGCTATTTTTTGGGGTAGAGTTATGTTCAAACCCAAGAGTACCCAAGTGTGAATTTATTACCGTAACCATATGTGTATCGCTTGTGCTCAACTTTTATAACTTTTAGATGCTACACTTACACCCTCACTTGGACGTACTTTATAGTTCTTAATTATGAACCTAAAGTTACCAAAAGCCTTAGCATATGTCCTATGAGTTCTGCACTGGAAGCTCAAGCATGCACTTAAACTTTTTGATTGCATCGCAACGACAGTGTTTTGCCAATCAATTAAAAAAAATTCGGAAAAAATCCTCACCGTTGAGAAAACTTTGATAAACATTGAGTAAGTCGTTGATTCTTTCCAAATAAAATAACACTTGTTCAAATCTCCAGAACAAGAGTGAGTTGTAGATCCATGTAGATATTATTTTTGCACATTAACTCTGATGTAATACAATAAATTTTAAGGATGTAAAAAGAAAATAAAAAAAATAATAGGAGTATGCGATTAATAAGTGCTAGTAGAAAAGTCACCATAATGCTCTATATCCTGGGTATCTTTAACTAGATTACATTTTCCCATGCTCAACATGGGCCAACATGTGTAAAAATTGTTAAGGTGGATCGGGTGATATGTGGTGTATTATTTTTTTTTTTTATTGGAGGAAAAAGTTTTCCCTTGTAAAAGAAGGAAAAATATTTTTCAAATTTGATAATTCATAAGTTTTGATGCATACAATTCTCACAACCATAATTTTTTTAACTAAATTGACAAAAAAATTTAAATAATTCGAGAAATCTCTAACTATACTACAAAAGATATTGGGTTATTCATCTTTTGGAACTTGGCAATACGAGCAAAAAATTCAAAATATTTGAAATAATTCATGTACTCATGCGTTACTATTAAAAATATAATCTTTAAGGTAGTAAATGGATAAAGTATACACACTCAAAGAGCTCGTACAACTAATCCTCTCGATGAAAATATTGTATCTGCATATTATAAATATTCATAGATTGTTCATATACACACTATTAATATTATTGCAACAAAGGGGATCATGTCACCTAATTGAATCGAATGAAAAAATAACTATAAAAACAATTATTAGGTTTAGAAGAGTAATGGTAATATCGTTAGACAAAGACAATAAAAAAACCTAATTTATTCAAACATACCAAGGTGAAGACACGCGACATGCAAATATAATACTCCCTCCGTTTAAAAAAGGATGAACCTATTACTACTTGAAGGGTCAAACAAAATTATGTTTGACCACATATCTTACAAATATTTTCTAACTATTTTGAACTGTTAACTATTGTGACTTATAGTATTTTTCATGTAGTTTCTAAATATGTAAATTTTATTTCAAAAAATTTAAAAATTTGATGTGCAAATTTTCGGTCAAAATTAGTCAATTTGACCCTCGTACTCCGCAAAGGTTCATTCTTTTTGAAACGAAGGGAGTAGTTAAAAGTTGAACATGCAACTTAAAAATTATGCTTCTGTAAGTTAGAAAGAATATTTTTTTTATGAAAAAAATATTAATATGCTATAACTACAAAGATAATCTACCAGCAAAATAATTGGTTTCTTGAAAAAAATATTATTATTTATATTTTTACACTTTTTATTTCAACCAACAAAAGTAGCTAAAAAAAGTTAAGCCTGCACAAAAAGAAAGACAATGGGACATCTACCCTACATATGATATCTCAAATATTCAACACCACAAAGTAGCTCAAAAAATTTAATCCTTCACACGAATAGAAAGGCAAAAGCAAATCTACAATCTCATATATGAAGTCCCCAAATATTAACACCACAAAATTATCTCAAACAACAACGTTAACAATCTTCATTCTTATCACAAGATCCATCACTCCTCTTGGCCAAGTCATTTAGTTGTAAACATATTTAAAACTGATGATGAACTCTATAAATAAAATGAGAATGTATCGTTACGTGGCTTTTGGGGTCGGTCTAAACTCATATAAATTTGGTTCAATTGGATTTGAAACAACTTCGAGTATGAAACTCCAATGAGATCCAAAAATACTCGTATGTTGAACAGTGTGTGTCGGGTGTTGAGTCTTTGTTCTACATCGCATAAAGAAAGGGAAAAAAATCTAAATATTAGATTTCGGTAATCCTTCTATCTTTAAGCTGGAGTATGGTAAGGCCTAAGCCCAAGTGTGAATTTATTATGGTATCAGAGCTCGTTACTTCTCTAATTAATTGACCTCTCTGAGCACACATGTCCCAATTAGCCCGAGATAGCTCTTGCCGTGCGGAGGGGGCATCCGCACACATCATTATCCACGCCCCGCTCATGATTGGTCTGGGTCTATGCGTGCACGAGTGAGGGGGTTTTGAAGAGTGTATGTGTGTCACCACCTAAAGAAAGGGCGAAATGCCCAAATATAAAACTTGGACAATACTTCTCCCTTTGAGCAAGCTTTTGGGTGGAGTTATGCCCAAACCCAAGAGTAGCCAAGTGTGAATTTATTGTCGTACCTATATGTGTATCGCTTGTGCTCGACTTTTATAACTTTTAGATGCTACACTTACACCCTCATTTAGATGTACTTTATAGTTTTTAATGAACCTAAAGATACCAAAAGCCTTAACATATATGATATGAGTTATGCTCCGGAAGCTCAAGCACACACTTAAACTTTTCGACTGCATTGCAACGATAGTATTTTGCCAATCAAAAAATTATTTATGGCAAAAATACTCACCCTCGAGAATACTTTGATTAACATTGAGCAAGTGGTTGATTCTTTCCAAATAAAAGAACACTTGTTAAAAGCTCCATAACAAGGGATAGCTATAGATCCACATAGATATTATTTTTGCACATTAACTCTGAAGTAATACAATAAATTTTAAAGGTATGAAAAAAATAAAAAAAATAGGAGTAGGCAATTAGTAAGTGCTAGTAAGAAAGTTACTATACGGGAACGGTCTCTCCACCTTGGTGGGGATAAGGTCTGCATACAGCTTACCCTCTCCAGACCCCACTTGTGGGATTACACTGGGTATGTTATTGTTATTGTTGTTGTAGAGGAAAGTTACTATAGTGCTTGTATCTTTAACTAGATTACGTTTACCCCTGCTCAATACGGACCCAACATGTGTAACAATTGTTAAGGTGAGTCGAGTGATATATGGTGTTTTGTTCTCCTTTAATTGGAGGAAAAAGTTTTCCCTTGTAAAAGAAGTTTAGTTGTAGCCATATTAAAAGAACTGATGGTGAACTCTACAAATAAAATGAGAACGTTCCGTTACGTTGTTCTTCTGGTCGGTCTGGACTCATACGAACTTGGTTCAATTGGATTTGAAACAATTTCGAGTATGAAACTCCAACGAGATTCGGAAAGACCCTTATGTTGAAAGGTGCGTGTGTGGTGTTGGGACTTTTTCCCACACCACCCAAAGAAAGGGCAAAATACCCAAATATAAGGCTTGGGCAATCCTCATCTCGTTAAGCTGAGGTGGAGTTAGGTCCAAGCCCAAGGGTGTCCAAGTGTGAATTTATTATAGTAAAAACGATAGTGTTTTGCCATTCAAAAAATTATGTATGGCAAAAACCCTCAACCTCGAGAATACTTTGATTAACATTGAGCTAGTGGTTGATTCTTTCCACATAAGAGAACACTTGTTCAAAGCTCCATAACAAGGGAGAGTTATAGATACACATTGATATTATTTTTGCACATCAACTCTGAAGTAATACAATAAATTTTAAATATATGAGTAGAAATTACAAAAAAATAATGGGAGTAGACAATTACTAAGTGTTAGTAGGAAAGTCATCATAGTGCTCGTATCTTTAACTAGATTACATTTACCCGTGCTCAACATCATGCTCAACACAGTACCAGTATGTGTAACAATTGTTAAGGTGAGTTGGGTGATATTTGGTGTGTTGTTCTCCTTTATTTGGAGGAAAAAGTTTTCCCTTTAAAAGAAGTTTAGATGTTGCCATATTAAAAAAACTGATGGTAAACTCTACAAATAAAATAAGAACATTCCGTTACGTTGTTCTTCTGGTCGGTCCAGACTCATACGAAGTTGGTTTAATTGGATTTGAAACAATTTCGAGTATGAAACTCCAACGAGATTCGGAAAGACCCTTATGTTGAAAGGTGTGTGTGTGGTGTTGGGACTTTTTCCCACACCACCCAAAGAAAGGGCCAAATGCCCAAATATGAGGCTTGGGCAATCCTCATCTCTTTAATCCGGGGTGGAGTTAGGCCCATGAACAAGGGTGCCTAAGTGTCAATTTATTATTGTTTCAGAGCCAGGTCCGACTCTATTTAATCGACCCTTCAATCACACGAGTGCCTGCACATAATACTGTCCACACTCAGACCATGGTGGGTCTGGGTGTGCGGGGGGAGGGAGGGAGTGTGAGGGATGTTGAAGAGTGTGTGTTTGGTGTTGGGACTTTATCCCACACTGCCCAAAGAAAGGGAAAATGTCCAAATATAAGGCTTGGGCAATCCTCCTCCATTTGAGCTAGCTTTTGGGGTGGAGTTATACCCAAGCCCAAGGGTACCCAAGTGTGATTTGATTATCGTAAGCATATGTGTATCGCTTGTGCTCGACTTTTATAGCTCTTAGATGTTACACTTACACCTTCATTTGGATGTACTGTGGAAGGTCAAACACGTACTTAAGCTTTTCAATTAGATTGCAACTATAGTGTTTTGCTTATCAGAACATTATTTACGGCAAAACCCCTCACTCTTGAACATACTTTAATTAACATTGAGCAAGTGGTTAATTCTTTCCACATAAAAGAATACTTGTTCAAAGCTCCATAACAAGAGAGAGTTGTATATCCACGTAGAGATTATTTTTTCACATCAACTCTAAAGTAATACAATAAATTTTAAGGGTATGAAAAGAAAATAAAAAAATAATAAGAGTAGGCGATTAATAAGTACTTGTAGGAAAGTCAGTATAGGCTCTATATCATGGGTATTTTTAACAAAATTATGTTTGTCCGTGCTGAACACGTGCTCGACATATATAATAAATATAAAGGTGAGTCAGGTGATATATGTTGCCTTGTTCTCTTTAAGTTGAGGAAGATAATTTCCCTTGTAAAGGAAACATTGTAATCACCTAATTTTGGCACGAATACAGAAAAATTGCTCAAAATAACTGTGTTAGATTCCTACGATTTTTGCCGAAACTTTCCTAAATTTTGTCTCTATTCTAACCAAAATTGTCTTTAATTAGGATGTAAAATTTGAAAATTAAGTAACTACTTGTTATGTGTTAATTGTGATTCTATATTTTTAATTGTGGAGTTTTCATTTAGTTAATTGTGTGTATTTTGAATAAATGTAGACTCTTTTAATGGCCATACATGTAAAATACATAGCCCAAAATGTTGGCCCGTCAGCCCACTCATTTACCCGGCCCATACCCCTCCTATATAAGCTTAAAACCCTCATTTCCCCCATTTTACACCCTCTAGCTTCAAAGCTGGCGAAGCCCTGCTGAAATTCCCACTCCACCGCCGGAAATCGCCTACCACCCGTGGTCCTCCGCCGCTGCGCCGCCGCCGGCCACCACCTCCGGTGGCCAGAAAATACAAAAACTATACCATTCGTAAGATCTCAACCCCCTCTTTCCATTTCCGCCATTGGTTTTCTCAAAAAGTGGTTCAATTTTCGTAGATCGGGCTTCAAAGAGGCTGTCCAACCTCAACTCCGGCCACCATTCGATTTTTTCGGTAAGTTTTTTTTTTGTTCTTTTTCATCCCCTCTCTTTCCCTAGTACATCCCATACCCCAGTTTCTCCGTTCCTTTCTCTGCTGCCCGTTTTCTCTCTTCTCATTTTTTTTTTCTTTCTTTCTTCTTGTTTTGCCAATGAGGACTGTGAGGATGATTTGTTTGAGATGGAGGGGCTGTTTTCAATCTTTGAACGGAGGGGGCTGTTAAGAGTTTGATTTGGTGCCTGGGATGATGATGGTTTGTTGGTTGATTCAAAATTGAGGGGTATGATGTAGGGGCTGTTTCTGAGATGAACCCGGGGCTGTGATTGATTGCTTGTGATGGTGAGGTAAAGGCTGTGACGAGGATGATTGTAGGGGCTGTTTGTGCGTGATGGTGCTGCGATGGTGTAGAAACAGTGGCTAAGGCAGTCGACATCGAGTTGTTGGCGGCGTATATGGTGGCGGGCTAGGAATTGTAAGCCATTTCTTTCTTTTTTCCTTTGCTTTGATTAGGTGTGAATCATTTGGATATTAGTAAAGTTAGTATTGTTAGTTAGATAATTTTATGAATACCATGTTATTGTTAATAAAATTGTTGTTCGCACGGTATCAATGAATATATGCGCTCGGTTTGTATGTAGCAATGGATGTTAGTTCAAATTCGTACTTGAGTATTCCATGGCTTGTTCTTGTGATTTTGGAGTGTTGGTTATTATCAAGAGAGCGCTAATTTGTGTTGTCCATTTCAAGTATGATGGTCTGCCTGTTTGTGTTTGAAAAAGCTTATGTGTATTTGACTAAACATAGAATTGTTTGAATTAGTTTTGAGTATGAGTTTTGCCTATGATTAAGAATGAAATGTGTTTCCATTATGAAGTGTGCTCCCCTGTTAAGTTTGCTTTGAGTTAAAACTTAGTAGACTGTGAGCTTTCCTTTATTTTCTTAATAGCAGTAACTCACAATAGTTTGTTCACTTAGCTCTGTAAGTATGTGTTTTGTGTAATATGGTATTGTGTCTAGCATGAAACCAGTTTTTGTTTAGTTCTATTTAGTTTGGGGCTGATTTAGTTTGTTTGGTTGAGCCCTAGTCCTTCTAGTTAGTGTAATGAGTATTGGGTGTCCTTTTAGAGGGCTCAACTTGTACATTTTTTTCAGCTTATAGGACAAGTTTAGGTGGCTGAAATAGTCATTTTTTCAGCTGCTCTACTATGCTGAAAATAGCCAAAAATATTCAAGTGTAGGGGTGTGGGCTTGTACTTTTGTACAAGTCCATACCCTACCGTTAGGCTCTCAATTTCAGCCATAAATAGGGCCATTTATTACCCTCTTTCAGAGGAACAACCAGCTGAAAATAGAGAGCAAAACATTTTTTTAAAAAAAATAGTAAGTTTGAAGAAAAGATTTAGAACCAAAAGACTTTATATTAAGGGTCTTTTGGGGTATAAATCGACTAGTTTTAAGGGTTAAATAGAGGTAAAAAGGGCTGTCTTAGTGGCTGATTCTTTGGAGTATAAGTTGTTGCTTTTGGCTTTTGTTTTGCTATTCCATTTGCTTCCTAGCTTGGGAATTTCTACACAAGGTAAATACTTTCTTAACCTTGTATTTATTTTGAGTCATTTGGTCATGAAAATGATATGAATTAGAATGTTTAAAGGTCTCAATCTTGTATCTTGTATGTATATTTTTTTGTTAATTTAGTTTTAAACTGACTTTTATTAAAAGTGGGAAAACAAAAGAAATATATAGGGTATTTTTTTTGCGTATCCACTTTTGAGCTACTTATGTGGGTAGGAATATGCAAACCAAGGCCTTTAAACATGATTCGGTGGACTGTTTTCTTACTATCGCCAGATTGTCTAAAAAATGTTAAAACATGACAGATTTGATAGAAATAACATAAATAGGACATGTAGTGCAATTTTCCAAGTTTGAATGATTTCAGTATTTGTAGGCAAATATAGGACTAATCTTGACAAGTAAATGAAAAGAGGAATAATTGTGCAAATTTTTGGGAGGCCAATAAAGCAAAAGCCCAATTCTGAAAATGGCGTAGATGCTGTTGAAACATTAAATTTCTTTGATAAACAGCCACCCTTTTGACAAATCAGCCATGGTTGAGATAACATATATATATATATACACACACACACACACACATATAAAATATCATGGTTTCTTTTTTGCAAAAATACCTTAAAGCAGCCTATCTTCGCAAAAGAATTCGGCCCATATTAGTTAAAATGGCGTCAATTGTGCAAGTTTTCCTTTGCATAAATAGCTCATAAGGCAGCTTTTATTTAATAAAACGGTCATTATTTAGATAAATAGTCATATTTTCGCTTCCCCGTTGTTAAACTTTTAAACCAAATGTTACTATTTAATATTTAATACGATTAGGCAAATCAATAGGTACGATAAGACCTCCATTCGATTTAAGCATAACGATAAGTGTGATTTGTGGTCCGCTTATTACGCGAGAAAAAGTAAAATAAACCGAACTCTAAATTATAATTTTTTTGAAGTTAATTAAATTCTTTCAAATTCGTCCAGTCCTCCGTGAGGTTGGATAGGAGTGACGCTTTAAGATTTTCTGTATCAAAGTACAAGTTCAAATTAATGGCATTAATAAAACAACCATATTTAATAAATTAAAATTGCGGCAATAAAGCAACTGTGCTTGGCACAGGACTCGAGGGTGTCTAATACCTTCCCGAGAGTCAACTGAGAACCTTACCCGAATCTCTAAACGCAGACCATTAGATGAGTCAGAGGTGTTCCAAGGTACCTTCTGGTGACTTGGCACACCTTAAACTATGTCAAGTGGCGACTCCGAGTTTTCTCTAAATAACTTTGTACCTCTTGAAAACCAGTCACGAACCTTTAAATAATAAACACTCCGCAACCCCACAGTTAATTAATTTTTTAGGGCGTGACATATTTTTTAAATTTGATAGTTTACTCTCATCTCCTTCCTACATTAACATCCCCCTCACCCCCACCCCATCCCTCAGCCAGTCCACCCCGCCCCCAACCACCCCCACCCACCTCCATCCTACCAAACACATTCATCCTACCCTGCATCAGATAGTTAGAAATTTATTATTTGGCAATCAAACACACAAAAAAAAAGTGGTCAAATTTACCCCTCAACTACTAGAAATTGAGAAAATTTGCCCTTCATTTGAAAATGATATCAATTATACCCCTACCGTTAATCAAATGGGTCACTTCTACCCTTAAAAACTAGCAGTAAGCCACCTGTGATTTTAACCACTATAATATAATTTACTTGCTGACATGGATCATTGATTCAATACATGTAGCGGTACTTTTAACCAACTTCATTTTTTTTTTTTTACTTTTTCTTTTTTGCTTATTCATTTTGTTTGTTTTCCAAAAGCCCCGCGTAACTTTTTGTTCTTTTTTCTTTTACCGTTCCAATTGGCTACTTTCTCTTCTACTATGATCAACGCTTCACTCACCTCCACCGTTACTATTTTATTCCACCGCTGCCGCTACCACTCTAAATTTATTCCTTTCTTTCTTTCTCTCCCACAAGAAAAATAAGAAGTGAAAACAAAATCCATTTAAAATATTTGGTGGTGCTAAAGTGGCTTTTAAACTGCATATTTGAAAACTAATCATGATTACTAAAATTCTTCACATCCATAGAAGGCTTCCACCAGTAGTACAATAATTCTTACTTTTTCATTCTTTGAGCTCTCGAAGATGGTGTATAAATGCTTCAATTTCGTGATTTCTGAGATCCGATCAAAGGTTCTTGACTATTTTTTCATTGATTAAGTTACCAATTGGCTTAACTTTTTTTTGGCCAGTTGCTGGCTCGCTGCGTAGTGTAGATATAGATGGGTTTCGGATCAGTGGGTTAATAAGTTGGGTCAAATAGGTTATTGGGGTTTTATTTTCCACATGTATTTGTATTTAAATGTGGAATAATCTGATGTTGAGAGTTGTTAGTCATATGGGTAGAAGTAAGCCATTTGATTAACGATAGGGGGTATAATTGATACCAATTTTAAATGAAAGGCAAAATTGCCCGATTTCTGATAGTTGAGGGTAAATTTGGTCATTATGAAACCAGTGGCAAAAGAGGCATACGGTCCACTCAAGTTTCAAAAGAAGAAAAAGGGACAAATACTTAATTAACTTAATTGGGGGCCGAATTATAACATTTAAAACTTGAGGGTAGGAGAAAAATTTCTGAAATTTACAAAAACACCCAAAATTCAAATATTTTATTTTCCCTCCTTCCCATTCACTTTTACTCTCTCACCTATTCAAATCATTTCAAACTTTTATTTATCTATCTTTCTTCTTTCTCCCTCTTTTTTCTTCTTCCTTCTTCTTCTTTTCATCACCATCTTTGTTATTTTTCTTTCTTCTCCTTCGTCTCCATTTTCTTTTCTTCTTCGTATTCATTTTATTTTTTATTCGTTCTTCTCTGTTTTCTTCTTTTTCGTCAATGTTTCATCCTTTTTTTTTTTTTTTTTTGAATAATTCTAATCATTTTACGCATATTTTCGGATGAATAAACATATTTTTCATATATTTATACAATTTTGGAGATGTTTTTCATGGCTGAAAAAGATGTGTACACATTGCGTCAGATGTGTACACATATTACACACATATGATAATATGTATACATATCTCGGCTGATGTGTAGATATATTATTACACATGTACACATATAATATTATGTAATATGTGTACACATATAATAAATACGTGTACACATATATTATAAGTATGTCATTACTAAAAATCAATGCTTTTCAGACCGTAAATTTTCCACCGAAAGTCGGTCGAAAGAGTCTGTCCGACCGAGTCGGTGGGACAACTCAACTGATTTATATTGATTTTTTTTTTATTTTGTCCGACCAAAGCAGTCGAACACCCCGAAATTATACCCGTTTCAGCTCATTTCTCTCTCCCTTCAAACAAAAAAAAAAAAACCGACCCCAACCCCTTAATACACAAATCAACGGTCCCCAACCCCCAAATCCACCAATTTCTCCATCAAATCTCTATCAAATCCATCAATTGGTAAGTTTTTCCCAATTTCACTATCTTCTTTAAATTTTTTCATGAAATTTCCCAAACCCTAATCCCAATTTTTGTTTTTTCACAAACACACAGATCGGGGGCCACCACCTCAGGTAGCAGCACCGCGGACCACACCAGCGGAGGCGGCAGCACTGAATTTAGCATTTTACACAGTTTTTTTCTGTTCTTTTTAATAAATTAAAGGTTTGGTGATTAGTTTGAATGATAGATGATTATTGGATCAGTGTGTGTGCTTGTTATGTTAAAGAAATTTTTTGGAGTTGCTCGGCCTTTCGTTTAGTTACTATTATTATATATATTTTTCTACACACTATACATATTGATTTGGTATTGATTTTAGGGTGGTTGTTAGAAAGTTGGTTTGGTGTTGTTATTGATTTGGTATTAATTTTGAAGATGTTAAAAATTTGGTTTGGTGTTGTTATTGAACATTGTTCTGGGTTGTTGTTTTGGTATTGGTTTTGGAGATGTTGGCTTTGAAATTGTGGTTTGGAATGTGTTGGATGACTTGTGAAGCTTTGAAACCATTGGTTGGGGGAAGCAAAAATTCATGAAAATTGTAATGCGCACTTGAAGTTGGGTTAGGCTTGAAGATGTAACCTTGTGTAATTGTGACCTTGAACCTTGAACTTGCAAATTGGTGCTATAGCTAGTTGGTGCTTGAACTTGAACCTTGAACCTTGTGACCTTGCTATAGAAATACAAATTGGTGCTTGAACTTGAACCCTGTGACCTTGCTCTTGAACTTGCTATAGCTAGTTGCTCGGAATTGATATCATGAATTGGGATTAGTAGTTTGGGGGTGTATGAGCATGTTTAGAGACTTGTAATAAAGTGAAATCTTGTAGTGAACAAGTAAGTTCTTTTTATCTCCTATATTGTTAAAGTTTGAATCATTTTTACCATTTGTTTAGAATGTGATACTTGTTCTACAAAGGAAGAAAATATAGAACTTTCTCGTAGCATAAATTGTAAGCAAATGTACTAGTATTACACTTAACAATAATTTAATAGACATTAGCTATAAGTAATGTAGTAGCTAAACAACTTAAAATATCTTATTTCGTAAATTGATTTGAATGAAATAAATTATTTGTAAACATCCATTTTGTAATCTTTGATTCTATTTCATTTCAAAGAAATAGATATAAATTGCAAATGAGAAGTGCTATTAATTACTAAACGATAATCCTAGAGAATAAATTAGTTAATAATATAAAAGTAATTGGCTTAGATATAAAAGTAATATAAATGTACTTAATATTTTTTAAATTGGTAGTGTTTCAGAATAAATTATTTTTTAGTAATTAGTAAAGAAGAAGAGAATAGCAAAAAATTGATGAAATATTTTTAACTACTTATTTAGAATGAAATTTTATTTTATAAATGGACAAATATAGAACTTTCTCGTTGCATAAATTGTAAGTAAATGAACTACTATCATACTGAATAATAACTTAAGAGACATTAGCTTTAAGCAATATAGTAGTTACACAATTTAAAATGTCTTTATTATTTTCGTAAATTTATTTAAATGAAATAAATTATTTTTAAATATTCATTGTTTAATCTTTTGATCTAGTTTATTTGATTCTTGAGAAGTGTTACTAATTACTAAATGATAATCTTAGAAAATAAATTAGTTAGCAATATAAAAGTAATTGACTTAGAAAATTATACAATTACTTAATCTTATGAAAATTGGTAGAGTATCAAAGTAATTTTCTTTTAATCTTTGAAATTGAGTATGTTTCTCAAACTTGCAATGTTTGTGTAGATATGGAATATGGAAGCCATAGTTGCATATATAATAGAAATAATCCCGGGCGGCGGGGGATGAGGGAAGAATTTGCTATAGGTGTTGCAGAATTCATTGCTAAGGCAAAAACACATGATGATTTTATAAGGAATGGCGAGATTAAGTGTCCTTGTGTGAAATGCAAGTGCACAAAAGGAAAGAATTTGGATGAAGTAGAAATGCATCTTTATGAGAAGGGTTTTATGCTAAATTATTTTGTTTGGGTTTATCATGGAGAGTCTCGTGAGATGCGCAATGATGTTAATTTTCAAAATGTTTGTGGTGGTGGGAGTGGTCAATTTGTGGATACTGATCTTGATAATTATCGAATGAACGATATGGTTAATGATGCCTTTGGGATGTACCCGGATGAGCCATCGCAACTGAGTACATCGCAGCCAAATGTTGAGCACGTTCCCGATGATGAGGCAAAACTCTTCTATAAACGGTTGGAGGAAGCTAGTCGTCCATTGTATGAAGGCTCGGTGCATTCTAAGTTGTCAGTTGCTGTTAGATTGTTAAGCATTAAATCTGATTTTAGTATATCTCAAGCAGCCATGGATTTCATCATTGGCCTTATGAATGAACTCAATCCGACTAACATGGCATTACCAACTGATTATTACCACACTAAGAAGTTGGTTTCCGCGTTATGCCTCTCTGCACATAGAATTCATTGTTGTGCTACGGTTGCATGTTGTTTTATAAGGATGATGCAGAATGAGAGACTTGTAAATTCTGTGAGGCGCCTCGTTACAAGCCGGTTCTAAATGCTAAAAAGAAGCCGATCCCTGTTAAGTCGATGCATTACTTACCCCTTATACCTAGGTTAAAGGGGTTGTATGCGTCGATGAGCTCTGCTCCTCATATGAGATGGCGCCATGATCGTACAAAGCAGCCAGGCATTCTAAGCCATCCGTCAGATGGTGAGGCATGGAAACACTTTGATCAGGTGTATCCGTCATTTGCTAGTGAACCAAGAAACATAAGGTTGAGTCTATGTTCAGATGGGTTCACTCCTTTTAATGTCTCGTCTACACCCTATTCTTGTTGGCCCGTATTTGTCACTCCGTACAATCTTCCGCCCGAAATATGCATGACTAGTCCTTATCTGTTTTTGAATTGCATAATCCCAAGTCCACATAACCCAAAAGCCTCGATTGATGTATTTTTTGCAGCCATTGATTGATGAGTTAAAGTTACTGTGGCATGAAGGTGTGGAAACATATGATATATCCACGAAACAGAACTTTCAACTGCGTGCTTCTTTGATGTGGACTATAAATGACTTTCCAGCTTATGGAATGTTGTCTGGGTGTCCACTGCAGGTAAGCTCTCTTGCCCTTATTATATAGAAGATACAAAAGCCTTCACTTTGAAAAATGGCGGTAAGAACACATGGTTCGACTGTTGCCATCGATTCTTGCCAATGTACCATCCTTTTAGGAATAACACTAGTGCATTTATGAAGAATCAGGTTGATTTTGAGGAGCCTCCACGAAGGCTGTCAGGAGTAGAAATATGGGATAGGGTTAAGGAGTACTATAAGGTAACTGACCAACGGCTATCTAAAGCACCTGGTTATGGTATTGATCATAATTAAACTAAATAAAGTATCTTCTGGGAGTTGCCTTATTGGAAGCATAATCTTCTTCGACATAATTTGGATCCCATGCATATTGAGAAGAATTTTTTCGAGGCTATCTTTAATACTGTGATGGATGCCAGGAACAAGACAAAGGATAACGTGAAGGCCAGATTGGACCTTCAGGAACTTTGTAAGCGACCTGAGTTACACGTATCTCAAGTAGGCAACACGATTTGGCTGCCCAAGGCTAGTTACGCATTCGGATTGGATGAGAGAAGAATGATTTGTGAATGGGTAAATAATTTGAGGATGCCTGATGGATATGCGTCAAACCTAGAAATGTGTGTTAATATGACAGACGGTAAGTTGACTCACATGAAAGCCACGACTGTCACATTTTTATGGAAAACTTGCTCCCAACTGCATTCAATAGCTTGCCTGATAAAGTTTTGAAATCCCTCATAGAGACGAGCCTATTTTTTAAGGGGTTGTGTTCTAAGACATTGAAGGAAGAGAATCTTAAGTCTTTGGAAAGTAACTTTCCTGTTGTCGCGACTAAGTTGACAAAAATCTTTCCCCCCGAGTTCTTTAATGTAATGGAGCATCTTCCAATTCACCTCGCGGAAGAGGCACGACTGGGAGGCCCGGTGCACTGTAGATGGATGTACCCTTTCGAGAGGTAAGGTTCCTTCTCTTACTCAATAGTTTTTTTTTTAATTCATCTTAAGTAAATTAATTAATACAATGATTTTGCAGAATTATTGGCAAGTGTAAGCGGCGCATGAAAAACAGGAACCAAATTGAGGGGTCAATATGTGAGGCATATCTGGCTAGAGAAATTTCTTATTTCTGTTCGTATTATTTCGATCAGAATGTGCCATGTTTGTGGAACAGGCCAGATCGGCATGATGTCGGAGACAACAATGATCCGAATTACCCACCATTTTCTATATTCAATCAACCTGGGAGAGGAAAGTTAACGACTGAAGTATGCAAGTTCACTGACCGGGACAGAAAAGCAGCTACAACACATGTGTTGTTGAATTGTCCCGAGGTCACGCCTTTTTACAAGTATGATTTATTTTACATTTACGTCTAACATTCAAGTTTCATCATTATTCTAACTAATGAGAATTTCTTTGACGCATCATCCAGTCACTTTGTTGGTGTTTTTGGTGCTGATGCTGTTTATGAAAAATGTTCAGATTGGTTTAGAGAATTTGTAAGTGTTATATAAATAAATACATAATTTTTTTCAGCTATATATATATATATATATATATGTGTGTGTGTGTGTGTGTGTGTGTGTGTGTGTGTACAACTATATTGAATTTGTATATAGGTACTCAATCCGGATAATAGCATAAAATTCTCATTGTTGCGTGATATGTCTCACGGGCCGTATTATAAATACAAGAGGATGTGTACGTACTGCGTTAATGGGTACAAGTTTCATACTAAAACATGGGCTGAGGGGAAGAAAACTAACAACAACGGTGTGTGTGTGTGAGAAAGGTGGTACTGGTGACCAGGATGTAGACTTTGATTACTATGGTGTGATTGAGGATATTTTAGAGGTAGAGTTTACAGTAGGTTGGCCTTGTAAAAGATTGGTGCTTTTTCGGTGCAAGTGGTTTGATCTGAGTCCCAGGGGTATGAGGGTAGACCCATGTTCTAAAGTAGTTGAGGTTAATTACAGAAGGTCATATGGACATTATGATCCTTTCATCATTGCCCAGAATGTGAAGCAAGTGTGGTACGTTCTTTATCCATCGACAAAGAACAAAGCCAAATCCAAAGCCAAGGCCAATTGGTGGGCTGTTCTAAAAGGCAAGCCGGTGGAGAGAGTGGAAGTAGATGATGTATTAGATGTTGCATATCAAAATGAGGTTTCAACCGTTCTCTTGATTGCGGATATTGAATTAGACGACCAGTTGCAACATAGTGAAAGCATCTATGAACAGTTTGATGAATCGGTGGTTAGACGTGGAAAAAACACGACTAAATTTGGAGAAGGAACATCTAGGGCAAACGAGGAGGATGAATATATAGATGACGTTGAAACAACCAAGGAAGAATTTGTCGATGGCGATGAGACAAGCGAGGAAGAAGAAATAGCCGGTGATCTTGAGACGAATGATGATGACTGACATGTTCGTAGTAAGCCGGTTGTCATCTTACTACAATTAATAGCACTACTTTATAAATGTACTCCGTTCTAAATTTATATTTTGTTTTTATTGTGCTAATTTATTGTGCTTATTTACAGATATGACATCTACGGGGAAGGCTGGAAAAAAAAAGGGTCAAAGTACCTCTTCTGCTTCTGGTCATGTTACTCCTCCTGCTCCTGTACCTCATATGCTTCCTACATCTCCTCCGTCGACATATGCTTCTGGATTTTTCACTCCACCCGGATTTTTTCCCCCGGGCATGCCACATTCTACATCGCCCGGTTATGTTGTTCGTCCGCATGGCTGCCCAAGTTCTTCCATGCCTTCACCATCTTCCAGTCCATCATCGTCCCTTTCATCATCTACTCCTTCTGGATCTACCGTACCACCTTCTGATACATTTAGCTGTACTGTACCACTGCAGACTATACCATATTATCATCCGAGCTCGTCCTATTACATTGGTGAAGCAGGATCACATGACGGAGGCTTGGTGATTATTTTTCCTGAGGGTAATAAAGGGTAAGTATTATTTTTGTCAGTTTTAATATTTTAATTATACTTTGAAGTTTAATTTTTAGTATATTTATTAACTCTAGTGATTTTTATCTAGTTTTACTCCCTCGCACGTGGCTACGCCCATAGTGACAACATGCATAAGATCTAGCTGGACTAATGTGTGGCCATCCTGGGGTAGGGTACCTTCCCCAGTAAAGCTGAACATGTTTGAGGAATTTAAGGTAATAACTATGCATAAGATTTATTAATAATTTAGTTAAGTTTTACTTATGTTTAAATCTAATATTTTTAATTATTCCAGACAAAGTGTAGGTGGCATGTTGCCGTTGATAGCGTTATCCGAAGCAATTTCCTCAAAAAATGCGCTGATCTAGTCAAGGGCTCCATGTATACTTGTCGGGATAGAGGACAAAAGCCCGATTGGATATTTGAGCGTCAGTGGCTACAACTGCTGAAATACTGGGAGAGTGATGAATTTAAGAAGAAGAGCGCCCAAGGAAAGGCAGCGCGAGCCTCCGAAAAGGGTGGATCGCTGCACACCGGGGGCTCAGTTAGTTGCGCGACTCAGCGGATGCTATTGGTAAAGATCTTTAATTTATATGTATTGTTTTTAATGTAACTCTCGTTAATTTTCTATCTAACTTGTCCTCTTCTAATATTTGTAGGAAAAGAAAGAAGGGCGGACAGTACCTGTGCCTGAAATGTTTAAGACTCGACATATCTACACGAACAAAAAAGGGGAAGAAGTTTGGGTCGAGCCGCGCGCTAAAGAGTTGTGGGTAAGTTATTAAATTCAAACTTCTTTGTATAATTCTTCAATATTTATACATTTAATTTTTATCATTAATTTTTTTTTAGGAAAAGGCTTCAGCGGCTTATGAAGCAAGGTTAGCAAGTCAAGCATCCGAGTGTGGAAACAGTACGGAGGGGTAAAGAAGGGATGTGCTTACGGTCTTGGATCGCAGTATGCCTCGGATCATCTGAATCCAGGTTTGTTTGGCTCTTACACTCCTACTAGCTCAATTAATCATCCGTGGAAGCTCGACTGCTCAATGAAATTGAAGATCTTAAGAGAAAGAGCGAAGAAGAACGTTTGCGCAATGAGGCTAATATGAATGCCATGCGGGAAATGATGCAAAACTGGATGTCTAGTCATTCTGAGAAGGGAAAGAAAAAGGACAAGGGTAAGAGAAAGAGGAGTAGCAGGAGCAGGAGGAAAGGCAAGACCAAACATCGATACAGATCGTCGTCTGAGTCTGGATCCGAGTCTAGTTTTGAGCAACCGAGTACTATAATGGATTGTTCATGATGTTAGACATGTGTTAGACTTGTGGATAGTTTTTGTTAAGCTTCTTTGATGATTGTAAGACTTGTAGTTGATTTATTTGACTTATTTTATCGTTGTGAAGTCTTGAAATTATGTATATTATTAGACTTTTAGTTTAAAGTCAAGTTTAGACTAATATGAAGGCTTGGTGAAGCCTATTGTTTATATGGTGCTGGTATTTTCTGCGTTTACAGGTGGTGTAGCTCTAATTACAGCTTTTATATTGCAGGTTTTACACAGAATTTCGACCGACTCGGTCGAACAGATGAATATTTATTTTTCTAAAAATTCAACTGTTCGACCGCCTTCCCACCGATTAGCAGTCTAACGTTCGACCGAATCGGTCTATTAGACTTCTCCGACCAGCAAATCTTCGACCACATATTTTGGTCGATCATCGGTCGGCTGTTCGACCGTTATCCGACCGTTTGGGCGGTCGAAAAACCCCTGATTTTTAGTAGTGTGTGTACACAGCTGACTGATGTGTACACATGCCTATATTAGAGTGGTAGAGAGCGGTGGGGTGGTGGTAAGGGTGGTAGAAGGTGTTGGTTGGTGGTGGAGGGTGGTAGAAGGGGGTAGTGGGCGGTAGAGGGTGATAGGAAGTGGCAGTAAGTGGTGGATGGTGGTAGGATGTGGTAGTGGGTGGTAGAAGGTGACGGTGGGTGGTGGTGGTGGAGTGGTAGATGTGTAGAGGGGGTGGGGGCGATGGGGATGGGGGGCTGGGGTGGGGAGATGAGAAGGGGGATTTGTGCAAATAAAAAAATTTGTAGGCTTTTAAATATTAGTAATTAGTATTAATATTACTTAACTACTTTGTCCTTTTTTTTTTAATTATTTGAAGGACTTAAAAGTTCCCCTCACCCAAAAAACCATGAAACCACTTATTTTTCGAAAATGATGTTTTTTCTTTTCAAACAAAACACACCCTAAATATAAGGCCGATACGACATCGTTTTGGAATAGCAGTTTAGCACATAAAGCAAAACCAGGTTAGCCCCATTTAGCTGCCTCTTCTGGAGAGGAAACTCCCTACAGTCTACACACTCCCGATTCAACAACCACCATTGACATACGGAAAAATCAATTGCAAGCTGCTCATAAATATGTATTACAGAGGGTAAGCACCTAATTCTTTTTTCCTTTATTCCCATCTTTCATTTTTCCTTCAAAGATTTCACCTTTTTATTCTTGGTCTGTATTATTATCTTGAAATTTTTAAATAATTTTTGTTTATTGTGATTCTTGATTGTTTTCTCTAAGTATATATTATTCATTCTTTGATTACATTGAATGTTAATGGAGGAGAACTATTATTTTAGTAATTTTTTTAGTTTGGGTTTTGTATTTTTAGGTTTAGTGAAATACTCACTTAGAAAATTTGCTTGCTTGTTTTTTTCAATTGTGAATTTACACACTCATATGGTTGAACAAGAAGTCAAAGAAATCTATTTGATGCTTAAAAGAAGCTTATGTCGGCCAGCTGATGCACCCCTCCTATTTTACCGAGTACCTGCTACCTCCCACTAGCACAGGTACCGCCTTCCGGGTAACTCTACCCATCGAGGCGTAAGTAAATGGAAAGATATCACTTAGTGGCTTTTGCCTTCGCTGGGATTTGAACATGAGACCAAATGGTTCTCCTCCCATTTCATTGACCTTTGGAGGTAGATAGAGTGAACACATGGATGTAATATGATAATGGCAATTTGGCATTGTCTTAGGTGAAGGCAAGCAAATGACTTGTTTTTTAAATTAAAGAGGCAGAGTTTACCTGTTTTATTGATTTTGAGTTGGATACTGACAAAAAGGTTTGCTTTTGTTTTGATCTGATGAAGAAACTACATGGACGGTGGCGACGCCCGAGAAATGGGCTTCAAAAGGCAACGCATAATGGATCAAAGTTCTTCCTATTATGCTACTCCACCAGGGTCAAGTTATATGTACAATCCTCCTCCTCCACCTCCCCCTGCATACTCTTACATGGGCCAGCCTCCACCATTACCTGTTGTTCGACTCCGTGGCCTACCCTTCGATTGCTCAGAGACTGAGATTGCTGATTTCTTGCATGGTTTGGATGTAGTTGATGTGCTTTTTGTTCACAAAGGTGGCAGATTTACAGGGGAAGCATTCTGTGTATTGGGGTACCCTCTTCAAGTTGATTTTGCTCTTCAGAGAAACAGGCAGAATATTGGAAGAAGATATGTTGAGGTGTTCAGAAGCAAGAAGGAGGAGTACTATAAGGCTATAGCCAATGAAGTTTTTGACTCTCGTGGTGGTTCAGTTCCCAGGGCTAGATCTTCTGATGAAAGGAAAGACTTAGCAGAACACACAGGGGTAATATGGTTGAGGGGATTGCCATTCCAAGCTACCAAAGAAGATATTATTGATTTCTTTAAGGATTTTGGACTTACGGAAAAATCAATCCATATAACAGCTACTTTCGAGGGTAGACCTACGGGGGAAGCATTTGTTGAGTTTGCTAGTGCAGATGATTCAAGAGCTGCAATGGACAAGGATAGGATGACAATAGGGAATCGCTACATAGAGCTTTTCCCTTCATCACCTGAGGAGTTGGAGGAAGCACTTTCAAGGGGCAGGTGAGTGTTTGATTGGTTTTCATTTTTAATCGGTATTTGATACGTTTTGTCCTCTAAGCTATGGTGTGTCAATTACCTAAAATTGTTGATTTAATAGCAAGATCTCCCCCCCCCCCCCCCCCCCCCCCCCAATGCTCCTAGTAAAAAGAGATCAACAGTCATTGCTCTACCATGTAATATTGTGAATAGGTCATTTGGGTAGGTTTTGAAACCTCCACATACCATTGCTTTATTTCTCGATGTATCAATTAATATTTAAATAGGTCATTTTACACTTGTTGACAAGTTTTTCTTATACTTTCTTGCACGTCTGAAAGTATACAATTGTAGAAAAGTCTTTGTTGGTGAGAAATAGAATGCCTTTTCCTGAGTATTCTAACTTACCAAAAAGCAGAAACAGTTATAAGGAAGTTAGCCGTTTGGTATTTCCGTATCAAATGGTACCGAGTTCCATCTTTCAAATAAGTTTAGTTGGAACTTTGTTTTTATAATGGACAAATGGGTCGAGAAATGCATGAGGATGCTTGAAAGGTGCATCTGCATCACTCCATTTTATTTCATATATACTCTTTCCTTTTTGCTTTGATTAAAAAAGATTGACACCTCTCTATTAAAATATTTTTGTAAACTCTTTCATTTTAATACTCGAATTAACATACTCTTATATGAAGACCACAAGATCTAAAGGTACATTTGGTATGCTCTGTATATTTAGCTTTTATGTTTAGAATTTTCCTTCTTTTCCTGTATCCCGTCAAACAATGTCACGTAAGAGGAAACATCGTAAAGATGAAACGGAGGGAGTACATGTTGCACGTTTAAAATTATATGACCCCTTTTCTTTACTTGCCACTTCACCTGGTTAGTTGGACACTGGTCTACGAGAAAGAAAGATAGAGACTCCAAACCGTGAGTGAATTTTCCCGTAGTTCTTTCCTATAAAATATTGATTTTCTTGGAACTCGACTGGTCTCAGTTATTTCAACTAGTTGCTGTTGCAGAAAATAACTTAAATGTTATTGATAGCATAATAAAAAATGTATAGATAGTTAGAATAAATGTAAGTATGTAATGGAAGAAGACATATCAGGAGTTTAACGTTATAAGAAAAAAAGACATGTAAGGAGTTGTCTTGATAGAGGACTTAGTAAATGAAGCAAAGAGTCAATGGCATCCTCAAGACTAGGACAGTCAAGTAACTGATTGGAGTTACCATTGGACTAAACAACCACAACCACAACCACATACCCAGTACGGTCCTTCAGGTGTGGTCTGGGGAGGGTGAGGTGTACGCAGATCTTATCCCTACCTCGAGTGAGGTAGAAAGGCTGTTTCTGATAGACCCTCCGCTCAAGAAAAACCGTTTTGGAAATGGGTTTGAAAAAGGAATGGATAAATCACAAGAATAACACGCATTTGTTTAGTTGGTGCCTGCTTTTTGTATCACATCACTTAGACTAAATGTAACATCTTATGAGACTATACCAGTACGCTTTATGTTTTGTCATCAGGGCATAGTTGTTTGTAGAATCATTGTAATCACTCAAAGCCAAGTGTCCTTAGGAAAAAATTAAAGACTCGAAGCCAAGTCATTAAACATTCTTTTTCTTGATAAGTGTAAAGCATAAGAGTACTCAACAACCTGTGTCACGAGTATCAAGAATAAATCAACTGGCAAGCCCACTAGTCCTTTTCTACTATCTCTTCAATTGATTTAGATGAACGAAAGAAGTGAGTTTCTTGAAGTTAGCAGTTTTCTGAATCTACCTCTCCAATAAGGTTGTGCTCATTGTGGTTAGCCAATGGATAGGAATTTCAGGGGATATTTATTTGTTTGAAAGAAACCCTACTTCATAGGCCTGCTGCTTGAATGATATTAATTGTTTTCTTCACAGTTTACATATTTTATTAACAAAAGAAGACTAAGTGCGTGCAAGTTGCACCATTTTATATCTCCAAGGAGCTCAAAAAAATTATGTACTTCGAAAATATTAAACCAAAAATTCAGAATGTTAAGCAAGAAGATTTCATATAGTCAAGTGTGGATGCTAAGCCTTTAAAACATCTTGTATTTGTTTCCCTCCACAAGCTCCAAATAGTAGACCCGCAGGGTACTCAAATTTGTTTCCCTTCACTATCTCGTATTGCTCCTTGAATGGTGAGTGATCAAACTAATTATTGATCCAAAACTCCACGCTCCTTCCATCAACTACTTTTAAGCAAGTGTTTTCAAAGAAATCTTTTTTTTTTTTTTTTTTGGTTGAGAAGGTGAATTCTTCTTTCAAGCTTGCTATTTGCTTCTATACTCCCGCACCTAAGGACAATTGCTTTGAACACCAACAACTTTCTATAAGCCATTTTTGGGGACGATTATCTCTTGGAAGTCTTTTATCATTTGCTAAATTCTAAAGCTTTTTGGACAGTAATCTTTTGTTGCGTAATTAATGTTCTCACCTCAAATCCCTCTACTTTTATGAGTGACGTACTCAACTCCAAATACCTTTGTTTTCTAATTCACATACTATTTCCCATCTAGCCAAGTGATTTTTGGGTTTATCACTCCATGCTTCCTAAACAAATCTCTGTATTTGCAAGCTGTTTTTCCATGCTAGCTGGAACGGGGAAAACAGACACACAATGAGATGCAAGCACAAATCTCAGTAATGTATAAATTCGTCATTAACATAGCCAGTGATGATCAAGTTTAGTTGTTATTTGCACACTTACATTATGTCCCTTGCTTGACAGGAGTCTCTTAAGTTTGGTTAAAGATTTAGGCATAGTTCTTAGTTTTAGAGATTTCCCTAGTCAATAATTTGATGAACAAGTCCAAATGGAGCAAGTAGATGTAGAGGATCAAAATATTGCTGACTTCAACTAGTTATGACTGAGGCTTTATAGTCGTTATGTTGGTAAATAATGCGCCACTCACCGTTGCAGGGGCCAATGGTGAATATACCCACTTGCAATCTTGGTTATTCGAACTCCTAACCTCATATGGTTGGAGCCAGAGGGACCTTTCCACTAGCCTCTCTCTTTCACTCTCTCTCTCTCTGTGTCTCTGTCTCTCTCTTGTCTTGATACCTGGAGTATTCTTTTATTTATTTATTTATTATTCTTTGGTTTAGCTATCTTTGGGTGGACAAGAAAGAATAGAGATTTACAGTGTTACATGTGCTATGAACTCTTCTAGTTTTATGTTTTTTATAATGGTTATCATCAAGCCTTCCCTTATTGTATTTGGCTATTTGCTGCTATTTTATGCTTTATGCAGACCATTTCTGAAGCTTCTTTTTAATTTCAATGATACAAATTCATTGTTCACCGTCAAAACCCATGGACAGTATGTACAATAGCAGGACATGAAAGGGTAGCTCAACTGGAAAGCACCTTCTGCCTCCAACCTTAAGGTTGTGCGTTCGAGTCACCATGTTGCCATATCCAAAAGATGTACAATTCAGTGTTTAAAATAGTTGATAAGTGTTTCCTTATTGAGAAATGCCCATTGCAAACAAATACACGGAACCCTATCTTGTTAGCTGTTTGCCGAAAGGACATCTTGCAATGAAATTCACATGGGACCAGGAACCCCAGAAGTGAATATCATGCCAAAGAGGAAGATATCTTTCAACTCTGGTGTATGCAAATACGGGTTTCTGCAAACTTGGTAGAGACTGTAACTATGCACCTATGACCTATTATGCTAATGAGTTTGGATAGTCTCTAGAGTGAAGATATCTCTTAACCCACTGTGTCGTAACAGCGTAGATGTCTATTTTTAATGCCTATGACTTTGGTCACACTTCAAGAGGAACACAAGGTTTCTTTGTGAAAATCTTGTGTCGTGTGAACTTAATAAATTTTATAGTGTCTATCTGCATTATTTTCTGTCCATGAGAAACTGACTAGGCCCTTTACCAAATCTCTAGCTGTACCACAATACAGGTGTACAGGATCATTGGTCTTAGTATTCTCTGTTTGGAGATGACTTAGGATAGGATGCTTCTCCTTTCTTAGGCAGGTATTGAGTTTTTTTAAGATAGTAGTGTGTGATATCTTTATTTCTTAGTAGCTGACTATTCAAAAAAAAGATAACTAAGGGGAAACTGCGAAATACTTAAGAGTGAAGGGAAAGGAAAGGGATATACTGAGAGCTGGTGGTGGATCATCTGCGTGCCACATTTCCCCCCTTTCTTTATTGATGTCTTAAGGCATTGTTGCGGTAGTTTCAGAAACGATCAATGTTTTAAACAAAAAGGAATCAGGAATAACACAGTCCATCCTTCGATTTTCCTTGGTCCTTGCCTTTATTGTACCTAACCTTCCATGTGCATCCATTGTATGTTCAAGCATATATCAAGTTGGCATTGCGACCTGTTCTCAATTCGTTCTCTTGGTTTTGCTGATATTTTGAAGTAGATGCTAGATTGTATAACTTCTCCTAACGTGAAAATGTTTTGATATGACCTACTTGTTCATCAGAGTTCTGGAGAAACCATTGGATGGGAAAGACATTGAAGACACAAATATTTTGCGAATGAGGGGTTTGCCATTTTCTGCTGGCAAGGATGATATTATGGATTTCTTCAAAGATTTTGCATTGTCAGAGAATGGAATTCACATCACATTCAATCCAGATGGAAGGCCAAGAGGAGAAGCATTCGTAGAGTTTGCAAACAATGACGATGCCAAAGCAGCTCTGGCAAAAGATAGGATGACACTTGGAAGTCGATACATTGAGCTTTTCCCATCATCACCTGAGGATATGAACGATGCCATATCAAGGGGGCGGTGATAAACTTGTTTTCCCCCTCATTTTCCAATCTTAATGTTGTAACTTGGTATTTGGTGGTAGTGTTCTTTGAGGTTGACTATTTGTTTTCCAGTATAGGCGCAAGGACTTTTGGAGTATAGAGCACATTTTGAACTTCTCCTGTGATCTGTTTGCTCTTGGTTTCATGAGTTTATGGTGTCTCACTATTTCTGTGTAAAATACTGCAGTTTTTATCTCCCACCTTTAACAAAGAATATGTTATTTGAAAATCACGATTTTAGTTTGGATTTAACTTATATACACCGACAGTGATTGACGCTATCAGTGCATATTGTAATAGCTAGTCATTTGTTATGGTCAATCCATAGGACTTCAAACTCTTTTAAGTTTCCACCAGACTCGTGATTTTAGTTTTGTTGAGTTTGTGGTGTGCCTCTGTTCCTGCATGAATACTGCGATCTTTCTTTCCTCCTTTAACAGGATATGTTGCTGGAAAATCAAATTATCAGTTGTTATTGTGGACGAGATTAATATAATACCTCTTTTCCAAATGAAAAATTATGAAGAAAGTTCTCACAAATGTTTCTAAGAAAAAGATCAGGACATTTTTATGTGCAGACGTAGAAAATTAGTTGTTGCACATAGGGCTGGACAAACCAAACCGGTAAATCGAACCAAACCAAGCCGAGAAAAAAAAACCGACTATGGTTTGGTTTGACTTGGTTTGGTGTTGGCGAAAAAAAAACCGACATTAGGTTTGGTTTGGTATTACCCATAAAAAAATCGAACTAAAACCAAACCGAATCGATATTACATATATGTTATTTTTAGATTTTTATATGTATAAAATTCATTCATTGAAAAGTATTGTATAAATATTTTAATAGCTTTTCTTAGTTATGTACTTATGTTACAAACTTACGATTTACAACATACATCTACAAGAGCTAATTTTAATAAGAATGAGTTATAGGCTTATGACCCATAAAGGAAAGCCCTCAAGAAAGTAACAAGTGAACCCAAATTAAGTGCACCAAAGAAAAAACCTAATTAGTAAAATAATTTCCTTAGAACAAAAGATTTTGGCACTCAAACATTTGAGCTGCTATTATTGTCTTTTTAATCGGTAATTATCTTTTTCTTTTGCTATCTATCTGCATCTGAATGTGCTATATTGTACGTCTTTGAATTGATATTTGGAACGTCTGATTGACAGTGTTAATTCTTGTAGGACTCTACAGTTACCTATCAAAGAAAAATGAGAAAGTCTTGAACTCTATATATCCAACATAGTTTTAATATGAACTAACTTGGTTTAACTTGTCTTCTTTTGTACAATTGGATACGAGCTATTTACCTATACTTCTAAAGGAGAGAAAACACCACATATTTATTTTTAACAAATAAAAATTGAATAAAACGAATAACCCAAATAAACCGAATAAAATCGATATTAAAAAACCCGACTTCAGACGGTTTGGTTTGGTTTGGTTTGGTTTCAAGATTAAAAAACCGAAATTATTGATCTGATTTGGTAAATGAAAAATCCAAACCAACCCCGACCTATGTTCACCCCTTGCACATATTAACAACCAAGGACTTGTCTAATTAGTAGTTTCTGTAAATAATGATAGACATGATAATAATCTTTAGAAGAAGCTAACAAACAATTGAATAGAAAATGTTTGTGTTCTTTTTAAAAATATTTCCAGCATAAATGAGATAGATTTTCTTCTGCAACGTTTGTTTAGACATTATAAATTGCCAATGGATGTTTGTAATATCATCCTTTAGTAAAAGACAATTTGACAATTCCTCTTTTAAAAGGTTTAGACCTTTATACGCTGATAGTAAAATTTTTTATATTATCAGTATAATTCAACATGATATAACTTAAGGAGTAACAGATTGCATGATTTATTTTTCACTAACTACTATCAATAGTTATGAACTATTACAGGTAGTTATTTTACTTTTAAGGTAATCTAGTATGAAAATCACGATTTTAGTTCGGATTTAACTTAAATTTGTTAGAATTCTTAGCAAAAAGACAATGAAATCTCTACATGTCCAGCTTATGCTTGCAAACAGTGGAAAAAACAAAAACGTCAGACATAGAATGGTATCAATTTAATTAAATCTTAGTATATCAATGTCCAAAAAATTAAGTGAACATTGATAAACTAAAAGTTTTTTTATTACCAAAATAAGAAGAAGTGCACGTGTGGGTATATTAGAAGTTAGCTAGCATTACTAAGATTAGCCTGACATTAAGGGGTATCCGAAGTTCAATGTGTCCTTTTAAAAGATGAAATAATTTAAATAGTGGCTGACTAAGTGAGTTTTAATTGATTTATTATATGTTTTTTTAATATGCCTCCATATTGAACCGACAAAATTATATACTGCCATATTTACGACTTTAAAATAATAAAATTGCTAGGATATGAATGAATTGCCCAACTGTCCCTCTTGTCAGCAACCTTATCAACATCATAGGGACACAATGTACAAATAAGTATAATGTATTGCTGTAATAAATACTTTTAGTTGAAAGAAATATCTCTCCCGTTTATATGATTTTTTTCTGTTATGTCATTATATGTTAAATAATTGATTCATTTATGTCAAGACAATAATAGTTAATATATTTTGTCATGTTGTTTCTTAAAGATAAAGTCATAGACCATAGTAGGTTAAAAATATTTGCTTTTTTACATAGATAAAATGTCAAATTGTATGGGAAGAGTTAGTGATGTAAAAAAATGGTTATGAAATGAGCCTAATTTGTGGTCGTCTTGCAGTTTCTAATTTTAATAGCTTTGTCGTGATTGTGACTGATTTACATACTGTTTTTTCTTCTTCTCATGCAATTAATATAAGCTTAGACAATCTATCAAAGGTAGTAAAAGTTGCTTGTACAAGTGTTCATCAAATATTTGCTCATATTTTCCCATGTTACTTAACATATTCCAAAAAATCAAAATATTCAGATATTCGCCCTTTACAGTATCAATTTACTCTCATCTGTTAGTAGCAACCACTAATCTCATCTATTTAGTGATAAATTATATCATTTTTTTGAATAATCTGATTATATAAAATATCTTTTACCGTATAAATGTATAGATTAAACTTCCCCCTTTCACCTCAAAATCAAAGAGTGTGAAAAAAAAAGCGAATTGTTCACATGGGATCTTGGGCATTAATTGAGGACTTCCATGTACACTGTTTTAGAGAAGCAATGAGTCTTGGAAGAAATAAACCACTTAAAATGAATTAATTTCACACAAAATCCTAAGCATGTAAACTTAGCCGTTTGACTCATCATTAGCAGGATTAATATATGCATATGTCTAAGGTTTATCTAGTTTATATCTCTCTTTATTTACATTTATTTATTAATTTGATCTTGAGTCAAATACCTTGAACATGACTTGATTAATCTCTTTATTTAACATCATATAAATTCTTCACACCATTAAGACCCCGCAACAGTGAAGTACTTTTTCGTATTAAGTCTACTATACTAATTAAAAAGGCCACTATAAAATAAAATAGAAATGTTACAAGAAGTTGAATTGCATTGATAATATAAACATTTTTGCATTGTCTGTATATTATTAATAATCTTTCTGTGCACTATAATTGATTAGGTTAGATTGGTCGTCATAGGAGTAGACAATTTGAATACCTTCTTTTTTTCCCCTAATTTTTAAGCTTGGGATTCTTTAGTTAAGTGAATAGATAAAGTTAAAGAAAAAGGGAGTCTCCAATTTGAATTTTACATAATTTAAGATTTTCTTAATCTAACCACCAACTACTACCATTGGCAACGGGCAGGCTGCCCGAATCTTTCTTTAATCAATATATAAAACCTTAATCAAAATCACATACATAAATGAATTAAATTCCTTTTCTTCTATTACCAACTTATTAAATCTCCTTCTTCATCTCCTCATTAGGGCTCTTTTTCTTCAAACCCTCTTGCAACTCCATATCTAATACTACCATTTTTTTCTCCTTGTTTACTAGCTTAGCTTGTGATATTTGTTCCCCTCTTTCTTTTTCTTTTTCATTTGTGGTTAATCTTATTTTATCCATTTTCAATATATATATATATATATATATATATATATATGAACTTGATACATAAGTAGTGCAGTTACCTTTTTGCTGTTCTTTCTTTTTCTTCAGTACTTGTGTTCCTGAAAAAGATTATTTCCTTCCAAAGAGGTATCCACTACTCTTTTCTTTTACTTTTTCAGTCAAAAATTTTAAGGGTGTCTTTATAAAGTAGTCTTCCCAAGCTTTCTAGAAATATATTGTTAGTGGTGGTAGTTGTATGGTCTAGCTAAAGCACTAGTTTAGTACTGAGTACTTCTCTTTGGCCAAAGTCTAGAGTGCAAATTCAGTTATACATTTTCAAGTACTCTTACATATCTAGCCGTGAGCAATCAAAGTTTGTGATCTCATATGTTTCTCTTCACGGACATGAGTTTCCTCCTTATCTTTTTTGCATCAATCAACTCTTTACAATTAGCCGCCAGCCATCTACGTTTGTAATCTCGTATATTTCACTTTTGCTGACATCTTACTGAGTTTCCCTATATCATCTTTTTGCTCTATATATTTAAAATCCCAAGATTATATCATTTTCATATAGCAAGAATATTTAAGTTATCTTGATCATATATACCCTATAATGGGTCCTTCTACTAGAAGAAGAAGAACAAGAAGTGCAAGAAGTTCAAGAACAACAACTCTACAAAAGAAGAAGCAGCAGCAGCAACCATTGAAGAAAAATATTAAAGAAGAGAAACCAGCTTATTCTCCTTGCAAATCTCCATGTAAAGATTCAATATTGGAAAGTAATATTGATGGATCAAATAATAGTGCTTGTTCAACTCCAAAAGCTGAAAGGTTCAAAATTCCAGAGATAAGAACTTGTCCACCAGCACCAAAGAAGAGAAGAATACTTTCATCATCAACTTCAAGTAGTAATTGTCATTCATTGAGAAGAACTCCTGTTACTTTCTTTGCTCCACCAGATTTAGACCTTTTCTTTATCTTAGCTCTTGGTGATATCCCAGTTTGAAATAAAGTTTGTGTAATCATATCAACTTGTTGATTTCTTTTTGTAATCAACTCTTTTTTTGGATTGTTTGATTTTTTTATCTTTTCTTTTGGTTTTTATGGTGTTAGAAATATGCAACTTTGGTTGATCTTATAGGGATTACTAATATATTGAGAATTTAGAGTTTTTGAGTGACTCTAGCTAGCTAGCTAGTGCTAATTTAGTTTGGTTGTTTTTGTTCCTTTTGTGTAAGGCATGCTAATTGATAGCCAAATATAGTTATGGTTGTACTACTTTTTGTTAATTTCTTTGTTCTTAAATGTATTGCTGACTCTTTTGGTGTCTCAAACTAACAATGGAATAAGAATTCTGTGTCTATGAATATTCATGCTTGAACGAGTTCGTATAAGCTGACAATCAATGAAGTGAGTGAAAACTAAATATGAATTAAAAAACATAGTTCAAATCTCAATTGAGAAAATGCTTTTTAATTTCTTCTAATTTGCTTAAAATTTCGTCTATATGTATCTGTAAGAAATACTAGTAACGAGTGAAATAGTTGAGATACTTATCATTTTATAAAGAAAAATATTTATGCTAGAGTTCTCTACTTTTTGTTTTGAAGTCAACCAAGAGAAAGAAGGGTTAGCCCTTGCTAACTTTTATGAAAATTGTTGTGTTAAAATAATGCTAAAGTGCATATTATTAGTAACTAATCCATGAATAGTGTGAACTTGCGTTTATACCACAAGAGGTGTGGGTTGGAGTGTAGGAAAGGAATATTATCGGAGGTGCATGCATGTTGCAGCAAGGTGAAAGCTCTGTCCAAAAGTTACTATTTCTTCTGCGAATTTCATCATCTTTTCTGAAGTGCGATTCTTCAAAGTACCATTGTACCTGCTTACTTGGTGGCATAGGCACAACTTTGAGTAGGGTGTGTCGATGTTAATCACAACTCTGACTTATATTTGGCCAAAGCTCCCTACAATTTAGATTTTGTAATCAGAGGATTTTTTTACCTTTGTTTTTTCTATTTTGCTTAATTTAGGAGAAAGTAAGGAACTGGGATCTTATGAGTTAAAAGATCAGTATAATCTAATGAAAGAGACTTCAGATTTACAACCAAATGCTTTAGGACAGCCCTGAAAGATAATTTCCACAAAAGGGTCTCTTGCCATATTCACTTTTTAGAACATTCAGAGGGGAAAATTTTGCTTCATGTTATACTTCTTTCTAGATGAAGAATATGTTCTTTTGAAATTCTTTCCTCACATTTCACATGGTTTAGGAGACAACAATTCAACTAAGCAGAAACATATTGAAGGAACATGTGAAAGTAAGATCTGAATGGAAGAATCTTCTCTTTATTTTCTTTAAACTTTTCATCAAATCAGGAGTAACTAGGAATCAAACTGTGAAATATTCAAGATTTTCGGATGCTCATGTTAAGGAAACTTCTATATCTTTTAAAAGTTAAAATCTTTTCTAATATGTGTGTTGCATACGTATATTAGAAAGTAAATCCATAAAAGTACTGCAATTGGTACTTTAAGCTAACTTTGCTTGTGCAAAACTGCGTAAGCCACTAAGTTACCTTACTAAGAATCAAAGTTCACAAAATATTAAAGTAAAACTTGATGTTGAGAATTAAGTTCATCACTCTAAAAGTGTTACTAATATATACTGTAAACTAAGTATATGAGAGTACTGTTTTCAAGAATCAACCCATATTCACATAAATTTATAACTGAGGGTAAAAGGCTGAAATGACAAAAGATAATAACTTGAGAAAATAATTCAAGAATAGGCACAAGATCATGATAGGTGAAGTTAATTGGTCAGAAAGTTACAGAATTTGCCTCTTCTTTAACAGTATGGGAGCAGAAGAAAAGAAAATGTATAGAGTGAGTAATTTAGGTGAATTTGTATTAAATATCGAAAGGTGATATGATTGTGTCAGATTTGTGGGTATCTGTGTGTCTGACCTTAGCCAACATTATTAAGGGAATCCAATGAAATTGCTCGTGCGGCTTGTGATCATTGTTATTCGCTTAAGAGAATCTTTTCATGCAAATTATACGTATTCTATACTTTGATATTTTACTTTTGTTTTCTTCTTAAATTTAGTGTTCGAACTAGTTTTTGTAAATTTCGACCATTCCATCAGTACTTGTTAACTCTACCATTACAAGTATCAGATAATTTTGTACAGCTATCTGTATTAAGATTTGATGTTCTACGGGTTGATTGTTAAGTTAGACCCTTAAGAGTTACTTTAGATTTTCGTTTTATTTTTCATCCTTTTTCATAACAAAAGAAAATATAAAGAAACACATCTGTTGAGTACTAGGCTGTGATACAAATGATCATGACAACTTGGTAGAGATAATTTAGAATGTCCTCGTCATATTATGTAATCATATGTCAAGTTAAATGATAGAAAATGGAGTGCATAAATTAAGACCAAATAATTGTTTATGATGAATTATGATCTGCCACCATATATACAAGGCTATATTCAATTCAGGTGCTTTGAATCATATGTAACTTGTGTCATTATGGCAAGATTGTGCGTTAGGGAACTTTTATTTGATAAAAGTAATATTAATAAAGTTATATATATACATTAATATATAGTATAAATAATAGTAGTATACTTTCTACCGTCTTTGTAATTCAATATGTTGTAGCAGTTGTCTCACTTATTTTTCATAATACTTACTTCATTTTATGGTCAATTACCTCTAGTTACCAGATATAATTAGTTCTTGTGTTTGAATGTTTACTTACGAGCTGGTAACTCTCCTACAGTGAGGTGGCGAAGAAACGAACAAAAGGAAATAGGCAAAAGAAAAAAATAATAATATCAAGTTGATTCAAAAGTAACACTACTATTAATTTCTTGTTTATTTATCTTCTTGAGCCCACTAATTCTAATTGTAAAATTTCTATTGTGGTTTTAAATATCTATTTAAAGGTAATTGATCAATATCCTTTGTCTTGGGTGGCGAAGGTGACTCCATTTACAAGAAGACACTTCCTTTATGATCTTGAAAACGAGGTTAGGTATTAGTATATGCATATAATGTACTACTAGTAAATAATGAATTAAGCTCTATTTGAAGTTTCCCTTTATTTTTTCAAGAGATTTCATAAAGTTTTATGAAGACAATGCACTTTAATATTCTTTTTGACTTTGTAGTGTGAACAGTAGAGGTTAAAAAAAAAAAAGAAGACTATAACTCATGAGATACTTAAACGAAGCGTTTCCAACAATTTTTATTTCTATATTGATCCTTCTTACTATTATTTTTAAGTACCCTTATGTCTTTTTTCTTTTTTTTAATATTTCGCGTTTACCTTTTTACTACTCTCTCCGGTCCTATTTAGTTGTAATACTTACTATAAATATTTGGGCCAAAATATTTATCACTTTACAAATATCAAGATAAAATTTATCACTTTTTTCCATTACACCCCTAGTATTAATTGCTCTTGAAAAGCACAAACATCTAAATTATGGGTTTCTTAAAATATCAAGAAGGATAGATTAGTAAAATTACTCTATTTATTTATGATTTCTTAAGGGACATGCAAATGACAAACTTTACAACTAAAAAGGAACGGAGGGATCAGAGTACTTCTTAATAAATGATAGAGTAGCATTGCCATAGGAAAATACTGTATGTATACATGGTACTCCGTTCCCTCTACTCCTCTTTTTCTTGGTTCACAATATTTATTTATTTTGAAATCAAGAAGTTAATAATATTTTTTTTTAAAATGTTACCTTACTAATAAATGACTTAAAATAAAATTCTATATATAAGAATCTTGAATAAGGATTAATATAGTCAATTAATGATATTCGGCTAATTGAAAGTGCACATTCTTAGCCTTTGTGTCACCTCATACCTAGCTACTTTACATGTCATTTGAATAATACTCTAGGTATTTTATGCTTAAATATGGTTTGTTTTATTGTGTAGGAATAAAGTGGGCAAACAATGGTCGATTTGGAGCTAAAATGAGAGTAAACGGAGCTTTGAAGTCTGAGTAGAAGCCTGAGATCAGACCGAAAATCAAAGTAAGGACGTAACTGAGAGAATGATTGTGATTAATTACATGATTACGTTAGTTGCTTGATCTATTGTTGCTTAGGAGAGAATGTATGGTTAGAGTAAAGTTGAATACAATACTTCTCCCTAGTTGATCGGAAGATAATTAGAGAGATATCAGGAGGGGTTAGGAATAACAAATCCAATTGTGGCATTGTGTGGGCAAATATACGCCACCTATTGTTACGGGGATACGAGCCCAACAGACAAGACTTCTTATAAGTCACCGTGCATTGAGGATATACGCCCGCTCCTAAAGCCAATGACCGTTCAGACGGCTTGGTCATAGGGCGCAGGGCACACATCCCGCTGTCTAGGATTTATAGTCTCCTAGTTAGGGTTTAGTATACAACCGCCTTGAGTTTTAGGCCCATAGCCTTACTAGTGCTTGTATTGTACCTTATTTAGGACTGAGTATCACTACTATAAATACCCCTCCTTAGATTGTATTAGACACAGACACGATTCGCCATCAAACTCGGCTACTCTTAAAGAATAAGAATTACTTTGCTTTCGCCATTATTTCTTACTTATTTACTTGTCTTATTTTTGTATTTACTTATTTTTCTATCGTAATTTACCATATGGCTTGTGACCTCATTCATATTAATTATTTAACCTAGACGTATCAATTTATGCATCAACAGTTTGGCACCCACTGTGGGGCCCAAGCAATTGTAGGTATTCTACAAAGGAAAAGGCACAATCATGTTTGACGATAACAACAACGTTCCAAAGAACACCACGGATGCAGTAGACGAGTCTGCAAAGGATCTCAGCGATCCCAAGCGTCCAATAAAAGGATCCTACTGAGTAGCCAAAGGATTCTTCTCACGAACCAATCCCTATTGCTAGCAATGGTGAGGGCTATCAACAGCCAGGAGGTAATTCAGAGTTCAGAGGCTTCTTCTTGGACATCATCAAAACTACGTCCGAGTAGAACTCGAACAACATAGTTGAAGGGAATGTTTGTTGGTTCGTCTCAGAGACCATTGTCCCCTCAAGGACCGACGCCCACGAACAACTTGCCAGCATCAGTTCCCAACCGAAGGCTTAACATAGATGCTGCTCCATGAGGCTCAGCAACAATCAACAACTAAGATCTTAAGGGAGCCCCTATCATTCAGGATCTTATAAAGGAGATGAAGACCATCCATGACCGGATCGGTAACGTACCGGGTGCTCCACCCCAGGTTACCATGGTAGATGAACAAAAGTTCTACAAACTTGCTTACACAGCAAGCACTGCGCCGCTCCGTATACCAAAGCACTTCCGCCTGCCAGATAACTTGAAGTATGACGGAACGACCGATCCGGACCAGCACATCGCTGTTTATTATACAGCTGTGAAGAGTAACGAAATTACTGAAGAAGAAATTCAGTCTGCTCTGGTAAAGAGATTTGGCTCAACTATGACCATAGGAGCCCTTGCTTGGTACACTCTGCTACCAATGGGATCCATCGGATCATTTACTCGGATGCAAGACCTACTCAAGAAAGCGCATTGTAGTGCCCGCAAGTGGAAGAAGAGCATGGAAGACATCTTTGAGATACGACAATGTGATAACGAGTTGTTAAAGGATTACCTCGATAGATTTCAGAAGGAACACATGGAGCTCCCTCCAGTCCTTGATAACATTGTTGTGGTAGCCTTCGACAAAAGCTTGAATTCAAAGGGATCTTTAGCTACCCGAGAATTGCAGTGGAGTTTGACTCAACACCCAGTGTCCACATGGAGTACATCAGATGTATACTGAGAAACTTTATTTTGAAACTGATCATTTTCATAACCTCGAGGACGAGCGAAGGAAGAGACCAGGAAGCCCGTACCTAGAAGGTGAGGGGTATGGTAGAAAAGTGAAGCCAAAGGTTCAAAATCAAGCGGGGGCCGGGTGGCGGAATAATACTCTAGCGTCTGGATCCCAGGAGAAGCAGATTGAACCCCAGAATTTCAGGGACTTTGGTCTTCGTGTTAATATTGTGGACCTAGTCGCCAACCACTTTGGTAAACTAGGCCCCAGGGTCCGATGGCCACCTAATGCGAAAGGGTCTACAGGACGAAACACAACGCCCTACTTTGATTTTCATCGCATCGGGGCCATGCAATTGTCGATTGCAATGCCTTGATAATCGAGATTGAGCACTTATTAAAGGAAGGACATCTCAAAGAGCTGCTAGAAGAAGGGCCTTATCGTTTTAAAGGTCTGGAGTATGAGAACCTGAAGACCATCAACATAATCTTCATAGACAAACTGCCAGACATGGCCCGAGGGATTGCAATGACTAGGATAACATTCAAGTCCATCCAATTTGACCTGGAGGAGCAAGCAGACCAACAAGGTAACCTTGTTGTACCTGTGGAAGTATCCGGCGTGCATATCTAGCGGGCTCTTATCGATCCAGGGAGTAGTGTTAATATTATTCGGGGGAGATGTTGCACAAGTTTAGCCATTGTCCTCAAACATCCTCAAGTACTCAGAACATAATGGGTTTCAACGGAATCCAGGAAGCGTCCACTGGAGAACTAGCTCTATCGGTTCACATACTGGCGTGATGAGCACGACCACTTTTCAGGTGATGAATTGCAATCTCCCGTACGATATAATCCTTGGACGACCATGGATACACGATGCCATGGAAATACCCTTAACACTTCATCAGGTCTTCAAGTACCCGACCCTGCACGGGGTCGCCGACTTACGAGGTGAGCGGCCTCTCCCTGAGGAATATTGTCTTACTTCAAACGGGATCACATCCGCCGAGTTGGAAGTTATTGAGGCCATAGAGCAGGAGGTTAGAGAGGAACTCAACGAAGTGCGGGATCGACTTGTGGCAATGGATCAACTAGTCTCGAGAGCGACTAAATTGGTATGTCGTCTCTCTGAGATGTTGTGGAAGCAATGAGGACCCCTGTGGCTGATACAATGTTATTTGACAATGGCTCAGACAAACATACAACTCATACAGATTCTAGTGATAACCGAACTAGAGACAGGTGAGCACCTATTGTTATACGTTTCAATATCTGAGATAGCCTGGAATGCGGTCCTTGTACGAGAAAAGAACCGGCAGCAGTTTCCCGTGAAATACTCCAGCAGGATGCCGCAAAGAATAGACAAGTTCTTGCCCTTGCCGCTCAGTTCATAGCAACCGTGGTAATGGCCACGTGAGAGTTTCGCTCATACTTTCAGGAACACTAGGTCAGTTTAGTCTCTTCGACACTGGTACAAGCCATTTTTGTCTATACTCAGTCTGTTGAAAGATATGGCAAAGTGGGCTGAAGAATTGGGAGAGTATGGCATCATCTATCAACCCCCACTCAGATGTCAAGTCGCAGGCGTTGGAAGGTTTTACCTCAATTTTGCAGAAGAACTGCAACGGAAGACTGAAGAGTCACTCAGGAATGAAGCAGTGATCGAGTACGGCCGTTGGGAGATTTGCATGAGAGTGAATCCCAGCGGGGAAGAGGTTGATCAGTGGATCAGAACGCTGTCTTGAATGGTCTACCATCAGGCCACGAAAGCCGATGAAAATGAAGCAGAGTATGAAGCCATAGTTCAAGCTCTTGACTTAGCCTACACACTGGGGACCAAGAAGATCAGGCTATACAACAAATTTCAGTCGATGGTTAATTAATCAACTAAGAGAAATCTTCGTAACTGATGACATCTATGAGCCAGATCGAAAGAAGAAAATCAGGGCAATACTGCAAAATTTTCATGCATGGGAGTTCATCCACCAAGAAGAGATCTCAGGAGACGCCGAAGCATCCAAGAATTCGTACGATTGGCAGACAATAGTTGAGATAACCCCCGACAGCCTAATGAACCTTGAAGTTCCAGATACAGGATCTTTCGCAGGACAGCGTGATGCGCTGGTCAACTATTTGAGCAAATGAGATCTTCCAAAAGAAAAAGTCAGAAAGCATTCACTTACGGAAACAGGCAGTTCACTATTGCTGGATCGACGAGAAGTTGTACCACAGGGTCGTCAACGACCCGGGGGATGATTTTCAAGGCTCAGCACCCTAAACAGGGAAGCCCAACCAGATACCCCTGAATCTTTCAAGGATCAAATATGATGTACCGTTGCGTGAGAAGGCATTTACTTTTCTTATGTTATTTCCTTTTAAATTACAATATTTTCATTCTCCATGGACATGTTACCGGTTTTCACCCACAACATCCTAGGCCCTGCGCCTTTATCAATAGAACTACTATCTTACTTAGTCAGTTTTACTCATTTTTTAGATCCATCTACAATCCAACTATTCGTAGCCCCGTCCAGACCTAAGTTGAAGCAATACACACACTTTTCACTACAAAAAGTAAAGTACACTACTCGCTTAGAGCTAGACAGCCACCAGGCATTAATCGAGCGTTGATCTCGTTAAATCAATAATTACACCTACACGCCGATGGGGACGCCTGTCCGCGTAGTGCCAAAAATTCTTAAATACTCGAGTAATTAAGCGAAGACGTTTTGTCTCAAAATGCAAAAGGACCATTTCTACACGGGCTAAAGTCATCCCATTGTGGGCGCAAACAGCCATCTGCTAAGGATGCAACCTAGCTGCCGTCTATCGGTCCACAACGGATGTAATTGCTCAAGGTAGGCATCTAGACACACGTTCTAAACAATTAGAACAGTCAGGATGACCGGAAGCCATCTAATATCTAGGTGCACAAACATGTGCTTGTTCGCACATTACGAAATGCGTAATAACACAAGTACGTATGAGATATCGATGAACATTCGTTTCATTAATAACAAACAACCCGTAGGCTCATACTATATATTTAGTTCTTCATGAAGACAACATTTGTTTATAATAAGAGTAGAAAAAAAAAAGGAAGACTAAAAACAAAGAGCTCTTCAGGATTCACATGGCTGAAGATCCTTCATCTGGATTGTAGCTACCATCTGTAAACAGTCCAAAGTTCTTCTTTTCTTTTTTGCAGCTTAAGATATGTCGGCCCGAGCATTCTCTCGCAGCATACGACCACTGAAACAACCAAAGCCCGCCTTTTTTAATCAAAGCAAGAGATCCCGGAAGTACCTGAGTATAGGCTTGACCTTCCCTCATCTCGTCCGTTGAACTTGAAGAGAAACTAGAAGACTAGCAGCAAAGCTTGACCAGCCGCTTCAACCTCAACTGGCTAAACCGGAGTGCACTGCCCTGCAGATATTCAAGCAAAAACAGGAGTTTGCCAAGAACGGAAGGGCTTGAGCTGGGAACCCATCACAAGGGAGCCTCTTCCCTCGGGTATCCCACAACCAACAGCTGACGAGGCGTTACAATAGTGGTTCAGCTGAATTAGATCCCATATGCTTACTCTAACGCAACTCCGAGGGAATAATTAAAAGCAAAAAAATTCTCTACTCGAAAGTCGTTGCTGATCTGATCTTTTCTTTCTTGGGTGTGGACAAGATAAAGAAAAGTCTTCTTAGTCTTCCGTTCGGGCCTGTCAAGTTAGGCCTTCGTAAAAAAGTCCACATGGCGTTAAGCTCGGTGAGGTGGGTTCGAAAGATAGAGAGTTGATGAGGAGGATTTTTGGCGCATTCGGTAAAGTATTCCGCTAGCTGGCGCATAGCAAGCAGGATAAATTATTCACTTATTTCACACAATTCTTCTGGTCATGCCTTTTCCTCTGAGAAGAAGAAAAACGTATCACACAATCGCTTGAAAAAATCTTTTTTTTGTCCAACTAGTAGTAATTTCTATTAGGTAATAACCAGGGCAAAAGCCATGAATCACGGAGGAATCCGAAGCTCAGTGGCATCTTAGCCACCCACCGTTGTGAAGCTATATTCTCCTACATGCCATGAAATGGAGCCAAGAAATGGATCACCAGCCTGGTACCATCGAAGGAACCGCCTGGACACACGAGATATCCTGGCAGAGAAGCCGCACGGAAGCTGAAAGGGTTAAGCGTCCTGACCTCGCATGACAAGAAGAATATCACAACAACTGTTGTATTAGAAGATGAGCACACCGTAATCACTGCACGTGAAGCAATGATGACATTCCGAATGACATCGTTAGAATCCCTATCAAACTTTATGATTCGGGGGACTTCATCCATTTTCTCATGGACAAAGAAAGAAAATAAGGTGACTTTAGACGAATTTCCTCCTATGTTTTCTTCATACAACATCCATCAAGAATGAAATAGGTTTTCTGGGAATATCAAACCAGAATTAAAGGCAACATTTTTAAGGGAAGAAAAGCATCTCACTATCATGAGAAGTTGCTGAAGAAGTGAATTATTTTCTGAAAAAGAGTTATGGTTTTTCCATTGTCATGAAGTTATTATTTATAGGCAGAAAGGGATAAGGATGAAGCACGAAATGGTCAAGTATCATTATTACTAGAAATATGACACGATTCGGAGTAGTTAATAGCAGTTCCTGAAAAAGTGCGTGATATCAGCATCAACCAATTAGAAGGAAGCATGCGAAGTTCTCGAAGAGATCAACATCATTTTTGGTCAAAGAGATTGCGAGTCGCAAGGAGTCAGCAGAATATCTTTTCACATCACGCCGCCTTCACTTCCTGACTGCTTGCATCAGCACTCAACAACTGGGGGGACTTGACTGTGTGGGCAAAAATACGCCACCTATTGTTACGGGGATACGATCCCAATTAGCGAGACTAGACTTATCCTACAAGTCACTGGGCACTGAGGATATACGCCCGCTCCTAGAGCCAATGACCGTTCAGGCGGCTTGGTCATAGGGCGCAAGGCACACATCCTGCCGCCTAGGGTTTACAATCTCCTAGTTAAGGTTTAGTATACAACCGCCTTGAGTTGCAGGCCAATGGCTTTATTAGTGCTTGTATTTTACCTTATTTAAGACTTGGTATCACTACTATAAATACCCCTCCTTACATTGTATAAGACACAACACATGATTCGCCATCAAACTCGGATACTCTCAAGGAATAAGAATTACTTTCCTTTCTTCATTATTTCTTGCTTATTTACTTGTCTTATTTTTATCGTATTTACTTACTTTTTCATCGTAATTTACCGTATTGCTTGTGACCTCATTCATAATTAATTGTTTAACCTAGACATACAAATTTAGGCATAAACAGGCACGTAATAGCCAGCTAACGCCTAGACTTAGTTCAGAAGAATAAATCTAGGTGAAAATCATAACTGCTTAGAAGATAGTTGTGGTAGTTCTAAAATTTACTGCCAATATAGGAGAAGAAGGCGTGATTTTAGGAACTAGTCTGCATTTCATCCTGTTAATAAAGGAAATCATCACTTTAGGCTCTCTCGTATTGACTGTCACCGTCTATTTTGTCATTAGTTTACATTTTACTTTTGCTTTTAGTTACTTATCGATTCTTAATAAATTCTAGTTCGTATAACTCGATTTAATTTGATCTAGAGACTTGACTAGTAAATTATTACTTTTTAGACGTGCGTTCCCTATAGGATTTGACTCCGGACTTAAACCGGATATATTTACGACGATCGCTTAGTTCCTTTTATCGGATATAGTTGGACGTTACCAATTATACTATTGATTAGTACTAAAAAGGTGAATTCGTTAATATGTGTAAAAATAGTCAAAATATCCACTGACGTGACCCAGATATAAAGTATATTAATTGTCTCACGTTGACCTCAATCTCGGGGAAGCATCTTTAATTATTTTTTTTCTTTCTCATATGAGAGAATAACTAGTAATAGATGAAATAGTATGCAACAGAGGAAAAAAATGAAGAAGAGCATGTCTTTTTAATAAAACTGGGCACCGGGCACCCACACATACCCGGATTTAAAAAATTGGGCGCCCATCACACGGGCACCCACACACACACTGGCGCCCACATAAGCTTGGACCTAACTCACACCCCAAAAGCTAGCTCAAAGGGTGGAGGATTGTCCAAAACTTATATGGGCATTCTTGCCCTCTATTTTCCACCGATGTGGCACCACACCACACTTCAACACACCCCCCCCCCGCACGGCCAGCCATACACACATGGATGGCCCGTAGATCACGTGCTCAAAGAGGGTTCCAATCGGAGACAGTCTTCCTGCTCCGGGGCCAGGGCCTTTCCCTAGGCTCTGATACCATGATAAAACCGGGCACCTGAAACGACCTGAGTCAGTCGTTTCGGAAGTTAGGACTCCGATTGAAGTGTCGATAATTTTAAAATATTCGTAATGTCCATTAGGACCTGTCTGCAAAATTTGAGCTAAATCAGACCTCGTTTGGTAGGCATCGGAAGAAGGTTTTAGTTTTTATTGGCGATAAATATTAAGAAGAGATTTTCGAGCTCGGTTTTACCGAATGAGCTCTGATTCGAAATCCGAAAGCGCCGTTGGGTTCGTATGATTATTTATGACCTTTGTGAACTTTCGAAAGTGAATTTCGATAGTGTTCGGCTAGTTTCCGATAAAATGCCGAAAGTTAAATAATTTGACTTTTTTCATTTAAATTCGCATCTTGAGTTTCGGGAGTCCGATTTGAAATACACCTTCGCGAGTATGTTACATATATTTTGTATAATTTGTATGCAAAAGTTGGGATCATTTCGAATTTTGTAGAGTTCCGTTTTAATTTTTGTCACGAAAAAAAAAAAAGGAAAAAGACAAAAAAAAAAAAAAAGACAAAAAAAGGAAAATTTGATGGCGGTTTTAAAGATGACCATATACTCATATTTACCGAAACGCAACACTAACATAGGATTAGGAAATTACGCAGAGGCTGAGAAAAAATGCCAGAAAATGCGAAAAGGGGCCGGAGAAAAGTAGAATTTTCACCCTGAAACATTCAGGTAATAATCCTAATATATTATTTGAGTTTATTACGTGTGTTTGAATATGTTTTAACGGTAAAACTTGAAATATTATACATCGTTTTAATAAGTTCAATTAATAGTTTAAAGGGTCAAATGGACCCCAATAAAGAAATTGATTATATATTCGTACTCAGGGAGTTATGGGCAACTTATAAATGTAATTTAATGGGTTCCTATGATTATTTATGACCTTTGTGAACTTTCGAAAGTGAATTTCGATAGTGTTCGGCTAGTTTCCGATAAAATGCCGAAAGTAAAATAATTTGATTTTTTTCATTTAAATTTGCATCTTGAGTTTCGGGAGTCCGATTTGAAATCCACCTTCGCGAGTATGTTACATATATTTTTTATAACTTTTATGCAAAAGTTGGGATCATTTCGAATTTTGTAGAGTTCTGTTTTAATTTTCGTCGCGAAAAGAAAACAAAAAAAAAGAGGAAAAAGACAAAAAAAGAAAAAGACAAAAAATGGAAAATTTGATGGCGGTTTTAAAGATGAGCATGCTCATCTTTACAAAAACGCAACATTAACATAGGATTAGGAAATTACGCAGAGGCTGAGAAAAAATGCCAGAAAATGCGAAAAGGGGCAGAAGAAAAGTAGAATTTTCACCCTGAAACATTCAGGTAATGATCCTAATATATTATTTGAGTTTATTACGTGTATTTGAATATGTTTTAACGGTAAAACTTGAAATATTATACATCGTTTTAATAAGTTCAATTAATAGTTTAAAGGGTCTAATGGACCCCGATAAAGAAATTGATTATATATTCGTACTCAGGGAGTTATGAGCAACTTATAAATGTAATTTATTTAGGGTTTGGTTATGTGACCATAAACCCCGTAAATAGGCCTGGCCTGCGTATTGCGTATGCGAATAGGGTATCAGGCTCCTAACCGGATTGCCCTAAGATGTGAGGAATGAAGCCTTTATCCCTATTTGATATATTTTTCTGCTCATTGAACACAGTGGGATCGTTTGACAATGAATCTAAAAGAATAAAGCGGTTGTTGGGCAGCAGTGTTAACTTTGGAAGAGGTAAGTGTTTATATCCATTTCTTTGGAGGCACCTGGCCTCGTGGATTTTCTACCACGTGTTCCTTACGTGTGTAGCTGCCGATAGGCGTACTCATTACGCCTTAGCTTTGGATTTACATTGTATATTATATGTTATGTCCTATTGGTTGTATTGCAATGAGGATCTGAGTATTGTACCCTGGCTGTAAGTTGGCATCTACTTTCCGGCTGTCTATGAGAGTCCCGCGCCGGTGAAGAGTTATTATTGCATCACATTGCATTCATATGCATTATATGTCATTCATATACATTACATTGCATATCATATTGGGTGCAGGAGTATTCCGCCCCAGGAGTAGGAGGATTCCGCTCCATTGTATCATATTGAGGGTAGGAGGATTCCGCCCCAAGAGAAGGAGTATTCCGCTCTTATGTCAGATATTGAGTGCAGGAGTATTCCGCCTCAGCTTTACATTATATCGGGTGCAGGAGTATTTCGCCCCAGGAGAGTGCGGGAGTATTCCGCCTCTAGTTTATATTATATCGGGTGCAGGAGTATTCCGCCCCAGGAGCAGGAGTATTCCGCTCCAGTTGGTTATCAGATTGGATTCCCCTCGAATGCAGGAGTATTCCGCTTCGGGATGGGACTACGGGCACATGTGACCCTTCGCATCATATTTCATTTCATCTCACTGCATTTCATTTCATCTCAATTCATATTATTGTGTAGACTTGCGGTACATGACTATTGTTATGCTTATATGTGCATTGCTTATTTGTTGATATGTTTCTGACACGCATTGATGTTCGGCATTTTATGCCTACCTTTCATTAATATTTCCGCATATTTGAGCTTGTTTTGTATTCGTTTGGTAGCTTGTGAATGTGGTTTTACACTGATGTTGTGTTGTGCGTGTGTAGGTTGTTACGCGGTACATTTGGAGCTTTTAGGAGCTTGATTGAGCAAGAATTGATTGGATGTTGATTGAAGATTGGATTGAACACACAAAGGCACGACACGAGGCGAGTTTTGGAGCAAGGGAAGAGCAGTTTTGCCTGGCGCCCTAGCCCATGCGCCGCGCCCTCTACCGCGCGCAGTGGCTAGGTGCGGTTTCCCATGCGCCGCAGGGCCAAGGCGTGCAAATTGTGACGGGGTCTGTTTGTTTGGGCGCTTTCCGAGGCGCGGGGCGCCCGTTATAGCGCCCCTTGTGCGCGTTTTTACTCCCTATTCCTTCTAGCATTGGGTCTAACTTATTACTAAGGGTTTGGAAATATTATAAATAGTTCTTTACTTAGTTTTTGTAAGGAGTTCTTGACTTTGGAGCAATATTGAGAGCTACATACTTCATTGAACAAGGGTCATTCCTAATCTTTCATCTATTACATCAATTATTTCATTATTACATCAAATCTTTGCCTTGTGATTATGAATATGTGTGGCTAAACTTTACGTTCTAGGGTTAGAGTTTTACATGAAAGTTGATTGTTGAAGATTGATTCCCATTGATTGAATCCCATAACGGGTTACTTATTCTTTCTTGATTTCACATGTGTAATTGTTAGAGCTCGATAATTATACATCATCTGTGGTTTTTGGGTTGAACTCGAAAGAGAGAATCTAATTACGTAATAAGGAAGAATAGAACTAGTTTGTGAACCCGGGCATCGGGGAATCAATTCGCGGGTAGGATAGACATATACTTGCTTGCCTAGTTTAACTCATTACATGAATCTTAATGCGTGCATGTGATTTAACCCATAGACATATAGGGATTGAAGTAGCTTGCATAGACTGTGAAGAACTGAAAGGTTTTCACAGTTACATTTACTCTGTCAGTTAGTAACCCGGGATTTAAGAAGTGGAATCAATTGGATACATCAACTGGATTGTTCGTAACTCTGACCCTGGACCGCTCTCTTGATATTGTTAACAACCAAAGTATTTCTCATTGCTTGACTACATCTTTAGCACTTTACTTACTGCACTTTAGTTATAAAAACTCTTATAACCAAGAAAAAGACCCCTGAGTAGTTTGGAGGAATTGTTTGTTAGGTATTAGTCTGCTCAGTCCTCGTGGGAACGATATTCGATTTATCACTTTATTACTTGTCGACCGCGTATACTTGCGTGTGCGTTGGGAGCAACAAGTTTTTGGCGCCGTTGCCGGGGACTAATTACGGACTATTTTCTTTTGAACAATTACTTAATTGCTATTCAGGTTTAATTTTTTGTTGAGTTTCTTGTGCTGTTTCAGGCAATAGGTTTTGAATGCAAAGGAACAAAAAGGACGAATCACTCGCACCTTTTGATCCCGAGCCTGAAAGAACCTTGAGAAAGGCAAAAAGGGAAGCGAGAGATCGAGAAGCATTAGCAATCGTACTTGCCTCTCTACCTGTTGAAATGGCTGAAGAACAAGCAGTAGCAGTGCGAGATGTGGCTCTTCCTAGTCTGAAAGGAGTAGAGTCAAGTATTGTGAAGCCTGCTATTACTGGAAACTTTGAGATCAAGCCCGGCATGATTCAGTTGCTGCATGTGACGGGGCAATATGGTGGATTCCTGCATGAAGATCCGCAGCAACACCTGCAGAACTTTCTGGAGATCAGTGATACTTATACACCGGCAGGTGTGCCTACTGATTATGTGCGAATGACTTTGTTCCCATTTTCATTGATCGGGACAGCAAGGAAGTGGTTAAAGGCTGAAAAGCCTGGGTCTATCACTACTTGGGAGGATTTGGCTAAGAAATTCTTGGCTAAGTTTTATCCGTCTGCCAAGACGGCCAGGTTGAGGAGCGCAATTTTGTCCTTCAGGCAGTTAGAAGGAGAGTCATTATATGCAGCCTGGGAGAGATTTAAAGCTTTATTGAGAGATTGTCCACACCACAACCAATCTAATGAGGTTATTGCACACACTTTTGTTGAGGGGTTGAACCAACATACTAAGATTGTGGTTGATGCTGCTGCTGGAGGCCAAGTGCTGGCCTTAAATTTTGAACAGATCTATGACTTACTTGATAAGTTTTCACAGAGCAATCCTGATTGGCAGGGGGATGGCAGAGCTAATACGCAGATTGAGGGGGCTAGCAGAGCTAATACGCAGAAAGCTGCTGGAATACTTCAACTAGATGGAATTTCAGAGCTGCGAGCGAAGATGGATGCTATTTCTAATCAAATCAGCAAGCTGACTCTTCAAGCGAAACCACCACTAGCTCCAGTGCAACAAGTTCAGACTTTTTGTGAAGTATGTGGTGAGGATCATAGCACTGAGGTTTGTCCCTCTAACCTAGAGTCAGTATATTATGTGGGTAATCAGAACAGATCACGGGGTCAAAATCGCAATCAGTATGGTAACAGTTATAACACGGGTTGGCGTAATCACCCAAATTTTTCCTGGAGGGATACCCGTGAGCAGTTTCAGGGTAATGAGAGACCCCAATTTACTCAAGGCAATGGACCACAGCAGGGATCGCAGTCACAGACTCAACCACATCAGTCTAATGCTATGGAGGATATGCTCAAGAAAATTCTTGCAGGGCAGCAAAAGCTCATGGATGAGTCAGCATCTCAGGCACAAATAGTTAAAGATTTGAGCAATGCGCAGAAAGATCTTGAAAGACAGTTGGGGCAGCTTGCTGGAGCACAAAATAATAGACCTCGGGGTGCTTTACCGAGTGATACAGAGAAGAATCCTAAAGAATTTGTGCAAGCAATTACTTTGAGGAATGGCAGAGCTTTAGAAGAACTTCCCCCAAAACCAAAGAAGCCTGTTGATGAGCTAGAGCCAAATGTTGATAGGGAAGTGGAAAAAGAAGCAGAGACAGTAATAGCAAAGCAGCCTGAGTCTGCTATTGTGAGACCACCACCACCTTTCCCTCAGAGGCTTCAGAAGCAGAAAGTTGATGCAGCATGCAAGAAATTCTTGGAGATATTGAGTCAGATTCAGGTAAATATTCCTTTGGTGGAGCTTTTGCGGGATGTTCCCAAATATGCTAAATACATCAAGGATATTGTTGCTAACAAGAGAAGATTGACTGAGTTTGAGACAGTTGCACTTACTGAGGAGTGCAGTTCCAGAGTTAGAAGCAAGCTTCCTCAGAAATTGAAGGACCCTGGCAGTTTTACCATCCCTTTAAAAATTGGGGAACATGAGGTTGGTCGTGCTTTATGTGATTTGGGTGCTAGTGTGAATTTGATGCCTTCTTCAGTTTTCAGGAAGCTAGGCCTGGGTGAGCCACGACCCACTACTGTGACCCTGCAGCTTGCTGATAGATCTTTGACATGCCCCGAGGGGATTATTGAGGATGTGCTTGTACAAGTGGGTCAGTTCATATTACCCGTTGATTTTATTATTCTTGATTATGAAGCTGATCCTGAGGTTCCTCTCATCTTGGGAAGAGGATTTTTGGCCACTGCTGATGCTGTTATTCGAGTCAGAGCTGGAAAGATGATTATGAAGGTAAATGGGGAAGAAGTTGTGTTTAATGTGTTCAGAGCTACCCAGCTTCCTTCTCACTATGAAGAGTTGTCAATGGTAAAAGTGATAGATGATGAATTGACTGCTGATGAGAGGTCATTCTTGGCTTCTAATGTTGATTCTTTAGAAAGGGCACTCTTATGTGATGATAATGATATCCTGAAGGATGACGATACTGAAGAATATGTGGAGGTTCTTAATATGCAGAGTAGATTCATCCCAGGGTGGAAGAAATTTGAGGAGCTTGATAGACCGTTGACCTTAACTCCTGCTAAACCGTCTATTGAGAGAGCTCCTAATCTTGAGCTCAAACCTTTACCCGCACATTTACGTTATGCTTATTTGGGTGAAGGTAATACTTTGCCCGTGATCCTTTCTTCTTTGTTGTCTGATGTGCAGGTTGAGAAGGTGTTCCGGGTATTGCGAGAGCGCAAGAGAGCTATTGGCTGGACTATTGCTGATATTAGAGGGATTAGTCCTTCTTTCTGCATGCATAAAATTCTCTTGGAGGAAGATCATAAGCCATCCATAGAGCAGCAGAGGAGGCTAAATCCAATCATGAAGGAGGTGGTGAAGAAAGAAGTTATCAAGTGGCTGGATGCTGGTATTATTTTTCCTATCTCTGACAGCAAGTGGGTGAGTCCAGTGCAATGTGTTCCTAAGAAAGGGGGCATGACAGTGGTGTAGAATGAGAACAATGAGTTGATTCCTACAAGAACAGTTACAGGGTGGCGAATTTGCATTGATTATAGGAAGCTGAACAAGGCCACCAGGAAAGATCACTTCCCACTCCCTTTTATTGATCAGATGTTAGATAGACTTGCAGGCCATGAGTATTACTGTTTCTTGGATGGGTATTCGGGCTACAATCAAATTGTGATAGCCCCTGAAGACCAAGAGAAGACCACTTTTACTTGTCCATATGGCACCTATGCATTTAGGAGGATGCCATTTGGGTTGTGTAATGCCCCGGGGACTTTTCAGCGGTGCATGATGGCTATTTTCACTGATATGGTGGAAAAAATTGTGGAGGTATTTATGGATGATTTCTCAGTGGCTGGTGACTCTTTTGATGAATGTTTGAAAAATCTTGATGCTGTGCTGAGCCGTTGTGAAGAAACAAATCTGGTGCTGAATTGGGAAAAATGTCACTTTATGGTTCAAGAAGGCATAGTACTTGGGCACAAGGTGTCAAAGCAAGGGATTGAGGTTGACAAAGCGAAGATTGAGGCTATTGAGAAATTACCACAACCTATCTCTGTTAAGGGGGTGCGTAGTTTCTTGGGACATGCAGGGTTCTATAGACGTTTCATAAAGGACTTCTCCAAAATTTCCACTCCCTTGTGCAAATTGTTAGAGAAGGATGTGAAATATGTGTTTGATGATGCTTGTCTCAAGGCGTTTGAAGAGTTGAAGAAAAGGTTGGTGACCGCACCAATCATCATTGCTCCTGACTGGTCTTTGCCATTTGAATTGATGTGTGATGCGACTGATAATGCTATTGGGGCTGTTCTAGGCCAAAGAATTGGAAGAATCTTTCACTCCATCTATTATGCAAGCAAGACGCTTGATGCAGCCCAGTCTAATTACACCACCACTAAAAAGGAGTTGCTAGCCGTAGTTTATGCTTTTGATAAGTTCAGATCTTACTTGGTTGGCACTCATGTTGTTGTCTACACTGATCATGCCGCAATCAGGTATTTGTTTGAAAAGAAGGACTCCAAACCTAGACTCATTAGATGGGTTCTCCTATTGCAAGAGTTTGATGTTGAAATTCGAGATCGTAAGGGGACTGAGAATCAAGTTGCTGATCATTTGTCAAGGTTGGAGAATAGAGATCATGTAGATGAAGGGCCCGAGATTAAAGAGGTGTTTCCTGATGAGCAACTTTTTGCTCTTGATACAGTTGAGGTGCCATGGTATGCTGACATGGTGAATTTACTTGTGAGTAATGTGTACCCCCCTGGGGCAACTGCTGAGCAAAAGTGTAAACTCCTTCATGAGAGCAGATTTTATGTGTGGGATGAGCCCTATTTGTACAAGATAGGACTTGATCAACAAGCTAGGAGATGTATTCCAAGGGAAGAAGTAGAGCTGATTCTACAGAGCTGCCATTCCTCTCCTTATGGTGGCCACCTTGGTGGAGATCGAACAACTGCAAAGGTACTTCAATCTGGTTTCTTTTGGCCTACTTTATTTAAAGATGCTCATGCACTAGTGAAGCAATGTGATCGTTGCCAAAGAACGGGTACTATTACTAGGCGTCACGAGATGCCGTTGAACAATATCTTGGAGATTGAGCTGTTTGATTGTTGGGGTATTGATTTCATGGGTCCATTCCCACCTTCTATGGGCAATAAATACATCCTTGTAGCAGTTGATTATGTGTCGAAATGGGTGGAGGCTATTGCACTTCCAACGAATGATGCGAGTGTGGTGGTGAAGTTCGTGAAGAAGAATATTTTCACTCGTTTTGGGACATCGCGGGCTATCATTGGTGATGAAGGTACGCATTTTTGTAACCGGTTGTTCAATAAGTTATTGGCTAAGTATGGGGTTCGCCACAAGGTGGCTACTGCTTATCATCCCCAAACTAGTGGCCAAGTGGAAGTGTCTAACAGAGAGATCAAGCAAATCCTTGAGAAGACTGTGAATGCCTCGAGGAAGGATTGGGCTATGAAGTTAGATGATGCTCTCTGGGCCTATCGAACTGCATTTAAAACACCTATTGGAACCTCTCCATATAGGCTTGTTTATGGTAAGGCTTGTCACTTGCCGGTTGAATTAGAGCACAAGGCGTATTGGGCTATTCAAAAGCTCAACCTTGATATGGCCCTAGCGGGTGAGAAGAGGATGCTCCAATTGCATGAACTTGAAGAGTTCCGTTTCCATGCGTATGAAAATGCTAAATTATACAAGGAACGGACAAAGAAATGGCATGATAAGCACATTGAGCGTCGTTCTTTTGAGCCCGGGCAGCTTGTATTGTTGTTCAACTCGAGGTTGAAATTATTTCCGGGCAAGTTGAAGTCGAGATGGTCGGGGCCTTTTGAAGTTGTTCGTGTTACCGCACATGGTGCGGTTGAATTGAGAGCCCCGGATTCTGAGAACACATTTTTGGTTAATGGTCAACGGGTGAAACATTATTGGGGAGGTGCGTTGAATCACCGCACTTCAATTACTTTGAGGGACCCTTGATTTATACCCGTCGTGCCACGACGTTAAATAAGGCGCTTCTCGGGAGGCAACCCGAGTTTGTACTTGTAATAGTTTAGTTTTTTTTTTGTTTTTATAGTGTCACGTAGTTGTTGTTTTTGTGTGTCGTTTTTGTAGGAATTGGGTGAGCTAAACAAGGTGAAATTGATGCATTGAGGGGTGCGGGACGTCTCGAGTCATGTCTCGCGCTTGGGTTTGTACTTAGAATCGAAAATCGGTGCGAAAAAACGTGCTCGGGCGCGTTCGGGAGTGCCCCGCGCCTCCCAAAGCGCAAAATAAAAGCTGAGCAAAAGAAGCTTGACGCGGTTGGGAGCGCCCCGCGCCTCCCACCGCGCTATGCTTAACAGAATGTTCAAAAAATGGGGCGCGTTTGGCCTGCGCCGCGGGGCCTAACGTGGCAGGCTAAATTTTGTTTTAAAAATTCGGGTCAACGGATTTGACCTGCGATTATTTAATCCCCTAACCTTTATACCCCGATTCTAACACCTTTTTCTTCATTATTTTCACTCCAAATTCTCTCTAATCACATCCTAATTCATCTCTAACAATTGAACTCATCCCAAATCTTGTGCAATCCATTCTAAAACATTCAAGTAAGTAAATTCTTCTCCTCTTCTCTTCATTAACATGTAAGTTGCACTCATTATTGCTCATGGGTGAGTTCTTAGCTAGTTACAAGCTTGTGCATAAAAATTCAATCTTGTTGTGCTTAACTTGTTAATGATGCTTGGTATATAACTTGTGACTTGTAAAAAGAGATCTCCCAACAATTTGGGAGGGTTGGCACATTACAAAAATCATTGAAATTGCTAGTTTAAAGTTGTGCACACCAAGTGTTTGTGAAAAAGCCTCAATGATACAAATTCAATAACATTGTGAATTTTTGAGTAGCAATGCATTCCTTAGGCTTATTATGGACATTAGGTGTTGCACACACACAAGAATTGATCATGATGCACCCACACTAGCTTGATTTTCAAAATTCAAAACGTGGCATATTTTGTCCAAGGCTAGTTTTGCTTAAGTGTGGGGTTGCTCGTGCCATTGAGTTGAGTGATTGACACATAGAGTGTGTGATAAGTGTGGGGTGGTACCCTACCAATTGAGCTTGAATTGTATTTTTTGGTGCTTAGCTATACATCTCACATTGATCTTTGTGTTTGTGCAGGTACCATGGTGACTACTTCTTTGCCAACCAAAAGCTCTTCCTCCGCTTCGGGCTCGAGAAAAGCACTTCAAGCCGGGCCTTCCACTACCAAGCAAAAGGGTAAGGCACCGGCCAAACCCAAGGCTAAACCAAAGGCTAAAAGCAAGGCTAAGATTCCAAAGGACGCGGTGCCGATACCACGTCCCGGAGGCAAGACCCGGTATGGCCTACCTTTTGTAAAGAAGGGGGATTGCCAAACATGGTACAAGAATGTGCGGCTTGCGGGGTACATACCCGAGCAAGCCATTGATAAACGGCCGGTGATGCAAAAGTTTAGAAGTGTGGCCTAAAAGAACATTGCTCTAAAATGGGACTCGGTATTTGAGAGTCCGGGGCACGCCAACTTGGACATGGTACAAGAATTGTATGCCAATTGGGAGCCCGAGGAAGCTTGGAAGGAGGATGATGTGGTGACAGTTCGGGGAGTGAAAGTGAAGTTGGATCCTACGGCATTGAATGCCTTTTTGGGGGTCGATGACCCCGATTATGAGGATTTGAGGGAGTACATCAAGAAGCCGGATTACACGGCTCTGCGGGATACCCTATGTGGCGAGGGCTCCACTCATAAGTGGGGGCGAAGTGCGGCTGGGAGACACAAGTTTATGCATTTCTCACAGTTTCTCAAGCCGGCTTGTGTATGGATGAGGTTCATAAATGCACGGATACTACCTTGTTCCCATTACTCCGAGGTCACTAAGACTCGGGCGTGCATGGTGTACTTTTTCATGATTGGGAGGCCGGTGAACATTGGATACTACATGTTGCGCGTGATGAAAGAGCAACGAAAAGAAAAATCACGTAGTAGATTGTACTTTGGGAACCTCTTGACCCGTTACTTAGAGAAGGCGGGCGTCCCCGTAGATGAGATTGGGGATCGCATTGTCCCTGATATAGGGAAGCCTTTTGACATTGCTTCGGTCAAGGGGGTGATCACCACGGCACCGGTAAAGCTGACGACTGACGAGTGGCGGGAGGCATACGCCAACTTGTCCGCGCGTCAGTACTTGATGATTGAGGCGATGGCCCGTCAGTCGGGCGTTGATTTGACTGCTATTGACCGCAAGGTCCCGCTCCTGGAGACCTCGAAGGGTCTGCTTGGCACGATTCAAGCTAGAACGGTGGATCCGCAGGAGGATGAGAACACGGATTCAGATGTTGTGGCCAATGATCCGGACAGCGAGGTCGAGGCAGCTGATTCTGAGGGCGGTGGCTCTGATGAGGAGGAGGATTAGGTCCCCACTCCTGCGCACCACCCAGATTTCAGGGCAGTTTTCTTGTACTCTTACTTTTGCACTTGCTTCTTTGTCGCACTGGGACATTGCTTAGTTTAAGTGTGGGGTGGGGTACTGCCCTTTTATCTATTTTTGAGGTTAGGATGCATGTACCTTAGGACTTTTTCTTTTGTCACTTGACTTTATTTTGATTTATTTCTTGCTTTAATATATGGAAAAAAAAATTAGAAAACCAATGAACAATTCCAAAAAGATTTTCCTTTTAGTTTTATTAGTGGTACATGTCATCCGCCCCGTGGTTTTTCTTATGGCCGCGGTTCTTTTCCACGGAGAGGCCTTTGAACCGGGTAGTTTTTATTTTTAGGATTAGGATAGTTAGTTGTAGGTGACCCTAGACGTAGGAAAAAGGTAGAATGCTAGGTGCCCTTGATTTGTTTGATACCGATGGACTTGGACTTGATTGCATGTGCTATTTGTGGTGTCCTAGAGTTTTAATTTTGATGCATGCCTAGGAAAAACATGGAACGACCCCCTTGAGATGCTTGAGTCCGCTTGCTTGACTTGAGTGTTAACCTTTGCGCATGAGTGCTTAAATTTCCACAAGTTACATTCTAGAAGCTTAGTTGAGAGTTGTTGATGGAACCTCTTGGTGTGAACCATGTGCAATGTGAGTTGTGAGGCATGTTCTTGTTTACTCCATGTTTGCATATTAATGTCTAGAACTTGCCCCGTGTGTGTGCAAAGCGAAATCCTAGGTTTGCTCTAGTCGGGAAATGATACAAGGCCTTCTTTTGTTAGCCTACCCTTACATATATACCTTGAAAAAAATTGTTGTTGTGATTTCTTTGATCCTTTTTATTGGTACCCACACCCCGAGCCTACCCATTTATTCTTAATTGACTCTTTTGGCCCTTTACTCCTTAAGCACTTTATTGATATTTTGTTGTTGATTGGAGTTGTGGTTGGATGTTGGGAGGTTTTTGAGTGGAACTAATGAAGGGAAATAATTGTTAAAATTGTGAAGTAGTGAAAAGCATTGGCAAGGTTGGATGGAATTGAAAATTAAAAAAAATAGCAAAGTTGAAAAGAAAAAAAATTGTGGAAAAGAAAAAAAAATAAAAAAAGATGTCCATTCCTTGCTAGTGTGTGTTTAAAAAGAAAAATGCTACTTGTTGGGAAGGTGTATGTGTGATATTTGTGATTGGGTGGCTTGTTGAGAATTGTGGAGAAATATTTGTGATGTATTAAAGTGCTTAGGGAGGTAGTCACTATTACCATATGTATCCTACCCGCCCCTTAGCCTACATTACGACCTTTCTAAAGTCCTAGTTAATCCCGATTGGAGTGAGCCTACATTAGTGGAGTCCTACACTACGGGCAAGCCTATGGTACGTTGTGTGTGACATGTGAGCCTTTCATGAGAGTGAGTGAATTCATTTGTTGTTGCCCCCGTTCTATTCATGATAATTTTTGTTGTGTGTGATCTTTGGGGGGGCACTCTCTTTCGTATTGGTGAGGGCACGTGGGTTGCATGAAGTAGGTAAAGTTGATGGCTCTTGGTTGAGTAGATAGGTGTGATTTTGTGGGAGCATGGTTGCATTAAGTTGAGTTTGTGCATTTGAGCTATTTTGGGGTGGTTGTTCTCATATTTTTGGTTTTGGTAAATTGTTGGCATGTTGTGGATCCATAGTAGTCATGTGTGCATTGGTTCAATGGTCGGTATCAACCATAATCATAGGCAGACCTGTTTTACCTAGGTTGGGGAAGTGAAATGTGACTTACTCGAGGGCGAGCAAGGGTTCAAGTGTGGGGTGGTGATGTTCGGCATTTTATGCCTACCTTTCCTTAATATTTCCGCATATTTGAGCTTGTTTTGCATTCGTTTGGTAGCTTGTGAATGTGGTTTTACACTGATGTTGTGTTGTGCGTGTGTAGGTTGTTACGCGGTACATTTGGAGCTTTTAGGAGCTTGATTGAGCAAGAATTGATTGGATGTTGATTGAAGATTGGATTGAACACACAAAGGCACGACACGAGGCGAGTTTTGGAGCAAGGGAAGAGCAGTTTTGCCTGGCGCCCTAGCCCATGCGTCGCGCCCTCTACCGCGCGCAGTGGCTAGGTGCGGTTTCCCATGCGCCGCAGGGCCAAGGCGTGCAAATTGTGACGGGGTCTGTTTGTTTGGGCGCTTTCCGAGGCGCGGGGCGCCCGTTATAGCGCCCCTTGTGCGCGTTTTTACTCCCTATTCCTTCTAGCATTGGGTCTAACTTATTACTAAGGGTTCGGAAACATTATAAATAGTTCTTTACTTAGTTTTGTAAGGAGTTCTTGACTTTGGAGCAATATTGAGAGCTACATACTTCATTGAACAAGGGTCATTCCTAATCTTTCATCTATTACATCAATTATTTCATTATTACATCAAATCTTTGCCTTGTGATTATGAATATGTGTGGCTAAACTTTACGTTCTAGGGTTAGAGTTTTACATGAAAGTTGATTGTTGAAGATTGATTCCCATTGATTGAATCCCATAACGGGTTACTTATTCTTTCTTGATTTCACATGTGTAATTGTTAGGGCTCGATAATTATACATCATCTATGGTTTTTGGGTTGAACTCGAAAGAGAGAATCTAATTACGTAAAAGGAAGAATAGAACTAGTTTGTGAACCCGGGCATCGGGGAATCAATTCGCGGGTAGGATAGACATATACTTGCTTGCCTAGTTTAACTCATTACATGAATCTTAATGCGTGCATGTGATTTAACCCATAGACATATAGGGATTGAAGTAGCTTGCATAGACTGTGAAGAACTGAAAGGTTTTCACAGTTACATTTACTCTGTCAGTTAGTAACCCGGGATTTAAGAAGTGGAATCAATTGGATACATCAACTGGATTGTTCGTAACTCTTACCCTGGACCGCTCTCTTGATATTGTTAACAACCAAAGTATTTCTCATTGCTTGACTACATCTTTAGCACTTTACTTACTGCACTTTAGTTATAAAAAATCTTATAACCAAGAAAAAGACCCCTGAGTAGTTTGGAGGAATTGTTTGTTAGGATTATATCAAGCGATATGGTGATGATTGCTTTCCAGTTTCAGGGGTCCAGCCCTGAATTGGTGGACCGCTATCTTATTAATTATCTTGGTTCGATTTTCCTTCTAGATTCGTGGAAAAGTTCCTTTCGAGTAGCAAGCGAGATGAAAAGTGTTTCCAGTTTGAGTGGATTGGACAGGGTAGCCTGTTGGTGTTTCAGAATATGAGATTAAATTCTATAGAATGGCTGAATATACATTCGAACTAGTCCATCAGCCTTTCGAGAGATTTAAAGATTTATTGATGACCTTTCTTTTTCCTTGAGATCCCAGATGGCTCAAAAAAAATTGAGGCTGGGATTTCATTTGATATCGTTGTTGATATTGCTCAAAGATATTAGGCATATCATAAGTTAGAGCGGGAGAGCAAGAGATCTCGTGGCCCTAGTGGGTAACCATGGTACCTCATTTGGAGGTAAAAGTTCTGATTATTTTGGGAGGTCATCTTCCAGGTTATCTCAGCTTGTGTCACGTAATTCTTAGAGTGTGCTAGTAGCTCGTCAAGATCAGATTCAGTCTTTTCTTTACAACTATCAACAATCTGTCCAGTTCTCATATTCAGCGAAAAGGTGATATTATTGTTGTGAGTCTGGCTATCCTTTTGAGGAGTTTTCCCTTACTCCGGCAAGTTAGCAATCGTCTTTTCTCTCGTCATCAGGCATCTACGCAGTCACAGGGGATTTCATTTAGATCTCAATCAGCAAAAGAAATGCTACCATCCGGTAGAGGTTGAGACTGTGGTGGCAGTTGTTCTTCAGAAGGTGATTATCAGAGTAGTTTCTTAGCTCAGCTGCAGAGGCAGTTCTATGAACTGCTAGTCTGGCAGGATGCTGAGGCATCCGATGTAGTAAACCCGTGTGTTTCTTCTTCCCTTATCTGTAAGTAAGATTTATCTTTCCGATCGATCTGGAAATGGTGTGTCTTATCATGTTTCGACGGTTTCCTTGGATATTGTCGTAATTAAAAATCAGTTGCGGTAGAGGGGTGAGTTTTTCTGATACGATTTATTCCTGGCATTTATGAGACCCTACTAGTTTATCTGATCTAAATATGAGAGATTTGACGGTGAGTATTGCTATTGCCTGCTTGGCATCCTGTTATGCCACCTTGTATTATTATGTCAAGTTATTTTACCTTTCTCATCGGAAATCAGTGTTGGTAGGATGATGGGATTCTTCTTCGTCACCATCAGTAAGTGTCGTTGTTTCTTCCGGTGTAGAGTGGCTAGTAAGTAATGCTCGATCTATGTGTCTCCTCTTGGTTCGAGATTCTAGTAGAGTCATGTTATTCTATGAGCTTGTCTTAGTTATAAAAGGGTATTCTGGTAAATTGTCAGAGTTTCCTTCTTATTGGGAGGTTAAATTGGTATGGATGTTTTTCCATAAAGCTTATTTAATGTCTATCTCTTCAATTGCGATTCTTTGGCTCGCCTGACTCGGAAGTAGTCTAGATTTAGTAGCCAAGCAAATAAGATGATGAACTTCCTGAAGCTCTAATTATTTCTATTCTCGATCCATTTCCATTTCTTCTTCGTCCAGCACTAGTGAGCTTGGGCGATTGGTAGCCGCTTGTGACGTTCCCTGTGTTGAGCCAGAGTACGTGTTATTATAGCCGGGTAGGCCTATTATTGTTTTGGATATCAATGTATCCGGGTATCCATTCTCATGTATAGTATAGTGATGGTTCTGTTTTCGCGGATCATCCAGTTTCAGGGGAAACTCTGCCGAAATTTTTATATAGAAGTACCATCCATCAGGCGGTGGTGTTTACGACAAAGGTATGGAGTTGTGAACTCGAGAGTTGCAGCTGTTTGGCAACTCGAAAGGGTAGTTTGGTAGCTTAGGTCTGCCTACGTTCAACTTTTAGCTAAATCTTCTTTAGTCCAGCAGACTGTGCGGGGATCGTTATTCCTATTCAAATAGCTGCATGAGTTTGTGCTTTAAGTGGGGGAGTCTTCCTCCAAATACTTAATGGTAATACTAAATCTCTGAGGTGTTGATACCACTTTTCTCACGACCCAAAGTAAGGCCACGACAGAAACCTACAATGAGTGTTGATCATTGCTAAACCCACTAATAATCTATTAATGCCAGAGAAAAGCTGGCAACCTGATCATATATAAGCTGGCAATCTACTGAAAGCATAAAATCTGTAAAGATGACAGACTTTAACTTGATGGAAATTAGAACACTGAGCCACAAATTCTGCTATGTCACACTTCATTCTGTCCCACCAATAAATCTGCTTAAGATTATGGTACATCTTAGTCGAACCTGGATGAACAGTGTATTTGAAATATTTTGCCTCTATCATAATCTGTCCACGTAAATCTGCAACATCAGGAACACAAAGTCTATCTTTATACATGGAAACACCATCAGTAGTAACCCTGTATGGTGACTCCAATTTTCTTTTGGCTATCTGTCTGTATTCAACTAGAACTGGATCCTCATACTGACGCTGTTTTACTTCATGGAAATTTAGAGTTAAAGGTCTAGTGTAGTTTGTCGACAATCCATCATTGGTGTGTATATCTCTTTCACACCTCAACTCTTTAAGAAATTACTTTAGCGTTATAAGTGAACATGTAATCAACTTTGTTGCTGGTATTCTGCCTCGGCTCATGGTCCAACTACATCTTTATTTTATTTTCACTTTTTCAACTCATAATATTTCCAATTCAAAGACAATACCCTGAAGTAGATGTTCAGTCTGAAGATCATTCTTGGTCTACATCATACTATCCAGTAGTAGTTGCATGATCCTTATCCTTATATGATAAACCATGTGCAGATGAACCATTGACATACATTAGGATATGAGTAACTACATTCCCACAAGGAGCTTGCGGAACAACACTAAAATCAACTGAGATGTTGCATAGTGCATTCGTAAAAATAATATAGCTTGCATCAAATCGTCTATAGTGAGTAGTGACAAGGTACTTCAAAAGCTCCTCTATTACATCAAGCGTGAGCTAATTCTTAGTTCCATCGACCTGTTCTATATCGAAAGGTATATCGAAGAGGTGATTATCGGCTGAATCATGTTAATCCATTCAAAGTTTTGTGTATCTTTGCTTCGAAAATGTAGAACTCTTTTCTCCTGATCGAGGAAGAATCAGCTTAGTCAGAATAAGTTATGCAATGGTATTATCATATTATCCAGATATATTTTATTCAAAAGTACGATGTGCGTAATATAATTCTGATCTTATAATCAGGAGATAAGGTCCGTGGAGTAGCTTATGAAGATCGTGCAAGTTCTTTTGTTATCTGTGCAAATTTTTTTTTTTTTTTTTTTTTTTTTTTTGCTTTAGACTTAGGCTCGTTCGAGGACGAACGAGAGTTTAAGTGGAGGAGAATGAAACGACCTCGGTCAGTCGTTTCGGAAGTTAGGACTCCGATTGATGTATTGATAATTTTAAAATATTCGTAATGTCCATTAGGACCTGTCTGTAAAATTTGAGCTAAATCAGACCTCGTTTGGTAGGCATCGGAAGAAGGATTCAGTTTTTATTGGCGATAAATATTAAGAAGAGATTTTCGAGCTCGGTTTTGTCGAATGAGCTCCGATTCGAAATCCGAAAGCGCCATTGGGTTCGTATGATTATTTATGACCTTTGTGAACTTTCGAAAGTAAATTTCGATAGTGTTCGGCTAGTTTCCGATAAAATGCCGAAAGTTAAATAATTTGACTTTTTTCATTTAAATTCGCATCTTGAGTTTTGGGAGTCCGATTTGAAATCCACCTTCGCGAGTATGTTACATATATGTTGTATAACTTGTATGCAAAAGTTGGGATCATTTCAAATTTTGTAGAGTTCCGTTTTAATTTTCGTCGCGAAAAGAAAACCAAAAAAAAGAGGAAAAAGACAAAAAAAGAAAAAGACAAAAAATGGAAAATTTGATGGCGGTTTTAAAGATGAGTAGGATTAGGAAATTACGCAGAGGCTGAGAAAAAATGCCAGAAAATGCGAAAAGGGGCAGAAGAAAAGTAGAATTTTCACCCTGAAACATTCAGGTAATGATCCTAATATATTATTTGAGTTTATTACGTGTATTTGAATATGTTTTAACGGTAAAACTTGAAATATTATACATCGTTTTAATAAGTTCAATTAATAGTTTAAAGGGTCAAATGGACCCCGATAAAGAAATTGATTATATATTCGTACTCAGGGAGTTATGAGCAACTTATAAATGTAATTTATTTAGGGTTTGGTTATGTGACCATAAACCCCGTAAATAGGCCTGGCCTGCGTATTGCGTATGCGAATAGAGTATCAGGCTCCTAACCGGATTGCCCTAAGATGTGAGGAATGAAGCCTTTATCCCTATTTGATATATTTTTCTGCTCATTGAACACAGTGGGATCGTTTGGCAATGAATCTAAAAGAATAAAGCGGTTGTTGGGCAGCAGTGTTAACTTTGGAAGAGGTAAGTGTTTATATCCATTTCTTTGGAGGCACCTGGCCTCGTGGATTTTCTACCACGTTTTCCTTACGTGTGTAGCTGCCGATAGGCGTACTCATTACGCCTTAGCTTTGGATTTACATTGTATATTATATGTTATGTCCTATTGTTGGTATTGCAATGAGGATCTGAGTATTGTACCCTGGCTGTAAGTTGGCATCTACTTTCCGGCTGTCGATGAGAGTCCCGCGCCGGTGAAGAGTTATTATTGCATCACATTGCATTCATATGCATTATATGTCATTCATATGCATTACATTGCATATCATATTGGGTGCAGGAGTATTCCGCCCCAGGAGTAGGAGGATTCCGCTCCATTGTATCATATTGAGGGTAGGAGGATTCCGCCCCAAGAGAAGGAGTATTCCGCTCTTATGTCAGATATTGAGTGCATGAGTATTCCACCTCAGCTTTACATTATATCGGGTGCAGGAGTATTCCGCCCCAGGAGCAGGAGTATTCCGCTCCAGTTGGTTATCAAATTGGATTCCCCTCGAATGCAGGAGTATTCCGCTTCGGGATGGGACTACGGGCACATGTGACCCTTCACATCATATTTCATTTCATTTCAGTTCATCTCACTGCATTTCATTTCATCTCAATTCATATTATTGTGTAGACTTGCGGTACATGACTACTGTTCTGCTTATATGTGTATTGCTTATTTGTTGATATGTTTCTGGCACGCATCCTTGGTTGAGTTTATATGTTTCTTACGTATTTCCGGTTGTTATCTGGCTCTGCCTAACCTAGTATATTGGGTAGTCGGCTGTATTGGGTAGTCAGCTGTAATTTCTTTTGTACAGCTTAGAGGTATCAGTATCTCTGTGTTGTTTTTTTAGTCTTGTCCTTATTTATGAATTATTATATTTATTTTCCTAATTTAATTGGTAAGGGTTCGCCCGACGGGTCTAGGGGAGGATGTCGGGTGCCCGCACGGCCTAGCCGGATTCTGGGTCGTGTCAGCACCCGGTACAACAAACTCAGGCGCCCATCACAGGGGCACCCTCACACACACGGGCGCCCACATAAACTTAGACCTAACTCACACCCAAAAGCTAGCTCAAAAGGTAGAGGATTGTCCAAAGTTTATATGGGCATTCTTGCCCTCTCTTTTCCACCGATGTGGGACACATTCCCACACCACACCACACCACACTCCAACACTTTTCAAACAATGCAGCCTTGCAGTAGGAACTTCACTACAATGCATTTTAATTGCCCTATTAAGTAACGATTGTGCTCGTAAAGTATCTAGCTGACACGTTTAGGCACCATTAAAGACAATCACAATGGAGGATATGATAAAAAAATGTTATAATATCTAACCAGAACTCACGCTTCGAGAACTTAAGGAGGCAGCAATAGAGCAATTGCTCTAGCCCCTGCCCCAAAATCTTTAATTTGATTTTATACTTCTTTTTGGAATGTGAGATTTAGATATATAACATATTTTAGATAAAGATACAAACATGAAAATTAATAATTTGATGACGACTTTGATAGTCACAATGACACAAAGTATGGTGTTAGATGTAGTTCTTGGAGTTAAATTATTTCTTCTAATAAGTTAGTTAAGCCATTTTTAACTTTACCATAGACTTGAATTATTTCAATGGTATCATATCATTTTCACATCTACTAAGTGAAATTATTAGATTATTATTAATAGTCAACATATGTTCTTTTAAAAATATTAACGAAGCATTAATGAATAGAGTTATCAAATATCTCCATGAATTATCAATGCATACATATTGGTAAACAAAAAATAATAAAAAGTTATTCTTTAAATTTAAAGCTTTTTATTATGTTCGTTAAGCCGCCCTTCTACACTAGTTGTGTGTCTAAATCTCATCTAAATAGTTATTTTCTACCTTTTACTTTATTTCAATAGCTATTTATTAGATTCCAAAATGCATGGATAAATCAATTATCTGAACCAAAGTGTATTGCATGAATATTGATCATGGACCATCATCTCAGGCTTTACTTCTCTCTTATCAGTTTACCAATCAATTACAATTACAACATTCAAACTCAACAACTATAATCATGGCAAAGATCAAAGTTTCCATTGATCAAGAGCTAAAATGGCAAAGTTGTTCTTTTGTGCATGACTGGTATAAGATCTGCAAAAGTGACAATCATTGCACCCCAAAATAAAAGATGAGATGATGAAAGTGAAAAATTAAAATGAAGCAAATCAGCAGTGGACTAAAAAGCTTCAACTTTGGATATGTAAATACACAAAGGCTTTTTTAGAATTTATGATTGCTGAATGTGTCATGGGGAGGAATGTACTTATTAAGTAGCTCTTTCTCCTCTTATCTTTTCTTTCCACATTGTTGTGGACCATACATTTGTTGGACATATCCACTGCCTGTGTTCCCCCTACAAAAGTTCATTAAAGGTAGAATCTTAACACTTATGAAGTTTGGTTAAGACATAAGACGACGGTAATAACAATATAACCAAGGCACAGTTCCAACAAGAAGTAGGGCAGGGGTGCTTATATAAATTTTTACTAACTATATATTACTCTAATTAGACTCATTCTGGGTCAATAATATATAAACTAAAACTAAAAATTCTTAAAATTCTCTATATTTTCTAAATGTATAAATTTTTGAAAGGTTGAACGACTCATCGAAATCATATTAGGATCTAAAGTAAAAGTATTAACATGAATAAAATATATATATCCCAACTAATAGGGAGTATCACCTATATACATTGATCCTGTGGATCCCAAGAGATTGTAAGCCTCTAAAAAAAGCTTCATTTCATGTGATTTTAGGTATGTTTCGTTTTCTTTTAACACATTCAACCACCATGTTACGTATTTACGCATTCGGACTGATCTGGAAGTTGGCGACAGACATGACCAAATAATAGCAATGTTCTCTCAATTTATCCTTCTCGTGTGTACTATTTGAACCTTCTCACGAACCTCATCATTTTTAATTTGATCTACATTTGTACGACCGGACATCATTTTAGCGTCTGCATATTTGTGATATCGTCACTCCTCTTTCAGATGTGTACGTTGTAGTTGTACTTAAAACGGCACAACATTTACTCTCATGTAAAATTGCCCGAGCTACTAGTGCATTTGCCTGTTAGTATATAACTAGAATTTCACAAAATTCCAAACGTTTTTTACTTTAGTTATATGGTTCTCCGAATATATACATCATGCTCATTTCACTGACGTTATACTAAGTATTATGGAACATCCACTAATTAAAAAATTGTATGAGTAAGAAAATGGACAAGTTCACACTTATTGAGAAAATTGATCCTATGATTCAGCAACTATGGTCTCCCATGATCCGTACCCGCTAAAAAGAGGCAGGGAGAGAAAAAGAAGTGAAGACCATAAAATTGGGTCAAAACCAATATACGCGTTTGTGACTGTTAAAAATTTCTTGATTACATTGATTGAATGATTGATCCATAACCAACTTGATCACTGTTTTTGATTGCATTATAGCTTCCTAATCTTCACTTTCGAATTTCCCAAGGTAAAGACTTAAAACACATCCACACCCACCAAACCCCAAAACAAATATTGCGCTTTTGTTGGTTCTTCTCCAATTTCTTTCTTCTAAGTTTTTTTTTTTTTTTTTCCGAATCATTCAGTATCCGAAACTTGAAGATCTTATTATTCTAGATTTCAAAATTACTTAAACTCAAGAATTCTAGTTAAGGACGGAATCACACACCCACTAAAAGGTTACTAGTTCCGACACAATATTTGTCATAATTCAAGCTCATGGTACAAATTATCCGCTTTGGCTCAATATACTCTCCAATAATTTGTCACTTGGGATAAAGCATCATCAAACCCAAACACATGCATACCATGGAAACTTATTTACTGCATTATAAATCCTTTATTTTCTTATTATTTTCTTATGTTGGACTCGCCTAAAATATCATGTGCATCCGCTCTTCATGAGCTTACAGGTCATTCTCTTTGGACCATCCTCGCCAGCCCACCCTCCTTTCATGGACGTCAAGTATCACTCTGTTAGTAAATGATATTGTTACCTCTTATATTTACTGCATAAAGCACGTCACATGGGTTATTCTCCGAGATACCAAGAGAAGATTTGAGCTATTCAGCCTATTCTCCTAATGAATCAGCTGAGATGCTGTAAATTAATAGATTACAATCTAAACCAAAAAAGTTTAACATTCCTAGAATTATTTTTATCAAAATGTTGTTTACATGTAAAGAATTTTAATTCATTTAAAAAATGTCAGACAAACAGCAGTGCATGTAATGAAGAATTGTCACAATTTTCACATTTGTTGGACCTGTTGATCATTCTTTTGAAAATTATGTGAGATTCTAGGATGTAAAATGGAAATTGAAAAACTGTAGTGGTGCACAATTAAATTCAAACTTTCCCAAGGCAAAATGCCTTGTGTCTTTATATATGATGACCAATAATACAAGCTTTCAGACTAACGCCAAGAAAATATATACGAAAACAAAAATTAAAAACAGAATACGAAATGTAATAATAATAATTATCTAGACATGGACAAAAGTATCTAGACATGGACAAAAGTATCCATGTGCGTATGTCCCCCTATATGTGTCTTATAACATATACATGAACAAGCGTAGAGCTTTTTTATAAGTGTAAAACATTCATCAATGATTCTTCCTTTTTTTAAGAAAAACACAACATTCACTATTCTACGCATCAGCTCGGTTAATTTAAATTTCATGTGGTAAATACACAATAAAGTAGGAAACATTGCCAGCATGAACTTTTTCATTTAAAGAGTTCTAACGACGGGACGAAATGTCTATAGAATGTGTTTAACTAATATTTACCAACAATATAAAATTTATTTTACACACTGGTAATTTTACTAGCAATTCCAGTTTCTAGCTAGTCCATTATTATACTACTAAATTTCAAGTTTTTTTTTTTTTAAAAAAAATTATCCTTTTAATTTCTTAAACACTCGCCGCTTCTCTCTTCGCCTCTGGCCTTCTTCGATCCTCTTCCTTTTATTTCTGATACAAGCAACATCTGACAAGAGAAGATTTCTCAGATGATAAACACCCTCGACCGACAACAAAAAATATTTTGGCTTTGAGTTATAGCAGGAGAGAAAAGTGTGAGACCCGCTATTTGCTTCCAGAGAGGGGAGAGGAGGAGTATAAAAAAAATCATTATCCTTTGTTTATTGTTCAAAATATCAACTATATCCAAGTGTTTGCCATTATAATTTATGAAGGTTAACATTTCAATTTGTAACCATGTCACAATCATGGTCTACAAAACCACTCAGCAGTTACCAAGTCAGTTTGTGGCAAAATTTATGATTAAGTAATAAGCTAAACTAGATTATGCATGTCGTACCAGATTTTTCGAGCACCGGCGCATTCAAGAAACAGAGTCCAAAACTCCAAATGTATCACTAGAAAAAGAATGAACTATTTGCACCATAACTGTTCGACTCAATTTGGGTGGATATCTGTTGATCTAACTACTACTGTAATTAACAAAGTAAGATCAAATAATCTTTTTCTGGTCATCATAATAAAGAATCCTTGATGATAATTTTTGTCTTAGCAGTTTTAAAGGAGCTTTATACTCTTAAAATCAACAATGTGGATCAACCACAAAACTTCCTCCTCAAAGTTATGAATAAAGAGTTAATTACTATTACAATATAAAGTCATAGGATAAAGCTGGTGATTGTTTCAATGTTGTTGTGTAGTTAATTACTTCAATGGAAGAATCAGAAATAAGTAAAACCACACCGATGAAAGGAAGGAGAGTCCAGATTTGTATCTTTGGTAAACAATATCATAATTTGGGTAAGATAAATGTCTAGTCCAAGTTACATTCTACTATATTTGGCAAATGTGAAAATTAAATTTTATAAATTGGAAGTATTTGATAACTTACCTTTAATAAGCTTAAAAGTTATTTGTGTAAAGAAAAATTTACATGGATGAATACATATTAGTTAAATTCTATACGGATGAATACTACTATAGGAGTATTTATTTGTGTTAGGTTTCCGGTTGGGAAGTGGGAAATTCTTGGAATGAGGATTTCAGCAGTGAAGTGAATATGATTCCTTTGTCTATATGAAGCTGCATATGGATTGATGTCCTTTCCCTAAAGTTCTCACTCATTTTTCAATTTCAATGATGTCAAAAGCAATATTTTTATCCAACATTAGTAACTCTTCTTTGATCAGATTGGATTCAAAGAAGCGTTTCTCACTATGCCAAACAAGGCACTTTTCTAGAATCCGAGGTTGCCTCTTCTTTTGCAAAAGCTTCAACTGTTTAATTTCTTTAGCTTTTGGGTCAAACCATATAAGACATATTCATTTTTTTCAGATGCTTTGTCAAATATGTTTTGTGTGCTTATTTATAAACTAGTATAACACCAGCACGATGCGCGACTCATATTAAAGAGAATTAACTATACTATCCTATAGTAAGGGTTCACTTGTAGCTTTATTTGTCATTTATTCAATTGAATTAAGGTATATTGTTTTGCTTGATTAGCTTTAGTACGAATTTGCAAATTATGTTTCAAGTTTAAAATATTAGGAAAACGTATATGAATTTAGCAATGTAGAGAGGTGAACACAGTCGATCCAACCAAGAATTTATAAACAAAATCAATTTAGCTAAAGTTTCATCTTTTAGCATAATAAGGTTTATTGTTATTTACATTAAGAAAAAAAAAAGAGTTTCAATTAATTTTCTTCCCTAAAGTAGTCAAACACGGTATAATTACCCTTTCTAATTCAAGGAACGTGATAAGAAAATCAAGTGCGAAAATAATAGGTAACTTCAAAGATTAGGCTATACTTCAATTAAAAGTTCTACTTAATTCCACTCTAGAATTTTATCAGTTATGATAGATTTTATACAGTTATATTGTTGAAGATGGATACAATTCAAGAATATTAAAATTTACTGCTTCTTTGCTACTGTCTTAAATTATTAAATTTGTAGTTCAGAGGAATAAACCCTTCTTAATAGTATTTATTTTCTAAGGAACACCTTCAACATATATATATATATATATATATATATATATATATATATATATATATTTTGTAATGTTACATCTGCTTTTCATAGTTCTACTACTGTATATTATTCTAGTCAAATCCATAATAATTTAAATTTTTACTTGTATACATAAAGAGATTGAATTTATCATTTTTAATTAACATAATCCAAAACTATAATATTACAGTATTTCGCAATATGCATAGATAATTGTGAAATGTCTTCCTTAAGCTCAATAAATCATATCGTTTTAACCCAAAACTATCATTTTATTTCTAAATATATGTGAAAATAGGAAACACTTTACGCAGAAAAATATGAAACTAAAGAAATTTTATCATCAACAACAAAGCCATCAGCAATAAGTAACGTCCATCTTCTTGGTTCCATGGTGTTTGGTGTTAACTCATCATGTCTCTTAGCTTGCTTGAGTACCATTCATCATTGGTACCTTTCTTTCTTGTATCAATCATACACACTATATAAATTTTCAACAATTATTTTCTATTGATAAAAGAAAACGATTCTAATAAAGAATATGAGATAGAGAGGAAAAAAATACATACCTGTTGAATAGAATGTTCTCATATATTGGGTCGTAGTTCACGAAAGTAAAGTTGGACTTTTTTTTTCCAGACATATTACAATCATAAGTGACAAATAGCATATACCCTAATACTTCTTCGGAACAAAACATAACACTTTCAACTTATATTTAGACAATGATATCATCAAATTGAAGACCAATTAACTCTAGGTGTCTCCTCACCCTATCATAGCAAAAGAAAGCACATCAGAGATAAAACTCTGTAATCTCCCTAAATAATAGTGATTGTTGTATCATTTAATAATTTTTTTTTTGGTTTAACTGAAAGATGAAAGAGCATAAATTAAAGATAAAAGGTGTGACAAATGGTTAATATGCCGAAGTAGATATATATTAGTTAATGATACAAATATCCTAACATATAAAATGACCTAAAACAAATCTTTATTTTAGATCTTCTTCTTAAACAAATATTTATTTAATAACGGACTGAAAAGCATTATAACACAATCTATAAATGAAAAAAACAATAGAATCTTTACTCTCCCATTCTAATCTATTTTAGAATAGTAGATGTTGGTATTAATTGAAAAAAGAAATTCTAAGCATAGACTCCAACCTACAGAAATATAATGTATTGCAAAAAAAATGTTACTAAGTTTCACCGCACGGTAACTCAATCAGCAATTGAGTTTTTTGAATGGCAATAAAATAATCATAATAGGACTTTTATTTCGTACATTTTAAACTGTCACATATAGGCATACACTAAAACACCAAAATTATTCATCAACACATACATCACATAATTAATATAGTACATGTTCAAAATCACAGAATTATATCAACGTCTAATACTGATTGTCGGGAAACAATGATATTGATATTTTTATCAGTAGTTGGATAAAGGATTATTCTTCAATAATGATCTAAATGACTATACTGTTCATGTTAATCTTCTTCACCAAGCACACAACTTGCATCATTTCTGCGATAACAAAAACGCATCTTCCAACCTATGACCATTTACTAATTAGCGACTGTCAAACATTAAGTATGCTCACAATACTCTCCTAGGACAAAAGGTACAACATAACTGAGTATGAGACACAAAATTACTTTTATAGAGATATGAACAAAGAAGATTAGAATTCACCGTATGAAAGAGATAACGATCAACTCTGTAAATATGAATTGTTTATGGAAAACAATTCATAAAGAGGTGTTTGACAACCATAGTAACAAAACTTTACCTCATTAGCCATTCTATTGATAGATCAACCATGATTGTTTCAGTCTATAACAAATAAGGAATAAATGACGAAAGTTTAGTTTTTGAGCCACATACACAATACTAGCACTCAAGAGCTGCAACAGAAGAAGGAATGACATATTTGGATGTCAGATCCTTAATGAAGTAATTGACAAAGTGAAATTATTGTATATAAAAAGGATGGATAAGTTCAGATTAAGAGTTCGAGAATGATCAAGATAAGAATTTATTTATTTATTTATTTATTTATTCAATTCAAAAGTTCAGATAAAATATGAGTTATTTTGTTCCTCCCGCACGACTAAAACATGGAATTTAGGTAACAACCCACGTTCTTATCAAACAACTCCCCATGTTCCTAGCCGTTACCCTTTTTTTTTTTTTAATTTCATTAACTTTTCACCACAAAAATAGGATATAACTGCATTGTTCTGATATTTCTTAAAACTAATAATTTGTTACACCTTTAATACATATTGCAGGTTTGTCGAAAACTTCGTCGTGATGCGCTAGTCATCTTTTTAAATTTTCAAATTCAAAATATTAAAGCTATCTTTCAAATTTAAAAGTTTAGAATTATATTTCCACATTTTTTGTAAGATCTTCCAAATATTTAGTAATTTAGAAAAAGTACATAGAATCCCTTAAAAATATGAAGCTTAAGATAACAAACCAAGCTAAATATTTTAATAGGATGTGACCAAGTTACTTACTTGAAATTCGGAATCAAACCCATTCATTGATAACCAAAAAAAAATATCTCACTTTTTATTTTAAACTATTCTCAATTGCGGGCACTATACAATAAATATTAATCAGAGCAAATTGTAATATTTGCTCATTTGACCTTGTTAAACTGAATCTAAAATCTCAAATGACATCTCAATTTTTTGTCACTATACCTAATAAAAAAGCTTACTTAAAATCAATATATGGGAATCATAAAGTTATCAGATAACTTTCTGCCTAAACTTAAATATCATAACCAGAGTAATTAGCACAAACAAACTACCTTTTACATTGAACAAAGAAGATAATTGAATGTGAAAATTTTGATAATGTATCAAGCTAAATTACAGAAGATTTCCTAAATTTACTACTCCTATGTTTCTTAGTTCACTTCTTATTTGTCCACCAATCACATAACAGTTTCCAAAAATTGCCGCCAACCAATTAATAGTGTGCACCCGTAGGCTATCTATAATCTAGTCCTTGCAATTAGTAAAAGAAACATTTTTTATAAAGTAAATCTCAGAAAGAAATCAAATAATTAACATACCTCAATATTGTTGTACTCTCATAACACATGAACCCAGTAATCTACTGCATGCAATTAGTAAATAACGAACTTAAAATCGGACCCATATGATAAAATGTGCATAAAGTTTAATTAGATTTCTTAAAACATACCCATTAGAAAGAATAAAAAGATACACAGGAACAATATAGGCTCTATATATGTATATGAAAGAAGACATACCTATTTTTTTTTTTTTTTTTTTAAGCTTTGATTCTCCCTCCTCTCTCTAACCCTATTCCCCTTTCAAAGCCTATTTTCTTCTCTTTTCACCATTAATGGACATAGACCCCATTAATGTTCAACCACCGGATCTCAACTCCATTCCCCCTGAGCCCCCTGATAGCCCAAGCCAGGCAATAATCTCTCAAATAGTTTCAAAGCCTACCTATTCCCAAAAGCTATTAAATAACCCTACTAAGCCTATTACTTCTACTTCCTCAGTTCTGAATAATGCACTCACCGATATTGCCATGCAAAAACTCCCAATAACACAAGAAAGCTTAACTGACCACATCTCTTTCTCAGTGGAAGAAAAACAACGAATTTACTCACCTTGGGTAAATTTAGTTATTATTAAATTACTAGGTAAAAGATTACATCATCAATATCTTTATGAGAAATTAAAAACTCAATGGAAGCTTGCAGAAAATTTTCCTCTAATCGACTTGGGGGAAGATTTTTACGTGGCTAAGTTTAACAAATCTGAGAGCCTGCAAAAAATCTTGACGGAAGGACCATGGTTTGTTAATGATTTTTTCTTATCAGTCAGGTGTTGGGAACCAAATTTTGTAGCCACAAAAATAAAACTGCTATCTACTGCCATCTGGATTAGATTACCAAACCTTCCTACGGAGTTTTTTGATGTAGGAGTCTTGAAAAAAATTGGTAGCAATCTTGGAAAGCTACTAAAAGTAGATTTCAAAACTTCATCTGCTTTAAGAGCAAGGTACGCTCGTTTGTGTATCGAAGTACAAGTGGATGTCCCGGTTAAAAGCTATATTTATGTTGATAATCATAAACAAAGGGTTGTCTACGAAGGTGACAATATTTTGTGCAAGACCTGTGGTCGATTAAGCCATCTTGATGTTAATTGCCCTTACTCCTCCCAAAAATCTCCTTCCAATTATTCTAATTTGCCAAACCCTATAAATTCGACACTGTCACGACCCTTTTTCAACTCAAAAAGAAAATAATACTTATTAGTTTTAAAAGGTCTGTGACGGTGCTGATAGGTACACGAATTATTAGAGATTACGGAGTCGCCACTTGACAAGTTAAAGGTGTGCCAAGTCACCAAAGTGGTGTACCTAGAACACCTTTAACTTGTCAAGTGGCGACTCCGTAATCTCTAATAATTCGTGTACCTATCAACACCGTCACAGATCTTTTAAAACTAATAAGTATTATTTTCTTTTTGAGTTGAAAAAGGGTCGTGACAGCTTGGCGACTCTGCTGGGGAAGAAAGTGAAAACTGAGAGTCTCAGGCTTTAAAATTTGTCGCTTTCGGCTTTTGAATATTGTTTGTATATGTTGCCTTGAGTGTTACTGCTTTAATATGTTTGAACTGTATATACACAACTGTCTTCTCTCGTACACCTCTGAGTCTTCTGGAACACTGCACACATGCACGCCAGTTTCGCTTCGGCGTCTGGAATTTCTGTCGTATCTCAAGACACAAAAAGTTAACCCTTCTTAGGAGGAGGTGTGTTGGGTTAGGCCATTAGACGTTGTCGACCGGTACCCCCGAGGCACTTCCAAATTGCTGAACCACTAGATCATAAACCCAATGAGTCACCTAGAATTGAACCTGTGCTTTTTTCTAGGCCGATTTATCTGCATGTCATTAGACTTAGTGAGGTGCGGTACACCGGTACCGCACTTGTCTATGCTGACTCCCTCGTGTCAGGATGGGGCCTGCGTCCTTAAAAGACACATCATGAACATATAATGTGTTGCATTTGTTCTATTCTAAGGGTTGTTATGCTGACCGATCACCAAGGGACGAGAGCCAAATTTTGAAAAAAAAAGTGAAAATAATAGAAAAATTGGGTTTAGTCCCGTGTCTCGAAATATTTGTTTAGTTGTCCTTTTACGCTGTTATAATGGCGAAAATTTTTCTAATTTTTTAGTCTCATTTTACGTCCGGGCTTGGTCCCAAGTGTTAGAAAATAATGTGTCATAGTTTTGCGCCGTTATAATGGCGAAATTTTGGGACTCTTTTGTGTTGAGTTTGTATCCAAGTCAAGTTCATATTTTGAAATTAATTTGTCGGAGTTTTACGCCGTCATAATGGCCAATTTTAGAAATCAATTTTGCGTCTAACTTGTGTAATATTTTGTGTCGTCCTAATTGCCAGATTTTGTAAATACCCTAAAGATTTTTGCTCGAATTAGATCAAAGATTCTGTTTCAAACAAAAAAAAAAACAAAAAAAAAAAATTTGTATCCGTCTTTGTGTTGTCGTAATATTCGATTTTGGAGTCACCTTTCGGACAAGAAAATAGTTTGTTTCATAATCTGTTCCTAAGTTCCGTTTCGAATCTCCGGTTGAGTCTTAAGTTTAAAAAAAAAACAATAAAAAAAAATTGTTTATTTCAGGGTCCCACTTTATTTGTTTTGTTTAAGGTCAAGTCAGGGTGCATACGATAAATTGCAATTAGTTAAGTTGTATTTTGCATTGATCTTGGTAGAAAAATTTGACTTCGCTAAAAAGGCGAGTCTCATTATTTTCACCGTCCAGTGTACCCGCCCAATGTGTCAGTTTGTATATATCTTTGACTCGTGCATCATGTCAAGCACTCTTATTTCGAGTTTGTCTCGTGTTGTTTGTCTAAATTACGTTTGTTGAGTCAGAAAAAAGAGGAAAGGAAAAAATAAATATATTAATCATCCAAGTTCATCCTTGTGCTGATTATGTATCAGCTACAATTTTGTTCTAATTTTGATCAAGGCACATAAGCAATCTTTCGGGGATACAACCGGTACACTCGGCTTATGCCGTTAACCGTTTCTGGATGACGCATAACAACCCTAGGCTTGCAATATGTGCTTCTTTTGTGCTAACCCGGTTTGTTTGTACAAAGCTTTGGAATTTAGAGATTTGGTACGGAATTCTGGAATCATTCCACACATACACAACAGGATCAAAGGAACCCATTACCATGTCGTTTGATAAGCGAAATTCTGAGATCGGCGTCCATGAACTTCTGGTGCTGGAAAACAAGAGGTTGACTGAAGAGGTCAAAAATCTGAAACAATTAGTGGCTGATATGTATATCGCCAGGAACACGGGACAAGCTTGTTCTACCGTGCCAGTTAGTCTTCTAGGGCATGCCTCGACTGTCTTACATCAGGCACAAGGCCCTACAGTTGAGGGCCTACAGTATTCTCCCGACTCTCCTTACTATAGCACAACAGATGTTCTGAGAACCTTCCCAGGGTGTCCTCCGGCACCACCACCTCCTCCCAAACAGAGGTATGCTTCACCCCTAGTCTCTGTTCCACCATTCACAGGCTTAGTTAGGACGGAGAGTCTTGGGAAGAAAGATGAAAGAGAACGAGGTCCAGGAAGGAGGGATGAGGAACGGTACAAACGGCTCCACTCACGCCATCGAGCCTCACAGAAGCAGCATTCGCAACACTACCCTTTACAAAATACAAAAAATTCAATTCCTCCACTCCAAAAAGCGCGACCATATGCTCCAAATTTTTCATATCCGCAATGGACCGCGCCAGCCTCACAGCCCACATACCACACTCATCAAGCTCCACATAATCAATATCGGACTCCACCAAAATTTCCATATCGATCAAGGAGACCTTCTACTTTCATACCAAGACCCAAATACAAGAAGGCGCGAGAAGAGAAAAAGAGAAAGCTCACGCTAATCGGGGAATCTTACACTAGTGTCTTCGAGAAGTTGCAGGCTTTGGATATGTTGAGGCCGATCTATGGGAATATGCATCCCACGGGAAAGGTTGATTATTCTCGCCGATGTGCTTACCATTCGGGCGCACCTGGGCATGACACAGAAGATTGCCACTATCTCAAGGAGGCGATCCAAGCTCTGATAGATAATGGTCAGATCCAAGTTGAGGGCTCAGATGTGCCAGATGTCAACCAGAACTCATTGCCCGATGATGATGATGTGTATATGGTGGGAATGGTGGGTGTAGAAGATTTGAGAGTTGAATCTGCAATGCCGATAATATCTGTTGGTGAGGTGTCAGTTGGGGCCAACAAAATGCTAGTGACAATGAACTCTGTTCCTGAGATTGTGCTTGGGGTGGCAGACAAAGTAAGGGTTGAAGAAATGAAGAGGATGAACATGTCGCTCGAGAAACCAATTCCATTCATCAGTCCCAAAGAAGTGAAGTCTACCCCAATGGAAGTTGGACAAAATGAGGAAAAGCAGAAGATATTGCCAGGTTCAGGGAACGTCTTTGGTATCAGCATGGTACATTTTGGCGAAGGGATCAATAATGCCTAACACAGAAAAACTATCCCTGACTTGCAATTGAGTGACTGTGAAATGTTGTAGCTTGTTTTGCTAATCTTTCTGTGTACTTGGTTATTTAAGGGTTGTAATCCAAGTGCATTATTTTGCTTATTTTGATGTTCAAACCCTTTTGTCTTTAATTCAATGAAAAGCGAGATCTTTTTCTCGTCTCGACATTATTTCTTTTATTTTCTTTCTTGGTCTTGTTTTCTTAGCATTCTGTTTTATGTTTTGTCGGCTTTAATAACATGACATGCGTGCGGAATTTACGTTTTGATCTAAACACATGCTCTGGCATTGTGAGCTATTTGAGTAGTAAAGAGGGATAAAAGAGGGAGTTGAAATAAGTTGGGAATTAATCAGTAGTCATCTGATAAGGGAGATTGGTGAGAAGTTCAAAATCGTGCACGGTCGCTGCGACCGAATTTGAAATACCATGTTTTGAGAACCATCATTGAAGTAGAAGTCGAGGACACATGTGGATCAATCCAGGTCAATTCATTGAATCATTATTTGTGCGAGACATTCTCGGGTCGGGATGACGAACGGCTTTCATTTTTTCTACCCAAATACTATGTCCTTTGTCAGTCTTTTTTTAGCCTTGTTCTGTATTTTCTTTGGCCTACCTTCCCTTGGAATCAATTTGATGTGATTAAAGAAAAAAAAAAGAAAAAAAAAAGAGGAAACAAAACAACAAAAATCTACCTCAGTGGTAGAGCTACGTCTGACCTGATTTCTCTCAAAAGGATACGTAGGCAACCATTCCGGTGCGGTCATAACAGGGGAAAGTTCATTTTTCCCCTATTCCTCGTTGACGCAAAAGTTGCCTCCAAGTTTGCGGCTAATGTCAAAGAAATTCAAATCCCCAATGTATCCTAAACTGGGGCAGAAGTTTATTTTTATTTTATTTTTAAAAAATAATAAAATAAAATAAAAACAAACTTCTATGTTTTGTACCATCTATTCATATGTTTCATGAAATATCAGTCTCGAAATCGAGAAAGAAACTCAAAGCGCCTCAGTTTATCCTAAACTGGGGCAGAAGTTTAAGTTTATTTTTTAAAAAAAAAGAAAATGAGAAAGTCAATTCCTTTGCTTTCTTTGTGTTCATCTCGGGGGGAAAGTCTCAATATCCCCTATGTTTGCATATCAGAAAATTCAAAAGATAATTCCTCGATTTCAATAAATTGGGACCTCAGTTAGTTATTATTTTAAAAGAAATGATTCCAAGGGTTGTAATATTTTACCAAGTCGTTTCATGAGATGCTTTCATACTGCTCTTTAAACCCAAAAAAAAAAAAAAATAAATAAAATAAAAAGGAATCCCCAATTTGCCTAGACTGGGGAAAGGTTTTGTTTATTTTTCAAAAGCGGTGATTTCTAATCTTGTAATGCTCATTCTAGTCGTCTCACGAGATGTTTTTGAGATTTTATGCTGAATCCTTTTCTTCAAAGCGTAACCAAACCCAATGTTACAGTCCAAATAAAGACCTTTCTGACCGATCATTGAGAATGTCAAGCCGAGTAGGGTATCAAGGGATAAGTTCCACGCTGTAAAGTCGCATTCCTATAAGCCGACAATCGCATTTAGGAGCTGGGAGCACCAAGGTCATTAAAGGAGAAATTCTCCGGGGAATCAAGATAAAGGCCAAAATTGAAGAAAGAAAGAAAAGACGGGGTCGAGCAGCAAGGAAAGATCAGAGGTCAATTGGGAAAGAGCGAAAAATGACAGAAATGAAAAAAAATGAAAAAGAAAAGAAAAGAAAAAAAATAAAGTCTTGTCGGTGAAAACCTGAAAAGGCACTGCAAGACAAAAGTGAGTTAAAAAACAAAGAGAGAGGCTAGTCAGTGAAAACCCCGAGGGGCACTACTAGTCGACTGAGGGTCGTGGAATTCGTCATCAAGTTCGGGTTGAGAAAGATTGTCAAACTGGGAGCAAGTTCAAGAATACCCCGTGTGAACAAGTGTTGATTCCAAGATGCATGTCATGTTTTATAAGGTCATCATTTCACCTCCTAATAAGTTTCTTCTTTTCTAGAGACATCATTCGTCCGATGTCTCTCCTTTTGAGTTTCTTCACTTTCCTTTTCATTTATTTCTTTATTTTCGGGCATTCAGAAAGGTTTGCAAAACTTGTCTACAAGTTTCAGTTGTACCAGAAAGGTCGGGAATGAGAGCCTAGCACTGAGATTGTACCATGAAGATCACCAGGGAATGGTTTGTTATTTATACAAGGTGTGACCAAAGACCGATATAAGAATTTGGGTTGGGAAGTGTGAGAACGCAACTAGACCAAGTCAGTTGCTCGTCGGGGACAAACTTGAAAAGCAGAAAAAGAAATAAAGAAAGAAATCAGGGACCATCTGAGCAGGGAGCCGTGGTTTTCAACTTTAAACACAAGACCCATTAGGATGATGGGATTCAAGTTTCAACGTAAGGCCCATTGGGATAATGGGATTCAATTTTCAGAACAAGATCCATCAGAGTGATGGTTTTCAATTTTTAGAAGAAGCAAGACCCATCAGAGTGATGGCTTTCAATTTCCAGCATAAGCAAGACCCATCAGAGTGATGGTTTTTAATTTTCAGTCAGAGCAAGATCCATCAGAGTGATGATTTTCAATTTCCAGTACAAGCAAGATCCATCAGAGTGATGGTCTTTCAATTCAGCATGAACAAGACCCGTCAGAGTGATGGTTTAGCAAGACCCATCAGAGTGATGGTTTTTAAATTTCCAGCAGGGGAAAGACCCATCAGAGTGATGATTTTTCAATTTCAGCAAAAGCAAGACCCATCGGGGCGATGGTTTGCAATTAAGTTAAAAAAAAAAAAAAAAAAAAAAAGACCCGTCAGAGTGATGGTTTTCAATTCAGCAGAAGCAAGACCCATTAGAGTGATGGTTTTCAATTTCCAGCATAAGCAAGACCCATCAGAGTGATGGTTTCTAAATTTCAACAAAAAGCAAGACCCACCAGAGTGGTGGTTCCAGTTTATCTTTCAAGTCAAAGCCTGCCCCAGCAGCAATTTCAAGCTTTCAACAGTTAAAGCCCGCCTGAGCGGCAGTTTCAAGTTTCAAGTTAAAGTCCGCCCGAGCGGCAATTTCAAGTTTTAAGACCCACTGGATCAGTTGGAGCTTCAGACCAGTTCATCAGCCTGTGGAGAATGAGGGAGTAGTTTTGATAAAGTCGAGGCACCCATCTGGAGAATGAGGGAGTAATTTTAGAGAAAGTCGAGGCACCCACCTGGAGAATGAGGGAGTAATTTTTTAGAAGTCGAGGCACCCACTTGGAGAATGAGGGAGTAGTTTAGAGAAAGTCGAGGCGCCCACCTGGAGAATGAGGGAGTAGTTTGGAGAAGTCGAGGCACCCACCTGGAGAATGAGGGAGTAATTTGGAAAGTCGAAGCAACCACCTAAAGAATGAGGGAATACATTTGAAGAAGGCTAGGCACCCACCTAAAGAACGAGGGAATCCATTTCTGCAAGACCCATCAGAGTGATGGTTTTCAATTCAGCAAGAACAAGACCCATCAGAGAGATGGTTTTAATTTTTCAGCAAAAATAAGACCCATCAGAGTGATGATTTTCAATTCAGCAAGAACAAGACCCATCAGAGAGATGGTTTTAATTTTTTAGCAAAGGCAAGACCTACCAGAGTGGTGGTTCCAGTTTTATCCTTCAAGTCAAAGCCCGCCAAAGAGGCAATTTCAACTTTCAAGTCAAGCCCGTCAAAGCGGCAATTCAAGCATTCAATCAAAGCCCGTCAAAGCGGCAATTTCAGCTTTCGAGTCAAAGTCCGTCAAAGCGGCAATTTCAACTTTCAAGTCAAAGCCCATCAAAATGGCAATTTCATTCAAGTCAAAGCCCGTCAAAGCGGCAATTTCATTCAGTTCAAAGCCCGTCAAAGCGGCAATTTCAGCATTCAAATCAAAGCCCATCAAAGCGGCAATTTCAACTTTCAAGTCAAAGCCCGTCAAAGCGGCAATTTCATTCAAGTCAAGGCCCGTCAAAGTGGCAATTTCATTCAAGTCAAAGCCCGTCAAAGCGGCAATGTCTACTTTCAAGTCAAAGCCCGTCAAAGCGGCAATTTTACTTTCAAGTCAAAGCCCGTCAAAGCGGCAATTTTACTTTCAAGTCAAAGCTCGTCAAGGCGGCAGTTTCAACTTTAGAGGCAAAGTCCGCCCGAGCGGCAATTTCAAGTTTTCAAGACTACTTTGATAGTGGGAGCTTCGGACCAGTTTATCAGCTTGGGAAGCCTGAAGAGTTAGCTTAGAAATTGTAATTTTATATTTCAATGTTGTAATTTCATTTTTTGTAAAGCAATGATCACCAGCCAGCAACCAGCAACAAGTGACCAGCAGCAACAGCTCTAGTATGTCAAAAGTGTCTTGTGTCAGTCCGGGTAAGTCTAGGAGCGTCGAATCAGTCCCAGTTAGTTCTGAAAGTGTCTAGAGTCAGTCTGTGTATGTCTAGAGAGTGCTTAGTGTTAGTCTAGAAGAGTCCAGTGTCTGTCTAAATGCGGTAGTCCCAGCTATCGCACGTGAGGAACTACACTGACCTGATTCCTTAGTCCGGGGATATGTAGGTAACTTTGTTCTTGGTTAGAACCGAAAGGTCAAGGTACGGTCACAATTTTGTAAGCGTGTTCGAGGCTAGAACCGAAAAGCCAAAATTAGTTGTCGATTACTTCTTTGTCCGAAAATTCTTCGTGTTCCCGAACAAAGAGGGGCAGCTGTAATCACCTAATTTTGGCACCAAAAATACATAAAATATATGTGTTAATTGTTATGTGATTTTACCTTTTCTTTGGCTATTTTTAATTAATTAATTAGGAAAAAATGCTAGGAAATTTTCAAAAAAATAGGATTCAATTACGAGTAATATTTAATTGACTTTATGTGCTAATTAATTTATCTTACAATTTTGTGTGTTTAGTATTAATCAAATAGCTTTAATTAATTATGTTTGTATTAGTCTAAAAAGACAATTGGGCCACTTGAAAATCAGAAAAAGAAAAATGGACCAGCCCACTCCCAAATCCCATTTGACCAGTAAACCCGGTCCATGACCCGGCCCACCCCCAAAATATAAAAACCCTTTGTTGCATTTCTTTGCTCCTTTTTTCCCCAAATCAGAATACCAAAATTAAAACCCCCCGATCCCCGCCACCGTCGACGACGAAAACCACCACTTTCCGGCCAAAATTTTGCATGTGCCGGCGCGGATTCATGTCCTCTCTCCATTTCTGAGATTAATTTTCTCAAATTCTCAATCGTCTAGTGTGTATCGAGGTTCAAAGTTCGGACAAAAACCGAGCTCCGGCGACACTCCATTTTCCGGTGAACTTTTTACATGTTTAGGTTCGTCTTTTCCTCCTCATTCCGTTTTAAACCCCGATTATGTGAAACATCTTCTCAGGTCAGACCCGACCCTGGCAGTGATGAAGTTTGTTTCGGGCGTTCCTCTTCTCTTTTATGTTTCATTTTTGGCTTTCATATCCTTTCTCTTCATTTTCTAATGGAAAACGACTCCATTGGGTGTCGTTTTCGACTAGAAAATTGAGAGTTCGGGAATGGACGTTCTTATATTGATGACGACGTTTGGGTGTCACTGCAATGGTATAGTGGAGATAGGAAGGCTTGATGTTTGGGTATTGGCGAGGTGGCGGGCTGTTTCAATGAAATTGTGGCAATAATTTTGGGTTTGGCTCTTAGTTTGGGCTATGGCGCAGGGCAGTGGTATGGAGTATTTGGTGGTGATGTTGCTGCGATGGTGAGGTAGCGACACAGTGTTGGGGACTGTGCTTTGATCGTGAAGCAATGTCGTGTGACTTGAGGCATCGATATAGAGCGATGAGGGTATAGGATGAAGTTTTAGGCTAGGGAACAATTGTTTATGTTGTTTCTATTCATATGATTTGTGAGGAGGCTGGTTCTGATGTTTGAGGTTGCGGCGAGGGCTTAGTGAGGCAGTGGAGTTGTTTGTTTGGCGTCGATGAAGCATTGGTGGTGATGTTGCTGCGATGATGAGGATACGGTTTTGAGGCAGTAGGCTCGGCTCGAGCAGGGTCGTGTTGACGATTCATTTGGCTTGACGACCAGGCTGCTTGGAGTTGAACTAATGGCGATGATTGGGTGAGGTCGCAGTTTGATCATAGGCAGTAAGTATTGTTTGCTTTTCTCTTCTTGACCTATTAATTAGGTGTTAGTTCCGTTTATGTTAGTAGAAATTAGTATTTGTTAGGTTATTAGAATGTTAATTACGTTCAGTTGAGTACGTATTTGATTGGTCTGGTACATTGACTCGTGATGGCCTATGAATTCGCTTATGTCTCATTTCGAATTGAGTTTGAAGTTAAAACTGTGAGTCGTTGTTTAGATGTTCGAGTAATCAAGTCGTAAACTGGTTTTGCTCATGTTTCGGTTGAATGAATCTGTCCGACTTGTTTGTTTATTCATAGTCCAAGTGTATAAGTTGGCGTCTGAAGCATGAAACTGAAATGAGACTTAGCCTTGGCTGTGTATTTTGATCTGTACATTGATTGGTTTGTTCAAATATCCAGTCTTATGGCTTGCGAGTATACTGTGACCGATCCTTACTTCAAGCAGGCAAGTGTGTGTATACATTTCTGGTTCTGTGTGCTTCACGTCGCTTAAATTGAACGATTGGTTTGAGTTTGCAATGATTCAGGCTTGTTTAGTCCAAAATTGTTTGAATCTTGCTATGAAATCTGTATTTTGGCATAATCTGGTTTAGTTAAGTTATTTTACTGTGTATTCTAGTTGGTTAATAGTTGAATTACATAATTATATAGTTAGCTTAGTCTGATTTGTTAATTAACTGGGAATTTTGTTTAGTTGAGAAATAGGATCTTGGAAACTAAGTGATCTATCCAGACTTGGTAATGGTATGTTGGTGCCTGGGAGTTTATTCCAATCTTAAATCTGATATGTTTATAACCTATTTAGTTAGTGGAAGAATCTGATTAAGTTTCAATTAGTTTGGTTGTGATATTGTTGACTTGTTGAGATAGCTACGATGACATAGGTTTGATGATGTCAAAGGTTGAGTCAAGAAAGTACATGGGTGGCAGCATAGTTCTGTCCTCTTTTTGTCTGGTACAAGCCTTGCATGCAAGGAAATTATGGGCTGAAATCTAAGGGTTGAGGAGGGCACATGGGCTAGTCCTTGGCACTAGTACGCACCTACTTCCCTCTCTATTTCAAGGGAGCTTTCACTCTCTTTTAGCACAGAAGACAGAACTGAGAAGAGGAAGGGAGCTGAAGATAAAGAGGAACAGAATAGAAAACAAAAACAGAGAGTGGGAAAAACAAGAACAGAGAGTTGAAAAAAAAAAACTGAAACAGAAAAAAAAGAAACAGAACACACAAAAAACAGAGAAGAGAAAAGTGAGCAACATAATACAAGAACAGAAAACAGAGAGGGAGCAAAAAAGAAAAGGGTGAGATATACAGAACTAAAAACAAAGAATAGAGAAAGGCAAGAGAAGGGTTCAAGATTCTGTGCTAGGGGAGTAGAGTTCCAAGATCTGTTACTATCCTAAGTTTATGTTGCTGTCCTGAGTTGCTGGCTGTTCGTTTTCCTTGTTGGTTTCTGGGGTCGTTTGCCTTTTTAGCCAAAATTGCGAGGCACTGCAATTTGCTTGGAATTTCTACAATAGGTACTTCTTTTAAACTTTGAGCTCTTGTATTAGTTTTTTTGATAGTTTGAATGAAATGGCCTGTTAAGTAAAGTTTGCTTACTTTATGTCTACTTATATTGCAAGTACGTTAATTGATGAATATAAACTTGTAGAAATCCTTGTGAGCTGCCTATGTTCTATTTTCTTTAAATAATACACATCTACTTAGCAAGGATCGAGTCTAATGATTTGTAAAGTTGAGTACTGCGATTTGTAAAGTTGAGTAAGCCATTGATAAAATACTACTTGTAAACTGAACATTGTAAAATGGGCTTAATTTGCAAAGGGTTGTCAAAGTAGGCATACTTAGGATTTATTTTATAGAGCAGCCATATTCAGAGTTTAAACTAGATCTGCTCAAATGATTTAAATGGATGACTTTGCAAACAATAGGCAATATAGGATATAAATACAAATTCTGATGGAGCAGCACAGATCAGCTAAGTTTAGCTTCGCTTAACAAGATTGTATAAGAATGATGCGTGCAAAAAGGGACAAGATTGAACAATAGGCAAAAAATGGGATTTGATTTAAACTTGTAAAATGGTGCAGCAAGCAAGAAAGGTTAACATGAAATAATTTAAGTAAGATTGGTCTACTTCCACGTCAAATATAAATGCATTAAATAACTTTACTAGTGAACAGATAACAAATGGCTAGGCGATCTTACTAGGCCTAATCTATTAAATAATTATTTGTTCACACGGGAATTTATTTTAAATTAGGAGATTTTGTTCGGGTGAAGTGCCTGCACTATTTAACTAATTTAAGTCGGAAGATTTTGTTCGGGTGAAGTGTCTGCGCAATCATATCTCGATTCGAGTTTCTACTTGGACGGATAAATGTCAAAATAAAAGTGTAACAAATCAAGGCAAAATATAACAAAATAAATTCAAAAAGTCGAAATGCGTCAATAAAGCAACTGTGTTTGGCACAGGACTCGGGGGTGCCTAACACCTTCCCGCGAGTCAACCGAGATCCTTACCCGGAACTCTGACGCAGACCATTTACGAGTCAAAGGTGTTCTAGGTACACCACTTTGGTGACTTGGCACACATTTAACTTGCCAAGTGGCGACTCCGTAATCTCTAATAATTCGTGTACCTATCAACACCGTCACAGACCTTTTAAAACTAATAAGTATTATTTTCTTTTTGAGTTGAAAAAGGGTCATGACAGACACCACAAAAACTCAAAACAAAGGAGGGAGAATTAGAGTGGCAAACAGTCACTTTTCCTAAGAAAAAAAAGAATTTAAATTCTAAAATTGTCAGTAACTCTATTTTATCTTCAAAATTTCCTTCTCCTTCATCAGTGAAAATGCATGAACAAGATCAGCCCTCAGGTAAGTTTACTTACTCTAATACTCCTCGTTTTAATGCTAAACCAAAATTAAAACAAGTTTATCGCGTGAATAATTCCTTAAACAAGTTTAATGCCCTACATCTTGTTGATGAAAATGCTAAAACCTTAATTAATGACTCTAGTCTAGGTCAACCAGTCAAAGACATGCATATTTCAGAGAAAACAATGCTTAGTCGAAATGAGTTCTTTGACTCGAGTGGTCAGACTCCTTGTGACGTGGCCATGCAATCAAACCCTACTCCTACTCCCTCGACAATACCTAACCCTCCCACTCTTAATACACTCTCACTTATTTCACCTGGTGTCACCCCTCCCCATGATTATACCCTGCCAATTCCTGAACAATGCTCTAAAGATGCACCGCCAATCTTACCCAATTACTCTCAAAAATCGATTTGGCAGACAATATCTCTAAAAATTTGTTTTCGTCTTACACATCCTCTAAAAATATGGGAAATGAGACTTACAACAACACGCAATCTTGCATGCAATCCCCTCTCTCCTCATCTATAACTTCCCCGACCCTAAATATCATTGCTACTAATTCTAATAATGAGATTACCTACATCAAGAAAGAGAGTAAAAATTGCTCCTCGTCCACAATCTCTGAACATGAACAACAACAACATTGTTCCACCTCCAGTCCCCATGAATCCTCCTCTCATTTTCACAGTACCTCCTACTCCAAATCAAATTCCACAATCATGGATAGAATCAACTCTTTGGGGACAGGAAATAATGGTACCAGTCACGATATTCGGGCTACCAGCATTTGTGCTAATCCAGGATCCCTCGTACTTAGCCCTAGTTGTGAGCGAAGGCATGCACTTGACCATGCAAAATTATATGAACAGTACGTGGCCACACCTAATGAACATGCAACAGCCGGATATCCCTCTGATCGACCTTCCATTCTTTCCTCCTCGTGTGGCACCACCTCAAGTTCCAATCTTCAATCCCTGGGATTTAGGCCATCAACTGAACTTTCAAGCTCCCATAATGGAAAATCAACCAATGATGAATCAACAGGAGGTATTCCCTCAACAACCTCCCCCCATGCAGGTGAATGTTCCCCTTCCTCCAGCTCCCCCTCCCTCTCCAGAGCACCATCCCAATCAACCCGTACCAGAAGGAAACGGGATGGAGGAGCAAGATCAAATCGTCCTAAGAGGGAGGGAGAGTCACACGGAATTTCTAAACCTAAAAGAAATAACAATTCATCTATTCAAAGAAAGGTTAGACAATAAAGTGATATTTACGAGTCATCCATTGCTTTACAAATATTCACTAGATGTGAGAGCTCCTGCGAATAAAATTGCAGGAAAATATGCTGTAGTGTTAAATCCAACACTAAAAAATGATCCTTATTTTGAATGAGACTGTGAATGTTAACCCTAACCCTATTATGAATAGACAACTAAATATAATTGTTTGGAATGTTCGTGGGGCTAACAATCCTGATTTTCGTAGACATTTTGATGTTCTCCTAGAAATATATAGGTCAGTCTTAGTTGCTCTTCTTGAAACAAAGATGGAAGATCACCATGATCTTAGGGTTCGTTTTAATTTCACTGACTATGCTGAAGTACCAAGTGTTGGTCGCTCTGGAGGAATTGTGGTTCTTTGGAAAAATGACTTTATCAATGTCTCTGATGTTCAAATTAATGGTAATAAAAGTTCATGCTATGCTGAAGGTAAATCATCCTCCTATCTCTATACCTTGGCTATTTTCAACAGTGTATGCTAGTACTTCTTGCAATAACCGTAATTATCTTTGGAATGCCTTAGCCTCAATTTATGACACATATAAAGGACCTTGGTTATTTAGTGGTGACTTTAACCAAGCCTTGAATCATAAGGAAAAATTTGGTGGTAGGCCTCTAAATTATAAAAATGCTAACAGTTTTAGGAAGATGATTAATTATTGTAAGTTAATTGACCTTGGCTTCAAAGGGCCAAAGTACACTTGGTCGAATCATAGTAAAAATAGTAGTAGTCTTATAATGGAACATTTAGATAGATGTTTAGCAAATGATGATTGGATTACTCTATTTAGACATGCTTCTATTGTTCATTTACCTAAAACCTATTCGGATCATCATCCTATTCTTGTTAGTTTGAACAATAAATCTATTTGTTCTTATAATAAACCTTTTAGAATAGAATCTATGTGGATGTCTCACCCGGATTTTCCTAATATAATCCATAATGCTTGGAATAATAGGAATTTCAATGAAGCCTCTAAAAACTTTGAAGAAGATGTAACTGCATGGAATAAGACAGTGTTTGGAAATATTTTCAAAACTAAGAAAAATTTATTAGCTAGGTTAAATGGTCTTCAATCGTCTACCCATTATCCCACCAGTGTCTTCCTTCAAGACCTAGAGAAAAAACTCTTTCTTGATCTTAATATCCTTCTCAAGAATGAGGAAGAGTTTTGGCGTCTTAAATCTAGAATAAATTTGTTGAATAGTGGTGACGCTAATACAAAATTTTTTCATGTCATTACTTTAAATAAACGAAGGAACAATTCTATTACCCACTTTCAAGATGTAAATGGAACTATCATTATGAACCATGTAGATATCAAGAATCATGTCTTAGACTATTTTAAGGATCTATTTGCTACTAATCATGACAATAACCCTTTAGTTCCTAATAGTCATAATAGTAGTTGGTTTAATAAAGTTGACCTTACTAGCCTTGACAGACCCCTATTGGATGATGAAATTACCAAAGTTATCTTCTCTTTTAAACCGTTTAAAGCCCCTGGTCCGGATGGCCTTCATCCTTTCTTCTTCCAAAATTATTGGCACATTGTTGGTAACTCGGTTAAAATCTTTTGCCACAATGTTTTTGCCACTAGTACTATGCCTGAATTCTCAAATACTATTTATATTTGCCTCATTCCAAAATTTAAAAATGCAGTGCATCTCAAGAATTTTAGCCCTATAGGCCTTTGCAATACAATCTATAAAATTATCACCAAAATTATTGCAAATCGAATTAAGCCCTTCCTTGGCATCCTCATTAGTCCTTGCCAAGCCAGCTTCCTTAGAAATAGAAGAGCATCAGATAATGCTATCATTATTCAAGAGATCATGCATAGGTTTGGTAAAAAGAAGGGTGCTAAAGGGGAAATGCTTATTAAGATTGACCTAGAGAAGGCTTTTGATAGAATAGAGTGGTCTTTTATACGCTCAATGCTGCTCTTCTTTAAATTTCCTCCTAATATTTCTAAGCTAATCTTATCCTGTATTTCCACCTCTACTATGTCTATTTTAGTTAATGGTTCTAAAACTCACTTCTTTAAGCCCTCTAGAGGAATTAGACAAGGGGACCCTATGTCCCCTTATATCTTCATCCTATGTCTTGAGCTTTTATCTATTTATATTAACCATAAGGTTGAATATTGCCTATGGAATCCCATTAAGCTTTCCACCAAAGGTCCCTATCTCTCCCATCTTCTATTTGCTGATGACCTAACTTTTATGGCTAAAGCTGATGAGCTATCCTCCTACTCTATTAAATCTACCTTAGATTTATTCTGTAAATTTTCAGGAGAAAAAATTAATGTCACAAAATCTAGAATTATTTTTTCCAATAATACTAACTCCTCACTTAAGGATCACCTAAGCTCCATCTTAAATATTAAGGTTGGGAAATCTTTTGGTAGATACCTTGGCTTTCCTATTCTTAATAATAAACCCAGAGCTAGTGACTATCAATTTCTAATAGATAATTTCCAGTCAAAGCTTTCAAATTGGAAATCAAATTTCCTTAATACCGCAGGTAGGGCAACTCTTATTAAGTCTACTTTAAATACCCTTCCCAATCACATTATGCAGTATCACCTTGTTCCTTCTAAAGTCCTAAAGTTATTGGATAAAATCCAGAGAAATTTCCTTTGGGGATCCACCAATACTAAAAAAAAGCTCCACATGGTGTCTTGGGATAATGTTACAAAGCCAAAGCATTTAGGAGGCCTTGCCATTACTAAAGCTAAAGCCAAGAACATGGCTATTCTTACAAGTTTGACCTGGAGATTTCTTACCCAACCAAATACTCTTTGGGTGATGTCTATTAGTAACAAATATAGGGACAAATCATCCTCTAAAACAAACTCCTTCATTTGGAACAATATTAAGAGGGGTTGGAAAACTTGTGAGGAAAACTCTCAGTGGATTATTGGTAATGGGAACTTTACTAATTTCTGGCATCATTCCTGGCTTCCATGTAGAACTCCCATAAGACACCTTATAGAGGGCCCTCTCACCCTAGAAGAAACTAATATGAAGGTTGCGGATATTTGTCACACTAATTCTCTTGACTTGACCAAACTCTCCTTCCAGTTTCCTTCTAGCATTCTAGATTTGATCCCCCATTCTCCCCAGCTTGTAAGTCAGGGAGTGGACTACCCTATTTGGAAACCTACTAGTAATGGACTCTTCTCCCTAAAGTCAGCTTATCCTTTAGAAAAAGAAACCTCTTTTATTGATAAGGACTTTGCTTGGATTTGGAAAATTGACACTCTAAATAAAATCAAACACTTCCTTTGGCTTTGTCTTCACAACCGTCTTCCTACAAGACATTATTTATTTAAAATTGGTATGAATATAGATCCTATATGTGCTATTTGTAAAACTGAAGAGGAAACCCTATTTCACATTTTTGTAAAATGCCCTAATGCTAAACAATTTTGGCAATCCTGCTTAATAAACCTTAATATTCAAGACTCCTCGAACTGGTTAAATGACATTAGGAAGGCCTCTCACTGTTTAAACTCAAAGTTTTTTAATTGGGAAGATTTCTTAGCTTTTGCGCTATGGAATCTTTGGACTCTCAGGAACCATAATAATATTAACAATCTGAGCAATATATTATCAAAGAGCCAAGTCACCTCTATTTTGCTAGAATATAAATTCCTCACTTCTAAAGAACCTAGGAGAGTATCTCACAATTCTATCAAGGTACAGTGGCATCCCCCTAAAATAAATACTATGAAACTCAATATTGATGGAGCTTATAATAATCAAAGTTTTAAAGCTAGTATTGGAGGGGTATTTCGAGATAGGGATGGTAATTGGGTACTAGGCTTCCACAAAGTAGTAATTGGCCTCTCTTCTACTCATGTGGAACTCCTTGCCCTACTTCATGGTCTTACTCTAGCAATCGATCGTAATTTTATAAATTTGGAAATAGAAACAGATTCAACGGAACTAATTTATCTTCTAGAAAATCCAAGCTCTAACTTATCTTTTTTTCGAACTGTTTCGCAATGTAGGTCAATGATGGACCTCCTGCAAATGCCAATAATTAGGCATACTTTCAGGCAAGGAAACAAGGTAGCACATCTAATAGCGCAAGGAGCTCCTGATCAGTCCAAAAACTATTCCATCTATCACTACACAGTACCACCAATTTTTGTTCACAAAGTTTTATTGGATGATCGTGTGGGCACTCAATCTACTATTCAAATCTCGGATAGCTCTCTTAATTGTCTTTCTAAATTAGGAAATATTAATGTATTAAATGCTTTGGCTATTTCAAATCTCAGTTGTAATAAAGCGGCGACATCACTTAATAGTCGCTTAAACTCTCTATGTAACCCCCCGTAATTTTCTATCTATGGATTTTCGTACCTTATCAAAAAAAAAAAAAAAAAAAAAAAAGACATACCTCTTCATTAAGGCTCCAAATGCATATTTCCTCTTCGCATTTATGGATTGAGATCTAAGAAGAAGAGAATAAACTATTCATAATTTTAATAATCATGGAAAATTGAAGCTAGGTATGTGTCAAAGTTGGCCGATATTGAAAAAGTAGATACAAAATTAATCATTGAAAATGCAACAAAAAGAAAACAGTAAAAATACAAAATTAGCAGTGCTAATATCATTGCAAGAATGGTGTATATTAGAAATGATCCAAGGGTTTAAATAGGGAAGAAAAATGGGATATGATGGAAGTGGATAGATAGAGATTCAAATATTTTTATCTCTAAATTCAAATTCAAATTAAGTTTAGATATTATGTCTTTCAATTCAAATTTTATGATTTACCACAATAAATTCAAAATGTAAGATAAAGATATACATATAAATAGAAGTCGATATACATATATTGTCAGTTTCTTCAGAATTCAAAACTTAAACTATATAAACATTAAAATAAACAAACTTATCCCTTTCTATATTCATATAAAAATTAGAAGTGGATATATAAGCTTTATCTTTTATGTTTTTATTTTTTTACTGGACAAAGTTTATCTTTTAATACGTTATCTTTTAAATCATATTCAGAAGCTTTATCTTCTTTTCAAACAATCTATCTGCCAATACATATTTATATTCTCCAAATCAAATTTAAAAAATTAATTAATTCTATTCAAAACTCTTATTACATTGTTAACTAACTCTGTCCTATTCATTACAAATATTGGCTAAGCATCCTATGCTACATTTTGTCCTAAGCGTGCTATATATATATATATATATATATATATATATATATATATATATATATATATATATATATATATATATATATATAAAATCAATAGGAAAGAAAGAACCTGAATATTGTTAACTAATTAATCTAAACCTTTTTTTTAAACCATGAAAGTATATGTGAGATTTAAAAGAAGATATTGAGCAATATATGGCCCCAACAATTAAGAAGAGAAATTGAACATGTTCCTTGATTACGCCTCCCCTATATACATACATTTTTTACTACATTTTAGCTTTAAGTTATAATAATGTAAAATAAATTTACATTATCATTATATTTTACTTGGTATATATTATGTTGTTACTTTATTTTTCAAATAATGAGACAAAACTTGCTATGAAAAGTTATATATTGTTGCAAGTTAATTTGACCTAATATTGTAAAACTCTATACTCATGTCGGACTACCTAAGGGTAACTTTAATGATCATGTCCACAAAAACGTCTTCAATGTCCTTTATTTCTTGGTCTTTTATGACATATATAATCATCCGATATTGGTATTCGGTATTTATTGGTTTGACATTCTGATTCACATGCATATTAAGAGGAAAGCATTCTCAATCATATGTATCTTCATTCACATAGTTTAAATCCATTACCTCTAGTTAAGGATGAGAAATCACATACCCACAATATTTCTTGATTTTCTGAAATGTTTCCTATGTCCACGTTGATTCAGGTTATGAATTTCTTTTACAAATTTACTTTGAGTTGTTTCTTTACACACACTTTCGTCCTATGTTCCAAATTTTTAAGTTTTGATGGCTAACGTATTGAGGAGTTGTCTCAATTTTTTCAAATATAATTTTCAACTTGTTTAGTTCTCTTCACTTTTGACTTTGCCTTCATAAATTTTACTTCCTTAACAAATAAGAAAATAATTATTATATCAACATTACTCTTCTCAATTACTTCCATTTTCACCCATCCTCTTAACCTCTTTTTGAAACAAGCAAAAAAAAAAAAAATTTTGCTGGGCAAGGAAGAAAATTTCCAACCTTTGGCGGCCAGACTAAGATTTAAAGTATATGCTTTAAAAGAATAATATTCATTTGTTTGGTGTATTTTTAAAACTTAAAGACCTTTAACATCAAAAGGACAATTGTTTATTAGTCTCTCGAATTAAAAAAGATGTCTGGTTATGTTTCGATGTTACAATTAACTAGCCCATGATTGATTAGAAGAAAGGTTGGCAGTTTGTTATAGGCTTTTCCTTTTGTCCCCTATATATTTCATTTAATTTTTTTTCTTTCAATTATCATATAATTAACTCAATTGGTATAGACCAAGATTAAAACGTAGTAATTGTCAATTCTAGCTTCTAGGGTGCAATCCACATGACTTGTTAAACATCCATATCTTCAATTTATTTAAAGAAAATACTCCTCAATTTTAGGAGTACAATCAGCTCGAATTATATACTTTGGATTGGAATAGGATAAAATAGGTCAATCCGACGAGTTAAGTTTCAACTTATGTTTTGAAGACCAAAAGTCAAAGTACTAAAATGTGTTATCATTCTCTATCTAGTGAAAACAAAAATCTAAAGAAGTGAAAGTGATTGAAGGAAAACTTTGACTCAATTATGCTAAGAAATTGTTCGGAGGGTAGTTGGAGTTGAACGTTTGGTTACGAGTTATGACTCATTACACAAGAAATAGAAAACAGAAAAGAGTTTTTTCTTTTTCCTCAAAATTAGCACTTCAAATAAGAAAATTACAATGGAATGTTCAAATTGGCTCTCTTTCAAACCAAAAAAATCCTAGTTGCCACTCCCCCCTCCCCCACTATTGATCCGCTGGCGGTTGGTGATGGGAAATGTAAAATTGCCAGATTTTTACCGGAACTTTTTATTTCTTCATCGGAACCTTTTTTTTTTCACGAGAGTTAATTTTTGTCGATTTTTTTTATAAAATTGCTTTTGACAAGTTTATACATACAAATATACCAAAAAATAAGTTATACATGAATATAAATTAATAAATTAATCTACAAGGAGAGAATTAGAAAAAATATACACTAAAAATTGAAACATTATACACACATCTAAAATAATATACAACATTATATATTTTTATACAGTGTTTAGTATAAAATTTATATAAAAGTAAAAGAACAATAGTGTTTATGCCACCTTTCTTAACAGATTTACATCGCGTTTTAAAGCAAAACGCCAGGCTTATACAAATTCTTAAAGGAAACCACCAGCTCTGTACATTTTCTTAAGAAAATCACTAACAATAATAATATACCCAGCGTATTCCATAAGTGGGGTCTGGGGAAGGTGAGATGTACGCAGGCCTTAGCCCCACCAAGGTGTAGAAGCTGTTTCCGATAGTCCCTTGGCTAGGAAATTTTTTCAAAACAATTTTGAAAATCAAGACAACAATATCATGCTTAAAAAAAACATTAGATCAGTCCAAATCCTCAACGAAAATATCAAATTTATTCATAAAATATATACTTCTCAACATAATTATTAATGGTCCACAAAAAGAAATAAAGAAATGGAACAGAAGAGATCTACATCAGAGTTTTTAAAAGAAGAAAATAAAAAAGAAAAAAAAAAGAAAAATAAGAACAAAACCAGCATGGTGGCAGCGTTGGGGATGCAGCGGCGATAGGAGCAGCGAAGAAGCAGCGGTGGTGAGGGGCGGCGGGAAGAGAAGTGACTTGGACTGCTAGGATTTTACTTGAAGCAGCGGTGATGAGGGGTGGCGGGAAGAGAAGTGACTTGGGTGCTAGGATTTTACTTGTTAGAGAAGAAAGAGAATGGAGGTTGCTAGGTTTTTTATTTTTTTTTCCGGTTAAGAGTGAATGATGGGCTGCTATGTATGTAATTGTTGTTCAAAATATGGCAAAAATGGATCAGTGCAGGTGAGGTCCCTAAATAATAGCTCATTTTAGTTATTTTAGTGTATTGCCTCTTTAAAAAAAGTAAAAAACTGAAAAAATAAACAAAAACAAAAAAAGATAGATTTTCAACTTATTTTGCGTTTATATTTGAGCTTGGGTTTGATGCCTTAGGAAAGTTTATGGAAATAGAATATTTTTGGTTCCTGGACACAATTAGGCCCTCATAAGAATTTTTTTTTATTTTTTCCCTTATAAGAAAGTTCTTTGCGATCACTAGGTCTTTCTACTGGCAACCTGGAGATCACTAGGAACTTTTCCCGACTAGGCAAAAAAATATAAAATTTTCTTATTGGGGCTAAAACTGACAGCAGTACTAGATGTGTCTATATCACGCAAAAATGTTTGATACCCAGTGGCCTTGATGGGCCGCCACATTACCATTATGGACGGAAATTTAAGGGCGAAGTGCACCAAAGGCCACTTTTGGCAGTAGTCTTTGGTTTGAGGCCACTTTTTATTAATTTTACATGAGAGACCACTTTTTGGAACTTCAATTCTTTTGGGTTGAACTTCACACAAGTTCAGTTCACAAGGATTGAAGTTCAACTTCAGCCCACCACAAAGATTGAAGTTCAACTTCAGCCCACCACAAAGATTGAAGTTCAACTTCAGCCCACAAGTTGAAGTTTACGCATCTATACCTAAAAGTTCAGCCCTAAGAAATTGAAGTTGAAACTTCATAATTTAGGCATGAAGTTCAACCCACAAAGTTTGAACTTCAGCCCACAAAGATTGAAGTTTCAAAAAGTGGCCTCTCATGTAAGACCATTAAAAAAAGTGAGTTCAAACTAAATACCAGTGACAAAAGTGGTATGTGGATGAAAATTTTACGAAATTTAAAGGAAAATTTTCAAAAATAGGCAGTCCTCTACCAAAATTTACAAACCGGATGCCATATTTTTTTCATGCATAGCACACATTCCTAAAATTACAAATTTTAGCACTCCTTCATAAAAAATACCCTAGCTATCAAATCTCCCCTACTCAGCCACTAAGCCGCCGGCAGAAACCCTCCCTCGCTAGTGGTGTCGTTACTTTTTTGTATTTTACTGAATTTATATTGTTTATTACGTCTAAATCATTGCTTTGGACAAGTTTATACACACGAATCCCTCCCCCCCCCCCCCCACCCCCCCAAAAAAAATTATACATGAATATATATAGATAAATATGTAGCTATGAGAGAAATACAAAAATATACACAAAAAAAATAAAAATTCATATAAACATCCTTAATATACAGATTTATTCACTCGCATATAAACACTTATACAAATTTATACAATTTTATACACGTGTATAAAATTGTATAAACTTGCGGCAGACTGCTATCTCGATAAAAAGGGTGACATGTCCGGTAAGATTAAGAAATATGGATCATTTTTGGTAATTTTTGTTTTTTGCTTGTCTTTTAGTATAATTATCCCAAATTTAAACATGTTTAAGCTTTAGAAAAATTCTTGCAATTCGGCATGTCATTCCAAGAAATTTTTGGGAATGGGGCTCAAATTTCTAGCGATGGAGACTAAGAGAATAATTGACCAAGCTTCAAGGAAGTCAAAAGCACTTTTTAAAAGAAAAAAAAAGAAAAATTATTTAAAAAAAATATATATTCTTTTGAGTAGTAGCCAAAACGCGAGTTCGAGTGTCCTATTTCTATAAATCTCCTTGTTAGATGTACTTTCTTTCCAAATATTTCACGTGGTGTTCCCAAATTTGACTGGTTTTGAGAATTTGCCCCGTTTAATATGGTTTTAGCAAAATTTTCTCTCCTTGGTCCGTAACTGGCAAGTGATGTCTTTTAGAAGTCAACAAGTGTTGTCTACACAATACTTCAAGATATCTGAGAGAATGTTGGAAGATATTTGAAAGGCAGGTGCTGCCCAGACAACATTTTATCTTGGAGAATGTGAGTATTAATGACAAGTGTTGCCTATGAAATAAGGGTCAAAGACAAGTGTTGCCTCTAAGGCAGTACTTACAGAGAAAGTGAGGATATGAATACGAGCGTCATTGTAAGACTCATGAGGGGTATTTACATCTGTAATTTATTCATTAAACCAAGCAGGGTGTATTTTCTCTAAACCACTGTTATGTGGTGGTGGGGTGGGGGCGCAAAAAGGCAAACCATTATCTATGGTGTGATAGTTCTTGCAAATTGGTCACTTTCTTGAGTCAAATGCCATAATAATTTAAGGAGATTTTTATAGGAATTTGTACACAAAAGTACAATTTTTAGAACTTAATTACCAAACATAGCAACATTTTAGCACGATAACCTTATATAGAGGAAAACACAAGTTAATTACAAACATAGCAAAAACATAGCAATATTTTTCCATGACATACTAAACCTTTACATTCTTCCTCCTATTTCACCCACTATCACTTTTGTTCCTCCCATTCTATTTCATTTTTCCTCCCACCATTTCCCCCAATTTCACTTTTACTCCTCTCATTTCCTCCAGTTTCACTTTTTCTCATCCCATCTTCAGTGTATCTCGTTGTATCTCAACGTATCTCAATATTTTTAGCTATTTCCAGATTGTTTTAGCTTTTGTTTCATCCCATTTGTCGTTGTTTCTCATTGTTTCTAAACTATTTCATCTCTTTTTGCATTGTTTCACATTATATTTTACATTTTATTTCGGACTTTTCTCTAGTTGTTTTAGACCATTTCAGCGCTATATTTGCACTATTTTTGCTCCGTATCTAATCGTATCTAACTGTTTCTGCATCGTTTCAACTGTTTATGCACTGTTTCGGTTCATTTCAGCAATGTATCTAACTGTTTCTAGACCATATCAATTGTTTCTGCAACACTGTATCTAACTATTTTTGCACCGTTTCAGTTCATTTCAGCACTATATCAACTGTTTCTGCACCGTATCAAGCTGTTTCTGCAACACTGTATCTGACTGTTTCTGCATTTGTTTCGGTTCATTTCAGGATTGTATCTAACTGTTTCTGCACCGTATCAACTGTTTCTGCAGCACTGCATCAAACTGTTTCTGAATCGTTTGAGGTTGTTTTCAGCACTGTATCAAACTGTTTCTGCACCGTTTCAGACTTTTTCAGCGCCATTTTAGACAATTTTTCATCGTATCTAACTATTTATAGATTGTATCATATTGTTTCAACACCGTTTCAGACTGTTTCAAGTCTGTTGTAGACTGTATCATAATGTTTCAATGTTGTTTCAGACTGCATTATATTATTTCAACACCATTTTCAATTGTTTCAACTCCGTTTCAGACAGTATCAAAAAGTGGGGGGAATACACCACCACAATTCAGTACCATCCATAGCAATAGTACTGACCATATTCTCACCCAAATGCTGAGCCACTTCAAGCACTAACCGGATCTGTCACTAGCATTTCCACCAATAAATTTTTTTTTCTAGCATACGTTATTCCGTTCCAATAAATTCATTTTTTAGAAAGATAACCACCCATTTTTTTCCATAAATCCATTCTCCACAAACTTTACACATTCTCCCTATGACCAAAATCAAAACCCATTAAGGTATTTAACCAAAAAATCTTTGGCTGCATGAGTAGTTATCAAGAACTAATCGAGTGTTTCAGAAACAATGGTGGTTGTTGTTTCTCACGCTCCTCACCCTTGTTACCCATTCCTTGCTTTTCGTAACAAAGCTCCTTTTTCATCTTCCTTTACATTACGCCCTTGTTTTTCTCCTCGTCGATGGTTAATTCCTCGTTTTACCACTCAAAGGTGCTTCCTTTTTCCCTCTTCTCTTTTGATACGTTGAATTACTGATTTGCTGTTGTATATTTCTGTGTTTTACCCTTTCCCAATAAGTAGCTTTAAATTGGTCCAATTTTGCTGTACTACAATTCATGGAGTTGTTCTAGAGAGCATATTAACAAAAATGAAGATTGCAAGAAGTAGCATTCTTTAAAGATAGTGTACCTTAGATGTGCTTCTTTTATTTCTGTTTAATTTTGCTGTTGATGCTGTGAGTTACTGATTTGCTGCTGTATATATTTAGTGTACGCGATGGAACCAGTATCTGAATCTGGTGTTTTGGGGGAGGGGTAGTTGTGGTAGGGGTGGGGTTGAAAAATGAGGTGTTTTGATGGGTTTGCTTTTTCCTTTTTAATGTGCTAAGAAAAATATTGTTATGTATTATAATTTGAAAAATAATGCTATTTTTTTGTGTAATTAAGTGTGAAAATTTGTATATTTGTATAAAAAAAACCCATTTTTATACTAAGATGCAAGGAATTCAGAATAATTATCAATATATGCCCATATTTTATAGAGAAAAAAACATAATTAGCCATTTTACCATATCGCCTTACATAAGACTAGCCTTGATAAACTTTCCACAAAGGCTAGCCATATATCTTCTAGCTTAAATATTGATAAATATTTAACAAACTAAATCGCCTCCCAAAAAGAAGGCTAAAATCTTGCCAGAGAATAAATAGATTCCCAACCAAACTTTTTGAATATTCATCCAAATTAGAGCTCTTATTATTTAAAGAGTCATGAAATCACCAAATAAATTGTGCTCTTTTATATATAGACATAAAAGAATGAAAAATTCCAACGACTTTTTCAAAGAAGAGATTGTTTCCCGACTTATTAAACAATTTTCTTAGGAATAGAAATAAATTCTGAATTCAAATTCGAATGTTGGCATATTGGCACATGACGTTAAATGCTTTTGGGTATTTCTTGATGTCCAAAAAATATACAATAACTATATAGGTTAAGGGGCAAATATGCAACAAATATACATGTTAAGTATGTATGAGTAAATAATAAACAATGAATATGTATTTGTCAAATATAAAATGGATAAAAATATTTTAAGCACTTAAGTAAACACATCTATGTTATGCATAGAATATGCATACTATTTACATCACATTATGCATTAATTATAATGTATATATATAATTTATATATATATTGTATCTATTTTATATTGTTAAATAGCATAGCATACTTTATTCTAGCAAGTTTTGAAGATTATTCACATACACCAGATATACATTAGATATATACATACATATTAAATATATAAAATATTTAACTCTATTGAATTATTTCAGGAAATAATGCCATTAAATATGTGGAAAGATAAAATATGCATCATGTATATATAGAATATTATTGTGTTTATTGGACTTTATACATTAAATAAAGTTATAATTTAATGCGCATATGGTACATATAATATGCATATATAATAAAATTGGTGTACGAAATAGATATAGAATTGAAATCTTCTGGGAGAGAAGTTCGCTTTCTAATTTTTACAATAATGGAATTGGATCTGTTTGCTAGAATTAAGGAGATAGTTTAGGAATATTTTTCTTAATAAAATTGGTAACGGTTTTATTTATGTTTTTTTTCCTAAAAGGTAGGCTAGTTTAAAGATTTATAACCTATCTAAAGGTGGTTGTATAATTTTAAAATGAATGGCTATAAAAAGTGAGATACTTAAGGTTAAATGTCTAGAAAACATAATAAAGGAAGAATGTGTTATTTTTGTTAATGACCCTTATAAATGTCTATGACATGTAATTTTGCCTACTTTATAAGCTTTCCCAAAATAGCCCATTTATGTCATATTTAAAAGAAAACTTACAACCCTAGTACCACATTAGTTTTTCCTCCTCATCTTCCAAAGAAAAAAACCGCAACCTCCACCCCTCCTTTCTCCATTCCCCTTCAAATAGGAAAACCCTAGTTCCACCACATCCCTTCCTCATTCTTCCGATCAAAAACCTCCCAACTACTGTTACCACTTCTCATCGCCGTTGCGGCCTCTTCACCATTTCCGTCTCTCGCCACTGCTTCTCATCTTTTTCTTTTCTTTTTTTCTTTTCTTTCAAAAACTGCGGCATAAATCTCTTCTTCTCTGTTTTTATTGGATCCATGATTGTTAAGTCGAGATATGTATATTTCACTTGTAGATCTGTGTTTTCCTTTAAGAATTTGTATGGATCTAATATTTTTCTTTAGAAATTTGCATAGATCTGTTGTTTTTCTTTAAGAATTTGTACATATATGGTGTTTTTCATCAACTATTGTACGTATCTATACACTTGTATATATGTTCATACAAATGTATACACTGTGTAAACACTGTATAAAAATATATAAATTTGTACAAATGTGTGAGTATGTATATAAAATGTATAAAAGTACGTAAATTTACTAATTTATGTATTATTATGGATATTTGTATAAATTTTTAATTATTTTTGTATTTCTCTCCTTGTATACATATTTCTCTATGTATGTATATGTGTGTGTGTATATATATATATATATATATATATATATATATATATATATATATATATATTTTTGTAGACTAATGTGTATAAACTTGTCAAAAAACAATTACATAACCAAAACAGCCAAAAACATAACTCCAAAATAAAAAATTCCTGCAATTTGAAATTTTTTCGGCCACCTACCACCGTCGACCAGCAGCGAGAGGGTGGCAGGCGGTGGAGCAGTGGCTGGGGAGGGGAAAGTGGCAGCTAGATTTTTTTTTTTTAATTCTCAAGGAAAGCCCAAATTTAAAAAATTAGCAATATATTGTGCCAATATAATTTAAAAAATATAACCATTCCTTTGTAATTTCCTTGTTTGAAGTGCTACTTTTATAAAGTAATCATAAGAAAGCTACTTGTTGGGGAAGTGCAAAATAGCCGTGCATCATTATTTAGAGATATTGACTGAAGTTTGACTCTAACAAAAAGTATTTGGTTCAAAGTTTGGCATCAATTTCATACTTTTTGTTCCAAAAGTCTATACTGACAACTTCATAGTTTTGTCTAAACTTCATTTTCGTGATATGAAATTCTTAGACCAAAAGTAGCTAAGCTTTAAATAACTTCTACAACCTGATAAGGCGATTTATAAACAAGCAATGCCATGGAATTTTCACAATTTAGTTTGTGAAATGTTGATAACAGTCTGTGGGCTTCCTACAAATTGTTCTTAGCATCGCTTCATATAAAATACATTTTTTATGTGTGTCACGCCTTAAAAAATATTACGAGAGCGTTTTTATTTTAAAGGCTGAGACTTGATATGATCCTAATTAACAATAAGATTAAACAAGATAGAAGTAAGACCCACTTTGATTAGAAAAGATTAAAGAAGCAAATAAGGGGTAAGGCCTAATTACCCCCTTAATTGTCCAACAAAATGAACCTAAACTATTTGATCCTCAATTGAAATGATGTTCAATTGCAAATCAAGGAAGAGGGTCTCAAGAAACAAGCTTAGCCAATGTTTACTCACACAATAAATCATCCAAACTCTAACCCTAGCAAATGAGGCTAAGAGGGCTTAAATACTAATGTCTAAAAATTGCATAATGTTGCCTTAATTGCCCCTAAAGTGATCTGAAACAAAAGTAATTAACTTGAAGTGGGCTTCTGATCATCGTCTGAGCGCTATCGCGACAGAAAGGGCGCGATCGCAATGACCTAAGCCAGCAGTGCTTCGCGAACGCGCCAGAGGCTACGCGTCCGTGAAGGGCTTCCTCAGCCTTTTCCATCCACCTGGACGATCGCATCTGCGGACTCGCGATAGTGCTTCTCAATGGTTTGTCCTTGAGAGATCGCGACTCGCGGTCGCGGTGAGTTGATTCTGGAGTTGAGGCAGCAATCTTGTAAACAAGCCCTACAGCCTCCAATATTTGCTCCAGCAATTCCAGCGCTGAGAATGCAGCTTGGCAGCTTGCAACTCTTGCAACTCCCTCGCTTGGCTTCTTGTGAACGGTTTACTTGCGAGTCGGGTTGCATCATTCTCCCATTATTGAGAATAATTCGTCCACGAATTCGTTTGATCATTGACCATGAACAGGGATAAGTCGCACACATTAAAAGTGTTGTGCACTTGATAATCACTTGGTAAATCAACCTTGTATGCATTGTCATTGAGGCGTTCAAGAATTTGAAATGGGTCATCACCTCTTGGCATTAACTTGCTTGTTCTCTTGTTGGGAAACCTATCTTTCTGTAAATGAACCCAAACCCAATCTTCCAGTTCAAAGATCATCTTCTTTCTCCCCTTGTTGGCTTTCTTGGCAACTTCTTGATTCTTCTTCTCAAGTTCCTTCCTCACTTGTTCATGAAGTTTCTTCATTTTGTTGAGCTCTTATCTTGGCATCTAATCTTACAATCACATCTTGAGATAAAGGGGTGAGAACCTAGGGGGTTGAAACCATACACAACTTCAAACAGAATCGTACAAGTAGAGGTATGTATGGTTCTATTGTATGCAAATTCAATTAAAGGCAAATAATCTTCCCAAGAAGCAAGTTTTCCTTTAACCAATGCCCTAAGCATGGTTCCCAAGGTCCTATTGACAATCTCAGTTTGGCCATTGGTTTGGGGGTGGCAAGAAGTAGAGAACAACAACTTAGTGCCAATCCTTCCCCACAATTCCTTCCAAAAGTGGATAAGGAATTTCGAATCTCTATCACTAACAATAGTTTTAGGAACCCCATGCAATTTAAGTACATGCTCAACAAACAAGTTAGCAACATGAGATGCATCTTCATTTTTATGACAAGGAATGAAATGTGTCATTTTGAAAATCTAGTCAACTACCACAAAGATGCTATATTTTCTTCTTTTGGTCCTAGCCAAGCCAAGCACAAAATTCATAGAGATATCAAGCCAATGACCTAAAGGAACGGAAAGGGGTGAGTACAAACCATGTGGAAGGAGTTTCAACTTAGCTTGCCTACACTCCAAATATTGGCCACATACCCTCACAACATCCACCTTCATCCTATGCCAATGAAATTGCTCCCTAAGGATCTCAATGGTCTTTCCCACTCCAAAATGTCCCATTAAACCTCCATTATGCGTCTCCCTCACAAACAACTCCCTCCAAGAAGAGTTAGGCACACACAACTTTCCATTTCAAAGCAAGAATCCCTCAAACTTGTGGAACCTCCTTTTCTCCACATCGTCACTTGATTCCTCCTCTTCACATAATCTAGTGACCTTTCTTCCCCTTTCCTCCAACTCTCAATTAGCATAAAGCTCCACAAAATCCAGATCATTGGCATACATCTCCTTCATGTTTTCAAAACTCATGAGCTTGGACTCCAAAGTATTAAACAACACTTGTCTTTTTTATTGAAGCACTAACTTCCTTGACAATGCATCCACCACCATATTTTCTTTTCCCTTTTGTAGTGGATGATATAAGGAAAGGTTTCAAGGAATTCCACTCATTTTGCATGTCTGACATTCAACTTCTCTTGAGATTTGAGGTGTTTCAAAGATTGGTGGTCGGTTCTAATAACAAATTCTTTTAACCAAAGATAATGTTGCCAATGAGCCAAAGCCCTCACTAAAGCATATAATTCTATATCATAAGTGGAGTATTTAGTGGTTGCCCCCTTAGTCTTCTCATTAAAATAGGCAATGGGTTTTTGATCTTGCATCAATACGGCTCCAATTCGTACTCCACTCGCATCACACTCAACATCAAAAGTTCTATCAAAATTGGGTAATTGAAGAAGAGGTGTAGAATTAAGCACTTCTTTCAATTTGGCAAAAGCCTCTTCTTGCTCTTTCCCCCATACAAATGCCTTATCCTTCCTTATTATTTCGGTCAACAGTGCGGCTATAGTACTAAATTCCCTCACAAACCTCCTATAAAAGCTAGTCAACCCATGAAAACTTTTCACATCACCAATGCTTTTAGGAGTGGGCTAGGAGAATCCCTAATGGCCTCCACTTTAGCCTCATCAACTTCCACACCGTTTGCACTCACCACAAAATCAAGAAACACAACTTTATCAACACAAAAAGAGCACTTTTTTAAATTAGCAAACAATTGCTCCTTTCTCAAAACATTAAACACTTGCTTCAAATAATTAGCATGTTCATCAATGGATTTGCTATAGATAAGAATATCATCAAAGTACACTACAACAAATTTCTCAATGAAAGCTTTAAGCACACGATTCATCAACCTCATGAAGGTTGAAGGAGCATTGGACAAACCAAAAGGCATGACAAGCCACTCATAAAGACCAAAGTTAGTCTTAAAGGCCGTCTTCCACTCATCACCCGATTTAGTCCAGATTTGGTGTTAGTCACTTCTTAAGTCAATTTTAGAAAACACACAAGAACCACACATTTCATCAAGCATATCATCTAACTTAGGGATAGGATGACGATACTTTACCGTTATCTTGTTGATGGCTCTACAATCCACACACATGCGCCAAGTCCCATCTTTCTTTGGTACTAGGATGACCGGGACCGCATATGGGCTCAAGCTTTCTTGTACAAGTCCTCTTTCAAGCAACTCCTCCACTTGCCTTTGGAGCTCTTTAGTGGCCTCCGGGTTGCTTCTATAGGCGGCCTTATTGGGCAATTATGAACCCGTAACAAGTTCAATTTGATGTGGTAATCCACTAGGCAACTCCTCGTGGAAGATGTCTTCATAACCTTGCAAAAGAGAAGAAATAGAACTAGGCAAAGAAGTGGTTAGTTCATTAGTAAGCAAAATATGGTCTTTTTGTGGGATGAGGATCATGGGCATCCCCTCCTTCAAATCATTCAAGCACTCCTTTTTTGACAAGAACATACTAACTCCCTCTTTTGTTTCCTCACTCTCTTGTGTAACAACTCCTACTTTTTTCCCCCATTAACTCCCTCTTTCTTTTCTTTCTCTCTTTTCAACTTCAACTCCCTCATCTTTCTATATCCCTCACTCACTTGAGCTGGAGTCAATGGACTAAGAATATACTTCTGACCCTCCAACTCTAAAATATACTTGTCAGTCTTGCCATCATGCTTTGCTAAGCAATCATCTTGCCAAGGTCTACCAAGCAAAATGTGACAAGCTTGCATTGGAACTACATCGAACAAGAGCTCATCATGGTAGTTCTCTACCTTGAATTTGATCAAAGCTTGCTTGGTCACCTTTAATTTCCCACATTCATTCAACCATTATAGCTTATAAGATTGTGGACGTTTCATAGTGGGAAGCTTGAGTTGTTCAATCAAAGTGGTGCTTGCTACATTGACACAACTTCCACTATCAATAATAAGAGAACAAATGGTTCCTTAGACCTTACAATAAGTATGAAACAAGTTCTCCCTTATGCTATGTTTTATTTTGATCTTAGTATATGATCGAAACAATGACGATTTGGCTTTAGTTATTCACAAAATGGACGTGAAACACATACAAATTGACTACCTTATATATATGAGCGAAACGATGCTGATTTGGCAATATTTATTCACAAAATGGACCTCAAACACAACCAGGTTGACATTATTTTCTGCTGTGTAGGAAGCAATGTCATTTTTTGTAATTTCGGATCTAAAGGTGCTGTGACATTTTTGTAATTACGACTTCAAAAGAATTGCAGTGACATTTTCTGTAATTACGGGAAGTGCTCTATTAACAAGGATATTTTTGCACATTCAGCTTCATTTAATATAAAGTGCTCAATTCTTTAAGACCACAAAAAAATAGCTCAACTTATAAGACCATAGGAAAAAATGCTCAATAATATAATTCACTCCGTCCTCACTAATGAGTGTAACACCTTTCATTCGGATTAGAAAAAAATGACGTTTTTTTAAATATTTAGTAACAATATAATTTTAAATTTATATTTTACCCTTTGATCATAAATTTGAATAGTTGACTTTTATTCTTGAAATGATGTGCCCACTCAAATACCTTTGCATTAATTGAAATTGAATATTTCTTTCATTTTTATTTATTTATCCAGAATTAATTAAATTGGCCTCTTTAGAATTACAACCAAATTAGATTATCCATCTATACTTGTCCAAAAGAATATATTAAGGATCAGAATAGTCCAACTCTTATTCATTAAGGAACTAATTTGACCATTTTCTCAAATATTATAGAAAGAAATCTACTAACTTGATAAGAAAGATCCATTTTGAGAAAAATGATTATTCCAGAACGTGGCTAAGTAGATAAAGGTGAATGGGGACCACTGTAAGTAGATGGTGGAGACCACAGAAGCGCCACACGTCAAACGCATCTTGTGCTTTTGGCTGGGTGTCATCACTCATCTCCAATTTAATACTATACATTTTTTTTTATTTATATTTAAGGAGTGATAAAGATCACCACTCTAATTATTTTTTATCAGCATTCTCTTTAAAGTTTGGCTTAACCTGAATTCAGAAAAAAGTATTTTTATAAGGATTTCGTCTGGTATTAGAAATTCAAACTTGTGAACCTAAACAATGAGTTAATCAATACAGCCCCCACGATTTTAATGATAATTGTTGTGAATAAAAAGATGAAATAGTAGAAAATAGTAAAATATTCTTCCCACTACTATGCAAAATATACGCTCCCTTCGTCTCATTTTAGTTATTCATTAAGCTCAAAAAAACTTATTTCAAATTAGTTGTCCTTCTAGATATTCAAAATTAAATTTATTAATTATTTTCTATTATAATCTTAATTAATAAGAAGCATCAGTTTTTCTTAGAATTGTTCAATTCTAAAAAATATTTAATAGAGATAATTCGGTAATTATATTATATTTATTAATTTTCTTAATGTATGCGAAAAAACTTAAAATGACAATTAAAATAGAGCAGAGGGAATAACTAGTAGATAAATATGTGTACATATAACTTTTGGTTTGCAACTCTTATAATTAAGCAGTTGATTTAATACAAACACTTAATGTGACATAATATTTTTTGTCATTTAATTAGGTCATCTTTTTATTAAGTATTATTACTAGTACTTTTTATTCTACTGAGTACAAATATCGAACTACTCCATATGATAAAATATTACAATACTGATCTAAAAATTATTTAAGTGAATGAGTATATTTATACACAAATATTATTTACCTCGGATTATCAAAAATATTTATATATAAGGTCTTTCTTTTATTAATTAATCGTACAAAGAAAAGCAGAAGAAAGAGTATAGAAGGTTCTAAGATATTTCAACAGGTGAAATTGTATCAACTCTTTAGATTTCACACACACTCTTATCAACTACTTCTGTTGCATCATCAGTTTACATAGTACTACTATAAATATAGTTTATAATAATATTTTTTTTTTTGTTGTAAATAAAAGTAAAATCAGTGAGTGCTCTATTTTTGTACCCAAAATTGTAGGGCTTATGTCTTTTTACCAATCAATAATCACTCCTCACTTCTCTCTTTCCCCATAAGGGTAAGTTTCTTTTTCCCTTTTCTCTTTAATTAATTTTCTATTAATTATCATAATTTCACCTTTTCTTCATATGGGTAATTTTATTTTCTTGAAAAGTTACAATCTTTATATGTTTTTTGTGTTATATATTTGTAGTAATATTTATGTTCTATATTCTTTTTCCATGTTCAATTATCAAAATTTCAGCTTTTAAATAAAATGGTAATTCTATTTTCTTGAAAAGGTGCAATTTTTATATGTTTTGTTTCATATATTTTGATTGGAATTTATGGTGTATTTTGTTTTTTCATCTTGAATTCTCAATTTTGTTTTATTGAAATGGGTAATTTTAGTTTTTGATAAAGGTATAACCTTCATGTGTTTTATTGTTATATATTTTAGTATAGTTTATGGTGTATTTTGTTTTTCCAAGTTCAATTCTGAAAATTTCAGCTTTTTATTGAAATGGGTAATTCTAGTTTTTGATAAAGGTACAATCTTTATGTATTTTTTGAGCTTTTTCATGAAATGGGTAATTCTAGTTTGTTGAATCCTGCACAATTTTTATGTGCTTGCATATGGGATTGAGTTAGAAATTGTGAGTTTAGGTTATTCTTATCCATTTGTGATCGTGCCGTGTTTAGGATATCGGGTGCTTTAATCTTGATTTTTTTATAGGAAGAAAGAAGAATCTTCATAATTGTACTTAGATAGCTATTGTGCGCGGAAAAGCTCTATGTGAAAGCTCCTACGAGGGGATAAGAGGGGCGATTTTTCAATTAGTTCCTCTTAGGCATAGACGATTTTTAAGCTGTGAGATGAGGTTGGTCGGTAACAGTGTGTTTTGCTGTGGCAAGTGGGGTGTGTGATAATTTTATCAATAGGGGCAACTCATTCATTACTAGTTGGAATTTTGGTTTTCTTTTTCAGGGTTATGGTGGGGTTTGCTAGTAGGGGTTGGGGGACTGATGCTTTTACTCCCATTGAGTGAAATTGCCATGATTAAGATATATAATTTATTTTCTCAATTGGTTCAAGTGTGATGAGGTTCTTGTTAGTTCTAGTAACCAAGCTACCTCATTTCCTAGTGGGACTAGTTCACATTCTTATGGGTTCTTTTGGGCTGTGGAAGTTGCTATGAATTCAAATAATATGGTTTTCTTAGATTCTTGCTACCAAGATTTAAGGAGATGAGCACTGGATTTTTGGTTTGTGTCGATCCATCAAAGTTCTTTTATCTTCATGTATTGTTTGGGGGATTTCTATTTTATATGAAAGGAGACTACTGTTTGTGGAGATTTCTTTACTGAATCTTACAGAAAGGTTTGTTGTGTTACCTTATTTGGACATCCCTAATTCTGTAATTTGCTAGATAAGGACCTACACTTAAGAAAAATTTAAATTTGAAAAGGCACTTTAATGGGTCTGCCTTACCTTTCTAGTAGTTTTGTCTACTTAGGACTAGATCTGAGGTTATTTTGGAAAGGCGTTTTGTCAACTTCATATATTGGAGAGTAAACTTTTGATTTTTCTCTTTGTTTAGTTGATCTGGTGGATTCTTTCAGTTCCTTGTGCTCTCAGAAGACTTGAAAAGGTCTAAGTGGTTTCTTTTATAACCAACATTAGATAAAAAGGATCAAAAGGTTTTTCAAGTCAAAATGAAGGTCTTGATTGTTAAATGCCAGTTAGCAAATTCCATGTATCCTCCATTAAAGCATAGATCTCAAAGACATCTGAATGTGTGGGGTTTGGTAGATATACTTGGAACTGTATATCGAAGTGCGACTCTTGATACTCTGAATTTGTTTTTTTTTTAATCGATAGCTCTCTTTGCTATCTGGGAGGACACTCTATTGCCGACCTCTCTGACTAAAACTACGGCAGTATGACATCAAATTCCAAAAGCGAAAAAGGGGTGGAAGCCAATGCTTATAATGGTCCACGTTCCGCTGCATATTCTGAACCTTGGTGGAATACTGCTGGTTATAATCCTGTATCCCCTGGGTTGATGCGGGGAAATGCATCAGATTCATCTTCACTGGAACAGTCTATGGATGGGCAGTCACAGTCTGATGGTGGAATCAATGAGGAAGATGATGAAGCTCCTGAAAAAGCACAAAGTGCTGTACCTTTGCATGCAGGTACCTCTTCAATTTTTTATGTTGCGTAAGATATAGTAACAATCATGGTCATTGGCAGAGTGACGGGGTCTGTATTTAGTAATTGTTTTGTATTACGTAGAGAAATTTTGTTTTTTTCAATTTTCCTTTTAATCATCTTACCCCTTTTTCGCGAGAAGCACTAAGTAATGTTGTTGTTACAACAACAACAACATACCCGGCCGGTATAATTCCACAAGTGGGGTCTTGGGAGGGTGAGATGTACGCAGACCTTACCCCACCAAGGTGGAGAGGCTGTTTCCAATAGACCCTCGGCTAGAGAAAATATTTAGAAAACAAAAGTAATCCCGTTGTTATCTGCCCAAAAGTGCACCACTTAATTCGTTTTCTGACAAGGACTCATATTGATATTACTATACAAGTTGAACATGATGGTGCTCATGACAATAATATTAGTGGCCTCAATTTTTTTTTTAATAATCTTCTTTCTGGTAATCCTATGGTTGCCAGGAAAGTGTCCGAAAGTGAACTTCTTACTTCTTTTGGGCATGTTATGAAACAATGGTTAAGACTCGCCTATAAGAAAAACAAACCAGCAACTTAAGTGCCGACAAAAGTGTAAAGAGTTGAATTGTTTCATCATGTTTTACTTCTCTTTTCAGAATACGTGCAAGTGAATGATTTTCTTTACATTGCTACGATTTTTCTCGAGAAATTACATTTGATGCCTCTTTCCTAACATCTAAATAAGGCCTATAGGATGCCTGAATCAGCTAAAAACATCTCCATTCAAAGGACTCTGTCCTTCGATGACTGGTATGAGGTGGTGCTCAGGCGAGTTTTTGAAGCATGACCTAGTTGGCTCTTAGCAGCTAAGTGTAGGTTAAAGGCCTCTCAAGTCTTCAGGTGAAAAGTTCTTCACTTTGAAAGGCCATAAAATGAACTATTATCCTGAGCTTGTGTAATCTTTTGTAGCTGAATGTGTTGAGCGTATATTATAAAGCTTTTCAGTTGGCAATTATATGCTTTCAACAAGGATGTATGCGTTTAGAAGAAAATCTCAGATGCTTGACCATGGGAGGACGAAATTTATGGCTTTGTGGGCGACTTAGTCTATGCTTTAACCAGTGGACCCTCAATAATGAGTGGACAACTTTTTGTTGCAAAGTAGTGATAGGCAACGTAATGTAAGTACTGATAGGCAACAATATGTTAAAGTGATCTGAATAACGATGCCTTTTGATGGCACATGATAGTTGGTAGAAAGAATTGTGTTGATTTATGTGTATGTTCCTTTGGCTTTTTAAATGGATATTATGAATCTTTACTTTATGAAGGCATTTATTCATTGTTCAGGTGTTATGTTTGTGTATGTGGTTTATGGTTGTTTATGTCCTGATATTTTTTTTGGTTCAAGGATCCAGATCCCATTCCATTTCCCATTAGTGTGTGTCATAATTCCTCTATTTTGTGGGTTTCCCTCCATTGGGGGAGGAAATTTGTCATATTGCGTGAGGGAACTGCAGCAGACTTGATGGAGGAGAACCTAATTTTGCATGACCCTGATTACTTGTGTCTGTTGCACAGCTCCCTCTATAGTTGTTGACGACCGGTGTCTGTATGTCAGTATCCGTATCCATTCTCCTATCCATGTTTCTGAATTCTAAAGCTTTTGAGATGAAGAATATGACTTCTAGATCCACAATTGTGTCGGACACTGGCACTTGCATCCATGTAACACAGGAACCACTTCATCTAGAAGTTTTAACATTTAGAGAGGGAAAACTTTTATTTATTTATATTAGGTCCACAGCTGATTTCATGACGCATAGATTACTTGACTGGTGCTAATGGAATCTCGTTTCATGATTAGACAGGAGCTACGGGCAAGTGGATCAGAATTTTCAGCCAGCTGCACTGACCATGCCTCCTACACTTGATGGCAGCGTAACACAGCCCCAACAGCTTGAACTTGTTGGGCACTCTATAGTAAGTATGTTTGTATTTTCTATGGGTTTTCAGATCTTTTGCAGTAATTGTTTTGGTTGAGTTATTCTATTGCTAATGTCATATGGATAGTATCATGATTCTGTTTGATCGCCAACCAGGCTTGTGCTCCAAATCCGTACGTTGATCCATACTATGGGGGGATGATGACTGCTTTTGGCCAGCCTATGGTATGCACATGGTTTGAAATTGAGTCACTTTTCACGGTTTTGATTCCATTATTCACGTACTTTTTCTAAGTGAGAGGTAACCTCACATTTTGGATAATATTATTAATCATGTTACTATCTGGTTGATTGAATATACTGTCCATGTAGACAACAATGCATCAGTTTGTTCAATTGTTTATGGTTTCTCAAAGTGTTGAATCATTTGTATGTGTTTCCAGCATTGAACCTCTACTAGCTTCTTAGCATTGTTTTAGAAACTCCCTTCTTCACATGATCATTTTGCCATTAGCAAAACAACTCTCTTGAATTGTATTATTTTAGAAACATGATTGACCAGAAAGCAGTTACGACTAGCAATGTTGCATGAGTGAATGTTGGGCTTTTTTAAGTGTTAACATATATTCCTAGATGAGTGTCGTTAAAATGCGGATGCTAAGATGGATATGTGGTCATACGAGGCTAGACAAGATTAAAAAAGATCACGCCTACAGGGATAGGATTTTTGTTCAAATGTGATCCTCCTTTCAGGGCAATCCCTGATTATATAACTCACTAGCACTGTCTCAATGCTTGGTTTTGTTTATATCTATTAATTTTACCTGTTGCCAAAAAAAAAAAGACCTTTCACAGAAGGCGCAAGTAGCACAAATGGAGGATAAGATGTGCGGAGGTCACTTGAGATAGTTTGGTCATGACCCAAATCGGCTTAGAGATGTACCAGTCCATAGCTGTGGAACCATGGTGAGTGAATGTGTTAAAAGGGGAAGACGTCATATGGAAGAGGATTCTCTCGAAAGATTTGTGGACTCTTGCTATCTATTTAGATCTCACCTAAAATAGGGCACAATGGAAGAAAAAGATTTTTAAAGAAATAAAATTTCTTTATGATGATACCATTTATTTGGGATTAAGTTCCACTCTTGTAGGTTTGATGTTTAGGTTCAATGTTTGCTAGGAGTTATTTCGTCATGTTAGAGATTTGTGGGCGTAAGTGTCGAGACATGTTTATATGAGTGACTTGAACAATGAGCATTTTTATAGCTGGCCAACTTTGGGATTGATGCGTCGTAGTAGTTGTTGCATTGGCGGGACATCAGTTTTTCTGGCAACAATCAGTAAAATATCTGTTTCCAATTGTCAGGGACTCGGGATACCAGCATTTGAATTATAACTCACTTAGCTACTAATTTGATCTGCAGAGAACCCCTAAAGAGTTCCCTTTGTCCTCTATTTTGAAACCTGGAGATGTGTGCATATCTAGTTCTCTCTGTGTGTCTGTTCCCAGTATGGAATGCTGAACTTTTATGGAAATAAAGGCACTGGCATGGTCTTTGCTTGATGAAAGGGTCAATTCCTGTGACATGTTGTAGTTGAGAATCCCCTTCTAATCTCCAAGTCCATATTGGAGCATTCCATGCAAATAGAGCCCTAATATGCATTCTCACCTGGTTCTACATTGCTCTTGTACTTTGGCTCAATTGAATGAAATCTTGATTTTTATTCTGCTCCGTTTTATCAAAAGAATAAAATATAACATGAAAACAAGTGAAACATGAGATGTAAAAATATCTATCATAATACGAGTTGTGCTTAGGTCTTTATCTGGTTGGTGGGCTATTTGAGAGGCTCATGAGCGGATAATTTAACCTTTGCTCTAAATTATGGCACTACTTTTCTTTTGGGATCCAGGATCTGAGATCCTAACTGATTGTTGCGCTATGCAGGTTCCTCCTCATGTACTTGATATGCACTATGCAAGGATGCCACTGCCACAGGAAATGGCTCAAGAGCCTGTTTATGTTAATGCTAAGCAGTATCGAAGGATCCTGCAGCGAAGACAGTCACGCGCTAAAGCAGAACTTGAAAGGAAGCAGATAAAAGCTAGAAAGGTTAGCATGTGGTCCACTCAAGGGGCCACCGTTTCAACTCTCTCTTTCCTCCTGATTTCCAGAATTCATTTGGCACCTTTTTACCGGTACTGACCACATGATATTAGTGTTCCAGTGTTCTGGTTGTATATGAAACTCTGGACAAATGCTTGTACCTAATCCAACTGGTATGAAGGCAGATTTATCTTAGGCGCTGAAGGGGTTTCCATATTATGTGCCTGGTTAAGCAGTGTGTATATTATAAATATGAAGAACTTTATATTTCTATGGAGGACAGAAAGAACTGATGATTTTCCTTCTTTTAACCAAAGTACAAAGAATATGGCATTAGTGCCCCCTAACCCACCCTACATTTTCAAAGGAAAAAAGGTTATATACATTACCCTGTTGGTCTTTTTTTCCCCTTTAAATACCCGTTGAAAAGGAAATCATTTGCCACCAGTTCCGCAAAAAGACTAGTATTATTATTTTACCCCTCTATATGTATATTAGAAAGTCGCGAGTTTGGGTGGAATGGAGTGGCACAATTTTCGGGTTTGATATATTTAAATTTTGTAGTTCCATTGTGTGGTTTTTACTGTTATCTCATTAGTTGTCACTTTTGAAGTTTGATGTGGATTTTCAAAGCTGTGATACCATCTCCTGTCCTTATATTACAGCCATATCTTCACGAGTCTCGACATCAGCATGCAATGAGAAGGGCAAGGGCCTCAGGAGGACGTTTTGCCAGAAAGACGGATGGTGATGCCTCCAAGGGAACTGGTTCTGGTTCAGCTTTTTCTTCACAGTCTGTGAGTTCATCAGGTTCCGAACCTTTGCAATTCAATGCTGCTGATGTTCACAAGAGGCAAGAAAACGGAAGGTTGGCCGAGCTTCAGCATTCTTATTCAAACGGTAGCAGTTATGGAAATCAGAGTAGCTTTCAGGAATCAAAAGATGAGTCTCAATCAGCTGAAAGCAGGGAAGGAGGTTCGTTACGCAAGTAATGGAGAAACATCATGTCTAAATCGGCTCTTGAACTGCAACGAGACTCGAGTATGGACAAAAAATTTACAGTTACTGTTACAGTCTTGGCTTTTACGAGCTGGGCGGCAATTCATTCTTGGCTTTTAGTTTTAACGGGAGCATAGAGGAAACGAGCGTTGTAGTGTCGCAGCATTGCTTGGAAATCTATTTCTTCCCTTCTGTACAAAGAAATGGACTAGGACCAAAGGTTAGAAAGTGTTTATTAGGCTTATGGTTGAACAGCAGTTGTAGTTTAGGAGACTGTAAAGGGTAGTGAGGTTTATATACTTGCCTTATTTCCTTTCACCAACTTTACCGAAATTTCCAATTTGGTTTGTTTAGGTATTGATGCTGATTTGTCACTACGATGTAGGATAAACTAGCAGATTTGAGTGTGCTCTTTTTTGAAGGTTTGATTCACCTTTGTTCTGTACAATTGAGCAGACAGCCTCTAAGCATTCAAAGGCTTCATAAAGAACTGTTTAACCAACAAATTGGCAACTGCGATATACCAAAACGTTATGAATCTTATATTCTTCATGTATGCGACTCGTTAACATAATGTTACATAACCGTTTAAACTAGCCATTGCCGGCGTCCAGTTCCGCTGAACCGACTTGGCTAAGCCATGGCCAGCATCTGGTACCTTTAACTTGATCGAACTGACCAACTTGACTATTCTATCTTCTTTGCTGGGCGTGCCGTGCAGCTTTATGCTATCATTAACGTGAAACCATTCATAAACATTTGAAAATTAAACTTTTAACTTTTCATAAATATAAAACATTAAAACAAAATAATGTCATTCTTATCTGCAAGAGCTCATGAAAAAAGGGAACCCATGTTCAAGTATATCGATGAAACCTATATGGCACAAGAATGATTGAGGTGTAGTCTGAAATCTAGTTCTTAACTATGAGTTAACTAAAGCATTCTTTATTCAAACCTGAAAACCTTAACGTAACAACTCTGTATGGGACTGGTTCCCAACATACATGAAATGTGGCTTGGCTAAAACAACTGTGGATTTATCTCTGTGGAAGAGCTGCTTATGCATCAACTATGTCCTTTCTTAAACAGATGCATTAAAAGGTCTTTATACAAATCATAGCACCTTTAATCAAATGTCCAGGGAGCTGAGGGTGAAAAGAATGATCACTATGCAAAACCACCAATTTATCCGATGATCATAAGTTTGCACACTACTAAAATGAGGGCGATTCTTCTTTTAAAGACGGAAAAAGAGATCGAGACAAATGTTCCTCACTCCAAAACCAGACAGATTTGTGCCATAAATTATACTTGTACAAGATCCAAGCAAAGAGTTCGATGAGAAACCACAAAATAAAGTCAAATAAACTAGTCAAAACTGTTGCTTGGTTCTCAAAATTTGCTCTCACGCATCCAAAATAAACTATCATGTATGAAGCTTTGAACAAAAGTAACTCTCTTTGACTTTACAACAATGGTCTACACTCTGAACATCTTGAAGATGTAAATAAACATTGAACAATAAGAAACATAAAGTTACAATCCGCTACTTTCTTGAAAGCACATTTTCTAACATCTATAAATTATAAGTTTTGCTGATGATCACTATCTTCTACAGTTTCAGTGTCTTCCTCAACTTCTTCTTTGGCTATGGTTTCTTCATCTAGGTCAGCAGGGGAAGATAGTTTTTCACTGCTACCGTCACTATCAGTCACATTGTCATTAGGCTCGGTAATGTTCAGCACAGTCTGCTTTTCCATCATGCCAGACAATGCCAGACTTGGAGACCACTCGAGCACATCATCGATAATGTTATAAACCCGCTTCTGATACCTGCAAGAAAGGAATTCATTTTCTCACAATTGTGCGCAACATACTTGTATCCTTGGACAATAAATCAACACATATAAAATGAGTTATATGGCATTTGGGACAATTAAGAACGGGTTTCATCTGAAATTGCCAGGTATATCAGATCTTCCAAAATACAAAATTAAGCTCCACATTATTTACTTAATGTAGCTGTGCAGATTTTCTTAGCAAATTCATGGATCTAGACTTAATTCCTAATTTAATATATATGACACCAGAATATATATAATTTTTTGATAAGTATATGACACCAGAATATTAAAAATCACGCAACACATTATAAACATAATATATGCCTGTCTATTAAAGTATAAAACATCATCTTTATGTTAGGACTCTCTTTGGATCAAAGTTGATAAAGAAGCAAAACAGGAGTTCAACCATATATAACTGGATCAGGTTTGCTCCCACTAAATATGGATTTCATAAATCATCCAAGAGGCATAAGAGTATAAGTGCAAGTCAGCAAACCTGGCTCTTGCAGCCTCATCAGGAGCATGATGCCTCAAAACCAAAACAACAACCACAGCGACAATTGCATAGAAGAGCCTTGCTGTCCACTTAGGTCGCTCGGCCTCATCTTTCTGGGGCCAAAACTGGAACAATTCTTTGAGTGTTGCCTCCTCGGCAAGAATGTTCGGGAAAAGCCACACACGCTTTCCAAGAAGAATCCAAAGACCACCAAATACCATGGCTCTCACTGCAAGCATCGACGTAATTCTTTTTTATAGGCATAGATATAACTTCATGATTGCAATTACTTCAAACAGAGTAGTGAAGATACAATTAAAAAAGCTATATGAGCTCGAATTATATATCACACCAACCAAATACTTAGTTAGAATGACTAAAACAACATTTTCACTGAACTTAACAGTTGTTTGGTTTACGGTATTGTCACATGGAGATTATAATGCAGGGATTGTTCAAGCAGTCAATAACAACTGACAAGAATTCAGAAGTAAAAATTGGTAGGGCCTAGATTGGAAAATCTCCCCAATCTACAGGCTCTGGAACTCAACAATCAGGAGTAGCAGATTGAGTCTGAAGAAATAAAAGAACAAGGTTACAAGTCTATTGCCTCTCAGACCCCTTTTCTCTTTAGTTCAATTCTCTGCACTTGCACTCAGCTTTCTAATACTTGTGTTTTGTCTTTTTTTTTTTTTTTGGTGTATACCATTACTTTTTGGATACACTTTGTTTTCTTTTTCCCTTTTTTTTTTTTGGGGGGGGGGGGGGGGGGGGGGGGCTATTGGTGCTATTTGGAAGTTTTAATGAAGAAGGCCATGAATTACGAAATGGTTGTAATGTACTTTTTGCTGTTTTAATGCTTCTTGCTCCTTCCATTTTAGTTAGAGCTTGTATGTATGTGCATCCTTAGAACGAAATGGGCCTAAATAGGTGGAATGAACCCACATATTTTTGGATTGAGTTATAGTTGAGTGAGATTAATTTTACCTGGAAATGTTAATGATATTTAGTTGAGTGATATTAATTCTTCTTGCTATGTTTCGTTATTAAGGTTGCTACAAATGCTCCATTCATGTCCTTCCTGAACAGGGTAAGTGATCTTCAAGCCAGACCCATTCTTTCAGCCACTCCTCAATCAGATCCATATAGATAAAATACCGTGTCCCCTTATTTTCAGCTTTTTGTGATTTCATGACTGTGTCTGAAGTGAACAGTTGCTTTAGTCATTCTAAAAAAGTATTTGTTTTTTTTTTGGTGATATATTAAAACCACTACTTATATGTACTTTATGAGAAACTGCCATAATTTCAGGTTTTAAGGCAAGACATCTTGCATTATACTTCTCTAAAATCAGAAGAAAATGAGGCAAATATGATCTGTGAATGACTGAAATAAGCACCAGAAACTTACACATAAGCAGACAAAGTATGAGGAGCAGGACACCAGCACATGAGTAGAGTATAAGCAGTTTGACCTGATGGGGATACACAGGAAACAAGCAAATTGCTAAAGTCAAAACTGGCCAGAAGAATGAGAGAAGTGTTTGCCACAGGGGCCTTCTTTTGACAAATGTCCATGCAAAAAAGGCGTCGTTTTCAGAAAATACTTGATCCTGCATACAGTGAAGAAACATAACCTCAAAAGCTGCAAGAAAACTATGTAAAGTTCATTACTTTTCTTATAAAGTAAAATGGTTCTAGTGAACGTTTGGGCAAAAAACACCCGTATACAAGCAGTATAAAATGCATTACTCTAGGGTAAAGAATTAAAGGCTCAGTATATGCAAGTCAATAACGTCTTAAGAGGATAAGGATAAACTTTCTAAAGAAACATGCACCAAATACATCAATTTTTTCTAGCTTTTGATGGAATGTAGTCTTTGTTTTCTTCAAGGCAACAGAAATAGGAAACTGGCGATAGCTTAATTACGAAAGAGGAACATTAAGACAATGCTATAAGTAGTCAGCAAATGATGATGATCATCAGCAGACTGACAGTAGCATATTACTATTGAAGTGTTCATTCATAAAGGAGAAGATTTCAGTATCAGAGTATGAAAAATTACAGGTGAAACTTTCGTTAATCAGGGAGAGATGATTAGCAGATTTATAAGACGAATTTGCTGAAAGATTATTTTTAATTCTTGGAAGTTCTAAGGTAAAAAGTAGTAGCTATCCGGATTTATGATACATTAACTCATTTCACCTTAGGGTTCTGGTAGGTAGAATATGTGAATGACAAAGGATTAAAAATATTTTGGGTATGGATCAAAAGTAAGACAGGTAAACGACCCACATGACTGTTCCACAGACTAGATAATGCCCTTTCACACTGAGAGTAACGGAGATGCATGCCCTTTCAAGCCGAAGCATAAGCTATATCGCAAATATTTGATCTTTTTTTTTTTTTTTTGGGGGCAAGTTATAATTACACAGAATCAAAGGCATTAATAACGACAGAAAGACCAAAATACAATATTATATAACTGACTAGAAACAAGGTTGACAGGAAGCCAGAAATTCCTCAAAATCACTAGTAATAAACTGAATTAAGAAAGAAACTCACATGGTATATCTCTAAATGTGCCGGAAAAGTAGACAACTTCTTTTTGCCAGGCCGAACAGTTTTTACCACACGATCACATCGGACTAAAAGGTTTTTCTTAAGCAGAATGTTGGCAATATCTTCAGCTTCCAAACTTCTATCAGACTCGAGTATGTCTTTCAGTTCTGAGTGATTTCTCACAAAACTAACAAAATCTTTTCCTCTGAAATACTCAACTCGTGTTTCCTGTAGGACAGCCCAACGAGATACCAATTCCTTATGATCTCTAGCTTTCTCTGCAAATAACTGGAAGACATCCTTTTTTGCAGCTTGCTTCTGAAATTCAAAGTAGAATGGATATGAACATCACGAAATAAAAAGGGCAGAAAGAGCGGCAGGAGGAGAAGGGAAGAAGCTAGGCACATCCTCAATAAATTCAATGACAAAAAACCACATGATGGGGAGCACATGGCAAACCTAAAAGCCTGAGACACATACTTTTCAGCCTCCTAAGTCCTAAATAATCGCATCTATTATCTTTATATCTAGCACCTAAAAACACCTAAAAGGGAAGTTAACTGAAAAGGTATAAGACATCAAATGTAGTCAAGGCACTGACCTCAGCAATAAAAGGAAAAGAACTACTCCTCCGATCCAAAAAATCCCTTTTGGCTTTTGCACACCCCTTAAGAAAGTTGAAAAAGTGTAATAATTGTAGGGTAGTTTTACTATGTTGCCCTTTACCTTTCCTTACACTATTTTAAAAAGGTGATTGGAACAATAAAACGAAGCAAGGGTATATTGGGGAAGAATACATTAATTTCTTCTTGGTGTCAACACTTATTTTGGACTATTTTGAAATGTCTAAGTGGACAGTTATTATGGACTGGAGGGAGTATACTATAAGGATTGCTTCAGTAGAACCACAATAAAGCCAAACTAAGATGCACTTACAACATAATGGTCGAGAGGCAACCAACATCTTAAAATTTAACACTAACCCCTAACTTTGATAAGACTACGAACATGATGCTTCTGGGTCCCACGGAAACAACTCAAATTAATTCCTAACACCCCATTGTTTTCACAATTTTGTTTTTGTTTTTCTTAACTAAGAAACTTCGGAGAGCCAATGGCGCAGGGTTTGAATCAGTGTATAATGGGCCAGCCCCTCTACGCACCCGTGATGTGTCCCTAAAACACATCACAAGCTGAAGTCTAACCAAAGCCCTAGGGGCTCATATTCACAAATTCTTTGAGGGAAAACAAGATATCTCCAATTGAAAAAACCCATCTTTCAGAAACACCAAGAACTTTGACAGAATTTCAAACTTTGCAACCTCCGGTCCCAATGTATAAAATTCCAATTACTTCCTAAAACAAGATCATTTTCAAAAACTCTCTTGGGAAATCAAATTATACAGACCTAGCATCCTACGATTTATACTTCCTAAAAGAGGATTTTAATTTTTATAACCGTAGTGTCTAGGCCATCTTGCGATGCACCCTAAAACAAGATCATTTTAAAAAAAAAAAAAAAAAAAAAAAAACTTTTGGGAAATGTAAGAAAACTCAAAATAGAGAGACCCTTTGTCCACAAAATCTAAACTTTGTAAGGATTTCAAACCCTGCGACATTTTCAAATAACAAACCCAATTGAGATATTTTGGGTCCCATGTATAAAATTAAAATTAATCCCTAAAACAAGACCATTTACATAAATTATTTGAGGGAAATGCAAGAAAAACTCCAATTAAACAAAACCCAGATACCAAATATGAAATCAGATAAAAAAAAAACAAAACTGTATACATATATTAATGGAATTAAAAGAAAATTACAGTGGAAGGAGAATGAATGTTGGAATCTCTAACAGCTTGGGATCTTCGTACCTTCTTCTTCTCTGCTCCCCCTCCTCCCCCTGCTTTCTTCATATTTCTCTCTCTGTATGTATGTGTGTAATTTAGTTTTGTTTTTTGTATTAATGTTCAGGTGAGAATGGTGTATAGTAGACATTAATCATGTTGTAACGCTACCAACTCCTTTGGGGTTTGGCCCGATTGATTTAGTTTAGATTAAGTTAGAATCTTAAAATACATATAAAAACTAGTATATGAAAATTACTATGAGCCCATATACCAGCCTAAACTAATGCAAATATTAGTAACTGTTTCCAAGGCTTGAATTCAGGACCTATATATCACATAAAGACAATTTTACCAATTGCTCCAAGGCTCCAACTCTTCTCATATCAATACAATGAAAAATTATACATCTTAAAATATTAGTCAAAGTTCATATAGTTTGACTCTCGAAAAGCGAAAATATTGCATAAATTAAATGGATATGTTTAAACTTTAGATACTCAATAGGTAAAGCACTTTCACCACAATTGTTAAATCCATGGTTCGAATTATTTTGGTACGTGATGAATCTCCAAAAAGTGTGGTTAAGCTAAAGAGATGTGTTTTAGGTGCAAAATCAAGGGATAAGCTGTCTGTTAAGTCTTATGTCAATAGAAATATGATATCTTTTACATTCTCTCCCTGTTACTCTTTGTGGCATAATTTGAACCAACAAGAAGTTTAAGAAATAATAGAAGACTTTTGAAACGTATAATTTAAAATAAGCAATAAATATATGTGTGGATATACATTACTTCATTAAAGATAAAGTATTAATTTTTCAGATTAAATAATTTTTTAATTTAGAAATCTGACATTTTTTGTGAAAAGATTAATAAGGAGATGTTGTCTCATGAACTAAAATGATGAGAGTGTTACACTTTATACATATATCACCTCAATTTATTTCGTAGTCAAAGTACAAAGGGAAATGTTTTAGGTACACTTGGAGAAACTTTTGATATGTTCTCCCTCTGTTTCATATTGTATGTTATAGTTTAATTTGGATCGAAGTCTAAGAAAGAAATGAAGATTCGAAAGTTGTGTCTAAATAGTGCAAAGATATTTGTATGGTTATAAATTATCTCACTAAGACTAAAGTGAGATGTTTGACGTTAAATTAATTTTAAATATAAAATTGTATCCGACTAATAAAAAAATTGTATCATTCTCTTTAAACAGAGGGAATATAAGGTTGCCCGTTAATCGGGAGTGTATCAAAAGGGTGGTTACAAGTTTGAAGGGTATACCATGTATTAAGTCTTACATCAATTAACATGATATCTTTTAGTATGTTATATGTTTAACATTCCATATGTTATCACCTCTATCAATTTCTTAGTCAATGTAAACTAGTAATTAGATTTAACATTCCATATGTTATCACCTCAATCACTTTATTAGTCAAAGTAAACTACTAGTAATTAATTAAGTTCAATTAAAACTTTGAGTGCGCATGATATTTTTGTTTGGTTGAATGGTGGACTGGTGCAAAAGAAGAATTAGAAGAAGTCTAACTTTTTACTATTGATAGCCAAAACAAGTGACTATAGTGTAGCTAGTTTCGTCGGTCGGTATTTGATTGAATACAAAATTCATATACTAATTAAATTATTTTAGTCCTCGGGATGGAAGAATATGTTGATATAATAGTTGCAAAGTTAATTTGGTAAATACAAAATCACATTAAAGCTATAGTTGAATGAAATTGTATCTATATTGGGTAAAAATTAACTCGAAGATGTGGCGCTTTGGTAGCGTGGTTCGGAGCTAACCAAATAGGTGATGACGAACCGTGGATCGATGTGAGCAATTGATTACCAAAGTCAGCAATCGAGGAGCAGGATTAATATGCTCGCCTCGGTACAATGTCACTTCGGTCGCCGTACGAAATCATATTCCTGAAGCTAATAACTTGAGCCTCGGTGAATTAGCCTGTTTGCAGCGAAGAGCTTTCCCCTATATTTCGGCCCACTAGCTCTACTATTAAGAAGTTGAGGCATGCAGAGCTTAGTGGAATCATGGGATCGTGGCTTTGTACATCTGCTAGTCTATAAATAGTCCTTCATTTTTATTTCATAGTCAAAGTACAAAGGGAAGTGTTTTAGGCACACTCGGAGAAACTTTTAGTATGTACTCCCTCCATTTCATATTGTACGTCATAGTTTAATTTGGATCGAAGTATAAGAAAGAAATAAAGATTTGAAAGTTGTGTCTAAATTGTGCATAAATATTTGCATGGTTATAAGTCATCTTATTAAGACTAAAATGAGATGTTTGAAGTTAAATTAGTTTTAAATATAAAATTGTATCCGACTAATAAAAAAATTGTATCATTTTTTCGAAACAGAGGGAATATAAGGTTGTCCGTTAATAAGGAGTGTGTCAAAAGGGTGGTTAAAAGTTCTAAGGGTATACCATGTATTAAGTCTTACATCAATTAACATGATCTCCTTTATGTTATGTGTTTAACACTCCATATGTTATCACCTCAATCAATTTCTTAGAGCCTGTTTGGGATTGCTGTCAAAAATTGCTTAAGAACTTTTGAAAAAAGTACTTTTTAAAAAAATACTTTTAGATAATAAGCAGTTTGTGTTTGGTAATGCATTGAAGAAATACTTTTGACAAATAATTTGTATTTGGTTAATCTTTACGAAAAAGTACTTTTGAGTGTCAAATTACGAAAATAACATCCAAGTTCATTTTACATTTGAATTATTAGAAACCAAAAAAAATAAATATTTATCATAAAAGACTTTAGTTTTTAAAAAATATTTAGTTAAAATATAAAACATAAAGTAAAAGGTAGAAGTTTAAGTTTTTGAACCATAAAAAATATAGTTAAATCAAAGTGATAACGTAAAAGGTAGAAATATAACTGACTCAAGGAATTGTTATTGTAGTTGTAGCTTTGGCAGAGAAAAAGCCAGTTTAGGGTTGAGAGAAATACCTAAAAATAAAAACTAGTCCTAAAAGAAAGATGATTTGTAAAAGTACGTAGAAACAAAAAAAAATGAAAAAGAGAAATATAATTTTATTGATGTGGTTAATTAATGATGGATAATTTGGTAAATACGTAAGAATTTTCGGTAAGGATACTTTTGTCTTGAAAAAATTAATAAACTGTTTCTGCTTCTTGGGAGAAGCTACAAATATCTGCTTCTCCCCAAAAGCAGAAAAACTGCTTCTGCTTCTGCTAGAAGTATTTTTTTCTTTTTTGCCATTTTTTTTGAAAAAAAAAGCACTTTTGATTTTGGAGAAGCAATGCCAAACACGCTATTAGTCAAAGTAAACTAGTAATTAATTAAGTTCAAAACATCGAGTGCGCGTGATATTTTTGTTTGGTTGAATGGTGGACTGGTGCTAAAGAAGGATTAGAAGCAAAAAATTTCACCGTATGCCCTCCATAAGGAGTGGTTTTACAAAAATACCCGCGCTAAGAGATGTTTTAGCAAAATGTCCTTATTTAGTCCGCAAGCCAAGACTTCAAGGCAAAAAATTTGTAAGTCTTGGCAATTGGCTATACTTCAAGGGCAAATGCTGCTTTGCTAATACTTCAAGTTATACGGCGAGAATGCAGGGAAAACTGGAAGGGGCAAGTCTTGACAATTTCCAAGACTTACGGCCTAGTGCGGCAAGTATTGCCTATTGCCAATACTTGAAGGGATAAGTGTTGAAAAGCAGAAAATTATAACGGGAAGTCTTGGCCCCGAATTTTTTTCATTAAATTTTAGCGGGGGCATTTTTGCAAACCACCTCTTAACGGGGGCAAAAAGGCAAACCATTGCTTCCCTTGTAATATTTTTGCAAATGAACCGATTAGAAGAAGTCAACCTTTTGCTATTGATAGGTGACTATAGTGTAGCTAGTTTGGTTGGTCGGCATTTGATTGAATACAAAATCTATATACTTAATTAAATTATTATAGTCCTCGGGAAGGAAGAATATGTTGATATAGTAGTTGCAAAGTTAATTTGGTAAATAAAAAATCACATCAAAACTATAGTTAAATGAAATTGTATTCAATTTGTGAAATTGTATTTACTTATTTTAAAGCATTCCAAAATACAGAAAACTCTCACTTAAATATTAGCAATGGAAATAAAGTAAAAAAAAATCATTTAACTTATGTTAATATTTGGCATGAAAAAGATGTTTTTCCGGAAAATATTTCGTCGGTCTAAAATGGTTTATCTCAAGGAAATGACTTCCTAGACTCTTTGCAAATCTCTCAAACTTTTGGTATCATTTATTTCAAGTAACAATTACTACTAGATATTAGGACAAAAAAAAAAAAAAACAAATTACTAGATATTGTTATCTTACTTCTAAGTTGTTTTGTCAAAAACACCCATAACTTTAGCTCAAATAATAAGTTAATCACTTTAGTATACACTTTAGCACTAAAAATTCATAAAGCTCCAATATATTGACACTTTCGGTCCAAAACCTGATTGTCCTTAGTTTTGCATCTCGATTGTTTCATCGGGATCCCTCACACCATTATAGATGTCGAATAAATCTTAGACAAATAGACCAAAAATCATATCAGTTTTTTTTTTTTTTTGGGTAGAAATTATCTTGGCTGCTAGCACCAATCTCTTTTCCATAAAAAGTATATCCATGCCTAGTCATTATATAAAATTTAGTTAGTTTAGTTTAAAATATGTAAGAAAATGAGGTAAAAATGTGTTAATTAATTATGTTTGAACCAATTTATGTAAGGACACATGTCATGTATTTATTGAGTGTTGTAAACATGGGGTGTGAAACTGTGAAGAAGTATTTGCCTCTTCAGCATCTCCCACAAAAATATGGGTATCTTCATACTTGCATGTCCTCGCATAATCACTCAATCTTCTTCCTCAACCATCCAGGTACCTCTGGCTCTAGAAATAGGGTATACAAAAGAAAGAAGAAAAGTTTCTCTACAATGAACAAATTGACCCTCCAAAGATACTTCTTTATGTGTTTGTATGTAAGTCATATGTCTATGGATATGAATGTATGTCTTCTGGTGTATTAACATATGGTTCTTCTATTTCGATCAAGGAGAGGCGAGCTCGAGCTCAAGTGGGCTTCAAATCTCGAGTGGACAGATCCAGCATGCCAACACTGCAAGAAGGAAAGACAAAATTGTGTATAACGTTCTTGTATACTTGGAGAACAAATCCACACATATTCAATGAGATATATAGCATATGACACAATCACAATAAACGACGCATCCATCAGAAAGCCAGTTGGCCGGGTCGATCCAAAATTTATCAAACTAAGTTCCACTCTATTTGCTAATGGAGTTGTGTCAATATTGGTGTTATGAAATCGAGATACATAAGTTGATCTTTTTAGTCTTTCTTGGTTCTTTATTCTCTGTCTGGAAATTTAAGATGATGATAAGAATCTATTAGATCAAAGTTAATAAATAAGTAAACATAATATCAATATTATAAAACTGGATCAAGTTACAAATCAAGTAAAATCTGGATTTCATAAATTATCAAAGAGGCATTAGAATAGTAGTGCAAGCAAGCAAACCTGGCTGTTGAAGCATCATCAGAAGCATGATGCCTCAGGAACAAAATAACAACCGCTACTGCTACAATTTCATAGAAGTGCCTCGTTATCGACTCAGGTTGCTTGTTCTCATCTTTCAGGGGCCAAAACCGGAACAGTTCTTTTAGCGTTGCCTCCTCAGCTAGAATGTTGGGGAAAAACCAGACATGATACCCAAGAAGAATCCAAAGAACACAAAAAACCATGACTCTCACTGCATGCATCAACATATTCATTTTGAGAAACGTAAATATCTTCTTTGTGATAAAAAGGTTGTGAACATACTCTAGACAAAGCTAGACGAGCATGATATGAGCAGCTCAGAGACGCTATTTTACGACTGACACAAGTACACATGGATAAATAAGAGATAAGAGACAGACACTTTAAGAAAAAGTGTTTCATCCTACTTCATCAAAGACTTCCACTAATGAATATAATAAAAATAAACAGAAATGTTTCTGTGCACTTCCATCCAAATCTGCAACCATCATTCAATAAGTATTTCAACATGGTTCCAGTGACATATACCAGCATGTTAAGAACCTCAAAATTCTATTCCATATAGGAATCGACAAAATAACAAGGACTGAAACAAATGGGATCTAATGGCCACATCATCATACTTCTCTAACATCGGAAGGAAATGCAGCAAATAGCAACAGATCTGTGAATGAAACTGAAAAAAGCACCAAACTTACACACAAGTAGTCAAAGTATAAGGAGGAGGACACCCGAACATGGGTAGAGTATAAGCAGTTTGACACGATCGGGATACAGAGGAAAGAAGAAGATTGCTAATGTCAAAAATGGCCAGAAGAATGAGAGAAGCATTTTCCATAGGGGCCTTCTTTTGACAAATGTCCATGCAAAAAAGGTGTCATTTTCAGAAAATGCTTGATCCTGCATCCATAGCGATAAAACAGAATCTCAGAAACTGCAAGAAAACTATGTAAAATGCATTACTCTAGGGATACAGAAGAAAATGCTTAGTTTATTCAGGTCATGAACTCAAAGAGGAAAGGATAAGCTTCTAAAGAGAAATGCACCAGATAGGCCACAAATCAGATGACTAGCTTTTGATAAAAATGTAGACTATGTTTTCTACTCAGCAGAAACAGAAAATTGGCAATAGCTTACTTACAGAAAGACAATGCTTTAAGTCGTCAGCATATGATCGAGGTTGTGAGCATAGTGGCATATTTCTATTGAAGCAGTCCTTCTTAATTTATGATATATTAAAGGAGAAGTTTCAGTATAGAGTAATTACATGTGAAAGGACAGAGAACAAGATGTCCTTGGTTCCTCTTGGTTGTGATGATTCAACTTATTTATACACACCAGAGAAAAAAAGCTTATGTTAACCAGTGTTACATGATTAGCATGACTAAGTAAGAAAGATTAAATTTTAGTCTAACAAGTTCAAAGCTAAAAGTATAGCGTTATCAGGACTTCAGGAGTAATGACACATTTAGTCAAATTACTTTAGTGTTACTATACATGCCTAGAGGCAGAGACGGATCCAGAATTTGAGGGTAGCGGGTGCCATTTTTTGTATCTACACAACGGTCAAATGGAAATGGTGAGTCGAGTCTGTCAGATTTATGTTAATCCAACTAAGTTGATTAAATATTTTATTCGCAATAAATAAGCAATTTAGGTTTAACCCATTTATTCTTTTTCAAACTTGTTTAACTCTATATTATGAAGAACTTTGCAAAAAAAAAAAAAAAAAAAAAAAAAGAGCACACCAAGAAATTGCTTAAAAGTACCTTCATTACCATATATATTTTTTATTTGACTATACTAATTTTTATAATCTCGAGTTAATTTTTTTAACTTAATTTCCAAATTTTATTGTAACTTTTTGCACAATGAAAACTCCAAGTTTAAAATCTAGGAGAATTACTCTAAAAATTTATTATCCTTCTACTTTATTTTTTGAATAACTATAAAATATTGCTTAAATTAATATCTAATATGTACAGATTAATATTTTATCATTGAAAAGAGAGAAACTACATATTAATTAGAATTTATTCAAATTATTTATCAAAAATAAGTTGCTCATAAGATAAGTTTAATGATAGAAATAAAGTAGATAAAAGAGAGAAAAAAAGGAGAGATAAGGAGCGATTTAGCAAATAAATTGAAAAAAAGAAGATAAAGGAGAGATAAGGAGTGTTTTGGCAAATAAATTGAAAAAGAAAAAGGAAATGGAAGAAAGATTACTACGATGGGGCTAGTACAATCCGTGCTTAAATGATAGAAAGCAAATAGAAAAGACAAACAAATTTCACAAAAAGTAGTTGTGGGGTTTTGAACCTGCGTCAACAGAGGAGAATTGAACACCTTTACCACTGGCACCGCAGACACTTCAGTGACAATGCGTGCCACTTTATATATTTGTACACTTTCTTTGATAAATCTACAGATATATACATATATATACAAAGATTCGGCCGAAGATAGCGGGTGCCATGGCACCCCCTCCATGCCACGTAGATCCGCCCCTGCCTAGAGGTAGGACATGTAAATGAAAAAGGATCTAAGATTCTTGGATATAAATTCAAAGGAAGACAGGCAAACCATGCACATCAAGATTGCTAATCAATGTCCAGCTATATGATTTTTTATTCTCTTTTTTTTTTAGGGATGAGGTATAGCAAATATATGATCATAGTCTTCCTTTAAGTCAATACACAAAGCCATTATTAATCTATTGGAAAGACCAAGACACAGATATTTATAACTGAATAAAAACAAGATAAATATAAAGAAGCCAAAAATTTAACAAAATTTAGACTGAATTCAGAAAGAAACCCATATAGCAAATCTGTAAGTGTGCCGGAAAAGTAGACAATTTCTTCTTGCCAGACCGAAGAGTTTTTACCACACGATCACATCGGACTATAAGTTTCTTCCTAAACAGACTGTGGGCAATATCTTCAGGTTCCAAACTTCTATCAGACTCGAGTATGTTTTTCAGTTCTGAATGATTTCTCAACCAGCTAACAAAATCTTTTCCCCTGAAATACTCTACTCGTGTTTCCCCTAGGGTAGCCCAATGAGACACCAAGTCCTTATGGTCTCTAACTTTCTCAGCAAATAGCTGGAAGACATCTTTCTTTGCAATTTCCTTCTGGAATTCAAAAGTAAATTGCATGGATATGAACATCACATGATAACAAAGCATAAAGAAAGGAGAAGGAAAAATCTTAAAACAACAACTATTACGCCTCAATCCCGTACAAGTTGGGCTCAGCCGTATGAATCTAACTAACAACATAGCTCCATTTAAGCTCGTCTCAGGTCAATGTAACACCAAATCAATAAAAGTACTGTAAAGCATACCGGACATAAATACTCCTTTTTTCCAATATAATGTTAATGTAATTTTGTTCATATCAGAGTACTGTTGTAAAGTGTACAAATACTTGGACTTGTTCAGATCTACATAAATTTATGACGAGACTAAAGGACTCCTAGAAAGTATACAACATAATGTAAGAAATACTAACATGACTTAAATATATTCCCAAGAAGGATCTACGAGCAACAATAACTAGGCCTCAACCCCAAACAAGTTAGAGTTGGTTATATGAAATCCTCACGACTATGCCACTCCATTTAAAATGGAAGAATTTGAGAACGTTTCAATAAACTCAATAAGAACTAAGTGTCACGCCCTTTTTTAACACGCAAAAACTAAAATAAATAGAATTTGTGTATTTATAGGTTGTGACGGGTGATACAAAAGGTACAAAATTATTTCAGAGAAACTCGGAGTCGCCACTTGACATAGTTTAAGGTGTGCCAAGTCACCAGAAGGTACCTTGGAACACCTTTGACTCGTCTAATGGTCTGCGTTTAGAGATTCGGGTAAGGTTCTCAGTTGACTCTCGGGAAGGTATTAGGCACCCTCGAGTCCTGTGCCGAGCACAGTTGCTTTATTGTCGCATTTTTTAAATTATTGAATAATGGTTGTTATCTTGCCGTTGATTTGAATTTAAACTTTGATTCCGAAAAATTTAAAAGTGTTATTCTTATCCAACCTCACAGAGGATCGGACGAATTTACACTTCAAATCATAATAGATAAAATATATCACGTATTTCCAACCTCACAGAGGACTAGTCTATTTTAGACGAGTTTAATTAAACTTCAATGAGACTATTTTTTTTTTTTTTAAAAAAAAGTGTATATTGCCCTTATTTGTTACGCTTTGATTGTTTGAACTAAAAATTGTGTTAAGCAACCCGCAGGGTATACTTCGAAATAAATTATCTTGTTTTCAATTTAATAACTTTATTTTTATCTATAAAGTAGATCACAGATCATACTTATCAATGCCTAATCGCACGAGATGTCCTTTTATTCCTATCATTTTTGCCTAATCATTATATTTTCGGATGGATAATTTAATTATGTAAAGAAATAGAACACATTGACTAATTTTAAGATATGAAATAAATGGCCTAAATATTTACAATATTTAAATAACTTGTCTATTATAAAAAGACTTAAGGCCATAATTAAAAGGCCCAAACTGAAAATGGACTAAGCCCACAAAGTAAACGAACGTCTGCTGAAACCCTTTTCGTTTAGAAGTTTGCAAAAGTAGTCTTATTTTGGGATGTTTTGCACCAAGTATCCTGTTCTGCCCCCTTTTTACAAAGTATGTATATATTTTTGGATGAAGTCCTAAGCTTGCCTATCCATTTCGAATTATCCATTTTTGCACAAGTTATAAACGTATTTGCAAATTTGATTGCAAAATAATAAAACTTTCCATTTACGCAAGTTATAAACTCACTTGCAAATCTGATTCCAAGCCATAAAATTCCAAAAAAACTGTCCTTAAAAGATGATTAAATTAGCAATTCATTTCTTAGAGAGTGCAGAAATAGTATCACTTATCATATGTTCAAGTTCCCTGTCATGGCTTGTTTTAACATGTAATCAAATTCAAAGACCTAAAGACAAAGGTTTGAAGCTCTTAACAATTTTTGAGATGCAAATATTTTGATATCTTTCATAAGGAAAAGTAATGCATAAGCTGTAATGAACAAAGGAAATTTATACAAAGACATGTGAGGTAGAAGATTTACCTAAATATGTTCCTTAGCAACAACAAAGGAAAAGCAACATCCAGCTAACCAAATCCAACTAAAGCAATTCCAACCAGTACATCGAACAACAACTCAAACGAAACCTTTAACACTTCTTTTACTTTAACTTGCTCAAACTTAGGAATTTATACCCAAAAGACTCTCAAGTTAGTATACTTTTGGTTCTAAATTCCCTTTTTTTCTCTTGAACTCTACTTTCTTTTTCACTCTCTTTTTTCAAGTATTTTTGCTCTCTTTTACTGTAAATTTCAGCAAGTTCTTCTCTCTATTTTCAGCCTGTTGTTATTGGTAGTTCTTGGTGTCTTAAATGAGGAGTAAAGACTCCTATATATAGCTAAAAGATGAGGCCAAAGGGTGGGGTATGGAGTTGTACAAAAGTACAAGCCCACACCCCTACACTTGAGTGTTTTAGTCCTATTTTTCAGAAAAGTACAGCCCTTTTAGCACTATTTTCAGCCACTTAATTACCCCCTAAAAGCTGAAAAATGTACAAGTAGGGCCCTCTAAAGGACACCCATTACTCATTATAGTAACTAGAAGGTCTAGGACCAAACTAGAACAATCAAAATCCAACTAAAACAGCTCTATACTAACTAAATGGAACCAAAGGGTAACCAAATTTCTAACTAAATTGACTAGAACTAAACCAAGCTAAAAAACAGCCCCAAACTTGAGATTAACTAAAATACAACCAGCTTCCAAACTTAGACCAAGACAAAAACAAACAACTAAGCTACACAAAGATATTCATTACTTGAGATTATAAGAAAATCATGGTTAAAGGAAACACTAGCTTGTGTTTCAACTAAATTAACAAGTCCTAGACTACTTGGATAGATAATACAATATGTTCACATACTCTAACATGAATGAAACCAAAAAACTCACAACTAGATACTCCAATAGTGTTTACATTTGAACAAAACTAAACACAAACTAAAAGAAAACCATTCCAAGATTAATTTTACCAATCAATATTCATAACTTCATTAAGCCATAACAACGGGACAACATACATGATTTGGTACTAATCCTAACAAAGTAAACGATGACACAAAAAGTAAAGGATTTTCATATCTAACCCGTGGGCGCAACCAAATGCAATCACTGCCTCTTATTTGCTACAACGCCATCGTTATAGCCTTGCTAGTCCCATTGCCATTGAGAGCCGAAGCCAAACAGCCTCGTCACCACTCACATGCCGAATCACAGCCCCTCACTGCCTCCGTTCATCAACAAAATCACCATCATCACCCTTCCCTCACTGCCTTAAAACTACTACAAACATCCCCCTCCACCCCAAACAATCATCCTCACAGTCCTCACCATAGCATCACAGCAAACCTCATCATAACCATAACAAAGAAAAGAACACAAAATAAGAAGAAGAAGGGAAAAGAAAACGAAAAAAGCAAGGCAGAAACGGGAAAGAAAAAGGGAAAAAAAAGAGAATGAATTTTGGGGAGTGGGGTATGGGAGGTGAAAGAAGAGGGTGAGAGGAAGAGGAGAAGGTAAAACTTACCGGAAAAAAGTCAAGATGGCCGGATTTCCAATGTTGACCGAAACTTTAACCGTCGATCTACGAAAATTGGTCGCTCCTTTTCAAAAATCAATGGTGGAAATGGAACGACGAGGTCGAGATCTTTCCAATGGTATACTTTTGTATTTTTCCGGCCACCACGGTGGCCGGCGGCGGCAGACGGTGGAGGTACGGCGGAGCTCTGGTGGAGCAGTGGCGGAGGAGATTTCACGGCGGGGAGAGAAATATTTTGACAGAGTTTCCCCTAGTCATTGAGACTAAGGGGGAATGAGCAAAATGAGGAGTTTTTTGGGAATATATAGCTCAAATGGGGAGGATCATAGACCATAGGATCAAAATTAGATCTACGGTTGTGATGGAGGGAGACTAATAGGTGGGCTTCAGAAATTGGGCTTGGACTCAAGCTAACTGGGCTGCATTTTTCTTAATTCAATTGGCCACTACACTTAATCCATAAAGCAATTATACAATTAAAACATCTAATTAGTAAACTAAATAAACTTAAAAGCACATGATATTATACTAGTCATGCTATCAAAAATAAATACATAACTAAACATTAAAATTATTATTACTTTATATATATATATATATATATATATATATATATATATATATATATATATTTTGTTTTTACAAATTAACTAATTAATAATGAGGAAAAAAATAAAATCCAGGAAAAATTAGGCAACATCCGAAAAGATTAACACGGCTCATTTGAGCGGTTTTTTTTTTTTTTTAATTTTGGTGCCAAAATTAGGTGATTACACTAAGCATGATGCAAACAAACAGCAAAAGTAAAACCCTCAGAACCATACTTTTCAGGGTTTCAGCCTTCTAACATGGTAAATGAGAATTCATAAATCCGACCCCAACGTGTTGTAGTTGTACTGTATATCAAACCTCTCAAACACCTTAATAGGAAGTTAGCTGAAAAGGGTAAAATCCAGAGGGGTCAATACATGCTTAGAGCATCTGATCAAAATTGACATGGCCAAAGCCTATGACAAGGTATCATGGCTCTTCCTCACTTCAATCTTAAGGAAAATGGGCTTTTCTGAGTTGTTCATAGACTTGGTATATAGGCTAATTTCGGATGTCTGTTACTCAATTTTGATCAACAGAAAAGAGCTGGGTGTTTCCACTCAACAAGAGGTCTCAAGCAAGGGGATCCTCTTTCCTCAAGCCTTTTCATTCTAACTGCTGAATCACTATCTAAAGCTTTGAATGGCTTTCATGAAAAGAGACAATTCATGCTTATCTCTATGCACTTGAGTGGACCGCTTGTAAACCATCTATGCTATGCAGATGATTTTGGTAATTTTTTCATCGGAAGATTGTAGATCTATCAAGATGATCATGAAAGTGATTAAAAGATATGAGTCAAGTTCAGGCCAAGAAGTTAATAAGGAAAAAAGATTTTTCCTCACTCCTGCTCACTCCTCTCATGTCCACAGAGAATTGATTCATCAATCGACTAACTACAAGCACCAATAATTCCCATTCAAATATTTAGGTTGTCCTATTTACAATGGAAGGAAAAAGATATGTCTCTCTACTACTATCCTGAACAAGATCAAGGGTTGGCAAGGGAAATTACTTTCTATAGGGGGAAGACCCACCCTTATCAAGCATGTTTTGCAATCACAAATTTTACATTCTCTCGCTGCTATTTCCCCCTTAAAACAGTGTTAAAGCAGCTTGAGAGTTGATTTTCTAACTTCTTTTGGGTGATGTTGATAACAAAAATAGATATCATTGGAGCTCTTAGAGCACCCTGTGTTATCCTTTTTCGGAAGGAGGAGCTGGTTTCAGAAAGCTGGAGGATATTTGTCATTCAAGTGCAGCTAAAAAAAGGTGGAGGATTAGATCAGAAAATAATCTCTGGTCTACATTCATGATTGCAAAGTACTGCCAAACAAGTCACCCGGTGAATAAACTATGGCAAAATGGAGACTTTATTTGTTGGAAAGAGTTGACTAACATCAGGAAGGAGATAGAACCTAACATACTCTGGAATATTAATGAAGGGAATAGCTCCTTCTGGAATGACAATTGGACTGGTCTGGGCCCGCTTAATAGCTTGGTCCAAACTATAAGAACATCGAGCACATTCAGCGTCAAGGATTGCATTGTTAATGGGCATTGGAACACAAATTTTCTCACTATTTTTTTTTGCCTGCTAACATTTCTCTACAGGTCTCTGAAATTCATATTGGCTCCAGCCACCACAAAGATGAGGCAATTTAATAACTCACTTCAAATGGTCAATTCAGTAGTTGCATGGCTTTCAAAGTGTCATTTTCTCTTTGGAAAGCTGTTAAGAGGAAATTCCTTATTAAATATTGGTAATGCCATATCCAGATTTGGTCAACACATTGTGTCTCGGTGTGTTTGTTGTGAGCATCCTAAGGAGGAGACCATAGACCACCTCTTCACCAACAGTGATATTGCTCGAGAAGTTTGGAATTTTTTGCAGGACCTTTGGGCATTGACATCAGCTCTCAAACCTTAGTGGGATATTACATTCTTGCTGGGATCTTAACTACACTAACTGGAGACACAAAGTTTTATGTCAGTGCTTCCAAGTTTTATTTGCTGGAAAATTTGGAAGTCAAGATGTTCTGCCAAATATGGAAAAACTGAAAGCTCAATTACTAAAATCAATCAAGAAGTGCACTTTCATGTCAAGATATTTTTGAGAAGACAGGGAATTAACATGGACAGGGAATGGGAATGGCACAGAACTTGTCAACAAATTGAATCTTATAGGCCTCAGATAACGGATTGTTGCAGTACTTTGGAAGCATCCCCTGAAATCTGGTTGAAAATCAACACCGATGGAAGCAGCAATTCAGATTAAAAAAAATGCAGGACTTGGAGGTTTGGTGAGGAATCATGAAGGAGATTTAATAGCAGAATTTACCAATAATATTAGTTATTGTTGTAATAACCTTGCAGAGGCTAAAACTGCTCTTTTTGGTGTGACATGGTATGTTGAGAACAGCTTAAGCAACTTCGTTCTTGAATTAGATTCCCAGCTGGTTGTTAACATGATCTATTTCAGTTCCATGGAGTTTAAGGGGGGACATTTTAACTCTTGGAAGCATAGTGCAACAACAACAAATTAAAAGTTATTCATTGCTTTAGAGAAAGAAATGCACTGGCTGGCTCTTTAGTCAAACATGGAGCCAACCTTCAAATATCTCTTAGCTCTGAACTCTTCTACACAGTGCAAGATATGCCTAGAAAGGCAAAGGGATCTTTTGGAGTGGACAAAATCATGCGAAATATCCGAATCAGGCAAGTCAAGGATAAGGCACTATAAGTTAGTCTCTAAGTTAGTTGATAAAGTTTGTTGGATATATTTTTGTATATGAAAACCAAACACACTCACACGAGAGAAATAATATTTGGGTGAAAACTCTTGCCTTCATTGATGAGGGGAGTCCCCTATTTATACAAAAGTAACCTAGAGAAAACCTAACCCTAAACCTAACTTAGTGACCAAGTAAACCTAACCCGTTATCCCATTCAACACCTTAGTGGGTGTTCGGTTAATCAAGTAACATGCCGTCATCACACATTCTCCCCAGAAGTCAATCGGTAAATTAGCTTGAAAACGTAGAGCCCGTGCCACGTTTAAGATATGTCTATGTTTCCGCTCAACTCTACCGTTTTGTTGGGGTGTCCCCACACACGAAGTTTGGAACAAGATCCCTTGTTCGAGAAAATACCCTTTCAGACTCACAAATTCGGTTCCATTATCACTCCGAACACACTTAACCCGTTTATTGAATTGTCTTTCTACCATTGCAAAGAAACCCTTCAATTTTTGTCCGACCTCTCTCTTATCAACTAACAGGAACACCCATACTCCTCGTGAACAATCATCAACAACAGTCAAAAAATATGATGCACCACACGAAGACTCAGTTCTATAAGGACCCCACAAGTCACAATGAACTAAATCAAAAGGTTCAGCAGCTTTATTATTACTCGAAGGAAATACATTTTTAGTTTGTTTTGCCCTAAGGCATACATCACATGCTTTCTCTTCTAAGCTACCTTTCCCACTACCTTCTAAGACGGAAAGAGATTTTGTTACTTGCATCGAAGGATGTCCCAACCTTTGATGCCATAAATCTACCCCATCGACCTTCACAGCTTTCACCACGGGTATCGTCCGAAAGTAGTAGAGTCCGTTCTTTTGTTCACCCGCTCCAATCAACCTCCCCGTAGCCCGGTCCTGCATAACACACAAATCATTAGTGAAATTTACATTGCAACCGACTTGATTAATTAATTGAGACACAGAAATCAAGTTGCAAGTCATTTCGGGCACATATAACACTCCGTGAAGAACAATGTCTTCGTTAAATCTGATGGATCCTTCCTGAGTCGCCATCGTACTGCTTCCGTTTGGTAAACCTACCGGACACTTTGGTATTGTTCGTAAATTCTCCAAAACACTTATCTGACCGGTCATGTGATTTGACGCCCCCGTGTCAATAATCCATGAAGGATGAGTTTTCTTACCGGTCGATGGTTCACTTGTGCTTGCCTTCTCCTTTTTCAGCAAATCGAACAGCATCTGCAACTGATCACCTGTTATTCCGGACAGGTTAGTTTGTCCGGGCACACTTATGTGTCAGTTTTCTCCATTCTCGAGGTCGGCTTGAGCAGCATTTGCTCGATTATTGCCACGTCCTCGACCAGCATTCGAACCAAACTGTTGATGTCCACGACCTCTTCCACCTCTGTTACCTTCAGCTCTTCCTCTACCACGTCCTCCATTCGAAGTGCCTTGCTTCGAATAATGCACCCACCCCTCCGGATAGCCAATGACTTCATAGCAGCGTTCCGGAGGATGTCCTCCTCGATCACACAGGTGACACTCCTTATAGCCTGTCTTCGGCTGTTGTGATCGTTGTGCAGCAAACGCCGTCACCTCTCCTCGTTCTTCCTGAGTTCGTGCCATCCCTTTGACCCGTTCATCTTGGATCACCTTTTGGTAGACTTGATTCATCGATGGCAACGGTTCCTGAGCCAAGAGATTGGAACGGACAGTTCCATAAAGACTTTCATCCAGGCCCATAAGGAATAAGTGAACCCTATCTTCTTCCCTTTTCTTCTCCAGTGCACCCGTTAGATTGCAAGTGCAGTTTCCACACGAGCAAGTTGGAAACTTATCACAATTTCCTAGTTCTTCCCACAACATAGCCAGTTTTCCATAGTAAGCAGCAACAGTCAATCCCTTTTGCTTACAACTGGCCAAAGCCGCTTTTAATTCCTGAATTCGAGGTCCGTTTCCCACGGAGAAGCGTTCTCGAATACTCTCCCACAAATCTTTCGCTACTTCCATGTGCGATATGGTGGTCCGAAGAGTAGGCTCGATCGAATTCCTAATCCACGACACCAGAAGAGAATTGATAGTCCACCAATCCTCATAATCTATCGACTTTTCATCGGGCATCTTGATCGACCCGTCAACAAAACCAAACTTCTTCCTTGCACGCAGCGCCGTTCTAACCGACCGCGCCCACTCCTCATAGTTTTCACTGGTCAACTGGACCTGTGTGATAATCAAACCAGGATTATCATTCGAAGTGATATCGTACGGAGAGATTGTCTTCCGTACGGCAGCAACATCACCCTTTGGAACCTCCATTACTTTTCTATTTGAAGAGCTTCACAATGGCTCTGATACCATGAAAACCAAACACACTCACACGAGAGAAATAATATTTGGGTGAAAACTCTTGCCTTCATTGATGAGGGGAGTCCCCTATTTATACAAAAGTAACCTAGAGAAAACCTAACCCTAAACCTAACTTAGTGACCAAGTAAACCTAACCCTAACGGGCTTGGCCCAATATACATAATAATACATGGCTAATCTATTTACAACACTGAACGGGCAGAGCCTCAACGGGCAGAGCCTATTTACATACGGGCAGAGCTTCAACGGGCAGAGCCTATTTACATTAGTATAGAATTGGCTCTATCCAATTCACACTATTGTTGGGAAGAGGTAATGTATTATGTCCCCTCCTTCATGTATTCTCCTTTTGGTTACTAATTTATTGGGAGGGGTCAATGCTAAACCTGCACCTTCAGTGGGTGAAAAAAAATGCTCAGAGCAGCTTTTTTTTTTTTTTTCCTTCAATCAAGTAAAGTATGAATTTTATTAGATGTTAAGAACAACTATAAATAGAACATTGGTTTAAATTGGAAACCATTATCTCTGCAAATTCAAACAACAGTTCTTTTTTTTTTTTTTTTGGCAGACTCATAGCAGCTTGAACTATAACTATTTCTTCATCAGCAACTGATATAAAAAAAGATAAGAGTTAGGTACCTTATGAGGAGTATCAGTATTGGAATCTTTATTGGAAATGTTGGATACTATACCTTGTGATCTTTGTACCTTCTTCTTCATCATCTTTGTCTCTCTTTGTGTATGTGTTTTGCTTGTGCATATATTCAGATAATCAAGTTGACTGTTGACATTTGTCCAAACTATTAAAAAAAAAAGGAAATTGCATTGAAACATGCACGAAGCTGCTGGTTATATTATTCAATTCAATCTAAGATTCGTGGAATTATGAATCTTGTACTACTATAATAAGTCTATAGTATAACATACCATTGCAGAATATGTTTGGTAAAGCTCCCTGACGAATCAATATTAATATTATAAAAGTCCGGACATTAATAACATACAATTGTAATATGTATTTCAATTTTAATTTTAGTGCCTAAGGTTAATATGGTTCAATTTGGTATAAAACAACCAATATGACCAAATTTTCTAGTAATTTGTCTGGTGAAGCATTCGAAGTTAAAATTAGTGTAGGAGATTTACGGATTTCTCCTATGCGAAATCTAATATATTCCAATTATGACTTAAATTACTAATCGTTATAACTTCGCTTAAAAGTGAAGTTCCTTACTATCACTCTCTAAAATCCTCTTACGAATATTCCAATATTGTTACTCATTTGTTTCGAGTAAAATACTTAAAAGGTCACCCAACTTTGAGAAATGTGTGACCAAAGTCACTTTGCTTTGAATTGTACTAATAAAGTCACTCAACTTAAGGTAATTCTCACCAAAAGTCATTGTAACCAGATTTTGCACAATCATCTCACCGAAAATCTGACATGGCATTTTCATTTTTAATTATATATACATGTGGCATACTTTATTTTCCATGTAGGATTTTATAATAAGTTGAATTATTTTCTAAGGATTTGGAAAGTGTTCTTTTAAATTATTACAATAATAGAATATTGTGTCATTGCTAAATTTCTACGGGTACTGTCGAAATATTAGCATTAATACTCTTTCGAGTACTTAACTCTTTAATTAGTTATGGTTAGAATCATTATTTTTTTCAAATCTATTAGTTAAATATATATTTTATATAATAGATAATAGGTAGATTAGTTAAATATAATAGATAGTTAAATATATATTTTATCTAGTGTCTCCATTTTCTCAATTTCTTATTTGGATGAATGACACTTGGCCCTCCTTAAAACCAATGTTCTAGATTTAATAGGGTAAATAAAGGTATTTAACTATGGTTTGGACAAAATATCTTTCTATTTCTAATTCAATTTATCTTAAAAAATCCTATAATTTAGCAGCAAAATTTCCTCCCACCCCCCCCCCCCCCCCCCTCCAAACCTAAATTTCGATCATCTCAAACTTAACCTTTCTTTTTAGTTTAATTCTTTATAGGAGTAATTTATTATTATTGTTCGACAATGTGCACTCAAAAAATTAAGAATCATTTTAAATAAAAATTACATTAATTGTTAAACAAACTCATCTTATTTTAGATATAGAAGTGCAGAAGATCTATGTGATTTCTATAAGTATTATGAATTGGTTGGAAAGTTTCTTTCCAAGATAAAATGTGAATAACTATGAGCAGAATATTAGGTACTATCTTCGCAACTAGTTTTAACTGATGTGATTGTGTGAAAATTTCTTCGTATATTGTTATTTGAGTAAATTGACATTATTAAATCTTATCTTGTTAATTCTATTCCTTACGATGTTATCACTTGCAAATAATTTAACACTGTTTTTGGTTTTCTGTTATATGTTTGAGATTGGATTAGCACAAACAAAGTTTTATTAAAACAATAAATAAACGAAAATTTTGGAGACCGAAAAATAATTTAGGAGGAGGGATGAAATTTGCTGCTAAATTATAAGATAGGTTAGATGCTTTGAATTTAAAATAGGAAGATATATTTTTCTAACCATGGTCAAACATTTAGTTTTACTTCATTAAATCTAGACCATTCATTTTGAAAAAGGAGATGGATCCGAAAATATGTGGAAGAGAAATGGGTTATGGATTAAGAGTTAGGTTAATCAACTTATTATAAAATCCTACATGGAAAATAAAGTATGCCACATGTATATATAATTAAAAATGAAAATGCCATGTCAGATTTTCGGTAAGATGATTGTGCAAAATCTGGTTACGATGACTTTTGGTGAGAATTACCTTAAGTTGAGTGACTTTATTAGTACAATTCAAAGCAAAGTGACTTTGGTCACACATTTCTCAAAGTTGAGTGACCTTTTAAGTATTTTACTCCATTTGTTTCACACCACTAACTTAGGAAAACATACTTTTTTTCTAAAGATGTTTTAAACTTACATTTTGAGGGTGTTTTCTACGGTGGAAAATTCTAAAAATAATTTCTGTTTTGATTGCCTTAAATTTTGAAAAGTATCTTATCTAAGGAAAAATACTTTACAAGAGGGAAATTAATTATCTATATAATATATAAGTTAAATCTTGAAATTAAACCAAGCCACAATATGATTTATCCATTATCCACACCTATACCTTCCGGTGTGACAGTGAGTTCAAATGGTGCACCTTCACCATTGTGTTTCCCTTCACACAAACAACCATTTGCATAATCCCTCTATCTTATTCTTCTTCAACCAACCAAGTTCCTCAGTTTCTTGGAGATGGCATGTACTCAAGAAAACAAGAAGAAAAGTTTCTCTTTTGGTTGAAGCTGTGGAAAAAGATTCAGAATATGAATTTGATCCAGATAAGGCACGTGAAGCTTTGAGAAAGCTTGATAAACAGTTTGAGTCCCTTTCAAAGAAACAAATTGACCCTCCAAAGATAAGGGGTAATCCACTTTTCTATCTCTTTATATGTCTTTGTAGCCATAGGTGTATATGAATGAATCTGTGTCTTGTGCTGCATAAATGTATGGGTTTTTCTTAAATAGTTTAAGTTTTATGCATGGATACTGTAAAAAATATTTACAATCACGTTACTTATAAGGTAATTTTCAAACTTTCTATAATAAAACTACTCCTACTAACTAGTAACATGATAAAATTGTTCGGTACCTGTTATATTCGGTAATGAATTGACAGTGTAAAAGAATCTCTATGCTGCCGGTGTATATAATCCTTTAATTAGTTGATGTCATACAGTAGTTTTTGAGCTCAACACGTTGTTTTTATATGTTCTAAGTTGCTTAAGAGGAATTTGATATGCAACAGTTATGACATACATATATTGGGTATGCGAACAAGGTCCCATGTGGAAAGTTAATACAATGTTTTTTGGGTGCAATGAGGGATTATATTAATATTAAAAATAGAAATTGTTTGGACATAGCAGGGAGTTCTCATGAGCAGCAGTGTTGCCATTTCTGGCAATATTTTTACAAGAAGCAATAGATAAAGTTCTACTAGAGCTAGTACTATTGAGATCATTCAAAAGCTAGCTAATACAGAAAGTTAATACAATTAAACATATTCTTCATGGTATGAGGCTTCATGGGAAACTTGGCCTAAAATAAACAATGTCGTACCGTGATAAGAATATCTTTGGGCAACTTAACTGGCATATGGTCAACCCTCTAGGCTCTAAACGACCAAATCATAAATATTTTGATAGTCAAGAGTATTAGTTTTTCCTTGTATAATTAGAAGTATTAATGATAAAGTTTGAATGAGAATTCATTTTAACCAATTTATGTAACCAGCTTAGTGGTTTATTAAATCCATATGCCATGTATTTACATATTTTCATAGAAAAAAGTTGGTCTAAAGGAAAAAATTAAAAAACTTCTGAATGATTTGAGATGACTTCTTAAAATTAACCGGGCAAAAGTTCTTTGTAATCATCAAACTAAGAAAGGGTGGGATTGCTCTCAGTGCGCGTGCTGGACTTTATTTCATAGCTGGGGTGAAACTTTCTTTTTTCAATCAATGGTTAGGTGAAACTTGAAACTTTTAGAAACTCCAGTTCGTAGTTGAGGTGAAACTTTGAAAACTGTTGTCTATCTTTGACCATTTTTAGTCTTGATTACCTCAAAATGTATGATGAATGTCTGCATTCTGCAAATACAAGACATTTTAGCAATCTCTAAGATTTGTCCGTATGGAAAATATGGACCTCGTTTCCTTGGACAACTTTGACGGTTGTTGCTTAAGTAAATTGAGCTATAGCTAGTACAGATCAAGGTCATGGGGCTGAGTTAAAGTTCTCTACAGACTCGTGATTCATCAGCAGTGATACTTTGACTCCTTGTCTAACCTACCTTTCAATGTTAACGTGAAAAGGAATATACACAACTTGTTACTTGGATACATAATAGGCTGCAAGGGACTGAAACCTGTTGGCCAAATCAACAACAACTACGCCTCAATCCCAAACAAGTTGGGGTCGGCCTGTAGGCCAAATGTATATAAATTAAAAGGTTCGCCTGCAAAATTATTAATCCTAAATCAAATCTATCTTCTTACATTACCTATCTCCTCCGTGCAGGTTCTTTGATCAAATGCCTCTTATCTGCTTTCTTTTTCATGTATTTGATAATTTCACCTCATTCCAAATGCCTCAAACTTATGATTGTGTTTTAATGCTTACCTTTATTAGTTCTTGCCTTAGCTTTAACCAGTCTCAAGGGTCTTCCAAGATCATCCTTAACTCCTTAATCCCCTGCCTCTCTGATTCTGGTATTGGATGTTTTCCACATACTTGTCTTTAGCTTGAACTTGTCAGGTTTCGTTGTCCGTTATTGTCAACAATGTTCAAGCTCGAATTGGTCTCATTTCATTCTTCTAATATGGAACCATGAAAGTTAATGAAATCTCTAAAAACTCTTTGTGATCTTTTCTTTTCATCCAAATGGCAGTAGGCAGATTTTAGAATGAAGTACAAGAGTGCCTTTTGCAGTTGGAATAGCCTCATTCTTTTTCTGGTTATCCTGGATAAAACATAAATGAAACTAAAAGGAAAAAAAAAAAAAAAAAAAAGCAATCTTGCTTCGCTCTGGAATTAAGATATTAGACTATTTCCCGAGAGGCATTAATGTCTATCTGTTTTCTGTATATGATTGTTAAGATGATTGAGACTAGCATGATGAGTTCGTTGATACCGAATTTTTTGAAACACTTGCAGCTACGGATCTGAACCGTGCTAGCTTCAAAATGACAGAAGAGACTAACGATCTTTCAGGATCCTTCTTCACTTCCTTAGCCTTTGGTCTCTTACTCTTCACTATTTTCTACAATATACTCTTCATCACTGTAATCAAACCAGCCATCGATGGGCCAGAAACAATTGCAGAAATAGACTTAATGCTTGAAACGCTAGAATCAGCACCGCTACAGCAGTTGTTATGGATACCTGGAGCTTTGAATGAGCTGTGATAGATAACATTGTTTGATCAAGAAAGGCTGAAGATAGAGTCATGTGCCAAGGATTAAATCTAGATGGTTCAACTTTAAGGTTCTTCGCACTTAACTCATTGTATATTTGATATTGTTTGAAGTTTTAGTGGGTTTACCGCATCTGTATCTGTGTTACGCGCTGAAAATTTTGGGTTTAGTTGAATCTATTGAAAAGAGGATGAATCTCTGCCTCTGGCTGAAGTTGCTGTACATTGCTTTTTCAGAATAAAACATATTTCAAGTGGCCTGCTTTTCATCTCATAGAGTCTTGTCTTGATTAGTCTGCTAGTGATGAAGACCCCCAAGACAGAGTGAAGTCTCGGGTATAAACTATTTATGATAGCTCACTGGAAATGATAATTGAAATACTCCCTATGTCCCAATTTATGTGTCACACTTTCCTTTTTGGTCTGTTCAAAAAAGAATGTCACATTTCCTTATTTGTCAACTATTTAATGCACTATCTCTATTTTACCTCTATTGGGCCCTACTTACTTAAAAGTCACCAACAACTTTTTTATTACTCCAATCTTATATTTCTAACTTTTTCAAGGGTAAATTTGAATATTTCCAAAGTCAACTTCCATTTCTTAAACTCCGTGCCAAGTCAAACACCGTCACATAAATTGGGACGGAGAGAGTATATTCTTATTTGCTTCTGCTTCAAGGTACTTTTATTTGAGTTTAAATTTTATGCATAATGGTGTAGCCAGTACTTGCACAATAAGGTCACTTATAACGTAATTATAAGTAAATTTCTATGATACAAATAAAAATTGCAACTATAATCGAAAATGTATTTGGAGAATAGCTTATATTTATATTATTTATACAATTACAAGGAATCTTGATGAATATAAATTATTCTTGTATTTTATTATATATTTAAATAAAATTATGAATAAATATATTTTATTCCTCTATACTTCCTAACAAATGTTGCGGTGAAAAAAATACTTAGAAAGACTTGAAAAGAGAAAGAAGCTAGAAGAAGAGAATGGTTTTTCTACGTATCAACACCATAATGCGAGAGAGAAGGTCTGACTTCTCACTACTTTTCTGCATTAACTATCACCTTCGAATTCTGCACTCTTCTAACGTTTTCAATTCCCCAGCTTGTGCATTCAAGTCTGATGGAATTTCAACAGACTAAATCCTTCAACATTCCACCAAAACCACCCGACCCCCCATTCATATTCTACATTCCCCACCACCAATAGTATCGGAAGACTCCTCGATGTCTTTCAAATCTAAGCTACTAACTTTTGAAAAATTCGGTACAACATCAACAACTGCTACTCCAGCAGACGAAGATACTGAAATGACTCTTCTTGGTACACATGATTTGATTTCTTCCAAAACGCCATCAGTTTCTTCGCTTTGTTCCAGTCTTGAAGTGATTGAGCTATCTCAAGCAGACCAACACCGGATTTATGCTCCATGGAGACACTTCCTTATTATAAAGTTATTTTATTATAAAGTTATTTGGTAAGTGTATCTCTCATGAATATCTAAAAACTAAAATCTCCCATCTTTGGAAACCATCAGAAAATATACTATTAATAGATCTAGGAAACGATTATCATATTGTAAAATTTTCAAAACTGGAAAATATGCAGAAAGTTCTTACTGATGGTCCTTGGTTCATCAATGGCCATTACCTCACTATCAGGCCCTGGGAACCAAACTTTGTTGTTGATAATGCTAAACATTTATCATCGACAGTTTGGGTTCGTCTCCCCCAACTGCCTACTGAGTTTTATGATAACGACATTTTAAAGCGTATCGGCAATAATATTGGAAAACTTTTAAAAATTGATTACTGCACCAGCACCACTCTTAGAGGTCGTTATGCGCGACTCTGTATAGATATAACTTTAGATCGTCCAGTTAAACCCTTTATTATGATTGGCTCACATAAACAACCAATTATCTTTGAGGGACAAGGTTTGCTCTGCACTTTCTGTGGGTTTTTAGGTCATGATTTGTCTTCGTGTCCTACTAATCAATTGTCAAAGATTGTAGTACAGGATTCTACTATTGATTCACAGGTAAATGCTGTTCTACAAAAGACAACTAATGCATTCGTCCCTCAACCGGATTCGCAATGGCAAATTGTGCAGTTCTCAAAGAAGAAACGTAATGTCCTGACTACTTCTTCTCAGCATACCAAGGTAGCCCCTACAACAGATAAATCAGGTACTATTTTTCCTAAAAACCCTCGTAGTAAAACTGGTAAGTACTCCTCTTCTATTCTCTCGCAACCCCCTAGAAATAAGTCTTCTGATCCTTCCAGTTATGCTAGTTTAAACAATAATTTTAGTCCTAATAAAACCTATCAACAAAAGCATAAAGGGATTGTATCCTCTAGCACGAATACTGGCCTAGCAGTTTCTTCAAATCATTTTGAAGCTCTAAATAAAATTGAAGATATCACCCCAAATATTACCTTTCCTGCTTCGACCAATGAAACACACTGTCCAACTAAGGATACTGTTTTAATTTCTCTTGCCAATAATTCTCAGGAAACAAACGTGCCTCTATCTGTAGTGGGTCCGGATTTATTAGACCCTCATTTTTTAATCAAAAATGATAATATTAAAATTCCTAATAATGACACATCATCTACACATGCACAATTGGTAAAACAAGAGAAAGCCACATCAAATATACATGCAGACAATAAGGAGCCAAATACGGACACCTCATCCTCTAAATTGCACAAGCCACCACAAATGGCAGCTCCTATTGGCCAAGTGGCCATGCACATGCAACTTACCCAATCGACTTCCTCTAATCATTATAACTTCCCCTCCACCAATCCATCTTCTCCCATGCAGTTGGATGAGCAAGCAAAAAATCCTCACACCATTCAAGATATCAGCTCATCTTCCTTAAGTAATCTTTCCCCTACCAACAATGTTTCCATTTCAACAAAGACTCTATCGGAGGAGAGTGATCCTCATTCCAGTTCTAAGGCGATTGCCACCCCAAAGAATGGCAAACAACAATCCTCCACCCAACTTCAACCCTCCACCTCCACCAATAATATTTGCAATACCTCCTCCACCACCAAATCATCAGCCCACCTCATGGCTAGAGCAGTCTCTTATAGGTCGAGCAATATCATTCAGCTTGGACATGAATGGTCAGGAAGTCATTCTAATACTTCAAAATCCAATGTTTATAACACAACTGATCACAGAAGGGATGAGACTAGCCATAGACAATTATGTTCAAAACCTGTGGATGATGAACATTCTGGACCCTCTAGCTCCAGCATTAGCTGCAGCACTCCTTCCTCATCACCACTGGAATTTTCCACAAAATTTCAATCTCCCACCTCTGGTGAACCCAATTCAGAACCTTCCCTTCTTTCCTCCACTCGACTTGAATGCTCCTCCACTCTTCTTCCAATGGGAGCCACAACCTCTCAATCAACCTGCATTCAATCCACACATGCACCCACCTCCCATGAATCCACAGGAAGAGAACCCTCCTCCTATGAACCAGGATCATGTTCCTATGATGAATCAACCACCCCATCACCCCCTTCCTCAACCAGAGGAGCCACAGGAAGAGATCCTGAACGAGGAGGAAGCACCTCCCACTGCTCAAGAACAAGAAATGGAAGAGGATACAGTGGGAATGCATCCTATACCCCAGTGATCATTCACAGAAACTTCAAACCTGTGCGTAGCAACATGCATGCTATTCCCAGAGTTGGAATACAAGAAATATATCCAAATCATCCCTCCAACGCTTCACAAATGCTCCCTGGACATAAGGCCAACTGTCAACAAAGCTGCAGGGAAATATGTAGTAGTCCTCAACCCCTCAGTGGCCAGGAACCACCTAATCTCGAAGAAGGCAGGAATTCATCTGAGGAAACATCAAACCAACCCCTTAACAATGAACTTAAAAACTAGCTTTATTTTCTGGAACATTAGGGGTGGTCATAGTGATGAATTTAGAAGGAATTTTGTGGAACTTCTTAGTATCCACAACCCTTGTTTAGTCGCTCTGCTTGAAACAAAAATGGTTACTCATGTGGCTCTTCGAAATTTCTCGGGCTTTGATAGGATGATTGAAGTCCCAGCCAGAGGTAGATCTGGAGGGATGGTAGTGCTTTGGAAATCTAGTTATCTGAATTTGTATGACATTCAAACCAAAGATCAGGATATCCATGCTATGGTTCAGGTATTACCAAATCACAAACCCTGGTTATTTTCGACTATTTATGCTAGCCCTAGGTTTAGTTCTAGACTGGAACTATGGGAAAATCTTATGCATATTTATGATGGGTATAAAGGCCCCTGGTTTATGGGAGGTGACTTTAATGAGATATTAACTCAAGCTGATAAATGTGGAGGCCGGGTATTAAATTCTAATAAGCAGTCTTATTTTTGTAATTGTTTAAATTATTGTAATCTCCAAGATTTGGGCTTTAAAGGCCCTAAATTTACTTGGTCCAACCATAGGAGATTCTCTAAAAGTTTGATTTTAGAAAGGTTAGACCGTTGTGTTACCAATGATTTATGGCTACAACTTCATCCGGATGTTTCGATTACACATCTACCTAAAACCCATTCTGACCATAATCCAATTCTTATCACACTATTCAAACCTTATCCCCCCCAAGTAAACAAACCCTTCAGGATTGAAAAATTTTGGTGTTCCCACCCAGACTTTCCTACCAAAGTTGACTTAAGTTGGTCCAATAGAACCTTAGACACAGCCATTCCTCATTTCATCTCATCTATAAAAGAGTGGAGTTCAGAGACTTTTGGTAATATCTTCCAAAATAAGAAGAAGATTTTGGCTAGGTTAGGAGGTATTCAAAATTCAGTACACTACTCTAAAAGCTATTTTCTCCAAAACCTAGAAAAACAACTTCTTCAGGAATATAATAACATTCTAATCCAAGAAGAAGATTACTGGAAAATGCGCTCTCGTATTAACTGGCTCAATGATGGAGATGCCAATACAAAATTCTATCACATCTCCGCCCTGAATAGACGCAGAACAAATAAAATTAATTTCTTTAAAGATGACAATGATAAATGGATTGATGATCATCACAAGTTATTAGACCACACCATCCAATACTTTATCAATATTTTTACTACATCTCATCTTTCAACTGATCATAATAATATTATTACTTCCTCTCAAAGTTTCCACTCCATAGATTTATCTTACCTAGACAGACCTCTTATGGAAGTTGAGATCACTAAGGCTGTCTTTTCTTTCAAGCCATACAAAGCACCAGGTCCTGATGGTCTACACCCTTTTTTCTATCAAAAATATTGGCCTAAAGTGGGCCCAACCATAATTAAATTCTGTCAGGATGTTTTCACTCAATATTCTATTCCTCCTGATATAAATAAAACACTCCTTTGCCTTGTTCCCAAGTTCCAAAATGCAAATAATCTAAAAAACTTCAGGCCTATAGGTTTGTGTAATACGGTTTACAAAATCATTACTAAAATTATTGTTAATAGAATAAAGCCTTTTCTCAATAAACTTATCAGCCCTTGTCAAACAAGTTTCCTTAAAGGAAGACGTACAGCTGATAATGCCATCATTATCCAGGAAATTATGCAGCATTTCAATAAAATTAAAGGGTCTAGAGCTAAGATGATTCTTAAAATTGATCTTGAAAAGGCTTTTGACAGACTAGAATGGTCCTTTGTTAAACGTACCTTACAATATTTTCAATTCCCTCCTAAAATCTCCAAATTAATCCTCTCCTGCATCTCCACGAGTTCAATTGCTATTATGGTCAACGGTTCCTTAACTGAATACTTCTGTCCCTCTAGAGGTATAAGACAAGGTGATCCAATGTCACCTTACATTTTTATCCTCTGTATGGAGCTTTTATCCCACTTAATCAATCACTATGTTGATTATGCACTATGGGATCCAATCCAACTAAGCCCACATGGCCCACATTTAACTCACTTATTCTATGCCGATGATCTAACTATTATGGCCAAGGCAAATACTAAAAGTGCAAATTCCATCCATCAATGCCTCTCTCTCTTTTGCAATTTATCAGGCCAAAAAATTAATAACCTTAAAACTAGACTTATATTCTCCTCAAATTGCTCTGAGGTACTCAAAATTTCCATCAGCAGCATTTTAAACTATACAACTGCCACTTCTTTTGGTAAATATCTAGGATATCCCATCCTAAATAGTAACCCTAGACCTTCCGATTATCAATATATTCTTGATTCCATGTTAACTAAATTAGCCTCATGGAAATCAAACTTCCTCACTCTTGCAGGTCGAGTTACTTTGGCAAATGCTACCCTAAATGCCATACCTACTCATACGATGCAATACCACTTCCTCCCCAAAAAAATTCTATCCTCTATTGATAGAATACAACGTAATTTTATTTGGGGATCTACCGCTAATCATAGAAAATTACACTACATTAACTGGGAAACCCTAACCCTACCGAAATCACATGGAGGATTAGGCCTTAGACAATCTATCCACAAAAACTTAACTATGCTTATTTCCCTATATTGGAGAATGATTTCTAATCCATCATAACTGTGGGCTGCTATTCTATCCCATAAATACTGCCTTACCACAAGACCCTCCCCCCCCGTCCTTTATATGGAAAAATATTCACAAAGGCCTAAATATTGGAAGAAAAGCGATAAACTGGTCTATAGGTAATGGAGCCTCTATTAATATTTGGGAAGACTCATGGATTCCCTCAATGCCACCTCTTCGAAGCTGCTTATATGGTCCTCTTCTACGCAATGAACGTAAATTCACAGTCCAGCATATGATGGATCCATTGAATTGGAATTTTCAATCACTATCCTTCGAACTACCCCCTCACATTATTTCTGCGATTAATTTACTATCTCCTATAAGTCAGCCTACTGCCATAGATAAACCATCCTGGTCTCTTACCCCGGATGGCTCCTTCAGTGTCAAAACTGCATATAACCTAATCCAAAATCTTCCCCAAATACCCTTTGATTTTAATTGGATTTGGAAACTTAGCACACCACCCAAAGTACAATTTCTCCTATGGAAAATTTTGCACAACCGCTTACCTACAAAACTTTATTTGACCCAACTAGGAATTCTCACTTATCCCCTATGCTCATTCTGTCATCAACCAGAAACTATTGCACATATTTTCCTTTTTTGTCCATTAGCATCTAATTTGTGGACTGAACTTAATGTTTCCACAAACTTCACTGCCAACCAAGGTCATTGGCTAATCGATCTCTACAAAAAACATGCCAACTCTACTTTTGATTCCATGTACGTCTCATGTAAAGAACTATTTCCTTTTGCCATTTGGCATATATGGATTAATCGAAACTCAAATATCCATCATAACAGTCATACCTTTCCCTCCCTAGCTCAAATCTTCATGCGTACTCAAGAATTTAAATTCTCCATAGGCAATGGTCATACACATAACCCTAAAAGATGCATTTCATTCTCTTGGCTGCCTCCTCTATATACAAACCTAAAATTAAATGTTGATGGTGCTATGGATCAATTAAATGGTAAAGGAGGTATTGGAGGTGTTTTTAGAAATCATAGGGGCGACTGGATACTTGGTTTCTTAATGTTAGTACCAGGTTCTCCATCTACTTACTTTGAAATACTAGCTCTCTCGGTGGGTCTTCAATTAGCAGTTGACAATAGTTTCACCAAACTAGAAATTGATACTGACGCTCTTGAAGTACTGCAACTGCTAGATTCTGATAACACTTCACATTCTGATCTTCTCCATAACTGCAGGTCCGCTCTCCAGAAGTTGGGGAATCCAGTACTCCGGCATAGTTTTAGAGAAGCAAACAGTGTTGCTCATCTTTTGGCAAAAAAAGCTCTCCATCTACATGAAAGCCATCGCTTAATGATTTACGCTCAACCACCGGAGTTTGTTTTGAATGCAATCCTTTCTGATAAAGATGCTACTATGTACTCTAGATATATTAGTAATTCTTGTAATATTTTAGCCTCCTATGGTAATATCTCTGTTCAAAATAGTAGCTCTCAAGCTACTGCTACTACTTCAGCTGCTATCAGCTCTGTACTCCAAAGTGCGCGATGCGTACCTATTAGCTAATATATATATATATATATATCTATCGTTTTCTACCAAAAAAAAAAAAAACACCATAATGCAAGATTCCATGACACGTCTTCCAAGCTTCACATCTTCGCCCTAATGCAAGAATTTTGTGACACGTCTTCCAAGCTGAATCTTCGCCATAATGCAAGTAAATGTGACACGTCCTCTGCGCTTCACATCTTCACCATAATGAGTCCTACTTATAATATATCTTGTTTTCATGGCATTACAACTTTTGAAGAAGAATTATTCTTAATAGAAGGCAATTTTCTCGTATTGAAAGTATCAAGAGGAAGAGAATAGGACATTTCTTTACTCTTTCAAGTTTGCTCCTTCTCTTGCCTTTCTTTTGAGGGGTTCAAACATAATTAGTCATTCCAATTGTGTAACTTACATCTAGTTAGACCTAGCAACTTAATAGCCATAATATTTAAGAAGTTAGAAATTTTTTAAAAAAAAAAAAATTCCCACCAAGCTTGTTACCTAAAATCAAGGAAATAAAAATTTTAAGGTGATGTGATGCAAATTTTTTTGGCAAGCCTCCCCATTAATTATCCAAAAAAGAAATTTCATATGCAGAATTGATATAGTAGCAACTTCATCCAATATATGTTTTGAAACAATGAATGAAACACAAAAATTCAAATATTCATTAAAAGAGTAGGGCGTAGGCCAATATGCATACTTTACGCATACATAATACATAAATAATTAATATACAAACATTATCTATCCAAACACAAAAATTCTTATATATAAAGTTAAAAACAAAATAAACATGTTGTATAACATGTGAATACTATAACGTTACAAAATGCATAAAAGTAAACATATGCTAAAAAATTTATCTAAATACATACCGAATACTATTTGAATACATAAAAAATAAACACATAGTATTAAATAACACGTGCATACTATATCGTTACAAAACACATAAAAGTAAATATAAGCCAATTTTTTTTCTAAACACATAATGAAAACTATTTGAATACAGAAAAAGTACACACATATATTGCATAACATGTGAATATTATGTTGTTACAAAATGCATAAAAGTAAATATATGCTAAAATATTTATCTAAATACATAACGAATACTATTTGAATACAGAAAAAATATTTATCTAAATACATATTGAATATTATCTGAATTAAAAAAAAAAAAAAAGATAACCACACATTGCATATCACATGAATACTATAAGGATGTAGAATGCATAAAAGTAAATTATATGCTAAATTTTTTATCTAATACACTCTGAATATTAAGAGTGGTTTCTTTCCAAATCATTAAGCATAGATTTCCAATCTCTAATCTCTCTACGTTGTTTCAATCTTTTCAATTGTTAAGTGTGGGATTTTCAGTGGTAAATAATTGTCACTTGGAAAAGATTATAAAACAAATTAAAAGTGCACACATGGAATAATTATTATTCTTCATTAAACATTGGCTAGAAAAAATAGCAAAATATATTATTTGTTAATATAGAGAGATTATCAATACATGTGTTTAAGATTTGATAAAATCTCCTCCCAGTGTTCATCTAGTGTATTTTCCATTCTTAGTAGTAAAATATTTCTAGTATAATTATAAGTCTTTTAAATTCTTTTTTGTTTTTGTTTTTAGCTTTTCTTACTTCATAATGGAGTAATTTATCTTTGTTGGATAGTTGATGCAACTTGATATATTTATAATACTTATTTCAGTTTTACTACATGCTTGGCCTGAAATTTTCTATATTACATTTCGCATCGTTCTGGAGTGATAGTTTACTATTCTTTACTATCAATCTTACATATTTTATCTCTAGGTTATTATCCTGCTATTTTTATAATTCTAACAGAGCAAAACTAATATATAATAACTGATAAATAAAAACTAGATTGAAATTAACTTTTATTAATCTACCATGTCAAGTACGTAATCTTATTTGCCTCAATTTTAATTCTCAGGGTGGAATTGTTGTAGGCAAGATTATTGATTTTTAGTAAAAATATTCTCACGAAGTTTTCACTACTATTTAGCACAATTCAGGCAAGAAAAATATTTCGGTTTAACTGTCACTAGTTATAAATCAATTAATCATAACATCACAAAATGATATTAATTGACAATCTCCTTATGAACAAAATATAATTGAATTAGCAATAAATAATTATTTTTTGGAGACATGTGTTTATGTCTAAATTTGGTCGTTTAGGTAAAATAATTAAATTTTTTAGAGGGTCACAAGCAATACGGTAAAATACGAAGAAAAAGTAAATAAAGTTGAGAGAAAAATAATAAGCAAGAAAGTAATAATCTTATTCCTTGAGAATAGTCGGATTCTATGTGAATCGCTTGATGTACAATGCAATGTAAGGATATGTATTTATAGTAGAGATTTATCCAGTCTTACTTATGGTAAAATACAAAGACTAATAAAGGTCATGACCCTAAACTCAAGGCGGTGGTATATACGAAATCTTAACTAGGAAACTGTGAACCCTAAGGCGCTGGGATGTATACCCTGAGTCTTACGCCTGCGCCGACTGAATGGTTGTGGCCTAAGGAGCGGGCGTGTATCCTCTGTGCCCAGTGACTTATATGTTAAGTCTAATCTCTCCAGCTGGACACGTATCCACGTAATAGTAGATAGCGTATTTTTGCCCACACAGTCCCCTCCCCTCCTCCACTTGCTGTGTGTTGTCGTAAGTAGTCAAGAAGAGAATGAGGTACGTAAAAAGAATGTGAAAAGATATCTCACTGACTTCTCGAAACTCGCAGTCTCTTTGACCGAGATCGATGCTTGATTTCTTCGAGAACCTTTTGTATCTTTATTTGATTGGTTGATGTCGATTCCATGCACCTTTACAATAGCACCTTTTACTACACCGAATCGTTTCATATCTTCAGGTCATAATTATGCTTGTTCGTTTCACACTTCATCCTTATCTTATTTCGCTTATAAATAGGGACTTCATAATAGGGGAAAATCATAAACTCTTTTTCAGAAAAATACTCGACTTCTCTAAAGTTTCCTTATGAAATAATAGTCTTTCTTTTTCAAAAATATTTGCCTTTGATCCTGGTTTGATATTCTCAGAATAACTCTTTCATCTAGAATGGATGGTGCATGAGAAAATTGTAAGCAAAAGACCTTCCACAATTTTCTTCCTCCGTTTCTCCATCATCGACTGGATGATCGGAGTCCTCCTAGTCATAAAGTTCGATCAGGATTCTAATGACGTACTTCGAAATTTCTTCATTGCGGCATGTGCACTGATTACAGGGTGCTTTTCTTCTAACACGGTGGTTGCTGTGATATTCTTCTTGTAATGCGGAGCTCCCCAGTAGAAGAATGCCAACCTAGCAGGACCTCTGCATCTGCTAGTCTTTTGGCTCTATGGGATAAAAAGTCCAGAGATAGCGCCATTTGAACGAGGAGTGAGTCTCCAACGGTACTTTCTCCTTCTCCAGGCGGTTGATGTTCAATAAAATTCAAAAGAACTGTGGCAGTCAGGGTGGCCATATAGCTCTGCCCTGTTTTGCGGTTTGGAGGTTTTGTTTGCTTTCGATCGTCTAGAGAAAAGGGGAAACATGATGTTCCTGTGGCCGCTGATGGTTTCCACATTGGTGTCCCTCCAAGAGATTCCAAATAAAACTTTCGGTCCGCATGCTGTTTCTCCACTGTTCCACAGAGGGGTTCCTCAGTTGGATTGATTTTCCAACTCCCGTGACGCAGTGTCATAAAGATGTTGCTGCTTGGGTATTATTGAACCCCAAAAATTACCCTTTCTTTAGAAAAGATAGGGTTCGGGTATAATGTTCAACAAAATGGGACTCCAAAGGGCTTTCTTTGGAGTCGCCACCTAATTTAGGAGAATTAGGAACCAATTAATTAAATAGTGCGTGCAAGCACTCCGTTTTAAGGAAAATGGTCTTTTCAGAGATTCTAAGTAAGAGGTTCAATTACTTTCGAAAGAAGATTTCAATTTGAAAGCACTTTCGAAAATCCGTAAAATTACGGTTAATCCTTCGGTTTTCACAAAATAGCTCTATAAATGCAAGTTTACAAAGTTTAGTTCAAAAAGCTTTAAAATTAATGCTATAATCTAAGATTGTAATAAATTACGCTTTAAATAAATATGAATTTAAATGTAATAATAATAATAATAATAATAATAATAATAATAATAATAATAATAATAATAATAATAATAATAATAATAATAATAATAATAATAATAATAATAATAAATGTATTTTGGGAAGAGATAAGGAAATTAATTAACGTAGAGAAAATCTCAATTGAAGTTGCAATTTAAGAGATTTGAAACAAAGTTACTACTTTTATTATTTCCAAATTTTATTGCACGCACTATTTAACTAAAAGGTTCGAAATTCCTAAGTAAGATGGAAATTCAAAAGAAATAAATATTCGCAAACTAACTCAATAAATAAATAGACATTCATTCATAAATCAAATAATTTATTCTATAGCAAGCAATTATATGGGAAACTCCTATAGACATGGATTTCTAAGTATGGGAAAAGAGGAGGTTTAGAAGAAGAACCCAGAAATTGATAAACTCATGGGAGCCTTGAAATTTTTTAATTTTATACAATTATATGCCCATGAGCCTAAGTTAGAATAGGCGGCTCAACAAAGCACTTTCTATGATCTTCGCTTCTTGAATCTTGAGCCCGGACTCGACCCCAAGCGGCTCCAATGCAATGCGTTTCCCATTTGTGAGTTTATCCAACTCGTCCCAATAATTTATTATGCAAAGAAAATGGGGATAAGAAATTAGTATATGAACAATGTATATCTTAGGGACAAAAGGGATGAATGTATTCAAGAAATATATATATGCATTCACGCAAAACTTAGTATTTTAGGGCAAATACTATCATGGACACTTCCAGTACCATATTTAAAGAGAAATGAGAACGGCTGTTATCATTTATGTACTCACTTATGCATTATAGCTTACCAAGGTAAAATATTTATGCAAAGGACAACTAATACCAGCAACGAAATCAACATTGGCTAAATAATACACTGATCCAGATAGTTTAACAATCTCTTTGACCACTATGCCTACTAATATACCAGTAAAGAAGACCAAGCAGGAATCATTAAGAAAAGAAAGAATTCAAATTTTAGCTTCAGACACACTTATTTTATAAACAGCCAAGAATCGCATGTGCACTCTATTAACCAAAAAGGCCTAAAGTGTCTACCATTCTTATCAATAAATGAATTCTTACAACCGCGAATATGCAGATAAAACTGACTTTTTAACACCATTTTATTGTATTAAAGTAAGCAGCTTCAGTGCAGACATAAACAAAATTTCAAGAGCACAAGTTCATTCCTCATGAGGAATATTCAGGGACATTTTGGGATTCTATTTCACACGCAGCAAACCAGAAGAAGCATGAGCAAAATCAGGCCTCGCAACTATACCCTGAACTGAACTAAAAAAAAAAATCACTAAGCACAACTTCTGCCTACCTTTGACACCAACCAGACATCCTATAGGCTATCTGAAAGGACCTACTAGCACCTAGATCACTGCTGCATTCGCAACTCTTACAAGACCATCCGAGAATAGACAATGAGAAGCCTCCACTGGCCTGCTACATCTCTTTCTAATTAGGCAAAGAACCAGGACACATGCAGCTCCTTACTTCTCACAAGACAAGCTCATAAACCTAAACATCTACTAATGGCCTGCCCACAACTTCCAGCACCTGCTAACAACTATACATACAAACACTATCACACCTCCCTGAAACTGTCCTGAACCAAAACAAACCATTGAACATCCCTCACACTCACAAACAAACCTCTGCACCATTATGCCTGCAGACTAAACAGAGCAGCCTTCACACCTGAACATAGCAGCACACACAGGTTCTCATCCAGGCACAAATACACACCAGACTACTCTCACCCTTACCAACTCCAAGGCTCTCTTACTGAACTAACTACCAGGCAAAAGAAACTAATCCTGAAGCCTCTTCCAACACCCTACTAAATCTCCATACACTCCCTGAATCTGCACCTCAACTTACCAATCTGGAAGCAATAACAAGCCCTGCAACATTCACAACCTAAACAGGCACCCTAAACTACACTTCTAATACACAGCAACATACACTTGCTCACCTACACACTGAACCTTCTTCCTCCCTCGCGAACAACATCAGAACACCAAGAACAGCCCCTGCACACTTTCATCACCTCACACACACACTCTACTTCTATATCAGCCCCTACAGGCCTCCCTGAATTCACCAAAACAGACCCTACATACTCCCTCTTTCTCACAATACTTCACAAATGCACCAGGAACCAAGCATACTACTCTGAACCTTCTACAGCTACTTGTAGCTATCAAAACAAACCTCAATCATCTCTGAAAACCACCAGGATCATAAACTAAACACCTGCAAACTATACTAAACACCTTCATGCATACTAGGCCTCCTCTAACTGCTTGAACATCTCTAGGACCACCAAAACACAAAACTTGAGCACCTGCAAACCAACAGAGCAGAACCTACCTATACCCTCACATTCCTGATTCCTACTATCAGAATCTAGACCAACCTGCTGCAACAACTACACCATCTGCAACTAAAACCAAGCCCCTTTCACACCTGAGCTTTCTCACACATACATCCTGACTAAACTAAGCAGAAGCAAACATTCCAACTTCCTCTTGAACACCCTACACCTCTAGTACTATACATCACCAGAACAGACCCCTAAACAAAATGCAAACTAAGCATATACCTCCCTGGACAAACCCCTTTTTTCTTAAAAAAAAAAAAATCCTATAACCAAACTGACATGCATCAATACCTTCAGCACCTGGGAAACACTCATACCACCTCTGAAAACATCCCAAATAACCCCTACGCACCCTCACTGCCTGGAAACCTAAATGAAAAACAAGCTGAAGGAAACTGCAGCTTAAACTCCACCTTATACCTTCACAAAACAGCATTGAACCAGGAACACCTTACCAAAGACAATATCAGACATATATTTCATTATAAATTTACAATAGGGACACAAAAGGGTGAAGATTGATTCTGAACACATCATACCTGAGATTTTTAGGCAGCCAAGATTCATTCTTTTTTTTTTACTCAAGAAAAAGGAAAATTTTGTACTTTTGGAAGATCCATTTTATGACTAAGGAAGCCTGCTCTCATCCAAACTCACTCAAGCTTCAAAAGTAGGAATCAAGCATTTTAGCTCTTAACACTTTAAATGGGAGGCCTCTCTAATCAACACCAGTAGCCAGCAGAAAGATAACTTCTTTAATTTGCACAAGTGCGGGGTACAATATCATGGCTAGCTAATTACTCAATATTTCAGTTGTTAAGCTATACATATCTCAAATTTATCATGGGACAGATTGAAAATTTAAAACTAGATGACTGCACATAAAGAGTGTTAAACAAGATTCTTAACTAACCAACGCATATTAAAAGAAACGATGATTGAATCGTTATTTTAAAAAAAAATTCAACCTAGGAAAACAACATTTTACTTAAATACAAACAGAACAAATCAAAGAAAAAGACACCAAAGTTAAGAAATTACCTCTTGTAGCGCAGCGAACAGGGGTGAGGATCCGAGGAAATGCGAATCGAGTAAGCGTCGACTCAAACACAAGTGACGACTCGAACAAGGTCGACAGTTCGACTAACGAAAAAGCGATACCAAAACCAAAATCCAACAGGAATAATAACACTGGGTATTTTTTGAAAGCTAAAAAAAAACTGAGAAAATCAAGTATTCATGGTTTTCTCTATCACGACTGCCTCTTCTTTCTTTATAAAAATGAACCCCCCCCCCCCCTCCTTAAAAAAAAGGAACAAAATCAGCATTTATACGTCCCAAGGCTAGGGTTTCTCCTCTCCTTTTGAAATTCAAATTTGGCTAAAATGGACATTTCTCATGTGGGATAAGGGAGAAAACAGTCCATTCCCATAAAGATTGTACCGTTTTCTTCTTATCCCCAAAGATTTGCCCGTTTTGAACCAAATCGACGATGCGGATTAGACTCGTACAAGATCAACGGGTAAAAACCTTCCAGCTAAACTTCGTACGGAGAAGAAGACAAGGATGACAAGGATTTGTCGTTTTGGAACTGAGATTTACGCGTTTTGGATTTGAAATTGGAATTTGAGTCGCGGGTAATTGGTTTCGAATAGTTTACCAGGTCTTTGGAACTGAATTGGGGAAAACCATTTTGTCATTAAGTTATTTATGCAGGTGGGTAAGGTTTGAGGCTGTGCCTTACGTTTTTAGCCATTTCCTTTTGAAAATAGCAATTTTGTTAAGTTAATTATAATTTTAACCCTCTTAATTAAATAAATTTTTTAACTTAATATTAACTTAAACTTCGGGACAAAATTGGGTGTCAACAGCTGCCCCTCTTTACCCGAAAAGGATGAAAGAGTTTTCAGGGTGAAGAAGTTGACGGGAAAGCCAATTTTGTCACGACAAAGCCAAAGACTTTTGATTCCAAGAACCAAAAGGCGAGGCTTATGGCCGAACTCCGTCTTCGAGTTGCCTACATATCTCGGGCTGAAAGAGAATCAGGCCATATGTAGTTCAACGACACTTAGATATAAAGACTCGCACGATTGATAGAAAAGACGCACGAATAGGAAAGAATTCAAACTGACTCCTAATCCGGAATGAAAGATTAGGTAAGAATTTGCTTGTTCGAATACGATTCTTCAGATCCTTGTTGACGAGTCTAGCTCATATCAACGATTGCCCCAGTTCACTGCTAAGAAAAAGTTCCACGTTATGCTCCAAATGTTGCTGCCTTGCTGCTAAAATTCTGTAACAATCTCAACAAACAGTAAGCGAACAACTGCTAATAAACCGTAATAATTGGAATAAAAAAATTAAATAAATAAAGTGATAACACAAAATTATAAATGCGGGTTGTGATATCATCAATAAGTTCTTCCTTCGATCAACTGACAAGGTGCTCCGCCCGGGGAACCTCTAGGCTGATCATTATTCTTAAACAGTAAAGCAAGACAATAAGTAAAGCGGGTACGAATTGCAGAATATAAGGTTGTTACAAAATAAGTCGACTAACGAGACATAATGCCTCAAGTTGACTTGGCTAGTCTATACCCTACGCGGGTAACATAACGTTTATTTATAAGGCAAATGAGCCTAAAACATTCAATTATAAGGCGAACGAGCCTAAAACGTTCAATTATAAGGCGAACGAGCCTAGAACGTCCAATTATAAGGCGAACGAGCCTAAAACGTTCAATTATAAGGCGAACGAGCCTAAAACGTCCAATTATAAGGCGAACGAGCCTAAAACGTTCAATTAAAAGGCGAACGAGCCTAAAATGCATAAGATAAAGCGAAAAATAAAAAACTTATTAAAGTGGGTACTTCTTCAAACTTAGCAATATCTGCAAATCACAACAATGGAATTTTAGTAAGTGTTATCATAGTGAAATAGAAATGAATCTTCTTTCAGCAATTTCCAAGAATTATAGGATATAGAAATGCCGCCTTTCGGCAATAAACTATGATAAAGCATAATGCTTTCATGATCTAGTGGCAGTTTGCGATTTAATCTTGAATTGTGCTCGAATCACTTGACAAAGCAAATGAGACGTCCAGTCTTGAAGCATCCAATGTTCTAAAGCGACTTGAAGTAAATCTGCATATCCGATTTACGGGTGGATGGACCCGTATCATTAATTTATAAGGCAAACAGGTTTAAAACATTCAATTATAAGGCGAATGAGCCCAAAACGTTCAATTATAAGGCGAATGAGCCCAAAACGTTCAATTATAAGGCGAACGAGCCTAAGACGTTCATTTATAAGGCGAACGAGCCTAAAATGTTCAATTATAAGGCGGACGAGCCTAAAACATTCATTTATAAGGCGAACGAACCTTCAATTAATTGTAACCTGCAAAATAAAGTTGCAAATTGAATTAATTAAGGTAAGATAATGTAAAACAAATAAGCAAAGCTAGGTCGTGTTGCTTGTATTGATAATGTTGCACAACGTTGAATGCTGCCTTCGGTCCATATTGAAACCGATGTTCAATTCCTGCAAAATTTAAAATAAATGCGTTGGAAAGCGAGTGAATAATAAAGCAAAGACTATAATGGAAAAGAAAGAAATAGATTCGCTCTGCATATGCGGCAAGGCGAATGATCTTTGAGAAATTGATAATTGCTAGTTCTTCTCATTCTACTGCTTTTGGAATTCCTGCATCCAAAGAAAAATCGTGAGTTCGGAAAGATGGGCCCAAAAGCCTCAACATTTTGTTTTGCTCCTTCTCTCTTTATGCTGAACTTTGCAGTAGCACCAAAACGAATTTGCCCCTGTTTTCAAAGAAAAAGCTGTTAGTTTTTGAACAAATAGTGGTTGGCCTGATTGAACACCTAATGCGGCTTCAAATCTGCATCTTCTTGTATGGAAATCAGATGTCTTGCTGCTGTGAGAGTCTGATACCCTTGAAATTCTTCTTTTGTGCAAAAGATATCATCCAAAATTGATTTGGCTTGGCTTATTTGAAAAATGGATTTTCATTGATTTCGGGATTAAAACCCAATAAAGGGTACAAGATAGCTCATTACATAAAACTTCAAAAATAGTAGGAAAACATAAGATAGTCGGGCAATGATGCCATTTCAACAAACAAAGTGTTGTCATTTGATCTTATTGTTAAGCTTCACGCTTCCTTTTCAAATGCCTTGGTGCCAATTTTGATGAATAACCTTTGATGATAATTGCATTTGCTGCTGGAGGATCACAATTGCTTGCTTGCCCTTGCTTCACACTTATCTTGCCATTTTCAATCATATTCTGGATTTTGTGCTTAAGTGCCAAACATTCTTCTGTGTCATGGCCTTGAATATTTGAGTGGTATGCACACCTCTTTGATAAATCAAATCCTTGAGGCGGATTCTCAGGAATCCATCCCTTCCTTGCTTGCAATAGTCCTTCTGCTTTCAATCTCTCAAATATGGCTAACAAGGATTCATATAAAGGAGTGAACGTACGAGGTCTTAGCTTCTTCGTGCTTTGATGATTAGATTGTGCCTGATAAGATCGATGCTGACGACTTGAATTCTGCATATCATGATTGTAGTGCACTTGCGAAGGCTGGGAGTCTTGAATATTTTCAGGTGCATCAGAACAATTGAAAACTGGCACTGTAGTGTCATAGTCAATCAACCTTCTGGTTTGAAACTTTTCTTCCAAAATCTTTGCATACCGGATTAAACTGGGAAAATCCTTTAAATTGGCAAAAAGTAGCTTTTCATAAAATATGTCTTCTTGAAGGTCAATGAAAGTTGCTATCAGCTCATCTTCAGGCAATGGAGGATGCATCTTAGAAGCCTCTAGCCTCCATCTCACAGCAAACTCTGCAACAGACTCATGCGGCATCTTCTTGATTTTGAGCATATCAATTAGATAAGGATCTCTTACCATGTTGAACTTGTATTGTTCCACAAAGTCTCGAGCCATGTCTTCCTATGTGTGCCATTTGGTAAAATCTTGCTTAGTATACCATGCAAGTGCCATTCCTGATAAACTCTGAATAAACAATCTCATACGCAAAGCTTCATCCTTGCCAATTCCAATTAATCTGCTGCAATAATCTTTCAGATGTGCATAGGGGTCCCCTTTTCCATTGAAAGTGTTAAATTTTGGTATCTTGTACCCACTTGGAAGCTCAATGTCCGGGTGAATGCATAAGTCTTCATAGCAGAAGCTCTGAATATTCCTAGAGCGCAATTCTTTTACCATGATCTTTCTCACAATCTGTTCATCCATATTGCGAGGATAAGTTGTCTCAACTTCTTTCTCAGGCAATTCTTGTGAACGCACTATCAACTGATTTGATTGACCCCCCACAACAGGCATAGTGATAAAAGGTGGGTATAAAGTTGCAGCTGGCCAAGCATTTGGATTGATAAGATATTCTTGTGGGATTTGTGGATATATAGTACTTATAGGCATTGGGTAATTAGGCATTGTTAAGTAAGGTGGATTGGAGGTAAAGCTTGTATTTGGCAAAGGTTTGCTAGTGTTGACAGAGTTGACAATCCTATTCCTTTGGACCACATGTTCATCAACATCATCATTCTGCGCTTGCAAGATACCCATACCCGAATTGGTTGCCTGAAGCTGCTTTGCCAAGTTGTTTCGTCCTTGATGCAGATTCTAAGCCATTTCAGTGTTCAATGCTAGCTAACCTTTAACAAATGAATTCTACACATTGAGCAAAAGTAAGTTAATACGTAAAATGATAATGCATGCATAAAATTTCAAATGTAAAATAGGCCATTAGGCCGAATGGATGGGACCAAAATCCCGACTCAACACGTGAGTAAAATATTTAAGAGTTCGAAACTCAATGATCAACAAAATTTGATTTTAAAGACGCGAATTGAGGAAAACAAGAAATTTTTTACTAAATTAGTATGCGTGCTCGACCATTTTGACACAAATTTCTAAAATGGTCGGCTTATTTGAACATCAATGCTTTGCTCGACTATCGATTCTTCCTTGCAAAACAACAATCTGCACCAATTCATAGAAAACCCGCTTCTAATAACTATGAAATCAACATCAATGTCTTCAATTTTCCTTTGCACAATTTTGCCCCATTTATAACTTCAACATCTCAACTTGCTTTGCGAAATTGCCCCAGTTATGACTTCAACATTTCAACTTGTTTTGCAAAAATTGCCCCAGTTATGACTTTCAATACTTCAAATTGCTTTGCAAAGCTGCCCCAGTTGCAATATCTCACGTCTTCTACTTGCTTTGCAAAATTTGCCCCAGTTTCTATCTTTGGGAAAATTAAAATTTAAATACTAAAGGGTCGAGCCCGATGGAGGAGCCTACGTATCCCTCCTTGGGAATCAGACCGTGCGTAGTTCTGCTTACATAGAAGAGATTTTCTAAATGATGGTGTAACCGAAACTCGATATGAGTTGCCTACATTTCCCACCTTGGGAAACCGGTTACAGTAGTTTGCTTACATAGAAATAAATTCAAACATTCATAATTTGATATTCTTTCTTTTCTTTTAACAAACTAACAAAAGAAAAATACAATAGTTACTTCTTAATAATGAAAATGAACTAACTTCTGCTTCTGCAACTCTACTGCTTTTCTGGAACTTAATAGGTGCCTAAATGCCCTTCTTCGAGGGATCTCCGTTTGCATATGGAAAGATTGCGACAAAAGGTTTGCCAGTGCCGTCTGTTGGTAGAACCTTGACCTGGCCAGAGTTAATCAAGCTTTCAACTTTCTCCTTAAAGGTAATGCATTCCCCAATATAATGCCCATGCATTCCTGAATGGTAAATACAGAATTTTCCAAAGTTCTCAGGCTTAAGTGACCGACATGATTTTGGTTCTATAGGATGTACCAAATTGAACTCCTTGAGCCTTTCAAATAGTCGTGTGTAAGATTATGGGAGCCGTGTGAATGCGAAAGCAGATCTTTTGGCATGGTTTGACTGTGAACTTGGATTGACAATTACTTGCGCATTGGCACTAGGTTCCCCTGCTATGGCTGACAAAGGTTTTGACATGACAGCTTTTCCTTTGTCTTTGGACTGTGCCTCAACCAATTCACACTTTCTCTTGTCAGAAATTATTGCAACCGGCTCTACTTGAAGCTCTGGAGATTTTCTTTTCAATGGACTGCCCTTTGCCAGAATCGGGTTCGAGAATTTATAATGCGCGACAAAGTCCCGGGCTAGTGTATCCCAATTGTCCAATTTCCAAGGACCTCGTATCGCAAACCATGTCAAAACTTGTTCCTTAAGTGTCCTAGCAAACATCATCAACTTGGTTTCATTGCTTGGTCCATACCTTGCGACCCAGCCAAGGTATGCTTTCAAGTGATCACGAGGATTTCCTGTCCCATCATACATTGGTGGATCAGCATTCTCATCTATCATTGTGCCATTGCTATCTTTAGCATTGGGAAGCTCTTTCCCGTTGCTTTTCTCATTGCTCGTCTTTAAGAAGCCACCAAATTCCTTTTCCAACAGGAATGCATGCAAATTAGGGAACTGTTGAACATCACACTCAAATGCTGGAGCTACTTGCATTGTAGGAGGTGCAACAGTATAAATAGGAGCAACAGGAGCACTTGGTCCTGGGCTTGGCACGTTACGCACTGGGTTGCGAGCATCCATGAACGCGATAACCAATTCAGTAAGGCTATTGAGTCTCTTTTCCAAACTTGTTACGGTTGCTTCAAGCTTGTTAACCTTGTCTTGGTGGGATCCATCATTTCCAGTCAAGTCAATCACGACATTTTGACGAGCCATATGTCCTGATCTTGATGTTCAAAATAATTAACCCTTTAGCAACGCATACCGAATTTAATAAAATTTATTAAAGATGAAACTGATGGATCAACTTATTCCAAAATGGAGAAATTGAAACCGTACTGAAAAAAACCCAAAATTTTAAGCAAGACACTCATTTTGTTAAAGCAAACCAGATGTGAAAATGCTTGTTTAATTCTGAAGTTATTTTCAAAAGTAACACACTTGTGAATACTTTAGAATATGACGCTAAACAATATTTTGCAAAATGACAAGAACGGGTTTAAGATAAACAAAATAATATTTGAAAGCCATTTTAAAATAATAGTATGCATGAATTCAGATGATAGATAAATGATTTCATAAAGCAGTCAACTTTAAAGATAAGTTGAAGTAACATAACATTAATCTTACCATACCGCTGAACAAATTCAATCACTGCGCAATCAGTGCCAACAAATTTCAAGCAAGATGCACATATTTAGCAAGTAATCGCATATTAGACAGACAATTTGACATGTGGCAAACACAAGTAGTTGAGCGTAAATAAAGATCCAGGCGCGTCCTACCCTGTAAAGTACCTCTTTGTGCCAGAGGTGGGCCTAAGACGCCAGATAGGTGATAACGAAAAGTAGTCCAAGCCGGTTTTGCAATAATCGAATTTAGAGTAAGAGACAATAACAATAATAATTTCTCTTTCATTATAACTTGATTTTGAGTACATCATTGTTACATAAAAATAGAAGGTGCCGGACATAATTAAAATACATCGCTTTGAGTACAATAAAAATAACTGCTATAACTATGCTGCATCAGGCTCGAGGAGGCAATGGAACTGAAGTGCAGGCCTGTTTCGATCAATCCTTGCTTGCATAATCGGTGTAATTTCTCACATCTGGTCCCAAATGTCGTTTACATCAAAAAAAAACTAGCTTGAATCAAACATCGATCAAATGGATCGAACATCTTATCGTCCTTTCGACATCTCTTGCCCCTAACTTGTTATCTTCTTGCAAGTATCTTCTCAATTTCAACTTGATGACTATTTGAATACCTCTTGAATTCAAGTGTCTTCTAGTCTACAAAATTAATAAAAGTATTCTAAATTTAATTAATTGCAAAACTTGGCTTGGACTGGAAGTTCCGTTATCACATAAACACATAATATGCACTGTTGTTGGGTTTAAACCCGTCAACGAAAAAGGGCAGTTTTCCTAACTATGGAGGCGGTACCAAGGACCGGGTCCAATCTAAGGCTTATGCATGCATGTTCCTAACGAAAACTCTAGAGTGGGTTTACTAGACACAAGGCTGTTTTGAGTGGCAAGCGGTCACGCGGTAGTAAAACTATCCGCTCACCCCGCAGGTACGCGCACTCTTTCTTAAAGGGTTTTTTGTGAGTTGCGGGTGTATATGCATACACCTCGCGGGTATAAGTAACAATGAAGAAGCTCCCAGGAATGGGGGAAATATGAACGGAATGCCAGTTTAATATGTGCGCAAATAAAAGTGTAGTGACATGCTTTCAGTGACAAACAATTGCAAATAATCAAATTAACTAAACATGCTATTTCGCAAACACTAAACAAATAAAGAGTTATCTTGTGAAAACCTTGCGGTTAGAACCTTAAGGTATCCCCAGCGGAGTCGCCACGCTGTTGAACCCCAAAAATTACCCTTTCTTTAGAAAAGATAGGTTTCGGGTATAATGTTCAACAAAATGGGACTCTAAAGAGCTTTCTTTGGAGTCGCCACCCAATTTAGGGGAATTAGGAATCAATTAATTAAATAGTGCGTGCAAGCACTCCGTTTTAAGGAAAATGGTCTTTTCAGAGATTCTAAGTAAGAGGTTCAATTACTTTCGAAAGAAGGTTTCAATTTGAAAGTACATTTGAAAATCCGTAAATGCAAGTTAATCCTTCGGTTTTCACAAAATAGCTCTATAAATGCAAGTTTACAAAGTTTAATTCAAAAAGCTTTAAAATTAATGCTAAAATCTAAGATTGTAATAAATTACGCTTTAAATAAATATGAATTTAAATGTAATAATAATAATAATAATAATAAATGCATTTTGGGAAGAGATAAGGAAATTAATTAACGTGGAGAAAATCTCAATTGAAGTAGCAATTTAAGAGATTTGAAACAAAGTTACTACTTTTATTATTTCCAAATTTTATTGCACGCACTATTTAACTAAAAGGTTCGAAATTCCTAAGTAAGATGGAAATTCAAAAGAAATAAATATTCGCAAAATAACTCAATAAATAAATAGACATTCATTCATGAATCAAATAATTTATTCTATAGCAAGCAATTATATGGGCATGGATTTCTAAGTATGGGAAAAGAGGAGGTTTAGAAGAAGAACCCGAAAATTGATAAACTCATGGGAGCCTTGAAATTTTTTAATTTTATACAATTATATGCCCATGAGCCTAAGTTAGAATAGGCGGCTCAACAAAGCACTTTCTATGATCTTCGCTTCTTGAATCTTGAGCCCGGACTCGACTCCAAGCGGCTCCAATGCAATGCACTTTCCCATTTGTGAGTTTATCCAACTCGTCCCAAAAATTTATTATGCAAAGAAAATGGGGATAAGAAATTAGTATATGAACAATGTATATCTTAGGGACAAAAGGGATGAATGTATTCAAGAAATATATATGCATTCACGCAAAACTTAGTATTTTAGGGCAAATACTATCATGGACACTTCCAGTACCATATTTAAAGAGAAATGAGAACGGCTGTTATCATTTATGTACTCACTTATGCATTATCGCTTACCAAGGTAAAATATTCATGCAAAGGACAGCTAATACCAGCAACGAAATCAACATTGGCTAAATAATACACTGATCCAGATAGTTTAACAATCTCTTTGACCACTATGCCTACTAATATACCAGTAAAGAAGACCAAGCAGGAATCATTAAGAAAAGAAAGAATTCAAATTTTAGCTTCAGACACACTTATTTTATAAACAGCCAAGAATCGCATGTGCACTCTATTAACCAAAAAGGCCTAAAGTGTCTACCATTCTTATCAATAAATGAATTCTTACAACCACGAATATGCAGATAAAACTGACTTTTTAACACCATTTTATTGTATTAAAGTAAACAGCTTCAGTGCAGACATAAACAAAATTTCAAGAGCACAAGTTCATTCCTCATGAGGAATATTCAGGGACATTTTGGGATTCTATTTCACACGCAGCAAACCAGAAGAAGCATGAGCAAAATCAGGCCTCGCAACTATACCCTGAACTGAACTAAAAAAAAATCACTAAGCACAAGTTCTGCCTACCTTTGACACCAACCAGACTTCCTATAGGCTATCTGAAAGGACCTACTAGCACCTAGATCACTGCTGCATTCACAACTCTCACAAGACCATCCGAGAATAGACAATGAGAAGCCTCCACTGGCCTGCTGCATCTCTTTCTAATTAGGCAAAGAACCAGGACACATGCAGCTCCTTACTTCTCACAAGACAAGCTCATAAACCTAAACATCTACCAATGGCCTGGCCACAACTTCCAGCACCTGCTAACAACTATACATACAAACACTATCACACCTCCTTGAAACTGTCTTGAACCAAAACAAACCATTGAACATCCCTCACACTCACAAACAAACCTCTGCACCATTATACCTGCAGACTAAACAGAGCAGCCTTCACACCTGAACATAGCAGCACACACAGGCTCTCATCCAGGCACAAATACACACCAGACTACTCTCACCCTTACCAACTCCAAGGCTCTCTTACTGAACTAATTACCAGGCAAAAGAAACTAATCCTGAAGCCTCTTCCAACACCCTACTAAATCTCCATACACTCCCTGAATCTGCACCTCAACTTACCAATCTGGAAACAATAACAAGCCCTGCAACATTCACAACCTAAACAGGCACCCTAAACTACACTTCTAATACACAGCAACATACACTCGCTCACCTACACACTGAACCTTCTTCCTCCCTCGCGAACAACACCAGAATACCAAGAACAGCCCCTGCACACTTTCATCAACTCACACACACACTCTGCTTCTATATCAGCCCCTACAGGCCTCCCTGAATTCACCAAAACAGACCCTACATACTCCCTCTTTCTCACAATACTTCACAAATGCACCAGGAACCAAGCATACTACTCTGAACCTTCTACAGCTACTTGCAGCTATCAAAACAAACCTCAATCATCTCTGAAAACCACCAGGATCATAAACTAAACACCTGCAAACTATACTAAACACCTGCATGCATACTAGGCCTCCTCTAACTGCTTGAACATCTCTAGGACCACCAAAACATAAAACTTGAGCACCTGCAAACCAACAGAGCAGAACCTACCTATACCCTCACATTCCTGATTCCTACTATCAGAATCTAGACCAACCTGCTGCAACAACTACACCATCTGCAACTAAAACCAAGCCCCTTTCACACCTGAGCTTTCTCACACACACATCCTGACTAAACTAAGCAGAAGCAAACATCCCATCTTCCTCTTGAACACCCTACACCTCTACTACTATACATCACCAGAACAGACCCCTAAACAAAATGCAAACTAAGCATACACCTCCCTGGACAAACCCCTTTTTTCTTAAAAAAGAAAAAAACCCTATAACCAAACTGACATGCATCAATACCTTCAGCACCTGGGAAACACTCATACCACCTCTGAAAACATCCCAAATAACCCCTACGCACCCTCACTGCCTGGAAACCTAAATGAAAAACAAGCTGAAGGAAACTGTAGCTTAAACTCCACCTTATACCTTCACAAAACAGCATTGAACCAGGAACACCTTACCAAAGACAATATCAGACATATATTTCATTATAAATTTACAATAGGGACACAAAAGGGTGAAGATTGATTCTGAACACATCATACCTGAGATTTTTAGGCAGCCAAGATTCATTCTTTTTTTTTTTACTCAAGAAAAAGGAAAATTTTGTACTTTTGGAAGATCCATTTTATGACTAAGGAAGCCTGCTCTCATCCAAACTCACTCAAGCTTCAAAAGTAGGAATCAAGCATTTTAGCACTAAGCTTAACACTTTAAATGGGAGGCCTCTCTAATCAACACCAGTAGCAAGCAGAAAGATAACTTCTTTAATTTGCACAAGTGCTGGGTACTAATATCATGGCTAGCTAATTACTCAATATTTCAGTTGTTAAGCTATACATATCTCAAATTTATCATGGGACAGATTGAAAATTTAAAACTAGATGACTGCACATAAAGAGTGTTGAACAAGATTCTTAACTAACCAACGCATATTAAAAGAAATGATGATTGAATCGTTATTTTTTAAAAAAAAAAATCAACCTAGGAAAACAACATTTTACTTAAATACAAACAGAACAAATCAAAGAAAAAGACACCAAAGTTAAGAAATTACCTCTTGTAGCACAGCGAACAGGGGCGAGGATCCGAGGAAATGCGACTCGAGTAAGCGTCGACTCAAACACAAGTGACGACTCGAACAAGGTCGACAGTTCGACTAACGAAAAAGCGATACCAAAACCAAAATCCAACAGGAATAATAGCACTGGGTATTTTTTGAAAGCTAAAAAAGAAACTGAGAAAATCATGGTTTTCTCTATCACGGCTGCCTCTTCTTTCTTTATAAAAATGAACCCCCCCCCCCTTAAAAAAAAGAAACAAAATCAGCATTTATACCTCCCAATGCTAGGGTTTCTCCTCTCCTTTTGAAATTCAAATTTGGCTAAAATGGACATTTCTCATGTGGGATAAGGGAGAAAACAGTCCATTCCCACAAAGATTGTACCGTTTTCTTCTTATCCCCAAAGATTTGCCCGTTTTGAACCAAATCGACGATGCGGATTAGACTCGTACAAGATCAATGGGTAAAAACCTTCCAGTTAAACTTCGTACGGAGAAGAAGACAAGGATGACAAGGATTTGTCGTTTTGGAACTGAGATTTACGCGTTTTGGATTTGAAATTGGAATTTGAGTCGCGGGTAATTGGTTTCGAATAGTTTACCAGGTCTTTGGAACTGAATTGGGGAAAACCATTTTGTCATTAAGTTATTTACGCAGGTGGGTAAGGTTTGAGGCCGTGCCTTACATTTTTAGCCATTTTCTTTTGAAAATAGCAATTTGGTTAAGTTAATTATAATTTTAACCCTCTTAATTAAATAAAATTTTTAACTTAGTATTAACTTAAACTTCGGGACAAAATTGGGTGTCAACAGGTATTATTTTGGTGATATATTTTCTGATTGTCGAGAGAAACTTCGATGCAATAGCTACAATCCAGATGAAGAGTTTGGCCGTGCAAATTTGGAGGAACTTGCAGTTTTAGCCTTTTTAGTTTTTTTTAGAACACTTGTAATGAACAATACTGTTGTATTCATAAGAACTTGATTGTATATTATGAGCCTACGAGCTGTTGATATTAATAGAACGGTTGTTCATCAATTTTTATGCGCAGTTGCGTAGTTACTTATAGTGTAGCCAAGCAGCATGTGTTTGTGTGTCTTTCTGGACTAGTGTCTTTTAAAGACGGGAATGCGCACTATTGGGCACTTAATTTGCATCAGTACATGATGGCTTATGTTGTGTCTGTGGTTGACGGCTGTTTGCGCTCACAGTCGGACGACTTTAACTCGTGATAGGTAACGGGGCATTTTTACTTTCCAAATAGAACGTCATCGCTTGTTTACTCGAGTATTTTAAGACTTTCTGACACTATGCGAGCGGGAGTTCCCACTGACATGTTGGTTCAATTTGTTGAATTGACAATTTCAACTTACGAATAATGCCTGGTGGCTGAACTAGAAGGGATCTAGCTTTAAGCGAATAGTTTACTCTACTTTTTGTCGTGAAAAGTGAGTGTATTACTTCAACTTAAGTTGTGTCAGGGCTATGAATATTAGGATCATAGATGGATCTGATTGTATAACTGACTAAAAGGAATAGTAGTTTTATAAATAAAGAGGGCGGGCGGCCAATATGAATTTCGACTAAGATAGGGTTAAGTGCCCGTATAAGGTAAAGATCAAAACAAATTGCAAGAAAGGAGAAAAATACATGTCTCGAGTGTGTAGGCCTAGTCGACCTTTCAAAAGTAGTACTTCTTAAGCCAGGAGATATTCCAGTTATTTGGAATGGTTGTTCCTTTCATGTCTTTGAGAGCGTACACATCTTTTCCAGCTATGCCTCTGACTTTGTAGGGTCATTCCCAGTTCGGGGCTAGTTTGTCGACACTGGCTTCCTTGGTGCTTTGAGTTACTTTGCGGAGAACCAGATCACCTATGCTGAGAGACCGCAGGTTGGTTCTCGAATTGTAATATTGTTCCACCCGTTGCTTCTGGGCCGCCAAGCGTATGGCTGTTATTTCCCTGTGTTCGTCCAGGATATCAAGTGAAGCTGCTAAAGCCTCGTTATTAGATTCTTGTTGGGCGAACGACCGTTGCAAGCTGGATTCTCCTACATCTACAGGGATCATAGCGTTTGTTTCGTATGTTGGTGAGAATGGAGTTTCCCCGGTAATGGCTTTTGACGTGGTGTGATATGCCCAAAAACCCTGGCAGTTCCTCTAGCCACCTGCCTTTGTCCTCCTTGAGCCGATTCTTTATATTATACACAATGATCTTATTGGAGGACTCTGCCTGCCCATTGGCGGACGGGTGATAGGGCGTCGAGGTAATCCTTTTTATTTTCCACTCCGACAGGAAAGCAGTGATCCTGTCTCCTATGAACTGAGACCTGTTGTCACTAGCGGTTCCTACTAGAGTGTCGAAATGGCACATAATGTTCTTCCAAATGAATTGTATCACATCATGCTCTAGGATTCGAGAGTATGCCGCAGCTTCGACCCATTTAGTGAAGTAGTCCGTCATGACAAGTAGAAATTTGACTCCACCAGGCGCTTTAGGCATAAGTCTCACAATATTCATCCCTCATTTCATGAAGTATATGGGAAAACCTCTGGCAGCTGTCACATGCTCGAAGGAACTTGCTCGTATCATCCTCCATTTGGGGCCAAAAATAGCCTGCCTTGATGAGTTTACGATCTAGAGATCGTCAATCGAAATGATTTCCACATTTTCCTTCGTGGATTTCTCTTACCACGTAAACGACTTGAGAGGGCCCCAAAAATTTAGCTAAGGGCCCGCTGAACATTCGGTGATACAACTCTCCATTGATCAGGCAATAATGGGCCGCTTGAGCTCTCAACCTTCTGCTCTCTTTCCTGTCTTCTAAAAGTGTTCCCTTGTCCAGGTATTCGATGATCGGGTGCCTCCAATCCCATACGAGTCCTGTGATGTTAACCTCATGGCACTTGTCGTCCGCGTAGGTTAACTCTATAACATTCCCTGGGCTATCTGCATTCATGTTCGAAGCGGCCATTAGACTAGCTAGGGCATCAGCCTCCATGTTTTCTTCGCTAAGTATTAGATTGATCTTCCATTTTTGAAAAATTTTCAAGCATTTTTCCACCTTGGCTAAATACGCATGTGAGCATCTTTACGGCGTAGGCGTAGGGGTCGGTCACCTGATGGCCACCGATTTGGAGTCACTAATGAGACTGATCTCCCTTGCCCCAAATATGTAGGCTAATTCAAGTGCTTGAATTACGGCTTTATATTCTGCTTCGTTGTTTGTGATCAACAGGAAACAAACAACCTTTTGAAATATGGTCTTGGTAGGGGATTTGATCACGAAACCGAGCCCGACCCCTTTCACATTCAATGCGCCGTTGGTGTGGATCAACCATTCCCCCGGGGGTAACGCCTTCCGTCATCTTACATTCGATTTCGGCCTTTCGCATCATATCAGCATTAAAGTCAGCAAAAGGATCTGCGAGGACTTGTGACTTGATGGCCGTACGCAGCTGATAGATAATATCGTATTCTCCTAACTCTACGGCCCATTTTGCTAGCCTACCCGAGAACTCGGGTTTGTACAAAATAGTCCGTAAAGGGAAAGAAGAGACTACGATGATCGTATGACTTTGAAAATAAGGCCACAACTTCCTTGCCGCCATTACTAGTGCAAGTGCCAATTTCTCTAGATGCTGGTAACTTGTTTCAGCGTCCAAAAAGGATTTGATAACGTAGTAAATTAGGGATTACACTCCTTTTTCCTCTCATACAAGAACAACAGTGACAACAACTTCTGATATTGCTAGATACAACAATAAATGCTCTCCCTCGTGTGGCTTGGTTAGCATCGGGGGATTGGCAAAATACTACTTCAGCTTCTGAAGTGCCCGACTGCACTGCTCTGTCTACTCAAAAATTTTGTTCTTTTTTAAAACACTGAAGAACTTGTGACACTTCTTTGAAGACCGAGAGATGAAATGACTAAGCACGGGTATCCGACCGTTGAGGCTCTTCACTTCTACTTTATTCTTCAACACCTCTGGTATGGCCAAGATCGCTTCAATTTTTGCAGGGTTTGCTTTTATTCCTCTGTTGGAAATGATGAACCCGAGCAACACTCCTGAGGATACGCCAAAACACACTTCTCTGGGTTGAGCTTCATGCCGAATTTGTCTAGGATGTCGAACGCAATCTCTCAATGGCTTATGTGGCCCTTAGCAAATTCTAACTTGACCAACGTTTTGTCGATCTGCTCCGTGAACATCAGGTTCACCAAATGCTGTTAGGCTGCCCCTGCATTTTTCAAACCAAAAGGCATTACCTGGTAACAATAAGTCTCCCTATCCGTGATAATAGAGGTTTTCTCTTGATCATTCGGGTTCATGAGGATCTGATTGTATCCTGAGTAAACATCTAGGAAACTAATAGCCTCATTACCCGCCGCTGAATCGATGAGTTGATCGATGTTGGGCAACAAGAAAGAGTCTTTCAGGCATGCTTTATTTAGGTCCATAAAGTCGATACACATCCTCCACTTTCCATTCTTCTTCGGGACCACTACAATGTTGGACAGCCAATTGGGGTACTAGACCTTGCGAAATGGATCCGTCGTTTAACAACTTCTCTACCTCTTCGTGACTGCTAGCCATTTTTCATGATTAATCGGTTATTTCTTTTGCTTGACTGGTTTGAAATTAGGGTCCACATTTAGGTTGTACATGATGACACTAGTTTGAGATTCCAGGCATTTCGGTGTATGCCAAGGTGAATATGCCTGACTGAGCGCACAGGAAATTAGCGAATTCTTATTTGGCTTCGACCGGAAGCTTGACCCCTACATAAAATTTCTTGTCTGGGAAGCTTTCATCGAAGATTACTGGGTCGATGTTGTCAACGGTAGCCTTAGTGATTTTCTCTTCGTCATCTGGATCTCCAGGTGAGATGGCCGCTCTCGGGGTCCGCTCGCATCATGTCCTTCTGACCCAAACGGTATGCTGGTAACCAGCTGGGGCCGAGTAATTTATCCAACACTTTCTGTTGGTTTCGTACCTTCTTCTTGACTACACATGTGATGGCGGTCACGAAGCAGCTTCTGGATAACTTTTATTCCCCCCTAACTTCTCATCTCCCAATGAGTGGGGGTACTTAAGGACTTGATGAAGTGTATATGGTACTGTGTACCTCGTGAATCCATGGTCTTCCCAAGATGATGTCATATGAGAGATCACATGTCATCACTTGAAAAGATGTTACCTTCGTCACTTTCGGGAGGTGGACCGTCTGGAGCACCTCCGTTACAAAACTTCTTGCTGGAGCTGTTGAAGCTGGTTATGGTGTATGGGTTGGGGATTATTTCATGTTGTACCCCCATCTGGCAGACGGCTCCCCAATGGATAATGTTCACAGTGCTGCCTGGATCCACCAACAAGTGTTTGACATGGGCGTCATGCACTTGTAAGTGATGATCAGGGCATTGTGGTGTGGATAGTAGACTTGTTGTATATCTTTGTTAGTGAATTCAGTAATGTTAATGCTGGGCTTTTTGATCACCTCCTGGTGAGCTTCGCAAACTATGATGGTTTTAGCCCTGTCGCTATCGACCCCAGACCCCTCGAAGATTGTGTTGACGTTTTCAAGAGCACCCTGGCCTCCAGATGTTGTTCTTCTACATCCGCGCCTAGTTTGTATCTTGATGGCGGTATTTTGTGAAGCATCGTCGCCACTTTTTGGCATTGTTGCACCTCATCTTTCGTAGAAACCTACAATTGCATGGGCCCTACGGTAGGCGCCAGAATGTTTATGCCTAAATTTGGTTGTTTAGATAAAATAGTTAAATTTGTTAGATGGTCAAAAACAATACAGTAAAATACGAAGGAAAAATAAATAAAGCCGAGAGAAAAATAATAAGCAAGAAAGTAATAATCTTATTCCTTGAGAATAGCCGGATCCTGTGTGAATCGCTTGATGTACAATACAATGTAAGAATATGTATTTATAGTAGAGACTTATCCAGTCCTAATTATGGTAAAATATAAAGACTAATAAATGTCATGGGCCTAAAATCAAGGCGGTGGTATATACGAAATCCTAACTAGGAGACTGTGAACCCTAAGGCGGTAGGATATAGACCCTACGTCCTACGCCTGCGCCGACTGAACGGTTGTGCCCTAAGGAGTGGGCAAGTATCCTCTGTGCTTTGGTGACTTGTATGCTAAGTTTAATCTCTCCAGTTGGACTCGTATCCACGTAATGTAAGTGACGATTTTTTGCCCACACAAAATGCATGTCAAAATTGAGTTTTTTTTTAAAAAAATATTTTAAATATTATTAAGTGGATTCAATAATTCCCAACTCTTTTTAAATTGAAAATCTTTCGAAAGTTCTTTTAATTTAGTTAAAGTTAATTAAAAGCTCAAAAATTCACCTTTCATCAATTTGATTCCCTCAAATAGTAATCAGAATATTCCATATCTGTAACATAGATTTCTCAATCTCTATGGGATGATATCAAAAACTATACTAGAATTCGACAAGTACGAGCAGGACTACCCTATACACTTTGGACTCATCAAATTGTATGAAAAAATAAATCCAAGCTAATAAAGAAATATTATAAAATCATTGATATTGATTTGGTTATATATTGTAATAGTAACTAATCCTTATAATTCTATTTGGTATTTTAAAATTTCTTTCTTTTCTCTTTTGTCTTCCCTAGTTTGGGGGGGGGGGGGGGGAATAAATAAGAGTTGAAGAAAACAATTATTGATGGGTATTAAAAAATATGTAAAAATAGGTAAGAGAATATCATAATTCATACTTGAAGAGTTGAAGAAAATAATTATTGATGGGTATTAAAAAATGTGTCAAAATAGGTAAGAGAATATCATAATTCATACTTTAAGAGTTGAAGAAAATAATTATTGATGGGTATTAAAAAATGTGTCAAAATAGGTAAGAGAATATCATAATTCTGTTGTAAATCCATGTATTTGTGTTAATATGGATGACCACTACTTACCACTAACTTATGATTTACTATCTCACTTTCTCCTACTTAATTCCTCCCCACTAAGTGACCACTAATTCCTTATTAAGTCACTACTTAATTCTTGTAAACCTTTGGGTTGATTTGTAACCTATGTATTTGTATCCTATAAATAGAGCACATTTGGCTCTATGGAAGACACACTTGAAATACTTGGAGAATAATACATGTTCTTCATTCTCCTCTCATATATTTTATCTTGTTCTTGCACTACTTTACTATTAGTTTTACAATACGTTATCAGCACGAGTCTCTATTTTATTACACGATTTAGAAGAAATAAAAAGCAAATTATGATGCAATTGATAGAAGCCAACATTCTGGTTGCTAACACAAGATAAGTTTTTTTGTTTCTAAATTCATTAATATTATGGTTTTTGTTAATCTCAAAATTAATAGTACCCTATTTTCATTTTATTTTATAGCACTTTAAATTGTGGAAACCTTTCACTGACTATAACTTTTGTCTATTCTTCCATTATTTGGTTGATTTTGTAGCTATCATTTGACAACAATTTAAGGGTACATGGCCTAGCAACATGATATTGTAGATCAGTTCTACTCATGTTTCAAGGTAAACTGCTTGTGAGAGCAAACATGGATTATGTAGTATAGTTAATATTTTACTCTCACATGGATATATGAAATGAAACAAATATGGTAACTTTTAAAGAATGCTTCTTTGATTTATAGTTGGGTATAAATTTTTATACTCTTAGTAAGTGGAGACCGAAGAAATAATGCTTATTTTTTTATGATCTCTACCCGATATATTAGTATTATATCATTGATACATGATTATAGTACTATGTTTTAATTACACGAAGCATGAGTACCTTTGAGTATTGTACTTCAAATCGCATCGTATGTACACACTTTGACCTATTATGCCATTGATTAAGGGTAAGACATCATATTCAACTCCCAGCGCATTATGGCCTAACACGCTTTTGCGATAATAAGATATTGATGGCATAATGATGATTGAGGCAAACTAAAGTATTATCAAAAAGATAAATTATTTTTGATAAAAATCATGAAGCCCGTCCACTAAAAAGGCTCCATTCATAGAGGTGAATGTGGGAGCAATATATGCTCCATTCCCTAAGATGAATGTGGGAGCAAGACAAGCTCCATTCTATAAGGTGAATGTGGGAGCACAACATAATGCTCCATTCTCATATGTGAATGTAGTAGCAATACATAATATGCCTGAAAGAAGGCAAATTATCATTATGTCTGAAAGAAGATACAACATAATATGCCTGAAAGAAAGCAAAATATCTTTATGTCTGAAAGAAGACACAATATTTTATGTCTGAAAGAAGGCAAATAATTTTATGTCTAAAACACGATAAAATAATTACCATGATAAAGACCATGGATGTGGACGTAGCAAGGGATGAAAAAATAGTTATCATTGTGAAATAAATAAGAGAACAATAAGGATTCTCAAAAAGTGATGCCGGGCAAACCACGAGACCCTTCACTCGGAGCCAAGCTAGGGAGATCTAAGGAGTACACCTACACTTGGTGAGGAAGGGCCTAGAAGAAGGAAGCGATTGGAGGCCTTTGGTGTTGAGAAGGTAGTCTTCCTTGGGTTTGTTGCGAGTGCCCAAGGAGTGGAGGTGGATGAGTCTAAGGTAGAGGCCATACGTGATTGGCCTACTCCTACTACCGTGACTCAAGTGAGGAGCTTTCATGGTCTTGCTAGCTTTTATAGGCGATTTGTGAAAGACTTTAGCTCCATTGCCGCTCCACTCACCGAATTGGTGAAGAAGGACCAACCTTTTTTTTGGGGAGAGCCTCAAGAGAAGGCCTTCCATGAGTTGAAAAGTAGGTTGAGCACCGCCCCTCTATTGCAATTGCCCAACTTCGGAAAGGCATTTGAGGTTGAATGTGATGCCTCGGGGGTGGGAATTGATGGTGTTTTAATGCAAGATAGCAAACCCATCACCTACTTTAGTGAGAAGTTGAAAGGGGCCTCCTTGAACTACTCTACGTATGACACGGAGTTGTATGCCCTTGTGAGAGCCCTTGCCCATTGGCAACACTACCTTTGGCCTCGAGAGTTTGTAATCAAGAGTGACCATGAGTCACTCAAGCATTTGAGAGGCCAAGAGAAGCTCAATAAGAGACATGCCAAGTGGGTTGAATTCATTGAGTCTTTTCCCTATGTTATCCAATACAAGAAAGGGAAAGACAATGTTGTGGCGGATGCACTTTCGAGAAAGTTTGCTCTAGCCACCACTCTCACCTCTAAGCTTATGGGTTTTGAGAGAATTAAATTGATGTATGCTCATGACCCGAAGCTCAAGAGCATCCATAAAGCTCTAGAAAAGGGGGACAGAGTTGAGAAATACCAATGGGTTAATGGATATATCTTTAAGAATGGTAAAGTGTGCATACCCGAGTCCTCATGGAGGGAATTGCTTGTGCAAGGGGCACATTGTGGAGGACTCATGGGTCACTTTGGTAGGGACAAAACCTTGGCCATCCTTCGGGAACAATTCCATTGGCCAAAAATGGGGACCCATGTTGAGAGACTTTGCAACTCTTGTCTTGAATGCAAGGTTGCTAAGTCCAAGTCGAACCCCCATGGTTTGTATACCCCACTCCCCGTACCTACTAGTCCATGGTTGGATATCTCGATGGATTTTGTGATGGGATTACCAAGGACTGGGGGGGCCATGATAGCATTTATGTTGTTGTGGATAGGTTCTCCAAAATGGCTCATTTCATTCCATGTCGTAAATGTGATGATGCACAACATGTTGCTACTTTGTTTATTGATAATGTCTTGAAATTGCATGGTGTGCCTCAAACCATAGTGAGTGATAGGGACACTAAGTTCCTAAGTCATTTTTGGAGGAGTTTATGGGGTGCCCTTGGCACCAAACTCTTGTTTTCTACGTCCCACCACCCCCAAACCGATGGGCAAACCGAAGTGGTGAACCGAACCTTGGGTGCTCTTCTTAGAGCCATGACCCGAGGTAAGGGTGGGACTTGGATAGATAAGCTACCTCTTATGGAGTTTGCCCACAATCGAACCGTGCATCGGATGATTGGTATGACTCCATTCGAGTGTGTGTATGGTTTTAACCCCTTGATTCCCCTTGATCTAACCCCTTTGCCAAGGGAAATGGTTGTTAATTTTGAAGGTAAAGCTAGAGCCAAGGCTTTGATGGAGCTACATGCTAAGGTGAAGAAGAACTTGGAGGAAGCTTATGCAAAGGTAGCCTCCAAGAAAAACAAGGGACGCAAGAAGGTGGAACTCAAGAAGGGTGACTATGTGTGGGTGCACTTCAGGAAAGAAAGGTTTCCAAACCTTAGAAAAGGGAAGTTAGTACCCCGTGGAGATGGCCCATTCCAAGTGCTCTCAAAGATAAACAACAACGCTTATGTGGTCGACTTACCAAGTGAGTATCAAGTGTCTAATACTTTCAATGTGTGTGACTTGGTTCCTATGGATGTAGGTGATGAAGAGGTCGTGGATGATAATGCTTCAATTTCGAGGACGAAATCTTCTCAAGAAGGGGAGGATGATGCCAGGCAAACCACGAGACCCTTCGGAGCCAAGCTAGGGAGATCCAAGGAGTACACCTACACTTGGTGAGGAAGGGCCTAGAAGAAGGAAGCGATTGGAGGTCGTACCGGGTGATTAGAGCACAAGAGGAGCAGCCCAGTGCTTTGGGCGCCCCGCCTGGCATTCCAGGCGCTCCGCCTGAAGAAGCCTAGGCTGAGGCGCTCCGCCCCAATTCTGGGCGCCCCGCCTAGGCCACCCCACTGACCATTTGGCCGGGCGCTCCGCCCCAATCTTGGGCGCTCCGCCCGGATTGCTGAAGAACGTGATTCCTAGCTATGTTAAGACTATTTTGACCCTACGTGGTCCTTTATTCCTAAGCCTAAGTGTGGGCATATTAGACCTTTCATATGGTGTCTAAAAACACCTATAAATAGCTAAATTGCTTGTTATTTTCATTAGCTTACCTTTGATGAAAAACAAACACTTGTGTTGAAGAGTTGAACTCTTATTGAATGAAAAACCTTGAATTGGGACTTGTTCTTCCTCTAGCGGATCTAGATGAATTCCAATCCCCCCCGACCATTCTACTTGCGTGCTCACGTTAGCTCGAGGGTAGTTGCCTAGCGTAGGTGTTCTTGACCTCCTCTCGGGGTGTAACGGAACAAGTTCTCCGTTGCTACTTGAGATTTGTGATCGAGATACGTCTCGTTCCTATCTTTTACTTTCCGCGTTTGATTTCCTACATCAAAAAGTAACCGTTCAAACGGTAAATATAATAATGTCTTCAATGTATCATATGAGCATGAGGCAAGTCCAGATGATTATGGTCCATTCCTTGCAGTGAATGAGACAATTCATAAAAAAAATTATGAATATAGACCCATTCACCGAAGTGAATGTGGCAATATGTGATAAAATATCAAAACTCGCCTCCAGAAGAGGTTCGGGACAGATAAATATGGACGTGCCCATGCGTGGTTGATAAAGTACCACAACTCACCTCTAGAAAAGGTTCGACTATAATAATTCTATTATTTATTGTGGCATAAATGGACATTGCTCTCGTACAGAACGTACGTCATAATTATGTATTATTATGAATTACATAAGAGCAAGTGAAGCAAGAAATTGATCTTGCCTATAATGATTTTACCATGAGAAAAATAATATGATTTTCTCCTTGAAAGGAGATATTCACCATATGGTTGGTGTAATAAAATATATGGTAGTATAAAGATATTTGAGTGCTCCGGAAGAGCTAAAATATTACTACCTGGAGGAATGAGATTGATGAAATATTTATTGTAGTATGTCTCGAAAGAAACTTGTTAAGTTTCAAATACATTTGCCAAAATGGCTAAGAGACTAAATTTGATTGAAAGATATGAATATCTTTATATTACTACTAGAATGTCGGGTGAGATATATGTACTTGAAAATCTCCACGCCTCTTCCTCGAGTATGTACTACTCAAAATATAAGTGTAGTAAAATCATATGTGCATGCCATAATAAACTTTAAGTTTATTGTTACAATGCCCATGCTATAGTAAACTAGAAGTTTACTAGATGAATAAACTTATAAGTTGGCATGACCGGTTTGACCATCCGGTTCAAATATGGTGCACAAAATATATAAACGAGAATTCACATGGGTATATACTGAAGAATCGGAATTCTTCAAGAATTCTTTTTATGCTGCTTGTTCTCAAGATTAACAAATTATTAGACCAACTAAATTTGGGATCAGGATCTCCGCGCTTCTGGAATATATAAAAGGTGAATATGGGCTCGTTCACCTGCCATGTGGACCATATAATTACTATAAAAGGATGCATCTATAATAAGGTCACATGTGCTTTTATTACAAACCCGCAATGGTACTTGCGAGGATAAGTATTTGCTCAAATAAATTTTATTATGAGCATATTTCCAGATTATGCAATCAAGACAAGTTATCTTGATAATGTTGGCAAGAAAATTTAGCAGATTCATATATTGAAAGCCTCCAATTGCTAAACTATGCGTATGAGAACAATGCTTAGGTATGAGGTATGATATATCCATAAAGCAGCGCTTGTGCACGACATGCCACAAAATAAATTCCCTTCATAATTGGTTCAGGTCAGGATCCAAATATTTTCTATCTAATCATTCTAATGTGCGGTATTTTATCAATTGCTTCACCACAATGCACAAAGATGGATCCCATATAAGGTTGGGACGAATGTTAGTTTGGCTAACATTAGGGGGAGGAATTAAAGCAGATAAGGAATAATTTAATTACATTATCATTTGATTATGATCCTCATATAAAGATAATGCAAGTCACTGCCAGACGCATTACTGACCCAAAGAAAAATATTATATTCCAGCTGCTAATGCTCCTGATGTCCTGGTGAGGCAATCTATTTATGTCAATGAGTCTAAGGCACGCCTGAAGCGTGGTAGACCATTCGGTTCCAAAGATAAATCCTTGAAAAAGGAAAGGAGCAAATGATTATGATGGTCAAATAAGGAGGCAGGGCTCTAAAATAGCCCACGACATAACATTTCATAAAACCTCATCAGGAGAGGTTCAGGTACCTGAAAATTTATAAATATGAAGAGATCTCAATATGTTATGTCGGATTGGGAACCGAGATATGAAATTATCGTCGACGATATCTTACATATATTATAAAAGCTCAATATTTATATGATTATGAGGATCTTGAGCTTAAGTCTGTTAGGAATACATACATGAAATTATTGGCCAAAAATAGCAAAATGCATTCAAGCAAAATTGGCTTCACTCGAGTGACGTGAAGTTTTTGGACCTATAGTCCAAACACCTGAAGGTGCAAAGCCAGTGGTGTACAAAGATATTTTTGTGCAAAAATATTGATAATAATAAGTCGTTAAATATAAAGAACGACTTGAGGCACAAAGATCTGACATTGATTATATGGAGCTATATTCTCCTTTTGGTGGATGCAATCACCTTCAGCTATGTTATATGTCTGGCAGTGCATGAAAGACTTAATATGCGTATGAATGTTGCAACAGCCTTTTATATGGCTCATTGAGCAACAATATATTTATCCTTGAAGGATTCAAGATCCTAGAAGCATGTAAAGGTTCCCGGGAAACCTATTCAATGAAACTTCATAAATATTTATATGGATTAAAACAATCCGGCCACATGTGGTAAAATTGCGTTTGCGAGCTTCTTGATATTGAAATATTATATTTTAATGAAATTGGTGCGTTGAAGTATCTTACCAAATATACTCCACTGGTGATAGCTTTTGTTATAAGCTTATTGGTAAGATTCAGTTCTTCCTCAATGCGAAGACATCAGAAGAATATATGGTATCTACTTGATCCACTAAGCCTGATATCAACTTGGTATTTATTTATTGTGGTAGAATACTTATATTGTGGAATTTTATAAAATCAATTGTTGCTGCTACATCTTCAATTTATGAAGAGATAATAGCCATGCTTGAAGCTATGCGACAATATTGGTGACTGAGATCAAGGACTCAACATATTCAGCAACAATGTGGTATTTCTTTGAAGACGAAGATTCAGCAATATTATATGAAATATTGCATGGATAATTCAGCTAAAATGAAGATACAACTAAAGGAAATATTTATCCAGCAAAATTACTTTGCAATGGTGATCTTCGAAAAGAATGATGAATTTAATGCTGAAGAATTCACTCCAGTGATAGTTTGGCGGATCTGTCCACTAAGTCATTGCCAATCTCAACATTTGAGAAGTTGATTAACAAGATTGGAATGTGTCGTCTTCAAGATATTGAATGATGTTTTCATCAGGGGGAGTAAAATACGCGATGCACTCTTTTTCCCTTAACAAGGTTTTATCCCACTTGTGTTTTACTTGTAAGGTTTTTAATGAGGTAGCTCTAAAGGCGTATTATAGGAAGTGTGTACTCATTTTTCTTCACTGGGCTTTTTCCCACCGGGTTTTACCTAGTAAGGTTTTAACGAGGCACAGTACCTTCAAAATGGTCATCCAAGGGGGAGTGTTGTAAATCCATGTATTTGCGTTAATGTGGATGACCACTACTCACCACTAACTTATGATTTACTACCCCACTTTCTTCTACTTAATTCCTCCTCACTAAGTGACCACTAATTCCTTATTAAGTCACTACTTAATTCTTGTAAACCTTTGGGTTGATTTGTAACCTATGTATTTGTATCCTATAAATAGAGCACATTTGGCTCTATGGAAGACACACTTGAAATACTTGGAGAATAATACATGTTCTTCATTCTCCTCTCATATATTTTATCTTGTTCTTGCACTACTTTACTATTAGTTTTACAATAAATTCATACTTGTAGCAATTTCTAAAGAAACTTTAGAAGGAAGGAAAGGGATTATAAACACTTTAGAACTACCTTTTCATTTCTTCAAGTTTTGTTCTAGTAATAATAGCACATAACGTGATGTGCGAATTCGATGTATTGCAGGTTGAACCCTATCTCCAACAAGTATAGAATAGCAGTTCTATTATTTACTTCATTAACCATTCGAATTTCTCGATTATAAAAAATTTTAGCTGCCGTTTGTCTATAAAACTTGAGAGTTTTTTTTCCAGGTAATATTCAAATATGTTTGTTTACATAATTTGACCAATTTTTGAAACAAACTCTTCAAGTAAAAAATTGGTTGAAACTAGTTTTTGAGAATTTTTTTTCCTACTAACAAAACTTCAACTTTATTTCAAGTGAAATATATGTCAAGTTTAAAAAATTATTTTTCAACTCAACTTCAAAACTTCATTTTTTTAGTAAGTTTCATCCAAATCTATGTCCAAACTAACTTGGGGCTTTGACATGGCATGACTTGTGAAGTTTTTTTAAATGGAAAAATGCTCAAGTTTTAAACATAAAATCTAGGGTCCTCATTTAATTAGTGGCATTAACTATCTAATATTCTCATCCCAAAGTTTTGTATGTTACACAATAGTCCATGTATAAAAGCTAGTTTTTTGCCAAATTTGGCCATTATACCTAGATGAACACGCTGCTTTCCCTCTCTCCTCTCCCCGTTTTCCCTCCATTTTTTCCCCATTCCATTCCCGCTCAAAATTCCACCATAGCTGCTAATCTTCTTTTCCTAAATCGAAACAATCAAAATTCCACCATAGGTGAGTTTATTTACTGAATATCCTTTTCAGTTTTAGGCAATACAAGCTGAGACCACCCACATTTGGGTTGTACGGTATTTCGTTAAATCTGGTCGTTTCTAATCCATTAAAGGGGAAATCTTGTTCCTTTAATTTTAATCGTATCAATCCAGTCATCTCCGGTAAGTGTACTAACTTTAGAACATGTTTTTAGCTGTTTTTGTTGATTTGAGGTTGTTACGGATTCAGTTCCTCCGAACAATCTGCCTGAAATTCCAAACATCATTTCGACGTTCCTATGGTCGTAACTGTAATTCCAAACATATCGCTAGCATTATACACGACGTATGTATTTATTGGAATTTTCACAGATAATGTTCGGAACATCCTGCTAGGATGTTTGAGCGTTCTGTTAGCAGTTTGGAACATCTTGCATTAAGCAATGAAAAACTGTAAGGTGATGTTCAGAACGTCTGAATACGATGTTCCAAACGAGCAACATTGAGTTTTGGAACATCTTGCATTAAGCAATGAAAAACTGTAACGTGATGTTCAGAACGTCAATATACGGTGTTCCAAACGAGCAACATTGAGGTTTGGAACATACTGTATAAATATTAGTAATACTAATAGTTGTTCATTCCAATTTATTGCAGGTGACCATCGATGGGTGAGGTTATATTAGGAGTTAATTATCAAGGTGAATGAGTGGAGCGTTCTAAATATTATGCTTGGGTTCCGAAGGTTAAAGAGTCAAGACCCATTATTGTGCCTAGAGATGTTACGTATGATGTTCTACTTAATAAAATCATCGGAAGTTGGGGGATAAGAGACAATCCGAGGGACATTTGCATTACTTACATGCTGAGTGTTGCCGCAAATCAAAAGACTCCTACCGTTACAATAAGAAATGATGATGATGTACGCCTTTATATGACTGATGTTGATCGTAATTGTGCTAGGCCCACTCTAAGGGTAATTGTGGTTTCTACAACGGAGGAATGTGTTGGTTTTAATGACCAAGAAATGCCAAATAGTGGAGGGCATGATGTTAGTCAGCGACTGGATGACTTACATGAAGAAGTAGAAGAAGACAAAGGAGGAGGGGTAGAAGAAGACAGAGGAGGCGTAGATGTAGATGAAGAAAAGGAAGAAGAAGTAGAAGAAAAATATGTAGAGAAAGATCTGCCATTTATACCCCTGTGTTTCCAACACAAAGCATCGAGCCGATATTTCACTTCGTCGATGGCACAGGTTTTGAAAAAGGTATGACTTTCACCAATAAGAAAGAACTGGTCACCAAATTGAAGATTGCAGCAATTAAACATTGTTTTAATTACAAAGCATTGAAGAATACTGCAAATATTTTTAATGCTAAATGTTTAAATGTGAAATGCAAATGGTGGTTAAGGGCAATGAGGTATAAAAGTGACGATAGATTCTACATTAGTGTTTACAATAACTTGTACACATGCGGTGTCCAACATCATTCCAGTCATAATTCACACGCCTCTGCCCAGATAATTGGTGAGTTCATGAAAGATAAATATTTAATGGAAAAAGGTCCAACCACAAAAACTGTCTGGGAGTCCCTTAACAACGATTTCAGTTGTAAGGTTAGCTACTGGAAGTGTCTTAGGGGCTGTCAATTTGCAAAAGCTTTGACACAGGGAACACATGAGAAAGATATTGAAATTCTTGATGCTTATGCTTATATGGTTAGGAGTAAGAATCCAGGAACCAAAACAGATTTGAGGCTTTCTAGCACAGGGAAGTTCTTGTATTTTTTTCTCTCTTATGGAGCGTGGATCAGGGGATTTACTTACGTGAGAAAAGTCCTAGCCGTTGACGGTACACATTTGTCTGGCGGCTATGGAGGGGTGTTGTTGTCTGCTGTTGCTCAGGATGCAATGAGTCACGTATTTCCTGTTGCTTTTTGTGTTGTAGACAAAGAGTGTGACGCCTCATATGAGTATTTTTTTTTCAAACAATTACGCATCATAGTTTCAGATAGTGAAGAGTTGTGCATTGTTTCGGATAGACATTCGGTCATCTCGAAGATGGTCGCCCAAGTGTTTCCTTCTGCACACTATGGAGTTTGCATGTGGGACCTTGGTGAAAGCATCCGAACAAAGTTTCAGTTTGGAATCAGTCTTCATAAATACTACACTACAGCAAAAGCATACAGGGTAGAGGAGTTCACTAATGTTATGAATGAGATCAGGACTATTGATTGGAGGGTAGCGGGTTATCTTGAAAATGTTGTTGGTTATCATAGATGGAGCAGATTATATTTTCCAGGAAACAGATAAACTATAATAACAAGGTCTGATATTGCTGTCATGCTTTCAATCTGTTCCAAACGTCACACATGGCATTCTGAACATATCATTTATGTGCAGAACATTATTAGGAAAATTTATTTTCCAACGATGTTCCGAACTTCTTTTTGTCGGTCTGAACTTGTGCTTCATGTTAGGAACATCATGAATGTTCCGCACTTCTTATTCCTATATCTGCACTTGTGCTTTATGTTAGGAACATCTTTGGATTATTATATTATTTATTCTTTTTAATAGGTTTCAAGTTATGACATCAAACATAATTGAGTCCATTAATTCCATGCTGAAGGAGCAAAGATAATACCCCATTGTTGCCCTCTTGAAGGATATAGGTAGGAACTTTGCGGAAAAATTCCACACTAGGGCTATGAAGTTAATTAACCACCCAAATTTATGCGTCCCAAACATTGAAATAAAAATAAGGAAGAATAAAGAACTAGGAGACAAGCTAGTTGTCAACAGGAAGGAAACTTACGGTTTCGAAATCATTACTCCAGGGTATGAGGCAGAAGTTAATCTATATAGGAGGACATGTACATGTAGGGAGTTCGATCTTGATCAGTTACCTTGTGTACATGCTACGACAGCAATTAGGGAGTTGCATGGCGATGAATATGGAAGTAGAGTGTATGAATACACTTCTGGATATTACACAACACAAGCATACATCCTTGCCTATGCAGAGCCTGTCAATGCAGTACCTCCTGAAGAATCATGGGTCGTCCCTGCTGAAGAGATAATTTATCCAGTGCCTCCGCCCCAAAGCCGAATAACTGTGGAAGGAGAAGAGTTAACCGGATTCGATCTATTGGGGAACGTCTTCCAAAGAGGAGAAATAAATGTGGTAACTGCAAGAGATATGGTCATAGGAAAACTACATGCCCTGTTGTTCGTAGCGGAACTGAGGCTACAAGTCAGCCTACAAATTGAGTTTGTGAATTGAACGAAGCATCGTCCTCGTTATAATGTTTGAACAATTTCGATTATTTGGATTTCTATTTGAATTGCATAATGGAATTTTCGTCATACTTATAATTTATATTGTGTATATATTTGCTTTACGACAGTCTTAATTTATGTTGTGTACATATTTGCTTTACTGCATTTTTGGCAATTATGTTGTGCACATATTTGCTTATTATTCGCAACACATCTAGTGTTGTTTAGGATATTACAAATTGATATTCTGAACGATGTCAAGGCATGTGAAAGCTTGTGAGGTCTTTATTTCACAATTCATAGTCGTAGTATTTTACCAAGTGCTACCTTCAAGAAGATGTTCGGAACATCTTGTCAAGGATATTATATTATACTTTTATACGTGACGTTCCGAACAATCCATTCAAAATTCAAATGACACAAACAGCTACAATGAACAGTTGGGATGCACAAATACCAATACACCAAACGGCTACAATACAAGTTGCTGCAACAGTCACGTCAAAATACATGCACACTTGTAAATATGTGTCCCTTCATTTGCTTCGGCTATTGAAAAGGCGTGCACTATAAATTAAAAGCCACTACAAAATATCTATAAATACATCCTTGATGAACTAAATTCACAATTCATAGTCTTCGCAATTACCAAGTATTACGTTCAGTTTCTAGTGATCACCAGTTTCTATATCAAGGAAGAAAAAGTTGAGGTACTCAATTTTTCCATATTTTCTAAGTTTTTCCTAAAACAATTTCAAAATCTAATCTGTTTATACTTCCTTAAACATAACTCCACTTTGATTCTTTTTTACATTTTAAACAACTTTTCATGCAGATGGCCAATAATGCATTTAACGATCCATGGAATAAGTACCACCGAGTCCGAGAGCCTCCAAACAAGTCGCTTCCTACAAGACTGCTAGACGTGCATTTTGAAGTTGTTGACATCAAGGAGGTAGCAGATAATTGTGAGAGGTCCATTCAAACACTCGAGACAAAACTTGAGCAGATGCAATTGCAGTTAGATCGGATTGAGAGGGTTTTGCAGTTAATCATTTAAGTAGTTGTACTGTTTATGAATATGCCTTTGTTATTTCTTTTCAATTAATATTATTATGAAGGTCTTTAATTAGTACTGTTAAATTGTCTCCAAACCATCATATTTGCTTATAGTTCGCAACACATCAACTGTCGTTTAGGATATTATAATACGATGTTCCAAACGACAACTTATTCTACTCCATTTCTGGAAAAGTTAATAAATTCATACAGTGAGTTCGGAACATATACATTGTGTTCCAACACTAAACTGTATGTTCGGAACGGAACTGGTATGTTCCACGGATAAATGATGATCATTATCACTATACATGACCAAATTTCCTGAATAGAGTGATAAATGATGTTCATTTTAACTAGAAAGGACCAATTATACTTGTTAGATTCACAAATGATGATGGTTTTCCCTAGAAATGACCCACTATACATGTAAAAGTGACAAATGATGCTCATTTCGCTTAAAAAGACCAAATATAGTTGGTGGACCGAGGGATGATGACAATTATCAGTAGTAATGACCAATTATACTTGTTAGAGTAATAAATGTTGACAAATTATCAGTAGTGATGACCAATTATACTTGTAAGAGTGACAAGTGATGATCATCTATCGTAGGGTTGTTTCAAACAACCTATTAATGTTCGTCGCAATTACACGGTCATTCGGATCGCACAATTTTAATGTTGCTATCTTCATCGTATTGTTTTCTAATTATGGTTGTTAGAGTAATGGCCAATTAGAGTTGTTAGAGTGACAAATGATGATCGTTATGAGTAGAAATGACCCACTATACATGTTAGAGGGAGAAATGATGATCATTATGAGTTGAAATGACCCACTATACATGTTAGAGTGACAAATGATGATCACTATCACTATAAATGACCAATTATACTTGTTATAGGGAGAAATGATGATCATTATGAGTAGAAATGACCCATTATACATGTTAGAGTGACAAATGATGATCATTATACCTAGAAATGACCCACTATACTTGTTAGAGTGACAAATGATGATCATTATACCTAGAAATGACCCACTATACTTGTTAGAGTGACAAATGATGATCATTATGAGTAGAAATGACCCACTATACATGTTAGAGTGACAAATGATGATTATTATGAGTATAAATGACCCATTATACATGTTAGAGTGACAAATGATGATCCATACATATAGTCTTGTTTCGAACATAAAACATATGTTTGTCATATTTTATGTATCGTTTCGAGTGCGGTGTCCAATTGTTTCTAGCTTCAACATACTTTTTCACAATTAGAGTAGTTAGTGTGACAAATTATGATGATTATATGACTATAAGTGACCAATTATACTTGTAAGAGTGATAAATTCATCAACTTTCATCAAAAAGACCACTTAGAGTAGTTTTAGTGACAAATGATGATCATTATGAGTAGAAATGGCCAATTAGAGTTGTTAGAGGGAGAAATGATGATCATTATGAGTAGAAATGACCCACTATACATGTTAGAGTGACATCGTATGATCATTATGAGTAGAAATGACCCACTATACATGTTAGAGTGACAAATGATGATCATTATACCTAGAAATGGCCAACTAGAGTTGTTAGAGTGACAAAAGATGATCATTATGAGTAGAAATGGCCAATTAGAGTTGTTAGAGTGACAAGTGATGATCATTATGAGTAGAAATGACCCACTATACATGTTAGAGTGACAAATTATGATCATTATACCTAGAAATGGCCAATTAGAGTTGTTAGAGTGACAAATGATGATCATTATGAGTAGAAATGACCCACTATACATGTTAGAGGGAAAAATGATGATCATTATGAGTAGAAATGACCCACTATACATGTTAGAGTGACAAATGATGATCACTATTACTATAAATGACCAATTATACTTGTTATAGGGAGAAATGATGACCATTATACCTAGAAATGACCCACTATACTTGTTAGTGTGACAAATCATGATCATTATACCTAGAAATGACCCACTATACTTGTTAGAGTGACAAATGATGATCATTATGAGTAGAAATGACCCACTATACATGTTAGAGTGACAAATGATGATCATTATGAGTATAAATGACCCATTATACATGTTAGAATGACAAATAATGATCACTATCACTATAAATGACCAATTATACTTGTTATAGGGAAAAATGATGATCCATACATATAGTTTTGTTTCGAACATCCAATAGATGTTAGTCACATGTTATGTGTTGTTCTGTGTGCGGTGTTCAATTGTTTCTATCTTCATCATACTTTTCACAGTTAGAGTAGTTAGAGTGACAAATTATGATGATTATATCACTATAAGTGAGTTACCAATTATACTTTTAAGAGTGATAAATTCATCAACTTCCATCACAAAGACCACTTAGAGTAGTTAGACTTAGAATTGATGATCATTGTTACTACAAATGGCCAATTACACTTGTAAGAGTTACAAGTGATGATCATTGTCACATGATCATTAAAGGGCGATGATCATTATCACTCTAGATTACCAAGTATACTTGTTAGAGTGACAAATGATGATCCATCTATCACTGATGTTTCGAACATGCTGCTGATGTTTGTCACGTGAACATCATGTTTGGAGCGCCCTTTTCCGATGTTTCTATCTTCATCGTATAGTTTTTGAAAATGTTCAGAACAGATAGCGATATGATTGAAATATGTAGTGTATCGTGCGGAATGACTTAGGGTACAATGGTAATTTACATGACAAAATAACAAGTTCAAACGAAATTTCGTGATCATTAGTACACAAAACGTAACAATTGGAAATAAATAGAACATAAACTATGAACCAACACTTGATCTAAGTACAGATTATGAGAACAATTAGCACCACAACTAGCAGTACCCCAGTACCCAATTTTTTCTGCCATAACCGTGCCTCTTTCCTCTCTTCTTCAACAGCTTTCAATTTCTTAAGTAGACCCCATATTACTCTCTTCGCTTGATCTGGCATCTCTTCATCATGCCATCTAAAGTACTTGCAGCCATTTGCCTACATAAAGAAAAAATACAACAAAGAAATAAATACAAGAAAAAAAAAACCCATCAACTAACCTGACCGTATTTGCATCCGTAAAACCTCCTTCCTGGGTTTAGTTGAGTCCAAGATGTTGTTAATTTTGCATAATCTCCACATCGACAAAATGGTACTACACTACCACTATTAACGGATCTACTAGACATTTTAATCTGGATGTTTGATTTAATTTTGTAAACTAGTTTTCTAAATAAGGAACTGATATATAATGTGTTGGGTGGTATATTTTATTACCGTTGGTAAATAAATGTTGTTCACGTACCCAATGTAATAATTTATCACAAGTTTGGGCTAGATCGACATGATGTTCAGAACATCTTGTAAAGGATAGGTTACGCGAATTATACTTATGTACAGTGACGTTCCGAACAATACATTCAAAAATTGAAATTAAAAAACGGCTACAATACAAGTTGCAAATACCAATACACCTATCAGCTACAGTAAGTTGCAGATAGGTAGCAGCTAGGTCGCAATGATGTTCGGAACATCTTTTCAAGGATATGTTACACAAATTATACTTATATAGGCTGACGTTCCGAACCACCAATTCAAAATTTGAAATACACAAACGGCTATAATACAAGTTACTCAAATACCAATACAGCAAACGGCTACAAACGCTTCGGTTGCCTCTCTTTACTTCTATAAATGCCCAACAATTCAAAGCATTTCAATCCATATTCATCAACTTAGAATTCAAACCATTTCAATCCACATTAATCAACTAACACTTCAAACCATTCATCATAAAAAATGGCACGTCAACCACGAACAAGAGGTAGCTTCACGGCCAGAGGAGCCTCCACCTCGAGGCAAAACACTGATGTTGCATTATCATTTTTAGACGAACCACAAATTGAAAGTGATATTGACATATTGGAACAACTAAGGACAAAAGTGTGGGGTTGGAAGTTCCAGTTCGAGGGCTTCCTACATGGCTACAAAAAGGACATCAAAAAGATGATGAAGGAAATGCGAAGGATGAAAAGAATGCTCAAAGGGGTACTTGCTGATAAGGCGAGGCATTACCTTGACTTTTACTCCTCTCATTCACGCTAGATTTGGATGTTCCTATTAATGTTTATTATATAATTTCTTTTTGAATGTTTATCATCTAGTTTCTTTTGTTAGAATGCTATTATAACTAGCATTCCTTTTGTAAAGCACTGACAATGATGTGCAGTTTCTCTATTTGAATGCTAATATAACTAGCATTCTTTTTGTAAAGCTCTACAATGATGATCAATGAAAAATATGTTTGCCTAGTTCCTGTAAATAAGTGTGTCATCCGTTAAGAACATCTTCTTTACGTTCAGAAAGTTACTCTGTCGTTCTGGAATATGAAAACCCTTTATACAATGAGATATTCATGTTAGGAACATCAAGATTATGCGCGGAACACTAGTTTGTCGTTCTGAACAAATGATGAACAATTAATATGCTCTGTTCATTTTCTAAAAAACTAATCCATCTTAATAAATAAGCACAATATACCGAATGACATTTAGATGTTTCGAACTTCATGTTAAAATCTAAAAGGCACAACGGTTACAATTAGCAGTTGCACTCGTTTGAGTAGTACATAACGGTTACGAGTTTCGTCAAAAGTCACTTTCCATAAAACCATTCCCAACAGACTCGTTGATTACCACTTTACTCTTATAAATACCCAACAGTCACACATTGATTCCACACAGTTCAAAATACCTCGTCGTCCAAGAACAAGGGGAGCACCGATAAGAGGAGTATCGAGTTCAAGATGGTCTAGAGTTCCTTCGTCGAGTTCACATTCAGATTCTGGAAATTCAAACAATAGCTTGGACCAACTAAGGTGTGAAGTATGGGAATGGAAATTCAAATTCGAAGAATTCTTCCATGATTATAGAAGGGACATAGATTTTGTGGACAAAGTGATCTTGACACTCTTTCAAACGACCACATGTCTCCTTCCTTACACATCGGATCCAAGTCTTTGAATAGCTTAGAATTTCTGACATAGATCGGGAACATGTAGAGAATGCGGACAATTATTGGTAAGAAGTGTTCATCATCATTACAACCATGATTGCAATCATACACCCAAACCTTCGCTTCAACCATGTCAAACACCACTGTCATGTAGTGATTGTCGTTAATGTTAAAGACGGCGAATATCCTCTTAGCACCAGCCCTGGGTAGGGTAGTCTTCCATCTGCGTACTTTAGATAATCATCATCAAACTGATACGACTTCAACGCCAGATCAAGCGGTACCTTATTATCTTGCGCTTCTACTTCCAGTTGGTAGTAGCATTTTTTCATGTTTGTCAATAATGCCATATCCAAAATGAGGTCACTTTGATCGTAATGATAGGGGTAATTCAAATGCCTCTCCCGCATCATTGTCATTACAGCTTCAACATACTGCAAAACATATAAGAGACAAAAATAAATTGGGGTATAAGTGAGTGAATGAAAGGTCTGTCTTTCTGAACATATCCCCATGTTCGGAACGACTGTGTGATGTTATAAAATCTATGAGAAGCTAGAAATGCTTGAGTTGTTCCAAGCATAAGAACAATATTTTGAACTCAGTTCGTATGTTCCCTACAACGATGTGAAGTTCAAAAAATCATTCAAAAATAAACTTACAATGTCCCACAGCCACTTAGTCTTGTTCATCAGCTCTTTGAAATCTTAAAAATTCGGCAATCCAAGAAAAAGATCTTTTTGTTGCTTCCTCTTTCTGATAAATGCGTTCAAAGCCTCCACTTTTTTCCGCTTCAATGGCTTGTAAATATCCACTTGAAGCCTCGGAGCAACTTTTTCCTGCTTCTTCTTCTCTTCTGTTTGTGGTGATTTCACAGCCTTTGCAGGTTTTATAATTGTTTTGCTCTTCAACTGCTCAATCGTCTCCTGCATGGCCGCCATCTCCATCTCCATGCCTTTACGCCAATCGTTGCAATCTTTGTAATTGCAACTACTATACTTAGAGATGTTGAATCCATCTCCACCAGAAGAATCACCTTTGATTTGCTCAGAAGGCAAAATATTTGTCTCATAAGGCACGATCTGTTGCTTATAAGCCACGATCTTTTGCTCATAAGCCAAAATCTTTTACTCCATTGCTTCCCTCCATCCGCTGCATTCATCATATTTGCAGCCTCTGCAATTGGAGCTCATCTTCACTGTACCAACTTCAGTGATACTAGAACCTTCAAACTCACCAGCAACTCTATCACCATCATCTTTGTTTCTAATGTAAATATTTACATCTTGCAGACCACCAATTCTCTCTTCATTATATTCACCATCACTTCTAAACATCATTGCTTCTACTCTTTCCAGAGCTTAATTTCTATCACTTGTCTTGGAGGGGTTGCAGGATTGTTCTTGAAGATACAAATTGTAGTGCCACCAACAAGACCAACGCTGGAAGCATACGCAAACACTTTACAAAAATGATCTATTGTGTCGTCCTCAAAGTCTTCAAATGACACAAGGTCTAGAAAGAAATCCATCTCCAGCTCATCATCAGTAGGAATGAGGAAAGGGTGAACAACCTGTTAATATAACCCCCACAACGTTAAATAAATATCAACTAAATTTAAAATGCTTTTCAAGTTGTTTGGAACAAAGTGATGTTGTTAGAAAACATCAAGTCGTGATGTTCCGAACATCGATGATTGAAGCAGTTGATTGTGCTACATGTAGATGTTCCGAACATCAATTAAAAATATCTCAGCAAACACGAAGTTGTTCCAAACATTATAACATATATGGAAAAAGGAATATTTACAGGAACATCATGTTGCTCAAACAACCTGTCCGTATCTCTTTCATAAATTTCAGTAAGCATGTTTATGATCCTTGGCATTGTTTTTTCTTTTGGAAAATCCTTTGGCCTTAAGGCAGGTATAGCTTCATGAGCCCAGGCCATGAATGCCCATGGAAAGCCATAAATATTGTAAGTCTGGCTTCCTTCTACACGAGGTTCCATTTGCTTTATCAGATATTCCATTGTTAATTCAAAACTCATCCTACCCCAAGGATAATGCTGGAATGCCTCAAGATCGGCGGACGAGCATACCACTCATTCCTCTATTCCATATTTGGAATCCCTTGCACAAAGAATAGTATGAACAAACCAAGCCATGCACAGATTTAAATAGCACTTCTTGGGACAGGTTCCAGAACATACTAACTCAAGCAAGTCACGAGACTTCATAACTTGCTTTTTCTTCGGCTGTTTTTATTTTTTGGGCTTGTTGAACTTCCTCTTGGCGGGCGAAGGTGAGGGTGAGTGTGAGGGTGACTCCTCCACCTTCTTCTTCCCCTCTTCTGCTTCCGCTTCCCACTCCCGTTCTCCACATTTTCCTTCTTCTCCTTCTCCTCCTTTTCCTTTTTCTCTTTCTCCTTCTGCTTCCTCTTCTTCTCTTTGAAATAATCAACAACAAACTTCCACAATTCCTTCCCATTTTCATTCATTTTTTCCACGTACTATTTACTTGGATAGGCACCACAGTTTAGCCCTGTCATTAGTGCAAACTCGAATAGGCCAAAATGTGTTGGCAATCCATTAAAGGATATCCAAACCTCTTTCTGCTTCTTATAAATAATCCTTTGCATGAGGAGGTTATGCACCAACTTGGTGCCAAACAGTGGATATTCCGGTAATTACAAGAAAGGACCGAAACAACTATGCCAAAATCCCTTTCTCACCTGCAATTTTTTTAGAACCTCCTTGAACTATATCATACCCCTAGCCAACGAAGAACGAACAATAATCTTCCTATTAAAAGGCTCATTTTTGGTCAGGAAGGTCTTGAAGAGACCCTCAATGTTACTCTTAAAAATAGCATGACCAACGTTTTCATACTGCACATAATTTTAGCATAAAATTAATAAAATGAATTACAATGATAGTAAATCACATTAAAGGAAAAACAGAAATGTTCGGAACATGTTTATGCTGAGGTTCTGAACGACAGTAACAATCGTTTGGAACATCACATAATGTGTTCGGAACGAGAGCTACCGGCCTTAATGCTGATGTTGGGAACATATATATGTTGTGTAGAACATCAACATAGTCGTTCCGAACAATCACGAGTTTCAATTCAACTATCACTTGGTCTTCCTCCAGTTTCGATCCAGATGTTCCTTCAGCAGTTTTATTCTCTTCACCCGCTTCCTCTTCAACATTTGCACCTGCATTATTTACAGTTTCCCCATCTATTTTAACTCTTTTTACACGATCCTTCAGAAAGTTGCTTTTTAAAATTACATCCTCCGCCTCTCTTCTACTTCTTTTACTGCTTCTTGGACTCTCCCTTGTCTTATCTGCTTCCCCCTCTACTTCTTCTCCTTTTTCTCTAGTTAAATCATCAGATTCTTCATTTTTTTACCACCATCTTCCTCTTCCTTTCACGATCACCATCTTCCTCTCCAGTCCTAAAAAAATCACTTTTTAACAGTTCATCAATACCAGCGTCATCTAAATCCATCCTTCTTTCACCCTTATCTGCAGCCCTCTCCAAATCCTCCCCACCTTTACTTAGATCGAAACTTTGTACTGGACTTTGGCTTTCCTCTTGTTTATCACCTTTGTTTCGTGGACCTACTACTTCTCCTTGGCTATCGTCGTCACTCTCCACAACTAATTTTCTTTTAATTGTTCTAGTTGTTCTTGGGCATTTAGGAGTAGGTTCTAAATCTGTAGGAGTACGTTTCGAATCTGAAGTAGTAGGCTTCTCAGGTTTCTTCTTCGGCGAAGGGCTCTTTCTTTTAGAAATTGCCTTCTTGGGAGTCTTTGTAGGCTGCTTCGTTTGCTCATCTTCATCTTTCAATGTTAAATTTCTCGGGCTTAAATTTATCGTTTTTCTGCAAAGCAAAACAAGGAAATTCAAAATTTAGTTACAGAAAATCATGAACATCCAATGAGATGTTTAGAACCTCATATGAACTGTTGTGAAGCTACTGTGGTGTTCGAAATATCAAGACACATAATATCAATAACTTCAATTTGTAACTAAATAAAGCAACGTTGGTTCATAGAAAACCCACAAATCGTCACAATTTAACCAAAAAATATAAAAGCCTAAAAATTTCAGTTGAACATCGGAAATCCTCTTTGTAGTTTGGAACTACTTTACCCATTAAAACACATAATGTCATTCACTTTCAACACAATATTACACCTTTTGTACAAAAACAAACACCCAAAGCATCGTTAATCACTGTCGGCGAAAAAATTAAAAAAAAAAAACCTAGGCTCGAGATTTATACCACAGTTTAAATGATCATGACATTGTTTACCTTTTATATTTAATACTTTGCTGTATTGCTGGTCGGATTCCTTGAAAACCACAGAGAAGTTGAGAGTTCTGGTTTAGATTTTGCGTGCAAGAGGAGATGAAATGAAGAAGTTGAAGAAGCCACGCGGGGGAGGGGGGGGGGGGAAGGTTATGTATGTTGTTCCCAATGTTTGAAATCATTATTATGTACTCCATCCATTCCAAAATGGTTGTCATAGTTCGTATTTTGAGAGTCAAACGAGTTTAACTTTGACCATAATATTTTCATATGTCTTTTAAATATTTTGAATTATTAATTATTGTGACTTATAATACTTTTTATGTAGTTTCTAAATATATAAATATCGTTACAAAAAACTTGAAGATTATATGTTTAAATTCACGGTAAAAATGAACTTGTTTCACTCTCCAAATCCGAACTATGACAACAATTTTGAAATGGAGGGAGTATGTTTTAAAAAAAACCGTCAAGTTTTAAAAGTGTTAATTTGATACATAATTAGTCTTAATCAGACTTAGAAAAAAAATAAAAAAAAAAAGGCGAGACTCTTTTCTGCCAAAAAAAACTTGCGAGTTCTGGAACGCCAGTCTCACAACTAACTTAACTTAAATTCGCTTCTAGATTCGAAGATGTGTGCCAACAAAGCTTCTGTTTTACATAAGTCATCCCAACCTCATAAATGAGAAGTGTCAATGTCATTGACTTTGGTTTGGAACAAGTTTACCGACATGTTGGTACTCTTTTATGGGGTCTACATTGAATTTGGCACAGTTTAAACATTAATTAGTTGACTATGTTTGTCTAGTATTTTATGCTGCATTATCATTATTTCTGAGAAAAGAGAAAGTTGCAGAATTCATGTCCAAATTTACACAAAAATATAGTAATAATATGAGTAATAATAATAATAATTTAACCCCTCATTCGACTATATAATATTAATATAAAATGAAAAGAGGGAGTCCTTAACATTCTAAAGAAATAAGAAATAAATAATAAATATCTGATGAAAATTTAAAGGATAAAAAATCATGTTCATCACAAAAACAAAATCATGTTATTCTACACTGGTTTTACCATTTAAAAGTGGTAAACTTTGAAATTTAGGAAAAGGAGGCATACTTTTGGACGAACTAAAACAGAAGATTTGGTCAATAATGACAAGTACTACTACTAAGTAGTTAGGAATTATAGGTCTGGTAAATATTCAAGTTCCTTCAATACTTCATCATCGATTTGTTGTTAACTACACGAACTGTTATGCAGAACGCGCCAATTTCTTATTTGGACAGTGACACATTCTTTTTTATAAAAAGAATTTATTTTCTCACTTAAAAGATAAAAAATTTCATGAACATGATGACAATGCACTGATGATGAGACTCAACTCCTTGTAACAGCCGTAACAAATTTATTATAGCTAAATTTTCCGTTGAATCGATTTTTTATATGTTGGAGTATATTATATTATACATATTTTTTATAACAGTATTTCACTATAACAGTAAAAACGAAAAAAGATTCGAACAAATAATGCTATGGAATAAGGTTTGATTATATATATTTGTGATAGTCTTCAAAATATTAGTAGGAATTATATACATTGATAATATATAATTCATATAGCCATTCCAAGTGTACGACGGACTATTGATAAACTATCCAAATAATAGTGTAATCTTTCGCTGCCAATCTTTTCAAACTTTGTTGTCTATGCTATTGATAAACTTCTAGCAAGTCATCTACCCTAATTCTCTAGCAATTAAAAGTTGCGGCTCAAATCTAAAAAGCTTAAATTATCATCTTTCTAGCTCTACAATTACTTTTAGAATAGAAGTGCTAACATTTTTTTCACGTGGGATTATTTTTTTGGGAGATAACTTTGCATTTCTTGGAATTATTTGCTAAATATGGACTTAAGATTAGAGTTCGTTTGGTTCAAATGTGAAATATATCGGAGTTATAATCAGGACAAAATCTGTGATAAATAATCCCATCTTCAGTATGGAATAAGGTAGATTAGGTTTTAATATCAACTAAATGTTGTATACATTTTATCCTCACGGAATTATAATCTCAATCCCTCAAACCAAACGATCATATTTTATTAATTCAGTTTTATCGATAGGGCTAAATGTGAATAGTTGGTGGACAAGATACATATTTGTGAATTTCATGATCGTGTTTTGTACTAGGTGTGAGCTGGTATTAGTGCAGCAAAAAACTTCAATGCGTGCCCTTAATAAGCATTGGTTGTGGGTATTTTCCCCCGCTTTTAAATATTTTAGCAAAATGCCCTCTACATCATTATTTAATACGAAAAAGGACTATTTTGCCCTGCCTAACCTAATTCACATTGTGCGTTGTCTCCTTCATTTCCTTCTTTCTTCTTTGTATACTGCAGATTTAGGGTTCTAGGAAGTGAATGCTAGGTAAACTCTTGCCCTTGTTATTGGACCAGAGCTTAGCCAAGATTTGCAGAGACTTTCTCTGCAAGTTGACCATTGCACGGGAGTTTAAAGTCTTGGCTATACCATTGCACCAGAGCTTAAAGTCTTGGCTATAGCCATTTTTCTGCAAGTTTTCCATTGCATCAGAGCTTAATGTCTTGAAGAGACATCATAGATTTTATACAAGTTAGTCCAAATGAATGTAAGAAAAATATTGCAAACAGAATTATATAGATTTTAATGCAAAATTTAGTAAAACTCAGTAGAAATTTGAAGTAATCTAACCTTGAATCTTCGTTTAAATGGAGAAATATGTAAAAATTGCAGGGTTTTAGGGTTAGAGATCGTTTGAATGGAGAAAAGTGAGGGATGATAGTGCAGGTCATTTTATAAGTTGTGAGGGGGTATTTCCATCCAAAAAATATTTCATTAAACTAGTGAAGAGTATTTATGCTGAATCAGTGCTATTGAGGGCAAATATGCAAATCATTGGTTGTCGTGTCATATCTGTGCAATTCAACTGTAGTGTAGGCCTGTTGAATACGTGTGAGCATGTTGTGAGCAGGCCCATTAGGTTAAGGCGTTTAAAGTCTTTAAATATATGGCTAGGTCTTCTATATTGACTTATCTATCGTAAGCAACTTCTCATTGAGCTGGCAACCGTCATAAGCATAGGGAGAGGAAGACGTAGCCAAATGTTCTATACTTGTGGAACGCTCTGGCACAAAGCTTCCGCATTGGTGAACAAATGACATAATATATACGCATCTTATCCCTTTTTTTGTGGTGTTTTTGATCTATGTAATAATCTCGACTTATTAAAAATTAACTAACATCATTATCATCCCTTTGTCTAATCTCAAATGAGTAACTAATAGTGTTATTGAATGCATTTATAAACTTAACCTATATCTGGTGGAGCTAGTCCGAAGACCACAATTTTTAAATAAAGTAATAAACCTATTTCTTGTGTCACTTATTTCTGACTTAATATTAAGAGTTCAATTTATGTGCTTAGGCAAAGTACAATTTGTTTATAGCAATACCATTAGGTTAAGATTACTTCCATCAACAAGTAATTCTGTTTGTAATTATCCTAATTTAGTTACTTTAAAGCTGCAGTAACACATCCTACATCACCAGATTAAATATTAGTCCATATAAGTTAACTCGAGTATATAATAAAAAAATAAGTTAAATCTTATACATTTTCCAGGCATTCATCTAGGCCATTTGTCTCCATAGGATTGTAACAACAACAACAAAAAAAAAATCACCAAGTGTTATCCCACAAGTAGAATTTGGAGAAGGTAAGATGTAAGTAGACTTTATCCCACAAAAAGGTTGTTTCGATATCAACTAAAGAAAATCATTTTTGAACACATATTCAGTTATACTTTAGACAAAGCTGCTATTATTGGACCCTATATTTACTGGTATTGGTATTTTATTTTAATCCACAAATAAAAGTTATGGGAGAAAAAGTGCTAAAGACAAAGAAACTTTAATAGTAAAAATTCGGTTACAACTAAGAGCCTATTTGGGTGGGCTTATAAGCAGCTTATTTTAAGTAGCTTATAAGTCTAAAAGCCACTTTTTGAGAAGTTAGGATTTACTAACTTCTCAAAAAGTGGGTTTTAAGCCACTTATAACTTATAAGTCTAAAATTTTTTAAGTTATCAAATATATATTAATGGGCTTATAAGCTTATAAGCCACTTTTAAGCTCACCCACACGGGCTCTAAAAGAGTTTATTGAAAAAATATAAACATAAAGAAAAAATTATCTAGAAATGATTGGTACTATTTAAAAATTGAATATTCTATTTAACGTTAAGGTTTTGGGAGGTACTAAAGCAGAAGGGTGAAATATCAGAAAAGAGTAGAAAAGGGAAAGAGCTGTTGTGGAGTATCTCATTATTCTGTTTGAGAAATTGATAGATCTAAGGATTCAAAAGAACATTAGTATATCTCACTCCATTTCAAATTGATAGCTCTCGCCTTTTTCTCCTCTCTCTCTCCTTTACTTTCTTGGACTATAATCAAACACAATGTAATTCATATTACTAATTGTTTAACATGGTAAATTAAAATTCTAAAATAGTTTACTATATCTAAAGTTGAGTATATATTAGGATTATCTAGAGTAGTTGGCTGAAATTGAAAGAAGACTACACTCTGTAGGTGTGCCGTGTGCATCATATTTATCATGTATGAAACTTTAATTTTTTTTAAAAAAGACTTCTTTTTTAGAATACGACACTCACCCATTCGCCCCCAATATTTATACTCTCTCTGTCTCAATTTGTTTGTCATATTTTTCTTATTAGTTTGTCCCAAAAAAATTGTCATATTTCTAAATTTGGAAACAATTCAACTCCGAACTTACTTTTTGACTCATTTATAGTCATACAAATATATATAGCTCATTTTACACCACAAATTTCAAAAGTTTCATTTCTTTATTAAATTTTGTGTCAAGTTAAACTACGACAAACAAAATGGTATTGAGGGAGTAATGAATATCAAACAAATATTTCATGCATTTATCAATATTTACACAAAAATATTGAACACGACACATCAGTTAAAAATTTAAAAAAAGAGCAATTTGGTGTATGAAACATCTCATGATCATACAAAATTTTGAAAAGAGCCACACCCAAAGAGATATTATGTAGCCAGCTTAATCTAATTCCGCAACTTGAACTCGTGATTTCTAGATCACACGAGACTGTTAAAACTTATATTAACAAATTGTTAGAGAACAAAATAGAAAAACGATAGTAATTTAGAATCAAGAAATATCCTTTCAAAAAATGAAATGATAAAAAAAAAGTTAAAGAAAAATGGGTAAACAAGAGATGGGGAGTTCCAACTTCCAAGAGAGAAAAAAGTCTCTGTAGAAAAGAGCTTTGACTCTCTTTCAATGGCGATTTTAGTTTTCACACCTTCTTGAAAAATTTAAAAAAAATTCTTCTCATTTTCACATTTCACAACTACCCTTTTCTTATTTATCTTTCCTTTTAGGTCCTTACCTTAAAATTCTTATCTTCTTACAAACCCAATATCCAGATAAAACCAACAAAAAAAAAACTTTTTTTTCTGCAGGTTGGTATTTTTTCAGCTACATTTTATTGTTAATGTAATCTTTTTTACTTTTTCTGTATATGGTATCTTTTTATATTCTTGTTTTTAAATTTTATTTGTTTGCGGGGGGGGGGGGGGGGGGTTAAAAAGTACTAGTTAGATTTATTAGAATCTTGAATAATGTATGCAAATTCATAGATATAATACATGTTTTTATGTGTTTTCTTTATGTTTTTCTATGTAGGATCTGAATGAATCTTTGAATAATTTGATTTTAATGCTTAGTTTTCTTTTCCTTAGGAAAAAGATTACATTTTTAGTATATATTTTAGCTCAAGATTGTTTTTTAATTTTTGTTTTCTTGATATTGTTGTATATATTTAAAGGAAAGCTTCATTTTTGCTTTATAGTTAGCTCACCCTCCCCAGACCCCTCTTGAGCCGAGGGTCTATCAGAAACAACCCTTCTACCTCATTCGAGGTAGGGTAACGTTTGCGTACATCTCATCATCTTAAGAGCCACTTGTGGGATCATAGTGGGTACGTTGTTGTTGTTGTAGTTAGCTCAAGATTGATTACTGATGGTTTTCTTGATACTTTTAATATCAGGATTTGATATTTTGAAGTAGTTATGGGGAATTGTTGTGTAACACCTGGTAATTCTTCTGAGAAAAAGAAGAACAAGAAGAAGAACAAACCAAACCCTTTTGCTATTGATTATGGGAAAACTCAAGCATCTGAAGGTGATGGAAACAAACTTGTTGTGTTAAAAAATCCAACAGGGCATAATATTCAAGAAAAATATGATCTTGGTCGTGAGCTCGGAAGAGGAGAATTTGGGGTTACATATTTATGTACTGATATAGATACAGGTGATAAATATGCTTGTAAATCGATATCGAAGAAGAAGCTTAGAACTGCTGTAGATATTGATGATGTTAGGAGAGAGGTTGAGATAATGAAGCATTTGCCTAAACATCCTAATATTGTGACCTTGAGAGATACTTATGAGGATGAAAGTGCAGTGCACATTGTTATGGAACTTTGTGAGGGTGGTGAGTTGTTCGATCGTATTGTTGCTAGGGGACATTATACTGAGAGAGCAGCTGCTGGTATTATGAGGACTATAGTAGAAGTTGTGCAGGTATAGTGTTATAAATTTACTCAATCTTGGCTTTCATGTATGATAGTAACTTGTTCATTTCTTTCATGTACTCGGTCTTAGTTGCAAGCGTTAACTGCAAACTCTTAAAACTTAAAATTAGCAAAGCCCTAGGTCTTGGCAACTTCAGGATTATGGTAATGAAGTCCAAGTTTAAAAATACCAACTGAAAGTATCAAACTTGGGAGGAATAGAATGTTGCGATTGAAGTTTCTTATTTGTGAGAAGATCAAAAGTTCTTGCTGAATATTGTTTTTATGTTTAGATTTATCCCTTTTTTTGTGCATTTAGTACTTATCATTTTATTGGATTCATTTCACATGTTGATCCTATAGCAAATTCCTTAACTATATTATCTCTTCCAATTCCCGCCTACTTGTCTGTGCTGGCCTATAACATTCTCATGCAAATTCATTCTAAGTTATACTCCTATAATTCATTGAGGATGTCACGCTCAAAATGTCAATAGTGAATAGAAGCTTGTTATAGTCTTAGATAGACAGCTTATTAGGATACAGACAAATCTCACGAACAAAAGTAACTCCAAGAAAGCAGTAAGATGTTGGTACTTATATTCAATTTCTTATTGTTAGAGAGTCTTCAGTTGCTTGCTGTTCACCAATAGTTGTAACCGTAGATATCATGATGCCTGCTGATTATCCTAATTTTATACATTTAAAACTACGTAGTTGCTCATACATCTATGGTCAAGTTTCACTCTCTGGTTACATTATGATTCCACAATTAATGCCCACTCTATTACTGAAGTCCAACTGCTCGAAAATTTCAATGGCATTGCAGATGTGTCACAGGCATGGAGTAATGCATCGTGATCTAAAACCTGAGAACTTTCTCTTTGGGAACAAGAAAGAAACAGCTCCACTGAAGGCTATTGACTTTGGGTTGTCGGTGTTTTTCAAACCTGGTAATGCAAATAGTAATATGGTACAGTGTATTTGAATCTTTCTCATGCTAAATAAAATTAGTATTTGGACTCATCTTTATTTCTTAACAGGGGAACGCTTTAATGAGATAGTGGGAAGTCCTTATTACATGGCCCCCAGAGGTCCTAAAACGCAATTATGGCCCGGAGGTTGACGTCTGGAGTGCTGGAGTTATTCTTTATATTCTTCTTTGTGGTGTTCCACCTTTCTGGGCAGGTCAGTTTTATTTTTTGTTCTTATTTTTTATTTTTATATTTGTAATATGTAACAAACCTTGGTGTGTATGTTTTGGGCTATGCAATTCTTTGAACTCGGCGACGAATTAGTGAGTGTCAAAATGAAATGGAATTTGAAACATCTTGATGTGTTGTTACATCGTAGGATATAGATGGCTGGGTGAGGGTATGGATTTGAACTTTTTAACAACTTCAATTAGTTTTATCACCGTTTTCTCAATAATCGCCTAAATTTTTCAACTACGTGTAGAGACCGAACAAGGAGTAGCCCAAGCAATTATTCGCTCTGTGGTTGATTTCAAAAGAGATCCATGGCCTAAGGTTTCTGATAATGCAAAGGACCTCGTAAAGAAGATGCTTGATCCAGATCCAACTCGAAGGCTTACAGCTCAGCAAGTTCTTGGTAATGTTTGGTCCTCATTGAGATGCTATACCCTAACTTGTTACTTATCCTCTCTCATCTTCATAAGTTTGATTTAGTGACCTTTTTCGGGCTTCGACTCATATCTGTGATTGCAGAGCACACCTGGTTACAAAATATAAAGAAAGCACCAAATGTCTCATTGGGTGAGACTGTGAAAGCAAGGCTCAAACAGTTTTCAGTTATGAACAAGCTCAAGAAAAGAGCTCTAACGGTAACTATACACTTTTCTTCATATTCTTAATCTTTGAAGCCCAGAAATAAGGACAGAAGATTTTCTGCCTTCTCATAGAAATTTCTCAAATCTTATGATTCTCTTGGTGTATATGCTCTCTTGCACTGCATGCACAGATTATCGCCGAGTTTTTGTCAGCAGAGGAAGTAGCTGGAATGAAAGAAGCATTTGACATGATGGATGCAGGAAAGAAAGGCAAGATTAACCTAGGAGAACTTAAAATTGGTCTTCAAAAGCTGGGCCATCAGATCCCTGATGCTGATTTTCAGATTCTCATGGAAGCTGTAAGCATTCTCATGCCTTTTCGCTTCATTTGATTTCGTTATACTCCTTCCGTCCCAAAATGAGTGTCTACCTTTCCTTTTTTGTTTGTCCCAAAATGAGTGTCTCTTTCCTTTTATGGCGACTCTTTAATTCCAAGATTTGTTTTGGACCACAAGATTTAAAGGCAATGACCCACATTTTACACAACTTTAATTTAAACCACATAATTTGAAAGTCTTCCTTATTTTCTTAAACTCCGCACCAAGTCAAACTCAGACACTTATTTTGGGACGGAGGGAGTTACTTTATAGGACCTTTTTTTTATACAAATCAAGCTGCTAATTTCCTAGAATGCTGCATTGAACCTACAAATCTACTATTTTTTTGCTCTTTGGTAAAGAGAGCTATTATTATTATTGTTCCTCTTTTATGATCTTCTACTTTGTTTTAACAGGCTGATGTTGATGGAGATGGATATTTAAATTACGGAGAGTTTGTCGCTGTATCTGTTCATCTTAGAAAGATGGCAAATGATGAGCACCTACACAAAGCGTTTTCATTTTTCGACAGAAACCAGAGTGGTTACATAGAAATCGAGGAGCTGCGCAGTGCCTTGAGTGATGAGGATGGTGGAAACAGTGAGGAAGTCGTCAATGCCATTATGCATGATGTTGACACTGACAAGGTTGGTATTTGTTTAAATTCATACAAATAGGTCTCTTTGATTGCATGTGGATCTATACAGTTTAAGTTATAACTGATCCGGTAAAAGGTGATGCTACATCTTAGTGAGGCCTCATCACTGGCATAGCAATACAGTTGAGGCACAACTAGGTAAAACACTTATGTTTTTTTTTTTTTTTGATTGGTAAAGATTTTGTACTAAAGAGCAGCAAAATGCTGCAAAGCCATTACATACAGAAGTCTCATTACTGAAATTGTAATGAACTCAAAAAATCAATCATGGCTACATACCCTGCTACTGAATCAGGATCTAATATATATCTTTGTTTTTTAAACGGGATATACAAAAAAAACCTCTTCAACTTTGCTATTGTTAAGTTCAGATGCTTGCTGAATATGTGTTGTTGGCTTAGAGGAAATGTTGTGTTCTGTGCTAATGATTGTATGGACTTGATTGATTCTATGTAACTCTTATCCAAGTCCGGCTTGTTGTACACCTCTTCGGACAAGTTGAGGGAGTGAGGGAGGTTATTATCCCTTTTCAAAATTGCATCTTCTTTTCCATCCTTTGCTCCTCTTCAATGACATCATTCATTTATACCAAATGGCTTTGAAGTAGTTGCAAATATCTGAGTTTGAACTTTTAGCTTGTTCCCAGAGTGGTCTGTGGGAGTTCATCTGTTTCATTTTGTCACCATGCAGGATGGTCGCATTAGTTATGAGGAATTTGCTACTATGATGAAGGCTGGTACAGATTGGAGAAAAGCATCAAGACAGTATTCTCGGGAACGATTTAACAGCCTTAGCTTAAAATTGATGAGGGACGGCTCATTAACACTCGGAAATGAGACTAAATGAACAAATGCAGAAGCAGAGAAATGTTAAGAGGAAAAAGGAAATCATTTTAAGGATATTTCCCTTTTTTCTTTCTTTATTGAGTGTGAAATTCTTCTCTTCCTCTGTACCTGAAATTCCCCTCCCCCCCCCCCCCCCCCCCACCCCGAGCTCTATCATTGGCATATCTGAGGATTGAGGTGATGTCTGCCACTTGTTATACTAGAGCAGAAAGCATTTAACAAATAACTTACTGAGGTCTTTTGCATTGTTGTAAATACATGTATTAGTTAAAAGCTCATTCTCTTATTAATAGAAACATATCTACTAAAGGAAAGCTCATTGTCATTTAACAAATAGATGTAACTTCTCCTAAGGCTGAAAATGAGATGTTAGCACTGCACGACTCTTTTTGCCTTTTTCTAGACTTGATATATATAGTGCTAACTTGGAAATGAGAAATCCGTGAGATTTGAAGTCGTGATATTTACGGTTTGTTTAACTGTTCCCTAAACGCCCATATTAGCTAAAGCAGGTTAATCTAATTTTAGGGTGTACCCCTAGCAGTCGATGGAGAGGATGAATGGACCAGGGTTTAAATCTTCATATGAAAAAAAATGCTAAGCTTTGTCTACGTTTGGTAGCCGAAGTAATTAGATATCTGTATTGGTAGGAGATAGCAAGTACAAGGTGAATAGTCGAGATGTGGCTAGTTGATTCAGACACTATTGTTTAAAAAGAGACCCAGGTTATTCTACTAGGCGGCTCGTATACATTTAGGTGGTCTATACTCTATGTCCAGGAGTTAATAATCGCACAAGTTTTTCCAAGTGTAGGAGTTGGTGGACTTAGATGTCTAGGCAACACTAACTAACTGTAACACAAACTTGAATTTGGTAAAAATTTCGCCCAGCAGCCACTTTTAACACTGGTATTTAGTTTGAGGCCACTATTTTCTTTGGTCTTACACTAGAGGCCACTTTTGGGCCTTTACTAAATAAATGTTGACTTAAGTTCTAATAGTTGACTGAAGTTCAGTCCATACGGCCCCTGGACTGAAGTTCCATCTCTTAAGGACTGAACTTTCAGTTCATATGGCCATGGACTGAACTTCAGTCCATGATATGGCTATGGACTGAACTTCAGTCCATGGCCATGGACTGAAGTTCTATCTTAAGGACTGGACTGAACTTCAGTCCATATGGCCGTGGATTGAAGTTCAATCTTTAAGGACTGAACTTCAATCCGGCCTCTGGACTGAAGTTCTATCTCTTTAAGCAAAAGTGGCCACAAACTAAATATTTTGGTATTAGTGGCCTGTGCCCAAAGACCAGTGGCAAAAGTGGCTTTTCGTGCACTTAGCCCCTGAATTTTTGTTGTCAAAAATAACTACTCGTCATGCTTGCAGTCGTAAAAATTTAGTGTAGGGGCCTGTTTGGCGCGCGTTAATTGATTTGTAGCCGTCAAAAACAAATTCGCTGAGAAATAGCCACCTCCGGACAAATCCCAGTATAAATACTGGGGCCTTGAACAAAACTTGTTCAAAGCCCCAGTATTTATACTGGAAAACTTCAGTAAACTAACCCCGGTATAAAATACTGGGGCTTTGAACAGTTTTGTTCAAGGCCCCAGCATTTTGTTATGGGACTTTGTATAAAGCTTCAGTCCCATAACAAAATGCTGGGGCTGTGAACAAAACTTGTTCAAAGCCCAGCATTGTTATGGGACTGAAGCTTTATATATAAAGTCCCATAACCCATAACAAAATGTTGGGGCTGTGAACAAAACTTGTTCAAAGCCCCATCATTTTGTTATGGGACTGAAGCTTTATATATAAAGTCCCATAACAAAATACTTAGGCTTTGAACAAAGCCTAAGTATTTTGTTATAGGGCTAGTCTGGGGTGTTTTTCCAACGCTAATGGAGCTTAAGTGTGTGCGCGAATTTTTGGCTATTCTTCAATGAATTTTGAAACGGTGGATAATTCCCATTGAGCGCGTCCAAAAATGGCTAGTGATCAAAATTTCCCCTTGCAGTCGTTCGGGTGAAATTCAATCTATGAATTTAATACATAGTTTCTAGAGGAATCAAGGCAAGTGGTTATAATATCATAGACTCTAATTAAGCAGCTACATTTTTATGATGAAATTGAAGTACAAGAATTTAAAGGGGCTCTTTACATATATATCCGTCCATCAAGAAATAATTACTTTTAGGTGTCCATAACTTTTTGTATCCAAAAATTTAATACATACTAAATATATTTCTTAATATTATATTAATATTTAATAGTATGATATTCAACTCCCTTAAATGGTTAAAAAAAAATAGATTACCATTAAATATAGTAGTTGCACGATTTTAGGCTTAATGATAGAGTCCTATCAACATAATAATATTTAAAATATGAAATATCAATAATATTAAATATATTAAATATCAATAAGATTAATATATTCAATACATATTTAAAATATGAAATATCAATAATATTAAATATATTAAATATCAATAATATTAATATATTAAATATATATTTAAAATATTAAATATATATCAATAATATTTAAAATATTAAATACATATTTAAAATATATTTAAAAAGGGTAAAATGTATATGGAAAGAAAGAAACAAGAAAAGGTGTACAGAAAAAGTAATTATTCTTGGTCAACGTTCATGGGGCGTAAATTTCCCAATTTAAAGAGGGAAGAGAAGCTCTTGAACGATCAATTTGTGAAAGTGTGGGAGTATTGTATTAATTTCCCAAAAAAGTCTTATGTTCCTACTTCCTACAGTATCCTATAAGTTTGACCGTATAGATTATGGAGCAAATATATGACAGATGCATGATTCATCCTAAATGATGATGTTTTTACATTTAGAATTTGATTTTTTGTTTCTTTTGTGTTATACTTTGAATTATTTTCCCGTTTGGATGTCCAATTCTTGTTTCTGCATATTGGTTCATTCAATTACTTTCCGATTATAACAAGAACAAAGAAAAAATAAGATAAAATTGCCTAACCACCACACTCATCCACACATACATATAGAAAAGCTAATATCATTAGGAATAAAGGAAACTAACTCTTGCAAGTGTCGCAGACTGAAGCTAAATTGAAACGACAATAAGACACTGTTAATGTTGGATTTGGCACAAATGTTGACCAACATCAAAACTGCAAAGCCAGTGAAATGATACACCAAGAAAAAAGGAGCAGAGCCTTGCGATATTATTAATAAATAATCAATCAATCCTTTCGACTAAATGCCTAAATAACAGCTGACTTTGGCCACAATTTCCAGAATTATATGTGATACCTTACTCACAATAAAGGTATTATTATACACTCACTCGTAAGAGGCCTACAAAACTGGCTTTGATTTTTGGCAGATATCCACTAATAATCATTTATGTATGTTGGAGATTCTCTAATGTGGTTTCGGCTTAAAGCCATCAACAGCAAAGTTTCTCGTCGCCGCAGGAAGAGCCAATCGAATTCCATCAAGCTCAGGACTTGCAATTACTTGACAACCTAGACGAGACCTGCACCCAATGAATGCAGAATATATGAGAAGCTTGAAATATTACATACAGTAACTGATAAATAAGACGAATAGCAGGAACCTACGTCTCTGTTAGGCCAAAAGCAAGATCCAACATGTCATTCTCTTCGTCAGTTGGATCTTCTAGCTTGTTGTAATAGTCCACATCCTGTCCAAAGTTGTAAAAGTTCAGATAAGAAATGTAGCTCATTTACAAGATCACAACATTCAAATGGGGCTCTGAATGATATGGGTAAGCCCCGGCTGGGATGAAGGAGGGGTTTGTGGCATTGGCCTGATCATGATCACCTACCATAACAATCACATGACATGTGGAACAGGCAAGTGAACCTTCACATGCTCCTGCATCAAAGTCAATGTTGTTTGGTTAAAAACTTCACGAACAAAACGGCACAGAAAGGTTGATATGCTAAGAAATGTAAATTCTACCAGAAACACCATAAAGTGTTTCAATATACAGTTTGTCGCATTGCCCTAAATCATTGTAGGGAGACAGAGATGTGTCGTTCCGGTAACTTTAACCAGACCTTTGCAACTTCTGGCTCATACGCGTCAAAGTGAAACACAAAGATTAGACGCTAATTTGGAAAGAATGTTCGTACGTGTCTAATATGCCCAGCTACTATTATGGGCTCCATGCTTCTTGGTTCTTCCCGTGCCAGTATCCAGTCTGTGGCATTGCCTCTCTAGAGGATGTCCCAGAGATGCATTACCACTGATTACGCACCTTCCCCCACTCATCCCATCACCACTTCAACAGATCTTCAATATGAAGATGAAAAATAACGAGGCTAACCTTCAAGTTCGATGTCATTCTCATGTGCAGCTTCTAACATAGACATTCCAACGGGGACCTTGATGTGCTGCTCTTCTCCATCCTTGTCGACAAACGTTACTGATATTCTGTACAAAGAGAGAACATGGAAAAGTTTGAGGTGAGCAAAAGCATATCTATGTACCATCCTGTGAATGCCACCAGCCATGTTACAGATGAAATCAACAAACACAATATGGGGTTGGGCTGCAATCAGAAAGCAAAACATCCAACAAATTTACCATTTACCATGTACCTGAAACACTATTCAACTGCTGACAAAGATATCTCTGTAAAACAATATACACCAAATAACATAATTTGAAGGAGAATCATAAGGTGTAGACAGGAATTCCCCCTGACCCCTCATTACACCATTCATAGGTCGCAGAAAACAAAAAATCTTCCCCAAATTAACTCATAGATCTAGATTGGGAGCACAAATTAAAGTTGTCTATCCTATGTTCATCATATATTAAGAGATTGTATTTTCATGACCCCATTGTAAGAATGTCCCCATGATATGACTTTCGACACTACTTCTACAGAAAGTAGAGTCACATTAATTAGCAAACTTAACAGTAAGTAGAGACCTAATTAACTGTCAATTTAACAAGGCTACAAACAAATACTAAATGGATCAAACCACATGTAAATTTAATTGAATTCTGAAACAGAACCAAGAAAAAAAAAATCAAATAATATTATAATAAAATCTAGGAATTTCCTAAATAGCAGCTAATTGACGTTGAGACTGTTTTGTTTCATAGCAGTCTGAAGATAATGTTCGTCGGTCTTTTTTTTTTTTTTTTGGGAGAAAGGTAACAGTGTGTTCATCAGCATTAAGGAAATGCTGGAAACCATATTTACACTGTACAAGTGATGAGCAAAACAGAATCTTCTTACAGTGACTATTTGCTAGATTTCTCTCACATTTTTGCTAGGTCAATGGTATATATCTTCTTTTTTTCTTAAGGGGATGGGGATGGGGATGGGGATGGGGATGGGGATGGGGATGGGGATGGGGATGGGGCGATACGTATAATTAGCATCATATGAGCATCTCCTATTAAAAGAAACCCAATGTTTCCTAGTTTAAAGAGAAAACCAACTAGCGAAAACAAAATAAAATAATGTTAACAAGTCATACAAGACCTTACTTTTGCTTTTCCTCATTGCCTGCAGTAGTACAATACTGTTCATGCCTCTGAAACAGATAACAAAAAATCTAGTCATACACAAGAGGACAAATAATATGATTACAAATTAAAAGAATTGTTTCCTGTAAAGGAAAAAAAAAAACGGAAAATAAACAAAACCCAACAGGATGGGGCATTAAAGAGTCTCATAATCAACAATTTGAAGAAACTCTCAAGCATTACATTATCTGGCAAAGCTACTGACCATGCCCAGCAAAAAATGGTATCTTGACAAGAATCCATGTGATGTCACTGGCATACAAGCTGATGTGGCTGCAGTGCATTAGCAAGAGACAAAAGTAATTTAGAAAACAAAATAATAATTGGCCATGAACATAAATAATTGGTAACTTGTGTTTCCACTTTCCAGCACATCTGTACATAGGAGAACATACACATCAAGTTCTTTTTATTTTTTTCTGATAAGGTAAGGAATTTTACTCCGTCCATTCCACTTTATGTGAAAAGTTTGAAGAGACACGAGTTTAAGAAAGAACGAAATACTTTTAAAACGTGTGGTCTTAAACAAGTCTATACCATCTGTGTGGCTATAAAGCTTCTCATTAAAGGTAAAATGGGAATGGGAAGTTGAAGTTAACTGTTCCAAATTTAGAAAGCTTCCATTCGTTTTGGAACGGACTGAAAAGGAAATGTCACTATAGAAATTGGAACGGAGAAAGTAATACTGGAAAATGTCTGTGGCACACAAGTAGTATCCAAAAGGTAGATAATCTACAACATAATATAATTCACCACGAAAGATACCCAATATTCTTAATTCTATACAAACTAGAACCTTAGAGCGCAGAAAAAAGAAACTAGAAATAAAAGGTTGTTCCTCAAATGTACATAATAATTCTCTATCCTCTCGAAATTCAAAGGTTCCCCAATTTTTCTTTCCTTCCACAGGACAGGACCCACATGACAGCTAGTCGGGTAACATTCCTAGCTCTATGATTTCTCTTCCTTCTACTACATTTCGAGCTGGAGAGTGCCTCCTTCACTGCATCTGACATGACCTATTCTAGCCTGTGCTGCATGGTAATGTTGCTTCTGGTAGGTTTCCATAAACATTATGTTCATCATGGCTCGCACTGACCGGCTTGTTTTTCTTTTGGGATGATTGAGAAATTCGTGGTTTCTAGCTTCAAAACTTGGTGATAATGGCCGTGCCTCTCTACCCTTCTCCAGAATCTCCACCTAAATACCAAGTTTGGTTCACCAACAGGATTCGAACCTGGGTGCCCTGCAACACTTCCGCGTTGTACTACCTAAAGCCTTGTTGGTGTAATGTAAAGGAAGTAAATCTGTTTTTGGATTTAATTGGCTCCTTGAGTTTTGCTTAGGGGTCATTAGTACTTGTGTAATTATGCATCTTCCGGGTACCATACTAATAAAAGTATCTTTACTTCATCAAAACAAAAAGAACAAACCAGAAACAAAGATGCTGTAATTATACTAAATATGTACAAATATTAAACCCCATTACTCAAATGGTCAATGGGTTTAGTGACATCCCGAACCCATATTTTCAAATCTCAAATCCGCCTATACTGCCACTTCACTCTGCAACCTAAATTGGTATTCATAGACAAGTTCAAAACACACTCTTGTTTTTTTCTTTTTTTTTTTTAACAAGAAGATCTCAGCAGGGGCGCCCTTAGCCCAATACAACAGAGCGATAAATAAACCAATATCAAACCAGGTATAATATGTGTATAATGTGTATAATCTATGCATCGTGATTATGACGGCTATTTCTGAAAAGTTCCTACATCCAAATAACAGAAAGGCAGAAACTTTACTAAAATTAACACAACCCCAGATGCCAAAATGAGGGTATAACATGACATACCATTAAAAAAAATGGATGGAAACAAAACCCCAGCTGGATTCTTTATTGTAGTGCTGTAACTCCTACAACCCACTTTCAAGAATGATTCATTTACCTACATTTCAACATATAACTCTTTAAAATATAACCAATTAATGTATAAAAAAGAAAAATCTGAATAAAGAAGATAACTTTATTTTTAGAAAGTAAGACTTACAGAAGCAGAAAGTGATGAGAGAGAACAACGACTGAGGCGATGTGCGATTCGGCGTACATGGAAGCTCACCATTTGGGTGGTTATTTGCCGGAGAGAAATGGAAAACGGGTCGGGTCAAGTTTTAATGATTTTAGTATCAGCTAAAACCCTTAAATCAAAAACCCTTATTTATTGTGGGGTGTGTTTGGGAGAGTACCAAGCAAAAAAGAAAAAGGTGGTTGGGGCTAGGGTTGATAGTTCCAACTTCCAATGTTTTAAAGGTTCGCGTGGCGAGCCGAGCCTCAGGGTCGAGCGTAGCAAAAGTGTTTCGGACGACTTGGTCGGATGAAAATACCAAAAGCTCGCTTATTTAAATTAGCACTAAAATTAATTTCATTCTCTGCTTTTGAGTTCTAATTTCGAAAATGAGGAGTCTCTTCACTACTACAGTTGATTTTTGACTTTTTTTCTTTATGACTTTGTTTTGGACACTTCTAAATCTCTCATTATATGCCAAAAAGAATGAAAAAAATTTAGCTAGTTGCTTAAATAGTGAATTATTATATTGTTCTCAAATAAGAATTGATGTAATTATGACTAATTTTTAGCAAACTTGCATAGATGAAGATGTTATACTTGCATATTTCATATTTTTCTTGAGCTTCCCATAATTTCTCAGTAATTTTAACTTTTAGGTGATTTATATATTTTGTAATTATTTATTTTAACTATTTTAATTTATATATTATTAGGAAAGAAGATTCAGGGGCTTTCGCCCCGCACCTCTTGGCTTATGCTCCCCCTATATCAGATAAAACTTTTTGTCTCACGCCCATGTCCATTGAAACACTGGTTGATACTCCAAAAAAATATGTACCTTATGTTCATGTGGAAGTATATATTACTATGTCGATCCGTTATGATATTTTTTTTTTAAAAAAAAAAATTAGTTCTTGGCATATGTATCTTTCTATAATATCGAATTGAGACAATATAAATGGAGCGAGAATTCATACAGCCAATTACTTGTTTGGAATTGTGATGTAGTTGTTGAATCGACAATAAAATGTAAGTTTGAACACCTAATTATGTGTGGATAAGTTAAGACCTAACTATTGGCGTGTGAAGGTCAAAACGTCGTAATGGAGCGATGAAGTACATATATGAAAAGTCAAATTGACCACAACTTATATAGAATTGAGCTATAGATGTTTTATCTATAATAAAATGTGACTTTGAACCTAATTGTGTGCGGATATACTTAAGGTCTAACCATTGCTTGTGAGTGTAAGCCTTTTTATGAAAGACATCAAGAAACAAATAAGCAACCATCTTCTATTGCGATTAAAATGTACTTTACTTTAGTTGTAATAAGGTTGAGGAGTTAAAATCTCAAATGGTCACTCAACTTTGGGAAATTAACCATCAAAGTCACTTTGCTTTGGTTGGTCCCAAAAAGGTCATTCAACTTTGGGAAATTAACCACCAAAGTCACTTTGCTTTGGTTGGTCCCAAAAAGATCACTCAACTTAGGGAAAATATCTCCAAAAGTAATTCTTGTCAGTTTTTGCACCGTTACCCACTGAAAATCTGACGTGGCTTTTTAAAATATTTTGCATATAATCGTAGGTCCCACTTTTTTTGCCATGTAGGACTTTTTTAATAGTTACTTACTAATTTTCTGACAAGTGCAATGCACGTGTCTTCCTAATAACTAATACAAAAATTATAAATATGTGTAATAAGCGTGTATCGTTGCTAGTAAATTAAAGAAAAAAATATAAATTCAAAGTACTGATATATCGAATCCTTTACGTTCGATATTTTTTGTTATTGTAATACATAATCATACTAAACATTACTATTGTACGAAGACCAGTAATTAATATTTGAACGATTATAATCATGCAAATTTTATAATATATCAAGTTCCAAGGCCAAATAATTGTTTATCGTACTCCTAATGCCTAGTACATAATAACAGTTTGTCATTAGCACAAAAAAATAAAAATCAAGAAAAGGTATTGATATCAAGCTAAATACTTGATATTATAAAATTAACATGATTAAAACTGTTCAAATATTAATTACTGGCCTTCGTACAATAGTAATATTTAATTAGTATGATTATGTATTGCGAAAATAAAAAATATCAATTGTAAAGGATTCGATATATCAGTACTTTGAATTTATATTTTTTCCTTTAATTTACTAGCAACGATACACGCTTATTACACATATTTATAATTTTTGTATTAGTTATTAGGAATACACGTGCATTTCACTTGTCAGAAAATTAGTAAGTAACTATTAGAAAAGTCCTACATGGCAAAAATAGTGGGACCTACGATTACATGAAAAATATTTTAAAAAGCCACGTCAGATTTTCAGTGGGTAACGGTGCAAAAACTGACAAGAATTACTTTTGGAGATATTTTCCCTAAGTTGAGTGACATTTTTGGGACCAACCAAAGCATAGTGACTTTGGTGGTTAATTTCCCAAAATTGAGTGATCTTTTTGGGACCAACCAAAGCAAAGTGACTTTGGTGGTTAATTTCCTAAAGTTGAGTGACCATTTGAGATTTTAACTCTAAGATTGAGACCATTTCTGCTCAACTATCAAAGAGAATAGGATGACAATAACCAACTAGACACATATATCAAGTAGTTAATCGAGTAATTAAGGTTTCCTCTATATAGAAAGAGGGCTTACTCTTCAAAAGCAAATAGTTAAGACTTCAACTAATTCAAATTCAGAATAGAGACAACTACCAGGAATTAAGGTGGATAAATCAGACAAGATTTCACGAACGGATTCCTTTTCATGCTTATTATGGCTCAGTTTAACCAAGTCAAACTAACTGACTTCATGCCAGCCATGGCCCATAAGTCGCATCCATCATTCCAGAGATACTAGAATCTCCACTACCCGTGGCGTAATATCATCAAAGAAGAAAAAAAACAAGGAACTGATTTATATCATCAATCCTGCTGCATCTAATAGTCTCTCTGCACTGCTCTTTTTATTCTTGCGCTTCAGATTTATATCCTCAATCCAGCATATGGCATATATGCTTGATAAGGCCACCGAAATGGTAGATTTACAAGGTTCGAGTTCAATGAGCTTCTCATGTTCAGGCAAAGGAGTGATGGATTTGTACGCGCTCAACCAAATTCCCAAGATCAGTTAAACTAGGATGCCAACATGCAGATGAAAGTAAAACACCAAGCATGGTGACTTCATCAGAAACCGCGTCTTTGTCTTCCCTGTCTTGAAAAAGTTCAACTGCCTCCATCCCGCATCCATTTAAAACATATCCAGCTGCAAAAGTTCCAACATACAATATCAGCATGAACACTTCATAACCGCATATACTTGCACATTTTGCCAACAATGTATGTCATATAAGCAGTTTTAGTTGTTACCTTCAGGCTCCAAGCATGAAAAACATATGAGAAGTCCACTTCATCCACTGCTGATCTCTTAGTTATACATCTGAAATATGATATATCCAGGTGGCCAAGTAGAACGAAGCTCAGTGGCAAGTTGACTCCATCGCCATTGTACAAATTTCCATGTTAAGTGGACAATGGACATTTTGGAGCCTCCTCGAGGGACATGAAGTGTAAAGAAAATTGCAAACCTATTACGCCTTTTCAATTAAATATTGGGATAATGATTTTGATAGCAAATAAGACTTGATATCCAGAGTATCATTCAGCTCACTGCTTGCAGCATTTTTTTTAACCGAGAAATCTCTGAGGGCCAATTGGTGCAAAGTTCAAAACTGGGTTGATAATGGGCACACCCTCTTCCCTTCTTCACTTAATTACCATACTTTTGTCTGCGGCTGGATTCGAACTCGGACGTGCGCCTAACACATCACTAGTGAGGGAAAATGATGTGACATCCAGGCTTTCGACAGATAGAAGCTAACACACTTATGGAGCATGAAAACAACCTCCAAGGAAGGATTTCAGCTGCATAACCTTTTAATAAACTCCATGAAACAGAGATCAGTAGATGGACGTGCACAAACAAATGGATATGCAGACTTCTCTATATATAATTCCAGCCTGGACTCGCTTGACCATAAGCAGAGGGCAAAGTTGATAATGCTGTTCTTGCTTCATCTCCGGAAAGAGTTTGTGAGGGCATAACATAGAATTATAATTATTAGCAGAGAGTGCTAATGCTTATGTACCAACTCCAGCTACAACATCCAAATCTCAAGAATCAAATGCTTCAGAATCAAATTTGTTTCTAAGCTTGTATCTTTAATTGCTGGATGTCATCGCAAACGGTTCTGGAAATCAGACCTCTTTGCACCACATTACTCCAAAACATATCTAATAGGCTAGTATCATCAGAGTAAGAAGCATTAAAACTTTTATACACTTTGAGAGTAATCATTAGCCTTCTTCTGTACATCTCGTCTAACAAATATGACGCAGCATCCACCCTCCCTACTCTAAAGTAAGCATATGCAAGGGTGGCATATAATAGACCATCTCCAATCACTCCCTTTGTTTGCATACTGTGGAATACTTTTTCTGCACCATCTATTTTACCTCTCTTGCACAACCTCCTTATGATTGCCCGATAAAAGGAAACGTCAACAAGATAGCCTCTTCTTGTAAACTCATCTGGCATTGAGACAACTGTTACCTCATTATTCAGGTTGCAGTAAGCATCCACAAGCCACGAATATGAGCAATAACTGGGAGAAAGTCCAGCCCTAACCATGTCAAATAAGATCTCTTTGGCCCCATCTGTATCCTTTGCCTTACAAAATCCATGGATCATAGCATTGTAAGTGAAGCGGTCAGGTTTTAGACCAGCTTCCAACATTTTATTTTTCACTTTAAGAGCAGATCTCATGTCCCCGATCTTGCAGTAACCATTAACCAAAGTATTGCACGTCACATTATCAGGCATGATTTTCTTGTCATTCATCTCATTTAGCAGTATATTTGCATCTTTCATCTGTCCTTGCTCACAGCATTTCCGAAGAATTGAGTTGTAAGTGACAACCCCTGGATACAAACCCTTTGCCTCCATTGCATCTCTCAATCTCAAAGCTTCGGTCACATTGTTGGCTCTGCAATATCCATCTATCAATGTAGTGTAAGTAACCTGGTTAGCAGTAGCGTCTTTAATTTCCTTAAAAAGCCTTATAGCCTCCCTCATTCTCCCTTCCCTACAGTAACTGTAAATTAAGGAATTATAGGTAACTATATCAGGACATACTCCTGCTCTTTCCATCCTATCCTGTACACACATAGCTTCATAATGCATGCCTTTTTTGCAGTACAATGATATCAATGTATTATATGAGTAAAGGTCAGGAAATGTAGCTTTAAACTCCATTTCTCTCAACAAATCTTCAGCCCTCTTTACATCTCCACTCTTACAACAGGCGTGCATCAGCACGTTGTAGACATATATATTTGGAACCACCCCCATTTTTTGCATCTTTTTGTAAATTTTCCATAAAGTATCAGTCAACCCATCCTTGACCAGTGAATTCAGAATGGTAGTACAAGCATGCATATGGGGCATAAGCTTACACACCCTCATATGCTCAAAAACTTGAATTGCATCATGGGGTAGCTTAGAATTAGCATAGAATATAACCAACCAACTTAAAAGATGTGAATTCACATCACTATCCTGCTTGGAGCTCACGAGGGCATTCAGAACCGTGGGCGATGATAAAAAGTCTTTAAGCGCCACCTTATGAAGCATGTCTTGTGCAGTTTTGAAGTGTTTTTGTTTGGTGAGTATGTAAATCATAGTCCAAGAAGATTGCAAAGAATGCTTGTAATTGGGAACTGATTCAGCCCACTTAAAGAATGACCACGAGAGAGAGAACCAATAACACGAGATGTCAACAAGTGCCTGACTAATAGTACTGGAAGTCACAAACAAACCGATCTTAGGCTTCAAAAGATTGTCCCAATGTCCCTTGAGGACAACTGCAGCAACAGCTTTGACCATTTCATTGTCAACATTTTTACGAACCAGGATGGCCATGGAAAAAGAAGGATTAGGAATCCACCCAAAGTTCAACACCCCACTGGTATTTGCTCAGTTGATTACCAGTTTTCGACACTGGTATATATTAGTCATCAGACTCATTGATGCTAGCTGCAAAAGTAGCATCAAGACCAAAAAGAGAAGATAAATTTCATAGTAGGAATTCATACATAATAACAAAAAGTTACTACTAACAACCAAAACAAAAGAAAGAAGACGAAAAACAAGCACAGTATCGACACATTGAATTCAACAGCCGCAGCTACAAGGACAACAACCAGAGGCGGAGCCAGGATTTGAAAGCTTAATGCGTTCAAGCTTCTAGACCTTATAAGCAGCGGGTTCTAAATTAATAATTTGCATATATATATATTAAATTAACTTTTTTAAAGACAAATACTGAGTTTGGACTAAACAAGGTTCGGCTGAGCTCCCTTCTAATACTCTAGTATGCTATAGCTATTAAACCAATGATATAGCTCCTAGTACCTATCTCTGTATATCATTTGAAATCTCAACCTTTTGGGGGTGAAAAGTGTCGAACAATGACTAGACTGCTTAAACAAAAATCATTTTTTGTATATTCTATATATATTATAAGTATATAATTTACTGTAAAGAGAGGAAGAGTACCTGCAGCACGATTTCGCCGGAGAAATTCAAGAAAGAGTGGTAATTTCATGAATAGAGGGGCTTTAGGTAGCCCGTAGCAGTACAGGTGATGCGAGATTTGCACAAAAAGGATGATTTCACATTACTCTTTATATTTTATCCCTATTTAAGGAAGTTTTGCAGGAAGGGGTTGTTTGGTTTGATGACAAGTTATGCGGAAATTATAATGCCGAGATTAGTAATTTAAGTATTACTTATAAATGGATTAGTAATATCTTACTTGTATCGGGTGAAATGTAGCTGGCATATGTGGCGCCTCGAGCGCATGGCTCGGAATATTTCTCACAAGATTCGTAAGTTGGCCACGAGGCAAACAACATGATCCCCGAAGGGAAGCCTCGAGGTCAAGGTCTTCTGCAAGTCACGAGGGAGAATCGCCTCGGGGAATAGAAAGCTCATTCCCCCCGAGGCGGAGTGATCCTAGCCTTGGGAAGCAGCTAATTAACTCCAGCGCGGAAGAATCATCCCACGATCTCCGCCTATTAACTCAGCATTTAATGGTTAAGATCGTGGGCAAACCACGACCTGGACGTGAAAGAATGACTACTTAATGTCCTTAACTGTCTCTGAATTCATGATATATAAATAGCATCTCATTCATCTCGTAAAGGCATTTAAAAATATTGACAAGTGAGGGTTAGAGAGGAGGGGAGTCTCTGACACTAAAAAATTGTAACTTTCATTTTTGTTGGAAATAGGATTCGGGACACTCATGTGGGTCAACCCGGATCCATGTCCAAATATATTTGATTATATATTTGTTATATAAATCATAATATAAGGAAAAATTAGCAAAAGACACAACTATTGATAAACTTGTTTTGAAAAGTTGTGTCTCCTATCAACTATAAAAGAAGTCCTAATTATTAGGAACTTCCAACTTTTTTCCTGAGTATTTTTTCCTTCTGAAAAAGAAAACAACTGAACTCTCCCTCCCTATGTCAAAAGACTTTCTTCTTCTATTATGGTGAAGAAAAAGATTCCAACGAAGAACGGAAGCGCTCTTCTACGAATTGGAACAAACTCTGTAACCAGGTACGACTTAGACTGTGAATTAATCTTTACAGTTCGTGTATTTTACATGTGATTGTATTGTAGACTAGTGAAACAAATACGGTTAGACCCTGGGCAAATTGTATGTTCATGGATTGTGTATAATCCTTCATTGGTATCAGAGCCCGAGTTATTTGTTTCCTAGTACATGAATAAGGGAAAGAAGTTACAAAAAATATTGAGTAACTTGGTTTGCCTGTAATTTGTCAATTTGCCAAAGTTGAAAATAGCCGTTGTTTGTTTTTGTCATTCTCGCTGCCTCTATATTTTGAATGTAAGTTTCTGCAGTGACAAAAGTTTTTTTTTATGGCCAAAACATAAGTACGTAACCAGCGGTAGCACAATTTGTTTGTGTGAAATTATGGTCAGCGTATAGTTTATTTTTTCTCTATGTTTTTTCCGTTGGTTGGACCTTTATAGAGAGATCCAATGTTTTTTATGTTAAAAGTAATGTGTGTTTGGTGTTTGTTCTCAACCTTTGGGTTGATATCCTAGGAAAATTTTGGTTCTTTCAAACACTGTCACCACTATTAAATTATCCGTCACGTGCATTCTAGTGAGAATGTGAACCCATAGTGTGTGTTTTGAATAATATAAAGGAGAACCAAAGTGAGGAAATAGTTGTGTTCACTCCTCCCACGTGTCCAAAGGAAAATTCTTTTTGTGGGTCTTGGTGATTATTTAGTTCCAGTGAGAATGGAACATGAGGACTTCACAGGGGTTTAGAATTTGGTCCCTAGATTTATGAACCATAAAATAGTGTGGTACTTGTCAGACTTTGAAATTGGTCTTCCTACAAGGCAAAACTAGTTTCTTGTTTTGGTAGAATTAGGAAGCCTACGTTGGTTTGTTTCGAGCATGTACTCCTTTATTTAAAGATTGTGGTGCTTGTGTATATGAAAGGAACTTTTTCTACTACACACATGACTGAAATCGTAGTTCCGATGTCCAGTGTTCAATCTCATCAACATTTAAAAGAAATCAAGCACCATGACTTTCCAGTCCATGTTTGATAGCTTGGTATACATGTGTTGAGATCATTGACAATTTTCAATTAATGTCAAGGAAGCAGCAGGGACAAAAGATTTAGGGACAAAGCTTTTGCTCTTAAATGAAAGTATATGATTACTTTATTTGGACTTCATGATAGTAATGGAATCCTACTCAAAAGAGTATTATACTGATACACATATAGGTGTATGTGTTTTCACGTGAAAGCCTTCTTGTATATGTCACAAGAAAATAATTTTTTGAAAATTAAACCACATAAACCTCTTCTCCATAATATGTACTAGTAGTATATAACACTTCTTATAAATATTGGAGATTGGTAAGAAAAAATCAATGAGAACACTTTCTCATTCTGGTCCAATACGTAGACTACATCTCGACGCTTGTATTGCTTTGTTGGATTAAAGCACTCTTGCTTTTAAGCCATAATTTAATTATATATACATCTGTTGTATTTATTATAAAGCACTCATGCATGTGTGTATGTATGTTACTGGTGAATGATGATCTGAATAATTTCGTATCTGTTACGAAAAATTATATCTAAAGTATAATTAATTTGTGCAGTTAATTATGTGACATTATGTGCATCTACGTATGTATACTTTTATGATTTATTTAACAGAATATTTTGCATTTTTATTCTGTAACTAACTTCTATATTCGTTATAGAATTTCTCCTAATATAGTCTTGAACTTAAGTAGTTTAAGACCAATATTTCTTTTAATAATTGATTATGTAAAATTTATCGAATATTAGAATTTGGATGATGATTGGGAACATAGTGAACTTTCGATTCCGAATCTAATATGAAATAAATGTTAACATAGTTATATTATTTTAAGGAATAGTATGTATATGAATTTTAGGCTCTAAGACAGTACATAGTTGTCTCCATAAGTTTATATTAGTTTATATCAATATGTCAACTGCTACTAGAATATTGCCCCGAGCTTAACAAAAGTGTTAACAGTGACAATAAAATCCAGTATGTCCTAAAAGAGCAAGAGGCTCTTGAGACTCTAGATATTTGTGATGTCTCCTGAAAATGGCATTGTATTCCATTATAGCTGGTATATTATGACATTTGTGAGCCAAATTATGAAATTGTTCAGTTATTCATATTCCATATAAGGTATGGATAGATGAAAACTCAATTTTATTTTTATTGGGCTTGTGCTGCATTTATACATAAATATTTTTTCCCAAATGGAAAACTAGTTCCAAGGGGAAGGACATGTGTCTTTCTATGATGCTATTTCAGTCCAAGGTTTATGTGTTCATATGTGAACAAGGTAGTGGCACTATAACTGAATTTGAATCACATGATGTTTCATGTTTCTTAGCTAATATTTTTCCTAAGTAGGGTGAGATAGGTTAAGACTTGTCTCTTCATGAAACTGTGGATCAGACCAAATTGCTTCCGCTATTGTCAGTTAAATGGATTTGAGTAAAAGTCACTTTGGTGATAATGGATCTGTTCCATGTAGCACCAAGATGACTAAAAGAATTCATTTAATATTGCTGGTCCCAGTGGGAGTAACTATCAATTGGTAAATCAATTTTATCAATCTCAACCTCGACAATGAGTCGTCTATTTTTCCCCAGGTCGATTTGAGATCGAAGGGGAAGCATATATAGTTACTCCACAAGATGAATAAGAGCAACGAAAGATAAAATGAGGCTCTTAAATACCCTGCTAAGGATAAGTATCTAGAACAATGGAACATGAAATGGAGTTAGTGAAACCAAACTAAGAGTTGAATTGGTTGATCTACTAATGGGTCATAGCGTCGTTGAGAACAAAGGGGTTCTCAAAATACGCGAAACACTTAATGTAGTATCGAAAAAATATGAGTGAATCCTTGAAGATCAGATTTCAAGAGATAGTTCGAAGAGATTGTTTTCTCCTTTCAGAAAAATCTTATATTAAGATTTTTTTCTTGAACGATTTAATTTGCAATAGTGCAAACCCATTAATACTCCTATTTCTAGAGGTGAAGTTTCTAGTGGGAGGATGTGTCCTCGTGAATCCACAAGAATATGATATGAAAAGGAATACTGAAAAGCAGTTAAAGGATACTGAGGTATATTAAAAGCACTTGTGATTATCCTTGTAAAGTAAAGGAAAGGATCTACAACTTCAAAGGCTATACATATTGTGATTGAAAAGAAGATTTAGATGAGAGGAAATCTAAATCTATTTTCTTTGCTAAGCAATAGCGATGTGTATATTGTTTGAGTAGCAAGAAACAAGCATTAGCCTTATTTATAAAGAAAGCTAAATTTGTAGCGTTTCTCAGCAACTATGCAAGAAGTTGTTTAGCTCAAACGTCTTTATGATAAATTTGGGTGTGTTGGATAGTGTGTTATTGAATTAATGACAATCAAGTGTGATAGTCAAGTTTCAATAACTTACAGAAAAGTCTCATGTATCATTAGAAGACAAACCATATTGATATAAATATAATTTCCTTAGAGACATAGTTGTACATAGAAAAGTGAACATGAAATACATCTCAACGCATTATACAATAGTAGATCCGATAGTGAAACCCATAACATTTGGTGCTTATGAATGATATGTGAAGTCATTGGGTTTGCGTTGATGTCGATGTATTTATATCTTAACTTTTCCCAAGCATGTTCACATAAAACTGCATTATTGGAGTTAATGTAGTTGAAGCCTAAATTGATTGTTTAGTTGGTTCATATACTTAGAAAGGTTTTATGTTTAGTACATAAATTTGAAGTATGTCGGACAGACAAAAAGATTGGCCTATTGACACAGGCAATCGCCTCTATTGTCTAGGTGACTAATAGGGATGAGACAATTATAAACTTATTATTATCAGAAGTGATAATAATAGAGAGCTTGAAGTTTATAATAAGAATGTCGCTTGTTTTTTTGGTTAATCATATTAGATTAATTTGATAGTCTGTCTTAATGCCAGATGTGAGTTCTGAATGATAAAATGTATGAGTAGATATGTGAACTCAAAGTTAGACATGAGTTGTCTGAACTATCATCTGCACAGTATTTATTTATTTTTTTGAAAGACATACGCTCCACGGGAAAGGAGTTAATACTGTGATACGTGATTCATACCACGTATGCATAAGGTGACCGATGGGCGATACAAGTGTAATCTCTACTTGCTTATCGTGTGAAGCCCTGAAAATTAAAAGTAATTTTCTTTTCTTTGTACCCTCACGACTTTGATCAGTTTCTCGAGATTCAGTTTGGTGTTTGCTATCTTAGAGTGTTGCCAAGAGATCATGGATGATTCGGTCTGGCGGAACATTTCTAGAAAAGCAAGTTAGATTGAGATTAAGAGATTCTTGAGACAAGGAAGATCATTGAGTATTATCACATTAATTGTGTTCATTGGTGCACCCATTATGTTTGTCTTTGGGACAAGAACATAATAACATAATGATGAACTCAAATTAATACAAAGCGATCGCAAGAGAGATGTATGTAATAAATGATCTAGGGTATTGCATACTACAATCTACTCCAAGGTTCCGTTAATCGAGATGCTATATATTCCTAACAGATGTATAGCAACTAAGCTCTCGAAGTATGCACTGGTCACACGGTCTAGTCGTTATGTATGGATATTACAGATTGAGAATGAGAGTTGACCCACTATGCGTGAGTGGGAGATGTTGGAAATAGGATTCTGGACACTCATGTGGGTCAACTCGGATCCATGTCCAAATATATTTGATTATATATTTGTTATATAAATCATAATATAAGGAAAAATTAGCAAAAGACACAACTATTGATAAACTTGTTTTGAAAAGTTGTGTCTCCTATCAACTATAAAAGAAGTCCTAATTATTAGGAACTTCCAACTTTTTTCCTGCGTATTTTTTCCTTCTGAAAAAGAAAACAACTGAACTCTCCCTCTCTATGTCAAAAGACTTTCTTCTTCTATTATGGTGAAGAAGAAGATTCCAACGAAGAACGGAAGCGCTCTTCTACGAATTGGAACAAACTCTGTAACCAGGTACGACTTAGACTGTGAATTAATCTTTACAGTTCGTGTATTTTACATGTGATTGTATTGTAGACTAGTGAAACAAATACGGTTAGACCCTGGGCAAATTGTATGTTCAAGGATTGTGTATAATCCTTCAATTTTACCTACTTTTGACTCAATTATTCAATCCTACCAATATAGAAATTTAGCGGGGCAACCTCATGAAACAAGCACACTTTGACCACTCTAATTACTGACCAAAAAAACCTGAAAAATAGAAAACTAGTAAAGCACAAAATAATGCTGTTAAGTATTCTAGATAATATAATAAAATTCAATAGTAACAAGAATGCTGAAAATATGGTAGTTAAAGGAAACCTACAGTACAAAATCTAACTGATAACAGAAGGGTCGCAAATATTCAAAGCCATATAAATTGATCAACCACTTAAGTATTCTCCTACTAAAATTTAAAAATTTACTTATACATCAAAATTAACAAATGCAACACAAGTAAAGTAAATCAAAGTAGGCAATTAAGCCCATTTCTTTCCAAAGCCAGTTGATCGGTCTTGATCTAGCTAGTGATTGAGGTGAATTTGTGGAGTTCTTGAATTGAAAGGTTATGTTAATCACTCACAATACTAAATGTCGATATTGTTCCTATCAGTATGTATTAGAAATTAACTACTGAAATCAGTTGATGAGATGCAAATGTTGTAAATTTAATCTTGCTTTTGATAAAAATCATCATATATTGTTGCGTATCATGTGTAGGTCCAAATCTTAGTCGAAGTATATACAAATTTGTTATACAAAAATGTAGATCAATTAGCTTCAGTTTTCTAAGATTGCTTTATTTTTCTCAAGGGATTCAAAGCTCTGCATATTAATTAAGTATCAACCTAGAAAGTGAATATGAGAGTACTCATGATTTTGACAGTTTGGAGGTACTTTTGATGAAGAGTTACCTTATTAATTGCTTTGCCCTATTCTTTAACTTATCTCATGTATACTCCATGCGGGGAAATTGAACTGGAATAATACGTAAAACTTCAACTCGATCAAGATGAATTACTAATAATCTTGCACCCAAAAATCTTATCACTTTCATGCATGGAACTTGATGAACAGGAAAAATACATAAAACTTTATCTTGAGAAATGAAAACATGCAAAGTGTACGAAGCTTACCTCAAAAGAAAGAAACATATATATGGCTCTAAGAATTAATAGGTTATGAAAGGCAAGAGCAAAAAGCACAAAAGAACAACTAATAGAAGAGGAACCAAAGCCTTCAAAATAATCATCGTCTCAGCAGCTGATATTAATAGTATGATGATAATAAAAACAAGTATAATAGCTGTAATTGGGACTGCTTCTTCCATGACCACTGTGAAACACTTAGTATGAGTTTTACCGGACAGTAGAATATGTTGAAAGTATATATAATGGGAAGACAATTCTTTGTGGACGTGGTCATGTGTGTGTATATATACACATAGAGTTTTAAAAGTTGTCTCGTGATCAAAAGGAAATGAAACAAAGAAAACTAAAGCTACCAATAGATCTTTGAATTATTGAGTTACCATGTATACCTGACTTGTATATGGGAATCAATATACTCTCTAATTATGAGCTGTTTAGTAACTTTAAATGGGAAAAATTTTGCTGCACTTGAAGTTTATGTTATTGGATACTAAAATAGAAAATACTTTGCTGACAAAGTTTGCGTTATATAAAATGCATAAGAGTTTCATTGATCCGACTTCTCTCCATTTCATCTCCTCTTCAATATTTTCCTCTCTTCATTTTCCTAAATTCCAACTTGAATGAAAGACACACACATGTTATATTTTAGAACTAACGGTGGTGATTTAATTTATTAAAACAAAGTCTTACCATAGGTATACAAAAGCTGTACTCAAATTTCATAGACTACACCACTGCAAATATCTCCTGAAGCAGGGAAAAGAATAGGAGTACACAATATAGTGTGTATGATTTTCATTAAAAACTAAAGTAAAAGAGTCAATAAGTTTTGTATCAGTGAAAGGAATTGATATAGGAAGTTCATAAATTATAGGGAAGTTCTGAAATCTTATATGGAAAATTTGTTAAGCGAATCATGGTTGGGACATTGTTTTAGTTAATTAAATTATCATAATTAATTTTAAAGATTGACATGTATCTTTCATCCAAATTAGGATTTGGAGTAGTAATAAAGAGAAGAAATGGAATGGAGTTGGATCCCTACTGTGACCAACAAAACAAATGGGACTGGGGGATAGAAAGAGCTGCTATTTTCCGTTTTTGAAAAAAATTTCTGAAGGGGTTTTTCCGTTTTTACTATAAATTCCATGGGAATGGGGTGATTTCAACCACATAATTGATGTAAAATTATGGACAAAATGAGAAAGACGTCCCTTATATTTGGTTAGGTGAAAACAATCATTTTAATATATGCCTGTAACAGTTTTGATCTTTAAGTTTGTAATAAGCACTTTTGACCTCTATTAATATTTAACAAACTCTGTTGGTTACATTTAAAGAAAATAGTTTTAGATTTTTTTAACTAGGAAGACCGAGACATTATTGTCAAATTAATCAGAGAAAACTACAACATATAAAATTGCATTAGACACAGAAATAAACCAAAATTAAAATGCAAAAACTGTACCTACTGCGAAAAATAGACAAAAAAGAACGAATTTTTACATAAAAGTACAATTTTTAGACTTAATTACCAAACATAGCAACATTTTAGCAAAATAACCTTAAATAGATGAAAACATAAGTTAATTACAAAGACAGCAAAAACACAGCAATATTTTACCATAACATACCAAACTCTTACATTCTTCCTCATATTTCTCCCACTATCACTTTTGCTCCTCCTATTTCCCCCTATTTCCCTTTTTCTCCCACTATTTCCCCCAATTTCACTTTTCCTCCTATCATTTCTCCCAATTTCACTTTTACTCCTCCCATTTCCCCCAATTTTACTTTTCCTCATCTCATCCTAACTGTATCTCATTGTATCTGTATCTCGACGTTTCTCAACTACCAACTATCTCGTATCTCTTTGTATCTCAACTACCAACCGCCTTGTATCTAACCGTATCTGACCTACCAACCACATCGTATCTCACTGTATCTCAACCACCAATCACCTCGTATCTCGTTAGATCTCAATGTATCTCAACTACCAACCACTTCGTATCTAACCGTATCTCGCCTACCAACCACATCGTATCTCAACTACCAAACACGTCGTATCTCATTGTATCATAACTATCAACCATCTCGTATCTAACCGTATCTCGCCTACAAACCACATCGTATCTCGTTGTATCTCAACTGCCAACCACATCGTATCTAACCGTATCTCGCCTACCAACCACATCGTATCTCAACTACCAACCACATCGTATCTCATTGTATTTCACTGTATCTCAACTACCAACCACCTCGTATCTAATTGTATCTCGCCTACCGACCACATCGTATCTAATTGTGGCGCTGTCATATTTTTCATATTTTCTTCTTCCATTTGTTTTGGGGTTTGGGGGGAGGGGGTTTGTTTTGCTTAGTTGAGGAAATAAGTTCAATTTTCCACTTCTTTCCTCTAATATGAGATCAAAAAACTATCAAACGAGTTCGTAGCAGTTCCTCTCCGTCGTCATGTCCTCCGTCTCCGATGGTCATGCGTTGAGCTTTCACCTGAACAAATCTGCTACGTAGTCGAGTCACCGCGGAAGAGATTTATTGATTATTTGGGGAAACTAAGGCGAGATCGAAGATGAGGACGTCTTGAGGAATCCGATGATGTAATCTTTCAGCCAGATGGTGGTGGTCGGAGGCCAATCGCCGCGGGCAGCGGTGGTTCCCGATGATGACAGATTTGAGAGGATTTTTCATGCCTGGAGTTTGTTTAAGAGGTGTTTGGGGGGAAGTGGAGAAATTGTTTTAGGATTTTTTGGAGAGTGGGGTGTAAGTGTAATTATCAAAAATGAAAATGTGCTAAAAAAAAATATTGCTATGCCTTGTAACTAGAAAAGTATTGCTATTTTTTTGTAATTAAGGGGTTAAATTTGTATATTTGTGTAAACAAACTCAAAAAAGAATTATAAAACCAAAATTGCTTGTGAGTACTTTGAGGTTGTGTTTGGTATAAGGAAATTATTTTTCATGATAAGTATTTTCATATAAAATGTCATTTAGAAAAATAAGGGGTTTTTATTAAAGGTGTCAATGGTTATTGAAAATCAACCTAACCGACCGATTTGCACCGACTCGAATCAATTTTTAGGTTATTTTTAGCAAAATCTAAGGTTTCAAAATATAAGTATAATTGTATTGAATAATTAGGGTAGGTTTTTTTAATAAAAAAATAAAAAATATACCGTACCAAACCGAACTGTGTATGTGTGTATATAAAAATAAAATTTAAAAAATATATTTTGGTCGAGGCCTTTGGGGTGATGAAAACAACTACAAGCTTGCATGTAATAATTAACATTGAACACAACTCTTAAACTTATTTTGCGCTCGCATAATCCTGTTGAAACTAGATTAGTTGGAGCAATCAACAAACTTGAGCAACAAACTATCAAGTGACTAAGGTATATCAGAGATTTTTTTACATGTTTAAATTTCTCTTAACGGATACTTAATCTTCTAATGGTCTAATTCTTGAGTTATATTTGATTTATATTTATCAACTTATGTGATTTAGATTTCTTGTATTTTCGTAATTGATTTTACAGTACCATTATGGAATAATGTTCTTTTGATTCACCTTTTAAACAATAAGAATGTTCAATTTTTAGTATCTACTTAATAAAGAGCTACAATTACTTGTAGATCAATATTAGAGAACAAAAATATGTTGAGTACTTAGATATTAGTTACTGTATAACCATTTAAGAGTTTGTACCTATTCAAATATTGTCTTAAATCATACTTTATGCGTTATATCAAATCTTGCAAGTATTTTACATACATTTTTATAATGATATGACTTTTTATAATTCTAAAAACTTAATAAAAGATTAACCGAACCGTACCGAAATTGAAGGAAAACCGACTTAATTGGAAAGGTTTTGAAAAGTCTTATTTTTAGTTATCCACAATAGAGTAATAAAAAAATTGGTGTGGTATAAATTTTTTGAAATAACCAACCAAACCGAACCACTAACACCCCTAGTTGTTATATTTAAATTTTAGTGACTTGTATAGTAAGATAAGTTCCTAACCAACTAATAAGTGGTGGGATAGGTGTGCTGGTGAGGGGTAGGGGTAAGGGGGGTAAAAGTGGGGTAGGGGTGTGTAGCCCAAGCCTGCTAGTGATATTGTCCGTTTTAGGCCTAGACCCGCTCGGCTTTAAAACGCGTCATTAGGGTCTAAGACATGCTTACATAAATACCCAGGATCACTCCTGTGTTATGCCGATGTAGGACATTTATTAACTGGGGTGTCACACACACCCCTCTTATGGACTCAGCGTCCTCGCTGAGGTTTGCCCCACTTACCCGGGATTCGCCTAGACTCAGCACTGAGGTTTGCCCCGCATACCCGGAATTTGCCTAGACTCAGTCTTGAACTATGCCCCACATCGACAAGACTGACACGGAGTGGCTCTGATCACTAGGGTCTAAGGCATGCTTACATAAATACCCAGGATCACTTATGTGTTATGCTGATGTGAGACATTTATTAGCTGGAGTGTCACATATACACCCTCTTATGGACTCAGCGTCCTCGCTGAGGTTTGCCGCGCGTATCCGGGATTCGCCTAAACTCAGCACTGAGGTTTTGCCCCGCGTAGGATTTGCCTAGACTCAGTCTTAAAATCTGTCCCACATCGACAAGGTTGACACGGAGTAGCTCTGATACCATCTGTAACAACCCAAGTCCGCCAGTGATATTGTCCACTTTGGGTCTAGACCCGCACGGCTTTAAAACTCGTCACTAGGGTCTAAGTCATGCTTACATAAATACCTAAGCTCACTTATGTGTTATGCCGATGTGAGACATTTATTAGTTGGGATGTCACACAGTGAGTGAAGGGTAGGGTGGGATAGGAAGTGGAGGGTGAGGTAATGTTTAGTGTAGAGATGAGACAACAAATGTGAATTACATTGTCATATTTGAAACACTCTGCACTAATTTGGGAAGTTATTTTCTGCTAATTTAAATGAAAATGAATTGTCATGAAAGATGTTTTGTAAAACTTCTAAGCTTACTAAATATGAGAAAATTTAAAAACATGGCAAACACATCTAAGAAATTATTTTAGACATAGCCAAATATAAAATTCATTTTTGTCATTTTACTTAGAGAGAAGGACAATAGCGAGCTCTGGATTTAGAGCTGAGCCGGCTCTGAGCTCAGCTCGGCTCAATTGCTTTTTAGCTCGGCTCGGCTCAACTGCTTTTTAGCTCGGCTCGGCTCGGCTCAATTGCCTTTTAGCTCGACTCGGCTCATTTCCAAAATCGGCTCCGCTCGGTCTCATTCAAAGTTTGGCTCGTCTCTACTCGGCTTGGTCAAAGCTCGGTCAAGCTCTGCTTGGTTAGATCGATTTATCATGTAACTTTTTCTTTAAAATATCATATTTACTCATTAGGCTCAATTACTAAGTAATTTAGAAGTCTACTTAATATTTAATATTTTGATAGAATAGTTAATAATTGATAAACTTGTACTCCTATCCTTATTTATTTGATATAAAAAAGAGCCGGCTCGGTCAAACTCTAGCAAAGTCCGGTTGAGCTCGACTCGGACTCAGCTCAATATGGTATAAAGTTTGATTTGGCTCGGCTCCAACTCAGCTTGATTTGATAATATAGTTAGCTCGGTTAGGCTTAGCTCGCTCGAAGCGCAGGTCTAACAATAGCAATTCTCACCATCAAATGTATGGTTGGAGGAATATGATTTCCCAACTTTTAATTACACGTGTCAAGTTTGAGTCACAAACTTTGAGAATGGGGCTTTTTTTTTTTTTTAAGAAAGCAGTTGCATAAATTTATATAACATGGTGCAAATCCAAATTAGTTAAAGTTCTAATACCAATCAGTAAGTGAAAATAATAATAATAATAATAATAATAATAATAATAATAATAATAATAATAATAATAGCAATTGCGTGATCGTCGACAGTTGTGACTCGTTGCAACGAACAAATTGTCTATAAAAGAGGGGCTTCTCACCCCATTTTAGACACACAGAAAACACAGAAGTACTCAGAGAGTGAAGAAATTGTGAGCAATAATCTTCTTGAGAGTTCCACTTTCTAAATTAGCATAGACATCTTTATGATTTCAGTGCCTTGCTTTTGATAAAATAAATATATATAAGAAAATCGAAAAAAGTATTGTTATTTTTTCTTTAATAAAGCAAGTCTTCCATTAAAAGGGCATTCAAAGGATGCAAAAGATCTGTACAACTCGAAGATAAAATATGTTGTGTAGATGTTCATTTTCTTTTCCTTATTTTTCTGTTATAAAATATGGTTTGTTTTAGGGTAACATTTTAACAGTATTTACATCAAACCAATGCATGCAAGATATGTGTCGTTTATACATACGTTTATGACTTAGGTGAGTCGACACTGCAGACTTAAGTGAGTTGACTCAGTAGTGATCAATGAAGAATGAATCCTCCCGTTCATTCTTTTATTTGGACAAGTTGAATGTTAGGTGGTTACATTGCTGAGTTACTCAAACCTATATTTTGACCCATTTTCAACCCGCATAAATCCAACCCAACAGTAGCCGAGTATATAAAAGTGCTTATTGGCACACTAAGTCAAAACTTTCTGCTTAAAGAATCAAAGTGTGGTTGTGATTGTGGTTTTTAAGAATGATATACTCTATTGAATAGGAAATTTGGTTTATGGGTATTACATGAATGTGGAATAATCCTTGCAGATTCTATCCAAGAGAAATGTTGTTTTTATTTGTTGGCCTAATAAGAAAAAAGAAGTCTTGATTCTTGGTTATGGGATAGAGTATATAACTCTGAATTGTCAATATGTAATTGTTGATTATGGATGATACTTAGCTTGTTAAGCTTTCATGCCTTTTTGTGTCTTGAATTTGACAGAAAAGAAAAGTTCCCTCATGCAATGAGCATGAATGATTGGTGGCCTATGTTGCTCAGATCATCCAAAATTCTGTCACACCTGTGTCCGATCCTCCCAAAATCGTATCTCTTCGAGGATCCGATAGGCACCCACCCTGCAGGTGGCATTTTTGGATGATCCTAGCAACATAAATGTTGGCTGGACTTGACTTTGTTCTCTGGCGCTTCTAATATATGTTACTTGTTTTATTCAGGATGGATAGTTCAACTGCATCATGCCCCCATGGGACGAAAAGACAGCGAAATTCTGATTCCCAAAGCCAAAAGATTTGGACTAATGGTCTAGACTCAGCATCCTCCAGCTCTAAGGGGAACAAACCAGAAGAAACCAAACGTAGGAAAACTGAAGAGGATGTTACTAATGAACTCATTTTGGCTTTACTTGAAGCCTTTAAAAAGTTCATTACAATGATTAATGAAATGAGCGCCATAGTACAAAAGATAGGCTACGAGCACGATCTTGCTGCACAAAGGCAACAAGTATATGCTGCCCTTTCAGCTCCAGCTTTTGCCAAGTATAATACAATGCAGCACATTAAAGCAGCTCTTGGAATAGCAAGTGAGCCCAGAAAAATGCAGTTATTCTTCAGTTTGCCAGAGGAAGAAAGGAAAGTATTAGTTTCAATGGTTCTTGAAGACAAAATCTGATGCAAATGGAGTTCTTTGGGTTGTCACGGAACAAGTCTATGGATGTGTTTTAGGTCGTTTTGTTGACATGTAGTTGAAGCACTTCTTTATTATGCTAAAGTGATGGTTACTGCTTGACCTTGTTTGTTTATACTAATAGAGGTTAGCTAGTAATGCTTAGGATTTTCCAATTAACAACTCTCTGTAAGATGGTCAACTGGCCCAATGCTGGACTTGATGCAACTTTTTGCTATCTGTAGAATTGTCCAAATTGTCTATGTGGGGGACTTACGAGTAACTTTCCTACCTTTCAGATTGTTGTTGGAGACCTCTTCCTTAGGCTTTCGTAAACCCTACTATCCATTTAGCATTATTAGAATGTGTGTGTATGTGTGCGCGCTCCATGTTGAACAAAATAAGCAATAATTGAACTCATCAAGGATAGGCTGCATGACTGCATCCACCTCCAGAAATAGTAGATAATGTGGTCATGAATCAGCAAAATCAGCTTGAAAATACCTCTTATTTTTGCTAAAAACTGTCTGCTCTACAGAAGGCTTGCACCAGTCAATACAAACCAATTTTTCATTAAGGCAGATAATTACATGACAAAATCTGCTAAGACAGATATTTGGCTTACTTTTAGAACCTTTCATTCGCCAGTCTAGACTCAGGGCTATGCAAAGGGTGAACTGCTTTACTATTTTGCCTCATCAATGGTGATGAATTTCCGATGTCTTTAAATGGTGGCCTTTTTGGTGCTCCTGATTCTTTGCTGCATGAATGTTCTTTTCTTCTCCCAACAGGAGAAAATTCTGGCTTACAACTCCTGTCATTGGCTCCACGATTTTCCTTCAGACGATGCATAAGCATGCGCTTTTCCTTCTCTAGTTGTTTCCCTAGAGAAACAAGTGGCAGATCTTTTGTTGAGATTGCTTCCACAGCTCTTTGTTTTTGCAACTTTTGATTGGTGTTTTCTTCTTTCAATCGACAAACCAATACACGTTTTTCCTTCTCAATTTGTTTGGCCAATGATACTAGAGGCAAATTCGGAGTAGATGTTACCTCCCTCTCATTTGCCATAACTTTCTTTGTCCTTGATTTTTCAAGCTCCTCTTTTGCTGCAGATAATTCACACTGCAACTCATTTGCCTTGGTTTCAAATCCATGTGCGTACTCTTTCCATTCTTTCACCTATAAAGCCAACACAATGGGATGCTTATTTCTTCAACTTTAGTCTAAACTTGGACATTCTACTCTTTTTATATTCTTTAGTTTAATTTATCAAGTGTAGATTTGAAAAATATACTATGATGACTGCTTCCTGATATTGGAAACCAGAGACATGTCACATGGAAACCTAAAGAACAGACTAGATTCTTACAGAGGACTGTAAAGATTGAACTTCATGAGCAAAGTCAAGTGCTCGATTTTCCCAGAAATTGCGAGAAGCCTGCAATTCTTCCATCTCACCTCTGACCTGCTGCAGCATTTCCTGCATCTGTGACCATTGCTCTGTTTCAGCTCTCACTTGTTCTACAATTCGTCGCACTATAGCCTTGCAACGTCCTTTGCATTTGTTCTCCTCGAGTGGCGTCATGTCCTGCTTGTATGAAAGAAGGGTGCCAAATTGTCTCTTCAGTTCAAAAGTAGCAATAGAACACTCTGTATGATAAAAAATAGTACTGTATTGCAAATGTTTAATACTATGTGGATTTCTTTTCTTATTGCAGGGCCAGAAAGTGTGCACCTCGATTAATCTGTGTACCTAGGTAGATGTACAAACTTACAGCATATTTGGAGAAGTTTCTTTCTGGAAAACAAATTTAACTTATAAGACATTTGAAGATTTTGTTAAGCTCTTTACAATTAGTTGCCCAAAGTGGTCCACCATATGGTTTTGACAAATTTATATAAGCTCAAGTGCTTAAGCAGTATCTAAATCTCACTACAGGACACCAAAAGAAAATAATAATAAAAGAAGTTCAGCAATATTACAAAATCATTACAAGTGCTCTACATAGTTTTTAAATTAGTGTTGAGGTACAGACAAAGAAGTACTACTATAAACACTACATATTTTATCATTTCTGACTTTACCTGAGATGGTTGTCTAGTAGAGAAAGTTGATGAAGGGTCTGTTAAAGATTCAATTCTCTTGGATGTTGAAGCAGAACTGGCAACAGAACTGTTGGCTGTACTAGTAAGTATTGCCCCATATTCTTCCTCCATTCTATCTAACATACCTTTTGACAGGCCTTCCATTTTTTTGCTCAGCAACACCACCTATAAAACATTTTTAAATTTTATTTTCCCAGAACAAAAGTTACAATAGATCAAATCATTTCAAAAAGAGTTTAACGCCTATACATTGACAGTATGAAATTCTTTTATACTACCAGGTTGGCTAGAAAGATAACTATATATGTCCATGATGAAGGTGATTCGTGACATAAAAAATAAGACAATTACCTGCTACAAAAAGGCTAAATGAACAGAAATTTACATTGTCACCTTTCAACAGAGAAAGGTGAAAATTTCAAGGTTTCTTTCAAATGATAGGAGGCTCTCAAACAGTGGCGGGCCCAGGATTTTTGTTAAGGGGTATCAAAATATAAACAAATTAATAGATGAAGAAATTAAGGGGACTCAACATATACATAAAAAAAATTATCTATTTACGCAGTGTAATTTTTTCTCGAAAGAGTATCAATTGATACCCCCTTGAGAGGCTCTAGGTCCGCCCCTGCTCTCAAATAGTTCTCCATCATAAGGATGCACACAAATTTTTTAAAAAAAAATATTATCTCAACAAAAAAGTACTCATATGATACTATTAGGTAGCTTATATTTGTTACCTAGTTGATGAAAATGCATAATATTTTTGCCGAAGACCTTAGCATGGCTTACTTTATGGCTTCTTTTTAAGTTAAACACTTGAAAATCAAGACTGAACTTTATGCTTCTTTTTTTTTTTTTGGCAACTATAAAAAAGATTAGAAAAAGAAACTTACATCAGTAGATGTATTCTTGATTTTGTCATTGCCACTTGAAGCACAACTTTCTTTGTCAATCTCATTGTTTGATTGAGCTAGTTGTTGTAATTCCTTGAGAGTTTTTTCATCTGTTAAACCTCCAAGTTTCTCTAGCCTTTTCTGTAAGAGACATGCTTTTTTATCAAAATTACTGCAGTGTCTCACTTCAACATCTTTATTTTTACAGCTCTTCTTTAATTCCTCAAGTTTCTCTGCCAAATCCTCAATCTCTTCTTCTAATACTGCATTCACATTTTTCCCTTCAAAAATCTTCTTTTTCCCCTGCAAAAATCAAGAAAAGCTTATTACTTTACTACTCCTCATAGATTCTTACTTTCGCTTTTCTATAAGATAATATAAATAAAGAAAAAGATTGTCAGGTTCTGAACTAAATTGACATTGAACTTCCTCAAAGAAACAAATTAAAATAAATCAAGGATTTCTATGGAATAGATTCATAGAAATTTTTGAAAACCATAAGCTAATTGCTGACCCCTTTCCATTCTATATCAGAAAATAAAAAGCTAGTAAGAAAACTATTTCCATGTGTATAATAAAAGATGATTTGAACAGATGGTGCATTTCTGGAACAGTGAGCTTGCATGAAAAATCTGAAAACTTGGTCTTCTTTTTCATGTTTTTTCCTTCTTTTTACATTATAAACACACACAAACATGCAAGATTGTTCTCTTTAGAATTAACTTCCACACACCATACACTGCTAGTGTTAAAAAGAATTTTCACGTTATCAGATCATTCAAAAAATAACTATAACTACTATCCTTAATCAGTACTCCTATAACTAACTAGTGAAAAATAAAAACATACAACTTGCTATAACATATTAAAGAACATTTTTTTATACTATCAGTGTATATAAGTTAAATCCGTCTTTTTAATATTTTCAAGAAATAAGGAGGAAAAGAAAGGGAAAAATATATACTAACAGAAATGAGAGTCTGAACAGCTGATCTAAGAGTCTTCTCCATTTGAACTCTATTCCTTTCCAATTTCTTCAAAGCAAATTCTCTTTCCATTCTTAAGAAATTACACTCAGCCCTTAACATCTCTGCCTGAAACCTCCATTTCTCCTCCACAAACCTCCCTTCACCACCACCCTCCTCCACCCCTCCACCCCCACCTTCTTTTACTACTTCTTCTTCTACCACTCTTTCCCTTCTTTGTTCTGCAGTAGAAACAGTGGAACAAGTGGTAGCAGAAGTATTAAGAACCACTATAGGACCACCTGTTAGAAATTTAAAAAAATAGAAAGTTAAAAAAAATAATTTTGAGATAAAATCACTAGGTGAATACTTTATACAGACAAGTCTGTTTAGGGTACAACAAAATCTATACATACTGCAAATCAATTTAGCAATTTTCATATCGAGTTTAAGTAATATACACCATTAGTATAAAAAAGTTCACATTTAACTGTTGTAGCAAGTGTCCCACTATAGTACAAAATTACAAATCAAATTTATTAAGCTGCGTACATACACCCGTTGAGGTATGACCCTTCCCCAAATCCTACATGAACGCGGCAGGTTTGTGCACCGGCTGCCCTTTTTACTTTTTATAGCGCCTAACTTGTAAATATCTTTTAGACTATTTGATAATGTAACAGAACGGAACAAAACAAAATCCTTTAACAAATAAAGCTCCAAAGTTTATATAATAAGAAAGTAAGTAGCAAACAGACCTGAAGAAGTTGCAAGAAATGATTTTTCTTGATCAAATAAACTCTCTAACTTGCCTTTATAGTAATATTTCTCATGAATCTCAAAAGGGTTACAAATATAATAACTTTGCTTCTTTTTTGTTGAAGAAAAATTTGACTTCTTGGGATTTTTCCTACGAGTTCTACGTGGAAAATGAAGGATTTTAGGACTAGGTGGTGGTGGTGGTGTTGGATGCCATTTGGGTTTTCTTGTTAATGTTGTTGTTGATGACATTTTCTTGTTTTGTTTGTGTTTTGTTTCTCTGGTTTGTTGTATGTCTAGTCAAAATGGTGAGCTCTGTGTTTTTGTGTTGTTTAGTGAAACAAGGTGTTTTGCCTTTTTGCAGTGTGTGTTTTGTGGGACAAATTTGAATTAAACGGTAGCCTTACAGGAAGTGGGATTTATATAAAACGTTTATATATAGGTGTGATGCTGGTGAATGACAATATTGTCCTTATGTTTTAGTCCATTAAACAAACTAGTATAGCACCCGCGCGATGCGCGGAGATATCAAAAAAAATTAATCCTATCAAATTGTATATATCAAACTATCAAAATAGAAATTATGAGTATTTTGAGTATTAAAACTTGATTATTTGCCTACATTAATGTTTTTGTATGGTTCCATAAATACTTTATATATTGCATCATATTGGTCAAATTTTAAGCATATAACAAAAAAAGAAAACTCTCTTAAAAGCCATATGCTTTTTTGAATTTTATTATGGAAACACTTTGATTTTTCTCTTAAGCGGAATTTTTTTTTCTTTAAAACAAATGTTGTTTCCCTAATACAAATCTGTATCCAAAATTAGGACTACATAAATATTGGAGAAACGATGTAAGTTCGATGAAATATTATCCAAAATATGTTGAGCAATGAAACAATACAATATATATTGAGTAATGAAAGATATAAAATTTTAGAATTATTATTAACTGATGCCATATTGTTTAGTTTTATGCTAAATGTTAAAGAGCTCTAGGTTAGTTCCAATGACTTTTAAATGCTTCTTATACTTTCTTGGTTAGGGTGCAATTGAGTTATCAATTGCTCAAACATTGATTTTTTTAAAAATAAAGTTAAAGAATATGTTAAGTATCAATTTATCACTTGATCGACATGAAAGCACAAAATAACCATATGGTTTATGACGTAAACAATTTGAATGTATAGTCTAAAAAATAACCTAATAACAATTAGATTGATTTATCTCTAGCTTCATTTTGTTATTTTTTCAACATTAGCATACTAAAATCTTCAACGACTTTCTACTTTTCACTTGTACATGAAAGAGAACATAAAGTTGTCCATATGTAAATATTGATTCTTAAAAAGTAACTCTACATATGACAAATGATTGACCATGACGTAATTTTATTAATGGTCATGACAAAAGATACTACAATTGAAAATTATTTTTGCTAGAACTTAAAAACTATTCCCGCATCATATAATGTCAGCATCATTTTTTAGGAGAAGAGCTTTTTGTCCAACCAAATTACCAAATAAAACCTTGTCTTCAATAACCTGATTCTAATGTCTTGTGATTCAATCTCGTGCCATTACACAATCCTGATGCAGATATTGGTAATCTATTTCATTTGAGTAGCTAAAAAATATCAAAATATATACCTTCTAGAAATGCGGATATTAGTAATCTATTTCATTTGAGTAGCTAAAAAATATAAAAATATGTACCTTCTAGAAACACAGATATTGGATCATCATAATTCTTTATGACAATATCTTTGGAGATATTATCAATTCTCTATCACAAACATAAGTTATCCAAATAAATAAACACCATCTCAATTCTCTGAAATATATAGGACAAAAATATTCAAATTATTCCCGTTTCAATACGAAATTAATATTCAAGTCTTTCTAAAGCACCATGAAATGACTCTCTTTACTTGTATAACAACTATTTAACCTAAACTCAAATGATTATTTTTCACGTTTATATACTGAAAAAGATCAGTGTATCCATATAATATAATATAAGATATGCTATAGGACTTGATAATCTAAAATAGATTTAAAAGTCTATCAGGATTGTAACTAACCTAGAATATTTATCTTCATCCAATTCAGATAGTAATCACTAAACACATTCACTATCAAAACTTTAAGTTTCAAATCTTGAAAATTTGAATTTCAACCTAGGTATTATCTGATTTGATTTTATACTTGAATTGGGTGGATACATCCGTGCGATTTGAATATTTTAATAATTTCTTATCCTTATTCCGTTCTTTTCTGTTTTGTCATAGATAATAGATAGTTAATCCTTTATCTTTCCATTCAAGTTTAGAAAAGGAAAAAAGCACTTATATCTCATTTTGAATTTGAAAAAAGATGTCATTACGATTGTTTTCTTTAACAAAATATTCTAACTGCCATCTTATTTCTTACTGCAAAGTATCTTATGACCAAAATATTATAAATATTATTCAGAAGCAATCGTCTCAAAGCAATTCCAACAATGATATGTCTTCTCAAAACTATGATTAACCGAACCAAATATACATTTACTGGTTCTACCATGTCAAGAGTGTGAGCAAGAATTGTTCTCTGCTTAAGATAATCTATAATATGCATTGGCTAAAAAATTAAAAAATGTACCTTCTACACTTACAAATATTGTAGCATCACAATTCATTACAAAAATATCATAGGGGATTTGAAATATTTCATGTTCCATCGACAAAGCTTCCAATCCTTCCATCACCAATCACCAAAATCCAATCAAAGAAATTTTTATCTCCTCAACATATGTGCCTGAATTTTCTTGCAAGCTCGTAATCACCGTTAGCTTTAGAACTTGACAATGAGCCCATAAATATGAAAATTCAGTGCAGTGTCAATCATATCTTGTTTGCTACTTTTGCAAAGACTGGCAAGTTCATTTTTTCTTAATACAATGAACCAAATAGCATAATTATTATAAGATTTAAGAAAATATAGTTAGTAAATAATTTGTAAATTCCTTATTCTCCTTTATTACACAAGTCACTGTTTATTATTTATTACATAGTAGAAATGATGGTTTTGTATCCCCAAAATACTATTATATAACTATTTAATCACTTCATTAGGCTGGAAAATGGCGAGATCATGTGTGAACCATAAAATTTATAAATGAAGACTTGAAAGAAAATTTATAGGATACATAAAGATAACTTGCTTTACATTGTGATTGAATAGCTAAAGACAAAAGCTTTCCACACAATTGCTCTGACATAGTCATTTTAGACTAATTTGAAATATCAAAATAGCACAACAAATTCCCAAGAATTCAAATGAGAACATTATTGTTAAGAAAAATTAGGATAAGAAACAAATAACATATCCCAACATTGTTGTGCTCTATGTACTTATGATCCGTATAATTCATTGCCATTCAATTAGTAAGAAGATAACATTCTTGTTATAAAAACTCTCCTGATAAAGTAAAAATAATTAACATACCCAATTGTTGTGCTTCACAATTTATGGACTCAATAATCTACTGCCTGCAAATTGTAAATAACAAAGGCAATCCATCTACTAAAGACTTTATTAAATTGATTCAAACCTAACCTTAAACAATCCCTATAAAAGAGAGAATAGAGCTAAATAATTACAATTCTAATAATAAAAAAACCAAGACCATATACATGTCAAAGTTGGCAAATCAAAGTAGACAGATAAAAACTTGATAAGCAATCCGTAATATATTAAGATCAAAAAAGCATTATATTTTTCTGAAAATATAAAAGTGGATGTACTAAAATACAATAGCAAGAAGTGCAGATCTACAATGATGAGGAGGATTAGATAGGGGGAGAAATGAATATGAAAAATTATACAGATAAATATAGATTCAAATATTTTATCACTCAGTTCAAGTTCTCTCCACCAAATATGAGTGCATTTGTAAATCATGACCACAAACCTATAAAAAAAATCTAAGCAGAATAAGGTATATATGAAATAAATAAGCAAAAACATTATTAATGATCTTAAAAATACTATAGAAAACATTAGTAATAATCTAATTCAGTAAATAATTGCTAATTCAATTGTATAGATTTTAAAGTAGTATCTCAAAAATATACTGTTCCATTATTACATAGACCAAAATTAATTATAACAAAACATTAGCCAAGTTACTTAGTTGCTTTACCTCTATAGATGCTTCAATATGTTGAGGGTCCTGCACTGCAATAACAAAAATATAAGCTCGACAGTTTTATAGGCAACATAATGCAGATAAATTAGACCAGGAAAGGAACAAAACAGAAAGGTAGAAGATCAGAACTGGTTGGGTTCTCCAAATGCAGCTATATATATATATATATATATATATATATAGCTCGAGAATTTAATTTTTTTATTTTATCTATATAGATCGTTTAAAACGGATAAAGTTGGATAAATATCTCTATAAGAATTTGAATGGAGTCCAATGTTTATCTTTGAAAAGATTTATTTGTTCTAACAGAGGGCGTCGCTTAAGATTTTGGATAAATCTAATAAGAGTTTGAATCCTTGAAAGTAATTTTTGTTATTCTCATTCTAATTCAAATAAAATAGGACATTTAAATATCTAACACTAACTAAGAAGGAGTCCTCCTAAACCTTCTTTAGTTTTAAAAAGGACTCTGTCGTGTAACTACTTTCAATATACAAGTTTTAAAAATATCTTATCATTATTTTTATTTTTATCTTAGATTTAGAGATAAGTGTGGAAAACAAATCTAGAGATAAGACCCTACCAATTTAAACTTGAGAAAGTGATACAAAACCAATTCATAGTTCAGATAAGGTAGTATATATAGGTTTTATCTTTTAAAAATATTTACTATGTTACCATTCTAATTAAAAAATAAAACATTTATCTTTCCAAAAAGATTTACTATCTCTTTATTCAAAATTTAAAATTATTAGTTAAGATAAGGTAGTAGGTTTATCTTTTTATTGAATTTAAAAAAATACTTATCTTTATATTTAAAATTTGGATTTGGATTAATGTCATTACAAATATTGTCCTAATGTCTTATCCTAAATTTTGTCCTAAGCGTTCTTTGCTTTTATATATATATAGATGTCATAAGTTATAGTAATAGGATTTTACATATTAAATACGTAAGAGCAAGTCCGTCTACGTGTGATTCCTCATTCGGTGAAGTGAACCGACGATTCTACTCTTGAAGTGACTCAATATAATGCTTCCAAAAAAAGCGCTTTGCGGGAACAACAAAAACCATCATCTCGCTCTTTTTTTTTTTTTGGTTATCAGTACAATTTTACATATTACGGTAAATTTTCTCTTATTTCAGAATTTCACTTATTTTGTTGTAGTTAGAAGTATCTTTTAGACGACTTGATAGTATAAATCTTTTTTATACTATTACGGTATTTGAGTTAAATCTCTTACCGTTGTAGTTAGAAGTATCTTTTAGACGACTTGATAGTATAAATATTTTTTTATATTGTTACGGTATTTGAGTTAAATTTCTTACACCGTCAATTTTATATTTACTAACGTATCAGCTAACATATCATATTTTTAGGTTACTAGTCTCATTTATTAGCATGAAGACTCATTCCCAAACATATTTGAAGCTATTTGGAAAGCCACGTTATGTTTAGATTCGAGTGTAGTTGGGTGTAATCACAAATTTGGTATGTTTGAATAACCAACTAATTTTTTTGGTTAGTGTAATGTAATTGAGGAGGAACAATTATACTCTCTAGTCCTCACATTAACGTTAACTGGTCCTTTTTTTTTTTTTTTCTTAAGTTGCATATTTCTTGTTTCAGTTTTTCTTAAGCATGATGAATTTATACCTAAAAGTTTATATATATGGGGTGGGGTTGTTAATGAAATTAAGGCGTGCTACCTCGTAAAGAAGAAAAAAAAGAAATATTTCGAAATGGAAGCTAAGATTTATGTTTCTTCCTTGTTGGGAATTTGAAGAATCTTGAAATTTTGCGAGTAAATGTACTTTTACTTTTACCATCCAGGCCTCTGTTCTTTTGCTATGACCAACCTGGCATGCCACTGATCTTGCGTGTCAATTGGTCCCCTCACTTACCTGTGTGGTAATTGTAACTTATAATAATCCCTTTGGATTAATGAAACTTAAATACTATATTTTGACTAAATATAATCTACCGTTATTAAATAAACTACCATATGTGAAGTTGCCGAATGCCATATAGAAAATAGTTATAAAAGAAAATTAGTACAATTGGCATGTTCTTGCATACTCTAATTTAATCAAAATACTTTTCTATGAATTTGACATGGTCTCGGCACCAGTTAGCCGGTCCAAGATTGTTTTAATTGAATTAACTTAGTCCAAATAAGTATTAATTTTTGTTTTCGAATTTACCTTTGCTCCGATAAAAAATCTATGCAAATACTTACAACCATTCAGTTATTCACCAGCATTCAATTCTTTGTCAATTGTTCCGAGTCCATACAAGTTTCAAAGATTATCAGAATTACAATAAGTAACTTAAAATTTAAAACAACATTAACAATGTATTATTTACACTAAAAGTTGGATTTGCAAAACTTTATCACGCCATTATATCGTGGCGCATGATTAAGTACATGCTCAAAGTTACGCTATATAAATTGGGAATAATAAACTAAGAATCACAGCTTGAAGAAATTAATGATATGAAACAAAATCTCTATTTTCTGTTATCAAATTAAAGGGAAAATGCAATTGGGAGATCTTCACCGGAGTTGACATAGCAAAATACAGTAAAGAAACAGAAGACATTGATACCTCATGAAGGAAATTAAATATGTAGTACTGCAGGTAATTACTAAAAGAAAAGGGAGCCAAAGTCCAAGAAAAAGCAGAAAAATATCACACGTTTCAAGATGTTGTGTCCCTCAGTCTCTTAATTATTTCTCAATCCCTGTGTTTCAGCGTGACTTTAAATATTTAATTGTATATACTTTCACTTTGCTTTTTATTAATGAGATTACGATCTTTCAAAAAAGTTTCTAAAATATAATAAATGTGGTCCGTGCCGTTTAAGTTGTGTCTATAAGTTATGGTAGTCAATGAGTAAATTGAATGTGTTAGGAGGTTCTGTCTTACTTTTTCCCCTCAAAATCATATTATGCCTGCAAAATTTATCGTCTTTGATAGTACTAGTAAAAAGGGAAAAATGTATAGTTATCAGCACAATTTATCATTATGGGAAAAAATGCATAAATATCATACACAATTTACTTTCCTACTGTTTCTGTGAACTACTATAATTTACGCAATTTATTTTCATACAGTTTTTGTGAACAATAATTGTTGTATTTTAATTTTCGGCAACATAACTGGTTTCTCTATTGTTTGGTCTCATTGTCTAAAAAGAGAGTCTGGATAAGAAAAAAGAGAAGGAAAGTGCAGAATGTGAATGGAACTTGACACATATAATCGCAACTCGTTGTAGGTCCTTCACTCCATACATTACATTCGAGTAGCTATATGCTTGCAATGTGCAGTTGATTTTACCTGATGTAAGGTATCAGAGGATTTTAATTAATATCCATCTCCACAAAGATCTTCATACACATACTTATCACCTTTGATACACTAGACTATTTTCGGAAGGTTCACAGACAGTCATAGTCCAATAATCTCTTGGGATTAAGTTTGAGATTTGAATCTACTCTCATTCGGCCACATGAAGAGATTATTGATGGTCTAGAAACAACAACGAGATAAACAGTAATAGTAGTATTACTCGTAAATTACTACAACGCACATACATACATATGATGACTTGTCATTGATAAGGTGTCAATTTGGCTAATCTTTCAAGTTAATAAAAAGCAGAATAGCACTACGTTAAACGGAATCATGCCTTAACAGAGAGATTAGGAATTCAAATGTCTTAGTCAAACTATTACGTTAAGTTGTTTCAAATGTATTCAAGGAAATTGAAAAAAATATAAATGTTTTTTTTGTCACTTGTCATTAATAACGTACAGTATTTGCTAAGAAATGTATTGCAGGAAAACAGCACCAAAAAAGGCTCATTCCTTGTCAGCCTTGGCTCAGCATTTAATTCTTTAGTACTACTATTCATAGTTTCCCCCTTTGCATGCATGCATATGCTGTGATTCTCTTGGTTCTCACATCTGCATTTTATTTGTTTCTAGAAAATCGAAACAAATTGTTATATGTGCGTTCAATAATGTTTTATTACTTTCATTTGCATTGCGATGGATTGTTAGAGCCTGTATCTTCCTTTTAGTAGGGCGGATCAAGTATAGTGTAGCTAGAGCAAGTAGGTGTAGTTGTTTAGTTCTGAACAATGAACTCAACGATATATTGATTATAGTGATCTGCTACTATAAAAACACACATATTAGATGTGCTCAATTTGGTGAACACTTTTTGTATATGCAGTCCAATAACTTTGAGAAAGAGACGAAGAAACGCATCTTGATAAACATATATAGGATCTCCATAACATAAGCAGTGGCATCATCTTATGGACCATAAGATGATAAATCTTGTGGCTATTGAAAACGAATTAAATCAACTGGTTTTATGTATCAATCTTTCTGACTTGTTACTAATGAGAAATAAGATGTTTAAAATTTTGATAAATAGGAAAATTAAATTGGTGTCGTTGTCCATTAAAAGAACGTCACTATCTAATTGATCTTTCAAATTTGAAATTGTCTTAACGTATACTATAATACTACTACTATTTATAGAACATGTTGACAGTATAGTTTTCATGCTGTATTTTTTCACAAAACCAAATGTAAAGTTCGAGTGTAATCCACTGATCATACACAAGTGGGTATTACATAAGTTAGCACCTTAAAAATGTACGTTACAATGTGAAATTAAATCAGTACTGTAGTACATATTTCTTATTTACCATATGACTATTAAAACTACTGTCTTCGAGAATTTGAACTGAAATAATGTTAAGTAATCTATGTTAACTTGTAATACGATGATTATTTTAACTTATTCTTAATTTTACCGTTGTGACAGGGCCATTAACTATAATTATAACAATGAAAAGAAAACCACATTTGATTTAGGAAATGCCACAAGTTCCAATATTAATTATGTAATCTTAACCAATGTTTAGTTAATTACTCCCAGATTGACCGTTTGAATGTTTAATAATCTTGTCATATGAATTTTTTTAATTTTTTTTTAAAACTTTAGGAATTTAATATAAACAAACTCTTAAAGTCAATGTTAGTGTTAAGAGAAAGTACAAATGATTAGTTAGAACTTGGAAGTAAAGGACAATTTTGTCCTGTGTTCTGGACATTACAATTTGTTTTTGTTTTGTAAATTCAAAATCTTCACCTAACATTGGATGTTTTCTATTTAAACTTTAGTAGATATTTTAATATGCTATACTTTCAGATTATAACTTTTATACATGACCAAAGTCAGCTTTAAGTAAAGGGTACTTCTTTGTTTAAGTATATATTTGAAAATAATGCTTGCAAGTGAATTATTTCAGCATTTTTAGTTATTTGTGACATAGATCCTTGATATATGATGAAACAGTTTAGACCCTTAAACTATATTGCATATAACCCCCAGTATTATGCCTCGGATTGCATTTTTTTACACTATCTTTTTACTTGCAGCAGATGTAATATCAATTAGTTAAAGCAGAAAAAAATCCTATTTCAGCAGTTCATTACATAGATCTTTCAACTCACTAAATATATAATGTTGAAATGATGAAACAAACTCAACTAAAATAGGAGATGGGGGAGTGGAATAATTAACGGAAAAGGGCCAAATTTGCCCCTCTACTATGGCAAATCGGACCAGTTTACCCTCCGTTAAGTTTTTGGATCGACCATACCCCTGCCGTGACCAAAGTACACCATTTTGCCCTTAAAACTGACGGCCCTCCAGCGTGTCAACAACGTGGCTGCCACCTCAATGCCATGTAGATCCAAACCATAGTAGAGGGGCAAATTTGGCCCTTTCCGTTTTTTCCAAAGTCGTTTCTGGACTAAGTTTCAATATTAGAGAAGAAGTTTCGATGCTTAGAGGAGTTATTATAAGAGAGAAAATGTGCTAAGAATGGTAGATAAGATATTTTGCGATAAATATGGAATTAAAATGATACTCTCTTCAGTTTGGTTCCATAAGAAAGATATACTTTTGAATTTTGTGACTAAAATTATCTTTATTAAAGATGAGATAAAAGTTTAAAAATAAAATTATTTCTAAATAAATATATACGTTCTTTTTAAAAAGACTAAAAGGTAAAATATGCTGCTCTTATTAAAGTGGATGAACAGTTCTTTCCGGTGTTTCAATTTAAAAGATATTTTTAATTTATCACAAAAAATGACTTTTGCTATATATTGACTTATTAACTTTAGTTTAATCTCTTTTCCTTTAATGGCATACTTTTTGTAACAATAGAAAAAATATAATAAAGTATTATGTTTAAAATCACAAATTCTAGTATGCATTAAAGGAAAAAATATAATAGAATATTATTTTTAATATATAAAATCTTATATTTTTTCTATTGTTACAAAAAGTATGCCATTAAAGGAAAAGAGATTAAACTAAAGTTAATAAGTCAATATATAGCAAAAGTCATTTTTTGTGATAAATTAAAAATATCTTTTAAATTGAAACACCGGAAAGAACTGTTCATCCACTTTAATAAGAGCAGCATATTTTACCTTTTAGTCTTTTTAAAAAGAACGTATATATTTATTTAGAAATAATTTTATTTTTAAACTTTTATCTCATCTTTAATAAAGATAATTTTAGTCACAAAATTCAAAAGTATATCTTTCTTATGGAACCAAACTGAAGGGAGTATCATTTTAATTCCATATTTATCGCAAAATATCTTATCTACCATTCTTAGCACATTTTCTCTCTTATAATAACTCCTCTAAGCATCGAAACTTCTTCTCTAAGTATTGAAACTTAGTCCAGAAACGACTTTGGAAAAAACGGAAAGGGCCAAATTTGCCCCTCTACTATGGTTTGGATCTACATGGCATTGAGGTGGCGGCCACGTTGTTGACACGCTGGAGGGCCGTCAGTTTTAAGGGCAAAATGGTGTACTTTGGTCACGGCAGGGGTATGGTCGATCCAAAAACTTAACGGAGGGTAAACTGGTCCGATTTGCCATAGTAGAGGGGCAAATTTGGCCCTTTTCCGAATAATTAATGAATAGGGCGTTTAACTTTTGATATATATGAAATATAATGGGCATTGGTTTCTTTAATTATATTTTCAAATGAGGTTGGCATACTTAAACTATATAACTATTTATCTTTAAAATAATTTAAAATATTATAAAAAAAATTATTTATGGTATATCGCTAGGTATGTTGTTGTTGCATGAAAAATGGTAATCAAAGAGAAGTGTTGGTACTAGCTAAGTTAAGAGGAAGCAGTATTACAAGTTGTCTAAAGGATCCTTAATCTTCACCAAAGTTACGAGTTGTCTAAAGGATCCTTAATTTCCACCTAAGTTTCTTAGACAGTGTTTTACTTTTAAGGTCCTTGTAAACTGATCTTTTAACTTAGTTCAATCCATGACTCCCTTAAATAATAATTTAATAATCCTTCATTATATTTATTAGCACATTACTGTTTAGTTAGTGTTTTTACTTGTTTTACTGCTTTTGGTTGTTGTTGTATTTCCAATTTATAGGAGTTTGTTATTTTGTTTCCTAGATATCTGGTTTGTTTCCACCATAGAATGAGTTGTCCCACAGGAACTCTATCTTTATCTTGTGTATATATTCAAGTCATTATTAATGAATTAAATCAGCTTTTGCTTCATCTGCTCAGTTTCTTTATGGTATCAGAGCTTTTACATTGAATCTCACGAGTTTTTTCAATCATCTACTCAACCTTACAGGCTTATACTTCCAATGGCCACCAACGTGTTGAATGCTGACTCCACTAGCAGTAACTCTAGTGTTATTGTTCAGTTCAATCCTGTGTCGCAGCTGCCGATAAAGCTTGTTGGCAGCCATAACTTTGTAACATGGAAAGCTCAAATTTCCATGCTCATGCATGATCACAATCTGTTCGGCCACCTTGATGGGTCTTTTCCGACTCCTTCAAAAACTATCACAGAAAATAATAGGAAAGTAGAGAATCCAGTCTATAGTGTTTGGTTTCGCCAAGATCGGCTGATCCAGAACGTCATTATGGCTTTTGTTGATCCAATAATTGCTGCAACTGTCGTTTCTGCCTCCACCGCTAAAAATGCTTGGGACTGCCTCCACATGGCTTATGCCAACAAGTCCCAAACTTGAGTTTTCAGCCTTCGCGACCAGCTCGCACGTCTATCCAAGGACTCTCGCCCAGTTGTTGATTATCTCCATCATGTCCGCTCTCTCTGCAACTAGCTCGCCACTGCAGCTGCTCCAGTCTCTAATGATGAGTTGATCGTGAAAATTCTGAGTGGTCTAGGGTCAGTTTCCTCGAAATTTCTGTTGCGATTCGAGCAAGAGACTCTATCATCTCCTATGAGGAATTGTATTAAAAATTGATTTATCATAATTTTTTCTTCAAGCATAAGGAATCAAAGAAGGAAACTGCTGCAATTACTGCTGCTATGGTTACTCGCAACAGATCCGCCAATTATCCAACACAAACTCACAATGGCGCTCCAACAATCGTACTAATTTTTCCGCCCCATGGTGTTATACAAACATCAACTCTACCAATAAATATGTTCGTTGTCAGTTAGGTAACAAACAGGGTCACACTGCAAATGTTTGCAGGTCAGAATCACATAATCATTTAGAGGCCAAGGAAAATTTCCTTTCAGGTAAACAATTGCTTTCAATCAATGGATTCTCGACTCAGGTGCTATTCACCGTGTGTCATTATAGAGCCTACCAATCTTGAAGAATATAGTGGTCAAGAAGGCATAGCTATGGATGATGGTAAAACAATCCCAAACACTCACCTTGTCTCTACTGAATTAAATGCATCAAATAATGTTTTTAAACTAACTCACACTTTGTGTGCACCTGCTATTAAACAAAACATTGTTTCTGCGTTAAAATTTTGTCAAGAAAATTTAACTTCAATTGAATTTTTCCATATGCTTTCTTTGTGAAGGACTTGAAAATGCGGACTCAGTTGGGATTTGGTCGGAACAGGAACAGACTCTATGAATGGCCCAACTTACCGTCAATAAACGTGTTGTTCAAGTCACCACTATAATAGTTCCTCGTCTTGTTTGGCATAGTCGTCTAAGGCATCTTCATTCCAGAATTTTGAACTTTATTTTGAATAAATTTGTTTTTCCAGTTTCATCAACAGACAAGTCTACTTTATGTAATTCTTGTTGTTTGAATAAAGTTCAACATTTTCCATTTCATCGATTGTCTCTAACAAGTACTTCTCTGCTGCAAATATTTTTAGTGACTTATCGGGTCCGTCACCTATGCTTTCTATTGACATAAAATAATATTATTGTATTTTTATCGATCAGTATACTAAATACATTTAGTTGTACACTCTAAAAATCAAAATTAAGGTTCACATCATCTTTTCCAAATTTCATCTATTGGTAGAAAAAAAAAATTAAAACAAAAATTGTATCTTTTTATACTGATGGAGGAGGTGAATACAAAGGTCTTGATCTATATCTCCTGTCCTATGAAATTAAACACCTTATATCACCTCCTCATACACCGCAAAGAGTGGAAGTAGCCGAGCGTCATCATAGGCACATTGTTGAAACTGTCAAAATACACAAGGCATTTTTACCTTTAAATTTTTGGTTGTTTGCGTGCCATCATGCAGCCTATCTTATTAACGGACTACCCGCACCACTTCTAAAATATAAGTCACCCTTTGAACAATTATTTGGTGTTCCACCAAGCTATGACTCACTTCGAACTTTTGCTTGCTTATGTTACTCATGGCTTAAGCCTTACACCATATATAAACTTGAGCCTAGGTCCACTCCATGTGTTTAATTGGGTTTTTCACAGGTTCATTATGTGCATCAATGTTTTGATCCCATTCATTCTAAATTTTATATCTCACAAGATGTAAAATTCTTTGAAAATACTTTTCTCTTTCAAACAATTTTCTCACTATAAAAGATAAATTTTTTACACTAACGTGGAAAGTTGTTATTGAGCCTTCTTTATGGTCGCAAATTCCAGCTCCTTCACCTGACCTTTCTCCACTTCCTTCTTATCTGCCAGTTCAGAACATCCATGACAGTGGCCAAACTTGTGACTCCGTCTCCTACGACCAGAATCTTGCAAGCTCCACAAGTTCAGGTAATTCACTTTCTCTACTTCCTCCTACACATGTTTCTTTGCATCAACCTCAAACAGTTACTCCTTCAACTAATCAAACTCGCAAACTTATCACCTACCATCGGCGAAATAAAACTCAAATCACTGAACATGCAAATTCTTCTGCACAACCTGTGAACTTACTTTCTCATTCACTGGCCCCACAACAAAATCCTCCACCACCTCCACCTCCTCCACCAACTTTCCCAATAACTCGATCAAAAAATAATATTTTCTGCCACAAGAAACCTTTCAATTGCCTTACCGGGCTTCCAGATAGTTTTACCCTCACACTTCAACCATGCTCAAAAGCACTCAGAGTGGAGGTTAGCTATGAAAGCTGGATTTGATGCTTTAATTCGGAATCAAACTTGGGGATTGGTTCCTCCAAATCCTAACAAGAACATTGTTGATTGTAATTGGATTTACAGGGTTAAAAAAAAAAGCCTAATGGTTCAGTTGACAGGTATAAAACTTGTTTGGTTGCAAAAGGGTTTACACAACGTCCAAAGCTTGATTATCACTCCACGTTCAGTCCATCTGTCGACCCTACCACTATTCGTGTTGTTCTTTCACTTTCTATTAAGCACAATTGGATCTTACATCAGTTGGACAGTAACAATGCCTTTTTACAAGGCACACTTGAAGAAGAGGTCTTCATGAGACAACCCCTGGATTTGAGAATGCAACCCATCCTACTCATGTTTGTCATTTGCATAAGGCTATTTATGGCCTCAAGCAAGCACCTCGAGCTTGATACAATGAAATGACATCCTATCTAATTTGCATGGGATTTATTAAGTCTCATCTGATCCGTCTCTTTTTGTGTGCATAAACTGTTGACACCCAATTTTGTCCACGAGGTTTTAAATTAAATGTTTAATTATATTAAAATTGAGAATCAATTTTGAAAGTTAAAGGTCATTAATTAATTTCAAAATAGAGGCCAAAATCGTTCCTAAGCTAAAATCAGGCCTAATTGAGCAACCCCTTTAATTCCCGTAGCTTAATCAGAAAGAGGCTAAATTCGCATTAACCCCCCCCCCCCCCCATTTTAGCTAGACTGCGCAAGGCATTTATATTATACTCTCTCCCTAATTCTAATTCCCTATCATCCTAACCCATTCCAATCCCTAAACCCGATCCCCGGCCCGATAACCCGCATGAACCCTAACCTTTGGCCCGATTCCCATTTCCCCCCTAATTTTCATGGATCAGTCCAAAAGCTTCGTCACTCTGTGGTCCCCTGGTCCCCCCCCCCCTCGCCTCCACTTCACCATCTCCGTACCATAAGTTGAATTTTTAATCTCAACCGTGTGTTTGAGTTCTTGATCAGTCCGAGCCCTCGATTGGATTCCAACGGGCAGAATCCTTGATGACAAGGATGAATTTGGTACGATCCTAAGAGGATTTGACCAAATTCACCCTTGTCCTAAAAGGAAATTGCAAAAAAAAGGCTGAATTTTGAAAAGTTGGAGCCAAAATCCAAAACCCTAACTCATCAGGTATATATACATCTTTATCCTCATTATTTTAGGAGGTCCAGAGGTTCTTGGTAATGAAAAACGGCAGCATAGCATACTAAAGTTTTTCCCTCAGTTTTTTCTTTAAGAAAAAATATATACATAGCTTCAGGGTTCCTGGTTTTGTTTGGGTTCATTTATTGTCGTCGCTTTATTGTTCAAATCATCGCATTGCTTCGAGTCGTGTTTTTTCAGTTTAAGCTCAGTTCACTGCTCCAAAACATGTGAAGATCCCAACCTTTTTTTGTTTTGTTTTCTTTGTCTTTATATCAGTTTGAGCAATATTTGATTAGTATTGCATAGTTCTATAAAGCCTCGTTGTTATGAAACTTGAAGTAGAAGCTTTGTAAAGTTAAGTAGAGTAAATGATTGATCGATTGCAAGTAAAAAAAATGGAAGCTTTTGTGCTAGAATATGAAAACTAATTAAAGTACTACTCTTCCCTTTTGAAAATGTATGTAAATCTGTAGTTTTTTTTTTGTGTGTTCTTGTTCAGATATGATGCTTGCTGTTAGTTTTGTGAGTGCATATACATGGTGCTTGTCCTGTGTGTGTTAGGGTAATAATGTATGCTTTTAGATGGAGGAGTTGGTTTAGAAGCTGAGGTGGTTTCTGTGTGCAGCTAGTTTATTTAGGGGCTGCAGGTGTTCCTATGGCAGTGTGAAAGAGTTCTGGGAGTTGTGCATTTGGTCTGTGAGTATGAAGGAGGTTTAGGTGGGTTTGTGAGGTGGTATAGGCTGTGAGAGAAGCTGCAGGTTGTTGGGAGTTTGGTGATCTTGCAGTTTTAGTCTGGTAGCTATTTTAGGTTGAAAAGTAAGCTGTTGTTGTTGTTGCAGGGGTCTAGGTTAGTGGTCTGGTGGTTCCAGGGAGGTATATGAGTTTCCAGGTTGTTTCCGGAGATTATTTGGTGTGTGTAATTGATTAATAGAGGTGATAGGAGGTGAGTTTATAGGCTGCAGTAGCAGCAAGGTTTCCTGGGAGTTCATGACAATTGTAGGGCATGTCCAGGTGTAGCAGGGGTGTTTGGAGTTGTGTGGAGGTTCTGTTGGGGTGCAATTCTAGTGTTTGTAGTTGTAGAAGGTTTCAGGGAGTTTGTTGTTTCAGGTTTTTACAGTGTTTGATTGCTAGTTGATTAGAGTTTTAGGGCTGTATAACGGTAGTTAGGAGGCTGTTTTGTTGATTTGCAGGGGCTTAGAAGATGTATGGTGATGCAGCAGGTCACAAGGGGGTGGTCTGGTATTGCTCTGGAGTGGTTCAGGGAGAGAGAGGGAGTGCAGGATGTTGGTTCTGGGAATCTAGTAGGCTGCAGCTCGTGTGAGGAGTTAGTGTAGTTCCTATAATTTGCTCAGGTGTTTCAAGCTTGTGGTGGATTTTTTCAAGCAAGGTTTGGATGTAAAGGGTAGAGGGAAAGGGCTGTTTTAGCTTAGTTTTGATCCGGGAGCTGGCTGATGACTTGAGTAGTCTGTTATGCTGTGTCCTGCTTATCTTTTGTCTCTGTAAAGAGTTGTTTTTTCATGGATCTGGGAAAGTTGATCAGTTACTCATTTTAAACAAAAGAAAGGAGGATTCAATCCGTACTTCACTGTTAAAAATTGCATGGTGGATACTGTACATTAACAGACGTTGGCACCAATTTTGTCTCTTCATTTGTCAGCTTCTTGTCTGATGAACTGTAGGATTGTTTTTTTTTTAGTTGTTCCTGCATAATCTATTCTGTGGGAGGCATTCTTTTAGTTTGATGTATGGTTGCCTTTATCAGGTTTGTTCAGTTTGTTTAAAGGATCAGATTATAGACTCTCTTATGTTTCCTATTGATTGTTTGAAGTAATTGAGTTGGTGTAAAGTCTCAAGAAGGAAAACTAGTGATCTTGGTGCTATGGGAAATTGCTTTAACAGTAAACCATGAATGAAAATCATCAGATGTTAACTTAAGTCATGATCGGTTTGATGCCTAAATAATTATATGTTCTGTGAGTTATTTTATACGGCCTTGAAATTATTTGCTAATCTTTATCCCTTTCTGTCTTCTTTGCATGACCTCTTGGAACGAGTTTGAGTGAAAACTCGCAAATTGGGATCGCCTAATTGGCATTGGAGTTGGCCGGGCCTCGCTTTTGCATTTCGAGCTCAAGTATCTTAAAATATGAATGAATGAGCCTTGTGAAATTCAAGGCTCATGTTGAATTTGCTATCCGGGTTCTACCTTCTAAACTCTTTCTTTCCCGTCCCCTTTAAAAAGGCATGTTTTAGGAGCCCTGTAGAATAGAAATGGTATTTGAATTGTGAATAATTATTGTAAATTACTTAAAAATTGTCTTTATATGAATGTTTTGTATCATTTCTTTGCGAATCGCCAATTAATTTATGGATGTTTAGAATCATTTGTCAATTAATGAGTGCAAAATCAAATTCGATTAAAAATCGTACCTTCGTCATAATTTGCATTTGAATTATTTATTTATTGATTATATTAATATTTAATTATTTATTTATTTAGTTAATCAATTAAATTTTAATCCATTATTATTTGTTTGTTTAATCTAATTATTTAATTTCAATTAATCATTTATTTATTTAGTTATTTAATTAATTAATCAATTATTATTCATTTACTCCTTTATTTAATTTAATTTAATAAGCATTCATTTATTTAATTAAGTTATTTATTTGTTTATTCGTTTATCTATTTATTCAATTAATTAATTAATTAATATTTTTTTATTATTATCTAATTATTTATTTAGTTTATTTCATCTATTTATCTAATTTCATTTGGCCTTTATTTATTAAATTAATTAACCAATCGATCATTATTTAATTATCCACTTAATTAATCCTAAATTTGGTCATTTATTTATCTAAGTATCGGCATAGCTAAAATCTTATCTTATTTCTATTATCCTTATTTAAAATTAACTTTATATACTTATTATTCTTAACAAATTCGTGACAACCGCCGGATTAACCAAATTTAGCGAATTTTTGAAAGTGCTCCCGCATGGGATCTTCTTTCGAATTTAACAGAACCACTTACCTAGAATCTCTGAAACTTATTTTCCTTTTAAAATAAGGAAGAAATGCACTCATTAATTAACAATTGGTTCCTAATAATTCTTAAATTAGGTGGCGACTCCAAAGAAAACCCTTTGGAGTCCCATTTTGTTGAAATCAAATTCCGATGCATACTTGTGTGCATTTTTTTGGGAGGGTTCAACAGCGTGGCAACTCCGCTGGGGATACGCAAATGGTTCTAACCAAAAGATTTTCACGAATTTGCATTATTTATATATGTGTTGATTGTATGTATGCGTAGCTTAACTCATTGTTTGTTTGCATGCGTAGAATTTATTGTTGTGAATGAATGTATTGAAGCATGTTTTTATTTGTGCATGGTCTGCATTCCGTTCATATTTCCTCCCTCATGGAGCCTGTCAATTCTCTTTCATCTCCTCGATTTCATCACGGGGAGCCCGTTTGACGGGCAATAATACAGGAAGGGCATTGTCCTTCCTAACTCTTTGAATTTCTTTCGTGTCACCAAAGTTAGTTGGGATATGGTTTGCCTGGTTTGTCATGGTCGGTTTTACTGGTTTATGAGGTCAGGTTTATCTCGCATAGGTCGAGTCAGACTCAACCATTAACACACTCTTAGAAGGAGCTTTAGGAGCATGCATGCATTTACACCTTAGTCTGGACCCGGTCCTTGGTACCGCCTCCATAGTTAGGAAACCGCCCTTACGTCAACGGGTTTTTAAAACCCAACGACAATGCATATTATGTGCTATGTGATGACGAATCCTCAGTCCTAACCATGTTTTGAGCAAAATTAGATTTAGAATTTTGTCTCCTATGTTGTCTTTTAAGTCAGAAAATGGAAGAATTTAGTAGAATCTATGTGGTCATAGCAGTCCACATAGAATTTCAGATCATAGACAGAATTGCAGTCCAGGGAAAGTTAGGCAGATTTGATTGGTTTGTATTTTGGAGATGGTATGGTGTAGTGAGATCTAAGAGGCGAAGCCCCTGGTGTCTTTAAAAGATCAGTGGGGTCCCTCTCGTGAATGGCTTTGCGTGTGTGCAGGCCCATGTTGACTAACCAGCTGCAAATTCTTATGGAATGAAATATGCTTGTCGCATACTAGGAGAGTGAAGCCCCTATGTCTATAAACGACCAATGGGGTCCCTCCTTGAAGACCAGTGCGGTCTTGGATACCTAGGAAACTGAGAGGCTTGATTAAAGCCGAGGACCGGTGAGGAGCCCTATGAACAAGGTCTGTGAGCCTTGCAAAACCTAGAAAGCTGAGAGGCTTGACTAAAGCCGAGGACCAGTGAGGTTTTATTTGTAAAAGGTCAATTGGAACCTTTTATGATTTGCAGTCTGGTATTGTGAAGGCAGTTGGAAATCTCACCCCTGAATGTTGTGAAATAATTGGGAGTTGTGCTTGGAGGAGCGTTGATGTTTGTCAAAGGTATAGAGGTTTGTTTCAGGTTTTTTGCATTTGGATTTAGAATTTTGTGCAGATGTTGTAGAGAGCAGAAGCTGTGTTAAAATTTCGACTTGACACCAGCTTTTTGGAAGTTAGTTGGGATAATGGAATTGCAATGTCGAGGCGGAGAGCTAATTGTTATTCAATTATTGTTATTATTTATCGCTTACTCTAAAGCTGGATTGCTCAAAACTGGCATGAACTATTTTTCATTACCACTTGTTTGCGCGTCTTAGGCCCACCTCTGGCAAAGAGGCACCTTACAGGGTAGGAAACGTTCGCATTTTCATTTACGCTCAACTACTTGTGTTTGCCACATGTCAACTAGTTTAAAATGCAAAGCGCTACGTGATGCACGCTACGTGATTTGTGTGCATTTTTTCCAATGACATGCAAACTAACATGGTTACTTTTGAACTTTTTCTTTTGTTTTGTTTATCCCCCAAACGGAGGTTTGATTTGTGCTGATTTAAGCTGGCTGATCACTCTTATTACACAAGGGCAAAAGACCAATCTGCATACTGGTACACATTACAACAACTGACAATGACTGGAATAGATGATGAACCTCGCAATACCGAGAAAAATCTTGCAACTCCTGAATCATCAAGAGGAAATGTCATTGCTCAAGACGAACTGATTCTTGAATTGGCTAAGGAACTACAGATGCTAAAAGATGAACTGGCTGCGGTAAGAGGGCAAACTCCTAAAAACACGCCGTTGCGTGGGCCCGATACATCCCACTCTCTGGGTCAAATGGGGCAATCTCTGAACTCAATTGATGGGGTCGCCAATATGAACACACCTTTGAACACCCACAATTCTCTAAAAGCACCAGTCCACCAAAGCAACCTGCCACTTGTCCAAGCTCCACCTCCAAATAACGCTCAATCTAGCCAAACAATTAACCGACCACCCATCTACCCATCACATCAACAATACCCATCATACACCCGGCACCCTGCCAATACTTATTATCAGACACACACTCCATATCCATACCAAACCTCCACTTACCAAAATGAACCCATCCCGCAAGCTTATACTGAAAATCTATCTGCACCATTAGTCCAAGTGGCGGTATCTGGCGGGCAAGATGTTCCTATTGTGCAAATTGATGATTACACCAATCCTCCTTATGTGAAGTTTCAAAATGGTGTTAGAAGAGCCGAAAAAGCAGGCGATGGGGTTGAAGATTTGGAGAAAAAGGTACAAGGTTGGGTGATAAGTGCTCTTAGCAAAGCATCAATAGCTAAGGACAAGGAAAGTCTAGAATATGAAGACTTGTGTGTTCATCCTGGGATTGAATACCCAGAAAGGTACAAAGTACCAAATTTTGTTAAGTGTGATGGCAAAGGCAACCCCCGAGCCCATTTGAGAAAGTACTGTGAAACCTTGGGAGTGGGGATGAATGAAGAGCTCCGTATGAAATCATTCATTCATAGTCTTGAAGGCGAAGTTTTAGACTGGTACTCCGAGCAGGATCCCTTAAAATGGATTAACTGGAGGAGTATGGCTCACGACTTCATGGAGCATTTTGGTTTCTATGCTGAAATACCATTAGATCGGTTGGCTATAGCAAGGTTTAAGAAGAAGTCGGCCGAAACTTTTAGGGAATACGCAGTGCGTTGGAGGAGTGAGGCTGCCAAAGTTAAGCCTCCCATGAGTGAGGAAGATTTTGTGGGACATTTCATCGAGACATTGGATGAATTCTACTATGATCGAATGGCATCCATGACTAACTCTACTTTTGCCAATCTAGGGGGAGATGTATGAAGTTGGTTTGAAATCTGGCAGGATCACAAATTTGGTCGCTTTGCAAGCTACAAGTAAGGCAATCCAGTCTGGGTCTGGTAATGGCTTTAACAAAAAGAAGAAAGAGGAAGTGGGAGCTGCTGTGGGGGACATCGAGCGACAACCGTCTGGAAAGTTGAATTTTGACAATTCGTCTGCTTTTCCCACCTACCAAAGCCCATATTACCATAATTACCCCCACTCACTACCAGATGCCACCTGTTCCTTATCTGGTTTATATGCACAAGCAAATTACTACCAACCTAGAGCACATGCACCTAATCAATACCCTCGTCAGCCAAACTTTCAAGCACCCCAGAATTACCAGCCTCGTCCTCCTGTTCGTCCCAATGTGCAAGGGTTTAATCAGAATTACGAAAGGAGAGCAACCAAAACCTATACTCCCCTAGCCGAGTCATATGGCCAGCTTTTAGTGAAATTAAGAAATGCGGGAGTGGTGCAGACTATCCCTGATAACACCCCAAACCCACCTCCAAAATGGTATGATGCAAATAAGCACTGTGCTTATCACTCAGGGGCACCCGGCCATGATATTGAGAGATGTTATACTTTCAAAGACAAGGTCGAGGGTTTAATCAAAGCAGGCACCATTCAAATCACCGGCACTCAGCCAAATGTGCATGATAATCCTCTTCCCAATCATGGTAACAATGCAGTTAATATGATTTCTCTTGAGGAAGAACCAAATCTGAAGGGCACCATAGTCTCTATTTATGATGTAAGGGTTGATAATATTGCTTCTAAGGTACCTAAGCAAACATTAACTCTATTGCCAAAGAATAAGGGAACTTTTGGCCCAGGTGGCAACCCCGCTGAAGGAAAGATGGAAAAGGCTGAGTCTGAGAAGAAGCCGACTGGTGTCATACCACAAAGAATAAGGGAACTTTTGGCACCAGAAATGGCCATGCAGAATTTGATTGAAGGTGTTGGCAACCTATTCATAAATGATGGATTGAAATGTAGTGCAACTATTGAAGATTCTGAGAAAGAGCCACATGTGCAGAATGCTGAACCAAGTGATGTGATGGCTAATTGGACTTGTGGTCCAAAAGAGACTTGATGAATGAACTCACTATTTTTGTCTTGGCATCACAGTCAGCTTGAGGCCCTGAACTGTGTTTTGCGCTTTGTTTATGTTTATGTCTTTCAATAACTCTTTTAAATCCTGCATGTTTACTTTTATGTTGTATGCCTCCCTAAATTAGGTTTTGAATAAACAAATGCACTGCATTCCTACCTTATTATTTTGCTATACTTTAATTATTTATGTGCTTTATTATTTGCTTCTGATTAATATACTTACTACTGTTTCAAATTAAAATTAACAAAATCTGCTTAAACTTGGCTTGTGGCCTATAACGAAACTACTGAATAATTTAAGGACGACGCACTGGAAAGTTACTTTTTGCACTCTTTGGATATTACATTACCATTAGAACTTCAAACTGGGGCAGCTTTATTTGCCGGCAATTGGAGCTGAAGCGGTTTATCTACACAAATGTAAGTCCTTTATTTAAGAAACCATTCAAGAAGATAAGTTGGAAGATCTTGAATGCGCGGAGAGAAGATTTGAATAGTTTACTTCAAACCGGGGCAATTGGTGTTGAAGAAGCTCTTTCCTAATTAAGAAGAAGCAACAGAAAAATTTTCACCAAGTTGGCAATGTCATTATGTGGAAGAACGCTAACCCTGGCAGATGTTTATGATCAAGTTTGTCCAAAGGTAATCAACGCAGATGTTGTCAAGAGATATTATGTCTGAAGCAACCGCAAGTTACCATTGGTTCGAATGTAATCTTTGATGTAGTGCGAACTACGCGTAACCTAATTCCCAGGGCTGGGATACGTAGGCAACTTATATAGAGTTCGGTTGCACTAGCACAGGAATCCCCTATTTCCTCTTTTATGTAATTTTGAACTACTTATGACCTGATTCCTGGAATGGCAACAGGATAAGTAGGCAATTCTTATCGGATTCGGTCAAAATATTGTAATACCTTAAGCTTGTTTATCTTTTATGATGTAATTCAAAACTACGCATTTGGGCATATGTGTATGTTTTCCAATTCGGATGCGGTTTTGTACTTAGATTGTCATACTTCCCAAAAAATCTTTATGTAAGCAGAACTACGCACAGTCTGATTCCCGTGGAGGGATACGTAGGCGCTCTTAACGGGCTCGACTCTATAGTATTAAAATTTTTAGTTTCCCCTAAAGCAAGCAACTGGGGCAAAGTTTGCAAGACGAATTGAAGATATGGAAGATAGAAACCGGGGCAAATTTTGCAAAAGAGAGTTCGAAGGCATAAAGATTATAACTGGGGCAGATTTTTGCAAAATTGTATGGCTTATCAAAGGATTAAGTGGCAAAGTTCTAAAAGTGTTCAAGATTAGCACAAGTTGCAAAGACAAAGGACGTTCAGTTTGTTTCAAGATATGTCATGAGTTTGAGTTAAAGTAGAATTTTTTATATGCATTATAACTTTCGATTGCATATCAGTGATTATTTGTTTAATATTTTATCAAATTACTTTACTTTGCCTCTATCTTGAAATATTATACAATATTGAGTTCATAAGTCAGGTCTCTGAGTACAATTTGCAAGCCCAAGTCTAAAGAAGAACGAGGGAGCAGCGGCAGCAAGTTCAAGATGAATCAGCACAAATCAAACACCCCTCCCCAAAAATAACAAAATTTTGTTTGAGAGCAGGAACATGAAAGTTTGCAATGAGAGGATCATTTGCACTACAGATGAACAATTATTTGAACACGCATCCAAAGTTGCCTTGCAAATTGCGTCGCATTCCCTTTTTCATGACTTAAAGCATTATGCTTTGTCATGAGTTATTGCCGAACAGGCGGCATTTCTACCTCTATGACTTTCATTCCTAATAGGCGGCAAAGCCGAGACTTGTTTTGTGTTTTCAAAACTAAGCTAAATAAGGCATCGCTTTGTTTCAGGTGATAATCCGCATAAGGCCATCCTTGCTGGATTGTCTCGCCAATTGATTTATCAATGGCTATCGCACTGATTACATTTCCGCACTACTTTGCTTTGCACTTGCTTTGAATTATGTATTCACACTTGCTTTAAAATTAACGCCTCGTTTTACTCTTTCAGGTTGACCATCGGCTATGAGGATTCCCTTTGATGGACTATCTCGCCTATTGAAGTGCCAAATGGCTCTTGCTTTGCTCTACATTCCCGCACTGCTTTTCTTTGCGCTTGCTTTAAATTATGTCCTCGCACTTGCTTTAAAATTTATGCTTTGCTTTATGTTCTTCAGGTTGACCACCAGGTGGGGCTTCTCTCTTGTTGGACTTTCACGCCTGTTGATTCGCTAAATCGCTTTTGTGTTGCTTTACATTTCACGCTGAATTGCCTTGCACTTGCTTTTTAATTATGACCTTGCACTTGCTTTATATTATGACTTGCTTTACTTTTAGTTTAACAGGTTAACAGGTCAGCCCTGAGACCCTCCTTGCTTTGTGCCGGATCAGATCACCAGCTGATTTGTAGACAATCAATTCCAAGATCCTCCTTGTTGCGTGCCCGACCGGCTTGCCAGTTGATTTGTCAAGATGTTCAAATTGCCTTGCACTTGCTTTCAATTATGACTTTGCACTTGCTTTATATTATGAACCGCTTTACTTTAGCTTAACAGGTTAGCAGGTCAGCCCCGAGACCCTCCTTGCTTTGTGCCGGACTAGATTGCCAGCTGATTTGTAGACAATCAACCCCAAGACCCTCCTTGCTGCGTGCCCGACCGGCTTGCCAATTGATTTTTCAAGATTGTTCAAATTGCTTTGCAATTGCTTTAAATTATGCCTTCGCATTTTCATTGTATTACGTCTTGTTTTACTTTTCAGGTTAACAGGTTGTTGAACCCCCCAAAAAATTAACCCCGAAGGATTAAATTTAGGAATATCGACACGATGGACTAACTCTTTTGGAGTTTTTGGAGTCGCCACCCAATTTAAGGAAAAACAGGGAACCAGATAAACAAATGCGTGCAAAACTCCATTTTTATAAAACAACGGTCTTTCTTTCAGAGATTCTAAAGGTAAGAGGTTTTGTTAATTTCGAAAGAAGGTTTTTTAAGGCACTTTCGAAATTCCGTTAACAACAGTTAATCCGACAGGTTTCCAAAATATTTGCAAGTGCTATTTATGCGCTTTTCTAAAAATAATTAATTGAACTATTAATTAATTCAACTAATTAAGTTTAGCAATTTTTCAAAAGATTTGCAATTCATTTGAAAGCTTTAGCTATTTTTTTTTTTCAAAATAAAATAAAGTAAAATAAAAGCGCATTTTCTTTTGAAAAAGGAGCGATTTGATCGTCCTAATTTCTTTGCCAACTCGTATGTGACAGTACATAAATGGCACTTGCTTAATTTCAACTTTAAAATCCGAGTATCTCACCATAAGATGGAACTTAGATTTCAAGTCGCTTTTTGCAAAGTTGTTTCGGGACATTTAGAAGTTAATTAAAACTTCTTTATAAATTTCGACTTTTTAAAGAAACTGCTTCGTATCAATCAGATAGAAGTCTTTTCTTACAGTCTGTTATCAAGCGTGGTTTTTGAAAATCTGTGAAAATTGCACGCATTTGCTTAAATGGCATGATTTGCAATAAATTAAATAACGACTCAAAATAAAGGAAATGGACATAAAGTTGATAAATACAAACAAATCATATATATATAAATAGATAAAATATTTCTACAAAGTTTACATAAATGTTCTAAAGGGAAAAGAAGGATAAGAGTTAAAAGATAGAACCCGAAAAGCAAACTCGCGAAACGAGTCTTGGATTTCTAAATTTTTTAAAGTCTTGAAAACTTGAGCCCAAGCTTGACCCCAATGAAATTCCAATGCCAATAAGCCATCCCCATTTTGTGAGTTTTCCAAACTCGTCCCAAGTTGTTTTCATGCCAAATAAACAAGGAAATGAAATAGATTAGCAAATATCCATGATAACTCAACTGATCAATCAAAAGAAATCCAGTGTATAACCATTACAAAAGGGATTTGAATTCAAAGCTTGGTCAAAATGGAATTTGACAAATTCTGGAATCACAATGCATGGTTTGAGTTGACTTTCACTTTGAAGTAACTACCAGGCAAGATGACTATGAATTACTAACAGATTTCAACACATCATATGCCAAGGCACTTCTGATATAACCATTGACACCTAAATATTTAATTGCTCAAGAACTCTTAACAACCTACACATATTATCTGACATTGAAGCTAACCCCACTTAATCAAATCCAAGAGAAAATTAACTAAGGATCACGTAATTATAAAAGCTAAGACAGAATTGCTCTTCAATAACAGGCAAAACACTTACATTGCATGTAATTGAGTCATTATCAATTTTCCAAAAAAAAAAAAAAAATGCTTCAGGAAAAAAAAATGCTTCAGGTCTAAAACAACTAATGAAGTGACATCTAAATGAAATTGATTAAATGAGTGACTTGAGTGAATTCTTAACTATTTACTGTAGTAAACTAATAGGCATACCAAGAAGTGAATGTCTGATCAAGTACATAGACTAGAGCAAATCTCCAAGTGTCTTAAAATTCTGGACAACAGTAGTTTTCAACAGAACAACCAAAAAAACATAGGCATATAAACTTCAACCAATGTCCAGAATACTTCATTCAATAGATTTCACACTTATTCAACTTCACCATGTTATTGTCTTTTAAAGAAAAGTATAGCAAAACTTTTGACACTCATTTATCATAAAACTAGAACCAACAGGGAATGAGCTTTTTGTTAATAAAGTAAACCTTAGGCAACCACACAAAGAATAGAAGAAGAGGAGACAAGATAGTGGAGTACAACTAGCTCAAATATAATGCACCAGGTTCTAAGAGATTACCAAAGCAAGCAAAAGATTTAAAATTCGACACTAGAATAAGTATTACAACCTTATTTCAACATAAAGATCGTGACATTTGAGAGGTGAAGGACTCAATGCCAAACTTAAAATTTTACTCCAAAAGATGCAACCTTTAGCTAATGTTATACTACAAACTCTTCATTTAATTATCTTTAAGCAGAGAGATCCTAAGCATTCAACTTGAGACCAGGTTAACATAATTAATAGTTCAGCCAATTCATAAGTTTATCTAGACTTGAAGTTCAGCAAACACTTAATTAGATCTTTATTCCGACAATGAATTAATGAAACAACTTAAAACCTGGTCAAACCAATAAGTGATCAACCACAGTGCATATGCAAGCAGGTAGACAGTCAACTTCCTTAAGAGAACAGACTCCAGACTTTACTCTAACAAAGAATGAAAATTGAGGTGATAAGCTAGGCAATTCAAATGGACAGAAACCTCAACAATATCCTCAGACACCCAGGACCCCTCACAGCCAGAAACAAACTCCAGACCTCACAAACACACCTGCTTGCACACATAGCTATAAGAACAGAAAACAGAGAGAACAGATACCAGATAGCTAAAGCCAAAATGGCATCTCCTGCACACCTACAACCCCTGCACTTCTCACAAACTGCTATACTCCTCCTGGATCCCTCCTCTAATCAACTGCACACATAGAGATCTCTCCTGAACTTCTATGCTACTAAGAACTCCTTTAGACCAAACCTAGCTCCTCTATCCTGCCCCTCCAAACAACAGCAGCTACCTAAGACTTCCTATACTCCTTAACAACCAGGAATAACTCTAAACAGCTCTGCACACTCCTTACTTCACCCTGAACCACTACAGAACCCAAAACAAACACCTCCAGCTCCTCCGCAAAACAAAACCCAAGCCAGACTCCCTCTTACACTTACTCAAACTCCAAGAAACAGCAAACAAACAACCTGAACAAACATGCACTCTCCTGGACATTCACACGCACACTGCACACTCCTGGACATGCCTTACACCTGCCCTGAACACCCAATAACAGCTTGCAATTATCAAAAACAACTTCCATCCAACTCTACAAACTATCAGACACCATCATAACATAACCAGAACCCCTCCAAGAACACCGAGAACCTGCTGCCTATACCTCCACAAACTGAAAAAACTAACTCCCTCTGTATACTCCTAACCATTCCCTGCAGATCCCTCAACAACAACAAAACAAACAGATCTCCTGAAACTTAGACCAAAACAGCCCTGCTACCTTCACACATATAGCCAGGCAGAAACAAAAGCAAGCGAAAACAAACCAACTGGAGGAAACAACAACAGACCTAGACTAAGCTCAAACCAATGACTAAAATGTACAAAGATGGAAACTTTACTTGAATCATCTGATAGTATCCTAAAAGAAATCAAGAACTACTAAACAAAATTCATACGACTAATACTAATAACAAGGTGAATACTTAGCAAAGTTTTCAAATCCTTAATGTATACCCCAAACAAATGAGCTGATCCAGTAGGAATAGGAAAGACATATCACAGAATTCTCATTTTTTACAGCTAAACAGTCATAAAAACATAATTACCCATTACATACTACATGTCAATCATAAGCAGTAAAACCAAAATGCAGAGGATGAAGAGTGTTACCTGTTTGGGTGCAGCGAGCCGGGGCTATGAATCTGAAGAAAGCGACTCGAACGAGCGACTCGAGAAAGAGCGAAAACTTAAACAAAGTCGACGACTTGAGTAGCGATGCGATAATACACAAATTCACACAAACGATACCAGTAATCAAACTAAAACCTACAAATGCATAAACTGAGTTTTTTATCCCATAAATGTGTTAGGGTATATATATTTTAGTTGTTGCTGCTGATCTGAATCCCCTGCTGCCTTACTTTTATAAACTCAAAAAAAAACTGAACCCCTATCGACGGCCGATCATCCCCCATTAACCGGCTGAATCCCAGACCCCATTTTCCCTATACTTTCTCCCTCTATTCTGCCGCTGCCCTATAAACTTCTCCTCATCCCCTAATTATAGCAGTCCCGTTTTAGGGTTCTCGAATGGAAAAAATCAAAATACCAAAAAGACCCATAACGGATCTAAATAGATAAGGTTGTACGACGAGGTGAGCTGGAGAGGGAGTGGGGTCACGAATTTTTGAATGAATTTTTGGGAAAATCCCGTTGTGGGTGATGCGGGTAAAGGGTTTTTGAAACGGGTAAGAAAAAATTTGGTCTGGGTTTCTTTCTGAATTGGGGAGGGAGTATAACGTTTAAGATGGGGTCTTGCACGAGTAGGACGGGTTTAGGGCTACAAAATGCAGTTTTAGCCCCTTTTCTTCAAATTACGATTATTTCACCTTTTTAAATTTAAAATTGATCCTTTTATCAAATAACTAAATATTAATTAAAATATTTCGGGACAAAATTGGGTGTCAATACAGGTCAGTCCCGAGACCCTCCTTGCTTCGTGCCGAACCGGTTCGCCAGCTGATTTGTTCGACAATCAACCCCAAAACCCTCCTTGCTTCTTGCCCGACCGGCTTGCCAGTTGATTTGTCAAGATTGTTGAAAATGCTTTGCATTATGCCTTCGCACTTGCTTTATTGCTTCGCCAGTTGATTGGAAAAAAACTTATCAATGATATCGCAGCCCGCCCTTGCAAATTTTTATCATCAATATTTGCTCATTTCTTACTTTTGATTATCAGGCTTTATTAGCAGTTGCTCGCTTACCGTTTGTCGAGTTTATTACAGGACTTTAACAGCACCGTAGCAGCATTTGGAGCATAACGTGGAACTTTTTCTTAGCAGTGAACTGGGGCAATCGTTGATATGAGCTAGACTCATCAACGAGGATCTGAAGAATCGCACTCGAACAAGCAAATTCTATCCTAATCTTTTGTTTCCGATTAGGACGTCAGTTTGAAATTCTTCCCTATTCCTGCGTCGTTTTCTGTCAATCGTGCGAGTTTTCGTGTCTAAGTGTCGTTGAACTACATATGGCCTGATTCTCTTTCAGCCCGAGATATATAGGCAACTCGAAAACTGGAGTTCGGCCATATCCATAAGCCTCGCACTTTGGTCCTTGGAATCGAAGTCCTTGGCTTTATCGTGATAAAATTGGTTTTTCATCAACTTCTTTACCCTGAAATCTCTTTCATCCTTTACCGGGTAAAGAGGGACAGTTGTTGACACCCAATTTTGTCCCCGAGGTTTTAAATTAAATGTTTAATTATTTTAAAATTGAGAATCAATTTTGAAAGTTAAAGGTCATTAATCAATTTCAAAATAGAGGCCAAAATCATTCCTAAGCTAAAATCAGGCCTATTTGAGCAACCCCTTTAATTCCCGTAGCTTAATCAGAAAGAGGCTAAATTTGCAATAACCCCCCCTCCCCCAATTTTAGCTTAACTGCGCAAGGCATTTATATTATACTCTCTCCTTAATTCTAATTCCCTATCAGCCTAACCCATTCCAATCCCTAAACCCGATCCCCGACCCGATAACCCGCATGAACCCTAACCTTTGGCCCGATTCCCATTCCCCCCCCCCCCTTAATTTTCATGGATCAGTCCAAAAGCTTCGTCACTCTGTGGTCCCCTGGTCCCCCCCCCCTCGCCTCCACTTCACCATCTCCGTACCATAAGTTGAATTTTTAATCTCAACCGTGTGTTTGAGTTCTTGATCAGTCCGAGCCCTCGATTGGATTCCAACGGGCAGAATCCTTGATGACAAGGATGAATTTGGTACGATCCTAAGAGGATTTGACCAAATTCACCCTTGTCCTAAAAGGAAATTGCAAAAAAAAGGCTGAATTTTGAAAAGTTGGAGCCAAAATCCAAAACCCTAACTCATCAGGTATATATACATCTTTATCCTCATTATTTTAGGAGGTCCAGAGGTTCTTGGTAATGAAAAACGGCAGCATAGCATACTAAAGTTTTTCCCTCAGTTTTTTCTTTAAGAAAAAATATATACATAGCTTCAGGGTTCCTGGTTTTGTTTGGGTTCATTTATTGTCGTCGCTTTATTGTTCAAATCATCGCATTGCTTCGAGTCGTGTTTTTTCAGTTTAAGCTCAGTTCACTGCTCCAAAACAGGTGAAGATCCCAACCTTTTTTTGTTTTGTTTTCTTTGTCTTTATATCAGTTTGAGCAACATTTGATTAGTATAGCATAGTTCTATAAAGCCTCGTTGTTATGAAACTTGAAGTAGAAGCTTTGTAAAGTTAAGTAGAGTAAATGGTTGATCGATTGCAAGTAAAAAAAATGGAAGCTTTTGTGCTAAAATATGAAAACTAATTAAAGTACTACTCTTCCCTTTTGAAAATGTATGTAAATCTGTAGTTTTTTTTTGTGTGTTCTTGTTCAGATATGATGCTTGCTGTTAGTTTTGTGAGTGCATATGCAGGGTGCTTGTCCTATGTGTGTTAGGGTAACAATGGATGCTTTTAGATGGAGGAGTTGGTTTAGAAGCTGAGGTGGTTTCTGTGTGCAGCTAGTTTGTTTATGGGCTGCAGGTGTTCCTGTGGCAGTGTGAAAGAGTTCTGGGAGTTGTGCATTTGGTCTGTGAGTATGAAGGAGGTTCAGGTGGGTTTGTGAGGTGGTATAGGCTGTGAGAGAAGCTGCAGGTTGTTGGGAGTTTGGTGATCTTTCAGTTTTAGTCTGGTAGCTATTTTAGGTTGGAAAGTAAGCTGTTATTGTTGTTGAGGGATCTAGGTTAGTGGTCTGGTGGTTCCAGGGAGGTATATGAGTTTCCAGGTTGTTTCCAGGGATTGTTTGGTGTGTGTAATTGATTAATAAAGGTGATAGGAGGTGAGTTTATAGGCTGCAGTAGCAACAAGGTTTCCTGGGAGTTCAGGGAAAATGTAGGGCATGTCCAGGTGTAGCAGGGGTGTCTGGAGTTGTGTGGAGGTTCTGTTGGGGTGCAATTCTAGTGTTTGTAGTTGTAGAAGGTTTCAAGGAGTTTGTTGTTTCAGGTTTTGCAGTGTTTGATTGCTAGTTGATTAGAGTTTTAGGGCTGTGTAAGGGTAGTTAGGAGGCTGTTTTGTTGATTTGCAGGGGCTTAGAAGATGTATGGTGATGCAGCAGGTCACAAGGGGGTGGTCTGGTATTGCTCTGGAGTGGTTCAGGGAGAGAGAGGGAGTGCAGGGTGTTGGTTCTGGGAATCTAGTAGGCTGCAGCTCGTGTGAGGAGTTAGTGTAATTCCTATAATTTGCTCGGGTGTTTCAAGCTTGTGGTGGAGTATTTCAAGCAAGGTTTGGATGTAAAGGGTAGAGGGAAAGGGCTGTTTTAGCTTAGTTTTGATCCGAGAGCTGGCTGATGACTTGAGTAGTCTGTTATGCTGTGTCCTGCTTATCTTTTGTCTCTGTAAAGAGTTGTTTTTTCATGGATCTGGGAAAGTTGATCAGTTACTCATTTTAAACAAAAGAAAGGAGGATTCAATCCGTACTTCACTGTTAAAAATTGCATGGTGGATACTGTACATTAACAGATGTTGGCATCAATTTTGTCTCTTCATTTGTCATCTTCTTGTCTGATGAACTGTAGGATTGTTTTTTTTTAAGTTGTTCCTGCATAATCTATTATGTGGGAGGCATTCTTTTAGTTTGATGTATGGTTGCCTTTATCAGGTTTGTTCAGTTTGTTTAAAGGATCAGATTATAGACTCTCTTATGTTTCCTATTGATTGTTTAAAGTAATTGAGTTGGTGTAAAGTCTCAAGAAGGAAAGCTAGTGATCTTGGTGCTATGGGAAATTGCTTTAACAGTAAACCATGAATGAAAATCATCAGATGTTAACTTAAGTCATGATCAGTTTGATGCCTAAATAATTATATGTTCTGTGAGTTATTTTATGCGGCCTTGAAATTATTTGCTAATCTTATCCCTTTCTGTCTTCTTTGCATGACCTCTTGGGACGAGTTTGAGTGAAAACTCGCAAATTGGGATCGCCTAATTGGCATTGGAGTTGGCCGGGCCTCGCTTTTGCATTTCGAGCTCAAGTATCTTAAAATATGAATGAATGAGCCTTGTGAAATTCAAGGCTCATGTTGAATTTGCTATCCGGGTTCTACCTTCTAAACTCTTTCTTTCCCGTCCCCTTTAAAAAGGCATGTTTTAGGAGCTCTGTAGAATAGAAATGGTATTTAAATTGTGAATAATTATTGTAAATTACTTTAAAATTGTCTTTATATGAATGCTTTGTATCATTTCTTTGCGAATCGCCAATTAATTTATGGATGTTTAGAATCATTTGTCAATTAATGAGTGCAAAATCAAATTCGATTAAAAATCGTACCTTCGTCATAATTTGCATTTGAATTATTTATTTATTGATTATATTAATATTCAATTATTTATTTATTTAGTTAATCTATTAAATTTTAATTCATTATTATTTGTTTATTTAATCTAATCATTTAATTTCAATTAATAATTTATTTATTTAGTTATTTAATTAATTAATCAATTATTATTCATTTACTCCTTTATTTAATTTAATTTAATAAGCATTCATTTATTTAATTAAGTTATTTATTTGTTTATTCATTTATCTATTTATTCAATTAATTAATTTTTTTATTATTATCTAATTATTTATTTAGTTTATTTCATCTATTTATCTAATTTTATTTGGCCTTTATTTATTAAATTAATTAACCAATCGATCATTATTTAATTATCCACTTAATTAATCTTAAATTTGGTCATTTATTTATCTAAGTATCGGCATAGCTAAAATCTTATCTTATTTCTATTATCCTTATTTAAAATTAACTTTATATACTTATTATTCTTAACAAATTCGTGAACACCGCCGGATTTAGCGGATTTTCGAAAGTGCTCCCGCATGGGACCTTCTTTCGAATTTAAAAGAACCACTTACCTAGAATCTCTTAAACTTATTTTTCTTTTAAAATAAGGAAGAAATGCACTCATTAATTAACAATTGGTTCCTAATAATCCTTAAATTAGGTGGCGACTCCAAAGAAAACCCTTTGGAGTCCCATTTTATTGAAATCAAATCGCGATGCATACTTGTGTGCATTTTTTTTTGGGAGGGTTCAGCATAAACTCTAATTGTGTTGTCTATCTTTTGGTCTACATGGACGACATCATCCTTACAGGAAACAATTCTTCAATGGTTCGTCAAGTTATCTCTTCCTTAGCTTCCCATTTTTCCCTTAAAGATCTTGGTCTTTTATACTACTTTCTTAGACTTGAGGTTCATCGAGATGCCAATGGCCTCTTTCTCTCCCAAGCTAAGTATATTTCAGACCTTCTCTATGATCTAATGATGCATGACTGCAAAGGTGTTTCCACACTAATGAGTTCTTCACAAAGTCTGTTGCTAAATGATGGTACTCCATCTCATGATGCAACTAAATACAAGAAAGTGATTGGCAAATAGCAATACTTGTCTTTTATAAGGCCTGATGTTTCTTACTTCGTCAATAAATTGTCTCCATTTATGCATGCTTCATCTGAAGCTCATTAGAAAGGTTTTAAGCGACTCCTTTGATACCTCAAAAGCACTACTAGCTATGGCCTCCAAATCGCTCCGACCACTAATATTTATCTCTTTGTTTACTCTGATGCTGACCGGGCTGGAAACCTGATTGATCGAAGTTTTACCATAGGTTATATTATTTTCTTTGTACATATTCCAGTTAGTTGGTCTTCGAGAAAACAACGGATCGTTGCACGCTCCTCAACTGAAGCAGAGTACCGGATTGTTGCCAGTGTCGTTGATGAGATCACTTGGGTCAAAAATCTTCTCGGAGAACTTCATGTACATATAACTAGGCCACCAATAATTTTTTGTGACAACTTTGGTGTCACTTACTTATGTGAGAACAGCATTCTTCATAGCTGTATGAAACATATAGCTGTTGACTTCCACTATGTACGCCAACAGGTCAATGATAAGCGCCTTGTCTTCAAGCATATTCCAAGTGCCGACCAATTGGCTGATACTCTCACTAAGCCGCTGCCAAAACACTCCTTCCATCGCGATCTATCCCAGCTAGGTGTTGTTGCACACCATCTAGCTTGAGGGAGGTGTATTAGCACATTACTGTTTAGTTAGCGTTTTTACGTGTTTTACTGGTTTTGGTTATTGTTGTATTTACAATATTATAGGAGTTTGTTATTCTGTTTCCTAGATATCTGGTTTGTTTCCACCAAAGGAGGAGTTGTCCCACAGGAACTCTATCTTTATCTTGTGTATATATCCAAGTCATTATTAATGAATTAAATCAACTTTTGCTTCATCTGCTCAGTTCCTTTAATATTGTCATAAAATTACATCTTCTTTTACTTGTGAAATGACTTCGTTTAATGATATATATCCCAATGTAATAGTATTTCCATATATATCTAATATATCTGCCTTTGTACTCCCTCCGGTCCACTTTATTTGATGTTTTTCACTTTTCGAGAGTCAAGTTGACCAATTTTTGGATTCAAATTGAACTAGATTTAGTCAATATTTTAAAATTATAATTTAGATATTAAAAAACTACACGAAAAGTACTACAAGTTGCAATTCTTGTCATATTAATATGATGAAGAAATATATCTCAAAATGCTGGTCAAAGTTTACATTATTTGACTTTTAAAAAAGGAAAGTGATCAAATAAAATGGACTGGAGGGAGTATTTCTTAGTTTCCAGCAATTTTATTTTGTTTCTCTATTTTAATTTTATTGGTATTTTACCTAACAACTGATGCGGCGCCAGTTCAAGTTAGTCGGGGCTTTGGCATGGCAGGTCTCCCCAAGTCTTTTTTGTGTGGAAAAAGGCTCAAGTTTTAAACATGAAATCTAGGGTCCTCATTTTATTAGTGTTATTAACTATGTAACATTCTCACCCCAATGTTTTGTAAGTTGCACAATAGTCCATGTATATAAAGTAGTTTTTTGCCAAATTTGGCCATTCCCTAGCTGCTTCCCTCTCTCCTCTCCCCCGTTTTCCCTCCATTTTTTTCACATTCCATTCCCGCCCAAAGTTCCACCATAGCTGCTGAGCTTCCTTTCGTAGATCGAAATAATACCTATTCCACCATAGCTGTTGAGCTTATTATCTTGAATATCCTTCCCAGTTTTAGGCAATACAAGCTGAGATCACCCACATTTGGGTTATACGGCATTTCGTTAAATCTGGTCGTTTCTTATCCATTAAAGAAGAAATCTTGTTCCTCCAATTTTAATCGTATCAATCAAGTCATCTCCGGTAAGTGTACTAAATTTTCGAACATGTTTTTTGTTGTTTTTGTTGATTCGGGGTTGTTACGGATTCGGTTCCTCCGAACAATCTGCGTGAAATTCCAAATACCATTTCGACTTTCCTATGGCCGTAATTGTAATTCCAAACATATCGCTAGCGTTTTACGCGGCGTATGTATTTTATTGGAATTTTCACAGATAATGTTCGGAACATTCTGTAGGATGTTTGAGCGTTCTGTTGCAGTTTGGGACATCTTGCATTAAGCATCGAAAAAGTGTAAGGTGATGTTCAGAACGTCTGCATGAGATGTTCCAAACGAGCAACACTGAGGTTTGGAACATCTTGCATTGAGCAATGAAAAACTGTAATTTGATGTTCAGAACGTCAGAAGGGATGTTCCAAACGAGAACATTGAGGTTTGGAACATACTGTATAAATATTAGTAATACTAATAGTTGGTCATTCCAATTTATTGCATGTGACCATCGATGGGTGAGGTTATATTAGGAGTTAATTATCAAGGTGAATGGGTGGAGCGTTCTAAATGTTATGCTTGGGTTCCGAAGGTTAAAGAGTAAAGACCCATTCTTGTGCCTAGAGATGTTACGTATGATGTTCTACTTAACAAAATCATCGGAAGTTGGGGGATAAGAGACAATCCGAGGGACATTTGCATTACTTACATGCTGAGTGTTGCCGCAAATCAAAAGACTCCTCCCGTTACAATAAGAAACGATGATGATGTACGCCTTTATATGGCTGACGTTGATCGTAATGGTGCTAGGCCCACACTAAGGGTAATTGTGGTTTCAACGACGGAGGAATGTGTTGGTTCTAATGACCAAGAAATGCCAAATAGTGGAGGGCATGATTTTAGTCAGCGATTGGATGACTTACATGAAGAAGTAGAAGGAGACAGAGGAGGAGGGGTAGAAGAAGACAGAGGAGGCGTAGATGTAGATGAAGAAAAAGAAGAAGAAGTAGAAGACAAATATGTAGAGGAATATCCTGCCATTTATACCCCTGTGTTTCCAACACAAAGCAGCGAGCCGATATTTCACTTCGTTGATGGCACAGGTTTTGAAAAAGGTATGACTTTCCCCAATAAGAAAGAACTTGTCACCAAATTGAAGATTGCAGCAGTTAAACATCGTTTTAATTACAAACCATTGAAGAATACTGCAAAGATTTTTAATGCTAGATGTTTAGATGTGAAATGCAAATGGTGGTTAAGGGCAATGAGGTGTAAAAGTAATGATAGGTTCTACATTAGCGTTTACAATAACAAGCACACATGCGGTGTCCAACATCATTCCAGTCATAATTCACACGCCTCTGCCCGGATAATTGGTGAGTTCATGAAAGGTAAATATTTAATGGGAAAAGGTCCAACCACAAAAGCTGTCAGGGAGTCCCTTAACAACGATTTTGGTTGTAAGGTTAGCTACTGGAAGTGTCTTAGGGGCTGTCAATTTGCAAAATCTTTGACACGGGGAACACATGCGAAAGGTATTGAAATTCTTGATGCTTATGCTTATATGGTTAGGAGCAAGAATCCAGGAACCAAGACAGATTTGAGGCTGTCTAGCATAGGGAAGTTCTTGTATTTTTTTCTCTCTTATGGAGCGTGGATCAGGGGATTTACTTACGTGAGAAAAGTCCTAACCGTTGACGGTACACATTTGTCTGGCGAGTATGGAGGGGTGTTGCTGTCTGCTGTTGCTCAGGATGCAATGAGTCACGTATTCCCTATTGCTTTTTGTGTTGTAGACAAAGAGTGCGACGCCTCATATGAGTATTTTTTCGAACAATTACGCTGCATAATTTCAGATAGTGAAGAGTTGTGCATAGTTTCGGATAGACATCCGAGCATCTCGAAAATGGTCGCCCAAGTGTTTCCTTCTGCACACTATGGAGTTTGCATGTGGCACCTTGGTGAAAGCATCCGAACAAAGTTTCAGTTTGGATTCAGTCTTCATAAATACTACACTGCAGCAAAGGCATACAGGGTAGAGGAATTCAATGATGCTATGAATGAGATCAGGGCTATTGATTGGAGAGTAGCGGATTATCTTGAAAATGTTGTTGGCTATCATAGATGGAGCAGATTATATTTCCCAGGAAACAGGTAATATTACTGTCTGCTTTCAATATGTTCCAAATGTCACATTACGCTCTCCGAACATAACATATATGTTCAGAACATTATAGGAAAATTTATTTTCTAATGATGTTCCGAACTCATTATCGGCGTTCTGAACGTATGAGTCATGTTAGGAACATCATTAATGTTCCGCACTTCTTATTCCTATATCTGCACTTGTGCTTTATGCTAGGAACATCTTTTGACTATTATAATTTTTATTCTTTTTAATAGGTTTGAAGTTATGACATCAAACATAGCTGAGTCCATTAATTCCATGCTGAAAGAGCAAAGAGAATACCCCATTGTTGCCCTCTTGAAGGATATAGGTTGGAACTTTGCGAAAAAATTCCACACTAGGGCCATGAAGTTAATCAACCACCCAAATTTATGCATCCCAGACGTTGAAATAAAAATAAGGAAGAATAAAGAAGTGGGAGACAAGCTAGTTGTCAACAGGAAGGGAACTTATGGTTTCGAAATCATTAGTCCAGGGCATGAGGCAGAAGTTGATCTATATGAGAGGACATGTACATGTAGGGAGTTTGATCTTGATCAGTTACCTTGTGTACATGCTATGGCAGCAATTAGGGGGTTGCATGGCGATGAATATGGAAGTAGAGTGTATGAATACACTTCTGGATATTACACAACACAAGCATACATCCTTGCCTATGCAGAGCCTGTCAATGCAGTACCTCCTGAAGAATCATGGGTCGTCCCTGCTGAAGAGATACTTTATCCAGTGCCTCCGCCCCCAAAGCCGAACAACCGTGGAAGGAGAAGGGTTAACCGGATTCGATCTATTGGGGAGCGTCTTCCAAAGAGGAGAAATAAATGTGGCAACTGCAAGAGATATGGGCACAAGAAAACTACATGCCCCGTTGTTCGTAGTGGAAATGAGGCTACAAGTCAGCCTACAAATTGAGTTTGTGAATTGGATATTTATATCGTCCTCGTTATAATTTCGATTATTTGGATATTTATTTGAATTGCATAATGGACTTTTCGTCCTACTTGTATAATTTATATTGTGTACATATTTGGCCAAATTTGTTTCTTAACTTATGGTTTGCACAGATTTGCTTTACTGCATCTTTTGCGATTATGTTGTGCACATAATTGCATATTGTTCGCAACACATCCTTTTTGTTTAGGATATTACATGTGATGTTCCGAACGATGTCAAGGCATGTGAAAGCTTGTGAGGTCTTTATTTCACAATTCATAGTCGTAGCGTTTACCAAGTGCTACCTTATAGGAAATGTTCGGAACCTCGTGTCGATGATATTATATTATACTTTTATACGTGACGTTCCGAACAAGCTATTCAAAATTTAAAAGACACAAACGGCTACAATGAACAGTTGGGATGCCCAAATACCAATACACTAAACGGCTAAAATACAAGTTGGTTGCTGCAACAGTCACGTCAAAAAACACATTCACACTTGTAAATATGCGTCCCTTCATTTGCTTCAAAACATCTATAAATACCTCCACTTTGATGAACACCCAATTCACAATTCATTTCGCATTAACCAAGTATTACGTTCAGTTTTCACCAGTTTCTATATCAAGGAAGAACAGGTTGAGGTACTCAAGTTTTCCATATTTTCTGCCTTTTTCCTAAAATGATTTCAACATCTAATCTGTTTATATTTCCTTAAACATAACTATCCACTTTGATTTTTTTCTAAATTTTAAACAACTTTTCATGCAGATGGCCAATAACGCATTAAACGATCCATGGAATAAGTACCACCGAGTCCGAGAGCCTCCAAACAAGTCGCTTCCCACAAGACTGCTAGACGTGCATTATGAAGTTGTTGACATCAAAGAGGTAGCAGATAATTGTGAGAGGTCCATTCAAACACTTGAGACAAAACTTGAGCAGATGCAATTGCAGATAGATCGGATTGAGAGGATTTTGCAAAATCAATTCGGTGGAGGTCAAAACAATAACGAAGACGCTATTATATATTAGATGTTTAAGTAGTTCTACTGTTTATGAATATGCTTTTGTATCTCTTTTCAATTAATATTATTATGAAGGTCTTTAATTAGTACTGTTAAACTGTCTCCAAACCATCATGTTTGCTTATAGTTCGCAACACATCAACTATCGTTTAGGATATTATATACGATGTTCCAAACGACAACTTGGTCTACTCCATTTCTGGAAAATTTAATAAAATCATACAACACGTTCGGAACATATAACTTGTGTTCCAACATGAAAACAAATGTTCGGAACGCAGCCGTTATGTTCCAGGTATAAATGATGATCATTAACATTATACACGTCCAAATATCCTGAATGAAAACAAATGTTCGGAACGCAACCGTTATGTTCGTCGCATTAAACGGCCGTTCGGATCGCACAATTGTTAATGTTGTTATCTTCATCGTATGATGATCCATACATATACCAATGTTTCGAACATCAACTGGACGTTTGTCGCGTTCATGCGATGTTCCGAGCGCGATGTTCTATTGTTGCTATCTTCATCATACTCTTCACAGTTAGAGTAGTTAGAGTGACAAACTATGATCATTATATACCTACAAAGGACCCACTATACCTGTAAGAGCGATAAATTCATCCACTTTCATCACAAAGACCACTTAGAGTAGTTTGTGGGACAAATGGTGATCCTTATGAGTAGAAATGGACGAGTAGAGTCGTTAGAGTGGCAAATGATGATCATTATGACTAGGCAGGACCCAACAATACTTGTAAGAGTGGAAAATGAATATCATTATGATAATAAATGACCAACTATACTTGTAAGAGTGACAAATGATGATCACTATCACTATAAATGACCAACTATACTTGGTATAGGGAGAAATGATGATCCATACATATAATAAATGACCAACTATACTTGTAAGAGTGATAAAGGATGATCATTATACCTAAAAATGACCCACGATACCTGTAAGAGTGACTAATGATGATCATTATGAGTAGAAATGGCCAACTAGAGTTGTTTGACAGACAAATGATGATCCTTCTAATCTAGAAATGACCCAACATACCTGTAAGAGTGTCAAATGATGATCATTTTAACTAGAAATGACCCACTATACTTGCTAGGGTGACAAATGACGATCACTATCACTATAAATAACAAACTATACTTGTTATAGGGAGAAATGATGATCCATACATATACCAATGTTTCGAACATCAACTGGACGTTTGTCGCGTTCATGTGATGTTCCGAGCGCGATGTTCTATTGTTGCTATCTTCATCATACTCTTCACAGTTAGAGTAGTTAGAGTGACAAACAGCCAAGTAGAGTTGTTAGAGTGGCAAATGATGATCATTATGACTAGGTAATTAAAGTGAGATGATCAGTATCACCCTAAATTACCAAGCATACTTGTTAGAGTGACAAATGACTGCACATCCATCTTAGTGGTTTCGAACATGCTAAATATGTTTGTCACATGAATAACACGTTCGGAGCGCCATATTTCGATGTTGCTATCTTCATCGTTCTGTTAACGGATTTGTTCAGATCAGATCGCGGTATGATTGAAACATGAAGTGTGTCGTGCGGAACGACATAGGGTACAATGGTAAATTATAGGACAAAATAACAATTTCAAATGAAATTTCTTGATCATTACTGCACAAAACATAACAATTGGAAATATAGAAACTAAACTATGAACCAACACTTGATCCAAGTACAGAATATGAGAACGATTAGCACCACAACTAGCAGTACCCCAAAACCCAAATTTTTCCGCCATAAACATGCCGCTTTCCTCTCTTCTTCAACAGCTTTCAACTTCTTAAGTAGACCCCATATTACTCTCTTTGCTTGATCTGACATCTCTTCATCATGCCATCTAAAGTAGTTGCAGCCATTTGCCTACATAAAAAAAAAAAGAAAATAAATACAACAAACAAATAAATTCAAGAAAGAAAATAAACCCATCACCTAACCTGACCATATTTGCATCCGTAAAACCTCCTTCCTGGGTTTAGCTGAGTCCACGATGTTGTTAACTTCGCATAATCTCCACATCGACAAAATGGTACAACACTGCCGCTATTAACGGATCTACTAGACATTTTAATCTGGACGTTTGATGTAATTGTGTAAACTTGTTTTATAAATAATGAACGTATATATAATGTGTTGGGTGGTGTATTTTTATTACCGTTGGTAAATAAATGTTGTTCACGCGCCCAATGTAATAATCTATCACGACATTGGGCTAGATCGAAATGATGTTCGGAACATCGTGTAAAGGATATGTTACGCTAATTATACTTATGTACAGTGCCGTTCCGAACAATAGATTCAATATTTGAAATTCAAAAACGGCTACAATACAATTTCCAAATACCAATACACCTATCATCTAGAGACTGGACTAGGTTTGCAGGTAGGTCGAAATGATGTTCGGAACATCATTTCGTGGATACGTTACACCAATTACACTAATATAGGCTGACGTTCGAAACCCGTTCAAAATTTGAAATACACAAACGGCTACAATACAACCCGCTCAAATACCAATACACCAAACGGCTACAAACGTTTCGGTTGCCTCTCTCAACTTCTATAAATACCCAACGATTCAAAGCATTTCAATCCATATTCATCAACTTACAATTCAAGGAATTTCAATCCACATTAATCAACTTACACTTCAAACTATTCATCATCAAAAATGGCACGTCAACCACGAGCAAGAGGAGCAAGAGGAGCAAGAGGAGCCTCCACGGCTAGAGGAGCCTCCACGGCCAGAGGAGCCTCCACGGCTAGAGGAGCCTCCACGGCTAGAGAAGCCTCCACCTCTAGGGCATTATCATTTGCAGACGAATCACAAACTGAAAGGGCTATTGACATATTGGAACAACTAAGGGCAGAAGTGTGGGGTTGGAAGTTCCAGTTTGAGGGCTTCCTACATGACTACAAAAAGGACGTCAAAAAGATGACAAAGGAAACGCGAAGGATCAAAAGAATGCTCAAAGGGCTGCTTGCTGATAAGGCGATGCATTACCTTGACTTCTACTCCTCTCCTTCACGCTAGATTTGGATGTTCCTATTAATGTTATTATATATTTCTTTTTGAATGTTTATAATCTAGTATCTTTTGGTAGAATGCTAGTATAAGTAGCATTCCTTTTGTAAAGCACTGACAGTGATGTGCAGTTTCTCCATTTGAATGCTAATATAACTAGCATTCTTTTTTGTAAAGCTCTACAATGATTATCAATGGGAATTACTTTTATCTAGTTCAGAACTCCATTACGCCGTTCAGAAAGTTTTTGTGTCATTCTGGAACATTATTAACCTTTATACAATTAGAGTATCTCGTTTGGAACATCGTTATTCCGCGCAAAACATATATATCTTGTTCTGAACAATTGATGAGCACTTGATATGCTCTGTTCTTTTTCTAAAAAAACTAATCCATCTATCTATAATTAAAATAAGCACATTATACCGAACGATATTAATAATGTTCCGAACATCATGTTAAAATCTAAAAGGTACAACAGTTACAATATTATCAGTTGCACTCGTTTGAGTAGTACATAACGGTTACGAGTTTCATCAAAAGTCACTTTCGATAAAGCCCTTCCCAACAGACTCGTCGATTGCCCCTTTGTTCACATTCACACATTGATAAATACCCAACAGTCACACATTAATCTATCACATTTCAAAATGCCTCGTCGTCCAAGAACAAGGGGAGCACCTATAAGTGGAGCATCGAGTTCAAGATGGTCTAGACTTCCTTCCTCGAGTTCACATTCAGATTCCAGGGTAAACTTAATTAAATGTTGCAGATGTTTGGAACATCACTTTGCATTTCAGGAACAGATTCATGTCATTCTGGAACTGATGTAATAATCATCAATATTTAATATTTAAGCACATCAAAAGCTGTTACTTGTTACTTGGCTAAGAAAATAAAAGTCATCCATACCTAATTACATTACCAAAAAAAAGTTAAAAGATTATCCAAATATTACATATTCCCCAAATCAAGGCTTCATTTTGCCGTCGAAAATATAAACGGCTAAACGTCGCCTCCACTGATCAGCCTCATTGTCACAAATTTTGTCCATGGGGGTGTTTGTAATGAGATGCTCAATGTACATCAACGCGAACACTCCACAGGATTGCCCTGTTAGATTTTGTGGACAAAGTGATCTTGGCACTCTCTCAAACAACCACATGTCTCCTTCATTACACATCGGATCCAATTCTTTGAATAGCTTAGAATTTCTGACATAGATCGGGAACATGTACAGAATGGGAACAATTATTGGCAAGAACTTTTCATCATCATTAACACCATGATTGCAATCATACATCCAAACCTTCGCTTCAACGATGTCAAACACCACCAACACGTAGTGATTGTCGTTGATGTTGAAGACGGCGAAGATCCTCTTAGCACCAGCCCAACACCTACCCCCTGGGTAGGGTAGCTTTCCATGTGCATACTTCAGATACTCCTCATCAAACTTATACGCATTCAATGCCTCATCCAGCGGTATCTTATCATCGTGCGCCTCTTTTTCCAGTTGGTTGTAACATTTTTTCATCATTGTCAAGAATGCCATATCCAGAATGAGGTCACTTTGATCGTAATGATAGGGGTAATTCAAATGCCTCTCCCGCATCATTGTCATCACAGCTTCAACATACTGCAGAACATATAAGAGAGACAAAAAATAATTGGAGTATAAGTGAGTGAAGGAAAGGTCTGTCTTTCCGAACATCATTCCATGTTCGGAACGACTGTGTGATGTTCTATAAATCTATGAGAAGCTAGAAATGCTTTTGTTGTTCCAAGCATACTAATGATGTTTCGAACACAGTTAGAATGTTCCCTACAATGATGTGAAGTTCAGAAAATCATTCAAAAATAAACTTACAATGTCCCACAACCACACAGTCTTGTTCATCAGTTGTTTGAAATCTAGGTAATTCATCGGCAATCCAAGAAAAACATCTTTTTGTTTCTTCCTCTTTTTGATAAATGCGCTCAACGCCAAAACTTTTTTCCGCTTCAATGGCTTGTAAATATCCACTGGCAGCCTCGGACAAACTTCTTCCTGCTTCTTCTCCTCTTCTGTTTGTGGTGATTTCACAGCCTTTGCAGGTTTTACAATAGTTTTGCTCTTCAACTGCTCAATCGTATCCTTTACGGCCGCCATCTCCATCACCATGCCTTTACGCCAATCGTCGCACTCTTTGCAATTGCAACTGCTACATTTGGGGATGTCGAATCCATCACCACCAGAAGAATCACCTTTGATTTGCTCAGAAGCACCATCCTTTGTCTCGTAAGGCACGATCTGTTGCTCATAAGCCACCATCCTTTTCTCATAAGCCACGATCTTTTCATCATAAGCAACCATCTTTTGATCGTAAGCCAAAATCTTTTGCTCCATTGCTTCCCTCCATCCGCTGCATTCACCACATTTGCAGCCTCTGCAATTGGAGCTCCTCTTCACTATACCAACTTCAGTGATACCGGCAACTTCAAACTCACCGCGAACTACATCACCATCAGCTTTGTTTCCAATGTCAATATTTACATCTTGCAGGCCACCAATTCCCTCTTCATTGTATTCACCATCACTTCCAAACATCATCGTTTCTGGGGCTTCCATAGCTTTAATTTCTATCACTTGTCTTGGAGGGGTTGCAGGATTGTTGTTGAAGATACAAATTGTAGTGCCACCAACAAGGCCAACGCTGCAAGCATCCTCAAACACTTTACAAAAATGATCTATTGTGTCGTCCTCTGAGTCATCAAATGGCATGAGGTCTAGAAAGTAATCCATGTCCAGCTCTTCATCAGTAGGAATGAGGAAAGGGTGAACAACCTGTTAATATACCCAACAACATTAAATAAATATCAACTAAATTTTAAAAATCTTTTAATGTTGTTTGGAACAAAGTCTTGTTGTTCGAAAACATCGGAAAAGGATGTTCCGAACATTGTTGACTGTAGAAGTTGAGGGTTCTTCATTAAGATGTTCCGAACATCAATTAGAAATAACTCAGCAACCACGAGGTTGTTCCAAACATTACATAACATATATGGAAAACGGAATACTTATAGGAACATCTTGTTGGTCAAACAACCTGTCCGTATCTCTTTCACAAATTTCAGTAAGCCTGTTTATGATCCTTGGCATTGTTTTTTCTTTTGGCAAATCCTTTGGTCTCAAGGCAGGAATGGCTTCATGAGCCCAGGCCATGAATGCCCATGGAAAGCCATAAAGATTGTAAGTCTGGCTTCCTTCTGCACGAGGTTCCATTGGCTTGATCAGATATTCCATTGTTAATTCAAAACTCATCCTACCCCAAGGATAACGCTGGAATGCCTCAAGATCAGCGGACAAGCACACCACCCATTCCTCTATTCCATATTTGGAATCCCTCGCACACAGAATAGTATGAACAAACCAAGCCATGCACAGATTTAAATACCACTTCTTGGGACAGGTTCTAGAACATACCAACTCAAGCAAGTCACCAGACTTCACAGCTTGCTTTTTCTTTGGCTGTTTTTGTTTTTTTGGCTTGCTGAACTTCCTCTTTGCGGGTGAAGGTGAGGGTGAGGGTGAAGGTGAGGCTGAGGATGACTCCTCCTCCTTCTTCTTCCCCTTCCGCTTCCCACTACCCTTCTCCTTCTCCTCCTTTTTCTTATTCTCCTTCTCCTCCTTTCCCTTTATCTCTTTCTCCTTCTCCTTCCTCTTTTTCTCCTTGAAATAATCAACAACAAACTTCCACAATTCCTTCCCCTTTTCATTCATTTTATCCATGTACTCTTTACTTGGATAGGGCCCACAGTTTAGCCCTGTCATTAGTGCAAACTCGGATAGGCCAAAACGTGCTGGCAATCCATTGAAGGATATCCAAACCTCTTTCTTCTTCTTGCAAATAATCCTTCGCATGAGGAGGTTATGCACCAACTTGGTGCCAAACAGTGGATATTCCGGTAATTGCAAGAAAGGACCGAAACAGCTATTGGCAAATCCCCTTCTCACCTGCAATTTTTTCAGAACCTCCTTGAACTGTATCATACCCCTAGCCAACGAAGAACGAACAGTAATCTTCCCATTAAAAGGTTCATTGTTGGTCAGGAAGGTCTTGAAGAGACCCTCAACGTTACTCTTGAAAGTAGCATGACCAACGTCTTCATACTGCACATAATTTTAGCATAAAATTAATAAAATGAATCACAATGATAGTAAATTAATAAATATTCGGAACATGAGTATGCTGAGGTTCTGAACGACAGTTGCTACTGTTGGGAACAACACGTAACGTGTTCCGAACGAGAGCTACCAGCCTTAATGTTGATGTTGGGAACGTACAAAATGTCGTGTAGAACATCAACATTGGCGTTCCGAACAATAAGCGTTTCAATTCAACTATCACCTGGTCTTCCTCCAGTTTCAATCCAGATGTTCCTTCAGCAGTTTCCTTCTCTTCACCTGCTTCCTCTTCAACATTTCCACCTGCATTATTTACAGCTTCCCCATCTATTTTAACTCTTTTTACACGATCCTTCAGAAAGTTGCTTTTTAAAATTACATCTTCCGCCTCTCTTCTACTTCTTTTGCTGCTTCTTGGACTCTTCCCTATTTTATCTGCTTCCCCCTCTACTTCTTCTCCTTTTTCTCTACTTAAATCATTAGCCTCTTCATTTTTTTTACCACCATCTTCCTCTTCCTTTTCACCATCACCATCTTCCACTCCAGTCCTCAAAAAATCACTTTTTAACAGTTCATCAATACCGGCGTCATCTAAATCCACCCTTTTTTCACCCTCATCTGCAGCCCTCTCCAAATCCTCCCCACCTTTACTTAGATCGTAACTTGGTGCTGGACTTTGGCTTTCCTCTTGTTTATCACCTTTGTTCCGTGGACCTACTACTTCTCCTTGGCTACATTCGTCACTCTCCACAACTAATTTTCTTTTAGTGGGTTTAGTAGTTCTTGGGCGTTTAGGAGTAGGTTCTAAATCTGTTGGAGTACGTTCCGAATCTGAAGTACTAGGCTTGTCAAGTTTCTTCTTCGGCGAAGGGCCCTTTTTCTTAGAAATCGCCTTCTTGGGAGTCTTTGTAGGCTGCTTCTTCTGCTCATCTTCATCTTTATTTCTCGGTCTTAAATTTACCATTTTTCTGCAAAGCAAAACAAGGGGATACTAAATTTAGTTACAGAAAAACATGAACATCCTATTAGATGTTTAGAACCTCAGCAACTATTGTGTTCGGAACATCAAGACACATAACAGCAATAACTTCAATTTGCAACTAAATAAAGCAGCGTTGGTTCCCAGAAAACCCTCAAATCGTCACAATTTAACCAAAAAATGTAAACACCCTAAAATTTCAGTTGAACATCGAAAATCCCCTTTGTAGTTCGGAACTACTTTACCCATTAAAACACATAATGCCATTCAATTTCAACACAATATTACACCTTTTGTACAAAAACAAACACCCAAATCATCGTTAATCACTGTCGACGAAAAAATTATAATCAAAAACCAAGGTTCGACATTTACACCACAGTTTAAATGATAATGACATAGTTTACCTTTTATATAAAATACTTTGTTGTATTGCTGGTCGGATTCCTTGAAAACACAGAGAACTTGACAGTATTTGGTTTAGATTTGGAGTGAAAAAGGAGATGAAGTGTGAAGTTGAAAGAAGCCACGCGGGGAAGGGGAAAGGGGTTAACTGATGAGTGATGTTCCCAAGGTTTGAAATAATTATTATGTATGTTTTAAGAAATACCCTCAAGTTTTAAAAGTGTTAATTTGGTCCATGATTAGTGTTAATCAGACTTAGAAATAAAAAAAATGGAAAAGAAAAGCCGAGACCCTTTTCTGCCAAAAAAGACTTGGGCGGTTCTGGAACGCCACTTCTCACACGTTAGTCGAACTAAATGTGTATGTGTATGGAATATCGGATAATTATAACTAAAAAATAAATACGTTGGCACCAAGTCCTCCCTTTAATCTTAGTTCTAAGCTAATGAGGAGTACAAAATCAACAGCCACCCATCTTTTCTTGCCAAGATAGAGATATCCACGTCTAAATATTTCATTGGCTCAAAACCATTTCATTTAGATAAGGAATTTCACGACATCCCAATAAAACTTCACTACTGTCTTTTGCTTGTTTTCCTTTTCTTGTACACATAACACTTGTAACTAACACAAACCCATTTTTGATCACTTCTAATAACATTCTCCAATGGCTTCCATCACAATGATGTCCTCTTTCTTGGGTGGTTCCACCGTTGCTCCGGCCAAAGTCCCCTCCGCCAACCGCCGTGGGGTTGTCATGGTGAAAGCCATGCACGAGGGAGAAAATAATGTGGTGATAAGCAAGAATGAAGAGAGCAAGAACAGTGGGAGGAGGGAGTTGTTCTTTGCCATGGCAGCAGCTGCCGCTTGCTCCGTCGCTAAGACCGCCATGGCCGACGAGGAACCGAAGCGGGGAACACCGGAGGCCAAGAAGAAGTACTCATCAGTTTGTGTTACTAATCCAACTGCAAGAATTTGCCGCTACTAGAGAGAAAGAGAAGTGTGTTTTGTATTATGGTTGTAAAAACCTCTTCTTTCATGTGAATTTTAATAGAGTATGAATTTAAGTTGCACCTTAAATTGTTGTTTCGTTTTGAGCTTTTGATAATCAATTTGAGCTATGTTCTACATGAAAATGGATAATACCCAAATCTGTTGCTTAAGTAATAATTACACGTTAGGAAGTACCTCGAGTTGAAAATGTTGCATGCATAAATTAAGACAACTATCTCTCAAATATGAAAATAGACGTTATCGTGAGGAGGAGCATATTCTTGTTAATTTAGTTCTACGGGAAGAAAACAAAGAGAGAATCAAGAACAAAAGCAGTATTAAGCTCATTTGACACCACAAGTTTTGTGGATACGGTTTTGATCCAGTGGAATGACACCGTCATAGCATTACACTCCTCATCACATATATAATCCTTTAACCAAAGACCTTCACTTTGTATGGAATAAAGCTCCAAAACTTTGGGTCTAAAAAAATTGAGACAAACACAAAAGGAGAGAGATGCAGTGGCAGGAGAGAATTGGCTTTTGCATTGCTAGCTACTGCTACTGAAAGTTCATTGGCGAGAATTGCACTGGCAGAGGAAGGTTCGAAGCCCGGTGTTGGGCTAAGAAGTATGCACCTATTTGTGTCACAATGCCTACTGCTAGAATATGTCGCAAGAATTCTCATGTGCTTTTATGTATGCAGATCTTAGTGGTACATATTACTAAGAGAAACTATTTTTCTGTATCGTCCCAATTTTATTAGATGTTTCTGTCTGAACAAATAAAAGTAAAATTATAAAACAAGCACATACCATACGGAAATTGATAAACCCGGGACAATTTCCGCTGTCAAAGCAAAGTACAATTATCGAGGCAGTTGTTACAATACTTGTGACCAACACTGATCTAGGGAGATGAATATTGCTGTGGCAACATTACTACATGTGGAAATCCTAAGCCTAAATTCTTTAATCCACACAGCAGGGGCAGGGAAGAATCAAGTATGTAAAAAATCCAACCACCATTTGAGGAAAACATCAGAATGTAAACGTGAATTTGAGCATGTACAGGAGGTTTTAAAAAGACAACCCTTCGGAAAAAATACAGACCATTAGCAGATTTTGTTTACTCTTCAAAAAACAAGGAAAATGAACCCAAAAGAAAAGGAAAAGAAAATACATGGTACTGTTGGTCTACAAGTGAAGTACTAGAAAGCTTGCCGAATATACGTCAAAATTCTCCACATGTTTCAGCTGTTACCAAGCAATAACAGGGCATAGATATGGCCACCAGTTTATTCCTCCTTTCTCAATCTTGCAATTTTGCAACACCGAAGAAGCCTTGTTCAGTCCATACTTTTTCCATTTTGCTGGGAAGCAACAAAATTCCGCACTACTTCAATCGCCAGTTGATGGGCATTCTTGTCTTGAATTCTTGCCAGTGCATCCATGGCTTCATATGTCTCTTTATCAGCAAATAGCTTCAAGTTATAGCGAGATGATGACTCAGGGATGCCATCCCATCTTTCAACCAACTCCCCAAGTTTCTCAAATCCCTAAGAGAAAAATATAATCCATATGAGAATCATTTCCAGAATGTAAGACAAATAGCATTTTCTGTTTCGATCAGACTTGTTCTTTGACAAATACAATGTTATCTAATAGAAGAAGTTCCTTACCATACGATTTGAGAATTCGCCGAATGATTCTCTAGATTGTCGCTTTCTTCTCCAATGGAAAAATAAAGGCTCCAGAACTTTTTCAAGATCATGTATCTTAACCTTATCCTTGAAAGTTCTTGCCAATGAAGTTTGATTGGGCGTTCCACCGAGCCAGATCTAAGACAAACACATTATAAGTTTCACCGGATCCCCAATTTAGGCAAGCAATCTCACCAGAAACGTAAACGCTTAACTAAAGCAACAAGTCAATAGATCTAAAAAAATTCAACTACCTGATAGCTGTTTGGACCATCTCCAACCAAGCCAAGTTCAGCCATGTATGGTCGAGCACATCCATTAGGACAGCCCGTTATCCTTATGACAACCGATTCATTGTACTTCAGACCAACCTGGAACCACAAAGGTCAATCTCATTCAATATGCACCACCAACAGATTGTACAACTGCAACCAACTATTTAGAATGACATTACTACCTTTTCAAAAGTAGCTCGAACACGCTTGAGGATGTCAGGTATTCCACGCTCAGCTTCAGTTATTGCCAGCGGACAAAGTGGAAAAGCTGGGCAGGCCATTGCTGTTAGATTTAGAGGATCCACATACCTAGGTTGCTTTTCAAACAAAAACGATAATGATTACTCAAGGGGAAACCACAGTAAATGCTGCACACATTTAGGACAGATCACACCGGACCATCAAGAAAGATTGGCAACTTCCTATTTTACACATTTTACAGAAGGATTTACTGAGGAAAACTAGAGGAAATTCCAATCAGCATCATGGTTCACTAAGGGCACCCTATAAAACGAAAAGCCACCTCATTCAGGCTAAGAAACAAACAGCTCAGATTTTGCAAACTCCTGTAATAACATTAGTAACATATCTGTAACAACAAATTTTGCAACCTCAAAAAAGTAATGACTGTAGCATCAAGGTATAACATTCAGTTACATCCTAAGATGAAGTACCATAACATTTGCTACTTGCTACTTAGAATTTTCAAATGATAAATAGACGCTATATTGCATTGGGAAAGACTGCAATATGACTATCGTATGGACCACTACTCTGATGTACAATGCAGTTTCGGTAGTACAAACCCCAGTAAAGTACCTTAACAATTGCTACTTACCGTTTCCAAATTTCAAAAGCTTCATAATGATCCACTCTTCTATTCTCATAAGCATCACATATTCATTTTTAAATCCTATGCGATCAGCTAAAAATGCCAATGCCAATGGCTAATGAACGACAAAGTCACAAGTATTTTTTGTGGCCGACCTTATGCAAGTCCATCCTCAGTTGCCTAGTAAATTATGTCATTCCAATTTGGAGTATACTTTTTTCCCAATGAGATACCTGAACTGAATATGCCAAATATCAACTCGAACAAAATCAACTTTCAACCAATAAACCCTAAGTTCCTTGTCCATTTTTCTCACCATTTATCGACTAGAATCTCCTCACTAAAGGCTTTACTGAGACACAACAGGTTAAGGAAACACAAACTAGATAAACAATCCAATAAATCTGAAGTACCTACTGAGAAAAACTTCCCAAACAGTCAAGGACTGTCTGTTACATTTATCCAGCTGAGGATAAGGGGTGAGGACGAATTAATCCTGTTTGTGGTTCAAAAATACAGGAATAGTGCTGGATAGTTGAACTCGACTCTGGCCAGCTCCCTCTCTCCTGGGAGGTATTCTGTAAAATTCTAACACTAGACCTGCCCCTGGTCAGGAACTCTTAACAGCTGATCAGAAGATAGGGAAGTCAAATCATTTCCTCACTCCCTAGTGTCCATCCTTATACTGGAGTCTGAAGGTGGTAAATTGCAGCTTAACCTGTCCTGTACCAAACACCCTCCCCCAAGGCTGACAGAGCTGTAGTAGCTGTCCTCCTTTACTCCGAATATCCAAAGCTGTAGATGAATAACTTGCTTCTGTGAGGGGATAAAAGAGGGATGAAGAAAGTTGGCCAAGTCACAAGGTAGGGCTAACGGGACTGGTGCATTTTTCTATAATGGTCAGGCAGTTTTGGTACCAGAAAGATAGACTGAACCTAGATAAAATCCATAAAAGGGTTATCTGGACAAAGATCAGGACTGCAATCAAACAGACAGAGTTCCCTTAAGATTTGTCTTTGGTCAGAATGTGGACCTCAAACTACAAAGAGCATGACATAGAGATAGAAAGGGTGGCTCCCTTTTTTGAACTGTAACCACTCAGTTTCAGACTAACGATCAGTGGAATAGTTAATTATACTCCCACAGTCCCATTTAATATTAAACTACTACCGTTTGGAAATACAAATTGCTTTTCCATTAGAACATGTTTTCTTTAAAATGTCCTAAACATTTTAATTTTCTTTAATTAACTTGATGTAGTTCTACATTGAGGAATGCATTTCAGCATTCATATGAAAATTAGATGTTTTGACCCACATTTGCCGAACTTCACCATTTTGTTAACAGAGGAAATAGTAAAAAGTGAAATACAACAATTGGGAGGAGGTGACTACAAGAAAACTCCTATGATTTCTCGGAACACCAGCAACTTAAACATGTTTATAATTTTACATACAGATTACACACTCCAGAATAAATTTTTATTTTAACAAGTACAACAATGATTTGTACTGTACGATGGCATCCCATAATCATGCATAGCATCAAAGACGCTGCTGTGCATCAACTTTTCTACCTATCAAGAAAGCACTATTATTTATTCATGGAAAGCATATATGGATAAATTGAATACTTCGGCTTACCAGCAAACCACCCTGTGCAAGGGCTGTGGTGATGGGGCGCTTCCACGCTCGCCGAATGTCGGTCAAGATAATATTCTGGTTGGGTGTGAGACGCACATTCAGATTATACTTCTCAATAACTTCCCTGAGGGTCTTCTTCATCTCTCCTTTTACACGACCATTGTCAACATGTAGACCACAAAACAAACTACCATCCCCCTGACAAAAGTATTTGAAGAACACAGAAAACCCGCGAAGAAAGTTAACCTTAATGGGAAAGAAAAGATACGAGCAAGCACATCAATAGTAAAGAACCCAATCAGAACAAGACATAACTAACAGTCAGGTGAAAATTTGATGAATTCATTCTGTTGAGTGTTGACTAACCTGTTCATGCCATCCCAAGTAACTCTTGAATTCCCATTCAGGCAATTCGCGGCAAGGTTCAAACTTCTTTCCGTAATACTGTTCAGTGACAGATCGAAACTTCTCAATCCCCCATGAGCTGAGTAAATATTTCAATCTGCTGTACTTGCGGTCATCTCTTCTCCCATTTTCTCTTTGAGTAACAACAATAGCTTTAATTGCATAGAGTATATCCTCTTTAGGCACATAACCTAATGGCTCTGCCAAACGAGGAAAAGTCGTTTCCATCCTATGAGTCCGCCCCATACCACCACCAACCTGCAAATGAAGTCGAGGATAACATACATTAGTCCCTATAACAAGCAAAAGAAGAAAGAAGCAAGAACCTATATTTCCTTCTTACATATATGTTGAATCCCTGAGGCTCTCCATCCTCATCAGATACAACAACAACACCTATGTCATTGGTGAATAGGTCCACTGAGTTATCCGTTGGCACAGTAACTGCAATTTTAAACTTCCTTGGCAAGAACTGAGTTCCATAAATGGGTTCAGGTGAGTCAGGGAAGTTTGTTCCATGAGAGTTATCATTTCGAGCTTTCACAACTTCTGGAGGTTCTTCTGCTGTCATAACCTTCTCCCCATCCACCCACACGTCGTAGTAAAATCCAGACTGGGGAGTTAAAAGTGCTGCAATATTATCAGCTGTTTGTTTAGCAAACATATAATCTTTCCTAGCAAATGGGGCAGCTGGAGCAAGAACATTCCTATTAAGGTCACCACATGCACCAAGAGTTGAACCCATGTTTCGGATGATTGTACTCATTACTGTCTTGAGATCCTTTTTCAAGACCCCATGCAGCTGGAAGGTCTGTCTCGTTGTCAAACGAAGTGTCCCAATTCCAAATTGGTCGGCAAGATCATCCATGACCAAGTAGAGTCTGTTTGGTACCTCACCACCAGGGTTCTTTGTTCGAAGCATAAATGAGTATGATCTTCCCCCACGCTCATCTCGGTTGTATTGCATATAGCTTCCGTGAAACTTGATCAATTGTGTCGCAGCCTCATTGATGTTTGGGGCATCAGTAAGAATCTCCTCATTAAGAGGATATCTTATGAAGTTACTCTGTTCTTTGAAGATTTCAACCTTGCTACGCTTGGGCTCAACTGCAGCTGGCTTCGCTGGCTGCAAAAAATCAACAGGCATACTTAAGTTTTACTAAAGAGACAGCCAAAAAGAAAATATCTTTTGCATGTAATGCTGCATAATCTGGAACGTTATCAGTTCCGCTATGTATTGCAAGCAAACATTCAGATTCGTGAAGATATAGAACAACATATAACATATCATGTACATTGCACCTTATGCTACTATGGTTGTACAGTTAAACCTAACATGAAATATTGTTTCCAAAGAAAACTACAGTGACGTGGACTTATAGTATAGAGGATGACTATTATAGAAAGGTCTAGGTATTTTGTTCTTGCACATAAAAAGCAAAACTTTCCACCATTTCCAAAAAAAAAAAAAAAAAATCCTATAAAACAAAGTACTACATCAGAAGCAAATCAAGCAGCTGAAAACAATAAAAAAAAATAACTAAAAAATCATAAAAATTTAAAGTAAAAAAAAAAAGGGAAAAGCGGCGTAATCAATTTAAAAATTAACTTTATTCCACATAAACGGCAAAATAGTCAAATTAAAAAATGCATGGCGTAGAGAAAATGAAATCAAAACAAATTCATAGAAATATTGTACAAATAGAAAATAAATAAAAAATGGAAACAGCAGGGGTACATAATTGTTATACCGTAGAAACGGCACGAACAATAGAAGTAGGATTCGACGGATATATATTGAGACGTCTGCTAAGCAACAGCGAATTTGATGATGTATTTTTCAAGCCGTTAAACTGGAGCTTCTTCGGGTTCGGGTCATCCACGGTTGCAATATTGATCGCTGTTCCAAACGACGTCGTCATCGTTAATTAATGGGCAAAGCTTAGGGTTTGTGAAAATGGGGGAAAGAGTATATATTGTATTCAGATATTTGAGGAGTGAAATGAAAAAGGAATATATGGGTGGTGAAGAAGAAAGGCACCAAGATTTGTTTTTGATGGCTTTGGCTGCTGCTTTTGTTAGTGCTTATATGTCACATGCCTGCCACACGAGCCCATCTTTTCATTCTTCACGCGCCCACATATTGTAGGTTGTTAGTTTGTTACACACACGACGTGTTTGCTCTTTCGAATGAAGAGTTTTGTTTCTTCTTTTTCTTTTAAAATTATATATATATTCATAAAATATGACAAGAATCTTAAATTTATATGTATAATACTATAAGTTGGTTTGGTGAACCACACACTAAAAGCTAGTAATGATTATAGGCTAGTGATAATTGCATAATGGTGGTTGGTGATTTGTGATGAAAATTGGCGTTCAATATTTTGTGATGAAAATATAAGTCAAGCTCACATAAATCTACAAATCAGAATGAACAAGACAACTCTAACTTATCATTAGTTTTAATGGTCCATTATGTTGCAAATTGTAGAACTCATCAATATTATTTTTGCGTTTATATAATCAGTTCTCAAACCTCAGTTTTGAAGTAACATTGAGTATTTTCTTGTTGCTTCTTGACAATTTTGTATTCCTTTATTTCAATTTATGTGGAAGTGCTTAACTTGGAACAAAACTTAAAGGGTGATCTGAAATTTGTGATCCAAGATAAGTTACTGATATTTATATGACTATAAATCATCTAATTAAGGTCACAGTAGTAAATTTGAAGTTAACACTATAAATCATCTAATTAAGGTCACGGTAATAAATTTGAAGTTAACAACATATCCAATACTTTCTCACATATGGAGTCTGGTGAGATATATGCATACCTTACTCCCATCAAGGTGGAGAAGCTTTTCTGATAGACCATCAATTAAAGATAAATTTGAAGTTAAATTGATCATTTTTTTAATAGACTAAAAAAGATAGATTTACGTAAATTGAAAAAAAATGGAGTTATACATTAAAAAAAATCCTAAACTATCAACTTTTTGTTATTTCATACTTGAAGTTATACTAAGCTAGTTTTGTCAATCTTTCTTTTTTGTAGTTGTTGAATTTGAAATAAGAGAGTGGGAGCGCGTAAAGCATGCGAGTGGAGTAACAATATAGTCAATGGACAGATAAGTGAAATTGGACTTTTGTTCTTTCTTATTTATTTAATATTAATTAATAATATTTGTATAGAGTATATTGCAAACAAATTGGACTCTAGTGTGGACTGATAGATACATTGAATCTGGACAAAAGTGCTTGGGTCATAAATTAAGGCGATCTAAGAAATGATTATTTCAAACATGTTATGTTAGACCCAAAATGCAGTTATTAACATCCATTAAATTAGGGCCGCCTCTCTTTTTCCTTTTTTTTTTTGTCCTGATTATTAATAACACATAAAGGTCATTGGATTTAAATAGTAAGAATATTTTTCCCTTCAGGAGAAAATGAATGAAAAGGGTCTTACTGCAAATTAAACTTTGTATTTTTAATTATAAGGCAACAATTTCATCCGTAATTTCCCGCTCCATCTTCACTTAAGTAAAAATGGTTTAATTATTCTTAGACGGAAGGTGTGTTTAATATGGAGAAAACTAATTTTTAAGATGAAGTTAGAGATAACCTCGACTTAAAATTGGTGTTTGATGTTTTTATTGTTATCGAAGTTCAAAATTCTTTTGTTCTGTACAATATTTTCGTCAATACAATAGTATTTTTCTAATTGATACTTTTATCCATCAAAATTTCCTTGTTCTATTAGGAGAAGCAAAGGTATCATAAAAAGAAAGGAGGAGAAATAAAGATGTTCAAAAGTTGAGCATCCTCTTAAAAGAATCATTGTACATGATCCTCTCATCTTGTTTAATCATGTTAAATAACATATTCTAACGAGATAATATGTGTGTGTACAAAAACCAATAAAATACATGTTATTTTGTTTTAATTGATTAGCATATTTATTTTATGGAAATTGGGATTGAATTCAACTTTACATAATTTATTTAGGAAAAAGGACATAAGTAATGGAGTACGTATATTTTTAGTTTGACAACATCAGTTAGATCAGCAAACAAGATCGAGAATTAAGCCAAAAGAGTTGGGACCATTGTTTAAAAAGGGGAAATGGGAAAGTGAGAGAAGGGGACAAAAGCATGATGGCCTTTCCTGTGATGGAAGAGTTGGACTAGTTTTGGTTCTTAATTAGTCTTATTATTATGCTTGTAAGTCATTGGGATTCTCCTAGGAAAAACCTGCAATAACTTTTTGTTTGAAACTTTAAAATGTGTTAATTTGGGATATTTTGACGAACAGCTACTTCGTAAACTACTTATCTTCTTCTACTTCGTCAACTATTTTTTTTAAAAAACTATTTGGTATTCATTAAGGATCGTTCGGTTTAGATTTCATTTATACAGATATTAACAATGTAAGTATTATTAATGTGAGTATTAGTAATGTGGGTATTAGTAATGTGGATACTAACAATGCGAGTATTAGTAAAGAATTAGTAATGTGGATATTAGTTATGCATGTAAAATAACATAAGAATTTTTTCTTGAATCACTGATATATTACAAATTAATATACAATGTTTTTTCTTTTGGTAAATAAAAGGAATTTTATTACCAACAGACTCATTTCAGACATACAAAGCAATACCTCTAGAGTTGATATCAAGCCCAAGCTTCTAGCAGCTCCTAAAAATTTAGTGTAGGGGCCTGTTTGGCGCGCGTTAATTGATTTGTAGCCGTCAAAAATAAATTCGCTGAGAAATAGCCACCTCCGGACAAATCCCAGTATAAATACTGGGACTTTGAACAAAACTTGTTCAAGGCCCCAGTATTTGTACTGGGGAAGCTTCAGTAAACTAACCCCAGTATAAATACTGGGGCTTTGAACAAGTTTTGTTCAAGGCCCCAGCATTTTGTTATGGGACTATGTATAAAGCTTCAGTCCCATAACAAAATGCTGGAGCTGTGAACAAAACTTGTTCAAAGCCCCAGCATTATTATGGGACTGAAGCTTTATATATAAAATCTCATAACCCATAACAAAATGTTGGGGCTGTGAACAAAACTTGTTCAAAGCCCCATCATTTTGTTATGGGACTCAGCTTTATATATAAAGTCCCATAACAAAATACTTGGGCTTTGAACAAATTGTTCAAAGCCCCAGTTTTTTGTTATGGGGCTAGTCTGGGGTGTTTGTCCAACGCTAATGGAGCTTAAGTGTGCGCGCGAATTTTTGGCTATTCTTCAATGAATTTTGAAACGATGGATAGTCCCCATTGAGCGCGTCCAAAAATGGCTAGTGATCAAAATTTCCCTAATCTATTCTATCACTGGTTCTCTTTCCCCTCCTTAGCTTATGGGTAATAATTCATAGGGCTTTTTACAATAATATACAACCCTAGCTACAAAAATTACAAAATATACCAATATTATACACTTTTCAAAAAATACCAATGTTTTTCTACATAGCTTACAAGACACAGCTTTATGCCTAGTACCTCTAATATGGATATGTTGCACAATCATCCTAACTACATCTTCAGAATTCTTGCTCTTATCCTGGAATGCTCGTTTATTTCTCTCCTGTCACAACTGGTAAGTGCTTGCAGCTAGCACCATACGATACAGTTCTGCTCTGGCACTCTTCCCTTTTGCCCACTGTTCAGCCCATGTTAGCTCTCTTTCCCAGCTCATTGCTTGTCTGTTTATTCCTTACCAGCTCAACATCTTGTTCCACACTGCAATTGAAAATGTACATGCAAAACATAGGTGGTCGGTCGTTTCATCCTCAACTTCACATGAGGGGCAACTTGCATTGGTGGTGATACCTCATTTGAGCAGCCTATCTCTTGTGTATAGTCTTCCATGTGCAGCCATCACCAGATTAAAAGTCCACTTTGGGCACCCTGCATTGTTGCACACCAATCTTCTCCGGCTCACTTTATTGAACACACCTCTTAGTTTCTTGTACAACTCTTTAACTGAAAATTTATGCATCTCTAGTATATCTTCATAGGTTAGTCCAACTTCTTCAAAGTACTTCCTAGCCTTTATGATTTTCCTAATTATCCATGATGCTTGATTAGGATAATAGTCTCATACTTGCTTTCCTTTTATATAATAACAATGCACCCTGGATCCACAGCCTACCCCTCTTCTTGCACAGGTTCCAGTAGTGCTTACTCACTGCAGCTTTGTTCCAGGTAAGTATGTCAATAACATTCAGACCACCAGCTGACTTTGGCCAGAACACCTAATCTCATGCTAGAAGAGCTTTCCTGCTCACCTCATTCCCCACTGTCCATAGGAATCTTCTGCATATAGTTTCAATTTGCTTTATCACTTTTTTTGGTAGTATGACGATCTGAGCCTAGAAAGTTTGTATGGCAAATAGGACACTTTTGACTAGCTGTAATCTTCCTGCATAGGATAGGAATTTAGTTGTCCACTGGGTTACTTTGCTTAATATTCTTTTAATTAACACTTGACACTGCATGTTTGAGATTATTTTAGTGTTCAAAGGAACTCCTAGATATCTGACAAGCAGCTCTCCCTGGGAAATTTCTAGCAGTTGTATTAATATACAATGTTATAACTTGAAAATTTTAGTTACTCCTTAAAAAAATTTAAAAATATCTTTATTATTATGAGGGTTAATTTTATCATTTTAAATTTTAATATTGCATTTCTAATACTCACTTTATTTATTCCAGCTTCTACCCCCCCCCCCCCCCCCCAAATAATATGTAGATTCTCTCATAAAATTTATGATGCATAAAAAGAGCAAAATCTAAACCAAACGATGTATTAATTAGTGCAGGTTTCTATACCCTATTATAAAATAAATCGAACAATGTATTACTCCCTCCGATCCATATTATTTATTTATTTTACTGTTTTCACACAGACCAATGAGTCCACCTTTTAGCATTAATTAAAGGGACACTTACAAAAATACCCACAAAACCTAAAATAATTACAGCTAATACCCATTACTTTCAAATATTACCCGATCTACCCACTAAATTATTTACTTACTCTACCCATCTAGACTTGTATACCATAGTTTATGGTATAAAGGTATACAACTATAAGGCATAACAAAGGTATACAGTAATAAATGACACTCCAAACTTGTATACCATAATTTATGCAGTATACCTTAAAGGTATACACCTATAAGGCATAACAAAGGTATACAATAATAAATGGGTAGGTTGGGTAAATACTTTTAGTTTTATAGGTAGTATAATTTTTAATGGGTATGACTTGTAAATACTTTAAATTTTATGGGTATAGAGTGTAAAAATCCCTTAATTAAAGATGTCATTTACTAAATTAACCTTCATCTCTTTCAAAATTTACTCATAGAAAATTGTGAGAGCTTTATGTGTTTAATTTATTAACAAGGTTAACTTTGAAAAGTCAAAACAAATTACATCTTGGTTTTTGAAAAAATCAAATATTTTGGACCTAAGAAAAAAATACCAAAAAATCATATAAAGTGGACCGGAGGGAGTACTTTATTAGAAATTTAGTGTAACTATTAACTCATATGCAGCCCAACCGAACGACCTCTAAGAATTTAATCATCATTCACATTTTTATAAGTTTAAAAAATGTATGTGTGATCCTGATCTCCATAGTTTCAATAATCCGTGAAAAAAAATTTTAGGCACCATATTTAAAAAGTACTAGGGGGAAGGAGCCCAGCCCCAAACTTATAGACAACAAACAATTTTGAGAAGTTTTTGAACGAAATCGCACGTTAGGCATCGATGCTATAATTTTGATCCTCATAAGAAGATCTTACAAAAATAACTCTTTCTGGCGATCGCCAAATCTTTTAATTTCCTTGGACCTGGTGACCGTCATGTCTTTGTTAATAGAAGGATTTCGTAATTACCTAAAATGACTTTTTTTGTAAGACCTTTCTCTTGTAGTGTTAAATCTCTGATGAACGCCAAAAAGTGTCATGTTTTCATAAATCTCTCGAATTTTAATTAAAGATCATTTTGTATTACATACTTTTGATCCAACATTAATTATATACTTAGTTGAGCTAGACTTTGGTTTCTTAATTAAAAAAAATAGCTTGAAAGATTAATTGTACAACATTATTAAAGGCACAATGACCTTTTAATCTTTCTTTTTCCTCCAAAAGTAGCAACTAAATTTAAGATCATGGGGTCTGAAGATCATTCAACTCGTTCTAAAATTGAGCAAAAGCATAAAGTTGAGCGAAATCAAATGCATGTGAGTATTATCAAGTTTATCTATATTTTATAGTAAAAATCATTTATCAATCATCTTTACATCCTTACATCAATAACTTTTTTGAAGAAAAAAAACACATAGAACTAAAGTGACAACATATATTTGATTTCGACATATATATTCACAATACTTTTGGAATGTCATTGACATACAACAACAACCACAACAACAACAACAACAACAACAACAACAACAACAACAACAAACAAACAAACAACAACAATATACCCAATGTAATCTCGCAAGTGTGATATGGGAAGGGTGAGATGTACGTAGACCTAACCCCACTAAGATGGAGAGGTTGTATTCGATAGACCCTCAGGTAGAGAAAAAAATTTCAAAAACACATTTGGATTAAAAAAAAAGATGAAAATACCATGGTAAAGAAGACAATAACATAAAAACTAAAGATAACCAAGGTAAACTAAATACCAGTAGCAATAAAGACGAATAATAAGATATAAGTAGAAAAAGTATATATAGGAACAATACAAATGCTAATATGAAAAAAAAAATCTCTAACCTTCTATGTTAATCCTCGACCTCCACGCTTTCCTACTAGGGTCATGTCCTCGTTGATCTGAAGGGGGTCCATTGTCAATTTCTCCATTACCTTAGATAATCGAGCTAAGATTCTTGAAGCTTCATTTTCTGGGAATAACTTGTGTACCAAGTGTCACTTCCACATCTGACTCATGAGATGCATCATAAACTTTCACTCCATGTACTCTTTTTTCGTCCTGCTCAGCCAAAAATATTTAGACTTTAGAGTATGTCTCCAGACCTCCAGCTTATAATAACTCCACCGTGGGTCTTGTCAACCAAAACAATATCATCTGCAAATAACATACAACACAGTACCTCCCCTTAAATACTCCGTGTCAATTCATCCATCACTAGAGCAAATAAAAATGGGCTAACGGCTAATCTCTGAGGCAACCCCATCTCGACTGGGAAGTGTTCTGAGTCTACTCTGATGTTCTCACTCGAGTCTTCGCTTAATCATACATGACCTTAATCGCTCTGATGTACGCAATTGGAAAACCTTTAGATTTCAAGTATCTTCATAAAACCTCCCCTGGGACTTTGTCATAAGCCTTTTCTAGATCAATGAACACCATATGTAGGTCCCCTTTTTTTAATCTATATACTCATCAAGCAACCTCTTTAGAAGATGTATGGCTTATGTAGTCGATTACCTAGGCATGCATTCGATTTGATTCTCGAAAATAATGACATCCCTCCCCATCCTCTTACTACCACCCTCTCCGTAACTTTCATAGAATGGCTTAGAAGTTTGATACCCCTATAATTATTATTATTTTGAATATCACCCTTATACTTGTACAATGGTATCATGGTACTCCACCTCAATTATTCGAGCATTTTTTTCCGTTCTAAATATGACATCGAACATCCCAGTCAGCTAATCCATACCTGCTATACTCATGCTCTTCTAAAACTCCGTTGGGATCTCATCACGCCTGGTTGCTTGATACGAGGCTAGATATTACTATATGTCATTTACTATCGCCTCGTATTCATGCTTCTACTTGTGATATTTGTTAGTAGTTTGAACTAAATTTCTCTTATTTGGTGTGTTTCATATTGTAGGAATTATATTGATGATACGAGACATTTGTGGAGGAAAATTTATAAATATCAAGGATTTTGAAGTCTGAGTAGGAGCCCGAGGGTCGTGCGAACGAAGGACGGATGAAAAATGAATGAACCAGACGGAAAACTAGGATGCACCTCGTGCTGCACTATCTGTTGCACATCTTGCACCCTTTTTTATCCTGCAGCTTACGGTTTGGCGTAAAAGTGATCGGACAAGGGGCTGTACAATTTGCTACACAGCGTGCAGCCCCAAAAAATACCTAGTCCGATTTTTATTGGTTATTTCAAGGGTAGTTTTGTCATAAATCAAGTCCTATACTATAAATACACCACGGAAGTCAACTGAACGGGGCTTTTGGCTTATTTTACACGCAAAGGAGGCAAGGAAGAGAGAGAATCAAGATTCAAGGCTCTAGTTCATCCATTCATTCATATTTTGTGGTTTATGCTTATAGTTATTTCATTGATTTAAACATGACTATAAGTGAAAATTCACCCATTCTAGGGTTGATTGAACCACTCCAATACTTATGTGTTACGAATTATTACATTAATGAATGAGACTTGTTAATTCTTCCTATCTAAGTGTTTATACTTTGTTTGCTATTAATTGGTAGAGCTCCCAATTGATTGTGTCATTTATTCTTGCATATCTAAGGATAGATTCATGAGTTAGGGTTAAACACTTAGCAATGTTTCAACCTAAATAAAGGCATTACTTAGGTTGTAAAAAAGGACAATTGTAACCATTGATCCCGATTGTGAACCATAATTGTAGTTCTACCTATCTTGATTAATTAATTAGAAAATTAGTTAGTGAAAGTCGAAATTATTATATGAAAGTAAGTAGTGTGAATTTGGAGCAATTGTTCAATAGGAAGAAGTAAGTTAAATTCGTTAATGCATTATTCTAACACATGAATAAGAGTTGGGTAGATCAATCCTAGGCTTTTAAACCCTTGAATTAATCTTATCCTTTATTACTTTGTTATTTAATTTATTGTTAATTAGTTATTACATTGAAACCATCATAAAAATACAAGCTTTAGAAGTTAATGATTAGATAAGTTAGTTAGATTAGCAACTATATTCGAGTGTTCTCTATGGGATTCGACCACAGAGGTTTAAATAGCGAGCTATATTTGTCGCAATCGTTTTATCCCTTTTATAGGGCGTAGTTGTGCATGATAAAATTTTGGTGTTGTTGCCAGGGAACACAATGTTATTTAGTTGTTAAGATAGCTAATTTTATTTTTCTATTAACTTCACTCTTGTCATCTTGATCTAGCTTGTTTGGTGTTTACAATTGAAAGTTTAGATACTGAAGAATTTAAGATGGCTCAAGATATGGCTCTTATGCTTTCGCACAACCTGTGGCTAGGAATCTGGCATATGCTATTCAGCTTCAAACATTCGAGGCAGAAATTTTTTACGTCGCTCAGACGATGGTGGCTTTGCTTGATAATGCAGGTTTATTTGAAGGTAGAACTACTGACGATCCTCATAAGCATGTGAAAAATTTGATGAGGGTGAGTGAAACTCAAAAGCAGGCTTGAGTGCTAGTAGAGGTTGTGAAACTGACGTTGTTTCCATTCTCGATAATAGAAGATGCTAGCGATTGATTGGACTCATTGCCAGTCTATTCCATAAGTAATTGGGATGATTTTGTGATAAAGTTCATGAAGAAGTTTTTCCCACCTAACAAGACTGTCAAGCTAGTAGATAAGATACTCATGTTAAGGCAGAACCCGCTCGAGACTTTACAAGAAGCTTGGGAGAGGTTCAAGGGTTACTTGAGAAGTTGTCCCCATCATGAAATTCCTGATCAGATGCTGGGACAAAATATATACATGGGCATGGGCGATCAAATCAAGAACAATTTGGATGCATCAGTTGGAGGAGCCTTCTTTAGCAAGTCGTTTGAGGAAGCAAAAACGTTGCTAGACACTATGGCTCAAATCTCAGGCTAGCTTAGAAGAGATGCATCTATTGGATCAGATACGAAAGCATTAGCTGCTGGTATTTCTTATGGGATGGAAGAAAAAAAATATCAAAGCTGCAAACTACTTTGGATGTGGTAGTAAAACAATTCAACGAGAACATGTTGAAACTTATTAACCAAGTGGACACACGTGCTCTAACTCAGGATCTGGATCCCGGTAATTTTTCGACTCTGATTTATTGGGCAATACTGAAGATGTAAATTTTTTGAATTATGGGCAGAGGCAGCATTGGCCAATTTGATTCGCTGGAGAGACAATACAATCAGCAAGGTCCAGTCATGCATGCATAATAACCAGTTCCTTACTAGAGACAACCAACGTACAATAATCTGCAACCAGTGGTATTGTCTCTACAGCAGGCTAATGACATAGTAGAGATTAAGAACATGGTGTAGACTATGATGGGAGTGCATAAGAAATTTCGACATCAAGTGATATACCATGACACTGCCATTAAGGGAATAGAAACTAATTTGGGACAATTGACCATTGCTTTGAACAATAGACCTCAGGTGCTTTGCCAGGAGACACTGTGGAAATCCTAAGGATCCCAATGCTCATCAGTTGATGGAAACCACTTTGAGTAATGGTAGATTCTTGGACAATGAGCAAGAATTAGCTAAAGGAGCGCTACATACTGTGCCTGACATTGAGCATGTTGATGAATTTGCCAAACTAGTTGGCAATGATCATGTTGAGAAAGAAACCACTCCAAAACATGTTCCTGGTACTGAGAAAGTAATTGCCAAAGAACCTGTTAAAGAAGTCGAGAAGGTGGTTGAACAAGCTAAAGTGTCAAGGGAGCAAAGCAACAAAAAAATTTGAAGTTTAATAAGCTTTTTAATTTTTTGAAGCAATTGAAGCTTACTACGCCATTCATGGAGGTTAAGCGAGAGGTGCCAGGATATGCAAAACTGTTAAAAGATCTTCTGTCTAAGAAAGTTGACTTTAATGAGGTAGAGATGATTGATTTAAATAAGGTGTGTAGTGTTGTCATCACAAAGCCTGCAACAAAAAAGAAGCAATATCCTGGTAGTTTTACAGTCCCGTGATCTATTGATGATCTCGCAATTGGAAAAGCCTTATGTGATTCTGGTGTAAGCATTAATTTGGTGCCTCTAGAAATATACAAAAAGCTGGGTCTGACTGGTATGAGAGAGACTTTAATGTGAATCCAGCTGGCTGATAGAAGGCAAAAGCACCATGTTGGAATAGTTGAGGATGTACTTATGCATGTGCATGTGGGTAGTTTCATATTTCTGGTAGATTTTGTGGTTCTTGACTTCCCCGTTGATAAAGTTGTTCCAACTATATTGGGTCATCCATTCCTGGCTACTGGTGGAGCAGTGTTTGATGTTGATAAGGGAAAAATGACCTTGAAGTTGTATGATGAAGAAATAACAGTTGTTATCGGTTAATTGTTGAAGGGACATTGTGATTATGCGAGTTGTTCATGTATGCACACATGCGAGCCTGGATGAACTATTAGTGGAGCTAATCGAAGTCGTGCCACGACTATAACTAAGGTGCTTCTCGGGAGGCACCCCGTGATTGTAACTGTATGTTTGCCATATCCGTTTAATGTGAGTCTCTTTCACTAATACAGTGTCATCCTCATTTTTAATGCAATTCACTTGGTCAAAGTTGTGTGACTGCGTCTCCCTCACCTTGAAGAGCCTATACAACTTCTTTTCCCCATTATTTTCTGTTATTTCCTTTATACAAGCAATAAAAACGTGTTGTTTAACGTCCGCTGACTTCGCTTCCTTCTTCGCAATCCTAATCTTTCCCTATTCGTCATCTTTTCTTCCTCATCTTTGCTCTCCACTAACTTCATTGTAAGCAACTTTATTGGCTTCCACTTTTTTTTTTGGACCTCTTCATTCCATCACCAGTCCCTTCTATATCTACTAAGGTTACTCTTCGAGATCCCTAACACCTATCTAGTTGCTCGTCAAATACAATCAGCTATTCTGGTCCATATACTATTCACATCTCTGTTCTCTCCCAAGCAAAGGCATTGTATAGCAAGTTTCTAATGAAAAATCTTAACAGTTAAAATGATCAAGAAAAATCCGAATAAGGCAATGCATTAACTTTCATACAAAAAGAATGACGTATTTTTGTTCTTGTATTCTTGTTTTCAAGATATCAAATAAAAAATTAAGAAAATAAAATTTTATATATCTCAAAACACTCTCATATTTATACAATGAATGCACCAAATTTGTCATGCATTTCCTATTTTTTAACCTTTATGTATCATGTGCTTAGTAATATTTTTTAATTGATTACTTGATTATTTTAATGTAAAACGTTACTCGGTAATAGTTATAAAGGAAAAATAAAGCAAAATTTGGGAACACTTTCTTCAAAAACTCAATTAGAGCATTGCTACAATTTCTCAAAAGAATTAGAAGACAATGATGTATGTGGAAAAGTAATACTACGCAGAATTTGGAAGAAGACATAAAAAATATTTGTGAATGGGGAAGAGCAATGATGTCGAGCCCGAACTAAAATTTTGAAGAAGCAAAAAACCTTGTCTGGAAACACCTCTGTTGCTTTTGTAAATATAGATTCTCGTACTTTACAAAATTTACAAAAATACATTTAGGCAGCTAGTAACAAAAGATCAAAACAAGGGCAAACATGTGCTACAGCATATGCTATTGGAATATCAGAGAGGTTGCAGATAAAATGTGTAATCCGGATAATTCAAGTGATCATACATAGTAAATAGTATAATCATAACAATATGATGTACAACAGATTTTAAGCACATAAATCATGAAATTTTAAAATTATCTTGCCGACAGGCATGCATGTTGACGGTCTCCAGTGTGATATTACTCTTATAAGAAGTTGAGAAATAGTGGTGTCGGAACATGATGACCCAACCTAGCCAAATCCGACTCTTGCAAGCTAGAGAATTAATTAGAAAAGATTACATTGCGCATTATTTTAGGGAATTTATTTGCAAAACATAGAGATATTTTAACAACTTTACAAAAATTAGCTGAATTTTTAAAATTATGCGACAAAATTTAGCAAAAAAAGTTTTTTTTTTTAAAAAGTCAAAGATAAAAGGAAAAGAAGAAGAAGATAGAAACCCTAATATCTCCTTCTTTCTCCCCCGCCTCTCCAGCCACCGACTCCTTGTCCTCGGTCACAACATTAAACTTTTTCCACTCTCATTTTACTCCTCCGGTGAGCTGCACTGCTTCGCGAGCTGTTGCTGCTCAGTCAATGTCTCTTTATCTGTCTCTCTCCCTCTCTCTCGCTCTAGACTCTGATCTCCCCTTCCTCGCCGGTGGTGGTCCACTTTTTCTGTCTTCTTTTCCTCCTCTATCGGTCAACCTCCATCTCATCTTTTTTCCCTTCCTCTGGGGACATTCTACATCAGATCAGACATTTCAGATGATCTGCTCCTGATCTAAAATATTTTGAATTATATGTAAAGTTTATATCAGTTGAATCTGAATTTGTATGCGAATTGTATGTCATGTTTATCAATTGTGTCGTTCTGCATCTCTTGTGTTTTGCTTGTATATATGTATGTATAGCTCTTTTTCTTCTCGTTCTCGCTCTTGTTTTTAGTCTTTTTATGGTGGTTATGATGGCCATTTTGGTGCTTTTGATAGTGGCTGAAGGTGGGAGGATTATATGTATACTATGTCTCCATTGTATGTACAGTGATGCATTAGACATGCATTGTACAAACAAGTATATATAATGAGATACATCAATTCTATAACAATATGTCTAGTGTATCTCTATTGTATCGTTTTACTTACAATGGAGATACACTATTACAAGTATATACATTATGAAAAATATAAAACAAAAATCGCCAGTGAGTAGTGAACGGCTGGTAGCGGTGGTGGGAAGAGGCGAGTGGTGGTGGCGGGGAGGTGTGAGGGGAATCTAGAATTTTTTTCTACCTTTTATTTATATATGTTATGATTTATAAAAAAAAAAAATATTGTTATGTCTTGAAAATGATTTGATATGGTTAATTTTGTATAAAGTAACTTCTAATATTGTATGATTATATAAATATTCGTGTAAATGGGTTCGTTTGGATAAATCATCCAAACAATGGAGTTAGCAACAAATTTTGCAAACTAAATTGCAATGCAATCATCTATAGACAAAATCACATGCTCTTAGTTAATATTAAAATAATAGATTAAAAAAAAGTTGTCTGTTGGTGGATAATTTAAGGTATTTTTATAATATCCAGTTGCCTCTCTTTCTACTTTATTTTTTATAAATATTTCAGGTTAAGCAGGACTAAGACATAATATATGCGGTGTAAATTTAGCAATGCATCACTTGAGTCGGATGCGAAACCGAAGATTGATAATCAAGTTATCTCTAAACAAGAAAGCTCGGGAATCTTAGGTTTAAGGAAACAGAAAGATCGACGAGGATGTCACACATCATATTAGAGCTGGTTGGATGAGATGGAAGCTTGTGTCCAGTATCATGTGAGATAAGAACATGCCGCCAAGACTTAAAAGTAAGTTCTATAGAGTGGTTGTCAGACTAACTATGTTCTATAGGGCAAAGTATTGGCTAAGCAAGAACCCACATATTTAGAAAAAGAGAGTAGCGGAGATAAAAATACTTAGATAGATGTGTGAGCTCACTAAAAAATAGAAGATGTAAAATTGACGTGTAGAGATGCTCAGTGAGGAAGTGGAAGAGTTTGTCCGTGATCGGTATAAGAATAAGTAGAGGTAAATCAATGAAAGAATTGAGGTGAGGTGATTAAACAAAATATGATACATCTATAGCTCACCAAACGCGATGCTACATTGTAGAGCAAGCAGATTTAGGACCAGAGTAGACAAATAGTAGGTAGTCGAGTGATTCCTCCCCTTTTTTTGTGAGAGGACATGATTTTAGAAATATAGTCTCAGTTCTCAAGATTAGGGTCTTCTAGTGATAGGGCTTTCTATGGTCCCATTCTTCCTATCCAGTACTATTGTTACTCCTTCTGTCTCAATTTATGTGACACAATTTCCGTTTTAGTTTACCCAAAAAAGAATAATACACTTCCTTATTTGACAACTATTTAATAGTTCTATCTTTATTTTGCCCTTGATCGGCCTGACTTACTTTAGAATCTATTATCAACTTTTTAATTACTCAAATATTTTCTCTCTTATTTTTTTTTAACGTCTAAAATGGTAATTTTAAAACTTTCCAAGATCAACATCTATTTTTTAAACTCCGTGCAAAGTCAAATTTTACCGTATAAATTGGCACGTATGAAATTTTTTCCCAACGTCATCGTGTTTCTATTTTTATTACTGTTATTGTTTCTTTGACTATAGTTATCTTTAGTATTTTATATCGATATTTTTTTTCTTCAATATTCTCATCTAAGAATGTGTGAGCGGAGTGTCTATTGAAAATAAACTCTCTACCATACACAAGGTAGGGTAAATTTTGGGTGCATCTCACCACCTGGACCCCACATGTGAGATCTCACAGGAATGTTGTTAGGGGTCGTTTGGTATTGAAACGAGTTATATATGGATTAACAATACATGGACTAGTAATACAAAGATTAATAATGCATGGATTGTTCGAGTCACTTGTTTGCCTCATTATACTAAAACTTGGATAAACATTGTATAACTTAAACTTGTGTTTGTTTAAAACTGTATAAAGTTTTGTTCCAATTACATCATTGAATTCTTATCCATGTATTAAAAACAAGGGTTTAAGGGTGGTTACTTTTTTCATTTCAGTATTTATCCATGTATTAGTAAATATGGTATTACTAATACCATGATGAGCTAGGTATTAAATAGTACTTGAATTGGTGTATTAGCTAATACCCAACTTAAAAAAAGCTACCAAATACTAGATAAAAATTATAGAATGTGCTACTACCATGTTTAGGTAAGCAATACACCATACCAAACGTCTCCTTATTGTTTTATAAAAATTTCTCTCAATACTGCTAGTTTGAGGGACTAAAATCACATACTTATGTTAATTAAAGGTTAAATATGCTTACCTTAATAACGCAAGGATCGAAACAAGAATTAAGTAAGTAAAAGAAAATAGGAACGACACCGTTTTTGCACATAGCAATGTGCAACAGCACCAAGTGGAAAATTCCAGTGATTGGCCTTTAATTTAACAAAGCCAAATATAGAAACAATATTTCTCTTAAAACATTGAAAATATTATGCTACATTAGTTATAAAAATTGTGTATTCGAATGGAAATACGAATGCAAGTGCTGTTGTTACTCATTTGTTTAGCTTTGATTGAGAGATCAGCTTTTGTTCACTCTAAAGACATCATAGGAATTTCCCCTCAAGGTATAATTCTTGTATTCCCATTTATTCATCTTTTGTTTCTTCATGGTTTAATCATTGTGTTTATGGGGTTTGCATTTGATTTGCCCATTTCACAATATTATTAAGTATCTGTTTAGTATGGAGTAACATGATCGGTGAGGATTCATATAGCCGATCCTTACTTGTTTGAGATTGAGGCGTAATAGTAGTAGTAGTGATTGTACAAGGCATTCTGTCATGGCAATTGCAATCCCAGCAGCAAAATATGATCACGTCACTCTTCATTTTTTGAAGATGTTTAGTAATGTGCATTGTGCAGACAGGATTTTTTTCGTTTATGGCTTGCATTTGATAATTGTGTATTCTTTTTGGTGATTTTAGTGATTTTTGTTGTTGTGTATATGGTGCTGCATTTGCATTTTTGATATGTCCATTCAGTTATTCTTATTTGATTTTAGAGTAATATTTATTGCTGTATATACACAGTTACGACATCTGCAATTTTGATATGACCATTCCATGATTTCATGTTCTTGAGATTTTTGATAGGCTTTTTGAAGCTTTATTTTGCATTTGACAAAACTAATGTCCATTTAATGAATTTTCACAGGTTTAGTAAATTGCAGCAATAAACAGAGTTTTCAGCATTTTGATAGCGTTGCTTTGTGAATAAACAATCTCGTTTGTTTATGGATTTTGTATATGATGTGCCCATTTTTTGATTTCAAATCTTTAGATTAAAAAAGTACTTATGATATTGGCATTTGCATTTGCATTGATGATGCAATGATTTGATTGCAAGTGCAGATGAGAATTACTACAAGGGGTTGTCTTCGGGTGCGATAAACTGTAAAGATGGATCGAAGAAATTCACCAAAGATCAGCTCAATGATGATTTTTGTGACTGCCCAGATGGGTCTGATGAGCCAGGTTTGGATTTAAGAGGCTAAATGGTGTTTGGATTTCCGTTTGGTTTAACAGTTTCTTATCTTTGCTTTCGTAGTGTGCAAGTGTTTGACTTAGATTTTTGGTTATTCAGGGACCTCGGCATGTCCCGATGGGAAGTTTTATTGCAAAAATGCTGGACATATTCCTCTTTCAGTATACTCATCTAGGGTTAATGATGGCATTTGTGGTATGACTCCTTGTTCTCTTGTCTTTTGTAGTGTTTTATAAGCATCAAAGTGCTTAGTGTGATGTAGCAGCTGAGTGTGTTTTTACTCTCTGTCTAACTAAGCAGATATGTAAATGCTAAGTAAGATAGTATTGCACTGCATATACTGGTTATGTCACTATCATCTAGATGCTTTGGACATTTACGTTGAGGAGAAGCGGATTTCTGCAAAGTTTGGTTCTTGAAGAATTTATTATCAGCTCCAATGCGTACTTCTCATGTACCCTTCTTGCACATCTCACTGTTTGTTGCTTAGGGGAACAGCTACCTTTACCCCTTGTATGATATGTTGGTTAGGTGGCATAATCATGCTTAATAGTGAATTTATATTTATATTTAGCTTTACTTATCAAGGAAAAAGTATTTATGTGTTAGCTCTACGTTCCTACATGAATATGTAATATTTGCTCATCTTTTCATAGAAAAAATAGGTTGATCTTTTGATAGCATGTCTTCGAGCTTTATTGTATGGAAACCATGAGACAACTTTTTTGTTCTTTATCTTAGTGAAAGCATTGATTATGATCCGGGAAAGGCTAGAAGTGTATGTTATGATTTATATTCCTAACTTGAAAAGGTGGATAGGGAAAAGGTTACCTTAGGCTAGGTTTGTGAAGTGCTTTTAGTAAGGTAAATAATCTTATTAATGATGGAAAATTTTCTATGTAAAAGCAGTACACCAGAAAGTAGAGAATTTAAAGCATAATATAATTCTCCATGAAAGGCACCCAGTATAACTAGAAACTCATGGATGCATAAAAAAGAAACTAGAAATGAGAGGGAAACCCCACTACTCTTCATAGTAACGCATACTTTCTGGTTTTCAACTCTGCTACACTACCTATTCTCAAACATTTAAAATAAATAAATTAGAAAGTGCAATTAATTCACATTTCTTCTTCACACTAAGACAAAGACACCTGTTGCAGGATTATTTTGTAAATATTTAACAATTCTAATGATCAGAATATTGATCTGTGTTATCATAACACATGCTTTACTCAGTGAAGGTTAACAATATAAGATCATTGTGACATTCATGTTGTTGACCTTCATTGAGTAAAGCATGTGTTATGATAACATAGATCAATATAAGTAAGATCATTGTGACATTTTTTCTCAAAAAAGAAGATCATTGTGACATTCAACCTATCAAAAAAAAAAAAAAAAACAGAGAAAAAGAAAGAAAGGATCATTGTAACATTTATTTGGCATACTTATTCTTTTCCCAGATCCAATGACAAGATTTAGCATTTATCTAGTGCATGAAGTTCTCCCTGGTCAGTGCAGGAGTAGGGAGAGATTGGGCATAATGGTGTATATTGTACTTGGTCTTCCCCTTGCGTCTTCCCAAAGAGGCTATTTTCATGCCTCTTTAAGTTTTATTACAAATGGACTATAAAATTCAGAATTCTTATACTTCTTAAGATATATAATTCATAATTGATATACTTACCCTTATTATCAAAATTCCTGAAGATGGGCAAAATGATTGGATTCTTGTATTGAACAAAAGATATATGAACCCCTCAAGGTATGCTAAAATGTTGAGCTTTCATATTCTTGGCCAGATTATGTGTGCCATGTTTATGTAACCATTTTACAAGGTACTATGAAGAATTGATCTATGAGAGCTTACAGATTTGGGAGAAACCATTTACCTTTCAGTTTGACGTGCATATTCTAATCTAACACTTTAGTGAAATGCTAGCCTGGCTGTCTCTCTTTTCTTCTGTAGGCCAATTTTTGCCTTTGACTGTACTTGCCTGTCTCCTTGTGTTGGTGAAATTATATATATCTTTAATTTATATGGTTTCCAGAAAGCATTTGGAAAAAAATCTCAAATAGCTGAACAATTATGGTTTAACTCTCCCCTAATGGAGAATCTCATTGCATGTTGCTGCTGAGGTTGCCTTCTCAAGTTAGCTCCTTGTATTCCTATAACAATCTTAATGGCACAATTGTGCAGATTGTTGTGATGGTAGTGACGAGTATGATGGCAAAACTAAGTGTCCCAACACGTGCTGGGAGGCTGGCAAAGTAGCTAGAGATAAACTGAAGAGAAAAATTGCTACATATCAGGAAGGTGTGACTCTTAGGAAGAAGGAGGTTGAAGAAGCTAAGCAAGCAATATCAAAAGAGGAAGCTGAACTATCCAAGCTTAAAAATGAGGAAAAGATACTTAAAGAGTTGGTTGAGCAACTTAAGGGTAACTTTCTCTTCTTCCCTAAACGAGATTGTTCTTGAGAGGATTATTGTTACAACTCCAGAGAGGGACCGCTTTACACATCTATAGAAGTTATTCTCGGATTGTCTATCATTTCTATGTCATGTATAAATGAAGCAAGTATAGATAACAAAGAAGACTGAATCCATTTGATAGAGTATTTCAAACTTAAGCAATATGTTGCCCTAGTTGTAGAAAAAATGGTTTTCTGAAAGATGACAAAAATAGATAAGCGTGAACAATGAGTAGTCAAATGTCAATGGACGTTCATAGTTATAGTGATTATTCTGAATCTTTTCAATAAAACCCTCAACAGACCTAGATGAATTATTGGTATCCCTTTCACCTCTTGTTAATAATTTCTAGGAAGTGATGTTCTGTAGCATGAAATATTTCAGTCACTAAGAGATGTTTTCCCCTTTCAAGGTGAAAACTTATAAGCAGTTGAATATTTTGCTTCTTTAATTTTCTCTTACATTTACTTCTCTTCATCTAGAGCACAAGGAACAAATAGAGAAGGCTGAGGAGGAAGAACGGTTAAAGAGAGAAAAGGAAGAGAAGGATCGAAAAGAAGCTGAAGATGCTAAACTAGAGGCAACCAAAACTGAGGAAAAAACCGAAGATCAAGAAGATGCTATGAATAGCGATGTCCATGATAAGATTGGCCTCCTCAATGGCTCTCCTTCCGAACAGGTTAATTGTTTTATGTTAACAGTTTTTACCTAATTAAATTATGTCAAGCACATACAAAAGTTGATCATGATATCACAATGAGTTCATGGAGTTGATGGTGGAACTTTGAGAAAGACATCAGTGATCATGTGGTTCAATCTTACACTCGTTTCGTGCTCTTGATTTTCCTCAGATTGCAGTCTACATTGACCAGCATTTTTCCATCTTTGGGATGTCCAAACTTATAAAACTGCTACGAATTTCAGAAATAAAATTTTCTTTCCGGGGGATTTTTCCACAGAAATGTTTCCAGTGGGAGTAAAATGACGATGTTTTCCACACCTAGAGAAGGGTAAACTGATGCTGACAAAGGGGCATATCAGCTGAATTAGACAATAAAGAAGAACACTATCATCAACAAACTTCTACATGTAGGAGGATACTGCTTAAATACTTCATGGCCTCTTGATGGACGTTATCCCTCTCTGCAGTTAGTTAATTGCCCAAAAAGAGAATAAGAGGAGAAAGTTTAGTCAACAATAAGATTAAGAAATGTTGCGAGGCTCTATGCTGCATTGACCTAGTCAGCACTATATAGTACTGGATTATACTTTGCATGGGTAGGCAATCTCTTGTTTATAAATAATGAAGCACCATATGGACAAACAAGTACTGGATGTGGTTAACTTGTCTAAGAACAGTTAGTTTCATAGGAAACTGTTACTCCATCAAGTTGCTTTTTCTTTAAGGGAGAAGTTGATGAAAAGTGAAAACCAAGTATGACTTCAGCGAATTTACACAAGCCTGTGGAAATTTATTTCCTATATTGTCTTTATATGCACCTTGTTTCCATAGAAGTAAAAGGCAATAAGAGGCAATGCATACCTTGTTTCCTTAAGAAGTAAATGTTAGGTTAGAGGCACCTCATTTTTTCTTGTTATGTACTCATGTAGCCTCTCGCTGATTTATTAGGCATAAACTGTCTGTTGGAAGATGAATTTGTAAGGTACCCTTTGTAAAAACATCAAATAGAGAACAAATCATTCTATTCTTAACTCTTCAGTTCATAGTTTCAATAGCCTTCTTCTCGGCTGTTTCTTGCGGAGGTAAAGGTTCTCCCAAAAGCTAAGTGTGCCCCCAGTCTGTGGTCATCTAAGTATAAAACTAATGACAACCATAAACTGCTATAGTTTAAAGATCCTCGAAGTTTATTTTCTTTGACTGGTGTATCTGTTCTACATTGCTCTTTAAAATCTAGAATAAATTGCTAATTTTATCATGAGTTCTTCCCCACTACCCTCTTTGGCTAACATGTTGCTTGCTGATGAACATGGTCTTCCTGAAGCTGCATAATTTAGCCCGTTGGTGTGGAGCAATCTCGAATTTCTCGAGCCCTTAACAACCTATTTCAAAAGCTAGATATATATGTTCCTACTTACATTTTTGACAGATGTACCTTCAGATTGGAAAACACTGTTTTACTGTTTTAGCTTTTTCCTCTTTGATCACATCTTCACCTTTGCTCTTTCTGCTTATGTATAAGAGTCTTCGCTTTCCTGGAAAAGATTGTACTTAGCATGAGTCTGCTATTAGTCAATTCTCTTAATCTTGCTGGAGAATATGGATCGGCAATGTTCTGTAATCTCTAAATCATCATTGTAAAGTTATTTTGTAGGTTTTTGTTGCTTTATCTGGCACTTATTTCATATTCTGTTAGGGTGTGGTAGAAGGCCATGACAAAGATTTGAAGAAAGTTGAGCATGATGAGAAGTCCCACAAGGATGAATCAGTTGGTGATGAAGTTGAGAAGGTGCCTGAGGATTCTCAGGTTTGTGAAAAGTTCCTTCTGATGTGATTTTTTAACTGGTGCTGGTGTATGATTGATAGCGTCCAGAAATGAAGGAGTTTCCGAGTAACAAAGATAAAGTGGATATAGTAGCTAAATTGAGGTTCAATAATTTAAGAGAACATATGTTCGCTTTGAACTTCAGCTGTTTACTTCATAATTTCCAGGAGAAAGATGCTTCTGAAAATACTGAATCATTGTCTAAGGAAGAGTTAGGTCGTGTTGTTGCTTCTCGTTGGATGGATAAGAAGAGTGAGCAGGCAAATGAGGAGGTTGATGCTGGAACTAAGAGCAACTATGACAGCAGTGATGAAGGACCAACCGACAGTCATGAAGAAGAATACAATGGATACGATTCAGATGAGGACGATCACAAGTATGAAGATGACGATACTGAGGACCAAGTTGAAGATTTTGGAGGAGATAACCACGATTTGAGTTCTTCATACAAGTCCGAGTCTGATGATGATTCTGATTTCTCAGGTCTGCGATGAGAATTAAGAAGTTGCTACAGCTGGTATTTGACATACATATGTCAAATTTATTTATCTAATTTTGCAGATGTTACAGCAACAAGTAGTCCTTCATGGATGGAGAAGATACAACGAACTATGAAGAGCATTTTTCGGGCTGTCAATTTGTTCCAAACTCCAGTGAATATTTCTGGTATGAATAGAGATTTTATTTATTGTCGTGCTCTTAACTCTTCGAGCAAAGAAATGATAGATTATGTGTTTGGTCTTGCTTCAACAGATGCTGCCCATATACGCAAGGAATATGATGAGTCAAGTGCGAAGTTGTCAAAGGTCCAATCAAGGATATCTAGTTTGGAGAAGAAGCTCAAACATGATTTTGGTAGGTGTCCTTTGGGGTCTGTTCCTTTCCTTCCTTTTTACAAGAGGAAGGTATAAGATCCAAGCACATGCTGATCAACAAGTTTTACTGCAGGACCGGAGAAGGAATTTTATTCATTCCATGGTCAATGTTTTGAGACCAAGCAGAACAAGTGATTAATCTTTTATTCTTGTTGATCTTTGTTAAGTTAAACCTGAGGTTTTTTTCCTTTCCATATGTTTTTCTGATATTCAATATCTATCACTGATAAATATTTTCTTCAGGTACACATACAAGATTTGTCCTTTCAAAGAAGCCACACAAGTAGAGGGCTACAGTACAACTCGTTTAGGGTAGGCACTTGTTTCATAGCGTTTGCATTTACATTATTTGAGCTACTCCCTATGTCTCAGACTGATAACCGATTACTTGTGAAGTGGAAACCAAATACCAGTGGTGCTGTGAATGTCGTCATAATTTTGGAGTCTCATGCACTGGCTATCCTTCTTTATGTTAGTTTTAGACCCACATTCTGTGGTAGAAACGAAAAAAGAGGCGAGTAGATAGCAACTAGTGTATTGTTTTCGTTTGTCAGATGGCTAAAGGGACAAGTTTATATCATTTTACTTGTGGCTCCTGTAAAATGACTATGTTGTGTTGCTTTATTTTGATCTTTAGTTCTTTACCTGTCTGCCCGGATGTTCTAAGCTTGGAACTTACCATATTTCTCTTTCTCTTGGTTTTTCTTTTTCTGTGCTATATCAAAGGAATTGGGATAAATTCGAGGATTCCTATAGAACCATACAATTTTCAAGTGGGGACAAATGCTGGAACGGGCCAGATAGAAGTTTAAAGGCAGGAATTCCAACATTTTTTTTTTAATTTGTGCTGTCTCAGCTTTCTCTTTGTGATGTCCCTCAACTTCTTTATTTATAGCATTCAGTTACAATTTTTTTTTCCTTTTTCGTCCTCTAAATTGTTTTCTAATTATACAGGTCAAATTAAGATGTGGCCTGAAAAATGAGTTGACTGATGTTAATGAGCCCAGCCGCTGCGAGTAAGCACCTATTCTTCCGATCTGTGGCCCACTGATTTTTGCATGCTTTTATGTGTTACGACTTGGTGCACTTCCATCTGACTTAGTTTTTTATGACAGATATATAGCATTTTTGTCTACCCCTGCTCTTTGTCTGGAAGAAAAACTGAAGGTACTCTCCTAAACCCTGATTAGCAACCCTCTCATGATCTCAAGTCTCTTGACCTATTTTCTGTTTTAACTTCTAATGGTGTACTAATAAAATGTGATAGGAGCTCCAAGATAAACTAGAGGCGATGAACAAGGAACAGCCTCAGGGTCATGATGAATTATGATCCCCCAGATGGACTGCTCGAGGGTGCTGCATCGGCCTCAAGGGACACAAAGCTACCAAGGTTAGAGTTGGGTTGATTCAACGAAAGGCTACCTACTTAGTAATCCGAAGCAGTATCCCCTAAACTTTTTTGCTCTGCATGTTCATGTAGTTATCAATGTTCGTCAAGGAATTAGAAAAGGGATTAGAGAAATTTCTTGAACTTGTTCTCCTAGGGGTCAATATTGATTAATATATAAAACAATAGACATTTAGTTGTTTTTGTTTACTGGGAACCCATTGTAAAAAACAGATGTGGTTCCTCGGTTCAAGACTCAATAGAAGCACGTACCTCTTGCTCTCTTTCTCTCCTTTTTCTTCTATGCTTTGCAATTCTACTTTCTCTTTCTCGTTTTTCTTCTTTTCTTTATTGTTTTGTTCCATTCCCTGTTTCTTTCTGTCTCATGAAACATGTGGTTTCTCAAAGTAATCCATAGGTTTGCTTTGACATAATAAGATTTAAGTTGCAAAATAAGAGTTGCTTAGTGGTATATTATTCCAGTCAATATTAGTTATCTTTCTCTCTCCGATTTTATCAATACAAATAGAGTTTTCTTGGTATCTCACGCTTATTTAAACTTGCACATTTTTTTAATTTTGTGGCATTAATATGTCATCATGATTCTACATTTCATTTTTGTGTTGAGCTTTGATATCTAGAATTAGATTTAAAATTCGTTTAATTTGGTCTTTGTTACGGAATATACGGGCATCACGACAACATCGAAAATTAAATTTTAATAAGATGTCATGAATTTAACAAAATTCATGCGTGTTATAAATAATTGGGGCACTTACAAAAATATCCACAAAACCTAATACAGCCACTACCTACTACTTTCAAATATTGTCCGATCTACCCACTAAATTATTTACACACTCTACCCATCCAGACTTGTATACCATAGTTTATGCAGCATACCATAAAGGTATACACCTATAAGGCATAACAAAGGTATACAGTAATAAATGACCCTCCAGACTTGTATACCATAATTTATGCAGTATGCCTTAAAGGTATACACCTATAAGGCATAACAAAGGTATACAATAATAAATGGGTAGGTTGGTAAATACTTCTAGTTTTATGGGTAGTATAATTTTTAATGGGTATGACTTGTAAATACTTTAAATTTTATGGGTATAGAGTGTAAAAATCCCTAAATAATTCACACTTCTAACTTCTTAGATACAAAACTATAGCCAATACATTAATCTTTTCAATAATTAATTCCTTGATAACTGTTCTAATGGACAAAGAATAATAATTGATTCAGAAAAATCTATCTAAAGTTGGAACTGCAATTGTCATAAACAACACATTAAGAATGAAATGTCCGCGTAGAAAAAATAAATTAAAGAACCGAGTAGATGTATAAGTATGCTTTTCAAAATTTCAAACGTAACTACCCCTTTCAAATTTTCAAGTTTTAGTTTTTCAAATTTTTAACACAGTAAAAAAAGCAGTAAATAATATAAGAACGCGTTAACTACTATTTTCAAAGTATAATACAAAACTTCATAATTTCATGTATAATGCTCATTAAATCTTCTTTAATAGTTTTAAAGTTTTCTTCTTTCAATAGTCAAGTTACAATTAAGTTTGGCTCTCTGGAAAAGCCTTTTATAACCTCAAGAAAAATGTGTAAAAATTACGTTCAGGTCACTTTTACGGGCAATTACAAAACTATGACACCTTAGGCACTTCAAGTATAAAGTACACCCACATGGGCAGCACTTCAAGTATAAAATGACAAGTGCTGCAAGTGTTGCTCCCTGTTGACACCCAATTTTGTCCCGAAATTTTCTTAAAATTGCGATACTTATAATTAATATTAAAAGTGAAAATTAAATAAAATAATAATAATAGTAAGAAAATCAAGTGACATTTTTAATCAAAGTGCCTAATTTTAAAATGCATGACCCCAATTTCTACCCACCCCGCGCAACCCCTTCACTTCCTAACTAAATCCAAAAGAAGGCTAATTTCGCGCTTAAACCTAAATCCTGGCATATCTATGTAAAGCTTTCATATAACACACATTACACCCATCAGAGGACCAATATCACTCCCTTACCCAATTCAGTTTCCTCTTCCCCTGACCCGCGACCTAGTTACCCGTTTTCTCTCAAGCTCGACCCGCGATTGATTTCAACTTCGAATCCAGCCAATTTCGTGTACTCGCTGGTCCCCCCCGCGACCCCACTTCAAAACCCAGCTGTGGATATAGTACAATCAAGGATTGTATCACAGTCGTCCATTTCAAAAGCGAGAATTCATCTTAGCCGTAGATCGATCTCAACGGCTTTTTCCCTTTGAGATAAGGATGTGTATGGTACGATCCTTGAAGGATTTGACCAAAGACACCCTTATCTTAGAGGTAAAAGGTCGAAATTAGATCCAAGTTTTGGAATATTTTCGAGCAATCTGAAACCCTAGCCTAGCAGGTATATATATGCTTATTTGTTCAGTTCATTGAGGGGGAGGGGGGGAAGGGGAGGAGTTCATTTTTAGAGGGGCAGCAGCAGCATACATACATGGGCATAATACTTTCTTAGTATGAATCTTTTAAAATACACATGGCATAATTGTTTCTATTCGGGGATTAAAGAAAAATATTGTTTTTCGAGTATATTGTCGCTTTGTTATACTGGTCGTCGACCTTGCTCGCGTCGCTCTTGTTCGAGTCGTTTTCTTTGGCTCATCGTTTTAGTTCACTGCCTTGCACAAGGTCAGTGACTTCTTATTTTCTTATATATTTTCAGTTTTATAATGTGAATTTGCTCAGCTTGATTTTAACTCAAGATATGTCAGCATGTATAAAAATGGAGAACACAGTCTATAGAAAACACTAGAATCTTAAAAAAGGGTGTTATTGTTTGGATCTTGATATCTGCTTGATTTTCAGTTATGTTTTCCTGTTTGATTTAAATTAAAAGTTGTTCCTTTCAGTTCTTATCTTATTTCTGAAATGCGGCAGTAGTTGGTTCTGTTTTTGTCTATGAGGGAGTAGAAGATGTCAATGGTGGTTCTGTGAGATTAAGTGTAGGGTTGTTCCTGGTTTCTATTTCAGTCTGTAGAGGTTTTGTTAGGCCTGTGAGCATGTGAGAGGGTCTGCTATGTTTGTTATGGTGAAAGGAAGGTGGTGAGGGGCTGCCTTGGGTGCCAGTTCATCATTTGTATGTGTAGGATATGGTATTGAGGTTCTGGTTGCTTGGGGTGATGGTGTAGGTTGTTCTCAGGCAGTTTCAAGGTTGTTTCTGGTGGAGCAGGTTTCTTAGTTTGTTTCTGGGCAGTAAAGAGGCTTCTCAAGGTTCCCTGTTTTGTTTGAAATTTCTAAGGGGGTTAAATAGGGTGTCCTGGTATGTTGGCTTGGTCCTGGAGGTATAAGATGTTTTGCAGGTTGTTTAAAAGGAAGTTTAGGGCTGTTTAGGTGTGTGGATGTTGTCTCAGCTATTGCAAATGTGTGTAGAGTTGTTTGTAGGTCAGTAGGTTAGATTGGAATTCCTGGAAGTTGAAAGGTGAATATCAGTAGGTGTCTAGAGGAGGTTCAGGTTGCGTTAGTCTGGTATTCAAGTAGTTTGAGTTGTTTTGCAGCTATGGTTTGGGTTCTGATGGTAGTATAGGATGTCTCAAGTGGGTTCTTTGTAGTTCAGTGGTGGCTTTTGTGGGCTTGTAATCTATGTAGTTCTAGGAATGTTTAGGAGTAGTCTGTGAGCTGGTGAATTCAAGGAGGGAGTTAGATGAGGCTGCAGTGTCTATCCTAGTCTGCATGTAACAGCCCAAGCCCGCTAGTGATATTGTCCGCTTTGGGCCTAGGCCCGCACGGCTTTAAAATGCGTCACTAGGGTCTAAGGCATGTATACTTAAATACCCAGCATCTCTCCTGTGTTATGCCGATGTGGGACACTTGACCCTTAGCTGGGATGTTACATACACCCCCTCTTATGGACTCAGCGTCCTCGCTGAGGTTTGCCCCGCGTACCGGGATTTTCCTAGACTCACCACGGAGGTTTGTCCCGCATACCGGGATTCGCCTAGACTCAGCCCTGAACATTGACCCACATCGACAAGGCTGACACGGAGTGGCTCTGATACCATTTGTAACAGCCCAAGCCCGCTAGTGATACTGTCCGCTTTGGACCTAGGCCCGCACGGCTTTAAAACGCGTCACTAGGGTCTTAGGGCAGTTAACTTATATACCCAGGAACACTCCTGTGTTATGCCGATATGGGACACTTAACCCTTAGCTGGGGTGTTACATATACCCCCTCTTATGGACTCAGCGTCCTCGCTGAGGTTTGCCCAACGTACCGGGATTCGCCTAGACTCACCACGGAGGTCACAAAGGCGATAAGACTACAGGCTAGGACTCTCCCTCACATCCTCAGTTGTTGGTGATACCAGATGGTATCAGAGCCACTATGTGTCAGCCTTGTTGATGTGGGTCAAAGTTCATGGATGAGTCTAGGCGAATACCGGTACGCGGGGCAAACCTCCGTGGTGAGTCTAGGCGAATCCCGGTACGTGGGGCAAACCTCAGCGAGGACGCTGAGTCCATAAGAGGGGGTATATGTAACACCCCAGCTAAGGGTTAAGTGTCCCATATCGGCATAACACAGGAGTGTTCCTGGGTATATAAGTTAACTGCCCTAAGACCCTAGTGACGCGTTTTAAAGCCGTGCGGGCCTAGGTCCAAAGCGGACAGTATCACTAGCGGGCTTGGGCTGTTACACTGCAGGTGCTTCAGGCAATGTGAGGAGAGGTGGTATTAGTCAGTGAAGCATTTCCAGGTCATAGAGAGAGTTTGGTGAGACTGTTCTTGAGTCTTATATCCTCCTGGGTTTGAAATTTTCTCTCTTTTCTCTTAAAAAGTTTTAACCTTTTGCTTTGACTGATAAACTCAGAACCATTTTTATATAAGTTTATCCTTGAATGCTATAAGTGTATTAGTTTGGTCATATTATTGCTCATCAGCTATGCAGTTAGCCTCTTTGCTTTCTTGAACAAGCATGTTAATTAGCTCTCTATTAAAAGGTCACTCTCGTTTAAATGCAGCTTAGCTATGCCTGATCTTCCCTAAGATCTCTTTGATTAATTCTATGTAATACTTTTAGAGTGACAATATTTGTAAGTTAGATATTTACTTAACGTCTTAAGATGTTTCTAACAAGTCTAAGATTATGTTTCTTTTGCTTTTTTCCACTTCTATTTTTAAGAGATTGAATTTCATTCTAATCTGTTTCCTTTTGTCTTTGCGTGACATGAACCTTGGGAACGAGTTGCTAAACTCAAAATTGGGATGGCTTGCATTTGGAAGTTACTTGAACCGCTCCGCATTTTCGGGACTTGATATCCCCGAAAATGTAAGATCAAAATGAGTGAATGAAAAGCCTTGTGAAATACAGGGCTCGAGTTGGGTTCGCTATCCCGGGTTCTACCTTCTAAAACTCCTTCTCTCCTGTCCCCTTTAGAAAGCATGTTTTAGGCCTTCGTAAACTGAATTAGAACCTTGTATGATTAGAAGCCTGGTAGGTTAGCCGCTTTAATTGAATTGTTATCTTATTGTTTGTCTAAGATTGTTTATAAATTGCATATCCCGTCTCTTTGGGACTCGCCAGTTAATTTAAGATAGTAGAAATCTTTAGTTAATTATCAAGTGCAAAAGAAATAAATAAATTTAATTAAAATTATACCTATTTATTCATTATTTATATTTAGTCAATTATTTATCCATTTATTAATTTATTTATTTATTCATTCATTAAATTAATTAAGTGGAATTTATTATTAATTTATTTGCTTAATTTAATTAATCATTTATTTGCCTAATCAATTATAATTATTTATTTACTTATTTGCTTATATATTTATTTATTAATTAAATTAATCAAGTGGTGTTTATTCATTAATTAATTATTTAATTGTTTAATCAATTATAATTATTTATTTATCTATTTATTTAGTCAATGATTATTGTTCATCCCTTGTTTAATGGAAACCATATAAATGTTTATTTATCTAATTAAGTCATTTATCTATTTATTTATCTAATTAATTAATTAATTAATTAATTATTACTCTTTATCTAATCATTTATTAATTTATTTATTTACTTAATTTTATTTTATTTAGCCCTCATTTATTTAATTAATCAATCAACCATTATCTCCTTATTCATTTAATTAATCTTAAGTTTTGTTCAAGTATTGTCATAAATCAAATTTATCTTCTTTATATTATTCATTATCTATTTATTTTATTTAAAATTTATCCTAAATCAAATTTCAAGTAAAATTCGTGAAAATCGCCGGATTAACCGCTTTTAGCGGATTTTCGAAAGTGCTTCCATAAGGGACCTTCTTTCGGATTTAATAGAACTACTTACCTAAGAATCTCTGATTTTAATTTAATTTTATTTAATTAAAGAATAAATTGCACTCATTAGTTAACCTTAGGTTCCTAATAATCCTTAAATTAGGTGGCGACTCCAAAGAAAGCCCTTTGGAGTCCCATTTTGTTGAAATATACCCGAAACCTATCTTTTCTTAAAGAAAGGGTAATTTTTGGGGTTCAACAGCCCCGCAGCAGCACTTGATCTTTTATCTCTGTCAACAATTTTTCCAGATAACTTGAAGTGCCGCCTTGCGGGCAGTACTCGTGAAGTGTTGTCTACCAAGACCATTTTGCTAAACCATTCTTAAGTGGGGATAAAAAACCATAACCAAGGATAAGAGAGTATATATAGTGAAATTTATTGCACTTTTACCACTATTGTTTGGTTTCAGGCCACTTTTTTCTTGGTTGTGCAAAAGAAGTCACTTTTTGGAACTTCAGTCTTTATGGGTATGGAGTTCAACTTCAGCCCACAAGGACAAGTTTACACATTGTATGCTTAAAAGTTTAGCCCTTGTGAGCTGAAGTTGAACTTCATACATGAAGTTATGAAGTTCAGCCCACAAAGATTGAAGTTCAAAAAGGTAGAAAAAAACTAAATATTTTGACAAAATGGCCCCAACGGTAAAGGCGAGCCAAAAAACGACTATTCGTGCACTTTCCCCAAAAAATGTCATTTGTGTCAACAAATTATACAAATTAATATTGAGAAACTTCATTACATTTTTGTGTTCATCAATTGACCTTTTCAATTAATTAAAAAAAAATCATTGTTACTTATATGGTCATGTAATAGTAATGCAGTCAATCTCATTTTCAGTATTTAAATTTTGTAGTTTAATTTCAAATCTTTGATAGTAAAATTTCTTACCTAATATCTTAGAACTTTGAATTAAACTACTTAAATCTTATTATATGTCAAAAAAAATTTGACAATCAAAACTAAGATAGTATACTCAAACAAATAGATAATGTTTTGTAAATCTTAAAGAAATTTTACCAATATAAATTAAATATTACTAATATCAAGGTTTTGCAGCCTTAGAGAAATTTTTTTAGTAACCTTACTGTTGTTTGTGGGAAAATATTTTAGACCATATTATTCAATAATTATACATATTATAATATCAATACTAATGAGATAGCATAAAATTTTAGATAAACAATTAATATAGTTGATATCATTGCGAGATTTATAATCATATTATTATAGAAGTAGGAATCTCTAAAGTAAAAAGTGACAGACGGAAATATCCCTAAAAAATTTAATAACTATAGTACTTTCCAAAATAAATAATAATTTGTAATATATTTTAATGGTGATAAATAATTCAATGGTATCTTTTGAACTATCAATTTAGTTTTCATGCACTAAATGATACAATGAAGAAAAACTACAAAGAAACATATGAATTGAAGATTTTTCATCACTAGTATTAGATAAGCATGTTTAGAAATTTAAAGTTGGTACTGGAATTTGCATAGTATCTAACTATCTATGATATGTATCAAAATTTTTCATTCAAAATTAACCTTTTAAATTCCTATATGTTATTTAAGTAGTAATAGATGCATGAATATCGGATCCACAAGTTAATTTAAAAGGCAACAAAGAATTTGTGAAGTAAATTGTATAAAAGGCAATGAAAATTCTGCCAAAATCTTGCCTCATTGGCAGACTTCCAAGTCCAAAATATGTTATCTAATTACCACTTCCTCATCTTGTTCCTACAAGTGCTACGCCATTTGGCAGTTTTATATGAGTGACTCATTCTCACATATCATCTCCAAAGTTTAGGTTCTCAACCTTGAGAATCAAATCAAAGCTACCAACTGTTTGTTTGCTTTTTTCTTATTTTGTTGTTGTTGTTGTTGTTTTTTCTTTAAGGCGGTAATTTTCCTTAGTAATATATTTCTTATTGTTCCCACTCAGAGTAGCTCAATTGTAAATGAATAAATTATAACATATCTGTACATTAACGAGCCATTGCATCGTATTTTCCCGATAAACTCTTGAAGAGTTGCTCCTGGAGTTTTATAATCAACAACATCATTTGCCACTTTTAGCATGGGGCTCCATAGGAAACAATAACATTTATATTCCCCATGTTCAACATTGAACAACATAGTGACCTACTCTGTACTTTTTGCATTTTAGACTTGAGTTGCTATATTTACATGTTTTTATTTAGTAACTCAAGCTTATTTTTTAATAATAGTAATATGACTTTTCAAAATTTTGAACTCATTTTGAGAATACATGCGCGCTGTGCATGTCCAAATAATAAATTTTGAAATATTAAATCGTTTTAAAATTAGTGGTGAACCTATAGTATTAAAATCCTAGATTCGCCCCTGGCTTTGGATGCCCTGTTCCTTTGACAACGAAATGTCATTGGCATCGTTCTGACTAGTTACATTGATCTTTTTAGACTATTTTTAGTATAAGTGATCTACTGAAGAGGTTTAGCCCTGGTTGGGGCTAGAGATTTAAGGAATGACAATTGGAAAACATACAAATTTTGCAATGAGAAATGTTTTATTATAGTTGTGAGTTTTGGGGCTCTATTGTGTTGGTTGGCTCCCAAAGTTGAAACTATCTAGAGCAATTCTGCATTTAGTTTTTGATCTGGGAAGACTTATTTTGAGTTTTTATTTTATAATTTGAAGAAAGAAGTGACTCTTAAAACATGAGTTTATTGTACCAAAGAATTAAGCAAAAACTAAAAATGAAGAATAGGTTAAAGTCACATTACTCATATTTGCTTTTGTTACTTAACCTCTCATGTCTCAAATTCTGAAAAAGTCCCTTTCGTTCAATATGGCAGACATATCAGCAAATTTGTTTGACTGTACTTATGATGTGAAGAAATCGGTAGAATAAGGGAAACTTTGGCCCTATACTTGGATGGCAAGGATATATTTGACGTCTTTATGAAACATATGGTATATTTAATCTAAATCGAATAGTTCGAGGGCATTTTTAACTCTTTTTCCGTTCAATGTATGTGCAACAAATGTCTCAAGAGGAACACATTGCTGATAAATTGCTTGCAAAGTTGCCCTGTTGTATAAGTGAGATCTTGGAAAGATTATAAACAGTGGTTCTATTTGTTATTCTCAAATTAAAATAGGTCACTACGTTAAACAAAAGAAAATCGATCGAGACCATTTATACAAGAAATTATCGTAATATTGGTTTCATAACGTCAAATCACTTGTAATATTTCACCTGAAAAGTTAACCAAGCCATTAGTTTCACTTTAACTATATGATCAAGTCGTGCTTTATCATGATCTTAATAAAGTGATATATAGTAACTAATACGTTTGAATTGCAAAATGACTATCTTTAGAATGATTCAATACGAAGTACAGTGAGTCACAAATTTAAAGTGTTGACATGAGTGTGTTTAGTATATGCAAAAAAATATTTTTCAAATTTTCCATGTTTAATTGACTTAAAAATTTTGAAAATATTTTTCAATGTCAATTCATTGTATCATCTATACACCAAATACACCACCTCACCCTCTACCCGCTCCCCCACCCCCATCCCATCACCCATTCCCCGCTACCCCCCCACCCCTACCCCTCACCAACACCATATCTCACCACTTATTAGATGATTAAGAATTTATTTTAGTATTTGACAATCAAATACCCAAAAATAAAATATAAAAACTTATTATTTTTCAAGAGAACGTTTTTTAGAATTTTCTTTTTCATAACACACCCTATGTAGAGTGATAAAATAAAGTTTAGAAAAAACAATATATGCATTAACTTAATTCGGTACAAAAACATCATATATCCAGTTAGCTAAATTCCCCTCCCCCCACACATCAAACCCTGCAAAAACTTGTGCATCAGATCAAGCTTCTCTTTTACACTGCAACCTTACAAAAACAGATTTAATACTGACAATTTGCTTACTTGCTCTACTGCTACCACTTCTCTTTGTAAGTTCTCTCTTTTTATCTTTACTTTCACATCACTAAATAGTCAATTGGGTTACCAACTAAACTCTAATTTATCATAAAAATGCAATCTTTTTTGCATTTATTATCTGGGTTTGTTTTAGCTGAGGGTCTGTCTGAAACCACGGTGAGGTTTGTGTACAACTCACCCTCCCTAGATCCCACTTGTGGGATCATAATGGTGGTGTTGTATTATCTTTGTTGAGTATTTATATTTTCGAGATAAAGTTCACACTTTTAAGCAAGATTGCTAGTGAAATTTAATACTTGGGTCTACTTGTTGTTTGATTAAGGATCTCCCTAAGCCTCAATCAATTGTTTGATGAATTTATCATGCTGACTTGAGTTGAGCTTAAATGGAACAACATGATCAGGGAGGATTCGTATAGGCGACCTGAACTTGTTTGGGATCGAGGCACAATTGTTGTTAGTTTGAAATATATTGTCAGTACTTGTTTAGTGGATCTTTCATACATATACATGGTTTGAGCTAAAACCATGGGATTCGGATAAACCCATAGCTTGTATACTACATACGACCGTGTTTGGCCATTTTTGCTAAAATGATTACTATAAGGTTAATGAAAGTGATGTACTTTAGGAGTACAACCCATCAAAGCTAGCTATTGAAAAGGGAACGGCAAAAGATTATAGAAATCCCATATTAGAACCAATACTTCTGATCTGGGATCGATGAGCAACATCCTGCAATTATGATGTTGATTCAAAATCTGTTTTAGGTCATTTCACTAAAACAACTACAAGAACTACACCATAGTCTCAAACAAGTTGGTGTCGGCTATATGAAACCTCACTAGCCATGTTTATGTTAAATTGTTAGAAGGAAATACATTTCTTTATTATCAATGTTAGCAAAGTTGATTTAGAAGGAAAGGAAGTAAAAAGGAAAATCTTGTAATGTAATTGATGCACGTCAGGTGTTTGAACCTTGTTGCAAACAAAAGTCTGGTATTTGAGTAGAGAAGGGTAAAGGGGCGGGCTATTATCCACCAAGCTTCGAACCATGTGGCGCTGGACCTCGGGTGTTTCTCGGTTATTTAATAAAAGAATTTGATATGTGAATTGCTGTTTTTGCTGTTGGTACTTCTTTTGCTTGCTGTATTAGAATTTGGATGACTGTTGCTGCAATTTGGGGGATCACCTTTTGTCAGTTTCTGAATAATGCCTACTCAAAAGTAAAAGTGATAAGAAAATTAGAGAGGTTTTGTATAGTCTCGAGGTCTTTTTCTCTATTTCTTATCTTGAGTATTTAGGGTATAATAAGAAAACAGTAGTTTTTTGAACAGTTCAGACTTTTTGAATCCTTTGTTGAAAGTTGAAACTCATTGTCCTATTGACAAGGGGTTTGAATTGTTCCAGCTAAATTTCAGCTCAGTTATAGGGTGATCAACATACAAGATACGTAGGATCATAATTACCACTTCTTTTTTTTTTTTTTTTTTTTTTTTTTGAGTCAGGTGAACTTGAGTTGTGACTTGCGAGAAACTCATTCATGCTTGAAACAAGCAAAGTCAGTCTTGGATAGCTCTATATTGGACCTTGTTTAGTTGCTCTATTGTTGAATAGCTCTAAAGTCCTAATGCGTGACACTACTCTTCTTGAGTTGCTCTGATTCACAATCAAGTTTTATTTTCCTAGCTTTTCCAGGGCCTACTTCTTGTATTATTGAGAAGCAGAGACCATTTGTCTGCATTATATTAATGCTATTGTACGTGGAAGTTGGATTCTAGACTACATCATTCAAGGACATACTTTTATATCTTTGGAACATAATATCTTGCCTTTTGTATCAAAAACCTACACTTCAATATAATCAATGACCCATAATGCAGCTTTCTATGTACTCCTTTCTACCGTTATAGCGACCGTTTGAGTTAGTGTGCTTATTGTTCTTTGTGCATGTCCACATATTTTACCCATGGTCCCTCATATGTGCTGAAAAGATCCATCTACTAATGTGATTATTAGTGATATTCAAATTGGGAAGCATGAGTTTCTAATGAGGATTTACATGGTCATTTATGCTAAGATACGTCTGTTTTTTCCTTCTTAATATGCGGACCCTTGTTGCTATCATAGTTTTTTATCTGTTGATTTGAATTACATGTAAGATTAAATTATTATGTTGTTCCCACGAATATGAAAAGTTAACCTAAGTTGTCAGCTAAACCTCCATGGTGGCAGAGAATGTAAGACTTCCTATAATTGGACTTAATGTTGATTAAAAATACACTTTATTCACTTTTCTGGAATTCTAGGTCATTTGACTACATCCACAGATATAAAAAGTGGATACCTCATCAATTTTAAATATCATATGAATATTGACAATGAAGGAACTCATCCAACTTTTTTTTTTTGAAAAGGTTGAAGGAACTCATCCAACTTAATATGATGAAATCTTTCCTATAAATGTAATCAAAATTCTAGCACGATGAGGAAACATCTGGAAGAGCGTTGTCAATATGTATCAACATTGATCCATTATGTAATTGGGGGGTAGAAACAGATCTTCTATTTGGAGAGAGGGGCTCCATATGCCACCCCTGTTTGGGCCTGGGTTCTACATCAAAAGTTACTTGCTAGGCATGTGATATACGTTCATTTAAATTAGCACACCCCAATTACCATATGGGCTTTCTGTTTCATGGCCAACTGCCTAAGCACACATGATAGTTTATTTGTATAGAAACTGAAAGTATGGTCTCTGATCAAGAAGCTGGGTTCATATTAAATTATGGGTTGCAATATTTAACTTTCCCTTGCCGCCTTGCAGCTTTGGTGTACTTGCAAAAACTTAACTTGCAATGTGTGAGTTAGGCACACGTCATGGTTAGAATCTTGACACTAACAAATATCTCAAGAATGTCTCGTCTATTAGAAAAAAAGAAAACTTTCCCTTAACAAAGCTACCTGAGTTCAACATTATGAAGTAAATTGATTTCAAATGAGATGATTCAAGTTAAAGAAATTAGAAGTATTATTCAAATCCTGATTTGGGCACTACCTCTAGATATAGACATTCTCAGTCTTATATCTAGCAATAATCACCACACTACACCACATATACGGCATGATCAACATATAACTACCCCAATTAGTTTTGATTTGGTGGGGTTTACATTAAAACAATGCATGCGGTCGGTTATGTTACGTTCTGGGGTGATAGAAAAAAGCACCCATGGTTTTCCTTCCGTTTCCAGTATTATCATTTTCAGTTAGCTAGGAAAGGATCCAAAAATTTGAATTTTTTGAAATCTAGGGATTGAAATTAATCTGTGCCCTACTGTGCTTTTAGAGACTTAGTTGGAGTAATTTATCTCTATACTAGTAAAAGAAGCCCTGGTACCGTTGAGACGTTGAGTAACCCATCTTGATCTCTCTTTAGTCCTAACTTGTTTGGTTATTATTCATAAATATTTGTTCCTTGAATTGCCCCTATGTTGTATCTTTGGCTTGAAAGATTAACGAATTATGTCAGTCTTTTCATTTCTTCAGTCTCCTGCTTTTTAGCCATTACATTTGTTGACCATCCTTGTTAAAAAAACATTTGTTGACCATCATTCTTTCTTTTTATTTGAAAATGTTCTCAATTTGAATGTCACATATTGTTCTGGCTCAATGTACAAGTACAACAGGTAAAGGACGGCCATATAACCTCCCAGCTGCACCTTTGTATCAAACCTTTCGGTGCCACTTTCCTCTTTGCTAGTGCTCTGTTGAGCTCTGCGATTGTTTTGGCCATCTTCTCTTTCTTGCATAGGTCAGTAAAATCTTGTGTGTTTTTTTCTCCAGTTGGGTGTATATTGTGATGTTGGAAGCTAAAAATTCTCATAATTGCTTGTTAGCATTGATATGAAACATCTTTGCACATAAAGTTTCCAGTAATCATTTCTCTGGGTCCATGTAAATTTGCAGTATTTTAAAGTATAAGTTCTTTACAATCAAGTTTTCATAGATTGATGCTATGTAATTAGTTTGTATCTGCCACCCAACGGTGAGTGGTTCTAGCTTCCACAACTCCCCCCACCCTTCCCCCCTTCAATATGACGGCTGGTTTGGTTTGTTCAATGTTGATTTTTTGATGTACTCTAGTGATATTATTTGCTATGAAGAAGATAGCTTACATGGTCCATTTTATTTTGCCTACCTAGCATAAGCATGTTGAATGGGTGTGATGCGGGAATATGCATTCTTTTTATTCTTGAAACTAAAATGTACTAAAAATTAGTGTTCTCACATTAGATCGCTTACTATATACACATCCTCAGGTCCTTGTAATATAGAATGATTGATGTATTAATTGCTTGAATTTGAATAGCATATCGGCTACTTCCTGTTTTCTCTTTCGTACAATGTTAGTATTGTTTGGCTATAATTTTGAAGGTCTGTTGCTAATCAAATACTAGACGGGAGTAAGTGCGTAGCTGTAGTTCGATGAGCCAGCGGTTGAAATATGATGGATACTCTTATATATTTTCTCACTAAATTCGAGAAAAAGCTCGCATATGATGTGGTATTGCGGTTCGTTGTTCTGGATGCATCGACCCTGATCCACAGAATATTTTTGATTGTCCAGATCATAGATCTTTCCTCAGGGCCGAGGTATCTTGAGGCCACATAATCTTGTCTCTAAACCTTTTAGCACCCAAAATATATATGAACATGAAAGCAGAACGAGAAATAAAGAAAATTCATATGATGATAACTGCATAGGTTAAGACTTGTCTTAGAAAAATTCATATGATGATAACTGCATAAGTTAAGACTTGTCTTTTTCTATGACGAGAGTGACGTATGAAGGGGAAAAAGGAGAAATTCGGGGAAAAGGCATAACCAATATTTTTTGATTATTGGTTAACTTTGTGCCTGGGTTAACGATTTACTCGTTTAATGAATGAAGTAAAGGAAGTCTGAAAAATAACGAAGTTTGAGGTTCTATCTCTTGCTACTATTCGTCAAAGCGTTTTAAATAGAACTCAACCTTTCCTAACCAACTAAGGAGGTGAGAGATATTTTGATGTCTGTCTTGCTGAGGGCCCTATATGATATGAAAGATTCTTCATGTGTTCCTTTGTTTAACATTTGCAATTTTGGAGTGATAAATACTAGTGTATTTCTACAAACCCTTTATGACACTACATGTCAAACAAGAAAGTCCAATTGACTGGTTCATAAGGTCCAATCTGCAAATTTCTAGTATTATATAGAAACGTCATAGTGGTCGTCCGAGGGCAAACTGGTAATTTCACACGTCACAGCGGAAAACTATCTCATTCTACGTGTCTCACAAGCCAATGGTCTCTTTCATCTTTTCCTAGGCTTTGTAGTTTTCTAGAGAACTTGTAGATTCAAGTATCTGGACTTGCTTCTCTTTCATCCTTCCTTTCTGCTAAGTTTGATTTCTCTCTTTTGGTTGAAATTAACCCACGAGGTTCGCTCTATTTCTGGTTCCGGTAAATATTTTTCCCTCCTCATATTTTCGATAATTGGAGTATAATTTGGTGGATCATGAATGTGTTACTTTTTCTATTTTGACCTATCTAACATATTACTATCTCGGTGTCATCCTCAACAGAGCAGTAAAGAATTGAGTTCGTTTGGTGCTAGCCTGCGCTGCTACAGCTATTGGGTGATTTTATTCCCCGCTTGATTCTTTCATTTTTCGCTATTTGTTCTACAGACCTTGGATTTTGCATTAAAGTTGGTGGAATTACTAACACACAATTTATTTTGCATTAAATTTTGTGGAAATACTAACACATAATTTTGGCCGCAAACACGGGATATATGAGCATTCTTTTGATTGTGTATGCCGATATAATTAAATAATTTGTTTCTTTTAATAATCGTCCAGGGGCAATCTGGTCATTTTGATCAACATTGCTAACTCCACCTATTCTAGAACATCCGGCTCTTAAATTTCTCGTCCTCACACTTGCACTCTCAAAGAATTCTCTATCAAATAGCTCTTCATCAAATATTTGTTTGGTGTTTCAACTTCAGACTAAGTTATTGTCATCTTCTATTTGTTCGTTTCACCAAATGAATCCATAAGCATATTGGGATTCAATTTCAAAATGTCCGTGCCTAAATCTTTCAACAAAAGCAATATTTAACACCTCCTTGCCATCTTTGTGGTACGATTTTTCTCGAATTTATTTTTAACCTTCATCGTTTTCTTGATTTTTTAATGTTTTGGTTAATTTTGTCTAAACACTTTTGGTATGGGTCCTTTCTCTAGCTTCCGTTAATTCCTTATGTCTAGATTTGTCTGAGGGAATCAATAGAATGCCTAAACCATTAATCTTATGGTTTGAGGATAAGTTTGTATCCTTGACTATGAACTCCCAGGAGTTTGGAGGGTTCAAGTCGAACAAAATAGGCATACCATAGGCTGTCCAAATGCGCACACATTAGGTGCTCGATGAAATGCCTGTTGAACGTTTGAGCTGTTATAGCAAATTCTGAATAGCTAATCAATAATATTATGATGTGAGGGTGTAATTGTAAGTGCGGGGTGCTTGGTCGAGGGGTTGGAATTCTGATTGAGCGAGCTTGTCTCCATCATTTTTATGGTATATATTGCCAACGTAAATAATTATTCTTAATTTCAGGACCTCACAATCATATTCAAAAGTATTTGCAATTAAAAGATAATACCTTCTGTCACTGTTTACTTATGTACATATCCATTTATACTTCTCCATTTAAGTTTTTGAGTCGAAATCAGGGTGCAGATACACTTTGATGATTTGACAAGTTTGATTGTCGTAGACTTAGCACCCAACAGTATCTCTGCTTTTCAATTGTTATTGTCTTACACTAAGTTTTTATTCTTCGAGCCATGGTGTATATATAATTATTAAGTCAATTTGGTTGTTCCTCTTGAAGATTGAATTTTTTGTACATGCTTTTCCTTCCAACAATGCAGGTAGCGAAGCAGAAACAAGGATGTTGAATATTTAAAAGTGCTGTCAACTACAACCACTTAACTCAATTATCTTACTTCTACTATTTCTGTTCTTTACTCTGGATAAAGCTCCTATACATCCTCTCCTGATACCAACAACGACGAGGTAATATTTTTATTTTATTTTAGGTTTTTCTGTTTAATTGTTTAACTTTGTTTCCGAAGTTATGTACGGAGTACCTATTAATTTATTATAATGTATCTTTTTGACTGTTTGGGGTTGATAACCTTCATGGTAAGCTAGAAAGAGCTATATATATGTATATAGCAATTACCTTTAGCTAATAAATATGCGAAATCTATCGGTTTGATTGAAGAAAGTATAGCCATATAGTAGAGGTGCAACTCATTTGATCGAATATGTGTGTTATGCTTGTGTTAGTATATAGGAATCAAAGTGAGGGGAACAACACCGCTAAGTAATTAAGTTTTAGTAGCTTCAATTGGATATTCAGTTTAGCTTGACTACTTGAGGGTTGTTCGTTGATTGTACTGTAAGAAACAATCTGGATTTACAATAGTTTATCAACTTTTGGATCTTTGAGACCTCTATGTCTCTTCTGTTAGTATTCTGCTTTCACATGGCTTATATTAGATATTGATTGGGTTCATATAACTCATTTTTCTTTCGGTAAGAATATAACTCTTCTTTTCTCATATGATTTTAAAGATTATAGGAGTGTAGTGTTTCTTAAAGTTGTGAGACTGCCTTCAATGATAGGGAAGACATACCATCTAGCAATAGTACATGGTCAGATGTCCTCTACAATGGGATGATTCAAAAAGGAATTAGAAAATGAATATTGTTAGCTTCCAAAAATTATTGTTCTACATCTGCTAAATTTCAATTTACTACTTTTTGCCTATACACTTTAGCAGAAAGTATTAAGAGTATTCTAAAGGCATGCTAATTTTCAATCTAGTATCTATCTAGGAGCTACATTAAAGCAAACATGTATGTATCATGTAAAACCATTTAAAAGGCATGTTAACCAACTAATTCAGTTTACTTGCTCCTACACTTTTGTTATGAAGGTATCAACATTTTTTGTTGAAACTCCTAGAAAGGGAGATTACCACGTATCAGGATTACGTCATGTTTTATCAACACTATGTGCCAATGGCACATATGTGCATAGACTACCCTGATGGGTGAAAAGAATATCCCACATGGGAATCACGCTATGTAAAATAAGACATCCACAGTTATAAACTTGGAAAACATTGTCTCCACCGAGTAGTAAATAGTATGAAGCACTTAGCATCCAATGCTCTATCTATTTGGTTCCATAGATTTGCTGGTATGCTTTGATATCTTTTTTCTTCATTTTCATGTCAAGCAAGTAATGAATTATTCCAGTTTTTACGATATTGGGCATGCATAAAGTAACTAAAATGAAAATTATATGCTTGCTTGATACAATAAATGGTGGTTACTTCCTGGACTGATTTGGTTTGATCTGTTCATTCATTTATTACTCGACTAACTCATTCTTTGTGATTTATAAACGAAAAATTTCATAGAATCTCATGGTTTGCATGATCAAATTATCTATAACGAAAAAACAAGCTAAAAATGAATGTATGACCATGTGTAGAAGGACATGTCAGCTGAGTCTCTTTGCTTCTACTCTTCCTCCCTACTACTAATTCTTATTTATAGGTTTTTCCTAATTAATAGGGACTAATTCTTATTTATAGTCTTTTCCTAATTAATAGGGATACTTCAGCAACCAACACTATTGAATACTCTTTACTGGTGTCGACTCTTTTGCCGAAAACTGCGAGAAAGGAGCTTACCCAATAGATTCATCGCTTGTGCTTTTATGTGCAGTCAGCGCATATGTAGATAAGATTATTCTTATAAGTGGAAAAATATGTCAGGACTATGCAGTGTAAATAACACCAATTCATCCAAAAGTAAATGGTCTGTTAACTTATGTACAATTTGGAAATCATTGTACCAAATTAAATTATTAAGTAATAAAATCATTAAGCGTGGATTGCTGTTTATATCTGCTCTCACAGACTTGCTTACTTTAGTTTTTCTTTGTACATTTTCATGTTAAAGCAAATGTAATCGCATGAGATGTCTTGGCTTTAACGACACTGGGCCCGTGCTGTGCGCGGGCCAATACTCATCTAGTTAGTATATTAGAAGAGCCATCATGGTCGATCGAGGGCAAAACTGTCATTTCACAATTAAGTAATTCTATTTAATTTTATGTTGCTATTTCCTAAACTGTCATTCCCTAGAAGTTTCTTTTCTTACCGTGCTCTCTGGATAATTCCGTGTACTCACTCTTCTATTGCTCCTCTTTCGTCCTCTTCCTCTCGCTGGATCTCTTTGTCCTACTCCTCAATGGAAACTGAGCATGCAAGGGTTATTCTTCTTTATGTATGATTGTGTATTCTTTGCCTAAATTTATGCACCTTTTTGTTTGCTTTGGTAGATCTGAAAAACTATTTAATTTCAGCTCAACAACGTCCACTTGAATTGTTGAGTTCAGTAGATGTATGGATGCAGAAAATTGAAAACTTATGATAGACTTATAACGTCTCTTTTGGCTTTGATTCGATATTCTGTTATGGGGCTTCCTTCACAATGGATTGATACAAGCTTGAACTAATCTTAGTTTCTTATGCATTATACATTATTAATATACTTCTGTTGAATATTTCAGATTTCTTCTCCCTAAAGTGCTCTATTGCAAGTGCTTTATCCTTCTTACTATGGTCTATCTAAATGTCAGTTATTCGTCTTTGCAGTGATGTTACGTCTTCATTACTGGTTTTACAAGTCGAAGGCACATAAATGATCCTCTATTTACTTAATACTTGAAAATCCCTTGCTTCTCTTTTTAACTTCATTGGAGAGGTTACTTCCATGTTATCACATTGAACAATTCGTTTTTGTTTTGTGAGATCTTTTGTACCTAAAGAAGTGAACCAAATTCAGTAGTTTAAGGCATCCCCCAGAATACACACCATTCTAAACAGAATCCCAAGCAATAAAACTTGAGTGGCCTTCTATTAGATAATGTAACATATGCTGAATGTGAAGAATCTAAGACTCAAATTGTCAATGTATTAGGCTCTATTTTGTTCCACTTAAGGTAGAAAATATAGTATTGGCTTAATGAATGCATAATCTGCTTATTTTGTTTTCTAATGTTTTCTGCAAGTTGCTCTTTATTTTGCAAGTGAGGGTATGTTCACCTGTCTTCTAATTTGTTCTTCTATAATCTGAACATACCCCAAATGTGTGCATTTTATTTAAAACTGAACATGAGGTGTCAACATTTCTCTTGCTTCATGGCTGGCTATGATATGGTTTGAGCAATCAATATAGCTCGGATTCACATGATATGCTCGACTTTCTAATGACTAGAAGAAATGTAGAATTTGAACTTTTGTAGGCGAGCTGGGTGGTTGAAAATTATTTTTATATTACGTACATAACTAAATCAAGTTTAGATAGCACCTATGTAGTCTGATCTTTCTTTGTGCATATCACTCTTTAATTCTTTTGAAGTGATTGTAAAAGTTCATTTTTCTTTAAATGCCAAATAATCGATTTGTCTGAGCTAGATGACAGAGCTAATAGCACGAACAGACGTGCTATCTTTTTATTCTCTCCCCAATTACAGATCGACACAGCTTAATAGATGATAGGATAAATTTATGTATGATGAATTGCCGATGCCAGATACAGGAGAAGCCAGCATATAAGGAGGGCAATTTAGTGTTGTATTTTGTCAGTATTATTGATTCCTCTCCTTAGTCCTTACCTAACACGCTAGACATGTATTGTACTACCAAGCTAGAGAATTCAAAATTTAGTTTTGCTACTCATAATTAGCAAAGTTTTGATTTTCAACTTACCAACGGTCACGAGCTAAGGGTAAGGTCTCTGTGATCTCATTCTCCCTAGATTCCACTTGTGGGATCATATTGGAATTGTTGTTGTCGTTGTAACTTATTAATAGTGTTTTAGCTCCTTTATATATATTTTTTTGATACATCTGTTAAAATACTTCAGTAAATGTTGGGCCCGTGCTGAGCACGGGCTATACATGTCTAGTATTATTTCTAATGGTTGAAGCATGGCCATTCATTAGCTATTAGAGAAGCATCAAATATTTATCACCCTGCAATGAAATATTTTATTCCATCTGAAGCAAATTATTCTTCATCAATTCTATTTTATTTTCACAGGTTGGTAGCACTATGTCAGGAGTCGTCAATAAGTTCTTTATCACATCTTTGTGTATGTGGGCAGCTCCCATTGCAATTTTATATGCCTTTAACCACAACTTAATTCCTGGTAAGCTTTCCCTAATTTTTCCTATTCAGAATTTTAGTTTATAATAAATTATGTTTAAGATTTTGGGCTATTATACATGCCAGGAGCCATCCTTAATTTGGTGTTCCTTGGTCTTAAATAACCGGCATGATTTCTTCTAATTAAATTACTAATTATCCTACACGACTTTGCCTTTCTTTTCATTGTAATGCCTGAGAACCTTGCCTGCTTTTTTTTCTGCTTTTACATTTGATCACAGTGTTATTTAGTTGGTTTTTACCTTCCGTTAATGGACCATAAGGAAGTGGCAGAGTTGTGTGATATTCTATGTTCTGCAGTGTGGTCTTGTTGCTTAAAATGATAAATTGCCTCATCAGTTGACATTTCCTCTGGGTCATGAGTCCCTCTTCATGCTTTCCAGTGTCCAAACTACAATTATTATGTGTTGGCCTAACAACATGTTCTATCATTTGAATTAATGGGAATTTGGTTTGAGGGGAGAGTAGTCATCTTGTAGTGCTGACTCTATTTGGTTGCATTCGTCTGAGCTCTGCTTGTGAATGAGAGAGGTTGGTCATGGTGAATTTTGAACCCTCTCTCTCTCTGTGTGTGTGTGTGTTTTTTTTTTTCTCTGGTGCAACAGATGAAGAAAGTTTTGCTGGCTAGGAGTTGTAGGTTTGGTAGAACACTCTCAAATGTCCCCCATGCTTATTATGTGTAAAATAGAACAGCTGAAAATTGATGTAATCCAATACTTCAGTAATTTTTACAGAACTTGGATAGAGTGGAAAATGATGAACTATAGCAGGTACTTATGATGGATTTGTGACCAGTTTGCCTCCTGGCGCAGCCAAGTGTAGCTGTGCCGAGCTTCTAGGACACATATCCGGGTGATTACCCAATCAATGCTTACTGATTCCTGCTCTGTCTAGTAACGTTTTCCCATACAAGAAATACAATAAAATGTCATCTGATGAATAGTTTTAGGTTTGGTTCGAGTTATGAGAATTTGATATCACCTATATTTACTGCTATGGTCATATTCCCCTAATGCACATTTCAAAGATCTGGTGACTTTTTTTTTGCTCGCTGCATTAACATTACCATTTTTTTTTTTTCATTTTTAACTAAAAATTCTTATATCTTCATTTGATAACACAGTTATTATGTTTTTCTGTGCTGGTGTTTTCCCCCTTGCAGTCAGATGGATTACGATTCTACAGACTACACTAACCATTGTCTATCTGGAACAGGTGTAACCGATATGTCTCCCCATTCTATGACATTAGTGAGCGGGTTCGTTGCAGTCATATCAGTCAATGTGGTTATTGCGTTTTATATTTGTCTGGCAATGAGAGAACCCTCTGATAAACATGAGCCTGATCCTAAATTCCTAGCAGAGGCCAAAGCTAGCGTAAAGCAGTTAGGGCAAAACCAAGAAGGGGAGTCATCAGACTCTCGAACGAAGCAAGAGTAAACAAAGGATAAAAAGTAGGACATTGATGTTCTTGAAGGCATTGAACATGCCAATGTCACAATTGGGATAGAAAGATTTTGAAATTACTCGATGAGTACTATTAGGTTTGACTGGGATGTGATATTTAAATCTTTGGATCGTTGCATGTACTAGCTGGAAAAGAACTAACTTGCTGTTATGATTTTGTCTGAGTACTTAATAGTATAAAATTTCAGTTTCTTGCTTGCAAACATAAATCCTAATTATCAAGTTTGAATTGGAATACTGTATGTAATTGGATTTGGCGGACATGCATGGTTATTGGAATATCCTTTTATATAGATCTTTTAGAAAACATGCTTGTGTGCGTTTACAAACCGTCAAAATGTTGAGCCAAACCTGGCGCTCTTAGTCCTTTCTGCACGAGCAAAAATCATACAAAGCGAACTCCTGTCTCAAAGGCGAAAATAATTTATGCCCATAGTTATTCCTGATGGCAACAAATCTCATTATTTAAAGAATTTTTTTATCGAGGCTAAATGTTCAAGACCATTCCTTATGTAGGTAATCCTTAAAATCACCCATTTGTATTGGTATTACTTTGACACAACCACGTAGACATATGACAAGGACTCGTCCAACGTAGGTTAATGCACGGATGGTCGCACAAGTCTTCGTTGATTCATGTCCATATGACACCATTCGAGAGCAAGATTCGTGAAGTATCTGAGAGGTTTGGATCAGACTTTCCGCATCCGTAACTGTCCACGTCGCGTATTGAATGTACTACCAGAACGTATGCCCCCACGACCAGATGTGGGGGATGTGGCCTCATAAATGCGGGGAGTCAGGTCAACTTGTAATCACTATAAATACTCCCCTTACCCCATTTGTAAAGGCATCACAAATATTAGCCCTAATTTCTAATTCTGAGCCACCCCTTCTCTTTCCCCTCACACACACACACACACACACACACACACACACACACACTCTCTCTCTCTCTCTCTCTCTCCCCCCTTTCTTTCCCTTATGATTTAGGGTTCTTCATCGAGGTTAGTTTCTCTATTCTTCTTATTTAAGTTTTATTTTTTTCTTTATTGATTTTTATAAATAATTCAATTTTTGCTTCCCTAAATCGTTAATTTTTGTTGTTAATCGGTACCTTTTGTTTAATATTGTCGAATATCTTATGAAATTACATTAATTACGTAGTTGATGTGAATTTTTAGCAAAGTATTGGTGTTGCATTTTGTTTTCTTTTCATAATAATTTTTTTCTTGATTCGTTAGATTTTATTTTTAATCAGTAATATTCGTTTTATGTTGTTGAATCTGTTATATGAAATTATATTATATACGTAGTTGATGTGAATTTTTAGCAAAGTATTGGTGTTGTATTTTATTTTTTTTATTATAGAAACTGTTGCCCTGACAACAGTTGAGATTATATTCAATTATAAGTTTTGTTGGCTGTTACATTTTTTTATTTTTCCTATTCTTGTAGAAACACTTGCCTACAGGGCAACAGTTAATATAGCATTCAAACATAAGTTGTGTTTGTAGGGAAAGTGTTGTCTGTCAGGGTGTGCTTGCTTACTGTTTAGTAGTAGGTATTAACTTTTTTAATTTTCTTTCTTTTTGTGACGTTGACATTTAATTTGATGGTTGTATTGGGAAAGTTGTTGCCTATTAAGTTTAAGTTAATTATGGTATGATATTGTATTTGTTGATTCTATTTTTTATTTTATTTGTTTTTTGCATTCACCCTTCGTTAAATCTTGTGCAGGTATGGTGGTGGTGCTCATGTGCTTAAGTTTGTTGACTCAATAATGCATGACAATGATGTTTTCAAGATGAAGTGGGCGCAGTTGAAAGATTATCGTTTTGATTGGGCGCTAATCTGTGGAGTCATTCAAGGTCCAAGTCAATGGTAGATATGGTACTCATCCTGAGAAGATAGGCGATTGATTACCATGGACGTAATTCCTTTTTTTTTTTTTTTTTTTTTTAATAAAGTAGTGCTTGGAAAGTCTTTCTCTGTTGTATAAAAGTGATGAGGATGACTGAGTTTTTAATGTAAATGCTTGTCTTTTTAGTTGACGCGATTGAATCGTTTATGTGTAAACATGCTTATAATGTAAATGCTTTGGGATTTGTAAAGTTTGATTGTATTTAGTATTGAATGTACATTTTCCTGTAAGTATTTTATGTGTGTCGTGGCTTATTTTTTAATGTTTGCTTGTGTTTTGTTAACTTATGATATTGTAAAGGCAGTAACTCAATGCAAGTGGCTTGTGGAATTTAGTGAGGGATAAGGGGTGAAGTGTTGGCCATGTAGCATTATTTCAAGTGTATTAGCTTTGGAAATTTGGGTAATGGGTGGAGGCCAAATGCTGCATATTAATGGATCTGATGTAAGCAAAGTGCTGCCTGTCAGGCGTCCACTTAAGCCAATTGGCTGTGAGGTTTTGGTAAGGCTTTGTAGGCAACCGTTGCCTATTTGTTAACACTTAAAACTAAATACAATGGTATAGGAGAGTTAATGAAGTAATGAAGCTAAGACATATTGAATGCCTTGCTTGTGTTATTAGTGTTTATTTGTATATTTTATTCTTATTATATAAGGGCAACAACTCAAGACAATTGGCTTATGGAATTTGATGTCGGGTGAAGGTCAAGTGCTGTCTAGGCAGCATTTTGAGGGAATTGGCGGCTGAGGGAATTTGGTAAGTGGTGGGGGTCAACTGTTGCCTAGGAAGCATTTCAAGGGTATTGGTTTTGATAATTTAGTGAGAGGGTGGAGGCCAATGGTTGCCTAGGAAGCATCTTACTGGAATTGGCTAAGGAATTTGGTGAGCAAGGGAGGCCAAGTGTTGCCTGGGTAGCAACTCAAAGCAATTGCATGTGAGAAATTGATAAGAGTTGGCGGAAAACTGTTGCCTATTTACCAACACTAGCAGACAAGCACAATGATAGAGGGTTTAAGAAAGAAACGAAGCCAAGACATATTGAATCAAAATACAATAAGACAAAGGCAAACAAATTGTTTTTTAAAATGTGCTTCACAATATCTTTAAAAAAAAAAACATAATGACATGACAAAATAACACTAATTTAGTGAAGTCAATGGAGTAGATTCGTCAATGATAGGTCCGTCATCGTCATTTATACGTCGCGTAAGCATCACCTCTCTGTTTTGCTTGAGTACTTTATGGACATTGTGATTCGAATTTCAAATTCTGCATCTAATTTTTTATTTTGTCATCCAGACTTGCTATGTTTAAAATAGCGCTCTATATTCCGTTGTAAGAGATGAAGATGCAATTTGTTGCTACTCAAATGCTACACGCAATGAAATGGAAACATGAATTTAGAGTTTGGTTAATACATTAACAAGATAAAGCAAACATCAATTTTCCTTTGTTAAGTGTTATGCATAAGCGGTGGAGGTCGACTAGCAACAAGTTGTAGAACTTGTTTATACCTTTTTAATTAAAGTGTTGGCCTTCGGCCACAGCTTGTAGGGAAATTCCCCTACACAAGTTATATCAGGTGCATGTAAAGATTTTCCAGCACAACTAAAGTGCTGCATATTAGGCATCACATATAGAGATTCTTCTACATGTTGTTTTGCACCAAACCTCCAAGTGCTGCCCACAAGGCAACACTTGAAAAGACACCTACTATGCATTCAAAACTGCTGCTTATTAGGCAGCACATGTAGAGCTACTCTACATGTGCTATTTTTAATCGAACCTCCAAGTGTTGCCCACAGAAGTTGGATTTGTTCTTTGATAGAAGCCATTTCTCTTTGTTGTTGCTGGAAAAAGTGGAAAAGCGATGTTCCTGGTGGTCAGGAAGGATTTTGACTAACTCATTACGAGGTATTTGTCTAGGAATTTGGGTAAGAACTCAATTGTGATGGGGTGCTTGGTAATGATTGTGGTAAGCCGGCTATACCATAGACACAAGAGTTTATCCTACTAAAGCTAAAGTGCTGCATATAAGGCAAAACATGTAGAGTTTATCTACAAGCAATTGTTTGCAGTACAACTGTAAGTGCTGCCCACAAGACAGTGAGTGCATTACAAACAAATTCTTATGGAACAGATCGTAAAAAGCATTTCCTGTTAGTGACAATTTACAGATATCATCTGCAAGTTGTTTCAAGTTAATTTAGGGCAAAACAATGAAGTTGCAACTAAATAAGAGTAATCGCAATTTCTATTTGCAAATTCCGCAGCAAATACAAATTCAAACTAATACAATTTTTTTGTAGCAATTAAAATTCAATAGGACATTAATTGTTGGTTATCTAGCAGTAGTTTACTAGTTTTCAATCATTATCATCAAAATTCACAATTCACCATAGCTAATTTGTTAGTATACAAAAACTAAACAAATTCTACAAATTTAAGATGTAATTATGCAAAATTTAATTTAAAAACTACGTATAATTAATGAAATATTGAAGAAATTACCTTTGAACCTTCTTTTTTCTCGAAATTTTGGATTCTTAGGGTTTGAAGCTGTTGCAAAGCTTTTTTTTCTTTTTCTTGAGGGGACATAAACTGCAAAATTGTAAAGGAAGGGAAAGAGAAAGTCGAGTCTTTTTATTATTTGTTAAGGGGTAGTTTCGTCCTGAAAGGTTCCACTTAAGTTAAGCAAGGTTATTCTTGCTAAACCACACTTAGTGAGGTCAATTAGGCAAACCATTGTCTTAAGTGTCATAGTTCCGTAATTTATCCGACACAACCACGAAGACAATTGACAATGAATCATCCAACAGAGGGTTAATGCATGGATGGTCGCACAAGGAAGTCTTCGTTAATTCATGTCCATATGACACCGTTCGAGAGCAAGATTCGTGAAGTATCTGAGAGGTTTGGATCAGACTTTCTGCATCCGTAACTGCCCACGTCGCGTATTGAATGCACTACTAGAACGTATGCCCCACGATCAGATGTGGGTGATGTGGCCTCATAAATGCGGGGAGTCAGGTCAGCTTGTAGTCACTATAAATACTCCCTTTACCCCATTTGTAAAGGCATCACAAATTTATGCCAAAACTTTGTCAAATTGTAACCTCAGTATTGAAGCAATAATATTGTTTTTGTGTTCTCGTCCATTATATGTTTTGATCCATTTTCTTACATATTCGCAAGCCGTTTCTTTGATATGACTGATTGCTTGTAATCCTTAAAGTACAATTCAATTGTAACCTAAAAAATTGCATTTAGGCTATACAATTTGGCGCTCACCGTGGGGCTCAAGCAATTGAGATTATTCCAAGGTTATGATGCTACAACCAGTTTTGTTTGTCCTTGCTTGTGAATATGGTTGATGTCCTGTTGGGACCCTTGCCAACGTAGTTAATCTGGAATTAGAAGACGTTTTACGCCCCATTGGGACTTACGTTGATGGAGTCAATCCAAGGGCTAGAAAAAAGACCGCTGATGATGCTTAGTCTGTTCATTCCCAGAACGATCAACCCTTGCAACCGGACTAAAGGAATTGAGGAGGAGCAAACGAGTTGGGATCTAGTTCTTGGCATGTCTTCCTCAATGATTTCGTGATTATCAGCGTGAAACTATGGCGGAGCAAAATAGGCGGATAGAGGCGCAAAATCAATTCTTCGCTGAACATGTGAGAGTAAATGAGCGAGTGAGCAACACACTGCAAACTCTTTTCGAGAGTCTTAGAGTTCCAGTCACACCACTCGTAATTCCAACTGAAGGCACTCCGACATTGGTTCCTCAGGGAGCAGAGATGGGGGGACCTTCGAATGAAATTGGATCTGGGCAGCTGTAATAGCTGATATCGAAGGAGTGGTACCACAAAGCGTCCCGATGGACTAATCGAAAAATTGGAAGAAAGAATTCGAACTGAAATTTGAGGAATGGATGGAGCAGGTTCTTGGAGCACCACAATCTATCAAGCTTATAGACATCAAGAAGTGCAAGCAATAAGCAATGCTAGAAGCTGCTCCGGCACCTATCCTAAAGAAGTTCAAATTGCCAACATTAAAGAAATATGACAGCACATCAGACTCCATTGATTACATCACCGAGAATATTGCAATAGTAAGGAGCAATATCCTAGCCGACTTGGAGTTGGAATCGGTACTGCTAAAAAAAACCAGAGAGACGTTGGATAAAAGAGCTCTGACGTGGTATATGCATCTACCCGAGAAATCTATTCGTTTGATGAATTGGCTGATCTGTTCATCAAAGCCCACATAGGGGCCCAAAAGATTCAAAAGATAAAAGAAGATATCTTGTAAGTCAAACAGAGGTTGAGGGAACCCATCCGAGACTTTTTGGACTGGTTTCAAGGGGAACAGATACTCATACCGATCATGGATGATGGCTTGGAGATTATGTATTTCACCAACAATCTGAATGAGGATAATTCAGAGAAATGTGAGGAATTAAAGAAAAACCTACTCAAATGGCCATCTATAATTTGGGATGATGTGCACACGAGGGCCAGTTCTAAAATTAGAGTTCAAGAAGGAGAAAATGACTTCAAGTTGAAGCTCCAGGCACAACAGCCGTACCAAGTCATCGAGGCAGAATGAGTTGCCACGGAGGAACTTAAGGTCTCGATATGAGTCATATGACACTTCTACACAACCCGTGAGTCAGAAATTGGATACTAGGGACAACAAAAATTCTACACGGAGAGACAATGCCGAGTCGTCATTGGTTTAAGAGCCAAGTTTTCCCCAAATCTCTGAGTATAAATTTCAACGTTTATAGTTTAGAGTTGGTGAACGCTTTCAAAGGAATGATGGATAATGGGGTGAGGCTCCCAAAATACATAAGAACTGATCCGAATAAAAGGGATCATAATTTATGGTGCGATTTTCATGAAGACCATGACCACCTTACCGAGGACTGCAAAGCTTTACGATATGAAGTGGCTCACTTGTTGAAGAAAGGAATGTTAAAAGAGTTCTTAACGAACAAAGGGAAGCAACCTTCGAAAAGAACAGAGGTGGGGGACAGCTGCCAAGACCTTCGTCTTCCAAAAGAATAGTGAATGTGATTTCTAGAAGGTCGAAAATCAATGGGATTACTTTTACTTCGGCGAAGAATGTCGCTAAGGTTTCGGTGATTCACGAAAGAAAAAAAGCCACGATGGCGGCTCGAAAGGAGAAATTATGTTCGAGGATGAGGATGCTGATGTGAAGATGTTTCCCCTTTATACGCATTGATAATCAAGTTGCGGATCCACGACTTAGATATCAGACGAGTGTTGGTGGATGCTGGCAGCTCTGTAAATATTATCCAGTATGGAGCTGTGAAGCAAATATGGTTGAAGGATGAGATCATCCCATATTCAACGGTGCTTACAGGTTTCAACAACTCAATAGAGAAAACTCTCAGTGAGATTACGCTCACCATTTTTGCTGAGGGAGTTTCTAAAGAAACTGTTTTTTAAGTCATGCCTGGAGACATGGCTTACAATGTCATTCTTGGGCATTCGTGGATTCACGCCATGGAAGTGGTGCCTTCAACTCTACACCAAGTGATCAACTTCCCGACCCCATGGGGAGTTAGAGGCATCCGAGGGGAGAAGAAGTTTGCAAGAGGGTGCTACTCAATAGCGCTCAAAAGTAGAGTCGTCTCGGCTGGACCGTCTCACGTCGCTCGAGGTCTTCAAGTAAATTAGTTCTGACAGTTGGAACAGAACCAAAGAAATAGCTGTAAGATAAAATACCAACCTATATACAAGAGCCCAGGAAGCAGAAGACAGAAGAATCAATGATTGAGGAGTTGGATGTAGTTACATTATCAGTAGAGTTTCCAGAAAGGAAAGTGTTTGCCAGTTCAGAGTTAGACCCTAAGTCTAGGAGGAGTATAATTGATTTCTTGAAGTCCAACATAGATTGTTTTGCTTGATCTCACGCTGATATGGCTAGGATTGACTCGGAGATCACCACTCATAAGTTGAACGTGAATCCTCACTTCCCTCCGGTGAAGCAGAAGAAGAGACCAAATGCAGACATCAAGAAAAAAGTGATTGAAATAAAGTGACTAAGTTGATAGATAATGATTTCATTCATGAATTTAAGTACCCAAAATGGCTCGCTAAATTTATTGTTGTTCCCAAGAAAAATGGGAAGTGGCGAATGTGCATAGATTATACGGATTTGAATAAGGCATGCCCCAAAGGTTTATTCCCACTGCCACAAATTGATAGTTTGATTAATTCAAAAACTTGGCATAAACTATTGAGTTTCTTGGATGCATACTCCGGGTACAATCAGATCTTGATAAAGCCTAAAGATCAAGAAAAAACTTCTTGCATCATTAATTGGGGAACTTGTTTACAAGGTGATGCCATTTGGTCTAAAAAATACGGGTGCTACGTATCAAAGGTTGGTGTGCCGAAAGTTCAAGAAGTACATTGGGAAGTCGTTGGAGGTTTATAGCGACGATATGCTAGTAAAATCAGTGCATGCCGTGGAATACCTGAGCTATCTAAGGGAAAATATTGCAATGCTCCGATAGTATAACATGAAATTAATCCCATAAAAATGCCCCTTTGGAGTGGGATCTGATAAGAGTAATGCCATAGAAAGGTTACCAAATTTTCTCACGAGAATAAAGTAGGTGCAACACTTAACTGGCCATGTTGGGGCTTTGAGTAGGTTCATTTCGAGATCATCAGAGCGATGTAATAAGTTCTTCTCTATATTAAAAAAGAATACAAGTTTTGAATGGACAATAGAGTGTTAGCAAGCGCTAGCAGATTTGAAGCACTACTTGACGAACGCTCCGTTGCTTGCCAAAAAATATGGGAAAATGTTGTTGGTCTACCTCGTCGTGTTAGAAGTGACAATTAGTACAATACTGGTCCGAGAGGAGGAAGGGAAACAACATCCGATTTACTATGTGAGTAAGTCGTTGCTTGATGCCAGGACCAGATACCCGGACTTAGAGAAGTTGACACTTGCATTGATTGTTTTTTGCCCGGAAGTTACAACCTTATTTTTAGTGCCATCCTATAGCCATTGTTACCCCCTTCCCGTTGAGAAGTATACTGCATAAACTTGAACTCTCCGGAAGGTTGGCAAGATGGGCCATTGAGCTAAGTGAGTATGACATAACATATCAGCCTCAAACGACTATTAAATCTCAAGTCTTGGTTGATTTCATAGCAGATTTTATTGCTAAAATACTCCCAAAAGTGGAGAAGGAAGAAATGTTAGCAAAGGGCCTGATATCAAGAATATGGACGCTTTACACGGATGAAGCTTCCAATGTAGAAGGTTCCAAACTTGGGCTTATTTGGTGGCCCCAACGGGTGAAAGGATACAACACTCTATAAAGCTTCATCCCGTAACAAATAATGAAGCTGAATACAAGACTGTGGTCACGAGTCTGGAACATGCTAAGGAATTGCAGCTAGAAAAGATTGAGTTGAAAAGTAATTCCCAGTTGGTGGTGAATCAAACATTAGGGGACTTTATAGCTCGACAGTCCCAGATGCAACAACTTCTCATCAAGGTGCACGAACTGTTGTCTCAATTTCAAGAGTGGAAAATCAAGAAAATTCCATGGGAAGAGATTGGGGAAGCAAATACGTTGGCCAGTCTAGGTTCTACTACCGACCTAACTAAACTGGGGAGAGTTTAATTATTCATCTTTTTAGTTTTGCGATCGATCGAGTGAAAAATGATATAAACTCAGTGCACCTCACCTGGGATTGGCGCACTATGTTTATCTTATATCTAGAATCAATGACTTTTCCAAATGAAAAAAAAGAAGCACGGAAGCTCAGTATCCAAGTCGTTCAATATTGTTTTATTCGCGAATAGTTACATAGAAAGCTGCACAGTGGCCCGTTGGCCAAATGCTTGGGTTTGGGGCAAATAGAGTATGTCATGAGAGAAGTGCATGAAGGGGAATGCGGAAATAACTCTGGAGGCAAGTCCCTCGCCCGGAAGCTGCTCAGAGTGGGGTACTTTTGGCCAAAGATAGGAGGGGAATAATATGATCCTAACTTCTAAGAATAGAAAACGAGTAACCAAACAATAAAATCAACAACATAAAGTAAAGGATAGAAGGAAATAGAGAAATGGATAAAAGATAGAAATGAATCAAATCCCTTAATTGCAAGTAAATTAGAACAATACAAATAAATTTTAATACCCTAATTTAGACGAATGCAATCAAAGACTAATATCCGAGAGGGAAGAGACTTGAACTCAAGAAATGGATCTCTCACACAAGAGAATCCAAGAGAGATCCAAGAAGAGGAAAAAGGATTAAACCCATACACAAACTCTCACAAGAGTATTCTCAATCATCCAAAAGCTAACTGATGAATAAACCCTAGAATTAGGCTATTTATAGTAGCTAGTTAATTACAAGGATAAATAGACTAAAAATTCCCTAATGATGATTCTTCCAAGTTGCCAGGATGTCCTTCATTGCGATCGTGCCTTGGGTGTCGCGATCGCGCCTTGTGAGCTGAAGCTTCTTCGCGATAGCGTTCAGCATCTCGCGATCGCATTGGAGTGCATTTCTTTTGCGCGCTCGCGCCTGTTGCCTCGCGATCGGGTGGACACAGATTCCAGTGAGCTATCAGTTGCTTGTTTGACCAATCCTTTGACTTAATTCGTGACTTTCAAGCCCTCTTAAAGCATTCCAAGCTTCGGATATTGAGAATGAACCCTCCATGGCTTTGGGTACTAATCCGGATCGCATCATTCCTTCATTCTTTAAAGGAATTCATCCTCGAATTTGTACGTTGCAAAACCATAACGTGCATAAGTACCAACTCAATAACTTTCCAAGCACTACATAACAAAGAGAATGGAACAAAACTCACACAACTCATGCTCAAAGTGCACACTCTTATGATATAGCAAAATATCAAAATCAACCATAAAGAATATTTTTCCAATTCCAACATCAAAGACTTGGCTATAAAAGCAACAACACGCAAGCTCATTCACAAAAAATCTTCATTTTTAGGCTTATTCAACTCATGCCAAGCCTCCATTGATAATTTATCACTCTTAACATTAGAGGCTCTCGCAAAATCTACTTTAAATGTATGCTCAACACTAGGAATAGAGTAAGTAAAGAAATTGACACTAAAGCTAGCATCTATCAATTTACCACCACTATCCTAGTGTCTCCCTCCTTTAAGGAACACTCCTCATTTTTGGAGGACTTCCCAACATTAGACAAGTTTTTAACAAATATTTTGGGAGTTAGCTTGCTAACATCCACACAATTAGTATCATCAAGCAAGACACAAGAGTTATTTTCGCAAGTTATGCACTCCTTAAGCTTTGACTTATCATTTTCATCAAGCACAAACAAGTCCAAAATAAAGGTATAACTCAAGGAAACATCATCAAGTGTACCCTCATAATCAAGCTCTCTTTCAAGTGCACACTCACTTAACAACTCATAACAAGATTCGTCAATGTTAATCACAAAGGAAGATAATTCAATGTCATCCAAAGAAAATTCATCAACTATTTCAGTTCCCTCAAGCAAGTGCACACTTTCCATTTCAAAACCACTTTCAACTTGGCACAAACCACCACACAATCAAGAATGTTATTAAATGTTATCACATCAAGATCAAGCATTTCATTTTCACATTTATCAAACGAAGGTGGAGTGTAAAACTAAAAATCATTTTATTCAAGTTCACCCATTTGCACATCACTAGTATGGAACAATTCGCACACAAAAAGCATCAATTTTCCTTTCACAAGTGTGCTCAACTAGTGCATGCTCACAACTCTCATTTTAACCATTAGCATTACAAGATAAAGAATCATTAATTCCACAAAAATTAAAGCTATCAACCATACTCAAGTCTCTATCAAACTCACCTAATGATGCAAGAGTTAAGGTTAGCTTTGTTACATTGTAGCACATCTAAAAATTATTCTTTACCTTGGCTTTTCAAATGTAAGTTTACTTGTTCATTTAGAGGCTTCATCTTGGTCTCCTCTTTTTCTTCCAAGCAAGGAACCACTTCCAAGGAAGGATTCCCCAATGTAGCATCTCCAAAAGTACCTTCAAAATGCACAAGACAACTAGAGATAAAAGAAAGTTTAGAATTGTTAGAATAAGAAAAATCCTCACCCTCACTCTTTTGTTTTACCTCTTTCTTTTCTCTCATTTCATTTTCAAGCTCTTCTCTCTTTTCTTGTGACAACGCACTCACTTCACTCACTCCAAGCTCTCTTTTTTTCTCTCTTGAGTTGTCACTGGTCACTCCCTTACTGCTCTCAATCTTTTTCTCTCAAGTTCATTTGGATTAGAACATGTGCCAAGAATCCCTTTGGAAGGGGTAAGGGTACTCTTGACCTCAACTTTCAATTAATCTCCTTGAGAACCTTCATCCAATCTTTGCCTCACCCTTTTTTCCTTTGTCTTTCTTGCCACTTCTAGCATTCTCAAATAAAATTCTTTGACTTTCATTGAAGGAGTGGCGTTAAGAAAAAATTTTTGGTCCCGTAAAGTGAGAGTATGTTTTTCCAACTTCTCAATATACTTGGCATTTCTAGCAAGCTTCCATGGTTTTCCCAACAAAAAGTGACAACTTTTTATGGGCATCACATCACATAGTACTTTATCATGATAATTGCAAATTTTGAACTTTACCCACACTTGTTGTGTAATGACCAGAAACCCATCTCCACTCAACCAAGGCACCTATAGGAAAAGAGATGACTACAAGTTTCCAACTTTAATTGCTCAACCAAAGAAACACTTGCAATATTAGTACGACTCTTATAATCAATGATCATAGCACAAACGCGCTCTCCAACCTTAAAAATTATGTGGAAGAAGTTCTTTCTTTCATCCAAAAATTGTTCCACGCAAACTTCATCACACTCATGGTTGTCTACAAAATGATTCCGTTTAAACATAGTTCTCAAATCATTGTTAGTCCAAGATAAATCACTTGTAGCACATGTAGCACCTTTTCTCACTCTAGGCCTCAAGTTGCCTTTCACATAAGAATTAGAGACATTAAACCTTTTAGCATAATTAGAAGATGTAGACTCTTTTTTTCTCATGGAATAGTTACCACTTCTTCTCAAACCAATAGAAAGACCACTACTACTCTCTTGTTTATTTTTAGGAACACAAAGAAGGGATGCAAATGAACAATCTCTATAATAAGCTTTGTTATTTTCCAAGAGACACCACTGAAGGACCAGTTCCTTCTATGTGTTCATTTACTTATTAATTGCGGAATTAAGTTAAACAAGAGTAAATGAACACTGATTATAGCGTGGAAAAACCCCTTGAACTCGGGATCAAAAAATCACGGCCTACTCTCTCAAGTAGGATTTCAACTTCACTATTTGAAAGATTCACTTGGTTACATGACTTCTCTCTTACTAACTTAGGACTAACTCTAATCCTATAGTGACCCCTTTCACAATCAGTGAAGTTCCTCCAAGTAACAAGACTTGAATGACACGTACTATTACAGAACTTCTGTGAAACCAAATAGTACAACTTGATATATCTTACTACAGTTGAACAAGACTGAACTTTGACAATACTCAATCTAAGGAACAGGTTCTTCACTTAGTTCCCTATAGATTAATGACTGCTCAAATACAATTTCGACTCAACAATGCTATATTCTCTTTTTCTCTCTGTATTTGTGCGTTCTCCAACAGCTGAAATGCTCCTCGATTTATAGCTTTGAAATCTAAGGAGTCTTGAGTAATTAGAACTCTAAAGCCTCCACGAGTTTGAGTCCTAATTGAACTCCTTGCTTATCTTCAAACCTTATCCTAATCTTATGCAATATTTTCTTATCACGTACAAATCTGCATGAGTATAGAGATAAACATTAGATAATAGGATATTAATGATTTTTCACTTTTAATTGATTTTGCAATATTATTTATTCAGCTGCCGTGATCCAAAGGAACAAGTCCTTAGATCTGTTCCTTCATCATCAGTCAAAACTTCGAGCTTATTCAAGCTAACATTTTCTCCCTTTTTGATGATGACAAACACGTAGACTTTGCTGCATATCCTTAATGTCCCGAACCACAATTTTCAACTTTAAAAGTCAAATTAACAGAAATCAATTTTATGCTCCCGAACCATAAACTTCGATAATTTCAACAGCTGAAATGCTCCTCGATTTATAGCTCTGAAATCTAAGGAGTCTTGAGTAATTAGAACTCTAAAGCCTCCACGAGTTTGAGTCCTAATTGAACTCCTTGCTTATCTTCAAACCTTATCCTAATCTTATGCAATCTTTTCTTATCACGTACGAATCTGCATGAGTATCAAGATAAACATTAGATAATAGGATAATAATTAATTTTCCCGTTTAATTAATTTTGCAATATTATTTATTCAGCTGCCGTGATCCAAAGGAACAAGTTCTTAGATCTGTTCCTTCATCTTCAGTCAAAACTTCGAGCTTATTCAAACTAACATTTTCTCCCTTTATGATGATGACTAACACGTAGACTTTGCTGCATATCCTTAATGTCCTTAAAAGTCAAATTAGCAGAAATGATAAGACCCAAATCGAGCAACCATCCAAAAGCACCATCCAAGGCCAAGGAAGAGCACTTCAAGGTCATACATTGGGACGCCATGGAAAGAAGAGCAACCGAGAAACATTTCGAAGTGTTTCGAGAAGTTTCAGCAAGAGGCGGACCGCCTAGGAATGGAGGCGGACCGCCTAGCAGATGCTAGCTCTCAGGACTTTGAGAGGCGGACCAAGGAGGCGGAGCGCCTCAGTGTGTGGGGCGGAGCGCCTCAGGCTGGGCGCCTCCCCCTGTGCAAGTTTGACCGGGTTTTGACTTTAAGTTGCTATGTAATTCCTAGTATGCCCCTACGTGGCTTATGACTTTAGAACTTATTTAAGGGTACTTTGGGCTTTTCATTGATGTCTAGGAAAGGCCTATAAATACTCCATAGCTTAGCATTATTCCTTAGTTTAGCTAGTATGATGAATGATTGATTGTCAATGACAATGTTCAAGAGTGGATTCTCTTTGAATGAAAACCCTTTGAGACGGTTTGAGTTTACTAGTGGATTCTAGTTGAACCCCAAACCACCCCGATCATTCTATTTGCGAGTCCCAGGTACGGCTCGAGGGTAGTTGCATAGCGTAGGTGGTCCTTGACATCCACCCGGGGTGTATCGGAACTAGTTCTCCGGTGCTACTTGGGTCTTTGTTCGAGCCTCGTCTCGTTTTCTATCTTTTTTATCTTTTTCTGCGTTTTGATTCTTATCATCTTGGTATCAGAGCAAGGCTCGGGTTTTGTTTCTACAAACCCCTGACCCTTGATTCTTCGTGCCTAGGTCGATTCCTATCTTTAGTTTCTTGTTTGTTGTTATTGAAAGAAGAAAATTACAAAAAAATTGAAAAATTGAAAAATTGAAAAATCTAAAAATTTGGTGTATCTTGTTGGTTTGGATGATTTATGATATGGGTGTTATAGATTCTTGATTGTGGATGAATTCCCGTTACTTGGGTACCAAAATTGTTGGATTTGGTGGAGTTTGAAAAATTGAAACCCCAATTGCCCTTAAACCCTTGATGAACTTGTTCTTGATGAATTTTGGCTTGATTCTTGGGTTGGATTGATGTTGGATTGAAAACTTGATATTGGGGATTGATCTTCATTGAAACACAAACGATTCGGTACCAATTTTGTGGGATTTGGACCTATATAACACCTACTTTAATGAATCACAATCCATTTTGAAACCCTTTGATAAACCCTTGTGTTCTTGAAGAGGATGAACATAGTGAATTCGTTGTTTTCGATTGGGGTTTGTTAAAAATCATTGGAGTTTGATCTTTGTGGGTAAAACAACATTTGGGTACCTTTGCATTGCTAAAACAACGTGTGGATTGTTGGATTTTTGGGTGTTAAAGTCGAAAAACACGTTGTTGAACTGTGCTGAAAGTTGCAGGAGGCGGAGCGCCTCAATTTGGAGGCGGAGCGCCTCATCTCTGTGAGCTCTCTGGATTTCCTGAGGTGGAGTGCCTCCCCTGAAGAGGCGGAGCGCCTCCCCCTGTAGGTTTGCCCAGGGCGGACCGCTCACTTCCTGAGGCGGGGCGCCTACTTCCTGAAGCTTGGGAATTGGGTAGAAACTTCTAGGATTTCTTGTTTTGTTGCTTGCATTGCTTCCGGTTAGTGCTATTAGAGTATAATCCTACTCGATTAGTGCTAATTACTTTGAGCTATTAGGATCATCGTGCCTTAGAAAGGAGACTAGAATTCAAAGAAGATCCGTAGTATCTTTTGATTCAAGTCCTCAATTAAAGTGCCTATCGTCCAATCGAGTCCCATTAACTCCACTCACCCCGGAGTGCATTTGGACTTGATAAGTTGAGTGATTGAGTTGTGGTTCGTTGGTCAACTACTTGAAGCTTTTAGACTCAAACTTGTATGAAATATCCATCCCCCACTAAACACGAGCGAGCCGAGTGAAACAATTGTAAGGGAGCGGGTGAGGTGTTTTGCTAACGTTTGTTGCTTTTTGTAGGTACCATGGCAAACGATGGGGATGATCCTATGAAGAACATTATGGCCACCATTATGGCTAAATTGGAGGATATCTCATTGAGACTTGAAACCGTCGAGAGGAATCAAGTTGAGACCGGAGAGAGGAGGACCCCGAGCGTCCAAATTGAATCCGGAGAAGGAACGAGTCATAGCACTCCTATGACTCCCGGACACTTTGTTGAGCTAAACAAGAGGTATGAACAAAGCAAAGTTGAAGCTCTACGAGAGCGTGGGTTGGGCAATCCCCGACAAGAGGGCAATCCCCTCAACTTGGGCAATCCCCAAGTAAATGCTCCACTTAGAAGACCCGTGCGGAATGTCCCACCTCTTGAACAAATCGATGAAGTTCAAGAAGAGGAGGAGTTTGGGTATGGTGATGAGGCCTATGGGTATGATGTTCCTTATCAACCTAGGAGGCAAATGCATTAGGGTCGGAATGTGGATAGGGGAAGAGGCCGAGGTCGAGGGCCACCCATGGGCTATGCTAGAGGGAATGCGAGGAGAGAGTATGTTGCTCATGATGACCATTACGGAGGCCAACCGGAGCCTAACTATGGGGTACGTGACAACAACAACAACCTCAATAGCGTCAAGCTAAATCTTCCACCCTTCAAGGGAACTTGTGATCCAGAGGCATACATGGAATGGGTACTACTTATGGAGAGAGTGTTTGACACCAATGAAATGACCGAGGAGAGAAAGGGTACCTATGCTATTTCTACCTTTGAGGCCTATGCTTCTACTTGGTGGGAGTGTATGAAGAGGTCTAGGAGAAGGATGAATTTGCATTTGAATGTGACTTGGGATGAGTTGAAAGGCCTTATGAACACCAAGTACATAACTCCAAGGTATCGGCAAGAGCAACTCAAGAAGCTCTATGATCTAAAGCAAGGTGTCAAATCGGTGCATGAGTACTATGATGAGTTTGAGAAGATCCGGATGGCATTGGATATGGATACCGAAGGTGAAGAAGAAGCCATGATCCGATTCAAGAATGGCTTGAGCTATGGTATAGCTTCTCAATTGAGGTTGCATCATTATCTCACACTTCAAGATATGTTTGAAGCCACAATTGATGCCGAGACTTGGCTCAAAAGAGAGAAGTTCAAAAACAACACTCCTACTACTACAAGCAAGCCAAAAGAGTGGAAGACTCCAAATGCCAACTTTCCAAGTGCAAGTGCTAGCAAAGAAGTGAAAGGGCCTTATGAGAAGACTACACCACACTTGGGAGGTAACTCTAAAACTCGCTTGAGTAATCCTATTTCTACTTCTACTCAATGTTATAAGTGTAAGGGCTTTGGGCATATTGCTAAGGAATGCACTACAAAAAGAACCATGGTTGTGGTTGGTGATTTGGTGTATGAGCAAGAGAGTGAACCCGAGGAAGAAGAGGGAGTAGAGGGTGATCAGGAAGGAGATGATGTGGAGATTGTCATAGAGGAAGAAGATGATGATGCCCGTGCCTTCCTTGTTGTACGGAGGAGTCTAGGAGCCATGTGTGTGGAGGATGTTGAGACCTTACAACGAGAGAACCTTTTTCATTCCAAATGCCGAGTCATGGGTCTCATTTGTTCTATGATCATTGACTCGGGAAGTTGTGCTAATGTCATTAGCCAAACACTAGTTGCCCAATTGAAAATACCTACCTTGAAGCACCCAAATCCTTATAGGCTACAATGGCTTAGTGAGTGTGGTGAGTTGAGGGTGGTTAAGCAATGTTTGATCAAGTTCAAGATTGGGAGCTATGTGGATGAGCACATGTTCGATGTTGTGCCTATGCAAGCATGCCACCTTCTCTTTGGTAGGCCATGGCAATTTGATCGACGTGTGGTTCATAATGGCCATGCCAACACCTATACGGTGATGCATGAGGGAAAAAAGTTCGCGCTTCAACCCCTAACTCCCAAGCAAGTGAATGATGACTACAAACTCATGAAGGAGTTGAAGGAAGCGGCTAAAGCCAAGTCACCCATTGTACTTGAACCCGAGGCAAACAATTTCATTGTTTTGCCAATGCATAATGAAAATGGAGTCACTCCACTCCAATTGAGAGAGAAAAGATAGAGAGAAGTGAGGGAGTGACCGGTGACAATCCAAGAGAGGAAAAAGGAGAGGAATTGAGGAGTGATGTGAGCGGATTGTCACCACCAACTACACTTGACCATGAGGTAAAATTGAGAGAGATGAGAGGTGAGGAAAGAAAAATTGAGAGTGAGAGCACCCATTGTTCTAACCCTTCTTTATCTTCTATCTCTTCTTGTGAAAGTTCTTGTGTAGGTACATGGGAAGACAAGTCATTGGAGCCTCAATGTGAGCTTCATGAAGGAGGAGTTGCATATGACACTTCAAAACTTGTGAGTGATCAAGGAAGTACTACAAATGTAAGTGATGCTTCACCTTTTCATGAGCCTACTAGCTACTTGTCTTGTAATGACTCAACACTAGTTGGTGTTTTTGATGCATCTAGTGAGTATACCACTAGTGAAGAGTCTAGTTGTCAACTTGAGCGTGCTTGTGAAACACTAGTTGAGAGGGATGCTATGCCACATCATGATGTGAGCTCTTTGTTCATTGAACCCCTCCCTAGTGTAGATTTGATAGTTGATCATGATTGTGACCTTTGCTATGACACACCGCCAACCTTTGACATAGGGAAAGATGAGGTAGTTGACCATTCCCTAATTGATATGCTTCTATTTGGTGGACCAATGTGTTGTGGTGAGGATGGTCTTGTCCTTGAGGAGTCCAAATTGCATGAATTGGACAAGGTTGTCCGTGATGACTCCTCAAGTGAACCTAGTCTTGATAGCTCGTCTATGTTTTATCATGATAGTGAGATACATGTTTTTACCAATCCCTTATTTGAAGGCATTCTCATTAGTGGACATGACTTGTATCGGACTAGGGTGGGTGGTCAAATGGAACCCCCATGGTGTGAAGGGTTTGTCCCCTTAGGCAACCCATTGCTTGAAAATGTGGGTGAGGTAGATGGTTCTTTGAGTGACCCTACTATTGCTAGTTTGGGTTGTGATGAAGAAGAATCCATCATCAACACCTTCCTTGAGAGCTTGACTTTTGAGGAGGGTTGCCTAGTTGATGAAATGGAAGGGAAAGAGGAACCCCTTGGTGTGAGTAGGTATGCTCTAAAGAAGGGGAGTGGAGTGCTTAATCCTACTTGTAGGGTGGGCTATTTGACTCACTCCACTCCACATGTTGATCACACCTCGAGGATAGGGTGGTGTGTTGATCTTGAGCTTAAGGCTCAAGGGGATTTTGGTAGCTTGATCTTGCATTTCCCATCTTCCCATGACCTCTTTGCTCATCATCTTGTTGAGTGCATGTTGATCTTTAACCAAGTGCTTATGGTTCTCTTTGGAGACTTGATATTCATGATTGTTATTGACGCTTGGTTATATCACAAGAGTGTGTTCTCCACACTTCTTGCACTAACCTACTTTCAAAGTGGGACGTTTGCTTGTTTTTGCTTGTCGTTGCTTGTAGGTTCTAAGCTCCATGCTAAGGCGGGGAAGATCTTGGAAGAAGCCTATGCCAAAGTGACGATCAAGAAGGACAAAGGAGGAGATTCTTGGCCACCCCGAAGAGTTGATAGAGCTGTGAGAGACCAAGCCTTGATTTCGAGGACGAAATCTTCTCAAGAAGGGGAGGATGATAAGACCCAAATCGAGCAACCATCCAAAAGTACCATCCAAGGCCAAGGAAGAGAACTTCAAGGTCATACATTGGGACGCCATGGAAAGAAGAGCAACCGAGAAACATTTCGAAGTGTTTCGAGAAGTTTCAGCAAGAGGCGGACCGCCTAGGAATAGAGGCGGACCGCCTAGCAGATGCTAGCTCTCAGGACTTTGAGAGGCGGACCAAGGAGGCGGAGTGCCTCAGTGTGTGGGGCGGAGCGCCTCAGGCTGGGCGCCTCCCCCTGTGCAAGTTTGACCGGGTTTTGACTTTAAGTTGCTATGTAATTCCTAGTATGCCCCTACGTGGCTTATGACTTTAGAACTTATTTAAGGGTACTTTGGGCTTTTCATTGATGTCTAGGAAAGACCTATAAATACTCCATAGCTTAGCATTATTCCTTAGTTTAGCTAGTATGATGAATGATTGATTGTCAATGACAATGTTCAAGAGTGGATTCTCTTTGAATGAAAACCCTTTGAGACGATTTGAGTTTACTAGTGGATTCTAGTTGAACCCCAAACCACCCCGATCATTCTATTTGCGAGTCCCAGGTGCGGCTCGAGGGTAGTTGCATAGCGTAGGTGATCCTTGACATCCACCCGGGGTGTATCGGAACTAGTTCTCCGGTGCTACTTGGGTCTTTGTTCGAGCCTCGTCTCGTTTTCTATCTTTTTATCTTTTCCGCGTTTTGATTCTTATCAAGAAATCAATTTTATGCTCCCGAACCATAAACTTCGACAATTTCAACAGCTGAAATGCTCCTCGATTTATAGCTCTGAAATCTAAGGAGTCTTGAGTAATTAGAACTCTAAAGCCTCTACCAGTTTGAGTCCTAATTGAACTCCTTGCTTATCTTCAAACCTTATCCTAATCTTATGCAATCTTTTCTTATCACGTACAAATCTGCATGAGTATCAAGATAAACATTAGATAATAGGAATAATTAATTTTCCCGTTTAATTGATTTTGCAATATTATTTATTCAGCTGCCGTGATCCAAAGGAACAAGTCCTTAGATCTGTTCCTTCATCATCAGTCAAAATTTCGAGCTTATTCAAGCTAACATTTTTCCCCTTTTTGATGATGACAAACACGTAGACTTTGCTGCATATCCTTAATGTCCCGAACCACAATTTTCAACTTTAAAAGTTAAATTAGCAGAAATCAATTTTATCATCAAGGATCAGGTTCTTAAATAGGTTATAAATCTAACAAGCAAAATCATACTTACTCTTCCCCTTTTTGGCATCATTGAAAAGGTTGCATAAGTTAGAATTATAGCAATCAAAAGAACAAGAACCCCATGGCCTATATAGGCAACTCAGAATGCAAACACAATTCAACAAGAAGTACTACATAAAGATGATATTAGCCATCCAAGATAGTTCATTATCAACAAAAATAATTAACACCATGGGATACATGCAAATACGGCTAAACTAACCAAAAACTAAGGAGTTTTAAAGACTAGGAACTAGAACTAAACTAAATCCCACTGGGTAAGAAGATGGCTGATGGTTTTGAGGTTCATGTGTTGGAAGGACCAGTTCCTGGAGGGGTACCCTTCATCATTTCAAACAACCGCTTAAGCATCCCCTCATTCATCTCTTTGGCTTTTGCAGCTTCAGTCTTCCAGAAATCCTTTCATCCTCCAAACGTTTAATCTCAGCAGCTTGCATGGTCACTTGTTGCCTTAGGACCCTTACTTTGTTGTTCAAAGGCTGTTTACTACCATCAACTGTTGGAGGTTCAGCCTGAACATTCAAATCACAAATGAGAAAAGGAACCCCAAGCTTTGTTGGTAGCCAGTTTACTTCCACTAAAGGAACCCCAAGCTTAGCAAAAATGTCAATGAGAATAAAGCCAAAAGGCAAATAATGCTTTTTCTTTCTAGTAACCACCCTTGTTATCAGATGAATCATGAACCTAGGCCAATTAATCAAATTTTCTCTGTCCAGCAGCTCCATAAGGACTAGATCCATGAAGCTGGCTATGCCTATTTTTTCCTGTCGAGGGAACAAAATTTTGTTCACAAATTCAAACAAGAGTTGGTGCTGTGGATGCATCTCACTTTTCTGCACAGCCCTGGATTTTTTTTCATTGGGATTTTCTGTAAATTTCCTTGTAATTTCCAGATCAGTTGGGAGACCAGTTAAATCAGGCCAAACTAGCTTGATGTAGTTACTGTATCCCTGTGAAGGAATACCAAGCAGTTCACCTAATTCTTTGGTGTCAAAACTGATGTCCTTGCAATTTACAGAGGTTGTGACCCTATCCTCACTAATAGAGCAGTTAAAGAAAAATTCTCTAACCATAGTCTTTGAGCACCTTCCTGTGATCTGAAGGACGATGTCCTTCCACCCCTGAACTTACAATTTCTGAACAAGCCAAACCATACCTTCTTCATCTAAAACAGAGATCACTCTTCCTTTCACCACATTTCTATTCATAAAGTCATCATACACAACATGTTGACAATCTGCTTCTACAGCTCCCCTTCATAATCACTCTCACTCTCTTCCCCAGCAGATTTCTAGAATCAGAATCTGAGCTTTCATCAATCAAAGCTCTTCTGGTGGACCTGGTCTTTTTAGCCAACTGACCAGTCCTAGAAGCAACAACAGTTTTCCTAGGAGTCCTTCACTGAGATGTTCTCCTTTTCTTAGACATAGGAACAACATCTTCCTCTTCATAAGGAGAATCACTCTCCACAACAACAGTTTCCTTTTCACAATCACAGGTTCCTCTACTTCATCAGAATCAACTAGCTGTTTCCCTTTTCCTTTCTACTTCTCTTCATTGCAGCATGCAATCTCTAATTAGCCAACCTAGCACTTGCTCTAGTAGCTCTGATAGAAGGAACTGGTTCCTTCTTTGGTACCGAACTTTCCCCTTGTTTTTTCTTGAATGTAGGTTTATAACTCTCACTAATTTTTCTCAACTTGGCATTAATATCAGCTGCCATCTTAGGATCACTCAACCCTTTCTTTTTCAAAATCCTTTTCAGCCCTTTCAAATTCAATAAATTTATTATTGGAGTTTCATCCTCCCCATCGCAGCAAAAAACGTCCATCATGTCAACATCATCCATGGGGTCTCTAGGAGCAGCCATGGGTGAACCAGCTTCCCTCATGCTCACATCTTCCCCTTGCTTTTCAGAAGCCCTAGTAATCTCTAAATCAGACTTGCTACCATCAGGCTCAACAACATTAATAGGTTCATCATAATTTACCTTGTATTCATATAGAATCATGGCCCTAGATAAATCCTCCACTTGTTCTAGTATGGATTCAGCTGTAGGGACAGATCCTTCCCCCTGAGTTTGAGACTCAGATTTGGTTTCAGCAACGGAACTGATCCTTCCCCCCTGAATTTGTAGGAGTTTCATAACGGTGGTTTGCATGGGTGAAGATGAAGTGTTGGGAGTTTCAGAACTTTGGAGATTTTTCGTTTGCATGGGTGAAGATGGTTGATCAGTGGTGGGGTTGGAATCAGTGTTTCGGGAGAGAGACATTGCTAGTATTTGCTTAAGGAGAAAATTTACAATTTCTGAAATTTTGAAAAACTGAATGAGAAAATATGAATGAGAGTTATGGGTTTATATAGGAAAAGAATTTGTGGTGGAGAGGGAGTCTCTTCCTTTGCCCGTTTTCAGTTTGTGATAAAAGAGAGGTGTAGTTGTTCTAGGTTTTTTGAACGATTCAAATAATTAGCCGTTATGATGATGAGTTCAAGTGGGAGTCTAATTGCGGGACGGTTCCTTGATGGGATTGTTATACAGAAAATAGAGGTTGAGTGGGATTTAAGTTTATCTAGTTACCTACACTTCTCAAACTCTATAATTTTTGGAATAATAAAAGAGTACATATATGTAGCAAGGGAACCGTTCCTTACACCCAATGTTTAATCAATTTTCATGATCTGAAATTCTGGGAACATAAGGGTAACATCATTTAAATTTAGCACATTTTAGAAACAATCATGTCATAGAGTATCCAATTAAGTATAAGGCTAAGCTGAAACTTCAATTTGATTTTCGTAAAATCCAATTTAAGCCCATTTTCTAGCCAGCTTTTGAAGTAAAATTAAGTAGACTTAGGTGAATTTAATCATCCCTAGTTCTAACCTGTTCCTTTCAAAATGATCTCTTCCTAAAGCCTTTGTGAAAATATCAGCAATTTGTTTGTCAGTAGGACAAAAGGCTATTGTAATCAAACCCTTCTCATAATTATCCCTGAAGAAATGGTGTCTTATATCAATATGTTTAGTCCTTTTGTGATGCATTGGATTTTTTTGTCATGTTTATGGCACTAGTGTTATCACAATAGATAGGAACAGTTCCTACATCAACACTAAAATCTTGTAATTGTTGTTTAATCCACAACAATTGTGAACAACATGAGGCAACTGCCACATACTCAGCCTCTGCAGTAGAAAGTGCCACTGAATTTTGTTTCTTGGTTCCCCATGAAACCACACACTCACCAAGAAAATGTGCCATACCTGAGGTGCTTTTTCTATCAACAAGGAAACCTGCATAGTCAGCATCAGTATATCAAACAAGATTAAAATTACCACCTTTTTAGCACCAAAGTCCCAAGGAATCTGTTCCTTTCAGATATCTTAATATCCTTTAACAGCTTTCAAATGAAATTCCTTAGAATCTGACTGAAACCTTGCACATAAACCAACACTAAACACAATGTCAGGTCTACTAGCAGTTAAATAAAGCAAAGAACCAATCATACCTCTATACAATTTTTGATCAACTTGATTGCCATGTTCATCAAGATCTAATTTAGTAGCAGTGGCAATTGGTGTATCAATTTCCTTAGCTTTATCCATGTCAAACCTTTTAAGTAGTTCCTTAACATATTTTTGTTGATGGATCATAGTTTCATTTGAAGTTTGCTTGATTTGTAAACCCAAAAAGAAATTGAGTTCACCTATCATGCTCATCTCAAACTCACTTCCTATCAAGCTTGCAAATTCCTTACTCAGATTTTCACAAGTAGCACAAAAAATTATATCATCTACATAAATTTGAACAATTAAGAGATGTTTACCTTTTTCTTTCAGAAACACTGTGCTATCAGTTTTACCTCTTTTATAACCATGCTGAAGTAGGAATTTTGATAGACGTTCATACCAAGCTCTTGGTGCCTGTTTGAGTCCATACAAGGCTTTGTCCAACTTGTACACATGTTCAGGGAACTGTTCATTCTCAAAATATGGTGGTTGTTTGACATATACTTCCCCCTTTAAATAGCCATTCAGAAATGCACTCTTAACATCCATCTGATGTAGAGTGAAATCCATGTAAGTAGCAAAGGCTATAAGGAATCTTATTGCTTCCAATCTTGCAGCTGGAGCAAAAGTCTCATCATAGTCAATGCCTTCCTCTTGACTATAACCTTGAACAACCAATCTAGCTTTATTCATAGTTACCATACCATCCTCATCAAGTTTGTTCCTGAAAACCCATTTTGTTCCTATGATGGACCTGTTCCTTGGTTTGGGTTCCAGATGCCAAAGTTGACTTCTTTGGAATTGATTCAACTCCTCTTGCATAGAATTAATCCAATCAACATCCTTTAGTGCCTCTTTTACATTTTTGGGTTCAACAATAGATAAAAGGCACTAAATGCACACAGATTGTGATTCTTGACTGCTGATCTAGTTTGAATTCCAGTAGTCTTGTCTGAGATTATTCGTTCCACAGGATGTGAACCTTGATATTTGTAAGGCTTGAGTATCAAACCATCTTCAGAAGTTCTTTGCTAAGGAACAGTTCCTGATGAAGTAGCAGTACAGGTTTGAGGAGTGGATCCATCATTTGTTCCCCCTGTTTCTGTGCTGCTTTTCTCAGTTCTATCCTGTGGAACAGTTCCTTGCAATTCACTTCTCACATTATTCCCATCCAAGACTTGCATTTGTTGAGGACCAGGTTCACCATGCCTTAGCATTCCAATTTTTTCATCCTCTTGTACATGTTCTTGAGATAAATTATCAGATTCATCAAATTTGACATGCTTGCTTTCTTCAATTTTTGATGTTTTCTTGTTAAATACTCTATAGGATTTACGGTTTGAAGAATAACCAACAAAAATTCCCTCATCACTTCTAGGATCAAATTTTCCTTAGTCATTCTTTCCATTGTTGTGTATAAACCATTTACAACCAAAGGCTCTAAGGTGTGAAATATTTGATTTTCTTCTTTTAAGTAACTCATATGGAGTCTTTTCTATCAGTGGCCTTGTCATACACCTATTAATTGTGTAGCATGCTGTGTTAATGGCTTCAACCCAAAAACTTTTTTGAAGATTTCCAGATAGTAGCATAGTCCTAGCCATTTATTCTAAGGTCCTATTTTTCCTTTCCACTACTCCATTTTGCTGTGGAGTTCTAGGTGAAGAAAAATTATGATCAATACCATTTTCATTGCAAAAGTTAAAGAATATTTGATTCTCAAACTCAGTACCATGATCTGACCTTATAGCAACAATATGACTGTCTAGTGTTCTTTGAGTTTTCTTAGCAAATATTGAAAATGCATTAAATGCTTCTTCCTTAGATGCAAGAAATAAGTTCCATATAAATCTAGAATAGTCATCCACTAGTACCATAACATACTTCTTACCTCCACGGCTCATTGTTCTCATTGGTCCACAAAGATCCAGATGGACCAGTTCCAAAGGTTTAGTAGTACTTACCTGTTTCTTTGGTTTAAAGGAAGATCTTACCTGCTTCCCCTGGCACAAGCTTCACAAACCTTTTCATCCTTAAACTTGATATTAGAAAGTCCTATTACCAAGTCTTTGGAAACCCTTTTATTCAACTGTGAGAGACTTGCATGACCAAGTCTTTTGTGCCACAGGAGGGGATCATTTTGCATAACACTCAGACAACTCATGCTGCCATCAGATAGTGTTAATAAATCTACTTTGTAGATATTTCCATATCTGAATTCCTATAAAATAATCTCTCCAGAGGTTTGATTAGTAACAGTGCATCCAGTACATGAAAAATTAACACTATTACCTTTGTCACATAATTGAGATATACTCAATAAGAAATGCTTCAATCCATCTACCAGAAACACATTATCTATGCAGTGTGAATCAGACCTTCCTGCCTTTCCAATGCCAATTATTTCCCCTTTCTTACCATTACCGAAGGAAATACTTCCTCCTTGAAAGGCTGAGAGTGAAAGGAATATTTTCTTGTATCCTGTCATATGCCTTGAGCAACCACTGTCCATGTACTATTTGTGGTTTCTCACCTTCACTCTAGCATGCAAAAGAAAAATCGGGGTTAATTTTAAGAACCCAAACTCCTTGAGAAAAAGGATGAATTAGATTTTTCTTAGCACAGAATGGTTATGCTGTCTTTGTGTGAACAATTTTCTTTGCCACAGAATTATGAACCGGTTTAAAGGACCTGTTCCTTTGTACAGCTCTTTCCAGAGATTGGAAATTTCTTTTTAAATGACCAATATTTCCACAGTGTGTGCATAACAAATTTTCAGGAAGAGTCAGATACTTACTTTTTGGATTCCATTGAGTTAAAGATTGAAATTTCTGAAACCCAACTCTTATTTTACTATTACTCTGATTTTTCTGTAACCATTCTAATGCCCTCGAGGACTTGTTCCACTTGACAGTTTTATTCAGTTCTTCTTTTGTTATGATCAAGTCCTCTTCTAAGGATCTTATCTTTTCATCTTTTTCAAGCATTTCATTGATTGCAACTTTCAAGTTTTCTTCAGCAATAAGCTGATGAGAATTAGCAATGCGTTTACCTTTTTCATCTGTCTTAACTTCTAAATTTTTAAACTGAAATTCCTGAACAGTTGATTCAAGTGTAAGGACCTGTTCCTTTAGCATGCTATTTTTCCTTTTCAAAGTATCAAATTTTATTACAACCTTTGTGTATTCAGTTTCTAAATTCTCAATTTCATCATGCAATTGATCTTTACCATCTCTTAGAGATTTTAACTCATTTAGCACAGTGTGAAACACTTTAACTAATTTTTCCCTAGGCATGTTTTTCACATCCTTTTTGAGTTTAGAAACAAATACCTCAACATCTTCTTCATTTTCTGAATCTTCAAGAGCCATTAGAGCAAGCTCATCATCCAGATCATCATCAGATTGCTCATCTTCACTGTCTTGCAGGCCAACAACCATTGCTTTGGTTGTTCCGCTTTTCTTACGGACCTGTTCCCTAGGCTTCCTTCTTTGCTCAACATATCTCTTTCTTTTTTTTCTTCCATAACTGGACATTTGCTGATGTAGCGTTCCATGCTTCCACATTTCAAGCATTCTCCAGCATGTTTCATGTCAAAAGACCTACCCCCTGTCCACTAGCCCTCTTTTTCTTATTCAAATATCTTTGAACACTTTTAGCTATAAGGACCAGTTTCTTGTCATCAACAAGCTTATTAGCAGCAGCTAAGGCTAAGTTAGGTTCAGTTTTAACTGGTTCCCCTAAGTTTTTAACCTTATTCCTTAGTTCATAAGTTTTTAGATTTCATATAAGCTCATCTAAGAATAATGTGGTAAGATCCTTACATTCTATTATAGCACATGCCTTAATCTCCCATGAGTCTAGGAGGGCTCTAGTTAGAGTTCCTCAACAGTTAAAATCATTCCTAATGAGATAAGTTCAGATGAAATCATATTAAACCTAGTGTACATCTTAGAAATAGACCCATTTTCTTTCATTTTAAAGCTTTCATACTTAGGAAAAAGAAGTGTACCTCTAGATCTTTTCACCTGACTTGTTCCTTCATAAGCAACCTGCAAAGCATCTCAAATTTCTTTGGCAGCAGTGCACCCTCTAATCCTAGTACACTCACCAGGACTGAGTCCACAAAGAAGCCACTTTCTAGCTTTGGCATTCTTTTCCCATTGTCTCAGATCCTCACCAGTGCATTCCCTTCTTGTTTTGGGAACCTCATTGCCTTCAGCATCTTTTTTCATGGGAATCATGAGACCCTCTGTGACTATGTCCCATAACTCATAATCCTCAACTTGAAGATGATCTCTCTTCCTTTCTTTCCACCATGAGAAGTACTTTCCATTGAACAAAGGTGCCCTCACAGTGGACTGACCCTCACTGCTTTCTTGTGATGTACTCATTCTAATCCTAGGTGTTAGCCTTTTCAAGGATAATCCGCTCTGATAATAATTGTTATTTTCCAAAAGACACCACTGAAGGACCAGTTCCTTCTATGTGTTCCTTTACTTATTAATTGCGGAATTAAGTTAAACAAGAGTAAATGAACACTGATTTTAGCGTGGAAAAACCCCTTGAACTCGGGATCAAAAAACCACGGCCTATTCTCTCAAGTAGGATTTCAACTTCACTATTTGAAAGACTCACTTGGTTAAAAGACTTCTCTCTTACTAACCTAGGACTAACTCTAATCCTATAGTGACCCCTTTCACAATCAGTGAAGTTCCTCCAAGTAACAAGATTTGAATGACACATACTATTACAGAACTTCTATGAAAGCAAATAGTACAACTTGATATATCCTACTACAGATGAACTAAGACTGAACTTTGACAAGACTCAATCTAAGGAACATGTTCTCCATTTAGTTTCCTGTAGCTTAATGACTGCTCAAATACAATTTCGACTCAACAATGCTATATGCTCTTTTTCTCTGTATTTGTGCGTGCTTCAACAGCTGAAATGCTCCTCGAGTTATAGCTCTGATATCTGAGGAGTCTTGAGTAATCAGAACTCCAAAGTCTCCACGAATTTGAGTCCTAATTGAACTCCTTGATTATCTTCAATTCTTATCCTAATCTTGTGCAATCTTTTCTTATCACGTACAAATCTGCATGAGTATCAAGATAAACATTAGATAATAGGATAATAATTAATTTTCCTGCTTAATTGATTTTGCAATATTATTTATTCAGCTGCCGTGATCCGAAGGAACAAGTTCTTAGATTTGTTCCTTCATCATCAGTCAAAAATTCGAGCTTATTCAAGCTAACAAGCTTCATCATGAATTCTCTCTATGTCACTATCTACATTTTCAAGTTCATCACAAGAAGAGCAAGTAGGAACATTGTACTTTGAAGCGTCATTATCATCATCTCCAGGACTAGAAGCATAGGAGTTTTCATCGTCACATTCATCCTCATAAGCCTCATAGTCTCCACGAGCTTCATGATCACCATAGTGACTCGCTTCATCTCCATAAGAGCAATAGTTCCTCGAATCATCATAGTAACTCCTACCATCATCATAGGAACTATAGTCTTTACAATCATCGTAACAATCCCCAGAATCTCCATAGGAGTCATAACCTCTACAATCATCATCCGAGGACATATTTGCAACAATGAAAAGAAAAGGACCTCACAAATTTACTCCCTCACGTGTATCACTCGATATATGAACACTCAATTTTCTTTCCACTCGTATATACACTCAAAGTCAATGGCTTTTTTGACTACACTCTAGTGTTCTCACCACTCAAGCCTTTTTCCACTCAAAGGTTCCCTCAATCTCTTCAAGGTTCTAAAACCTCAATTCTCAAGGCAAGCATCCACACTTCGGTTCGGATTGGAGTTTATAAGATACCAAAGAAACGGAAAAAGACACACTAACATACTAGGAACACATAAAACATGCAATGAAACTAAAAAGAGAAAAGAATCGAATTAGCATGAAATGAATTTGAATTTGGATGAAATTTTGTTTATGATCTAGAAACTTAATGTATTTGATGATATGAAAGGAGTTAGGGTGATTTGAAACTGTTTAGGGGCTGTTTCGAGCAATCTGTAAAGTGACTGACTTTTTTGTTAAGCGTTGTCGCGTGAGTTTGGGCGCTATCCCGAAGAGTAAGTAAATAACCCTGCGCTGTCGGCGCGATCGCGAAGAACAAATTTCAACAAGCCTGCGCTGTCGTCGCATGATCACAAAGAACAATAATCCCACAATCCTGCGTGATCGCGATAGTTGGCGCGCGATCGCGAAGAATAAAATCTGGGTCTGATGCAGAACTTGAAGCCCGAATTTTTGAAAATTTTATTTACTTGAATCTTCCCAATTCAACTTATTTTTGTTTCAAATTTGAGATACAAGCTCATTATAAATCTGTGAACAAATCTCAATGATCAATTCTTCAAAAACAACACCCAAAATGCAAAATCCCCAAATCAATCATTGAAGTACCCTAGTTTTTGATTCTTCAAATTAATTCCCAAACGTTGTTTGTTGTTCAATTCCTTTCAAGCAAAGCTTCTAGCAAGTCAACAACTTTCAACAAGAATTTCATCCAAAGAAACCCTAAATCTATGACTCAATTTTTGAGATTTTTCAATTTTTTTTTGTAATTTTCAGATTTTGATAATCAAATCCAAGATAGTGTTTGTGGAAACAAACACCAATCCGAGCTCTGATCCCAAATGATATGATCCTAACTTCTAAGAATCGAAAACGAGTAACCAAATGATAAAATTAACAACATAAAGTAAATGATAGACGGAAATAGAGAAATGGATATAAGATAGAAAGGAATCAAAAACCTTAATTGCAAGTAAATTAGAACAATACAAACAAATTGTAATACCCTAATTTATATGAATGCAATCAAAGACCAATATCCGAGGGGGAAGAGACTTGAACTCAAGCAATGGATCTCTCACACAAGAGAATCCAAGAGAGATCCATGAAGAGAAAAAAATATTAAACCCATATACAAACTCTCACAAGAGTATTCTCAATCATCCAAAAGCTAACTAATGAATAAACCCTAGAATTAGACTATTTATAGTAGCTAGTTAATTACAAGGATAAATGGACTAAAATGCCCATAATGCTGATTCTACCAAGCTGCCAGGATGTCCTTCATCGCGATCGACCCTTGAGTGTCGCGATCGTGCCTTGTGCTGAAGCTTCTTCATGATAGTGTTCAGCATCTCGCGATCGCGCTGTTGCCTCGTGATCACGTGGACACAGATTTTAGTGAGCTATCAGTTACTTTTTTGGCCAAACCTTTGACTTGATTCTTGGATTTCAAGCCCTCTTAAAGCATTCCAAGTTTCGAATGTTGAGAATGAACCCTCCATGGCTTCAGGTACTAATTCGGATCGCATCAGATGCTAAGGCCTATGTTTAAAAATTTGATAAGTGCCAACGCTATGCACAGATTCTCCATCAGCAAGAGGAACCTCTGTACTCAGTCTTATCCCCGTGGCCCTTTATTAAATGGGGGATGTATATTATGGGGCCACTCCCTAAGATGAAAAGGAAGGTAAGATATTTGCTCGTCCTGACAGACAACTTTTTCAAATAGGTTGAAGCGGGAGTTTTGCCCAAGTTAGACAGAAGGAGGTTATAGACTTCATTTAAAAGAATATCATATGTAGATATGTAGATTTGGAGTTCCTAAGGAAGTCATGTACTATAATAGTCCGCAATTCATCGTATCCCGAGTCACAAAATTCTTTAGAAAATAGGGGATAAAAAGGGTGGCATCGACATCGTATCACCGTAGTACAAATGAACAAGTTGAGTCTTCAAACAAAGTGATAACTGAAAACTTGAATAAAAGGCTTGAGGAAGCAAAAGGCCCGTTGACGGATGCGTGATGTGGGAAAATAGAACAACAAAGAAAAATATCATGGGGGAAGGCCGGAGGGAGTTGGCATTGATAAATCTAACAAAGTAGCTACACAGGTAGAGCTGGAATTGCTGGAAGGCCGGAGGGAGTTGGCATTGAATCGGATGGCAGCCCAAAAGAGGCAAGTTGAAAGTTATCTTAACAAGAAGGTAAAGTATATAAGTTTCAAGATCGGAGATTACGTAATCAGAGCCATAAAGCAATCGACTAAGGAACTCAATGCCGAAAAGTTAGGAGCCAATTGGGAAGGTCCTTAAAGAGTTGCGAAGACAGTTGGAATGGGAACATACCAGTTGAAAAATTGGATAGGGAATCACTCCCATCAAACTGGAAAATCTCCAATTTGAAGCGGTACTACTTATGATCGAAAGGTCATCAACCTTTATTCAATTGCTATTTTCTTAACGCACACTCAACCACGATTCTTGGGTCGAACAATCACTAAACCCCCTTTTATTTTTTCTTGACCTATTTAGGAAACAGAGGGAGTGAAGCAGCAGTGCTCAGGTCTTCATACTTTCCAGCCGACCACTGGGGTATGAAAGAGAGCATAAAGTTAGAACGGTGCGATGATACCTGTCCATGACTTGCAATCTTTTATACTAGGGATTATAAAAAAATGGGGGACTAGTTGAAGAAATAGAGGTTGTCATCAAGACTCCTAATTTGTGAATTTTTCTTACCTCAATATCTAACTATCTGATGTTACATTTCATGGTTCAAATTATTTTTATCGCTTAGTGACACGACCCAGAATCCGGTTAGGCCGTGCGGGCACCCGACATCCTCCCCTAGACCCGTCAGGCGAACTCTTACAAGTTAAATTAGGAAAATAAATATAACAATTCATAAATTAGGACAAGACTTAAAACAAAAACACGGACATACTGATACCTCTAAGTTGTACTAAAGAAATTAAAGCTGACTACCCAACATACTAGGTTTAGGGCTATCCAGACTAGACATCTAAGAGTACAAGAGAAGACAGATACCTCCTGAAGGGAGCAAAATGCAACTGAAATAATAAATAATAAACTGGTGGCCATCCGGAATAAAAGCTGGCTCACCCTGACAGCTGAAGTCGTCTTCGCTCCTTCACCACGTGGCGAACTCAATCCTGGAGCGAACCTGCCGAAACGAAATAGATAGACAAGAAACAAACAACAAACAAGGGTGAGTCAAAAGGACTCAATAAGTGGGGCAGACTAGCCACCTTAAAGAATATGATAGCTAGCCAGGGAGAAGAAACAGATAAACCAAATTTCTCTTATTTAAATTATAAAAAGGTAGAGCCAAATAATAACCGAAAATACGTTTGAAACCATAAACTCGACTAGGTATACGAACCAGGAACATATCAATAGATAATCAATGCACGTAGAAGTAGAACAATAGTTATGTACCACAAGTCTACACTATGGTATGAAATGAAATGAAATGAGATGAAATATGATGCAAAGGGCCACATGTGCCCGCAATCCCATCTCGAAGCGGAATACTCCTGCATTCGAGGGAAAATCCAATCTGATAACCAACTGGAGCGGAATACTCCTACTCCTGGGGCAGAATACTCCTGCACCCGATATAATATAAACCAGAGGCAGAATACTCATGCACTCTCCTGGGGCAGAATACTCCTACATCCGATAAAATGTAAATCAGAGGCGGAATACTCCTGCACTCTCCTAAGGCGGAATACTCCTGCACCCGATAAAATGTAAATCAGAGGCGGAATACTCCTGCACTCTCCTAGGGCGGAATATTCCTGCACCCAATATGATATACAATGTAATGCATATGAATGACATATAATGCATATGAATGCAATGTGATGCAATAATAACCCTTCATCGGCGCGGGACTCTCATCGACAGCCGAAAAGTAGATGCCAACTTACAGCCAGAGTACAATGCTCAGATCCTCAATGCAATACCGACAACAGGACATAACATATAATATATAATGTAAATCCAAAACTAAGGCGTAATGAGTACGCCTATCGGCAGCTACACACATAAAGAACACGTAGTAGAAAATCCACGAGGCCAGGTGCCTCCAAAGAAATGGATATAAACACATACCTCTTCCAAAATTTAGCATTGCTAATCAACAACCGCTTTATCCTTTGGTTTCATTGCCAAACGATCCCACTCTATTCAATAAATAGAAAAATATATCAAATTAGGCTAAAGGCTTTATTTCTTACGTCTTAGAGTAATCCGGTTAGGAACCTCATACCCTATTCGCATACGCAATACGCAAGCCAGACCTATGTACAGGGTTTAAGGTCACATTACCAAACCCTAAATAAATTACATTTATAAGTTGCCTATAACTCACTGAGCATGAATATATAATCAGTTCCATTATCGGGGTCCAATTGACCCTTTAAACTATCCGTTGAACTTGTTAAAATGATGTATAATATCCCAATTTTTACCGTTAAAATATATTCAAACATACGTAATAAACTCAAATAATGAATTAACATCATTACCTTGATGTTTCGGGGTAAAAATCCTATCTTTTCTCCGGCTCTTTTCTCATTTTCTGGAATTTTTTCCCTGCGTGGTGTCTTGTTCTTATTTATGAATTTTTATATTTATTTTTTTAATTTAACTGGTAAGGGTTCGCCCAACGGGTCTAGGAGAGGATGTCGGGTGCCCGCATGGCCTAACCAGATTACGGGTCGTGTCACTTAGGAATCACCAAATAGAATGCCACAATACGAGAACGAGACGTCGTTCCTACCCCCATCGACTTGAAAAACAGATCCATTCAAAGCTGTTACATATATAAATCTCGAACTGTTTGAAACTCAAAAAATGTGATTCAAATTGTTCTAAGTGTTTTGCGTGCAGTAAAATGCAAACATTCAAGCATTAAAGTGAAATCTGAAACACGGAAGCAAATTCCATTCAAAAAGTACGAGCACCAAGACCCCTCAAAGTATGTTTATATTAGCGTCATACGGCCCAAAAAACAAGAGATGTGCAAATATACAAGAGCTAAAGAAAAGATAAGCAAAAGAAGCATCACCCAGCTGGTGGAGAAGCCGCAGCTACAGGTGTATTGCCTCCCTCATCTTCACTTGTGGAAGCCTCATATCCTTCCCCATTGTCAGAGGCCTCACGTTCCTTATTATGCTCCACTTCAGTCTCCAATATGAAAATCACAGAGAGAAGGTCTAATGTTCACGCTTGACACTCCTTAAGTGTATCCAAGTGAGTCTTGATAATCACTTAGTTCTTAACGACATAGGCTTTCCTTTTCCTAGCCTCTTTTCTCTTCGTTAGTCTGTCTTTCTCTTCTTTCAGCCGTTCCATGCCTTCTTGAAGTCGGGACACATCATCAAAAATGGGAGGCGCATGTTGAAGCTTTTCTTCCAGCTCTCTTAACCTCATCTTTTGAGTAGCCATGACAGCCCGATAGTTTTTGGGTAGTCTCGTCATCTTAGCATTACCGTGAACTCTTCGATCTTCTTTATGGCCTCGGACAACTTTACTACATGAGATTTCTTTAGAGCATCAAGCTCTCTTTTCAAATCTTCAGAAGCATTGGTAGCCTCGCTGAGGTCCATAATGTTTTTGGCGAGAAGCTCTTTGAACTGACTCAACTTCCCCTTCAACTTTCGATTGGCCTCCTTTAACTTGAAGTTCGAATGTTCCAACTTCTTGGCCACAGCAGCTCAGAACTCTTCTCGGTCTAGAGCCTTAAGTGAGTACATGATGCTCTGCAAAAAAAAAAAAAAAAAAAAAAAAAAAAAAAAAAAGAAGAGAGAGAGAGAGAAAAGTGTCAATAAAAAAAAACAAAGACGATGTTGTCAAGAATAACTAAAAGGTAAACTCACCCGAAGTGCGCTGAAGACCCTCTTTTATAGCACCATTTCGGTGTTAAGCTCATTTATACGGATCCTCTCGTTAGGCCCAAACAATTCATGAAAATCTTTTTCGATCTCACTGGGGGCTGAGAGGAGATTCATGTCCTGAGGAATTGAGATCAGAATCTTCTGCACTAAAGCTTCCATGGATGGATAGACCAAGAGCTTGGCAATAATTTTTACAGCAACATCCTTCACTCTCTCGGCAGTCGAAGAGGGTCTAGACTCGGCCTCGTCGGCCTTTTTTTCCCCTTTGCATTACCTTCTGAGTCCTTTGACCCATCGAGTTCGATCACATAAGGTAGACAATAAGCTTGTAGGCCCACATCATTTGATTCGTCCTTTGACTCATAATTGATCACACGGGACTAGGCTTCAAGTTCAGGTTCCGTTGCTGCAGCAGCCCCACGCCTTGCATGTACCATCCGAGCCAGTGTTTTTACGGCACTCTTCTTCCACTTCTTTGCTTCTCCGGCTTGGAATATGGATCCGCTGCTTGCCCCATATTTGGAGTGTCCGAAGATGGCTTCACCCAAAATTCTTTGATTTTTTTGGCAGCCTCTTCAGCGGTCGGAGCTTCATATTTTTTTATGGGGAACGCTGAACGGATAGAAAATTTGTATTATAAAGATGTTACAGATGCATGAGACAAGGCATAGAAGTTTACTCACTGTGTCTCTTAACTTTCCAACCCTTTTTAGAGGCAGCAAATCTCCAAGTCCTGTCGGCTCGGGGATACTTGCCTATAATGGAACTCACCCATTTTTTGATCTCATGGTGGGGTTGGACGTCAATGGCAACAGTTGCCAGAAAAAAAGGAACATTAGTTGAACGACGAGTTAGTCATGAAATATGTAACACGAAAAGCTTACGGTTCAAGTTCCACTTTTTTGGGAACCCTAGAGAAGGCGAGACATGCTGAGTAGGGATAAGAATGTAACGTCTCACCCAGCAGCGATCAATTGGACAAGAACATAACTTTTTCCTGTTCCACTAGTTCGATCACTACTTTAAGTGGCGCTGGAGCAGTATTAATGGTGATGTCGGCGTCCGTAGAAGCAGTGTTGACGACGTCTTGATTAATTTGATGAGGTGAGTTTTGGCTAGAATTCTTTGAAGACATGATAACTATCTGAATAAGCAAGGAGATGCACAGGTGATCGAAAATTTGAAGCTGGTTGGAATTTTGAGTGAGAAGGCCCGCCAGAATAGTATACGCGCGAAGAATTTGAAAAAGTAAAAATTATGAAAAGGTTGTGCCTAGGGTATATATAAAAGAGAGGTAATAATTACCTTGGTAACTGGCAGTGACGTCAGTATCTCATGTTCGATACCATGTGCACTAAATTAAATACAAAGTGATAACCAACTTTTCGAATCGCTTGCAAATGAGAAGCCATGTCAGTTTCCTGCTTAAAGGATTTCACTCCCCGAGTACTTCTGTAAACCACTCAAAAAGCGGAGGGGAAAGGGGAGGGGACTATCTATATTGGTATTATTTTAACGTAGCCACGTAGAAAAATGACAATGAGTCATCCGACGGAGGGTTAATGCACATATGATCTCACAACACCGTCCGAGAGCAATTTATGAAGTTTTCGAGAGGTTTGGATCAGACTTTGTGTATCCGTAACTACCCACGTCGCGCATTGAATGAACAACCGAAACGTGCGTCCCTCTACGATCAGACGTGGGGGACGTGGTCTCATAAATGCGTAAGTCAGCTCAGCTTCTAATCATTATAAATACTCTCCTTACCCCCTTTGTAAAGGCATTATAGATATATGTCAATACATCTGTCAAATTGTAACCTTAGTATTGAAGAAATAATATTTTTCAAATTGTAACCTCAGTATTGAAGCAATAGTATTGTTCTTGTGTTCTTGTCCATTATACATTTTGATCCATTTTGTTACATATCCGCTAGCCGTTACTTTGACATAAATGATTGCTTGTAACCCTTAAAGTAAAAATTCAATTGTAACTTAAAAAATCGAATTTAAGCTATACACCATTTACATCAACCTTAGATCTTTAATTACTTTACTTCACCTCGATATTATTTCCCCTTGAATAAGTAGAACTGCAAAATATCCAAATTAAAAGTAAGATAACGATAGGTAATTGGTTAGTATTGATGTTAAAACATATAACTAGTAAAGTACAACATACCCAAGACTATTGGGGTGACATGATTGGACAGGATATAGCTCGCCCTCATATTACCGAGGATATGATCCTAGATAGAAAAACGTGGAGGCCGAGGATTATGGTAGAATGTTAGATAGTAGTCGAGTGATTGTTGTCATTGCAGTAGTACCATTTCTATATAAACTATTTCTATCTTATTCATCGTTTTTATGGTTATTGGTGTTTCTTTTGCAGTGTGTGCCCTTTAGTTTTTATATTAGTATTTTTCTCTATCATTGTATTTTCATCATTTTATTTCTCACACATGTGCTCAAAATATTTTTCTTTAGTCGATGGTCTATCAGAAACAACCTCTCCACTTTGGTGGGGTAAGGTCTGCGTACATCTCAACCTTTCCAGACTCCGCTTATGGTATATCACTGGATATGTTAATGTTGTATTTAAAAGAGTTAATTTTACCGGTGGTCACTCAAGTATTGCTTCATTACCACAAAGTCACTTTTGTTTCTTTTGTTACCTAAAAGTCACTCAACTATTGCTTCATTACGACAAAGTCACTTTTTTTTATTGCCCAAAAGTCACTCAACTTTTCTCCGATCTATACCAAAGTCAATCTAGCCGAAATTTACTTAAAACTAACCGAAAAAATAACGTACTATTATTAATAAAAAATAATCTTTCTTAATAACATTAATCCAATTCTTTAATTTTACCCAACCCAAGACCAGAACCCGTTTTACTAATTAACCCTGTAGTTGATTGTGTCAAGTCATTAAAATAATTTTAGTTTAATGTACTGTTAAACATAGGGGACTAAGAATATTCGAAGAAATAATTCTTCTAGATGGTTCACCAAAAAGTCCACTCGAGTTCATTCACGTTCAAATTGCCAATGTGGAGTCCATTTGCCAGCGCTATTAATTAATTCTGGACAGATTAGAGTGGAGGGCAGGGTTAGAGATGGAAATCCTCATTTAATAAAAATTGAATCTTTTAAAGTGGATGTGAGCTTAGAATACAGTATCATTCTCTGCAGACATGTTGATTAGCCAAGACTGATTGGAAATGTGAGAAGCATCTTGTTTGAGGAGAATGTGAAGTTGAGCTTCATGAGTGTTAGAAAGATTGCTCCAAGAAAGCATGTTGTGATGGTTATTGGGGTGGATGAGTGACCAAGCAAGGAGACATTGAAGAGAAATGGTGAAATTCTCGCTGGGTAAAATTAGTAGTGAAATCGATTTGGGTTTTGGGTTGGATAAAATTAGTGTAATAGGTTAAAAAGTTGGGTTAATATAATTAAGAAAGATTATTTTTAATTAATGATGACATGTCATTTTTTTTGGTGAGTTTTAAATAAAATTTGGCTAGAGTGACTTTGATGTAGACCGGAGCATAGTTGAGTGACTTTTGGATAACAAAAAAAGTGACTTTGTGGTAATGAAGCAATAGTTGAGTGACTTTTGGGTAACAAAAGAAACAAAAATGACTTTATAGTAATGGAGCAATAATTGAGTGACCACCAATAAAATTAACTCTATTTAAAATATAGGCTTTACACAAATAAGTAGCTTACTAGTTAGGTTTTTACCTTTACTTGGATATGAAATTGACTCAAAAAGTAATTGCTAACCATACAATGTACAACATGTTGTAAATAAAATGAAAAATAAATGTAACAATATAAAAGAGTAAGCAATGATATGGAGAGGGATAGAAGTTTTATTGCTCTTTCAATATCAGTATATTTTACAAGGTGAAGAACACCCGTTGATATAGGATAAAGATCATCACTTTAAAGTTACAATAACCGAATCTTATCTTTGATAGATACATAAATTTAATGAGCTAGTTCAATGGATGAAGTAAAGAACAATATGTTCATGAATGGACATCCACATTCTGTGGACTTATAACACTCCCCCTTGGATGTCCATTACACAAAGAGTATGCCTCGTTAAAACCTTACTAGGAAAAACCCTGTGGGAAAAAGCCTAGTGAAGGAAAAAGAGTACATACATCTAATACGCATTGAGAGCTGTAAAAACCTTAAAAGGAAAACCCAATTGGGAAAAATCTTGCTAAGGAAAAAAGAGTACAACGCGTATTTTATTCTTCCTGATGACAACATCATTTAATATCTTGAAGACGTTACTTTCCAAATTGTATATCAGCTTCTCAAATGTTGAGATTGGCAATGACTTAGTGGACATATCCACTAAATTTTTCTTGAATGGATTCTTCAACATTAATTTCATTATTCTCTTGAAGATCACGATTGGAAAGGAATTTTGTTGAATATATGTCTCCTTAGTTGTATCTTCCTTTTAGCTGTTGTGCAATATTTTATATAATATTGTTGAATCCCCGTCTTCACAGAAAGGGCACATTGTTGCTGAATAAGTTGAGTCCTTGGTCTCAATCATTTGTATTGTCAGCTAGCTTGATGAAGGACCATTATCTCTTCATAATTTGAAGAAGTAGTAGCAACAATTTATTTTGTAAAGTGCCATAATATAGGTGGTTATCCGCAATACATGGATAGCCAGTTGATATCAGACTTTGTGGATCAAGTAGATATTATAGATTCTTCTAATGTCTTCACATTGAGGAAGAACTAACTCTTACCAATAAGCTTATAACAAAAGCTATAACCAATAGAGTATATTTGGTAAGATAGTTCAATGCACCCATTGCATTAAAATATGATATTTCAATACCAAGAAGTTCGCTAACGCGATTTCACTACATGTGGCCGGATTATTTTAATCCATATAAACATTTATGAAACTTCATTGAACAGGTTTTCCCAAGAGCCTTTAAATGCTTCAGGCATTTTGAATCCTTCAAGGATTTTCATATATGTTTTCCAACGAGCCATATGCATAGGCTGTAACAACGTTCATTAGACGCATATCAAGCCTTTCATGCACTGCCAGACATACAAGATACTTAAAGGTGATGCATCCACCAAAGGAGAATATATCTCCATTTCAATGCCAGATTTTTGTGCCGCAAGTCGTATTTTATATTTATCGACTTATTTTTATCAATATTTTTGCACAAAAACTTTTTAGTACACCACTGGCTTTACACGTTCAAGTGTTTGGACTATAGGTCCGAAAAAACTTCACTTTACCCGAGTGAAGCCAATTCTGCTTGAATTTTTTTTCTCCATTTTTTGCCAATAATTTTATGTCTGTATTCATAACAGACTTAAGCTCAAGATCCTCATAAAAATATATAATATTGAGCTTTAAAATATATGAGATATATCGTGGAGGATAACTTTATATCAGTTCCGTATACGACATAACTTACTGAGATCTCTTCATATTTATTATTTTTCAGGTACCTGAACCTCTCTTGTTGTGATTTTATGAAGTGTTATGTCATGGGCTCGTTGAGAGCTCTGCCTCCTTATTTGACTATCTCAAGTATTTGCTCATTTCCTTTTTCAATGACTTTTATCTTTGGAACCGAATGGTCCACCACGCTTCAGGCATACCGTAGACTCATTTGCATAAATAGATTGTCCTACCAGGACATCAGGAGCATTAGCAGCTGGAATATAATATTTTTGTTTGGGTCAGTAATGCATCTAGCAATGACTTGCATTATTTTTAGATGAGGATCATAATCAAATGATAATTTAATTTATCTCTCAGCTGCTTTAATTTTCTCCCCCTAATGTTAGCCAAACTAACATTCGTTCCCAACCTTATGTGGCATCCATCTTTGTGCGTTGTGGTGGAGCAATTGATAAAAAATCGCACATTATAATTATTAGATAGAAAATATTTGGTTCCTAACCCAGAACCAATTATGAGGGAAAATTCATTTGGTGGCATGTCGCGCACAAGTGCTACTTTATGGATATACCATATCTCATACCTGATTTAGGTAGCGTTATTCTCATATGCATGGTTTAGCCCTAAATTGGAGGCTTTCAATATATAAATCTGCTAAACCAGCTTGCCAACATTATCAAGAAAACTTGTCTTGATTGCATAATCTAGAAATTTGCTCATAATAAAATTTATTTGAACAAATACTTAACCTCGCAAGTATCATTGCGGGGTTGTAATAACGCACATGTGACCTTCTCATAGATGCATCAATCATATAACAATTATATGCTCCACATGGCAGGTGAACGAGCCCATATTCACCTTTTATACATTTCAAAAGTGCGGGGATCCTGATCCCAAATTTAGTTGGTCCAATAATTTATCTCGAGAACAAGCAACACAAAGAGAATTCTTGAAGAATTCCTGATTCTTCAGTATATACCCATGCGAATTCTCATTCACATATTTTGTGTATCATATTTGAACCGGGATGGTCAAACTGGTCATGCCAACTCATAAATTTATTCTAGTAAACTTCTGGTTTACTATAGCATGGGCTTTGTAACAATAAACTAAAAGTTTATTGTGGAATTTACATATGCTTCCACTACACTTATAAATTGTGTAGTACAAACTCGAGGAAATGATGGGGAGCTTTTCAAGCACATATATTTCACCCGACATTCTTGTAGTAATATAAAGATATTCATATCTTTCCATCAATTTTAGTCTCTTAGCCATTTTGGAAAATTTGTTTGAAACTTTACAAGTTTCATTAGAGACGTACTACAATAAAATATTTTATCAATCTCATTCCTCTAGGTAGTAATTATTTGGCTCTTCTGGAGCACTCAATTAGTTTTGTGCTACCATGTATTTCATGACACCATCTACATGGTGAATATCTCCTTCAAGGAGAAAATCATATAATTTTTCTCATGGTCAAATCATTATAGGCAAGATCAATTTCTTGCTTCACTTGCTCTTATGTAATTCATAATAATACATAATTTTGACGTACGTTCTGTACGAGAGCAATGACCATTCATGCTATAATAAAGGACATATTTATTTTTCTCGAACCTCTTCGGGAGGTGAGTTTTGATATATCATCAGCCATGATAGGCATGTCCATATTTATCTTTCTCGAACTTTTTGTGGAGACGAGTTTTGATATTTTATCACATATTTCCATATTCATTTCTGGGAATGGGTCTATAATAAAATTAACCGTTTGAATGGTTACTTTTGAGACCCCTTATTGTTCTCTTATTTATTTTACAATGACAGCTATTATTTCGTCCCTTGCCATGTCCATGACCATAGTCTCTACTATGGTAATTATTTTATCATAATCTCGGACATAAAATTACTTGTCTTCTTTCGGACATGAAATATTGTGTCTTCTTTCAGACATAAAAATATTTTGCCTTCTTTCAGGCATTATTATGTGCTACTACATTCTCATTCATGAATGGAGCATGTGTTGCTCCGACATTCACACTATGGAATGGAGCTTGTCCTGCTCCCACATTTATCTTAGGGAGTGGAGCATATATTGCTCCCACATTCACCTTTATGAATGGAGCATATCCACTAGACGTGCATCATTATTTTTCATCAAAACACATATTACTTTGCCTCTACCATCATTATATCATCAATATGGTGCATTGGGACATGAATCCAATGTCTTAACTATGCAAAGTTGTGTTGGGACTCACTCTCGAGCCATAATTGTTTATTATATGATGCAACATATAGTGCAATTTTACATGGTTATGTTCAGCGTCATTAAACACATAGTATAATAGTCATAATCTCAATAATATAGCATAAACATATTAGATAAAAATTATCTAAAAACATAACTAGTATTTTTTTAAGCGAATATCACTAAGCTCAGGGCCTAGTAACAAATTTTATTAATAATCAAATAATAAAACCAAGTCTTTACAAGTAAAGAAATAAAACTAAAGAACAAACGACTTGTGGAACTAAATCAAGTATAGCTAACACTTCCCTATACACATGCCATTGAATTACATTTCCCCAATTGGGTCGAGCATTTTAAAAATGCTAATACCACCAATGTGAAGTTATGTTCTTCAATAGCAATGCCTTTAACAAACATTGCACTGGCTACTTCTAACAAGATATAATAGAATGTATGAAAATTATATGCATTTAACGTCTTGTAAGCTGCCTCCAAATGTATTGCAGTGCCTGAATGTAGAACAGCAACGAACAGCAACGAGTTGTGGCATTCATTAAACAAGCACCTGAAGCAACATCAACATTTCCAAGCAGAATGACAAACGTACAACTCCTCAACATTGAATGTCGAAGTACCCCATATTTGTATTTCCTCCATTAGCGTGGAAACTGACTAAGAGGCAGCTCATGACTTACAACTTTGAGCACTGGCAAACTCACATCACTCCACAGCCTAGAATGCCTTGACCTTGCCCATACAGCGCTCAACGCCTTCCTAATGCAACACTGTTTCACGCATCTTTTGATCTCTAAAAAAATTGGAACATAAACCTGGCCAAAATCATATAACATAGTTATGGCGCAACGGTGCGCCACAGGCTTGTTTGCCCATTCCGCGAACCTATTTGTTGAAACTTGCACATCATTGGAACAAAACTGTTTCACGCCACTCTTGAGCTCTAAAGAAATTAGAACATAGACCTGCTCCAAGAAAATTAGCGAACTTGCACAATAATAGCATTGTTTCTGATCATGGCTTACCACATAAAAGTGGTACACCACAATTGAAACTCTCAAACAGTATTTTTCCACTCACTATGAGTCTAAATAATATCTAGTTTTAAAGCTACGAAACTTTCTGTAGATATTCGCATGTCCATAGAAATCACTAAATATAACTTCTTTGCTCTTTAACAAATAATTCATCTCATGCAAGAGAGGTATATGATTTTCTTTCCTTAATATAACTCTGCAAGGGTACATGCCAATAATTTTAGGAGATAGTTAAAGCATTTAGGATAATATACACCACATGGTCTACATCACCTTATAGCACATATATAATAAAATAAAATATTTGCATAACAAAAACCTATACTGATTGCATGGAGCATTTCAGTAACAGCCTCCAAATTAGTTGTACGTTTCATTTAAAACATTAACCAAGCCAACTATGCAACAATATGCTAGATCTATATTTGTATTATTATATACTCCAATATTTACCTTAAGATGGAAAGTGAGATAAGGTACTCTAACTGTCTGATATATATTTACTTCCAATTAAAAATTAGTAATAAGTTATGTATATTAACATATTTTGGAGTACCAAACTAGAAACACATTTCTTTGCATTTCAGAGAGAAAACTAATATAGCACCACTATTATGATCGATCTAAAGGGAGCATACCAGGGAGAAAAAGCATACGGTTAGGCACCGCTAACCGAGTTGTCAAATTGATGGCTTCGGTGATAAACGGGAGGAAATAGTATACGGACTCTGAAGATAACCAAATACTTTACTTCACTCAATTGATTAAAACTTCGTACTAATAACGTGTTGTAAATAAAATGGAAAACAATAGTAACAATATAAAGAGTATAGCAATGATATGAAGAGGAATAGAAGTTTTATTTCTCTTTCAATATCTGTGTATTTTACAACACATAGGATGAAGATCATCACTTTAAAGTTATAATAACTGAATCTCATCTTTAATAGATACATAAATTTAATGAGCTAGTTCAATAGATGAAGTAAAGAACAATATGTTCATGAATCGACATCCACATACTGTGGATTTATAACACAACATATATTGAACAAAAGTAAAGGAACATGCAAAATTACTGTCATATGTACCTTTAATTCCTTTGTTTAAAAAGACAATGCTCAATATTACGTCTAAGAAAATACTAATAATCCAGATAGACCTGGAAAGCTTCTTTTCATTTTATTTTAATTTTAAATTATAGAAACTCCTAATAGGTAGATTAAGAAACATATTAAATTATTTAGAAAATCATTAATTAGTCAATTCCATCACATAAATGTGGATTACTGGTTTTAAGATGTGATTACCAACCATGCGTGACCAATTACTGAATGTGATTAATGAAATAATTGCAATATATTCAGAAGAACTATTCAAATCAGATAGAAAAAAAAAAAAGAAAAAAAAAGAAAGACCATAAATAAAGCAAATTAAATGAATCATTTAGCAGACGATCTAATCCAATATAAGAATATGGACTAGTAGAGCAATTAACTAAAAAGGTCGAAAACGTAGTAGAGAAAATAATGATACAATAGTGCAAGACAAGTAGATTAATATTTAAGCCGTTAAACATCAAATCCAACTTTCACTGAAAATAAAAACCTAGTATCTAACTAAGGAAACTAATAAACTATCATTAAGAAGGTCTTAATCTATAGACCCTAGCTCATAATTAGCTATCAAAATATAGGATCAAAGTTTATCCATCGACGAGTTATCAAATACACTACTGAGAACATTCTGGGATTGAAGTTCATCCATGGTTTCATAAGGATCCTGATAATAGTTGGCGAACTCAAAATGCATAGGAAAGTTGATACTTTCCTGATATACTTTTTGATCCCAAAATACGCTTCCAGGAGAAAATGATGGTTGGACCATGCCATAGTTTGATCTTGCTCCATAGCCTAAAGAAGGAGAAAAGTAATCTGGATTGTACTTGGTATAATCCATGATATGATCATCAAAAGTGATATCATACTGATAAGATGGTTCAAAATTCTGACTAGCAACTATACTTGAATCTACCGTCCCTTCATAGTCACAATTGTCCATCTTACCAACAGAAGAACAACTTCTACTAGCATATTGTTGCTCGTGATCCTTTCGGGTGCTTTTGAATGATTTGTCAACTTTCTTATAAATCCTACACAAAACCCAATCGTCGAGCTGCAAGAACCAAACAATAAATCTGAATTTATTCAGAATTTGTAAACAATAAATCTGAATTTATTCCAAATTTGTATGCATTAGAGTAATAAACCTAAGAAACAGAAAGGTAGGGAAGTTTCTTTATAGATTTATTTCATACCGCATTCAGAATAAAAGTTCATAATGTGGATTTCTAGTTTAGACTCATAACATAATCGGATTACTATAATATACTAAATCTAATTGAAACTGGAAGTTCATGAAATGTTATTCTTACCCTCATGTCTTTTGCATTTTGTTTGACCCTGCGAGATTCATTCACCCTAAATTCATGCATAATCCAATTTGTTTTGTCACCTTTGGGAGGTTTACCTTCATAAAAAACCAATGCCTTTCTGAATCCAACTTTAACGTCCTTGTACTTTATAGGTTTATCGGCTCCGGTGGCTTTCCAGTAACCAGTTCCTGCTGCTCGATTTGGTCTATTACCATTAGGATATTTCCGATCCCTTGGAGTGAAAAAGTACCATTCTTTTTCTCCCAGTACCGGATATTTCTCTATTTGCAAGTTAAAAAAATTAGGAACATATTTTACTTGGAAATAAGTTGAAGAAAGATTAGCTATGAATTACACGCAAAGTTCAAATAACTTTATAATTAGTTTTACGATATCCGTGAACCCAAAACTAGAGATACCTTACAAACCAATGTGGGAGAAATTACAAAACATATTCAGAAAGTGACAGATCGAGATCAGTAGACACAACAAATTTGAGCTTTCAGTTAGGACCTTATATACGTATGTTGTTTTGTGTGAAAATAAATTTATACAAATTGCTGATTCAAATCATGAATTTATGGATAATATAGGTAGCACAATGAGTGAAACACCAAAATTTCTGAACACCAAGATCAAATTTTTAAGTTAATATCCATTAAACCTAAATGAAATAGCTACTTAGTAAAACATACGAAAAACTAGATATGACAACATTCAAAATTATTTTAATTCAGAAAGTAAGGGAAAAGAACCTGAAAGCTCTTGTGGACTATGCTGATAAAGATTAACCTCGATGATTTTGTCATGGGGTAAAGATTGATTCATTACTTTCTTCCTGAGATAATGCATAATGAGCTCTTCATCATATGGACAGAAACGATAGCCCGGTGGAAACATAAAGTTATCATCCACATAATCTTTTCTTATGTGTGCCTTTGCGTTCAACTTCAACTTAGTTTCATATGATAATGAATCATCACTATTTGGTTTAACTATCATAACTTTTTCATCTTCGTCAACTTGTTTTTGTTTATTTGGTTCTTGAATTTGAGGGTTTCGAGTAGTAGCATTCCAAGAACTGGCCGTGAGTTGTGCCTTGCTTTGCTCAATCTTCATAGTCTTAGAGAAGGAGTCGGATTGTTAAAGTATTTGACAATATTAAATTACCTGATGTACTCTTTGAAGAGTCCTATATACTGTAGCTAACTTCCGATAAAAATTGTTGTTTTTACCGAAAAGGTTTTGCAAATAGCTAATATATCTGATAGAATAGGTTTTTTGAAGTCCTTATGATAAGTAGGGCAAATCTTTTAAAGATTTGCTGCATTCTTATCTTTTAGCAAACCAGGCTTAGATGTTACTTGTAGCTACGAAAAAAGCGTTATCTTTAATTTATAGATAAAACAATTAAACTTTCTTTTGTGGTGAAGTTTCCTCGTCCAGTCCCGAGTTCTAAAAATATTTAGTTGCACTCATTTAGGGATGGTTATATTTTTTTAAGTATATTATAAATATTAGTATAGTTATATGACATTTTCAATAAAAAATAATATATGAGATCAGTAAAATTAACCTAAAAAATCTTGCAAAATTATTTTTTTAATTTCAAATTGTAAGTGGATATGAGATATCAGTTCCTACTCAGTATTTCAGAAAAACATTGTTACGTGTATATGAAACTTATTAAATTATAAATATCTCAATATTTTCAAAGGCTGACTCTTCGATTGTTGGAGCACAAAATAGAAGAACCACTGCTCCACCTGATGGTCTAGTTAGTGTTGTGTAGTGTAGCTTGTATAGTTTGTATAACATAGACATTTTGTAGTCCATTTTTTTAATTTAATCTGACCAAAATGTGTTTGGAGTCCACCTAGGGCACACGAGCTAGGCCCATATTATATATATCTGTACAGTTATTGATTTGAGATAACAAGTCATTTTTCAAGTTCCTTTCTCTCTCTTCCGTTATTTTTCTCTCTGTAAACCAAGCACACAAATGGTTTCCTTCATTGGTTCTTACCAAATTAACATTGTATCGGAGCTGGAATTTTGCTAGATCCTGTTTCTCTCTATCCTGCAGTGTTACCCCCGTCGTCTGCGGTGGTATATTTTGGCCGAAATAATCAAATCCCCAAAATCTGAAACCCTAACCCTAATTTTGAAGTTCTTAACAATATTTCTAAGATTTGTTAAGTCAATCGACCGCAATCACCGATTCAATGTTTTCGGGCACCTCTATGGGACCGAATCAATTTCTCCGGTGATTTTCACGGCGGTGATTTAGTTTCTCCGGTATTTTCCTTACACTTTACATATCAGACTCGGTAAATCACTCTCTCAATTCAATAGATCTGTTAATCTGTTGTACAAATCATCCTATTATATTTGTCTTGTGAACCCTAGTTTTCTATTAAATCTTTAGTCTTCTGTTTTATAGTCCTATGGCGATCACTACGAATAACCAAACCCTAAATCCCGCCGCCGCTACTCCCTCGACCTTGACTCATACTACTGCGATTGATCCTTCTGATCCTCTTTACGTTCATAACTTTGATATCCCTGGTATACCACTTGTTTCTGTTCCTATCAATGGAACTGGATTCAGTGAATAACGAAGAAATATCCTCATAGGCCTATCTGGAAGGAACAAAATTGCCTTCATCAATGGTACAAGGCCTGATGAAAACTCTCCCCGCCTTCGTCAGTGGGAGAGAGTGAATGATATTGTGACTTCATAGATCCTGAACTCCATGACCAAGGACATATCAGATACAGTCATTTATTTTTCTTCTGCTAAAGACATTTAGAAAGACCTAGAAGCTAGGTATGGTACTATGAATGGTGGCAAGGTTTTGGAACTCAAGAGAGAGTTAGCTCTCATCTCTCAGGGGTCCGTAGACATTACCTCATATTTTAACAAAATCAAACACATCTAGGATGAGCTTAGTCTCATTTCCTCTTCTCATTCTATCAAGTGCACTTGTGGTGCCAGAGCTGAATTCATCAAGTATGAAGTGGAGCAGAAACTATACCAGTTCCTAATGGGGTTAAATAACACTTACCTCACTGTGAGAGGGAACATTATGATGATGTCTCCTTTTCCTTCTATGGGAAGTGTCTACAATATGCTGGTTTCTGATGAACAGCAGAGACAAATGCACTCTGGACATCAGCTCTCTCCAGATGCTGCATCTTTCACTGCTAATTCTTCATCCTCTCATAACCACTTGCAAAGGCCCTACTATCAGTCCTCCCCTTACAGTTTTGGTGCATCTTCTTCCAGCCCTAGGCTTCCTACATACACTGGCTCCACATCTTCATATAATGCTAGGTCAAGCCAGCAATCTTATCCCCAAAGGGTAAATTTGAACAGAAAAAATCCATTACCTGTAGATATTGCAAGAAGCCTGGAGATCTTATTGATGACCGTCTAAAGAGAAAAAGGGAAAATTAAAAAAGGGCTAATGCCAATGCTCATTTCCCTGCTCATTCTGAAGATTCTGCTTCTATCAATTCTGCTGGACCTCCTACAGCTTCTGGTATCACACAAGATCAATATAATCACTTGGTTATGCTGCTTCAACAATCCAATCTCCAACAATCTCACATGGCTGATTCTTCTTCAACATCAGCTACTCTCATTGGTTCTGCCAACTTTACTGGTAAGACAGTCAATTTTTGCAATGCATCTAGTGCATGCATGACATCCAACTTAGACCTTTTATTCAATGTCACACTACTACAAATCACATTCTTAGTCACCCTTCCAAATGGTTACAAGGCTAAGGTAACCTCAACTGGATCTCTAAATCTCATGTCATATCTAACTCTCCACAATGTTCTCTATTTTCCTTCATTCCAGTATAATCTCATCTCTGTTCACAAGTTAATTTCACAAATACATTGCACAGTCCAATTTACTAATGATTCTTGCATGATTCAGGGCCCTTCCATGAAGAAGCCACTAGCTCTTAGTAAGCAAGACAATGGACTCTACAAATTCATGAGAGCTTCTGTTTCATCAACATCTACACCTGACATCTCCACATCTATTCCATCTCCTTCTTGTAATATAAATAAAACTTTCAATTCTCATGCAATTTCTGATTCTGTTGCATCTTCAGTAAAATGAAAACTTTGTCTTGTATTTCTTTATCTTTATCTCCTAAACAATATTTTCAATGCAATGTATGTCCTCTAGCAAGACAAACTAGACTTAATTTTCCTGATAGTGAGATCAAAACCACTGAAGCTTTTCAGTTAATCCATATAGATACGGAGGGGGGTGCCTTACCACACACTTACTAATAATGCATCAAGATATTTCCTCACTATTGTAGATGACTATACTAGAACAACTTGGACTCACTTATTGGGCTCCCAAAGTAATGCTTTCTCTATTTTAAAAGCTTTTATTTCCATGGTTTACACTTAATTAAACTGTAAAAACTGTGAGGAGTGACAATGCTCTTGAGTTGGGAGGATCCAATCTAGCCATCTCTTATTTTTCAGAAATGGGAATTATCTACCAAATATCCTATCCTCACACCTCACACCTCACAGCAGAATGGGGTGGTAGAAAGAAAACACAAGCCTCTCTTAGAAACTGCCAGAGCCTTGCTATTTCAGTCCCACCATCCTATAAAATTTTGGGGTGATTCATTACGCACAACCACTTACTTGATTAATAGATTCCCATCCTCAGTTTTAAAAGGCATGTCACCTTACCAAAAATTATTTGGAATTGCCCCTAGCCATGCCACTTGAAATTTTTTGGTTGCTTATGCTATGCCACCATCCCAAAACCACAAAGAGATAAATTGCAGCTTAGGGCTATCCCATGTGTTATGTTAGGATACCCTTTTGGGAATAAAGGCTACAAACTTCTGAATCTGAATACCAAGCAACCTTTTGTTTTTAAAGATGTGATATTCCATGAAGATATTTTTCCTTTGGCTGCCAAGTCCCCTACATATAGTACTTTCCAGTTTCCTTTCCCTCCTAGCACTTCCTCTTTTTCATAACTTGAACCTCACCAGCCTGTACATCTCTCTACTTTTGATCCACCTGATGATCCAGTTTGCTTAACTCTACCGGTATCCTCTCCTAATGTATCCACTCAACCCTCTAATTCTACATCAAACATCCCTTTCCATCCTGAACCTTAAATTAGATCCTCCAGGACACCCAAGTTCCCTACCTTTCTTCAATAGAACTATGTCTGTCAAATTCCTTCCACTTGCTCCAGTGTTGTTTCCAACAGACTTGCATGCCATGATTATGCTACTCTAGAACCTCATAGTTACTAGCAATCTACAGCAATTCCTACTTGGCAAGAGACCATGCAGAAGGAGTTTGATACCTTGCAAGCCATTGTAACCTAACTCCCACCTGGGATGAAATCCATATGTGGGTTTACAAGGTGAAGTATAAAGTTGATGGGTCTATAGAAAGGTATAAGGCAAGGCTTGTAGTGGAGGTAACACTCAGGTTGAGGGCATAGACTACACATAAACTTTTTGCCCTGTAGTTAAAATGAACACTTTCAAGTTTCTAATTGTTGTAGCTGTTAAGTACTCTTGGCCCTTGTTTCAACTTGATGTCAACAATTCCTTCTTGCATAGGGACTTATTTAAGGAGGTGTACATGAAAATCCCTCTTGGGCTTACTGTCCAACTGCTTGCCAACTCATCCAGACCACATCTTCTGATGCAATCCGGATTGGTATCCAAAGCCGTGAGGAGCTTACACTCAACATGCGGAACTTGGAATGCTTCAAAGAGATGCTCTGCGCGATCGCGAAGAGAGATTATAGTGTGCTACGCAATCGCGACATGCCTGGCGCGATCGCGATGAAGAACTGAAGAGCAGCTTTCCAATTAGCTGAAAGGGAATTTTGTCCATTTATTAGGCTTAGGGGCTTTCTAGTCATTTTACACTTGTGTATGGGAAAACTATATAAGCTTCCCTTAGCCCTTTATTTCATTTAGTTAGTTTTTGATTGAGGATAGAGATAGATTAGGCCGAGCCTATTTTGTGAAAGCCCGAGGCTTCACGAACTCCTTTACTTGGAACCGAGTGGATATCATCCTAGTATGGATCCTCGATATGTTCAAGTTTCTTTCTCTCTCTTGGATATTCATTCGCGTTTGAATCGAATATCCTTTCTTTCTTCTATTTTTGTCCTTCCCCGTCCCCATTTTCTTATCGTTGTGTTTAATCCATCGTTTCCGTTACTTCATCTTGCTTCCGCATAGTTTGGATCATATCATCTTATTTCTTGAAAATTGCACAAGAGCCTTTATGGTCTTAAACAAGAATCCAAGCAGTGATATGCCAAACTTGTTGCTGCTCTTCAGTCTAGAGTATACATCCACTCCATGAATGATTACTCAATTTTTATCAAATCACATGGTCAGTCTCTTGTCATCCTGGGTGTGTATGTGGATTACATTATTCTTACAGGAAATGATCAATATGGCAAACCTTAAAGCGTTCCTTGATGATCAATACAAGATTAAGGACCTTGGTATTCTAAACTATTTTATAGGGATTGAAGTATATTCTTCTCTCTCTGGCCTGCATCTTTCTCAAAAAGGAAATTTATCTCTGATCTTTTGAAGGAGTTTTAATGCTCTCATATTACTCCCGTGATGGGTCCTTTAGATCCAAATGTGAAGCTAAGAGCTGCTGAGGGTGAGCTTCTTCCCCAACCTGAACAATACAGGAGCCTCATTGGAAAGCTCAACATCCCGGTTCATACTAGGCCTAATTTGGCCTTTAGTATGCAGCATCTGAGTCAATTTTTATAGAACCCTCGTACCTCATATGGTTGGTGCCTTACATGTTTTAAGATATCTCAAAGGAACTTTAGATTATGGTGTCTTCTACAACAATTCTCCTGGTTTTTTCCTCAATGCCTACTCTGACAGTGATTGTGATAAGGATCAAAATGCGGAAACGAAAATAAAAAGATAAGGAGCAAGACGGATCTTGAACTCTCTATGAAGTAGCCACGAAGAATAGGTTTCATGACACCCTCGATTCGGGTCAAGAACAACCTATGCTATGCGGACGATCCTCAAGACGCACTTGGATTTTGCAAAGGACCCGATCGGGTTTAGAATGAGGGTCAATTAGTGCAACCAATTGATTCAAGCCGAAAAGTAAGGGTTCATTCATAAGAGAATCTCATCTAAATATTTGTCATCAATATTCAAAGGTAAATAAATGAAGTAAAAGAGGGCTTGAGGTATTTATAGAGTCCTTCTCAAGCCTAGATAATGATTAATACGTCCCACAAGTTGGGTTTAATGAAATAGACCATGCAGGGTCAAAATAGTAAAAGACTACTCAAAAATTCTGGAATGCAGTGTGTTGGGCGGAGCGCCTGAAATTAATTCATTTTGAGGCAAAGAGTTCTTTGGGCAGAGCATCTGGAACTCTGGGTGGAACACCCAACTTTATGGCATCCTGGATGGAGCACCTAAGGCTCAGGAGGTGCGCCTGGTTGGTCTGGGTGGAACGCCTTTTTCTTGGGCGAAGCGCCTGGACCTGAGATCATGTTGTACTTCTTCAAATTTCTTCCAAGGGTCCCATCTTCAAGCCCCTTCCACACCAAGTGTAGGTGAGCGTTTTGGATCTCTTTGGCTTGACTCTAGGTGAACGGTCTCGTGGTGGTTTGCCCCTTATCAGATTGGGCTGCTTGTCCAGATAGCAAGAGGTCTGTTACTGGCTTCCTGGTTTTTTTGGGTGGCTGTCTTGTAGCATGGAAAGCAAAGAAGTAGCCTGTGGTGTCTTTCTCCTCTACTGAAACTAAGTATAGAGCTCTGAGTAAAGTATTTGCTGAAGTAACCTGGGTTATACGTTTGTTACATGATTTCCATTTATCTTTCCTCACACATGTTCCTGTGCTTTGTGATAGCCAAGCAGCTCTTCACATTGTACACAACGCTGTCTTTCATGAGATAACCAAGCATATAGAAGTGGATTGGCACTTCATCCGACATAAATTGCTTGAAGGACTACTGGTGTTGCATCATGTTTGTACTGGAGAACAACTTGCTGATATGCTTACCAAGCCTTTGGGAGGTGCTATTCATTGTGATTTCCTGCGCAAGTTGGGCGTTTGTCCACCCTCCAACTTGAGGAGGGGGAGGGGGGGAGGTGTTGGAGGACAAGATAGAAGAACCACTGCTCCACCTGATGGTCTAGTTAGTGTAGTTTGTATAACATAGACATTTTGTCGTCTATTTCTTTTATTTAATCTATCCCAAATGTATTTGGAGTCCACTTAGGATAGACGGGCTAGGCTAGGCTCATATATATATATATACAGTTACTGATTTGAGATAACAAAGTCATTTTCCAAGTTCCCTTCTCTCACTTCCGCTATTTTTCTCTCCGTAAATCAGGTACACAAATGGTTTCCTTCATTGATTCTCACCAAATTAACATCAGTATCATTGGCATATTTGTAAAAGTCATTATATCGCGGGGTAATAATTTTTATTGTCTTTTACCTTTTATGATTGGTCTTACGTGTGAATCTTTGCTCCCTATTATTTGTGAATCACCAAATTCAGATTTTTTTTTTTTTTTTGGATTGCAAAGACGATTTTGGAACAGAGTCACGTTAGATTACCGAAGATATTAGCTTTATCTCTATATTTATTTATCTTTAGTTTTATGCTTCAAGCACTGTATGTAGCCAGGAATGAGTGCACACTATGTTTATGAGTTCGACTGAACCCCACATATTAAAAAGTCTACTAAATATATAAATATATTAAATTTTAGATCTAGAACTCCAGTGGTCAATTAATCTAGTGCCATCCGCACCCATAAAATGTGATATATGAATTTACTTTATATGTAGCCCAGCCATGATTATAAGACCGTCCATGACTAATCTGACTTACGTTTCTTCCCAGTGAAAGCCATGAAGTTTTCTTTTTCCCCTTTTAAATCCTTTCTCTAAACTAACCAGGAAGTCGTCAATGTGCCAAGTCAATTTTATTTCAAAAAGAAAGTTTGATATTCATATGTTCCATTCAAGTTATAATAATGGGTTTCAACTTTCAAGATAGAAGGCACGTTAAATTTACATGTATCACATTATTTCTCCAAGTCCAACGTTAATATTTACAAAAGAATTAATAAGTTGATCCTTGTTTCCTCCCCAACCATCGTGGCCTTAGTGATGGGTGATGATTGCTGCTGCCCAACCATCCTTCCACGCGATGGAGATGGTGGTAGCTAGCCGTTGACATTAGAAGTACTCAGAGTTTTTAAATACAATATATTTTCAGTATTATAATACATGTTATTCCATGAGCTAGTAAGAGACATATTTTTTGACCTTTTTCTGAGTTGACATCCTTTTTTCTACTGGTAGTATCCTTTGCGGCTGAATAAAAGTTGACACTTTTCTTTATTAGCAGTATCTGTCGCAGCTGAATAAACATACTCTTTATGGTCTTTTAATTCTCTTAGTTGATATTCTTTTCTCCGTTGATAATATGTTTTGCAGGTGAATATTCCTTCTTTCCTTTTTGTAAGATGGTATCCTTTTCTCTGTTCTAGTAATTTTCGCGTGATGCATATGTTCCTTTGGCTTTCTCCAAGTTATTGAGACTCTTTTCTTAGTAGTTTTAGCCGCTCTGTTGGTAGTACCATTTGCAGTTGGATACTTTCTTCCAGCCTTTCTCGAAGTCATTGACATCCCTTTCTTTGCTAGTAGTAGTATTCTTTGTCGCCAACTTTCTTCTGAACTTTGGAAGATGTTTTGCTAAGACACATTCCCATTGCACACACATATATAAGCTTAAGAAATTGGAACTATGTTTATAAAAGATTATGATATGAAGGAAACGAAAAGGGGGATGATTAGAAAATAGGTGGTGGCACCCCATTTATAAATGTAACGAAACTTAATTTGGTTAAAAATTTGAATAATCTATACTCTCTTAACTACTACTTCCATTAAAAAAAATGACAAGGTTTTAAAATTAAAAATAATTAATCTTCAAAATTCACACTTTACCCTAAGTGAGTTGTTTAGTACCACATAAATATTTATGATTTATTTTCACGAGTTTCAAAAATTATCTTGTATTTTTTAAAACTTTATGACAAATCTAATTATGTCATTCTTTTTTATAAAACAGCCATCAGACAAAAGTCCTATATAATTTAGTATTACTAGTAATCTTAAATAATTAAGGATAAATACTAATCTTGGTTTAGTTTTAATGGTTCCGTATCTTTCAATTTCTGTTCTTTTTATGCGGAAAACAAAGGTGGCAACTCCTCAAACAGTTAAATCTTATGATGTAGTAGACAATGAAATTTTATATAAATTAGGGTTTCTACAAGATGAACCCATTAGAGTTATTGGAGACTATTTTACCAAACTCTAACTCACTCCTATAAAAATGGGTCCATATTCTCTAGCACAGGTATCTCAAAAACTTCATCAGATTATCTCAAATCCAATAAATTCGGGATAGCCACAAATATTCAAGACACCAAATATGTCTTTCTTCTTGATAATAAAATACTTCAAGGAGATCTATATTATCATACGTTCGGAAAATACGTCGCTAAGACCCTTGAATTACGGATATCAAATCAGAGTGAAGAATCAAGGGATCACCAGAATTGTACTCACAGTTTTGATGAATAAAAGCCATTATTTTCTTTATATTCTTTGTGGTTTATTTTTGATAAAGAAAAATTTTATTACAAATAAATTGGCACGCCCAGCAGGACCATTCTGCCTTTCATCTCTTTTCTCACAAGCAAATGCAAGTCTTCAATAATGGTGGCCAAATCTGAGGGCAATATCTCGATACTTCAAATCTTATCTTTGCGTGCTCTCAAACAAGACTTGAAGTGGGTGGTATTTGTAGAAAATGAAATTTTGTAAAAATTAGGGCTTCTACAAGATAAGACCATTAGGGTTATTGAAGGCTACTCGATCAAATCCTAACTCACTTCTATAAAAAAATAAAAAAAATAGTCCATATTCTCTAGCAAAGGTATCTCAAAAACTCCATGAGATCATCTCAAATCCCATAATTTTTGGATAGTCACAAATATTCAAGACACCAAATATGTCTTTCAAGTCACTTCTTGATAATCAAATACTTCAAGGAGATCTATATCATTCTATGTTTGGGAAATACGCTGCTAAGGCCCTCAAATTACGGATACCAAATTAGATGGAAGAATCAAGGGATCACCAAAATCATACTCACAGTTTTGATGAATAAAAACACTTGTTTTCTTTATATTCATTGTGGTTTATTTTTCATAAAACGAAATTTTATTGCAAACAATACAATCTCTATGAGATAAATTTGTTTACAAATTCATTATGAGTTCAGTCTTTAAAAAAATCAAAGAATATAAAATTTTGTTTTAAGAAAAATAAACCACAAACAATATAAAGAAAACAAGGGCTTTTATTCATCGATTAAAAGTGTGAGTACAATTATGGTGATCCCTTGATTCTTCCATTTAATTTGGTATTCATAATTCAAGGGGCTTAGTATCGTATTTCCCGAATGTGGGATGATATCGATATCCTTGAAGTATTATTTGACTATCAAGAAGTGGTTTGAAAGATATATTTGGTGTTTTGAATATTTGTGGCTATCCCAAATTTATTGGATTTGAGATGATCTCATGGAGTTGTTGAGATACCTTTGCTAGAGAATATGAACCTTTTTTTTTATAGCAGTGGGTTAGGGTTTGGTGGAGTAGCCTCCAATAATCCTAATAGGCTCATCTTTTAGGAGCCCTAATTTCTGCAAAATTTCACTTTCTACAAATGCCCCCACTTCAAGTCTTGTTTGAGAGCACACAAAGACATTATTTGAAGTACCGACATATAGCCCCCGGATTTGGCTATCAATACTTGCTTTTGCTTGTGAGAGAAGAGATGAAAGGTAAAACTGGTCCCATCGAGTGTGCCAATTTGTTTGCAACAAAATTTCTCTTTATAAAATAAACCACAAACAATATAAAGAAAAATAGTGCTTTTATTCATCAAAACTGTGAGTACAATTCTGGTGATCCATTGATTCTTCTCTCTGATTTGGTATCTGGAGGGCCTAAGCGGCTTATTTCCCAAACGTAGGATGATATAAATTTCCTTGAAGTATTTGATTATTATTAACAAACAGCCAGAAAGACATATTTGGTATTTTGAATATTTGTGGTTATCCCAAATTTATGGGATTTGAGATAGATCTCAAGGAGTTTTTGAGATAAATTTGTTAGAGAATATGAATCCTTTTTTATAGGAGTGAGTTAGGGTTCGGTGAAGTAGCATCCAATAAGCCTAATGGGCTCATCTTGTAGAACCCCTAATTTCTACAAAATTTCACTATCTACCCATGTCAATCAGTTCGTACTCGATCGAGGATTTTCTTTTTCTTTGTTGATAAATAAACTATATTATGACAAATAACGTTCTAGTTATTCTTTTCCTTTAAGGCTGCAAATCATAATGTCATATTAATTTATGCAGTATAGATGTCGCAATAATTATTCGTGTATTGGCCTGAAATATAATCTATCTATCTATACTATATTAAAAGTACGAAGTCCCTTAGTAAAATGTCAATCGAACTTTTTACTCGTCATTAAAAAATTCTACAGTAGACAAAATTGTCATTTTACTATTTTTTTATTTTTCATTTAGTAAATTTATTTTCCCCAAAATTTGATCCTAATATTTAATAATTTGAAATCAACTAAATTTTTCCTTACTAATCAATCTTTCTTCGTATTTAGGCTTGGGGTTTCATATCATACGTGGTCTCTTTGTAGTCCAAACTAGCTAGAATCTAACACTAAACCTGGAACAAGACTTGCTCATAGTAGAGTCCATGTTAAAGTCTAATAACTGAATCTACATATGCTTCATCATGTCTAATTTTTTGTCATAATCATCGATCACGCCTATATAGTAATTGTAATTTGATTAGAACACAATGACACAAATTATTCCTTAACTACCGCTTTCCTCTTGTTTCTTTCTCGCTTTGCGTTCTACTATAATTTTATCAATGCAAGGAATATTTATCATCCTATTTTCTTTTCATTTATTCTCAATTTTTTTTATAGTTTATTGAGTTGAATTAATTGTTTAATTTCTTTGTTCCAGAATTAATGTGACTTGATTTGCAGTGAACTCTCAGTAAGCAGATTAAGCAGATTATAGCTAATTGAGTTGAATTAATTTGTTTACTTTCTTTGTTCCAACATTGATATGACCTGTTGTTGTGAATGAAGGTCCCAGTAAACAAATGACCTGTTGTTATGAATGAATGTCCCAGTAAACAAATTATTTTAGGTATATCAGTAATATGTGATTTCTCTTCTACTTTTTGTTTGTCTTTTATTTTATTTTGATTGAAGCCAATTTCTTACGGTGGTCTTCCTTCCTTTTTCTTTTGTTAATATCTTTAAAACTATGAATTACATGATTAAATATTATTTTGATTGATTATTTTATTGGCTAATGTAATGAAATTTTCTATTTCTCAAGTCTCTTCCGTTATAATATTTATTCTTTTATTTGTTCATGCGTGGTGAATGTTGTTACTTGATGTGTAGGGGGAGCAAAATAAAAAACTTTTGGGAAAAGTGATCAAGTAATAGAGGAACCCAATGTAAGAATTTGTCTTCTGGTATGATTTAAACTAGATCTATTAACAAGGATATGTTAGATCTAATTGGTTTTATCTTAGCAGTTGGTTATGCTAAAGTGAAGGAGTTGGTAAATGCGTCTTTTCAATTCTAATAAACTCATATTCTATCAAGAGTACGACATCTAATACTCTACGAACGACTACGACAATTACAGATTGAAATTCGACTATAGTATACAAGCTATGAAAACTTATGAACATAATAGGATGATGCTACACGGTTATGGTATGCCTTAATTATAATCTAAAAATAAATTCTTTTGAATTCAATAACTTCTTTTTTTCAAATTTCTTTGAATAATATCCGCTTTCTATTTTAAAGACAATTGCGCGTATAACGTTTATCCTGGTCTAAAATTTCCAACATATAATGTGAATATAAAATTCTACCTACATTACTGAGCCGCATTCGAGTTATTTTTATCAAAATATAATTTGGACATTTTATTTTATGTAGTGTGGATATTACAGAAGCAACAGAGTTGTTGCTCATGTACTTTGCTTGGAACTTGACGAGGTCAGGTTCTTTTTTGCCAGTTGAATTATTTGTTTACAAAAGTCTGGCACTAAAATTTTGTTGTTATGCAACTCGTCTCCTGATAAGGACTTTAAATGAGGAGTTAATTAAGTGGTTCTACAGGCGAAAGATATGTTATTACTCATATTTTGTCTTATGATGCCATTATAATTGATTTCTTTAAAGGCTATAGATATAGTTTATCTTAGTGATTTTTAACTCACATAACCATTCCCAACCCTTTTCCACTTTTTGTAACCATATTTTGTCATTTCTTTCTTTTCCTAGCATATTTATTAAATATAATTTGATGATATAAATATTTAAAAAATATAGAACAAATATATATGTGTATAGAAGGTATATATACAAAATATCAATCTATTATATTTGATATTTTAATTATAAATTAAATTTTAAATATAAATATTGTGGCTATAATATGTTAGTGCTAAATGACTTGTTAATATGAAATATTGTGGGTTATTTACGTGGAAATCCCTTTATCTTATGAAAAGATTAAAAAACATGAAAGGTATAGAATTGTAGTTTGGAGACGTTATCTTTTGGAATGACAAAAAATTTCCATTTTGACCTGACTTCTATTTCCTCCTTAATTAATACTCTTTGGTTTGCTCAAGCATGAGCATCATAAATAAGTATTTCTCATCATCTCTGTTTCAGTTTAAATAAAATGTGGCTTTAGTTTCTTTAAGAACTACTTCTTTCCACATTTCGAAGAAACACACAAAAATCGATGAGATGAATTTTAAATTGAACATATTGGCTAAGATGATCACTGATTGATATAACCATTAGCTAAATAGGATCAACAATTAGAGTTATTAGAAACAACACAATTTTTGATATAATATTTAAAAATTTAAAAAGATAATACTCGTTGAGATATGAACCACCAAAAACTAGTCTGTTAAAAATACTACTATCATTTTCCAAAAAGTTGAAAATCACAATTCTTTTTTGTTGATGAAATACGACATATATAATTATAAAGTAATACTAACGCAGCTCATAACAGTATGTCGTATGTCAATAAAAAAAAATCGCAATTTTTTCCTCAAGTAACTCATGATCCGACTTGAGCACAACATGAGCTGTAAATACTTCCGTCGATCTATGCTATTTGTCTTTTGAATTTTTTGTACACATTTTACTCTAACGTTAATGGTATGAGTATCTGTCTATGCTATGTATATATTAAATCTCCCTTAAACAACTCACTTAGTTTACATTCCATTAATTGAAGCAGTAAATATATCTTTAGAAAAATCGAATTGACTTTTTATATTTTAAACCGTCAAATACTGTGAAACAGATTTAATTTTGGGGTCAAATGGTTATTTATAAAGTGAAAGGTTTAGCAGGACTCCCATGTTTAGCATAATTTTGATTGTTGTGCTGAAATATCATTTTTCATTATAAATGAAGGGAGCTAATCTATTGAGCAACTTGTCTTCACAAACCTCACCAACAAGAACCGAAGAGCTAGCCTGAACAATATCTCCAACAAGTTCATAACGCCTTACACAAGCTGTTCTTTTGGATAACCGACCAATTCTAGGGTCAATGTGACACTGCAGTAGTGGTGCATAGTTTGAAACTTGACAAACAGTGATTCTATCTTCTAATCTTCTTCACTTAAAAATCAAAGTTTTGTCTATGTCAGAATTTGAACCAATGTGTCTAACCCTGCCCACATATCGTGCATTACGCTCTTACAACTACAGTAAAATCTTAGAGCATTACAGATTCTATTACTCCCTATGTCCCATATTAGTTGTCCCCTTTAGCTTTTTCACAACTATTAAAAAAATTATTAAATAAAGTGTATATTTTACTATGTAATTCTTATTTAATTTTTAATATTTTTTAAATTATTACGGATATAGTTAGAAAGAACTTATAAATTTAGTCTTGAAATTCTAAAGAAACAATTAATTAGGGACAAACCTTTTTTCCTAAAGAGACAATTTACATGAGAGAAAAGAGGGAAATGTCCCTCAAGTCTCAATAGAAGGATAAGGGACAAGATCAAGTCAACATTTAATTAATTTAAGTGAGGACTGAAGTGTAGTACTTAAAAACTTGTGGGCAAAATAAATATTTTTGGATTTACAAAAACATCCCAATTTTCAAATTTACAATCTCCCTCCTTTCCACCTACTTTTACACTCTGTCTCATATTTCAAATTATTTCAAACTTAATTCTCCCTCTTCTCTTCTTTCTCTCTCTTTTTTTCTTCTTCCTTCTTCTTCTTTCTTCTAGATTTCTTTTCAAATTTTATTTCATCACCATCCACGTTATTTTTTCTTTCTTGTTCTTCATTTCAATTTTATTTATTCTTTGTTCTTCTCCGTTTTCTTCCTCTTCATCCCCGTTTCATTCCTTTTTAAGTTTTTTTTTTAATTCTAGTCGTTTACACATCTTTTCGGATGTGTAAACATATTTTCTGTATGTTTATACAATTTTGGAGATGTTTTCACGATTGGAAAAGATGTGTACACATCTAATAATATATGTACACATATTAATAATATGTGTACACATAAGACGAGATGTGTACACATCTTAATTATATGTATACACATCTCCACTGATGTAGAAGGTGGTGGTTGGTGGTGAGGGTGGTAGAAGGTGGTGGTGAATGGTGGAGGGTGGTAGGAGGTGGTGGTGAGTGGTGGAGGGATGGTAAAAGGTGGCGGTGAGTGGTGGAGAGTGGTGGTGGTAGAATGGTGGATGGGCTGGGGGAAGGGGTGGGGTTGGATGGGGGTGGGGGCCGAATGGGGGTAAGGGTCGATGGGGGGTGGGGGCTTTGTGTAAATAAATAAACTTGAGGGGCTTTTAAAATATTAGTAATTAGTACTAATCTTAAAAGTGTCCCTATTACCCATTTTTTGAGACTTGAGTCCTAAAAAACTATTTAAAGACTTAGGAGTCTCTCTCACCCAAAAATCCCAACTAACATGGTATGGAGGGAGTAGAAGACCAAATACCATATATTCCTATTTTACTTCTCTATCTAAATAAATTCTTGGATCATAGATCAAACATGCAACAGTTGGCCTGAAGCTTCCAATAAGAATTATTCTCTCTCTAAGAAATATTCTCTCTCTTTAAGAATTCACTGAAAAGGAGGTCCCCTCATGCTGCCGACCACCGGGATCTCTCATCCGGTGGCTCACCCACTCCACCTGAGCCTCCCCAACCCACCACCCATTCATAAAACACCAATGACATAGTAACACCTCACCCATAAAATTGCCTACTTCAATCCTAGGCATGTGTTCACTGACTTTACTAATGAAACTAACTTCAATAATGTTTATTTTAAGAAAATTACTATGACTATTGGAGATTACCCTATGAGGGTGTTTAAGTGGAAACCATATTTTGTCCCAGAAGAAGAAACGCCACTTGCACCCGTATGGTGTTATGAGTTGAAAAAGGATATGGTAAACATAGGAGTAGCCTTTGGAGTAGTTAGAAGTAAAATGAAAAAGAAGAAATAAGAATGTAGCTGTGGGGATTCGAAGAGCAGAAGCGGGAGAAGGCCAGACACGTGAGTCACTTAAGAGGCACGTGAGCCTTGATCTAACGGAGGAGATCAAAAGGAAGGCAACGGCTGGGATCATTTCTGGCATAACAGAATTCTGTTAAGAATTCTTAACCATAAATGGGAACACTGCCAAGGATTGGCAGTTATGAAAACTGATAACCAATTCTTCTCTTCCTCTCTGAGATCCTTCCTTATTCCTTCTCAACCCTTTTCCCCTTTCTCTTTCCTCTTTACTTAGTTCATAATTCAATTTTGTAATAGCTTAGTTGTAATCAGTTGATTCAATAAAACAAGTACTGTGTGTTCTTATTGGTTCAATTGTTAAGCACATTACAGTTGGTATCAGAGCTTCGAGCCTGGCAACAATGGCGGAAGGCACGAGATTGAAACAGATATAAGAAATGGCAAAAAAATGGGACACACAATTCAGTCAACAAGCCACAGAAAATGCAGCCAAAATAGGAGAAATTAACACTCGTTTGGAGGAGATGTCGACTCAAATGAAGTTAACATTGAGCATGATACAGGAGTTGGCGAGTCAAGGGGGTTCTAGAAGGGCTACTGATTCAAGAGAGAGCTCTGGAGGAGCAGTGGGTCGTGGATGGTATACTGCCCTTACCAAGGGTTGAATTTGGGGGTATGAGTAATGGGGAGAGGAGTGTGCTGTAGATCCCTAAACCTAAATTAGAATTTGCCCTTTTTGAAGGCAATGATCCAAGAGCGTGGGTGAGAAAGGCTGAGAGGTATTATAAGCTACACCAACTTCAAGATCCATACCAGAAACTTGAAATAGCAGTGCTGCATCTTACTGGTAAGGCTGAAGTCTGGTTTCATTCTTATCAATTGAGCAAAAAAGTAGCTAGATGAAATGAGTTCTGTGTAGAATTGTGTACTCGTTTTGGCAATATAGCTGAGGGTAATCTGGTAGAAGAATTCAATAAATTGTCTCAAGAAAATACTGTAGATAATTACCTTGATAAATTTGAAGAATTGAAGTCATGGGTGCTGATTAGGAATCCTACTATGCCTGAAGACTATTTCCTTAGTAGTTTCATTGGGGATTTAAAGGAGGAAATCAGGTTTGATGTGAGGATTCATGACCCTCAAAACCTTACCCATCTATTGTACTAGCTAGGCAACAAGAAAAGCTGGTAGAAGCTTTAAACAAGAAGAGTAGAGGAGCATGGGGAAGGAATGTGGGAGCAGGCCAATATGGTAACAGACCCTTGATCCCTGTGCAGAAGGTTGAAAACTATAATGCTAAGCCACATACTGCAATAGTTCCTTTAGGGAAGCCTGAAGCAAGAGAGTTCAAAAGGGTGCCAGGGGTGTGCTGGAAGTGTGGGGATAGATACCACCCAGGTCACCAGTGTAAGACTAAGCAGTTGAATGTCTTAGAAGGACAAGCAGAACCTACACCAAATGTAAAAGAGCCTGAGTTCTTAGCAGAGGAGGAAGATCAGGATGTGATCATGAATGAGGCCATTAGTGTGAATGCATTGACAGTCACTATGGTCCCTAACACCATTAAGCTGCGGGGCAAGGCTAAGAAGAGGATATTGACCATACTAGTTGACACTGGCAGCATACATAGCTTTGTAGATGCTCAGGCTGTGAAGGAGATAGGGTGCGAGGTGGTAGATGACTACCCTATGAGGGTTACAGTGGCAGATGGGAGTCAAATGTTGAGCATGCAGAGTTGTCCTAAATTCAAATGGAAGATGCAAGGGGTAGAGTTTGAAGATAACCTGAGAATAATCAAGTTAGGAGGTTGTGATGTCATCTTAGGGGTTGACTGGATGAAAGTACACAATCCAGTTCTTTTTGACTTTGATCAATGTAAGGTGCAAGTCAACCTTAAGGGTCGGAGAGTGGATCTTAAAGGCATGGAAGAGCAGGGAACCTTACAAGCCATCAAGGCTTCTGCAGTGACCCAACTACTAAGAAAAGGGCAAGTACTGTTAGCCCACCTCTTCACCATCCAGTCTACAACAGTTAAACAGACACAAAGTTACCAGATGAAATACATCACCTACTGTCCAAATATTAGGATGTGTTTGCTGAACCTAAAGATCTACCATCCACAGATCTCATGACCACACCATCCCTCTTAAGCCTGGGACAAACCCTGTCAGCATCAGACCCTATAGATATAATCATTTCCAAAAAGATGAGATTGAGAAACAAGTGTAAGAGATGATACAAAGTGGCATAGTACAACTCAGTCACTCACCCTTTTCCTCACCAGTGCTTCTAGTCAAGAAGAAGGATGGCACATGGAGGTTCTGCATTGACTACAGGGCCTTAACAATATCACTATCAAGGATAAGTTTCCCATACCTTTGGTGGATGACCTGATGGATGAGCTAGCAGGATCTCAACTCTTCTCTAAGCTGGACCTGAGGATTGGCTACCATCATATAAGAATGAGAGAAGAAGACATCTACAAGACTGGATTCAGAACCCATCATGGACACTTTGAGTTCAAGGTGATGCCATTTGGCCTCACTAATGCACCTGCAACCTTCAGAGCTTGATGAATCACATCTTTGCAAGTTACATGAGGAAGTTTGTCCTAGTCTTCTTTGATGACATCTTGGTTTACAGTGCAAACCTGGAGGATCACCTATTACACTTGGAGTTGGTGCTTCAAAAACTGAGATCTGAGAAGTTGTTTGCCAAGCAGTCTAAGTGCTCATTCCGTCAGCCTAAAGTAGAGTATTTAGGCCACATTATATCATGAGATGGGGTGGCTACTGATCCAGCAAAAATTGAGGCAATGCAGACTTGGCCTAAGCCCAAAAATGTGAAGAGCCTAAGAGGATTCCTAGGGCTAACAGCGTACTACAGGAGATTCATCAAAAATTATGGGGAAGTGAGCAGGCCACTGACCAACTTGCTCAAGAAGAATGCCTAAAAATGGGAGCAGACTGCTGAATATGCATTCACCCAACTTAAGAAGGCAATGACTCAGGCCTCAGTGCTTGCTCTAGCTGACTTCTCTAAGCTCTTTACCATTGAGACAGATGCTAGTTCTAAGAGCATAGGAGCAGTGTTACAACAAGGAGGCAGACCAATTGCCTACTTCAGTAAGGCCTTGGGCTCTAGACATGTGAGATTATCTACTTATGAGAAGGAGTAAATGGCTGTGTTATCTGCAGTAGAGAGGTGGAGACACTACATTCATTATGGCCACTTTATTATCAAGATAGACCACCAAAGCTTGAAGTATCTCCTAGACCAAAATATAACCACTACCTTGCAACAGAAGGGCTTGGCTAAGTTGCTAGGCTTAGATTATGAAGCACAGTATAAGAAAGGAGCAGACAACAAAGCAGCTGATGCATTATCTAGAAGAGAGGAGGGTTGATGAGGAAGGGAGCAATTCAGCCAATAACATGGCCATAACGGCAGTAGTGCCCACTTGGATGAATGAGGTAGCACTTTCCTATGAAAATGACCCACAAGCTCACACTCTCCTCACAGAACTCCTGGTTACCCCTCATAGGCATGAAGAATTCACTGTCAACCAAGGCCTGATAAGATATAAGGGTAAGTTGTACATCGCCCAAACAGGTGGACTCAGACAAAAGTTATTAGAGCAGTTCCACTCCTCACCCATAAGTGGCCACTCTGGGCAACAGGCCACTCTAAAAAGAGCTCGGTTGTACTTCTATTGGCCTAAGATGAGGAAGGATGTTAAGAAGCTGGTGGAGGAATGTGACACCTGTCAAAGAACAAAGACTGAAACAAATCTTTATCCTGGGTTACTGCAGCCATTACCAATTCCTCAACAGGCTAGGACTGACATTTCATTGGATTTTATTGAAGGGTTGCCTAGGTCTGAGTGCAGAGACTGCATCCTGGTGGTGGTGGACAGGTTTACTAAGTACAGCCATTTCATAGGCTTGACACATCCATTCTCAATCAAAGAAGTAGCTGAAGTGTTCTTGACTGAAATCTACAAATTGCATGGGCTGCCAGTCACCATAGTATTAGATAGAGATGCAATATTCACAAGCAACTTCTGGCAATTCTTATTCAAGACCCTGGGCACTACACTCAACATGAGCACTGCATACCATCCCCAATCCGATGGGCAAACTGAAAGGGTTAGTAGGTGCCTGGAATCTTACTTAAGGGCTATGTGTTTCCAAAGACCTAAGCAATGGTTCAAATGGTTGTCACTATCAGAATGGTGGTACAACACCAATTTCCATACTGCACTTAAATGCACTCCCTTTAAAGCACTATATGGCTATGATCCCTCTCAACTGTCCATTGGACCCCAAATACAGACACATGCACCAGCTGTGGAGGAGCTAATCTTACAGAGGCAACAGATGGTGCAAATCTTACAGCAGAACTTACATGAGGCTCAGGCAAGAATGAAGTTTTATGCTGATCAGAGGAGGTGTGAGAGGGTGCTAGCTATGGGGGATTGGGTGTACTTGAAGCTGCAGCCCTACAGGCAAGCCTCCGTGAATGTTAGAAGAAATGTCAAGCTGTGTGCTAAGTATTTTGGCCCTTATCAAGTGATACAGAAGGTAGGCACTGTGGCTTACAAGTTAGAGCTCCCAGCAGGATCACACATTCATCCTGTATTTCATGTCTCCCAACTCAAAAAGCGTGTGGGAGCCCATATCCTAGTGCAGGAAGACCCTCCTATTTTTGGCTCTGAGGGTCAGGTCTTGATCCAGCCCCTAGCAATCCTGCAGAGACAGCTGGTTAAGGAAGGTAACAAAGCTGTCATAAAGGTATTAGTCCACTGGTCCAACCTGGCTCCAAAGGATGCTACCTGGGAAAGATGGGACCATTTAAAGCAACAATTTCCTGAGTTTGTGGCCTCTCAACAGCCTTGAGGACAAGGCTGAGCTGAAGGGGAGGGCAGTGTTATGAGTTGAAAAGGGATATGGTAAACATAGGAGTAGCCGCTGGAGTAGTTAGAAGTAAAATGAAAAAGAAGAAATAAGAATGTAGCTGTGAGGATTCGAATAGCAGAAGCAGGAGAAGGCCAGACACGTGAGTCACTTAAAAGGCACGTGAGCCTTGATCTAACGGAGGAGATTAAAAGGAAGGCGACGGCTGGGATCATTTCTGGCATAACAGAATTCTGTTAAGAATTCTTAACCATAAATGGGAACACTTCCAACGATTGGCAGTTATGAAAACTGATAACCAATTCTTCTCTTCCTCTCTGAGATCCTTCCTTATTCCTTCTCAACCCTTTTCCCCTTTCTCTTCCCTCTTTACTTAGTTCATAATTCAATTGTGTAATAGCTTAGTTGTAATCAGTTGATTCAATAAAACAAGTACTGTGTGTTCTTATTGGTTCAATTGTTAAGCACATTACATATGGGCTTTGATCATAAGCTGCCTTGGCGTCTTTTCCAATGGCCTAGTGCTTGTAAATTTGTTGAGGATACTATTGGGAAACCTATGGCACCAGATTTACCTACTTATAATAAAACAAGATGAATGTTGCAAAAATCAAGGTTGAAGTGGATCTAACCAAACCTAGGCCTACTGAAATTTGGCTTGGTTATAACAGGTTAGATAATGGGAAGGAGGATGGTTTTTGGATGGAGGTTGAGTACGAGGGAGTTCCTGATTACTTCCGTTACTGCAATATCTAGACATGTTATTATGAATTGCAAGAACAAGAAGAAACATGATGATCTAGAAACATGGGAGTTGGAAAATTTCGAGAAGACAACCAATGACCAAAACATACCTATAGCCCCAAATACTGAAGATATAAGAGGGGGGTGAATTATACTTTTCTATCCTTTTTCAGATTAAGTCGACTTAATGAGTCGAGTAGATGTTAAACAGTGATAACAGAATAATGTAAGTGCAGTAAAGTAATAACACAGTAGATTTATACTGGTTCAGAACCAAGAATGGTTCCTAATCCAGTCCCCTTGGGTCACAAGGGAGTTTTCTCTTCAGCTCTTTAAGATGTTTCAAAGTACAGAGTGATGATTTTTCTTCGTTCACCACCAACGATACACAGTATGGTTTTGTTCCTTCGCTCACCACAAACGATACACGGTTGGTCACTCACTTGACCAACTCACTCGACACTAACCTTACTTTCTCCCAGAACTCTCTTTTCTTTTTCTTGGACAGTAGTAAACTCTAAAGGTTACAATGTTTTCAAGATTTCAAAAGAGAATATAAGAAAGCTAAAGGTTGCGTGAGCTGACTGCCTGCAGTTTTGGGTATATATATTGTCAGGGTAATCTTCATGAAAACACAGAGAATATCTTGAGGATCCTTGATTGATATGATGGAGATATTTTCCTTATCGGAAGAGAATCTTGACCCAAGGGAGTTGATCCCCAGAAAGGCAATGAAAGATTCTTTCTGGAAATAAGGTAAGAGCTGTAAAGGATCCAGATTTTTCTCTAACTACTTGATATGAGAAATATACTTCAATCACAGAGGCCTGGAAATCAGCGACTTCAAGATCCATCCAGATTTAGCCGACTGAAACGTTGTGTTCCTGTCAAGAAATGCAGTAATTGTTAAGTTAGCTGCTCATGAAATTTAACCATATTGTAATCATCAAAATTGGAGTTATCAATCTCCCCCTTTTTGATGATGACAATTCTAGAGACTTATGATACTTCCCTGTTCTAAGGATGAGTTGACAGCTCCCCCTGAGTATATGCTCCCCCTGAAAATTTGAGTACCTGCATTTCTAATTTTCTAAAACAGATATGTAGTCGACTCAAAGAAGAAGGTAGTTAGTCGACTTAACAGGTTAAATTTCAAGGAATTCAGATACTATTCATATAACACAAGCAACATCAATATTCACATAGCATAGTCAAGTTCAGAGCATTCAGCAGTCATATACATAGCAGTTTTTCTCCCCCTTTGTCATCAACAAAAAACAGGGGAGTCACAAAAAAACAGTCTTAGCCAGCTAAACATTCACAACCAGCTAGCGCCTTCCCAGAAAGTATTTCAAGGTTGATAGGAGACCCAGGAGAACAGTTTTTGGAGGGGTTTCGAGAACTTTTCGTCATAGAAGGGTTTGAAGGCTTTTGAATTTTACCCATTGAAGAGAGGAGAAATTAGAGAAGTAGATGCACAGAGAGAGAAGGAGGATGGAGTGAGCAAGTGGGGTGTTAATAGAGATGGGGAGAAGGAAAGACGTGATTGGAAAGGTGAAAGGACGAGAGCAGTCGGTGAGTGAATCGAGGCAACTCTTTTACACACGCAAAGCAAGCAGTGATAATTAGAGAAGTTTAGGGATATGCACCAATTAAATAAATGCTCTTTAAAGATGTTCATATATGCAAGAATAAGACAGAATTAATTTAGAGATGTAGGATCTTCAACTACTCCTAATTTTTCACGATGTTCACAGAAACGTTCCTCATGCAAAGGTTTAGTGAAGATATCAGCAAGTTGATTTTCAGTAGCCACAAAAGAGATTTTAATGTTACCGCATAGAACATGATCCCTAATAAAGTGATGCTTAATTTCTATATGCTTGGCTCTAGAATGATGCACTGGATTTTTAGAAAGACAAATAGCACTAGAATTATCACAAAAAATAGACATAGGAGTGGAATTAATATCATAATCACTAAGCTGATAAGACATCCAAAGAAGTTGGGTGCAACAATGTCCAATGGCAATGTATTCCGCCTCAGTAGTAGATAAGGATACTGAGCCTTGCTTTTTGCTATGCCAAGAGATGAGGGATTGTCCTAAAAATTGACAAGTCCCACTAGTGCTTTTACGATCATCTTTATCACCTGCAAAATCAGCATCTGAGTATCCTTGAAGATGGAAATTAATAGTACGTGGATACCAAAGCCCATAGGAAACAGTGCCAGAGAGATATCGCATAATACGTTTAACTGCAGTGAGATGTGATTCCTTAGGTTCAGATTGATATCTAGCACATTTGCATACACTGAACATTATGTCAGGTCGACTAGCAGTCAAATAGAGTAATGAACCAATCATACCTCGATAGGTGGTTTGATCTATATTTTTACCATTGCAGTCTTTTTCAAGATTTGTTGAGGGACTCATAGGAGTTTTCATGATCTTGGCATTATGCATACCAAATTTGGCAAGTAATTCCTTGGTGTACTTAGATTGATTGATAAAAATCCCTTTATCGTATTGTTTGATTTGAAGTCCAAGGAAGAAGGTAAGTTCTCCCATAAGACTCATTTCAAACTCATTCTGCATTGTCTCAGCAAATTCCTTGCACAAGGAGGGATTAGTACTACCAAAAATAATATCATCGACATAAATTTGTATAAGAAGATTTCCAACAGATGATCTCTTAATGAATAAAGTAGTATCAATTTTTCCTCGACTAAAACCATGATTTAAAAGGAAGGTGCTTAACCGATCATACCATGCTCTTGGAGCTTGCTTCAAGCCGTATAGAGCTTTGGTCAACTTAAAGACATGTGAAGGAAATTTTAAGTTTTCAAAACCGGGAGGTTGTTTAACATAAACCTCTTCTTTGATGAAGCCATTTAAAAATGCACTTTTGACATCCATTTGAAATAGTTTAAAACCTTTGAATGATGCGTAAGCAAGTAACATTCGAATAGATTCTAACCTTGCAACTGGAGCGAATGTTTCATCATAGTCTATACCTTCTTGTTGCGAGTAGCCCTGAGCTACGAGTCGAGCCTTGTTTCTAGTGACTTCTCCATCTTCATTAAGCTTATTCCTGAAGACCCACTTTGTACCTATGATAGATGTATTGTGGGGTTTTGGGACAAGAGTTCATACCTGATTTTTGTCGAATTGAGTCAATTCTTCCTTCATAGCCTTGACACAGCATTCATCATTGAGAGCTTCATCGATTTTCTTAGGTTCAATTTGAGAAATGAGGGCAACGTCTGCATTCTGCTTGGAAGAACCTCTAGTTTTCATTCCCTCAAGAGGATTTCCTATAATAAATTTGTGAGGATAACCAGGTTCGCCTTTTCACTCATTTGGAACCACTGAAGGGAGATTATCAGTCGACTCAATCTGAGTTTCTGAGGCTGACTTCGATACTTCGTTAGTCGACTTGATTTCAGCTGCTGAGGAAGTATTTCCTGCACTTAGCAATTCTATATCTGCATTTTCGTCTTTCTCAAGAATCTGATTAGTGTCAACAAATACAACATGCATGGATTCTTCTACAGCTAAAGTGCGTTTATTAAAAACTCTGTATGAACGACTGGTATTAGAATAGCCAAGAAAAATACCTTCATCGCTTCTGCGATCGAACTTACCAAGGTTGTCCTTTCCATTATTATGAATAAAACATTTACAGCCAAACGGGTGAAAATAGCTAATGTTAGGACGTTTACCTTTCCAGAGTTCATATGGTGTTTTCTTAAGAATGGGACGAATAAGACACCTGCTGAGGATGTGACATGCTGTGCTAACAGCTTCTGCCCAGAACTTGTTGGGTAGAGATTGGTCCAAAAGCATTGTTCTAGCATATCTTGCAAAGTCCTGTTCTTACGCTCCACAACACCGTTCTGCTGAGGAGAGAAGAAAAGCTATGCGAGATACCTTGTTCATTGCAGAAAGATTCAAAAGCTTTGCTTTCAAATTCTCCACCATGGTCGCTTCTGATAGAGGAGATGAAGTATCCTTTTTCTCTCTGAACCTTTTTACAAAAGTACTCAAAGTTCTTTTGAGCTTCATCCTTATGAGACAGAAAAATGACCCAAGTAAAACGTGAGTAATCATCAACAATAATAAAAGCATACCTTTTTCCACCAATACTAGCAGTTTTTGTGGGACCAAACAAATCCATGTGTAGTAATTGAAGTTGCATAGAAGTATTAACTATGTCTTTAACTTTAAAAGATGACCTGGTTTGTTTTCCTAGTTGACATGCATCACATACATGGTCCTTTAAGAATTTTAGTTTAGGAAGACCAATGACTAGATCCTTTTGAGATAGTTTTAGAATGAGATGCATACTAGCATGTCTAAGTTTCTTATGCCATAGCCAAGGATCTGAAGCAACAGAGGTTAAGCAGATGTATTCATGAGAGGATGAGACATTGTCTAGTTTATATATGTTGTTATCTCTGGAACCTGTGAGAATTTCATTACCTAATGAATCAGAAATGATGCACTTAGCTGCTTCAAACTTAACTTGATATCTAGAGTCACAAAGTTGACTAATACTGAGAAGATTATGCTTTAGACCACTTACCAACAGTACCTCATTCATGTAACAGGATTGATTTAAGAAAACTTTACCAATGCCGATGACAATACCCTTGCCATTATCACCAAATTTGACCAGTCCACCGTCTATGCTTGTGACTGATTTGAACCATCATTTGTCACCTGTCATATGTCTGGAACACCCGCTATCTAGAATCCATTTTCCTCTGCACGCTCCTTTGGGTAGGTGTCCCTGCAAATAAACAATGCTACTGATATTTTGGTACCCAAGTTGTCTTGGGTCCTTTATGGTTAGCAATATAAGATTTTAATGAAGTTTTAGGGATCCATTTCCACTTCCTAGTGTCAGCTCTTCTGAATCTACATCTAGCATTTGTATGTCCGAGGTTTCCACAGTAGTAACAGGTGATGGGAGGTTTAGTTGTAGATGCAGTTTTAGTCGACTCACTACTGGTAAATCGCAGGCTTCCAGGGATAGCCTCAATAGAGGCTGGGGATAGGGGAGTTGTGTTGGATTTAATGGAACTTTGACTTGTGGATTTATTTATACTGTTTAGTTGGAATTTTAGGTCCTGAACTTCTTGCTCAAAGAAGTCACGTTCTAGTTCACATACTTCAAATTTAGTTTTCCAAACTTCACCATCCCTTTTTACTTTAGATAATTCTCTTAGAATATTTTCCATTTCTTCTAGAGCGGAGTCTAAGTCCTCTTGTAGAAGATTGCAATTATCACAGTTATAGTTACGTACCTTGCTGGATTCAGCATCAGCCATGAAACATATATTGGCTTCTTCTTCATTGTCAGATCCTTCTTCGTCACTCCATGCAGACAAGGCCTTCTTTTTATTTTTAAATTGCTTCTTCTTTGCCTCATTACAGTTGGCTGCAATATGTCCATATTTGCCACACTCGAAGCATCGTCCATCGTTCTTGTCTTGATCATTGCTGTGAGTGTTTCTTCTAAAATTGAATCTAGTTCTTCCTCTTTGTCTGTTTCTTCTCAGCAAGTTTCCAAAGTTCTTTGACATTAATGCCCATTCTTCTGCAAGATCATCATTGTCGCTCGGAGGATCTGTATTTTCAGCATTGAAGGAGACTTCTTTCTTCTTTTCAAAATTTTGAGAGCTTCTTTGGAGATGGGTCTTTTCAAAGGCAATGAGGTCACCACGAAGCTCATCATAGGATAGAGAGTTTAAATCTCCACCTTCAATATTGATCACCTTGGGTTGCCATATAACAGGTAAACTGCGAAGAATCTTCCTGACTTGTTCTCCACTGGTGTAAACTTTCCCAAGAGACTTAAGTTCTCCTATAACTTTACTGAATCTGGCAAACATGTCTTCAATGGTTTCTCCATCTTTCATTTGAAACAATTCGTACTCATGAACTAGAAGATTAATTCTAGTTTCCTTAACTTTGTTTGTACCTTCATAAGTTACGACAAGTTTGTCCCACATTTCCTTGGCTGTTTCACAACTGGAAATTTTCTCATATTCTTCTCCACTAATAGCATTATACAAAAGATTTTGAGCCTTTGAGTTCAGTTGTATAACTTCTCTTTACTCGTCATTGTAATCATCAATATCCAGGGGGATCTTAGTAGCTTCTCCTTCTGATTTCTTGTTTTTGTCTGGAGGAATGTCATAGGGGCCCTTGGTAATTACTCGCCAAACTTTAAAGTCAATGGATTTGACGAACGTTTCCATTCTCACTTTTCAATGACTAAAGTGCTGACCATTGAAATATGGAGGACGAGCAATAGAGGTTCCCTCTTGAAGTAGTGCTCCTGTAACAATATGCCCAGACATGATCTTTTCTCACTTGCTGCAAAGCAAAAATTAAAAGATATGTGAGACCTGCTCTGATACCAATTGAAGATATAAGGGGGGGGGGGGGTGAATTATACTTTTCTATCCTTTTTCAGATTCAGTCGACTTAATGAGTCGACTAGATGTTAAACAGTGATAACAGAATAATGTAAGTGCAGTAAAGTAATAACACAGTAGATTTATACTGGTTCAGAACCAAGAATGGTTCCTAATCCAGTCCCCTTGGGTCACAAGGGAGTTTTCTCTTCAGCTCTTTAAGATGTTTCAAAGTACAGAGTGATGGTTTTTCTTCGTTCACCACCAACGATACACAGTATGGTTTTGTTCCTTCGCTCACCACAAACGATACACGGTTGGTCACTCACTTGACCAACTCACTCGACACTAACCTTACTTTCTCCCAGAACTCTCTTTTCTTTTTCTTGGACAGTAGTAAACTCTAAAGGTTACAATGTTTTCAAGATTTCAAAAGAGAATATAAGAAAGCTAAAGGTTGCGTGAGCTGACTGCCTGCAGTTTTGGGTATATATATTGTCAGGGTAATCTTCATGAAAACACAGAGAATATCTTGAGGATCCTTGATTGATATGATGGAGATATTTTCCTTATCGGAAGAGAATCTTGACCCAAGGGAGTTGATCCCCAGAAAGGCAATGAAAGATTCTTTCTGGAAATAAGGTAAGAGCTGTAAAGGATCCAGATTTTTCTCTAACCACTTGATATGAGAAATATACTTCAATCACAGAGGCCTGTAAATCAGCGACTTCAAGATCCATCCAGATTTAGCCGACTGAAACGTTGTGTTCCTGTCAAGAAATGCAGTAATTGTTAAGTTAGCTGCTCATGAAATTTAACCATATTGTAATCATCAAAATTGGAGTTATCAAATACAAGCTCTAGTAAGATACCAGAATCAGTTAATAATGTGGTTCAGACTGATCAAATCCAGAATGAAGCTCCTTTTCAGGAGGTCAGACGAAAAAAGAACAAAAGAAACAAAAAAATGTATAGACAGCAGGAAGCACCAACACATGAACATCAGGGTGTCTCTAAGACTATTGGTCGGCCTCAAACTGGTCAGCAGGTTCAGGAAGTCAATGATGTTGTGCTGGAGAAGAGCAATAATGATTGTCAAAGTCATTCTGCTCCACAAAAGCAAGTGATCAATGACCAAAAGACAATGAGAGTTCATGCGCTTTAGAGATCTCCATTTGTAGTTCATGACTCTCCAATTTGTCCTAATGATACAGGAGGAGGTTTACAACAGGCAGCACACATCGCTACCAATCCAAGACATCAAGTAATCCCTTCACAGGAGCTAATAAGCAAAGGAAAACAGATGCAACAGAATCATTTGAGGATGAAGGTGAAGAGTATGAAAGCATAGAGGATGATACATCTAGTGAGAATTTTATGAGTGATGAGGTTACTGAGCATCATTTTCATACTTATACATCACAGCAACCTGAAGTTGATTGAGCTTTTGGCGAGATTGTGGATAGATGCAACATGTCTCCTAGAGGAATCCAATCTTCAAGGGGAAGAAGAGTTAGCTTTGCTAGTAGGGGTTAAGCTGTCACCAGATCTAGGGTTAAGTCCATCAAAATATCAGACCCTAATTTTATTTATGATTAGTGCACTAATATGGAACATCAGAGGCATCAAGATTCTTGGTGCTTTTGAAAGACTCAAATATCTAAAAAGTTGAGAGAAGATTTCTTTTACTGGTGTTCATGAACCATGCTAAAAGAAATATGATTCAGACTTATATGAAGAGATTAGGCTGTTATTTTGCTTATGCAAGTCCAAATAATATGATTTGGATTCTCTATGATGACTTTATTGAATGTGTCATTCACTCCGTCCATGATCAAGTCTTGACTTGTAGGATCTCAAAAAAATGGAGATAAGTTATGCTTGGTTTCAGTAGTTTATGCCAAGACTAAGTATAATTTGTGATTTTCTTTATGGGATAAGCTTTCTGAATTGTCTATTAGGTTCAACGAGCCTTGGTTTGTAGGAGGCGACTTCAATTGTATCATTGACTCTTCGGAAAAGAAAGGGGGGCTACCACATAAAGCACAGAAACGTATTCCTTTTATTAATTGTATTACTGCTTGCAACCTAGTTGATGATGGCTTTTCTGGATCTATGTTCACGTGGTATAGTGGGAGAGCAAACAGAGGATATGGAAATGTTTGGATAGGATTCTAGTGAATCATGAATGGTTGCAGCTATTTCTTAGCATATCTGTTGCCAACTTGGTTAGGGTGGGATCTGACCACTCTCCTTTGTTGTTATCCATTTCATAGGGTGATAATGTACCTCCTAAGTACTTTAGATTTCTAAATTTGCGGGCTGACTATACTGATTTTTTGGAGGCTGTTAAGCGTGCCAAGGATAAAGAAGTAAGGGCAATGCTTTTTGGACTATTCATCTTAAGCTTAAGAATACAAGTAATGCTTTTATCTCAGTAGTCCAAGTCATCTGTTGGGGATATTTTTGCACAATCTAAAAGGCTTGAAAGAATTGATGGATGCTGAATCGCAGGCTATTCAATCTAACAGAGAAGAGGATAGGTGTAGAGTGAATCAAAAGGCTGATGAACTAACAAAGCACCTGAAGAGGGAGGAATCCATTTAAAAGCAAAAAACTGGACTAAGATGGGCTCGGCAGGGTGGTTTGAATACTAAGTTTTTTCATGCTTCAGTTCAGAGGAGAAAGAGACTACTACTTATTCCTACTAAGAAGAGGAGATGGTTCCTGGATTGATGGTGAAGATCAATTAACAAATGAAGCTGTATCTTGTTTTCAGGATCAATTCACACAGCAGCAAACAACAGTGGATCTTTCTTCGCTTGATTTACTTCCTAAAGTTATTTCAGATGAGCAGAATTAGTTATTAATAGCAATTCCAGATGTAGAAGAAATCAAGAATGTGGTTTTTTCTATGTTCTCTAATTCTTCTCCCGGTCCTGATGGTGTCTCTCCCAAATTCTATCAACTTTGCTGGGATACTATTGCTACTGATCTGCACATGATGGTCTCTGCTTTCTTTTGTGGTGATTCTATTGCTAAACCCTTTACACATACTATTCTTGCTTTGATTCCCAAGATTGACCATCCTGAGACCCTGTTTGATTTAAGGCCCATAAGTTTAGGCAATGTATCATGTAAGATTATTTCTGAACTTTTAAACTCTAGGCTTGCACCTTTTTTTTTTTTCAAATATCATCTCACCTAATCAATCTGGTTTCATCAAGGGTAGATCTATTTCTTAAAATGTAATGCTTGCGCAAGAGTTAGCTCACAATATAAATATGCCTAATTCTGGTAGAAATACTATCATCAAGCTTGACATGTCAAAAGCAATGATAGGTTCCATCAATTTTCTCTGCCAAGTCCTAAGGTCTTTTGGGTTTTGGGTTTTGTGAGGTTTGGATTGACATGATATGGAGATTGGTGTCAAATTGCTGGTACTCAATTAATATAAATCGCACTAGGAAGGGTTTCTTTAAATCTTCTAGGGGTCTCAGACAGGGTGACCCTTTATCACCGTCTCTTTTTGTTATTACTACTGAATTACTCTCCAGAATGTTGAATACTTTGCCATTAATGGCTGAGTTCATTCCTTATTCTATGGACAAGAAGGGATCGTGTATCACTCACTTAACATATGCGGATGACACTATCATATTTTGCTCTGGAGATATTGTCTCGCTGTGTTTAATGATGAAGAAGCTACGTGATTCTGAAGTTGTCTCGGGTCAGTTGATTAATATAAATAAATCATCTTTTGTGACTGGAAAAAATGCAATCAAGCTCTGATCAATGATATTCAGAGGATCACTGGTTGTGCACCGAAGGATTTTCCTTTCTCTTATCTTGGAGTGCCTTTATTATGGAAGGAAAAATATATGCTATTTTAATGAAGTAGTTGGGAAAATTGCAAGTAGAGTGCAGGGATGGCAGAACAAGACCTTGTCCTTTGGGGGTAGGTCTGTATTGATCAAATCTGTTCTATATTCACTCCCAATGCACACTTTATCAGCTGTTAATCCCCTTAATACTGTTTTTGATCATATTGAAAAAATTTGTGCTAATTTCTTTTTGGGGTCAAAATGAGGGTGGATCTAAGTATCATTTGCAATCATGGAAGTCTCTTTGTTTGCTGGGGAAGAAGGTAGGGCTAACTTTAGGTTTATTTATGATGTGTCTTTGACATTTTCGGCCAAATTGTGGTGGAGGTTTAGAACTCATCATTCACTATGGAGGGAATTTCTGGAGGAAAAGTACTGCAAAAAAAGCACATGTGGTGGCTGAGAAGAGGGACTACAGACAATCTCATGTAGAAAGCTTATGGATGTTAAAGATGCAGTAGAGCTGTTCATCTTTTGGAAGATTAATCGGAGAAATGTGTCATTTTGGTGGGATAAATGGAGTGATCTAGGAGCTTTAGCACAATTTAATCATGGAGGACCAAAGCCAGACAAGAAGCCTGTGAGTGAATTATTATCTAATGAGCCTGGGATGTTGATGAGCTTAAGCAAGTCTTGCCAATCTCTGTCATTCCTCTTGTTACTAAAATCAATTTGGGTGATGCTAATGATGATGATGAGCCTTTCTGGACGCTTTCCACTGATGGAACGTTTTCTTGTAAGACTGCTTGTAAATCTTTGAAACAATTAAAAATACTTCTCTCGCTTTTAAAATGATTTGGCACAAACATCTTCCTTTTAAGGTATCATTTTTCATGTTGAGACTTTTGAAGAGAAGGCTTCCAATACATGATGTGATTCGATTATTTGGGTATCTTGGGCCTTCGAAATGCTCATGTTGCTATGTACCAGCTGAGGAAACTGTATATCACATTTATTTCTCTGGTGCTATCACTTATAACCTATGATGGTCTTTTGTTAGTAATGTATCCGGCTTTATGATCGGTTCTGACCTGAGAGGAACATTGATGAACTAGTGGCTCTGAAAAACCTAAAAATAGTGTGCTTGCGATGATTATTCAGTGTCTTCCCTCTGTAATTTGCTGGGAGGTTTGGAAAAAAAGATGCTAAAAAAGATATGCAGAGGTGAGATGCACTTTTGATAGGTTACTGTTTCAAATTCAAGCATTGATGATCCTACTTAGGGGTGTTCACGGTTTGGTTTGGGTGGTTATTGGTTAAAACCATAACCAAACCATTATATTCGGTTTTTAAATTTTTAAAACCAACCCAAACCAAATAAAATTCATATCCATCGGTCTGGTTAATCTCGGTTTGGTTCAGTTAGTCGGTTTTTTTTTTTTATACAAATCACAATGACTGTTGGATCTATTATTTATTTGTATATAGAATTGATCCTTGACTAGCTGGAATATTGTTGAATATTGATTACAACATGGGATAGATAAGTGTGCATAAAACTATGGCTTCAATGTAAAAAGTAGCAGTAGTGTGCCAAATTGCAAATCATACAACAACTTATTACTAACTGCTAAGGTTTAGTTCACCATTAATTATTGGACTTGATTCTTCAGACCGCCAAAGGTACGGTTCTCCAAGACTGTCACGTTTACTCCAGTCCAGACCATCTAATTTTATGGGGAGCTGAGCTATTTTCTCAACGATTTCTATGTCCTCGGGCAGCATGCAACTGAACCTCGTCTTACTTCTGGACTTAACTCAAAGGGAATTGGGTTGAATGATACTCCTTGAGCATCAAGAGTTCCTTATAACAAAGCTCACACAATATATATCTCATCTAAGTATCTTTCTAGAAAAAAATAATAAATATCTCATTGAGTATAAAAGAAGATTCGAATCCTGGTCCAGAAACTTGTATGTGCTCTGACAAATGATGTCTCATGAGTAAGCCTAAATCTTGAAGGATCTACAAAATCCATGGTCAAGGAATTAGTTCTCATGAGATATTTTTGGGTTGGATAAAGGGTTACTAAATGGGTCGCAGACTCAACACTATGACTACTTTGTAGTTACTAGTTAGGCTTAGGCCCATTTCCATTTGTATTTAGTGTAGTATAATTTATAAAACTATCATTCTAATTTGAAAATATATAAAATACTTAAAAATTTATATAAAACATTAATTTATTAATGTATATAATTATAAAAATTAATATTTATAATTGTCGGTTTGGTTTGGTTAATTCTTCGATTTTTTTTCCTTAAAACCAAACTAAACAAAATATTTCGGTTATTGAAAATTCAAAACCATACCAAACCATATCCAACAAAATGTCGGTTTTTTTATCGCTTCGGTTCGATTTTCGATTTGGTTCGATTTTTATCCAAACCGTGAACACCCCTAATCCTACTCTAGAGAGTTGCATTTCCAAAAATTCCATGGAATGGTACTTGGGTTAACATTGTAAAAAAAGTTAAGCTTTTGAAACTTGTCATGCATATCATACCAGTTAGATGGTTAAGAGCTTGTTTGGCCTAACTTTTGGGGAGCCAAAAGTGCCAATTTTTCTCAAAAAGTGTTTATTTTGAAAAATGGAGGTGTTTGGTCAAGCTTCTAGGAGAAAAATAAGTGCTTTTGAGTAGGAGCAGAAGCTGTTTTTCTGCTGTGAGGAAAAAGCTGAAAAAATAGCTTTTTCCTAAAAGTGTTTTTCAGTAGAAGCAGAAGTTGTTTTTTAAATTCTATCATTCCAAATATATCGTTATCATAAATATTTATATATCTAATTACATTATTTTTTTCTCTTTATTTTTTCTACGTACACTTAGATCACTATTGTTAGAACCTTTTAATCAAATAACATCTCTTTTTAAGGTATAGATCTATAATATTCGATTCTTTAAGCTCAATTTTAATTTTTTTAATTAATATAGTGTTTGAGAATAAATATTTAAAATTATTCATCTACTTAAATAACTGTAAAGTGAATCTTTAAATGTCCTTATTCGTAATTTAACACTCAAAAGTACTTTATCAAAAGTTTGACCAAACACAAATTGCTTTTCTCCAAAAGTACTTTTACGAAAAACACTTTTGAAGAAAATCACTTCTCAATATAAGTCCTCCATCTGGTAGACTTATAGCATGTTTGGGATTGCTGCGAAAAACGACTTATTTTGAGAAGTACTTTGGACATAAGTACTTTTTAAATAAGTACTTTTGGATAATAAGCAGTTTGTGTTTGGACAACTCATTGGAGAAGTACTTTTGATAAATAATTTGTGTTTGGTTAATCGTTACGAAAAATATTTCTCAGTGTCAAATTACGAAAAGGACATCCAAGTTCATTTTACATTTGGATTAATAAAAATAAAAAAATAATTTTGAATATTTATCTTAAAAGACTTTAATTAGAAAATTTATTTAATTAAATGTAAAACATAACGTAAAAGATAGAAATTTAAGCTATTGAACAACATAAAATATAGTTAAATCAAAGTGATAACGGAATTAGGAATTTCTAGTAATCACTTGCTTTTAAAAGATGATTTAAAAAGTAGGACATCTTATATACAGTTGATAGTAATACCTAGAAATAAAAATTAGTCCTAGAGGAAGAAGATTTGTAAAAGTACGTAGTAGAAAAAAATAGGAAAAAGAAAAATATTATTGTATTTTGAGAGAGATATGATTAATTTATAAGGAATAATATGGTAAATATGAATTGTTGGTAAGGATATTTCTGTCTTGAAAAAATTAATGAGAAGCAGATATTTGTAGCTTCTCCCAGCAGAAAAACTGCTTCTGCTTCTACCTAAAAGTACTTTTTTTTAGTAGTCAAACACCTCAAAATTCTTAAAAAGTACTTTTGTTGAAAAAAAAACACTTTCGGCTTTGGAGAAGCAATGCCAGGCAATTAAACTCAACACTGATGGTTGTTATAAGGGTAGCACAGGCCTGGCAGGGGGTGGAGGGAGTTTGAGAAATGAACAAGGTGATCTTGTGATGACATTTATTTCTTTTTTTGGGCCATGTAATAATTTGGCTGAGACCAAGGCATTGGCTATAGGACTACAGCCTACAGTGGTGCTTTGAGCACAATTTCCTTGAAGTTGATATAGAGGTGGACTCCTTGATGCTTCCTAATGCAGTAAACAAGAAGGGTCAAATACCATGGCAACGTTTGCCTTTTATGAAGGACATATGGAGGTTGAAGGGCCTCGGAAGTTACACTGTCACACATTGCTTTCGAGAAGCAAATCAGCTAGCAGATCAAATGGCTAATTGGAGTCAAAGCCTCAACCAGACTATTTTCTTCAGTGAAGTTACAAATGAGAACTAAATTGAAGATGGACAAGGTGCATTTTCTTAGCTTTAAGATTAGAATTAACAAATTAAAGTTCTATGTATAGTTTTTTGGTATACTTAGTGCTCTTTTTTGTAAAGCTCAAAGTACATGAGAGTAGTACTCTTTATCATTAGTCAAGGTGAAGTTTACAGCATCAATGTTAGGTGTAATTTTGGTATCTAACAAAATGTAGGGAATTGGAGTTGTCCAATTCTAATATAGGATACGAGTAGGTAAGACTTTTTGTTCCCCTACTTTATGTATTTCACTTTTGGATTCTAATGTATGGGTAGGAGTCAATGTCTAACCCCACCATAATGGTGGTCTTTACCCAAAAAAAAAAAAAAAAAAAATCAAACATGCAAGCAAGATTTTATTATTGTATCAAGTATTACTATGGAAAGTGAGGCTTCATGGTATAGAAACAAGCCAATTAAAGTTGCAGATTCATTAAATTTCAGACGACGGCTAGGATTCTGAATAAAATTTCTTCTCCTTCAAGCTTGCAACAGTTTCCCTGAGACTCTGTGCCAAGGGAATGAATTCAACACCCAAACTTCTTGCTCTTTCTTTAGATACCTGATACTTAGGTACAAATAGCTTGTCATCAGCACACCTGGAAAGTTCATTTCAAGAGTTTGAGCTGCTAGATCAATAGCTGCTAGATCAATTTCAAGAATTAAAAAACATGAATAGAAATAAAAAATTTCATTACTAGATTTTCAATCTCAGTGATCCGTGGGGAGCCAGAAATTTTAACAAGGGGATTTAAAAAATGCAAGAATGTTACGCCTAACTTTTGAACATACAGCCAATTTTTGAACAATGTTTTTACTACTAAGCTAGAAGTTTCCCTTATGTCAAGGGGTCCAACAATATAAATTGAGTACAATTTTGTAACTTTTTATGCAGCCAAATGAATGAAATGCGATATCACAGTTTTTGCTCTTGAATTTCTTTTTCTGTTATACTTATGTTTTTACTTTTTCATCAATAGACATGGCAGCAAGTATTTAGCAAAATCATCGTGCTTCCAATGTAGCATATCGTGAAGATAAAAATCTTAGAGACTTACTTCTCTGGCAGTTTCGTACTAGGTTAAAGCTCATGCAATAACTTCACTACCTCCAAGTAATGTGCTACTGTCTCGACCATCAAGTATCTACCGTTAGCAGAAGGGTTCTCAAATGCTAAAATATGTGCATTGGCGACATTTTTCACATTAACCCACCCAAACGTAGCATTCGGGTATGTTTCAGCACCTGTCACAAGGACAATGTTTCTTCATAATAAATCATGAAACAAGTTATCATATCTTCTCTGAATTATCAAGCAAGATCTAATACAGGAAATAGACAAGAAAGCATCATAGTATTAGTTAAGAACCATATGCAAGACAATTCATTAATTTTAAATTAACACATACTCCCTCTGTTTAAATTTACTTGTCCAAATTCAACTTTGCACTACAACTAAGACAAAATAAGAAAAATTAAACTTGACAAATCTACCCTTATTTATTATACTTTGTTGTAATTTCCAATTAATTGGAAAGGAATTTTGAAGAATTTGACCATTTAATGTCAAGGGTAAATTAGGAAGAACATAGCTAATTTTATCTTGAATTGCTAAAAGGACAAATAAATTAAGAATTTGACTTTGCTAAATTTGGACAAGTAAACTTAAACGGAGGGAGTACCTTTTATTAAGTTTAAGATGGCAGCACAGCTTGTATTTAGGAGCCGTTTGGCCATGAATATTTTTTCCTTTTTTTGAAAAACTTTTTCAAAAAAAACTGTTTGGCCATCAAGTTTGATGGTTTTTTCAAAAATATCTTTTTCCACTAACAAAAGTTCAACTTTTTTTCAAGTAAAATGTATGTCCAAACATAACTTCAACTTTCAAATGCAATTTTTCAACTCAATTTCAATAACTCTTTTTCAAAAAGTTTTTTCATATCTATGGCCAAACGGCCACTTAGTGTTGGTTGTAACAGAGTACCAACAACCATTGCCAGGTTGATTGTGACCATATCGATACCTTTCTCTTTCACAAACTTCCATGCAGCATCCTCAGCTATTGTCTTTGAAACTGTATACTAGAGCTGGTATAGATAATGTCAAATCAGTCAAACATTAGGTATCAATCATAACTAGAAAATAAATTATAAAAGAGAGAAAATACAGAAAGAAGGTGTCAACATATGACCTTATAAACCGTCGGGGTTAATGTATAGGGTAATGATACACACCATTCCAATTTGCCACCTAAATTGCCGCACCTGACGTGGCCCGTGTATGAAAAGACAAAAATATCCTTTGGTCCTATTTTGTATTATTGAGCGCGTGAGTACGCTAGAGAGTAAAGATCAGAAATTTAAAAGACAGAAAGACCAAGGCTGCTTTGTCAATGGGTTTAACTTCCACCGGCAACCACCACTTCCGATCGATACTTAACTCCCCTTGAACACCTCCGTCCACTTCCAACCTCCGTGGATCTGAGCGAAAGAGGTCGCCGGTGACCGTGAGTCTTCGTCTCCGACCGCCCTTAACTCTCATGGTTAGAAACCTACAACGCTTATCTCATCATGTTGTCGATCTTACTTTTTGAAATTGAATGATGTTCACCTATTCTCTTTACATTTCAGCTTTGTTTTCATGTTATTAATAAACTGTAAAATCAGTTATGTGATAGATTAGTTTGAGGTTGATTATTAGAGTAAATGAACGATTGAGTTTGATTAATCTAGTTGAAATTTCAATCTTTAGTTCAATCCCAGTTTCTTGTAATGTCTTTGTGACTGTTTAAAGTTGGAATCTTTGTGAACTTAGTCATCTCAGTTGTCATTACATGTTAAGTTGTAAGCTTGAACATTTCATTTAAAAGACAAAGGGTCCCTGCCATGTTTATGTTTTCTTCATATCCAGAAATATTTGGAAATGGTTAAAATGAGTTAGATTTGTTTGTTAGGTTGAAAAGGGTTCATAGTGAGGTTTCAAGCAGCCCTGCATTTCGTAGTATCATACTGGAAGTTCTATAGCCTTGTCAGTTTTCCCTCTCCTTGTTTTCTTTTTCTGGTTTGCCCATTGTTGCTGCAGTATGTTTGGTTGGTTGCCACTTCACTATGAAGTGCAGGAAGTTTTAGGTGGGGATGTTGCTTGATGCTCTGGTATGCAGGGGTGTGTGTGTTTAGAAGAGGGGTGGAGTGGTCTGGTGTTGCTTGTAGAAAGGCTGTTCTGATGCTGTTTTGCTGTAAGGGTTGGTTCTGGTGGGTATATATATCTTGAGGAGGTCTATAAATATAATCCTTCCTCGAGCCAGAAAATCATCATATATAATCAATAGAATACTTTCTTCTGGTTTTCCATGTATAAACATAGTAGGTATTGATCAAAGTTCGCTTATTCTTTTTTTGCTATGCTCTTTGCAGCTACTATGTGTTGTTAATCTTTTCACTTTTTCTCACTTTTAAACTTATAATTATAATATGATAAACCAAATATTTACATATGCACTTGTACAGCTATGAACATGTTTGTAACGGTTGTTTTCATGATACTATAGTATTAATTTGATTTTGATCTTGACATATTGCTTTATCTTGGTTTTAAGATATGCAGGTTACAGCTCTTCATGGGTTTTTACTGCTTCTACTGGCTAAATAAAACTGCTTGTAAACCAAGATATGCAGTGGTTGCTTTACTAGATTTTAACTATTTCCACCTGCTGGCACTAGTACTAATTTGAGTTTGATGTTGATCTTGACATGCAATTGTCTTGGTTTTCAATTGCACTATCAGCATGTACATTAATAGAGAAGATCTCGTGAAGCATTCACTTGCATATCTTGACTTTTTAACACATTTTGAAGATTCGTTGTCGAGATGAAAACTCATGAAATTGGAGGAAGTTGTGAAGTTGGAGGCCTACCAGTAGTTACTCGTGCAAGTATGACTATGAGTGTATATTTGTCTATTAAGTTCTTGTGCCTGTTTGGTTCTGCAGTTAATGAGGGATTTGTATAGTGTAGAAGTTTGAGTTTTGGTTCCTGGAGTTTTCAGAGAGTTCTGGAGGCTGAGTAGCTGTGTGAGTGTAAGAGAGTGTGTAGTTGGCTTTGCTAAGTTGAGGGAGCATGTAGTGTGTCCTTAAGCATGTCTTGGTTCTGTGAGAGTGTTAAGGGGCTGTGTAGGACTTTGTTTCTTTGTATTCTGGAATACCTGCTATTAGTTCTTGAAGTTTTGCATGTTAAGTTCTGAAATTTAATTCCAAGGGAAGAAGGAATAGAATTTTATTAATTTTCTTAAATTGAGCTTAATGAATTTGGCTTTCTCATGTCCTGTTGAGTTCAGATTGGTTTGAGGGTTTAAGTATTCTTGAAGCTTTAGTCACACAATACTCAGGCTTGAATCTGTCCTCTTATTTTAACTTAGTATCTTAATGATCTGTGGAAATACGTTCTATTATAACCTTGATATCTTAAAGAAGTCGTTCTTTGTCCTGTATAAAAGTGGCTATTCAAGTGTTTAAGTTTTAGCTCCCTTTCTTTTCTGATATGTTCAATAGCAGTTTCAAGTGTTTAATGAGGTGGAGTTCTGTTAGTCTTTGATTCTCGGAAAGTAGACCCAGTCCTTAGTCATGTTTGTTGCCCTTTCTGAAGGTGTTTAGTATCAGATTATTGTATTTCGTAATGCATTCGGTGCTAGCTTTAGTATTCGAGTGAAATGGCTTGGGATTGAAGTATATCATTGGTATTGTTGTATCTTTTGTATTGCCAGTGTATGTGTGTAATTGTTGCTCTCAGCGATTTATTACCTTTTGACTGTCTAAACTTATGAACTGTTTGATGTGATGCAGTATGGCCCAATAGCTCATATTGAACTGAAAGTTCCTCCAAGACCTCCTGGTTATGCTTTTGTTGAGGTGCGTCTGAGCTACCTTGTTCTGATAAATCTTATTCGACCAGTCTGCTCTACTCCTTTTAAGCTATTCTGACCTATATATATTGTTGGCAAACTTAACAGTTTGAAGAAGCTCGCGATGCTGAAGATGCTATTCGTGGTCGTGATGGCTATGACTTTGATGGACACCGTCTACGGGTTGGTCAAATGTCTAGTAGCATATAACGTACATAAAATCACTAGTTTTTTTCCTCATGGCGGATGTTGATTCTATTAAAATTTCTCACACTGGCAGGTTGAGCTTGCGCATGGAGGGCGTGGTAACTCATCATTAAGTGATCGTTATGGTGGTGGTGGTGGTCGTGGTCATCGTGGTAGTGGTGTGTCCAGACGTTTAGATTATCGAGGTGTGTCTTGTGATTTATGTGGTTGAAAATTGTAGTACGTTTTATTGCATTTGATGTTTGATTTTATTATTGTTTTTCAGTGGTAGTTAAAGGACTACCCCATTCAGCATCCTGGCAGGATCTAAAGGTGAGTCAGTGTCTTTGAGTGTTGAATAATAAGGCCATACTTACAAATTATCCCCCTTTACCCCCCTTAAATAGTCCTGTAAGTTATGAATGTTTCTTATGTAGGATCACATGCGTCGAGCTGGGGATGTTTGTTTCTCCCAAGTTTTCCGTAAGGGGAGTGGTAATATTATGAGCAATGATTTATTCCCTTTTTCTGTAAACTGGTATAATGGTTTAACTTATTACACCAAAGAACTCCTCCATATGAATGGAAACCTACAATGATATACAAATCAGTTTTATTGATAAGATTTATACAAACTCCCCATATACAAACTGTAAAGATTGAGAATTTACAGTAGGGTACTATAAGTCTTCCTGCTCATTTTACTTGCATGTCATGTCAACTTGTTAAGGATAAGAGTTTCTTAATGCCATTGAGTCTTGATCTCATTATCAAGTTGAACAGTTAGGGCTAGTCTTCGCTTGCTGATTATTACTAGCATTCTTTAGATATTTAGAACTTTGCTCGGTGTATCAGATACAGAGAAGAAACTTTGGATTCAACAATCATCATTACATTAGTTTTAGAAGAAGGGTAGAACAAATCTACTATGTAATTGCCTTAGTATCAAATTATTGTCTTTCGTAATACATTCGATGTCAGGCATAACTTGTTTGTGTTTTCTGCTTTGCTTGATATTATAATTGCCTTAATTTATTTTTGCTAGCCTAGATACTAATCCTTTTCTTCTTTGTTTTTGTTCTTGTCACGTGAAATTGTGGGAGCTGCAAATCGAGTTTCAAAGTGAGACTCAATGTTTGCAAGTCCAGTTCTTTGGATAGTCTGCATTTAAAGTCCAAGCAGTCTGGCACACCTCTTCAACTCAGCGAAAAGCTTATGAGATTTGTCATCCAGCCATCTTTTTTGCTTGCGTCTTTTCGACTCCTAGCCACTTCCTCGAGTTCGTGCCTTCTATCCCGCTAAGCTATAGCTATAGCTAGTGTTAGTGAGTTCAACCTCCCACTCGTGTGGATTTGCTTTCTGGTTCTACTTTTAACTTCGACTTTCCTCTCTTTTAGGATATTTATGTAAATAATTTGTAGAATAATTCATTGATATTAATATTATTTTATTATTTGAGTTACTTGTTTACTTTATGTTCATTACCTTTAATTTGGGGTTGACATCTATTTTAACAAATTGAGGTCATTTTAGCAAATGCGTGCAAGTTAAATTATTTTTACAAATAAGTATGACCCTTCAACTGGTATCTATGATATGGATTTCTATGTTGTGCTAGAGCGGCCAGGATACCGTGTTGCTCGTCGTTGCAGGTGCAAGTCTCGAGTTGAAATTCACCAGAGGGTCACAAAGGATGATGCAATGAGTGGTTCCAGGTCAAATAAAGTGTTATCCTTAACAAATCCTCAAACATTCAGTAGGTGAAATCCACTTTTCATCAGTTTGTCTCCCAGCAACTTTATCTTTTTCTGCATTTTGTAGACCTATATTTAATATTACCTAGAGTTGAAAAGTTTGGAGAGTTGCTGTTATTTGGCAGAATATGTTAGTTTATTTTCATGTTCGCCATCATATGAATTCTTGTTACCATTTCCTTCTTTTTTTGACTGGTGAATTCTCAATGTTGCAATCAAACCAGATTTTGTTCGAGATTACACCTGAACTTGTGAGTTACTTAGTCTAAAAAAAAAATAGTTGACTATACGCATTATATGAAATTGGTTCATCTATGAGTTTGTGGCTAATCTTGAGCGAACACAAAGAAAAGTAACTCATTTCACTGTTATTTGATGGTTGAGTTGTGTCAACTATATCTGTTTCCTCATTTTTCTTAAATAAGATATTTGTATGCTCTTGAAAGATGCATTATATCCTTTGTTGGTATAAACAATGTCTCTGTGCCATTTGAAAGGTCACAATTATCATGGAGATCTTGATGACAAAGTGTAGAGTTGCGCAGTTATGTCAGGTGCAGTTGAGAAGTACAAAATTTTTCTAAAGACAATGTCAGAGGTATGTATCTCATTTTAGAAAGATATTGTCATATTCAGAATTTTCAGTTATAGTAATTTTTTGGCAAGTGCATTTAGTTTTTGGTAAGAGGCAAATAAGTGTAAAAGCCTGATGACATGCTCGTTGAAATGAAAAGTATAGTGCCTGAAGTGATGTCAAGGGTTCCTTTTCATCCCATGGAGATGTCACGTTTTGATACAAATATTTATGTTCGCTGGTTTCTTTTGCTGCAGAACCGCCATGGCAAGACAAGCTCTAAAGAAGCAGGTTCCGCTCTGAGACAGAATCAACTCCTTCAGGATCAAGGTTTGATCCTTGTGCTCATCTTACAAGATCTTCTGTTTCTTTCATATACCTTGCAGAGCTGAAATTTGATTCACTCAAGGAAATAGATTTCAGGGGACTGCCTGATTCGTTATTTGCCTCTTTTTATTTCCAGTTATTCAAAGTTATGACCAGAAAGAATGGGAATCTTATCACAGCAGCTAAATCTAAAGGGGGCATCGTAAGTTAAAAACTTAACTTAATTATTGTTTCATAGATTGAAAATTACTATGTATAGGGGTTTCCTCTGTCTTTCTTTTTTCACTAATCCTCTATGCGCCATAGGTAATTGATGTTGTCTAATCTGGTGCTTAACTTCCCCGTGGAATTATAACTACTCTATAATAAGCCTCTTTGTCTTAGAGACATAATTTGTCATACATAAATATGTGTAGTAACATTCTGTTGTGTTGTGATTGAGCAACTTACTTGGCATAATAACTAAACATTCTTAAATCGCACAAGATCTAATTCATTTATTTGTCTTCCTTCTCTGCTATCCGTTAGTATACATATGGTTGGTTATTTAATTGTAAATACTTCAAGAATCATATTTTTAATTTAAGGAACCACATTATGTGAACTTATCAAATCATGGTTAAAATACTTGTCTTATTAGCAGGATTATCTCCAACTGGAAACCCAATTATTTTTTCGGGTGTAAAAAGTCTTAACTTTCACAGGACATGATATATCTGGGACTAAAGAATTAGCTGGATTGTTGGTCTACACTGCTAATGTGAAGATTTTCCTCCTACAGAAGCCATCCTCTCACAATTTGAGGCTTAGCTCAAGTTTGTTGCTGATATTTGAGATCCCAGGGTCATAAAAGGAGTTGATCATGTGTTCAATCATGCTTGCCGCATATAGATGTGTTTGATTATGATATTGTATTATTCTTTTAAAGTGGACGATTTGTATGTTTGAATTCAGTTTGAGGACATATGATACTAATTTGTCCTAGTATTTGGCATGGTTTAATGGAATATTGATATTTCTTGATATTAATATTCTTGTTGAAGTATTGAATATATTCAGATTTATATTACTTAGAAAGAAAGTAAGCCACATGAAGAATTAATGTGCAGTGTTCCATTAAAAATTTTGTGGGTTAACTGCGGAGGTTAAAAACCTCTGCTGTTTGCTGTCACGGCAGTTTACAAAACCTCCGTAGTAATCTGCCTTAAATTGATTGCGGCAATGGTATTAGGGGAGGTTTGCTCAACCTATGTGACAGCAAAAACCTCCGCAAATTGTATTTTTGACCTCCGTAGTATGCTCCTTTTTTTGTAGTGAGAATTTGAATCCTCTGTGTATAAGTTCAAATGTTAATAATTTAGTTCTAAGGTCATTCGGAAAACTAAGTTTCTTTGAGTGTTCTTTTAATTAGTATTTAGCTTGATGCAAAGTCTTTGGATTAAACAGAGTATTCTGCTTGTTCACAATCAGATATAATATGCGACCAATTATGAAATGTTGATCGTAATTGAACGTAACATATGGTTAATTATAAGCCTAAAGACACCGCTGCAATGGAACAGCTACATCTGTTCGGACATTCAGTCAAATTGTAGTGTTTGCGCTAACATATGTCTTGGGCTTTTAAGACCTTGGTTGACGCATCAGCCAACAAAAGTAGTCTTTTATGTAGCCTACGGTTGGTTGATCCGTCAACCAAAGGAAAAATCAGGATGTAGGGACCAAAATGGTTTTGGTTGATGTTACAACCAAATGTTATCCCGAGTATGAACACAAAGAGTGGAGAGACGTTAACAACTTCCCTTACTCCTACTTTTGATAATTTTACACAAAGCATATGAGTTAGTGGAATTATGTTACATATGTATGTATTTTTTATAATATACTGTCTCATACATACTTCCATTACAAGTATGTCTTATACATACATGTCAAAATTGAAATATAATAAACCAACCTAGATTTTTGATGGGCGACCCAATTTGAAACTCAACCCGTGTGAGACGACTCAACCCATTTGCAATATCTAAAATTATTTAAAGTCGTCATTCGGTATACTATTCACTAATAGTGCCTATTAAACAAGAATGAAGGTGAAATATCTGACAGTGATTGTTGGACCGGACCCATTTACAATATCTAAAGTTATCGAAATAACTGACAGTAATTGTTCGTACCATTGATAGCTGCAATATCCGAGAAGACAAGGATCAAATTCGAAATCTTTGGGTGACTATTGTAAGTTGCACTACAATTGTTTTGGAATAGCTTGTTGTCAATTGTAACAATCACATTTTAACTATTTATAAAATAGTCTTTTTAGCAAAATTGTACGATTATGCCACACAAAAGTAAACAATCAACTATTAATTATAGAGAGAGCCATATATACATGTAAAGGGTGTATTATTTTATCTATTTTTTTACACAAAAAAAGGGAATGAAATACAGATATTAAAAAACAATAGTTCGTACGGCACACGCTTTTAACTAGATTCGATCTCGTGACCTTCGCTATGGATGACCCTAAAGGCGTCGCTGCACTGAAACAGCTACATCTGTCCAGACATTCACTCAAATTGTAATGCTTGCGCTAACTTCTGTCTTGAGTTTTTAAGGGCATTGGTTGACGCACTGCCAAAAACAATAGTTTTTTTTTTTAGCCTACTATTGGTTGATTAGTCAACCAAATGCAAAATCAGGAAGCAGAGGCCAAAATGGCTTTGGTTGACGGTACAACCAAATGTTACCCCGAGTATGAATAGAAGGCAACAATGGCTTTAGTTGATCCATCAACTAAATGAAGGAGGGGCTAAAATGGCTTTAGTTGATGGTACAACCAAATATTATCCAAAAGTTCAATACAAAGAGTGGAGAGAGGCACTAACAACTTATCCTACTCTTACTTATATAATTTTACACAAAACATGTCTAGTTAGTGGTTTGATTAATTATGTCACATTTGTAATAGTTCCATAAATATTTTTTTTAATTCACACATAATTCTTGTTTTATTAATGGTATTGTTTAATAAATTTTATTTACACTATATTTAATCAAAGCTCAGTCTTTTTAATATTACAAAGAAAAACCAAAATTTAGTACAACATTTGAAAAGATACTCGATTGTGATATTTGGTTAATATTATAAAATTAAAGATAAAGTACGGTCAACAAATTGACCATGCGTTACGTCTGATTACGATCTTCGGCCAATCTTACCTAATTAGATTATTAAATTGGTCAAATTATCAAAATTGATCTCATATTATGTCCGATTGTAAACTTTTGTCGATCTTAACAAGTTACATGACTAATACATACATGTCCAATTGTGAACTTTGATCAGTTCTACATTAGATTTGATTTTTGATCAAACGTTATCAAAATTGACTGCATCAGAAAAATATAAATTTGCACCTATCACGATGAAGCTTGTTTAAATTTAGGAGCTATATTAGGTTATTATCATCTTATACACTTCAGCTGTAATTTTCTTTAATTAGTCCATTCAAAAGAAAAACACAAAAAATTTAAAGCGAATATGAAAAAGAGCAGGAAAATTGACCAAGAAACTAAAAGAAAGAGCGGGAAAATTAAAGAGAACAAAAAAGGGGAAAATTAAACAAAATGGACAAAACACAAAGAGGGGGAAGAATTAAAAAATGAAGTTAAACGAAATATCCTGCTCTCCCATTTTCCTCCTATATCCATTTACCCAAAGACAAAACCTAATCATGTGGTGAAATGAGATTCTAGGTAAGGATTCAAGTTATCTAAAAGGAAGGTGTTAGGCACCCTTTAAGATCCACTAAAAGTGGTTCCACATCGGACTCAATTTAGCAAGATGAAAGGGGAGTGTAAAGGGAATGGTAGCTAAAATTATTGTCAATGAACATGAAAGAATCTAATCTAATTAAAGGTTTCAAAATTCATTAACAAGATGACAATATAAAGAAATATAAGTATTCACAATATAACTCAAGCATATCATTAAATATAACAAATTATTCAAATACAAATAATTATTCTACGAAATAATTAATTATTCTACAAGGAATTACTATAGACATGCAAATTTCTAAGGAACGGAAATAGAGAAAAAGTTTAGAAGAACCCGGGAAAAGGCAAACTCGAAAGGAGCCTTGAACTTCCTAAAATTTCTAAAGTCTTTATTTGTTGAAAGCTTGAGCAGGAACTCGACCCCTGATGACTCCAATGTCAATCCAATAAGCCATCCCATTTCGAGTTTCGGCCAAACTCATCCCAAGTTATGTCCATGACAAGAAGTAACAGAGAAAGGATAAAAGATTAGTAGCAATGTTTATAAACAGATGCAGCAAGACTAGTTATCGACTGTGAATGAAATGTAATATCACAACACAACACAGAATTCACGTTGAAGCTTATATTTCTTATAAAACCAACTTACCACCAAAATGAATATCATTTATAACTATTACTGAAAGCAAAATACACAATTAATAGCATATATGAACTATTTCCTCGTGAGCTTAGGCCAAACATTCCATGAATAAAATATCTTACAAAAGTTCAGAGAATTAATGTCAAACTTTTTTTTTTTTAACTTAATGAAATATACAAATTCATAAGTTAACCAATTTTGGTTGCCTAACAGAGACAATTAATATATGTATAAATAGAACCAAGTCATCACTTAGAGTCTTAGAAAAAGAACACTTTTAGATTATTAAGTAGGAACAAAACAGAGAAGGCCTTTACCTAGAACTTAAGTTTATGCAAAATTTGCATTCTTAAGTGTCAAGCTACCAAGTTACACTAACAAGTAAATCTCCAAGTCATTCAACTAATCCAAATAGCATTGCCATTAATCTTTTCTAACAAAACCAAATTTTAGCAAAACGTACATAGACTAAAGTATCAAATTAATTACTATAGCTCAATCAGGAAGGGATAAACTCTGTTATCAAAAAAAAAAAAAAAAATCAAATAAGACGCTGTAATACTTCTAAACTAAAATGGAAAAAAACAATTAGAAGTTGAAGCACACTCTATATTATCCCATTTAATAGAAATAACTCTTAAACCAACTTAAAGCTAACAAATAATGTCCTCAAGGATGTAATTTTAAGACTCAACACATGCCTCTTAATGACACGGATAACAGAGAGACTAAAATCCTCATTTTATTTTCAGTAAATACTCTATAATTTGTCATTAAGAAACTCGATTTAAATCTAGGATATCCCCGCAAAGTGGCTACAGGTTGAAGACACGAGGCGGATAATGAATGAGAAGACCACGATATATTCCTAGGAGTTGGTACTAGCGGCGCAAGCTTCGATCCCCAAAATCTGCTTGTCTTGAAGGTGTTGGAAACCAATATGAATGAAGAAAATTTAACAGATGACAAGGATTGAATTTCATACTTAATTCTTTCGGCTTGTGACTTCAAGGCTTAACATACACAAATTATCTATTCACCTACCAAGCAAACATCTATTCTGGCCATTGCAATCTTGTATATAGTTCACAAGTGGTGCTTTAGAAGAAGTAACCATCTTCTTGCTAGCTTTTCTGCAAGTGTACTAAATACAGAGCTTTACAAATAAAATGTGCATTTACTGCAGTTCATATCCCAACAGTGTACTAATGATTTAAGGGAGGTAAAATTTTATTGTATTTTATTTTGCACTCATTATTAAACAACGGTTCTTAATATTCGCAAATTAATTGACAGATTCTATATCATAATTCTATCATACAGGGCTCCGCCCTAGTCTGTTCTACGGAAAATCCTACAACATGCATTTTTTATAGGATAGGGGAATAAAAGGGTTGAGAAGGTAGAACCCAGAAATTGCAAACTCGCAAGCGAGCCTTGATAGCAACTTGTGAGTACAGGATAATTTCAACTTCCTTTGAAAATGATGGACTGAATCAATGTATAGCAGCAACAATAGTGAGAAAATCCTGACAGATGCGAAAGAATTGGCCCTTCATAGGGCCTGTCAGGGGCTAATTCATAAGCACATACTCCAGCAGTTCATTTCATGCAAAGTAATGGAAAGATAAAGAATTAGTATAGGCTAGAGAACCAGACCAGTTAAAAAATAACCATTCACCAACCATCACAGCAGGAACACGAAGAAAGCACAATTTATCAAAAGCTGCGGGAAAAGAAATCAGAAATGCTTAGTTCTCAAGAAGTAAAACAAAAACTTCATATGCCCAATCGAGTAAATAAGAGGAAGTCATCACACATACCAGAGTCCCGAATAGGGTGTATATAAAATTCATAGATGGGACTATCGGACTGCTTATGGATGTGAGAATGTACGTGAGAGAAGCATGAATATTTACAGTAATCTACAAGCAAAAAAGGAGCACATGAGCGGTATATGTCATTTACAAATAATAAACATAAAGAAGAGCAGTAAAGTTACATGTTACCAGGGCAAGAATGTTCTCTCCTATTAAAAATGAGGATAATATAACATATTCGAAAGCTCCCACAGCCCGAGCCTGCAAATCAAATAGATGCCTCTTATTGGAATTGCCCATGATTAATAAAGCACCCTCAAAATGGGATAAGTGGAAGGGAGAAAACATACAAGAGATCACAAGAAGATCGAGGCACCCCAATTTGTTCTCAATATGCCAAGATAAGAAATTTACAGCATGCAATCATTAAACAATCAAACAGCAGCAACATTTCAATGCACAATGTGTTGTCCATTGCATGACATTGTCTATAGTGAACCGTGGAGCATCTCGACACGTAGCCAGTACACTATTATAATCGTTGGTGCATATGACAAGGCAATTAACCTACAACTCATTTTGCTACTTCTAGGAGTAATACACAGCAGTAAAGCAAAAACATCCTCTTGGCGTATTTTCAATCTCCTTTCTGGGGTCGAAAGAGGTTGGGGCCCAGAACAGAGAATGAGATCAGTATGATACCTATCGGGAAAGACTGCAGAGCAATATTTGTTACTTTATTTTAATCCTCTGGAAGGGAAAAAAAGGGGGGGTGGGGGGGGGGGGGGGGGAAGGAATCTTCCAATGCCAGGTTGCAACTAAGGTTTATCTCTTGAAAGAGCTTATGTTAAAAGGGATACTCATTTCAATGACTAGATGAATACGCATTTACGTATAGACACACGTAACAAAAAACAACATACCTCCATAGAGAACCCATTGTGAAGCCAAGCAAACCATACATTAACTGAATCAGGAGGAGAAAAAGTGTATCTACCTTAGTAAGAACATCGCAGAATCATGAATAGTACTTTTGTGACCATAAAGTATTGACGGCACAAGAACAGCCACCAAGGATAACAAGTATCAGAAGAAAACATTAGTGACCTTTCGCTTGCCAATGTATATATGGTTTATAGTTCATAAGATATCACTCACCATATAATTTAATGCTTTCAGTGGACCAGACAAGACAAACAAGAGCACAACAGTTGCCACCTACAAGATGGAATAAAAAAGTTAGAGAATGCAGATGAACAAGCATCTAAAAACAAGTAAACGCCAACCTATGAGGTATATGAAGGAGACAAACCATGGTTTTCCTGCCAGCTGCAACGCCCCGATCTCATTGAGGATAAAACAATTGATAATGCGAAGAAACAACCGAAGTAATTCTGTGCTACATAGAAAGCCAACTTTCCTTTAGGAGATCAATACCACCAGTAGAGAATGACAGATAATTATAAAAGGCAGCTCCCAGAGACTTGTAATTGGGTGCTAACTATTATACAACAGCTACGAGCTAATGCAGTATTTCAGTTTACCTCAATTAGCTGGTTTTAATCTTCCTGTGCCACCAGTTTCTATGGAAACACCAAAGAGCCAAGTATAGATAGTAAAAGATAATTATTGTTTAAATAGTTAAAGAGACAAAATCTCTAGTAATAAAGTAACATAAGCTGGATGTTGGCAGCATCTAATTCACGACCCTAGTGATATCAAAGCTACCATTGTTTTCTGTAAATCAGTTTTTCAGCAAGATTAGTTTTCCTCTTACCACAAACTTACATCACTATAGAAGTAATACGCTATTTTATGTTAGGTTTTTGTTTAATTAATCAACTTCTGCCTAAGATAAAAAGGTGAAACTTTTCATCTTTAACACCTAAAACCATTCATTGGTCTTTTCTTCTATACATAATTTTAATCCTTACTTTGCAGAGAGAAAACTAAACTACCTTTTGGTGTTGTATCTATTATGATTTTCCTTCAAAACCTCTCTTTAAGAAGGGAAACTCGATGCACGGAGTATCCCGCACTTACGCAGGGTCGGGGGAAGGGCCGCACCAAAGAGCGGTGTAATGTAAGCAGCCTACCCTGATGCAAGCATCAATGGCAGATTCTACGGCTTGAACCCGTGACCTGTAGATCTCATAGAGACAACTTTTACCGTTACTCCACGGCTCCCCTTCCTCCAAAATGTTCTCTTTCTTTTCCAAAAACTCTGCAGTTAAAAACAACAAAGATTCTTGCTTTCCTTCTTGCTTCCTAACTAGAATTTCTCCACTATTTGCTTAGTATAGAAATTCAAAAGGCCCGTCCTATCCATTAAGTCATTTGTATTCAATCCCATAGCAATCATGCATAAGGAAGGGAGCAAATATTGCTTTTCGCAAAACATCTATTTAACATGTTTCAAACCTAAATTATTTTTGTTCTTCAGCATCCTTTGCATTATTTTACAGGGCAAAGGACATCCCTTAGTAATTGCATATAGCAATGTTTAGCAAATACAATAATTCACCATACCAAGGTCGACTCCATTCTCAAGGCTCGAACACGAAACCTCTCGTTACATAAGAATAACAAAAACAATCAAATGTTGAAATGCCAAGAATCTCATAAGTACCTCAATAGCAAGAGAATTGCTCAAAAGATAAGCCAAGCCAGAACAAGCAGCAAACATAGCACCTTCTACTAATCTCAATGTCTTCTTATAAACAACTCCATCTCCTCCTAAATACTCTTCTTATTCTTTTTCATTCCAAGTTTGTATTTTTATAGTTGAAACTCTCACATTTGTTTGTTCAAGAAAATGATCAAGTGTTAAAGCACAATTTATCAAAAGCTGCGGGAAAAGAAACCAGAAATGCGTTAGTTCTCAAGAAGTAAAACAAAAGCTTCATATGCCCAATCGAGTAAATAAGAGGAAGTCATCACACGTACTAGAGTCCCGAATAGGGTGTATATAAAATTCATTGATGGGACTATCGGACTGCCTATGGGTGTGAGAATGTACATGAGAGAAGCATGAATATTTACAGTAATATACAAGCAAAGAAGGAGCAGATGAGCGATATATGTTGTTTATAAATAATAAACAAACATAAAGAAGAGCAGTAAAGTTACAAGTTACCAGGGCAAGAATGTTTTCTCCTATTAAAAATGAGGATAATAACAAACATAAAGAAGAGCAGTAAAGTTACAGACTATAGTAAAGTTACAAACTATAGAAGAACAAAGAAAAAAGTGACGAGATTTAATCTGTTAAACCGCTAAAACCCAACATATGTATACTATGTGTACGACTAAAATTTTATTTAGAGTGGAGTTTTAATGTTATTGCAGAGCCTAAAAATACAAGCTTTAGCTTTAATTATACTTCAACCTGATAACTATACATAACAGCTAAATTATGAAGTGGACATGAATAATAAAATTTCAGCTAATCAAGAAAGGTGATGGCAAGTCGCAAACATAAATAGTTGGCCGACTATACAACATGTATAGTGACAACACCAGCAAGGCAAAGTGTCAATCATTTTGCTAATATCATGGAGGAAAGAAAACAATTGCGAGTACCCGAGATAAATCTGTAACACAGATAAGTGTAAACCTTGAGAAAAAAATTGTATTTAATTTTTATTTTAGAAAAAGAGGGCTCGGACCTGTAATCAACGTAGGCAAAAAACTGTTAGGCTTGACATGGCTGCAATGACTTACCTCGCCAAGATACAAGACCCATAAATCCTCCACCTTACTTGACATTCTAAGACTTGCGTCATCGCCCAATTATATTTTTTATCAAACAGTAAAGGGGCAGCAGCAGCACAAAAAGGTAAATGGCTAAAGAATGTCATCCACAAAGTGTAGTATCATGTTTAAAATTGTTTGGTCCAACAACACTTTGCAAGAAACAACTAGGGGATTAACCAACATAAATAGCCATTTACCAAAAAGCACAACTTGCTCAATATAGTGGCCTCACAACAAGATCACAGGCAATAGTGCAGTATCTCAGTTCAAATCAGTTTCTGCCCAACATAAAACCAGCATAGAATAGTGGTAAAATATAGCCGGAACCACACACCAATAGTCACCGACCAAGGTAAGATGGAAGCGCAACCAGGTGAAGCAATCACCAAAGATAGGAATGCATTCATTTTTTTAAACCAAAGGGTGACTTAACACCAAGATCACAAACCAAGTAAAATGTCTGGGAAATGTCCAACACCATAAGTTAGAGCAGATATATCGACAATGTGAAGCTTAATATTGTTGTTGAGGCTCAGAGTTTGTAAGAATAGGCAAAGAAAAGAGAAGACCCCGCCATGGCTGCGAAGTGGTTGCACGATGGTTATCGGCCATCCAAAATCGCCGTGCCAAGATATGATTATCTCTATATCCTCCATACTTATCTAATTTGTCAAAGGGAAGTTTGTTTTGTCATCATTGCCTCATTTCGTTAGGGTTTAGGGACGAATGTACTCGAGTGGAGCTTCTTCATTGAGACAGCAACAAAAGAATCAAAACATCGTCAAGCAACAAGCTTAACAAGTTCAAAAAAAATGCGTCCATGGCCTGATGGAAATAAAATGGTAACAGAGCTCAAGGCTCGCTGCCAGATACCATCATCTAAGGCCTCAAAGAAGCAGATTGCCGACAACATGATGAGATAAGCGTTGTACATTTCTTACCATGAGAGTTAAGGGCGGTCGGAGACGAAGACTCACGGTTGCCGGCGACCTCATATGCTCAGATCCACGGAGGTTGTAAGTGGAGGGAGGGGTTCAAGTGTCGACCGGAAGTGGTCACCGGTGGAAGTTTCTGGTGGATCTGAGAGGGAAAGGGAGTTAAGTATTGACCGGAAGTGGTGGTCGCCGGTGGAAGTTTCTGGTGAACAGAAACCCATTGAACGGTCACCTCACCACTTTATGTTTAATAAAAAAGAAAGATTCAGCTTTTGCGTGAGAGAGTGAAGGGAGGCAAAACCACGCGCTCAAAAGGAGAAAATAGGAGCAAAGGATATTTCAGTCTTTTCATATGCGGGCCACGTTGGGTGCGGCAATTTGGGCGGCAAAATGGTATGGTGTGGTTCTTTTCCGTAATGTATAACTTGTATTTAGAGAGTAAATCACTCCATTCTCTCTAGATTTATTATTGCAAAGTTTCAAGCCACTTCATCTCACTTATCAATTTCCAACAAACTCAAATCACATCCCTCTTTTGATAAATAGATTTAGATTACACACAACTCTTTTGCTTATTCCATTCAGCATATTGTGCCTTGCTTCTAAAAAATTCTAATCTGTTTCCCAGATACCTGCAACAGGACATCATTCACTTATCCTCCTCTTCACATTGACAATCCCCCATCTCAAAGTACAATAATACTGAACAAAAACCATGAAACGCAAATGCTTGCTTAAATGTAGTGAAACAATTGAAGACTAATTTTAGATGGATTATTGCAGACAATGGAAAGTGATGTAAACACATCTGTGACGCTTTGCAGAAGTCAGGATTTGACCACCAAGTCTCATCTACTATCACCTCAGGTGTTCACGGCTTTTCACTGTAACCAACTGCTGCAAAAGAAGACGTCAAAACCACTCGTCTAACAGATGGTGTCTTTGCAACTGAACCAAGAACATTAAGTGTCCCCTTCAATGCAGGATCAATCAGTTCGGCCTGTCACATTGACACAGGTAGGTTAAGCCACTATGAAAGAAATGGTGTTAATGAATTTATTGAAATTTAATCCATTACACTAGTAGATGGAAACACCCAAAAAAAAAAAAAAAGCAGAAAGAAATACAACCAAGATAATCAACATGGCCCAGCCAGTTCCACACAAACATTCCCTTGTTCTTAACTAGCAAATGAGGACATGCTAATCCTTTCAAAGCTCACAATCTCTTAACAAGATAGTAGTATTATTTGTTCATATTAATTTAATCTGATGGCTCTGCTTCATTGAGCTTCAAATTCCAATGACTATTCTAAAGTTCAAAAAGTGTTTCTCATCAGTAGTGACTCTTTAAAATTATTTCATTCAGGGAGTTAGAACAGCCTGTGGAAGAACTAAAGTCATTCATAAAACACTAGCACCATGAAGCTTTCCAATTCATCTCATAACTAACGTATAATCTGAGTTATGGTTGGCTATATGAGTGCTATGTATATATACGTCCAGTTATATGCAGGTCAAATTCATCATAATAGTTAGACTCTTTTTAAGTGGAAGTCACTACCCTATCAAAACTCTAAGTCCAATTTAAAACAATCTCAAAGTACACCAGGATTTACTAAACAAACTGGGATAAATTAATCCATTGGTTCCACAAGAAGTTGGAATGGCTTGATCTTCACCAGAAAATTAGCTATAGACCTCGGCTGTCACCATGCATACTATTTGTATTTCTCATTTACATAGTTCACTACATAAGCAATGACCGATTTTATCAGGGAACTGAGCAATTTGCAGTATACTTATTAGGTCGATAAATGTCAACTAGATAATGACTGACTCGTGACAAAAAAACGTGTAACGCAAATAGGGTCAGCGGAATATAACGTCTTGCTTTAATTCATACTACTATACTTTGAAGAATCAGTGGTGCAACTCAAAGCTATCAAAGGCCATTAGGTGATTGAACCTAAAAATTGCTAATAGTGACGGATGAGCTACAAGTACACCAAGTGTCAAATGCTAAAGAGAAAACTTGCACTAGCAATTGCCAAAAGCACTTTTATCTTGAGAATGAGGTAAAAAAATAACCTGTGGGTCTTTCTCTCCATAGAAAAAAGGAGATGCTGTATGAAATACGCCTTCACAACCCTCAACAACAGCATCAAAGGCACCTTCTTCCAACAGGTTAGCCTTAAACAAGTGCAGTCTCTCCTTAGCTCCTTCGAGGGATGTCAAGTGCTCTGTCTTCTTTGGATCAGCTGCAGGTGAATTTTGATATCTCTCCTAATATAAGAAGGAAAGGAAGCAGGTTATGGTTGTCCTGCCGTGGGCAAAACTGAAAATTTAGAGTTAATGGTGCTTTGGATGTATTATACATGCTGCACATGCTGCTGCACCTTTTTGGTTTTGTTGGTAATATACAATTGTCTACTCACAGTACCACATGCATCCAACATAATTTCGTCTAATATGAGGGGTATAATTGGTATTGGACCAAACTTTACCACTTCTTTATATATATATCCTTATTCTTCCTAAGAATTACTATGCCAGCTGGTGCCATTTGAACCACGCACAGTAAAACATTGACACGCATTGGCACTAATTTGCGGGAAACAATATATGGGACCCACATATTCTCCCTTTAAACTCTAACAACAGAGTTGACCGAACATTGCCAAAGGAGTATTGCTTTGAGTCAACATGAGTTAATTTACCTGTGTCTTCTTATCCAACTGAGCTATATACCTATTCCTATATTATAAATGGGGATAAGCACCTCATGGTCAACCTGCTTGCCGACCATGAGGTGCATTCTGGGGATTTCAGAAAAACTATGCCACGTGCTGGGAATGGAAGATAAAACCCCACATTCCAGAATTCATTTTATACTAGCTGCACAATTTTACCCCTGACTCTTTAAATTATAAGACTATTGGCCACATACCTTTTCGTAAATATAACCAAGTTCAATACCCTTTCGTTTCCCTGAAAAAAGTACCTGCCAAGGTCACATGTGCAAGAGTTGAAATCCACCAAATTATTGAAAGTGAACTTTGTGGGGAGCCACAGTTAAGTCTGACGTCATGGTAAGCTGTTTAAAGAGCACAGTTGGCTTTCACAATCTTCATTTCTTTTTTAGGGAAAACTGTTTCAATGCCAAGAGGCAAGTTTTCCCACATTCTTTTTAAATTTTCGGTAGTCAAATTTAAAACTCTTAATATGACAAATTTTTCACTGTTGTATAAATTTAAAAAAATGCAGGTTTTCATTTTAATTCTTGATATGCTCTTACTAATGATGCAAATATTTGTACTCATATCAAATATATGTAACTTGCTCTTACTAATTATGCAAATAAATCTACTGACATCAAATATACATGTAACTTGCATATATACAGTTAAAAGAGCTATTAAGATGCTTGGCGAGTCGGAGTAATTTGAAACATTTCCAACTTTGATGGGTTGGTTATGACTTATGGAACAATGGCGAAAAAGATATTGAGCAATAAATTAAACAGAGATAATATGTATAAATTACTGAAAATATTAAAGTGATAAAAACATCCCTATGTTAGATTTTCCATCCAATCCAAACGGCAAGTCATATTGTCACGTGACCCAACCTTTTCATTTCCCCCATTTTTCCATTGTCAAAGACTGTTTACCTCATTCTTTGAAAGACAAAAGGTAGCTATATTGGAAAACATGAGTAAAAAGTTGCTTATATTGTGTTCATCTAGGTGATTGGTTCAAGCGAAGTGAGAGCAGAAATACAAGTTTCCATGGCCAAGTCCGAAATGCTTTCAAGAATCCATCTGAAACCCACGATTGTTGACCAACTTTGTCATATATTAACTAGGTGACCTGCGACAATAGCATTGCAAGACAAACCTGCAGCCGAGGCTACATGTTCTAAATTTTGGGAACCTAAGTATATCCCGGGTGAGTAAAAGGCTGAGTCACGTGAGGATTGAAAACTTCTGTTAGAAGTAGATGGAGAAAATAATAGAGGGATGTTTTTGGTTAACTTCAATATATGTTTTCAGTTAAATGAAATACTGGTAAGGATAAGCTCAAAGAATAGGGATGGTTTTGGTTAGAACCTCCAATATGATTCATCCGGTTTCTCCCTCTGGAGTTACATTCATATGTTTCTCAGTTTTCTATCAAATGTTTAAATAATGTGCTTCAATTTTCTATACCTTCCTTTACAAATTTTAAGTGTATTTAACACTAAAAAAAAAAAAATTAACAAGATAATTAATAAGTGAATTAAAGGATCATATGCCACCGAGGTCAAATATGATTGCACTATTTTCTAAATGCATGATTTCCTGCAAGGGTGGCCGGATCGAGAACACGATCTTGTGTTCATATGAATTCTTAGAAAAAAAAGTTTATCGAAATTCTAAAAAGATTATATTGTTACAAATCAAATAAATAAAACAAATAGCTCAGATTATATTGTAAACCACAAGAAAAATTAGTATTAAAGAAATAACAAGAAAATAATAACTGGCAAAATATTTCAAATCTATATCTATATCTATATATCTACTAATTGAGAACTATAGACAAGTGATGTGGCATGCCTCTATGGTCAAGAAACTATCATTTTCTTTCACTTTTGGCTACTTTACAATCTCCTCAATTGGCTTTTCGGTTTTGATCACAAGTTTTGTACTAAAGAATAGGAGGACTCATTAAGTAAAAGATAAACAAGCATCAATAATTCTCCATTATGAGGAAAACTTCGATTACAGAATATAAAAGAGACTAAATAATTCTATAATGAAATGAAATAGTACTATTTTTATTATCCACCTTTATTATGAGCCTTTTATTATAATATTTATTCATTTGGAGGTTACACAATAACTCATTGCCTACTATTTAATTAGTAGGAGAATTTTCTTTCTATATAAGAACAAAAAATTTAGGAAGTAACTTTACCGTGACAAATTTTCCTACACAGGTTTCTTCTTCTCTTCACGTTTCATGTATAATCTATCTTTTGTTACTTTCTTTTCTAGCTTACACGAGTCTATGTAAAATCTATTACTATGTTACAATAATTTGTTTGTTTTTTTTTTTTTTTAGCTTTATGTTTGTGAATCATAATACTCCATAGTATATAATCTGAAGATTGTCAATTCAGTATGGTAATCACCTTGCTGTTTGGATAAATGGCTTTGAAGCCGTGATAAAAACTGCCTTAATCGATCTATATGGACGATCAAGAAGCCTACCAAAAGTCCAAAACACAACAATAACATACTCAATGATATGTACGGATGGAATCTGGATACGCGGAAGAGAAAAAGGGGAAGGATCACAAGGTCAATTTTTTCCCATTTAAAATATGGATGAAGGAAGATTTTGCAAAGTTGTTCATCTTTAGGACATGGTGTAGTTTATTAGCAGGTTATGCATAAAAGAGAACTTGGGAAAACATAAGAACATAAAATGGTAGGATTTCCTTTATTGATTTTTTTTTTCCGGTAGGATTTCCTTTATTGATATGTGGATAACTGAGCAAGACTCTTCATGTTCTTATTTTGGCGTTCACTATTCCTCTCTTTCTTATTTCATTTTAACTAAGATACATGTACCTTTATTTAGTGAAAAAATAGTTAGACACAGAAAGACGTTAGGTCTTAATATTTTTAGTTTCTATAAAAGTCTGCTTTCTAATATATTTATATTTGAATTGATTCATCAAGTTACTACCTTTGGAGTTACATTCATATGTTTCTGTTTTTCTCTCCAATGTTTAAATAATATACTTCAATTTTCTATATTTTTCCTCATAAATTTTAATTGTATTTAACATAAAAATTAACAAGATAATCAATAACTGAATTTACTAATCATATGCCATAGTGGTCAAATATGATTGTACTATTTTCTGTGTGCATGATTGCCTGCGAGCGTGGTCGGACCGAGAATGAAATATTGAAAGCGCGATCTTGTGTTCATATGAATTCTAAGAATATTTTTTATCAAATTAATAAAAAGATTACATTAAAGAAAGTGTTACAAATCAAATAAATACAAAATGATCTAAGATTATATTGTAAACCACAAGAAAAGTTAGTATTATGAAACTAAATTTGGATTTCGAGGTGAAATTTCTTATTTTGATTAATATAGAAAGAAATATGAAGGAAAAATAATCACGGCTTCATAAGATATAGTATAAAGCATTCAAGCTCACTATTTCCATTTTTTTTTGCCAGTATATATAAATTATATGTATATCATATAGAATAAGAGCAACCAAAAAATTCTTGATCAAATAGAAAAAGAAACAAAAAAGGTAGTTAAATTATTGGGTCTGTGCTTAGCACAGGCTTACGGCACTAGTAACTTATAGGGAAATTTTCAAAAATAGGCAGCCCACTACCCAAAATTACAAACAGGAGGCCATATTTTTTTTTTTCATGCATAGCACCCACCCCTAAAATTACAAATTTTAGCACTCCTTCATAAAAAACACCCTAGCTATCAAATTTCCCCCTCCCCAGCCACTAAGCCACCGGCAAACACCTTCCCCCGCCAATGGTGTCATTACTTTTTTGTATTTTACGAATTTATGTTGTTTATTGCTTCTAAATCATTGCTTTGGACAAGTTTATACACACAAATCTCCCTCTAAAAATTAAATTATACATGAATATACATATATAAATATGTAGCAATGAGAGAAATACAAAAATATACACAAAAAAAGTAAAAAATCATATAAACATCCTTAATATACAGATTTATTCACTCGCATATACACACTTATACAAATTTATACAATTTTATACATTGTATAAATTTGTATAAAATTGTATAAACTTGTATAAACTTGCGGCGACTGCTATCTCGGGAAAAGGGTGACAGTTCGGGTAAGATTCGAAAATATGGGCCATTTTTGGTAATTTTCGTCTTTTACTTGTCTTTTAGTGTAATTATCCCTAACTTATATACAAGAGAAACATTTAACGACAATTTTGTAAGCTAGTGCTTCTGCCTTGGGCCTTATTCTTTTAAGTACTTTTTCATTGAATTTGCTCAATGTGAGAAATATTATTAAATATTCAAATGTCTTGAAAGTTCTGCCCCAACAAGCATTCAAAACCAAACTATAGACATTTTGAGTTCAATATAATGATAACGGATACAGTATCGATTACATCTCAGAAAGATCATTCACTATACAGTAACTAAAGAAGAAAAAGAAAAAGGCAGCTCGATCCTGGTGTACAAAACATCCCGTGTTCATGCAGAATCAGGGGAGAAATCACGCGTTCATTATATAGTAACTAAAGAAAATATAAAATTCTTTCATCTTTTAGGTTGAAGTTCCCCAGCGAACACTTTTCTGCTGGCTATCACTATAAGTATCATGTGGCCCTAGTATGAATAAGAGCATGTTCGGGTGGGCTTATAAGTAGTAGGAGTAGCTTATTAAGCTACTTTTGAGAAGTCATGATTTCCTAACTTTTCACTTTTGATTTATTTTAAACACAAAAGTGTTTATAAGCATACTGTTTTTGAGTTACCAAACCCTCAAAAAGCATATATGGGTTTATAAGCTACTTTTAAGCTTACCCAAACATGCTCTAAGTTGCTACATAGTGGAAAATTAAGGCAATGTCTTCTAAAGCTGGCAAATTCAGCACTGTTTCATAACTATCATTAAGTATGTATACTGATGCTTTTTAAGCGAGTATTCGAAATTTGGTACGCCCCTCTATCATTCTCCATATAAATATCAGACTTTTATTTATGATAATGTTCGAATATGTGACATACACCTAACACACACATCACGTGAACACACTCACCAGTCACCACTAGACCAAAGCCTTGGGGCAAGTTTATATGCGGAAATACTGATATAATAATTACATATGAAACAATAGCATTGCGCGGTTTAAAGCTATTGCATTGTTACGCAGAACCATTTGTAGCTTAATCCATCCGAACAAAAGTTATTATAAATTCCCATAAAAATATAGGACATTTTACTAAAAAAAATCCATTGTTCAACTCAATGTTGAAAAACGAATCAGGATAACAACTTCAAGCAAAGTCAACAAGCAAGACTATTACTACACATGTTAATAAAAAGTAAAAAAAGTACTACAGCCATACAACAATATATCCTATTTACCATCCCGCATTAATAAATATAGAAGACAAATTTTCAACATTACAAACTTGAATATCAAATTATGCAACCTCCTCATATTTTCTATAACCCATATATCCCAAAGCTAATCATAGGCTAAAAGATGCAATTTTGTTTTAAAAATAAAAATCAAAAGCCACAGCAATGGGGAAATTTTGATGCTTTTAGGCACTGTTTATATTGTGTGCCTGTTACTGAATTTGTGCAAAAATAGCTTTACTTTTTAAGTTTTGACGAACTTCGTCACACGTCGTGGAAAGTTCAATTATTCACAAGTTTTGCCAAACAAATAATACTGTTTGTAACTTTTAAACAACCACCCCAAGTTTTTTTGATTCAGCAAAAACTTGTAAACAATTGAATTTTTGATGATGTGTCAAAATTTGTGATAAAATTGTTAACAACTTTTACGTCCAGTTGGAACTAGAAAATCAAGGTTATGTTTGCAAAAATCCATTAAACGAGAACCAAACTTAAGTGAAGCACATAAAAAGGGACATCTCATGAAACTTTCTCACACCAATCTGCTAGAAACCCATATTCACAACATCATTTTTCCTAAGTGGATAATTCACGAATTTGACTTTTTAATATTTAGAGAGAGAGAGAGAGAACAAACATGGATCACGAACAGTGGCCTTAACAGTTTAACCACGTTGGAGCAAGAACTTCACTAGCCATGAAGCTATGTAACCTGAAGCTCCTGTTACACACACTATTCTTGTAGCCATTTCTTGTTTCTCAAAAACACTTTGATATGTTCTAATTGATTCTTTGTAGTGTTCTCTTTGTTAAAGCAAGAGTTGTCATCTTTGATAAATGGGAGAATTATTATTAGTTCAATTTGCTTAGTGGGAGAAGTCATTAAGCTGATTATTAAATTCATAATGATTCACTTAATCTGATTAGTAAACTCTACATGTGATAGTCATCATTTGATAATTAGCTGGAGCTTCGTTAAAGGAAAAAACATATGAGGGGTGCAATGACAATGGAGAACCACTAAGGGGTGTGGTGGGTGAAGGGATGTGAACGAGATGTTTCCGCCGTTAATTAGACGTTTTGATTTCATGAATGAAAGAATCCTTATGCTCCTTTGATACCTAGGACTACCAAATACTAAATGGTTATAACTAAAAAAGATTTTGATTATCTTTTGCTAGCCTTATGTCTCAGTAATTTAGTTTATGCTTTAAAGTTTCGATCTTTCAGATGTTGAATTAAATTTGAGCTAAACTTCTAGACATCCACAAAGTTAAAGAATATATTGTATAATAATACATATAGACATTCATAAAATGAGCATTAAACAAATAACATAAACAATAATTATATACAGATCTTGTAGAAAAAATTATACTGTTAATCCATATAAAGTTAAATCCTTAAATTAAGTAGTAATTTGTAAGAATTGGTTGGTATTACCTAGAGTCAGAAATGATGGAAACCAGCTTGTTCATGGGATGGTAGAATTTGAAGTATGATTTGCTCACTTTTCTGTATTCTCCAAATTAAACGCCTTCATAATCACTTTTCTGCTTAGACTTTTGCGGTCGATAGTTGCACTCTACTGTGGATTTAAATTTTACTTTTAGGAATTTAAACACGTCTTGTTATGTTTATCACATTACATTGTAGTTGTAGGACAGAAAATTTTTTAATTTATTAAAAAAAAAAAATTGGTCTATGAAATCAAAGCTGTACCAAAAGTAGGGGTGCGCATAAACTTCAAAAACCAGAATATCGAACCAAATTATTTGATTTTCACTTACAAAAATACCCACAAAACTTAAAATAATTACAGTCACTACCCACTACTTTCAAATATTACCGGATCTACCCACTAATTATTTACCCACTCTACCCACCCAGACTTGTATACCATAATTTATGCAGTATAACATAAAGGTATATACCTATAAGGCATAACAAAGGTATACAGTAATAAATGTCCCTCCAGACTTGTATACCATAATTTATGCAGTATACTTTAAAGGTATACACCTATAAGGCATAACAAAGGTATACAATAATAAATGGGTAGGTTGGGTAAATACTTTTAGTTTTATGGGTAGTATAATTTGTAATGGGTATGGCTTGTAAATACTTTAAATTTTATGGGTATAGAGTGTAAAAATCCCTTTTGGTAATCGGAGACATAATTTGGTCTAAATTTATTTTTTAAGAATTTTGATACGGTATTCGATTTAGTGGTGTCGAATTTCAGTACACCCAAATCCTAAAATTTATATTCCTTAATGCGATTTTTACAATGCATAAACATTTGGAAGTGTCTTTAATATAAATTAGATACATTGTTCCTAATTTATTGTATATAGATATTTAGACTTATGTAGATCACTTTTTTTAGCCATTTTCAAAAACTGATTAATGCCCACTAAACGTGCCTATTTTTGTGGGAATTTGGGGTTGTCTGTTTAAGTGCATTTATTATTACTAATTAATTTGAAAGTAAATAATTATTTACAGTGTGACTTATCTCCTAAATCTATGGGCCCTACATTCAATAACAAATATCATGTATAAATTCAATATCCAATAATCTGAAAGTAACCAATATCCAATATCACGCATAAAAATTAGGAAAAATAGCTCATTATAACGCTTTTATGCGTTCCATATCCCTTTGATATTCTTCATAAATAAGTTAAAAACCATAAACTTGTCAATTGTTTTGCAGAAACAGTCTCATACAAGGTAAAAATATTCGGAATTATTTTCTCTATTTTTGTATAATATAATTAAAACATACAGTATCTAATACACAATACTAAGAAAGCTATTTTTATTTTTATGAAAATATACAATATGCCTGGTGGGAAGTTATGCATCTAAAGTGCATACTTTATGTCCATACGTAGCATATTCTTTGCATATGAGCTACATACTGAATACAACTAATTAGTTGAAGTGATTTGTGACTATAATATACACTTTATTCACGAATATGAAGATGCAATTTAAGATATGTAGTATGTATTCTAAAAATATACTAGATATCACTAGTATGCATATTTAACAACAATAAAAAATTACATCTGATATATATCAGCAATATGCATTGTATATCAGTAAAGTATATGTCAAAAGGTGCATATGTAATAAAATAAAAGTTAGGAAATTGGAAGACACTGGCAGGAGGAGAAAAAATGTTAGGAAATTGAAAAGTTATCCACAACAGAATAATAGTTAGAACCCCAAAGTGGAGAGAGAGAGAGAGAGAGAGAGAGAGAGAGAGAGAGAGAGAGAGAGAGAGAGAGAGAGAGAGAGAGAGAGAGAGAGAGAGAGAGAGAGAGAGAGAGAGAGAGAGCGAGCATGAAGTTACCGTGTAAAATAGTAGTTTATTGATTTGATATGGGAGCGACTTTTTAATTTTACCGCTAGGAAATGTTTGTGTGCTTAAAATTAGGAGAGAATTAAGTCAATTGAGATAGTTTTTAATATGCATGAACCTATATTTTAGACTCTTTTTTTGTTAGCCTTTGTTGTATATTAAATGTGTCTATTAAACAGTAGGGCCATGTTATATATTTGGTTAGTTATGAAATTTTTCCTTTCTTAATTCCTTAGCCCAACCCAATGACATTTGCAAAAATATGACACGGGAAGCTTTGGTTTGCCAAAATGCCTTCACTAACAGATGTTTAGCAAAAATGCCCTCATTAGTTTAATAAAACTTTTTTCCGACCAAAATACACCTACAAACCAATAAAAAGACGTGCCTCAGTCCCTCTCATTCCTTTTCTCCATTCACGCTATCAAGAAAACCATAAAACCCTATTCCTTTTACAGATTGCTCTGTTCAAGAGAAGATTCAGCGTAAGATTTCTTCAAGTTGCAAGGGTAAAGTTCTCTGCAACTATTGCCAAGAGTTTAAGCTCCGGTGCAATCAGCACCCTACACACACTTCTTGCCTATTGCCAAGACTCTATGGCCTGTTGCAAGTGCCAACTTGCAGACAAAGTCTCTGCAGCCCTTGGCTTATAGCTAAGAGTTTAAGCTCTGGCGCAATGGGCACCTGGGAGAGACTTCTTGGCTATTTCCAAGACTTTAAGCCCTCTTGTATGGGCCAACTTCAGGAAAAAAAATCTCTGCAAGTATTGGCAATAGCCAAGACTTTAAGTTCTGTTGCAAAGGGAAACTTACACTGAAAATCTCTAAAGTATTGGCAATAGCCAAGACTTTAAACTCTACTGCAATGGGAGACTTGTAGAGACTTCTTGCCTATTGCCAAGACTTTAATCCATGTTGTCATGGTCTCTACAACTACAGAAAAAGACTCTACAACTATTGCCAATAGCCAACACTTTAAACTCCAGCGGAAGGGGCAACTTATACAAATAGTCTCTACAAGTATTGACAATGGCCAGGACTTTAAACTCAAGTAGAAGGAGCAACTTGTACAAATAGTCTCTGCAAGTATTGGTAATTGCCAAGATTTTTACCTATATTGCAGTGCAAAACTTGCAGAGAATGTCAATAGCCAAGATTTTAAGTTCTGTTGCAAGGGGGACCTTACACTAAAAATCTCTAAGAGTATTGGCAATTGCCAAGACTTCTACCTCTACTGAAGTGAACAAGTTGGAGACAAAGTCTCTGCAACTCTTGGCAATAGCCAAGACTCTAAGTTCTGGTGGAAGCAACAACTTATACGGAACATCTCTGCAAGTATTGGCAATAGCCAAGACAGTAAACTCTACTGCAATAAGCACCTTACAGAGAAAGTCTATGCAACTCTTGGCCATGGTCAAGATTTTAAGCTCTATGCAAAACATGAATATTTAATAGTCAGAGGCAATAAAAACCTTCAAATCATTGGAATCAAGCAAACACAATAAAAAATCCCAAATTTCCAGCACATGAAGAAGAAAGAAGGAGGCCAGGAATGGTAAAAGAGAGAAGGAAACATGTTCAGCGTGAATTAAACAAGTTAGGGCAAAATAGTCCTTTCATAAGGGGGTATGATGTGGAGGGCATTTACTTAAAAAATTTGTAAGTGGGGGCAATTAGGTAAGACCATGTCTTATTGAGGGCACTAGGTGAAATTTTTTGCTGATTCTTCTTAGCCTAATTCCCAAATACACCTCATTAGGATTAGTGAAACTAGAAGCAGCTTCTGATGATAATTGTACATCATCGGATAATCCAAAATAGGAGTAGTCAAAAGTATTGTGGTAAATATTATTGTACTTTGCTTGCAGTTAATTTCTCTGGTGATATCAAAGCCTTGTCTACATAATCACTTGTTGAATGGAAACCATAAATCTCATGATTATCTCTCTCTCCCTCTCTCTCTAAAAGCCTTATTTACATTCTTGCAGTTCAATTACTTTTTATAATACAATTATCCATCTACACGAGGCACTTGAGTTGGGATCAGTATTTGAGTAAATTACTATATGTGGATGCTAAAGATCCAACATTGCAGGGTGCTAACACTATAAATACAATATAGATCATAAATAAAGATAGAAAACTAGAAAAATTAAAGCTGTATAGATCTTATTAACAATGTTGATGATAAGTTTTACATTATTACAAGTAAAAAATGACGTTGCTGCTGTGTTCGAACTGTTTTTTTTTTTTTTTGGATTGAAACACGATTTGCATAGATAGAAATTACGGTGCGTTATATAAGGAGTTCATGCGGCTATTAGGCAAGTCCGCAAACTGAATATTACATGGATTGGAATTAGACATAGTATTCAACACATTGAGATTTCCTAATTTAGATAAGCAATTAAAACTACTATCTGATATTTTAAGGATAGAAGGTGTGCCCAACGGTCTTCCAGCAAAGCTTGTTGAACAAAATTTGGTGGCACTGCATAATGATTGGAAAAGATGTCTTTGGACTGATCAGGAGCTCTATGCGCCAAAAGGTGCGCAAACTTGTTTCCCTGGCGGAAGTTATACCTAATGGTTGGCATTCGCAGGTGGTTCATCATTAACCTGCATTTTAAGACAATTAAAGAAAAATTAGTGCTAGGGTTGTCCAGTAGTTAAATTGTATCAGATGAATCCGTTTCTATTTTCAGATTAAAGAAGTGTTAATCAATAGCTAGGGTTAGCCTATAATGTAGTGCTAGAAGCTCCACATGCGTATGGTTTAGTCCACATACTTTTTTATGGAACCCTAACACCCAATTTTCTTCTTTGTTACAAAATACTCCCCCAATTCTAGCCAAAGAATCTTGAGTTTTATATGGACCATCAATATTGAGTTTGATAACATCTCCTTTGGGGGTGTACCAAGCAACATTGATAGTCTTATTGTGTACTATCCTAGGTTCTTTGTATGTGAGAAACTTAAATTCCATGATCCTAGAGTTAATAGTGGCATGTAACAGACTCCTATCCGTATTATTAATATTATTGCTATTACGATTTAGCCAAAGATTCCAAAGAGCAAAAGATAAAAACTCTAGCCAATTATAGTGACTTGAATTAATCTTATGTGAAGAGTCCTTTAAATCTTGTAATCAAGTAGGAGACTCTTTAATATTAAGATCAATAGAAGAATTTCACCAAATTTTTTTAGCAATAGAGCATCCCATAAAGATGTGAAATAAAGATTCATCTTCACGTTTACAAATTGCAAAGATGGGGTCAATATTAACACCTATCTTGTAAAGATATTGACAACAAGGAAGACGATTATGCTGACATTGCCATAAAAAGTATTTAATTTTATCAAGAGTATCTATATTTCAAACCCAGTCAAAATCCTTATCACAAGAAATGTTGTCATCAATTAAAGGATAAGTTGATTTTAAGAAAAATAGGCCATTACTAGTAGCCTTCCAGATAGGGTAGTCTAAGTCTAGGCTTAAGGATAAAGAAAAATTTTGGATCAAGCTTTGAATATCTTGAGGAAGCTGGAATGAATTCTTGGAAAAATCAAATATGTTATCGCGAAAAACGTCTGCGACCCTAAGATTGGACTCATTAGACGTAAGAGAGTCATATGTGAGACTTCTAATGGAATTCCTATTAGAGAACCAACTATGGTACGAGAAAGAAATGTAGGAGCCATTGCCTATAATCCATTGAGTATTGTTGTTACAAATTTTCCAGCCCTTCTTAATGTTACACCAAATAAAAGAGTGAGATTTTGTCGCAGTTTTATCAATATATTTTCCACTAATAGTCATAGCCCAAAGAGAGTTAGAGTGAGAGAGAAATCTCCAGGTTAAGCCTGAAAGCATAGCCAAGTTTTAGGTTTTGGCTTTAGTAATAGCCAACCCACCTAATTGCTTAGGTTTGGTAATTAATGGCATCCCAAGAAAGCAGGTGAAGCTTCTTTTTTATATTAGTTGTACCCCTAAGAAAATTCCTTTGAATTTTGTCTAAAATCTTATGAGTTTTAGAAGGGAGGAGGTGATATTGCATAATATGATTGGGGAGAGTATTAAGAGTTGACTTGATAAGAGTAGCCCTACCAGCAATGCTAAGGAAATTGGTTTTCCAGTTAGAAAGTTTCGATTGAAAATTATCTATTAAGAATTGATAGTCATTGGCTCTAGGTTTACGATTTAAAATAGGAAACACCTAGATATTTACCAAAAGACTTACCAATCATAATATTAAGAATAGAACTTAGGTGATCTGCAAGAGAGGATTTAACATTTTTAGAGAAGATAATCATGAATTTAGTGGTATTAATCTTTTCTCCTGAAAATTCACAAATAAATCCAAGGTTGATTTAATAGCTAAAATTGTTTTCTCATTTGCTTTAGCCATAAAAGTAAGGTCATCCGCAAAAAGAATATGAGAAAGGACTGAACCTTTAGGGATAGATTAACAGGATTTCATAAATGGTAATCAACTTTATGGTTAATATAAATTGATAGAAGCTCTAAACACAGGATAAAAAATATAAGGGGACATAGGGTCCCCTTGCCTAATTCCTCTTGTTGGATTAAAAAAAAAAAAGAGTTTTAGAGCCATTAACTAAGATTGACATAGATGAGGTAGTAACACAAGATAAAATTAAATGCGTGATATTGGGAGGAAATTTAAAAAAGATTAACATTGTACGAATAAAAGACCATTCAAGTCTATCAAAGGCTTTTTCTAAATCAATTTTGATTAACATTTCCCCTTTGATACCTTTCATATTAGAAAAATTATTCATGATCTCTTGAATAATAATAGTGTTATCAGAAGCTCTTCTATTTTTTTAAAAAAAACTAGCTTGACATGGGCTGATAAGGCTATCAAGAAAAGGAGTCATATGATTAGCAATAATTTTAGTAATAACTTTATAAATGGTATTACAAAGACCTATGGGATGAAAATTCTTAAGATGGACAGCATTTTTAAATTTAGCAATGAGGTATAGGTAGGTAGTATTAGGGATACTACCAGTGACAAAAACATGATGACAAAATTTTTTAACCGAGTCTCTAATAATACCCCAATATTTTTTAAAAAAGAAGGGATGAAGATCATCCGGACCAGGGGCTTTAAATGGCTTAAAAGAAAAAATTGCATTGGTGATCTCATCATCTGTTAAAGGTCTATCAAGATTAGAGATGTCTGTTTTATTGTACCAACTAGTATTGTGGTCAATGGGGATAAGGGAGCTCTATGCTCATGGCAAGTAGAGAATAAATTCACAAAATAGCCTAAGACGTGATGTTTGACTGCCTCTTGATCCATAATAATAGCACCATTATCATCTTAAAAATGAGTAATGGTATTATGTCGTCTTCTATTCAGAGTGGTGACATGAAAAAATTTTGTGTTGGCATCCCCATGGTTTAACCAATTAATCTTAGATTTAAGGCGCCAAAATTCCTCTCTTCATTTTTCAATAAAATGTGAAAATCAAGTAGTAATTTTTTCTCAAGATTTTGTAAAACATTACTAGTAGGATAATTAGGAGAAGTCTGGATGCCATTTAATCTAGCAAGTAAATTTTTTTTATTTTTGAAAATATTGCCAAACACTGTTTTATTCCAAGTTGTAATGTCATCCTCAAATATTTTAGTAGCTTCACGAAAATTTCTATTATCCCAAGCCTTCTTAATAATATTAATGAAGTCAAGGTGAGACATCCACATGGATTCAATCTTAAAAGACTTATTAGAAGTACAATAGGACTTCTTATTTAAACTAATTAACATAGGATGATGATCAAAATAGATTTTAGGAAGATGAATTATAGAAGCATCTTTGAATAAAGTAATCCAATCCTCATTAGCTAAACACTTATCTACTCGTTCCAGAATTAGGCCACTACTACACTTACTGTGGTTGGACGAAGTATATTTTGGCCCTTTAAAACCTAGGTCTATAAGATTGCAATAGTTTATACAGTTTCTAAAACTATTAGCATTTCTATTGTTAAATGGTCTACCACCAGATTTATCCTTTTGGCTTAAAACTTGATTGAAGTCCCCATTAACCAACCATGGGCCTTTATAAGAGTCATAAATAGAGGCTAGTGCATTCCAAAGTAAATTACGAGTAGAGTAAAATGTGCTAGCATATATGGTTGAAAAAGGCCAAGGAAAGGAAAAAGAGTCATGATTTACCTTGATCATAGCATGGACCTCATTACCATTTATGTGCACGTAGCTGGTGGTGGAGGAACATTCATTTGCATGAGAGGAGGTGGTTGAGGAATCACATTTTGATGGTTCATCATGTGTTGATTTGCAAGTAGAGGGACATGCATTATCATATTGTGAGCCAAGTCCCAGGGGTGAATATTGGGATTTGTGGTGGTGTCACTCTAGGTGGAAAAAAGAGGAAGATCGATCAGTGGAAAATCTTGTTGGTTCACATTTATTAGTTGTGGCCACATGCTGTTCATGTAAATTTGCATGGTCATGTGCATTCTCTCGCTCACAATTAATGCAAGATAGGATGGATCCTGTATGACTACGTATGCTTGATGTACAAAGATTGTCATCGGCACAGTGATTTCTTGTCCCCAAAGATTGAGGTGGAGGTAATGTAAAGATGTGTGGTGGATTTATGGGTATCGGGGGTGGAATATGAGGAATATTGTTGTTGTTTTTCATGTTTTGGTTCTTTAGTCGATGAGTTTTCAAAAGTTCCTTCACAAGTTTTCGTGATTTTCTTTTGAGGTTGGTGGTCTCATTATTTTTTTATGTGTCTATATAGGACGGGGTAAGTGAAGTTATAGACGAGGGAGCAATAGTTTGCATGGGCAATAGCGTGTGAGAGTGAACAAAATTTTTCAAAGAAAGAGGATGAAGGATATTCAAAGTGTCAGTAGAATCCTTTGAGAGAGTGTCACTGGTTCCTTTTGTCGATGAGTTATTTGGAGAATTTTCAAGTTTTTGCAGGGTATGAATATAGGGGGTGTCGCCAGGAGACTTAGTTGTATTAGGATTAGAAAAAGATTTTTTATTAGGTGATGTGGGAGGAACGGGTATGAAATGCATGTCTAGGTCAATGGGTACGTGGCAGACTTGCTCATGATTTGTGTCTTGACCATGCATTGTTTTTTCCAATTTTTGCATGGCATTGATTGATGGTCCCAACTTTACATCTTTGTTAATAGCAGAAAAGTTTTCAATATCTTGATTAAGAGCATTAAATCTGTTAATAGAACTATTAGTACGATAAAATTGCTTGGTAGGGTTATAATTTTTAGAATTAAAGCGAGGAACTACAAGTTTAGAAGACTTATATGTTATTTGAGCATTTACTTGCATAGGTGGTGCTGATGAGGATGTAGTATTCTTCAGTGAATTAAACTCGTAATCAGCTTTTGCAGCTAAATTTTTTTTTCTTTTTTTGGGAAGCTAACTGTTTGCCACTCTAATTCTCCCTCCTTTGTTTTGAGTTTTTGTGGAATTAAAGAAGTAGGATTGATAGAACTTGTAGCTTTGGTGGTGGTTTGAGGAGCATAGGGATAATTTATTTGAAGATGACTTAGGTGACCACAAACCTTGCACAAAATATTTTCACCTTCATAAATCACTTTTTGTTTATGATGCTCTATATAAACGTAACTTTTAACCAGAGCATCAATTTGCACTTCAATACAAATTCTAGCATATCTTGCTCTTAATGCAGTAGAAGTTTTGAAATTGATTTTAAGCAACTTGCCAAGACTGCTACCAATTTTTCTTAACACACCTTCATCAAAAAATTCAGTTGGAAGGTTTGGCAATCGAATCCAAATAGCTGTGGATGACAATTTAAATTCAGTAGCTACAAAATTAGGTTCCCAACACCTGATGGAGAGGAAAAATCCATTGACAAACCATGGTCCTTCGATTAATACTTTATGAAGACTGTCATGTTTGTTGAATTTTGCTACATAAAAATCTTCTCCTAGATCAATTAGAGGAAAATCTTCTGATAATCTCCATTGTGCTTTTAGATTTTCGTAAAGATATTGATGGTGGAGCCTTTTGCTTTGTAGCTTGATGATTATTGAATTTACCCAAGGTGAGTAAATTCTTTTCTTTTCTTCATGAGTGAAAGATATATGGTCAACAAGGTCATCTTTTATCATTCTGTGCTTTTGCATGGAGGTACCAACTAATAGATCGTATAAAATAGGAGATATAATGGTAGTAGATGAGGTAGGTTGTGCCAATAATTTATCATGATAGGTAAGCTTAGTAGTTTGAGGGGAAATATTATCATTAAGTAAGCTATCAGGTGGCTTTGGTGGAATTAAATGAGAGTCAGGCAGAGGAGTGTTAGTGGGATCAATGTCCATTAATGGAGGAAAGAGGATGGAATGAGCTAAGGGGAAGGGTTAGAGAGAGGAGGGAGATTCAGAGCTTGTTCTCTTAGATAGTATCTTTTAGTAGATTAATTAGTTAGCTCGATACGAATTGTATCAAGTGACAATACGTTTTGCTTTATTCAACTTCTTTCATATTGATACGAATTATCGTTGTGTTCGAACTGTTGCTGTTGTTGTTTTAAAACTAATGCAGTACTGTTTTTAAAATATGGTTGCTTTAATTTTGTAAAATTGATGCGGTTGTTGCTGAAATAAAATGAATTGAATGCAAAAACTTGGAACGAAAATTGAATTATAAAATCAAAACAGTACCAAAATAACTGAACCGATTACATTAAACCAAACCGAATAAAATAAAGTTCAATTTGGTATTTGGTAACCAAAAATCAAAATACTGAATTTAAAAAAATCGAACCCATACTGAATTACCGAACGCTCATCCCTAATCGTTAGTGTACCTCCGTTAATGCGTTACGATCAAGTGGTTGATACATAATACGATAGGTCGCATGGATTTGTTGAATATATGAAAATGAAGGAAAATACTATCTCATTCAGATGAAATTAATCGTTAATTTGAAAGCAAAGAAAGATAATAAGCTCTTACATACATTGCGACTTGGTAGAGAGCTTTTTCTATATACAAATGGAATAACAATTTATTCTTTCTCTAATTTTTCTTATTGAAAATCTAGCATTTTTTTTTTTGTGTAAATTGAACATATTGGCACATGGTATTTAAAAATTTGAGCATGTTTTTCGTGGTATTGAAATAATAGATAGCTTTAAAATACTACACTAATCTGACTATTTTGTCCACGGACTTTTACCCACAATATTATTCCCATTATTAGTGCTTTTAACCTGGGCAATAGGGGTGCTCACGGTATGGTACGGTACGGTATTTCATATTTCGATTCGGTAATTTCGGTTTCAGTTTTTAAAAATGTCATACCATTACCATACCAAACTAATTCGGTGTGGTTCGGTATTTTCATGTTCGATTTTGGTAATTTCGGTACGGTAAGTCGGTAACCATAGTTTGTTCGACTTCGAATTACATATAATAGATATATATATATATATTGCAAAGAAATGCGAAAGGAACTAAGAAACTTCATCTAGCAATTAACAATAAACTTTCACAATGCACTAGTGCAAAATACAAAAATACCACAAAACATGTAGCAAAGCTCACTTGTACGAATAACACTAGCCGAAACCCAATTAAACAAACTTTACTACACAAGCTTGATATTTGGCTATTTCACTTATATTTTTAGGGTATTTTCACCATGTTATGATAGTATGTCTAACATGTTATAAGCAAAATTGTTAATATTTGGTGCTAATTGAGTTGTTTGGTGTTGTAGGACTTGAACATGGTGAATTGAGCGGAAAAACTGCTATTTTTGGTGTTACAAATGAAGATGTTGAAGAGTTCAAGTAATCTGTGCGCCACGCGAGTGACACGGGAAGAAATAGAGTCTTTGCTTAAGAATTGATTAAAAATTTCAGCGCATTTAGGCCAAATACGCAAGGACCACGCGAGCTGAATTGCCTGCAGAAATTTGGTCCGCGTGGCACGCGGGTGCCACGCGCAGTACAAGGCTGTTGGGCGAAAAAATAAGGCTATTTTATTACTTTTGCTCAGTTTATTACAGGGTATAAAAGCTTCTTTTGCCTCCATTATGAAAAATAGACTGGAGAAAAAGCAAAAAGGAGGCTAGAGCTTTGGAGACTTCAAGAACACGAGTTTTTCTAAATTCTTCCTTACTTTTTGTGATTTATTCATTCATGATTTATTTTGATATGACTATCATGAACATGAGTGGCTAAATTACCCATTCTAGGGTTGATTGAACCACTCTAATACTATGTGAATTGATTAATTGATTTTGATGAATGAAATTTGATTATTCTTCCTATCTAAGTATTTACGTTTTGTTTGCTAATTGATTGGAAGGGCCCCCAATTGATTGCTCCCTTTATCCTTGTGCGTTTAGGAATAAATTCACGAGTTAGGGTTAAATGCTTAGCAATATTTCAACCTAAAACCAAGGAATTACTTAGGTTGTCAATAGGGTGAGTTGTGACCACCGAGCCCGATTGTGAACCATACTTGTAGTTCTAATCATCTTCATTAATTAATTGGAAGATTAGTTAGTGAAAGTCATAGCTAGTGCACGGAAGTGGTTAGTTGTGAATTTGGAGCATGTGTTCAATAGGAAGAACCAAGTTGAATTCGTTGATTCATTAGTCAATCACATAGGTAGGAGTCGGTATAAATCAATTCTAGGCTTTTAATATCCTTGCTTGATTACTTTTTATTATTTTGCTATTTACCTTATTGTTATTTAGTTTCTATTTTAAAACTATCATTAAAATATAACTCTTGAAGTTGGTTGATTAGATAAATTAGTTAGATTAACGACTGAATTACGAGTGTTCTCTGTGGGATTCGACCTCGGGGCTTTAAATACCGAGCTATATTTGCCGCGACCGCTTAGTCCCTTTTATAGGGCGTAGTTGGGCGTGATCAAATTTTGGCGCCGTTGCCGGGGAACACGGTGTTATTTTAGTTGTTAAAATAACTAGTTTTATTTCTCAATTGACTTCACTGTTGTCATCTTGAGTTAACTCTTTTGAATGTGTGTTTCAGGTGTATGCGTAAAACAAGATCTCAATCTACAGAGTTGAAACCGTTTGACCCAGAGATTGAGAGGACATTCCACGCCTTAAAAAGGGCGAACACTGTTGGCAATACACTTAGAAAATCAGAAACCAAAGATATTGAGATGGCTGAAGATTTGGCACTTAATGCTTTTGCTCAGCCTGTGGCTGGAAACTTGGCTTCTGCTATTCGGCTTCCGGAATTTGAAGCTGAAAGTTTTTACATCACCCAAACTATGGTCAGTCTGTTGTCCAATGCTGGACTTTTTGCGGGTAAATTGACTGATGATCCTCAAAAGCATTTGAAAAAGTTTATGAGGGTGTGTGAAACTCAGAAGCATGCCCGAGTTCCGGCTGAGGTCGTGCGACTGATGCTATTTCCGTTTTCTTTGACGGATGATGCTAGTGACTGGTTTGATTCTTTGCCAGTCAATTCTATCACTTCGTGGGATGAGTTGGTGATCAAGTTCATGAAGAAATTTTTCCCACCAAATAAAACTGCGAAGTTGGTTGATGAAATACTCATGTTCAGGCAGACCCCGCTCGAGACTCTGCTAGAAGCTTGGGAGAGGTTCAAGAGCTGCTTGCGAAAGTGTCCCCATCATGGAATTCCTGATCAGATGTTGGGTCAAAGAATTTACATGGGCATGAGTGATCAAATCAAGGGAAATTTAGATGCAGCTGCTGGAGGAGCATTCTTGAGTAAAACATTTACTGAAGCAAAAGCTCTCCTCGATACCATGGCTCAAAATTCATGCTGGTTGACTAGAGATGCATCTGCTGGTTCAGGCCCAAAGGTTTTGGCTGCTGGAATTGACAATGAGGTTGAAGAGCAAATGTCAAGGCTGCAGACTACACTGGATGTGGCTTTGAAACAATTTAATGAAAACATGCTGAAACCCGTTAACCAAGTGGACACACCTGATCCTGGTAATTTTGCTGACTCTGATTTATTGGGTTATACTGAAGATGCCAATTTTCTGAACTATGGGCAGAGGCAACAATACAATCAGCAAGCTCCAGTTAGGCAGGCACAACAACCAGCTCCATACAACACTGCCAGACAGCAGGGACAACAAGTTCCTTACCAGAGACAAGCAGCTTATAATAACCAGCAGGTAGTATTACCTACAACGCAAGCTAATGACATAGCTGACATTAAGAGTATGGTGCAGTCCATGGTATGAGTACACAAGAAGTTGCAAGATCAAGTTGCAGCCCATGACACTGCCATTAAGGGGATAGAGACGCAGTTGGGACAACTAGTCATTGCTCTGAACAATAGACCGCAGGGTACCTTGCCAGGAGACACAGTGGTAAATCCTAAGGATCCAAATCCTTATCAATTGATGGCAGTCACTTTGAGGAATGGCAGAGACTTGGACAAGAAGCAAGAATTAGCTAAAGGAGCACTACCTACCATGCCAAACATTGAGCATGCTGATGACTCTCCCAAACTGGCTGGCAATGATCATGCTGAGAAAGAGATCATTCCAAAACCTTTCCCTGGTACAGAGAAGGTAATTGCTAAAGAACCTAATATAGAATCTGATAGGGTGGTTGAACAAGGTAAAGTGTCAAGGGAGCAGAACTCCAAGGCAAAAATACCACCACCTCCTTTTCCTCAAAGGTTGGCAAAGCAACAAAAAGGTTTGAAATTTAATAAGCTTTTTGATTTGTTGAAACAATTGAAGCTTACTATGCCTTTTATGGAAGTTATGCGAGAGGTCCCTGGATACGCTAAATTGTTAAAAGACCTTTTGTCTAAGAAGGTTGAATTTAATGAGGTAGAGATGGTCGAGCTGAATAAGGTGTGCAGTGTTGTCATCACAAGTCCTGTTGCTAAAAAGCAGCAAGATCCTGGTAGTTTTACAGTCCAGTGCTCGATTGGTGATCTCACAATTGGTAAGGCTTTGTGTGATTCTGGTGCAAGCATTAATCTGATGCCGCTGGAAGTATACAATAAGTTAGGTTTGACTGGTATGAGAGAGACTTCAATGCTAATCCAGCTGGCAGATAGAAGACAAAAGCACCCAGTTGGAATAGTTGAGGATGTACTTGTGCATGTGGGTAGTTTCATGTTTCCGGTAGATTTTGTGGTTCTTGATTGCCCCGTTGATAAAGATGTTCCGATTATCTTAGGCCGTCCATTCTTGGCTACTGGTAGAGCAGTGATTGACGTTGATAAGGGAAAGATGACCTTGAAGCTGTATGATGAAGAAATAGCTGTTGACATTGGCAAAAAGCTGAAGGGACATTGTGATAATGTGAATTGTTCGTGTGTGCATACATGCGAGCCTGGATGAGCCATGGGTTGAGTTGATTGAAGTCGTGCCACGACTTTAAATAAGGCGCTTCTGGGGAGGCAACCCGTGATTGTAATTGTATACAAGTAAAAAAAAAAAAAAATCAAAAATACAAAAAAAAAAAAATTAAATTATGTTATCTTTTGAAGGATGTTACTTGGTGAGTTTCTTTGTATTGCAGGTTTCAACTGGGTTGAAGTCTAAGTGTGGGGTGTCTGCATACCCATCATGCTTGAAGATGAATTCCTGCTATGGGGGAAGTCTGAGTACCTCGCGCGCTAAGGAAACTTACAAGGATATTCTTCGGGCTTAGAGCCCCAGGGAGTTTCTCTATCACCCTTAGTTTTTATTTTTAATGCATTGAGGGCAATGCATGATATTAAGTGTGGGGTGTGAGTTTATTTTGTTGGTATCTGTTTATTCTAGTATATTTCATATTTTCTTGTCACTTGATAATTTTTGATTTATTTCTTGCTTTATAGTTTTGTTGGGTCTGTAATATCCTATATATTCATGGCCTGTAATAGAATAGTATTATACATATTTAGTAGTTCATTAATATTAAAGTTAATTTTTAGTTTAGTTAATTCTTAGTTTATCAATAATCTCTTTGGGTTTTCTTAGCCTTGGTTCTTTCCCATTGAGTTATTTATGCTGAATCAGGCAGTCTGTAGGTTAGATAATAATTTTAAAAAAAAAATTGCCTAGGAGCTCAGAAGGAGGAAAAATGGAGAGTAGGCAGAAAAAGAGAGAAGTGAGGGAGTCGAAAGGCAGCCTTTAGTTAGAACTACCTATATATTTTTTTAACTTCCTTTTTGAGTTCATAGTGAGGTATTGCGAGGTGAAACTGAATTGATCTTTGAGTTCCATGTATAGTGTGTGGTGAGGTTATTTTTATATACTTCTCATTGTTTCATGTTAAGTCTAGAACTTGCCCTGCTTGTTGTTTGAGGCGAAATCCTAGGTAGTCTTGATCTTAAGAATGAAAGTAGGCCTTCTTTAGCCCGCCAGTTCCCAAATTAGCCTACCTAATGAATATATTCCGTTGAGCCCCAATTTGAGCATATTGATCTTTTCTTGGGCAACTTGAAATACAAGCCTTATCTATTTTCTATTTACCTCTTTTGTTACCCATCTTCCCCTTAACTACTTTAGGTTGTGTGTTTGGAAAGATTGTGGGTTATTAAAAGAGTTGTTGTGTATCTGGGAGGAAAGTTGCAAAAGAATGAAGGAATGAAATACTTGATATTCTCTTCGTATAAAAAAAAAGAAAAAAAATGAAGGATGGGGGCAATGTTCCTATGCTCAGTTAAGGGTGATAAAAGCCTCGAGTATGAACACGCCAAAGGCACCCTAGGGAGGATGATGTATCTCATTGAACTCTTAGGGCCCCAATCATCCAAGTGTTATGAAAGTCATTAAAAAAAAAAGAAAAAAAAAGAAGAGAATTAGTTGATGAATAAACGAGGAGAAAGGAAAAATTAGTAGTGAGTGATGTTTAAAGTGTTGAGGGGAAGGATTAGTCACTATATACCCAAAAGTGTACCACACCTTACCCCAAGCCAACATTACAAGCTATGAAAAGCCCTACTTGACTTTTGATTGAGACTCTTACATTAGTGGATAACGACAAAATGGGCAAGCCTATGGCACTTTTCTGTGGGACATGAGAAATTTCTTTCTGAGTGTGAGAGTATTTGATATTTTATATGCCACAATGTCTCTGGAAATCATAGGTTGTATGTTTGGTGGCATCTTCCTTCTGTGAGGTACATTGGAACTTGAATGGTCTATAGGTTTCTACTTTCAATACTTGACTATGACCAAAAGAAAAGGTGTTTGAATTTTATGGGTGAGTTTTGCTAAGCTGTTGTCGCGAGTCCTTATCTAATATTGATGTCTTGCCCGCTTTCTGCGTGTTCTTCTTCTTTGCTCGAGGACGAGCAAAAGTCTAAGTGTGGGGTTGTGATATTTGGCCATTTCACTTATATTTTTAGGGTATTTTCACCATGTTATGATAGTATGTCTAAGATGTTATAAGCAAAATTGTTAATATTTGGTGCTAATTGAGTTGTTTGGTGTTGTAGGACTTGAACATGGTGAATTGAGCGGAAAAGTGCTATTTTTGGAGTTACAAATGAAGATGTTGAAGAGTTCAAGTAATCTGTGTGCCACGCGAGTGACACGGGAAGAAATAGAGTCTTTGCTTAAGAATTGATTAAAAATTTCAGCGCATTTAGGCCAAATACGCGAGCACCACGCGAGCTGAATTGCCTGCAGAAATTTGGTCCGCGTGGCACGCGGGTGCCACGCGCAGTACAAGGCTGATGAGCGAAAAAATAAGGCTATTTTAGTACTTTTGCTCAGTTTATTACAGGGTATAAAAGCTTCTTTTGCCTCCATTATGAAAAATAGACTGGAGAAAAAGCAAAAAGGAGGCTAGAGCTTTGGAGACTTCAAGAACACGAGTTTTTCTAAATTCTTCCTTACTTTTTGTGATTTATTCATTCATGATTTATTTTGATATGACTATCATGAACATGAGTGGCTAAATTACCCATTCTAGGGTTGATTGAACCACTCCAATACTATGTGAATTGATTAATTGATTTTGATGAATAAAATTTGATTATTCTTCCTATCTAAGTATTTACGTTTTGTTTGCTAATTGATTGGAAGAGCCCCCAATTGATTTCTCCCTTTATCCTTGTGCGTTTAGGAATAAATTCACGAGTTAGGGTTAAATGCTTAGCAATATTTCAACCTAAAACCAAGGAATTACTTAGGTTGTCAATAGGGTGAGTTGTGACCACCGAGCCCGATTGTGAACCATACTTGTAGTTCTAATCATCTTCATTAATTAATTGGAAGATTAGTTAGTGAAAGTCATAGCTAGTGCACGGAAGTGGTTAGTTGTGAATTTGGAGCAAGTGTTCAATAGGAAGAACCAAGTTGAATTCGTTGATTCATTAGTCAATCACATAGGTAGGAGTCGGTGTAAATCAATTCTAGGCTTTTAATGCGATTGTTGCTGAAATAAAATGAATTGAATGCAAAAACTTGGAACGAAAATTGAATTATAAAATCGAAACAGTACCAAAATAACTGAACCGATTACATTAAACCAAACCGAATAAAATAAAGTTCAATTTGGTATTTGGTAACCGAAAATCAAAATACTGAATTTAAAAAAATCGAACCCATACTGAATTACCGAACGCTCATCCCTAATCGTTAGTGTACCTCCGTTAATGCGTTACGATCAAGTGGTTGATACATAATACGATAGGTCGCATGGATTTGTTGAATATATGAAAATGAAGGAAAATACTATCTCATTCAGATGAAATTAATCGTTAATTTGAAAGCAAAGAAAGATAATAAGCTCTTACATACATTGCGACTTGGTAGAGAGCTTTTTCTATATACAAATGGAATAACAATTTATTCTTTCTCTAATTTTTCTTATTGAAAATCTAGCATTTTTTTTTTGTGTAAATTGAACATATTGGCATATGGTATTTAAAAATTTGAGCATGTTTTTCGTGGTATTGAAATAATAGATAGCTTTAAAATACTACACTAATCTGACTATTTTGTCCACGGACTTTTACCCACAATATTATTCCCATTATTAGTGCTTTTAACCTGGGCAATAGGGGTGCTCACGGTATGGTACGGTACGGTATTTCATATTTCGATTCGGTAATTTCGGTTTCAGTTTTTAAAAATGTCATACCATTACCATACCAAACTAATTCGGTGTGGTTTGGTATTTTCATGTTCGGTTTTGGTAATTTCGGTACGGTAAGTCGGTAACCATAGTTTGTTCGACTTCGACTTACATATAATAGATATATATATATTGCAAAGAAATGCGAAAGGAACTAAGAAACTTCATCTAGCAATTAACAATAAACTTTCACAATGCACTAGTGCAAAATACAAAAATACCACAAAACATGTAGCAAAGCTCCAATGTACGAATAACACTAGCCGAAACCTAATTAAACAAACTTTACTACACAAGCTTACACAAAAAATTTCATTATTGAAATTTTAATTCTACTTATGATAAGCTAACATATTTTTTACACACAAAACAATAATCTTTTGAGTTTTGACGGTGCTTGAAAGTTGGAAGACAACTCTCTAGTACAGAATTAAATTAGATTTGATGGTATTGATACTATTTTATTTATGAATATTTATAAGTTTTAATTAAATATATAATCATATCACAAGTTTTAGATATTCTCACTACTAGAAATCACGCGTTTGCCGAGGGAGGTCAGCGAGGGACTTCCCTCTCCAAACGCGTGATGGAGAGGGAAGTCCCTAGCAAGTGGTCCCTAGGAATTCGGCTCGTAGCAGAGTATTTTTGGCCAGGGAATGGCTTAGCAAGCTGTTGTGTAGGCCCAATTTTGTATATTGTGTCAGTTTAATACTGCTAAGGATTTCCCTCGCCAAATATAGGAGAGAAAAAAAAATTTAGTGCACTTTAGCTAGGTAATTCCCTCTCCAAGTATAAAAATTATATATTTTTAATTCACTTTGGCTAGGGAATTCCCTCTCCAAGTACAATAAAAATACTTTTATCATAACAGTTGGTTAGGGAGTTCCCTCGCCAAGCGTAGTATACCTGAAACACAAAAATCAGTAACACGATACAAAGCAGCACAGCAACAACAACATCATAACAAAGCAATTACAGCAGCACCAAAACAATTCACAACATAAATAGCACAGAATTACACAGCACCACCATCACAGTGTCACCACAACCTGTCTAACATACTAATAAAGCAATATCCGGGCAATTAAACAAGGGTACACACTTGTTTCATATCAACTAACACAAACAAATAAAACACTAAAATAATTCTTAAAAGTACTAAATACGTCTCACCTTTCAAGTTTAATTCGACACAAGAATAACAAACTACCGAGAATCATTAATAGAGGTATGAAAGAAATATGTCCAATATTTTTTGTATTGATTTCTTTTTTTCTTCAACATCTTCATCCAAGTCCAACTCCGGTAAATCAACATCTTCATCCAAGTCCGATTCCGGTGCCATATTAATTGAATCTTCAATCGTATCTTGAACGATTACAATTGAGTCTTTGATTGACTCTTGAGCAATATCAATTGAGTCTTTGAGGTTGATATCCATGATAGATCTTGACGGAGGGGCTGTAAATTTTGAAAAAAAGTTAAACCCGTTTATGTTTAAAATTTACCAAAAAAAAGTGAAAAAAAGATGGGAAAAACTTACCAAACTTACCTTGCGATAGGTTGACAGAGAAATAAAAATGGAGTCGTCGGAGTAACTGGCGTCGACGGTGTAGCAGTGAAGGAGACGACGAGGTAGTGAGGGAGATGTATTTTGTTTGGTGTGGAGTGTGCTATATATTACTTACACTGAAGGAGTATAAAAGTCTCTTTTCTGATTGACTATGAAGTCCCTCGCCGAACGCCTGACAGATCTGCAGCTTTTTATTGGCGAGGGAGTTCTCAAGCCAATCAGGAAAGAGATTTTTTCTTGTTTTTACTTGGCGAGGGAACTCCCAAGCTGTTTTTTTTATTTTTTATTTTTAAATTTTGGAGAGGGAATTCTCAAGCCGTGTAGGAGAGAGAAATTTTAAATTTTTTGCACTGGCGAGGGACTTCCCTCTCCAATATCGAATTGTATTTTTTTCACTTTTGGCGAGAGAAAGTACTTGCTTGGGAATTCCTCTCCAAACAATCCCTCGGAATTGGCCCAATTTCTAGTAGTGTCTATTTAGAATTTTATTACTTATATTTAGATTAATTGAGTTATTATGATTTATATAAATATAATATATATAATTTTTATATGTAATTAAGTATTTCAGTATTTTGGTATTTTCTTTATAGATACCGAATACTAAAATTTTTAAAATTTCATACCAAATACGAAAATACCATTACCAAATTAAAAAATATTTCGGTTCGGTACGGTAATTTGGTATTTACCATACTATGGGCAGCCCTACTGGGCGTCACTAGTAGCATCATTTGACGACGTCATTGTTTCCTACGGCGGCGAACAATTGGAAGAGCTAATGATTTTCTCATAAGTCATCGGAAGAACAGATTCCAGTTCCGATTTGCTTCCGTTGTTGCGAACAACTTGAGTCCATGCAGTGGATGTTGATTGCCGAGACTTGGGACTACTGATACTGTCAGGAACGACATCAGAATTAGTATTACAATCAAAATGATTAGCCGGAGTTGGAGTTGGAGCTGGAGCTGGCTTAGCCATGCAAACTAGGGTTTTGTTTTTAATTTAGCTGATCAATTAACTAATTCTAAAATAAAATATAAACATAATTATTGAATTGTAGTGGTTCAAAATGGATAAGATATAGTGGATACTTGTAGAGGGAGACACAAGGTTAGATATGATAAAGAAAAAAGTGAGGACGATTATTTTTATGTTATTTTTTTTTGTAATTTTTTGTGGATGAGCGAAGTGAGGACAATTTGGTCTCATTTATCAAATAAACATAGTTTTTGACTTACTATATGAATGAGTACAGTCAAAGTGTCGTGATCACTAACTATTAGTACATGAAGTTGTTTGCCATGTACTTTTGTGGAAGTACGAAGTGAGGACGATCTGGCCTCATTTATTTGCAAAATGGATATATTTTTTTATTTTGCACACTATATGAATAAACGCGGTTAGATTGTCCTCGTTCATACTCTATGGGTAGTGAGCGAGAGTATTTTCAAAATTATAATTTAATTAAATCTTGAAGTGTTCATTTTTAAAATCATATTCAATGTGTTTAATCTTTCAAAGCTAAATACAAATATGTTTATTTGTGTAAATCAGACAAAATCTAGGGTCTATATCACGTTTCAATTACTCTATATAATTTACCATCAAACAGTCAAAGATGTTTATTTAATTTCAACATCTCATGATATCAGCCGAAACAAAAATCTCATGATAGCGTACCATACCTACTTTTCAATAACCAAATGGAAGCTAGTTAATGAAAGGACAATTACACTTCAAATTATTGGAGGTACAAAGAATTGGTATGCATGTTGCCACTCGTACCAGTGAAATCATCCACAGATTTCAAACTTTAGTTTCTCTTTTGAGGACAAAGATAACTCAAAACTGGCTGCTTCCAAATATAGTTAGAGCAAACTAATAGTAACAAATTAGTTGTTCTACTGTCTCTATTTATATGATTATAGTTTGAGAATGCAAAGGGTTAAGAAACAAATAGAAAACTTTTAACTTAGTGGTTTGAAATTAATACGCCGTCTTAATTTTTATATGATTGTAAAGGTTTTGAAACTTGTAAGTTTACCTCCCTCCCCCCTCCCCCCTCTCTATCTCAGTTTTAAAAGGCAGTTTTGGGTCTCGTCCCGGGGCGGGGCACTTGTAAAACGCCCTAAGGTTCTCGGGCGGGGCTTAGATCCATGAGGCTTATGTATTGGATAAAAGCTGACTAGACTCAGAGAAAACGATACGTGTCCTACACGTGGCACGGACAGACATCCACCGGACAGACGTCTCCCACGGGCAGAATCAGGGGAGTTACAGGGCATCTCAACAGTCAGCATGATTTAAACGAGCAGTTGATAAGATTATCGGACGCGATCATTCAGTAAATGATCATTATGGCAGTCGCTGCAGTCCGGCGGTTACGACTTCGCTGAATGGGTGCCTGACGGTTACTCATCCAGACGGTTCCATACCCAACGGCTAGTACAACCCCAACGGGCGCCTCTCGGGCCTATAAATAACGTTTCTCTTAACCAATTGTAACAACTTTTACTTCCTGTCTGCATTATCAATAAAAATATACTCTCTCGTTCGGATATACTCTTTGTTCCTACTATTATTTTGAGCAATTGGATTATTAAAAGGGTGGACATCGGCTAACTCTTCCCGGAGAAAAAGGATACGATAAGTTCTCCTCTCTTTGTCTTCGTTTACATTTCGCTTTTGATGCTTTATACTGATATTATTTGTTTCGCCGTGCGAATCCTTAATCTCAACTATTGATTGTGACTCCGCAAATATAAATTTAATTGTTAATTGGCCTAAAATCAGATCTAGGTTAAACAATTTGGCGACCACAGTGGGAGCCGGTCAATAGCTTTCGTAGGTTAAGAAATCTATCTTTGATACTGTATTTGTTTCCGTCTACTCTTTTATTTCATAACTAGCATGGCAGAAAATAATTCCCAGCGAACCATTGTAGGCGGACAACAAGTAGACACCCCTTCGCGTAGCACTAGTTACTCTCCTGAATACTCTCCCGATTATTCGTCCGATGGGCGGCAACTGTCCTCCCAAGGACAGGTCAGGAAAAACAGGCGTAGACGCTCTCAGAGCACTACTCCACCCAGGAGACGACGACATAGGAGTCTCTCCCCTGGCCGAGGGAATCTGCAAAAAACACTTTTTGATTTTATGTAGCAGCAGGCAGAAGTGAACCGGGGAATCAACGAAGCACTGACCTCTCTCTGAAGGAGCAATCTTTCAACTGCAGGGGCTGACGCTGTAGCACCTAACCCCAATGCACCCTCCTCACATACTTCGAGACAAGGAGAAGAGCATAACGGCGGTAGTGGCACTGCAGATCCGGTGACTCAAGCCAATCAGAACCCAAACGGAGGATCTACGGCACCTGCAGATATGAGCCTTGTGGTAGAAACTCTCACCAAGCAATTCAAAGAAAGCCAAGAAGCACTTCAAAAAGCTCTTCACGAGAAAATCGATCAGATACCAGGCGCCCCGCCTACGCTGAAGAAAGTTGACGTCCAGCGTTATTCACAGCGGCCCTGGAAGAAAGAGGCAGCCTCAAAAGCGATACCTAAAACGTTCAAAATGCCGAACATTCCAAGGTATCGCGGAACGTCTGATCCCAATGATCACCTCATGATGTTCAGTAATTTTATAAAAGCCAGCGATCTCACCGACGAGGAGATCGAATCTGTGCAATTGAAGAAGTTCGTAGAGACACTGGCAGATGGGGCCCTGCGATGGTATTCAATGTTGCCACCCAACTCCATTGGATCCTTTGCAGAGATGGCTGAATTATTCGTGAAGGCACACACGGGTGCCCAGAAGACGGAGACCCGGGTAGAAGATATCTTTGAAATTAAGCAGAGACCCGACGAGTCACTCCGGAAGTACGTGGATCAGATCCAGAGAGAACGTATGATGCTCCCCAAAGTGCCGGATAGGTGGGCGGCAATCGCATTCACCAACAGCCTGGATGTTAGAAGCTCAGAGGCCACACGAAGGCTTTACGAGTCCCTTCGCGAGTTCCCAGCAGCCAGTTGGTCAGACGTATACAATCGCTACAATTCTAAAGTACGTATCGACGAAGATAAACTTATCGGAGCAGGCGCTCGGGGAAGGAATCAGCCTCGCAGCGGCGGATCTGGTGGAAAAGCAGAAACGGAGAGATCAGGCACGCGGTATGAGCCATACCCTGACCAATCGCGTAACAACTCCAAAGGACGCAGCCGCAACAGCAATAGGGGTCTATCTCGAAAGGAAAACCCTGAATCAAGTTCCCATGGAATCCCAAGCCTGCCAAGCTTCAACGTTGAAATGTCGGAGGTCATGGCGGTACTCAAAGGCATGGGAGAAAAGGTCAAGTGGCCAAAGGACATGAAGACTGATCCCAGCAAGCGAAGCAAAGACCTATACTGCGAGTTTCACCAAGACCACGGGCACACCACCGAAGACTGCAAAGCCTTAAGGTACGAAATCGCCCATTTATTGAAACAGGGATTCTTGAAGGAGTTCCTGACCGAAAAGGGAAAGCAAACTCACGCGAAGGCTCAGCAGAACAAGCCGGGTCCACCACGAGCATCCTCCCCAAAGCGAACGGTCAAGTTATTTCGGGCGGGATCGAGGTAGATTCGGTCACCTTCACGGCAAAAAAGTATGCAAAGGTATCCATTACAAACAACAAGCGTCCCCGGTCAGAAGGAGTAATCACCTTTGAGGAATCCGATGCTGATGGATCATAGTTTCCGCATGTTTACGCGTTAGTCATAACGTTGCGAGTAGCGGAGTTCGACGTAAAGAGAGTACTCATCGATGCGGGCAGTTCTGCAAATATTATCCCATCGCGAGTCATAGTTGAAATGCAGCTAGCAGACAAGATCGTGCCAATATCTCGAGTTCTCTCCGGTTTCAACAATTCGAGTGAAAAGACTCTCGGGGAAATTACCTTGACAACTCTAACTGAGGGGGTAGCAAAGGAGACGACTTTCCATGTTGTCGATGCTAATCTAGCCTATAACATCATTCTAGGCAGACCATGGATCCACGACATGCAGGCCGTCCCTTCTACCTATCACCAGGTGTTGAAATTCCCATCCGAGTGGGGAGTACGTGAAGTCCGAGGAGAGCAGCGCACCGCACGAGACTGTTACTCGGTAGCCCTTAAACTACCCGAGGAAAGCAAATAGCAATTACAGCACCCGGGGCCGAATACTACACCTGAGGAGGCTAAGTACGAAGTCCCGGAGTTCATCGCCAAGATGGATGAGAAGGAAAACCACATGCCAACAGTAGAAGCCCTGGAGCCCGTAGAGCTGTTCGATGATAAACCGGAGCGAAAGGTGTATTTGGGAACTGAATTGAGCGAACGCCTGCGGGGAGATATCCTGCAATTCCTCAAGGAGCGGCATACAACATTCGCCTAGTCACATGCTGACATGATAGGTATTTCTCCTGACATCATTTCTCACAGGTTGCACGTTGATCCACACCACCGCCCGGTGAAACAGAAGACGCGCCAACAAGGAGCTTTTCAAAATCAGGTAATCAATAACGAAGTCGATCGCCTGTTAAAGATCGGTTCAATACGTGAAGTCAAGTACCCGGACTGGTTAGCCAACGTGGTTGTCGTACCCAAAAAGAACGGCAAGTGGCGAGTCTGCATTGACTTCACAGATCTGAACAAAGCCTGTCCGAAGGATTCATATCCCCTTCCCAGGATAGATCAATTAATTGATGGCACAGCCAGGCATGAGGTGTTAACCTTCCTTGACGCATACTCTGGGTACAACCAGATACTGATGGACCCTGGAGACCAAGAAAAAACGGCATTCATAACCTGTCGAGGTACGTATTGTTACAAAGTTACGCCATTTGGATTGAAAAACGTAGGGGCAACCTATCAGCGTCTGGTCAATCGAATGTTCCACGACCATATCGGGAAGACTATGGAAGTGTACATTGACGACATGCTAATAAAATCCAAACGAGCAGAAGACCATCCGGCACATCTGAAAGAAGCTTTCCGAATTTTGGATCAATATAACATGAAATTGAACCCGGAGAAATGCGCTTTCGGAGTCGGGTCGGGAAAATTTCTGGGGTTCATCGTCTCTCAGCGAGGCATTGAAGTTAATCCCGCTCAGATTAAAGTTATCGAGTCAATCCCAGATATACTTCGCGATAGGAAAGAGGTGATGAGACTGACGGGGAGAGTAGCTGCTTTACGCAGATTCATCTCCCGGTCATCTGATCGCTGCTAAAGTTTCTTCGATGTCTTAAAGCAAAACAAGGAGTTCGAATGGACTCCCGAATGCCAGCAGGCGTTGAGGGATCTAAAGAAATACCTATCCAGTCCACCGCTACTTACCACACCCTTGGAAGGCGAACAGTTGCTAATTTATCTGGCAGTATCAGAGTCATCGGTAAGCGCTGTGCTAGTTCGAGAAGAAAAAGGTAAACAACTTCCTATTTACTATGTTAGCAAAGCTCTAATTGATGCAGAAACCCGCTATCAACCTTTAGAAAAGTTGGCGTTAGCTCTGGTAACTGTTGCTCGAAAGTTACGTCCATACTTTCAAAGCCATACGATAGTTGTGGTTACTACCTTTCCTTTACGAAATGTTCTGCACAAACCAGAGTTCTCAGGAAGGTTGGTAAAATGGGCTATAGAACTGTCCGAATTTGATATCACTTATCAGCCCAGAGTAGCGATAAAGTCACAAGTCTTAGCAGACTTCGTGGCAGATTTTAGCATGAATGTATATCCTGAAGCAGAGAAGGAAGCCATCCTCTATGCAGGGCAGGCTCCAGGCACTTGGGTCCTCCATACGGATGGTTCCTCGAATGTAAAAGGATCAGGACTCGGCCTGGTCCTCGTTGCTCCATCCGGGGAAACGGTAAGGCAAGCTATCAAGTGCCCTTTCATTACTAACAATGAGGCCGAGTATGAGGCCGTTATTGCAGGATTAGAACTGGCACGGAACTATGGGGCAACCATAGTCAAGTTAAAAAGCGACTCTCAGTTAGTGGTCAATCAAATCAACGGAGGTTTCGTTGCACGAGAACCCAGGATGCAGGCGTACCTCGGGCGGGTGAAAGAACTCTTGGCGCAGTTCGACGCCTGGGAGGCAATTCAGGTTCCACGGGAAGAGAATCATGAAGCGGATGCTCTCGAAAACATGGGATCAGTTGCAGAAGTAGGCACAGCCGGCTCTTCGGCTATCGTCCAACTTCTCTACACGACCATGGACAGGGAAAGGTTCGAAGTCAACACTGTCAGCACTACTTGGGACTGGAGGAACGAAATAACAAACTATCTTATCCATGGGACCCTGCCCGCAGACGCAAAGGCTGCTCGCAAACTCCGAGTAAAAGCTGCCCGATACACCATCCTCATGGCGGGCTGTACCGGATGATGTTCGCAGGGCCCCTCGCGAAATGTCTTGGACCAAATCAAACTAATTATGTTATGAGAGAAGTCCATGAAGGCTGCTGCGGAAATCATTCCGGAGGTAAGGCCTTAACCCGGAAGTTGATACGTGCAGGTTATTACTGGGACAAAATGGAGAAGGATGCGAATGATTTTGTCAAGAAATGTGACAAATGCCAGAGGTTTGCCCATCTTCTACATCAGCCAGCCGAGCCATTGCATTCAATAATCTCCCCATGGCCCTTCATGAAATGGGGAATGGACATTGTTGGTCCCCTTCCCACGGCACCACGGGGGATGCGCTTCTTGTTGATCATAACTGATTATTTCACAAAGTGGGTCGATGCCGCGGCATATTCAAGAATACGGAAGACAGAGGTTGTCGATTTTCTCTGGCGCTTTGTCGTATGTCGTTTCGGAGCACCCAAGGAAATAGTCATGGACAATGGCCCGCAGTTCATCGGCCAGAAGGTGACTAGGTTCCTTGACGACTTACACATTAAAAGGATCACTTCCTCACCATATCATCCTATCGCTAACGGGCAGGCCGAATCTACCAACAAGATCATCGTTGAATCTCTTAAAAAGCACCTCGAGCAGGCAAAGGGATGTTGGGTAGAAGAGTTACCTGGAGTACTGTGGGCTTATCGCACCACAGTAAAAATGAGTACCGGAGAGACTCCGTACTCATTAGTATATGGCGCGGACGCTCTGATCCCGGTCGAGATAGGAGAGCCCAGCCTGCGACATGCGCATGCCACAGAGGAGTCAAACTCAGTTAACTTGTCCGAGGAACTGGATCTTCTCGAAGAACGCAGAGAACTGGCCCTCGTACGAGTGGTTGCCCAAAAAGAGCGAATCGAAAATACTACAATCGAGGACTGCGCGTACAAAACTTCCAAGTCGGGGATTTTGTACTCAGAAAAGTTTCCCAGAGCACATAAGAGACAAATTCAGGGAAACTTGGCCCCAATTGGGAAGGACTCTACAAAGTGGTTGCTTCGGTCGGCAAGGGGTCTTACCGCTTAGCGCGTCCAGATGGTTCGATTATCCCGAACAGTTGGAATGTGGTTCACCTCAAAAGGTATCACTTCTAGGTGGTAAAAACGGTTAGTTACCCTGCACTCACCTTTTTTTTTCCATAAAGTTCCTTACTATTTATTCCCTCTAAATGGTACTAACGACCTGAACAAGGTCAGATCCGTTTAGCTCAACTGGCAGAGCTCGAAGTTTCTCAACTTCGCGGCTGTGGGTTCGAATCCCACAACGGACACACTCCTCGTTTGGTTATATGTGTTCAATATACGACTCACCGACAACTCTTTTCATACTATCACTTTACGTATTCTAACATGAAAACAAAGGGGGTGGTGAGGGCCCTGTAGGCCAGAAAAGACCTTATGGCAAAAGACCTTATGGCAAAAGGCCTTATCAAAAGGCAGTAAAAGCAAAAAAGACCTTATGGCAAAAAAATTTCAAAATTTCTATGTTATAAGACTTCCACGACAAATAAGAGAAGTCATTCACGGAACAAACCCCTCAGGTGACAAGGCTTCCACGAAAATAAGAGAAGTCGATCACAAGGCCAACAACTCGGCCAGAGCCAATCTACAAAGCCGTGCAACAACTTTCAACCATCGAAATAACAAGCAAAGTTGTACGCACAGAGCAACGATTCGGCTAAAACTCTAAAACGACCACGATTCGGTCAAACTACTTATAACTTACGCTCCTTTTTCCACTAAAAGGCTAAGTAAGAAACATTCGGGCAGACTTATCAAAATACGGACTCAATAAAATTCAAGGTCCAAGAAAAGTAACTCCCGGTCATAAGGCACGAAAGCCATAGCATATGCATACAAGAAGATCAAGGATTCAAACTAAACATAATCACTGAATAGATCTAAAACAGCATATATACATAAGTTGATAAAGTGCCGAATACGGCTGACAGAATTTTTTTTAGAGTGTTCAAAAGGCCAAACGAACCGGCCAGGGACCAGAAAGGTTTTATCAAAAAACTTATGTCCGTCAACAAGCAAGTCCAGCTCTCGCCAGACAGTAAGAAAAATAAAAGCACTCCAATCACAGATTGGGAAGGGTCATCAACATTTGGGGCTACGACCAGAACTCGACGCACCAACTCCATCAGTTCTGTCTTCATCCCCCAAAATTTCATCTTCATCCTCATCTTCATCTTCGCCTTCAGACTCCTCAGGAGAGAGATTCAATGCTTGTCTTATTCTGCGAACAGCGCCCTTTGTGGTCTGCAGCATCTCCTCGACATTTACTTGGCCAGTCTGAATCTGCACGAGCAATATGCGCTTGGCTTCAAGAGCAGCGAGCTTGGCTTTGATTTCGGACTGATCACACAGGTTGGCCAAATCCTTGGTTAATGTGGTCTGAGCGCTCGTTAATTGAGCGACCTGATCTTTGGCGGCCTGAAGATCAGCCCTGGTCTTGACAGCTCCTTCGCTGGCTCTTTGCAGACTCATTTCAAGAGACGCACGATCTTCATTAGCCCTGCTCAAAGAAGTTCGACAGTCCTCAAGCAATCTCTCCAAACCCTGGGTAGAGCGTGCGAATCCTTCCTTCTCTTCGGAAAGAAGGTCCTTTTCCCTGGTGAGAGCACTAATTTGCTCAAGACGTTCGTTGTTAACATCAGTTAACCGGCTCACTTCTCCACCAAGGAAACCACACTGCTCAACCAAAGCTTTGTTTTCCTTCAGAACCTCCAGCAGTTCTTTCTTTACTTCTACCACCTGATCGACATTGCTGATCCTGGAACGGAACATAAGCTCGGCGGCCAGCATGCTTGACTACAAAAGAAAAGAGAATAAAACAAGCTAAGATTAAAGGCCCAAGGCTAATAGTTGCTTCCAGTATAAGGTCAGAAGATACTTACTCGGGCAGAATCAGCGGCAATCTGAAAGGCTAATTCCTCATCGCTCAACTCCCTCAGTACCCACTCTTCACGGGGACCGATGAACGAAGAGACTACCTTAGCCAAGCCGCTTGGCCCAGTTATGAAGTTAACATCAGGGGCAAGTTTTAAAGTGTGCTTCCTTTCACAGTACTTGGGTTCCCAAGCATGTTCATCAGGATAATTAGGCCCGAACTTATAACGGATACCCCTGATATCCTTCAGTTCCGTCTGACTACCAATAACTGACCGCCAGACAAACCTCGAGGTTGAAAGATTAGAGTCATTTTCTGCCCCAGGATCAATTGTGTCACATTCACGAAGACCAACCGGGGCCGCCCCCTCAACAGCCACATTCTCTAGATCCTCAAAGCGAAAAACACGAGGATCTCGGCTATTTTCTTGGGGAACGTCTTCCCTGGTTTCTTCTTTCACTTCTTTTTCTTCTTCTTCTCCTACCTTCTTCTTTCCCTTATCCATACGGGAAGGACTTGCCTCCTCCCCGTCACCAACTCGGGGACTCCCCTGTGGAGTACGGACGGCTTCCTCCTCGATTCTCCTCTCATCGCTGCGGAGGTGAGGCCTTCGCCTAAGAGGAGCACTAACTTCGGCTTCGGTATCCGAAATATAGATAACCTCCTTGGCTAAGCCCTCTTCCCGCGCGGACTCGAGGACTTCAGCAGCTGCCTCGGCATTTACTTCTACAGGCTCGGGGGCGCTGGCCCTGGGAGGAAGGTCGTCACCAGCCGATGAGGGTTGCTTGGAAGCCACAGAAGTTTTACGAGCAGACTTCTTCCGAGCTCCTCCCTCTCCCTGGCTCTTCCTTTTCCTCTTTAGGGAGCCCAGTCCATCGGACAGAAGTTCTTCACCCCCCTCCCTGCTGCGCAGAGCGCCTACCGAAGCTAGTATAGCCTCAGCCTCAGCAGCTGGGTCAGCGACAGGCTCGGTAGGTCTGTCTTGGGGAGGCGCGGGGAAGAAATCTCCCGAAGTGCCCAAACCTACAACAAAGATGAAACGGTCAGACATAAGAAGAGTTCAAGGAAGGGGAGTTATCGGGGAGACAGAAATATCCTCACCGTGATGTTTCACAGTCAAACTATTGAGAGAAGCAAAATACGCCCATTCTCTCTTTTCTGGCCCAAACTTCTCCAAAATCGGCTCAACCCACGCCGTCAGTTCATTAACAGATATGAACCCGTCGTAAGGTTGCTTGGCCGCTGCACGAAGAAATTGAATAAAGGTTAGAGGAAGATGAAAGAAGAATACAAAAAAACTCGGGGACTTACGTGTCTTGTTCCAGACTTCTGGAAGGTATGTCTTGTCGGCGAAAGTTAAAGCCGAGGAGCGCACGAACAGATACCGGTGCACCCAGCCTCGGTCACTGGTATCCTCAGAACTGCGTACCAAGCCTTTACTTCCGCGCATCCTGGCATTGACGTAGCCGTCCTTAAAAATTTGAATACTGTACAGAGAAATAAAATGCTTATACTCAAAAGACTGATCGGTTTCTGTCGCAAACCAATCCAAAAGTGTAACCATCCTAAATATGTTGGGGCTCAATTGCCCCGGGCAGAGAAGATATTCGCTGCAAAGCCTCTCTAACACAGGGTGCAGGGGCAGCCTACATCCTACCGTGAAAGGGTAAGTGCCCATAGCTGTCCACCCGGCCCGGTGGGAAGTAATATTCTCTTCTTCAGAGACCGGCGAGAGGGGGATGTCATCGCCCCAATTGCAATCCAACCTCACATGAGGGATCACCTCCTTCGTGATCCCCGACTTAAACCTGTACGCCGGCCAGTTGCGCGTATCTCCTTCCCTATTATGGAAGGACTTGATGTTACAGTCCGCCTCGAGCTCGCCCCATTTTTTGGGGATTATTTCCGCAGCAGTGGCTTGAGCAGCCCGCGGCCTAGGAGTGGCCGTCGAGCTACCAGCAATATCGGAACCCTGATTTCTCCTAGATCTTGAAGACATGGTTACAAGAGAAAAGTGAAGTTATAAAAGGAAAATCAAAAGCTAATTCAGAGATTTTTTAAGACAAAAGCTAATTTAGAGATTTTTCAAGAAACAGCGCAGAGGAGACAGAAGCAAGTAAAAGGATTCTCGTCAAATGAATCCCTATTTATAGGAACCAAGATGCAGATCCCTAGCTTCCCTCAAAAACACGTGGAGATTATCGGGTAACTTACGATCAGATCTGGCCGTCAAAGGAAAACATAGGGCTAATCAAAACTTTATAGTGCCATCATTACTCTGAAGGGCAGCGGTCACCTCACAATCAAAGGGCGACGTGCGCACGTGGCTGAGACGGTCAAAATCATTACTCTTTACCCTTGGGATACGCAGCAGTCACTTCAGAAAAACCTGCAACTCCGCAGGCGTGCCAGCTGCGGTTACTTTTTCATACGGCGCATTTAATGCGCACGACATGAGGGCTTGTCACTTATCTGATAGGATTCACACGTCATCAGGATTACATCATATGGAGATAAAAAATTTCAAGGAACTCCCGCCAAAATCCATATCCACTCCCCGAACAGATACTCTGCTCGAGAAGTGCGGGGACTATCTGTATTGGATAAAAGCTGACTAGACTCAGAGAAAACGACACGTGTCCTACACGTGGCACGGACAGACATCCACCGGACAGACGTCTCCCACGGGCAGAATCAGGGGAGTTACAGGGCATCTCAACAGTCAGCATGATTTAAACGAGCAGTTGATAAGATTATCGGACGCGATCATTCAGTAAATGATCATTATGGCAGTCGCTGCAGTTCGGCGGTTACGACTTCGCTGAATGGGTGCCTGACGGTTACTCATCCAGACGGTTCCATACCTAACGGCTAGTACAACCCCAACGGGCGCCTCTCGGGCCTATAAATAACGTTTCTCTTAACCAATTGTAACAACTTTTACTTCCTGTCTGCATTATCAATAAAAATATACTCTCTCGTTCGGATATACTCTTTGTTCCTACTATTATTTTGAGCAATTGGATTATTAAAAGGGTGGACATCGGCCAACTCTTCCCGGAGAAAAAGGATACGATACGTTCACCTCTCTTTGTCTTCGTTTACATTTCGCTTTTGATGCTTTATACTGATATTATTTGTTTCGCCGTGCGAATCCTTAATCTCAACTATTGATCGTGACTCCGCAAATATAAATTTAATTGTTAATTGGCCTAAAATCAGATCTAGGTTAAACAGCTTACGTCTCAAGCGCCCAGAGCACGTCCAACGCTCGAGACTCGCCTTATAGAACCTATGGAAATGATCTGTCCAATTCCCTAATTAAGATTGTTCATCCATAATTTTCTTTAAAAATGAAGTAATATTCATTTATAGAAATTCAAACATTGAGTGAAGCTCAATTAACGAGACATAATGTTACATATATTATTATTGAGAATATCGTGAGAGTGAATATCATCTGTACACTTAATCTGAAAATGCATATGTTTATATCATAACATCTAGATGTTTATATCATAACTTGTTATTGGTCTTCATGTCTTATTTCTGTCACTCAAAATTGTTAGACTTCAGTTATTTTTGCAATTTAGTAGAAATTTTATATTTATCAATGAAGAATTAATTTTTTAAATTATAATAATAATAAATTTTATTGATTATTTACTTTTTATAGTGACAAATTTTTATTTTTAATTTTTTGAAAGTTAAGGCCTTATGGTTTATTTGTATCTCATAAAAAATGTTACATTATTTAATTTATTACAATTTTTAAAAAGGTTAGATCTTTTTTTTCTATAATTTTTTTTTCTTATTTTAATTTTTCTTAATTTTTTTAATGTACTTTCGACATTTTTTTGGCTCATTATACTTTTTTATTAATTTAAAATTAATTAAAAAATAAGATTCATGGAACTTACGCTCCATGTCTCGGGACTTACGCCTCGCCCCATTGTAAGTAAAACGTCTCGCCTTGCGCCCCCGCTTTTTAAAATATATATATATATATATATATATATATATATATATATATATATATATATATATATATATATATATATATATATATATATATATATATATATATATAACCATAAAAGGATTTTATTTAAGTTAAAATGAAAAGTTTAAATTAATTAAATTTCAAAATTTTTATAAAAAACTTATAAAAATATTTTTTTATGGTAAATATGTTTGTAAAAAAAGAAACTATCATATAAAATGGATTAATGAATAGGGCAATCCTTTACTTTTGATGATTGCTGTTGTCTTTTGTAAGTCAATGCACTAGACACTTGGCAATACTATAGATTAAAGCTACACCACGAGTAATTATCTTTTCCACCACACACGTTTTTCGTATTTTAATTTGTTTTCCTTTTACCTTTTTCCACAACTTTTTTCCTTGGTTATAAACGAACCAGCTAGATATAAGTATTTTTCTACAAATTAATTAAGACGGTTGAACATTGAGTTTTAATTCATTTCATGTATGTCAAAACGTTGAATTCATTGTAACACTATCATACATTAGTGTTGGACTGTTGGCAGTTAGACGTCACTATTTTCTTTCCTTTTCTACACATTCAGACACCACATTCTTCATATTCCATTATATTGTTGTTTGGGGTGTTTTTAGCACGCAAGATTTCCATTCTTTTTCACTCTATCGACACATTCAAAATTTTGAATTTAGAATCAGTAAATACATTTCATTATATTGGTGAATTAAGAATTTGAAATGGCAGTCTGAGCTCAAAAGGGCAGAGACATACTTCGAAGGATTGTAAATTGAATACCTTTTTCAGAAAAATATATTTTATATATGGGACAAATATCATTCTCATAATTATATAAATATACCTTTTAACACCTTTAATAAAATTCATTTTGTCACTGGACTATCTGAGCTAAGATATGATGAGTCCTATCAAACCCGCTAAGTCTTTCTAGATCCACCACTAACCAAATTAAACTCCTAGTACTTCATATATTATCATTACCACCCCTTTCCCCCATATTTCACATTACAAAGGGAAACAATAAAGCATCTTTAGTTCATCTCCTTAATAACACACATATAATTTGAGCTAGACGACGTGAGTTCTATGAAATTTATGCGTCTATCCTAGATCTGTCACTGTCCCTACTCCAGCTTCATATAATTATATCATTACCGCCCCTTTCCCCAACAACAGCAAAAATACAAAAGAAAGCCTCTTGTACTTCATCTCCTATAAAACCAAGCTTACTTATATGATAACAAACACAAGGAAACAATATTCCAAATCATCATGGCTTCCTGTCAATTATCTCTCACAAATCCTAAACACAAAAGAAACCATACTTTCCGAGAACTTCTTCCACTAGTGAACACAGCTAAACCTAAGAACCTCTCTTTCACTAGCAAAAGACTTTCACCAAAACGATCAAGAACTCTTTCTTTGAGATCTTCATCTCTTTCAAGTTTAGCTCCTGTGGATCTTGAAACACAACAATATGAAGAAGAGAAAAGACCCCTTCATGAGATGTGGAGAGAAATCCAAGGGTGCAAAAATTGGGAAGGTTTACTTGACCCTATGAACTCTCATCTAAGAAAAGAAATCATTCGTTATGGTGAATTTGCTCAAGCTTGTTATGATTCATTTGACTATGATCCTCATTCTAAGTATTGTGGGTCTTGCAAGTATCAACCATCATATTTCTTTGAAAAACTCAACATGATGGAAAAAGGGTATGAAATGAGAAGATACTTGTATGCAACTTCAAATATTAACTTACCAAACTTCTTTCAGAAGTAAAAAATGAGTAACGTTTGGAGCCAACATTCGAATTGGATGGGATACGTGGCGGTCGCCACAGATCCTAAGGAAATTAAACGCTTAGGGCGCCGTGACATAGTTGTTGCATGGCGTGGCACGGTCACGTACCTAGAATGGATCCATGACCTCAAGGACATTTTGCATCCAGCACATTTTCGCGATGATCCTAACATCAAAATTGAGTCAGGGTTCTTTGATTTGTACACTCGGAAAGAAAAAAATTGTCACTTTTGTTCATTTTCAACTCGTGAACAAATTTTAGCTGAGATTAATCGATTAATCGAGAAGTATGAAGGTGAAGAGCTAAGTATTACTATTACTGGACATAGTCTTGGTGCAGCATTGGCTTTGTTAAGTGCTTATGACATAGCTGAGATGAAATTGAATATGTTACATAATGGTAAGTCCATTACTAAAAAAATTCCGATTACTGTTTTCTCATTTGCTGGTCCAAGGGTTGGAAATCTAAAATTTAAAGAAAGGTGTGAAGAGCTAGGTATTAAGGTTTTGAGAGTAATAAATGTGCATGATAAAGTGCCAACGGTGCCAGGGATCATTACAAATGAGAAGTTTCAATTTCAAAAGCAGTTGGAGCAAGCCCTCTCATTTCCTTGGAGTTATGCTCATGTTGGGCTTGAGTTAGCATTGGATCATAGTCACTCTCCTTTTCTCAAGCCCAATGGTGATTTGGGCTGTGCACACAATCTTGAGGCCCTTTTACACCTCGTAGATGGCTACCACGGCGATCAGCGGTCGTTTTGCTCCACCACTGGAAGGGATATCGCTCTCGTCAATAAAGATTCTAATTTCTTGAAGGAAGATTATGGTGTGCCGCCATTTTGGTGGCAAGATGAGAATAAAGGCATGGTGAGGACAACCTACGGGCGGTGGGTGTTGCCAGAGAGGCCTATAATTGAGGCCCATCCACCAGATACGGCCCATCATTTTCAGCAAGTCCTTAAACTTGCTAGAGCTAGATTACATTTACCATAGGTATTTTACATAATTTTAATAAGTTTGCTTTTGTAACCATCATTTGGTTGGTTAATTGTGAAGTCTATAGGTCTGTTACAATGATGGGAGACCCTAGTGATATAATTTTATATAGCAAGTTTCCTTTGTTTCTAATTTTTAACTTCATACGTTGTCAGTTGAGTTTAGAGTTCCTACAAAAACCATTCGTCCCTAGAACTCAAACAAATTAAGGATGTGAAAATATTATTAACCAATTTAATATGTTCATTATCCTTCGAAAAAATATTAATCACCTGTCATGAGTTCATCTTCTTAATTAATGGCCAACCAAACATTTGGTTGCTTGTTAGCCAATTGCTATTTGTTTTCGGTTCAATTAGTATTCACCAAACTATAGATGGATGAGTAGTTAAATAAGAAGAGTAGTAAGTAGTCATTGTTAGATTCAAATCTAGCTAGTTCCCATAAGGACACGAAGTTATCAAGGACTTAATGATGAAGTTAATGTGAGATGGTTACGAACTCTCTAACCCCGACCCCATCTCCAAATGTAATACTACATTTTATAGCAGTATTTCTCCGGTAGTAATTGTATATCCTAAAACTCGATTTCAGGTATTACAATTAAATTTATTTTAATTGAGCCTTAGGCGACCGTTTTGTATCGAAATTCAATCAATCGATCTATAGTCTTACGTTCACAAAGTTGATCGTTTTAATGAGCACTTAATCAAAATCAAGATGTAAGGAGATTCGAGCAATAGCAAGTATACGATGAATGAATAACGATAAAATCGATGACAAATACTGCAGAAGAACAACGAAGAGACTAGCTAAATACTCGAATACAGCAAACGAACAAATTAACTTTGTCAATTTCAAGAATTAAAGCAGATAGCTATGAATGTACGAATTATCGATTACGTTGTGATTTTAACGGAACTGAGTGATCGGGCGTTGTGATTTTTGATTTCTGATAACGACTTAGTAAATAATCAATCAATAGTTGTCGATCAAACTAGATGCTGCATGAACGATGATAATAAAACGATGATTATATTTAAGCAAGATTCCGATCAAGGTGTACTTATTGATTAAAAAATGACGACAAGAATGATAAGTGGGTTAAATAAAGCAAACCACAAATAATGGAACGAACGATGGACAATAAAATAAGATGAATTGGTGAATAATCAAACGAGCGATAAGTGAACGGATGAATAAAAGTAAAGCATATTGTATTTTGTAGTCGAGGATTTGTGTTCCGTTGAAAGAGATGATTCCCTCCTCCAAAGCATAGCCAAACAGTAGCAGAACACGGATAGTGTAATGACAATAATGGTGGTGATATAATGAAGATGGCAGTTGAGTATAAGTATAATGACAGCAGTAAGGTCTTAAAGGGAGGTTATTGTTCAGAAGAGAACGTAACCTTACAATGGAGAGAATGGAACCTATTTATAAGAGAAGAGTCCAACCCTAATAGAATTCCATTGCTCACAGGTTTCTCCGTGATCTGATAAGGCCATTATCCACGTCCGACTGTTCCCAAAAATAAAGGAATTTGATAAGTGGTGCTTATCTGTCGCGACGTTATCATGTGTCTTCGGAGAAATCACTTCGACCAACCAAACGAACATGCCTCTTCAATAATTACTTCTATTTGATGACATCTGATTTGTTTACGATTTTGACGCTGAGTTCGCCACGTCAACGAACACGTGTCGCCACGTGTTCGGATGATTTTTGACCAATACAGATAGTCCCCCCACTTGCCGAGTGAGTGCTCGTGTGAACTTGGAAAGTGGCATAAAATTTTAGGCGGGAAAAACACGTGGAACTTTCTCAGCCCTGCAATTTGAAACACCAAAACGTAACTTCGCCTTCCCATCACGACACATGCACGCCATCGTGCAGGTGACAGTTTTCGCTGGTTACCGAGGCACTTATTACCCAACTTCTATAAATACCGCTCCAAAAACTTATTCCCAAACTTTTACTTCTTCATTTTCTTTAAATTTCAAGAATTTTTTTGTGATTCTTCCGCTTCTGGATGTTGATTTTCTATTTTGACGCCTAAATCTTGTTTCAGATCCTGATTTTACCAACATTTTCACATAATTACTACTGAAAAAACTTCTGCGCCTGCGACCACCACTGATATTGTTGTCTCCGCCGCTCCTGTTGCTGCAGCACCACCGCAGCCTGCCGCTGTATTTGAACAGGCGAATATCGCTGGTCCTTCTGAAGTAAAAAAGAAGGGGAAACAAAAAGCGAAGAGTTTTGGCCCGGGAAAAATTTATACGGAGATTCTTCCAAAGAAATTCAGCTACGATGACAACTGTAAGGTTAGTCACCAGAGCGACGACCAAGTGAATAAGAAAAATAATATTCCCGTAGATTCTGTATTTTGTGCGATTACTCTAGAGTCGATACCAAGGGTTCGACATGAGTGTAAGTGGAAGGAGGGCGTGATCGGTGTGGTGTGCCCTCCGAGGAGATCTACTTTGACAATCTTTTACGATGATCATTCTGTCATTTTGACATACCCATTTATGATAAGATTTACTCTTCTGATCGATCCCATAATCGAGGATTTCTGTCGTATGTACAAAATTTGTGTTGGACAAGTCTCTCTGATGATATGGCAGTTGGTGGCCATGTATCATTGGATTGCTGAGAAAGCCGAGATGGAGGTGACACTTCGACATATTCTCCATCTATATTCCCCTCAAGTTTACAAGGCCAGAATTGTCACCGTGCAAAAGCGGGGACAACGGGCTTTGATTTCTGACAACGACGATGATCTTCGGGCATGGGATCAATGTTTTATTTTTATCCCAACACATCAGCTTACTGCTCCAGGGGCAGATCCCCTCCCCGACACATGGAATCGGACTCATAATTATTCAATTCTTATTTTATCTCCTCGAATTTTTTCTCTATATCCTTATGTTTTTCCATATTTCAGCCAACAAAGTCCTGTTTGATTTGGTTCCCGACATCAAGGGATGGTTGATTAGGGTCATGGATAAGACCGCCAATGATGAGAGAGCGTGGAAACCGATAGCTGCTCTGCTAAAAGTACAAGCAAAACATCATGGTATGTTCTTCATTCTTTCCTTGTAAAATCTGACTTCCCTTGTTAATGGATGAAAATTCCCATAGGCCTTACTGGTGTCGGTGGCGAGCCAATTGAAGATGATGCCGAAGAAGATGAGGGGGAGAAGGTCAATGAAGCTCCCCTCAAGAAGAAAAAGAAGAGATATTACCAAGACCTTAAGGCAAGGTATCTTGCTAAGCATGTCCCACAAGGTCTGGAGGTCGGTACATCAGCTACCCCCAAGCCCATTGAAGACATCGTGGCTGGTGCAGTTTTGGCCGTTGAGGCGGTAAAGGTTGTCGAAGGGGATGTGTCTGTTCGTCTTGCCCCTCGAGGATGAAGAGGGTGAGGAGTCGAGCTCCGAACAGCCATTAAGACGCCCGAAGAGGCCAAGGAAAGAAGTGATGTTGGAAACGACTGAACAACTTAGGGCAGCTGAGGAGTATGATAGGGCTATTTAGCTGACTTCGAGGTTGAAAGAAAACTCCTTTATCGCCTATAGCAGAGGGTTTGGTTGAGGTTACCTCGGGCACTGGGGGTTTTTCTGGGAGGAAGGAGGGTGTCATCGTTCCTACATCGCCAGTATCCGAAGTAAGGGGACTACTATTGTTCCCATAGATCAAGTACCGAGGGAGAAAGGCTCGAGGAAAGGCAAGCTGCCTCTTGATCGGCAGGTGGAGACGATAAAGTCAAAGCATGCGGAAAGCTCAGGCTCATCGTTTTATGTGGCAGATCATGAAAAGCCTGTGGTCCCCCTTCCCGGGGGTTGAAGAGGCTGCATCCTTTGCCGCTTTCAAGAGGGCCGATGCTGCTGGGGAAGCAAATGCAAGGTCAGTCACAATAGCCGTTCCCAGTGATGTAGATCTATTAGATGTCTAAAGCATCTTGTCGACTACCTCTTCGAAGTGATGGGCCGATGGAAAAGGCTCGGCTGAATTTCCATAATGATTTGAGCTTGCCTTCCTATATTGCTTTCAGCGCCTTTCGGGTAACTTTAAAACTTTCTAGCTCGATCATATGAATTTTTTCATTTATTTCTTTCCTCTTGACTTCGTTTTGTTTTATCTTAGAATACTATCATGGCTATTGAGTCAGCTCCAAGCAGAAATAGCACATTTGAACGAGCGAGCTGCTCATCTTGCTTCGGCTAGCAGTGGATGGCACAATAATTTGAAGATTCTGAAGGTGAAGTATTCTCAGCTCGAGGCTGACTAAGCCAAGAAAGCAACTGCTCATGTTCTTCGTGAGTCAGAGCTGGAATTCCAAATCCAGACTCTGAATGACCAGCACAAACGATTCGAAGCCAACATGGGCAGCAAGTTCACTAAACTGGAGTCTCAACTGAAGGATAAAGATTCGGAGCTTGCTCTGCTGGACGAGGAGCTTCATGCCCTTCGAGGCAACAATAAAGACTTGGTTTCTCAAGTCAATGCGTTAACGGAGAAATCTGATTCTTCAGCAAGATTCAGCCGCTCAAAGACGTGCAATGGAGGAAGAATTCGAGGAGATGAGGGATTTGATCCTTGCAGAATCAAGGCGCGACGTACTCCGTGAGATGTATGAATGCAGGGACGATATCGCCGAAGAGCTAGAAGAAGCCGTTCAAGTTGAGAGGTTGGCTCGTGAAGACCTCAGGCTCCCACCAAACTCCTCCGATGATGAAGGTGACGAATGATTAGAACTTTGTATTTTATTCGTTTGATTTGGACCAGTTGTGATGATTGTTACTTTGTAAAGACAATGGGCCGTTGGCCATTTCTATGGAAATATTTTTGCTTCAATGACTTTTTCCTGCCTTGCCTTTCCATTTATTGCTTTAAGTATTGATTTTTGAGGATGAAGCTTATGTTTTATCGTTTACTAAGATAAGTAGTGTTTTCATCGTTCGAAGTTTTATGTTTCCATTTGTTGTTGTCGGAAAGAGAAAAATAATTGGGCCCAATGTGGTTAGCGCGTAATGAAGAATGACGTCTCATTTTCATGCAAGTGCACTCTTCGAATTTCAAATTCGGGAAATATTTGAACACGGGTCGTTTTGAATCGGCGAATAGCAGATGTTTTGACAAGTGTTGTATTATTTAAAATGTTGGCCGCTATAGGGCGCTTAGTACACATTGACTGATCGATCATTGTGATCGGTTTTGGAACGTGACCGTTTTAAAGCTTTTATGAACATGAATTAAAATTTGGCCGCCAATGGGCCGTTTACATTTCATTCTGAACTGAGATCACGAACAGTCCCCATTGTGAGTGGCTGCCCGGTGATAATCTTGAAATAATTTACTCTACATGGACTCAAGCAGTCCCTAATCTCCTTTCGAGCGTTTGCAAACTTGACCTTGGGGCAGTACCCGGTATCTTTTCGTATAGTCGATAACTTCAAACTCAAGCAGTCCCCGTCGTCGAACTATCGATAGCAATTCGCACTAAAAATCCTCCATCTCCTTTATCCTTCCTCCTTCTCCCCAGTGTTCGGGTGCGAAGTATGAGGAGTCGAACACTTGTTCGATACCTCCGTTATATGAACTTTGTATTTCTTGAAACAGAGGACGCAAAGAGAAAATGGAGTGGACTTAAAGATGAAGACTGCGTTAGAGTGTTCGTCAGACATATCGACTCCAACTGAGAGCGTTTCAAGCTCATTGTGTTCTTGGGTGATATATGTCATCATTTGATTCCAACTATGCCTATGATCTAAAAGTGTTAATATCAAGAACAATAACGAAATGTGTCCGAGTTGTAGTGAATAAAAGAGAATCTAAAGGATGAAGATATACGATACCGAACGTTTTTAGTGGACTTCTCCCGTTTGGTGATATTTCAATTGAATTTGACCGGCTTTGAGTCTAGGGTTTCTAGTTGATAAGATCCTTTGCCGACCGCTGCTTTGACCCGTTAGGGTCCCTCCCAATTTGCTCCCGGCTTGCCTTCGTTAGGTTCATCCTTCTTTGGTCGTCTGATCTTCAGCACATAATCACATGCATTAAAAGTTCGATACCTGATCTTTTTGTTGAGGTAGTTTTCTGCTCTTTGTTTCTGTGCATGTATCTGTACCAGTACCATATATCTTTTTGCCTCGATCAAATCCAAATTTATTAACATGGCTTCTTTGTTCGATTCATCGGTAGAGTGAGCGAACCGAAGGCTTGGTTCACCGACTTCTACTGGGATCAATGCTTCTTCTCCATAGACAAGTGAGAACGGAGTCTCTCCAATGTTGTTTTTCACTGTTGTTCGGTGAGCCCACAGTACACTTGGGAGTTCATCCGGCCAATTGCCTTTTGATTCGTCTATCCTCTTTTTCAAGTATTCGATTATTGTCTTGTTGGAAGACTTGCCTTGTCTGATTGCACTAGGTCGATATGGAGTTGATGTGATTCGCTTGATCCTCCACTTTTTTAATATAGCTGTAATTCGACTTCCCACGAACTGTTTGTTTTTGTCGCATGTGATCTCCTTCGGGGTCCCAAAACGACATATGATATTCTCATGAATGAATTTGATGACTTCCTGTTCTCGAATTTTAGCCAAGGCAACTGGTTATATCCACTTAGAAAAATAATCAGTTAAAATCAAAATAAATTTTACCCCACCGGGCGCTGTTGCAAGCGGCCCAACCAAATCCATCCACCATTTCATGAACGACCACGGTGATGTGACCGAATGAAGGGGCTCTGCTTGCTGATGAATAAAGTTGTCATGCCATTGGCACTTGTCGCATTTTTGAACAAGGGATTTTGCATATTCTCCCATCGTTGTCCAATAGTCACCACCTCTGATCAACTTATATATCAGAGACTTGCTTCCGGAGTGGTTGCTACATTCGCCTTCATAAATTTCTTTCATTACATAGCTCGATTCTCTTGGGCCCATGCATTTCGCCAAAGGACCACTATACATGCGCCTATAGAGTTGGTCGTCCAAAAGGCAGTATCGAGCTGCTTTTGCTTTGAGTTCGGGCAGCTTTTTTGTCTTCAAGAAGAATTCTCACCTGCAAGTAAGACAAATATTTGTTTCTCCAATCCCAAGTATGATTGACATTATTTACCTCTTTAAGACTTCGATTGAGTGGAGATTCGAACATATGTACAATTGTTTCATCGGGTTCTCCTTCGATGACCGCTGCAGAGCCGAGGTTGGCCAAAGCATCTGCTTCGATATTTTCTTCCCTTGGGATTTGTGCGATTTTCCACTCCTGAAAGGAAGTTAAGAGACTTTTGTACCTTATTGAGCAGTTGTTGCATTCTTGTATCTCGAACATTAAAGTCCCCTTGGACTTGGTTTACCACTAGCTGAGAATCACTTTTAATGTCAAGTTGTTTGATCTTCAAATCTTTGGCGATCTTGAGACCTGCAGCTAAGGCCTCATTCTCGGCCTCATTGTTAGTTTTGGCATGTAGTTTGATTGCATACCTTAGCTTTTTACTTGTCGGTGCTATTAACAAGACTCCGAGGCCAGTTCCCTTCATGTTTGATGCTCCGTCCGTGTAAAGCATCCAGACTCCGGGATCGGGGTCCCTCATCAGAAGCTCTTCTTTTCTTGCCCCCATAAGAATGTTGGCACTAAAGTCTTCTACAAAATCAGCCAAAACTTGTGATTTGATGGCTGTGCAAGGCTGGTAAGTGATATCGTACTCACTTAGCTCGACCGCCCATTTCATTAGTTGACCAGACAAGTCCGGTCGATGTGAAATACTTCGTAAAGTAAACGTAGTTACAACAGATATAGCATGGCATTGAAAATATGGTCTTAGTTTTCGTGCAACTATAACAAGTGAAAGTTTTTCCAAGTGTGGATACCTCGTTTCTGCGTCAGTTAAGGTTTTGCTAAAGTAATAGATAGGAAATTGTTTACCTTTGGCCTCACGAACGAGGACAGCACTAACAACAACTCCTGAAACGACCAAGTAGATCAACAACATTTCCCTCTTTACCGGTTTTGAAAGCAACGGAGGATTAGACAAGTATTGCTTCAATTCTTTAAAGGCTTGTTTGCATTCCGCGACATCCACTCAAAGCTTGTGTTTTTCTTCAAGACTGAAAACAACTTATAACATCGTTCGGATGACCTCGAGATGAACGTGATGAGATAGGCTACCTGATCGGTCAAACGTTGAACGTCCTTCACCTTTGTAAGCTCATTTGGTATGTCTTCGATTGCTTTGATCTTGTCCGGGTTTGCTTCAATCCCTCTTTGAGATACGATGAATCCCAAGAAATTTCTAGATCCGACCCCGAACGCGCACTTCTCTGAGTTCAGTTTCATGTCAAACTACTTCAATATTATAAATGTCTTCTTCAAATGATCTAACTGATTTTTCTCTTTCAACGGCTTCACCAACATATCTGTAATCACCTAATTTTGGCATCAAATTCAAAATTGTCAAAAATAGTAGTGTTAATTTTCGTTAATTTTATCTGTATCATAGCAAATTTTAGTCATTTGATTGGGAGAAAAATACTAGAAAATTATCAAAAAATATGTTTTTATGATGTGATTAATTGTTTAATGTGATTATATGTGGCTATATTGTGATTTCGTTGCTAATTGTTTAGATATAGATTAATGAAAATTGCTTAACTTATGAGGTATTGAAAGTTGGGCTAAATGTGGATTGAATTGGATCATTAAATTCACGAAAAAAGAAATGGATCAGCCCAAGTAATTTTGACCCGGCCCACCCCATATATATAAGCAAAATTAGCCATTTTTGTCCATTTTCCACAAAAACCATCAGACCTAAAGGCAAACCTTGCCAATCTCTTCTCCACCCGCCGGAAACAATCGCGCGCCGCCGATGACCAGCTATCGTCCGGCGAAAATCTTAGATTTCTAGAACCCTCTCAGCCTCCTCTATCCCTATATCAATGGCTTCGTCTCAGTTTCCTCTACCCGTTTATAAAGGTAAATTTCTCTATAACTCTCTACGCTTTTCCCGGCTCTCCCTCTGTCCCGTTTCTCCTACTTCTCATTTTGCTTTGATTCCACTACTGATGATGATGGCTTTAGGATGGGATAAGACTGGTGGTGTGTGTCAATTTTGTGAGTGGTGTTGCAATTGGGTTCGGGTTTATCGTTAGGGCTGTGTGTTGATTGGAAATTGAAGCAGGGTGGCTGTGATGTTGATATTAGCTATGACAGCGAGGCAGCAGTGATGCAGCGTTAATGCTGCAATGACTTGAAATTTGCTGATGGTTTTGATTCTAACATGATGATGCTACATTGGACTTGTAGAGGTAGTGATGGCGAATCCAATTGGCGACGCAATTAGATGGTGTGTCGCAGCAAGGCTGCGAGAGTGATGGTATTGCTGGCTGATTGGCAGTGACAGGTTAGAAAGGCATTCCAATTTCTTGTGTTTCCATCTCTGTTTTGTTTAGATTATATTAGTGTTTTATGCTATTGTATGATCTTATTTAGTTGTAGTAGTGGCATTGAATTCAAGCATCTTGTAGGTTTATTTAATCAAATAAACTGATTGCTTTAGCCAAAATTGAATGAGTTTGGTTGGTACGATTGAATTGAGGTTTATCTTTCTGTTAATGAATCTAAATGAATGTTAGTTCAAGTACAAAGTTTGTCCATGTCGTCATCGTAGTTCTATTAGTTGAGGTTTAAATGAAACTTTATTATTCAAGCCATGAATGAATTGGTGCTAATTTAGTTTGGCTTTGCATGAAAGTTGGTCTGCTTTTGCTTTGATTCCAGTTCGGTTTGACAATATTTTCGCCTGGGGTTGTGGTTAGTTTTGCTTAAATATAAGTTCGTTAGTCTGTTCAAGGCATGAACCGTGACATGCCTAGTTAAAATGAGGTCTTTGATTAACTGAAATGCATGGAGATTTTAGCATAAGTTTGGCACAAGTTCTTCTTTTTCTTCTGGTTAAAAGATAAGAATACATAATTGTGCTTAGCTTATTTGTATTAATTTAGTCTTTGTTTGATTTAAATTTTTAAAGTAAACCTGAGGTTGTTTACTTGGAGATTAGGAGCTAGGGAGAGGGTCAGATTGACAACTTAAAATTCAAATGGGGTAAAGGTGCAGTTCATGAAGTTCTTGGGGGCTTGAAAGAACTTCTGGAAATTATGAAAGGTGAGTTGAAGTATAGTTAGTGTTTAGTGTGGTTTGGGTCAAAATAAGTGAGTTTGAGTTTGGAACTTTAGTTTGAAAATCTGAAATTTTGCAAGGGTAAAAAGTTAGTCAAATGGTAAAAAAAAAAAAAAAGAAAAATATGGTAGAAAGTAAAAGGATTCTCCTGCCACTTTTGTAACCTAGTGCAAGCATACTTGCAAAGTCTCATTTGCATTTATAACTTTGTACTTTTACCCAGCTTGACACTCCTTTTTTTTTTAATTAATAGGCCATTCATTCACCCTTAAGAGGGGACCTGAAAAAGAAAAAAAGAGATTTTCTCTCTGCACTTCACCATATAAAAAATTCAGATCTGAGAGCAATATTAGAGTCTTTGATTTAGAAAAAATGAGATCTGAAATTTAGAGAAACAAAAGAGAAGAAAAATGCAAAAATAGAGAGTCAATAGTAGGAAAAATAAGAAAAGAAAAGCTAGAGAGAAGAGATGGAGTCTTAATGTAAAAGAATGAGTATTTTGGGGGTTGTTTTTCAAATTTAAGAGTTAAAGTAGAGCTCAAAAGAGGGGTTCAGCTGTTTGTTTGTGCATTTGGTGTTGCTCTTTTGGGCTGGTTGTTGGTCATTGTGGATGTTGCTTGGAAGATCACTAATAGGTAAATTTTCACATCATTTTATGTTATAAGAGTTATGTTTGTTTGAAATATTTACAATGAGAAAACAACCTGTTGAAAAGCCTAAAAGAACTTTTGTTTCCTTTTATGTTTGTATGGTATGATATATGTAATCTGTTGCCACTTGTAAAGAAAAGCTAAATACTTGACCACATTATGCTAAAATAGTTACTGGAAGCTAAGAGAGCTTGAGTATTTCCGTTGACTATGAATATTAGGAGCTTCTTTTCCTAGAATAAAGCCAATATTGTGAATAATTGTAACTCGGAAAGATATATATATATATATATAGATCTGGACAGAATGTTAATAAATAGGCACAACAATTTAGGTTGTTAAATTTCGATAGCTTTCTTTTGAAATGGCCAAGGGCCAATAACTTAATAAAGTTGATAAATAAGTTTATAATGGCAAATCTGGCCTAGGTGCAAGATAACGAGACATACATCAGCTTATTTGCAATAGTTAAAGGCCAAAAATTTAACAAAGTTTTCAAATGGCAATCGGGCCCAATTGAGAAATCAGATTACGGAGGCCACATAAGCCGGAACCATCAAATTAACTAGTTGCCCACATGAAACTCATTTAAGTCAAGAGATTTCGAACGGGTGAAATACCTGCGCGATAATTGATTTAAATCAGAAGATTTCGAACGAGTGAAGTTCTCGCGCGATTATATTCGATTGGAGTTTCATTTGTTGAACGGAAAAAATTAGTAACAAATTGAAGTGTAAGAAACTGAAGGCAAATATACCAAATTCACGAGTAGGCATTATTTAGAGACACTCGATTAGGCAATTTCAAGTAGGCCGAAACAAGTTTAAAATAATAATCATTTGTTCACATTGAAACTCATTTTAATTCTTTAAAGTTAGGAGATTTTGGTCAGGTGAAGTGCCTGCACAATTTAACTGATTTAAGTCGTAAGATTTTGTTCGGGTGAAGTGCCTGCACAATTATATATCGATTCGAATTTCTACTTGAACGGAAAAACTTAATATCAAATCAAAGCGAAATAAACCAATGCAAAATATAATAAACAATCTCGAAGAGTCGAAATGCATCAATAAAAGCAACTGTGCTTGGCACAGGACTCGAGGGTACCTAACACCTTCCTGAGAGTCAACAGAGATCCTTACCCGGAACCCTGGCGCAGACCATTTACGAGTCAAGGGTGTTCTAGGTACACCACTTTGGTGACTTGGCACACCTTTAACTTCTCAAATGGCGACTCCGAAAAATCTCTAATAATTCGTGTACCTTTGAACATCGTCACAACCTTTTAAGTTTTTTTTTTAAAGCGAATATCACTAGGCAAGGTGCCTAGTGACTAGTTTTATAAATAATAAATTCCTCAAAGAGGACAATACAAAGTAAGGAGGGCCAAACCATACCTTACATCATCCTATCGAGGTGAGACCTCTCTCCTAGCAAAAAATAAGAGCTAGCGAGAACCAAATAAAGTATGATCATCACAGAGTTTATAACACACTCTATGATGATATTACATATGATAATATTAAAATAATGAAATAATATAAAATCTAGAAAGAAAGTGGAATCATGCAATCCACACTTCCATTTTCAAGTGATGAAATAGAATATGTAAAAAGGCCCTACAATACTAACTTGAAAAAATGATATTTGTGGCTCCCTATCGCGATCATATATGCTATCCATCATTTCTTCGAGTTCTTGGACTTTTTGAATTTTGATTTTGTACTTCTCGTAGGTTGCACCCTAGTTGGCTCTAATGGGCGCCTTACCCTCCTTACCTTCTTTGGGGCGTTATCATGAATATCCCTAGGTGACAAATCTCCTTCACTAGCCACCATGCTAAAATTATGTGCGGTGGATTCTTCCTCAAATTTCTCTTCTTCAAACAAATCATCATCCTCCACCAAAAAATATCATTGAGGAACCCTTTCTTGAAATGATGCCACTTTCCGTTCCAAAATACCCCTCGTATCATTCAAATCCATTCGCTTGACGAGTTCATCATCCGTGGGTAAACACTTTGAGAGTAGGACTAGCTGCATCAAGGATTTAGGCACAAAGGATGGAGCATTTATGTTCAAAAAGGACTTACCAAAATTAGGAGAAGCACTTCTACATAATCGTTCAAGATGAACCATTGGTATTAAGTCATTTCCAAAAATTTTTGGCATGGCTGCTCACCTCAAATGAAGGAATAGTGAGAGCTTGCTTATTCTCCACACACAAACCTTGGCTCAATGGCTTTTGTTCAAGTGCAATAAGATCTCGCTGCAAAGATGTCAAATCCCCATCATCAAGTAAAGCTTGATCTGTTGCATTTAATGGAGTTGAATGCACAACATCTTCGTTAAGATTTTCAGCATTTAATTCACCACTACCCTCAGTTTCATCAGCTTTAATTGTCGCAGCATTATCCTGTGCAATAAATTGTCCTTCAGCTTCAAAGCGCTGTTGACTGTCAGCTTTGTTACCATCACCCAGTTGCAGTGAAGTTCCTTCAGAATCATTGGAAAATAAATGCCCAACTTGTCCATCACTTGTGGAGCTCCCAGCTTTAATCGCATCATTAACATATGCCTGGGAAAAAAAATAGACCTCCAGCTTCAATATCTGTTGCATTAAACGCAACTTTAAAACCTGAACACGTAGGAGATTCTGGGGAATGGGCTATCACATCATGCAACTCATTCCCAACTGGAAAAGGAGACGCTGAAACCTGGAGCTTACTCCCAGCATCAAGAACATTTAAAACAACAGCGCCCCAAGTTCTTTTTACCCGTACCAGACTTAACAGAAATACCCACTGCATCAACTTTTGGGTGATCTTTAAAAACCTCTTGTGCCCAACTCCTAGTCCCTACTTGAATAGGAGATAATTTCCCACCCTCATGTAAAACCTCCATGCCCTCAGAATTTGCAGCAGTCCCCTCCAAATTATGCGACGTCTTTTCCTGAACTTGTCGAATTACATTCTCACCTTTGTCTTTTGTATTCAGCTCACTTTTTTCAACTTTATCACTAACTTCTTCAACATTGTCCAATGATCCATCAACTACATTGTCTAATATGGTAAAAGTTTTACCAGTTGTGACATCCATCGGTGGTTGAACTTGTTTCCTTGACCAAGTATTTGGATTTCTATTTGGAGGCAAAAACCTTTTCCCATACTTCTTTGTATTCTCAAAACCTCGAGCTGCATTAGCTTGATGTAAATTTCCATCAGCTTTCATAGTCCCTAGAGCGTTGCTCCCAGTACCCAAAATTTTCTCACTTTGCAGCGTCTTCAAAGACTCATCTCGCACTGAATCATTCTTCCTTTGGGTGGGCTGTGTAGGAACAAAATTACCTACAACTTTACCACTTTTTAAAATCTTAACAGGTTCTATATTTCAAAGCCGCATCCTCCAATCCTCCAATATCATTCTTATGAACAAGTTCAAGTGGTTCAGTCCAGTCCTGAAATAATTGGACTGGATGAAGCACATAACATCCACTTTCACAATGGCCTTGAAGCCTACATACCCTACAATATTTAGGAACATAATCATATCTAATTCGAACCCACTTAAACTTTGCTTCACCCATTGTAGAGTTTTTATTCCAATACGAACCCGCTGTGGACGAGTCGCCAAAAGATCTAGTTCAACTTTAACTTTCACACAACTAGGTCGAGATTTAGCTTTGGTGGCAGCATCAACTTGTAGTGGTCGTCCAATAGCCCTTGCTAAGGAAAATACAGTTTCCTTGCCAAAAAAGATGGGGGGCAAACCAGGGAACGAGACCCAAGCAACACCAATCGAGGTTTCTTCATTGGGGTCAAACCAAACCTCATATTTAAGACCTCGCATTTGGTGAAGCGTAGAACCAATCTTGATGTAGAAGGCTGGTCTACATAATATATGGACATAATCCTCTAGAATTGAAAGCCTAATTAGAATGTGACGAGAATCTAAAAAACCAATACAATATGCACCTTTAAGCTCAAGTTGCAAAGGGATTTGCTTCTTTAAGTCATGGAAATCCGGCATACCATATGCAAACTTTCCAACCACAACATATTGTAGTTCTTCGCTAATCACCATGTTTTCCACATCCTTGTCTTCCCAAAGAAAGGATGGTTCTCCATGGTGTAAGTCGAAACTTTCTCCATGATGTAAGTCGAAACTTGGCGCTGGAACATCAGTGTCTACGTGGGGGGTGATATTACGGTTAAGAATGGATTTATATGATTGTTTTTCTAGTTGTTGGGCAATTGAAGGATTGGGATTAGTAGTAGAAGCCTGGACAACCCCAGTAGGGGGCTGTCCAGTGGCCGCGATGGCCATGAAAGCTCAAGTTGCCGAGATCGCCATAGGTTAGAGAGAAAACGCGAGCTTTTTAACCTTTTAAATTTATAAGTTTTTCTTTTAAGTTAAAAAAAAGGGGTCGTGACAACTTGGCGACTCCGCTAGGGATGAAACTGAAAATTGAGTGTCTCAGGCTTTAAAATTTATCGTTTTTGGCTTTTGAATATTGTTTGTATATGTTGCCTTGAATGTTACTGCTTTGATATGTTTGAACTGTACATACACAACTGTTTTCCCTCATACATCTCTGAGTCTTCTGGAACATTGCACATATGCATGCCAGTTTCGCTTCGGTGTCTGGAATTTCTGTCGTGTCTCAGGACACAAAAAGTTAACCCTTCTTAGGAGGAGGTGCATTGGTTTAGGCCGTTAGACGTTGTCGACCGGTACCCCCGAGGCACTTCCAAATGCCAGAAACTATAGAACATGAACCTATTGAGTCACCTAGAGTTGAACCTGTGCTTTTATCTAGGCCAATTTATTTGCATGTCATTAGACTTAGTGAGGTGCAGTACACCGGTATCGCACTTGTCTAGGCTGACTCCCTCGTATCATGATGGGGCCCACGTCCCCAAAATACACATCATGGGCATATTATGTGTTGCATTGTTCTATTCGAAAAGGTTGTTATGCTGACCGATCATCGGGGGTGAGTATCGAAAAAGGAAAAAACGAAAAGTGGGTTTAGTCCCGTGTCTCAAAATATCTTTAGTTGTCATTTTACGCCATTATAATAGCCAAAAAAAAATTTCAAGAATTTTTTTAATCTCATTTTGTGTCCAGGTTTCGTCCCAATATTAGAAAATGATTTGTCATAGTTTTGTGCCATTATAATGGCGAAATTTTTGGGCCCCTTTTGTGTTTGAGTTTGCGTCCAAGTCAACACCAAGTTTTGAAAATACTTTATCGGGGTTTTACGCCGTTATAATGGCCAGATTTTGTAAATACTCTAAGATTAATTTTCAAGTTAGATCGAGGAGTTTATTTCAAAAAAAAATCATTTTTTCGTGTCTACCTTTGCGTTGTCGCAATGTCCGACTTTGGAGTCACTTTTCGGATAAAAAATAATTTTTGTAATCTGGTCTTAAGTTATGTTCGAATTTTGAGTTGAGTCACAATTTTTCATTAAAAAAAATCTCGCTTTAGTTCATGTGTTTGTTAAGGTCAAGATTAGAGTAAGGACAATCAATTACGATTACTTAAAGAGTATTTTGTTTGTTCCTCAAGTAATAGTTTGACTCTACTCAAATGTCAAGTCTCATTATTTTCATCATCCGGGTGTACCCACCCAATGTGTCATTTTGTATATACGTTAAGCAGTTTATTTTGAGTCTGTCTCGTGTCGTTTGTCTCTATTATGTTTGTTGAGTCGGAAAAAAGAAAAATCAAAAATCATGCAAGTTTGTCCTTGTTCTAATTACGGGCCAATTACAATTTTATTCTGATTTTTCTCAAGGCACGTAAGCAATCTTTGGGGGATGCTGTCGGTACACTCGACTTGCGCTGAGAACCATTTCGGGATGACACATAACAACTCTAGGCTTGCAATCTGTGCTTCTTTTGTGCTAACCAGGTTTGTTTGAAAGTTTGGAGTTGGAGATTTGGTACGGAATTCTGGCATCGAACCATCCGTACAGAACTAAATCAAAGGGACCTGTGACTTCACCCGTAGCCATGCCATCTGATGGAGAGAGATCTGAGACCGGTGCCCACGAACTGTTGCCACTAGAAAATGAGAGATTGACTGGGGAGTTTAATACTTTGAAACAACTCGTGGCTGACATGCATCACGCACTGACCACAGGACGGGCACCTCCTCCTATTCCAACCAACCTAGATGGGGTTGTACCGACAGCGGTACAACGAGCACCCGGCACATCTACGGCAGTTGAGGATCCCATTCATCCTACTGGTCTTGCCCCTGTCCGTGGCGTAACAAATGAAACTGAAGTGCGTCCACATGTACCACCTCCACCAGAGGGTCAGTATGGCCCGCCTCCAACACAAGTGCCAGTTTTTCAGGGCCCAGCTAGGCCAGTCACGGCCAGATACAATAGTGACCCGCATATTCAGGTTGGGTACCATCATTATGCTCAGCACCATGAACCCAATTTCCGACAAAGTGACTCATATGATGAAGGTTTCCATCGCGAGTCTCAAGTTGAGTTCGATTGGTTGGGAAAACTGGACGAGAGCGAGGTTTTGCGCAAAGTGAAGGGTTTAGAACAAGCTGTGAGAATTATGCAGGGACATGGAGATCATTCCAACACTTCTTTCAAGGATCTATGCCCTTTTCCAGAATTGCAATTGCCAGAGGGGTTCATAATTCTTGAATTTGAGCCATACATCGGGCAGGGAGATCCAAGAGTTCATATGAAGACCTACTGTAACAAAATTAGAGGGGTCAAGAAAGATAAGTTGTTGATATCATACTTTTTTGAAAGCTTGGGAGATGCAGCTGCCGAATGGTTTATGAGACAGGATGTGACCAGATGGCCAACGTTTAAAGACATGGCTAAGGCATTTTTTGACCAATACAAGTACCACATTGAAGTCGTGCCAGATCGATCCTCTTTGGATGCGATTAAAAAGAAGCCAAGTGAAAGCTTCAGGGAATATGCCCTCAGATGGCGTGAATAGGCCACTCGAGTGAGCCTTGCAATCCCTAATGAAGACAAGGTTCGTTTATTCATCGAAGCTCAAGATGAGGAGTTTTATGGTGCATTGATCTATGCCTGGGGAAAGCCGTTTAACGAGGTTGTCAAAATGGGCGAAATGATTGAGAAAGGAGTTAAAACTGGCAAGATTGTGAGCCAGACAACATTAAGGGGAACCACCCAGGAGATACAGGCCCAGACAGGAGCCTTAGGGAAGAAGAAGCAAGATGATGTAGCCATGGTGGGTTCGGGTTCACAAAGGTGGAGTGAGAAAAGATACAATCAAACCCACTCATACCAAGCTCCACAAATACACCCTCCACAACACTACTACACCCCACAAAATCCGCAGTATTCCGTCCCTCCACCCCAATACTCAATCCATACAGTGCAGCCATATGCTCCAATATCATCTTATCCGCAATGGCGCGCTCCAGCCCCACATCCTATATATCCTATTCACCAAGCTCCACATAACCAATTCCACTCTCCACCGAACCTTCCCCACCGGCCAAGAGGTCCTCCAGGCTTTTGCCCAAAGATTGAGTACAAAAAGGTGCATCAAGTGAAAAAGAATGAGTTCACCCAATTGGAGAATCTTATGCCGAAATTTTTCAGAACTTGTAAGCTTTGGACATACTGAAACCGATCAATAGAGGAATGCATCCTAGGGATAGGGTTGATGACTATCGTCAATGTGCTTATCATTCAGGTGCACCGGGGCATGACACTAAGGATTGCCATTTTCTCAAGAAAGATATCCAAGCTTTGATTGATAATGGTCAGATTCAAGTTGAGGGTTCAGATGCACCAGATATAAATCGAAACTCATTGCCTGTCTGTGATGATGTGCATATAGTGGGTATGGTGGATGTAGAAGATTTGGGAGCCGAATCTGCAATGCCGATAGTGCCTGTTGGTGATGTGTCAATTTGGGCCAACAAAATGCTAGTAACAATAAACTGTGTTCCTGAGATTTTGCTTAGGGTAGTAGACAGAGTAAGGGGTAAAGAAATGAAGAAGACGAGCATGTCTCTCGTGAAGCCAATTCCAAATCTTACTCGGTCATTCATCAGTCCCAAAGAAGTGAAGTTCACCCTGATGGGACTTGGAGAAAATAAGGAAAAGAAAAAGAAATTGCCAGATTCAGGGAATTTCTTTGGTATCAGCATGGTGCATCCTTGTGAAGGGCTCAACAATGCATGAAAAGCAGGAAACTGGCCCTGACTTGCAATTGAGTGACTGTGAAATGTTGTAGCTTGTTTTGTTAAACTTTTTGTGTACTTGGTTATTCAAGGGTTGTAACCCAAATGCATTATTTTGCTTGTTTTGTTTGTTCAAACCCTTATATCTTCAATTCAATGAAAGAGAGATCCATCTCATCCTAATATTCGGTCTTTTATGTTTCATGTTCTTACCTCCTTAGTTTTCTGTTTTATGTTTTGCCGACTTTAATAACATGACATGCATGCGGAATTTACGTCTTGATCTAAACACGTACTCTGGCATTGTGAGCTATTTGAGTAGTAAAGAGGGATAAAAGAGGGAGCGAAAAAAGTTGGGAATTAATCTGTAGTCATCCGATAAGGGAGATCGGTGAGAAGTTCAAAATCGTGCACGGTCACTTCGGCCGAATTTGAAATAACAGTTTTCAGAACCATCAGTCAAGCAGAAGTCGAAGACGCATGTGGATCAATCCAGGTCAATTCATTGAAACATTATTTGTACGAGGCATTCTCGGGTCGGGATGACGAACGACTTTCATTTTTTCTACCCAAAAACTATTTCCTTTTGTCAATTCTTTTTTAGCCTTGTTCTATGTTTTCTTTGGTCTACCCTCCCTTGGAATCAATTTGATATGACTAAAGAAAAGGAAAAAAAAAGAAGAGAAAAAGCAATGAAAAAAAAAAAACAAAATACAAAAACAATATCTACCTCAGCAGTAGAGCTACGTTTGACCTGATTCCTCTCAAAAGGATACGTAGGCAACCATTCGGGTGCGGTCATAACAGGGGAAAGTTCATTTTTTCCCTATTCATATTGACGCAAAACTTGCCTCCAAGTTTGCGGCCAACGTCAAAAGAAATTTTGTTCCCCATTCTATGCTAAACTAGGGCACAAGTTTGTTTTTATTTTATTAAAAATAAAATAAAAACAAACTTCTATTTTACCATACCATATATTCGTCTATTTCAGGAGATGTTTGGTATATCAGTCTCGAAGTCAAGGAAAAACTCAAAGCGCCCCAGTTTAGGATAAACTAGGGCAGAAGTTTATTTTTTTTTTTTTAAAAAGAAAGAGGAGAAAGTCAACATCCATTTTCTTTCATCGTGTTCATCACAGGGGATAATCTCAATATTCTCTATGTTTTCATATTAGAAAATTCAAAAGATAATTCCTTGATTTCACTAAACCGGGGCTACAGTTTGTTGTTATTTTAAAAGAAATGATTCCAAGGGTTGTATCATTCACCAAGTCGTTTCATGGGATGCTTTCATACCGCTTTTCAAACTAAAAAGAAAAACTCAAAAAAAAAAAAAAAATCCCCAATTTGCCTAAACTGGGGGAAATAAGTTTGTTTATTTTCAAAAAGCAGTGATTTCATAGTTTGTGATATTCATCTGATCGTTTCATCAGATGTTTCTGAGCTTTTATGTTGAACCCCTTTCTTCATAGCCTAACCAAATCCAATATTACAGTCCAAATAAAGACCATTCTGACCGATCATTGAGAATGTCAAGCCGAGTAAGGTATCAAGAGATAAATTCTACGCTATAAAGCCGCATTCTTATAAGCCGACAATCGCATTTAGGAGCTGGGAGCACCAAGGTCATTAAAGGAGAAATTCTTTGGGGAATCAAGATAAAGGCCAAAATTGAAGAAAGAAAAGAAAGATGGGGTCGACTGGCAAGGAAAGATGGGAGGTCAATGGAAGAGGAAAAATGAAAGAAAGAAAATAAAAGGAGAAAAGAAAAATGAAGTCTTATTGGTGAAAACCTGAAAGGCGCCACAAGACAAAAGTGAGGTAAAAGATCAAAGAGAGAGCCTAGTTGGTGAAAACCCGGAGGGGCACTACTAGTCGAATGAGGGTCATGGAATTCGTCGTTACGTTTTGGGTTAAGAAAGGTTGTCAAACGGGGAGTAAGGTTAGGGTTATGGCCGTGTGAAATAATCAAGAGTTGATTCTAATTGCATGTCATTTTTACTAAGGTTGTCATTTCACCTCCAAATAAGTTTCTTCTATCTATCAGGAACATCTTTCGTTCGATGTCTCCTTTTGAGTTTCTTCACTTCCCATTTTATTTATTTCTTTCTCGTTATTTTCGGGCATTCAGAAATGTTTGCAAAACTTGTCTAAAAGTTTCAGTTATACCAGAAAAGTCGAGAATGAGAACCTAACGTCGAGATTGTACCATGAAGATCACCAGGAAATGGTTTGTTATTTCTACAAGGTGTGACCAAAGACTAATATGAGAATTTGGTTTGGGAAGTGTGAGAACACAACTACATCAAGTCAGTTGCTCGTCGGGGACAAGTTTGAAGAGCAGAAAATGAAATAAAGAAAGAAATCAGGGACCATCTGAGCAGGGAGCAGTGGTTTTCAACTTTCAAGACAAGAACCATTGGGATAATAGGATAGAATTTTCAACTTTAAACACAAGACCCATTGAGATGATAGGATTCAAGTTTCAACGCAAGACCCGTTGGGATAATGGGATTCCTCTTCGAGAACAAGACCCATCAGAGTGATTGTTTTCAATTTTCAGAAGAAGCAAGACCCATCAGAGTGATGGTTTTCAATTTCCAGCATAAGCAGAGTAGATGGTTTCTAATTTTCAACAAAAAGCAAGACCCATTAGAGTGATGGTTTTCAATTTTCGGAAGAAGCAAGACCCATCAGAGTGATGGTTTTCAATTTCCAACATAAGCAAGACCCATCAGAGTGATGGTTTTCAATTTTCGGAAGAAGCAAGACCCATCAGAGTGATGGTTTTCAATTTTCAGCATAAGCAAGACACATCAAAGTGATGGTTTTCAATTTTCAGCAAAAACAAGACCCATCAGAGTGATGATTTTCAATTCAGCAAGAACAAGACCCATCAGAGAGATGGTTTTAATTTTCAGCAAAAGCAAGACCTACTAGAGTGGTAGTTCTAGTTTTATCCTTCAAGTCAAAGCCCGCCAAAGCGGCAATTTCAACTTTCAAGTCAAGCCCATCAAAGCGGAAATTTCAATTTTTCAAGTCAAGTCCGTCAAAGCGGCAATTTTATTCATGTCAAAGTCCGTCAAAGCGGCAATTTCATTCAAGTCAAAGCCCGTCAAAGCGGAAATTTAAGCTTTCAAGTCAAAATCCGTCAAAGCGGAAATTTTATTCAAGTCAAAGCCCGTCAAAGCGGCAATTTAAGCTTTCAAGTCAAAGTCCGTCAAAGCGGCAATTTCAATTTTTCAAGTCAAGTCCGTCAAAGCGGCAATTTTATTCAAGTCAAAGTCCGTCAAAGCGGCAATTTCATTCAAGTCAAAGCCCGTCAAAGCGGCAATTTAAGCTTTTAAGTCAAAGCCCGTCAAAGCGGCAATTTCAGCTTTCCAGTCAAAGCCCGTCAAAGCGGCAATTTCAACTTTCAAGTCAAGCCCGCTCGAGCGGCAACTTCAAGTTTTCAAGACCCACTTGGTTGGTGGGAGCTTCAGACCAGTTCATCAGCTGGGGAAGCATGATGAGTTAGCTTAGAAATTGTAATTTTACATTTCAATGTTGTAATTTCATTTTTCTTTATAAAGCAGTGACCACCAGCCAGCAACCAGCGATAATGACCAGCAGCAACAGCTCTAGTATGTCAAAAGTGTCTTGTGTCAGTCCGGGTGAGTCTAGAAGCGTCGAGTCAGTCCTAGTTAGTTTTGCAAGTGTATATAGTTAGTCTGTGTATGTCTAGAGAGTGCTTAGTGTTAGTCTAGGAGAGTCTAGTGTCTATCTGAATGCGGTAGTCCCAGCTACCGCACGTCAGGTACTATACTGACCTGATTCCTTAGTCTGGGGATATGTAGGTAGCCTTGCTCTTGGTTAGAACCGAAAAGTCAAGGTTCAGTCATAATTTTGAAAAACATGCTCTTGGTTAGAACCAAAAGTCAAAATTAGTTTACGATTACGTCTCTGTCCGAAAACTCTTCGTATCCTCGAACAAAGAGGGGCAGCTGTAATCACCTAATTTTGGCACAAAATATCGAAAAAATGTGTAAAAAACTTGTGTTATTATGATGTGAGTTTTTCTAGATTTTATCCTTCATTTTAGTTGTTTAGCATTTAACTAAAGGGAAAAATTATTATCAAAAAAAATATATTGTCTTTATGAAGTAATGCTTAGTTGAAAAAGTTTTTTTACTAGTTAAATTATTTCTTCTGTGTTTTCTCATCAACTGTCGGTTTAATTAGTTAGTTATGATGTTTGCTTAGTCTCTAGTTGGCCATTTTTATAAAAAGGAGAAAAAGTACTAGCGTAATTGTGCAACTCGCTAGCCCAATCTCTTGACCTGGCCCAAGGTCCATGGTATAAAAGCCAAAAGCTTTGGCATTTTAGTCATTTTTCAGCAATTCATACACAAAACCTAAGGAGACCATGTCTAATTTTGTTCCCATCGTCGGAAACCTCTGCTGCCAGTGGTGGTGACTACCACCAACCATCGTATTCCAGCAGAAAATACGTGTATAGACTCGGATCGCTATTCTCTATCTAACCCCCAACCTATTTTCCCCTGAAACCGTCCCCTCCGCCATAGATTGGGGTTTGAATGTCCTACTCCGGAGTCCCCTTTTGAAGTTTCCGGTGATTCTTCCATGAAAGGATAACCCACAGCTCCCTCTGTCACCTCCTCTATGACGATTTCAAAATCAACCCCTCTCTCGTCTCGTCTCCGATCAACAGTAGTAGTGCTGCCATGTTAAAAAGTCCATTTTGGTCGTGTCCTAGTGCGTGATAGTGTAGCAGTGGTGCTCATGGCGTTAGAGCATGAACTAGTGGTAGGGGATGGTGTTGAACATGTTTGTTTAGTATTAACTATAATATACTGTGTGTGATGGTGAGTTGGCGTGAAGTTGCAGTGGACATGGTGTTTGAGGGCTGCGTGATGATGTTCGTAATAGCGAGAAGCAATTTTGTGATGATGATACGGGGTTGAGGCAATGGCTCGACATGGCAGAGCAGCGGCGACAATGATGTTGGATCATTTGGGTGACGATGACAACATCGAGGAGCAGTGTGGCAGCGGCAAAGGCAAGGGAACCATTATCTTTCGTTTCCGTTACTATTTGTGTTTGAATGTTGGAGATAGATTTGGTCCCCATGATTGGTTTTGATTTGTAATAGCATGTATGGATCTCTTAGGATTAGGCATTTTCTTTGGTTCCCTATTGTAGTCATGTTGAAGGTTTTCTTTTTTTTTTTCCTAGTGCAAATGGGAATTAATTTTGGTATTTTGGTTCAAGTATGTTTGAATGTGAATTTATTGTCATGTATTCTCTGTTCAATTGTCCAAGCATGTTTGCGGGTTCTGTTAGGAGCAGTTCGAGTATAGTGGAGTCTGTTTAAATCTTTTCTAATTTCTATTTGTAAATGTTATTGGTACGTGTGATTATGCATGAAGCTTGTTCGTGTCGTTGTTTGTTGTTTGGATTGTGCTGTATTAAAGCGTGAATTGTGTGTTTGGTGTTCTTGTTAACTGTGTGAACATGACGAATACACAGTTTGTTGTTTTAGTTTGTAATTTAAAATTGCTTGAAAAAGTCGAGTCTTAGCTGTAGTATAACCTATTTTCGTCTAGTAATTAATTAAGAGGTAACCTGGAGCTTCTTTAGTTCATGATTAAGCTCAGCTTTAATCATGAAATTTGCATAGAGTTTGCTTTCACGATCAGTCTTTGTATGTGTAACCCGCATATCTTATTTAGGTGAATCTGGAAGATGTTGGATAGGGATTTGAGTTCCATTCTTGCATTTGAGCCAAGTAGCTAGGATTAGCTTTTAGCTCAATAGGTAAGTCATTTTAGTTTAAGTTTTAGAGTCTGAAGTAAATATTGAGTTCAAGTTTTAGTTTTGGAGAAAAACTTAAGTTCCAAATCTGAAAATAGGATATTGGTATTGAAGAAAAGGAGAGTAAAAGTCAAATAAAAAGACAAGAAAGTGGCAGCCTAAAGTATAAAGATCCCCTGCCATTTTTGTTGTCTAGCAGAGCATGCCAAGGAGAATTAATTTTTTTCTAAAAAGTAAAAGAGAGTCATGTGACCTTGGTCCTTTTGACTCACCTTTTACTCCACCCTTCTCACCTATTTAAGACCCCTTGGTCTCTTATTGTAGGGGGAAGATATGAAACTTGAGCACTCTCCCTAAAACAAATCTGAATACAACTCTTAAAATTGGAGAGAGTAAAAAATACTGAGAGTTAGAGAGTTTTGAGTACAAAAAGTTTCAAGTTTAAGGGTCTTAAGCTGCGCTTTGTTACTGGTTGTGACTGTTGCTTCTTCACTTGTTGGTAGCTAGCTGAAATCTTTATCTACATTATAGGTATTTTCCTTTTAAACCTCCTACAAGTCTACTGCTATTGTTATTCTAGTTTGTTTGAATGAAATAGTGGTATCTTTCCTAATCTAAAATTATATTTGAATTATATTGCATTGTTTCTTTTGTATAATACCATGGATGACAAATATTGTTTTTTGCTTGAACTAATGACTTCAAAAGGGCATGTTAAACTTAGTCAAACTTGAACATGCGAGTTAAACTCTGGCGCATCTTTGAAAAATAAATGTGAAAGATCTACAGAAAGATATATTTTTTGCAATTATGTTCATAGTTTTGATGTGTTAAAATCTGGACATAAGTGAAACAAATATAAAATGAGCTTGTTTCTGTAAGCAACTTCTGGGAAAATAGCTAGTCCAGAAAAAAAAAAAAAAAAAAAGCATGGCGTTAAAATTAAAATAGAGGGAAGAGGTCATTTGGTGCAGACTTCTTCACAAATAGACTACATGTGCAAATTTCTAAAAAGCCAAAACGAGCAGAAAGGTTGGTGCGTGAATATAAGTTTTGCGAGAGTGGGTCAGTTTAATGGTTTGTCATTAAGTAAAGCCCGTAAAGCCCATGCTTTGTTCATTTAAAGATAAGGCCAATCTTAGAGGATAAAGAGAACAAACTGAACAACATCAATGTCACCAAAATAATTCTGACACTCGGTTAAGCAATTTCAAGTAGGCCGAAATAAGTTTAAACAAGTATCAATCGTTCATGCGAACTCATTTTAAGTTGGGAGATTTTGTTCGGGTGAAGTGCCTGCACAATTTAACTAATTTAAATTGGAAGATTTTGATCGAGTGAAGTGCTTGCACAATTATATCCTGATTCAAGTTCTCTAGTCGAACAAACAAAATTAATAAATCAAAGTGTAACAAATAAATGCAAATACAACAAACAATTTTCAAAGAGTCGAAATGCGTCAATAAAAGGAACTGTGCTCGGCACAGGACTCAAGGGTGCCTAACACCTTCCCGAGAGTCAACCGAGATCCTTACTCGAAACTCTGACGCAGACCATTTACGAGTCATAGGTGTTCTAGGTACACCACTTTGGTGACTTGGCACACCTTTAACTTGTCAAGTGGCGACTCCGAAATCTCTAAATAATTTGCGTACCTATCAACACCGTCACAGCCTTTAAAATACAAATTCTTTCTTTTAAGTTTAAAAAGGGTCGTGACAATATCATCTATGTAAAATTCCATAGTAGTTCCGATCAGGCTTTTGAACATGATCGTGACCAACCGTTGATAGGTAACCCCGATATTTTTGAGATGGAAAGGCATGACCATATAACAGTAAGTCCCCTTGTCCGTTTTGAATGATGTTTTATCTTGATCCTATGGCTCAATTAATATCTGATTATATCCTGAATACGCATCCAAAAAAACTCAGCATCTCATGCCCTGCCGTCGAATCGATAAGGCGATCGATGTGAGGCAGTGGGAACGAATCTTTGGGCATATCTTATTTAGATCGGTGTAGTCAACACATAATCTCCACTTTCCGTTCTTCTTTGGGACTACGACCGTATTAGCTAGTTACTCTGGATATTTTACTTCCCTTATCAATCCATTCTTCAGCAATTTGTTCACTTCATCATCGATGACTTTCCTTCTAAATCCCCCGCTGGGTCATTTTTTTTTGTTTTACTAGTCGATGTGATGGATCAACGTTCAACTTGTGAGTAACAACTTTCAGGTCGATCCCTTTCATGTCCGCGTGGGACCAAGAAAAAGAATCAACATTATCTTTAAGAAATGTTATTATTTCCTTTTTCACATCAAGGTCCAATTCTGCTCCAATATACACTTTCCGTTCTGGTTTGTCTTAAAAAATAACTACTTTTTCCAAATCTTCGATCGTTGAATCCTCAGCTTTTGTTTGTTCGGTTCTCTAACACATGCCAAAATTTTGCTGAAGTCTTGATCCGTTGGACTTGGTTCCATTTCATCATCTTCGACCAAAGATTCTTATGACTGTAATTGTTATTTCGAAATGTTCGAAGTAGCGCCCTCCTTCATGGCTACTAAATAACTTTCTCGGGCAGTCTGTTGTTCTTCTCTAACTTCTCTTATTCTCCATGGGGTAGGGAGCTTGATAACTTGATGCAAAGTCGATGGGACCGCTCCCATAGCGTGGATCCACGGTCGACCTAAAATCATGTTGTAAGCCATATCTCCTCCATTACTTGAAATAAGGTTTCATTCTCAACTCCTTCAGCATAAGTCTTGATCATAATTTCACCTAACGTCGTTTCACTTGAATTATTAAACCCTGACAACACTGTAGACCTGGGTATTATTTTGTCAGTTAATTGCAACTGCTCAACTACTCTTGAGTGTATGATATTTACCGAACTGCTTGAGTCAATCAAGACTCGTCTCACATCGGCGTCATCCACCTTCATTGTGACGACCAAGGCATTGTGATGGGGATGTATCCTTTCATCGAAGTCATAATCCCCGAACATAATGTCGTCATTCATAATCTCCCGAGTCCGTTTATCTCTGGTGAATGATATTTTTGCATACTTCTTCGTTGTATATGTTACCCCATGGACTTTCGCTCTACTTCCTCGGGGATGGAGGCTTTGGCGGCTGATGATCATCTTTCTTTTTATTGAAATTCTCCCTTCATGTTTCCATCAAAAATTCTATCAAGTGCCCACTCTCAAGCAATTTCGCTACCTCATAAAGTAAAACTTTACATTCTTCGGTCATGTGTCCATGGTCGTGATGGAAAGCACACCACAAATTGTCATCTCTACTGTTCGGATTCGTTTTCATGCGACCGAGGAATTTTACCACTTTATCACCCATCCCCTTCAACGCATTCACCAAGCTTGCTGTCGAAATACAAAAATTATACTCTGAAATTTTATGAGGCAGTGGGTCCCTCGGAGCTACAGATGGACCCGACTGCTCCTTTCTTGGCTGACTCCTCGAACTGCTAGCTTCATGTCCGTTCCCACTTTGAGGAGGGAAATCGTAGGGCTCAAATCGCTGCGGAGCCCTGTGATTTCGCATGTCGTTTTTGACTTTTAGAGAAGCCGATCGCTCATAGCGTCGATTGTAAAGAGCTAACTGCAACTCTTCCTCCTCAGCTCTGATCTTTGGCTCACATTCACAATGTAGATCGTCGAAGGTCTGTGGAGTGACTTCCTTCAACCGATTTTTCAACTTGCTATATACCTCCGTTGAGTCGTTACTCAGATTGTTTATAAAGGACAAACAAGCCCACCTCTCTTCAAGATTCGGAATGCTTATCTTTTCATCATTAAGCCGCTTCAAAAATTGTTTGATTGTTTCGTTGGGCCGCTGCCTAATGTTCAAAATATCCTCCATCCTCCGTTCTATCTTTTTAGATCCATTATGTGCCAGAATAAATTTGGCTGACATGTCATCGAAATCTGATATCCTATTTTCGGGCAACTGCATATACCACTTTAACGCTCCTCCTCTCAGTGTTTCAGAAAATTTCTTCAGAATCACCGAATTAATCTCACATGCTGTCAAATCATTTGATTGCACTGCGATCGAAAACATATCGATGTGATCCCTCGGATCTGCAGTTCTATCATACCTCAAACTCTCCGGTAACTTGAAAGTATTTGGAATTTGCAACGGAGCTGCACTTGGAGAGAACGACCGCTTTGAGATCGACTTCTTAGCGGTGTCCTCCGTTAACTTTGGAACTCCTGGTAATTTTTCCATAAACGATCTCATTTCATTGAACATCTTCTCTACTGTATCATTCAACAACGTCTGCATCGTAGCCAACATCCTTGCTTCTGTCACGACGGAGGCCGGAGCTCCCTTAGCCACGGCGGCCGAACCCATCCCTTCGATCTCCACTCCCGCTTCAGGTCCCCCTATTACTGCGCCTTGAGGAATAGAGATCGGAGTGCCTGCTGGGGGTGTTGCTGGGAAGGTGGACGCTTTATAACTTGTAGAGCCAGACAGAAGCTGCAAATACCCACTTATTCTCTCCATCTGCTCATTTTTCTTGACCAAAAATTCTCGCAACAAAGTGTTCGTATCAACTGATGTTACCTCGACCGCGGGTTCCTTACTGGACCGACGTCCTCGATTGACATTCGACTGAGAACCATTCGTAGTGGCTTTCAAGGGTGGATCCTGTTTATGGTGGGATGATTCGTCGACCCCTTCAACGCCTAGAAGCTGGGCCTCGTTGGTGGGGTTGGGCTGAAGAGCGCCATCCCTGACAGCAGCCTTGGCGTTGTGAGCGTTGTTGCTCTGATCGTCTGCATTTGCACACAAAAACAACAAACGTTAGTAGAATCAACAATAAACTTCTGAACAAATCAATTGCCTAGCCACCACGGTGGGCACCAAACTGTATATCCTAAAACTCGATTTCAAGTATTACAATTAAATTTATATCTAGTTGAGCCTTAGGCGACCGTTTTGTATCGAAATTCAATCAACGATCTATAATCTTACGTTCATAAGGTTGGTCGTTTTAATAAGTACTTATTCAAAGTCAAGATGTAAGGAGATTCGAGCAATAGCAAGTATACGAAGATAAATAATGATAAAATCGATGACAAATACTGCAGTAGAATAACGAAGAGACTTGCTAAATACTCGAATACAACAAACGAACAAATTAACTTTGTCAATTTCAAGAATTAAAGCAGATAGCTATGAATGTATGAATTATCGATGATGCTGTGATTTTAACTGAACTGAGTGACCGGGCGATATGATTTTTGATTTCTGATAACGACTTAGTAAATAATCAATCAATAGTTGTCGATTAAACTAGATGCTGCATGAACGATGATAATCGAACGATGATTATATTTAAGCAAGATTCCGATCAAGGTGTACTTATTGATTAAATAACAACGACGAGAATGATAAGTGGGTGAAATAAAGCAAACAACAAATAATCGAACGAACGATGAACAATAAAATAAGATGAATTAGTGAATAATCAAACGAGCGATAAATGAACGGATGAATAAAAGTACAGCTTATTGTATTTTGTAGTCGAGGATTTGTGTTCTGTTGAAAGAGATGTTTCTCTCCTCCAAAGCACAGCCAAACAGTAGCAGAACAATGATAGTGTAATGACAATAATGGTGGTGATATAATAAAGATGGCAGCTGAGTATAAGTATAATGACAGCAGTAAGGTCTTAAAGGGAGGTTATTGTTCAGAAGAGAACGTAACCTTACAATAGGGAGAATGGAACCTATTTATAAGAGTAGACTCCAACCCTGATAGAATTCTAATGCTCACACGTTTCTTCATAATCTGATAAGGCCGTTATCCACGCCCGATGGTTCCCGAAAATAAAAGGATTTGATAAGTAGTGCTTATCTGTTGCGACGTCATCATGTGTCTTCGGAGAAATCTCTTCGGCCAACCACATGAACAGGCGCCTTCGACAATTACTTCTATTCGATGACATCTGATTTGTTTCCGATTTTAACGCTAATTTCGCCATGTCAACGAACACGTGTCGCCACGTGTTCGGACGATTTTCGACCAATACAATACTAAAAACAAATCCACATAACGCCAATCATGAAAGGATTGAATAGTGTAATTTGTTTCTTTCATCAAAATTAAATGATGTGACTTGTCAAAGTTAAATCATCCTTAGCTAATAAACTCTTTATCTGTTTGTTCCTTTTTCCATTACTCCAAAAACTTCGCTAAGTAGTAAAATTGTCCATCAATGATCAAAACAGACTCTACATATAAGATATAACTCAATATTTTGGTAAGAACACCATTATTTATTGCAAATGAATAACCAAAACTGAAGAGAATAATTTAATTACTACTAATAGACTTTCTTTTCACTTTATTGCGTAAAAGTTGCTAAACTAATTTTATTTTAACAAAAGTAACTCAACTTTTCTTTGCATATATATTAACAGAAAGTTCTAAACAATTTCTTGGAGCCACTCACTTTTACCTAAAAATTACAAAAAGTGAGTAGCAAATAGTAACTGCAAAACCCTCTTGTGAGCAATAACAATTGGTTTTTGTGATACCTAGCTAGGGTTGAGTAACTTCTTTATTACAGAAAATAATTATCGTGACTTTATGTGGTATTTAAACAAAGTTTTGATTGAGTTTTTTGGTTATAAAAAAGGAAATCTTCATGGCCCTTTCCCATCGTATGTATAGGAAACACATAGAAGATGCTTAACAACTGAACATGTCATGGCTCCCACTAAGAATAGAACAAGACATGACAAATTCATGGTAGCCTACTCAAATAAGAACAAAACTCTTTAGTACTTAGTAGTTAAGTTGACTGTTTAATAGATTTTTTTTTTTTTTGATGGTTAGGGTTTGATCCCCATCTTTTTAAATGTTGCGTTTAAGTAACTTTTTCTTTTTTCTTTTCCCATTAGCCTAACATTTGTTATTTTGACCTAAAGCCTTCACACCTTCCCTTTTTTTTTTTTTTTTTTTTTTTTTTTTTTTTTTGGGGTGAATTGAGTACTTTTAGGTATGGTCTTAAAGTGATAAGTACTTTTTTACGATTTTAAATTTTCGAGCACATTAATTAAGGGCATTTTTATCATTTCATAGACATGAGCATTTGTACAATAGTGTCTCAGTCGAGACTCTTGGTTGGTTAGGTTTCTGATCATTATCATCGATGACGAAGGTGGAGTACAGGTCAGAGGATTGTTTCGTCGGAGTCTAGGGTTTTTCCTTTTATGCGCGCCGACATTTTACTGCCGTTATCAGCGAGAAAATTAAAGTTGTTGTTGGCGGAAGGGGTGGCCGAGTTGGGGACGATTTCATGCTTTGTCGCTGGTGATTAGCTGCCGACTTGGAGCTGCTAGAAGTCCTCTCTGACGATAACGTTGCCTTAACGGCGTCACTCCCACCACATCTAACTCTTTCCACCACCACCATTAGCATCAAACCTTACCGTTACAACTAATTTGACAGTGCAAATTTACGCTCTTCGATCGACGCTTATAGTACAAAAAACAACTACTACGACGATATGACGATACTGAAGGTTATAACTACAACAATTTCAGAGTTAATAATCTATACAAGTTCAAACATAAACAAACATATCGAATCAATTCCTCCTCTGATGGCGGAGGCGGAAGCAACATCGAGCAGATGAGAGGAATTTTTTACAGTTTCTTTTTTGTGACAAATAAGAGTGATGAAATACTTGGAAAAGAATTAATGACGATTTGGATTTATTTATTTGCAAAATGTACATATTATCTGGCTCACACTATGAATAAATAATTACAGATTGGTCTAGTTATGTTTTTCTTTGACTTTTTGTATATGATAAAAGTGATGATGATTTAGTGTCATTTAATTAGGGGTGGGCGTTCGGTCGGTTCATTTTAGTTTTTTGGTTTGGTAATATTAGGAAGCAAAACAACACCGAAATTAATTCGGAGTGGTTCGGTTTTTAAGAATTCGGTTCGGTTTAAACGGGTTCGGTTCGGTTTAGTAATTTGATTTTCACATATAAACTAATATGGCAAAATCAGTGTATTTCAATTGTATGTACGAAGAAGAATAAGTACAACAGAAAACTAAAGTTAGCAGTTGAAAATAAAAATAATTTAGCTTAATATATCTTGCAGTAGTTCAGATTAATGACATGACAATCGAACTTGATAAGTACTAGTGCAAACTAAAATATTAAACACTTAGATCCATTATATTAAGTACTGGTAAGTACTGGTGCAAATTAATATGACATGATAATCGAACTTGACTTTAGGCTTCTTATCTCGTCTTCCTAAGAAACGATGACAGTGAGCTGCTTCAAGAAGAAAGAATTAAGCAGCTACTGCAAGTAAAAATTCAGCAAGCAAGAACGTGAAACAACATCAATACAATTATACAAACACGCACAGGCGCACAACAACTGACTAGATATATAATAAAAGTTGTGAAGTTTATAATTTGGGTATGGTTTTACATTTTAAAAATTTTAATTTTACGGTTGGTTTTGGTTGGGGGGTGGGCACAGACCGCACCAAACCGATATATCTAATATAGCATAACTAATACAAATATAAGTTATATCACATTATATGTACTATTTCATATATGATAGAAGGTTAAATAAATAATACGTGTATTAGCAATATACGAGATAAAAATATCTAAACACAAACTGTCTTTACAATAAATAATTCTTAAAAGATAATATTTGTATTATTTAATTACCGTACCTTCACGCAACATTTGTTGCACAAATAATCTATATAATATAATTTCTATATAACTATAAAAATCGTCAAACCAAAATTGTTGGTAAGTATTATTTGAAGTAAACAAAAGTACAACAAAAGTCTCACAAAAAAGAAACGAACAAATAGAGAATGAAAATGAAAGCAAACAGAACCATGGACGGTGAACGTGACTTTTCCGCAATACGACTAACGTTATGATACTTCCCAGACGAAAAACATCGACGCGTGTGCTCAACTGTGTGACTCACGCACCAGTATACTTTGAGTTTTGACTACGGCGAACTTCCCAAAGTTTGCTCGTTTTTCTGTTAGGAATTAAATTGCGCTAATTTTGAAAGTATTATTTTTAAAGGTGTTTTTCGTGAATTATTTTTGAAGAATAATAATTTTTATTTGGCCAACTTATTTGATAATTACTTTTGTCAATAGTTGAGTATTAATTATTTTTAAGTATTCAATTATGAGTTAGGACATGTAAAGATTCGTTTTACAGTTATATAACTAGATGTAATATTTTAAATATTTATTACTAAAGATTATATTTAATGTCTTACCATTTTTAATAAAATAAAGCATTCACTAAATAAATAATAGAATATTCTAAAATTCACACCGTAAGAATGGATGCACTTTGATGGATTTCAACAATAGTTATGTTCGTGAGTGTTTGTCTATAGAAGAAACAACGAGACAAAGAATAAACTACTATATAGTAATTATTAGGTTAAATAAAAAGAGTTACTTCATATGTGTGTGTGTATATATATATATGTATATATATATATATGCAATGATAGACATTAAAAACATCTTCTACTTTTAAAGAGAATTTACTTTTTTCAGTTCTTTCGCCACAACAAAAATAACTTATGCTACTCAAAATTACTTATTTTTCTCTTAGATGTTTTGGCCAAACACCCTAATTTTTTTAAAAATAAGTACTTTTGGCTCCCCATAAATATCAAACATATAACATTGTGACATTTGTGAATTTTCTTAAGTAATATTTAGGGTGACAAAATTAACAATAAATTATTCGCCCGATCCATCCAAATTTGAATAGGTTACGGACTAAGCAAATTTTAATGGCAAGTCAATTTAGATAGGCATATTATTAAATGTTAATTATTCACTCAACTTTGGGTGACTGAAGCCCTTAGAATTATAAATAGCATGGCAACGGGGCGAGGGCAGATTTCAGCCTATACAGGGTGGGGCAGGTTTAAGGCTCGAGCGGGGCGGGTGCAGGGCAGATCGAAATAATTTTTAAAGGAATCTTACCAGGGCAAGGAGGATTGCGATTTGCGGGTTTGAAGTACCAAACTTTCTGAAGTTTTCTGTAATCTAGAAAACGAAGACTGTGTTGATTTTTAAGGCTGAAAATAGAGAAACTTAGCAGAAGAAAATTATAGATACTTTGCAAAGTATATCAGCAGAAACTTGTACTGCCCTTTATTAATCAGTCAAAGCTTTTTATAAGCAATACACCAACAGTAGAAAACTAAAAGAAAGCCAAGAAAATAGGAACTAAATAACTTATCCCTAAAAGCTGTAACTTATTCCTGAGGACTAGGATTACACAGTTTAGAAAAGAATCCTAGGCAAAACAACTTCTAATTAACCAACAATCCCTCCCTTAAACTGAAAGTTTGCAGACTATCAGTTTAGTGATTACTCATAGTGCAGACACCGAGCAACTTCCTTAACTTCTGAAATGCAGCGAGCTTCAAAGGCTTAGTCATAATATCAGCTAGTTGCTTGTCGCTCTTGCAAAATATTAGATCAATGACTCCATCATTTGTAAGATCCCGTAAGAAGTGAAATCTTACATCTATGTGCTTACTTCGTCCATGTAAAACTGGATTTTTAGATAACTTAATTGCTGATCCGTTATCACAAAAAATAGCAGTAGGACCTTCTTCTTTGAAGTGAAGCTCTTCAAGAATTTTCTGCAACCAGATTGCTTGACAAGCACAAGCTGCAGCAGCTACAAACTCGGCTTCAGTTGTTGACAATGTCACAATTGACTGCTTCTTTGAAGACCATGAAATTGCTGCTGTTCCTATCATAAATACATGGCCAGATGTACTTTTGCGATCATCTAAATCTCCAGCATAGTCACTATCCGTGAATCCAAATAACCTTGATTTTCCACCATTCTTGTAGAACAAGCCACATTTAGCAGTACCCTGCAAGTATCTGAAGACTCTTTTTGCAGCAAGAAGATGCATTTCCTTTGGACTTTCCATGTATCTGCTGATTTTGCTCACAGCATACATAATGTCTGGCCTTGTGGTGGTAGCTAAATACATCAAGCTTCCCACAATTTGCTTGTAAAGTGTGCTGTCAACTTTCTTTCCACCAGGATTTCTAACAAGCTTCAGTCCAGCATCCATCGGAGTGCTAGCAGGATTGCAATTCTTCATTTGAAACCTGTTTAAGACTTCTTGCACATACTTTTCTTGACAAATAAATATGCCATCAGTAGATTGAGTCACTTCTATGCCAAGAAAATATCGCATCAATCCTAGATCACTCATATCAAACTCAAGCATCATTGACTCCTTAAACTTATCAAGCATGGACTTATCATTACCGGTGTAAATTAAATCATCAACATAAAGACAAACCATCATCACCCTCCCATTATTTTCAGCTTTTATAAAAAGTGTATGTTCATAAGGACATTTGCGAAAACCTTCTTTCAAGAAATAAGCTTCAATGCGACCATACCAAGCTCGCGGGGCTTGTTTCAATCCATACAAGGCCCTTTTTAATTTATACACTTTATGTTCATATCCAACCTTAATATAACCAGGAGGTTGATCAACAAATACCTGCTCCTTTAGATCTCCATGTAAGAAAGCCGATTTCACGTCTAACTGAAGGATAGGCCAAGAATTCTGAGCTGCCAATGCAATTACCATTCTGATTGTGTCATGCCTAGCCACTGGAGCAAAAACTTCAGTATAGTCTATACCGAATTTTTGCTTGTAGCCTTTGGCAACCAAGCGTGCTTTGAACTTATCAACTTCCCCTTTCTCGTTCAGCTTAGTTTTGTAGATCCACTTCACTCCAATGGATTTTTGGCCTCTTGGAAGATCAACCAGCTCCCAAGTATTATTTCTTTCAATGGCTGCTATCTCATTATCCATTGCTTTCCTCCATTTTGACTCTTTTACAGCTTCTTCAAAAAATGTAGGATCACTATCTGAAAATAGAGAAAAATGGATTAGTGGATCCTCAATTTGTTCAATCCCAGCTACATCATAATCATTCATCCACGCTGGCCTTTTCTTAGCTCGCTTAGGTCGTTGTTCATCCTCAGTTTGAGAACATTGAGTATCCAATGGCTGCTCCTCATTGTTGTCCAGCTCATTTACCAAAGGTTCTCGCATTTCCTCATTTTCAACATCAAAATCAACTGGAATTTGTTGCTGAATATTGTTGCTGCCCCATTTCCAGAAGTTATCCTCATCAAAGATTACATCACGGCTGATCACAATTTTCTTAGTGATAGGATTATACAACTTGTAGGCTTTAGAATTATCACTAACACCAAGAAAAATACACTTCTCTCCTTTATTATCAAGCTTCTTCCTCTTCTCGTCTGGAATACGGGCATAAGCAATACACCCAAAAAATTTGAAATACTCAACTGACGGCTTATGTCCACTCCAAGCCTCCTCCGGTGTCATATTTCGAACAGCGAAAGTAGGACTTCTATTCAACACGTGGATGCTCCAGTTCACTGCTTCGGGCCAGAAACTTTTTGGAATGCCACTCATTGTTAAAAGGCTTCGCACCATATTTAAGATGGTACGATTTTTCCTCTCACAAACTCCATTTTGTTGAGGCGTGTATGAAGCTGTCAATTGCCTCTTAATTCCATGTAACTCACAAAATTTTGCAAATTCATGTGAGTTGTACTCACCACCACGGTCTGTTCTAAGGACTTTTATTTGACTTCCAACCTCTTTTTCAACAAGTGCTTTATAGCTTTTAAAGGCTACAAAAGCTTCAGATTTTTCTTGCAAGAAATAAACCCACGTTTTCCGACTATAGTCATCAATGAAGGTAATTATGTATCTTTTACCTCCATTTGAAGATGGATTAATTGGGCCACAAAGATCAGAGTGCACCAGCTCCAATGCCTGCTTTGCTCTCCATGAATTTCCTTTAGGGAAGGAATTACGGTGTTGTTTGCTAACAACACAATCTTCACAAACATCTGATGGACTGTCAAATTGTGGAAGACCTGCCACCATCTTCTTTTGTTGAAGAGTTTTCAAGCCAGCAAAATTAAGATGAGCATATCGGAAATGCCAAAGCCAAGCTACCTCTTTCGATTTTGCTAAGAAACATGAAGAAGTAGTGTTGTAAAGATAAAGTGGAAACATCCGATTTGCTGTCATTTTGACTTGAGCAATCAGTCCCAATTTTTCATCTTGGATACGACATACTCCATTCTTAATTGAGATCTCATAACCTTTCTCTTGAAGTTGTCCAAGACTTAATAAATTGGTCTTTAAATCTGGAACAAAGAAAACATTTGAAATGATCTGATTAGAGTTTTCTTTGGTGCAGATTTTCACATTGCCTTTCCCCATTACAGAGACCTTAGAATTATCACCAAACGTCACTGTATTGCGAAAAGATTCATCCAATTCAGAGAATGCTGACTTGTCTCCGCACATGTGATTGCTGCAACCGCTGTCTAAATACCACAAGTGCTGATAACCTTCATCCTTTGCATGACACGCTAACAGAAGCGAAACTTCTTCTTCTTTCTCTGCAAAATTTGATCTTTCCTCCCGTTGCTTATTCAAGTTTGTTCGACACTCTGATTTGTAATGCCCATACTTATGACATCTGTAACACTCAACCTTTGATTTGTCCGCAGACCTCCATTTGTTGTTTGTTGAGTTTTGGCCATCACGATTTCTCCCTTTTTGTTGGTTGGAATTGTTTCCAGCTTTCTTCTGCTGCTGCCTTCGATCTTTATAACCTCTTCCTTGTTCTTCGTTATTTGAAGACGAGGAGTGATTGTTCGTTGATGCTTGTAATGCCTGTTCCTCTTGATCCGCCTGAACCAGTTTCCTCTCATGAACTAATAGTGAACTTTGCAATTCGTCAAGTGATAGTTCATCAATATCATGCGACTCCTCTATGGAACAAACGACAAAGTTAAACTTTGGCGTCAGTGATCTCAAAATCTTCTCTACAATAACCACGTCATCTGATTTATCACCGTGTAACCTCATCTTGTTGACAATGGTCATTACTCTTGAGAAGTAATCTGTGACTGATTCTCCAGACTTCATTCGTAATATTTCAAACTCCGTACGAAGAGCCTGAAGTTGCTGCCTTTTAGTCTTGGCAGAACCCTGATACTTCTTTCTCATTGAATCCCATATGTGCTTGGAGGTATCTTTGCAAAGAATTGTCTCCAAGATTGAACGATCTATAGCTTGAAACAAATAGTTTTTGGCTTTTAGATCTTTCAACTTCAGTCCTTCTACCTCCGTCTTTTGCGCTTCCGTCGCACCAGTTGCTAACTGTGGTATCCCTTCTGAAACTACTTGCCAGTATTCCTTTGATTTCAGAAAGTTTTCCATCAACATACACCAATGGTCATAATGGCCATCAAAACGTGGAATAGAAGGTTGAACAAAGTTCTCGGATGCCATGAGAATTTTTTAAACACTTAACAGATCTGGCGCTGATACCAAATGTTGATTTTTAAGGCTGAAAATAGAGAAACTTAGCAGAAGAAAATTATAGATACTTTGCAAAGTATATCAGCAGAAACTTGTACTGCCCTTTATTAATCAGTCAAAGCTTTTTATAAGCAATACACCAACAGTAGAAAACTAAAAGAAAGCCAAGAAAATAGGAACTAAATAACTTATCCCTAAAAGCTGTAACTTATTCCTGAGGACTAGGATTACACAGTTTAGAAAAGAATCCTAGTCAAAACAACTTCTAATTAACCAACAGACTGGAACTAAAGAAATATATATTACTAGAGTTTCCTCGTCATTGGAGTAGCTTTCTTTCGTTTTAGTTTTTTTTTAAGAATTCAGTTAGTTCTTTAGTTACTTTCTATAAGGATTTTTTTTTTTTTTTGATAAAAATACACTAAAACAAGCTTAGCAATCTGCATCTGTTGAAATTCATCTTTCTTTTTTGTAAAATTTCATAGTTAAAAATATTTTTTCCAAGCAAAGGGTTGTATATGACATAATGGGTTCTACTATATAAAAAAAAAAAAATCCCGGTAAAAGTATCTTTTTGCTCCAAATGAATCGAATTTTTATTTATATTTTAACTAATCTAACTAGAAAAACAGTAACTTGAAAAATTTCAATCTACAAACATATAATTAACAAAGTGGAGAAAAGGAAAAAATATAAAGAACAAACTTATGTGGGGGGTGGGGGGGATGAGGGTTTAAAAACAAAAAATACTATGTGGGACGGGGCGAGGCGAATTAGAATTAGAATTTTGGCGGGTTAAAACATAACCTGCCACGTCCTGCACCGTTGCCATGTCTAATTATAATTTTATTTTTATTGTTGTCTATGTGGACCTGCCTTCTTCATCCCCAGCCAAGCCAACAACTTCACCATTACCCTTCGTCAGCCCAACCAAGAACAATACAAAATGCACCTCGAGTTTTCGTCATCTATTAATAGAAGCACACCAATACAGAACAACAATTTTTTCTAATGAATTCAGTATAGATGATTAACATGACTAAATTTATCATAAGGGAGACCGATGACTTTGTTCGGCAAAAAGAGGATGAATACTCCTATAATTCGAACGTGTAATTAGCTAACGTGTTCGGATGGAAGTATATATATACTATTAATTAATTCTAGACACAAGTGGTCTATGATAAACTATATCTAAACTGATTTGCAACATAAGTTGATAAAAACATGTCATAATACCATGCCTTGTCCAGTTTTCTGGAAGTTAAACCATTTTGCACTTTTGGTATTTAGAAAAGAATTATCATTACTAATAGCTCATTGTCAAACTGCTTATAGCAAGTGTCATTAGTTATAGTAACTCTATTGAGCTAAGTAACTGTCACACTCAATGAAAGTTACATGAGGATTATAATTTGATTGATTTTCGTAGGTGTCAGAAGCAAAAGAATGTTACGGAAAATACTATTTTTTACCGTAATTTTGCCTTATTTTCTGTTAGTTTTTGTGCATCGTAATTTTTAAATAAAATATTGTCGTTACTAGAATTACGTTTATACTAGTTCTAATTTTTGAAATATTGTATTATGTTTGTTAATTAATTTAAAAAATGGCTCAGTTAAATCAAAACTTCTAAGTATTCTTATTATGATCACTTGTCTAGTGATGGGACCAATTTCATATATTTTCTAGCAAGTATATACCTAACTCCTCCTAACCCAAAACCAAGAGTTTGGTAGCATGTTCACATTAATTTGGCGTAAAAATTTACTCAATTAATAAATGTTTAACATGTACTCCATCCGTTTAAAAAATAATGACATAATTTGGATTTTGAGAGTTATTTTTTTTAAAATTTTGATCGTAAATTTAGATAAAGAATATTTAATTTGTTTTTAAAACGATATTTATATATTTGAAAATTACATAAAAAAAATATTATAAGTCACAATAGTTAATAATTCAAATATGTAAAAAATATGAAAATATTGCAGTAAAAAAAATCTCGTTTGATTCTTGCAACCCGAATCATGTCATTCTTTGTGGTACGGAAGGAGTACTATTTTGCATATGCTACTCCTCTCAAAGAAACACTCATTTGACTTTTGAAATCCGAATGATGTCGTCATTTGAGAACTTTATTTCAAATAGTACTTCAAATTCTTATTTGTTTATACGATTTATCTAAAAGTTGAAAAATAAAACTCCAATTACCAAAAACTAATCTCAACTAGCTTTTGAAAGATTTGAAAAAAACCACTAATAAAATTTCAACTTTTTTTCAAGTGAAATGTACAATTTCAAATTTTAAAAATTATTTTTTAACTCAACTTTAAAAATTCGAATTTTTAAGTTTCAATCAAATTTATGTCCAAACATTAGCTTAATATGTGTATTTTTGTTACTTATAATTTTTAACGGCTAAATTTAAAAGTATGATTTGGTGTAAACACTGATAGTGGTACAAATAGGTATAGAATCTATTTGGTGTGCGCGTGGGCTAAATTCCCTCTTTTCCCCCACATAAAAACCTAAACTGAACAACATTAAACACATCTCCCTTTCTGTTCTGCAACCCCATTGTACTAAACGTTCACTACAAAGCCACTCACGTATTAAAAAAACAAAACAAAACAAACGCAAAGCAAAAGATCAAACAGCTCGTAGGCATTTTTAACAACTCCATAAAAATGCCGATCGCCGCCGCCACCACCGCCGTCAACTTCCTCCCGGCGACACCACGTTACGGCGGCACATTCGGCTTTCTACCGTTTCCGTCTTTACGCTCTTCCGTATCTACTGCAGCGCGTGTTACTTCACTCTCGTTGTCCATGAATTCTAAACCTAATTTAACCTCCAGCCGCCGCACGTTTTTAATGCTATCATTTACTGCCGCTGCTGGTGGCGGAGGTGACGATAATTTTAACGGTGGAGATGGCGGTAGTGGAAACGGTGGAGGTGGTGGCGGTGATAACGAGGAGAGTGGCGATCAGAAAAATAATAGGAAGGAAGCTTTAATGGCATTGGCAGAGTCAGGTAAGCTTTTAATAACATATATATACGCCGTCAGTATAAAGAATTAAGAATTGTTTACCGTATCAGATAGGCGTTACATTTAGTGCTACAACAGGTAAATGGTAAATGTGACATGATCGTGTAAATATTCTTATTTTTGACACTGGCGGTGCATATAACTTAAACTCTAATTTCAATAAGGCATGCCACTTGTTATAATAGGTAAAGGTGATGTGATAGTGTAAATTTTTTTAATACGGATCGTGCATACAACTTTAACTCAAATTTCAATAAGGGTGCTACTTGTTCCAATAGGTAAAGATGACTTGATAGTGTAAAAATTACTTAAACTCGTTCATTATTAATTGATTTAAAATTCTGGATCCGTCTCTCCAGGTAGGTCGTTAGAGAGTTTGCCAAAGGATTTGAAAGCAGCAATAGAGGATGGGAGAATACCTGGATCCATAGTATTAAGGTACTTTGCGCTAGAGAAATCTCCATTATTGGCATGGTTGCTTCAATTTGGAGGGTTTAAGGAGCGGCTTTTGGCAGATGATCTCTTCCTTGCTAAAATTGGTATGGAGTGCGGCGTTGGTATCTTCACTAAGGTTGGGGAATGGAACAGTACCTTTTTCTGAATTTGCATTTTAGTGCTTTAATTTATTGTAAATTACTAGTTTTCCACCCTAAAGTTGATTGCTTTTTTCTTGTTTGGCTTGATATTTAGTAGATATTTCCATAATATGCCCATGTGACACATTTGGCATATATCTGGGTGGTTGGAAATCTTAACTACCATGATGTCATGACTTAACATCTATTGTACACACTCCATATAAGTCTTGCTTTCTTGTTTGCTTTTCAAGATCCATAGAAAGTGATTGTTAATTAAAATATTTTATATGTATAATTACGATGTTGTCATTTGGAAATGGTTGTCTTTATTGATTATTTATCAAAAAAATAAAAAGGTTGTCCTTTTGATGCATTCTAGTGGTTTTCTTGATAGAAGGCATACTACTTGGCTGGATGGATAGTTTTAAATTTTAACTGCATTTCCTAGAAACTAAAGATAGGGCACAATATAAAAAAGGATCCATATAGGTGATATCTACAAGTTGGGATTAAGGTTTAGTCTTGTCAATACGTTGATTTTGAACCTATTGTTTTTCTAGGAGTAGTTTGACCTTATCATAGAGAATTTTATATGTGAACGATAATATTATTATTACTATTATTTGTGTATATTTAACTTATTTCCACTTTTATTTCTGTTTGGTATCATGGTGACATGAGTTGAGATGGTCAATGAGGATTCATAAAGCCGACCCCAGCTTGTTTTGGACTGAAGCATAGTTGTTCTTGTACCAGAGACTTTTTCTGGAATATTAAGATTGTTGCAAGAGGGTATTGATGTTGGGGTAAAGATTGAATTTCTTGAATGGTTAGTATTTGGTATTTGGTATTCTCCCTTTTCTAAAGTGGAGTAACAAACCATATTGGGGAGAGATTATCTGCAGAAGAGCTTATGAGTACGTTATGGAATCACCAGTTCACGCGATATTGATGTCAACTCATAATAAATAATAACCTGGGAGATTCATCGAGCTCCAATTATGTGTTTGTTTGTACTCATTTCACTTTTAGGATGCATTATTCAGTCTAAAAAAGCGAAATGTTTTTATGTGAAGACTTTAATTAAACTGTCTTCCGGGTGAGTAAAGGAAACTTCTACTCATTATGAATGCTCAGAGAAGAAAATTTTTTAAATTACATCTTTATCTCGGCTAAGAATTTTTTTGGCTGTTGTTGAAAATATAGAGTAAGCTAACCTTGGACAAGAGCAAGATTATTGAATGTCAGGACTTGGGAGTGTTTTGTGCTTATTAGCATGCAACCTTCAGAAACTTAATTGAACCAATAAAGTCTTTATTTCATTGTTTATCTCGTTCCCTTCCTTTAATCTGGCCTCTTCAAATAAAAGTCAAAACCTTGGTTTCAAGATGCTTATCCTTTCAAGTCCTTAACGTGGTGATGCTTTGAAGTTTTTCTTTAGTTATAGCTGAACTTTGGGTTTTCTAACTTCTGTTTTATGTCCGTGACGCTTGGTAAAATATTATCCTTCTTTTCCTTGATCAGATTAAAAGATTTTTTTTGAGAGTATTGGATTCAACTTCTCCTTTCTCTCTGTTGAAAGCGGGTGCATTTGGGTCTCGAAGCTGGGTAACCATGAACTCAGGCTGTCCAGATCCCTTAACCCGTTGAATTTTTAACGGTGGGAGTTGGGCGTGGATGTTTCTATTATTTAGGGAGTGGGTGTGTGCTGCTTATTTGGCCAAAACTGGATTACCCTGAGTGAGCTTCAACCTCTTTACTAGAGAGAGGAATAACACTTGCGTTTCTGGTTTGCTCGGAAAAGAATGACACATTTCTATAATTAGAAAATTTTTAATTTTAAACTTATCATTTTACCCTTAATAAAATGATTTATAACCACATAAATACCGATGACTTGTTTTAAACCACAAGTTTCAAAAGTTGTGTTTAGCAGAACACATAAATTGGGACAGAGGGAGTGTCTTTGGCAACATTGCCGTACTTGCTAGATATCCGTCTATTGTTGGACATAATGGATCCATAAAAAATTGAGTCAACAATGTTTTGGTTTTAAGTTGTGCTATATATAGAAAAATGATTGCAAACGTTCCCAAATCAACAATTATCAGGGACTCCGTTCCCTAAGATCTTAAAATTCCAGAATGATAAGCTGCTTGTTCTTCATGAATCCTAAAAAAAGGCATTAGCTTTGTGTTGATTTGGTGTTGCAGATAATATTCATGTTCACTATATCTATTTATATATGAAAAGTTATAATTATATCTCCGTGCTTTGAGTTAGTATCTCAGCTTGCTTGCCCAAATTGTTTACTTTTATGTCTTAATTAAAATAGTAATATGCTGAGTAAGATTTGTTTGTTACTTGATCTGCTTTGTTTCAGACTGCTGCTGAGTACGAGCGACGCAGGGAAAACTTTTTCAATGAGTTGGAAGTTGTTGCCGCAGATGTGGTATGTTGCTCCTCTGATTGATGTCATTCTATTGTTGTTTCAATAGTTTCCTATGTCTGTTTTTATTTGATTTTTTTCCTTTTTTGTTTTGTTTTTGTTTTTTATGTTTGTAAATCCTATAGAAAACAAATTATTTTCCATGCTGACTTATTCCCTTCGATCTTTGAGGATAAGTGAGCTTTCACGGAGACAATAACTTTCACGGAGGCATTTTCCTTTTTATCCATTTATGTTGTATTTCCAAGTTAAACATTCTTCTGAAGCTATCTTTCCTTTGAATAGATCAAATTCACAGTTCGAAGCATTTTCGAGATAAATGGACAAGTAATTTGATGATTCTCTCCTAGATGTTGTTTATCCTTGTTTAAACTTAAGTTTTAAATGGCAAAACATTGATGATTCTCTCCATTGTTGATCCTTTTTGTACAAGAAACTGGGATTTTCATGGACAAATCATAGATTATTCTCTCCAAGGTGTTGTTAGTACTTGGTAAAGGAGGACAGGTTTTAAGAATTTTTACATGTTTATCCAGAAATGTGTATCATCTTGTAGATACATGTTCTTCTGAGGGAAATGGTTAGCTTCCTCAATGTGGTTGAGCTGCATGAAATCTATTACCTTTTCTGCAAAGGGGAAAAAGAAAGAGATACTCTTTTGGACCAGATATCGTACTAGGTCACTCGGTTCTATCTTTGATATTTTGTGTTTGTTCTGCTTAGGTGATGGCCATAATAGCAGATTTCATGCTCGTCTATCTTCCTGCTCCTACTGTTTCTCTCCGACCACGTATGGCAGTTGATGCAGGACGAATTGCCAAGTTCTTTTACAACTGCCCAGATAATGCCTTTCAGGTCACTAATGTTTATTATTTCAAATTTTATTTAGGTCATAAGCACTTGGTTGTGCGTTAAGAAAATTTGAAGGATAAAATCTGACTCCCTATTATATGCAGATGGCCCTGCCTGGAACATCATACTCATTGTTGCAAAGAATAGGTGCAATAGCGGTATGTAATTGTTGTCCGTCTTCATGCCTCATTCTTGGGAGTTATAAAACTTCAGTAATGAATTATTGACTAAATATCTGCTTTTGGTTGGATCAAATTTGTAGCGCAATGGGGCTAAACTTTTTGCTGTTGGAACCACTTCTTCCCTGGTAATCTTCAACTTTTAAATTTTCATTCGGGATGTGTTGACTTGTTTGTTTTTGCCTTCATCCTTATATGTTCCAGAAATGAACTCCTTGTTGGTATTGATTGTTTCTCCGTTAAGAAAGATCTCATCATCATTCCTCTTTTTAGAGAAGTTCTTTTTGAGGTCATTTTTTTTTTTGGGAAGTGGTAAGTAATTATATTGCTCCAGCTCCAAGGACATGCTGTATAAAGTTGTGCATACAGAACAAAAGCCAAAATTTATCCCATCTCTCGTCTTGTAGGGATACTAAGAGGTCTAAACTTTAGTTCTACTTGATCTACTAGTCCTGTTTACCCCCAAAAACAAAACAGAAGTGTACATTTCACAGTTGAGCTTTTTTTTTTTGTATGGAATTGACTTTACCTTCAAAACTACTCATGTTCCTTTCTTTCTCTATTGTCCACCATACACATGCAGGGACTGTGTTCCACCATTTTGTCTTCCCTTGAATCCTTCATTTCCAGTTCCAACAATTCAACATTTGTTCTGTAGTCTTTGGCATAATCCAGCCCAGCAATGATTTACAATGTTGAAGAAGAGCATAGTTGGTCACTGATCAGTTATAGGACAGTGTAGAAGTAGGTGGCTAATACTTCCAGGCTTCTCACTATAGGTCAGTGTAGAAGTAGGTGACTAACATTTTCAGACTTCTCACTATAGGTCAGTGTAGAAGTAGGTGGCTAACACTTTCAGGATTCTCAGCACATAGACACCACGGTTATTTTTTTTTTTTTTTAATTTTTTTTTTTTTTAAAAAACATCAGATACACAGAAAAAATCCCTTGTTATGGTGATTGTTGAAACTTTTTAAGTCATAGAGCATTCAAAAGGTTCACATCATCTAAGGCAGCACATACCTCGCCCTCCAAGGCTCCATCACCCTTGGGCCCTTTCGGATGACAAAAGTTTGTGATATATTATGTTTTTTTCCTCTATGTTTAGTTGCTTTATTGTTGCCCAATACCTTGACTTTGGTTGGCCATAGGATAAAATCTGACTCCCTATGGCCCGCTTCAAACAAAAATGAGAAAAAGGGTCCGGTCAATAGAATAGCTCTTTCTTTCCATGGTCTCCTTTAGAAGGAGAGGCCTTCGCATTCCTAGTCCGGTACTACTTGGCATTAAGAGAAGCTGCATAGCTCCGTAATCTGTCAAGGAGGTGGCTTTCGCCTATATATAAGGACAGTTGGAGTTGACGGTCCATTGATTATGAAGATCGGATCTCTGTATATAAACATACATGTACATATATATATAAATATAAATGTACACACACACACACACACATATATATATATATATATATATATATATATATATATATATATATATGTATATATATATATATATACATACACACACTTCAAATAACCGATCTAACTATTCTTTTCTTGCCTTTTGTTGAATGCTGTTTTCTTTAACAATTCTTGCACAATAAACAATATGGGTCCTAGAGAGTACCTAAATGACATTAATTTCTTCTTCACCAGGTTGGCACATTGGTGACCAATGCAGTACTGAATGCTAAGAAGGCTGTTGATAAGTCTGAAGAGGTGGAGACTTTGCCTGTTCTATCAACCAGTGTTGCTTACGGTGTTTATATGGCAGTTTCTAGCAACCTTCGGTGAGTGTAAATGGATGAATATGATCATTTATACATTTGTGTTTCAGCTATTTTGAGATCTTCATTATTTATGATATGCCTCCCATTTTATAAGTTTTCTTGCCCTAAGAAGCAAAATAGAAGCTCTGGCCCAGTAATGCTTATTTTCATTTTTTCTTCCCTATAGTAGTCCAACAGAGATTCATCCAAGCTAGCATCTTTCTGAACTGAATAAGTCACTGGTTGACGTTGTGAAGTATCTAGCAGATTACCCTTTCACTTTCTAAACTCAGAATCTAGCGAAATCATTTTCTTAACCTCTTAAATGCGGTAGAACTTTGATATAGTTTGAATTCTCATAGTTCAAATGAATACAGATTGGTGTTCCAGGGCAAGCAGGGCTCAGGTGTAGCCTTTGGCTTCCACCTGCTAAGCCTGTTATGCCAGGAGGTGCTGTTATGAAAAACTTTTTTTTGGGGGGTTATAAATGGTCTAGATGTCAACTGGTATCTTATGTCATATTTTGACAGGGATCTATTTAGCAAGTTCTGTCTGAAAGCACCAAGTGTTGATGTCAAGACAATATTTACAACCGAACCCAATGAACCCCCTCCCCTCTGCAAATAAATCTAACGAGTCATTTCTTCTTTATCAGATATCAAGTAGTGGCTGGTGTAATTGAGCAACGGATTTTGGAGCCCATGCTACACCAACACAAGTTGTTGTTGAGTGCAATGTGCTTTGCTGTGCGAACAGGCAACACATTCTTGGGTTCACTGCTGTAAGATCACTCACTTCTTTCACAAACATTACAGATCTCATATTCCTTAAGCTCATTGATTGCATAACAAAAAACTCAAAAATTTCTTCTACAGGTGGGTTGATTATGCTCGTTTGATCGGTATCCAAAAGGCTCATGGGGATGTTCCTATCCAAAAGGCTCAGGAAGTCGAGTCATAGGTGCATTAGCTTTGGTTTGACTTTCAGAAAGTTGATGTCCGCTTGTTGGAACATTTGATGACATTACATGGAAGTAGGTCAGCAGGATACATTTTGATTTAGCAGAGGTTATTGACCTAGCATCTTTGTAGGCCTCTCAAGATTTATACGTGTGTTGTAGTTTGAAGACCTGATGTTCTTTTCCGGGTTGAGATATTTTTCGCTTCGTTTTTCCTTGAAGTTTATCTCCTTTATTGGTACTTTGTAGTACCGACTATAGGATTATGAAGAATGAAGATTCTCATTGTCTGTAAATTGAAGCTTTCGGTTGTGCAGGTCCATAATAAGCGTCCATCTTTTTCACGCTTGGTTACATTAGTCATGATATGAATTCATGAAAATGGCAGAGTTTTTGAAGTTCAATCTCATTATGGTTTAGATTAGTATTCTGATTTGTGTTTGTGGAATACTTGAAAATTAATGTGAGTTCTATCTTGTATGTATAACAATTTTATTTGCATTTCTATTCTACACGTGTTTTAGTATCATTTGTCTATGCATAATTCGGTGCCAATGACAGGTGCAAATGTTCCTCACCCAGCACGTAAGAGTATGTCCCAAATAGTTTGGCTTACACATCTTGATACTTTAGCCTGCTAGGTCGGTCAGAGGCTCTTTTTACGTCTTGCCCTAGCACTCAGTCGTATAAATGCCTGTTAAAACACTGGATACATGGTTAATACATTAACATATTCCAATTGAGAAGGTAGGTTAATGAAAAGCAAAGTTCATAAATTCCTCTTATTCCTTTCCATTAATACCATGTTCACCCTCGATCCATATGGTGAAATATAGTTGAATATCAAGAATACAATTACAAGGGTTATCCATATTAATATCCTAGACTAAAAAGTGCCCCAGAAGCTTTGGTGTAATAGTAAGAGTGTAGTGTGTGATGCGCGGGATAGATTGGAATTACGTAATCGAACCTTGAGTTAGGCACATATTATGGATTCGACTTTCGACACAAACAAAAATTTGATATTTAACTAGAAAATGATAAAGAGGTTGGATAAACTTAGAGTGCCACTAACATGCCTAATATTTTCGGTCATAAGTTTATTACTCCTAGTAGAAAGATGATCAGCCAATCGTATTTATTGGTCAAATGGTCAATAGTAAATTTACAATGTAATATTTAGAAATTTCCAACAGGTGAAAATTGATATCATTCAACCTGCACAGCTTATAAGAAGACGGACAAATAAAGTGAACATAAATTCATAACTCTAGAGACTTTGAAATAGAAGCTTCTTCACCTCTACTGTAAAAATTTGGCTAATATTTCATAAGCAATAGAATTAACTGAGGGTCAAAAATCTATATGCAATACGTGTTTACACAAAATCAACCACTGTAAACCTTAATAATCACAAGTTAAAGTAATTATATATACATATTTACTCATAGTTAAGCGATAAAATTTATATTAGGATACATATCTTACCTGTATTAATTAGCTTGACGTAAATACGATGAGTTTTTTCTTAATTTCTAGCTGGCATTGACTAAGTTAGTGGATGATTAGTCTTTTTGAAGCTATTAGTTTTCTGTTAATCATTTCTTGTATTGCACGATGGACAGTCTTGTGAATAGATTTCAAGATTCAATTTGTATAGATTTGAACAAACAACGTTGACCTGCTTAATTTAAAGATGTCACATGAGTCGAGAAATACTATATGTGAAGCAACCATAATATACAAATATTTTAATAAGAGAAGAATATGTTGACGTAATATGTTAATCATATTCCTTTCACATATAAGTTGATCCATAATATAAGGGAAATTATTCATTCATTGATTAGTTTTTTCGAGTTAAAGCAAACTGAATAATATTTATTCCAGCGTCTTACGTTTCAGAGCTGGGATCCTCAAGAGCTGGAGAACAAAATTACTGTACGCGCTTCCCTTTCCACATGATATCGAGAATCATCTCAACTATTTTATGATATAGAGGTTTTAAGATGATTATATTTTCTTCTTTAAATACAGTTAATCTCTTTATAGCGGTGTCGTTTTGTCCCGTTTTGACTGTAGCAAGGTACTGCAATAGAGAATATATAATATAACACGACATGGGAATTTGTTCCAAAAAAAATTTAATTAATAGTGAAGTGTTGTTATAAAGAATGACCTTTATAAAAAGCTCTAACGGAATTCTTTTAACATCAGAAACCATACATAGAGTAGGACGACAATATACAATATTTTAACTTTTTATATGAGGTATCTCTCGATTTTTTTAGATTGTTGGGATTAGAGATACTAAAGTTTGTCTTACATGTTCAGCTTAGGTTGGAAAAAGAACAAAAATGTTAATCTTAGAGTTCGTCGTAAGCCACTGTGACAACTCATGTTAAGACAACTATTAGCTTCCAAAAAGGAACAAGGTTGGGAGAGAGGAGAAGATATTGTTGACACGAAGTATTTATATTAAATCAACCAATTTGATATATGATGACTAACAATATATCATGACAATGTGTCATTTATGACTTAAATTATGGTTGAATAAATATTCATATGCAAAATATATATTTTATATTCATTTACTTTGTACAAACACCAAGTGCAAATAATTTTTTGCTGAGCCAGAAATTGCCGGCTTAAGCTATTTTTTTAAATCTAAAACTCGCACATAAATATATACTAACTGATCATAACATAGCCAAATGAGCCTATGTTCACTTTATTCCCATTCACTTCTTTCTACATAGTCTCTCAAACATGTCTACCTTTGACAAATCTAATGTGATTAGCACTTCCAAAACAGTGCTAATCTGTGGTTTAATCCTTTACTTGGGCTTTATTTTCTTTTATAGTGATTCTAATTGTCCATCAGCTGAACTTTTCTCTTCTTTCAGATTGAAATGGGCGCCATTTAATTCTCAATCAACTGGTGCAAAAACCAGTAGTTCCACAAATATTGACCACTTTCTTTTTGGACTTTTAGGGTCAGAAAATGCATGGCACCATAGAAAATCCTATATTGAATCATGGTGGAGACCAAATATTACAAAAGGATTTATTTTTCTAGATGTTCCTCCTAGTGGCGATCTTATCCCATGGTCCAAAACTTCACCTCCTTATAGAATATCCGATGACGTTCCAAAACTTGTTGAGGAAACAAAACATGTCGATCCTACAGTTTTAAGATTAGTTCATGGGATAATGGAGGTGCTTAGAGAAGAACATGAAGGTGTAAGATGGTTAGTTATGGGTGACGATGACTCGGTATTTTTCGTCGATAATATGGTTGATATTCTTTCACAATATGATCATAACAAGTATTATTATTTTGGAGGACACTCGGAATTTATATTGTCGAATTATTGGTACTCATTTAATCAGGGTTTTGGTGGTGCTGGATTTATTTTGAGTTATCCCTTGGCTAAAGCATTAGCAAAGGATATGATGAATTGCCTAAAGAGATACAATTACTTGAATGCTGCTGATAAAACTACTATGACTTGTATAGCTGATATTGGTGTCAATCTTTCCCCTCTTCAAGGTATTCATCAGGTAAGAATTCCTCAGTACGTATACATCCAATACCTCCCCCACCCCCACCCCAAGACGAACAAAGCTGAAATAAATTATTGAACTGTTAAGAGTGTCTCTCTTAGAAGCACAAAAGCGTAAGTATAATGATGACGTGTGGTCAAGTTCTATCACGGTGAACTCAACGGACTTAGTTATATAGTATCTTGCTAATGAAAGAAAAATGCTAGTACCTGCTCAATGCGGGATTCTGACTTTTTATGAATTTCTCATGCGAGTTCTCTCTCAGTGATGGAACCTTCCTTGTTTTTTCCTTGAGGATAGTTGAACCGAATGACATTTTGTTTCAATTTTTGCCGGTTCTCTTCCTCTGAATCATTTTTTCTTGCCATAATGGTTAAATTCTTATAATAATAAGTGTCCACGAGATAACTTGAATTCTACAAGTAGAAATAGAAAAAGGTGGACGACCACCTAAGGAATGAGATTATCGCGAGTGCACAGAATAAAAATTTAAGCTTCTAGCTAGCGCAGGTAAAGGGCATTAGACATGAAATGATCGATAAACAATTTAAGGTGGTTAATTAATTAAATCTCCTTTTTTTCTTTACTAATACTTGTATTATTTATTAACTTTGCAGATTGATCTACGTGGTGATTTATCAGGATTTCTATCATCTCATCCAAAGTCTTTATTGATGTCCCTTCACCATATTGACACGGTCGATCCAATTTTTCCCTCAATGGATCGCGCTCAATCAATTTTCCACCTCCAAAATGCTGCAAATTATGATCAATCAAGAATGTTGCAACAAACCATTTGTCACAAAAGATCAAACAACTGGACATTTTCAGTTTCTTGGGGATACTCAGCTCATATTTATGAGAAAATTATGCCTAGAAGTTGGATACAAAATCCTATTGAAACATTCAAAACATGGCAACCAAGTCCGAATCCCCCACATTATATGTTTGATGTAAGAAGTCCTTCTTGGGATCCTTGTGAAGCACCTCATGTTTTTTTCTTCAAATCCATTGAGAAAACACCAAGAAATGAAATTCTTACTACATATACTAGAGGATGGCCTCGTGGTACCGGAGCTTGTTTGTATACTGGAAACTATTCAGCAGAGTATGTTTCTGAAATTCAGGTTTATTCACCTGCAATAAAACGTATTGAGGTATTGTTTTCCACTTCCATAATCTCCCTCTAATTTTTCTCATAAATTTCTATATCAGTTCAACTTCTATACACGACTGTAATTTTATATTATTTGGTCAGCTAAATGATAAGTACCTGTAATAGTTCATAATAGATGAGATCGGTAATTTGTAGCTACAAGTTAAATTACATTCACAAACTAAAACTTTTATACACTCTCAATATATAACATTAATTTTACCACAAAAATAAATTTCGTGGTCTAATAGTTCAAACAAATTAATGTGAACCGCGTAAATTGAAGATTTGACCATTTTAACTTGCAAAATTTTAAAATAAATAAAGAGATATAAACTTCTAAGTTTCATTTTTTTTTAAAAACTATTGTAATATAAACCAAGAAATAGAAAGCAATGATATGCACAGTCATTTGTACACAACTAAAACAACGTGAATGACACGTATGTATATATATAGAAATAATATAACGTTAAAGTTCTTACTTTATCTTTAATGATATGATTTATGGTCACAAAAATACTATGATATGTTTAAGACTATAAATTTAAAAGTTTTAGTTTTTCTTAAGTTTCTTGCCCAATCAAGCACTTTCACACCAATTGAAATGAAGAGAAGTGCTAATAAACAATTATTTCAACCGTGAGTATAATCTTGAAGGTGAATTACTAATCATAATGCTTTATACTATTTGTGAAGAAAGTTGTCATGGAATATTCCATCAACATTCCATAATTTGCTTTAACTTTGGACAAAATTTATCGTGGTTTTCATCGATGAATTTGGAGGTTTTTCACAAACAAGATTTAAAACTTAACTTTTCCATCAATGACAGACATATTCTGCTATATATCCAAAACTTTCTTGAATATACTATGTTAAACATAAATTGTTTAAGAGAAAAAACAAAAGATTATAGTATTAGCTCATATGTTTGAAAAATGAGGGCATGCCAAGAAAAAAAAGTTTATCAGCCCAAAGAAAGTGACCATGTGAATTTGAATCAAAACCAACAAAAAGACAGCCAATTCCTTTGTGTTTAATCACATCACAAATTCCATGATGGTCCCCTCCCCTCTTGATAATGAGTTTAATTTGGTTCAGCAAGATAATTCTTTGGTTATGTTAAAACAATGTAGTTTGATAAGATAATTTTATTAAATTCACTGTAGTTAAAGATATTTGGAATTGCATTAACATCGCTTAATGGGGCATTAAAAACCTAATTAAACTAAGAATTTAATATAATAAAAACAAACTAAAAGAATAACTTTAATAGCCTTGAGTTCATCAGAATGCAATTTTTGATAAATTTATTCACTTCTAGAAAATTCTGAAACTTCTATGTGTTTTAATTATTTTCTGTGTTCTTTATTTGTTGTCAGGTTGACAGATGTGAGTGTTGTGACATCATTCATGAGACCGGATCCTATAAGGCTGAAGTCAAGTATAGAGAGTGTAGGATAGATGAGATAATAGCTTGACCAATCCATAACGACGTTGTTTATGTTGTTGTATAAGCAATCATCTTGATTTTATTTTTCTCATTTTTACCTATTTACGAATGACAATTGTTTTTTTGGTAGAAAACGATAGATATATATATATATATATATATTAGCTAATAGGTACGCATCGCGCACTTTGGAGTACAGAGCTGATAGCAGCTGAAGTAGTAGCAGTAGCTTGAGAGCTACTATTTTGAACAGAGATATTACCATAGGAGGCTAAAATATTACAAGCATTACTAGTAATATATCTAGAGTAGATAGTAGTATCTTTATCAGAAAGGATTGCATTCAAAACAAACTCCGGTGGTACGAATGACAATTGTAATATATCTTGAATGGCTTAAGTTTTTCTTAGGCCAGGCGAGGCTAAGGCGTGAGCCCCACAAATCTTTAAATATTATGAATTTTTAAAATAGTGTCAAATATATATATAGTATAAAAATACATTAAAATCATAAATTTACAAATAAAATAAAGTATAAAAATATTTAAAATATATTATAGCATAACTATGAATAACACCAATGTACATAAGATATCATGATACATAAATTAAACACAATATCAGAACAACCTAAAAGTCAAAAGTAAAATTATATTGCTATAGATAAAAAAAATTGTCATGTAGATCTCCTAAATGAATAAAGAATAATTTTTATGTTATAATTTGAAATTTTCTCGTCAATAAAAATAATTTTCACAATTGAAATTTCCCTTTGACAAAGAACAAAAGTTTAGATAAATAAATAAATGATCATATACTTTACGAGAATTACTCACAGTTTCATGATAAAACTCTAGCATCACTTGTTTTTAACAAATTGAAAACTTGACTAAAAGCGCAACATCTTGTATAATACATAACAATAACAACAACAATAATAATAACAACATATAAATATAGTTGTATATAGATAGTTACTCGCTATTACTTAACTATAAATTGATAAATTTTATACCTCATAATTTTTTTTTAATTAAAATTGAGGTTAAAAAGAGAAAAAATGGAAGATTAAATAATGAAGACTTAGAAATAGGTAATACATGAATAGAATTTAGATAAAAGGTTTCTATCATAATCCAATATCATCTCGTTCTTAGTGGCAATGTGCAATGTAATCGATACTATAATTATGAGTTTCAATATTTTTGACTTCTAAATGTGATTAGTGAAGAGTACTTGTGAAGAATCAATGATTAATAAGCGATTTTGGTGGATTGCAAGTCTAATTAAACATAATTGCAAGAAGAACTATAGGGCGAGCCCCGTGCGTAAGGCGTTCGCTGCGTCTAATGCATAAGCCCATGCGCTTGAGGCGTAAGTCTCACGAGGCAAGAGTCCTTTAAAGCCCAAGGTCGTTTACGAGTGCCTCGCCCCGGACGAGTCCCAATTCTGCCTTTTAAAACAAAGGCTCAAACAAATATCTCACATCTATCTCCAACAGAACTTCACTACTAGAAAATGCTTGTTCCCTCACTAAATGCGCCATAGAGAGAGAAATTCCTCGCTATACAATCCTCGCAATTTGGCGCCTTGTTGAGCACACTAGCGAGGGAATCCCCTCGCAACTACCGAGGAATTTTCCTCGCTGGTCCCCCATCGCAATAAAGTGTGAAAAGGCTATAAAGTGTCAGATTTTTTGGCGAGGGTAGTTATTCCACAAATATTTTTTTGTTTTGTTTTTAGCGTGTGATTTCCCTCGCTAGGTATTGTACATTTTGAGTCTTAACAGCGATTGCCTCCATGCCATTGTTGAATACAAATAAATATGCACAGTCAAAGAGCGCTAATGTTGAATAAACCCTTGATGCAATACATGTTTTCCCTTCAGCGGCAAAATTTTCTACTATCGAGTTATCAATCTGCAAATACAGCGAATTATGCTCACACACAGAATATATAACCAAGTATATTAATAAAGATTATATGAAAGAATTAAATAAATTTAAGAAAAAGCAAGAAAAGAAAGCCCACCAAACTTCTAAGAGACAACTTGGTGATACCAAGAAAAATAAACAAACCAATCAATTGAAGTTGAATTGCAATTTTGTCAATCACTAGAGACATGTTTATATTTTTAACATATTTGTTACCAAAGAAGAAACATGTTAATATTGTTAAAATGAAACAAAATGTTGTGGGTTGGAGGCGTAAAAATGATAGAACAAACCTTGAGGTATCAGAGCACATAAGAACCTTGTATTTCTCTTGAGCTTTGAAAATTTGGAAGAATATAAAATTATGAAGAAAACACATGTGTATTCTTCCAAATTTTTAGTAGCCAAAGTGAGGAAATGGCTCTGCCTTGTCCAGACTTGCAAAAGTGCAAGTCACTTCAACATCTGCCTGCAATTTTGTTAGAGCTCAAGTTGAGACTTATTTTTTTTTCCATCATACAGACGTAATATGTCTTTCCACGCCTCAACTAAGTATAAAAATAATATATAAATTAAAGTCCAAACCTGTGCAACTGTGATTCTTTTGACTTCAACCTTATGTCCCTTGTTTAACTTATAATTATGTAGTCGAACATTTTGCTTTCTTAGAGTTCTAATTCTTCAACAGGCCATTGAACCAAGTAATTTCCACTAGGATCAGGCCATATTTTGCGAGTAATATCATGGACTCCAGAAGGGAAAATATTCATCAAGATAATATTTTTATACAACGATTTATTCAAAAATTAGATTAATTCGAAAAACAAAAAAAAATCAATGGTGAGACAACCACTATTTGTAGATTTAAACTAGAAACAAAAAGCTAATAAAAGTCAAAGGCAGAACAAGGAATGAAGCGCTAAAGGACTTACCTTTAACGAAGTGGAGGGTCGCCGGCGAGTGATTTCATAGATTGGGGTACGAGAGTGTAGAAAATCGAGGGTGGGTTTATTTTGAAGAAGGTGGGAGGGAGTACTTGTTCTGAAGTGAGGCGTTGGTTTAGTTAATTTAATCTCAAACCAACGAGGGAAGTTCCTCGCTAAGAAAGTAATTTTTTCCTTTTAAAAACAACGAGAGAATTTTTGTGTTCAGCGAGGGCTGTCCCTCGCTAGGTCTTCAGTGAGGGTTGTCCCTCGCTAATCCTTCCCTAGGTAAATGATCTATTTCTAGTAGTAATTTTTTCATTTCTATTTTGGCTTGATTTGGCTTTGTTTTTATTTTTTGTTTGACTTGCCATTTTTTCTTGCTTGGTTAGCTTGACGTTGCTTTGCTTGAATTGACTTGTTTCTGGGATAACTTGTATTGCTTTTGGATTAGTTTTTCTTGTTTCTGGTTTGATTTGACTTAGTTAGACTTGGCTTGAATTGACTTGTTTCTAGCTTCGACCGGCATTTTTATTTTTGACTTGGCTTATTCTAGCCTAGCTTGACTTGTTTATGACTTGTTTCTAGCTTTGAATGACTTGGCTTATTCTGGTGTTGATTGGATGGGGTTAGCTTAAATTACCTTGGCTCATCTCTAGCTTGGCCTGACTTAACTTAATTTTGGATTTGGTTTTACTTGACTTGGTTTGAAACAACTTGTTTATGGTTGCCTTGCTTTGAGTAGGCTTGGCTTGGCTTATTTTTAGCTTCACTTGGCTTGTTTCTAGCTTGACTTAACTTATTTATGGTTTGCCTTGGTATGACTTGTTTCCAACTTGGTTTGGCTTGTCATCATGTTAGGTTTTGAGTAGCTTGGCTTGCTTGACTTGACTCTAATTGGGTTGGCTTGACATGCCTTAGTTTGACTTATTTCTTGCTTGGCTTGTTTGACTTATTTCAGACCTGGCTTATTTCTTGCTTGGATTGTCTTGACTTGGCTTGTTTCTTAATGTTTCTTACTTGGCTTGTCTTGGTTTGGTTTAACCTGACGTGGCATGATTTGATTTGTTTCTAGCTGGGGTTGGCTTGGTTTAGCTTAGCCTTGTTTTTCTTGGTTTAGCTTATTTCTTGATTAGGTTGGCTTTACTTATTTATGGGTTGACTTGTTTTTGACTTGGCTTGACTTATTTCTTGCTTGACTTGACTTGCTTTTTGTATGTTCTTGATTTGGCTTGCTTGGCTTGGCTTGGCTTGAGTGGCCTGGCTTGGTGTTACTGTAATTTGGCATGGCTTGGCTGAGATTATTATATTTCTGGTTTGTATTGACTTGATTTGAGTTTGATTGGCTTGGATTGGCATGTTTCTGATTTGGATTGGCTTGACTTGATTTTACTTGGCTTGGTTATTTCTAGCTCAGCTAGCTTTGTCTGGCTGGCCTTTCAATTGAGTTCTCTTGGCTTGTTTATAACTTGACTTGGCTTGACTTGGTTTTTGACTTTATTGACTTGGAATAGGTTGTTTCTTACTTGACTTACTTTGTTTGATTTATTTATTGCTTGGCGTTTCTTATTTCTAGCTTAGTGTGGCTTGTTTTAGGCTTGGATTTGCTTAGATTGATTTGGCGCATCTTGACTTGATTTGACTCTAGTTTGGCTTGTTTTGTTTCTAACATGTCTCTGGCCTGAAATTTGGTTTGGATTATTTTTCGCTATACTTGGCTTTTCGCAGACTTGGCTTGTCTTGTTTCTGATGTAGGTTTCCTTGTTTCAAGTATGCCTTGGCTTATTTTTGTTTATTTGGCTTGGTGTATTTGGCATGGTTCAATAAAGATTGGGTTGGTCTAGGCTGGGTTGACTTAGTTTGGGCTAACTTGTTTCTGGTTTGGTTGGCTTAGCTTGGCTTGATATGTTTTTAGATTGGCTTGACTTGACTTGTATTGGCTTGATTTGATTTGATTTTTCTTGACTTGTCTTGGCATGAATTGACTTTCGGATCGACATATTTTAAATTACACTCCGATAAAATTGAATGTTATCTTTTAATTTTGCACAAGACTAAAACTGTTGAAATGTACAGTTTCGACATCTGGAGGAACAAGTGTGTCATGTTCTAAGGACGTGTTTGGTATGGAGGAATTTTTTTCTTAGAAATATATTTTTTTATCATGCTTAGTTGGATTAAATGATTTGAAGATATTTTTCTCCTTAAGAGCAGTAGAACACATTTTCTCTAATTTATGAAAACTAACTTTCCTACCAAGTGGAATGAATTCATTTTTCAATACTCTCATGTGCTACCTCTACTCCCAACCCACCCCTAATGCACTCACCAACCCCACTTCTAGCAGCCCTTTGTGCACCGCCCACGACACCCTTGGGCATATTGAGCCAGATTTTGATACTTGGGGGTTCAAGGTTCTAGTTCTTTTAAGTTACGGGATCCTAAATTATATTCATAATTTGTACATATTTTAAATAATTTTTTAAGATAAATATAATGTTTGGACAACAACTACGAGGTTCGATCGGACACCATCCAAAATATGCTAGTTCCATCCCGGCCAAACCCCACCCAACCCCCACCCAAGCATCCGATGTGCGCCCGCGAACCCCACCTCTGGTTGCTCATGTGGACCTTATTAGTTTAATATGTGTGGGGTGGGTTCATAGGAAGGCTTGGTGGGGTTTTAGGGATAGGGAACTGATATGGTGGAGCAAAGTGTGAGTAAGTTTGAGTAGGGGTGTCCCTGGGGGTACGGTTCATGTTTGGGCTTATCGGTAACGGTATATCAGTTAACGGTATGGAATTATGTAAAACCAATACCGTACCAATAAGCTATGGGTTATCGGTTCTTAACGGTTCGGTAGTTAACGGTTCGGTAACCGGTACACCGAAATAATACGTGAATTCTTGGTGGATGGTTGTCAATAGGTAATATTTTTTAATTAATATGAATAACCACTAAAGTAATAGATAAACCATCCACACAAACTACATAAACAAGTGCAATCAACAAGTCTTAACAATATGTTAATATAACACAAAATAATGAAATAGAAAAAGAAAAGATAAGAAAGTCTGATCAATGATCCGAGAAAGCAAAATTAATTATAAAATAGGTCGTACTTAAAGTGTATGAGTATTGACATATAACCACAAAAAATAATAATAATAATTGAAGTTTAACTTATAAGTTAATGTTGTAAATTAAGAGTTTAAATGACTTAATATACTAATAATAAATAAAATAAAATATATAAAAATTATAAAAAAAACCTTATCGGTTATCGGTACGGTAATGGTAAAGAGATATAGAAACTGTTACCGTACCGATATCTTATCGGTATTGGAAATTAATACCATTACCGAACTAATAACCGTTATACCGATACCGTTATGCTTATCGGTAGCGGTAACAGTTCAGCTATCGATACCAGTTCGGTTTTGCACACCCCTAGTTTAGAGGTATTACAAATTATTTTTAATCAGATGGTAAGGAAATTATTTTTCTCTCTAGCTATCAAATACCAGAAAATAAGGGGTAGACCACTTCTAGTCCCATGTTATTGCTTTATTCCAATTTTGATCCCTATTTTATTGCATTAAGTATATTTAACCCTTAATTAATATATTTGTGTGGTTTTTGTACCTAAATTTCATCCTTGGAATCACTAAAGTAATAATTGTTGAAGTTGATCGATAAATCACGATGAAAATAACTATGAGACATTAAACTCAATTAAGAAAACAGCAGAAAGCTAGTTATCTGAAATGCATATGCACTTCTGGGTGTGTGCTTGTGTCCTTGCATTGTGCGTACAAGCTAATTGTTGTTCATATATTAAGAAGGTTGCGATTTTTACAGAGAAAAGAGGAAGAAATCGACTAAACCAATATTGGAATAACACATAGTAATAGAGGAGGATGAAGAAAGCATGACCAAAGAAAAGAAAATAAAAGCATTGGATTTAAAAATAAACATTTAACATTAATCAGTAGGATGTATTGCCTATGAACAATTCCTCTTTCGTTCACATCTTCTTGAGAACTTTATCAAATTTGCCACTCACCATCTTTTAACTTCGGGGATAAACAAAAGGCACATTTAAGCAAATTGAAGGTTTAATGTACTATGTTGAATAACACGGATGAAAAATGGAATAGTGCTAAAACATGGGGACCAAAATTGCTGTTTGCCCCCATTAAATATGTGAAAAAATTACATATTTTCCTGTTAAAAACATTTTTAGTCCCAAACAAACTTTTTTTTTTTTTTTTGAATGAGTTTGTCTCTCTATTCAATTGTGATGAGCTGTACGTTATTTATTCGTTTTTCTTAATGAAACCATCAAATTGTGAACATACAATTTGCTACTTCACATGTTTCAATATATTGACTAGTATGAGTTTCCTGCCACCTTTTTCCTATTTCACTTCATTAATAAGTCAATAAAATAATAATTAACCTGAATCCCTTCTATTGTGAGGAAAGGTGCTTTAGACTTGTGAATGAAGATTTTAGTACTTTTTTTGAAAAGGATTATGTATTTCAAAATGCCAATTGGGCACTTTCTGGCGGCACAAGTGGTGATATTTCTTAGTATGCAAACATGCTTAAATTAACCTATGCATGTTCATGTTCTTAATATTTTAAGCGTAGCTACTAAGTTTTCTGATACAACTATCGAGTATTTGATAATTTGTACCCAATACTCCAATTAATTTGAATTGACATTGTGTAAGGCTCATTATTATATTAAAAGGGTAAACATACCCTATAAAAAATTTCAGGTAATTTACAAAACTATGACACCTTAGGCAATGGTTTGCCTTATTGACCTTGCTTAAAGTGGTTTTACAAGAATGACCTCACTAATTTTAAGCAAGTGCTCCCTCGGGGGCAACACTTCAAGTTATAACTTGATAAGTGCACCACGGGGGCAACACTTCAAGTATAAAGTGCACCTACGGGGGTAACACTTCAAGTATAGAATAACAAGTGCTGCAAGTGTTGCCCCGTGGCAGCACTTGACCTTTTATCACTGTCAACATTATCTCCAGATAACTTGAAATGCTGTCTTGCAGACAACATTTGCAATTTACTCTTGAAGTGTTTCTCCCGAGGGAACACTTAAAATTTTTTAACGTGAAGTGTTGCCTACGAAGGTCATTTTACTAAACCATTCTTTAGTGGGGACAAAAAACCATAACAAGATTAAAGGGGTACATATAGTGAAATTTTTTGAAAAATTTCTCTATTCGAAATCTCCAATTAAGTGTGGGAGGAATCGTATCCATCATGGCCACCATATGATCTCTTGATGGTTAGCTAGCTAAGCTATTAACAATAAGGGGTCAACTTGGGGAGGGAATCGTTCAATTTGTTAATAATATTAGTAGAAGAATATAATTTATGTATGACCACTGAATATTAAATAATAAAGTTACGGAATTAAATTTTGTCGTCTAAAAGTATGTAATAAATGGTTTTTATCGACTATAACATTCAGAAAAAATATTTATTCTCACGTTAAAGTAACTGACTATGTATAAGTTGCTCAAAATATATAACTGACGGATCGTGATTCATAACGATGAAATCTTGAAAAGAAGTCTCTCTGCACCTCTAATTGGTTATAGGTGAAGACTTCAGTAGCAGTAGGGATTAACCAACTTGCTTTGAGTAAATAAACACGTCAATGAAGAACATATTAATTTATGGATCGGATGCTCATTTTAAGTTAAATTTATTAAAGATAGTATTTTATATTGCACGAAGATGACAGCTCTATGAACGGGAGCTGGAAAATTACTTAAAGAGTCAATTTCCAAAAAGATAGTGTTGACTTGTTTAATTTAAAGATCTGATCACATGAGGCCGTGAAATTCTGTTAAGCAACTTTAAATTGGATAAATGAAGACGATAAACTAATTAGTTTAACTTTTACACTAATACATATATTATTCTACATGAAAAGTCATTAGCAGAACGGAAAGAGGGAAGATAATGCTACGCTACTGATGGAGTTTGAACCCTCCACAGGGAGCTCACTAAGCATGCAGGTCCTCAACCACAATACAAAAGGACTTTCTTGACTGCGCATAAATTGTTTGCAGTATTATGCACCACTGCTATTGTGATACTACAACAATAGATACTACTCCAACGCCTCAATTCAAAGCAATTAAGTTGAATTTATGAATCCTCACTGTAGCTTCATTTATGCTCATCTCAGAATAATTCTATAGGAATAATCTAAACTAATTTCTGAAATATAAATATATATGATATAAAAACACTAGTGTCAGATAAACATGATATTTTTTTCAATAATATATTTTAATAATCAGTAACTAGAGTACTTAGCATGATATATACAATATCTGACCATTAATACTTTGGCTTTTTCAAAGTCAAAACACTTTGTTTAAAACCATATGCATATGTCGTAGAAGGGAGCAACTCATATATACCATGTGACCAAATGGGCATATGGGTTCACTTAATTCTATTCTATAGTTCTCCCTACCCATTCTCTCAAAACATGTCTAAAATTGACAAATCAATTGTCCTTAGCATTTGTAAAACAGTGCTAATTTGTGGTCTAGTCCTGTACGTGGGCACATTTATTTTTTTCGATGACTCTGAATGTCCATCTTCTGATCTTTTCTCTTCCTTAAAATTAACAAATTCACCTACAAATTCTCAAGAAAGTACATCAAATAGTGCACAAACCAACAATGCCACTAATATTAGTCACCTTCTATTTGGACTTTTAGGTTCTGAAAAAGCATGGCATCATAGAAAGTCCTACGTTGAATCATGGTGGAGACCGAATGTTACAAGAGGATATTTATTTCTTGATGTTCCTCCTACAGGTGATCTTATTCCATGGTCCAAAAATTCACCACCTTACAGAGTATCCGACGATGTTCCAAAGCTTGTTAATGAAACAAAACATGTTGCTCCAACAGTTTTAAGATTAGTTCATGGGATAATGGAGACATTTCGAGAAGAACATGAAGGTGTAAGATGGGTAATTATGGGAGATGAAGACTCGATATTTTTCGTGGATAATATGGTTGATATTCTTGCACACTTTGATCATAACAAGTATTATTATGTTGGTGGACACTCGGAATTTATATTGTCGAATTATTGGTACTCATTTAATCAAGGTTTTGGTGGTGCTGGATTAATTTTGAGTTACCCTTTGGCTAAAGCATTGGCGAATGATATAATGTCTTGCTTAAAGAGATACGCTCACTTGAGAAGTGCTGATAGAACTACAATGCTTTGCATTGCAGATATAGGAGTTAATCTTTCTCCTCTTCAGGGTATTCATCAGGTAATCTCTTGTTCCTTTCAAGCAAAAGAAATTATTGTTTTATCTGCTAGAGAATACGTTAGTCTCATGCATATCGTTTATGAATGGTTTTCCAGTGATTAATATAATTCGTCGGTCGCTTCATCCATTGTCTTTTAAGTTTTGCCGTTCGGGTTAAATGCTTAGACACACTATCAACCAACTTCATTGAGTATTCGTTTTCTTATATAACACTTGGATATTAACTTGCAGATTGATCTACGTGGTGACATATTTGGATATCTATCATCCCATCCAAAGTCATTATTGATGTCCCTTCACCATTTTGACATGGTAGACCCAATTTTTCCTTCTATGGATCGTGAACAATCTGCATTTCACCTCCAAAATGCTGCAAATTATGATCAATCAAGAATGTTACAACAAACCATTTGTCACAAAATATCCAATAACTGGACATTTTCAATATCTTGGGGCTACTCAGCTCATATTTATGAGAAAATTATGCCGAGAAGTTGGATACAAAATCCTATTGAAACATTCAAAACATGGCAACCAAGTCCTAATCCACCACATTATATGTTTGATGTTAGAAGTCCTTCTTGGGATCCTTGTGAAGCTCCTCATGTATTTTTCTTCAAGTCCATCACGAAAACTTCAAGAAATGAAATTCTTACTACATATACTAGAGGATGGCCTCGAGGGATAGGCAATTGTTTGTATACTGGAAACTACTCTGCAGAGTATGTTTCTGAAATTCATGTTTACTCACCAGCAACAAAACGTATTGAGGTAATGTTTTCTACCATTTGGAATTCATTAACATCTTTTAATTAGGTACTAGAAACTAATTGTTAATAATGAATTTCATGTGATAAAGACAAAACGTTGATTCTAAAGGTGAAGAGTTTATCATATGTTAGTAGTACATTTAAGCCGCCTAAACTACTGGTTGATCGATCGCGCAAACTTTTGCTTGATAATTTTGGATACAAAGCAAAATTATGTTATTGGAAATTTGGGAAATTTTCACAGCTCGAAATCTCTAAAAACTTCTCCTGATAATACTTTTTCATGTAAATATCTTCTTCTTCTTCTTCTTCTTCTTCTTCTTCTTCTTCTTCTTCTTCTTCTTCTTCTTCCTTTATTTTTTTTATATATTTTTTTAAATTCTTTTTTTTGGTCTCCGTTGCAAATTTTATTGAAGCAACTAGTCATGATTATGGCCTTAACAAAAATTAAAATTCGACATTTCACAGTCAAAGATGGACAAATAGTTCTAAACATAAGGAGTACAAAACAAGAAAACCACAAGAAAATATTTTCCCCATCCCAACCACCAAGTTAAAAGGAAAATGGAGTAAAACGTAAAACATCTCGTTAGTACATAAAGTTAGAATTATCTCCTCTCTGAATATGTTCTTTTTTGTTCTTTGTTCAGATTGATCGATGTGAATGTTGTGACATCATTCACGAGGATGGATCCAGTAAGGCTGAAGTCAAGTATAGAGAATGTAAGATAGATGAGATAATAGCTTGATCAATATTCCGCGACGTCGTTGTATGGGCAATTATGTTGATTTTGATTTCTCCATTTTACCAATTTTTCCAAGAGATAATTACTATATAACCGGACCTCTCTATAATGACCCCATTCATTCGGCTACTATAGTGATGTGTTATGATATAGAAGTATATATAATACAATATAACATGAATAGCCAACTTTGAAAAAAAACTTGATTATTATTATGAATAATGATTGTTAATATAGAAAGATTTGATTGTATATCTTGAATGGCTTATACTTGTATATATCTTGAATTAATCTATCTACACTGAAATGTCTTCAATAAATTGAACCGTCACCTTTGCCACTTGGGATCTTCATCTTTTTCTTAAAAATCAAATTAGACACGGAGCTTGAATAAAAATATGCAACAAATGACAGTATAGAACTTCTAGTGAAGATGTATGAAAGTTAGAAGGGAAAAAAGGGTTTGATGTAAAGCGCGTAACAATCGCATAAGCATTCTATTCACGTAGTGTAGCCATAACTCATAAGGCTGAAGAATGTACTTATTACACGATAAAATGAGACCGACACCACGCCATGTGTGACTAAGAGATGAAAGTTGCATTTAGCCATACGGTCTAGCATGCCCCACTATTTATGAGTAAGAGATGAAAGATATCATTCCAAGTAATTCATGTGGGCAATCGAGATCAATATCTAAGAAATACATAGGTAAATTTACTTTTATATTTAGAAAATAAAGAGTGACAATGGCTAGGACTCCCTCTAAAAATTATGTGTAACGTCTTGAACATTAGTTTTCAGAAATTAAGCTCAATCAAGAGTTCTAGAATAGTCCTGATAAATATGACACGTGTGTAAATTTCGTGGTATTCCGACATTATTTGGTTAGCTTCTAACAAAAAATCACTTTATAAATAATTTTAAGAGCTAGTGTCATTTTGACCCCTCTCGAGCATTAGTAATCTGATTGTTGTTTTAAACATTTATATAGATCACCTTGTTATTTGAGACATATATAAATTGGCTTCGTCAAATTGTGAGGTTGTTTGAGGAGTTTTTGACCACCGAAGGTATATCTAAAAATTGTCCCTTCTTTTCTGCTGCTGGTGCACCAATAGACTGCCGCGACACTCTATGCGAAGCATGACACCTTGCTAATACATCAAAATGTATAAAAGGTCAAAATTAGTTATTTCCACCCATTTCTTGAGACGTGGAGCACAAGCAAAAACATCATCTTGAGTATGAGATTTTTTGAGGTAAGATTTATAACACCTATTAGTGATTATTAACACTAAGCTATGTTTAGATTCATGAATCTAATAAAATCTTGAGAAATTAGGGATCGAAGCACAAACTTGTATTTTATATATTGATGTATCTATTGAACTCCAAATTGAAAACTCTTGCCTAATTGGGATCCATAATGAATGAGTAAGTTGATTTTATTAGCGAATTTGAAATCTAACACGAAGATTAAGGATTGATTTTTGGCATAAATCCTAAGTTAGCATAAATTGAGCATTGACTAACCAATTGAACTCCGATTAGAAATTAGTCATAGATTTTATCTCGTGGAAAATTGAGTTATTCGATTTTGGTGTTGGGTCCGATTTTTCAACCTTGTGGGACATGGAGTATTTTGAAAAATTCCACTCTTTTAATACCGAACTTTGAGAAATTGATTTTATAGATAGCATTGATTATTCTATTTATTATTTTGACTATACTTGAGTCGTAGTTAGGAGGTCATCGCGAAGTAGTTTCGCCGTGCTTTCTTCTGAGGTAGGTAATTTTATCCAATTTTTTTTGTGGATTTGACCATATTAGAATTTCATGTATGTTCCATTCATGCATAGCTGCCATGAGGTATACTATTATACCCGTTTATTTAAATGAACTTGTTTCTTTATTCATTGGTAATTGAACCTAATAGCAAACATGTTTGTGTATTTCGATTTCTACACTGGTTGAGCATATGTTTGATTATGACTTTGTCTCATATCGTTCGAGCATGCGTTTAATCATACATTGTACTTCTAGCATAGTTTAAGGGTATGGACTGATATGTTGGTATTTTACCTTCATATTAGCTCTTTTAGATTAATTTTTCTAGTCTTTTAGCTTGTGATTATGCATAAATCTTATGTAATTCTCCATATTTCAGGTTAATGATGAAATACAATATGTACAAGCTGAAAAGAAATGAAAAGAACAACAAAGAAAACACGTTTGGTTAAAAATTAGGATGTGGAGAAAATGCAGGTGCAGAAACAGATCGGCTCCCGTTGATCCATGGGCTGATTGCAGAGCAAGCCGCCGGAGGAAGCAGTGAATTCACAGAGCTGAAGAAGTGGAGAATTTGCGGGCAGTACATCCTGATCGATGACTGCCGATTCATAGGCAAAATTGAATATGCAGCCGCCCAAATATAAGCTACTTTGCCAATGCTTACAGAATGCTTCTGACTTAAGATCTCGAAGAAAATTAATTTAGCCGTTTCTTCGGCCCCTGCCGATCCTGAAAGGTGGAAGACAGAAAAGAGTCTGCAGCCGGCCACCAAATACAATGGGTGGCTGTCGAATAGTTGGCCAAATTATTTAAACAATAGTGAAATGACATTGTTTTAAATATTATTTTAGTTGACAAACTCAACATTATAAATAGACAATTAGGCCTCCGAGGTAAATATCTCTTACTTCCTTTTGAAATAGCATCTTATATTGCAACTTTGAAAGCAAGGCAAGAGTTTTAACATACTTTGTAAGAATCCAAATCTTTCTATTTCAATCCATTGCGTAAGAACCTAGTATGAGTAGCTAAACTCATACGAGGGGTTTATTTACAACGACTTGAATCCTAATCAATGGGTGTTTGATTTTGTCTTATAAAACTTGCAGGTGACTGTTTATGTAGTTCTTATCATATTTCATATTCATGGATTTGTCCACACTTAAGCTAAACCCCACTTTCCTTTCATCTCCATAATAGGGCTGAGAGTGTGAGTTTCTTAAGAACTAGTGAGGATTTGGGTTATATTGGCTCACAAGCCTATCCTATCTAAAAAGAGTAATAAAAAAGGCTTATTCCTACTCGCGTCTTAGAACTGGGTTGTTATGCGCTTTGTTATTGACCCAAACAGGCTTAACAAACTATACACTCTCTATTCCCAACAATTTTAGAGTGTTACATGCATAGTTTCGACAATAAATCATTTAACCATGAGATTTGTGTGACTAGATTAATACCCTTGTTAATGAATTGTTATTTTCATCAGTAAACCCCTAGCTTAAGTCAACCATTTTATAATCCATTATCGTATTGTTGATGTAGTTGATTTCGTAGTTAAAATTACAACAATAACCTTTTATTAAGGAATCATCCATACAACTTTTTAGGACTAGTTTGATATTTAAATTGTTTTAGGTCACACGCTAACTCCTTATGGATACAATCCTGATTCTAGTTGGGTATTTATATTTCGACGACCGCCCCTCACTCATAGAAGTATAGGCTTGAGCATTGTCAAATTGGCGCCTTTGGTGGGGAGCTACAGTTGTATCTACTAGTTCTAGTTTTATTTGCTATTCCTAGCACTTTACATTTGGTCTTTATTTTTCCTTGTGTAGGTGAAATATGGTCGAACGAAGGATAGTTCCTAATCAGGCATTACGGAACTCAAATTATAATCGTCCACATGTGGACAATGAAGGCAATACTTTTGGTGTAGTTCCGGGTGACCATGAGGAGGATTATGAGGAAGAATATGAAGAAAATATTGGTGTTGATGGCCAAGAAGAGTTTGTTAAAAAGTCAAAGAAGGAGTTGGGGGCAATTATCTTGGCGCCCTTGGTGATAATGTGATACCTAATAATGATGACCCTCTTGAGGGCGTGCAAGTGAATGAATGTGTGAATGCTAATGAGAAAGTTGCGGGTAATGTAAATCGAGGTGACAATAATGCTAATAGAGGTGGCCGTTATGTTGCAAACAGTGTCAAGGTGTGAATGCTAACCAAAGAGGAAATGTGAGTCGTAGAAAACCCCGCAATGTGAATCGTAATCCAAAGAAACTTAGAGGTGGAAGAAATTTCAATCTACCCGTTCAAGAGGTTGATGATGAAAGTGATGAAGAGATTAAGGTGGAAGGTTTTGTAAGTGATATAGTTCCTCCACCAATTAGAGAAAATGCAATCTTCAACACCCTTCAAATAATCTTGCATAGTTCGGAACAAAATGGTTTCTTTGGTGGAGGAAAATATGAAGATGCCGATGAATATTTATAAAATTTTCCCCAAAATTTTGTTCTATACAAGTCAGAAAATGTGACCGATGAATATCTACGCCTTCGGGTGTTCCCATTCTCAGAGGCGGACCTAGTTGCTAAACCACGGGTGCATCGACACCCATTGACGTTGGTAAAATTTCTATAAATACCTCAAAAATCGAATATATAGTACTTGACACCATCAGTTAATTGGCATATCTATGTTAAATTTAGTGGTGCCCCCGACGTCCTCAAATCCTGGGTCCGTCTCTTCCCATTCTCATTGCAAGGCAAAGCCAAGTCATGGTTTCACAAGTTGCCAAAGAACTCTATCTATACATGAAATGACTTGGTCAAAAAATCTCTAGTTAAGTTCTTGCCAAAGGGCAAGCAAGCATCAGTGCGTGATAAAGTTTATATGTTTAAGCAAGACTCCTCAGATTCTTTCTCCGAAGCTTGGGAGAATTTTTAAGATGTGTTACTCGAGTGCCCAACTCATGGATTTGGTGATAATATGCTCTGAAAATGCTTTTATCAAGGGTTGAACAAGATGAATCAATCCACGGTAAACAATCTTTGAGGAGGAGCGGTGATGGATAAATCCTATGATAAAGCTAAGAAAATCCTCAACAAAGTTCTCAAGCAATCTCAAGATTGGCAATGCCATGCTCAAAACCCAAATGGTGAAAGAAGTATGAACCTGATGATCATTAAAAAAATGGAGGAGCAAGATGAAAAAATGGAAAAGATTCTCACTTCAATTGAGGTCCTTAACTACAACACAAAGATGAACAATAATGTAAAGAGAAGAAGGTTAGCAAGGTGGAAAATGTTCAAGTGACTAATATCGAGCACCAAGTGGCTCTCATGGGCTATGTGACCTGGGGGAGGGGGTGCCCCTTTGGCTCTTCTCCAACCTGGTCGACAGGGGTACTATTCGCACCAATGCTATAGTGTTCAAGAAGAGGATGAAGCCAACTACCTGAGCAATTATCAAGGTCAAAGAAGAGGGTATGATTAAGGAGGGTATCAAAGGCCCTATCAATAAAATCAATGTTGGCAAGGCCAAGGGAGGTCCAACTAGAGCAATTCCCATGAAGGGAGAGAAGTCGATTCATCTCAACTATTTTTTTCCAAGAGCTCCTTACAAGAAAAATAATCATGAAGGCAAATAAAACTCCAAGTTGGAGGATACGATGAGCCAAATGCTCAAGTTGCAATAAGGCTATTCGGGTGATATCAAAGACATAAAATAAACCATGTCTTCTCATACCACTTCCATCAAATCTCTTGAGTCCCAAATGAGTCATTTATCTCAATAAGTCAATCAAAGGCTACAAGGGACACTACCAAGTGATACGATAGTGAACCCCAAGAGAAATAGCAAAGATCAAGTAATGATAATAGTTATAAGGAAAGGTAAGACATGAGATGATCCTAAAGCTAAACATGTTATGAGGATGTGCACTTGCAATCCAATGATACTGATGTTGATGCGGAGTTAAATGATGATGAGGAATTGGAGAATGTGGTGTAAGAAGAGAGTTTAAGTCATGATATTATTGATGAGGCAATCCCTCAAGAACCAATCTCTCAAACCACCACTACCTATTTTTCTAACCAAAGAAAACTCCACCACTCGAAGCAAACCCTCCTAAACCTAGCTCCATTAGCAAAGTTGAACTTTCTTTCCCACAGAGAAGAGTGAAAAAAGGCAAGCTTCTCATGCAAAGAAAATTTGGGAGAAGATAACAACAACATCGATCAATCTTATTTTAGTTGATGCATTGGGGGCAAATGCCTAATGTTGCTAAGTTTATGAAAGATCTTCTGACCTAAAAGACATATGCGAATTTTAAAACCATCAAGGTCACCCATCAATATAATGATATTGTCTCATAAAACATGCCCCAAAAGTTTGAAGATCCCAGAGCTTTTACTATCCTTTGTTCTATTGTGGGGGGTGTAAAGCCTTGGGACTACAGAGTCCACGGTCAATCTCCACGAAGTTTCAAATGGCCGATCATTCTATGAAAAGGTCAATTGGAGTTGTTGATGATGTATTGGTGAAGGCGGACAAATTTGTCTTCTCGAAGGATTTTGTGATTCTTGGTTATCCTATGGACTTTCATGTCTCTATCATACTAGAACATCAATTTCTAACCACTAGGAGGGTCTTTTTTGATGTTGAAAGGGGAGAACTAACTTTTTTGTTTAATGGGAAGAAGGAGGTCTTCTATATTTGTAAGTCTTTAAGACAACTAATAATGAGGATGCCACTTGTTCATACGTGGATATGGTGCTGGGTGCGATCATTAAGAAAAGAATGTCATGGCGAGTCAAGAAGATGCTCTAGCCGCGGTGATTTGGAATATTGGCATAGATGATGAGGAGAGTGTGATAAACTGTGTGTTGGCATTAGAGGGGTTGGGCTTTAGACCCTTTGTTCCCAAAAATCTTTTTATGGATCTTGAAAACTGCAAAAAACACTACCCACCAAACCTTCTATTGAAGAACCCCCTGCACTTGAACTCAAAGTACTACTATCCCATTTTAGATATGGTTTCTTTGGCCTAAATCCCACCCTTTAAATAATGATTTCATCCCACTTGACCAATGACCAAGAGGAGAAACTTTTAAATATGGTGAAAAGGAGGATAAAGGCCATTGGATGGACTCTTTCCTATATAAGGGGTATTGACCTAGGGGTGTGTGCCCATAAGATTTTGCTTGAAGAAGGTACAAGCCTTCAGTGGAGCACCAAAAAAGATTGAACGCTCCAATGCTAGAGGTTGTTAAAAATGAGATCATAAAGTGGTTAGATGTACCGGTGATTGTTCCTCTATCGAATAATGAATGACCCCGTTCAATGATTCCTAAGAAGGGGAGATGACCGTGGTGCATAATAAGAAAGAGGAGGCTATTTCTACAAGAACGGTCACCGGTTGGAGGGTGTGCAAGGATTGTCGAAAGCTCAATAATGCCACCCGAAAAGACCATTTCCCATTTCCCTTTATGATCAAATATTGGATAGGCTAAGTAGTAGAGGTTATTATTGTTTCTTGGATGGCTATTCGGGGTATAATCAAATTTCTATTGATGTTTATGACCAATACAAGACAACATTCACATCTCCCTATGACATGTTTGTATTCCGCTAGATTCTATTTGGGTTGTGTAATGTACCTACTACTTTCCAACGATGTATGTTGGCACTTTTCCGTGACATGGTGGAGAACTATCTCAAAGTTTTCATGGATGACTTCTTCTTTGTGGGAGATTCATTGGATGATTGCCTACGCAATTTAGAGAAAGTGTTGGAGAGACGTGAAGAGACCAAATTAGTGCTCAATTAGGAGAAATGCCATTTTCTTGTGCAAGAAGGTATTTTCTTAGGATACAAGGTGTCTAAGAAAGGTAACGAGGCAGATCAAGCCAAGATTGAAGTAATCTCAAAGTTTCTACCTCCAACTATCGTGAATGATGTTCGGAGCTTCTTCCGACATACGGGGTTCTACCGCCGCTTTATAAAGAATTTATCCAAGATTGTGAATCCCTTGTGTAATCTCCTAGAAAAAGACGCCAAATTTGTGTTCTATGAAGCATGTTTGAAGTCTTTTGAAGAGGTAAAAAGAGATTGAAAATCCCACCGGTTATTGTGAGTCCAATATGAGACTTACTGTTCGAGTTTATGTGTGATGCTAGTGATGTTGCATTCACGGCTGTTCTAGGCCAAAGGGTTGAGAAAATATTTCACCCTATTGATTATGCTAGCAAGACCATGAACGGGGCACAATTGAACTATAAAGTGACGGAAAAGGAGTTCTTATTCATTGTTCTTGCATTTGAGAAGTTCTAGTCCTACTTTGTAGGATCGAAAGTAATTGTCCGTACAGACCAGTCCGCATCCGATATTTGATGGCTAAAAAAGACTCTATAGCTAGATTGATCTAATGGGTACTTCTATTACAAGAGTTTGATATTGAGGTCTTAGGTCTTAGGTCGAAAGGGAACCGAGAACCAAATGGCATACTACTTGTCCCGCTTGGAGGAGGAGGAGGAGGCGTCCAGAAGAAACCCTTAAGATCGGTGACTCTTTTTCGGATGAGAAAACCTTGGCCATGTCTTGGGAGCAAATCCCATGGTATGAGGACTTGACACTATATTGTTTGTGGAGAGCTCACAGAGGACTTCTCATATAATCAAAATAAAAGGTTGGCTAAGGATGCTAGACATTACTATCGGGATGAGTCGTTCCTTTTCGAATTTGTGTTGATGGTGTTATAAGGAGGTGTGTAGCCGAGTCCAAGCAAAAGGGCTATTCTTGAAGGGTTCCGCTCATCTCCTTATGAAGGGCACCATGGTGGTGCATCGATGGAGGCTAAAGTTCTTAAAATTAGTTTTTTGGACTTTTCTAGACAAGGATGCTCATTCCTTTACCAAGAATTTTGATCAATCCCAAAGAACAAGGGGTATCTCGAAGAAGCATGGACTGCCTCAAAACCCAACTGTTGAGGTCGAGCGCTTTGATGTTTGGGGAAGTGACTTTATGGGTCTATTCCTAAGTTCTTATTGTATGAAGTATATCCATGTGGCGGTTGACATGCATCAAAGTGGTTGAGGCTAGTGCATTGCCCAACAATGAAGCTCTGAGTGTCACTGCGTTTCTCAAAAAGGACATTTTCACAAGGTTTGGTACCCCCCGAGTAATCATAAATGATGGAGGATCCCATTTTTGAAATTGGGCTTTCGGTTCACTGATGGAGAAGTATGTGGTGAAAAACAACATCCCCAAACTAATGGCAACTATAAGTCTCAAATCAAGAGATCATGTAAATTTTAGCCAATATGGTGAATATGAATTGAAAGGTGGACAAAGAAGCTAGATGATGCATTGTGGGCATATTGGATGACTTACAAGTCTCCGATTGGTATGTTACCTTACCAGTTTGTCTTTAGCAAAACATGTTGTTGAACCCCAAAAATTACCCTTTCTTTTAAAAAAAGATAGGTTTCGGATATAATGTTCAACAATATGGGATTCCAAAGGGCTTTCTTTGGAGTCGCCACCTAATTTAGGAGAATTAGGAACCAATTAATTAAATAATGCGTGCAATTCCTCCGTTTTAAGGAAAATGGTCTTTTCAGAGATTCTAAGTAAGAGGTTCGGTTATTTTCGAAAGAAGGTTTCGATTTGAAAGCACTTTCGAAAATCCACAAAATGTGGTTAATCCTTCGGTTTTCACAAAATAGCTCTATAAATGCAAGTTTACAAAATTTAGTTCAAAACTTTTAAAATTAATGCTAAAATTCAAGATTGTAATAAATTACGCTTTAAAAAAATATGAATTTCAATGAAATAATAATAATAATAATAATAATAATAATAATAATAATAATAATAATAATGTACTTTGGGAGGAGGTAAGAAAATTAATTAATATGGGGAAATCTCAATTGAAGTTTCAATTTAAGGGATTTAGAACAAAGTTACTACTTTTATTATTTTCAAATTTTATTGCACGCACTATTTAACTAAAAGGTACGAAATTCCTAAATAAGATGGAGATTCTAAAGAAATAAAATATTCACAAAATAACTCAATAAATAACTACACATTCATTCATAATCAATCAAATAAATTATTCTACAATAATTATCTACGGGGAATTCCTAATGATATGCAAATTCTAAGGGATTGGGAAAGAGAAGAGGTTTAGAAGAAAAACCCGAAAATTGGCAAACTCACGGGAGCCTTGTATTTATTTAATTTCATACATTTATGCCCATGAGCCTAAAACATCACATGGCTCAACAAAGCATTTTTTAAAATTTTCTAAGATCTTCACTTCTTGAATCTTGAGCCCGGACTCGACCCCAATGCAACTCCAAGCCAATGAGTCAATCCCAGTGTGCGAGTTTTACCAACCCATCCCAAGGGTGCATCATGCAAAAAAGAGATGAGGAGTAAGGAGATAAAGATTAGGATCGATACTGGAAACACAAACAAAATTGGGTACAACGACAAATACTAAACATAGTTTACAGAGAAGATCTTCAACTCAATTTCAATCAAATAAAACAAACTCTAAGCTAAGAACATACTACAATCAAGCTAAACAAGTTCTCACACACTTGCTACACCCTGTGAAGGTTAAAAATAGACACCTAAATGCATACACACATGATCTTAATCAATCTTTGAGAAGTCTAAAAAAAATAACACAGTGTGCAATGAAACTGAACAAAGATGCAGTAAATGACCAGGAGCACATAGATGAACACAGCCTGAACTTTCTTCTATTAAGAATGAGCTTTTCAATACAACTTGCAAATCAGTACAACTAACTCCAAACCCAAGACAAGAATTAAATTATTCCAAGTTAATGACGCAAAATGAGAGGTGCAGAGAGCTATTATGCTTCAATACTGATAGCCGCCAATAAGATGAAACATCCAAACTTTATAATAAATTTACAATGCTAACAAGTCAAACACACGCTGTAACTAATTTAAAACAGACGAAGGTAACTGGCACAAAACATTTGAATGATAGCAAGGAATACAAAATTTGCAAGTAGCAGACCATTAGTAAAGGACAAATGTTCAGCAAAACGATGCAAAAATTTAAATCTCAATCCTTATAGGAACATGCTGATTCAAATTAGTTTAAGAGGAGCATCAATCCAGATTTTATTCCTGGTACAACAACAGGGAGAAACGAGGGGAACAAGCAACATATCCAAATTCAGATATTTATACTCCATGGAATCCCACATCTCAGCCCCTGCTTCGGACAGAACCAGACAAAGCTCCTAAACAAACTTCTCCATCCTAAGTTTCAAAGCAAACTCCAGAAACAGGGAAACAGCCTCACTTTTCCTGAACCGCACTCACATCCCTTGCTCAACAATAAAATTCCAGAATCCCTCTCACTACCTACCAAACCTGCAGACCTACTTGCAGCCCCTCCTCAACTCAGCAACACCCTGCTACTACTAGAAATCAGTTGGAAAACCAACATCCTCACACTCTCACACCTCACACTGGCTGCACCTTTTAGCTCACATACAGACACTCACAATGCCACCTGAACAGCTCCTCAAACCTGAACAACCCCACCCTCAAGACGAACCTGAAACTACTGCCTGCAGCCCTAAAACAGCCTCTATTAGACACACACAGAACCTGAGAAACTCCTTACAACTCAACACCAGGACTAAACTGACTCACAGACCCCTTTCTATTCCTCCTGAACCAATCCAATGACTAATTCAAACAACATAAGCAAACAGACCAACCTGGACTTGATAACTATCATTTAAATTCACAGATTTCATGAACCAAATCCACAAGGCTATCTATCTTAATAGTTCCAGGCAGAACTCCTTTAAACATAAAGCAAACTTTATCTTTTAACACAATAGATGAACAGTAAAACAAACCATACTTGGGAGGAAAACTAGAACTGAACTCAACTAGTATTCAGGTATCATTTTTTTTCAACTGTGAAATCGAATCAGACAAGCTTCTTAACTTAATGAACTCATATTGTTCAATAAAGATTCAACTTTAAGCTATATTTTAAGTCAATCATAACTTGAAAAAGACTAAAATCTAAACCTCCTTCTTTCAAACCAATCAGTCGCATATATATGTATATATATAAAAAAAAGCATACTCCTCAGCTTATAAGAATAGAAAGAAAACAGAAAGTTAATAAGGAGAGATTTATTACCTTTTTTTGAGCAGCGGACAAGGGCGTCGATCCGAAGAATGCAACTCGAACAAGGTCGTCGACTCGAGCGAGGTCGACGACTCGACTTACGAAGAAGCGATCAAACGAGATGGCGAAGCGATAATACGAGACAAATGCCAGGAACAAAATTGGAAAACCGTAACAGTATATGTATTTTTTAACCAAAACTTAAACTGAAAAAATGTATATGTTTTGCCGTTTGCCTCTCTCTATCTCCCTACTACTGCCGCTGCCCTCCCCGCTGGCTGCTGCCCCCTCTGAACTTCTTCTCCTCTCTTATTTATAGGAGTCCCATTTTAGGGTTCTTGAGGTGCCAAGACTGAAAGACAATGACCAAATAATCCCTAACGGTACAAAATGGATAAGATTTGCTATTCAAAAACCAAAATTTTAAGAGGGAAACCTGAATATCCCTTAGATGACTCGGATTGGAACGTGGCCAAACTGGATGAGCTGGAATTCATACCAGAAGGACGATGCTGGAGGGCCAGGATTTGTCCAGCTAGATGGATTGTACGAAGAACAGAGGAATTGAAATTGGGTCGCGTTTAGGGTCGGGTGAAAAAGGAAAAATGGGTTCACTGAAATGAGGGAAATGATATTTTATGTGTAAAATGTGTAATATATGTATTTTGCGGGGATAGGCTAGGATAGGGGTTGTGTTCTGCAAATTTGGCCTCTTTCTTCAAAAACTCAATTATTTCGCCCCTTTTAAATTTAAATTGACCTTCTATAAAATAATTAGATATTAATTAATATTTCGGGACAAAATTGGGTGTCAACAGCTGCCCCTCTTTACCCGGAAAGGATGAAAGAGTTTTCAGGGTAAAGAAAGTTGACGAGAAACTCAATTTTGTCACGATAAAGCCAAGATTTTGATTCCAAGGTCCAAAATGTGAGGCTTAAGACATGGCCGAACTCCGATTTCCGAGTTGCCTACATATCTCGGGCTGAAAGAGAATCAGGCCATATGTAGTTCGACGACACTTAGACACGAAGACTCGCACGATTAACAGAACGGACACATAAACAGGAAAGAATCTGACTGACCCCTAATCTGGAATGAAAGATTAGGTAAGACTTGCTTGTTCGAGTGCGATTCTTCAGATCCTCGTTGACGAGTCTAGCTCATATCAACGATTGCCCCTGTTCACTGCTAAGAAAGAGTTCCACGTTATGCTCCAAATGCTGCTGCGGTGCTGCTAATATCCTGTAATAAACTTGACAAACGGTAAGCGAGTAACTGCAAATAAAGCTTAATAAATGAAGTAATAAAGGAATAACGACAATAAAACTTGTAGATGCTGGTTGCAATATCAATGATAAGCTTGTCTCCAATCGACTAATGGAGAAATCTGGCTTTGTGAGGCAAGATGACTTTGGGGCCGTTGGTAGACTTGGATTGTACTCCACCCAGAAGTAAAAATACGTCCGAAGTATCCACATTATTCTGCATGTCTTAACAAACTTATTAGCAATGTCAGGGTATAGAAAATGTATAAACGCCTCAGGAGGCTACAAAATGTGCTCAAGAAAAGTGTACTAATATTAAACATCTATCGAGACCATAAAAGATTACTCCTTAGAGGAATTTAAATAATCAACACCTTCGAGGTGACAGAAATACGTCTTTGAGGCAATAAAATTACGCCTTAGAGGCAGGAAAATAACTAACACCTTCGAGGTGACATAAATACGCCTCCGGGGCAATAAAATTTCGCCTTAGAGGCATTCAAATAATTAACACCTTCGAGGTGACATAAATACGCCTCCGGGGCAACAAGATTACGCCTTAGAGGCATTCAAATAACTAACACCTTCGAGGTGACATAAATACACCTCCGGGGCAACAAGATTACGCCTTAGAGGCATTAAAATAACTAACACCTTTGAGGTGACATAAATACGCCTCCGGGCAACAAGATTACGCCTTCGAGGCATTCAGATAACTAACACCTTCGAGGTGACATAAATACGCCTCCGGGGCAACAAAATTACGCCTTAGAGGCATTCAAATAGCTAACACCTTCGAGGTGACATAAATACGCCTCTGGGGCAACAAAATTTCGCCTTCGAGGCATTCAAATAATTAACACCTTCGAGGTGACATAAATACGCCTCCGGGGCAACAAAATTTCGCCTTCGAGGCATTCAAATAATTAACACCTTCGAGGTGATATAAATACGCCTCCGGGGCAACAAAATTTCGCCTTAGAGGCATTCAAATAATTAACACCTTCAAGGTGACATAAATACGCCTCCGGGGCAACAAAATTTCGCCTTCGAGGCATTCAAATAATTAACACCTTCGAGGTGATATAAATGCGCCTTCGGGGCAACAAAATTTCGCCTTCGAGGCATTCAAATAATTAACACCTTCGAGGTGATATAAATACGCCTCCGGGGCAACAAAATTTCGCCTTCGAGGCATTCAAATAATTAACACCTTCGAGGTGATATAAATACGCTTATCGAAAGCGTGAACAGATAAAGACGCTTTTCGAAAGCCTGAAATATAAAGATGCTTCTCGAAAGCGTGAACATGTAAATGCGTTATACTTTCCGAACTCTTCCATGGAGGAATGGTCTTGATTATAAAACTAAGTGAACCCCTTAGGATTGGCAATATCTGAAAATCAAAAAAATAGAACTTTAGTAAGCATTCTCATGAAGTGAAAGAGAAATGAACAAACATGCTTAACAAATTGCAAGAGTAATGGGAAATAGAAATGCCGCCTTTCGGCAAAGTGGAAAAGCGTCGAGTCATGAAGCACGAGCTTTATCCAAATATTATTGCAATCCAAGCGATGAGAATCTTAGAGATTGACTTGCTAAGATGTTTATCCTCCTTTGCGGATCTTAATGTCCCTGCTCTCAAAGAAAAATTGTTAGTTTTGGGAGGGAGGGGGGAGCGTTTGATTCATGCTGACTCGAGCCTTCATTCTTCAACCGCTTTCTTCTTCTCCCTTTGTCTAGATTTGCGATCCATCTTTTGAGACTCGACCAACAAACTCTTTGTCAAGCAATACGTCTTTTTGCAAAATTTGCCCCAGTTATGATCTTTCAAATCTTCAACTTGCCTTGCAAAATTTGCCCCAGTTGCTATTTTCAAACTTCATCTCACTTTGCAAAATTTGCCCCAGTTATGATCTTTCAAATCTTCAACTTGCCTTGCAAAATTTGCCCCAGTTGCTATTTTCAAACTTCATCTCACTTTGCAAAATTTGCCCCAGTTTCTATCTTCCATATCTTCAAATTATTTTTGCAAAATTGCCCCAGTTGCTATCTTTCAAACTTTCAAAATATCTTGCAAAATGGCCCCAGTTGCTTGCCTTAGGGGAGACGGAAAATTTTAATATTATAGAGTCGAGCCCGTTAAGAGCGCCTACGTATCCCACCACGGGAATCAGACCGTGCGTAGTTCTGCTTACATAAAGATTTTTTGGGGGGAAAATATGGCAATCTAAGTGCGAAGCCGAATCCGAATTGGAATACCTACACATCTGCCCAGATGCATAGTTCGGAATTACATCATCAAAGATAAACAAACCTAAAGCATTACAAAATCTGATCGAATCCGATGTGGATTGCTTACTTATCCTGTTGCCATTCCAGGAATCAGACCAAAAGTAGTTCAAAATTACATAAAAGAGAAAATAGGGGATTCCTATGCTAGTGTAACCGAGCTCTATCTGAGTTGCTTACGTATCCCAGCCCTGGGAATCAGGTTACGCGTAGTTCGCATTACAATTAAAATTACATGAAATGAGAAAAACACTTGCTTGCGCCGCTTGTGAGCTATCTTGATTGTACTTGGATTGATAAATTTTGGTATTCTCCCATCTGGATTGATCCATCTTCGATTAAATCTTGGATCTTGTGTTTAAGAGCAACACATTCGTTAGTGTCGTGCTTGAAAAATTCTGCATGGTAAGCACAATATTTGGTTCCATCAACCCATTGTGGGGGAGGGTCAAATGTACCATTTCCTGATAGTGGTTCTAGCATTCCCACATCTTTTAATCTTTCATACAATTGAGCTTGTGGTTCACCTAAAGATGTGAATTTTCGACGCTGCTTCTTCTCATATTTGGGATGCGATCCTGATGGTTTAGACTGGCGAGCCACAGGTGGCAGATGTTGTTGAGAGTAATTGTATGCTTGCGGTTGTGAATCCTGATAAGCGGTTGCTGCAAATTGATGGTAATTGGGTTGGGCATTATAGACTGGACATGGAGCGGGTGGATTTTGATGCTGACTTGGATAAGTTGGATATAGTGTGCTTCTGTAAATAGATTGATTTGATGAGTTTCTGAAGGTTGGCTTCTTGTTTGGCCTTTGGTTGATATCAGCCATATCAATTCCAAATTCATCTTCCCTCTTTCTCTTCTCAAAATTGCCCATACCAGTCTGGATGGCTTGCGTAGTTGCCTTCATTGCGGCAAAACTTACAATTCGCCCTGTCTTAACCCCTTCTTCAACCATCTCTCCCACCACAAGAAGTTCAGAATAAGGTTTACCCATCATAGGGAGCAAGTGCATGTAATAAGAATCATCTTGAGCTCGGATGAAGTACTTTACCATGTCTTCCTCAGTCATTGGTGGTCGCACCCTTGCAGCCTGTTCACGCCATCTCAGTGCGTATTCCCTAAAGGTTTCTGTTGGTTTCTTCTTCAGATTGGACAAGGTTATAAGGTCAGGAGCCATCTCGACATTGTACTCAAACTGCTTTGTAAAATCACTAGTTATGTCATCAAACTCACGCCACTTGCTTATATCCTGCCTTGCAAACCATTCAGCAGCAATACCTTCCAGACTATGACTGAAGAAGGCCATCAGAAGTTCCTCTTTACCTCCCGCAACCCTCATTCGGTTGAGATATTTGGTCAAATGAACAAATGGGTCACTATGACCATCATACATATCAAATTTTGGCACTTTAAACCCGGGAGGAAGAGTAACGTCAGGGTATAGATAAAGATTGCGGTAGGAGATGCTTTGACGTCCTCTAGACACTTGCAAATCCTTGATGGATTGCTGCATGATTTTCATCGTTTGGATTATCTCCCCTTGCTCAACTGTCCTTCCCCGCTTTTTCACGGTTACGGGCATTTCACTTTGTGGCACATAGTTAGTGAAATCCACGTTCTTGCCATTGGGGTCATGCTCATAGTATTGGGCTTCAGGATATCCTTGCCTTGGGTCATTGGCATTTTGAGGAGCAACAGCCACAGAAATGGGTGCTTTGGATTGTGGAGGACGAGGAGTATCTTTGGCAAGTAAATATTGATAGTGAGGCAAGTTGTTCTGGTTAATGAATGCATTTGGAATGTTGTTAACTGGTGCAGGCATATGAATGACACTGGAATTTAAAGGTGTGTTCGGATTGGCAGTTTCAACATTGGGATTCAGAGTTGATAGTTCGGCTGGCGTGTTTTGGTGGCTCGACCCTTTCATTCTGTCTAGTTCAGCTTGCATACACTCAATCTGCTTGGCCATTCTAGCAATTTGTTCATCAGGAACAACAACTGCTTGCTCATTAGAAGATGCAGGGATACCAGTCTGATTATCAGTCATTGCTTACTTCACTTTAGATTAGACACTTAACCAACTCGGGAGTCAACACGAATCAAACTCTCTCTCTGTTCGGGGAATAATCAAACAAAAGAAAAATTCAAAAGGCAAACTATGTTAGTTTGCGTGTCATTAACAACATTGCATACAATCACGTAGCGCGCGTCACGTAGCGCTTTGCATTTTACACAAGTTTGACATGTAGCAATCACAATTAGTTGAGCGTAGATAAAAATGCGGGCGCGTCCTACCCTGTAAGGTGCCTCTTTGTGCCAAAGGTGGGCCTAAGACGCCAAATTGGTGATAACGAAAAGTAGTCCAAGCCGGTTTTGCAATAATCGAATTTAGAGTAAGTGAAAATGATAGTAATAATAATTTCTCTTTCGTTATAGCTTGATTTTGAGTACATCATTGTTACATCAAAAATAGAAACTGCCAGACATAATTTAAATACATCATTTTGAGTACAATAAAAATATAAATAACTGCTATAATTATGTTGCATCAGGCTCGAGGAGGCAATGGAACTGAAGTGCGGGCCTGTTTCGATCAATCCTTGCTTGCACAATCGGTGTAATTTCTGACATCTGGTCCCAAATGTGGTTTGCATCCAAAACTTACTTGAATCAAACATCGATCAAATGGATCGAACATCTTATCGTCCTTTCAACGTCTCTTGCCCCAACTTGTTATCTTCTTGCAAGTATCTTCTCAATTTCAACTTGATGACTTATTTGAATACCTCTTGAATTCAAGTATCTGCCAGTCCACAAAATTAATAAAAGTATTCTAAATTTAATTAATTGCAAAACTTGGCTTGGACTGGAAGTTCCGTTACCACATAAACACATAATATGCACTGTTGTTGGGTTTGAACCCGTCAACGAAAAAGGGCGGTTTTCTTAACTATGGAGGCGGTACCAAGGACCGGGTCCAATCTAAGGTTTATGCATGCATGTTCCTAACGGAAACTCTAGAGTGGGTTTACTAAACACAAGGCTGTTTTGAGTGGCAAGCGGTCACGCGGTAGTAAAACTATCCGCTCACCCCGCGGGTACGCGCACTCTTTCTTAAAGGGTTTTTTGTGAGTTGCGGGTGTATATGCATACACCTCGCGGGTATAAGTAACCATGAAGAAGCTCCCAGAAGTGGGGGAAATATGAACGGAATGCCAGTTTTATATGTGCACAAATAAAGTGTAGTGACATGCTTTCAGTGACAAACAATTGCAAATAATCAAATTAACTAAACATGCTATTTTTGCAAATAATAAACAAATAAAGTTATCTTGTGAAAACCTTGCGGTTAGAACCTTAAGGTATCCCCAGCGGAGTCGCCAAGCTGTTGAACCCCAAAAATTACCCTTTCTTTTAAAAAAAGATAGGTTTCGGATATAATGTTCAACAATATGGGATTCCAAAGGGCTTTCTTTGGAGTCGCCACCTAATTTAGGAGAATTAGGAACCAATTAATTAAATAATGCGTGCAATTCCTCCGTTTTAAGGAAAATGGTCTTTTCAGAGATTCTAAGTAAGAGGTTCGGTTATTTTCGAAAGAAGGTTTCGATTTGAAAGCACTTTCGAAAATCCACAAAATGTGGTTAATCCTTCGGTTTTCACAAAATAGCTCTATAAATGCAAGTTTACAAAATTTAGTTCAAAACTTTTAAAATTAATGCTAAAATTCAAGATTGTAATAAATTACGCTTTAAAAAAATATGAATTTCAATGAAATAATAATAATAATAATAATAATAATAATAATAATAACAATAATAATAATAATAATAATAATAATAATAATAATAATAATGTACTTTGGGAGGAGGTAAGAAAATTAATTAATATGGGGAAATCTCAATTGAAGTTTCAATTTAAGGGATTTAGAACAAAGTTACTACTTTTATTATTTTCAAATTTTATTGCACGCACTATTTAACTAAAAGGTACGAAATTCCTAAATAAGATGGAGATTCTAAAGAAATAAAATATTCACAAAATAACTCAATAAATAACTACACATTCATTCATAATCAATCAAATAAATTATTCTACAATAATTATCTACGGGGAATTCCTAATGATATGCAAATTCTAAGGGATTGGGAAAGAGAAGAGGTTTAGAAGAAAAACCAAAAAATTGGCAAACTCACGGGAGCCTTGTATTTATTTAATTTCATACATTTATGCCCATGAGCCTAAAACATCACATGGCTCAACAAAGCATTTTTTAAAATTTTCTAAGATCTTCACTTCTTGAATCTTGAGCCCGGACTCGACCCCAATGCAACTCCAAGCCAATGAGTCAATCCCAGTGTGCGAGTTTTACCAACCCATCCCAAGGGTGCATCATGCAAAAAAGAGATGAGGAGTAAGGAGATAAAGATTAGGATCGATAGTGGAAACACAAACAAAATTGGGTACAACGACAAATACTAAACATAGTTTACAGAGAAGATCTTCAACTCAATTTCAATCAAATAAAACAAACTCTAAGCTAAGAACATACTACAATCAAGCTAAACAAGTTCTCACACACTTGCTACACCCTGTGAAGGTTAAAAATAGACACCTAAATGCATACACACATGATCTTAATCAATCTTTGAGAAGTCTAAAAAAAATAACACAGTGTGCAATGAAACTGAACAAAGATGCAGTAAATGACCAGGAGCACATAGATGAACACAGCCTGAACTTTCTTCTATTAAGAATGAGCTTTTCAATACAACTTGCAAATCAGTACAACTAACTCCAAACCCAAGACAAGAATTAAATTATTCCAAGTTAATGACGCAAAATGAGAGGTGCAGAGAGCTATTATGCTTCAATACTGATAGCCGCCAATAAGATGAAACATCCAAACTTTATAATAAATTTACAATGCTAACAAGTCAAACACACGCTGTAACTAATTTAAAACAGACGAAGGTAACTGGCACAAAACATTTGAATGATAGCAAGGAATACAAAATTTGCAAGTAGCAGACCATTAGTAAAGGACAAATGTTCAGCAAAACGATGCAAAAATTTAAATCTCAATCCTTATAGGAACATGCTGATTCAAATTAGTTTAAGAGGAGCATCAATCCAGATTTTATTCCTGGTACAACAACAGGGAGAAACGAGGGGAACAAGCAACATATCCAAATTCAGATATTTATACTCCATGGAATCCCACATCTCAGCCCCTGCTTCGGACAGAACCAGACAAAGCTCCTAAACAAACTTCTCCATCCTAAGTTTCAAAGCAAACTCCAGAAACAGGGAAACAGCCTCACTTTTCCTGAACCGCACTCACATCCCTTGCTCAACAATAAAATTCCAGAATCCCTCTCACTACCTACCAAACCTGCAGACCTACTTGCAGCCCCTCCTCAACTCAGCAACACCCTGCTACTACTAGAAATCAGTTGGAAAACCAACATCCTCACACTCTCACACCTCACACTGGCTGCACCCTTTAGCTCACATACAGACACTCACAATGCCACCTGAACAGCTCCTCAAACCTGAACAACCCCACCCTCAAGACGAACCTGAAACTACTGCCTGCAGCCCTAAAACAGCCTCTATTAGACACACACAGAACCTGAGAAACTCCTTACAACTCAACACCAGGACTAAACTGACTCACAGACCCCTTTCTATTCCTCCTGAACCAATCCAATGACTAATTCAAACAACATAAGCAAACAGACCAACCTGGACTTGATAACTATCATTTAAATTCACAGATTTCATGAACCAAATCCACAAGGCTATCTATCTTAATAGTTCCAGGCAGAACTCCTTTAAACATAAAGCAAACTTTATCTTTTAACACAATAGATGAACAGTAAAACAAACCATACTTGGGAGGAAAACTAGAACTGAACTCAACTAGTATTCAGGTATCATTTTTTTTCAACTGTGAAATCGAATCAGACAAGCTTCTTAACTTAATGAACTCATATTGTTCAATAAAGATTCAACTTTAAGCTATATTTTAAGTCAATCATAACTTGAAAAAGACTAAAATCTAAACCTCCTTCTTTCAAACCAATCAGTCGCATATATATGTATATATATAAAAAAAAGCATACTCCTCAGCTTATAAGAATAGAAAGAAAACAGAAAGTTAATAAGGAGAGATTTATTACCTTTTTTTGAGCAGCGGACAAGGGCGTCGATCCGAAGAATGCAACTCGAACAAGGTCGTCGACTCGAGCGAGGTCGACGACTCGACTTACGAAGAAGCGATCAAACGAGATGGCGAAGCGATAATACGAGACAAATGCCAGGAACAAAATTGGAAAACCGTAACAGTATATGTATTTTTTAACCAAAACTTAAACTGAAAAAATGTATATGTTTTGCCGTTTGCCTCTCTCTATCTCCCTACTACTGCCGCTGCCCTCCCCGCTGGCTGCTGCCCCCTCTGAACTTCTTCTCCTCTCTTATTTATAGGAGTCCCATTTTAGGGTTCTTGAGGTGCCAAGACTGAAAGACAATGACCAAATAATCCCTAACGGTACAAAATGGATAAGATTTGCTATTCAAAAACCAAAATTTTAAGAGGGAAACCTGAATATCCCTTAGATGACTCGGATTGGAACGTGGCCAAACTGGATGAGCTGGAATTCATACCAGAAGGACGATGCTGGAGGGCCAGGATTTGTCCAGCTAGATGGATTGTACGAAGAACAGAGGAATTGAAATTGGGTCGCGTTTAGGGTCGGGTGAAAAAGGAAAAATGGGTTCACTGAAATGAGGGAAATGATATGTTATGTGTAAAATGTGTAATATATGTATTTTGCGGGGATAGGCTAGGATAGGGGTTGTGTTCTGCAAATTTGGCCTCTTTCTTCAAAAACTCAATTATTTCGCCCCTTTTAAATTTAAATTGACCTTCTATAAAATAATTAGATATTAATTAATATTTCGGGACAAAATTGGGTGTCAACACATGTCATCTCCACGTTGTATTGGGACACAAGGCTTTGTGGGCCTTGGAGAAGCTTAATATGAATTGGGAAGAAGCCTCCAAGTTAGGGATTGGGAAGATGTATGAGATTGATGAAATGAGGTTTCATGCATATTCGACCTGGAACATTGACATTAATGCCAATGATATGTGGAAGCTACAACAAAAATTAAAAACATTGAGTAGGGAACTGATAAAATGGTCCAGAGATATTATTGGGGACGTGCATCTAAATGTTAACGAATGGGAAAATAAAGTGCAACAGCTGGAGGAACAAGAACTGATTCACAATACAGAGGACTCTAGAGAAGAATTGAACAAGGCAAATGCTGAGTATGTAAGGTGGATGGCTATGCAGGAGTCATTGCTTAGGCAAAAATCAAAAGTTAAATGGTTCGAGGAGGGGGATTGTAATACAAAGCTCTTCCACAGTGTTATCAAGGATAAAAGAAGAAGGTTACAATTGGTCAGAATCAAGAATCACAGAGGGAGATGGGTGCAAAGTGAAGAAAAAATATCCAAGGTTGCAATTCATCATTTCAAGACTCTTTTTAATGCTCAGCAAAATCATATAAGCAATAATCTTTTGAACTGCATTATCAGGGTTATTTCAGAGGAAGATAACACAATGCTTACACAAATTCCTACTGAGGAAGAGATTAAAAATGCTATCTTTGAAATGTGTCCAAATAGCTCAGCTGGCCCAGATGTATATAATGGGGTTTTTTAATCAAAAATGCTGGCATATAATTCACAATGAAGTAGTGAATGTTGTCCAAAACTTATTTAATGGTAGTAGACTAACTAAGTTCTATTCCCACACTTGTCTGGTCCTCATTCCAAAGGTGGCCTCACCTTCTAGCTTTTCTGAGTTAAGACCTATTGGTCTTAGTAATTTCTCTGCTAAGATTATTTCTAAAGTCTTATCCAGAGGATTGAACCCATTGTTACCAAAAATGATCTCAGAAAATCAATAAGGCTTTGTTAAAGGAAGATCCATTACAGAAAATATTTTGCTAGCTCAAGAAATCATTCATGGAATCTTTGAGCCAAATTGTGGAGGTAACATGGTGATCAAGCTCGACATGGCCAAGGCTTACGACAAACTCTCTTGGACTTTCTTGATTTTGGTCCTAAGAAAGTTTGGATTCTCGGAAGGAGTCATAGACATTATCTGGAATTTGGTATCAGGGGTGTGATACTCAATAATCATCAATGGAACAAGAAAAGGTTTTTTCACATCCCAGCAAGGCCTGAAACAGGGGGATCCCTTATCCCCGTCACTTTTCATCATTGCAGCGGAAGTTCTCACAAGACTTTTGAATCAGTTGCTGTTAAATTCAGAATTTGTTCCTTTCTCGATGAGTAGGAGAGGGCCACAAATAAATCATCTAGCATATGCCGATGACCTGATGATTTTTACTGGAGGAAATAACAGGAGTATCAAATTAGTTCTCAGGCAAATCAAAAAGTATGAAAAAGCTTCTGGGCAAAAGGTAAACAAAGATAAAAGTTTTTTCATTACCTCCTCCAAAGCATCACCTTCCAGGATAAATAGGATGAGAGAGGCTACTGGTTTCATGGACCATAATTTTCCCTTTACGTACTTAGGGTGCCCTATCTATGTGGAGAGGAAGAAATTGGTTTATTTTGATGGATTAGTCTCAAATATTGTAAAGAAGTTGACTGGATGGCAAGGCAAATTTTTGTCGCATGGAGGGAAAATGATCCTTATTAAGCGTGTACTACAAGCAATTCCAACCTATACTTTAGCTACTTTATGCCCTCCCAAAGGCACTATTAAGTTAATTGAAAGACATTTTGTAAGATTCTTTTGGGGATCAGGAGAGGAGCAGAGAAAGTATCATTGGAGTTCTTGGGATAATTTAAGTCAAAGCAAAGATGAAGGAGGAATTGGAGTGAGGAAGTTACAAGACATTGCAGATACTTTAGCTCTAAAAAGATAGTGGAACTTTAGAACCAAAGAATCTCTTTGGCATCTTTTCTTAGTGCCAAGTATTGTTTTTCCAAACATCCAGTGATGAAAAAGAAAGGGAACAAACAATCTCACTCATGGAAACAACTGATGGATATTAAGGAGCAGGCAGAGAAGAATATAATCTGGACAATTAACAAGGGCAATTCAAATTTTTGGTGTGACAACTGGACAGGTAAGGGGGCTATTGCTAAAATATGTCCCTACCCTCCAAGTTCAACCAAGATAAAAGTGGAAAATTACATAATCCATGGGAGGTGGGATGCAAGAAAACTTTCAGCAATACTCCCAAGAGATTTGGTGGAACATATCAAGACAATACATATAGGCAAGAGTGATCAAGTAGATTATGCAGTATGGGATTCAACTTCTGATGGAAAATTTACCAATAAAGCTGCATGGAATACTTGTAGAACTAGAAGAGAGTCCGACCCTTTCATCAGTAACTTATGGCACAGAAAAATTCCCTTTAAAATTTCTTTCTTGGCTTGGAGAACGATTAAAGTGAAACTTCCTTTGGATGATAAGCTAGCTAGATTTGGCAATATTCTAGTTTCAAGATGTCAATGTTGCACTCAGCCTAAATGTGAGTCGACTCAACATGTTTTTGTAGAAAGTGAAGCTGCTGCTCGTGTCTGGAATTTTTTTGGGACACCATTAGGGATCAGACATCAAGCAACACCAATCAAGAATGTTTTCAAAACCTGGTTTGAAGTCAAACAAAATAACATTGTGCATAAAATGCTCCTTCAGATCACTCCGATAGTAATATGTTGGGAGATCTGGAAAGGGGTTTGTTCATGTAAATATGGAAATCAGAGAAGGATGGTACATAGCAAAATAATATTCCAGATTTGTTGGATCCTTAAAACAGCTCTGAAATTATCCTTTCTTAGTTGTTCTACGGATTTGCCATGGGTTAATCTTTGTGAAATGGTGGAGAAGCTCAGACCTGTGCCAGCAGGTATTAAAGTAATGTGGCATCTACCAACTGAGGGTAGAGTTAAAGTTAATACAGATGGAAGTTATTTTCAACAAGAACGAAAAGCAGGCATTGGAGGAATAGTTAGGAATCATGAGGGAGGTATTATCATGGCCTTTTCAATTCCTACAAATTGTGGAAGCAACAACATAGCTGAAGCACAAGCTGCAAAATTTGGAGTTCAATGGTGTGTGAGCAATGGCTATACAGATGTAGACTTGGAACTGCACTCGCTTGTAATTTCAAATATGCTGAAGGGTGCAACAATGGAGAATTGCAAACTGAAGGCGGTAATAGAAGAAACAACACACATCATTTCTTGAGCAAATTTTGAAATCAATCACTGTTATAGAGAGGCGAATCAGGTAGCAGATGCAATGGCTAAGCTAGCTGCCAAAACTCAAGAACAAAAAATGGTGTACCAATGTCAAGAACTTCCTAGGCTTGCTAGGGGACCTTATCAGTTAGATAGGCGTCAAATCCCTAGTATAAGGATGAAATATAACAAGGCAAATTTCTTTGTAAGCTAATTTTTTTTGTAATTATACATTCCTGTGTTTGTCCTTTGTCAATGACAACACAGTTTTTGTTCGAGGTTAGGTTTAGCCTGCCTCTTGTTTTTGTATCTTCATGATATAATACAACCCAGCTAACAACTGGGAACCTTATTGAAACAAAATAATGCACCTGTTGCCCGGAAAGTTGAAGTTGAAGTGGAATTGACCGTACAAGGTAGTGGAAATATCACCTTATGGGTGGGTCGAGTTTCAAGGGTTCCAAGACCTTCCGAGTGAATGATCAACGTGTAAAGCACTACTTGGGATGTGAAGTCAAGCCTAGATAGGTCGCTTGCATCTTTCTCATGGAGCGGAAGGCGAATTGAAGTAACACCGTCGTGTCGCGATGTAAATAAAGCGCTTCGTAGGAGTCAAATCAAGTTTTACATTTTCGAATTTAGTTAGTGTTAGATTACGTATGAAGTTCCTTAATTGTTGCATTTGATCTTAGTTGAGTGGAGTATGTGCAGGACTGGAAGCAAATGAGTATGCAAAAATGGGGACTTAGTCCCAAACTCAGGAAAGTTGGAACAAACCAAAGTGAAACAACACCAACCGAAAAGTGGGCGAAATACATCGGCGGACCGCCGAACTATGGACGGGATAACCGATGCTTATAGTGAGTATCTAACAATGAAAAGTGATGGATGGCGGATTTAGCCACTCAATCGGTGACAGCCGATCTTCTCGGCTCGTTACCCATTTGATTTAGTAGAACGCCAATGTTCTTGCGGAACCGCCCATATGAAGAAGTCCCAGGAGTAAGACATCAAACTCAAGTCCAATTTGCCAGAAATTTTGGCCCTAGCTTCCAAATGGAGAGCAACATTTTCTATTCGGCGGGTGCCAAATTTTTGGCTGGCCACCAACTCTTCAATTAAAAGTCGGGTTAACCTACTATAAAAAGAGAAAGGTAAGTTTTCTTTCACTTCAAAGCCTCATCTCAATCACACATAAATAGATCAAATTAATTACAAGGAATGTCTAAGATAGAAAGAATTTGCTCACACTCCCAAAGAAATTCAAGTACCACATAATGGTACGATACGGTTGTCCGTCTTATAATTCTCCATTAATGTAGGTACACTCAGCCTAGAATCAAATATGACTTTATCAAGGTTGTAATATTGGCTAGGGGACGGGTAGGATAAGTTATGGATAATAGTAACTGCACCTCCCTAAGCACTTATAAAACTTATTTAAACCTCAATTGCCACTTTCTTTCCAACCATGGTTTTCCCTTTCAATTCAACTCCCAATTGCTCTTCATTTTGCTCACTTTTTTTTTTCCAGCTTTTTTTAAACAATTTTTCTTTTTTTGATTTCTTTTCAACAATAATTTTTCTTCTCATGGTCACCAAATTAAATCGCATCACCCTTTACTCTAACTTAAGTTGTTCAGCTCATAGTACATATAAGTGCTCAAAGAGATAGAGAAAAATAGAATTGACAGTGCAAAGCACAAAATAGGTTACTGCTTATAATATGGCTTCCAATAAAATGACTATAGGCTAAAAGAGGCTGTTAGTGTTATATCATCAAGGAAAGGCCAGAGAAAAATTCAAACGGGCCAAATAAGGCCTACCATAATTTCCTAAGCCAAGTACATTTTAGAATTTTGCCTCGAAAATAATCAGGTCAAGTTCTAGACCAATAATACAAGCATGTGAATCAATACTAACACCTCACCACACATGGCACATGAACTACTCAAGACGGAACAATTCCAACTCCTAACAAGTACAAGCGAGACAAAGTCATGATATTCAGTCAACAAGAAAAGTTAGAAACCTGAGCCGAAGAGTCACTAACAAGATTATCAATCAATCCAATATAGAACTCACACAAAAAATCTAGGTAAGTTCAACTTACATGCAAATGACTAAATATGATAGTATCAAACAAGTCACAGAGAAAGTACAAGTCCTTCACCACTTATCTACTCCTATAATCATCTGGTTCAAAATAAAAAGGCATCCTGGGGAAAGAACTGTGGCTTGAAAAAAGCACGAGAACTATGCCACGAATCTAAACTACCTAAATGTTTCAAAAGTTTCCCCCACCCCACAATTCAAAGGGTGCACTGTCTCAATTCACAACACTAAGGATGAGAGGTAGTAACTTAAGGTAATCAGACTTCTTCACGAGCGCTTCAATGCCTTTCAAACCATTGGCTTATTCATATTCAGCATACTGAACAAATCGGGATTCAAACACCCAACACTTACTTCATTCTCCATCAATATGTAATATCACTCAATTTACTAAACAAATAGAGCAGCCTATAATTTACAAATGAAGCAGGGACTCGTATGGTGTGTGCAAAGCGACATTCGTTGTGTGCGTGCAATGTGCAATGAGTGTTGTCCATGTTAAATTGCCCTACACGCTGCCCTAGACCCTAATTCTACCCAATTATGTTCAACATCTGCCCCAAAACAGATTCAGTTACTTAGACTTGGCCGAATGTAACAAATTTTCATTGGGAAATTTTTTCAAACACCTAATGTGCACGATTCTGGATAGGTTGTGTGCAAGCTATATGTTTGTGTTTTACCCTCCCAACTCCAGGAGATTACATCTAACAACTGTCACAGTGCATCTCCGCACTCCCATAACAGATACCAAGCAAAACAATTTATTTCCAAGAAAAACTTCATTCAAACTAGCAACTAGAAATATAGCCCTAGAAGGGAAAAAAGGGGTGGGAAAAACTCAGCAGACAGGGGAGAGGAAAACAAGTGAGGAAAGAATGAATCGATGGGAGGAGATAAGTGAATCAAACTTGAAACTCCATAAATATACAACAACTTTTCTGAGAAGCCGAGAGGGAATAGAACAATGTGCTTTTCTTCTGTGTTTTAGTGTAGGACTTAGAAGTTTTCTAAGTGCTAGTGTGTTTTAAGTTGAGGGTTGGAGGGACTTACCAGGTGAAACATCCAAGCAAGGTGTTTGGTACCCTTTGTTTTAGTACATACCCATTGAAACAGCCAAGCATCCGATGGCTAGAACACACTGACTCAATACTGTAATAAAACTTAAGGCAAAACAATCCCTCATGTGAAGCATTGGGGGATGTTTCGCTTGGAACTAATTAAATTCTCTGCTGCACTTTTTATTTCTTGGTGTATTCCTCCTTCCATTGCATCAAACCCTTCCAATACTTATTTAGCTCATCAATTCGGCCCTCCATCACATGTAAAAATGCACTACACAAACACATTAACACTCACAATATTCTATTCTTTTTGTTCTTTTTTTTTTCTATTTTTTTCTAATTTATAAAAAATATAAAAAGTAACTAACTAACTAAACAAAACGATAAAGCATGGGTTTCCTCCCATGAAGCGCCTGAATTAACATCGCAGCACGACGAAGACATGCCATTTAGCCTAGGCTTGGCGTTTATGTTTCCTCCTCTTCACGGGCTCGCTTTTCATGAATTTTGTTGCCACCAAGCTCCCCTTCTTTTATCATTACGAGCTCTTCCAACTCAATATTTGGACCTTTTTCAACCGTCTCGCTACTCTACACATCTTCATTCATCGGAAGGCATGCTTTTGGATTATTTTAGCTCATAGATGAAGCTTCTTTAAAACCACTCGACTCCACCACAGTAATCACAGACAACTCTTCATAATGATGGGGAACTTTAATTACTTTAAACCCATTTAAGACCACTTCCTCATTATCGACCTTCGTGGTTATTTTTCCTTCCCTGACTTTAATCACTGCATCACCGGTGGCCAGAAAAAGTCTTCCTAAGATAATAGGAACGTCCTTGTCCGCCTTATAATCTAAGAGAACAAAATTAGCAGGGAATATGAATTTCTTAATCTGCACCAACACATCCTCTGTCACCCCCTCAGGATAAGTTGTGAAGAGGTCAACAAGCTGTAATGAGATCGTGGTAAGCTTTGGAGCTCTGAGATCCAACTATTTGAACACTGAAAGCAACATCAAATTTATACTTGCTCCCAAATCACATAGGGCTCTACCAACTTTAGCGTTTCCAATCCAGATAGGAATGGTGAAACTCCCTGGGTCCTTCAACTTAGGTGGACCTTATTTTGCACTCTGGATGTGCACTCTTTACTAAGTGCCACCATCTGAAACTCATTGAGCCTTCTCTTGGACGTCACTATATCTTTGATGTACTTTACATACTTTAGGATTCCTTGGAACATTTCTACCAATGGAATATTGATATTAGTCTGACTAAATAAGACAAAAAACTTTGTGAATGCGGGATCCTGTAGATTTTTTTACAACATCCGAGGGAAATGAGGTGGTGGTTTAATAACAATCACCGCTTCTTTCTTTTCTACCTCCTTCTCGACTTCAACTGTCAACTTATTTTTCTTTGTCAGAACTAGACTCTTTTGGCTTCTTTGGCAGTTCTTCTAGCTCCCTCACATTTTTTAAAGTCATAGCATGTACCTGTTCCTTGGTGTTGGGATTTGTGTTGCTTGGCAATGCTCCAAGTGGCCTTGTATTTTGATTGTTAGCAAGTTGTCCCATTTGTTTTTCTAAAGAACGTATGGCGTTGTCCAGGTTTTGCTGAAGGATATTAATCTTCTGACTGAGATCAACACAGTTGTTGTATCATTGCGTGTATTTTTGACATTTCAGGCTGCTGGTGTTGTGGAAGATGATGCACTCTAAAATTACCACCCCAAGAGAAGTTAGGATGGTTTCGGAAGTTTGATGGATATGTGTTGCCATATTGAGTATTCTGATTGAAGCCTCTATTTTGTTGACCCACATAACCTGCAAACTCTGGGTTGGCCTGGCACACACTACCTATATGATCATCTCCACCACACACATCACAGAATGAGACTGCTTTCACTTGTTGAACCTGGGGTGGAACTTGTGGTTTGCTCAGCTGAACCAGTACAACATCAAATTGCTACTTAAAAGAATGCTGCATTGTCGTCATTTCAGCTCTCATACCTGTCAGTACATCTATTTCCATTTTTTCGCCTAACTTGAGGGTTTTGCCTCTGCCTGATCCACCTTGATAATGCTAACTACTTTTTGCAATTTTGTTAAGAATTATCTCTAGCTCCTCGTGCTGCTTCTCTAGACTTGGTCCGCCACAATAAGCATCCAGTAAAATTTTGTTGTTCGATTGGAGCACCTCAACAAAAATATGTCCAAATACCTCTTTTGATTGGCCATAGTGTGGGCAGCTTTTCCAGAGTGCCTTGAATCTTTCCCATGCTTCACATATCTCCTCTGTGGACACTATCCCACCTCTAATCTTTGCAGTCTTGTCAAATGGGAAGAATTTGATCAAAAACTTCCTTTGCTAGTTCATCCAGGAGTTAATAGAATTAGGCGATCGGATCAAGAGCCACTTCCTTGCTTCACCCAATAAAGTGAATGAGAACATAGTAATCCGTATATATTCATCCGGCACATCAGTTGTAAGTGTCGATGATCTCTAAGAAATTCTGAATGTGTTGTTGAGGATCTTCATGTGATAACCCCACGAAGTGACTATTAGACTGAAAGAATCGGATCGTATCCTCTTTTAGCTTAAATTTGCCATTTATGGTGGACCTCACTATAGCTTTGGCCATGTTATCAAGAGTGGGTCTGGAAATTTTCAGTATGGTGCGGTTTTGATTTTCAACTATCTCAGTAGGTTCAGGAATAAGGGCTTTCTCTAGCTTTTCTTTGAGTTTTGCCTCATTTTTTAGCATGTGAAAAAGTTTTGCAGGTTCAGTTTCAAAAGTATAGAGTTTATTGTCACTCTTGCTCCTTCGCATTCAAGACAATACCTGAAACACTTAAAGACAAGTAAAACAAAAATTAATCTTGAACAAATAACAAATAAAAGCTAATCTTGAAACTAGTTAATTCTTAGTCCCCAGAAACGACACCAAAAACTTGCCGCTCCAAATTCACACGAGTATACACGGTCGATCAAGTAATAAAGTGATAAGAAAAATATCGTTCCCACGAGGACTATCGATTAGTTATTAACTAGACAAACTCAAATTCAAATATCGTTCTAGAGAGTTCAACCAAGTTTTGATATGTGATTATAACTAATTAAAAAAAGTAAATGAAGTAACAATTGAATGCAAGACAATTTCAAGAGTTTTAGATATCAGTGAGAGAAAATATTCCAGGGTCATGGGACGTTCACCAATCCAGTTGCACTCCTCCACTAATTGAAGTAACTTTGTTTATCTAGGTTGTTAATCATAGGATTCATTTTACTTACAGGGCTCTTTCGGTATCCTGCTCGCCTATTCAAGCTAACTTAACACCTATATGTCTATGGAATTAGAATTAACAAGAATGTGTATATTACTCATGTATAGTGAGTAAGCGTGATTGTTAGATATATTTCTATCCTAACCTCGAAACTATTTCCCGATGCTCAGGTTCAGGAACACACTCCATTTAATTTATTACAACTTGAAATTCTCACTTTCGAGTTCAACCTTAGGTTCGTAGATAATACTAAACAACTAGCCAGGAAATCAAGTAATTAAAAGTCGAATTAAATAAACACCCCTATATGATAAACTTAATATGTATTTCAATCAACTTTAGAGTAGAACATTCATGGTTAACCCATAACCCTAGAACAATAGCGTTTAGCTACTCATAGTTATGGTGGCCTTCTCACAAAATAATCCAAAAGTCATGAAACAATAAAGAGAAAAGAAGAAATTACAACTCAATTGATGGTCTCTCCTATTTTCCTTGCCTCCCAAAAGTACGTAAGAAGACTCAAAATATCATTCACATGGGTTTTTATATGAAGTAGAATAAGGGTAGGATGAATTAAGTAAATCCAAACTCGCATAGGACTGCTACAACGCAAATACCGATGCATGCTTAGCATTGATGGTTGTTTCAGCTCTGTTTTTGCTAGACTGCTGCTTTCCCAGGCCAAACACTCTTCCATGTGATGCATGAGGGGTTGTTTTAGCTAGAATTTGCTTCCTTCCTTCTTATTTCTCTCATTTATGTCAAATTCATTCCTAAAATACCAAAAAACACCAAGTTAACAATATACCATAATTCAATTCTTGTTGGGCACATAATATCACGAAAACAAAGCAAAGCGATAAGAAATTAACACCGGAACACAAGACATATGCCCAACATCATTGCTTCTGGTCTTTTATAAAATTAATTATTTCTCTTAGTAAGCAAGTTTTAGGTATAAACAGCTACCAAAGCTCCATCACTAATTTCATCTACCACCACTGAAAGTCTAGCCGCATATCATCGAATCGATTGTCATTTGAGATTGGATTAATATCCCCAAAAAACCATTTTGGAGGAGGGAAAAAGTAGAACCTATTTTACCAAACCTTCTTAAAATAGAAATTCATTTTACCAAAATCCCAAATACGAATCATTTGCTCATTTTTTTTTAAAAAAAGAAGAGCATTGTGGAACGGTAGACTGAAAATGAAAAAGAATAAATGGGAAAACAGGATTTTAAAATAATTTCTTGAGGCATTGCTAAATAGTGATGACAATAAGAAGATTGATTGATGGAGGAGAAGAGAATGGGGAGGGAGAAAATTAAATAGGAAGAAAAAAAAAAGAAGAAGAGAATTACAGTAGAAGCGGATCACCGGAACAAACAGAAAGTGGGAAAGGGATAGGGTTAGGGGGGCAGGGAGTGATTGTATCTTTTATCTTTTTGTTTTTATTTAATTTTTTAAATATGTATGTTATTTTTTAATGATTTACAATGTTTTAAATATATATCAGCACATTCACATGCCGTTTAATGGTGATTTTTCACGCATTTTGTCCACATCAGCTATTTAGACTTGGATAACAGTCGGAGGTATTTACAAGTACTGACTTTGCCAACTATAAGTGCTAAAATGGGGATCTCGTAAGTTAGATGGTCGATATGGTAAAATTCGTGCAAGTTTTGAGTGTCAAATAAGTCATTTGTGCTTAATAAGAAACAACTTAAAGTTTAAGTGTTAAAATAAAATTTGATGTCAAATTTAAGTGTATGTCTATATTAAGTAAAAGAGGCTAGGATGGTGGTTTCTTTATGCGACCCAATCTAGAAATTTATATGATTGCATTCTGTTTAATGTATATGCTACATATATATTCATGTGTTTTACATTATCTCTTCAGCTTCACATGACTCTTTCGAGATACATAACAATTATATCCCTTGGAAAAACTAAATCGCGAAAAAATGAAATTAAAACAAATGCTTATAAAATAACTTGATGAATCATCAAGCTATTATCTCATCTATCTTACACTCTCTATACTTGATGTCAACCTTATTGGATCCATCCTCATGAATGACGTCACAACACTCACATCGATCAATCTGTTGAAAAGAACAAAACAAAAAATTAGCCAAATGAGTACAATAATTAGAGACTTATTAGGGTTGAGATTATTGTAATTAAATTTTCATACAGAAAGGTACTTATGTTATCTCTTTCCTTTTTTTTTCTTCTTTTTCATTAGAGAGGAATGGTGAAAATATGTCATTGAGCTTTTCTTGTTTTGTACTCTATGTATCAAATGGTTTTGACAAGATTTGATTTTCAATTGTCAAGGTTGAGAATGGTTAAAGCAAAAGAACCAATGAAGGAAAAACATCAGCAAATTCCAAATAGTCTAAATAATCTTTTATACTCCACAATTAACGTCTTTATCTAACAAATTGATTTAAACATATAATCAAGCACAATGAATTGTTTTGTATTATGAATATATACGAGGTTTGCATGCTTTGGTTGATTAATTCAAATTCAAAAGGTTGCTTTCTTCATATCGTCGATAAGCTTTTGGCTATTGACATGCATGACACGGTCTGAATTTTGAAACAGGCACAATCATTACTTCTTCAAACTGATATTTCTTCATTAGAAACATCAACATTCGTCGATTTAATCATTGCGTTGTCAAGTATTTTTATAGAAGAGAGAGATAATGTAGTTTTGGATTTTCTAAAAGATAGAATTTTCCACTATGATTTCCCTCATTATTACTTATTCCGCCTCAATATATGTGAGATGTTGATTAGGTATGAAATTTTAAAAAAAAATTGATACTTATAATCTAAAATAGAACATTAAAATTTTTGTGGCTAAAATTCATTTCATTAATAATAAATGAAAAAATTTAAAATTAAATTGTTTCTAAATATAAAACTGTGTCGTTACTTTTATATTAAAATGAAAGACTATCAATTAATTTGAACAAATAAATTACTATATGATTAGTTGACTTCCAAGATTATAATGATTTCAGAGACGACGACGATGGCGACAAAAACATACCCAATATGATTTTATGAATAGGATTTCGGGAAAGATGTGTGTACATACCTTATCCCTATCTCAAGTGAGGTAAAGAGTGAGTTTTTGATAAACTCGATATATATATATATATATATATATATATATATATATATATATATATATATATATATATATATATATATATATATAAAGGATCGTTGGTCAACTTTAGAGTTTCTTTGATCTTATATAAAAAAATCTCTGCAGATATCTGTAATTCTGTATTGTAAATCTTGCTTTATATGACGGCACTCACATGTATGTTGAGTATTATTTCATTTATCTCTTTAATTAGTTGTATTCCCAAATTGGCAAGCTAAAGCAAAATGAATGAATCTAGACGTTTGACTCCTATTATTTTTTAAATCTATTACAATTAAACCTCTTTATAATGGCAGTATTTGTCTTCATTTAGTTGTTATAATAAAAAAATTCGCAAATACATATTAAATTTAAAATCTCAATAGATTTTCACATTTCATTAATTAAAAATGAAAAAAGGTTAATACAATATTAATAAATCTATAACTAATTGTACCATATCATAGAAAATATTAAAATATAAGGAACATGTGATTTCATACAACTTTTTTCAAAACTTTTTATGGTATGAATATAAAAAAGACAGTATATTTATGTTACCAATGATTACCATAAATATATTATATTTTTTTGTACATATATATCTTTTACAAAATATTATTACACAATTAATATATGGCCATTATATAGAGACAATTTTATAAGGAGTCTACCGTTATAATGAACGTCATTGTTGTTATAGGTCGAATGTTGTTATACTGAGGTAAAATATAACTTGAAAAATCGGTTCTGGAGAAAATTAGACCGTTATACTGAAATTTTGTTATAACGAGGGGTTGTTATAGAGAGGTTTGACGGTATTATGGAAAATAAATTTTAATTTTCTTAAATAGAAAAACAGTTTTCTTAATTCTTTAACTATAAAAACAGATTAAACTGTTGAAATTAACCAACCGCTTTCAGTATCACCATAACTGGAAATAGATTTAACTTATATGTAACATAATGCAAAAAAAACAAAAAAAAAACTTTTGTACTATTAGTATATTCTAAATATTTTAGCAAACAACCTGCCTCAACTTTTGAGGTTACTAATTCAACTTTGTATTAATGGTTAGCCGATTACTTCCAGAGGCATGTAATAAATAAAATAAAATTTCATTTACACTATCAATATACCAAGGTTAAACTCATATCACTATGAGAAGAATGAAAATTTCGACGGCTTCGTGGAATTTTGGATAAAAAGGTTGTCGAAAAACAGTTGGACGGATTTTAGATGGAAAAATCGTCTAAAGTTCACACTTTTCCAGTAGCGTATTGAAACGTACGTACGAGAAAAAGCAAAGGTAGGAAATTATGGAAGTGAAAACTGAAAACCATTACCTCAATACGTTTTGTTGCCGGTGAGAAAACATGAATTTCAGAAACATACTCTGCTGAATAATTCCCAGTAGATGAACAATTGCCAACCCCTCGAGGCCATCCTCTTGTATATGTAGTAAGAATTTCATCTCTTGGTGTTTTCTCAACGGATTTGAAGAAAAATACATGAGGTGCTTCACATGGATCCCAAGAAGGTTTTCTAACATCAAACATATAATGTGGTGGCCTAGGACTTCTTGCCCATGTCTTAAATGTTTCTATTGGATTTTGTATCCAACTTCTAGGCATAACGTTCTCATAAATATGAGCTGAATATCCCCAAGAAACTGAAAATGTCCAGTTGTTAGATTTTTTGTGACAAACGGTTTGTTGTAACATACGTGATTGATCATAATTTGCAGCATTTAGGAGGTGAAATCCTGAATGTGCACGATCCATTGAGGGAAAAATTGGATCTACCATATCAAAATGGTGAAGGGACATTAATAATGACTTTGGGTGGGATGATAGAAATCCAGATAGGTCACCTCGTAGATCAATCTGCAATAGTTATTAATATCCAATTATTACTTGAGAAAAATAATGAATTTAACTAATATGCACAAATAAATAAGATCTTTCTATGTTAGCGGTGTAATTAATATATTAATTAATATATTGTAATAAGTTGTATGCTTTTGATCTAGGTCCTTTTGTTCTTTGTTTTAGGAGGAGAGAACTACGGGAAAATTTCTTGGCGGCTTTACGTAAGTTGCCATAAAAATACTGTAAGAGCTTCCGTGGAGACTCAGAAAGGTTATTATAAAAGTGATAGTTTTAATGGAGACCGTAATATCTCCGTAGAAAGTGACATTTTAGTGGCGACTGCACAGTCTGCACTCACAGGATATGTACTAAATTTTACTATCTTATATTCCCTCCGTTCCAATTTATGTGTCAGCATTTCCTTATTGGTTTGTTCCAAAAAGAATGGCAGCATTCTAAATTTGGTAACAATTAAACTTCAAAATTACAGTTTTGCCATTACTGAAATGATTTACAACCACACAAACTTCTTTGCCTTATTTTACACCACAAGTTTCAAAAGTCTTGCTTTATTTCTTAAACTTTGTGCCGAGTCAAACTATGACACATAAAATGGAACGGAGGGAGTACTAACAAAAAAATTTAGTCCCTTCGGGGACATCCGATAAAATACTAACAAAAAAATTTAGCGGAGAAAATATTTGTGATGACATATCTGCAGTCGATGCAATTCTTATGGCAACTTTTTCACTTCTTATTACCAGAAAAAAAAAAAAGAGTCTCATATCTGTGGTGTTTGGGGGGGGGGGGGGGGGGGGAGGAAGTGAATCTACTGGAGTAATGTGTTTTGTTTGGAAAAAAAAATACCTGATGGATACCCTGAAGAGGAGAAAGATTAACACCAATGTCAGCAATGCAAGTCATTGTAGTTCTATCAGCAGCTTTCAAGTGAGCGTATCTCTTTAGGCAATTCATCATATCATTTGCTAATGCTTTAGCCAAAGGGTAACTCAAAATAAATCCAGCACCACCAAAACCTTGGTTAAATGAGAACCAATAATTCGACAATATAAATTCCGAGTGTCCACCAAAATAATAATATTTATTATGATCATATTGTGCAAGAATATCAACCATATTATCCACGAAAAATATTGAATCATCGTCTCCCATAACTAACCATCGTACACCTTCATGTTCTTCTCTAAATGTCTCCATTATACCATGAACTAATCTTAAAACTGTTGGATCAACATGTTTTGTTTCATTGACAAGTTTTGGTACATCATCGGATACTCTATAAGCTGGTGAATTTTTGGACCATGGGAGAATATCACCTTTAGGAGGAACATCTAGAAATAGATATCCTCTTGTAATATTTGGTCTCCACCACGATTCAATATAGGATTTTCTATGGTGCCAGGCTTTTTCTGACCCTAAAAGCCCAAAAAGAAGGTGATTAATATTTGTGGCGTTGCTGGTTTGTGCAACATTTGATGTACTTGTTTCAGAACTAGAAGGTGAACTTGTGAATTTTAAGGAAGAGAAAAGATCAGAAGATGGACATTCAGAGTCATTCAAATAAATAATTGTGCCAACATAGAGGACTAGACCGCAAATTAGCACTGTTTTACAAATGCTAAGGACAACAGATTTGTCAATTGCAGACATGTTTTGAGAGATTGGGTGTAGAGAGACCTAAAGAATGGAAACAAACGAATCTATATGTTCATTTGGTTCTTGTATATATGAGTTGCCTCCTTTTGATATATATGCAAGGTTTTAAACCAAGTGGTTTGACTTTCAAAAGCCAAAGTTTGGTATCTTTAATCTCAATTTTCTATTAAACATAATAATATCTCGTGTATAGATTTTCAATGTTAATATATTGTATATCATGTAGTACTGTGTAGTTTCTGATTGTCAATATTATTGAAAAAATGTTACGTCATTATCTCACACTAGTATTTTAGGTATCACACTTCTATTTCAGAAAACAAATAAGGCGATTCTCATTGTGTTACATTTTTTTTTTTTTGAGTTTAAAAGAAGCGATATGATCTGTAAGGATTTACATAAGCAATATGATCAATAAGGCACATTATTGCTTTACTCGATTCTTTAGTACAGGATTCTATATATATATATATATATATATATATATATATATATATATATATATATATATATATATATTTTGCATGCAAACAATTTTTTCACTGTATATGTATAAATTAACCTCGCTTGGTGAATTCTACGCCTTCCACAGTTGAGGTGGAGGCTTCACCCAATTAATAGCATAGCATTTTCTTCCGCCTCCGTTGATGCAATTTTTTTTCTTGATTTTTTTTTTTTTTTTTTTTTTTTTTTTTTTTTGTAAAGCTTTTGTATTAAGTAATCTAACTTATTTTCAAATTGCCGACTAAATCCATTGTGTAAAAAATTAACTTTTTAATATATTCTTTTCTTTGCAAATAAATTAATGAGTAAACCATTTTACTTGAAAATTTGTCAAAGTGTAAATCAGCTTATGCTTCAACTCATCGGAATATAATATGTTAAGGTTGCTTCATAGAGTTTCTCCACTCATGTGACATCTTAGATTAAACAGGTCAACAATATCTCTTTAAGTTCGCCACAAGGAAATTTTTAGAAATTGAATCCTTAAGTTATCTTCCAGCTTCCGTTCATAAAGTTGTCATCTTTGTGGAACCAAAAAAAAAAAAAAAAACCAATATAATACTTAAAGAGTATATCGCTTCAAAATGACTAATCCTCGAACTAGTTGTAATCTTCCAATAAAAAGGAGAAAAATTAGCATAATCTTGTCTGCAAAATGGTAACAGACAACTCGAAGTATTAGTTAATTGATTCCTACACTAGGAAGTAAAGAATACGAGTTGAGACTTCGTCAAATCCTTCCATGTGACCTCATGAGAGACCTGTTATTTCAAGACGGGTTCTGAAGCAACAACATGCATAGGTAAATTTAAGAAAGTTTATATACTAAGAATTAAGAAATAACACCACTTGTGCTGCCACCAAGTAATGTACCATTTTCGGCATTTAATATATTAAAATCTTCATTCCCAAGTCTAAAACAACTTTCCTCACAATGGAAGGATTCAGGTTATTCTGCTGTTGACTTCCTTGATGGAGTATAATTATGAAAAAGGTGGAATAAAAAACGCAATGCTCCAGTTAACATACTAAAACATGTGAAGTAGTAAGTTGTTATGATAACATTTTGATGGTTTCTTTAAGCAAACCGATTAGCATCTGGCACATGTTTTAGTAGAGAGTCAAGCTTAATTACCAATTAAACCATGAATAATCACATATGAGAAGGTTTGAAAATATTATATACAGAAACGGAATATCTCATAGCACCTAGAAGTCGATAGGCCCACTTTAGTTGTAAAAGAGTAAAGACTAGTAAGTCATTGAGATCGGAACGAGTATAACACTACAATCTGAGTTGTGATTTCTTAGTCATTGGACTATATAATTGATGACTATAGAATATATAAAGAACTAAAAATATATACTTTTGAGTATTTCAAAATGTTGAAGATATGTTGTATATTGGTTATTGTTTTAACTTATGTTATATTCTAAGATACATTGTGTTTTCCATACAAAAGAAAAACAGAGATTTAGGACATAACACACATGTTCCTGCAATTGATATTGAAACCCTTACGTTTTTCAACTATTTCTCGTGCAAAACTAAACTATACCATTCGATTAGAAACGTTAGTAATTATGTAAACTAAACTAAACACTTCTTCTTCTTCTTCTTCCTTTTTTTTTTTTTTTTGTATGAATTGATATTGGGAGGAAAGCTACTTATTGTAAATATGCTATCATATAAACGTAGAGTTGTAGGGGGTGTAAAGTGCAGTTAATTATACTTGATAACTACCTCAGTTAGTTATATAACTACACACATGTAATGATCCATTCAGTTAATAAAAAGATTCATTCCAGTATAATATTTTCTCTCTCTAACTCTTAGTTAAATGTCTTCTTCTTCTCAATTGTCATGGCTTCGTCCAGCTACTAATCTACTCTCATGACCTAAAGTTGACATGGTATCAGATCCAACAACAGTAGATATAGCTAGATCGAAGTTGAGAATGAATCAGCTTTAAGAATCTAAATTAAGATTGATTTTTGAGCTAAGAAGAAAAGTTAGGGTTTCGTCCTAAAATTTCTCCTCAATTCACAGAAATTTCTCTTGATTAACAACAATTATGTGATCTCCTCACTGTATTTCTTCATCAATGACTTCTCTGAATCTACTAAAAGCATGGCAGCAACTCTTACTACTTCACGAACACAAGCTACAGAGCAGTTGGGAGTGCTTAAGCTATCGCACAATTATCCTCTATATTTTCAGGCTTCGGATACACTTGGTTTTGTCCTCGTTTCTGTTCAACTCACAGGAGTAGAGAGTTATGCATTTTAGAGTAGAGCAATGCGAATTGCACTGCTGGGGAAGGATAAACTAGGGTTCGTTGATGGAACCTCTCACAAATAGAAGTTTCCATAGAGGTATTTTAATCAATTGGAGAAATGTGAAGTTGTTGTTCTTTCGTGGATCATGAATTTAGTGTCCAAGGAACTCATGAGTGGATCATTTATGCGGAAGATGCAAAGTCGGTGTGGGATGACCTAAAGGAACAATTTGATAAGGTTAATGGATCTAGGATCTATCATGTCCACAAACAAATCTCATCAGTCACTCAGGTACTAACTCTGTCTCTGTGAATCTAAGTTGAGACGCCTATGGGAAGATTTTGATTCTCTAGTACCCCTCCTAGTTGTTATTGTTATTGTGATAAATCTAAGGTTTTATGGCTTCTTTGCAACTACTTAAACTGCTCCAGTTCTTAATGGGTCTTAATGACTCACATGAGCAAGTAAAAAGTCAAATTGTTATTACTCTTCCAATGACGGCTGATAATCAAGCTTATTGAATGATAATTTAAGTAGAAATTTAAAGAGGAACATCACACACTATGTTAAGAAGTGAAACCGTTGATCCTACTGCCATGTATTATTCCAATCCTACTGTTATGTACTAAAACAATAAGGGGGATATAAATCTAAACAAAAGAGAAAGTCACTAGAGTATCATCATTGTGGTTGGAAAGGCCACATAAGAGATGATTGCTACAAGTTGACTGGCTATTCTGGTGATTAGAAGCCAAGAAAAAAGGAGAACTCTCGGAGGGACTCTTCTCAGAAAGACAATTACTGGAGAAACTATCACTCAACCAATGCTAGTATTATTGATCCACTCAGTCATGATCAACAATTTCCTAAGCCAACAGATGCATGTACTAATTCAAACAATTATGGTAAAGGGCCCTGGTTTACTAAGGAGAAATACTCTCAAATCATACAGATGATTGGGAAGGAGAATGTTTTAGACACTTCAGCCAATGCTGCAGTTATTATTACCGCATTAGTTGTTGATTCAAATGCTAAATAGTGGATAATAGATATGAGCCACTAATCATATGACTCTTCACTCTTTTGCTAAATTATGTGGATAAAGTTACAAATTCATAGTTTAGAAGGGTTCATTTACCAACTGGTGCTACTACTAATGTCACAAACACTGGTGCTTGCTCGGTATTTAAGGAGATTGATATGAACAATGGACTACTCATTCAAGAGTTTAACTATAACTTACCCTCAATCTCAAAACTTACCAAGGACTTGAAATTCTTAGTCACATTTATTATTGATTTCTGCATTTCCCAGGACCTATACAGTGCGAGGTGAAGGAGATTGGTATAGAATATTATGTTATCTACATTTTACATAGTCAAACTCACAGTAAAGGTAAAATAACTAATGGAAGATCAAATAATGTATAAAGAGTCTATGACAGGAGAGGTGGTGAATAAAGTGAAGCCAGTACAGTCAAGTGACTCACAGTCTATGATAGCTTAATATAAGAATAACAATACAGCATTATGGCATAGGAGAATAGGAAATGTATATAGTACCTTCTAAAATGTTTTCTGTTTATTCTACTAATTGTAGTCAAGAACTTCATTAATGTCTTGTATGTCCATTAACTAAACAATCAAGGTTACCATTTTCTACTGGCAACTCTAAGTTCTTGAAATGTTTTCGGTTGCTACATATTGATGTTTGGGTTCCTTATAAGACTCCTACTCATAATGGAAATAGATCATTTGTCACAATTGTGGATGATTGTTCAAGAATATTAACAATTTATCTAATAACGTTGAAGAGTGATACTATAGTAATCTTACAAGATTTTGTTGCTCTAGTGTCTAATAAGTATGATTCTGCAGTGAAAACTATCAGAACTGACAATGGCACCAAATTTGTAAACACTGAGTGCTCACAATTGTTCAGAAAACATGGTATAATACACCAAAGCATGTGTTTACACGCCTCACAAAAATGGTATAGCTAAGAGAAAACACAAACATATTCTAGAGGTAGCAAGAGTGCTGCTCCCACGAGAATTATTGTTCAGACTGAATCCTAGAGAACAATTTCCTAACAAATATTTAGAAGTCTTTTTTGATGATTGTGGTTTTTACTAACTAAAGAAAATAATTAAAAACAAATAATGAAGTCAACTAATGAAGATCAGTTTGTGAGTTGTTATCAATAAGAGAGAAACGGTCAAGAGTCAGAGCGACAAACAATCCAGTTGAGTTTTTCAGTTGGTTCTACTTCTTGATTTCCTAGACTGCTAACTAATAGGTTAAATATATTCGTGAAAACCTGTCTATTCTTCACGACTCTATGCAACCTACTTTAATGCCTATATTTATATGGAATTAAATCATATGCATGCATTAAAGAACTCTTTATTTAGCTAAGCAAGGCGAATAGGTATATGTATATACTATCTGCAAATTGATTCCCTGATGCCAGGTTCGCAATCAAGCCCTATTCTTTTTTATGTGCATTCACAAGTTCCCTCTATCGAGTTCAACTTGTAAACCGTAGATAGTGTTCAATTATCGGGTTTTAATAACCAAACAATTAAGCGCAAGAAAGAATAAACAATCGATAATAACAAATCAATAAACAGAAATCAACTTTCAAACATCAACCTTCATATAATTGCCCTAACTCTAGAATGAATAAACTATAAAATTAAAGAGAAGGATAAGAGAAAAAGAGAAACTTGTTTAGAAGACATCTAGGGCTCCTATGCTCTCATCCACGTCCAACCCCCAAAAAACCTAAGTTATAATATATTTATAATGTTTACAAAGTGCTAGGATAAGTTAAACCAAATCCTAAACTAGTTGGGAAAACTTGTTCTCACCAGACGTGTAGCTTCCTTGGAAGCCCCACTTCCAGTATAGCTTCCAATTTTGAGGCTATCTCTGAAGCTTTGCTCTAAAAAAAACTTCCAATATTCATGGCTTTCTTGGAAGCTTTGCCTTCAAAATAGCTTCCAACGTATCAGTTTGGTCCAAGCCTCACTTTTTAAAGTATTTTACTCTGCTTTGTTTGTTCTTGCTTCGATTTCATCCAAACCATTCCTAAAATCACAAACACGATAAGTGAGCACAAGAATCACAACTATCACATATAATGAGCGCATAAAGTACCAAAATGACACGACCCGAAATCCGGCTAGGCCTTGCGGGCACCCGACATCCTTCCCTAGACCCGTCGGGCGAACCCTTGCCAATTAAATTAGGAAAATAAATATAATTCAATTCATAAATAGGAACAAGACTTATAAAAAGAAGCACAGACATACTGATACCTCTAACCTGTACAAAAGAAATTACAGCTGACTACCCAGCATACTAGGTTTAGGGCTATCCAGACTAGACATCTAAGAGTATAGAAGAAGACAAATACCTTCTGAAGGAAGCAAAATGCAACTGAAATAACAAACATAAAACTGCTGGCCATCCGGAATAAAAGCTGGCTCACCCTGAAAGCTGAAGTCGTCTTCGCTCCTTCACAACGCGGCGAACTCAATCCTGGAGCGAACCTGCCGAAACGAAATAGAAAGACAAAAACAAACAACAACCAAGGGTGAGTCAAAAGGACTCAATAAGTGGGGCAGACTAGCCACCTCAAAGAATAGTATAGCTAGCCAGGGAGAAAAGACACAGATAAACCAAATTCCTTCTATTTAAATTATGAAAAGGCAGAGCCAGATAATAACTAGAAACACGTATGGAATTACAAAATCATCAACAACCAGGAACGTAAGATAGCCAGAACATATAGGTATCCCGAACATATCAACAATCAGAGATACATCCTGTTGTGGCGTGCAACCCTATCCATATATTCATCCCGTTGCGGCGTGCAACCCGATCCATATATTTATACTGCTGCGACATGTAACCCGATCCATATATTTATACCGCTGCGGCATGCAACCCGATCCCCGTAACCCAGCATACGAGCCAGAAATATATAGGCAAACTTAGATATGTCCATGACATAGTATACATACCACATACATAAAACACAACACAAATACACACAATAGTCAGTATGCGGTGCAATGAGATGGGATGAATGCGGTATGATGCAATGCAGTCACATATGCCTGATACCTATCTCCGGCGCGGGACTCTCATCGCCTACCAGGAGATATATGCAATAATGACCCTTCACCGGCTCGGGACTCTCATCGATTACCGGGAAGTATATGCAATGATGACCCTTCACCGGCTCGAGACTCTCATCGATTACCGGGAAGTATATGCAATAATGATCCTTCACCGGTGCGGGACTCTCATCGCCAATCGGGAAGTATATGCAATAATGACCCTTCACCGGCTCGGGACTCTCATCGATTACTGGGAAGTATATGTAATAATGACCCTTCACCGGTGCGAGACTCTCATCGCCAACCGGGAAGTATATGTATAATGACCCTTTTTTTTTTTTTTTTTTTTTTTTTTTGTATGAATTGATATTGGGAGGAAAGCTACTTATTGTAAATATGCTATCATATAAACGTAGAGTTGTAGGGGGTGTAAAGTGCAGTTAATTATACTTGATAACTACCTCAGTTAGTTATATAACTACACACATGTAATGATCCATTCAGTTAATAAAAAGATTCATTCCAGTATAATATTTTCTCTCTCTAACTCTTAGTTAAATGTCTTCTTCTTCTCAATTGTCATGGCTTCGTCCAGCTACTAATCTACTCTCATGACCTAAAGTTGACATGGTATCAGATCCAACAACAGTAGATATAGCTAGATCGAAGTTGAGAATGAATCAGATTTAAGAATCTAAATTAAGATTGATTTTTGAGCTAAGAAGAAAAGTTAGGGTTTCGTCCTAAAATTTCTCCTCAATTCACAGAAATTTCTCTTGATTCACAACAATTATGTGATCCCCTCACTGTATTTCTTCATCAATGACTTCTCTGAATCTACTAAAAGCATGGCAGCAACTCTTACTACTTCACGAACACAAGCTACAGAGCAGTTGGGAGTGCTTAAGCTATCGCACAATTATGCTCTATATTTTCAGGCTTCAGATACACTTGGTTTTGTCCTCGTTTCTGTTCAACTCACAGGAGTAGAGAGTTATGCATTTTAGAGTAGAGCAATGCGAATTGCACTGCTGGGGAAGGATAAACTAGGGTTCGTTGATGGAACCTCTCACAAATAGAAGTTTCCATAGAGGTATTTTAATCAATTGGAGAAATGTGAAGTTGTTGTTCTTTCGTGGATCATGAATTTAGTGTCCAAGGAACTCATGAGTGGATCATTTATGCGGAAGATGCAAAGTCGGTGTGGGATGACCTAAAGGAACAATTTGATAAGGTTAATGGATCTAGGATCTATCATGTCCACAAACAAATCTCATCAGTCACTCAGGTACTAACTCTGTCTTTGTGAATCTAAGTTGAGACGCCTATGGGAAGATTTTGATTCTCTAGTACCCCTCCTAGTTGTTATTGTTATTGTGATAAATCTAAGGATTTATGGCTTCTTTGCAACTACTTAAACTGCTACAGTTCTTAATGGGTCTTAATGACTCACATGAGCAAGTAAAAAGTCAAATTGTTATTACTCTTCCAATGACGGCTGATAATCAAGCTTATTGAATGATAATTTAAGTAGAAATTTAAAGAGGAACATCACACACTATGTTAAGAAGTGAAACCGTTGATCCTACTGCCATGTATTATTCCAATCCTACTGTTATGTACTAAAACAATAAGGGGGATATAAATCTAAACAAAAGAGAAAGTCACTAGAGTATCATCATTGTGGTTGGAAAGGCCACATAAGAGATGATTGCTACAAGTTGACTGGCTATTCTGGTGATTAGAAGCCAAGAAAAAAGGAGAACTCTCGGAGGGACTCTTCTCAGAAAGACAATTACTGGAGAAACTATCACTCAACCAATGCTAGTATTATTGATCCACTCAGTCATGATCAACAATTTCCTAAGCCAACAGATGCATGTACTAATTCAAACAATTATGGTAAAGGGCCCTGGTTTACTAAGGAGAAATACTCTCAAATCATACAGATGATTGGGAAGGAGAATGTTTTAGACACTTCAGCCAATGCTGCAGTTATTATTACCGCATTAGTTGTTGATTCAAATGCTAAATAGTGGATAATAGATATATGAGCCACTAATCATATGACTCTTCACTCTTTTGCTAAATTATGTGGATAAAGTTACAAATTCATAGTTTAGAAGGGTTCATTTACCAACTGGTGCTACTACTAATGTCACAAACACTGGTGCTTGCTCGGTATTTAAGGAGATTGATATGAACAATGGACTACTCATTCAAGAGTTTAACTATAACTTACCCTCAATCTCAAAACTTACCAAGGACTTGAAATTCTTAGTCACATTTATTCTTGATTTCTGCATTTCCCAGGACCTATACAGTGCGAGGTGAAGGAGATTGGTATAGAATATTATGTTATCTACATTTTACATAGTCAAACTCACAGTAAAGGTAAAATAACTAATGGAAGATCAAATAATGTATAAAGAGTCTATGACAGGAAAGGTGGTGAATAAAGTGAAGCCAGTACAGTCAAGTGACTCACAGTCTATGATAGCTTAATATAAGAATAACAATACAGCATTATGGCATAGGAGAATAGGAAATGTATATAGTACCTTCTAAAATGTTTTCTGTTTATTCTACTAATTGTAGTCAAGAACTTCATTAATGTCTTGTATGTCCATTAACTAAACAATCAAGGTTACCATTTTCTACTGGCAACTCTAAGTTCTTGAAATGTTTTCGGTTGCTACATATTGATGTTTGGGTTCCTTATAAAACTCCTACTCATAATGGAAATAGATCATTTGTCACAATTGTGGATGATTGTTCAAGAATATTAACAATTTATCTAATAACGTTGAAGAGTGATACTATAGTAATCTTACAAGATTTTGTTGCTCTAGTGTCTAATAAGTATGATTCTGCAGTGAAAACTATCAGAACTGACAATGGCACCAAATTTGTAAACAGTGAGTGCTCACAATTGTTCAGAAAACATGGTATAATACACCAAAGCATGTGTTTACACGCCTCACAAAAATGGTATAGCTAAGAGAAAACACAAACATATTCTAGAGGTAGCAAGAGTGCTGCTCCCACGAGAATTATTGTTCAGACTGAATCCTAGAGAACAATTTCCTAACAAATATTTAGAAGTCTTTTTTGATGATTGTGGTTTTTACTAACTAAAGAAAATAATTAAAAACAAATAATGAAGTAAACTAATGAAGATCAGTTTGTGAGTTGTTATCAATAAGAGAGAAACGGTCAAGAGTCAGAGCGACAAACAATCCAGTTGAGTTTTTCAGTTGGTTCTACTTCTTGATTTCCTAGACTGCTAACTAATAGGTTAAATATATTCGTGAAAACCTGTCTATTCTTCACGACTCTATGCAACCTACTTTAATGCCTATATTTATATGGAATTAAATCATATGCATGCATTAAAGAACTCTTTATTTAGCTAAGCAAGGCGAATAGGTATATGTATATACTATCTGCAAATTGATTCCCTGATGCCAGGTTCGCAATCAAGCCCTATTCTTTTTTATGTGCATTCACAAGTTCCCTCTATCGAGTTCAACTTGTAAACCGTAGATAGTGTTCAATTATCGGGTTTTAATAACCAAACAATTAAGCACAAGAAAGAATAAACAATCGATAATAACAAATCAATAAACAGAAATCAACTTTCAAACATCAACCTTCATATAATTGCCCTAACTCTAGAATGAATAAACTATAAAATTAAAGAGAAGGATAAGAGAAAAAGAGAAACTTGTTTAGAAGACATCTAGGGCTCCTATGCTCTCATCCACGTCCAACCCCCAAAAAACCTAAGTTATAATATATTTATAATGTTTACAAAGTGCTAGGATAAGTTAAACCAAATCCTAAATTAGTTGGGAAAACTTGTTCTCACCAGACGTGTAGCTTCCTTGGAAGCCCCACTTCCAGTATAGCTTCCAATTTTGAGGCTATCTCTGAAGCTTTGCTATAAAAAAAACTTCCAATATTCATGGCTTTCTTGGAAGCTTTGCCTTCAAAATAGCTTCCAACGTATCAGTTTGGTCCAAGCCTCACTTTTTAAAGTATTTTAATCTGCTTTGTTTGTTCTTGCTTCGATTTCATCCAAACCATTCCTAAAATCACAAACACGATAAGTGAGCACAAGAATCACAACTATCACATATAATGAGCGCATAAAGTACCAAAATGACACGACCCGAAATCCGGCTAGGCCTTGCGGGCACCCGACATCCTTCCCTAGACCCGTCGGGCGAACCCTTGCCAATTAAATTAGGAAAATAAATATAATTCAATTCATAAATAGGAACAAGACTTATAAAAAGAAGCACAGACATACTGATACCTCTAACCTGTACAAAAGAAATTACAGCTGACTACCCAGCATACTAGGTTTAGGGCTATCCAGACTAGACATCTAAGAGTATAGAAGAAGACAAATACCTTCTGAAGGAAGCAAAATGCAACTGAAATAACAAACATAAAACTGCTGGCCATCCGGAATAAAAGCTGGCTCACCCTGAAAGCTGAAGTCGTCTTCGCTCCTTCACAACGCGGCGAACTCAATCCTGGAGCGAACCTGCCGAAACGAAATAGAAAGACAAAAACAAACAACAACCAAGGGTGAGTCAAAAGGACTCAATAAGTGGGGCAGACTAGCCACCTCAAAGAATAGTATAGCTAGCCAGGGAGAAAAGACACAGATAAACCAAATTCCTTCTATTTAAATTATGAAAAGGCAGAGCCAGATAATAACTAGAAACACGTATGGAATTACAAAATCATCAACAACCAGGAACGTAAGATAGCCAGAACATATAGGTATCCCGAACATATCAACAATCAGAGATACATCCTGTTGTGGCGTGCAACCCTATCCATATATTCATCCCGTTGCGGCGTGCAACCCGATCCATATATTTATACTGCTGCGACATGTAACCCGATCCATATATTTATACCGCTGCGGCATGCAACCCGATCCCCGTAACCCAGCATACGAGCCAGAAATATATAGGCAAACTTAGATATGTCCATGACATAGTATACATACCACATACATAAAACACAACACAAATACACACAATAGTCAGTATGCGGTGCAATGAGATGGGATGAATGCGGTATGATGCAATGCAGTCACATATGCCTGATACCTATCTCCGGCGCGGGACTCTCATCGCCTACCAGGAGATATATGCAATAATGACCCTTCACCGGCTCGGGACTCTCATCGATTACCGGGAAGTATATGCAATGATGACCCTTCACCGGCTCGAGACTCTCATCGATTACCGGGAAGTATATGCAATAATGATCCTTCACCGGTGCGGGACTCTCATCGCCAATCGGGAAGTATATGCAATAATGACCCTTCACCGGCTCGGGACTCTCATCGATTACTGGGAAGTATATGTAATAATGACCCTTCACCGGTGCGAGACTCTCATCGCCAACCGGGAAGTATATGTATAATGACCCTTTTTTTTTTTTTTTTTTTTTTGTATGAATTGATATTGGGAGGAAAGCTACTTATTGTAAATATGCTATCATATAAACGTAGAGTTGTAGGGGGTGTAAAGTGCAGTTAATTATACTTGATAACTACCTCAGTTAGTTATATAACTACACACATGTAATGATCCATTCAGTTAATAAAAAGATTCATTCCAGTATAATATTTTCTCTCTCTAACTCTTAGTTAAATGTCTTCTTCTTCTCAATTGTCATGGCTTCGTCCAGCTACTAATCTACTCTCATGACCTAAAGTTGACATGGTATCAGATCCAACAACAGTAGATATAGCTAGATCGAAGTTGAGAATGAATCAGATTTAAGAATCTAAATTAAGATTGATTTTTGAGCTAAGAAGAAAAGTTAGGGTTTCGTCCTAAAATTTCTCCTCAATTCACAGAAATTTCTCTTGATTCACAACAATTATGTGATCCCCTCACTGTATTTCTTCATCAATGACTTCTCTGAATCTACTAAAAGCATGGCAGCAACTCTTACTACTTCACGAACACAAGCTACAGAGCAGTTGGGAGTGCTTAAGCTATCGCACAATTATGCTCTATATTTTCAGGCTTCAGATACACTTGGTTTTGTCCTCGTTTCTGTTCAACTCACAGGAGTAGAGAGTTATGCATTTTAGAGTAGAGCAATGCGAATTGCACTGCTGGGGAAGGATAAACTAGGGTTCGTTGATGGAACCTCTCACAAATAGAAGTTTCCATAGAGGTATTTTAATCAATTGGAGAAATGTGAAGTTGTTGTTCTTTCGTGGATCATGAATTTAGTGTCCAAGGAACTCATGAGTGGATCATTTATGCGGAAGATGCAAAGTCGGTGTGGGATGACCTAAAGGAACAATTTGATAAGGTTAATGGATCTAGGATCTATCATGTCCACAAACAAATCTCATCAGTCACTCAGGTACTAACTCTGTCTTTGTGAATCTAAGTTGAGACGCCTATGGGAAGATTTTGATTCTCTAGTACCCCTCCTAGTTGTTATTGTTATTGTGATAAATCTAAGGATTTATGGCTTCTTTGCAACTACTTAAACTGCTCCAGTTCTTAATGGGTCTTAATGACTCACATGAGCAAGTAAAAAGTCAAATTGTTATTACTCTTCCAATGACGGCTGATAATCAAGCTTATTGAATGATAATTTAAGTAGAAATTTAAAGAGGAACATCACACACTATGTTAAGAAGTGAAACCGTTGATCCTACTGCCATGTATTATTCCAATCCTACTGTTATGTACTAAAACAATAAGGGGGATATAAATCTAAAAAAAAGAGAAAGTCACTAGAGTATCATCATTGTGGTTGGAAAGGCCACATAAGAGATGATTGCTACAAGTTGACTGGCTATTCTGGTGATTAGAAGCCAAGAAAAAAGGAGAACTCTCGGAGGGACTCTTCTCAGAAAGACAATTACTGGAGAAACTATCACTCAACCAATGCTAGTATTATTGATCCACTCAGTCATGATCAACAATTTCCTAAGCCAACAGATGCATGTACTAATTCAAACAATTATGGTAAAGGGCCCTGGTTTACTAAGGAGAAATACTCTCAAATCATACAGATGATTGGGAAGGAGAATGTTTTAGACACTTCAGCCAATGCTGCAGTTATTATTACCGCATTAGTTGTTGATTCAAATGCTAAATAGTGGATAATAGATATATGAGCCACTAATCATATGACTCTTCACTCTTTTGCTAAATTATGTGGATAAAGTTACAAATTCATAGTTTAGAAGGGTTCATTTACCAACTGGTGCTACTACTAATGTCACAAACACTGGTGCTTGCTCGGTATTTAAGGAGATTGATATGAACAATGGACTACTCATTCAAGAGTTTAACTATAACTTACCCTCAATCTCAAAACTTACCAAGGACTTGAAATTCTTAGTCACATTTATTCTTGATTTCTGCATTTCCCAGGACCTATACAGTGCTAGGTGAAGGAGATTGGTATAGAATATTATGTTATCTACATTTTACATAGTCAAACTCACAGTAAAGGTAAAATAACTAATGGAAGATCAAATAATGTATAAAGAGTCTATGACAGGAGAGGTGGTGAATAAAGTGAAGCCAGTACAGTCAAGTGACTCACAGTCTATGATAGCTTTTTTTTTTTTTTAATTAAACTGGGGTGTTGTTTTCATTGATGATCAAAGAAGGAATACCTTCAAAAGTACAACACAAGATTGAAATCTCAATCTTCAAAAAAGTGGAAGAACCTAAATGCATCTTCCACAAAAGTTATTGTACGAGATTAGCTTACAAAGAAGTTAGCTTTGTCGTATCTCAATCTAAGACTAGGTAATTGACACCTATCTAACTGGAAAGGCCCTTTGCATTGAGGTGGTAATTGTGAGAATGAGTAGAAGAAGTTCCCAGCCTGAGTAGTAGAGGCCAGCTTTGCAAGGGAGTCTGCCACTTGATTTGCTTCTCTAAGGCAATGAGAAACAGATGCCGTCCCTAGTTTGAGCTTCAGAGCAGTGTTGTAAATGATCTTTTTCAGCTTGTAGTTAGCAGTTTCTCCAACTTTCAGCATATTGGTGATAGTAAGAGAGTCAAGTTCCAAAGTGAAATTTTGAAAACCATTCTCCACGCACCATTCCACTCCTTTTAAAGCTGCCAAAGCCTCTGCCAGATTGTTGCTGCAACATTGAACAGGTAGTGAAAAGGCCACAATGAGATCACCTTGATCATTTCTTACAACTACTCCAATGCCTGCATAACCCGAGCTCATTAAATAGCTACCATCGCTGTTTATTTTAACTCTTCCAGAGCTTGGTTTTTGCAAGTTACTATTGTCCATCTTGTGATTGGTCTGAGTCTTTCCACCATTTCACAGAATTCAATCCATGGGAGTTCAAGCTTGTGTTGAGGAAAGGCAAGATTGACAGCAGCAGTAGCATTCCAAAGAATCTGTTGCCTCATTCTGATAAAGCAAAATTTCTTTTGCTCACCATATTTACACGAGCAATAGCTTCTCCACAGTTCCCAACATATGATAACAGGTATAATTTGACAAATAAAGCTGTGAAGTTTGTTCCAAGTAGTAGTGTTCCACCATACATCAAATACATCTTTTATGGAACCAATACTATGTTTAATACCCAAAGGCTGACCAAAGTAGGACCACAGGTATATAGCAACATCCCCTTCTAGAAAAACATGCTTAATAGTTTCACATTTAGGATTAGCACAACACTTACATGAGGATACTATATGATTACCAAATCTGGAAATAACGTCATCAAATGGCAATTTGTACTGGAGCAGTCTCCAAGAGAGAAAAGATATTTTGAAAGGGACGTATCTATTCCATACCTTGTTGAGAATCAAGTTACGATCTTTGTGGTCCCTAATCAATTTCCAAGCAGATTTATTAGAGTATTTACCATCTTCCGATAATCTCCAACAAAGAAAATCCTTTTGATTCTGATCTCCTATATCAATACTAGTAACAAGTCGTACCAGGTGGTCCGGAAGCACTCTATCTAGCTTTGTTTGATTCCAACTACTTCCTGTCATGAATTCTTTGACAAGAGTTTTGGCATTCTTCCTGGTAGTTGTGTTCAGAGCTGCAAGCGAACCTTTGTTGGTCCAGTTATCCCACCAAAAGCTAGCAGTGCCATCATTAATACCCCAGACCATGTTAGGTTCAGCCTTGCTCCTCATTTTCATCATTTTTTTCCAGTCATGCGAGTCCTTGGAGATTGCTACTTTCCCTACTGGATGAGATCTTGCACAATATTTGGATTTGAGAAAAAAGGCCCAAAGAGATGGTTGAGATCTAAATCTCCACCATCTTTTGATGGCCAAAGAATCATTGATGTTCTCCATCCTTCTAATTCCTATCCCACCCTCCTCCTTAGGCAAACATAGGTTCTTCCAGGAGCTCCAATGGTATTTAGACTTGTCACCAGAAGCTCCCCAAAAGAACCTAGCAAAATGTTTCTCTAAGATGGTAAGAGAAGTTTTAGGAGGGCTCATTGCAGTGAGAATATAGACAGGAAGTGATTTAAGAACACTTTTGATCAAAACTAACTTGCCTCCATATGATAAAAATTTCCCTTGCCATCCATTTAGTCTCTTGAAGACCTTTGAGATCATGCCATCAAAATATTCAACTTTTTTCCTGCCAACATATATAGGACATCCCAGATAATTGAATGGAAACTCCTTATCCATGAAACCTGTACAGTCCCTCATCCTGTTTATTCTGCTAGCTCTTGTTTTGGAGCAGCGAGAAAGAAGCTCTTCTCTGTATTTACTTTCTGTCCTGAAGATCTTTCATACCTCCTAACTTGTTTCATGATGAGCTTAATTGATCTATTGTTCCCACTACTGAAAATTACTACATCATCAGCGTAAGAGAGATGGTTTACCTTAGGCCCCCTGTTGGACATAGAAAAGGGAGTGAATTCTGGATTGGTATTTAACAAATTGAGAGATCTTGAAAGAACCTCTGCAGCTAGGATGAATAAAGAGGGAGACAGAGGATCTCCTTGTTTGAGACCTTGAGATGATGTGAAAAATCCATGTCTTGAACCATTGATCAAAATAGAGTACCATACACTAGAAATTAACCTCCACACCATGTCAATCCATTGTTCATTGAAGCCAAACCTTCTAAGCACAGAAGTCAAAAATAGCCAAGACATCCTATCATATGCTTTGGCCATGTCCAGCTTGATGACGATGTTTCCTCCTTTGTTTGGTTTAGATACCTCCTGCACTATTTCTTGAGCTAAGAGTACATTTTCAGAGATCAGCCTGCCCTTGACAAAACCACTTTGATTCTCAGAGATCAAACCTGGTAGAATTATATTCAGCCTTCTAGCCAAGATTTTGGATATGATCTTGCTAGTGAAATTACTTAGACTTATTGGTCTAAGTTCAGAAAAAGTTGAAGGGGCTTCTACTTTTGGGATTAAAACCAAGCACGAATGAGAATAATACTTGGTTAACTGTCTCCCATTAAAAAAATCTCTAACAAATTCAATGATGTCCTCCTTGATTATCTCCCAGCACGTTTGAAAGAAGACCCCATTGAAATCATCAGGTCCTGGTGAACTGTGAGGATTCATGGAAAAAATTGCATCTCTGATTTCTTGTTCTTCTGGCATGGCTGTAAGCATATAGTTTTGTTCTTCATTCACAGTATCCGGAATGCAGTCCAACACTCTATTATTTACAGAAGTATGATTAAGATTGAATAACTTCTTGAAGTGTCTAATAGCTGCTCTCGCTATTTTTTCTTCCCCGCGGATCCAATTACCATGATGATTCCTGATTCCATGAATCTGCAATTTCCTTCTTTTCTCTTTCATCACACTGTGGAAATACTTGCAATTGGTATCTCCTTCTTCAAACCACCTGAGTTTAGTTTTTTGTTTGAGAATTGCTTCTTGCATCCCCAACCATCTTACATACTCAGCATGTGCCTTATTGATTTCTCCCCTTGTGTGCTCTGAATTGCTAGAGATCTCATGCTCCTCTAGGATATGTACCTTGTCTTCCCAGGCTTTAAGATTCACTTCTATATCTCCCACTATCTCCCTGGACCATTGACTTAATTTCTTAGTCAATGCTTTGAGCTTGCACTGTAATTTCCACATTGGATTCCCAATATATTTAGTATTCCATGCATGTCGAACCACTTCCAAAAAATCAGTTTGATCAACCCAAAAGTTGAGAAATCTGAAGTATTTGATACATGTTTGTTGATTGGAATGAGACTTCATTAAAAGAGGTCTATGATCTGATCCTGTTCTGACCAAGTGTTTAACTAAATTTGATTGAAATTTGTCTGTCCACTGATCATTGTAGAAAATCCTGTCTAACCTCTTCCAGATCCTTTTTCTTGGACTTCTATTGTTGCACCATGTAAACTTGGGGCCAACATACCCAGCATCAGTGAGTCCACAATCCTCAATGCAACTTATGAAGTCCAGACTTTTTGAAGTTCTGTGAGGTCTCCCCCCTAATTTTTCTTGTGGTTCAATAATTACATTAAAGTCCCCTCCTACACACCAAGGTCCTTGAATGATGTAACTTAGATCTTCTATGTTCCTCCACAATTCTCTTCTTTCCAGAGTCGAGCACTTAGCATATACAATAGAAATGGTGGAACACTTATCATCAGCTCCCTCTTTCCATTGTAAGCTAAGGATTTGATCTTCATTTTGTAGTACTGATACCTGATTAAGAAAGTTCCAGAAGCACCAAATCTTACCACTCGTATTGGCATGGCAGTGTTGATATCCAAGGAATCTTCTCTACCCTTCAATTTTTCTTTGATCAACAAATGGTTCAAGTATTGTAACAAAAACCACTTTATTGATGATGCATAAATGTCTTAATCTGTGTATGGCCTTCTTGGACCTAACACCTCTAATATTCCATATTATTGTACTAATCATAGGAATATTAGAGGGGTTAGTTTTGTGTCCTCCCTTTTAGAGGAGGTGCCGAATTGTCTCTATTCTTCTTCCCATTTCTTCCTTGCCTGCTTCTTCCCCTCTTGACAGGGGAAATGCCTCGTTTGGACATGACTTCTTGAATGTATGTCTGTGAGTGATCATCATCAAGATGATCTTCATTGTTTTGTTCTCTTGAATAGCTTTCCTGTGGATGTTGCTCTTCAGTTTCCTCCACAAAGGATGAAGTTTGATCGACCTGCCTACAATTTAGATCAACCACTAAATTGATAGCAGGTTGTTTTTTAATAGCTGAAGCAAGGCTTGATGAGCTAGAACTTTCTATCTTGTGTTGGGTTTTATTCAGGTCTGAGTCAGTCTCCCCTGTTCCGTTCATCATGTCCATGCCCTGAATACTATCAACTGCTTTCTGAGCACTTGATGTTACCATGTTGCCATCTCCACAAACAGTAGGTTGTTGAGACTTAGAGCAGTCTCCCTCGCCTTTCTCAAGATCTCCTTTCTTAGCAATTGAGAGGGTAACTTTTTTATTATTTTCCAGGGAGAAAAGAGGTCTAAATTTGACTGTGCTTCTCTTCTTTGGGAGTTTCTTAGGCTTATTCTTCTTCTTTTTCTTGGATTTTGTTGTAGTTGTGACAGTAGGATTGTCAGCCACCTTATCTTCCTCACTGACTTCTTGCACTCTCTGATTTTCTGTAGGCTTTTCACTTTGTTTTTTTGTTTTGACAGACTTAACTGGAGTAATAACAACTTGGGTAGTCGTAGCTTCTTCCTGTTGTTCTGTCGTTTTCTGCTCCTCTATGTCATTTCTTTCATTTGGAATTTCATTTGTTATGTTATCCTTTGCAGCCACTCTACAAACATCTAATGAGTGTCCCAATCTTCTACAATGAACACAATATCTTGGCACTCCTCATATTCTAGCTTTTGCACAAAACCTTTCAATGCTGTACCCTCTCCTTCTTGCCCCAACCATATCTGATTCTGTTGCGGTTTTGTGAGGTCAATTTCGACCCTCACTTTAGCTACGCTGGGTCTGGTTTTGGAAGCAGTGGCAGCATCCATACATAATGGAACGCCAATTGGTGCTAAAATTTGTTTGATAAATTGCCAGTAATGAAGGTGATAAGGGAGTCCTGGTAATAGGATCCATACAGGAGCAAAGGGAGCATCTTCCTCCGGCTTAAAGTCCGGAGTCCAAGGTTGAAGCCACATAGGTAATCCTTGTACCTCAATTACTCTTTTAAAGTACACGGCTTTAAAATCTTCCTCATTATTGCAATCAATAAATACAGTCCTATGGTCATAAGCACCAATTTTAACCGTACCTTTTATTGGAATTTTTTCTGCAAATGTAGATCTGATCACTTCGATTTGGGGTCTTGCTTTCAGGAATTTCCCGACAATCGTGAGCTTACAAGAGTCAGCCATCACTCCATAGTAGTCAGCGGACTTGTAAATCACCGCTGGCATACCGTTGTGAGTGGTTGTGCGAGCTTGGACGTTATTCTTAGCATCATTCTCCAAGTTGGAGTTTTGGATCTGGGTTTGTACTAGAGTGTTAGCGTAGGTTGAATTTGAAGTTGATGCTTTCAGTATGTTGTTTATGATAGCCGAGGGATTCTGATTTTCAAAATGACGCGCCTGTGGGAGGCCGTCCGATGGAGCCAGGTTGGTGGCGCGTGTATTCAGTCGTGAGAAAAGGAAAAAGGGCGGGGGAATTTACTTTTGTGCGGAGAGCATTTTTTCTATAAAATGTAGTTCGTATTTTATATATATCAAAGAGGATCAGTCTATGATAGCTTAATATAAGAATAACAATACAGCATTATGGCATAGGAGAATAGGAAATGTATATAGTACCTTCTAAAATGTTTTCTGTTTATTCTACTAATTGTAGTCAAGAACTTCATTAATGTCTTGTATGTCCATTAACTAAACAATCAAGGTTACCATTTTCTACTAGCAACTCTAAGTTCTTGAAATGTTTTCGGTTGCTACATATTGATGTTTGGGTTCCTTATAAGACTCCTACTCATAATGGAAATAGATTATTTGTCACAATTGTGGATGATTGTTCAAGAATATTAACAATTTATCTAATAACGTTGAAGAGTGATACTATAGTAATCTTACAAGATTTTGTTGCTCTAGTGTCTAATAAGTATGATTCTGCCGTGAAAACTATAAGAACTGACAATGGCACCAAATTTGTAAACACTGAGTGCACACAATTGTTCAGAAAACATGGTATAATACACCAAAGCATGTGTTTACACGCCTCACAAAAATGGCATAGCTAAGAGAAAACACACACATATTCTAGAGGTAGCAAGAGTGCTGCTCCCACGAGAACTATTGTTCAGACTGAATTCTAGAGAACAATTTCCTAACAAATATTTAGGGGTCTTTTTTGATGATTGTGATTTTTACTAACTAAAGAAAATAATTAAAAATAAGTAATGAAGTCAGCTAATCAAGATCAGTTTGTGAGTTGTTATCAATAAGAGAGAAACGGTCAAGAGTAAGAGCGACAAACAATCCAGTTGAGTTTTTCAGTTGATTCTACTTCTTGATTTCCTAGACTGCTAACTAATAGGTTAAATATATTCGTGAAAACCTGTCTATTCTTCACGACTCTATGCAAACTACTTTAATGCCTATATTTATATGGAATTAAATCATATGCATACATTAAAGAACTCTTTATTTAGCTAAGCAAGGCGAATAGGTATATGTATATACTATCTGCAAATCGATTCCCTGATGCCAGGTTCGCAATCAAGCCCTATTCTTTTTTATGTGCATTCACAAGTTCCCTCTATCGAGTTCAACTTGTAAACCGTAGATACTGTTCAATTATCGGGTCCTAATAACCAAACAATTAAGCGCAAGAAAGAATAAACAATCGATAATAACAAATCAAGAAACAGAAATCAACTTTCAAACATCAACCTTCATATAACTTCCCTAACTCTAGAATGAATAAACTATAAAATTAAAGAGAAGGATAAGAGAAAAAGAGAAACTTGTTTAGAAGACATCTAGGGCTCCTCTGCTCTCCTCCACATCCAACCCCCAAAAAACCTAAGTTATAATATATTTATAATGTTTACAAAGTGCTAAAATAAGTTAAACCAAATCCTAAATTAGTTGGGAAAACTTGTTCTCACCAGACGTGTAGCTTTCTTGGAAGCCCCACTTCCAGTATAGCTTCCAATTTTGAGGCTATCTCTGAAGCTTTGCTCTCAAAAAAACTTCCAATATTCATGGCTTTCTTGGAAGCTTTGCCTTCAAAATAGCTTCCAACGCATCAGTTTGGTCCAAACCTCACTTTTCAAAGTATTTTGCTCTGTTTTGTTTGTTCTTGCTTCGATTTCATCCAAACCATTCCTAAAATCACAAACACGATAAGTGAGCATAAGAATCTCAAGTATCACATATAATGAGCGCATAAAGTACCAAAATGACACGACCCGAAATCCGGCTAGGCCTTGCGGGCACCCGACATCCTCCCCTAGACCCGTCGGGCGAACCCTTGCCAATTAAATTAGGAAAATAAATATAATTCAATTCATAAATAGGAACAAGACTTAGAAAAAGAAGCACAGACATACTGATACCTCTAACCTGTACAAAAGAAATTACAGCTGACTACCCAGCATACTAGGTTTAGGGCTATCCAGACTAGACATCTAAGAGTATAGAAGAAGAAAAATACCTCCTGAAGGGAGCAAAATGCAACTGAAATAATAAACATAAAACTGTTGGCCATCCGGAATAAAAGCTGGCTCACCCTGAAAGCTGAAGTCGTCTTCGTTCCTTCAGAATGCGGCGAACTCAATCGCTCCGCGAACTCAATCCTGGAGCGAACCTGCCGAAACGAAATAGAAAGACAAAAACAAACAACAACCAAGGGTGAGTCAAAAGGACTCAATAAGTGGGGCAGACTAGCCACCTCAAAGAATAGGATAGCTAGCCAGGGAGAAAAGACACAGATAAACCAAATTCCTCTTATTTAAATTATGAAAAGGCAGAGCCAGATAATAACTAGAAACACGTATGGAATTACAAAATCATCAACAACCAGGAACGTAAGATAGCCAGAACATATAGGTATCCCGAACATATCAACAATCAGAAATACATCCTGTTGTGGCGTGCAACCCTATCCATATATTCATCCCGTTACGGCATGCAACCCGATCCATATATTTATACCGCTGCGACATGTAACCCGTTCCATATATTTATACCGCTGCGGCATACAACCCGATCCCCGTAACCCAGCATACGAGCCAGAAATATATAGGCAAACTTAGATATGTCCATGACATAGTATACATATCGCATACATAAAACACAACACAATACACACAATAGTCAGTATGCGGTGCAATGAGATGGGATGAATGCGGTATGATGCAATGCAGTCACATATGCCTGATACCTATCGACGGCGCGGGACTCTCATCGCCTACCAGGAGATATATGCAATAATGACCCTTCACCGGCTCGGGACTCTCATCGATTATCGGGAAGTATATGCAATGATGACCCTTCACCGGCTCGGGACTCTCATCGATTACCGAGAAGTATATGCAATAATGATCCTTCACTGGTGCGGGACTCTCATCGCCAACCGGGAAGTATATGCAATAATGACCCTTCACCGGCTCAGGACTCTCATCGATTACTGGGAAGTATATTTAATAATGACCCTTCACCGGTGCGAGACTCTCATCGCCAATCAGGAAGTATATGTAATAATGACCCTTCACCGGCTCGGGACTCTCATCGATTACCGGAAAGTATATGCAATGATGACCCTTCACCGGTGCAGGACTCTCATCGCCAACCGGGAAGTATATGCATGATGAACCTTCACTGGTTCGGGACTCTCATCGATTACCGGGAAGTATATGCAATGATGACCCTTCACCGGTGCCGGATTCTCATCGCCAACCGCGAAGTATATGTAATAATGACCCTTCACCGGCTCGGGACTCTCATCGATTACCGGGAAGTATATGCATCCTGTTGTGGCGTGCAACCCTATCCATATATTCATCCCGTTACGGCATGCAACCCGATCCATATATTTATACCGCTGCGACATTTAACCCGTTCCATATATTTATACCGCTGCGGCATACAACCCGATCCCCGTAACCCAGCATACGAGCCAGAAATATATAGGCAAACTTAGATATGTCCATGACATAGTATACATATCGCATACATAAAACACAACACAATACACACAATAGTCAGTATGCGGTGCAATGAGATGGGATGAATGCGGTATGATGCAATGCAGTCACATATGCCTGATACCTATCGACGGTGCGGGACTCTCATCGCCTACCAGGAGATATATGCAATAATGACCCTTCACCGGCTCGGGACTCTCATCGATTACCGGGAAGTATATGCAATGATGACCCTTCACCGGCTCGGGACTCTCATCGATTACCGAGAAGTATATGCAATAATGATCCTTCACTGGTGCGGGACTCTCATCGCCAACCGGGAAGTATATGCAATAATGACCCTTCACCGGCTCAGGACTCTCATCGATTACTGGGAAGTATATTTAATAATGACCCTTCACCGGTGCGAGACTCTCATCGCCAACCAGGAAGTATATGTAATAATGACCCTTCACCGGCTCGGGACTCTCATCGATTACCGGAAAGTATATGCAATGATGACCCTTCACCGGTGCAGGACTCTCATCGCCAACCGGGAAGTATATGCATGATGAACCTTCACTGGTTCGGGACTCTCATCGATTACCGGGAAGTATATGCAATGATGACCCTTCACCGGTGCCGGATTCTCATCGCCAACCGCGAAGTATATGTAATAATGACCCTTCACCGGCTCGGGACTCTCATCGATTACCGGGAAGTATATGCAATATTGACCTTTGACCGGTGCGGGACTCTCATCGCCAACCGGGAAGTATATGCATGATGAACCTTCACCGGCTCGGGACTCTTATCGATTACCAGGAAATATATGCAATGATGACCCTTCGCCGGTACGGGACTCTCATCGCAAACCGGGAAGTATATGCAATGATGAACCTTCACCGGCTCAGGACTCTCATCGATTACCGGAAAATATATGCAATGCTCAAAACCAGAGTGCAATGCTTATATGCTTAATGCAATACCAACAACAGGGCATAACATATAATATACAATGTAAATTCAAAGTTAAGGCGTAATGAGTACGCCTATCGGCAGCTACACACTTAAGGAACACGTGGTAGAATATCCACAAGGCCAAAGGCCTCCAAAGAAATGGATACAAACACTTACCTCTTCCAAAAGTTAGCTCTGCTAATCAACAACCGCTTTATCCTTTGGTTTCATTGCCAAACGATCCAACTCTATTCAATAAGCGGAAAAATATATCAAATTAGGCTAAAGACTTCATTCCCCACATCTTAGGGCAATCCGGTTAGGAACCTGATACCCTATTCGCATACGCAATGCGCAGGCCAGACCTATGTACAGGGTTTATGGTCACATAACCAAACCCTAAATAAATTACATTTATATATTGCCCATAACTCACTGAGTATGAATATACAATCAATTCCATTATCGGGGTCCATTTGACCCTTTAAACTGTTAATTGAACTTATTAAAACGATGTCTAATATTCCAAGTTTTACCGTTAAAATATATTTAAACACACGTAATAAAATCAAATAATGCATTAAGATCATTACCTGAATGTTTCGGGGTAAAAATTCTACTCTTTTCCCGGCTCTTTTCTCATTTTCTTGCATTTTCTCTCTACATTTTTCGCTGACTCTCTGTTCTCACATTTCTGATTAAAATGGATGCAATTTCTTTCTTTTCCTTGTTTTTGTCGTTTTCTCCTTTTCTTTTCTTTTATTTTCTTTTCTTTTTGTGACAAAAATTAAAACGGTACCATACAATATTCAAAATAATTCCAACTTTTGAATACAAGTTATACAAAATAAATGTAGCATACTCGCTAAGGTGGATCTCAAATCGGGTTCCCGAAACTCAAGCTGCGACTTTAAATAGAAAAAGGTCAAAATATTTAACTTTCGGCATTTTAGCGGAAACTAGCCGAACAACATCGAAATTCACTTTCGAAAGTTTACAAAAGTCACAAATAATTATACGAACCTAACGGTGCTTTCGGATTTCAAATCGGAGCTCATTCGCCAAAACCGGTCTCGAAAATCTCTTTTTAATATTTATTGACAATAAAAACTGAAACGTTCTTTCGATGCCTACCAAACGAGGTCTGATTTAACTCAAATTTTACAGAAAGATCCTAATGGACATTACGATATTTTAAAATTATCAGCACGCCAATCGGAGTCCTAACTTCCAAAACGACTGACCGAGGTCGTTTCATTCTCCTCCACTTAAACTCTTGTTCGTCCTCGAACGAGCCTATGTCTAAAGAAAAATTCGCACAAATAACAAAAGAACTTGCACGACGTTCATAAACTACTCCACGGACATTATCTCATGATTACAGGATCAGAATTATAACACGAATACCGAACTGTTGGAATAAAACATATCTGGATAATATGATGATACCATTACACAGCTTATTTTGACTAAGCTGATCCTTCCTCGATCACGAAAAGAGAGTTTTACATTTTCGAAGCAAAGATACACGGAACTTTTTATGGGTTAACATGATTCAGCCGATAAACACCTCTTCGATATACCTTTCGATATAGAATAGGTCGATGGAACTAAGAATTAGCTCACGCTTGATGCAATAGGGGAAGCTTTTGAAGTACCTTGTCAGTACACACTATAGAAGATTTGATGCAAGCTATATTATTTTTACAAACGCACTATGCAACACCTCAGTTGATGTTAGTGTTGTTCCGCAAGCTCCTTGTGGAAATGTAGTTACTCATATCCTAATGTATGTCAAAGGTTCATCTGAACAGGGTCTATCATATAAGGATAAGGATCATGCAAATACTACTGGATAGTATGATGCAGAGCAGGAATGATCTTCAGACTGAACATCTATTTCAGGGAATTGTCTTTGAATTGGAAATATTATGACTTGAAAAAGTGAAAATGAAAGAGACATGTAGTTGGACCATGAGCTGAGGCAGAATACCAACAGCAAAGTTGATTACATGTGCACTTATAACGCTAAAGTAACTTCTAAAAGAGTTGAGTTGTGAAAGAGATATACATACCAATGATGGATTGTCACCAAGCTGCACTAGACCTTTAACTCTAAATTTTCATGAAGTAAAAAAACGTCAGTATGATGATCCAGTTCTATTTGAATACAGACAGATAACCAGAAGAAAATCGGAGTCACCATAAAGGGTTACTACTGACGGTGTTCTCATGTATAAAGATAGACTTTGTGTTCCCGATGTTGCAGATTTACGTGGATAGATTATGATAGAGGCACATTATTCCAAATACACTGTTCATCCAGGTTCGACTAAGATGTACTATGATCTTAAGCAGATTTATTGGTGGGACGGAATGAAGTGTGACATAGCTGAATTTGTGGCTTAGTGTTCTAATTGCCAGCAAATTAAAGTCGTGTCATCTTTCCAGACTTTATGCTTTCAGCAGATAGCTACGAATATATGATCAGGTTGCCAGCTTATCTCTATCATTAATAGATTATTAGTGGGTTTAGCAATGATCGACACTCATTGTAGGTTTCTGTCGTAGCCCTAGGTCGGGTCGTGACAAAATTGGTATCAACGCCTTAGAGATTTAGCATTCCCATTCAGTATTTGGAGGAAGCCTCCTCCACTTAAAGCACAAACTCATGCAGCTATTTGAATAGGAATAACCATCTCCGCACAGTCTGTTGGACTAAAGAAGATTAGCTAAAAGCTGAACGTAGGCAAATCTAAGCTACCAACTACCCTTTCGAGTTGCTAAACAGCTGCAACTCTCGAGTTCACAACTCCATACCTTTGCCATAAGCACTAACGCTTGATGGATCAAATCAAAGGTCAAATGACGCCTCTCATTACCCTTAGTAGCCTTGAAAAACGACAATGTGATTACCCGACTACCTTGGCACGCATTCTGGCTCTACACAGGGAACATCACAATAGGTTACTGACCGCCTAAGCTTACCAGTGTCGTACCGCCTAAGCTCACCAGTGCCAGACGAAGAAGAGATGACAACAGACTGAGGATAGAAATAATTAGAGCTTAAGAAGCTCTCCTTCTTATTTATTTGGCTACCAAAGCTAGACTACTTACGAGTCACGCTAACCGAAGAATCGCAATTGAAGAAATAGACATTAAATGAGCTTTATGGAACAAAATGTATGTCAATTTAACCTTCTCATAAGAAGAAACTCCAACAATTTATCAGTAAACTCTTTTATAACTGAGAGAAGCTCATGGAATAACATGACTTTACTAGCGTCTCGAACCAAGAGGGAGACACATAGATCGAATATTATTTACGAACCACTTTACACCGGAAGAAACGATAACACTTTCTGATGGTGATGAATTTGGATCTCATTATCCTACCAACATGGAATTCCGAGAAAAGAGGTATACTAATTTGACATAATAATAGAAGGTGGCACAAAAAGATGCCAAGAAGACCATACCTACACTCTCTGCCAAATTTCTCATATTTAAACCACATCAACTAGTAGGGTCTCACAAATGCCAGGAATAAATCATACCAGTAGCTCACCCATCTACCGCAATCGATTCTTAACAAAAACGATATCCAAGGAAACCATGGAAACATGATAAGATAAACGAAGTTCAGACCGATCGAAAGAATAAAATCTTACTCACATATAATGGAAGAAGAATTACATAGGTGTACTACATCGAATATTCCTATCAGACTGGCAGTTCATAGAACTGCCTCTACAGCTGAGCTGAGCTACTACCCTGATAATCACCTTCTGAAGAACCACTGCCACCACACTCTCGACCTCTATTGGATGGTGGCATTTCTCTAGCTGATTGAGATCTATATGAAATCCCCTGCGATTGCGCATATGCCTGATGACGAGAGAAAAGACGACTGCCTACTTGTCGGAGTAAGGGAAAACTCCTCAAAGGATAGCCAGACTCACGACAATGATAACACCTTTTCGCTGAATATGGGAGCTGGACAGATTGTTGAAAGCTACAAAGAGAAAGCTGAGTCTAATCTTGATGAACTACCCGCGCACTCTGAGAATCACGCTCTACAAGCTGAGACAACCTGGCAGTAACCTCCTAAAATAATCAGAACTCTTACCTCCAAGGTATGGTGCCCACCAGGGCCATGGGATCTCTTGCTCTCCCGCTCTAACTCTTCCCGCTCTAACTTATGGTATGCCTCGTACCTTCGCGCAATATCAACAACAACATCAAATAAAAATCCCGACCTCAATCTCTCGAGCCATCTGGGATCTCATGGAAAAAGAAAGGCCATCAATATATCTTTGAATATCTCGAAAGGCTCATGGACTAGTTCTAAAGCATATTCAGCCATTCTATAGAATTCAATCTCATATTCTGAAATACCAACAGGCTAACCGACAGGCTACCCTATCCAATCCACTCAAACTGGCAACACTTTTCATCTCGCTCGCTACTCGAAAGGAACTTTTTCACGAATCTAAAAGAGAAACCAAACCAACTTAGCAAATAAGAGAGCGGCCCACCAAGTCAAGGCTGGACCTTGAAATTAGAAAGAAGAATAATCAACACCATACCGCTCGATATAATCAAGATCCTGAAGGATATACTGACATCATTTTATTTTAAAAAAAAACTTACACAGGGATTATCTAATGCATTGCTTGGGAATATCGGGATGTTCAACCGCGTAAATTAATGCAACCTCTTTGAGCACTCGGACCCAATAATTACCTCAGATACCTACCCAGCCAGACCAACTGGAGGCACACCACATGCTGCCTCCGGAACATACTTTACTGCGGCAATATAAAGAACTGGAACAAGAGCCCTCTAAGTCCAAACATCTGCATCTGCGGCAACCTGATAAGCTGCCTAGCAAATAATAGGTTATTGTGGTATCTGCATCGCCAAGATTCTCATAAAAGCATTGTAGAGCCAAGGGAACCACAAGGCCCTGCTCCCTTGCCCATCGCGAGCTCGTACAACTGGGACCTCCATAACAAGATCGTCAGCACGATAAAAAAACTCTTGGGGATTCGTCAGTGCTAGCCCCTGGCTAGAATGCTTCGTCTTGAACTCATACCGTTTGCTGATTTATTGCACGAGGGTTCACAATTACCACGAAAGAATTAACAAATTAACGAAAATACTTTTGAATCCTAGACCGACGCACGATCAGAAAAGAAGGAAGTGAAACTTCCTAAATGCCATCGTAGCCTCTCGTAGATAAGTTCGGACGTCTACGTACCCATCAGCGAGACTCAACTAGAAACTGTGTTAGTCTGGATGGACTCTAAACCGGGCTCTGATACCAACTGACACGACTAAAAATCCGACTAGGCCGTGCGGGCACCCGACATCCTCCCCTAGACCCGTTGGGCAAACCCTTGCCAACTAAATTAGGAAAATAAATATAATTCAATTCATAAATAAGAACAAGACTAGAGAAAAAAAACATAGACATACTGATACCTCTAAGCTGTAAAAAAGAAATTACAGCTGACTACCCAGCATACTAGGTTTATGGCTATCCAGAGTGGACATCTAAGAGTACAGAAGAAGAAAAATACCTCCTGAAGGGAGCAAAATGCAACTGAAATAATAAACATAAAACTGGTGGCCATCCGGAATAAAAGCTAGCTCACTCTGACAGCTGAAGTCGTCTTCGCTCCTTCACAACACGACGAACTCAATCCTGGAGCGAACTTGACGAAACGAAATAGATAGACAAAAACAAACAACAAACAAGGGTGAGTCAAAAGGACTCAATAAGTGGGGAAGACTAGCCACCTCAAAGAATAGGATAGCTAGCCAGGGAGAAAAGAAATAGATTAACCAAATTCCTCTTATTTAAATTATGAAAAGGCAGAGCCAGATAATAACTAGAAACACGTATGGAATTACAAACTCATCAACAACCAGGAACGTAAGATAGCCAGAACATATAGGTATCCCGAACACATCAACAATCAGAAATACATCCTGTTGCGGCGTGCAACCCGATCAATATATTCATCCTGTTGCGGCGTGCAACCCGATCCATATATTTATACCGCTGCGACGTGCAACCCGATCCATATATTTATACCGCTGCGGTGTGAAACCCGATCCCCGTAACCCAGCATACGAGCCAAAAAAATATAAGAAAACTTAGATATGTCCATGACATAGTATACATACCGCATACATAAAATACAATACAATACACACAATAGTCAGTATGCGGTGCAATGAGATGGGATGAATGCGGTCTGATGCAATGCAATCACATATACCTGATACCTATCTCCGGCGCGGGACTCTCATCGCCTACCAGGAGATATATGCAATAATGACCCTTCACCGGCTCGGGACTCTCATCGATTACCGGGAAGTATATGAAATGATGACCCTTCACCGGCTCGGGACTCTCATTGAATACCGGGAAGTATATGCAATAATTATGCTTCACCGGTGCGGGTCTCTTATCGCCAATCAGGAAGTATATGCAATAATGACCCTTCACCGGCTCGGGACTCTCATCGATTACCGAGAAGTATATGTAATAATGAGCCTTCACCGGTGCGGGACTCTCATCGCCAACTGGGAAGTATATATAATAATAACCCTTCACCAGCTCGGGACTCTCATCGATTACCGGGAAGTATATGCAATATTGACCTTTGACCGGTGCGGGACTCTCATCGCCAACCGGGAAGTATATGCATGATGAACCTTCACCGGCTCGGGACTCTTATCGATTACCAGGAAATATATGCAATGATGACCCTTCACCGGTGCGGGACTCTCATCGCCAACCGGGAAGTATATGCAATGATGAACCTTCACCGGCTCAGGACTCTCATCGATTACCGGGATATATATGCAATGCTCAAAACCAGAGTGCAATGCTTATATGCTCAATGCAATACCAACAACAGGGCATAACATATAATATACAATGTAAATTCAAAGCTAAGGCATAATGAGTACGCCTATCGGCAGCTACACACTTAAGGAACACGTGGTGGAATATCCACAAGGCCAAGGGCCTCCAAAGAAATGGATACAAACACTTACCTCTTTCAAAAGTTAGCTCTGCTAATCAACAACTGCTTTATCCTTTGGTTTCATTGCCAAACGATCCCACTCTATTCAATAAGCAGAAAAATATATCAAATTAGGCTAAAGACTTCATTCCCCACATCTTAGGGCAATCCGGTTAGGAACCTGATACCCTATTCGCATACGCAATACGCAGGCCAGACCTATGTACAGGGTTTATGGTCACATAAACAAACCCTAAATAAATTATATTTACATATTGTCCATAACTCACTGAGTATGAATATATAATCAATTCCATTATCGGGGTCCATTTGACCCTTTAAACTATTAATTGAACTTATTAAAACGATGTCTAATATTCCAAGTTTTACCGTTAAAACATATTTAAACACACGTAATAAATTCAAATAATGCATTAAGATCATTCCCTGAATGTTTCGGGGTAAAAATTCTACTATTTTCCCAGCTCTTTTCTCATTTTCTGGCATTTTCTCTCTACATTTTTCGCTGACTCTCTGTTCTCACGTTTCTGATTAAAATGGAACTTCTCATCTTTAGCTTATGCTAAGGACCGCCTAACTTTGCAATTTCTTTCTTTTCCTTGTTTTTGTCGTTTTCTCTTTTTCTTTTCTTTTATTTTCTTTTCTTTTCGTGACAAAAATTAAAACGGTACCCTACAATATTCGAAATAATTCCAACTTTTGAATACAAGTTATACAAAATATATGTAGCATACTCGCTAAGGCGGATCTCAAATCGGGTTCCCGAAACTCAAGATGCGAATTTAAATAGAAAAATGTCAAATTATTTAACTTTCGGTATTTTAGCGGAAACTAGCCGAACAACATCGAAATTCTCTTTTGAAAGTTCACAAAAGTCACAAATAATCATACGAACCTAACAGCACTTTGGATTACGAATCGGAGCTCATTCGCTAAAACCGAGCTCGAAAATCTCTTTTCAATATTTATTGACAATAAAAACTGAAACCTTCTTCCGATGCCTACCAAACGAGGTCCGATTTAGCTCAAATTTTACAGACAGATCCTAATGGACATTACGAATATTTAAAAATTATCGGCACGCCACTCGGAGTCCTAACATCCAGAACGACTGACCGAGGTCGTTTCACAAAATGCAAGGAAATATTAAGGTAAATTAGGCAAATATCGCCAAACATCACCACCCCACACTTAGACCTTTGCTCGCCTTCGAGCAATCACCAAAACCAATATCCCAACTAGATCCCAACACTCGATAGAACATGTCTACCTATGGTTATGGTTGATACCGACCATTAGGCAAGAGCATAAATACATAACATGTGACCCACAACATGCCAAAAATTTACCAAATTTCAAAACACTGGAACGAGCAACTCAAGACATCTCAATTTCAAAAACCAACTCAATAAAAACCAAGTTTTCGCAAAATCACACCCATTCAGTCAACAAGAAGTCAATAATTTCACCTATCTCGCGCAAACCATGTTCCCTCACCCAAATATGATGAATCGAGAGAGCATCCCAAAAATCACACAAAAAATAAATTTCAAGAGTAGATTAGGGACATAATATAGAAAGAATTCACTCGCTCTCAGAAAGAAGTTCACGTGCCACACACGACGTACCATAGGTTTGTCCGTAGCATAGGATTCCACTAATGTAAGCTCACTCCAATCGGAATTAACTAAGACTTTAAGGGTTGTAATGTAGACTAAAGGACAGGTAGGATAAATATGGATAAAATAGTGACTACCTCCCTAAGCACTTTAATACATCACTTTCAATTTTTAGCTCAATTCTTCTCAAAACCAACTAAGCAACCGCCCAAACATCACCAAAGAATTTTCCTCTCAACTTTAAGCATTTAATTCACTTTTTGCACACAATAGCATTGAGATTTTCTTCTATCTTTTATTTTTTTATATTTTTCTCTTTTGTTTCATTTCAATTTTTTTTTAACCTTGCCAATGTATTTTTTCTCAGAATTTACAATATTTTTCCTTCACTTGAAAGCCACCCAATTTCTGCAACCACAACTCCACAAATAAAAGTGTTTTTCAATTAAAGTGCTCTAAGAAGTAAGGGTTAAAAACGAAGACAGTTAAGAACAAAAGGGATAGGCTTTTAATGTGGGTGCAAACAAAAAAGTCAATAAGATCTAAAGGGCTTACTAAGGATAATATTAAAGGGTAGGCTAATCAAGGCTAATTAAAGAAACACATGTACCATCTCCTGACTAGAGCAAATTTAGGATTTTACTTTGAACACACACGAGGCAAGTTCTAGATATCAATATGCAAGTACGGAACACAACTAAATACCTCACATCACACATGGTACAGAGTTCACTCAAGACGATTCTATTCCAACTCTAGGTTTAAGAAAATAAGGTGCAATTTTTGAAATTTAAGCAATAAGGCAAAATGGTTCACAAAAGAGTCAAGTAGTTGAACTTAAGCATCTCAAGAAGGTCATTCCAATTTTTTCTAGGTATGCATCAAAATTTAAGACCAAAGGGATTCACAAATAGTAAATGCTCAAGTCCAAATCTACTGGTATCAAATAAACCAAAGGCACCTAGCATTCTATCATTTTTCCTAAAATATTCTACTAATTAATACTCACTACTCCTAAAAAATAAAAATTACTCGATTCAAAAGTCCACCCATGGAAAATAACCGAGGCCATAAGAAAAATCACTGGGCGGATGACATGTATCACTAACTAAAACTGAAAACAAAATCTTTTTAGATTTTTTTTCATTAGTTTTCTAATTTTTTTTCATTTTTATATATATATTAAAGCAAGAAACAAATAAAAATAAAGTCAAGTAACCAAAGATAAAATTGCTAAAAAGAAATTTCTAACTGTATGGTCATCCATAACCTCAAAAATTCGAGAATTCCCTCAGCCCACACTTAAATAGAGCAATATCCTCAGTGCGATATAAATAAAGTGCAAGAGTTAAAGGAACTTCTATGAAGACCAATAGGCCTAGTCGTTGGTGCTAGCAGTGGAACCATCTCCGTCACGAACCAACCAATCGTTCAAAAAGCACGGGGTACTTAGACTTCCCCCAACATGTCGTCTTGATAAGGCAGTGGTTGTGCGACACCCCACTCTTGAGCTCGACATCGCCAAAACCTATAAAACATGTAACTACACATACAAGAACAACGGGTCATCGTGCCGACCCCACACTTAGTCCTAATTATACTATGAGGGAAGCAAAGCTAACTAACTAATCTAAAACTAATAGAAGAAAGCATATCGAGCAGCGGGATATATGAAAGAGCAAGACTCGGCTCTATGTCGTGCAACAATGGTTCGTGGCTTAGTTTAATAAGTAATGATCAATTCAAATGCACAAACGCCATTAATTCTACATATTTAGATCATCAAATAGTTCTATGTTATGCCTACTAATCTTTTTGCTATTCTGACTTCACAAAATAATGGACTTTTATTCACTGTGGCATTACGTCGAACGGGTTGCAAGCATAACTTTTAAGCTGTACTTTCATAGATATTTGAAAGAGGTGAGCCTCCTAATTTTTTGTCATGGGACTTTCAAGCTTAACAGATACCAAATCACCGACAAGGGTCCAAACATATCACAAACACCACTAAAAATGATGTCTAAGGAGCAGGGATATGGGACTATAACTGTATAGCAGCAGTAGTGAGGGAACAAGAGGAGAGAGATGTACCAAAGTAGTTTTTAAGAATGAATGAGATGGAGTGAATTGATTGCAGGAAGAGGATTGTTTTGTTTACCTCAGATATGTTCTCTCTGCTCTGTTCGTGTTTAAACCTAGCGGGAGAGGGAATCTGGAAGTGATCTTTGCAGCGACGCCTGCTAAACGCTTCGCTCGTTTTGGAGTTAATTGTTTAGACAAAGCAATACACAAAGCGATGATTTGCCCTGTTTCTACGCTGAACCTGACCAAAAAAAAAATATTCTGTCTAAAAACTTGAAGTCATTATAGGGGCGACGCTTTCGATACTTCTCCCAATAAGTCTGGGGCATCTGTTTTGATTTCGAGATCCAGAGAGCGAGGATTTTAGCTGCTGCACAAACTCCGCTACTTACATGAGTTTTTCTAGACAAACTCCCTGCTCACAGCCTCCATTGACTTTTTCTCAATTTCAAAATTTTTTTTCTCAGTGTCCAGGTTTTGAAGCCCATATTGGAAGTAATGCATCCCATATGGCTTCCTTTTTTCTATAATAATTGCATTCCAATTGTCCCGCAACTGATGTTAAGTCCCCGACTCGACTTCCAAACTTCTAGAGTACTACAAAAACAACAAGAAAAACTATGTAATACTACATAAATGAAAACTACTAAAACAATAAAAATTGGGTTGCGTTCCAACTAGCACTTGATTTAACGTCGCGGCACGACAATACCAACTTCACCACTTTTGTCTCCATTTTGAACTAATGAATTGACTCCCCAACTTTGCCTCAGTATTATGACTATGGTTGTGGGGTGGTGGTAAAAATACAAAAGGACCAAGTAACCAATGTCGCATCTTGCACTTCTTGGGCTTTAAATGAGGGATGTCATTTTTTCTCCTTAGCATCACAAACTTTAAAATATAGGCACATTGTTCCTCCTCCTTTGGTTTCTTCATAAGCTCGGGTGGCTCAATTTTCATGTCACCATCCAAATACAATATTGAAAAATTATTGGAATGAGGTCCAATGCGCTTCAATTCTAAAATTGCATTACTTTTGACACCTTGACTTGCACGAACACTAGAGTCCTCAAATACGATATTTTCTATTTTTTCACTTGACTCCACTATAGTTTTCTCAACTTAGGCATCATACTCTAATATTTGATTGAATGGTAGAAATTTTATTTTTTGCTCGTCAAATTGGCTCCGAAGCTCTTCTATCTCAAATCTATTATCCACGACAATTGATAATTGGGCATCAGACACCGCAATCATATTATTCAAATTCGCCTCTAGGTAATGAATAGCTAAGCCAAATTGATCAATTTCTTGTCTGAGCGCAACCCTTTCTACCATAAATTGCCTCGTCATATTTATAATTTCCTTAGAGAAATCCTCATATGCTTCTAAAAGTTGGGTGTGCTCCATTATCCAAGTTTTCCCCACAACATGCACTTTATCGCTCCTGTCAAACTCACAAATATTATTATAATCATCACACACATCGATTGGGGAATGAGTATGACACTTATGAAAACTATTCCACCGACCGCCACACAATTTGCAAAAATTCCAATCAAAGGACGTAGAAAATTCACATAACTAGTCTCGAAGGGTTGAAAGACTTGGGCAATTTTCCCACAAGTGGTTTCCTCCACAAAGTAGAAAGAGATCATCAAAATTTGAGCAACTATCATTTGACTCATTTTTATTAAAAGATGTCATGTTAACAAGTAACACAATAATAAACTAAATAAAAAATTAATCCTGAAAAAAAAATAATAAATTGTTAAAAAAGAAAGCAGTCAATTATTTAGTCCCCGGCAACGGCGCAAAAAACTTGTTGCTCCCAAATGCACACGCAAGTACACGTGGTCAACAAGTAATAAATGATTAGATTGAGTATCGTTCCCACGAGGACTATTGTTCAGACTAAATCTTAGCAAACAATTTCCTAACAACAATTCAGAGATCTTTTTCAATGATTGTGGTTTTTACTAACTAAAAAAGTAATTAAAAACAAATAATGAAGTCAACTAATCGAGAGCAGTTTGTGAGTTGTTATCAATAAGAGAGAAACGATCCAGAGTTAGAGCGACAAACAATCCAGTTGAGTTTTCCAGTTGATTCTACTTCCTGATTTCCTAGTCTGCTAACTAAATGGTTAAATAAAATCGTGAAAACCTGTCGATTCTTCACGACTCTATGCAAGCTACTCTAACGCCTATATTTCTATGGAATTAAATCACATCCATGCATGCATGAATTATCCGCAAATCGATTCCTTGATGCCCACGTTCACAATCAAGCCTATTATTTCTTTGTGTTCAATTATCGGGTCCTAATAACCAAACAATTTAGCGAAAGAAAGAATAAACAATCTATAATGGTAAATCAATAAACAGAAATCAACTTTCAAACATCAACCTTCATGTTATTACCCTAACTCTAGAACGAACAAACTATAAAATTAAAGAGAAGGATAAGAGAAAGAGAGAAAAACTTGTTTAGAAGACATCTAGGGCTCCTCTGCTCTCCTCCACATCCAACCCTCTAAAACCCTAAGTCATAATGTATTTATAATATTTACAAAGTGCTTGGATAAGTTAAACCAAATCCTAAACTAGTTGGGAAAACTTGTTCTCACCAGATGCGTAGCTTTCTTAGAAGCCCCTCTTCCAATTTCGAGGCAATCTCTAAAGCTTTGCTCTCAAAACAACTTCCAATCTTCATGGCTTTCTTGGAAGCTTTGCCTTCAAAATAGCTTCCAACGCATCAGTTTGGTCCAAGCCTCACTTTTCAAAGTATTTTGCTTTGCTTTGTTTGTTCTTGCTTCGATTTCATCCAAAGCATTCCTAAAATCACAAACACGATAAGTGAGATCACAATTATCACATATAATGAGCGCATAAAGTACCAAAATGCAAGGAAATATTAAGGTAAATTAGACAAATATTGCCAAACATCAAAGAGTCAGAATGTTTCAGGGAGCTATACCTACAAGTTTCTAGGGTTTATGTATTTTCCCAGTAGTCTACATCATTAAAGGCTGCCTACTCTAGTTTTGAATGGAAAGTCTCCTTATGAAGTGTTTCACAAGTCAAAACCTTCACTTTCACACCTTAGAACCATATGATGCCTATGTTATGCTAATGTGCTCCCAAAAGAAGACAAGATGCAATCAAGAGTTATTGCTGCAATATTTATGGGATATGGGGATCATCAGAAATGCTATAATTGTATGCCTTGAAGAACAATGTGTTGTTTGTTAGCAGAGATGTTTCCTTTAGAGAAACCATATTTCATTTAAGAGATGCTAGTCCCAGAACCTTAAAACCATTTGTGTCCTTTGATTTCTTACTAGAAGCATCAAGATAATAATCATCTTCTTGGTATAAAACAAGCAACTTATGATGATGTTAATCCTTTACTAGCAAATCTAGATATTGAGTGTGTTTTTTTGAAGAAATTCTTTCTCCTCAAGACTATGTGCAACCTCATGTTGTTGAACTTATTGAAAAAAGTCATCTAGAGAGTCTAAAACTCCTTTCTGGCTTAATGACTATGTGACTTCATCAGCTCACAAGAAGCCTACTACAACTCCTCTTTATTCTATTGATCAGTACATCTCCTATGTTGATATCACACCTTCCTATCAGTCCTTTGCAGCACATGTGTCTAACGAAGATAAACCTCAATCTTTTGATCAGGCTTGTCAGGATCCTAGATGGGTTGAGGGCATGCAATTTGAAATTGCAGCCCTAGAATCCAATCATACATGGAACATAGTTTACCTTCCAAAGGAAAAGAGAGCCATTGGGTGTATATATGTTTTGTAGAATAAAATAAAACTCTGATGGTACTATAGAGAGATTCAGAGCTCGATTAGTAGCCAAAGGATACAACTAAATAAAATGTTTGAATTATCAAGAAACTTTCTCTCTTGTTGTGAAGATGGTGACAATCAGGTCAGTTCTGTCTCTAGCTGCATCTAAAGGCTAGCATGTTCATCAGATGGATGTATACAATTCCTTCCTTCAAGGGGACTTATATGAGAAAGTTTGTATGAATCTTCCTCCAGGGTTCAATGTTCCACCATGATTTAATGGGCATGGGGATAAATATGTGTGTAGGCTCACTAAATCCCTCTATGACTTGAAACAAGCTCCACGATAGTAGTATGTTAAGTTGATTGATGCACTACTATATTGAGGCTTCACACAATGTCACTTAGACTATTCCCTATTCATAAAGAGAATGGGTAACAATATGGTGGTGATTCTAGTGTAATGATCATATTGGGAATTATATTGAGCTCATGGAGAAGATCATAGCTGATTTGCATTAAATTAAAGACCTTTGACAATTAAAATATTTCCTTAGGCATTGAATTTTAATGCATCAAGGAAAGAGTTTAACGCATCGGAGATAATTGCAGAAGTCGGCCTTAGTGCCTCCAAACCAGTCTCTACTCTTTTAGAATACATTAGTTAACTTCCAAGGAATATGATAATGTTGCTGGTAACAACAGTGGAGATGAACTTGTCATGCCCCGTTTTTACCAAAAACAACAATTAAAAGAGTTTTATTTTAAAGGTTGTGACTGGTGTGTTAAAAATGTACAAAAATTATTTTGAAAAAAAACTTGGAGTCACCACCTGGCAAGTTCAAAGGTGTGCCAAGTCACCCATTTGGTGTATCTTTAGAACACCTCTGACTCGTCTAATAGTCTGTGTCAGAGATTCGGGTAAGGTCCTCTGTTGACTCTCATAAAGGCATTAAGTACCCACGAGTCTTGTGCAGAGCACAGTTGTTTTATTGTCACAAATTAATTTAAGATTTATGTGGTTGTTATATATATTTGCCGTTAGTTAAAATCACGCTTTAAAAATAAATTACTCTTACAGTAAACTTGATAATTTGAATTTGAAACTCCACAAGTGAACCATGATCACATTGTTTAGGACTAAACTAATTTAAATCAATTTAATTGAAATATAGAATCATTTTAACAAGACGTGGCTGTTCATGAAAAAGTGATTGTTTCATCAAAAAGGGGTTGTTCGTCAACAGAATTAATAGGCAGTTCATTTCTTACGGGTGTTAAACATTTGCAAGGATGGTCCATTGATTCTGTCACCTTTCATTTTTGTCACGATTAGAAAAATTTGAAGTGTCTAAATTCTAAATTGTAGCCCTTTTTCTTTCTAATCCGATTTTACAAAATGTCCACAATTTTCCACTTTCAAATCAGTCCAATTTTACAGAATTTCACCATATGGCCATTTATAAAATAGACAGTCTAGTTTTCTTTCACGTGAAAAATTAATTGATATTACTCATTTGCATCACAGGTCCAGTTTATTTCAAAAATAGTCCAGATTGAGACATTTAAGATATATGAACATGCCTAAATTTGCAAGGTGCCTACTCAGTTTTTTGCAAAAAGTTTCCTTTACATGTTTTATGATCTTCAAAACAGTGTATAGGTACAAAAATATGGAAGTTCAAACCATTACCAGATTTAAACAAAGACTCATACAGCCTCAAATTTCAGTTCTTTAACAGCTTTGAAACATGCTATTTCTTCATACATATACCAAAGGAAAAACATGACATATCAATGTTAGAGTATTACCTATTTTACGAGACCTTATAGCACAACAATGACGACCCAAAAATGAGCTATCGAACACAACAAAACAACAACTGAACATATACTTGACTTAAACATGAGTTTATACCCCCCAAAAGACTCTTGACTTAAGAGTAATTTTGATTCTACTTTTTAAAAAATTAATTATTTTCACTCTTTTTTATTTTTTCATTCACTCTTTTTCTCTATGTTTTCTGGTGGTTTTTACAGATTTGTTCTTCTTTCAAATGAGTGCCTAAGCTCTATTTTTTATAGCGAAAAAGTTAAGTGAGAACTTGTACAAAAGGTACAATGCCCATGCCCCCACTTGAGTACCTTTCACATACCCTCTTTTAATACTTTTCAAACAACTATTCTAACCACCCTATATGTCCTAAAAACTGAAATTATAGGTTGACCTAGTTGAGTCTAGTGAGCTCAAACTTACAACAAGATAAATACAAAAATTCTACTATACACAATTAACACTTATTTTCAGCCCATAAATAACTAATGCAAACGTCACTTAAGGCCAAAAGCAAACTTCCAGTTGATTTGGCCCCACAGGACGAAGCCCAAAACCTAATACCAAGCATGAAGCGACCTCAGTTAGTCGTTTCGGAAGTTAGGACTCCGATTGGTGTGCCAATAATTTTAAAATATTCTTAAGGTCCATTGAGACTTATCGGTAAAATTTGAGCTAAATTAGACCTCGTTTGGTAGGCATCGGAAGAAGGTTTCAGTTTTTATTGTCGATAAATTTTAAAAAGAGATTTTCGAGCTCGGTTTTGGCGAATGAGCTCCGATTTGAAATCCGAAAGTGCCATTAGGTTCGTATGATTATTTTTGACTTTTGTGAACTTTCGAAAGTGAATTTCGATGTTGTTCGGCTAGTTTCCGTTAAAATGCCGAAAGTTAATTAATTTGAATTTTTCCATTTAATTTGCATATTGAGTTTCAGGAGTCCGATTTGAGATCCGCCTTAGCAAGCGTGTTACATATATTTTATATAACTTTCTTGAAAAATTTGGAATTATTTCGAATATCGTAAGGTACCGTTTTAATTTTCGTCACGAAAAGAAAATAAATTATAAAAGAAAAGAAAATTAAATAAAAGAAAAAGAAAAGAAAGAACGCAAAAGAGAAAAATATGACTAAAAGGAGGCGGTTGCTAAAGGATAAACTATCCCTTAGATGAGACCGAAAGTAGTGAAAAAAATACCAGAAAAAGAGAAAAGAGCCGGAGAAAGGTAGAATTTTCACCCCGAAATATTCAGGTAATGATCTTAAAGTATTATTTGATTTTATTACGTGTGTTTGAATATATTTTGATGGTAAAATTGGGAAATTAGACATCGTATTAATAAAGTTCAATTGATAGTTTAAAATATCAATTGGACCCTGATAATGGAATTGATTATATATTCGTACTCAGTGAGTTATGGGCGACATAAATATAATTTATTTAGGGTTTGATTATGTGACCTTAAACCCTATACATAGGCCTGACCTGCGTATTGCGGATGCGAATAAGGCATCAGGTTCCTAACCGGATTGCCCTAAGACATAAGGAATGAAGCCTTTAGCCTAATTTGATATATTTTCTGCTTATTGAATAAGCATGATTGTTTGGCAGTGAATCCAATGGACAAAGGGGTTATTTTGTGGCAGTGAAACGAGGTAAGTGTTTATATCCATTTCTTTGGAGAAACCCGGCCTCGTAGATTTTCTACCACGTGTTCCTTATGTGTGTAGCTGCCGATAGGCGTACTCATTACGCCTTAGCTTTGGATTTACATTGTATATTATATGTTATGTCCTGTTGTTAGTATTGTATTGAGGATCTGAGCATTGTACTCTGGCTGTGAGTTGGCATCTACTTCCCGGCAGTCGATGAGAGTCTCGCGCTGGTGAAGGGTTATTGTTGCATCATATTGTATTCATATGTATTATATGTCATTCATATGCATTACATTGCATATCATATCGGGTGCAGGAGTATTCCGCCCCAGGAGAGTGCATGAGTATTCCGCCTCTGGTTTACATCATATTGGGTGCAGGATTATTCCGCCCCAGGAGCAGGAGTATTCTGCTCTTATGTCAGATACTGAGTGCAGGAGTATTCCGCCTCAGCTTTACATTATATCGGGTGCAGGAGTATTCCTCCCCAGGAGAGTGCAGAAGTATTCCGCCTCTAGTTTATATTATATCGGGTGCAGGAGTATTCCGCCCCAGGAGTAGGAGTATTCCGCTCCAGTTGGTTATCAGATTGGATTCCCCTCAAATGCAGGAGTATTCTGCTTCGGGATGGGATTACGGGCACATGTGACCCTTTGCATCATATTTCATTTCATCTCATTTCATACCATTGTGTATACTTGTGGTACATAACTAATGTTCTACTTATACGTGCATTGCTTATTTGTTGATATGTTTCTGGCTCGCATTCCTAGTTGAGCTAATGGTTTCATACGTGTTTCCGGTTATTATCTGGCTCTGCCTTTTTATAATTTAAATAAGAGGAATTTGGTTTATCTTTTTCTTCTCCCTGGTTAGCTATCCTATTCTTTGAGGTGGCTAGTCTGCTTCACTTATTGAGTCCTTTTGACTCACCCTTGTTTGTTGTTTGTTTCTTGTCTATCTATTTCATTTCGGCAGGTTCGCTCCAGGATTAAGTTCGCCACGTTGTTCAGGAGCGAAGACGACTTCAGCTGTCAGGGGGAGCCAGCTTTTATTCAGGATGGCCACCAGTTTTATGCTTATTATTTCAGTTGCATTTTGCTTCCTTCAGGAGGTATCTGTCTTCTTTCCTGCTCTTAGATGTCTAGTCTGGATAGCCCTAAACCTAGTATGTTGGGAAGTCAGCTGTAATTTCTTTTGTACAGCTTAGAGGTATCAGTATGTCTATATTTTTTTTTCTCTAGTCTTGTTCTTATTTATGAATTGAATTATATTTATTTTCCTAATTTAATTGATAAGGGTTCGCCCGACGGGTCTACGGGAGGATGTCGGGTGCCCGTACGGCCTAGCCGGATCTCGGGTCATGTCAGTTGGTATCAGAGCCCGGTTTAGAGTCTGTCCAAACTAAGACAGTGTCTAGTAGAGTCTCGCTGATGGGTACGTAGACGTCCGTACTTATCTACGAGAGGCTATGATGCCATTTAGGAAGTTTCAATTCCTTTTTTTCTGATCGTGCGTTGGTCTAGGATGCATAAGTATTTTCATTAATTCCTTTGTGGTAATTGTGAACCATCGTGCGATAAATCAGCAAACAGTATGAGCTCAAGACGAAGCAGTCTAGCCTGGGGCTAGCATTGATGAAGCCCCGAGAGTTTTTGATCGTGTTGATGATCTAGTTACGGAGGTCCCAGCTGTACGAGCTCGCGATGGGCAAGGGAGCAGGGCCTTGTGGTTCCCTTGGCTCTCTATGATACTTTAGCAAGAATTTTGGCGACACAGATACCGCAAGAACCTATTATTCACTAGGCAGCTTATCAGGTTGCCACAGATGGAGACGTTCGGTCTCAGGGAGCTCCTGTTCCAATCCCTGATGCTGCCCCAGTAAATTATGTTCCAGAGACAGCATGTATTGTGCTTCTAGTTATTCTGGCTGGTTAGTTAGCCTGCGTAATGGCTCGGTTCGAATGTCCGAAGAGACTACATTATTTTACCCAATTGAACCTTCCGATATTCTTAAGTCATGCATCAGATAATCCCTTTGTAAATTTTAAAAATAAAATGATGTCAGCGTATCCTTCAGACTCTTTATTATATCAAGCGGTATGGTGCTGATTATTATGCTTTCCAGTTTTAGGGGTCCAGCCTTAAATTGGTGGGCCGCTCTCTTATTAGCTAACTTGGTTCGATTTTTCTTCTAGATTCGTGGAAAAGTTCCTTTCGAGTAGCGAGCGAGATGAAGAGTGTTGCCAGTTTGAGTGGATTAGACAGGGTAGCCTGTCGGTTAGCATGTTGGTTTCAGAATATGAGATTGAATTCTATAGAATGGCTGAGTATATATTAGAACTAGTCCATGAGCCTTTCGAGATATTCAAAGATTTATTGATGACCTTTCTCCTTCCTTGAGATCCCAGATGGCTCGAGAGATTGAGGTCGGGATTTCATTTGATGTTGTTGTTGATATTACTCGAAGGTACGAGGCATACCATAAGTTAGAGCAGAAAGAGTTAGAGCGGAAGGGGAAAGAGATCCCATGGCCCTGGTGGGCACTATGGTACCTCTTCTGGCAAGGTAAGGGTTCTAATTATCATGGGAGATCACCTGACATGTTATCTCAGCTTGTGGTGTGTGATTCTCATAGTACGCCAGTAGTCTGTCAAGATCAAGCTCACTTTTTCTCTTTATAGATATCAATAATGAGTCCAACTTCCATTTTCACCGAAAAGATGTTATCATTGTCGTGAACCTGTCATCTTTGGAGGAGTTTTTCCTTACTCAGGCAAGTAGGCAGTCGTCCTTTCTCTTGTCATCAGGCACTTGCATAGCCGCAGGAGATTTTATTTAGATATCAATCAGGAGGAGAAAATCCACCATCCAGTAGAGGTTGAGAGCGTTGTGGCAGTGGTTCTTCATAAGGTGATTATCAGGGTAGTGGCTCAGCTCAGCTGTAGAGGCAGTTTTATGAACTGCTAGTCTGGCAGGATGCCGAGGCATCCGATGTAGTAGACCCAAGTATTTCTTATTCCTTTAAATGTGAGTAAGATTTGATTCTTCCGGTCGATCTAGAAATGGGGTGTCCTATCATGTTTCCATGGGTTCTTTTAATGTCGTTTCTATTAAGAATTAGCTGCGGTAGAAGGGTGAGCTTCTGATATGATTTATTCCTGGCATTTATAATGACCCTACTAGTTTATCTGGTTTAAATATGAGAGATTTGTGAGTGAGTATCGGTATTGATTGCTTGGCATCTTGTTGTGTCTCGTTCTGTTATAATGTCAAGTCAATCTACCTCTCTTTGGAACTCAGTGTCGGTAGGATGATGGAATTCTTGTTCGTCACCATCAGAAAGTGTCATTGTTTCTTTCGGTGTAAAGTGGTTATTAAGTAATACTCAATCTATGTGTCTCCTCTTGGTTCGAGACGCTAGTAGAGTCATGTTATTCTATAAGTTTTTCTCGGTATAAAAGGGTTTTCTGGTAAATTGTCGGAGTTTCCTTTTTATAGGAAGGTTAAATTGACATAGATTTCATTCCATAAAGCTCATTTAATATCTATTTCTTCAATTGCGATTCTTCGATTAGCCTGACTCGTAAGTAGTCTAGCTCTGGTAGCCAAATAAATAAGAAGAAGAGCTTCCTAAAACTCTAATTATTTCTATCCTCAGTCCGTTGCCATCTCTTCTTTATTCGGCACTGGTGAGCTTAGGCGGTCAATAATCTATTGTGATGTTCCCTGCGTTGAGCCAGAATGCGTGCCAAGGTAGCCGGGTAAACACATTGTCGTTTTTCAAGGCTACTAAGGGTAATGAGAGGCGTCATTTGACCTTTGATTTGATCCATCATGCGGTGGTGCTTATAGAAAATGTATGGAGTTGTGACTCGAGAGTTGCAGCTGTTTGGCAACTCGAAAGGGTAGTTGGTAGCTTAGGTCTGCCTACGTTAAGCTTTTAGCTAAATCTTCTTTAGTTCAGCAGACTGTGCGGGGATGTGTATTCTTATACAAATAGATGCATGAGTTTGTGCCTTAAGTGGAGGAGTCTTCCTCCAAATACTGAATGGTAATACTAAATCTCTAAGGCATTGATACCACTTTTGTCACGACCCAACCTAGGGCCACGACAGAAACCTACAATGAGTGTCGATCATTGCTAAACCCAGTAATAATTTATTAATGCTAGAGATAAACTGGCAACCTGGTCATATATACGTACCTATCTGCTGAAAGCATAAAGTCTGGAAAGATGACACGACTTTAACTTGCTGGCAAGTAGAACACTGAGCCATAAATTCTGCTATGTCATACTTCATTCCGTCCTACCAATAAATCTGCTTAAGATCATGGTACATCTTAGTCGAACCTGGATGAACAGTGTATTTGGAATAATGTGCCTCTATCATGATCTGTCCACGTAAATCTGCAACATCAGGAACACAAAGTCTATCTTTATATATGAGAACACCGTCAGAGTAACCCTGTATGGTGACTCCGGTTTTCTTCTGGCTATCTGCCTGTATTCAACTTGAACTGGATCCTCATATTGACGTTGTTTTACTTCATGAAAATTTAGAGTTAAAGGTCTATTGCAGCTTGTCGTCCATCCATCATTGGCATATCTCTTTCACACCTCAACTCTTTGAGAAGTTACTTTAGCGTTATAAGTGCACATGTAATCAACTTTGTCGCTGGTATTCTGCATCAGCTCATAGTCCAACTACATGTCTCTTTTATTTTTCACTTTTTCAAGTCATAATATTTCCAATTCAAAGACAATACCCTGAAGTAGATGTTCAGTCTGAAGATCATTCCTGGTCTGCATCATACTATCTAGCGGTATTTGCATGATCCTTATCCTTATATGATAGACCATCTTCAGATGAACCTTTGACATACATTAGGATATGAGTAACTACATTCCCACAAGGAGCTTGCGGAACAACACTAACATCAACTGAGATATTGCATACTGCGTTCGTAAAAATAATATAGCTTGCATCAAATCTTCTATAGTGTGTAGTGACAAGGTACTTCAAAAGCTCCCCCTATTGCATCAAGCGTGAGCTAAATCTTAGTTCCATCGACCTGTTCTATATCGAAAGGTATATCGAAGAGGTGATTATCGGCTGAATCATGTTAATCCATCCAAAGTTCCGTGTATCTTTATTTCAAAAATGTAGAATTCTCTTCTCGTGATCGAGGAAGGATCATCTTAGTCAGAATAATCCGGGCAATGGTGTTGTCATATTATCAAGATATGCTTTATTCCAAGAGTTCAGTGTTCGTGTTATAAGTCTGATTCTGCATTCATGAGATAATGTCTGTGGAGTAACTTATGAAGGTCGTGCAAGTTCTTTTGTTATCTGTGCGAACTTCTTAAGACTTAGGCTCGTTCGAGGACGAACGAGAGTTTATGTGGAGGAGAAAGAAACGGCCTCGGTTTGTCGTTTTGGAAGTTAGGATTCCGATTGACGTGCCGATAATTTTAAAATATTCGTAAGGTCCATTGAGACTTAAATGTAAAATTTGAGCTAAATCAGACCTCGTTTGGTAGGCATCGGAAGAAGGTTTCAGTTTTTATTGTCGATAAATATAAAAAGAGATTTTCGAACTCGGTTTTGGCGAATGAGGTCCGATTCAAAATTCAAAAGCGCCGTTACGTTCGTATGATTGTTTGTGACTTTTATGAACTTTCGAAAGTGAATTTCGATGCTGTTCGACTTGTTTCCGCTAAAATGCTGAAAGTTAATTAATTTGAATTTTTTCATTTAATTTGCATACGGGAGTCCGATTTGAGATCCGCCTTAGCAAGTGTGTTACATATATTTTATATAAATTGCTTGAAAAATTTGAAATTATTTCGAATATCGTAGAGCACCGTTTTAATTTTTGTCACGAAAAGAAAATAAATTATAAAAGAAAAGAAAATTAAATAAAAGGAAAAGAAAAGAAAGAAAGCAAAAGAGAAAAATATTACTAAAAGGAGGCGGTTTCTAAGGGATAAACTATCCCTTAGCTTTAAAGCTACTAGCGAAACAAGGAAGCAGAAACGTAACATAAATGAGACCGAAGGTAGTGAAAAAAAATACCATAAATGATCTTAAAGCATTTATTTTGACGTGTGTTTGATAGAATTTTCACCCCGAAATATTCAGATAATGATCTTAAAGCCTTATTTGAGTTTATTATGTGTGTTTGAATATATTTTGACGGTAAAAGTTGGGATATTAGACATCATTTTAATAAGTTCATTAGTTTAAAATGTTAATTGGACTACGATAATGGAATTGATTATATATTCGAACTCAGTGAGTTATGGGCAACATATAAATGTAATTTATTTAGTGTTTGGTTATGTGACCTTAAACCCTGTATATAGGCTTGGCCTGCGTATTACATATGCGAATAGGGCATAAGGTTCCTAACCAGATTTCCCTAACACATAAGGAATGAAGCCTTTAGCCTAATTTGATATATTTTCTGCTTATTGAATAAGCAGGATCGTTTGGCAGTGAATCCAAAGAACAAAGGGGTTTTTGAGTGGCAGTGAAACGAGGTAAGTGTTTATATCCATTACTTTAGAGGCACCCGGCCTCGTGGATTTTCTACCACGTGTTCCTTACGTGTGTAGCTGCCGATAGACGTACTTATTACGCCTTAGCTTTGGATTTACATTGTATATTATATATTATGTCCTGTTGTTAGTATTGCATTGAGGATCTAAGCATTGTACTCTGGCTGTGAGTTGGCATCTACTTCCCAGCTGTCGATGAGAGTCCCACGCTGGTGAAGGGTTATTATTGCATCATATTGCATTCATATCATTATATGTCATTCATATGCTTTTCATTGCATATCATATCGGGTTCAGGATTATTCCACCCCATGAGAGTGCACGAGTATTCCGCCTCTGGTTTACATCATATAGGGTGCAGGGGTATTCTGCCCCAGGAGCAGGAGTATTCCACCTCAGCTTTACATTATATCGGGTGCAGGGGTATTCCTCCCCAGGAGAGTGCAGGAGTATTCCGCCTCTGGTTTATATTATATCGGGTGCAGGAGTATTCCGCCCCAGGAGTAGGAGTATTCCGCTCCAGTTGGTTATCAGATTGGATTCCCCTCAAATGCAGGAGTATTCCGCTTCGGGATGGGATTACGGGCACATGTGACCATTTGCATCATATTTCATTTCATCATATTATTTCATACCATTGTGTAGACTTGTGGTACATAACTAATGTTCTGCTTATACGTGCATTGCTTATTTGTTGATATGTTTCTGGCTCGTATTCCTGGTTGAGTTTATGGTTTCATACGTGTTTCCGGTTATTATCTGGCGCTGCCTTTTTATAATTTAAATAAGAGGAATTTGGTTTATCTTTTTCTTCTCCCTGGCTAGCTGTCCTATTCTTTGAAGTGACTAGTCTACCCCACTTATTGAGTCCTTTTGACTCACCCTTGTTTGTTTTTTTTTCTTGTCTATCTATTTCGTTTCGGTAGGTTTGCTCCAGGATTAAGTTCGCCACATTGTTCAGGAACGAAGACGACTTCAGCTGTCAGGGTGAGCCAGCTTTTATTCAGGATGGCCACCAGTTTTATGCTTATTATTTCAGCTGCATTTTTCTCCCTTCAGGAGGTATCTGTCTTCTTTCCTGCTCTTAGATGTCTAGTCTGGATTGCCCTAAACCTAGTATGTTGGGAAGTCAGCAGTAATTTCTTTTGTGCAACTTAGAGGTATCAGTATGTCTGTGTTTTTTTTTTCTAAGTCTTGTTCTTATTTGTGAATCGAATTATATTTATTTTCCTAATTTAATTGATAAGGGTTCACCCGACGGGTCTAGGGGAGGATGTCGGGTGCCCGCACGGCCTAGCCGGATTCCGGGTCGTGTCAAAGCAACATGCTTAGGCGACACTAAACTATAATTTCACAACTTATCTAAGACAATAAGCAAAACACACAAAGTATACATGTTAGTTCACCACTCTACACGTTAATAAAATGCAGTAACATTCTTTAACACAAGTTTCAAGTTTAACATGAACTTAAACACGTCTAGAGGATTCTAACTATTATGCTAAATGGCACAACAATGGGATTATATGACAATACGAACAAGCATAAATCAAACAGATCATATATTCACGACTTCACATGCTTAAAGACTAACTAAACATAGAGGAACCACACTAAACATACAAATATAAATTCAAACGGCAAGCCAATTTGATACTTTAGAAAACAAAATGGAACAGGCTGTCACATGCTGAATCGACATTCAAACATTAATCTTATCTATAATTAACTTAAATAGAAAATGAAACAGAAAGGACAAATTAAAGGGACAAGGGGACTGAGATTCTGTTATAACCCGTAACGCCCTAGGAGCCACCAATATTGTATCATCATCGTTAGTCCGCCGCTGCTTTGCCTTCACCATCATGGTCATAGCTTCCAACCCTGTCTTTCCACAGCCTGATTAGGAACTGACTACACTTCATGGCTTCCCGATCAGAAAGGGGAAAGAAAAGGAAGAGCTAAATGGACTATGAACAGTGAGAATAGAGGGTTTTGACGACTGAAATACATATATATTATGAATAAAAAAAAATTTGGGAAAACGAGAGGTAGAAATTGAAGGAGGGGGTAAAAAGGGATCGTGAAAGATATAATTAGTAATTTTTGGTGGCCGACCGTCGGTGGTCCGGCGACAGCTGGCTGAGGCGGCCGGCCAGCAGAGCAGCGGCGGTGCTTCCTTTCCTGGCGGCTTGTAAATTTCACCAGGGTTATCCCTGTTAGTAAGCTAAGGGGATAATAAGGTAAAATGCGGTGATTTTGGTTTCTCCAGATGTGCCGGTGATCTAGCGAGAGAGATGTTTCAAACATCTGAAGAAATGTTTGGAACATCATGTGAGATGCACGGAACATCCTGAGAGATTGCAGGAATATCATGCCGGAAGTTCTAAAATCTGGATTGATGTTAAGAATATCTCTTAATCATGTTTCAAATTTGACTGGAACATTTGAGAGATGGCCTGAATATCTTAGAGATGTTTCAAATTTGATCAAAATATCTCTCCCGATGTCCAAAAGAAGAAGAAGAAGAAGAAGAACATAGTGAAATAAATAAAAATTTTAATGTAGAAGAAAAAACAAAGATTGAGGAGGGGAGGAGGAAGAAGAGGAAGGAGAGGGAAATGAAAATCTTGAAACGAAGTAGGAAAGGTAAAATAAGTAGAAGAAGGGGAGATGGGAGGAAAAATAAAATTTGATTTTTTTTTAAAAGTTGTGGTGACTTTCTTTTAACTTTTAGTGTTTGCAAGTTCTAAAGTTTTATAAGTATTACACCAAAGTTTTTTAATTATTCAGTTGATTCACACTTAATCTCTAATCTCACTTAACAATTAAAAGAAAATAAAAGAAAATTTGGAGGACCTTTTTCTTCATTTAAGACTCGAGGAAGTCTTTCCATATCATTCTTCTCCAACAACGTGGTACGTTTCAATTTTCTACTTGACTCAAGTTCTTTAATTTTAAACCAAAAAAACCATTTTATGAATCTCACCTATCAACGAGAACTATTTGGAACTGTTTCTTTCCCTATCACGAACAGGTGGTTTACAAAAATGGGATTCTTCTGGGCCCCATCACATATTTGATTTAACTCCTATATTGGCAATCACTAGTAAGCGTCACAGATTTGATTTAAATCCTATATTGGTGATCACTACATATTACTAGCAGCAAAACCTAGTAATCACCAGGAATTTTTCCTTTAGTTACTTTTGGCGGTCTTTAAGAACTTTTTCTTGACAGAGACAAAAACTATAAGACTTTTCTACTGATGTCCTAAAGTAGCAGTTGGGCCTTTGATAAATTGGACTGAGTTTGGCAATATTTTCCTATTTTACCTTAATATCTCCTCACATTTTGGTACTTTATGCGCTCGTTATATGTGATAATTGTGTTCTTGTGCTCACTTATCGTATTTGTGATTTTAGGAATCGCGGATGAATTCGAGACAAGAACAATCAAATTGGAGTTAATGGACACATTGGAAGCTATGGTGGAAGCAACGCTTCCAAGAAAGCCCTGAAGAGTTGGAAGCTATACTGGGAGCAAGGCTCAACGAAAGCCCTGAAGAGTTGGAAGCTATAGTGGAAGCGTGGCTTCCACGAAAGCTCTGAGGTAGACGAACCACAAGTTTTCCCAACTAGATTAGGCTTTCGTTTAACTTATCCTAGCACTTTATAAACACTATAAAACCTCATTATTTCGTTATTTGAGGGGGAGGTCGAATTTCTGGAGCAAGTTTTGGAGTTCTTACACATTGAACCAAGGGTTTAATTCCTTTACTTCATCTATTACAATATCTAATCTTTCTTCCATGAATTCTTGTGTTGTTATTGTAAATATGCGTAACTAAGCCTATTGTTCTAGCGTTAGAGCTATTACATGAAGGTTGATGTTTGAAAGTTGATTTCTTCCTTTTGATTTACCATTATGAATTGTTTATTCTTTCTTGAGCCTAATTGTTTGTTTTATCAGGGCCCGGTAATTGAACAATATCTACGGTTTACAAGTTGAACTTGACAGAGGGAACTTGTAAATGCAAATAAGAAAGAATAGGGCTTGATTGTGAACCTGGGCATCAGGGAATCGATTTGCGGGTAGGATAGACATATACCTAGTCGCCTGGCTTAACTAAATACAGAGTTCTTTAATGCATGCATGTGATTTAATTCCATAGAAATATAGGTGTTAGATTAGCTTGCATAGAGTCGTGAAGAATCGACAAGTTTTCACGAATATAATTAACCTGTTAGTTAGCAATCTAGGAAATCAAGAACTAGAATCAACTAGAAAACTCAACTGGTTTGTTCGTAGCTCTGACCCTGGACCGTCTATCTTTTATTGATAACAACCTAGAATTTGCTCTATTACTTGACTTCAGTTACTTGCTTTTAATTATTTTATTTAGTTAGTAAAAAAATCTCAATCATCATTGAAAAATATCTCTAGATAGTTTTTTAGGAAATTATTTGATAGAATATAGTCATTAATAATAGTCCTCGTGGGAACGGTACTCGACTCACTACTTTATTACTTGTCGACCACGTATACTTGTGTGCGCGTTTGGGAGCAACAATTTTTGGCGCCATTGCCGGGGACTAAATAATTGACTGTTTTCTTTTTAGATGATTTGTTATTTTCTATTCAGGTTTAATTTTTGTTTTGAGTTCTTGTGCTGCTTCAGGTATTAGGTTTCTCTTAATCCTTACCTGTAGGAATGGCAGAATATAGAGCTCTAGCTGTGCGAGATGTTGCACTTCCCAGTCTGGAGGGAGTAGCCTTGAGCATAGTTAAGCCTGAAATTACTGGACACTTTGAAATTAAGTCCAGCATGATACAACTGCTATATGCGACTGGACAATATGCTGGATAAATGCACAAGGATCCACAACAACACATCCAGAATTTCTTGGAGATTAGTGACACCTACACACCATCAGGCGTCTCAACTGATTATATTCGACTAATACTCTTTCCCTTTTCATTGATTGGGGCAGCAAAGAAGTGGTTAAAGGCTGAAAAGCCTGGGTCTATCACTACTTGGGATGCTTTAGCTAAGAATTTTTTGGCTAAATTCTATCCATCTGCCAAAACAGCTAGAATAAGGAGTGAGATTATGTCTTTTAGACAAAGAGATGGAGAATCCTTGTATTCAGCTTGGGAGAGATTCAAGTCATTGTTAAGAGATTGCCTGCACCACAACCAGTCTAATGAGGTGTTGGCCTACACTTTTGTTGAAGGTTTGAATGCTCATACCAAGATCGTGGTGGATGCTGCAGATGGAGGCCAAGTATTGGCCTTGAATTTTAATGAGATTTATGAATTGCTGGATAAATTTTCTCAGAGCAATCCTGACTGACAGGGTGATGGTAGAGCTCCAACTCAAAAAGTTGCTGGAGTACTTCAATTGGATGCGGTTTCAGCATTGAATGCAAATATGGATGCGATAGCCAACCAAATTAGCAAGCTAGCATTGCCACCAACTCAGCAACAACTGCAATCAGTTAAACAAGTGCAGCAGTTTCAAAGTTTTTGTGAGGTATGTGGACAAGATCATGCTACTGATGTTTGCCCCTCCAATCCAAAGACAGTTTATTACGTGGGCAATCAAAATAGGTCGCAGGGACAGAATCAGAACCAGTTTGGTAATATCTACAATCCTAATTCATGGAATCATCCTAGTTTCTCTTGGGGTGATAATCAAGCTGCTCAAGGTAATACGAGATCTCAGAATAACTACCAGAATTCGCATCCTCAGCCTCCACCACAACAGGCAAGCAGTTCAGTTGAAGATTTGATAAAGCAGATGTTAGCAGGCCAGTAGAGAATTATAGTTGACAATGCAGCTCAGGCACAGGCCATAAAGATCTTACTACTGCTCAAAAAGATATTGAACGCAAAATGGGGCAGTTAGCTGGAGCACAAAATTCTAGACCACATGGAGCACTTCCTGGTAATGTTGAACCGAATCAAAATCTAAAGGGAGTTGAGCACTGTCTTGCTATAACTCTAGTTAAGGGTGAAGAGTTGATGGCCAAAACTGAGGCGAAGGAGCAACTTAAAGCAGCGGAAGTGGAAAAAGTAAAGAAGAAAGAAGAGAAAATGAGGCACCTCTACTGCCCCCACCATTCCCACAGAGACTTTAACCATAAAAGAATATGGCTCAATTTCAAAAATTTATGAGTATGATGAAAGAGCTTCAGGTTAACATTTCTTTGACTGATGTGTTTGAACTGATGCCGTCATTTGTGATGTTCTTAAAAGAGATTCTAGTTAAGAAGAGAAAGCCGCAAGAGATTGATACAATCGAGTTGACGGAGGAGTGTAGTACAATCCTGAGTAAATTACCTCCAAAACTTCAAGATCCTTGGAAGTTCACTTTTCCTTGCTCTATTGGTGGTCATAATATTTCTGGTGCACTTTGTGATCTTGGGGCCAGCATAAATCTCATGCCTCTGTCTATCTATAAAATGTTAGGCCTAGGAGAAATCAAGCTTACTTCGGTTACTCTTAAGATGGCGGATGGATCACTCTCTTGCCCTGATGGTAAGGTGAAGGATGTGTTGATCAAAGTTGGGAAGTTTGCGTTCTCTGCTGATTTTATTATTCTAGACTATGAAGAGGATCGAGAAGCTCCAATAATTTTGGGAAGACCATTCCTAGTCACCTCGAAGGAAATTATTGACATGGAACTCGGGGAGATGACTCTAAGAGTGCATGGAGAAAAGGTTACTTTCAAGGTTTATAATGAAAATGATCATATGGCTAAGTTTGAAGAGTGTTCTTTGATAGACTGTGTTAGACGAGAACATGAAAGTAAACCAAAAGAGGTGTTTGAGCAGAATGTGGAACAAGTTGACAATGGCATATTACTTGTGAAGTTGAAGAAGAGTTCACCTAAAGGAAGGAAGAAGACAAAAGTACGTCGTAAGAGGAGGAGATGTAAATGCTGGAAGTGATCTTAAAAGTGTTTTCGTGCCACGACGTTAACTAAGGCGCTTCTCGGGAGGCAACCCGAGCTTTATATGTAAAACGCAAAAATAAAAAAAAAAATATACAAAAAGAATAAAAACATACAAAAAAAGTCGTGTCGTGACGTTAAATCAAGCGCTTGTTGGGAGGCAACCCAATTTTTATTGTTTTATACATTTTTATTTATGCAGTATTACGTAGTTTTTCTTGTCAATTTTTGTAGGGCTCGGGAAATTTGGAAGACGGAGCGTATAATGGAAATAGTGGCAGAAACACTTAGGCGAGGAGTGTAGAATGATTGAAGCTATAAACATATTGAGGAAGCTGAGTTCTTAACGTATAAGCAAAGGAAAATAGCTTCAGACTTGTAATGCGATTGCCATAGCGTCGCTTCGATGTGTTTTGACACAGATTTGGATGAGAAATTTCTCAAAAGGTCGCACAGCTCATAGCTATTTTGGAAACGTCGCATTCATCATAGCTTCCACAGAAAACTACTCCAAGATAGGTGGAGTGATGGCCAGAGCGTCGCTGCCATCATCACTTGAGTTAAACAGAACCATCCCAACGACGCAAAGCGATTGCAAGGCGCCGCTTCATCATAGCTTCCAGGAAATATTGCTCAAGACTTACTCACAGCGATAGCAACAACGTCTCTTTGGGAGCAGCTCCAGACGCCACAACACTTGGAAATTTTTTGGAATAAGAAGCTGGACGTAAAACTGAGCCAAGCGTCGCTTCTACTGTCACATTGAGTCAAGCAGTGAGCTCCATCAGTGTAAGGCGATCGCAAGGCATCGCTCGCAGGTAAGTTCAAACAAATATTTTGCGAGTCGACCCGTTCTTGACCCGTTGACCCACGAAAATTATAACATTAAACAAGTTCCATTCCCTCCTTTCCCCTGTTTCAGACGCAAGAACACCAGGACCATAGACAGAAATGAAAAAAAAAACTGGGGACGACCGCTTTCCATCTGTTCAACGCTACACTGGTAACTCTCCTATCTCACTTTTGCTCTCTCTTGCTGCTGGTCCAAGACGGTCCCATCTCCTCCTCCCTATACAATAAAAGTTTTTGTGCTGAATTATTTTCAAAAGAACCCTTTTCGGGTTAGTTTTAAACATTGAATCCTTGATGGTATGTCTAGTATGCTGTAAAGTGATCTCCCATAAAATTTGGGAGGGTTGTCTCTTTCTAAATATCCATGAAACTGGCGTTCAACAGTGACGCACTCAATGTGTTCGACATAATGCCACAGTGAAGAAAAGCTTAAAATTTTGCAAATTCTTGAGTAGCATAGTTACATAAAGGCATGAACTGAATAACGTGCTCTCCAAATTATTGAATTGATCAATTTTGATGCCAAACTTGACTTGATCATGAGTTACATATGCCATAGCATACTGTTGCGCACTATATGCACCGAGGTGTTACTATTTCCTTCACTCGCTGCCCTGCTATTTTTTCCTTGATTAATTTATGTTAGTTAGTTTGTTTCTTGTTGTTTTATTCCTTGCAGTACAATTAGGAGTAAGTGTGGGGTGCTCGCTACCCGTTTGCGCACATTGCCTCATTTTAAACTAGCTATGGATTGAATTGTTTCATGATTACCCCTGGGAAATCTGAGTACCAGGACACTAACGTGATACTAGTTTGTCCAATTTGCCTTGAATTAATGTGCAAGGAGAGTGGAGTCAGAAGTTAACTGCAGGACTAAGGCAGAATGAGTTGACAGCAAGCTAAGTAATTCATGGAAAGAATAATATGTTAAGTTTGTAGTCTGTAACTGTCCCTACTGTTGTAATAAGTTAATTGCTTGTTTATTGGACTAACTTGTTGTGTCGTGAACCACTCTAAAGTAGCGGTTTAACTGAAAGATAGTAGGTCACTACGACGAGTAGCATCCTAGGAAAGCCATAAACCATTGTCACGCATGAATATATGTCGAATCTTGATAGTTCCCAGTCCCGCTGCCCTACTATTTTCTTTGGATTAATTTTAGATTAGTTAATTCGTATTACTTTATTTATAGTATAGTTAGGATTAAGTGTGGGGTCGTTACGATGTCCCGTTGTTCTCGTATCTGTAGCTACATGTTTTGCAGGTTTAGATAGTGTCAAGCTCAAGTGTGGTGTGCGCGCACACCCAATGCCTGATCATGACGACATGTTGGGGGAAGTCGGAGTACCCTGTATGTAATGGACGCTTTATTGGTTGTTTCGTGATGAAGATGGTGCCACTGCTAGCGCCAAAGGCTAGGTCGTTTAGCCTTCAGGGAAGTTTCTTTTACTCTAGCACTTTATTTTTCTCGCATTGAGGACATTTCTTAGTTTTAAGTGTGGGGTGCACGAACTTCCGTTTGTTTTGAGGTTATGGATGACTGCACTCTTAGGAATTTCATTTTAGCAATTTTTATTTAGTCAATTGACTTTATTTTTATTTGTTTCATTCTTTAATATATAAAAAAATGAAAAAAAATTAGAAAACTAATGAAAAATTCCAAAAAGATTTTGTTTTTAGTTTTAGTTAGTGGTACAGTCATCCGCCGCGTGGTTATTCTTATGGCCTCGGTTCTTTTCCACCGGTAGACCTTTGAACCGGGTAATTTTTATTTTTTTAGGAGCAGTATAATATTAGTTAGTAGAGTCTTTTTAGGAAATTGATAGAATGCTAGGTGCTTTTGATTTGTTTGATACCGGTGGATTTAGACTTGAGCATTTGCTATTTGTGAATCCCTTTTGGTTTTAAAATTGTGATGCATGCCTAGAAAAATTTGAATGACCTTTTGAGACGCTTAAGTTCAACTACTTGACTCGTTGGTGAACTATTGCGCCTTAATGCTTAAATTTCCAAAGTTGCACCTTGTTTGCTTGAACCGAGAGTTGGAATGAAACTGTCTTTAGTGAACTATGTACCATGTGTGATGTGAGGTATCTTTTCTTATGTTCCGTGCCGCATATTGATGTCTAGAACTTGCCCCGTGTGTGTTTAAAGCGAAATCCTAGGTTTGCTCTAGTTGGGAGATGATACAGGCGTTTCTTTGATAAACCCTTCTAGCCTTGATTAGCCTACCCTTTAATATTATCCTTCTTAAGCCCTTTTGAGCCTATTGACCTTTTTGTTGGCACCCACATTTCAAGCCTTACCCCTTTTGTTCTTAATTATCTTCCTTTTGAACCCTTACTCTTTATAGCACTTTAATTGAAAAATATTATTGTTTACGGAGTTGTGGTTGAAAAATTGGGTAGCTTTTGAGTGGAACCAATGAAAGGAAAATATGGTGCATTTTGAATAAAATACATTGGCAAGATTGGGAAAAGTTGAAAAAAAAAAAAGAGATGAAAAGAAAGAAAAAAAGTGAGAAAGAGAAAAATAAAGAAAACAAAGGAAAGAAGAAAATCTCAATCCTTGCTAGTATTTTGCACAAAGAAAAAAAATTACAAAATGCTTAAAGTTGAAGGGAGACTTTTGGGTGGTTGCTTGGTTTTGAGAAGAACGGTGAAAATAAAAATTAAAGTGATGTATTAAAGTGCTTAGGGAGGTAGTCACTATTTATCCATATTTATCTTACCCATCCTTTAGCATACATGAAACGACCTCGGTCAGTCGTTTCGGAAGTTAGGAGTCCGATTGGCGTGCCGATAATTTTAAAATATTCGTAATGTCCATTAGAACCTGTCTGTAAAATTTGAGCTAAATCAGGCCTCGTTTGGTAGGCATCGGAAGAAGGTTTCAGTTTTTATTGGCGATAAATATTAAAAAGAGATTTTCGAGCTCGGTTTTTGCCGAATGAGCTCCGATTCGAAATCCGAAAGTGCCGTTAGGTTCGTATGATTATTTGTGATTTTTGTAAACTTTCGAAAATGAATTTCGATGTTGTTCGGCAAGTTTCCGCTAAAATGCCGAAAGTTAAATAATTTGACTTCTTTTCATTTAAATTCGTATCTTGAGTTTCGGGAGTCTGATTTGAGATCCGCCTTCGCGAGTATGTTACATATATTTTGTATAACTTGTATGCAAAAGTTGAAATTATTTTGAATATCGTAGGGTTCCGTTTTAATTTTCGTCGCGAAAAGAAAAATTAAAAAAAAAAAAAAGGGAAAAGACAAAATTCAAAAAAGGACAAAATGGATTAATGAAGGGCGGTGGCATACATATATGCTATTGAGCATTATCTGATTATGTATTCAGTAAGAAGAAGAAGATTCAGAAAATAAGAGAATGACAAAACGCGGTAAGGAAGAAAAATGCCAGAAAATGAGAAAAGAGTCCGGAAAAAAAGTAGAATTTTCACCCTGAAACATTCAGGTAATGATCCTAATATAGTATTTGAGTTTATTACATGTGTTTGAATATGTTTTAACGGTAAAACTTGGAATATTATACCTCGTTTTAATAAGTTCAATTAATAGTTTAAAGGGTCAAATGGACCCCGATAACGAAATTGATTATATATTCGTACTCAGTGAGTTAGGAGCAACATATAAATATAATTTATTTGGGGTTTGGTTATGTGACCATAAACCCTGTACATAGGCCTGGCCTGCGTATTGCGTATGCGAATAGGGTATCAGGTTCCTACCTGGATTGCCCTAAGATGTGAGGACTGAAACCTTTAGCCTAATGTGATATGTTTTTCTGCTTATTGATCACAGTGGGATCGTTTGGCAATGAATTCAAAAAAATAACGCGGTTGTTGGTCGCAATGCTAACTTTTGAGAGAGGTAAGTGTTTATATCCATTTCTTTGGAGGCACCTGGTCTCGTGGATTTTCTACCACGTATTCCTTACGTGTGTAGCTGCCGATAGGCGTACTCATTACGCCTTAGCTTTGGATTTATATTGTATATTATATGTCATGTCCTATTGTTGGTATTGCATTGAGGATTTGAGCATTGTACCCTGGCTACGAGTTGGCATCTACTTCCCGGTTGTCGATGAGAGTCCCGCGCCGGTGAATGGTTATTGCATCACATTGCATTTATATGCATTACATTGCATATCATATTGAGGGCAGGAGTATTCCGCCCCAGGAGCAGGAGTATTCCGCTCCATTGTATCACATTGAGGGTAGGAGGATTCCGCCCCAAGAGCAGGAGTATTCCGCTCTTATGTCAGATATTGAGTGCAGGAGTATTCCGCCTCAGCTTTACATTATATCGGGTGCAGGAGTATTCCGTCCCAGGAGAGTGCAGGAGTATTCCGCCTCTGGTTTATATTATATCGGGTGCAGGAGTATTCCGCCCCAGGAGTAGGAGTATTCCGCTCCAGTTGGTTATCAGATTGGATTCCCCCCGAATGCAGGAATATTCCGCTTCGGGATGGGATTACGGGCACATGTGACCCTTCACATCATATTTCATCTCATTTCATTTTATTTCATTTTATTTCATACCATTGTGTAAACTTGTGGTACATAACTATTGTCCTGCTTATATGTGCATTTCTTATTTGTTGTTATGTTTCTGGCACGCATCCTTGGTTGAGTTTATAAGTTTCTTACGTGTTTTCGGTTGTTATCTGGCTCTACCTTTTTATAATTTAAATAAAAGAAATTTGGTTTATCTGTTTCTTCTCCCTGGCTAGCTACCCTATTCTTTGAGGTGGCTAGTCTGCCCCACTTATTGAGTCCTTTTGACTCACCCTTGTTTGTTGTTTGTTTCTTGTCTATCTATTTCGTTTCGGCAGGTTCGCTCCAGGATTGAGTTCGCCACGATGTGTAGGAGCGAAGACGACTTCAGCTGTCAGGGTGAGCCAGCTTTTATTCCGGATGGCCACCAGTATATTGGTTATTATTTCAGTTGCATTTTGCTCCCTTCAGGAGGTATCTATCTTCTTTTGTACTCTTAGATGTCTAGTCTGGATAGCCCTAAACCTAGTATGTTGGGTAGTCAGCTGTAATTTCTTTTGTACAGCTTAAAGGTATCAGTATGTCTGTGTTTTTATTTTTAGTCTTGTCCTTATTTATGAATTGTTATATTTATTTTCCTAATTTAATTGGTAAGGGTTCGCCCGACGGGTCTAGGGGAGGATGTCGGGTGCCCGCACGACCTAACCTAATTTTGGGTCGTGGCAGTTGGTATCAGAGCCCGGTTTAGAGTCTATCCAGACTAAGACAGTGTCTAGTAGAGTCTCGCTGATGGGTACGTAGACGTCCGTACTTATCTACGAGGAGCTATGATGGCATTTAGGAAGTTTCACTTCCTTCATTTCTGATCGTGCGTCGGTCTAGGATGCAAAAGTATTTTCGTTAATTCGGTCGTGGTAATTGTGAACCCTCACGCAATAAATCAGTAAACGGTTTGAGCTAAAAACGAAGTAGTCTAGCGTAGGGCTAGTACTGATGAAGCCCCGAGAGTTTTTTATTGTGCTGACGATCTAGTTACGGAGGTGCCAGCTGTACGAGCTCGCGATGGACTAGGGAGTAGGGCCTTGTGATTCCCTTGGTTCTCTACGATGCTTTACGAGAATCTTGGTGACGCAGATACCGCAAGAACCTATTATTCGCTAGGCAGCTTATCAGGTTGCCGCAGATGTAGATGTTCGGTCTCAGGGAGCTCCTATTACATATCTTAATATTGCCGCAGTAAAGTATGTTCCGAAGGTAGCATGTGTTGTACCTCTAATTGTCTGGCTGGTTAGCCAGCCGAGGTAACAGTTCGGTCCGAGCGCCCAAAGAGGTTGCATTATTTTACGCGGTTGAACCTTCCGATAGTCTTAAGCAATGCATCAGATAAACCCCGTGAATTTTTTTTAAAAAAAAATAATATCAGGGTATTTGTATATCCTTCAGGCTCTTGATTATATCGATCGGTATAGTGTTGATTATCCTGCTTTCCAGTTTCAAGGTCCAGCCTTGAATTGATGGGACTCTCTCTCTTATTAGCTAACTTGGTTCGGTTTTCTTCTAGATTCGTGGAAAAAAAAAATTCCTTTCGAGTAGCGAGCGAAATGGAGAGTGTTGCCAGTTTGAGTGGATTGGACAGGGTAGCCTATCCGTTAGCCTGTTGGTGTTTCAGAATATGAAATTGAATTCTATAGAATGGCTGGATATGCATTAGAACTAGTCCATGAACCTTTCGAGAGATTCAAAGATTTATTGGTGACCTTTCTCCTTACTTGAGATCCCAGATGGCTAAAAAAAAAAATTGATGTTGTGACTTTATTTGATGTCGTTGTTGATTTGCTCAAAGGTATTAGGCATACCATAAGTTAGAGAGGGAAGAGTTAGAGCGGGAGAGCAAGGAATTCTGTGGCCCTGGTGGGCAACCATAGTACCTTATTTGTAGGTAAAAGTTCTGATTATTTTTGGAAGTCATCTTCCGGGTTGTCTCAGCTTGTAGAGCGTGATTCTCAGAATGCGCGAGTAGTTCATCAAGATTAGACCCAGTTTTCCTCTTTATAGCTATCGACAATATGTCCAGCTTCCATTTTCAATGAAAATCTGTTATCACTGTCATGAGTCTGGTTATCCTTTGAGGAGTTTTCCCTTACTCCGGCAAGTAGGCAGTCATCTTTTCTCTTGTCATTTGGCATCGCGCAGTCGCAGGGTATTTCATTTAGATCTTAATCAGCCAGAGAAATTCCACCATTCAGTAGCGGTTGAGAGCGTGGTGGTAGTAGTTCTTCAGAAGGTAATTATCAGTATAGCGGCTTAGTTCAGCTGCAGAGGCAGTTCTATGAACTGCTAATCTGGCAGGATGCTGAGGCATCCGATGTAGTACACCCATGTAATTCTTCTTCCAGTATATGTGAGTAAGATTTGATTCTTTCGATCGATCTGGAAATGATATGTCTCATCATGTTTCGATGGTTTCCTTGGATGTCGTTTCTATTAAGAATCAGTTGCGGTGAAGGGGTAAGTTTTTGATACGATTTATTCCTGGCATTTATGAGCCCCTATTAATTTATCTGGTCTAAACATAAGAAATTTGACAGTGAGTGTCGCTATTGTTTACTTAGCATCCTATTGTGCCACCTTCTATTATAATGTCAAGTCAGTCTACCTCTCTTTTCGGAATTCCGTATTGGTTGGATGATGGGATTCTAGTTCATCACCATAAGAGAGTGTCATGGTTTCTTCCGGTGTAAACTGATAAGTAATATTCAATCTACCTGTCTCCTCTTGGTTCGAGGAGCTAGTAGAGTCATGTTATCCTATGAGCTTGTTTGGGTTATAAAAAAAAAAAAAGTTTATGGTAAATTGTCAAAGTTTCCTTTTTATTGGGAGGTCAAATTGGCTTGGATGTTGTTCCATAAAGCTCATTTAATATTTGTTTCTTTAATTGCGATTCTTGGGCTACTTTGACTCGCAAATAGTCTAGCTCTGATAGCCAAGCAATAAGAAGATGAGCTTCCTGAAGCTCTAATTATTTCTATCCTCAGTTCGTTGTCATCTCTTATTTGTTCGGCACTGGTGAACTTAGGCGGTCAGTAACCTATTATGATGTCCCCTGTGTTGAGCCAGAGTGCATGTCAAGGTAACCGGGTAAGCATATTATTGTTTAGGTTGAAAATCAGGACAGTGGTGCTGTCCAGACATTCTATCTGCGGATTTGTCATGTTATCCAGTTGTCTCATCTGGTTATCCGTTTAACATGTTTATGTTATCAGTTTATCCGGGTATCCATTCCCATGTATAGTATAGTGCTGGTTCTGTTTTTGCGGATCATCCAGTTTCAGGGGAAACTCTGTCGAAATTTTTATATAGAAGTACCGTCCATCAGGCGGTGGTTTTTACGACAAAGGTATGGAGTTGTGAACTTGAGAGTTGCAGCTATTTGGCAACTCGAAAGGGTAGTTGGTAGCTTAGGTCTGCCTACGTTCAGCTTTTAGCTAAATCCTCTTTAGTCCAGTAGGCTGTGCGAGGATGATTATTCCTATTCAAATGGCTGCATGAGTTAGTGCTTTAAGTGGAGGAGTCTTCATCCAAATACTGAATGGTAATGTTAAATCTCTGAGGTGTTGATACCACTTTTCTCACGACCCAAAGTAAGGCCACGACAGAAATCTACAATGAGTGTCGATCATTGTTAAACCCACTAATAATCTATTAGCAACAGAGATAAGGTGGCAACTTGATCATATATACGTACCTATTTGCTGAAAGCATAAATTCTGGAAAGATGACACCACTTTAACTTTCTGGCAATTAGAACATTGAGCCACAAATTCTGCTATGTCACACTTCATTCCGTCCTACCAATAAATCTACTTAAGATCATGGTACATCTTAATCGAACCTGGATGAATAGGGTATTTAGAATAATGTGCCTCTATCATAATTTGTCCACGTAAATCTGCAACATCAGGAACACAAAGTCTATCTTTATACATGAGAACACCGTCAGTAGTGACCCTGTGTGGTGACTTCGGTTTTCTTTGGGCTATCTGTGTGTATTCAACTAGAACTGGATCCTCATACTGACGCTGTTTTACTTCATGAAAATTTAGAGTTAAAGGTCTAGTCCAGCTTGTCGATAATCCATCATTGGTATATATATCTCTTTCACACCTCAACTCTTTGAGAAGTTACTTTAGTGTTGTAAGTGCTCATGTAATCAACTTTGAAGCTGGTATTCTGCCTTAGCTGAAAGTCCAACTGCATGTATCTTTTATATTTACTTTTTCAAGTCATAATAATTCCAATTCAAAGACAATACCCTGAGGGAGATGTTCAGTCTGAAGATCATTCTTGGTCTACATCATACTATCCAGTAGTAGTTGCATGATCCTTATCCTTATACGATAGACCCTGTTCAGATGAACCTTTGACATACATTAGGATATGAGTATCTACATTCCCACAAGGAGCTTGCGGAACAACACTAACATCAGCTGAGATGTTGCATAGTGCGTTCGTAAAAATATAATATAGCTTGCATCAAATCTTTTATAGTGTGTAATGACAAGGTACTTCAAAAGTTTCCCCTATTGCATCAAGCGTGAGCTAATTCTTAATTTCAGTGACCTGTTCTATATCGAAAGGTATATCGAAAAGGTGATTCTCGACTGAATCATGTTAGTCCATCCAGAGTTTTGTATATCTTTGCTTCGAAAATGTAGAATTCTCCTCTCGTGATCGAGGAAGGGTCGGCTTAGTTTGAATAAGTTGGGCAATGATGTTATCATATTATCCAAATATGTTTTATCCAAGAGTTCAATATGTGTGTTATAACTCTAATTCTGTAATCAGGAAATAATACCCGTGGAGTAGCTCATGAAGGTCGTGCAAGTTCTCTTGTTATTTGCGTGAATCTTGCTTTAGACTTAGGCTCGTTCGAGGACGAACGAGAGTTTAAGTGGAGGAGAATGAAACGACCTCGGTCAGTCGTTTCGGAAGTTAGGAGTCCGATTGGCGTGCCGATAATTTTAAAATATTCGTAATGTCCATTAGAATCTGTCTGTAAAATTTGAGCTAAATCAGGCCTCGTTTGGTAGGCATCGGAAGAAGGTTTCAGTTTTTATTGGCGATAAATATTAAAAAGAGATTTTCGAGCTCGGTTTTTGCCGAATGAGCTCCGATTCGAAATCCGAAAGCGCCGTTAGGTTCGTATGATTATTTGTGATTTTTGTAAACTTTCGAAAATGAATTTCGATGTTGTTCGGCAAGTTTCCGCTAAAATGCCGAAAGTTAAATAATTTGACTTCTTTTCATTTAAATTCGTATCTTGAGTTTCGGGAGTCTGATTTGAGATCCGCCTTCGCGAGTATGTTACATATATTTTGTATAACTTGTATGCAAAAGTTGGAATTATTTCGAATATCGTAGGGTTCCGTTTTAATTTTCGTCGCGAAAAGAAAAATTAAAAAAAAAAAAGGAAAAGACAAAATTCAAAAAAGGACAAAATGGATTAATGAAGGGCGGTGGCATACATATATGCTATTGAGCATATCTGATTATGTATTCAGTAAGAAGAAGAAGATTCAGAAACAAAGAGAATGACAAAACGCGGTAAGGAAGAAAAATGCCAGAAAATGAGAAAAGGGTCCGGAAAAAAAGTAGAATTTTCACCCTGAAACATTCAGGTAATGATCCTAATATAGTATTTGAGTTTATTACGTGTGTTTGAATATGTTTTAACGGTAAAACTTAGAATATTATACCTCGTTTTAATAAGTTCAATTAATAGTTTAAAGGGTCAAATGGACCCCGATAACGAAATTGATTATATATTCGTACTCAGTGAGTTATGAGCAACATATAAATATAATTTATTTGGGGTTTGGTTATGTGACCATAAACCCTGTACATAGGCCTGGCCTGCGTATTCCGTATGCGAATAGGGTATCAGGTTCCTACCTGGATTGCCCTAAGATGTGAGGAATGAAGCCTTTAGCCTAATGTGATATGTTTTTCTGCTTATTGATCACAGTGGGATCGTTTGGCAATGAATTCAAAAAAATAACGCGGTTGTTGGTCGCAATGCTAACTTTTGAGAGAGGTAAGTGTTTATATCCATTTCTTTGGAGGCACCTGGCCTCGTGGATTTTCTACCACGTATTCCTTACGTGTGTAGCTGCCGATAGGCGTACTCATTACGCCTTAGCTTTGGATTTATATTGTATATTATATGTCATGTCCTGTTGTTGGTATTGCATTGAGGATTTGAGCATTGTACCCTGGCTGCGAGTTGGCATCTACTTCCCGGTTGTCGATGAGAGTCCCGCGCCGGTGAAGGGTTATTGCATCACATTGCATTCATATGCATTACATTGCATATCATATTGAGGGCAGGAGTATTCTGCCCCAGGAGCAGGAGTATTCCGCTCCATTGTATCACATTGAGGGTAGGAGGATTCCGCCCCAAGAGCAGGAGTATTCCGCTCTTATGTCAGATATTGAGTGCAGGAGTATTCCGCCTCAGCTTTACATTATATCGGGTGCAGGAGTATTCCGTCCCAAGAGAGTGCAGGAGTATTCCGCCTCTAGTTTATATTATATCGGGTGCAGGAGTATTCCGCCCCAGGAGCAGGAGTATTCCGCTCCAGTTGGTTATCAGATTGGATTCCCCCCGAATGCAGGAGTATTCCGCTTCGGGATGGGATTACGGGCACATGTGACCCTTCGCATCATATTTCATCTCATTTCATTTTATTTCATTTTATTTCATACCATTGTGTAAACTTGTGGTACATAACTATTGTCCTGCTTATATGTGCATTTCTTATTTGTTGTTATGTTTCTGGCACGCATCCTTGGTTGAGTTTATAAGTTTCTTACGTGTTTTCGGTTGTTATCTGGCTCTACCTTTTTATAATTTAAATAAAAGAAATTTGGTTTCTCTGTTTCTTCTCCCTGGCTAGCTACCCTATTCTTTGAGGTGGCTAGTCTACCCCACTTATTGAGTCCTTTTGACTCACCCTTGTTTGTTGTTTGTTTCTTGTCTATCTATTTCGTTTCGGCAGGTTCGCTCCAGGATTGAGTTCGCCACGATGTGTAGGAGCGAAGACGACTTCAGCTGTCAGGGTGAGCCAGCTTTTATTCCGGATGGCCACCAGTATATTGGTTATTATTTCAGTTGCATTTTGCTCCCTTCAGGAGGTATCTATCTTCTTTTGTACTCTTAGATGTCTAGTCTGGATAGCCCTAAACCTAGTATGTTGGGTAGTCAGCTGTAATTTCTTTTGTACAGCTTAAAGGTATCAGTATGTCTGTGTTTTTATTTTTAGTCTTGTCCTTATTTATGAATTGTTATATTTATTTTCCTAATTTAATTGGTAAGGGTTCGCCCGACGGGTCTAGGGGAGGATGTCGGGTGCCCGCACGACCTAACCTAATTTTGGGTCGTGGCAATACATTACAACCCTTAAATTCCTAGTTAATCCTGATAGGAGTGAACTTACATTAGTGGAGTCCTACACTACGGGCAAGCCTATGGTACGTTGTGTATGGCACGTGAACTTCTTTTTGAGAGCGAGTGAATTCTTCCTATATTATGTCCCTCATTTATTCCTGAAATATATTCTTTGTATGATATTTGGGACGCTCTCTTAATTACTTTTGGTGAGGGCACATGGTTTGTGCGAGATAGGTGAAGTTTTGACTCCTTAGTTGAGTGAATGGGTGTGATTTTATGGAAGCTTGGTTTCATTGAGTCGGTTTTTGAGATTGAGATGTCTTGAGTGAGTTGTTCTAGTATTTTGTAATGTGATGAAATTTTGGCATGTTGAGGGTCACATGCTATGTATATGCACTTGTCTAATGGTCGGTATCAACCATAATCATAGGTAGACCTGTTCTATTGAGTGCTAGGATCTAGTTGGGAAATTGGTTTTTGATGATTGCTCGAGGGCGAGCAAAGGACTAAGTGTGAGGTGGTGATGTTTGGTAATATTTGCTTATTTTACCTTAATATCTTCTCACATTTTGGTACTTTATGCGCTCGTTATATGTGATAATTGTGTTTCTTGTGCTCACTTATCGTATTTTTTATTTTAGGAATGACGCGGATGAATTCGAGACAAGAACAATCGCATTGGAGTTAATGGACACATTTGAAAGCTATGGTGGAAGCAAGGCTTCCATGAAAGCTCTGAAGAGTAGGAAGCTATACTGGGAGCAAGGCTTCAGCGAAAGCCCTGAAGAGTTGGAAGCTATAGTGGAAGCGTGGCCTCCACGAAAGCTCTGAGGCTGATGAACCACAAGTTTTCTCAACTAGATTAGGTTTTGGTTTTAACTTATCCTAGCACTTTGTATACACTGTAAAACCTCATTATTTCGTTATTTGAGGGGGAGGTCGAATTTCTGGAGCAAGTTTTGGAGTTCTTACACATTGAAGCAAGGGTTTAATTCCTTTACTTCATCTATTACAATATTTAATCTTTCTTCCATGAATTCTTGTGTTGTTATTGTGAATATGCGTAACTAAACCTATTGTTCTAGGGTTAGAGAAATTACATGAAGGTTGATGCTTGAAAGTTGATTTTTTCCTATTGATTTACCATTATGAATTGTTTATTCTTTCTTGAGCCTAATTGTTTGTTTTATCAGGGCCCGGTAATTGAACAATATATATGGTTTACAAGTTGAACTTGACAGAGGAAACTTGTAAATGCAAATAAGTAAGAATAGGGCTTGATTGTGAACTTGGGCATCAGGGAATCGATTTGCGGGTAGGATAGACATATACCTAGTCGCCTGGCTTAACTAAATACAGAGTTCTTTAAGACATGCATGTGATTTAATTCCATAGAAATATAGGTGTTAGAGTAGCTTGCATAGAGTCGTGAAGAATCGACAAGCTTTCACGAATATAATTAACCTGTTAGTTAGCAATCTAGGAAATCAAGAAGTAGAATCAACTGGAAAATCCAACTGGATTGTTCGTAGCTCTGACCCTGGACCGTCTCTCTTTTATTGATAACAACCTATAATTTGCTCTATTACTTGATTTCAGTTACTTGCTTTTAATTATTTTATTTAGTTAGTAAAAAAATCTCAATCATCATTGAAAAAGATCCATGGATAGTTTTTTAGCAAATTGTTTGCTAGAATATAGTCATTAACAATAGTCCTCGTGGGAACGATACTCGACTCACTACTTTATTACTTGTCGACCACGTATACTTGCGTGTGCGGTTGGGAGCAACATGGACCGACTACACAAAAGTGAAACATAGGGACCTTTTTTAACATATTATAGAGATATTTTATCATAATTATAAAATATATAGAAAAAACCTAATAAAAAAAGTACAACAAAAAAATGGCAATGAAACATAAAAAACCTCTAGCCTCCTTCTCCTTCTCTCTCTCCCTTCTTTGCCACTCTTGTCGCCTCCTTCTCCTCCTTCTCCTCCTCTGACGCTGACATGCTCCTTCATAGGCGCTGCTTCCACAGCTGCTCCTTCGCTCAACTTCTCCAGGCTCATTGGAAATTCACAATGCCTCTTAAAGAATGTGTCGTGAGTTTACTGATATAGAAACAAAAAGTATCAATAAATAAAAATAATTTTTCAAGGTGAAAGAGCTTCACTAGGAAATATTTTAGTAACGTAAAATCAATTGGAGAAAAGGACTTTAAGAATGATAACCTAAATGCATTACAACGTATTTATAAACCAAAAGCAGTTGTGAGCTTCATTTGATGCAATATCCAATGATAAGCTTTCAATTTGAAAAAAAAAATGCGATTTGTGTTGACAGTTCATATCTGGTATTTTACGATCACATCTAGTGTTATTCAGTTAGATCTTCTGTTTTATTCTTCTTTTGATTTTATTATATCAAAACTGTATCTGCATTGTATGTACATTGTATCTTTAGTTTCAAAATTGTATCTACACTATTTCTAGACTGTATTTAATAATGTATTATTTAATTTATTTATTATTTTTTTAATGTATCTACACAATATCTTTTTGTATCTAATGTATCATTTTATTTATATCTGGTCATTCTTCTTATTTTCATGTATATTTATTATATCTGCAATGTATATATTATATCAGACGGACCGATACATACTAATACAGACTATAGAAAAAACAATGATATGTGTTGTACTTTATTCTTTAATGCTTTTTTTTGAAATGATCCTGAGCAGTCGCTTATGGAGTTCGGGCTCTAATTTGTGAACCGGCAGTCTTAAAAGCTCTATAAGGTCTACTAGGACCTGCTTGTATAGTTTGAGCTGAACCGGACCTTGTTTGATTGGTCTTGGAAGATGTTTACATTTTTCAGTGTTGATAAAGCTATTTTATAATTTTCGAACTTGTTTCAAGTAAATGATTGAGCTCCGTTTCGAAATCATGAAGTGTCAGTAGGCTCGTATGGTCATTTGTGACTTGTATGAACTTTCGAAAGTGAAAACTGAAGGCACTCATATGGTTTTTACTTATGTTCTGAAAGTGGATGTTTTCCCTCTTTCCGTCTAACCCCTCGTCTTGTGTATCAAGATTTCAATTCGAGATCAGAGCTCGCGAGCAAGTCATGAATGTGTTTGAGAACTTGCATGCAAAGTTTGGTGATCCACGCTCAGTCCTACACTTATAAAGGCGAGGGGTGATCGTCAATGATAAAGTACCCAACAAGGAGTCGAGGTCGATTTTCTACAGGGAGCTAGCTTGTATTCTATTAGTCTTAGATTGAATGATGTTGGGTTCTATGAGTTGTTTGTGAATTACTAAATAGAGATGTAAATTGATTATAACTAATCTACAAATAACAAGTAAACAACGATAACATAAAATAACTTCACACTTTAACAATTGTAAACAAGGAAAGAGAGCTACGAGTTTACCCATTTAAACAAGATTTCAATAACCTAACCCTTCCTTTAACCTCACAAATAAAATGGGTAATATTAATGATCAGACCACATCTTTAACCCTAAAAAACCGTTAGGTATAAAGAGGGTCTTCCTTGTTAAGCCTGTTGAAGTCAATAACACGGCGCATAAAATCCTAGTCCAAAGACCCGAGCGGAAGTGATCATTTTAGGTCTCTTCCTTTAGATGAGGTAGGCTCGTGAGTTTCAATATAACCCATATGCTCGCTAGTTTCTATAAACACATATCTTCAATCCTGTTAGGATGATGAAGGCAAAGTGGGGTTTAGTTCAAGTACGGTCGTGCCTTAAACCCTAGTCATGAAAAGTACAATAGAAACTAGATTAACAATAATCCATAGATTTTATGAGATTAAAACAAGTGTTCAGCAAAAATTAATCAAGTTGTCATGAATAAACCCTTAGTATGAGTTTAGCTACTCATACTAGGGTTCAACACAATCATAGTAAAGAAAGATATTGACACGACCCAAAATCCGGCTAGACCATGCGGGCACCCGACATCCTCCCCTAGACCCATCGGGCGAACCCTTACCAATTAAATTAGGAAAATAAATATAAATCCAACTCATAAATAGGAAAAAGATTTTTTTTTTTAAAAAAAGCATAAACATACTGATACCTCTAAGCTGTACAAAGAAATTACAGCTAATTACCCAACAGACTAGGTTTAGGGCTATCCAGACTAGACATCTAAGAGTATGAAAGAAGACAGATACCTCCTGAAGGGAACAAAATGATACTGAAATAATAAACATGAAACTGTGGCCATCCTGAATAAAAGCTGGCTCACCCTGACAGCTGAAGTCGTCTTTGCTCCTTCACAATGTGGCAAACTCAATCCTGGAGCGAACCTGCCGAAGCGAAATAGATAGACAAGGACAAACAACAAATAAGGGTGAGTCAAAAGGACTCAATAAGTGGGGCAGACTAGCCACCTCAAAGTATAGGATAGCTAGCCAGGGAGAAGAAAAAAAGATAAACAAAATTCCTCTTATTTAAATTATAAAAAGGCAGCGCCAGACAATAACTGGAAACACTTATGGGATCATAAACTCATAAACAACTAGGGACATAAGATAGACAGATCATAGGTTTTTAAGTATCCCGAACATAATACTGTCACGGCGTGCAACCTGATCCACATGTTCATACTGTCGCGGCGTGCAACCCGATCCATATATTCATACTGTCGCGGCGTGCAACCGGATCCATATATTCATACTCGCGGCGTGCAACCGGATTCATATGTTCATACTGTCGCGGCGTGCAACTCGATCCATATAACTAAAGTATATAAACCAATTAAGGACACTAAATAGCCAGAAATGTATAGGCAAACTGAAATATGTCCACAACATGGTATACATGTTGCATACACAAAACACAACACAATAGTCACACACTAGTCAGTATGCAGTGCAATGAGATGGGATGAATGTGGTATGATGCAATGCAGTCACATGTGCCTGATACCTTTACCGGCTTAGGACTCTCATCGATTACCGGGAAGTATATGTAGTAATGACCCTTCACCGACTCGGGACTCTTATCGATTATCGGGAAGTATATGCAGTAATGACCCTTCATCAGCTCGGGACTCTCATCGATTACCGGGAAGTATATGCAATGCTCAAAACTACAGCGCAATACTCATATGCTCAATGCAATATCAACAACAGGGCATAACATATAATATACAATGTAAATTGAAAGCGGAGGCGTAATGAGTACGCCTATCGGCAGCTATACACGTAGGGAACACGTGGTAGAATATCCACAAGGCCAAGAGCCTCCAAAGAAATGGATATAAACACTTACCTTGTTACAAAGCTACTCAACAACCGCTTTGCCCTTTGGATTCATTGCCAAACGATCCTGCTTATTCAATAAGCAGAAAATATATCAAGTTAGGGTAATTGCTTCATTCCTCACATCTTAAGGCAATCCAGGTAGGAACCTGATACCCTATTCTCATATGCAATACGCAGGTCAGGCCTATGTACAGGGTTTAAGGTCACATAACCAAACCCTAAATAAATTACATTTATATGTTTCCCATAACTCACTGAGTACGAATATATACTCAATTCCATTATCAGGGTCCAATTAACCCTTTAAACTATTAATTGAACTTATTAAAACGATGTCTAATATCCCAATTTTTACCGTTAAAATATATAACACACATAATAAACTAAAATAATGCATTAAGATCATTACCTGAATATTTCGGGGTAAAAATTCTATCCTTCTCCGGCTCTTTTCTCATTTTCTAGCATTTTTTCTATTGTTCCCGTTTCTCTTTGTGTCGTCTTTCCTTTCTGTTCCTCTTTTTATGATTCAAACAAAATACTGGCTAAGGGAATAATATCCCTAGCCCACCGCCTCCATTTCTTGTTTTGTCCTTTTCCTTTTTTTTCTTTTCGCGACGAAAATTAAAACAGAACTCTACGAAATTCGAAATGATCCCAAATTTCTCAAGTAAGTTATAAAAAATATATGTAACACACTTCCTAAGGCGGATCTCAAATCACACTCCCGAAACTCAATATGCAAATTAAATGGAAAAATGTCAAATTATTTAACTTTCGGCATTTTAGCGGAAACTAGCCGAACAACCTCGAAATTCACTTTAGAAAGTTCAAAAATGTCATAAATAATCACACGAACCCAACGACGCTTTTGGATTTTTAATCGGAGTTCATTCGCCAAAATCGAGCTCGAAAATCTCTTTTTAATATTTACCGACAACAGAAACTGAAACCTTCTTCCAATACCTACCAAACGAAGTCCGATTTAGTTCAAATTTTACAAACAAGTCCTAGTGGATCTTACGAATATTTTAAAATTATCAGCACGTCCATCGAGGCCCTAATTCTCGAAACGACTACGTAAGGTCGTTTCAGATATAGAGAGAATCATGAAATATAATAGATTAAAGATGGAAATCCTTACAAAAAATGATGTTTAAAACCCTTGCTTGCCTTCCAAAAATATTCAAAAGGTATAAAAAGTGATATTCTAAAGTATTCCTAGCTGAACAAAAAATATCTGCATTGGAGGCATAATGGCCTTTTTATAGGCATGGGTTTGAATGCTAAATTCATATTTATAAAATTACCATTTCGATATGTTTTTCTTTATTCTGCCGATCACTTGGCGGTCCACCTATTGCATCGGCTAACCGCCGAGGACAGGCTTCTGACTTCTCTTGTATTTTTCCTTTTTCAGGTTCGGCGGGTTGCTTTTCATGCGGCGAAATTGATCTCTTCCTTCACCGATTCTCAGAGCTCACTGTTGTCACCGGTGGGGTCGTCGATGCTTTTGGAGAGCAACCGACTAATTTCAGCGGTTCGGCGATCCGTTGTTCATTTCTGTGGATTGGCCTACGCTTTTGAGCTCTCATCTTCTCTTGCAGGTGGCCTCATCAATAAGCCGTTGATATAGCGGGACGCCAATCTACTTCTGCTACTGCCTTGTTTCCATGTTTTTTGACTTGTTTCCAAATTTCCTTTGTTTTTGCTCTTTCTTCTTTCCTTTTGGCTTTTTATCATGAAACATGAAAATTAACATAAGATTTGTACGAATAATCAAGCTAAAGGACATAAAACAAGCCTAGAAGGAGTACAATTTAGCTCAACGTACCAACATATCAACTCCCCCCAACTTAAGCTTTTGGTTGTCCTCAAGCAATATTGAGAATCTATCTTATGCTCACGTTTCAAACTATATTTGAGTTCAACTGATGGGTTTAAACAAGAAGAAGTCTATGACTTCGGTTGGTACCAATAGAGTTTTTAGTGGTATCTAGAGCATGGCACAATATACTCTTTCAACTCACACAAAACTCATATAGTTGCACCCGTAAGTCTCAAGTCCCCTAGTGCCCTCGCCACAAAGAATGGGTCCCTATCTCTCAATAATATTCAAACAAATGGGACCCCAAGTTTGAGCTCTCACTCTCACAAAGGAGTACAAGTAATGCACATGCAATGTTATAAGCTTGGCAATAGAGTCACTTATCATTTCTTTCACATCATTTGACAAAGGATCAAATAGGACTTCTAAGGTTGTAGTGTAGGTTTTTGGGCTGAGTAGGGTATATTTTGGGTATAAAGTGACTAATGTCCCTCCTTGGGCACTACATTAACTTTGCTATTCATTTGTTTTCGATCTTTATTTTCATTTTAGCTCTTACTTCCCAATTTTCACTCATCATGTTGCCTTGTGGCTCTTATTCTTCTTTTGCTTTTCTTTTCCTTTTTTTGTTCTTTTCTTTTCCTTTTGCTAATTTTTCTTTCTTTTCTTTGATTTTCTTCTTTTTCTTACAACATTACAAAATAATATTTTCCTTTTGAAGAACCACCTAGCATTGACTCCTTTACTCCCCTCCCCCAAACTTAGACTTTAGTCTAAGTTGCACGTCTTTCAATGCCTCAAGGAGATAGAGCCAAGAGAGGGTTAGTTCTTTGAATAGAATTGGGCGAGTAATATGGTCAACAAAAGAAAGGTAATAGGCTCAAAGTTGGATAACTAGGGATTACTTCATTTAGAAGAAAAGGCTCAAATGGGTCAAAAAAATGCCTATTATCCTATCCAACACAAAAGTGACATTCCATTCATTACAAGGACATACAAGCCAAGTTCTAACATGCATATAAAATTACAAGACCAAGTAAAAAATCACCATACATAGCACAATGGACAAGAGACATGAACATCAACTTCTCACAAACACTAGAACAAGGAATTAACCTATACTACACATGCATAGAGTTACCAAAAGAACCTAAAGGTTATAGGTAAAACTCTCACCAAAAAATCCACTAACTTTATCATGTGTGCTCCTAACATGTTGGTATCAAACAAGTCACAAAACTAGAATAGAATGACACTCCTATGATTAAGTCCTAAAAAGTGCCCGGTTCAAAGGAATTGCATTCTTGAAAAAGAACCGAGTCAAAGAAAAACCAAGAAGGTTATTTACTATCTTAAGCCTATTTACAATAGTGGTATTTACAATGGAAGGTAGTTGTTGTTTCGGGCCCAAGTGAGGTTCACAAGGGTTGCCTATATGTCGCAAGAAGTGCAAATCAGATGAAAAGAGATAACATCCCAAGTCTAGTTTATGGGAGTACCCATTGATTCCTTTTGAGATTTTTCAAAATTTTCAATTTTTTTTTTTTTGTATTTTTCATTTATAATAAGTAAAAGACAACTACACTACGAATTTAAAGTGCAAGAATTTAAAGACAAGACTCTAAAGACAATTGAACTAAAGTATATACAATATAGCATGGGACAATCAAGCAAGTTATAAACCCCACCCCAACATGAAAAGTTGATATGTCCTCAAGCAACTAATCAAATAAATCCGTACAAAAATATATAAATAGGGAATGAAAGAGTCTCCCTATCAATCACGGGCAATTTCCTTGCCCTGTCCTACCATATGTTTCAGTGGAGGTTGTTCCTTTTCCTTCTTTCTTTGCTCTAGCTCTCATTTCGTCCTTCATTGATGCCTGCCTGACCATTTGCAACTGCACTTCCTCATCATCAAAGTGCATACTCTGCATTATCTTCAAATCTCTTGTCATCTCTTCAGCTTCCCTTCTTTGTTTTTTCAGGCTTGTAGGTTTGGCAACCCTGGAAGGACCCGACACTCTTTGTCTTTATGCTCCTGCGCTCCACAGTAGATTCAGTTTTTGCCATTTCGGCTTGAGTCTTGGTAAACAATTGCATTTTCTTCTTCATCTCCACAAGGTCTTTGGTATTTGCCCATATGATCTCTACAAACTGGTCAAAATGCACATGAAAATTTGTGTGTGTTGGTGGTAGAGGTGTTGGGTGCAGTTGAGGAAAGTTAGACATCATCACCTTGAAGTCTCCAAGCTTGCCATCCAGATCTGTTATTGCTTGAATGAGCTCTTCCAGGACAATGCTACTCCCAACAGGAGGAGAATGTGCTTGTGAACTAGAAGGCCTTGCACTTGTGAGTGGAGGGTAGTGCAGCATGTGTTGGAGCAGATGCAGGGTGCTTAGGATTATCGACATCCTCAATCTTGTAAAGATCAGACACTAGCATTCCACAAGTATACTTATCCTCTGCTAAAGTGTCACAGCCTTGATCCATTAGGTACCTTGTTAAGGTGTTTATATATGGAAGATCAGAGCCATCAGAGCAAGCTACCTTTATCATTGCCTTAATCATCCCCCCCCCCTAAATTCACCTTTATCCTAGTCATCAAGCATCCAATCAGCACTGCCATTTGCATTGTTATGTTCTGCCCATCCCTAGTTGACAAAATACGAGAGATGGCTATTGCATGCCACCCTTTCCCCTCAAAGTTGAGGTCTTCTCTCGTGATTTGCCTCCCTACTTCCCTCTAGATAGGGTTTGATTCTCTCCAAATTATGGGGACCAGCCATTCCCTTTGTTCTCTCTCATTTAATGCTAGACAAGCCATGTGTTCTGTTGGGCAAAGCGGGGCAGTTCCAAGTAGTCATGCCTTCGCTGACACATCAATAGTACTCCCTTTGCACTCTACCTTGTACTCTCCTTCTGCAGATCTACTCAAGTCGTCATAGAATTCTTGAATCATAGTGATAACTGCTGCGCTCAAGGTTCCCCTAAAAGGTTAGCCCAAACGGTGTTAAAATAGGCTTTCTAGAAGTTCGTGTTGTACCTCTTTAGTCCACCCATACTAATTTCCCTTTCATAGATAAGAATTCCATCGGTTTCTCCCTCATATGGAAATTCCTTTTGAAAAGAACATCATTCTGAGGAAGATGGAGTAGTACATATCCTTGTACTTCCTTTTTGTAGCTGGATGTTTCACCATCTTAGCACCTGAACAAGTTCAACTCCAAGCAATGGATTAGCATATGAATCTCCTACACTAAACTACTCCTAAGCTATACTAATATTACCATACATGAAGTCTAAGAATAAGGCAAGACATTTAAGAACATCACCAGAAAAATTCAGTAGGGCAACAGATTCGGCGGAAGCAGATGGCCCTTCGGTGGGCGCCGATTTGAAGGCTAATTAAGCACTCATCTCCGCCCATTTTTCTTTTAAAATGTTGGCACCGACAGGACTACAGATGGTTTAACATCCCGCCGAGTGCATTCGGAAGATCACTTTGCAACACCCAAAACCTCATCGGTGGAATGCCGAATCATCAGCTGAATTCCAACTAAACTTAAATAATTCACAGATATTCAAATCTCACTTTCCTTAACACCCCAAACACACTCCTAGTGGTCTTTACAACTTCTTACTATGCTCAAGTCTTCTCTCAAGAACGAGACCACTTTTTCAACCAATTTCAAAGAAGATTCAACCAAAAATCATACCAAGTTCAAAACTTTTCAAGGTTTTCAAGCATAACAAGGTATCTTCAACGATTTTATTGCAAGTTCATTTTGTTCAAGGGTTCTTTTCTTCTACCCCTTTCTTCACTCAACAACTAATTTAAGCAAAGATAACACACCATAGGGAATAAAGCATGAAAATTACTTCAAGAACAAACCCTAAAACTAAGGTACTCAGATTTCCTTAATTCTACATGTGAAAAAGTATGTGGTTCACCAATCCCCACCCCCAGCATGATGTATTAACTTACCTCTATGCTTCAAGTAACAAAAATTTAAAAGTTGGGTCGGATTCTTACCAGATCTGATGAAAAACACTAAATGGGTTCTTGGGTCGGTTGTAGATCGGCAAATCGATGTGTGCGAGTGGATTTGTTAGTTGGTTGAAGTTTGGAGTACCAGAATATTGTCCATAGTGAGCGGGTTAGTGTGTTTCTCGGTGAGAAGTGGTAAAAAGTAAAAGAAACTTACCTTGGGCCCTTTATAGTCATGTGACTCGACTTTGACCCTGTGGACTGGCGGTCAGCTGCTTACTCGGCGCCCGGCCTAATTGGGAAGTATAACATCCTTTTAGGAATCACCGACCACCGACATTTCGGCTGAATGGACGTGAGTCCTCTTTCTCGAGCAAGAAGTAGTGGGTCCCCATGTTCCACCAAATCAAGTAGGGGAATCGCCTAGGTAGATCGGCGATCGCTGAATGATCGGCCGACTGCCTTCCATCCTACGCCGAAAAAATTTGCTCGCTTTGAACACCAGAGATCCATTTATGATTTGGTAGTCCACTGAAAGGCTTTTGCCCTTCAATCGATAGTTTCCCGTCCTTCAATCAGCTGCCTTTCCATTTTTCTTTGGGGATAAGTTCCCCATTTCTTACACACTTCAATTCTTAAGTCCTGTACATATACCACTTAACCAAGATCAAATGTAGAAATCAAAGAACTTCATGTGATGTTTTTACACTATCTAAAATGCTAAAAGTAAAATTTATATTGCCTCCCAAGAAGCACTTGATTTAATGTCGCAGAACGACGGTGTTACATCAATTCATCGAGGGTTCATGAGGTGGATGCAAGCGACCTCTCTAGGCTCAGTTTCACATCCCAAGTAATGCTTCACCCTTTGACCATTCACTTGAAAGGTTTTGAAACTTTCCTTCTCTTGCAACTCGACCCAATCATATGGCGATGAGTCCACCACCTTGTAGTGTCCACTCCATTTAGATTTCAGCTTTCTGTGGAATAAGTGCAATCTTGAGTTGAACAACAATACTAAGTCCCTCGGCTTGAAGTTTTGATACCAAATCTTTGAGTCATGTATCATCTTCATACTTTCCTTATATAGCTTGGCAAGAAATCTCATCTCATCGAGTTCATGCATCTTCTCCACCCGCGACTTGGAAGCTTTCTCTCAATTCATGTTGAGCTTTTTCAATATCCACAAGGCTTTATGCTCCAACTCACCGGGGAGGTGACAAGCTTTCCCGAACACTAGTCAGAAGGGTGACATCCCAATTGGAGTCTTATATGTCGTACGATATGCTAACAAGGCACCATCTAGCTTTTTAGCCTAATCCTACTGGTTTACATTCACCGTCTTGGCTAAGATTTGCTTGATGTCACAATTTGACACTTCCTCTTGACCACTTATATGAGGATGATAAGGTGTAGCAACCTTGTGTCTCATCCCATATTTCTACAACAAAGAACCAAAGGTCCGGTTGCAAAAGTGCGTTTCCCCATTTCTTATAATTGTGCGAGGGGTGCCAAATCTTGTGAATATGCTTTTCTTGAGGAAGTTGGCGACACTCCGAGCTTTATTGTTGGGCAAGGAAATTTACTTGACCCATTTGGATACATAGTCCACCACCACAAGAATGTATTTCATGCCATAAGAGATTGGAAAGGGGCCGATAAAATCAATCAGGGGAATATCAAAGAGTTCCTCATTCAAGCACCTTAGCCGCCGTTCTTACTCCACCATGATGCCCTCCATAAGGAGCGGAGTGGCATCCTTTAAGAATTTCCTTTTGTTCGAATTCGGCAACACATCTTCTTATCACTCTATCGATACATACTTTAAACTGAAAGGGCTCATCCCAAAAGTATTGTCGGGAATCTTTCATCAACTTCTTCTTTTGATTATATGAGAAGTTCTCTGAGACCTCTCCACATGCAACAAAATTGGCCAAATCCGCATACCAAGGGATTGCTTCCTAAGATACCGCAAATATTCTTTCATCAGGAAAAGAGTCATTAATCTCGAGGTTTTTTTTTGGGCAACCCTTCTCCTCAAAATGGGATAAGTGCTTTGCCACTTAATTCTCGGTTCCCTTTCCATCAAGCACCTCAAGATCAAACTCTTGTAATAAGAGCACCCATCGTATTAATCTTGCTTTTGAAACTTTCTTGGCCATCAAGTATGGGATGGCGGAGTGGTCGGTATGCACAATTATGTTGGACCCCACCAAATAAGATTGAAATTTCTCAAAAACAAATACAATGGCCAATAGCTCTTTCTCCGCCACCATATAGTTTAATTGAGCCCCATGAATTTTCTTGCTAGCATAATAGATCGGGTGAAAGATCTTCTCAACCCTTTGGCCTAGCTCCCAAAGCAGCATCGCTAGCATCACACATTAGCTCAAATGGGAGATCGCATCTTGGACTCACTATCACCACTGTGGTAGTCAATCTCTTCTTTACCTCTTCAAAGGCTTTCAAACATGCTTCATTGAACTCAAACTTAGCATTTTTTTCCAATAGCTTGCATAATGAATTCATAATCTTGGAGAAGTCTTTGATAAAGTGGCGACAGAATTCTGCATGTCCTAAAAAGCTTCTCACTCCTTTGACGGTTGTAGGAGGTGGAAGTTTAGATATCACATCAATCTTGGCATTGTCCACTTTAATTCCATTCTTGGTGACCTTGTATCCTAGGACTATTCCCTCCTGAACAAGGAAGTGACACTTCTCCCAATTAAGTACAAGTTTTGTCTCTTCACACATCTCTAAGACTCTCTCCAAATTGGAAAGGCAATCTTCAAAAGAATCCCCAACCACCGAGAAATCATCCATGAAGACTTCAAAAAATTTCTCCACCATATAATAAAAAATTGCAAGCATACATTTTTGAAAAGTCTTCGGGGAATCACAAAGACCAAAAGGCATTTTGCAGAATACAAAAGTACTATAAGGACATGTAAAAGTGTTCTTTTCTTGATCATTTGCCTCAATTGATATTTGTTTATACCCCAAATATCCATCAAGGAAGCAATAATAAGCATGGCCGGGCAAACGATCAAGCATTCGATCAATAAAAGGTAAAGGAAAATGATCTTTCCTTGTTGCATTATGAGCTTACGGTAGTCCATGCATACTCGTCAACCGGTCACATTCCGAGTTGATATAGTGACACGACCCGAATTCCAGTTAGGCCGTGCGGGCACCCGACATCCTCCCCTGGACCCGTCGGGCGAACCCTTTTAAATTAGAAAAATAAATATAAAAATTCATAATTAAGGACAAGACTAAAAAAAACCACAGACATACTAGGTTTAGGGCTATCCAGACTAGACATCTAAGAGAACAAAAGAAGACAAATACCTCCTGAAGGGAGCAAAATGTAACTGAAATAATAACCAATAAACTGGTGGCAATCCGGAACAAAACCTGGCTCACCCTGACAGCTGACGTCGTCTTCGTTCCTTCACAACGTGGCGAACTCTATCCTGGAGCATACCTGCTGAAACGAAATAGATAGACAAGAAACAAACAACAAACAAGGGTGAGTCAAAGGAGTCAATAAGTGGGGCAGACTAGCCACCTCAAAGAATAGGATAGCTAGCCAGGGAGAAGAGAAACAGATAAACAAAATTCCTCTTATTTAAATTATGAAAAGGCAGAGCCAAATAATAACTAGAAACACGTATGGAATCACAAATTCATTAAAACCAGGAATGTAAGATAGCCGGAATATATAGGTATCCCGAACATATCAACAATCAGAAATACATCCTGTTGCGGCGTGCAACCCGATCCATATATTCATACTGTTGTGGCGTGCAACCCTATCCATATATTTATACCGTTGCAACGTGCAACCCGATCCATATATTTATACCGTTGCGGCGTGCAACCCGATCCATATATTTATACCGTTGCAGCGTGCAACTAGATCCTCGCAACCCAGAATACGAGCAGGAAATATATAGGCAGATTGAGATATGTCCACAATATGGTGTACATACCGCATACATAAAACACAACACAATACACACAATAGTCAGTATGCGGTTCAATGAGATGGGATGAAGGCGGAATGATGCAATGCAGTCATATCTGCCTGATACCTATCTCCGGCGCGGGACTCTCATCGTCTACCAGGAGATATATGCAATAATGACTCTTCACCGGCTCGGGACTATCATCGATTATCGGGAAGTATATGCAATGATGACCCTTCACCGGTGCGGGACTCTCATCGCCAACCGGGAAGTATATGCAATAATGACCCTTCGCCGGTGTGGGACTCTCATCGCCAACCGGGAAGTATATGCAATAATGACCCTTCGCCGGTGCGGGACTCTCATCGCCAACTGGGAAGTACATGCAATAATGACCCTTCGCCGGTGCGGGACTCTCATCGCCAACCGGAAAGTATATACAATGCTCAAAACCAGAGTGCAATGCTCATATGTTCAATGCAATACCAACAACATGGCATAACAAATAATATACAATGTAAATTCAAAGCTAAGGCGTAATGAGTACGCCTATCGGCAGCTACACACGTAAGGAACACGTGGTAGAAAATCCACGAGGCCAGGTGCCTCCAAAGAAATGGATATAAACACTTACCTTGTTCCAAAGTTAACACTGCTACCCAATAACCGCTTTATTCTTTGAATTCATTGCCAAACGATCCCACTCAATATTTCAGGGTGAAAATTCTACTTTTCTCCGGCCCCTTTTCTCATTTTTCTGGCTTTTTTTCTCTTATTTCCATATTTCCGTTTGTCCTCGCATGTTTCTGTTTCTGTATCTAATGTTTCTGTTCGATTTTAAAGCTCATAAGGAGCTTATGAGATAATCCTAATCACACCGCCTAACTCTTTTGACATTTTCTTTCTTTTCATTTTCCTTTTTCTTTTCTCGTTTCTTTTATTTTTTTTCTTTTCGTGACAAAAATTAAAACGGTACCCTGTGATATTCGAAATAATTCCAACTTTTACATACAAGTTATACAAAATATATGTAACATACTCGCGAAGGTGGATCTCAAATCGGGTTCCCGAAACTCAAGATGCGAATTTAAATGGAAAAAGTCAAATTATTTAACTTTCGACATTTTAGCAGAAACTAGCCGAACAACATCGAAATTCACTTTCAAAAGTTCACAAAAGTCGCAAATAATTATACGAACCTAACGGCGCTTTCGGATTTCGAATCGGAGCTCATTCGCCAAAACCGAGCTCGAAAATATCTTTTTACTATTTATCGACAATAAAAGATGAAACCTTCTTCCGATGCCTACCAAACGAGGTCTGATTTAGCTCAAATTTTACAGACAGGTCCTAATGGACATTACAAATATTTTAAAATTATCGGCACACCAATTGGAGTCCTAACTTCCGAAACGACTAACCGAGGTCGTTTCATTCTCCTCCACTTAAACTCTCGTTCGTCCTCGAACGAGCCTAAGTCTAAAGCAAGATTCACGCAGATAACAAGGGAACTTACATGACCTTCATAAGCTACTCCACGAGCATTATCTTCTTATTACAGGATCAAAATCATAACACGCATATCGTACTTTTGTAATAAAATATATCTGGATAATATGATAATCCATTGCTTAGCTTATTCTGACTAAGCTGATCCTTCCTCGATCACGAGAAGAGAGTTTTACATTTTCAAAACAAAGATACACGAAACTTTGAATGGGTTAACATGATTCAGCCGATAATCACTTCTTCGATATACCTTTCGATATAGAACAGTTCGATGGAACTAAGAATTAGCTCACGCTTGATACAATAGGGGAGCTTTTGAAGTACCTTGTCACTACACCCTATGGAAGATTTGATGCAAGCTATATTATTTTTTTTTCGAACGTACTATGCAACATCTCAGTTGATGTTAGTGTTGTTCCGCAAACTCCTTGTGGGAATGTATTTACTCATATCCTAATGTATATCAAAGGTTCATCTGTACAGGGTCTATCATATAAGGATAAGGATCATGTAGATATTACTGGATAGTATGATGCAGATCAGGAAGGATCTCCAGACTGAACATCTACTTCAGGGTATTGACTTTGAATTGGAAATATTATGACTTGAAAAAGTGAAAATAAGAGAGACATGTAGTTGGACCTTCAGCTGAGGCAGAATACCAGCAACAAAGTTGATTACATGCGCACTTATAACGCTAAAGTAACTTCTAAAAGAGTTGAAGTATGAAGCAGATATGCTAATGATGGATGGAGGATAAGCTGCACTAGACCTTTAACTCTAAATTTTCATGAAGTAAAACAACGTCAGTATGATGATCCAGTTCTATTTGAATACAGACAGATAGCCAGAAGAAAATCGGAGTCACAATACAGGGTTACTACTGACGGTGTTCTCATGTATAAAGATAGAACTTGTGTTTCTGATGTTGCAGATTTACGTGGACAGATTATGATAGAGGCACATTATTCCAAATACACTGTTCATCCAGGTTCAACTAAGATGTACCATGATCTTAAGAAAATTTACTGGTGGGACGAGATGAAGTTTGACATAGCTCAATTTGTGGCTCAGTGCTCTAATTGCCAGCAAGTTAAATTCGTGTTATCTTTCCAGACTTTATGCTTTCAGCAGATAGGTACATATATACGATCAGCTTTTCAGTTTATCTCTATCATTAATAGATTATTAGTGGGTTTAGCAGTGATCGAAACTCATTTTAGGTTTCTGTCGTGGCCTTAGGTTGAGTCGTAACAAAAGTGATATCAACGCCTTAGAGATTTAGTATTACCATTCAGTATTTGGAGGAAGACTCCTCTACTTAAAGCATAAACTCATGCAGCTATTTGAAAATGAATAACCATCCCCGCACAGTCTGCTGGACTAAAGAAAATTTAGCTAAAAGCTGAACGTAGGCGGACCTAAGATACCAACTACCCTTTCGAGTTTCCAAACAGCTGTAGCTCTCGAGTTCACAACTCCCTAACTTTGCCATAAACACCACTGCCAAATGGATCAAATCAAAGGTCAAATGATGCCTCTCATTTCCCTTAGTAGCCTTGAAAAGAAACAATGTGCTTACCCGTCTACAATAACACGAACTCTGGCTTAACACAGGGAACATCACAAGCGGCTACCAACTGCCCAAGCTCACTAGTTTCAGACGAAGAAGAAATGGAAATGGACCGAGGATAGAAATAATTAGAGCTTCAGGAAGCTCATCTTCTTATTGCTTGGCTATCTGAGCTAGACTACTTCCGAGTCAGGCTAGCCAAAGAATCGCAATTAAAGAAATAGACATTAAATAAGCTTTATGGAATGACATCTATGTCAATTTAACCTTCCTATAAGAAGGAAACTCTGACAATTTACCAGAAACCCTTTTATAACCGAGACAAGCTCGTAGAATAACATGACTCTACTAGCGCCTCGAACCATGAGGAGATACGTAGATCAAGTATTACTTACTAATCACATTACACCGGAAGAAACAATGACACTTTCTGATGGTGATGAATAAGAATCCTATCATCCTACCAACACGGAATTCCGAGAAGAGAGGTATACTAATTTGACATAATAACAGAAGGTGGAACAACAAGATGCCAGGCAGACAATACTGACACTTACTCAAAATTTCTCGAATTTAAACCAGATAACTAGTAAGGTCTCACAAATTCTCTGAATAAATCATACTTAGAAGTTCACCCCTCTACCGCAATCAATTTTTAATAGAAACAATATCCAAGGAAGCCATGGAAATATGGTAAGATAAACGAAGTCCAGACCGATTAGAAGAATGAAATCTTACTCACATTTGAGGGAAGAAGAAATACTTGGGTCTACTACATTGGATGCCTCAGCATCCTGCCAAACTAGCAGTCCATAGTACCGCCTCTACAGCTGAGCTAAGCCACTACCCCGATAATCACCTTCTGAAGAACCACTGCCACCATACTCTCAACCTCTACTGGATGGTGGCATTTCTTTTACTGATTGAGATCTAAACGAAATCCCCTGCGACTGCACAGATGCCTGATAACGAGAGAAAAGACAACTGCCTACTTGCCGGACTAAGGGAGTACTCCACCAAAAATGACTGGCTCACAACAATGATAATACCTTTTCAGTGAAAATAGAAGCTGGACAGGTTGTTGATAGCTATAAAGAGAAAAACTAAGTCTGATCTTGACGAACTACTGGCGCACTTTAAGAATCACGTGACACAAGCTGAGATAACCAGGAAGGTGACCTCCCAAAATAATCAGAACTCTTACCTCCAAATGAGGTACCATGGTTGCCCACTAGGGCCACGGGATCTCTTGCTCTCCCTCTCTAACTCTTCCCGCTCTAACTTATGGTATGCCTCGCACCTCCGAGCAATATCAACAACAACATCAAATGAAATCCCAACCTCAATCTCTCGAAAGACTCATGGACTAGTTCTAATACATATTCAGCCATTCTATAGAATTCAATTCTCATATTCTGAAACACCAACATGCTAACCGATAGGCTACCATGTCCAATCCACTCAAACTAGCGACACCCTTCACCTCGCTCGCTACTCGAATGGAACTTTTCCACGAATCTAGAAGTAAAATCGAACCAAGTTAGCTAATAAGAGAGCAGCCCACCAATTCAAGGCTGGACCCCTGAAACTGGAAAGCAGAATAATCAACACCATACCGCTCGATATAATCAAAAGCCTGAAGGATACGCTGACATCATTTTATTTTTAAAAGAATCACAGGTTTATCTGATGCATTGCTTAAGAATATCGGAAGGTTCAACCGCGTAAAATAATAGAACCTCTTTGGGCACTCGGACCGAACCGTCACTTCGGCTGGCTAACCAGCCAGAACAATTAGAGGTACAACACGTCTGCACATGCGGAAACCTGATAGGTTGCCCAGCGAATAATAGGTTCTTACGGTATCTGCATCGCCAAAATTCTCGTAAAAGCATCGTAGAGAGCCAAGGGAACCATAAGGCCGTGCTCCCTTGCCCATCGCGAGCTCGTACATCCGTAACTAGATCGTCAGCACGATAAAAAAATCTCGGGGCTCCATCAGTGCTAGCCCCAGGCTAGACTGCTTTGTCTTGAACTCATACCGTTTGCTGATTCGTCGCACGAAGGTTCGCAATTTCCACAAAGGAATTAATGAATTAACGAAAATACTTTTGAATCCTAGACCGACGCACGATCAGAAATGAAGGAAGTGAAACTTCCTAAATGCCATCATAGCCTCTCGTAGATAAGTACGGACGTCTACATACCCATCAGCGAGACTCTACTAGACACTATCTTAATCTGTATAGACTCTAAACCGGGCTCTGATACCAACTGACACGACCCGAATTCCAGTTAGGTCGTGCGAGCACCCGACATCCTCTCCTGGACCCGTCGGGCGAACCCTTACCAATTAAATTAGAAAAATAAATATAACAATTCATAATTAAGGACAAGACTTAAAAAAAAACACAGATATACTAGGTTTAGGGCTATCCAGATGAGACATCTAAGAGTACAAAAGAAGACAAATACCTCCTGAAGGGAGCAAAATGTAACTGAAATAATTACCAATAAACTGGTGGCCATCCGGAATAAAAGATGGCTCACCCTGACAGCTGACGTCGTCTTCTCTCCTTCACAACGTGGCGAACTCCATCCTGGAGCGAACCTACCGAAACGAAATAGATAGACAAGAAACAAACAATAAATAAGAGTGAGTCAAAGGATTCAATAAGTGGGGCAGACTAGCCACCTCAAAGAATAGGATAGCTAGCCAGGGAGAAGAGAAACAGATAAACAAAATTCCTCTTATTTAAATTATGAAAAGGTAGAGCCAAATAATAACTAGAAACACGTATGGAATCATAAATTCATTAAAACCAGGAATGTAAGATAGCCGGAACATATAGGTATCCCGAACATATCAACAATCAGAAATACATCCTGTTGCGGCGTGCAACCCGATCCATATACTCATACTGTTGTGGCGTGCAACCCTATCCATATATTTATACCGTTGCAGCGTGCAACCCGATCCATATATTTATACCGTTGCGGCGCGCAACCCGATCCATATATTGATACCGTTGCAGCGTGCAACCCGATCCTCGCAACCCAAAATACGAGCAAGAAATATATAGGCCGATTGAGATATGTCCACAATATGGTGTACATACCGCATACATAAAACACAACACAATACACACAATAGTCAGTATGCGGTGCAATGAGATGGGATGAATGCGGTATGATGCAATGCAGTCACATCTGCCTGATACCTATCTCCGGCGCGGGACTCTCATCGTCTACCAGGAGATATATGCAATAATGACCCTTCACCGGCTCGGGACTCTCATCGATTATCGGGAAGTATATGTAATGATGACCCTTCACCAGTGTGGGACTCTCATCGCCAAACGGGAAGTATATGCAATAATGACCCTTCGCCGGTGCGGGACTCTAATCGCCAACCGGGAAGTATATGCAATAATGACCCTTCGCCGGTGCGGGACTTTCATCGCCAACCGGGAAGTATATACAATGCTCAAAACCAGAGTGCAATGCTCATATATTCAATGAAATACCAACAACAGGGCATAAAAAATAATATACAATGTAAATTCAAAGCTAAGGCGTAATGAGTACGCCTATCGGCAGCTACACACGTAAGGAACACGTGGTAGAAAATCCACGAGGCCAGGTGCCTCCAAAGAAATGGATATAAACACTTACCTTGTTCCAAAGTTAACACTGCTACCCAATAACCGCTTTATTCTTTGAATTCATTGCCAAACGATCCCACTCAATATTTCAGGGTGAAAATTCTACTTTTCTCCGGCCCCTTTTCTCATTTTTCTGGCTTTTTTTCTCTTATTTCCATATTTCCGTTTGTCCTCGCATGTTTCTGTTTCTGTATCTAATGTTTCTGTTCGATTTTAAAGCTCATAAGGAGCTTATGAGATAATCCTAATCACACCGCCTAACTCTTTTGACATTTTCTTTCTTTTCATTTTCCTTTTTCTTTTTCTTTTATTTTATTCTTTTTCTTTTCGTGACAAAAATTAAAACGGTACCCTGTGATATTCAAAATAATTTCAACTTTTACATACAAGTTATACAAAATATATGTAACATACTCGCGAAGGTGGATCTCAAATCGGGTTCACGAAACTCAAGATGCGAATTTAAATGGAAAAAGTCAAATTATTTAACTTTCGACATTTTAGAAGAAACTAGCCGAACAACATCGAAATTCACTTTCAAAAGTTCACAAAAGTCACAAATAATCATACGAACCTAACGGCGCTTTCAGATTTCGAATCGGAGCTCATTTGTCAAAACCAGCTCGAAAATCTCTTTTTACTATTTATCGACAATAAAAGCTGAAACCTTCTTCCGATGCCTACCAAACGAGGTCTGATTTAGCTCAAATTTTATAGACAGGTCCTAATTGACATTACGAATATTTTAAAATTATCGGCACACCAATCGGAGTCCTAACCTCCGAAACGACTAACCGAGGTCGTTTCATATAGCTTCTCCCTTATCATTATGAACTACTGTCATCCCCCCTTCCTTGGGCACACATTAGATCGGTGAGACCCATTCACTATCGGAGAGTGGAACAATCAGTCCCACATCCAACCATTTAGTGATTTTCTTCTTCACCACTTCTTGCATAGGAGGATTCAAACTCTTTTGATGTTCCACCAATGGTTTGCAACCTTCTTCAAGTAAGATCTTGTGAGTACACATTCCCGGATCAATTCCCCTTACATCCTCAAGAGCCCAATCAATTGTTTAAATTCTCCGCTTCACTACTTTAACAAGTTAATCTTCTTGATCTTTGGTTAAATAAGAAGATACAGTAATAGGAAAAGTGGAGTTTGGGCCTAGGTAGGTGTATCTTAAGTGTGATGGAAGGACTTTCAGGGCAAGAGTGGGTGGTTCTTCAATGGATAGCTTTGTGCGTGGAGTGGCTCGATTTTCAAGATCTAGGGAAAGCTTTTTAGGTACATATGGCCTTGAACTAATTCCCTCTAATTCTTTCACACACTCTGCTACACTCTCATCATTATCTATATATATGTTCCAAATCACCGCGGCTAACTTATCTGTTTGACTCACAAGAACACTCTTCTTCTTCACTAATTCATCAACCACTATGTCATCATAGGAACAAGTAACTTCCTCCTCCATAGGTTGCTTCAAGCACTTGCACAAATGGAAGACTACTTTTTCTCCATTGAATTAAAAAGTAAGCTCACCTCTTTCAACATCACACAATGCTCTCTCGATTGCTAAGAATGGACACCTAAGGATAATGGGAACATCAAAGTCCACTGGGCAATCAAGTATCACAAAATCCCTCGGGAACACAAACTTGTCAACTTTCACAAAACATCATCAATAGTCCTAATTGGTTGCTTCATAGAACGGCCGGCCATTTGCAAGTTCATGTTTGTTGTATTTGGAACTTCATTTGTGGTTAAAGTCTTGTAGACTGCATATGGCATCAAGTTAATACTTGCTCCAAGATCACATAAAGCTTTAGGAAAATGCCTTCCTCCAATTGTTCATGGAATAGTGAAGGCTCCAGGGTCCTCCATTTTTCGAGTCATATGATTAGAAACAAGAGAACTATATTGATGGGTCACCTTGATTTTTCCAAAATATCCATAGGTCTTATTTGTCACTAGGTCTTTCATGAATTTAGCAACATTTGGCATTTGGCCCAAAGCATCAACTAATGGAATGTTGATGAAAGTTGTTACTATTTTCTCCCAAATATTCTTGGAATGAGAGGCTTGTCTTTTCTTGGAACTCTTTGTGGGAAAGGAAGTGGAATTTTAGGAATGGAGCTTGGACTAGGAGGGATTTGTTTAGGTGGTAGAATTTTCTTTGGTTTAGCCTTTTAGGTATTAGTGACTTCGGGACTAGGATCTTGAGGGATTTCCTCATCAATTTTCTCTTGGTTTAGAACATCAACACCTATATCACTAGCTTCACCTTCATTTAACTCATCACCAATATTTTCATCATGAACTCCCGCATCTACTCCATTATCAACTCCCTTAGCCTTGGGATCATCCCATGTCTTTCCACTCCGTGTGGTGATTGACATTACTGGATCTTTGCCATTTATCTTAGGATTCACTACCGTGTCACTTGGTAGTGCTCCTTGAGGTCTTTGATTCACTGTATGTGATAGTTCACTCATTTGAGATTCAAGAGCCTTGGTTGAAGTGTTATGAGATGTGATCGTTTGCTTGATATCTTTGATGTCTTTGTAATAGCCTTTTTGATTCTTGAGTACTTCATTCATCATTTCTTCCAACTTGAATGGGCACTTCTCTTTATGTTCATTTTGCTTGTATGGGGCTCTTGGTACATATGGTTGAGAGGCACCAACTCCTCGCCTCTCTTGAGTGTTACCCCAATTTTATCTTCCTCAATCTTGCAGTCATTGGCCTTGTTGATATGATCTTTGGTATTCTCTTTGATCATCGCTGCGTTGACCTTTGTAGTTGGCAATATAATTGGCTTCGTCCTCCCTCAAACTTATGCATTTTGCCTCAATGTATACATTTCATTTAAGGGATCTCAACTTCAACTATCAACCACCAATGAATTAATCACACACCGAGTTACCAAATTAAAGACTTATAGGCTCAAAAGGGACAACTAGTGATAATTCTGAAGTAAAGGTATATGAAGAAGCTCAAAAAGGGTTCTAAAGAAAGCGTAAGATCATTTCCAAGTTCGGTACAGCTCAAATTTCACTGTGAGCACAATTAGGACAAGTTCTATACTTCAACTCAAATATGTGAACCCACCAACTAAACCTCACACATACAAGCAAGTGGATCAGTCAGGACAAAAGCTCAACTCTCAACAAGACTTGCACACTAGTAGAGTCTTCATCTTCCACTAGGAATCATGTCAATGACTCCAAAGATGCACATGCAATTCTGTTATACATTGACCTTCCTTTCACTACTAGAAATGTTGCATATTGCATCCCTTCCAAAACCGTTACAGTAGGTGCCCAAACCGTTGCTTTAAGTCATTTGGGACGGTTTTAGGTTCTGACACGTAAACCGCCGTTGCCATAGGGCAATTGGGACGGTTTCTTACAACGGGCACAAAACCGTCCCCATAGAATTCTATTGTAACGGTTTTGTAACCCTTCCCATAGGTTATAAATGGCAACGGTTACTTTGTTCTAATGAGACGATTATATTCCGTTGTGATATTGTTTGAGACATGTTTGTTTGATTCTATGGCAACGGTTTCGTTGACATATCGCAACGGTTCTTTAATATCTTGGGACGATTTATATGTATATTGCAACGGTTCTTTGGCCTAGCGCAACGGTTAATATAGGCAACTAGAACGGTTAATATAGCTATTGCAACAGAGATTCAGGGCTACTGTGATATTTTTATAGACCTACGGCAACAGTTCTTTTAGACTACTGCAACAACCATAATTCATTCATGCTATTGCTGTTTAATGGAAGCAATATAATGGTCAAATATCATGATGAAATACTACACATTACCACTAATATATGCCATGACAGGAAGACATCCAACTAGGATTAATTATCCATACATAAAACTTTAAAATAAGTCATTCAGAATAATGAGAGTTCTGCCAAAACATTAAGTATGCCAAAATAACTAGACTGAAAATACTATTGGACTGATTTGTGGTTCTATTAATTGCTGGACACTATTCATAAAGTTTGCCAAATATTAAAGTACTTCTCTAAGATAAAAAATTCTATAACATGAGAAGTAGGCCTAACAACAATCAACCAGCACTAGTCTAACTTAATTAAGTAAGGTCTTCGTCACTGCTTTCATTTTCCCCTGCTCCACCTACAAAAGACAATAAATATTCATTTAAGCACAATTTCCCCAAAAGATGTAATATCAAGTTATATACATATTTACCAAGCATGTGCAGAAGAATAATCCAACAGGTATAAACTGTACAACAGGTCGCTAACCATACTTTAACTACCAAAATATGAGCATAAAATATATATGTTATTCGGTAAACATGTGCATAGCCTTCTGGTTAAGAGATACATACAAGTATAGCCATTTCAATGTCTGATGCCTCAGATGACTATTACTGAGGGATAAGGATCTAGTTAGTAAATAATATATTGGGTGAAAGCACTTAATGATCTCACCCGCACTTGTCTCTACCCTTTTAAAAATAAGAACAAGAAGGAAGCACTTAAAAAATGTGCTTACTAATAAAAAGAACCTTAAATGCATGATAATAAACTTTGCCTCCAAACTTGAATGCACAAAACTCCAACTTTTTCATATCAAAATATCAATCTCGATTTCATCAACCCAACGCTTCATTAAGTGAGGAACCAAGATGGAACTGTGATCTGTGAAGGAGTTCTGTGTTTATGGTTTCAGATCTTTCCTTTGGTTTTTCCTCGATCTGTTGGTGTTGGGAATTGCTCTACCCCGTTTCAAGCTTGAATTGCTTTTGAGATCTGTTTGTCTTTTTTTTCTCTTGTTGAATTGCTATGATACTGTTAATCACTATATCTGAGAATTTCGCAGTGTTTATAAGCATTGGATATGCTCAGTTGTGCACTGATCTTGATCGTTATTTGGTTAAATTTTGCCTATGGAAATTATGAGTCTTGAGGCACTCGTACTGGTTATAGACAGTTATCGCATTATGTTGACTGGACCAAATTCTGCACTGTTTACTGGCCAATGAAAAAATATATACATATATTATTCCTTCAATTCAGTAATTAATGGTTGTAGGTACAGGTCAATATCATTTCCCGGAGACGATGGGCCTGGAATGATCATTGATAACATTATATATTCTGGCTTCATACAAATCCACGGTGACAGATTGTAATTCATTAACATAACAGGCCATGTGCTATGGGAAATGCTCATTGTTCGAAATGGGTTGAAACCATCACTTGAAAGACCCAATCGAACATTGCGCTGGTCACTGGAGAAGTCTGGGTGTAAGGAATCAAAATCTTTCCAAGCTTCCGCATCAGCAGGATGCCTTAGATTTCCATCATTCGGACGTTCAGTAGCGTGCCATCTCATAGCAGCAGCTGTTTCAGGACACATGAACATTCTCTGAAGTCTAGGCTTTAAGGGGAAGTACCTTAAAACCTTTGCAGGAGTTTTGGTGCTTGATTTAGCCAACTTGTTAACAACATTCTTCCATCTAGAAGCCCCACACACAGAACAATTATCTGCCTGTGCGTTGTCATTCCAAAATAACATGCAATCATTCGGGCATGCATGTATTTTCTCATAATTAAGACCCAAATCTTTTATCATACTCTTTGCCTTGTAAAAAGAACCAGGTAGCTTAGCAGTTGGAAAAGCCTCTTTTAACAAGGCTAACAAGTCTGAAAATGCCATATCACTCCACCAATGGATACATTTAAGCAAGTATAACCGAATGGTAAATCCTAGTTTTGAGAAACTGGAGCACCCCGGATATAACTCTTGATTCCCTTCCTCCACTAATTTAAAAAAATATTTTGCATCTTCGGATGGTCCCTCCCTCACTCCATCATGTCCCAAGTCAGCCTCTGCATTCCGAAAAGTATCATGAAGTAGTCCGTCAATATCATCATGCATGTGGGAAGCTCCACCACCATTGCTTGGACATGGAGTATTTCTTGAGGATATCCTTTCGCCATGGAAAATCCATTTGGTATATCCAGGAGTTAATCCAATAACAATCAAGTGATTCTCCACCACATTTCTAAGCTTCCAATGACAATTAGCGCACACTTTACAAGGGCATAGAATTTCATTTTCTTGAGAAGCTCGTTCAAAAGCCTGATCAAGAAAAAATTTCACTCCTTGAGAGTACTCATCGGATTCCCTTCGGAGATCCATCCAACTTTTATCTTCATAATCCATTAAATCTAAAATATCCTATATGTCAAAATAAACAAATTAGCATGCTATAAGACAGAAAATGAGCTACAATATTCACATAGAATAATCATTCCCCAAATCTACCATGTTCCAGAAAAATAATCTAAAAAAAGGCAATAAATTAGACCAAGTATACATGCTGAAACAAGTATACTTGCTGAAGCTTGCAAAATAATCAAAATACAAGAAACTGTACATGCTGCTCATAAGTATGGTTGTTTTCTGACAGCTGATTTGATAGAACATGCCAAGTTTACCAGAAGAATATCCAGATTAATTGTTAGCCATTTTACATACTTGCTCTGAAAAAGTTTGCCCAACTAAACTGCGTTCTATATCAACCCTCCAAATGTAAACCAAGATAAAGCGCTTGATCAAGATTTAAGATGCAAATAGTTTAGTCAAACAAGAACTACAAAAATACATGAAATTTCACATCTCTAAACAGATAGAGAAAATTGCAATTCAGTTCAATAAAATATTGAATAGTAGCAGCACTAGGGGAGGAACTTCACCTTCAGCTATAACTTCTAAGCTTTTGGAGCAGCTAGGCGTGATAAGTGGCAGATCCAAGCCTCAAACCCACACAAAGACTATAAAGATATCAAAAATCTGCACCAAAGAGTAGCTTTTTTCAGCTAATTTACCAAATAAATAAGTAGAATAAATTAAATAAAACACATTATGAGAAATAATAGAAATAAGATCTGGAAGCAGCTTAATGCAGCCTTCCTCTCAGATAAATGAGTTGACCATCCGGGTGTCCAGTACTACATAATTGATGTCTCAACAAGTTTAATGAATTTATTAAGCAAAAGATGGCAGCAACAATAATGGTCATGATATTGAGTTAAAGAAATACCAAATGAAATAAATATCCAGTCCTTAGTTTCAACAACTTTCATATACTAAAACTCAACAAATATTTACTTTGAAAACTAACCGCAACTTAATTTTATACATAACCTAACATGTAAGAAAGTTAAATTATAAAACTCAGCAGTACGATGAAAACCTACCTGCCCACATCAAAGTCACATGAAAAAGAGTGAAATTTTTCATTATATAACAAAAACATCAATAGGAAAGGGTATTAAATCATACAAGAAAAGATTGAAATTTTACTACTGTAAGTAATAAGATGTTCCAAATTTTATATAGATGACATCGTTCATACAATAAATCCCTATACAACAGTACAACTTATAGAAATTAAAGAAAGGAACAAGATTTCCTTAGAAGACAAAAAGGAACAACTACCATCAGTAAAAATTAGTAGTTTACATTATTTGTATTTCATCCAAGAAGGAAATGTTGTTTTCAATTTGAAAAAATATGATGGACCTGTTAGATTTCCTCGACTTGCTACATCTTGATACTGATGTTAATAGAAGATGACTTACAGCTAGCTTAACCACTAACCACCTACATGAAAATATGCATTTTAGAAGGTCACTCTCCTCCACCAGTAAAATAGAGAACTTCATAAAATGGTACAATACAAAGAAATATAAAGTAGTTCTCCGCACCTCCGTGAAAACGATCGGTTTTCTATCTTTCTTCTCATTTGCTACAATTTTCACCTAGTTTCACAAAAGGTTCACTCTTATCACTGTTAGTGCTACAGTTCTCATTGTACATCTACTCCTAGACAACCCTGAAATGATGATAAATTTGTTGATGTATCTTATCTTTTTTAATCTTTATTTCCCCTTTTGGGATAATATAAATGATGAATAAAATTACAAATTGAAGAAAAAGAAGGCCAAAAAGACCAAGCTTCTTTGGCTGCTTACAGACAGCAAAAGATAGTCTTGATGTAAAATTTTAAAAAGTCAGAGAACAAATATAGTAGCAAAAACTCAAACACCAGACCAAGAAACAACAACAATATACAATCCCACAAGTGGGGTTAGTATAAGCAGACCTTGCCCCCTACCTCGAGTGAGGTGGAGAGGCTGCATTTGATAGACCATCGGCTCAAGACACACTAAGCCAGAAAACATGGAAAGGTAATTTCTTCAAGCAACACACATTGTGATGCTACTGGCCATGGCTTATGAAATGACGACATCTTTTTTTTATAAACTAATCCAACAGTTATAACTGAAAAAGAATGAAACCCAAAATTAATCCCCCTAACAATATTACAAATTTCAAAAGACTAAGTTTTTTTAACTACATACAATTCCAAGTTTATGAATAATTTTTTCAAAACAGTAGAAAATAAAATGATGAATAACATCACAACTTCAGAATCTCATTTAGCCCATAGAAGTAATAGATGTACTTCTATATATTGTTCTTCAAAATTTTAAATTTGAACGACTCTAATCTAACACATAAAGAAATCATTTTCGTAGAAAAAACCCCATAAAATTAAGAAAATACAGACTGGATAAACCTCATGCATAGAAAGATTTCACCTGGGTCATACCAAATAAGCTTTGAGGAACACCGAACTAAACTGATTATGTACAAAATAGTACCGCATAAAGTACATGCAGAAGTTGGGTGTCCTTTCATTAGAGCTAGGGGTGAGATTTCAGCAAATAGACAAAGAAATTTAGCATTAGAGGAGAGAAATTACTAGAGGATGTGAGATTCCTACCTTGATTTTGATCTAGGATTAGTGGCAGTGTCACTTTGCTGTCACACTGTCCAATATCTGGTTGAAGCAAGATAAACTAGGAAAGGAAGAAGCTAAAATAGGCTAGCTGGAGCAGCAGAGATTTTCCGGCCGGTGTCACATCGCCGGCTAGTTGAGCAAAGGGTTTGCTTTGGGTAAATTTCTGTAAGATATTTTGTTAGGGTAAAGTTTTGTAAGGAGAAACAAGAAAAAGGGTAATTTTTTATAAAAAATAAATGACTAAAATATTAGTCTTTGGCGGGGTTAGTGAAAATAAAGGAGGGAAAATTTTACAGTGTGTAGCAATAGCAAATAATTCACCAAAACTGTCCCCACATGAAGATTTATCGGAACGGTTAAAATAATTGTTACCATTGATAACTCTACCGCAACGGTTCTAGTCCTAGCGCAACACGGGTATTTTATAACTGTGCTGATATCACTGAAATAGTATTGCAACGGTTATAATCGTTGCTATAGCCCCTCTATTGCAACAATTGTTTAACTGTTGCTGTATAAGCGATGCAATAGGGCGCATTTCTAGTAGTGTTTCACTACTAGAAAAAAGGTATTTTTCGACCGCCAATATGGTCGGACAACGGTCGGCTAGCCGACTAATGTCCGACCAAACACAGCGGTCGGATAATAGCTAGTCTCAAAAAAGCGTCCGACCGACTCGGCCTGACACATCGACCGCTCTTCGGTTGGATAGCGGTCGCACTTATGATTTTTTTGGAAAAATTTTCTTGAGCTATCTGACCGATTCGATCGGTGATTGTATTTTTTGGGAAAAAATTTCTTCAATATTCCGACCGCGTCGGTCGGACATTGTAATTTTTGGGAGAAAAAATACCCAGATTTCGGACCGATTTGGTCGGAAATCTAGGTAAAACCTGCAAAATAAAAGCTTTAATTAGAGCCCCACCACCTTTAAATACAGTAAAATCCAGAACCCAGTAAACAATAGGCTTCTACAAGCCTTAATATTTTTCTAAACAAGGCTTATTGCCTTTAAACTAAAATTTTAATAATTTACATAACGTCAACACTTCATAACGATCAAACAAGTTAAACAACTTAACAACAACCAGTCTAACAATAAAAGAAGTTTAACAAAAACCAACAACAAGTCTAACACGTCTAAAACATCAACAATCCATTATTACTACTCAATTTTCTCAAAACTAGACTCAGACGACGAGCTGTATTGACGTTTGCTCTTGCCTTTCCCCCTGCTCTTGCTCTTGCTCTTGCCCTTGCCCTTCTTCTTTCCTTTGTCCGAATTACCACACACAAAGTTCTGCTTCATTTCCCGCATGGCTCTCATATTTTCCTCATTACGCAAACGATCTTCTTCACTCTTTCTCTTAAGCTCTTCGATTTCATTGCGCAACGAGACTTCCACCGATGGATTAATTGAACTAGTAGGAGTGTAAGTGCCAAACAAACCTGGATTTAGACGATCTGAGGCATACTGCGATCCAAGGTCGTATGTACTTCCCTTCTTTACCCTGCCATTCACCTCCAACCATAGTGCGGTTTCCTCCTCCAGTGTCATTGGAGCTGGGGTACTGCTACCACACTCGGATGCCTGACTTGCCATCCTTTCTTCATAAGCTACTGTAGCCTTTTCCTAAAAAAAATTTAATAACAAGAATTAGATTTACAAATATTGACGGATTATACAAACAAGTTTGAATTTAATAACTTACATATGTCTCTCTAGCGCGCTCCTCAACCCACACTACTTCTCTTTTTTTGTTCCTGTATATATGTCTCTTCGTAAAGATTTCGGGCACACATACTGGCCGTCCTTCTTCCTTTTCCTACAAAATTAAAAAGATGACAAGTTAGATAGAAAGTTAATGAGAGTTACATAAAATATTACATATAATAATTAATAAGTTACCATTATAATCCGCTAAGTCGCTGCACTAACTGAACCCCCAGTGTGCAGCGATCCACCCTTTTTGGAGGCTCGTGCTGCCTTTCCTTGGGCTCTCTTCTTCTTAAATTCATCACTCTCCCAGTATTGCAGATAATTTACCCAAACGTCTGGGTATATCCAATCGGGCTTCTTTTCTTTATCCCAAATCATACAGGCTACCTTTGAATCTATCTGCACATTTTCTGAGGAAATCGCTTCAGATAACGCTATCAAAGGCAGGATGCCACTTACACTTTGTCTAAAATAATTAAAAATATTATATTTTTAAAAAAGTGATATTTAACTAAATTATTAAAAAATAAAACATAATTATTACCTTAAAATCGTCAAACAAGGACAACTTTACATGGAAGGGTAACTTACCGCAGGATGCCCATGCCTCACTCCATCTAGATCTAATGCATACTGTGACTATGGGAGTAGCCACGTGCGAGGGAGTAAAACTAGATAAAAATCACTAGTGTTAATAAATATACCAAAAAAATTAAATTTTACAGTAGTATTAAATAGTTAAAAACTAACAAAAAATAATACTTACCAACGACTACCCTCAGGATAAATCCTCACCCTCCCGTCTTCATCATATGATCCTGGTTCACTAATGTAAAAAGGCAAGCTCGGATGATAATGTGGTACAGTAGGTGGTACCGAAGCGCCCATAGAGCTCGGATCAAAAGGTTGTACAGTAGATCCAGAAGGAGCAGATGATGAAGGGGATGGTGATGGACTGGAAGATGGCAAAGGCATGGATGAGCTCATGCCATACGGACGAACAATATAACCTAGAGATGTAGGAAGTGGCATGACAGGGGAAAGACAGCAGGAGGAGTGAAAGAATCAAGAATATATGTAGACGGAGGAGATGGAGGAATCATATGAGGTACAGGAGCAAGAGGAGTAGTATGGCTAGAAGCAGGAGAGGTACTTTTAACCTTTCTTTTCCCCCCAGCCTTCTCCGAAGATGCCATATCTGTAAAATAAGAAAAATAAATTAGCACAATATAAGCAAATTATAAATTTATATGGAATACATTTATAAAATAGTGCTAATAATTAGAGTAAAGTAACAACAACAAACTACGAACATGTCAATCATCATCATTTGTCTCGAGGTCATCGGCTATGTCTTCTTCCTCGCTCGTCTCATCATTATAAATAAATTCTTCCTCTCTTGTTTCAACCTCATCCTCATATTCATCCTACTCGTTTGCCCTAGATGTTCCTTCTCTAATATTAGTCTTTTTTTTCCATGTCTAACCACCGATTCATCAAACTCTTCATAGATGCCTTCACTATGTTACAACTGATCGGCTAATTCAATATCCGCAATCTAGGGAACGGTTGAAACCTCATTTTGATATGTAACATCTACTACATCATCTACTTCCACTTTTCCCACCGGCTTGCCTTTTAGAACAGCCCAGCAATTGGCCTTGGATTTGGCTTTGTTCTTTTTCGGTGGATAATGAATGTACCATACTTGCTTCACATTCTGGGCAATGATGAAAAGATCATAATGTCCATATGAGCTTCTGTGATTAACTTTAACTATTTTAGAACATGGGTCTACCCTCGTACCCTTAGGACTCGGATCAAACCACCTGCATCGAAAAAGCGCCAATCTTTTACGATGCCAACCTACTGTAAACTCTATTTCTAAAATCTCGTCAATCACACCATAGTAATCAAAGTCTATATCGTGGTCACCAGTACCACCTTTCACACACACAACCGTTGTTGTTGGTTTTCTTTCCCAAGGACCATTCTTTAGTATGAAACTTGTACCCATTAACAAAGTACTTAAACATCCTCTTGTATATATAATAAGGCTCGTGAGATATATCATGCAACAATGGGAAGTTTATGTCATTATCTGGATTGAGTACCTATATAAAGTTCAAGATAGTTGTACATATTAAACTTATATATATATATATATATATATATATATATATATATATATATATATATATATATATATATATATATATATATATATATAAACTTACGTATTTGTTTATATAACACTTAAAAATTCTCTAAACCAATCTGAAAAATTTTCATAAACAGCAACAGAGCTAAATTCTCCAACAAAGTGACTGGATGATACGCCAAAAAAATTCTCATTAGTTAGATTAATTCTGTATAATATATTGTATTAATTAATTTATTTAAGATGAATTAAAAATGAGTTAATAATGACTTAAGGGACCTTACCTCTCGAAAGGATACATCCATCTACAATGCACCGGGCCTCCCAGCAGTGCCTGTTCCGCGAGGTTAATTGGAAGATGCTCCATTACATTAAAGAAACCATGGGGAAAGATTTTGGTCAACTTAGTCGCGACAACAGGAAAGTTACTTTCCAACGACTTAAGATTCTCTTCCTTCAATGTTTTAGAACACAGCTCCTTAAAAAATAGGCTCCTCTCTGTAAGGGGTTTCCAAACTTTATCAGGCAAGCCATTGAATGCAATTGGGAGCAAGTTTTCCATGAAGATGTGACAATCGTGGCTTTTCATGTGAGTCCTTATTTCATATCAACACATCTTTCTAAGTTTGACGCATATCCATCAGGCATCCTCAAATTTTTTACCCAATCACAAATCATATATTCATCTCTCATCCAATCCGAATGTGTAACTGGCCTTGGAAAGCCAAATCGTGTTGCCAACTTAAGATAAGTATAACTCAGGTCGCCTATAAAGTTCCTCAAGGTCCTACCTGGCCTTCACATTATCCTTTGTCTTGTTCCTGACATCCATCACAATATTAAAGACAACCTCAAAAAAATTCTTCTCAATATGCATGGGATCCAGGTTATGTCGAAGAAGATTATCCTTCCAATAAGGCAACTCCCAGAAGATACTTTGTTAAGTCCAATTATGATCAATACCATAACCAGGTGCTTTAGATGGTCGTTCGTCAGTTACCTTAGTATACACCTTAATCCTATCCCATATTTCTCCTCCTGACAACCTTCACGGAGGCTCCTCAAAATCAACCTGATTCTTCATAAATGCACTATTGTTATTCCTAAACGGATGATCCATTGGCAAGAATCGACGGCAACAGTCGAACTATGTAATCTTACCGCCATTTTTCAAAGTGAATGCTTTTGTATCTTCCATACAATAAGGGCAAGAGAGCTTACCAGCAGTGGACCACCCAGACAACATTCCATAAGCTGGAAAGTCATTTTTAGTCTACATCAAAGAAGCATGCAGTTGAAAGTTCTGTTTCGTTGATATATCATATGTTTCCACACCTTCATGCCACAATAACTTTAACTCATCAATCAAAGGCTGCAAAAATACATCAATCGAGGCTTTCGGGTTATGTGGCTCTGGGATAATACAATTCAAAAATAGATAAGGACTTGTCATGCATATTTTAGGCGGAAGATTGTACGGCATGACAAATACGGGCCAACAAGAATAAGGTGTCGACGAGACAAATATGAGGAGCAGAGCTCATCAACGCATACAACCTCTTTAACCTAGGTATAAGGGGTAAGCAATGCATCGACTTAATAGGTACCAGCTTCTTTTTAGGGTTTAGAACCGGCTTGTAATGAGGCTCCTCACAAAATTTACATGTATCTAATTATACATCATCCTTATAAAACAACATGCAACCGTTGACACAACAATGAATTCTCTGTACAGAAAGTCCTAACGTAGAAACCAACTTCTTAGTGTAGTAATAATCAGTTGGTAATGCCATGTTAGTCGGATTGAGTTCATTCATAAGGTCAATGATGGAATCCATGGCTGCTTGAGATATACTAAAATCAGATTTAATATTTAACAATCTAATAGAAATTGACAACTTGGAATGCACCGAGCCTTCATACAATGGACGACTAGCTTCCTCCAACCGTTTATAGAAGAGCTTTGCCTCATTATTAGGAATGTGCTCAATATTTGGTTGCGATGTACCCGGTCGGGATGGCTCCTCTGGGTATATCCCAAAAGCATCACTAACCATATCGTTCATTCAATAATTATCAAGATCATTCTCCACAAACGGACCACTCCCACCGCCGTAAGCATTTTGAAAATTAACATCACTGCCCATATCCCTAGACTCTCCATGATAAACCCAAACATAACAATTTGGCATAAAATCCTTCCTATAGAGATGCATTTCAACATCTTCCAAACTTTGTCCTTTTGTGCACTCGTATTTCACACGAGGACACTTTATCTTCCCGTGTCGTATAAAATCGTCAAGTGTTTTCGCCTTTTCAATAAATTCTTGAACACCTACTGCAAATTCTTTCCTCATCCCCCGCCGCTCGGGATTATTTCTATTATACATCCAACTACAACTTTCATATACCATATCTGCACAAAAATTACAAGTTTGAGATACATATTAAATTGCAAAGATTAAAAAAAAATATTGCTGAAACACTACCAATTTTCATAAGATTAAGTAATTGTACAACTTACTAGTCTTAGTAGTATTATATCTAAGTCAATTACTTTTATATTACTAACTCATTTGTTCTCTAAGATTATCATTTAGTAATTAATAATACTTCTCATTTGCAACGTATATCCATTTTTTTGAATTGAAATAGAATCAAAGATCACAAAATGAATATGTAGAAATAATTTATTTCATTCAAATGAATTTACAAAATAAGATATTTTAAGTTGCTTAGCTACTAACTTATAGCTAATATCTACTAAATTATTGTTAAGTGTGATACTTGTTCATTTGCTTACATATCTTATTAACTTCAACCCATAATTCAAAACTAATCATCACTTTAATTTATTTTACTTTTCTTTGGGTACACTAAGCTTGACCAAGAATGCTAGTATTCATAGTATTATATCTAAATCAATTACTTTTATATTACTAACTAATTTGTTCTCTAAGATTATCATTTAGTAATTAATAAACTTCTCATTTGCAACTTATATCCATTTATTCGAAATGATAAAACTATTTACTTATTTATAATTAGTTGTAGTAATTTAAAATCCAAATAATTTATTTCATTCAAATAAATTTACCAAATAAGATATTTTAAGTTGTTTAGCTACTATATTATTTATAGCTAATGTCTCTTAAAATATAATAGAAATAATTCATAAATCACTAATCACTACATAAAAAATTCATATTACTAATTACCCATACAGAAAATAACCTTAAAATTGTCATATTTAATGATTTTCAATTTTTGAATTCTATTTCTTGGCCTAATACTTATTTTTTATTCACTAGACTAGAGCATGTCTAACTATATCTCTAGTTCCCATTATGTCTTTGTTGCTCACCACTTGTTTGATGAAATGCCTCAAAGAATCTAACTACCAAACTCACTATACACCAACAATTCTTTCTGAAAGCAATACAACAACAACAACACTACTAGCTAGTGGTGGCAAATGGGCGGGTTGGTTTGAATTTGGGCGGGTTGAAAATGGGTATAACAAAAATGGGTCACAACCCAACCCGCCCATATTTTAATTAGGTAAAAAAACAGGTTGAATAATTAATGGGTGGGTTGAATATGGGTTGACCCATATTTTACCCCTACTATTATGTAGGTGCGAGAATTTTCTTGTGTGATGTCTTACTCAATCCATTTCATTTTCAATATTTGTATTTAAGTATTTGTATTTGCACCATTATTGAAATATTTCACATATAAATTATACTAATATCTTTGTGTTAATAGTAATAACTTGATAACAGTAACTTCATATAAATAAAGTCGACTTATCGAGGCAGTAACAAATTTTTTTGATAATAACTTAACAAGCCTTATATTTATATGTAGTAGTAGGAATTACTACCTGTTAAGAGTCCTGAGTACCATGTCATCACTTAAGAAGAGTATACAAATGATAATCAACAAATATTGAATGACTAAGAATTAAGAAGTACTACCTCCCCTAAATGGGTGTGCTTTATTTTTTTCTACACTTTATATACTCAATTAAACATTAGAATAATCATTTTGAAATTATTATTTGACATCATAAAAATATAAGAAAGTATTTACATTATCCCTCTTAATCTTCTAATTGTCTCCATTCTAAGAAAAATGGTCTGACAATTGTGAGCAAATAAAGGGACATCAAGAACATAATTATATCAAATCAAATATGGATTATATAATAGTAACTGATATTATCTTTTATTTTTTTAAATTATTATCCTATAGCAGAACCCATATTAGCCTATTATTCTCGCATGGCAGCTGATGTTTCACCCATTTTCAATTTGTGTTCAACCCATTTCCAACCCATTTTATTATGGGTTGACCCATATTTAGCCCATTTAAAATATGGGTGGGTTGGATTGGGTATTATTGCGGGTGGGTTGGGTGGGTTCAACAAATATGGGTTAAAAAGGTCACCACTAACTACTACACACCATTAACAACATTCAACAACAACAACACTACTAAAGAAATCCATTAACAATATTCAACAACAACCCATTCAAAGTCACACTTCTCTATGGAACACCAACTTGTTCACTACAAGATTTCACTTTATTACTTTCCAATTTATCCTCTTCTAAATTTGCATTCAATAAACCATTCTTGCAAGATTTCATCTTTTCACTACATTTTTCATCAAAATCATTTTTTGAACAACTCCCACTTCTCAAATCACTCCAACTTTTATAATACCAACTAACTTGCAACTTATAAATGAACAAGAAACAAATGTTTAAATGTCAAACTAGTTTAAACATTTACCAAACCAAGCAAAACACTATACGTATATTCAAATGCCAACTTGTTCACCACCAAAAAAATAATTATAGTGTAGTTATTCTAGTGTTACATAGAAAAACCAAAAAAAAAAAAAATCAGAAAAGCGTGTCTGAAATTAAAGTGGCGCTACTGCTTGAGGTGGTGCCGCTACTGCTTGAGATGGTGGCGCCGCTATTGAAGTGGTGGTGCCGCTGTGAAATTAAAGGAAAAAAATTGGGGGTTAGGGTTTGAGAAATTGAGGAAAAAATGAAAAATATAGTGAAATAGTGGGAAACTTACCTTTGTAGATTGGGAAATTATCGATTTGTTGAGAAATTGGGGGTTGGGGGAAGGGGTAGATGGATATGTTGGTTTTTGGGGTGAGGGGGTTGGGTTTTTTCTGGTTTGGAGAGAGAGAGAGAGAGTGACTGAAATGGGGAGTTGGGTGGGGTGATAATATAGGCCATCCGACCGCCGCAGTCGGATCAATTAAAAGAAAGTATTTTTTATTATCGTCTGACCGCTGTCGTCTGACGTTTAAAAAAAATATATTTATTAAAAATAAACCGATTTGTCCGACCGTCGCGGTCGGATAGGGGAGTCCGACCGAATTTCGGTCTGAAATTGTCGGTTGGAAATGCCCTGATTTTTAGTAGTGTTTGGATCGATCAATATTCATATAGGTTACACGTACACAACCTTTTATATTATAAGACAAGTAAATATCCACAAGAGATGTCACTTTGGTGACATCGAGCTTCAATTTATTCATTTCAATATATATATACAACTATACTAATATTCAAAGTTAAATTTACTAAACTCAGAAGAATATAATTCCTGAGCCAAATTGTACTGAATTTGGGTCAATCGCTAAATTAACCATTGACTTCAAGAGCTGCTAGTAATTCTTCTTTCTTTATTTTATGAATTTGAATATTGATTTACAAAAACAAGACACTTTTCTAGAAACACTTCATAAATGAGGCAAATACATCCATAGCTTGTTTGGAGATAATATGTAGTTACTAAATGCTGCATTAAATTCCATTTAATTTTGTTTAAATTATGTTTAATTTCGCTTTAACTTCTATGTAACTACATATTATCTCAAAACAAGCTATGAATTTTGTTCATAATAATCCTAAAAACTTTCTGTATGGGCAGCACATAACATTAGATCGATTCAAATAGTTAAAACATACAGTTTCATAAAAATTAATTCATCTATATTTATTCTAGAATTTATAAAGAGAAGTGCGAGTACATTCACGTATCAAATCAACTTTACGGTGTTACGCAACAACAGTATATTGCCTTACATTTATTTGGATTAACTTGTAGAAAATCTATCAATTCTCTGCAAGTCGTGGCTATGCCAAGACTTTAAGCCCTGTTTCAATAGGAAACTTGCAGAAAAAATCTTTGCAAGTCTTGGCTATTGCCAAGACTTTAAGCTCTGGTGCAACTAGCACATTGCACAAACTCCTGGCTATTGCCAAAACTTTATGCCATGTTGCAATGTGCAACTTGAAGAGAAAGTCCCTCAAGTATTGGCTATTGCCAAGACTTTAAGCTCTGGTGCAATTAGTACCTTCCAAAGACTTCTTGGATATTGCCAAGACTTTAAGCCATGTTGCAATGTGAAACTTGCAGACAAAAGTCTCTACAAGTCTTGTCTATTACCAAGACTACAAGCTCTGGTGCATTGAGCATATTGCACAGACTTCTTCGCTATTGCCAACACTTTAAGCCCTATTGCAATGGGAAACTTGCAGAGAAATCTCTACAAGTCTTGGCTATTGCCAATAGTTTAAGCTCTTGTGTAATGGGCACCTTGCACAGACTTCTTTGGTATTGCCAAGACTTTAAGCCCTGTTGTAATGGGCAACTTGCAGAGAAAGTCTCTACAAGTCTGCAAGTCTTGGCTATTGCTATGAGTTTAACCTCTGGTGTAATGGGCACCTTGCAAAGACTTATTAGTTGTTGCCAAGACTTTAAGTCCTGTTGCAACGGGCAACTTATAGAGAAATTCTCTGCAAGTCTTGGCTAGCTCGAGTCCAACAACAAGGGAAAGAGTTTTACCCAACATTCCCTTCCCATATGCCATGATCCTGCTTCTATCTAGGCGATTTGTCCACGAAAATTTAAGCATGTAATTCGTATTCATTATGTGCAGTAATAACACTATGGCAATACATTACTTCTACATCGCTTACAACATAAAATGTGATGCAAACAACAAATATATGAACCATAACATAAAGTTGATACTTGTGAAAAACAGTATTACCTACCAGACATCTGAAAAAGAAATTTAAAATGCTTGAAGCATCTCTGATGAGAGTGAAGCAAAGATAAGGTTTAACACCAATCTGGAAAGTGAAAAGGCATGATGGTACCAAACGATCAAGAACTTATCACTTGCATGTATCTGCTGAAGAATGATGAGGATTTCAAAAAATTCCACTTCATAGTAGAAATTGTTAAAAGGAATGACCCATTGTCAAATTGACACGACCTGAATTTCGACTAGGTCGTGCGGGCACCCGACATCCTCCCCTCGACCTATCGGGCGAACCCTTCTGAATTGAATTCACAAAAAAAAAAAAACATAAATTCAACTTTCAGATAAGAAATAAGACCTAAAGAGACACAAACATAGCTATACACAAGCTGTACAAAAGAAGTTAAAGCTGACTACCCAACATACTAGTTTTAGGGTTATTCAGACTAGACATCTAAGAGTGCAAAAGAATACAGACACCTCTTGAAGGGAGAAAAATATAACTAAAATAATAAGCATAAAATTGATGGCCATCCTGAATAAAAGCTGGGTCAAATTCAGGAGCGAACTTAAAAAATGGGAATTAGAAAAAAATAAGCCAATTTCAACTAAAGTATTTCAAAAGAAAGATGATTTTAAGGAACTCTAATTTCTTGGTTTCTTTGACTTCAATTTGAATCTCTTATTTATATTTTTATTTTTGGTAAACTAACATTACTTTTATTCCATGTGGATCTCACTCAATCCAACCTTCGATAAAATAGGGGCAACTTTAGGTTAACTTGAAAAGAATGTCATCTTTCGAAATTTGAGAACAAGTTAACTTCAAAATTACTGTTTACCTTTAGGGGTTGTTTGGTAGAGAAGTGAGTTATACATGGATTAACAATACAAGAACTAGTAATGCAGGGATTGTTTCTGATCATCTGTTTGGTTCATTGTATTAAAACTTTGATAAGCATTGTATAATTTAAATTTGTATTTGGTATGAAATTGTATAAAAAAAATTTCCAATTACACCATTGAATTCTTATCCATATAATAAAAATAAGGTTGAAGGGTGAGTATTTTTGTTATTTCACTGTTTATCCATGTATTAGTAAATATGGTATTACTAATACCACATTGGCCTTGGTATTAAGTTATACCACAATTGATGTACTAAATTTTACATGATTAATATACTTGATTGAACTTGGCTACATAACAAGGGATAAAATCTAATACATGAATTAAACTAGCCAATAGAACATAGCAAACGACATCTTAATGAAATGATTTCTAACCGCATAAATATCTATGATTTATTCTAGATCACAAGTCTCAAAAGTCATCTCTTTCTTTCTTAAAGTCTGTGATGATTCAAACTATGACACATAAAGTGGAACAGAGGGAGTAGTTGATTTCCTTACCATTTGATGGAAAATTTTAACTGAATTTGGACAAATATTTCGATGGCATATGTCAAAAGAAAAAATAAATCTTATTTTTCATCCTTTTTGTTGGTTCTGCTAGCAAGCCGGTCGAAAGATTCCCAAAAAATTGAGCGTAATTATATTTCGGTAGAATACATCGAAAAATGATTAGTAGGTAGGAAGTCAATGTATGGATTAACCACTCTTCCTACAGCGCCTGTCGGAAAAAAATAAAAGATAACTGAATCTTCTAACGGCGTCTAAAGCTGGGATGTGATTGAGGTCATATTTGATTTTTCTGGTGAGAGTGGTCCATTTTTGATGAATGATTATGGTAATTCTCGAAAGAATGGTTACGGGTGCTTTTGGAAGGTACTCACAGAACCATCTAACCAAATGTTTAGCATTCTTTTAATAATGAGGCAAAATGTTTCTATGAATAGTTGAAGGAAGTTGGCCGTGTGCATTGTACGATATCTTTATAGTTTTATTTCTAAGTAATCAATAAAAATATTTAATACTTTTCATGAAATTCAAATATCTCGATGGATTGCATTTGAATTTTTTTTTTTTTAAAGAAATTACTTTCTATTTTGAAATTCAAATGTTCCAATAGTTACATCAAAATTTTTGAATTTTTAATTAATTATTCATTTAAATATCCGATATCGTTCATTGAAATATTTAAACTTCTCTAGTCGTCCCTAAAGTTATCTTTTCGATGGGTGTTGTCGGTAGTCCGTCTACATTTCCAACAGACTCCATCGACATCTTTTTCCTTGTAGGAATATTTTAACAGACCATATCCATCTAAAACGTGTTGGAAGAGCTGAATTTTTTATCAACCTCCGACTTATTTTGGCGGCTGAAAAAAGAGCTGTTTTCCACTAGTGTTTGTTTTGTGACGGTTCTATTAACATTCACCACCCCAGGTAAGCTGAATATAAGTTCTTATGATATAGTTTCCTTTTATTTCAATTAGCTAAACATGATCGATGATTATCTTTTTTTAAGACACTTGTGCGTTTTTGTTCAATTTTGATTTTATAATTCAGATACATTATTTGATATTATTCATAATATTGGTTTAGAAAGTCTATTTTCATCGATAGGGACAAAGAACTATATTATATTATAAGCATAAAAGATTAAATATACACACAGTCAAATTGACTTAGTTAAAACTTAAGTATCTTTAAGCAGCAAATGTAAATGCATGCAATGTTCTTATAAGGATAGAGGGAGGAACAAAGTGTTAACAATCTCAAAGACTGCACTTGGTATCCAAAAAAAAAAATTTTATTCATCCACGCAATCATAGAAGCATTAAAGATAACAGATATTGCTACAATTATCAAATACAATTAATTTCACATTCAGTTGATATATTATGAGTATACTGTTGAATTTTGTAACCATCTCATCTAAAAGCTTAAGTTGTTAGATGTGTACACTTTATTTTATTTAATTCTTAATCAACACGCCCGTGCGGGCCTGATTATATTTCATGGGCCAAGCACGTGGAAATATTTCATCTAAAAGTTTAGGCTGTTAGATGAGGTATACTTTATTTTATTTAATTACTTACTCAACATATACGCCCTTAGGTAATCGTGGTTTTGTCTGAGCAAAAAATGGTCTGGCATAAAATAGATCACATTCCGACTCAAGTAAGCGATCGCCAGGTGAGTTTGGTGGTAAACTCCAAGTAAACCCTTGAAGAAGCCTAGCAAGTAACATTATTGTCATTGTAGAACCAAGTTTCAAACCCGGGCAACCTCTTCGTCCAATACCAAATGTAAACAAACGTAGCTCTGAATCAGTGAGAACTACTTCCCTATCATCTTGCTCATTGAGATGGCGCTCTGGCTTGAACTTCAAGGGTTCGTCCCAAACTCTAGGATTTCGACCAAGTCCAAGACGACTTAATAGCACTACACTTCCTTTGGGGATGAAATATCCACCCACGACCGTATCTGAAATAGACACATGAGGAGCATTAAAAGGAAATACGGGGTGGAGTCGAAATCCCTCTTTTATGCAAGCTTTGACATAATTTAGCTGTGGCAAATCTGATTCCTGAACCAATCTATTGCACCCAACAATAGTGTCAAGCTCATCTAGGGCCCTTTGCAATGCTTTTGGTTGGTTCAATATTTCTGCAAGCGTCCATTCAACTGCATTTAAGGGATTATCTATCGCTGCCAGCATGATTTCCTGAATATTAGTTTGTAACTGATCAATTCATACACCACCATGTGATAAATTTTTATTAGTTGCTAACAATATAATTTATCATGATGTAGCTCACATGATTTAGTAGGATTTTGGTCATATATTAGGTTTGAAACTTTAAAAATAGGTTTTGCATAACTATATTTTGAAGTTTAAGTTGTATTAGGACAAAAATTTTATTTGAAAGAAAAATTGAAATTCTTTTAGCGGAGTTTTTTTAAAAACTGGTACGTCCAAGCCAGCCAGTTTTTTGATTTTTCAAAAACCCTTCTCCAAAGTGTTCCAAAAACATGATTAGCTTTGTAACCAAAGAAAGTTAACTTTTATGTCCAAATTAACGACTTCTTAAGGGATTTAAGTAAACTTACAAGTATTTGTTCTTTGATCTCATTACCATTCATCAAAGGATTTCCATGGGTATCTTTGAGCATGATAAGAACATCTAGGATATCTTCTTCCACAGTTTTTCTACCATCCTTCCAAATCTGAATCCTCTGGTCAACTTCAGGATCAATTCGTTTTGTTACTATCGCAAAGGCTTTCTTGATAATTGCCTTGTGACCATCCAAATCAAACACACTTAACCATGGTAAGTAATCTGAGATACCCCAATTATGGAGGAATTCAAGTAGTGTGACAAGTGCATCTATTTGCTCCTCTTCAAATAATCTCTTGCTGAAGATCATATTGCTAGTAATATTTCCACAATAATATCTAGTCACTTTCCTCAAGTTAATAGCTGGTAGCTGGTCGCACTGATGGTAGACGAATTGAAGAATATGGTCAGCTTCTTCATCCCTTTTATGTTGAAGCCATTGAAGAGATGTTGGTGAGAGTACGTGGAAAGCAAGAATTCTTCTCATTTTTATCCATTGGTCACCTATGGGGAGAAAGAATGACACGACCCGGGATCCAGCTAGGCCGTGCGGGCACCCGACATCCTCCCCTAGACCCGTCGGGCGAATCCTTACCAATTAGATTAGGAAAATAAATATGTTCCAATTTATAAATAAAAACAAAACTTAGAAAAGCACAGACATACTGATACCTCTAAGCTGTACAAAAGAAATTACAGCTGACTACCCAATATACTAGGTTTAGGGCTATCCAGACTAGACATCTAAGAGTACAAAGAAAACAGATACCTCCTGAAGGGAGCAAAATGCAACTGAAATGATAACCGATAAACTGGTGGCCATCCGGAATAAAAGCTGGCTCACCCTGACAGCTGAAGTCGTCTTCGCTCCTTCACAACGTGGCGAACTCAATCCTGGAGCGAACCTGCCGAAACGAAATAGATAGACAAGAAACAAACAACAAACAAGGGTGAGTCAAAAGGACTCAATAAGTGGGGCAGACTAGCCACCTCAAAGAATAGGATAGCTAGCCAGGGAGAAAAGAAATAGATCGACCAAATTCCTTTTATTTAAATTATAAAAAGGCAGAGCCAGATAATAATCGAAAACACGTAAGAAACTATAAACTCAACCAAGGATGTGAGCCAGAAACATATCAACAAATAAGCAATGCACATATAAGCAGAACAGTAGTCATGTACCGCAAGTCTACACAATGGTATGAATTGAGATGAAATGAAATGAAATGTGATCCAAAGGGTTACATGTACCAAATGAATGGAGCGGAATCCTCCTACTCCAGGGCGGAATCCTCCTACCCTCAATATGATGCAATGGAGCGGAATCCTCCTGTTCCGAGGGCGGAATCCTCCTACCCTCAATATGATGCAATGGAGCGGAATCCTCCTGCTCCGAGGGCGGAATCCTCCTACCCTCAATATGATGCTATGGAGCGGAATCCTCCTGCTCCGAGGGCGGAATCCTCATACCCTCAATATGATGCAATGGAGCGGAATCCTCCTGCTCCGAGGGCGGAATCCTCCTACCCTCAATATAATGCAGTGCATAACCAGAAAACATAATACATACGAATACGGTGTGATGCAATAATAACCCTTCACCGACGCGGGAGTCTCATCGACTGCCGGGAAGTATATATCAACTCACAGCCAGAGTACAATGCTCAGTTCCTCAATGCAATACCAGCAATAGGACATAACATATAATATACAATGTAAATCTAAAGCTAAGGCGTAATGAGTACGCCTATCGGCAGCTACACACGTAAGGAATACGTGGTAGAAAATCTACGAGGCCAGGTGCCTCCAAAGAAATGGATATAATCACTTACCTCTCTCAAAAGTTAGCCTTGCGACCAACAATCGCGTTATTCTTTGAATTCATTGCCAAACGATCCCACTGTGATCAATAAGCACAAAAATAGTATCACATTAGGCTAAAGGCTTCATTCCTCACATCCTAGGGCAATCCAGGTAGGAACCTGATATCCTATTCGCATACGCAATACGCAGGCCAGGCCTATATAAAGGGTTTAAAGTCACGTAACCAAACCCCAAATAATTTACATTTATATGTTGCCCATAACTCACTGAGTACGAATATATAATCAATTTCATTATCGGGGTCCATTTGACCCTTCAAACTATTAATTGAACTTGTTAAAACGATGTCTAATATTCCAAGTTTTACCGTTAAAATATATTTAAACATACGTAATAAACTCAAATAATATATTAGGATCATTACCTGAATGTTTCAGGGTGAAAATTCTACTTTTTCCCGGTCCCTTTTCTCATTTTCTGGCATTTTTCTCTTCTGCGAAATATATTTCATTTTCTGTCTCTGTTCTGTTCGACTATAGAATACTGTTAAGAACTTAAGCTAAGGGATATTGATCCCCTTAGCCCACCGCCCACTTGCTCTTTTTGTCATTTTTCCTTTTTTTTTTCTTTTCTTTTCGCGATGAAAATTAAAACGGTACCCTATGATATTCAAAATAATTCCAACTTTTGCATACAAGTTATACAAAATATATGTAACATACTCGCGAAGGCGGATCTCAAATTGGACTCCCGAAACTCAAGATGCGAATTTAAATGGAAAAGAAGTCAAATTATTTAACTTTCGGCATTTTAGCGGAAACTAGCCGAACAATATAGAAATTCACTTTTGAAAATTCACAAAGGTCATAAATAATCATACGAACCCAACGGCGCTTTCGGATTTCGAATCAGAGCTCATTCGGCAAAACCGAGCTCGAAAATCTATTTTTAATATTTATCGCCAATAAAAACTGAAACCTTCTTCCGATGCCTACCAAACGAGGTCTGATTTAGCTCAAATTTTACAGAAAGGTCCTAATGGACATTACAAATATTTTAAAATTATCGACACGCCAATCGGAGTCCTTACTTCCGAAACGACTGACCGAGGTCGTTTCATTCTCCTCCACTTAAACTCTCGTTCGTCCTCGAACGAGCCTAAATCTAAAGCAAGATTCACGCTGATAACAAAAGAACTTACACGATCTTCATGAGCTACTCCACGGATATTATTTCCTGATTACAGAATTAGAATTATAACACACATATTGGACTCTTGGATAAAAACATAGCTGGATAATATCATAACGCCATTGCCCAGCTTATTCTGACTATACTGATCCTTCCACGATCATGAGAGGAGAATTCTACATTTTTAAAACAAAAATACACGAAACTTTGAATGGGTTAACATTATTCAGCCGACAATTACCTCTTCGATATACCTTTCGATATAGAATATGTCGATGGAATTAAGAATTAGCTCACGCTTGATACAATAGGGGAAGCTTTTGAAGTACCTTATCACTACTCACTATAGACGATTTGATGCAAGCTATATTATTTTTACGAATGCACTATGCAACATCTCAGTTGATTTTAGTGTTGTTCCGCAAGCTCCTCGTGGGAATGTAGTTACTCATATCCTAATGTATATCGAAGGTTCATCTGAACAGGGTCTATCGTATAAGAATAAGGATCACGCAACTACTACTGGATAGTATGATGTAGACCAAGAATGATCTTCAGACTGAACATCTACCTCAGGGTATTGTCTTTGAATTGGAAATATTATGACTTGAAAAAATGAAAATAAAAGAGACATGTAGTTGGACCATGGGCTGAGGCAGAATACCAACAACAAAATTGATTACATGTGCACTTATAACGCTAAAGTAACTTCTCAAAGAGTGGAGGTGTGAAAAAGATATATGATGGATTGTCGACAAGCTGCACTAAACCTTTAACTCTAAATTTCCATGAAGTAAAACAGCGTCAGTATGAGGATCCAGTTCTAGTTGAATACAGACAGATAACCAGAAGAAAAACGGAGTCACCCTACAGGGTTACTACTGACGGTTTTCCCTGATATTGCAGATTTACGTGGACAGATTATGGTCGAAGCACATTGTTCTAAATACACTGTTCATCCAGGTTTGACTAAGATGTACCATGATCTTAAGCAGATTTATTAGTGGGATGGAATGAAGTGTGACATAGAAGAATTTATGGCTCAATGTTCTAATTGCCAGCAAGTTAAAGTCGTGTCATCTTTCCAGACTTTATGCTTTCAGTAGATAGGTACGTATATATGATCAGGTTTCCAGCTTATCTCTGTCATTAATAGATTATTAGTGGGTTTAGCAATGATCGACACTCATAGTAGATTTCTGCCGTGGCCTTACTTTGGGTTGTGAGAAAAGTGGTATCAACACCTCAGAGATTTAATATTAGCATTCAGTATTTGGACGGAGACTCCTCCACTTAAAGCACAAACTCATGCATCAATTTGAATAGGAATAACCATCCTCGCACAGTCTGCTGGACTAAAGAAGATTTAGCTAAAAACAGAATGCGGCTCAGACCTGAGCTACTAAATTACCCTCTTGAGTTGCCAAACAGCTGCAACTCTCAAGTTCACAACTCCATACCTTTGCCGTAACACCATCGCCTGATGGATGGTACTTCTATGTAAAAATTTCGGCAGAGTTTCCCCTGAAACTGGATGATCCGCAAAAGAGAACCAGCGCTATACTATTCACGGGAATGGATACCCGGATAAACTAATATCCAAAACAATAATATGCTTACCCGGCTACAATAACACATACTCTGGCTCAACACAGTGAACGTCACAAGCGGCTACCAATCGCCCAAGCTCACTAGTGCCGGACGAAAAAGAAATGGAAATGGATCGAGGATAGAAATAATTAGAGCTTCAGAAAGTTCATCTTCTTATTTTCTTGGCTACCAAAGCTAGACTATTTCTGAGTCAGGCTAACCAAAGAATCAAAATTGAAGAAATAGACATTAAATAAGCTTTATGGAATTGTCGCACCCCACTTTAATAATAAATTAAAGTGGTGTCCAACTTGGGTTACTCGTTTGGAGTTAGAATTTTGGAGTCGCCACCTAATAAATTATTCTAGGCGTACTAGGTCACCTATTAATTTCTAATTCAAATAATGACTCCGGGTTGGTCTACTAATCAGAGATTTGGGTAAGTTTTCAAATTAACTTAGAAGGAAGGGATTAGGCACCTCCTAAGTTCCACTAAACGTGGTTCCCGGCCGATTTTTTATATTGGGTTTATGCATATAATTAAGCTAAAAGGATAAAGTTAAATAATTAAATAAAAGAGATGACATGAAAAATAAATAAAAGCATATATTAAGAAGGCAATATTCTAAAGGCATATTTAATTCAAGACTAGACGTGCAATTTCAGCCTAAAAGATAGTCTAATCCACAAAAGGGTTAAAATCTCAATAAGTTTTGAATCTGGAATATCTCTGCAAAACTCAATTTCAGAACAGTTAATCACGGGCAGTTTGAATAGATGTGTATAAGGTCTATAATTCGAGCTGTATTGCACATCTAGCATAGAATTGCACATTTCGACATAAAGTGACTAATTACATCGTTAGTAACACAAGTTAACTTTTAAGCGATACGAAAACAAGGAGGAGATATATATTATAAAAAATGTGCGCCACTAAAGGGTGGCATTGAGACATTAGTGGTCACATACCGTTAACTTCAGTGGCAACTTTGATTTGAGGTCGCCTTTAAAATAATTTGGCTTATAATAAAGAGGATATATTTGGAATATATAAATGTTTACACATATAAAGTTATAACTAATTTAAACACATAACATGTTGAGCAAGTAATACATATATATATAAATCAAGTAAGAGAGGGATATTAATGTAGAAAGTATTAGTACACAATTTAATAAGTAAATAAAAGTATGACATTTAAGAAATATTGAATGTAATGTAACAAATAGGATCAAAAGATTAATTCGTAAACTTAATACAATAAAAATAGTATGTTATTTTAGGACTTGACCTCCAAAGTCCAAAAAAACTCTTACAAGTCATTAATTAACTTGAAGAAGTTTAAAAGAAAATAGTTTAAATTCTTTAAATGTATCTGAAAAGACTTTTGAATTTGCAGATATAACCCACTTGAAAAATATTCTGCAGATTTTAATCTTCGCGGAACTAAGTTGCATTTTTAATCCTTCTTCTAAAATCATTTGCATTTACGCTTTCCAGAACCTAAAATATTTGCAGAAACACTTCAACCTTCAATTTCAATTACACCTGTTGCAAAATGCTATGCCTTTTAACATTTAAATATTGCACAAACATACCAGTTTTAACCTGTTTTGCGATTTTAGCCTTTTACACACATAACAACAAAAAGAAAGCTAGAGAAATGGCCACTGTAGTCCTTGACTAATCGAAGCAACAACTTGTACATATAGCACTTAATCAAGTAACACATTGCGGTGCATAATACAAAGTACAAACCAAGAAAATTCTGCAAATTTAAATTTTTATGTTCTAGTTACAAAACAAATTGAAAAGAAGAGATAGGAGGAGGGCCTTTGTCCCTTTACATCGCAGATGATCTTGAACCAAATACGTATTCACTCCCACTTCATGAAAGTGCCAGAAACCAGAATAAGAAGATAGCCTTTGACTATCCCTTCTTACTGTAATACCTGCAAATAGAATCAGACATGGTATAGCCGTAGAGCTATCCTCACTTTTGTCCGAATTGGACTACAAACTCTGCGAAAAGGGTTAGAAGTAGGGCACAAAGACAGCCCCTATGAACACATATAAACAGAGAAGCAACATGGCAAGCAATTAACCGTTACACACAGATTCGACGATGGACATCAGTGTGAATTTAAAAGAAACCTTCACTTACTTTATAGTATTACTTCAGTGATGCTTTAACGGCTGGAACGAGTAGTTGAATTAATGTAAATAGTAAAGTGGCAACCAGACAAAGAATTAACCAAGTTGTGCCAACTTTGAACGAGAAATTGATAAGAGTGATCTTTCCAGCACTTTCAATAGTGAATAACAGCAGTAGTACAAAGAAAAGAGAGTCTCTTCTCCACGTGTAGAAGGGATAAGAGAAGAGGTGTAAAAGAAAGTGCCTTTTAGTGTGTGAAAAGTAGAGAGGAGGATTCCTGAAAGCCCCCCTTTCAATGTAAAAGGACCAAGTATTTATAGGTGTAGTGTAGGGTAGTCAGCAATTTGAATTATTCCTCCAGAAGGAAAAGATAAGTCAGTTATATAATTATGCTGAGATGATATATTCAGTTTTCTCAAATATGGTAAAAGGAGATATTTTCTCATGATTATGTAAGGCAAATATATGCAAGCACAATCTGTCAATATAAGGAGAAGTAGTACATATTAGCAAATCTAACACTAGCTGTTGGACTTTTATTTAAGGCAAGCAATTTTGACAGCAATCAGTGTGTGAGTGTGCTAGGCAAGTAAAGAACCACTGCTCATTTCTCAGTCCAAGTCCGCATATGATAACTATCTTAGTCTTTGGGGAATCAAATTTCACTAATCATCATTATGAATTCTAAATCTGAAATTTCGATAGCAAGAAAGGAAAACTGAATCAAACAAAGCATGATAATTGACAAATGAGCATGTAATCTGAGAATTTCAACAGAATCACTAAAAGGAAGAAAATAATAATAGTGAAAAAGAAGAGATATTACCCGTGTTCAATTTGGGTCGGGTCGGGTTCTACCCGTTTTAGCTCAACCCTTGAAGATCAGAAATCGAAACCTCTGTTTCAACAAACCAAAACCGGATCACTGCAGGGTCGATTCACGATCGAGACGGATCGGGTCAGTCAGGGCTTGACCCGTTCGGCCTTGTTTTTTTTTGCTTGATTTGATGCTAATCCTTTCCTTGTATGTGTATGAACATTAATAATTTCCTTGATTCCCGTTTTGTTTTCCTCAGATTTGAAGGGATTTGTCATGAATCCTTTCATTTCCTTTTCAATCTTGAGAGATGATAGAGAGATTAGGATTTGCTTCCCTTGCTGTCAGTGATAGGGGGGAGAGAGAAGATCGTGGCTGATTGGCGGAGTCGCGGACGTTGTGGCGGAGATGGGGCGGGGTGTATCGGGTTGTTTTTTGGGGAAATGGGGGAGAGAGAGTGGCGGCTGGAGAGGGAAATGGAAGAGAGTGAGAGTGATTTTAGGGTTTTAGGATGTGAGGTGTGTGTGGATATATTAAAATGTGGGAATTATTCTGAGCCGTAGGATTAAAGGGATAAACGGCCACGATTTAGCCACGTAGGCACACGGGTATATATGTGTGTATAAGTAAATATGCTGAGATGGATAAGGGTACAAGTCAATAGTTGCTTCGAGGGGGTTGTACCACATGCTGGAGTGAGTTGTACACGTGCTTTGGAGAGTAGTACTTCATGCTAAACGTGTGTATACTTGTACTAGGAGTGTATTTAGTGAGGTGTAAGCTTAGGTGGAGCTTAGGTGGCTTATACGTGGACAAAAGGTGATGACATGGAGTAAGTGTAATGGGAGTGAGTTGTAAATTGATAAATTTGGCTAGTATTTAATGATAATAAATATGAATAATTAGAATAAAAATAGGAAATTTTGTAAATAATTATGAATAAATGTATTTAATTATAAATAAATATAGATGACCACAAATAACACTAATTAGATATAAATAAGTCATAAATAATTATTAAATAATGTCATAATGCGTTAAATTACACAAATAGCATACGTATTTTAGAAAATAGTCTAAATGAATGCAATTACGTAATATAGTTACAATTAAATAAATATTATATAAATAGGGGATAAAAATAATTTTACACACGTAAAATGCATGTTATCTAGTGCAATTTTGTTTGGAAAATTACTATTATCGATTTTGATTACATATAGCCAAATTGCAAAAAAATGGAGGGACAAAATTGGGTGTCAACAGGAATCCCTCTTTGCCCGGGGACGATGAAAGAGTATTCGGGCAAAGATAGTTGACGGAATAACCAATTTTGTCACGACTGGAAGGCAAAACAATCGAAAAGGGCAAATAGGAATTTTGGGGAGTTTTTGGCCGAACCCTGTTCTCTGAGTTGCCTACGTATCTCGGGTTTCACGAGAATCAGGCCGTGTGTAGTTCTAGGACGGCATGTTGCCTGTGTAAGATGTTTATGACGCGCGATTTTTGATGTAAAGACTAAACTTATCCAAATATGTAAAGTTTAGATTCGTGTATGCTTTGCCTTTTGGCAAGACGAATGAAGAATAAAGCAAAGGCATTGTCGGAGATGAAATAACATCGATAGATCGAGCGTGGGAAAAGAGGCTTATAATCATCCTAGTTATGAAGATGTGGTGCACGACACACCCATAAAGAGGAGTTTACACGGACATAGTTTCCACTTCATTCTCGATAAATGAGTCATTTCGTCTTCAATTTTGCTTTGAATGAGCTTGGAAACATTTGGGGAGCGAATTTTATGAATGCGCACGATTCAAGCAGACGGGCATGATTAAGCACGAAAATACGCACGATTGACGCAGATGGGCATGAATTAGGAGGGAACACGAAGCTGATACCCAATCGGCAAGGGGAGATTAGGCAGATCACAGGTGCGAGTATGGGATTGCAGCTTGGGACTCGGCAAGATAGGTAGCTTGAGGGTGTAGCAAAAAAGCATTGTTTGTAGGGTTGGGCTTTGCTTTGTATGTGCTTGAGGTTTTGCGGTGGCATGGTTGGTCGTGATGTTTGGGAGAAGGCGTGAGAGTATGGCACAGGGATTTGTCGAGAAATCGGGGCGTACCCTGCAGCAAAATCATGATCAATGCAATAGATGTAAAGATAAAGTGAAGTAAACTTCCCTGTTGAGCCGAGGGGTTGTTTTGTCTGATACTTGTTTGATTGATGTCTCATCCAAATGTCTTTCCAATGGTATGCCCACCGATGCGGACCTTGCTCTATTGCAAATTGTTGTCATGTTCACCACTGCGAACCTTATGATGCTTTCACGGTTGAATGTGTCCACCGACGCGGACTATATATGCTTCCTCAGATTGCTGACTATGCCCACAAACGCGGACCCTATACCTCTAATTGCTGAATTATCCACATATGCAAACTTTATATATGTCCATCGACATGGGTTATATGCTTATTTCATTGTTGTCATGTCCACAAACGCGGACCTTATATATCCATCGACATGGATTCAATGCTTCTTTCATTGTTGTCCTGTCCACAAACGCAGACCCTATATATCTGCCGACGCAGATTCTATGCTTCTCAAATTTGAAGTCACGTCCACAGACGGACCTTACACTGTTGTCATTGCTGTGATGTTAACCACTGCGAACCCTGTATATCCGCCGACGCAGATCCTATGCTTCTCCAATTGATGTAATGTCCACAGACGCGGACCCTATATACCCACCAACATGGATTCTATGCTCTTCAAATTGATGTCGTGTCCACAGACGCGGACCCTATATATCCGCCGACGCAGAATCTATGCTTGTCAAATGTTGTCATGTCCACAGACGTGGACCCTATATATCCACCGACATGGATTCTATGCTTCTCAAATTGATGTCATGCCCACCGCTGCGGACCCTATATATCCACCGACATGGATCCTATACTTCTCAAATTGATGTCATGTCAACCGCTGCGGACCCTATATATCCACCGACATGGATTCTATGCTTGTCATGTCCACCGATGCAGACCCTATATACCCACCGACATGGATTCTACACTTCTTAAATTGATGTCATGTCCACCGCTGCGGACCCTACCATGTTGTCATTGTTGTCATGTACACAAACGCGAGCCCTAGATTATTTTCATTGTTGAATGTGTCCACCGATGCAGACCAAATATGCTTCCTCAAATTAATGTCATGTCCACAGACGCGGACCCTATATATCCACCGACATGGATCTATGCTTGTCAAAATGATGTTGTGTCCACAGACGCGGACCATACATATCCGCCGACGCAGATTCTATATTCTTCAAATTGATGTCATGTCCACCGCTGCGGACCCTATATATCCACCGACATGGATCCTATGCTTGTCATGTCCACCGATGCGGACCCTCTATATCCACCGACATGGCTTCTATACTTCTCAAATTGATGTCATGTCCACCGCTGCGGACCCTATATATCCACCGACATGGATCCTATGCTTGTCATGTCCACCGATGCAGACCCTATACATCCACCGACATGGATTCTATACTTCTCAAATTGATGTCATGTCCACCGCTGCGGACCCTATATATCCACCGACATGGATCCTATGCTTGTCAAATGATGTCATGTCCACAGACGCGGACCCTATATATCCACCGAAATGGATCCTATGATTGTCATGTCCACCGATGCAGACCCTATATATCCACCGACATGGATTCTACACTTCTCAAATTGATGTCATGTCCACCGCTGCGGACCCTATATATCCACCGACATGGATCCTATGCTTGTCAAATTGATATATATTGCTTTGCAAAAGTTGTCAGGTATACTCGGTACCTGTGTAAACCTGTGATCAAAGAAAATTTGTGAGTCTTTTAGGGGGAGGCTGACTTGCGCATTCGCTTTGTTGTACTCTGCTGCTGCATCTTGTATAATCTCCTCCTTGTAATATCTCCCTTTTTGAACGTCGAACCTTAGTCGAGCTGTGGGAAAAAAGGGGTAAGGAAATGATATATGCATGTGTTTTGAGAAAAATGATGTTTAAAGAGTAATGTGAATTCATTCCATTGAATCATAGACTATGATGTGTTGTTTGGACATAATCTCCTCTATATCCATTTGCTGCTTCAAGATTATCCATTTTGAAATTTTGAGAGAACCTCAAAATTTCTGCCCCAGTGTGCTGCTTGTATTTTCCTTGAATTTTTGAGGTCCCTCAAAAATTCTGCCCCAGTGTGTTGTAATGCATTCTTTGAATTTTTTGAGGGAAACTCAAAAAATTCTGACCCAGTGTCTAATAAAAATCTCTTATGATGTGACCGTGCCTTGGGTAGGCTGCCTACGTATCCCCTTTTGGGAATCAGGTCGCTACGTAGTTCAAAGCTAATAAAGATGAATGTTGCTTGATTTGTAGTATCTCTTGATTGTATCTGAGTAAAGGATCTTGTTAATTTTGTCTCGATTTAGAGAATTCCACTTCAGGATCAATTGTCTTGCTCTAACTTCTTAGGTAAATGCCTTTGTCATTCTATTGCTTGTTGTATTCATACTTCGCTATCTATGAGCGTCACTTGCTCGAGTATGCTTTTGATCCAATCAGGATTGTCTAATTCTGCTTCTTATATGTATTTCTACTGTTTCACCTTGGATTGTAAGTCATCTTCATCAATATGCTCTTGTCTCAGTTCGCTGATGTAAGATCTCCACGATTAGCGATGAAGTTCCTTAAATGTTCTCTGTTTGATCATCATAGTCTGGCTTCTACTCCTTGTCTTGGACTGCCTTCTCACATTGCAGTCGCAGATTCAATGGAATTAAAATAATTTTGAAGACAATGAATGATGCATGCCCAAAAGTGAAAAACAGGAAATGCTTTTATTATTGGACTTGAGAAGTAGTATTCGAAAGTTGCAACAAAGTTGAAAAACAAAGAAAGCAAAAGCTAACGACTCGGAGTCGTGTTTTATTTAAGAAAATAACTAATGCCCCAGCTCCACTAAGGTTCTCGGCATGCTCGGAATGTGATGCAGATTCAGTTGTTCAGCTTCAGCTTTCTAGATGTTCAGGGCTTCAGTATGCTTTTCAAGAGCTGCATCATATTCTTCCATGAATAGCTCCTTTAGACCGGTTAGCTCATCTTCTATATCATGAACACCTTCGGCAAGTCTTTCTCCCTCGAGAGTTTTCATGTAGCTTGAAAAGATGGATGCTTGTTTCAGAGTTGGAACAAACTGCTCTAGTGAATGATAACCTCTTGTAGTGCCTTTTCCTTTGCAAACTAGGGTGTACCCCATGCCAAACTTGTATTCATCAAACACTAATTTTGCTTTTATGATTGTGCCTTCCAGATTGCATTCTTTGCTGAAGTCGATCATATTCACCTTCTCATCCCCATGATTGGGTAGCGGGTTTTTGTGCACATTTGGCGCTTTCAAATTAATGACCTTTTCATCTATTAGGTCTTGAATCTTATCTCTTAGTGCAAAACATCTCTCTGTCTCATGTCCCGGTCCACCTGAGTGATATGCACACCTTTTACTGTAATCAAAGTTAGGTGAAGGGTTGTCTGGCATCTTTTGAGGTATCGGGACGATAAGCCCGGCATCTTTCAATCTTTCGAACAATTGAGTGCGAGATTCGGCTAGTGGAGTGTAGTCCCTTTTGGGTCTTTGATTTGCTTCAGGGCGAGGTCTAGGAGGGTATGATGGTGCATTTCGGTAGTTAGGTTGAGTATTTTGCTGGTATGGCGGACGATTTGGTGCTGGAGTGTGGAATATGGGTCGAGCGGCCTGAGTGTTGTAAATGGAATATTCAGGTGGTATGTGATGGTAGGGATAGAATGGTGGCGGTGTTTGATAATAGTGATTGAAAGCACGGTCTTGAATGGTTGCCGCAAAGGAGACTTCATCTTTCTTCTTTTTGGAAAGGCTCACATTTCCAGACTGGATGGCCTTATTAGTAGCTTGTAGTGCAGCTAGGCTAATAATCTTACCACTTTTCAGCCCTTCTTCTACGTCATCTCCCATCAACACTACATCAGCAAACTTTTGATTTTTCATATGCAGCAGCTTATCGTAATAGACATCCTCTTGAATGCGAATGAATATATTCACTATTTCCCTTTCATCCATAGCGGGTTGCACCTTGGCAGCTTCTGCTCTCCACCTCGTAGCATATTCTCTAAACGTCTCTGTGGATTTCTTTTTCAACTTTTCCAGGTAGAAACGATCTGGTACCATTTCAGTGTTGTACCCAAATCGTTCTACGAAATCTGCTGCCATGTCTTCCCAGCCGAGCCATGTGCCAGGCTTCTGCTTAGAGAACCAACTCAAAGCCTCTCCGGTCAAGCTTCGACTGAACAGCTTCACTCGTACTTTCTCATCTTCCCCTGCTCCAATCAACTTGTCACAATATGTTCTCAGATGTGCCATAGGGTCTCCAGTTCCATTGAACAGGTCAAACTTTGGTATCTTGTATCCGTCTGGCAATTTCAAAGTAGGATATATGCACAAGTCTTCATAAGCTAAACCTTTAGTAGTTTTGCCTAACTCAAACTTCTTAAAGGCTGCCTCTAGCTTACGAACTTTCTCTTTCGTCCCATCATCATTGGTCTCATCCTCCGCCCATTCATAGTTGTCATGATCTTTGATGGGTGAAGTGAGTTGTTTGGTCTCGGCAGTGAACATGGGATTGTAAGGTTGTGGATATGCAGTGTTGGTGTGAGGTAGGCTTGTGTTTGGGTAAGTAGGGTATGCAGGAGGTGGTGCTTGATAAGTAGCTGGTGGTGCTGGATAGGGAGGCGGTGCTTGATATGTGGCGGTTGGTGCGCTTTGGTAGGTAGCAGGTGGTGCTGTTTGGTAAGGAGCTGGTTGTGTTGTTTGGTAAACAACAGGGGGATCAGTTGGGTTTGTAGGGTCCTTTCCATTAGGGCGGGCTGACCCACTTGGATCGACTGACTCTCCTGAATGGGCGGAGTTAACACCGGGTAAACTGGTCATTGTCAGTTTCTCTTCAAGTTCTTTAATTCTTTGCTCTAAAATAGCAACATGTTCGTTATACCCAACTGGGGCAAGCTTGCGTGGTGTTCCATTGTTATCATCAATAAGAGCAACGTTATTCAACTCAGACATAATGTTTCGCTTTCCTTTTCTTCTAGTTTGTGAGGGGGGAGGAGTTGTAACTGGTCCTTTGGCTCTCGTCTGGTACTGATGCTCGGCCAGAATGCACAAGTCAACCTCGGGAGTGGGAGTAAAACTAACACATGAAAAAAAACAAGTCAGTGTTGAGATAATAATTTTCATATACAAAACATATCATGTTTTCTAATGCAAGGAACCTCTTTTGTGCTGGGGGTAGACCTAACAAGACCAACACATATAAGATAAATGATAGGCATCATTTGGACGAAGTTGGCTGATGGACTTTAACATGCCAAGGATGTTAAGTCTTCCTAAGTTTGATTTTGATATTTAAAATTGAACGTGTATCGTGCATCATCCCATTTGTTCTCATAACCCAAAGTTAACGGAAAAATAATTTTATTGTATAAATGTGAAATAACATTTTTAGATAAATAGGAATAATAAGTGATCTTGCTACATTAAAAGTAGAAGAAATTAATTTAAAGTCTATAATTTCGTTTTCATAAAAGTAGAAAAATTAATTTCTCTCATAACCTAAAAAAATAATTTTATAAAATAATTGATTTTGCGTAAATGTAGAAATAAAAAATTTCATATGCAAATAGAAATAAATAATTGATTTCTATAACGATTTCCATTTATAGAAATAAATAATTGATTTTGTTATACAAAAGTAGAAAAATCAATTTAAAGTCTGTTTTCTTTGAAAAAAAAAATAATTGGATGATCCACACTTTTGAGAACAAATGGTCTATATTTAGACACGTTAAATGTTAAATAGATGCACACGTAACACATTTAAATGTCCCTTAGGGTTGAAAACTCATTCGGTTCATTAAAATATGGTGAACTAGTAGACTTAGACATGAGCCGAAGTAAAAAATGGTCCTAGATATGATATGATGAATGATCCCTAAAAGGAGTCTTCATTAAGAGTTGGCTCATCTAGACAAGGACATGGTTCCCCCAGGCGGACAACCAAGGGGTGGGAACGTTTAGAATTGTTGGTTGTACCACAGACCAACTTATCCTAACCGTCCCCCTTACAGGGTTTTTTGAGGTGGAACGACCGTGAGATCCACGTAATCGCTCGTGTGTGTGTAAGTGTCAATTTTCCAGGAGTGGAGGAGTATGAACGAAATGCAACAAATAAATTCAATAATATACTTAATATCATATAATAATAAAAAAATGCAAAATGTAAAAGATTGCCCACCTGCAAAGAGAAAAAGTTAGTATTGAATAATAAAAGCAATAATAAACCCAATATAAAAAATCGTAATGGTTAGAACATTTAATCCCCAGCGGAGTCGCCATTCTGTCGCACCCCACTTTAATAATAAATTAAAGTGGTGTCCAACTTGGGTTACTCGTTTGGAGTTAGAATTTTGGAGTCGCCACCTAATAAATTATTCTAGGCGTACTAGGTCATCTATTAATTTCTAATTCAAATAATGACTCCGGGTTGGTCTACTAATCAGAGATTTGGGTAAGTGTTCAAATTAACTTAGAAGGAAGGGATTAGGCACCTCCTAAGTTCCACTAAACGTGGTTCCCGGCCGATTTTTTATATTGGGTTTATGCATATAATTAAGCTAAAAGGATAAAGTTAAATAATTAAATAAAAGAGATGACATGAAAAATAAATAAAAGCATATATTAAGAAGGCAATATTCTAAAGGCATATTTAATTCAAGACTAGACGTGCAATTTCAGCCTAAAAGATAGTCTAATCCACAAAAGGGTTAAAATCTCAATAAGTTTTGAATCTGGAATATCTCTGCAAAACTCAATTTCAGAACAGTTAATCACGGGCAGTTTGAATAGATGTGTATAAGGTCTATAATTCGAGCTGTATTGCACATCTAGCATAGAATTGCACATTTCGACATAAAGTGACTAATTAAATCGTTAGTAACACAAGTTAACTTTTAAGCGATACGAAAACAAGGAGGAGATATATATTATAAAAAATGTGCGCCACTAAAGGGTGGCATTGAGACATTAGTGGTCACATACCGTTAACTTCAGTGGCAACTTTGATTTGAGGTCGCGTTTAAAATAATTTGGCTTATAATAAAGAGGATATATTTGGAATATATAAATGTTTACACATATAAAGTTATAACTAATTTAAACACATAACATGTTGAGCAAGTAATACATATATATATAAATCAAGTAAGAGAGGGATATTAATGTAGAAAGTATTAGTACACAATTTAATAAGTAAATAAAAGTATGACATTTAAGAAATATTGAATGTAATGTAACAAATAGGATCAAAAGATTAATTCGTAAACTTAATACAATAAAAATAGTATGTTATTTTAGGACTTGACCTCCAAAGTCCAAAAAAACTCTTACAAGTCATTAATTAACTTGAAGAAGTTTAAAAGAAAATAGTTTAAATTCTTTAAATGTATCTGAAAAGACTTTTGAATTTGCAGATATAACCCACTTGAAAAATATTCTGCAGATTTTAATCTTCGCGGAACTAAGTTGCATTTTTAATCCTTCTTTTAAAATCATTTGCATTTACGCTTTCCAGAACCTAAAATATTTGCAGAAACACTTCAACCTTCAATTTCAATTACACCTGTTGCAAAATGCTATGCCTTTTAACATTTAAATATTGCACAAACATACCAGTTTTAACCTGTTTTGCGATTTTAGCCTTTTACACACATAACAACAAAAAGAAAGCTAGAGAAATGGCCACTGTAGTCCTTGACTAATCGAAGCAACAACTTGTACATATAGCACTTAATCAAGTAACACATTGCGGTGCATAATACAAAGTACAAACCAAGAAAATTCTGCAAATTTAAATTTTTATGTTCTAGTTACAAAACAAATTGAAATGAAGAGATAGGAGGAGGGCCTTTGTCCCTTTACATCGCAGATGATCTTGAACCAAATACGTATTCACTCCCACTTCATGAAAGTGCCAGAAACCAGAATAAGAAGATAGCCTTTGACTATCCCTTCTTACTGTAATACCTGCAAATAGAATCAGACATGGTATAGCCGTAGAGCTATCCTCACTTTTGTCCGAATTGGACTACAAACTCTGCGAAAAGGGTTAGAAGTAGGGCACAAAGACAGCCCCTATGAACACATATAAACAGAGAAGCAACATGGCAAGCAATTAACCGTTACACACAGATTCGACGATGGACATCAGTGTGAATTTAAAAGAAACCTTCACTTACTTTATAGTATTACTTCAGTGATGCTTTAACGGCTGGAACGAGTAGTTGAATTAATGTAAATAGTAAAGTGGCAACCAGACAAAGAATTAACCAAGTTGTGCCAACTTTGAACGAGAAATTGATAAGAGTGATCTTTCCAGCACTTTCAATAGTGAATAACAGCAGTAGTACAAAGAAAAGAGAGTCTCTTCTCCACGTGTAGAAGGGATAAGAGAAGAGGTGTAAAAGAAAGTGCCTTTTAGTGTGTGAAAAGTAGAGAGGAGGATTCCTGAAAGCCCCCCTTTCAATGTAAAAGGACCAAGTATTTATAGGTGTAGTGTAGGGTAGTCAGCAATTTGAATTATTCCTCCAGAAGGAAAAGATAAGTCAGTTATATAATTATGCTGAGATGATATATTCAGTTTTCTCAAATATGGTAAAAGGAGATATTTTCTCATGATTATGTAAGGCAAATATATGCAAGCACAATCTGTCAATATAAGGAGAAGTAGTACATATTAGCAAATCTAACACTAGCTGTTGGACTTTTATTTAAGGCAAGCAATTTTGACAGCAATCAGTGTGTGAGTGTGCTAGGCAAGTAAAGAACCACTGCTCATTTCTCAGTCCAAGTCCGCATATGATAACTATCTTAGTCTTTGGGGAATCAAATTTCACTAATCATCATTATGAATTCTAAATCTGAAATTTCGATAGCAAGAAAGGAAAACTGAATCAAACAAAGCATGATAATTGACAAATGAGCATGTAATCTGAGAATTTCAACAGAATCACTAAAAGGAAGAAAATAATAATAGTGAAAAAGAAGAGATATTACCCGTGTTCAATTTGGGTCGGGTCGGGTTCTACCCGTTTTAGCTCAACCCTTGAAGATCAGAAATCGAAACCTCTGTTTCAACAAACCAAAACCGGATCACTGCAGGGTCGATTCACGATCGAGACGGATCGGGTCAGTCAGGGCTTGACCCGTTCGGCCTTGTTTTTTTTTGCTTGATTTGATGCTAATCCTTTCCTTGTATGTGTATGAACATTAATAATTTCCTTGATTCCCGTTTTGTTTTCCTCAGATTTGAAGGGATTTGTCATGAATCCTTTCATTTCCTTTTCAATCTTGAGAGATGATAGAGAGATTAGGATTTGCTTCCCTTGCTGTCAGTGATAGGGGGGAGAGAGAAGATCGTGGCTGATTGGCGGAGTCGCGGACGTTGTGGCGGAGATGGGGCGGGGTGTATCGGGTTGTTTTTTGGGGAAATGGGGGAGAGAGAGTGGCGGCTGGAGAGGGAAATGGAAGAGAGTGAGAGTGATTTTAGGGTTTTAGGATGTGAGGTGTGTGTGGATATATTAAAATGTGGGAATTATTCTGAGCCGTAGGATTAAAGGGATAAACGGCCACGATTTAGCCACGTAGGCACACGGGTATATATGTGTGTATAAGTAAATATGCTGAGATGGATAAGGGTACAAGTCAATAGTTGCTTCGAGGGGGTTGTACCACATGCTGGAGTGAGTTGTACACGTGCTTTGGAGAGTAGTACTTCATGCTAAACGTGTGTATACTTGTACTAGGAGTGTATTTAGTGAGGTGTAAGCTTAGGTGGAGCTTAGGTGGCTTATACGTGGACAAAAGGTGATGACATGGAGTAAGTGTAATGGGAGTGAGTTGTAAATTGATAAATTTGGCTAGTATTTAATGATAATAAATATGAATAATTAGAATAAAAATAGGAAATTTTGTAAATAATTATGAATAAATGTATTTAATTATAAATAAATATAGATGACCACAAATAACACTAATTAGATATAAATAAGTCATAAATAATTATTAAATAATGTCATAATGCGTTAAATTACACAAATAGCATACGTATTTTAGAAAATAGTCTAAATGAATGCAATTACGTAATATAGTTACAATTAAATAAATATTATATAAATAGGGGATAAAAATAATTTTACACACGTAAAATGCATGTTATCTAGTGCAATTTTGTTTGGAAAATTACTATTATCGATTTTGATTACATATAGCCAAATTGCAAAAAAATGGAGGGACAAAATTGGGTGTCAACAGGAATGACATCTATGCCAATTTAACCTCCCAATAAGAAGGTGACAATTTGCCAGAAAATCCTTTTATAACTAAGACAAGCTCATAGAATAACTTGACTGTACTAGCATTTTGAACCAAGATGAAATACGTAGATCGAATATTACTTACTAATCACTTTGCACCGGAAGAAATGATAACACTTTCTGATGGTGACGAACTAGAATCCCATAATCCAACCAACACGAAATTCCGAGAAGAGAGATAAACTGATTTGATATAATAAGAGAAGGTGGAACAATAAGATGCCAGGCAGACAATACCGACACTTACTGCCAAATCTCTCACATTTAAACTAGATAAACTAGTAGGGTCATCACAAATGCCAGGAATAAATCATATCAGAAGCTCACCCCTCTACCGCAATCGATTCTTAATAGAAACGACATCCAAGGAAACCATCGAAACATGATAAGAGACACCATTTCCAGATTGATCGAAAAGATAAATCTTACTTACATATAAGGGAAGAAGAAACACACGGGTCTACTACATTAGATGCCTCAGCATCCTGCCATACTAGCAGTTCATAGAACTGCCTCTGCAGCTGAATCGAGCCACTATCCTGATAATTACTTCTAGAAGAACCACTACCACCACGCTTTTGACCTCTTCTGGATGGTGGCACTTCTCTGATTTATTAACATTTATATGAAATTCCTGCGACTGTGCAGGTGCCCGATGTCGACAGAAAGGACGACTGCCTACTGGCCGGAGTAAGGGAGAACTCCACCAAAGATGACAGGTTCGCGATAATGATAATATTTTTTTTTCAATTAAAATGGAAGCAGAACAGATTGTTGATAGCTACAAACAGAAAAACTGGGTCTGATATTGACGAACTACTGGTGCACTCTAAGAATCGTGTGACACAAGCTGAGATAACCTGGAAGGTGACCTCCTAAAATAATCAGAACTCTTACCTTCAAATGAGGTACCATGGTTGCCCACTAGCACCACAAAATTTCTTGCTCTCTCGCTCTTACTCGTCTTGCTCTAACTTATGGTATGCCTCGTACCTCCGAGCAATATGAACAACCACATCAAATGAAATCCCGACCTCAATCTCTCGAGAAGCTCATGGACTAGTTCTAATACATATTCAGCCACTCTATAGAATTCAATCTGATATTCTGAAACACCAACAGGCTAACCGATAGGCTACCCTGTCCAATCCACTCAAACTGGCAACACTTTTCATCTCGCTCACTACTCAAAAGGAACTTTCCACGAATCTAGAAGAAAAACCGAACCAAGTTAGCTAATAAGAGAGCGGTCTATCAATTCAACGCTGGACCCCTGAAACTGGAAAGCAGAATAATCAACACCATACCGCTCGATATAATCAAAAGCCTGAAGGATACGCTGGCATCATTTTATTTTTTTAAAAAGAATCACGAAGTTTATCTGATGCATTGCTTGGGAATATCGGGATGTTCAACCGCGTAAAATAATATACCCTCTTTGGGCACTCGGACCGAACTGTTACCTCGGCTAGCTAACCAGCCAGGACAATTGGTGGCGCAACACATGTTGTATTTGGAACATATTTTACTAGGGAAATATTAAGAACTAGAATAGGAGCTTCCTGAGATCGAACATCTGCATCTGCAGCAACCTGATAAGCTACCTAGCGAATAATAGGTTTTTGCTGTATCTGCGTCGCCAAGATCCTCGTAAAAGTATCGTAGAGAGCCAAGGGAACCACAAGGCCCTGCTCCCTTGCCCATCACGAGCTCGTCCAACTGGGACCTCCGTAACTAGATCGTCAGCACGATAAAAAAAACTCTTGGGGCTTCGTCAGTGCTAGCTCTAGGCTAGACTGCATCGCCAATGAATTCTAACCCTTCGCTGATTTGTCGCACAAGGGTTCACCATTACTACGAAGGAATTAACAAAAAATATTTTTTGCATCCTACACCGACGCATGATCAGAAAAAAAAAATGAAACTTCCTAAATGCCATCATAGCCTCTCGTAGATAAGTACGGACGTCTACGTACCAATCACCGAGACTCTACTAGACACTGTCTTAGTCTGGACTGACTCTAAACTGGGCTTTGATACCAACTGACACGACCCGGGATCCGGCTAGGCCGTGCGGGCACCCGACATCCTCCCCTAGACCCGTCGGGCAAACCCTTACCAATTAGATTAGGAAAATAAATATGTTCCAATTCATAAATAAAAACAAGACTTAGAAAAGCACAGACATACTGATACCTCTAAGCTGTACAAAAGAAATTACAGCTGACTACCCAATATACTAGGTTTAGGGCTATCCAAACTAGACATCTAAGAGTACAAAGAAAACAGATACCTCCTGAAGGGAGCAAAATGCAACTGAAATGATAACCGATAAACTGGTGGCCATCCGGAATAAAAGCTGGCTCACCCTGACAGCTGAAGTCGTCTTCGCTCCTTCACAACGTGGCGAACTCAATCCTGGAGCGAACCTGCCGAAACGAAATAGATAGACAAGAAACAAACAACAAACAAGGGTGAGTCAAAAGGATTCAATAAGTGGGGCAGACTAGCCACCTCAAAGAATAGGATTGCTAGCCAGGGAGAAAAGAAATAGATCGACCAAATTTCTTTTATTTAAATTATAAAAAGGCAGAGCCAGATAATAATCGAAAACACGTAAGAAACTATAAACTCAACCAAGGATGTGAGCCAGAAACATATCAACAAATAAGCAATGCACATATAAGCAGAACAGTAGTCATGTACCGCAAGTCTACACAATAGTATGAATTGAGATGAAATGAAATGAAATGAAATGTGATGCAAAGGGTTACATGTGCCAAATGAATGGAGCGGAATCCTCCTACTCCAGGGCGGAATCCTCCTACCCTCAATATGATGCAATGGAGCGGAATCCTCCTGCTCCGAGGGCGGAATCCTCCTACCCTCAATATGATGCAATGTCGCGGAATCCTCCTGCTCCGAGGGGGGAATCCTCCTACCCTCAATATGATGCTATGGAGCGGAATCCTCCTGCTCCGAGGGCGGAATCCTCCTACCCTCAATATAATGCAGTGCATAACCAGAAAATGTAATACATACGAATACGGTGTGATGCAATAATAACCCTTCACCGATGCGGGAGTCTCATCGACTGCCGGGAAGTATATATCAACTCACAGCCAGAGTACAATGCTCAGTTCCTCAATGCAATACCAGCAATAGGACATAACATATAATATACAATGTAAATCTAAAGCTAAGGCGTAATGAGTACGCCTATCGGCAGCTACACACGTAAGGAATACGTGGTAGAAAATCCATGAGGCCAGGTGCCTCCAAAGAAATGGATATAATCACTTACCTCTCTCAAAAGTTAGCATTGCGACCAACAACCGCGTTATTCTTTGAATTCATTGCCAAACGATCCCACTGTGATCAATAAGCACAAAAATATATCACATTAGGTTAAAGTCTTCATTCCTCACATCCTAGGGCAATCCAGGTAGGAACCTGATACTCTATTCGCATACGCAATACGCAGGCCAGGCCTATATACAGGGTTTAAAGTCACGTAACCAAACCCCAAATAATTTATATTTATATGTTTCCCATAACTCACTGAGTACGAATATATAATCAATTTCACTATCGGGATCCATTTGACCCTTCAAACTATTAATTGAACTTGTTGAAACGATGTCTAATATTCCAAGTTTTACCGTTAAAATATATTTAAACACACGTAATAAACTCAAATAATATATTAGGATCATTACCTGAATGTTTCAGGGTGAAAATTCTACTTTTTCCCGGCCCCTTTTCTCATTTTCTGGCATTTTTCTCTTCTGCGAAATATATTTCATTTTCTGTCTCTGTTCTGTTCGACTATAGAATACTGTTAAGAACTTAAGTTAAGGGATATTGATCCCCTTAGCCCACCGCCCACTTGCTCTTTTTGTCATTTTCCCTTTTTTTCTTTTCTTTTCTTTTCTTTTCGCGATGAAAATTAAAACGGTGCCCTATGATATTCGAAATAATTCCAACTTTTGCATACAAGTTATACAAAATATATGTAACATACTCGCGAATGCGGATCTCAAATTGGACTCCCGAAACTCAAGATACGAATTTAAATGGAAAAGAAGTCAAATTATTTAACTTTCGGCATTTTAGCGGAAACTAGCCGAACAATATCGAAATTCACTTTCGAAAGTTCACAAAGGTCATAAATAATCATACGAACCCAACGGCTCTTTCGGATTTCGAATCAGAGCTCATTCGGCAAAATCGAGATCGAAAATCTCTTTTTAATATTTATCGCCAATGAAAACTGAAACCTTCTTCCGATGCCTACCAAACGAGGTCTGATTTAGCTCAAATTTTACAGACAGGTCCTAATGGACATTACGAATATTTTAAAATTATCAACACACCAATCGGAGTCCTAACTTCCGAAACAACTGACCGAGGTCGTTTCAAAGAATGAGGTCAAGTAGCCATTGCTGACTATGTTGCCAGACATAGAAATAGGCCTCGATGAGAAAACCTAGTCTTGCTTCTTTAAAATCTCGCAAGCAAGCTCAGGAGAAGTGACAGGAATGACATGGACACCCCCGAGACGTATACAAGCAATTTCAGTGTCCATTTTCTTCATAAATTTGTGTATCCAATGATATACTGGCTTGTTCAGAAGCATTTCAGGGAAGGTTCCAATTATGGGCCATGGTTTTGGTCCTGGAGGTATTAATGGCATGATTTTCTTGTTTGTTACCCTCCATTTTCTTGATATTTTAAGGATAATAGAAATGATAATTCTCCACAGGAGAGCACCAATAGAGATACATAATGCGTAGACGAAAAAGGAGGCCATATGAAGTAGAATAACTAGGTTTTGCACTAACAAGGTTTACGTATATATCATGCAATATATATCCACTATTTATAGCTCTCCATGGGCTTCAGATCTAGTAGTACTAATGTTATTCCTGCAACCAAATACATCAGAAAAGACAGAAAAACAGAAGTATATTATCAGTTTGGTATGGGACGATCCCGAGCCCACAATTTGCTTGTGTCTCCTTAAGAAATCTAACCCCCTCACAGTTGCCCAAGGTTCACGGGTTAATTTCTCCCAGGACGGAACGGGATAACAGTTCTACTGTAGCGGCACTTCAAACAGTAGAACACTGCGAACTCAAAGAAACGGAGCAAATCACACGACTTACTTAGTATGCAGAAAAGAGAGGGTGTTGACACCCAATTTTGTCCCGAAAATTTCAATTAAAGTATAATCATTTTAATATTAAAATCAAATTTTTGAAAAAGTCAAAAGTAATTGAGTAAATTCAAAGAAAAGGGTTAAATGTATAAAATATGGCCTTAATTTGAACCTACCCGTGCAATCACCTATTTTACTTTAACTTATCCTAAAATAGGCTAAATTCGCAATGATGGCCTCAAATCTGTCTTACTCGTGCAACATTACATACACATACACACACCACCCTTTTCACGCGCAGATTTTTTCCCTTCCCATCTCAGCTCACGATCCCTAAACCCATACCCGATTACCCATCTTCTACTCAGTCGGATCCCCAAAGTCTTTAAAATTTGCCAGAATCTTTCCAGCTCATATACAGTACGACCAAATAGAAATGATCCAGCTCATGATTGTACCATTGACCTTATCCAATTGAGACCGTTTGAGGTTGTTTTGGGGATTTTATTCCAGAAGCTCATTCGCGCGAGAACCCTAATGGACTGCTATAAATAGCAGCTTATAAGAAGTTGTAAAGGGATAGAGCCGTGGATATAGAGCTGAAAAAGAATGGAGAGAAAAAGGGCACACATTAAATAGACAAGAGTTCCTTTTATTTCTAGCTTTTAAAATTCGTAGGGAGGATTCTGGTTTCCTTCAAATTATTTGTTTATCGCTTTCATTTTCGAGTCGCTTTATCGTCGTTCAAGTCGTCGACCTTGTCCGAGTCGTTTCCCTTGTTCGAGTCGCTTCTTCGGATCCTCGCTCCTAGTTCACTGCGCCGCAAGAGGTAAATTCTTTCACTATCCGCGTCTTTTCCTCATTTCGATCTTTTAATGTTGATTCAGTGTGTGAAATATGATAAGCTAGTGATATAATTTTGAACAATAAGTTAGGCTCTTTCAGGTTCTTTCTTTGTCGAATGTTTAAAACTTTGATCCGTCAATATAGCTTAGGTTAACAGTGATTAAGTAATACTATTAGTGCTGAAGGTTAGAATATTGTTAAAGCTTAAAGTTGCATTCTTTCTTTGTCTTCCTACTTTTTTGTTTACCAGTAAGATGTTCAAAGGAAATTGTTGAGATATTTGAAGTTCCTGGTTCTGTATTGAAAGGTGAGTCTGCAGATTTGATGAAAATGTATCGAGCAGTAGAAATGATGTCCGCGATGAAGTTGTTTTCTTTTGAGCTTTTTCCCTTTGTTCTTTCTTGGTTCCTGGTTGTTCTGTGAGTTTGAAGAGTGCATAGAAGGGATTAGGATTGCTTCTGGTTAAAGTCAAGCTGCTGCTGGGTGTTCAGGGCAGGTGTAAGGCATGTCCAGATAGTTTATTGGTAAGCTGAGGAAGTTGTATGGGTTTGGTTCAGGGTATTTTCCAGGGATCCATAGGTAGTAAAGCAGGTCTGAATGATGTTCTTAGTTGTTGTTCAGGTTTGGTTCCTGGTTTTGTTTTCAGCCAGTAAGGGAGCCTGTTGTTGCTGCAGGGCCTATGTGTGCAGTTGGTTTAGATGGTGTGTGAGGAGTATGCAGGGTGGAAGGAGATCTGTTTGGAGAGTGGATCAGGGTTCAGGGAGTTGTGCTTGGTGGCTTAGGAAGGTCTAGGAGTTGTTTTGAAAAAAAAAAAAAAAGAAGGTCAGGGTGCCTAGTTCCTGCAAGCTTGCAGGTTCTTTTGGGAAGGTAAGAGGGCCTGCTTAGGCTTTAGGAGTTGGTCAGGTTGTGTTCAGGGTGCTAGTGTATTTGTTTGTGAGTATGAGCAGGGATGGGGTGTCTAGTGTTTAAGCTTATTTCTGGATTAGTGTAGCCTGCAGCAGTCTATTTGTACCAGTTTCAGTTTCTCTTAAAGTTTAATCAAGTTTTCTTTAGCTCATTCTTCTTTCATTTATGTAGTCCTTATTTAGTTTAATTTCCAGCTTTCTTTCGGGTGAAATATGATCTAATCTGCTTAAGTTGTTGGTGATTAAGTTGGAAACTGTCCCTCACTTTCCCAGATTTTCAAATTTGTGATAAGGAGACCAAAAGTAGGTTGTTTACGTTTAATTTATAACTGACAGTGTATACTATTTAAGTGCATGCTATCAAGTTAAGTCATAGCAAGTACTCCATTAAGTTAACTACTTATGACAATTATGTTCTGATGTTCTTGAAGTCTGGTAGTGTCAAATACTCTTAAAGCTCACCTGTATGAGTCATGTTTCTCCCTGTCAATGTTAATTCGCCTTGATGGTTTCTTAGTTTGGGTCTGAAAATATGATGAAAGCCTTAATAGTTTCAGTCTTTAATCTAGCCCTTTCAGTATCCTGTTAACTAGTTCTGAATATTAAGCAAGTTTTTCTTCATTGTATGCGCTTGGACATTGGTCATAACTGGTTTTAAAATCATTAATCGGCATCAAAGTTGAGTAATATAGTCTAATTATTTCCTTAATGTTCAAATGTGACCTGATTGGTGGTTCTTTAGCTAGTATGAAAATGATCGATTAATCATCAAAGACTAACTCTAGTAGTGAAAATTGGTAAGTAACAGAGTTTTTGTTATGAATTATTCCTCTTTGGTTTATTATATCCTGATATGATTTCTTGAAACGTCCTTAGCATGGTGCTGCTTACTTTGATCTCAAATTTGTGACTGTTCATCTTGACTTGATTCATATAGTTATTGCAATAACTGGATATCAGTTGGTACTCTTTCTTTTATTTTGTTGCTGCACTAGTCATGGTTCATTTACTAATTCGTATCTCTTTATTTCTTTGCATATACAATCTGGATGAGTTCAAACTTGGACTCTATTATGCCAAAGTCCAATTTGGACTCGCTGCTGCATTCCTCAAGTCCAAGTCAGCGCCCCTTTGGTCAATGTTATACTTTGGTCCACTGCCTACTTCCTGAAATGGGATTATAAGATTTGTCATCCAGACTTCTTTGCAAGCGTTTCGACTCCTATCCACTTTCCGGGTTCTTATCTTTAACTTGGTCTTCTTTTTCTTTAGGAGGTTTATGTAAATAAATTTATAAAATACTTCATTTATTAATAATATTTGATTGTTTGAATGATTACTTTACTTTATGTTCAAATCCTTTAAATTTGAAGTCGTTATTTAATTTATTGCAAATCAGGCTATTTAAGCAAATGCGTGCAAAATTTTACAAATTTCAAAAACCACGCTTAATAACAGACTATAAGAAAAGACTTCTATCTTATTGATAGGAAGTAGTTTCTTTTAAAAAGTCAAAATTTATAAAGAAGTTTTAATTAACTTCTAAATGTCCCGAAACGACTTCGCAAAAAGCAACTTGAAACTTAAGTTCCATCTTATGATGAAAAACTCGGGTTTTAAAGTTGAAATTAAGAAAGTGCCATTTATGCACTGTCACATACGAGTTGGCAAAGAAATTAGGACGATTAAATCGCTCCTTTTTCAAAAGAAAATGCGTTTTTTTTTACTTTATTTTATTTTGAAAATATAGTTAAAGCTTTCAAATAAATTGTAAATCTTTTGAAAACTTCCTAAATTTAATTAGTTGAATTAATTAATAGTGCAATTAATTTTGTTTTTTTTTTTTGGGGTAATTTTTGGGGTTCAACAGCATGGCGACTCCGCTGGGGAACAATAAAGGTTTTGACCATAAAGGTTTCCAATTATTTGCAACTAGCATGGCTAATTTATTTGCTTTATTATATCTGTTTGTTTGGTTTGCCTTAGATTGTATGAGTCATTTCTTTATTTGTGCATAGTCCGCATTCCGTTCATATTTCCTCCCTCATGGAGCCTGTCAATTCTCTTTCACCTCCTCGATTTCATCACGGGGTACCCGCTTGACGGGTAGCTATGCAGGAAGGGCATTGCCCTTACCTCACTCTTTGAAACTTCTTTCGTGTCACCAAAGTTAGTTGGGATATGGTTTGCCTGGTTTTGTCATGGCCAGTTTTACTGGTTTATGGGGCCAGGTTTATCCCGCATAGGTCTGAATCAGCCTCAACCGTTAGCCCACTCTTAGAAGGAGATTAGGTCATGCATGCATATACACCTTAGTTTGGACCCAGTCCTTGATACCGTTTCCAAGAATTAAGAAACCGCCCTTTTGTCAACGGGTTCTTGAAACCCAACGACAATGCATATTATGTGCTGTGTGATAACGAATCCTCAGTCCTAACCATGTTTTGAGCAAAATCAGATTTGGAATTTTGTCTCTAATGTTGTCTTTAGGTCAAAATGGAAGAATTTAGCAGAATTGAGATCATAGACAGAATTGCAGTCGGGGGAAAGTTAGGCAGATTTGGTTGGTTCGTATTTTGGAGATAGTCTGGTGTGGTGAGATCTAAGAGGCGAAGCCCCTGGTGTCTTTAAAAGGATCAGTGGGGTCCCTCTCTTGAATAGCTTTGCGTGTGTGCAGGCCTATGTTGATTATCCAGCTGCAACTGTATAAAATTGAAGTATGCTTGTCGCATACTAGGAGAGCGAAGCCCCTGTGTCTTTGAATGACCAGTGGGGTCCCTCCTTGAAGACCAGTGCGGTCTTGGCTACCTAGGAAACTGAGAGGCTTAATCAAAGCCGAGGACCAGTGAGGAGCCCTATGAACAAGGTCTGTGAGCCTTGCAAAACCTAGGAAGCTGAGAGGCTTGTCCAAAGCCGAGGACCAGTGAGGTCTTTCTTGTAAAAGGTCAATTGGAACCTTTTATGATTTGCAGTCTGGTATTGTGAAGGCGGTTGAAAATCTCACCCCTGGATGTTGTAAATAATTGGGAGTTGTGTTTGGAAGAGTGTGGATGTTATTGTGAAAGGTCAATTGGAACCTTTTATGATTTGCAGTCTGGTATTGTGAAGGCGGTTGGAAATCTCACCCCTGGATGTTGTAAATAATTGGGAGTTGTGTTTGGAAGAGTGTGGATGTTTACAAAGGTGTATGTGGATTGTTTCGGGTTTTTAGGCATTTGGGTTTAGAATTTTGTGCAAATGTTGTGAAGAGCATGAGCTGTGTTGGAATTTCGAATTGACACCAACTTTTGGAAGTTAGTTGGGATAGCGGAACTGCAGTGTCAAGGCAGAGAGATGATTGTTATCAATTATTGTTATTATTTATTACTTACTCTAAGTCTGAATTGCTCAAAACTGGCATGAACTATTTTTCGTTACCACTTATTTGCGCGATTAGGCTTACCTCTAGCACAAAGAGGTACCTTACAGGGTAGGACACGCCCGCATTTTCATTTACGCTCAACTAATTGTGATTGCCACATGTCAAACTTGTTTAAAATGCAAAGCGCTACGTGACGCGCGCTACGTGATTGTATGCAATGTTGTTAATGGCACGCAAACTAACATAGTTTACTTTTTGAATTTTTCTTTTTGATTATTCCCCAAACAGAGAGAGTTTGATTCGTGTTGACTCCCGAGTTGGTTAAGTGTCTAATCTAAAGTGAAGTAAGCAATGACTGATAATCAGACTGGTATCCCTGCATCTTCTAATGAGCAAGCAGTTGTTGTTCCTGATGAACAAATTGCTAGAATGGCTAAGCAGATTGAGTGTATGCAAGCTGAACTAGACAGAATGAAAGGGTCGAGCCACCAAAACGCGCCAGCCGTGCTTTCAACTCTGAACCCCAATGTTGAAACTGCCAATCCAAACACGCCTTTAAATTCCAGTGCCATTCATATGCTTGCACCAGTTAACAACATTCCGAATGCATTCATTAACCAGAACAACTTGCCTCACTATCAATACTTACCTGCCAAAGATACTCCTCGTCCTCCACAATCCAAAGCACCCATTGAAGTTCCCGTAACTGTAGAAAAGCAGGGAAAGACAGTTGAGCAAGAGGAGATAATCCAAACAATGAAAATCATGCAGCAATCCATCAAGGATTTGCAAGTGTCTAGAGGACGTCAAAGCATCTCCTACCGCAATCTTTATCTATACCCTGACGTTACTCTTCCTCCCGGGTTTAAGGTGCCGAAATTTGATATGTATGATGGTCATAGTGACCCATTTGTCCATTTGACCAAATATCTCAACCGAATGAGGGTTGCGGGAGGTAAAGAGGAACTTCTGATGGCCTTCTTCAGTCATAGTCTGGAAGGTATTGCTGCTGAATGGTTTGCAAGACAGGATATAAGCAAGTGGCATGGGTTTGATGACATAACCAATGATTTTACAAAGCAGTTTGAGTACAATGTCAAGATGGCTCCTGACCTTATAACCTTGTCCAATCTGAAGAAGAAACCAACAGAAACCTTTAGGGAATACGCACTGAGATGGCGTGAACAGGCTGCAAGGGTGCGACCACCAATGACTGAGGAAGACATGGTAAAGTACTTCATCCGAGCTCAAGATGATTCTTATTACATGCACTTGCTCCCTATGATGGGTAAACCTTATTCTGAACTTCTTGTGATGGGAGAGATGGTTGAAGAAGGGGTTAAGACAGGGCGAATTGTAAGTTTTGCAGCAATGAAGGCAACTACGCAAGCCATCCAGACTGGTATGGGCAATTTTGAGAAGAGAAAGAGGGAAGATGAATTTGGAATTGATATGGCTGATATCGACCAAAGGCCGAACAAGAAGCCAACCTTCAGAAACTCATCAAACCAATCTATTTACAGAAGCACGCTATATCCAACTTATCCAAGTCAGCATCAAAATCCACCCGCTCCATGTCCAGTCTATAATGCCCAACCCAATTACCATCAATCTAGAATACCCGCTTATCAGCCTTATTCACAACCGCAAGCATACAATTACCCTCAACAACACCAGTTACCTGTAGCCCATCAGTCTATGCCAGCAGGGTCTCGTCCCAAATATGAAAAGAGACAGCGTCAAAAATTCACTTCTTTAGGTGAACCACAAGCTCAACTGTATGAAAGATTAAAGGATATGGGATTGCTAAACCCTTTAGCAGGAGATGGTACGCTTGACCCTCTCCCAGAATGTGTTGATGGGAGCAAATATTGTGCTTACCATGCAGAATTTGCCAAGCACGACACTGAGGAATGTGTCCTTCTTAAACATAAGATCCAAGATTTGATTGAAGACAATACAATCCAGCTGAGTGAACCAACGCAGGAGACTTGGCTGTGAACTAAAAGCACTTTGCAAAACTTCGATTCAGATTGAGGCCCCGAATCATTCTGGTTAAAACTTTATCATTTTGCCTCAAGAAAATATTTTTCTCATTTCCATGTAATTTTGATTGTAATGCGAACTACGCGTAACCTGATTCTCAGGGCTGGGATACGTAAGCAACTCACATAGAGCTCGGTTACACTAGCGTAGGATTCCCCTATTTCATCTTTTATGTAATTTTGAACTACTTTTGGTCTGATTCCTGGAATGGCAACAGGATAAGTAAGCAATCCACATCGGATTCGATCAGATTTTGTAATGCTTTAAGGCTTGTTTATCTTTGATGATGTAATTCCGAACTATGCATCTGGGCAGATGTGTAGGCATTCCTATTCGGATTCAGCTTCGCAATTAGATTGCCATATTCCCCAAAAATTAATGTAAGCAGAACTACGCACGGTCTAATTCCCGTGGAGGGATACGTAGGCGCTCTTAACGGGCTCGACTCTATAATATTAAAATTTCCAGTCTCCCCTAAGGCAAGCAACTGGGGCAATTTTGCAAGATAATTTGAAGGTTTGAAAGATAGCAACTGGGGCAAATTTTGCAAGGCAAGTTGGAGATTTGAAAGATCATAACTGGGGCAGATTTTGCAAAAAGCCGTATTGCTTGACAAAGATAAGTTGGCCAAGTATCAAAAGACGGATCGCAAATCTAGACAAAGGGAGAAGAAGTAAGCGGTTGAAGGATGAAGGCTCGAGTCAGCATGAATCAAACGCTCCCCCCTCCTTCCCAAAACTAACGATTTTTCTTTGAGTGCAGGAATTCCAAAGCAACAAGATGAGGAAACTAGCAACTATAAATTCCTCATAGAGTATTTGTCATACACATTGAACAATGTTGCTAAGATAACTGATCGAGATTGGAGGCGTTATCTGACTCATTGCATACGCAAAAACGATCTTATTTCTCTCTCTAATTCTGCCCTTGCCTAATCAAAATTCATTGTTTTATTGACAACTTTACTTTATACTTTGCAGGAATTAAGCATTAACTCAGTGTTTCTCAAGGATAACACTCAACTCTCTATGGCTTCACCAAATATAAGCCGTTATTCTACCATTTATTTTACAAGTATCAACATCAAGTCTATTGTAAACAATTGAGGGCGCTATTGTTAAGAAGCCTACCGTAGAAAACGGGAGACTCGATCATGAGTCATTGCCGAAAGGCGGCATTTCTATTTTCCCATAACTATTGCAAATTGTTAAACATATCGGTTTCATTTCTCATTCGCTTTATGAGAGCGCTTACTAAAGTTCCATTTTTATGATTTACAGATATTGCCAATCCTGGGGGCTCACTTTGTTTCGTAGTCAAAGCCATTCCTCAATGGTTCAAAGAGTGCAACGCATTCACGCTTCCGAGAAGCGTCATTATATTCCACGCTTTCGATAAGCGTCTTTATTTCACGCTTCCGGTAAGCGTCTTTATGTGTTTACGCTTTCTATAAGCGTCTTTATATTTCACGCTTCCAGTAAGCGTCTTTATGTGTTTACGCTTTCGATAAGCGTCTTTTTATTTCACGCTTCCGGTAAGCGTCTTTATGTGTTTACGCTTTCGATAAGCGTCTTTATATTTCACGCTTCCGGTAAGCGTCTTTATGTGTTTACGCTTTCGATAAGCGTCTTTATATTTCACGCTTCCGGTAAGCGTCTTTATGTGTTTACGCTTTCGATAAGCGTCTTTATTTCGCGCTTCCGGTAAGCGTCTTTATGTGTTTACGCTTTCGATAAGCGTTTTTATTTCACGCTTCCGGTAAGCGTCTTTATGTGTTTACGCTTTCGATAAGCGTCTTTATTTCATGCTTCCGGTAAGCGTCTTTATGTTTTACGCTTTCGATAAGCGTCTTTATTTCACGCTTCCGGTAAGCGTCTTTATGTGTTTACGCATTCGATAAGCGTCTTTATTTTACGCTTTCGAGAAGCGTCTTTATGTTCACGCTTTCGATAAGCGTCTTTATTTTACGCTTTCGAGAAGCGTCTTTATGTTCACGCTTTCGATAAGCGTATTTATGTCACCTCGAAGGTGTTAGTTATTTGAATGCCTCTAAGGCGTAATTTTGTTGCCCCGGAGGCGTATTTATGTCACCTCGAAGGTGTTAGTTATTTCAATGCCTCTAAGGCGTAATTTTGTTGCCCCGGAGGCGTATTTATATCACCTCGAAGGTGTTAGTTATATGAATGCCTCGAAGGCGAAATTTTGTTGCCCCGGAGGCGTATTTATGTCACCTCGAAGGTGTTAGTTATTTGAATGCCTCTAAGGCGTAATTTTGTTGCCCCGGAGGCGTATTTATGTCACCTCGAAGGTGTTAGTTATTTCAATGCCTCTAAGGCGTAATTTTGTTGCCCCGGAGGCGTATTTATGTCACCTCGAAGACACTTTCTTGAGCACATTTTGTAGCCTCCTGAGGCGTTTATACATTTGCTATACATATTCTCATAGCCTTACATTGCTAATAAATTTGTTAAGGCTGGCAGGATAATGAGATTCCTTCGGATGTGTACTTACTTTGAGTTGGAGCCCATTCCAAGATTGCTTTTCAAATTGCCTCTTCATGATTTAAAGCTGTAGGCTTTATCATGGTTATTGCCGAAAAGGCGGCATTTTTATCCTCATTATTTAGAGTTTAAAGTTCACTTTACGTTCCTATTAATTGAAGCTTTTATTGTTTTATCTTCAGTCTACCAACGGCCCGAAGTCATCTTGCCTCACAAAGCCAGATTTCTCCATTAGTCGATTGGAGACAAGCTTATCATTGATATTGCAACCAACATCTACTAGTTTTATTGTCGTTATTCCTTTATTACTTCATTTATTAAGCTTTATTTGCAGTTACTCGCTTACCGTTTGTCAAGTTTATTACAAGATTTTAGCAGCACCGCAGCAGCATTCGGAGCATAGCGTGGAACTCTTTCTTAGCAGTGAACTGGGGCAATCGTTGATATGAGCTAGACTCGTCAACGAGGATCTGAAGAATCGCACTCGAACAAGCAAGTCTCCTAATCTTTCATTTCGGATTAGGGTGTCAGTTTGGTTTCTTTCCTATTCGTGCGTCTTTTCCGTCAATCGTGCGAGTCTTCATTTATAAGTATCGTCGAACTACATATGGCCTGATTCTCTTTCAGCCCGAGATATGTAGGCAACTCGGAAACCAGAGTTCGGCCATACCCATAAGCCTCACCTTTTGGTCCATGGAATCAGAAGTCCTTGGCTTTATCGTGACAAAATTGGCTTTATGTCAACTTCTTTACCCGAAAACTCTTTCATCCTTTCCGGGTAAAGAGGGGCAGCTGTTGACACCCAATTTTGTCCCGAAAATTTCAATTAAAGTATAATCATTTTAATATTAAAATCAAATTTTTGAAAAAGTCAAAAGTAATTGAGTAAATTCAAAGAAAAGGGTTAAATGTATAAAATATGGCCTTAATTTGAACCTACCCGTGCAATCACCTATTTTACTTTAACTTATCCTAAAATAGGCTAAATTCGCAATGATGGCCTCAAATCTGTCTTACTCGTGCAACATTACATACACATACACACACCACCCTTTTCACGCGCAGATTTTTTCCCTTCCCATCTCAGCTCACGATCCCTAAACCCATACCCGATTACCCATCTTCTCCTCAGTCGGATCCCCAAAGTCTTTAAAATTTGCCAGAATCTTTCCAGCTCATATACAGTACGACCAAATAGAAATGATCCAGCTCATGATTGTACCATTGACCTTATCCAATTGAGACCGTTTGAGGTTGTTTTGGGGATTTTATTCCAGAAGCTCATTCGCGCGAGAACCCTAATGGACTGCTATAAATAGCAGCTTATAAGAAGTTGTAAAGGGATAGAGCCGTGGATATAGAGCTGAAAAAGAATGGAGAGAAAAAGGGCACACATTAAATAGACAAGAGTTCCTTTTATTTCTAGCTTTTAAAATTCGTAGGAAGGATTCTGGTTTCCTTCAAATTATTTGTTTATCGCTTTCATTTTCGAGTCGCTTTATCGTCGTTCAAGTCGTCGACCTTGTCCGAGTCGTTTCCCTTGTTCGAGTCGCTTCTTCGGATCCTCGCTCCTAGTTCACTGCGCCGCAAGAGGTAAATTCTTTCACTATCCGCGTCTTTTCCTCATTTCGATCTTTTAATGTTGATTCAGTGTGTGAAATATGATAAGCTAGTGATATAATTTTGAACAATAAGTTAGGCTCTTTCAGGTTCTTTCTTTGTCGAATGTTTAAAACTTTGATCCGTCAATATAGCTTAGGTTAACAGTGATTAAGTAATACTATTAGTGCTGAAGGTTAGAATATTGTTAAAGCTTAAAGTTGCATTCTTTCTTTGTCTTCCTACTTTTTTGTTTACCAGTAAGATGTTCAAAGGAAATTGTTGAGATATTTGAAGTTCCTGGTTCTGTATTGAAAGGTGAGTCTGCAGATTTGATGAAAATGTATCGAGCAGTAGAAATGATGTCCGCGATGAAGTTGTTTTCTTTTGAGCTTTTTCCCTTTGTTCTTTCTTGGTTCCTGGTTGTTCTGTGAGTTTGAAGAGTGCATAGAAGGGATTAGGATTGCTTCTGGTTAAAGTCAAGCTGCTGCTGGGTGTTCAGGGCAGGTGTAAGGCATGTCCAGATAGTTTATTGGTAAGCTGAGGAAGTTGTATGGGTTTGGTTCAGGGTATTTTCCAGGGATCCATAGGTAGTAAAGCAGGTCTGAATGATGTTCTTAGTTGTTGTTCAGGTTTGGTTCCTGGTTTTGTTTTCAGCCAGTAAGGGAGCCTGTTGTTGCTGCAGGGCCTATGTGTGCAGTTGGTTTAGATGGTGTGTGAGGAGTATGCAGGGTGGAAGGAGATCTGTTTGGAGAGTGGATCAGGGTTCAGGGAGTTGTGCTTGGTGGCTTAGGAAGGTCTAGGAGTTGTTTTGAAAAAAAAAAAAAAAAGAAGGTCAGGGTGCCTAGTTCCTGCAAGCTTGCAGGTTCTTTTGGGAAGGTAAGAGGGGCTGCTTAGGCTTTAGGAGTTGGTCAGGTTGTGTTCAGGGTGCTAGTGTATTTGTTTGTGAGTATGAGCAGGGATGGGGTGTCTAGTGTTTAAGCTTATTTCTGGATTAGTGTAGCCTGCAGCAGTCTATTTGTACCAGTTTCAGTTTCTCTTAAAGTTTAATCAAGTTTTCTTTAGCTCATTCTTGTTTCATTTATGTAGTCCTTATTTAGTTTAATTTCCAACTTTCTTCCGGGTGAAATATGATCTAATCTGCTTAAGTTGTTGGTGATTAAGTTGGAAACTGTCCCTCACTTTCCCAGATTTTCAAATTTGTGATAAGGAGACCAAAAGTAGGTTGTTTACGTTTAATTTATAACTGACAGTGTATACTATTTAAGTGCATGCTATCAAGTTAAGTCATAGCAAGTACTCCATTAAGTTAACTACTTATGACAATTATGTTCTGATGTTCTTGAAGTCTGGTAGTGTCAAATACTCTTAAAGCTCACCTGTATGAGTCATGTTTCTCCCTGTCAATGTTAATTCGCCTTGATGGTTTCTTAGTTTGGGTCTGAAAATATGATGAAAGCCTTAATAGTTTCAGTCTTTAATCTAGCCCTTTCAGTATCCTGTTAACTAGTTCTGAATATTAAGCAAGTTTTTCTTCATTGTATGCGCTTGGACATTGGTCATAACTGGTTTTAAAATCATTAATCGGCATCAAAGTTGAGTAATATAGTCTAATTATTTCCTTAATGTTCAAATGTGACCTGATTGGTGGTTCTTTAGCTAGTATGAAAATGATCGATTAATCATCAAAGACTAACTCTAGTAGTGAAAATTGGTAAGTAACAGAGTTTTTGTTATGAATTATTCCTCTTTGGTTTATTATATCCTGATATGATTTCTTGAAACGTCCTTAGCATGGTGCTGCTTACTTTGATCTCAAATTTGTGACTGTTCATCTTGACTTGATTCATATAGTTATTGCAATAACTGGATATCAGTTGGTACTCTTTCTTTTATTTTGTTGCTGCACTAGTCATGGTTCATTTACTAATTCGTATCTCTTTATTTCTTTGCATATACAATCTGGATGAGTTCAAACTTGGACTCTATTATGCCAAAGTCCAATTTGGACTCGCTGCTGCATTCCTCAAGTCCAAGTCAGCGCCCCTTTGGTCAATGTTATACTTTGGTCCACTGCCTACTTCCTGAAATGGGATTATAAGATTTGTCATCCAGACTTCTTTGCAAGCGTTTCGACTCCTATCCACTTTCCGGGTTCTTATCTTTAACTTGGTCTTCTTTTTCTTTAGGAGGTTTATGTAAATAAATTTATAAAATACTTCATTTATTAATAATATTTGATTGTTTGAATGATTACTTTACTTTATGTTCAAATCCTTTAAATTTGAAGTCGTTATTTAATTTATTGCAAATCAGGCTATTTAAGCAAATGCGTGCAAAATTTTACAAATTTCAAAAACCACGCTTAATAACAGACTATAAGAAAAGACTTCTATCTTATTGATAGGAAGTAGTTTCTTTTAAAAAGTCAAAATTTATAAAGAAATTTTAATTAACTTCTAAATGTCCCGAAACGACTTCGCAAAAAGCAACTTGAAACTTAAGTTCCATCTTATGATGAAAAACTCGGGTTTTAAAGTTGAAATTAAGCAAGTGCCATTTATGCACTGTCACATACGAGTTGGCAAAGAAATTAGGACGATTAAATCGCTCCTTTTTCAAAAGAAAATGCGTTTTTTTTTTACTTTATTTTATTTTGAAAATATAGTTAAAGCTTTCAAATAAATTGTAAATCTTTTGAAAACTTGCTAAATTTAATTAGTTGAATTAATTAATAGTGCAATTAATTTTTTTTTTTGTTTTTTTGTTTTTTTAAAAAAAAGCGCATAAATAGCACTTGCAAATATTTTGGAAACCTGTCGGATTAACCGTTGTTAACGGAATTTTGAAAGTGCCTTAAAAACCTTCTTTCGAAATTAGCAAAACCTCTTACCTTTAGAATCTCTGAAAGAAAGACCGTCTTTTTATAAAAACGGAGTTTTGCACGCATTTGTTTAATTTGGTTCCCTGTTTTCCTTAAATTGGGTGGCGACTCCAAAACTCCAAAAGAGTTAGTCCATCCTGTCGATATTCCTGAATTTAATCCTTCGGGGTTATTTTTTTGGGGGTTCAACAGAGGGAATGCAGTAAGATGTGTTTGTGTATTCTGTGTTTCAGTGTGTGTTCAAAGGTTTATGACTGACCAGTTTATATAGCCTTTGAAAAGAGTATGAAGAGTCACCACTAATGGCCACTAACACCTGACTTCACTGCCACTAATGGCATCTGAATTCACTGCCACTAATGGCTGAATTCACTAAATGTCAGTAATGAATTATCCACTAATGGGAAAACGTGGGAGAACGTGGAAGAATAATTAATCTGGATTAATCTGATTAATCCATTCAGATTTCTGTTACACAAACAGATTTAATATTAAATATTAATAATAAATTATTAATTAATTAATATTTTTTTAGTTTTGTTGGTCCAAAAAATTAAGTCAATCAATCATATCAATTGACCGAAATCCGAAATCCGAAACCGAAATCCGAAATCCGAAACCGAAGCCGAAGCCGAGATGAGCGAGCGACAACGACGCGAGGCTTCCCTTCTTCTCAACCCTTTTAAAAGCTAAGAGAAGTGAATCTGTATTTAAACCCAATAAAAGTCTTTTCCTCTACCAATATGGGAGAAGGTGCATTTCCTTACTAAAAGGAACCTTTTCACCTTCCCACCCATTTCCCATTCACACTCTATTTATTCTAAAACCCCAACAATCCCCCACATGAATGGGGAATGGCTATATTGGAAATATGCATGACAGACTTGTGGGATTTGCAAGAAAGAATTAGTTGCATCGGGATAAGTAGGTTTCCCTTTGAACTTTCCGTAGTAAACATACATCGGATATACTCGGTCAATCGGTAGATTTGATATCTTTGAACCGTTGAGCTTTGGTGTATACCTAGACAACGTAAGTCACACAACTAACCCTTAACCGTCTTTGGTTCTCACTGTTGTGTTCGTTTCAGTCATGAACATTGCCTGGTTTCATAAGTACTTAGAGAACTTGCCATACCGAATTCTCCTTGAAGCGGCTTCCACTTCACACTTACATAGGTGATTTCTAAACGTGTAATCCTATAGTTGTACACTATTTGATAATTAAAATATCAAACTTAGACAATCAATAAAAAATGCCTCTAGCATTTTACCCTTGGTACTTGAACATTGTCTAATCATGAGAATGGACCAAACATTAACTAACAATGTTGGACCGTCAAACACAACTTTGTATTCTCCTTGAACCTAGTTCTTGGGATCTCCAGTCTCCTAGGTAGAGTTACCGCTGTGATGACTTGTCCTTGGCCATAGTCCCATTCCCTTCGATGAACACTCAACCGCCTCTCTAGTTAAGCCTTTTGTAAGCGGATCCGATACATTATCCCTTGACTTCACGTAGTCAATGGTGATAATTCCTCTAGAGAGTAGGTCCCTAACGGTTTTATGCCTTCGTCGTATGTGACGATTCTTACCGTTATACATGACATTCCTAGCTCGTCCTATAGCCGATTGACTATCACAATGTATACAAATTGGTGTCAACGGTTTAGGCCAGAACGGAATGTCTTCCAAAAAATTCCGAAGCCATTTAGCTTCTTCACCGGCTTTATCTAAGGCTACGAATTCAGCTTCCATAGTAAAACGGGCAATACACGTTTGCTTGGACGATTTCCAAGACACCGCTCCTCCACCAAGTGCAAAAATATATCCACTTGTGGACTTAGAATCAGTTGTTCCGGTGATCCAATTGGCATCACAATATCCTTCGATGACTGCAGGATACTTGTTATAATGCAATGCAAAGTCATGAGTGTATTTTAAATACCCCAAAACACGTTTCATTGCCATCCAATGGGTCTGATTGGGATTACTCGTGTATCGACTTAGTTTACTTATAGCGCAAGCTATATCTGGTCGAGTACAATTCATGACGTACATCAAACTCCCCAAAACACGAGCATAATCCCGTTGCGACGTGCTTTGACCTTTTTTCTTCTTAAGAGTAAGGTTTACATCAATAGGAGTCTTTGAAATTTTAAAATCCAAATATTTAAATTTTTCAAGCACACTATTGATGTAGTGAGATTGAGACAACGCCAGACCATGAGGAGTTCTATGGATCTTACTCCCAAGTCTTTCATATCAAATTTGCTAGTCAGCATGCGCTTTGTAGCCTTTACATTGGCAATGTCATTGCTCATTATCAACATGTCGTCCACATATAAGCAAACAATGACTATAAAATTAGGAGTGTTCTTAATGTAGACACATTTGTCACACTCGTTAATTTTAAAGCCATTTGACAATATTGTATGATCAAATTTCGCATGCCATTGTTTAGGTGCTTGTTTCAGCCCATAAAGTGACTTAACAAGTTTACACACCATCTTTTCTTTACCTGGAACCACGAACCCTTCAGGTTGTTCCATGTAAATTTCTTCCTCCAAATCCCCATTTAAGAACGCTGTCTTAACGTCCATTTGATGGATTTCCAGACCATACACGGCGGCTAACGCTATTAACATACGAATGGATGTAATTCTGGTTACCGGCGAGTATGTGTCAAAGTAGTCAAGACCTTCTTGTTGTCTATAGCCTTTAACAACAAGCCTTGCCTTGTACTTGTCAATAGTGCAATCAGCTTTCATTTTCCTTTTGAAATCCAGTTAGAACCTAATGGTTTGTTTCCAGGAGGAAGATCAACCAACTCCCAAGTATGGTTGCTAAAAATAGACTCTATTTCACTATTGACCGCCTCTTTCCAAAATAGAGAGTCTGAAGAAGACATTGCTTCTTTAAACGTCCGAGGCTCATTTCCCAACAGAAAAGTGACAAAGTCATCTCCAAATGAAGTAGAAGTTCTTTGACGCTTGCTTCGTCTTGGTTCTTCCTCATTTGGTGAATTTTCTTTGGTTCCTTCCCGAGGCCGTTTGGATCTTTCACCAACTGACTCACATTCCTTCTTATACGGATATATAGTTTCAAAGAATTCAGCACTATCTGATTCCATCACCGTATTAACATGAATGTCGGGATTTTCTGATTTATGAACCAGAAACCGATATGCTTTACTGTTTATAGCATACCCAATGAAAACACAATCAACTGTTTTCGGTCCAATCTTAACCCTTTTGGGTTTTGGAACTTGCACTTTTGCCAAACACCCCCACACTTTGAAGTAATTCAAGTTGGACTTCCTTCCTTTCCACTTTTCATATGGAATGGAAAGTGTTTTGCTATGGGGAACTAGATTGAGTATTTGATTAGCCGTGAATATAGCTTCCCCCCACAAGTTCTGGGGTAGACCCGAACTGATTAACAAGGCATTCATCATCTCTTTTAATGTCTGATTTTTCCTTTCCGCAATCCCATTGGATTGAGGCGTGTAAGGGGCAGTTGTTTGATGAATAATGCCATGTTCCAAACATATTTGTTCAAAAGGAGATTCATATTCTCCACCCCTATCACTTCTTATCATTTTGATCTTTTTGTTAAGTTTCGTTTCAACTTCATTTTTGTATTGCTTGAATGCGTCGATTGCGTCATCTTTACTACTAAGTAAATAAACATAGCAGTAACAAGTGCTATCGTCAATAAAAGTTATGAAATACTTCTTTCCACCGCGAGATGGTATTGACTTCATGTCACAAATATCTGTATGAATTAAGTCTAATGGTTCAGAATCCCTTTCAATTGACTTGTAAGGGTGTTTAGCATATTTAGACTCAACACATATTTGACATTTTGACTTAGCGCAATCAAATTTAGGCAATACTTCCAAATTGATCATTTTTCGCAAGGTTTTATAATTGACATGTCCCAAACGAGAATGCCATAAATTATTTGACTCAAGTAAGTAAGAAGAAGCTGCAATTTTATTCATAGTGTCAACGACCATTACATTGAGTTTGAAAAGGCCCTCAGTCAGGTAACCTTTTCCTACATACAGCTCATTCTTAGTTATTACAACTTTGTCAGAAACAAACACACACTTAAACCCGTTTTTAACGAGAAGTGCAGTAGACACCAAGTTCTTCCTTATTTCAGGAACGTGAAGAACATTGTTCAGAGTCACAACCTTGCCAGACGTCATCTTGAGGAATATCTTCCCATATCCTTCAATTTTCGCCGTCGCAGAATTTCCCATAGAGAGCGCCTCATGAGGTCCAGCGGGAGCGTATGAAGCAAAGGCTTCCTTCACAGCACAAACATGGCGGGTGGCTCCTGAATCAATCCACCATTCCTTAGGATTTCCAACTAAATTGCATTCAGAAATCATAGCACATAAATCAATGTCTTGCACTCCTTGGGCCAATTTAGTCTCTTCAACCATGTTTGCTTGACCTTTTTCCTTTTTCCTGTCCTTCTTTGCAGCACGACAGTCTGCGGACTTATGTCCACTCTTGCCACAGTTGTAGCAATTTCCCTTGAATTTTTTCTTGCTAGGGTTGGTCATCCCTCCAGAAGGCTTCTTTCTCTTATTTTGATTTGGAGTATGCTCAACAATATTTGCTCCCGCTATTGCAGCACTTCCACGAGCCTTCTTTTCAGCAGATTTGTTGTCCTCTTCAATCCTCAAGCGTACAATCAAATCTTCAAGGGTCATCTCCTTACGCTTGTGTTTCAAGTAATTTTTAAAGTCCTTCCATGATGGAGGTAACTTTTCAATCATGGCTGCAACTTGAAACGCCTCATTAATCTTCAAACCTTCAACAAGGAGATCATGGATAAGGACTTGAAGTTCTTGGACTTGGGACACAACAGATTTGTTATCCACCATTTTATAATCCACAAATTTGGCAGCCAAAAATTTCTTCAGTCCAGCGTCTTCAGTCTTATATTTCTTTTCTAGAACATCCCACAGTTTCTTAGACGTTTCAACATTACTGTAAACATTGTACAGGTCATCTTCCAAGCCACTTAGAATGTAATTCTTGCATAGGAAGTCAGAATGCTTCCAAGCCTCAATCACAAGGAAGCGTTCGTTTTCAGGTGTTTCATCAGTCAGGACTGGAGCATCCTCCTTGATAAACCTTTGCAGGCTTAAGGTGGTCAGATAAAAGAACATCTTTTGCTGCCACCTTTTAAAGTCCACACCAGAAAACTTTCCCGGCTTTTCTGCAGGTGGCATAACCGTTGCAGCAGCACGGCTAGGCTCAGCAGCACCAGAAACTGCGGTAGCATTAGTATTCACAGCAGGGACAGTTTGTTCCACTCCGTTTGTCATCTCTGTCAAGTGACACAAGCAGAAACAATATCAATAAACTGTTTAAACAGTAGGAGTAGAAAAACCACGAAGGCTTTTAGTCTCCACAAACAGATTATTTGACAGTAATTAGGAGTAGAAAACCCACAAAGGTTTTAGTCTCCTTAAGCAGTCTCCTTAAACAATATTTATTTAAGCGCAGAAAATAAATAACATTAGATTTCTTAAGCTTGTTATTCCTGCAACCAAATAAATCAGAAAAGACAGAAAAACAGAAGTATATTATCAGTTTGGTATGGGACGATCCCGAGCCCACAATTTGCTTGTGTCTCCTTAAGAAATCTAACCCCCTCACAGTTGCCCAAGGTTCACGGGTTAATTTCTCCCAGGATGGAACGGGATAACAGTTCTACTGTAGCGGCACTTCAAACAGTAGAACACTGCGAACTCAAAGAAACGGAGCAAATCACACGACTTACTTAGTATGCAGAAAAGAGAGGGAATGCAGTAAGATGTGTTTGTGTATTCTGTGTTTCAGTGTGTGTTCAAAGGTTGATGACTGACCAGTTTATATAGCCTTTGGAAAGAGTATGAAGAGTCACCACTAATGGCCACTAACACCTGACTTCACTGCCACTAATGGCATCTGAATTCACTGCCACTAATGGCTGAATTCACTAAATGTCAGTAATGAATTATCCACTAATGGGAAAACGTGGGAGAACGTGGAAGAATAATTAATCTGGATTAATCTGATTAATCCATTCAGATTTCTGTTACACAAACAGATTTAATATTAAATATTAATAATAAATTATTAATTAATTAATATTTTTTTAGTTTTGTTGGTCCAAAAAATTAAGTCAATCAATCATATCAATTGACCGAAATCCGAAATTCGAAACCGAAATTCGAAATCCGAAACCGAAACTGAAGCCGAAGCCGAAGCCGAGACGAGCGAGCGACGACGACGCGAGGCTTCCCTTCTTCTCAACCCTTTTAAGAGCTAAGAGAAGTGAATCTGTATTTAAACCCAACAAAAGTCTTTTCCTCTACCAATATGGGAGAAGGTGCATTTTCTTACTAAAATGAACCTTTTCACCTTCCCACTCATTTTCCATTCACACTCTATTTATTCCAAAACCCCAACAACTAATACTTTCTAGATAAAACTAAGAGATATTTATATAAATAGCCCTCAATATATCATATTAACAAGTCACCTAGCACTAACATAATCTAGCCACAATATTTATATTTAAAATTTAATTTATAATTAAAATATGACATATAATTAGATTCATATTCTTTATATATAGCTTCTATACACATATATACACGCATATATTTGTCTTATATATTTTTTTAACTATTTATATCATCAAATTATATCTAATAAACATGCTAGGAAAAGAAAGAAAAGATAAAATATGGTTACAAAAAGTGGATAAGAATTGGAAATTGTTATGTGGGGTAATAATCCCAATTAAATGTGTGCTTTTGAAAATTTAAGTGTTTAAAGTCCACATTGTTAACAGGGGCGGTCCAACTATGTTTGTGGCTTAAAGCCAAACTTTAATGAGGAGCCTTAACTTTTTTATTATATATATTTAAAATTTATTTATTTGGCTATTTGAAATGCAAAATTATTAATAAATTAGATAAGAAGATAATAAAAAGATAGAAAGATAGAAACATGGTTCAAGGATAATGATTTGATATCAGATTGAATTTTCCGCTCAATCATGCTTGTTGTAGGCTTTAATTTTAAAAATTGAATTAACAAAAAATACTCCATTATTTTTCAAGTCAATGCACTGAAGCCCTACAATAATGCTCAATCTTAGCTATTGAAGAAAGGAGACTTGAATTAAAAATAGCGTACAAAGATATAGTGTATTTGGCACGACCCGGAATTCGGTTAGGCCGTGCGGGCACCCGACATCCTCCCCTAGACCCGTCGGACGAACCCTTACCAATTAAATTAGGAAAATAAATATAACAATTCATAAATAAGGACAAGACATAAAATAAAAAAAAACAGACATACTGATACCTCTAAGCTGTACAAAAGAAGACAGATACCTCCTGAAGGAAGCAAAATGCAACTGAAATAATAAACAATAAACTGGTGGCCATCCGGAATAAAAGCTGGCTAACCCTGACAGCTGAAGTCGTCTTCGCTTCTTCACAACGTGGCGAACTCAATCCTGGAGAGAACCTGCCGAAATGAAATAGTGGCATTTTACCCCTAACCACAACTCAAAAGGACTCAATAAGTGGGGTAGACTAGCCACCTCAAAGAATATGATAGCTAGCCAGGGAAAAGAAAAACAGATAAACCAAATTCCTCTTATTTAAATTATGAAAAGGCAGAACCAGATAATAACTAGAAACACGTATGGAATTACAAACTCATTAACAACCAGGTACATAAGATAGCCAAAACATATAGGTTTCCCGAACAAATCAACAATCAGAAATAAATCCTGTTGCCGCGTGCAACCCGATCCATATATTTATACCGTTGTGGCGTGCAACCCGATCCATATATTTATATCGTTGCGGCGCGCAACCCGATCCATATATTCATACTGTCACGGCGTGCAACCCGATCCATATATTTATACCGTTGTGACGTGCAGACGTGCAAACCGATCCTTATATTTATACCATTGCAACGTGCAACCCGATCGCCGCAACCCAGAATACGTGCCAGAAATATATAGGCAAACTAAGATATGTCCACAATATAGTATACATACCGCATACATAAAACACAACACAATACACACAATAGTCAGTATGCGGTGCAATGAGATGGGATGAATGCGGTACAGTGCAATGCAGTCACATATGAATGAGATGGGATGAACGTGGTACGATGCAATGCAGTCACATATGCCTGAACCTATCTCCGGCGCGGGACTCTCATCGTCTACCAGGAGATATATGCAATAATGATCGTTCACCGGCTCGGAACTCTCATCGATTACTGGAAAGTATATGCAATGATGATCCTTCATTGGCTCGGGACTCTCATCGATTATCGAGAAGTATATGCAATGATGACCCTTCACCGGCTCGGGACTCTCATCGATTACCGGGAAGTATATGCAATAATGACCCTTCACCGGCTCGGGACTCTCATCGATTACCGGGAAGTATATACAATGATGACCCTTCACCGGCTCGGGACTGTCATCGATTACCGAGAAGTATATGCAATAATGACCCTTCACCGGCTCGGGACTCTCATCGATTACCGGGAAGTATATGCAATGAGGACCTTTCACCGGCTCGGGACTCTCATCGATTACCGGGAAGTATATGCAATGAGGACCCTTCACTAGTTCGGACTCTCATCGATTACCAGGAAGTAAGGCCATAATCTACCATGAAGGAAAAATTGTTGATATGAAGAGGTGAGAGGCAAACATGTCCACAAGTTTCACACGAGATATAAAAGGTTTTTTAACTTATTTTCAGCCCCCATCTTGGCTTGGCGGCTCGGGACTCTCATCGATTACCGGGAAGTATATGCAATAATGACCACTCACCGGCTCGGGACTCTGATCGATTACCGGAAAGTATATGCAATAATGACCCTTCACCGGCTCGGGACTCTCATCGATTACCGGGAAGTATATGCAATGATCAAAACCAGGGTTCAATGCTCATATCCTCAATGCAATAACAACAACAGGGCGTAACATATAATATACAATGTAAATTCAAAGCTAAGGCGTCATGAGTACACCTATCGGCAGCTACGCACGTAAGGAACACGTGGTAGAAAATCCACGAGGCCAAGTGCATCCAAAGAAATGGATATAAACACTTACCTTGTTACAGAGTTAGTATAGCTACTCAACAACCGCTTTGTCTTTTGGATACATTGCCAACGATCCCACTGTGTTCAATAAGCAGAAAAATATATCACATAAGGCTACAGGCTTCATTCCTCACATCTTAGAACAATCCAGGTAGGAACCTGATACCCTATTCGCATACGCAATACGTAGGCCAGGCCTATTTACAGGGTTTAAGGTCACATAACCAAACCCCAAATAAATTACATTTATATGTTGCCCATAACTCACTGAGTATGAATATATAATCAATTCCACGATCGGGGTCCAATTGACCCTTTAAATTATTAGTTGAACTTATTAAAACGATGTATAAAATCTCAATTTTTACCGTTAAAATATATTCAAATACATGTAATAAACTCAAATAATGCATTAACATCATTACCTGAATGTTTCGGGTAAAAATTATATCTTTTTCCGGCTCTTTTCTCATTTTCTGGTATTTTTTCTTTACATTTTTCGCTGCCTCGTTCTGTTCTTATGTTGTTTATGTTCTGTTCGTCCTTAGTATAAGGACCCCCCACCGCCTCCCTTCTTGTCCTTTCTTTTCTTTTCCTTTTTCCATTTATATTATTTTCTTTTCTTTTATTTTATTTTATTCTTAACGAAAATTAAAACTGTACCCTACGAAATTCGAAATGATCTCAAATTTCTCAAGTAAGTTATAAAAAATATATATAGCATACTCACTAAGGCGGATCTCAAATCGGGTTCCCGAAACTCAAGATGCGAATTTAAATGAAAAAATATCAAATTATTTAACTTTCGGCATTTTAGCATAAACTAGCCGAACAACCTCGAAATTCACTTTCGAAAGATCACAAAAGTCACAAATAATCATACGAACCTAACGGCGCTTTTGAATTTCGAATCGAAGCTCGTTCACCAAAACCGAGCTCAAAAATCTCTTTTTAATATTTATCGACATAAAAACTGAAACCTTCTTCCGATGCCTACCAAACGAGGTCTGATTTATCTCAAATTTTATATAGAAGTCCCAATGGACCTAACGAAGATTTTAAAATTATTGGCACGCAAATCGAAGTCCTATCTCCCGAAACGATTGACCGAGGTCGTTTCATTTTCCTCAACTTAGACTCTCGTTCGTCCTCGAACGAGCCTAAGTCTAAAGCGAGATTCACGCAGATAACAAGAGAACTTGCACAACTTTCATAAACTACGCCACGAGCATTATTTTATGATTACAGAATCAGAATTATAACACGCACGTCAAACTCTTGGATAAAAATATAGCTAGATAATATTATAACGTCATTGCCCAGCTTATTCTGACTAAGTTGATCCTTCCTTGATCACGAGAGGAGAGTTCTACATTTTCGAAACAAAGATACATGAAACTCTGGATGGATAATCATGATTCCGCCGATAAATTACCTCGTCGATATTCTTTACGATATAGAACAAGTTGATAGAACTAAGAATTAGCTCACATTTGAACAACGCCTTAGGGATTTAATATTTGGATTCGATATCAATTAGAGGAAGACTCCTCGACTTAGAGCATAAACTCATACAACTAATTTGAATAGAAATAGTCATCCTCGCACAACCTGCTGGATTAAAGAAGACTTAGCTAAATAGAGAACGTGGCTCAGACTTGAGCTACCAAATTTACCAGAAACGCTTTTATAACTTAGACAAGCTCATAAGATAACATGACTTTACTAGTGTTTTGAACCAAAAGGAGGTACGTAGATCGAATATTACGTACTAATAACTTTGCACCGGAAGAAACGATAATATTTCTGATGGTGACGAATTAGGATCCCATTATCCTACCAACATTGAATTTCGAGGAGAAAGGTAAACTGAATTTACATAATAATAGAAGGTGGCGTAACAAGATGCCAAGCAGACAATACCGACAGTCACTCTCAAATATCTCACATTTAAATCAGATAAACTAGTAGGGTCTCACAAATTCCCTGAATAAATCATACTAGAAGCTCATCCCTCTACCGCAATCGAGTCTTAATAGAAACAATATCCAAGGAAGCCGTGGAAACATAGTAAGATAAATGAAATCCAGACCGATCGGAAGAATCAAATCTTACTCACATATAATGGAAGATGAAATACATGGGTGTACTACATCGGATATTCCTTCCGGACAGGCAGTTCATAGAACTGCCTCTACAGCTGAGCTGAGTTACTACCCTGATAATCACCTTCTGAAGAACCACTGCTACCACTCTCTCGACCTCTACTAGATGGTGGCATTTTTCAGGCTGATTGAGATCTAAAGGAAATCCGATGCGACTGTGCATGTGCCTGATGACGGGAGAAAGGACGACTGCCTACTTACCGGAGTAAGGGAAAACTCCTCAAAGGATAACCAGACTCACAACAATGATAACACCTTTTCGACTAAAAAAGGAAGCTGGAAAGATTGTTGATAGATGTAACGAGAAGACTGAATCTGATCTTGACGAGCTACTGGCGCACTCTAAGAATCACGTGACACAAGTTGAGATAACCTTGAAAGTAACTTCCCAAAATAATCAAAACTCTTACTTCCGAAGGAGGTATCATGGTTGCCCACTAGGGCCGCGGGATCTCTTGCTCTCCCGCTCTATCTCTTCCTGCTCTAACTGAGGGTATGCCTAATACCTTTGAGCAATATCAACAACGACATCAAATGAAGTCCCAACCTCAATTTTTCGAGCCATCTGGGATCTCAAGGAAGGAGAAAGGTCATCAATAAATTTTTGAATTTCTCGAAATGCTCGTGGACTAGTTCTAATGCATATTCAGCCATTCTATAGAATTCAATCTCATATTCTGAAACCAACAGGCTAACCGACAGGCTACCCTGTCTAATCCACTTAAACTGGAAACACTCTTCATCTCGTTCGCTACTCGAAAGGAACTTTTCCACGAATCTAGAAGAAAAATCGAACCAAGTAAACTAATAAGAGAGCGGCCCACCAATTCAAGGCCGGACCCTTGAAACTGGAAAGCAGAATAATCAACATCATACCGCTCGATATAATCAAGAGCCTGAAGGATACGCTGACATCATTTTATTTTAAAAAGAATCACGAGGTTTATCTGATGCATTACTTAAGAATATCGGAAAGTTCAACCGCGGTAAATAATGCAACCTCCTCGGACACTCGGACCGAGCCATTACTCAGGCTAACTAACCAGCCAGAATAAATAGAGGCAAAACACATGTTGTTTCCGGAACATAATTCACTGCAGCAATATTAAGAATCGGAAAAGGACCTCCCTGAGATCGAACGTCTGCACATGCGGCAACCTGATAGGCTGCCCGGCGAATAATAGGTTCTTATGGTATCTGCGTCACCAAGATTCGCGTAAAAGCATCGTAGAGAACTAAGGGAACCACAACGCCGTGCTCCCTTGCCCATCGCGAGCTCGTACAGCTGGGACCTCCGTAACTAGATCGTCAGCACGATAAAAACTCTCAGGGCTTCGTTAGTACTAGCCCCAGGCTAGACTGCTTCGTCTTGTACTCATATCGTTTGCTAATTTGTCACACGAGGGTTCACAATTACAACGAACTAATTAACGAAAATACTTTTGAATCCTAGACTGACGCACGATCAGAATGAAGGAAGTGAAACTTCCTAAATGCCATCATAGCCTGTCGTAGATAAGTACGGACGTCTACGTACCCATCAGCGAGACTCTACTAGACACTGTCTTAGTCTGGATAGACTCTAAACCGGGGTCCGATACCAACTGACACGACCCGGAATCCGGTTAGGCAGTGCGGGCACCCGACATCCTCCCCTTGACCCGTCGGGCGAACCCTTACCAATTAAATTAGGAAAATAAATATAACAATTCATAAATAAGGACAAGACTTAAAAAAAATACAGACATATTGATACCTCTAAGCTATACAAAAGAAGACAGATACCTCCTGAAGGGAGCAAAATGCAACTGAAATAATAAATAATAAACTGGTGGCCATCTGGAAAAAAAGTTGGCTCACCCCGACAGCTGAAGTCGTCTTCGCTTCTTCACAACGTGGCGAACTCAATCCTGGAGCGAACTTGCCAAAACGAAATGGATAGAAAAAAACAAACAACAAATAAGGGTGAGTCAAAAGGACTCAATAAGTCGGGCAGACTAGCCACCTTAAAGAACAGGATAGCTAGCCAGGGAGAAGAAAAACAAATAAAGCAAATTCCTCTTATTTAAATTATGAAAAGGCAGAGCTAGATAATAACTAGAAACACGTATGGAATCACAAACTTATTAACAACCTGAAACATAAGATAGCCAGAACATATAGGTATCTCGAATATATCAACAATCAGAAAATACATCCTGTTGCGGCGTGTAATCCGATCCATATATTCATACCGTTGCGACGTGCAACCCGATCCATATATTTATATCATTGCGGCGTGCAACCCGATCCATATATTCATATTGTCGCAGCGTGCAACTCGATCCATATATTTATACCGTTGCGACGTGCAACCCGATCCATATATTTATACCGGGACTCTCACCGCCAACCGTGAAGTATATGCAATCATGATCCTTCACCGGATCGGAACTCTCATCGATTATCGGGAAGTATATGCAATGATGACCCTTCACCGGCTCGGGACTCTTATCGATTACCGAGAAGTATATGCAATAATGACCCTTCATCGGTGCTGGACTCTCATCGCCAACCGGGAAGTATATGCAATGCTCAAAACAAGAGTGCAATGCTCATATGCTCAATGCAATACCAACAACAGGGCATAACATATAATATACACTGTAAATTCAAAGCTAAGGCGTAATGAGTACGCCTATCGGCAGCTAGACACGCAAGGAACACGTGGTAGAAAATCCACGAGGCCAACTGCCTCCAAAGAAATGGATATAAACACTTACCTTGTTACAGAGTTAGTACAGCTACTCAACAACCGCTTTGTCTTTTGGATACATTGCCAACGATCCCACTGTGTTCAATAAGCAGAAAAATATATCACATAAGGCTACAGGCTTCATTCCTCACATCTTAGAACAATCCAGGTAGGAACCTGATACCCTATTCGCATACGCAATACGTAGGCCAGGCCTATTTACAGGGTTTAAGGTCACATAACCAAACCCCAAATAAATTACATTTATATGTTGCCCATAACTCGCTGAGTATGAATATATAATCAATTCCATTATCGGGGTCCAATTGACCCTTTAAATTATTAGTTGAATTTATTAAAACGATGTATAAAATCACAATTTTTACCGTTAAAATATATTCAAACACACGTAATAAACTCATAATGCATTAACATCATTACCTGAATGTTTCGGGGTAAAAATTTTATCTTTTTCCGGCTCTTTTTTCACTTTCTGGCATTTTTCCTTTACATTTTTCGCTGCCTCATTCTGTTCTTATGTTGTTTATGTTCTGTGCTAAGTACCCCCACCGCCTCCCTTCTTGTTCTTTCTTTTCTTTTCCTTTTTCCTTTTATTTTATTTTATTTTATTTTCTTTTCTTAACGAAAATTAAAACGGTACTCTACGAAATTTGAAATGATCCCAAATTTCTCAAGCAAGTTATACAAAATATATATAGCGTACTCACTAAGACGGATCTCAAATCGGATTTCCGAAACTCAAGATGCGAATTTAAATGTAAAAAGGTCAAATTATTTAACTCTCGGCATTTTAGCGGAAACTAGCTGAACAACCTCGAAATTAACTTTCGAAAGATCACAAAAGTCAAAAATAATCATACGAACCTAACGACGCTTTCGGATTTCGAATCGGAGCTCGTTCGCCAAGACCGAGCTCAAAAATCTTTTTTTAATATTTATCAACAATAAAAACTGAAACCTTCTTTTGATGCCTACCAAACGAGGTCTAATTCAGCTCAAATTTTACATATTACTCCCAATGGACCTAACGAAGATTTTAAAATTATTGGCATGCAAAGTCTTATCTCCCGAAACAACTGACCGAGGTCGTTTCAGTAGTGCACTCGTTTTCACTTTACTGTGAGAACGTTCTGATAAGAAAAATTAGAACTTTAAAGTCAAAGTTATACATATTGATGTACTAGAACCGATGGGAATATATTTTTCACCTAATTGATAATTTTTTGAAGTCCTAATATAAATACTCTTCCTATTGTGACTTTAAAATGACTCTTTATTTCCTAGACATATACTAACAGCCACCCATTAATTACTATATGAAAGTAGTCAAATGATTTTTCTCTTTTTATGTTGACTTATAAACCTTATAAGTATTGTATTTCAGAACAAAAAAAAAATGAAGCCCGTTATCAATCACTATGTCACAATTATTTTCTCTTTCTATGCAATTTTTCACGTAATTTTACTTTTTTCGCTTCACAAAACTTTTTCTTTCAAAATTTTTTATATATAATATGTATTGGGTATAAAAAACATTGGGGCCACCACAAAAGTGGGGCCTAAAGCAAGTGTTTTTCACTTGTTTTAGGCTAGGGCCGCCCCTGATTGTTAATTCGGAAAAAGGTCAAAACTACCCCTGAACTATTGGAAATAGCTTAAAAATACCCTCCATCCACCTTTTGGGTTGCCACAGCCCATGCCGTAAGTAAAAGGTCCAAAACTACACCCAAGTTTGACGGGCCATGCCAAGGTGGCCTCATTAATTGACATGGCCAAATCTGATTCAGCCACGTGGATTTAGTTGTCCACGTAATATTTCCACCTCATTCATAACCCACCAGTCAATGGAAATAACCCCACCCCACACCCGACCCATCGTTTCCCTAATGGATATAAACCGACCCGAATATAACCCACAATCAAATTTAAAACCTTCACTAAATCCTCACTTTCTTCCCCAATCAGCCAAGGTTCCCCATCGTCCCTTCTTCATTGTGCATCCAAAATTTGAATTTTAAAGAAATAGCTACAAGAAATAGCTTCAATGTCTGGTAATTCTTGCTCCTCTAATGTTCAAGGTTCTCCCCGTCTATGCAATTGTGGGATGATTGCAAATTGTTTTACAGCTGGTACACCATACAATTATGGCCGAAGATTTTACAAATGCCCTCGTTTTGGTGTAAGTTTAAATTTTTTTGGGTTGTAATGTTTCAAATCTTTCGTATTTACATTAATTAATTAGATTGAGCAGGCATCATCGTGTGAGTTTTGGGAATGGCGCGACACTGATTTTTCAACTCAAGCTAAAAGGGTGATTCACAATTTAAGAACCTCATTGGATGCAGTTCGTCAAGAAAGAGATGACTTGAAGAAATTGACTGATGATCTGGATAAATTGAAGGCTATAGAAGTGATGAAGGTGTCAAAATTGAATGGAAAACTCCAAAAAATGAAGACTATTTTGTTGTTGTCATGGGCTGCTTTCATTGGATTTGTCTTGGCTAAGTTCTTCTAGTCAATTAGAACTAGTTTCATTGTTTGTAATGAAGTTGTAGCTGGTTTTATTTTTTTGTTGGAAATGTTGCAATGAACCTATCATTGTGTCTAATGAAGTTGAACTTACCAATAAATCTTCTTTTGTTTTATAGTTTTGTTGTTGTGCATACTAAACCAATATTTATCATGAACATAGACTGGTGCACTGTCAATAACATAGCTTAAAAACTGGTGCAAAAAACTAAGAAACTGGTGCAATATAAAGAAGAAACTGGTGCAACATAACTAAAACAAACAGAAAACTGGTGCAACAAGAAACTGGTGCAACATAACTAAACCAAAAAACTGGTACAAAAAAACTAAGAAACTGATGGAATAAAAAGCAGCAGTTATCACAAACTGCATTTTCAATAACATAGTTTGCCAACTTAATTGGCACAGTCAACAACACACTAAATACGTTTGCCAACTTAGTGGTCCCAAACACATCAAATACCATATACAAGTAAATGAGCTATGACACAAAAACCAACTGCCATTGTCATAACACATTAACTTGTCCAATATGCATCTAGTAACTACCTAATTGCCAATCCAGCAACAAAAAAAACAACATATGCAACAGCTAGCCACTGCCTCTTCCTCTTCTTGCTTGCAGCTTCCCAATCTTTTTTTCCTTCATTGTTTGAAGCTTCCCAATCTTTTTTTCCTTGATTGCTTGCAACTGGTTTGATGTCATAGCTGCCTTTCCATTCCATGTTACCTTTTTGGGTGAATAAGGGAGTTTGGTAGGATGACTAACTCCAGTGTGATCACCTCTGAAATATATATTCCTTGCTCCATTGCCCCTTCTTGCAGGTTTCTTTTCAGCTAACAGTTTGTCATCTTCAGAGAGAACTTTGGGCAATAAAACTAGGTCTGCCTCAATGCTACTGTCAGAGTCAAAGCCTCTATCTAGTCCACTGTATGTGTCACTACCCATGCCATTTGAAATACCTGCAGTTCCAGCTTTAGAAGTTGAGTAAAAAAGACAAGTTAAAAAATACCTACAGTTCTAGCTTTAGAATTTGAAATACCTGCATTTCCAGCTGAAGTTCCAGCCTTAGAAGTTGATGCAGCAGCCTTAGAAGTTGATGCAGCCTTAGGTGCCTTAGAAGTTGATGTGCACCAGAACTTGTAGGAGTAGGACTAAGTCCAAATCCAGGAGGTGGTTCCATGGCTTGATGTGGTTCTAGTCCAGGTGTTGGTATAAACACAACTCTGAATCTTGGCTGGCAGGGGGTGGTGCAGAACAACTAACATCTTCCACTGTTTGTGCAGTAGCTCTTTTTTTCCTTGGCCTTGGCTGGTAAAGATCTGCAACTCCATTTGGTAAATATTTAGCATGTCTTCCAGTCACCTATAAAGTTAAGTAAAAAAAGACATGTTAAAAAATAGCACAAACAAAGAACTAATAGAAGAAAAAGTGTACAAGGCTTACCAATGGACATCTTTTGATATTATGGCCTTGTTGACTATAGTAACTACAACTTATTTGAAGACCCTTACTGCTTGCACTGTAAAGTCCATTTCTTCTTATAGCTTCATCTTTTTGCCTGATTCTTTTCTTCTTTGGCCTACCAGCTGTGCTAGATTGTGGTGGTGGTTCCATTGCTTGATGTGGTTGCACCTTCCAGAATCTTTCACCTCTAACAGGCTGCAATTTGTGCTTATACACATTCAGGAAAGCATCTCTGTTGTAATACCAGTGTATTTGAGACACTGGATCAATTTTCATGTGCAAGAGAGCCTTGATGGCATGAGGACAAGGGATTCTAGTTAGGTCCCATCTTCTACATGTGCATTTTTTGGTGGCCAGGTTAACTTTGTGCCTGTCATCACCTTCAGAAACTTCATATCCATCATCCCTATTGAACTCTACAATGCAGTCATGAGCTATCATCCTCCAGTCAGCAAAAAGCTTGGTTGTATGTGGACTGAACTCATCTCTCCATCCCCTACCCTCAATTTCATGATCTTTCAACAGATTCATAGCCTACATGTACAATAAAAAAGCAGTTAAACATAACAGAAATGTCACTAATAAAAGTAAAGTATATTGGAACAAAAACAGGTACCTTTACTCTTATATCCTCTAGCATCCCAACAATTGGTTTGTACCTAGCATCCAAAATCCATGCATTGAAAGATTCAGTGAAATTATTATCCACCATGTAGTTCTTGCACTGTGTATCAAAGTATGCTCTACACCAACTAATTAACTAAATGGAAAAAGGTCAAATTATTTAACTTTCGGTATTTTAGCGTAAACTAGCCGAACAACCTCAAAATTCACTTTCGAAAGTTCACACATGTCACAAATAATCATACGAACCTAACGGTGCTTTCGAATTTTGAACCGGAGCTCATTCGCCAAAATCGAGCTCGAAAACCTCTCTTTAATATTTATCGACAATAAAAACTGAAACCTTCTTCTGATGCCTACCAAACGAGGTCTGATTCAGTTCAAATTTTACAGATAAGTCCCAATGGACCTTACGAAGATTTTAAAATTATTAGCACGCAAATCGGAGTCCTACCTTCCGAAACGACTAGTCGAGGTCGTTTCATTCTCCTCAACATAGACTCTCGTTCGTCCTCGAACGAGCCTAAGTTTAAAGCAAGATTCACGCAGATAACAAGAAAACTTGCACAATCTTCATAAACTACTCCACGGACATTATCTCATGATTACAGAATCAGAATTATAACACGTACATCAAACTCTTGGATAAAAATATAGCTGGATAATATCATAACGCCATTGCCCAGCTTATTCTGATTAAGCTGATCCTTCCTCGATCACGAGAGGAGAGTTCTACATTTTCAAAACAAAGATACACGAAACTCTGGATGGATTAACATGATTCCACCGACAAATCATCTCGTCGATATACTTTACGATATAGACCAAGTCGATGGAACTACGAATTAGCTCACGCTTGAGCAACGCCTTAGGGATTTAATATTAGAATTCGGTATCAATTGGAGGAAGACTCCTCCACTTAGACATAAACTCATACAACTAATTTAAATAGAAATAGTCATCCTCGCACAACCTGCTAGATTAAGGAAGACTTAGCTAAAAAGAGAACGTGGCTCCGACCTGAGCTACCAAATTACTCTCTCGAGTTGCCAAACAGCTGCAACTCTCGAGTCCACAACTCCATACCTTTGTCATAAGAACCACCGCATGATAGATCAACTCAGGGGGTCAAATTACGCCTCCATTACCCTTAGTAGCTTTAAAACACAACAATGTGCTTACCCGACTACCTTGACACGCACTTTCTCAACACAGGGAACATCACAGGCGGCTACTAACCGCCCCAAGCTCACTAGTACCGGAAGAAGAAGAGATGGCAATGGACTGAGGATAGAAATAATTAGAGCTTCGAGAAGCTCATCTTCTTATTTACTTAGCTACCAGAGCTAGATTACTTTCGAGTCAGGCTAGCAAAAGAATCGCAATTAAGGAAATAGACATTAAATGAGCTTCACGGAACAACATCCATACCAATTTAACCTTCTTATAAGAAGAAAACTTTTTTAATTTACAGAAAAATCCTTTTATAACCCAGATAAGCTCATGGGATAACATGACTTTACTAGCGCCTTGAACCATGAGGAGATACGCTAGATCGAATATTACTTACTAACCACTTTACACCAGAAGAAATAATGACACTCTCTGATGGTGATGAACTAGAATCCCATCATCCAACCAACACGGTATTCCGAAAAGAGAGGTAAACTAATTTGACATAATAATAGAAGGTGGCATGAAAGGATGTCAGGTAAATTAGACCAGGTAAATTAGTAGGGTTTCACTACCAGAAGCTCGCCCCTCTACCGCAGCCGATTCTTAATAGAAAAATATTCAAGAAAGTCATGGAAACATGGTAAGATAAACGAAGTCCAGACCGATCAGAAGAATCAAATCTTACTCACATATAATGGAAGAAGAATACATGGATGTACTACATCGGATACCTTAGTATCCCGATATGAACTGCCTCTGCAGCTGAGCTGAGCCACTACCCTGATAATCACCTTTTGAAGAACCACTGCCACCACACTCTCGACCTCTATCGGATGGTGGAATATCTCTGGTTGATTGAGATCTAAAGAAAATCCCCTGCGACTGGGCAGGTGCCTGATGATGAGAGAAAGGACGACTGCCTACTTGCCGGAGTAACGGAAAACTCCTCAGAGGATAACCAGACTCACGACAATGATAACACCTTTTTGCTGAAAATAGAAGCTGGACAGATTGTTGAAAGCTACAAAAAGAAAGCTGAGTCTAATCCTGATGAACTACTCGCACACTCTGAGATTCACGCTCTACAAGCTGAGATAACCTGGCAAGTAACCTCCCAAAATAATCAGAACTCTTACCTCCAAAGGAGGTATGGTGCCCACCAGGGCTGTGGGATCTCTTGCTCTCCCGCTTTAACTTATGGTATGCCTAATACCTCTGAGCAATATCAACAACGACATCAAATGAAGTCCCAACCTCAATTTTTCGAGCCATCTGGGATATCAAGGAAGGAGAAAGGTCACCAATAAATCTTTGAACATTCTCTGAAGGTTCATGGACTAGTCCTAGTGCATATCCAGCCATCCTGAAGAATTTAATCTCATATTTTAAAATTCGACAAGCTACCCTATCCAATCCACTAAAATTGGCAACTCTTTTCATCTCGCTCGCTGCGCGAAAGGAACTTTTCCATGAATCTAGAAGAAAAATCGAACCAAGTTAGCTAATAAGAGAGCAATCCACCAATTCAAGGCTGGAACCCTGAAACTGGAAGGTAGAATAATCAACACCATACCGCTCGATATAGTGAAGAGCCTGAAGGATACGCTGACATCATTTTATTTTAATAAAAACTTACACAGGGATTATTTGATGGGTGGCCTAAGAACATCAGAAGGTTCAATTGGGTAGAATAATGCAGCCTTTTCAGACACTCGGACCGAGCCATTACTCGGGCTAGCTAACCAGCCAGAATAACTAGAGGCACAACACATGCTGCTTCTGGAGCATAAATTACTAGTGCAGCATCAGGGACTGGAACAGGTGCTCTCTAAGACCGAATGTCTCCATCTGCGGCAAGCTGATAAGCTGCCTAGCGAATAATAGGTTCTTGCGGTATCTGCGTCGCCAAGATTCTCGTAAAAGAATCGTAGAGAGCCAAGGGAACTACAAGGCCCTGCTCCACTGACCATCGCAAGCTCGTATAGCTGGGACATTCGTAACTAGAGCGTCAGCACAACCAAAACTCTCGGGGCTTCTTCAGTGCTAGCCCCAGGCTAGACTACTTCGTCCTGAACTCCTACCGTTTGCTGATACTTTTGCATCCTAAATCGACGCACGATCAGAAAAGAAGAAAGAGAAACTTCCTAAATGCCATCATAGCCCCTCGTAGATAAGTACGAACGTCTACGTACCCATCAACGAGTCTCTACTAGACACTGCCTTAGTCTGGAAAAGACTCTAAATCGGGCTCTGATACCAACTGACACGACCTGGAATTCGGCTAGGCCGTGCGGGCACCCGATATCCTCACCTAGACCCGTCGGGCGAACCCTTACCAATTAAATTAGGAAAATAACTATAAATCCAACTCATAAATAAGAACAAGACTTAGAAAAAAATACAGATATACTGATACCTCTAAGCTGTACAAAGAAATTACAGCTAATTACCCAACATACTAGGTTTAGGGCTATCCAGACAAGACATCTTAGAGTACAAAAGAAGACAGATACCTCCTGAAGGGAGCAGAATACAACTGAAATAGTAAACATAAAACTGGTGGCCATCCGAATAAAAGTTGGCTCACCCTGACAGCTGAAGTCATCTTCGCTCCTTCACAACGTGGCGAACTCAATCCTGGAGCGAACCTGCCGAAACAAAATAAATAGAAAAGATGTGTTTCTGGTCTTTGCTTAGCTCTTCTCCCTGGCTAAGCAAACACCAGAAACGCATACAAATAAAGCATATAAACCAACTAGGGACACAAGATAGCAAGAAATATATAAGCAAACTGAAATATGTCCACAACATGGTATACATACCGCATACACAAAACACAACACAATACACACAATAGTTAGCATGCGGTGCACTGCGTTTTTATAGTTTAAATAAGATGGACCGCATGTAGGCAGACGTCCTTTGAGGAGTTTTCCATTACTCGGGCAAGTAGGCAGTCGTCCTTTCTCTCAACATCAGGCACCTGCCCAGTCGCAGGGGATTTTCTTTAGATCTCAATCAACCAGAGATATTCCACCATCCGATAGAGGTCAAAAGTGTGGTGGTAGTGGTTCTTCAGAAGGTGATTATCAGGGTAGTGGCTCAGCTCAGCTGCAGAGGCAGTTCTATGAACCGCCAGTCTAGCGGGATACTGAGGTATCCGATGTAGTACATCCATGTATTCTTCTTCCATTATATGTGAGTAAGATTTGATTTTTTTGATCGGTCTGGGCTTCGTTTATCTTACCATGCTTCCATGAATTTCTTGGATATTTTTCTATTAAGAATCGGTTGCTGTAGAGGGGCGAGCTTCTGGTATGATTTATTGATTCCATTTGTGAGACCCTAGTAATTTATCTGGTCTACATATGAGAGATTTGACAGTAAGTGCCGCTATTGTCTACCTGACATCTTGTCGTGCCACCTTCTATTCTTATGTCAAATTAGTTTACCTCTCTTTTCGAAATTCCGTGTTGGTTGGATGATGAGATTCTAGTTTATCACCATCAGAGAGTGTCATTGTTTCTTCCGGTGTAAAGTGGTTAGTAAGTGATATTCGATCTACATATCTCCTCATGGTTCGAGGCGCTAGTAAAGTCATGTTATCCCATGAGCTTATCTGGGTTATAAAAGGATCTTCTTGTAAATTGTAAGAGTTTTCTTCTTACAAGAAGGTTAAATTGGCATGGATGTTGTTCCGTGAAGCTCATTTAATGTCTATTTCCTATATTGCGATTCTTTTGCTAGCCTGACTTGAAAGTAATCTAGCTCTAGTAGCTAAGTAAATAAGAAGATGAGCTTCTCGAAGCTCTAATTATTTCTATCATCAGTCAATCGCCATCTCTTCTTCTTCCAGCACTAGTGAGCTTGGGGCGGTTAGTAGCCGCCTGTGATGTTCCCTGTATTGAGACAGTGCGTGTCAAGGTAGCCGGGTAAGCACATTGTTGTATTTTAAAGCTACTAAGGGTAAAAGAGGCATCATTTGACCCCCTGAGTTGATCTATCATGCGGTGGTAATTATGACAAAGGTATAGAGTTGTGAACTCGAGAGTTGCAGCTGTTTGGCAACTCGAGAGAGTAATTTGGTAGCTCAAGTCTGAGTCGCGTTCTCTTTTTAGCTAAGTCTTCCTTAATCCAGCAGGTTGTGCAAGGATGACTATTTCTATTTAAATTAGTTGTATGAGTTTATGCCTAAGTGGAGGAATCTTCCTCCAATCTATACCGAATCCTAATATTAAATCCCTAAGGCGTTGTTCAAGCGTGAGCTAATTCTTAATTCCATCGACTTGTTCTATATCGTAAAGTATATCAACGAGGTGATTTGTCGGCGGAATCATGTTAATCCATCAAGAGTTTCGTGTATCTTTATTTCGAAAATATAGAGCTCTCCTCTCGTGATCGCGGAAGAATAAGCTTTATCAGAATAAGCTGGGCAATGGCGTTATGATATTATCCAGCTATATTTTTATCCAAGAGTTTGATGTACGGTTTATAATTCTGATTCTGTAATCATGAGATAATGTCCGTGGAGTAGTTTATGAATATTGTGCAAGTTTTCTTGTTATCTGCGTGAATCTTGCTTTAAACTTAGGATCGTTCGAGGACGAACGAGAGTCTAAGTTGAGGAGAATGAAACGACCTCGGTCAGTCGTTTCGGAAGATAGGATTCCGATTTACGTGCTAATAATTTTAAACTCTTCGTAAGGTTCATTGGGACTTATCTGTAAAATTTGAGCTGAATCAGACCTCGTTTGGTAGGCATCGGAAGAAGGTTTCAATTTTTATTGTCTATAAATATTAAAAAGAGGTTTTCGAAATCGATTTCTGCGAATGAGCTCCGATTCGAAATCCGAAAGCGCCGTTAGGTTTGTATGATTATTTGTGACATGTGTGAACTTTCGAAAGTGAATTTCGAGGTTGTTCGGCTAGTTTCCGCTAAAATGCCGAAAGTTAAATAATTTGACATTTTCTTCTTAATTTGCATATTGAGTTTTGGGAGTCCGATTTGAGATCCACCTTAAAAAGTGTGGTACATATATTTTATATTACTTACTTGAAAAATTTGGGAATATTTCGAATTTCGTAGAGTTCCGTTTTAATTTTCATCGCAAAAAGAAAAGAAAACAAATAAAATAAAATAAAATAGAAAAGAAAAAGAGAAAGAAAATGACAAAAGTTAGGCGGTGCAAGCTTGGAATATAAAATCCGTTAGCAAAAAGGATAAAAGAACAGAAACGAAAGAGAAGCGAGAAAAGAGAAATGTTGCAAAAAAATTAGGAAAAAGAGAGAAAGGAAAGGAAAGGGAGGAGGAAAAAGATAGAATTTTCACCTTGAGAAAGGAAAGGAAAAGGAGGAGGAAAAAGATATAATTTTCACCCCGCAACATTCTGTTAATGATGTTAATTCATTATTTTAGATTATTACGTGTGTTTAGATATGTTTTAACGCTAAAAATCGGGATATTAGACATCGTCCTAACGAGTTAACTTAATAGTTTAAAGGGTTAATTGGACCCTGATAATGGAATTGATTATATATTCGTACTCAGCGAGTTATGGGCTACCCATAAATGTAATTTAATTAGGGTTCGGTTATGTGACTTTGAACCCTGTATATAAGTCTGGCCTGCATATTGCGTATGCGAATAAGGTATCACGTTCCTAATTGAATTTCCCTAAGACGTAAGGAATGAAGCCTTTAGCCTTCTGTGATATATTTTTGTGCTTGTTGAACACTGTGGGATCGTTTGGCAATGAATCCAAATGACAAATCGGTTGTTGATTAGATGTACTAACTTTGTAACAAGGTAAGTGTTTATATCAATTTCTTTGGAGGCACTTGGCCTCGTGGATTTTCTACCACATGTTCCTTACGTGTGTAGCTGCCGATAGGCGTACTCATTATACCTTAACTTTGAATTTACATTGTATATTATATGTTATGCCTTGTTGTTGGTATTGCATTGAGCATATGAGCATTGCACCCTGGTTTTGATCATTGCATATACTTCCCGGTAATCGATTAGAGTCCCCAGCCGGTGAAGGGTCATTATTGCATATACTACTCAGTAATCGATGAGAGTCCCGAGCTGGTGAAGGGTCATTATTGCATATACTTTCCGGTAATCGATGAGAGTCCTGAGCCGGTGAAAGGTCATCATTGCATATACTTCCCGATAATCGATGAGAGTCCCGAGCCGGTGAAGGGTCATCATTGCATATACTTCCTGGTAATCGATGAGAGTCCCGAGCCGGTGAAGGGTCATCATTGCGTATACTTCCCGGTAATCGATGAGAGTCCCGCGTCGAAGATAAGTACCAGGCATATGTTATGCCCGGTGAAGGGCGGCTGTCACTCTTCCAACGATGGGATATCACCAAAGAACCATACGTCTGATTTGGCGACCATAATCTTATTTATAATTGCACACTTTATGTATTTCTAATTAAGCGTATTATTTAATTAGAATATATATCCGGATATTTACACATAACTCTTATACTTTATGAGGCATCTAATTGACTCATGTAACTTTATACTTTAGTAAATCACTTTAATTGGGCCAAAAGTTTTGATGATAGCGTTTAATATACAATTATTATTAATACAGTTTATGCACTGAGTTGTCCTTTTTATTTTTATCATACATTATATTACTTCTCTGGTCCACTTTATATGATTTTTGGTATTTTTTCTTAGATTCAAAATAATTGATTTTTTCAAATACCAAGATGTTATTTGTTTTGACTTTTCAAAGTTACCCTTGTTAATAAATGATGAAAATATATATTTAAAAAGCTCTAACAATTTTCTATAGGTAAATTTGAAAGAGATAGAGGTTAATTTAGTAAATGACATTCTTAGTTAATGCTAAAAGGTGGATTCCTTGGTCTGTGTAATATACTAGAAATAAATACTATATATGAAAAATAAATCATTTCGAATTAACATATATTTAAGTGAGCAGTTTTGTTTAATGTAGTGCGTTAAGTAGTAGAGAAGTCTCACTGTTGTTCATGTTTTAATTAGGCAGAGAGAATTTTGTATCCAAGATGGGTACAGAGACAAGTAACATCCAATTTTATTTTATTATTATGAACAGCCATGGCAGGGTAGCTATATCTAAGAAAGGAACACAAGGAAAACGAGATGAAAGTAATATTGGAGCACCATCTATTTTCAAAGAGTTTAAGCTTTGTAGACTGACAACATAGCACACAATATATCATCTTTTCAAATGATTTTTTATTAAAAGCTAACTAGACATCTATATGGATAGGGATTAGCAGAATTTGGTATACTCACAATTTTATAAATAGTACCCAATTAATTTGGTAGATATTGTAAATAACTCTTCAATAATAGGTAGTAAATTTGCTTCTCTCCGCCTGTGAATTAATTAAATTACACTGACCAAACCACGTAAAGTGGTGCCAAAATTATTTACTTTTGTTGTTCGTATCAATTTTCATTATCCTTGTTATTATCATTATAATATTAATATATGTGATTGTACTACAGTCAGTTCCAATCCTAGCCATTTCTATTATAGAGAATAATTACGATATGCTATCATGTGGAGCAAAAAAATCACAAGCGATGATATCTTTATTGTCTAATGAACAATCTGGGGCGGCCCTAGCCTAAAGCAGGAAAAGCACTTGCTTTAGGCCCCACTTTTGTAGGGGTCCAAATTTTTTTTATACCCAATATATATTATAAATAAAAAAATTTCAAAGAAAAAGTTTTGTGAAAGGAAAAAAGTAAAATTACGTGAAAAATTACATAAAAAGTGAAAATAATTGTGACATAGCGATTGATAACGGGCTTCATTTTTTCGTTCTGAAATACAATACTTAAAAGGTTTTTAAGTCAATATAAAAAGAGAAAAATCATTTGACTACTTTGATATAGTAATTAATGGGTGGCTATTAGTATATGTCTGGGAATTAAAGAGTCATTTTGAAGTCGCAATAGGAAGAGTATTTATGTTAAGACTTCAAAAAATTATCAATTAGGTGAGAAATATATTCCCATTGGTTCTAATACATCAATAAGTATAACTTTTACTTTAAAGTTCTAATTTTTCTTATCAGAACTTTCTCACAGTAAAGTGAAAACAGGTGCACTACTGAAACGACCTCGGTCAGTTGTTTCGGGAGAAAAGACTCCGATTTACGTGCCAATAATTTTAAAATCTTCGTTAGGTCCACTGGGACGTATATATAAAATTTGAGCTAAATCAGGCCTCGTTTGGTAGGCATCGGAAGAAGGTTTCAGTTTTTATTGTCGAGTCTGGATAGCCCTGTTACACCCCGTACGTCTAAATTGACGTATATCACTATAATATCATGTTAAGAATGATTTAAGTGAGTTTAAAGTAATAATATGACCATATATGATGTTTATATGTTGAATATAAAGTTTGGGAAAAATCAGATTTAAGTTGCGGAAAAACCGACAAAGGAATTGCCTTGTAACAAAGCTTTTTCAGCAATTAATTTCATGTGTTATATGAAGTCTTTTGGGGACATATCATATACCAAATTGAAGGTCTTGGAGTGTACTTTCCAACACTTTTAACGGTTTGTTCATACAACTTATAGATAAAAAGATATGAGCTTCAGAAATCAGGCCAGAAAAAGGGCCATAAGCGCAAAAGAGGACTGTAACTGAAATATTTCGAGTATAAAAGGAAAAAAACCTCCTCCATCTCGTCATTTCCAGAAACTCAGTGATAGAAGCAGTGTGTTCTTGGGTTCTAAAGATATTTTGATGGTTTTGAAGAAAGAACATTGATCTTAGCACGAAACGGAAGACGGATTGCGTCAAAACGCTCTACGCGATTAGGGTAACATTATGCTACTTTCAATTTCGTTTATAGTTTGAGTTTTAGAATTACTTCATGGCTAAGTAAAGTACCTAAATTCTATGTTGTAGCTTGTTTAAGCTTTAAAAGGTGTAGAATTCAAAGGAGACAAGGTTTAGAAGCGAGAAACATCAAAGGTATGTAAGGCTAAACCTTTCTTTTGGCAAGGCATGTATCTTTTAGCTTTTGAAGCTTTTATTAGTTCTAATCTTAGTGTTTCTTGTGAGAAACTTGTATGGTACCAAGGAAACCTTGTATATACTTAATTTGGTACTAAAATCCAAGGTGAAAGACGTCCAAATCAGAAAGGCAAAACGTTTCAAAATCTGGAAAATTGTTTTGAACTTTGGACAGTTGTTAGTATATTGATCATAACTCCTTATACAAAATTGATATTAAGATGATTTAAGAATCTCCAGAATCCTAAGACATATATCCACATCTTTCATGAAGACCATGAAGTCTATATCTTTGATCTACACTCTGAAAATTAGGTCGAAAGGCAGGATAGTGGTGCTGCCCAGATATTCTATCTGCGGATTTATTATGTCATCCAGTTGTCTCATCTTGTCATCCGTTTAACATGTTTATGTTATCAGCTTATCCGGGTATCCATTCCCGTGTATAGTATTGTACTGGTTCTGTTTTTGCGGATCATCCAGTTTCAGAGGAAACTCTGCCGAAATTTTTATAAAAGTCCAAGAGTTAGACAAATTCTAAGTTTCAGGTTGTGTCTATAATTCCATTCAGAGTTTTCTTATCATTCCTTCGAGTCCATATATATTGTTGCCACACGTGTTATGCCTCATATATGCTTATGCTTATGTTGTGATCATGTTATGTGTGATTTGGAGTCCCCCATAGAGGCTGGACATTGGACACACAGTCCGGTCGCGTGTGATACTACCCGTCTGGGGGATACAGCCCCTCTGGTTCAGGCGGGAGTTGAAACACCTAGTGTGACCGGGTGTCATTCACACACTCTGACCAGAGAGACTAGATATTACTGGCTGGGGGGGATATAGCCCATAACACCCACCAGGTTTGTTATATATGCGTATATAGCCACATTATGCACTGCATGATTATACATGAGGCTAGTTCCAGTTTTCAGTTACCTGATTTGGGGGGATACAGCCCATAACGCCAGACAGGTACTAGTTCAGATGTTCAGTTACCTGATTTGGGGGGATATAGCCCATAACACCAGACAGGTACCAGTTCAGATAACAGTTCAGCTTTAGCTCAGTATCAGTTGACAGTTATCAGTTCTCAGTTATCAGCCACCAGTTCTTAGCGTCAGTATCAGTTGACAGTTATCAGTTCTCAATTATCAGCCACCAGTTCTTAGCGTCAGTATTAGTTGACAGTTATCAGTTCCAGTTTCTAGTAACCAGCTATCAGTCATATTACAGTTATTTATCAGTATAGTTCAGCTCAGTCTTCAGTTCCAGATTCAGCCAGAATTCAGTTTATATTCAGATCATGTTTAGTACGTTCTTCAGATTTCCAGCTATATTGCTATGCTCCAGCTCATATTTACATATTTATATTCCAGCCTTACAGTTTCATTCAGCTATGATATATTATATGCTCATGCCTTACATACTTGGTACATATCGTACTCACGCCCTTTTCTGGGGCGCTGCGTTTCATGTCGCGCAGGTGCAGATAGATCAACGCTTGGACCATGTTAGTAGGCCATCTATCAGCTATTGGAGTCACTCCACTTACTCCCGGAGTTACTTATCGTTTGGTATGTGTACAGTCAGCCAGCTTGGGTATGTCGGGGCCTTATCCCGTCCTTTGTATATTCAGATCAGCACTCTTAGAGGCCTGTAGATATGTCCCTGTGTGGTTCTGTCAGTATATTATGTATGTCAGCTTATGTTAGCCTTGTCAGCTTTTTGCATTGCATAATTCTTATCAGCTAGGTTTATACTTATTCCGTTTATCAGTTATAATCATAGTTAGCAGATTATCAGCAGAATTAATGATGATCGACACTTAGTGTTGGTCATCCGTCGTGACCCTAGGTTGGGTCGTGACAAAAGTGGTATCAGAGCAGTTCAGTCCTAGGGTGTCTACAGGCCGTGTCTAGTAGAGTCTTGTTCAGGAGTATGTTGCGCGCCATACTTTTGAACAGGAGGCTACAAGGCACTTCAGGACAGTTGTCTTTCTTTCTTCTCTAGATCGTGCGATAGAGCCATGATTATAGAATTCAGCCCTCTAACAATAGTAATTTCAGCAAAGCGATGCCGCCAAAGAAACTAACAGCTGCCCAGAAGGGCAAGGTTATTGCCGGCCAGGGTATTAGTAGAGTGCCACCTAAGGTGGATGAGAGTGAGGAGTCCAGACCTGAGGCTCCATCCGAGGCCTCACAGATCCTATCAGTTCAGGGTAATATTAGAGGTACTGCAGCTACTATACCTCCACCTTCTCAGCCTGATAGTCAGGGGCAGGAAATGAGGGATGCCATCAGATTATCGACCAGTGTTGTAGTTGCTCAGACTAGACAACACAGTGCAGATGCCCAGGGAGATGTTGGATCCAGGATCAATGATTTTATCAGGCTAGAGCCTCCAGTCTTTACTGGATCCCGTACAGGAGAGGACCCTCAGGATTTTCTTGTGAGGATAGCCAGGGTGTTGAGGGTCATGTACGCGTCAGAGATTGAGTCAGTAGAGTTGGCTGCATTCAGATTGCATGACCGAGCAGCAGGGTGGTATCAGACATGGGAGCTATCTAGACGGCCCGATGCTACTCCCACGACTCAGAAGGAATTCTCAGATGCCTTCCTTTATCAGTATATGCCTATAGAGGCATAGGGAGACCGTGCTAATCAGTTCCTGACCTTGAGACAGGGATGTTTAACTGTAGAAGAGTATAATTATCGCTTTAATTCTTTAGCAAGGTTTGCCCCAACTGTGGTAGCAAGTATGGAGGATAGAATTCACAGGTATGTAGTGGGACTTGGTCCACACCTGGTGAACGAGTGTATGACGGTTGCTATGCAGTCAGGTATGAACATATCATGCATTCAGGCATTTGCTTTATCACTTGAGGAGAGGAAGTAGAAATAGAGAGCCGACAAGGATAGAGGTGTTACCTAAGAGGGACAGATTGTTTGGTTCATTAACAGAGACATCCGGAGCGAGTAGACATCAGAGTGTTAGACAACCACCAGCTAGTATACCTACACAGTCTCGTGGCTTTAGATCTGATAGACCTCCTCAGTCCAGATCTAGTCATACATCAGTGACTTCAAGATTTAAGCGTCGTGGTACTTCTATACCGGCCAGTCAGACATATCCCAGATGTTTGGATTGTGGTAGACGCCACTTGGGTCCATGTCAGTTAGGAGTTGATACTTGTTATATTTGTTGCGAGGCAGGCCATTTCATGAGAGATTGCCCGACTAGGGGTGGTAGTGGTGCAGCCCAGCCAGCTAGATCAGCAGTAGCTCAGCACCAGCACGCCCTCAGGGGCTTGTTCTTCGCGGACCAGCAGAACTGAAAGAACTTAAGGAGCAACTGAAGGATTTGTTAGATAAAGGCCTCATCAGACCTAGTATTTCCCCGTCGGGAGCCCCGGTATTATTTGTGAAAAAGAAAGATGACTCTCTACGCATGTGCATAGATTACAGACACCTGAATAAAGTCATTATTAAGAATAAATACTCTCTGCCCAGGATTGATGTCTAGTTTGAAAAGCTCCAGGGTGCCAAGTGCTTCTCGAATATAGATTTGCGATCAGGCTACCACCAGGTTAGAGTTAGAAAATCTGATATACCTAAGACTGTATTCAGGACTAGGAATGGCCATTATGAGTTTTTAGTGATATTGTTTGGACTCACTAATGCCTTTACAGTATTTATGGATCTAATGGACAGCGTATTCAGGCCTTATTTAGATTTATTTGTGATTATATTTATTGATGATATTCTCATCTATTCAAAGTCTGAATCAGAGCATGCAGAGCACCTACGCACAATATTGGGTACTCATCGGGACCAACAATTATATGCTAAGTTCTCAAAGTGTAAATTCTAGATAGATTCAGTGGCATTTCTTGGCCACATAGTTTCAGCAGAAAGAATTAAAATAGATGACCAGAAGATCTAGGCTGTGAAGAATTGGCCCATGCCCATGACACCAACTGAAGTACGTAGTTTTCTGGGTTTGGCAGGTTATTACAGAAAGTTTATAGAGGGTTTTTCCTCCATTGCAGCTCCACTGAACAAATTGACAAAGAAATCAGCTAAATTTGAGTGGTCTGATTCTTGCGAGCACAGCTTCCAAGAACTAAAGAACAGGTTGATAACAGCTCCAGTACTTACACTTCCAGAGGGATCTGAGGGCTATGTCATTTACTGTGATGCTTCTCGAATTGGTCTTCGTTGTGTTTGATGCAGCATGGAAGAGTAATTGCTGATGCTTCTAGGCAGCTGAAAAAGCACGATCAGAACTACCTCATCCATGATCTTGAGCTTTCAGCAGTCATTTATGCATTGAAGATTTGGAGACATTATTTTTACGGTGCTCATGTTGATATTTCTACAGACTACAAGAGCCTCCAGTACATATTTAAGCAAAAGGAGCTAGCCCTATGATAGAGGCGGTGGGTAGAGTTTCTAAAGGACAATGACATGGAAATTCTTTATCATCCTAAGCAGATATTGTAGTTGATGCCCTTAGTCAAAAGTCCATCAGTAGTTTATTTTACTTACAGCCACAAAAGAGAGAGTTAGCTCATGCACTCCACCAGTTGGCCAGCATGGAAGTCAGATTAATAGATTCAGAGGACACAGAAGTTACAGTTCAGAATGCAGGCACTACTTGCCTAGTGATAGAAGTAAAACAGCGTCAGTATGAGGATTCAGTTCTAGTTGAATACAGACAGATAGCCAGAAGAAAACTGGAGTCATCATACAGGGTTACTAGTGACGGGGTTCTTATATATAAAGATAGACTTTGGGTTCCTGATGTTGCAGATTTATGTGGACAGATTATGACAGATGCACATTATTTCAGATACACTGTTCATCCTAATTCGACTAAGATTTACCATGATCTTAAGCAGATTTATTGTTGGGACGGAATGAAGCGTGACATAGCAGAATTTGTGGCTCAATGTCCTAACTGCCAACAGGTTAAGGTCGAGCATCAAAAACCTAGTGGCTTGTTACAGGAAGTCGAGATTCCATCATAGAAATGGGAAGCAGTGAATATGGACTTCATTACAGGCTTTCACCGTATGCGGAGCAGATATGACTCTATTTGGGTTATAGTTGACAGGCTTACTAAATGAGCTCATTTCTTTCCTGTTAGAACTACATATACAGCAGAGGATTATGCCAGACTTTATATCAGAGAGATAGTGCGCCTACATGGTATTCCAGTATTTATTATTTCAGACGGGGGCGCACCAGTTTACAGCTAATTTCTATAGATCGTTCCAGACAGGTTTAGGGACACAGGTGTATTTGAGTACAGTATTTCATCCATAGACAGACAGACAGGCTGAGCGGACCATTCAGACATTAGAAAATATGCTCAGAGCTTAAGTGTTAGATTTTAGAGGCAGCTGGAATGGTCACCTACTGTTGATAGAGTTTGCATATAATAATAGCTATCATTCTAGCATACAGATGGTGCCATATGAAGCTTTGTATGGGCACAAATGCAGGTTTTCTATATGATGGTTCAAGGTTGGCGAGTCTCAATTAATAGGTCCATACTTAATCCAACAAGTAATTGATAAAATCAAGTTAATCAGGGAAATATTATTAGCAGCACAGAGTAGGCAGAAGTCCTATGCAGAAAACCGACGTCGAGATTTAGAATTTCAGATTGGCGATTGGGTATTCCTGAAAGTATCACCTATGAAAGGCGTTATGAGATTTGGAAAAAAAAAGGGAATCTTAGGTTTAGATTTATTGGTCCATATCAGATTATCAGGCAAGTTGGGCGTGTAGTCTACGAGTTAGACCTTCAAGCAGACCTTCAGGAGGTACATCCAGTATTCCATGTTTCCATGCTCAAAAAAATGTGTCAGAGATCCTTCTAGAGTTGTACCAGTAGAGGATGTATAGATTACAGAACAGTTGACTAATAAAGAGGTGCCAGTTGCAATTTAAAGAGGCAGATTCGTCGAGTAAGGACGAAAGACATTCCTTCAGTTAAGGTGCTATGACGAAGCAATAATATAGAAGAAATAACTTGGGAAGCTGAAAATGACATGAGAGCCAAATATACACATCTCTTCATTACTTCGAGTATGTAACAGATCGTTGCTTAATGCTTCTACATACTTCATTTAACATTCGAGGACGAATGTTCCTAACGGGGGAATATTGTTACACCCCGTACGTCTAAATTGACGTATATCACTATAATATCATGTTAAGAATGATTTAAGTGAGTTTAAAGTAATAATATGACCATATATGATGTTTATATGTTGAATATAAAGTTTGGGAAAAATCAGATTTAAGTTGCGGAAAAACCGACAAAGGAATTGCCTTGTAACAAAGCTTTTTCAGCAATTAATTTTATGTGTTATATGAAGTCTTTTGGGGACATATCATATACCAAATTGAAGGTCTTGGAGTGTACTTTCCAACACTTTTAACGGTTTGTTAATACAACTTATAGATAAAAAGATATGAGCATCAGAAATCAGGCCAGAAAAAGGGCCATAAGCGCAAAAGAGGACTGTAACTGAAATATTTCGAGTATAAAAGGAAAAAAACCTCCTCCATCTCGTCATTTCCAGAAACTCAGTGATAGAAGCAGTGTGTTCTTGGGTTCTAAAGATATTTTGATGGTTTTGAAGAAAGAACATTGATCTTAGCACGAAACGGAAGACGGATTGCGTCAAAACGCTCTACGCGATTAGGGTAACATTATGCTACTTTCAATTTCGTTTATAGTTTGAGTTTTAGAATTACTTCATGGCTAAGTAAAGTACCTAAATTCTATGTTGTAGCTTGTTTAAGCTTTAAAAGGTGTAGAATTCAAAGGAGACAAGGTTTAGAAGCGAGAAACATCAAAGGTATGTAAGGCTAAACCTTTCTTTTGGCAAGGCATGTATCTTTTAGCTTTTGAAGCTTTTATTAGTTCTAATCTTAGTGTTTCTTGTGAGAAACTTGTATGGTACCAAGGAAACCTTGTATATACTTAATTTGGTACTAAAATCCAAGGTGAAAGACGTCCAAATCAGAAAGGCAAAACGTTTCAAAATCTGGAAAATTGTTTTGAACTTTGGACAGTTGTTAGTATATTGATCATAACTCCTTATACAAAATTGATATTAAGATGATTTAAGAATCTCCAGAATCCTAAGACATATATCCACATCTTTCATGAAGACCATGAAGTCTATATCTTTGATCTACACTCTGAAAATTAGGTCGAAAGGCAGGATAGTGGTGCTGCCCAGATATTCTATCTTCGGATTTATTATGTCATCCAGTTGTCTCATCTTGTCATCCGTTTAACATGTTTATGTTATCAGCTTATCCGGGTATCCATTCCCGTGTATAGTATTGTACTGGTTCTGTTTTTGCGGATCATCCAGTTTCAGAGGAAACTCTGCCGAAATTTTTATAAAAGTCCAAGAGTTAGACAAATTCTAAGTTTCAGGTTGTGTCTATAATTCCATTCAGAGTTTTCTTATCATTCCTTCGAGTCCATATATATTGTTGCCACACGTGTTATGCCTCATATATGCTTATGCTTATGTTGTGATCATGTTATGTGTGATTTGGAGTCCCCCATAGAGGCTGGACATTGGACACACAGTCCGGTCGCGTGTGATACTACCCGTCTGGGGGATACAGCCCCTCTGGTTCAGGCGGGAGTTGAAACACCTAGTGTGACCGGGTGTCATTCACACACTCTGACCAGAGAGACTAGATATTACTGGCTGGGGGGGATATAGCCCATAACACCCACCAGGTTTGTTATATATGCGTATATAGCCACATTATGCACTGCATGATTATACATGAGGCTAGTTCCAGTTTTCAGTTACCTGATTTGGGGGGATACAGCCCATAACGCCAGACAGGTACTAGTTCAGATGTTCAGTTACCTGATTTGGGGGGATATAGCCCATAACACCAGACAGGTACCAGTTCAGATAACAGTTCAGCTTTAGCTCAGTATCAGTTGACAGTTATCAGTTCTCAGTTATCAGCCACCAGTTCTTAGCGTCAGTATCAGTTGACAGTTATCAGTTCTCAATTATCAGCCACCAGTTCTTAGCGTCAGTATTAGTTGACAGTTATCAGTTCCAGTTTCTAGTAACCAGCTATCAGTCATATTACAGTTATTTATCAGTATAGTTCAGCTCAGTCTTCAGTTCCAGATTCAGCCAGAATTCAGTTTATATTCAGATCATGTTTAGTACGTTCTTCAGATTTCCAGCTATATTGCTATGCTCCAGCTCATATTTACATATTTATATTCCAGCCTTACAGTTTCATTCAGCTATGATATATTATATGCTCATGCCTTACATACTTGGTACATATCGTACTCACGCCCTTTTCTGGGGCGCTGCGTTTCATGCCGCGCAGGTGCAGATAGATCAACGCTTGGACCATGTTAGTAGGCCATCTATCAGCTATTGGAGTCACTCCACTTACTCCCGGAGTTACTTATCGTTTGGTATGTGTACAGTCAGCCAGCTTGGGTATGTCGGGGCCTTATCCCGTCCTTTGTATATTCAGATCAGCACTCTTAGAGGCCTGTAGATATGTCCCTGTGTGGTTCTGTCAGTATATTATGTATGTCAGCTTATGTTAGCCTTGTCAGCTTTTTGCATTGCATAATTCTTATCAGCTAGGTTTATACTTATTCCGTTTATCAGTTATAATCATAGTTAGCAGATTATCAGCAGAATTAATGATGATCGACACTTAGTGTTGGTCATCCGTCGTGACCCTAGGTTGGGTCGTGACAAGCCCTAAACCTAGTATGTTGGGTAGTCAGCTGTAATTTCTTTTGTATCGCTTAGAGGTATCATTATGTCTGTGGTTTTTTTTTTTAAGTATTGGTCTTATTTATATATGGAATTATATATATATATATATATATTTTCCTAAATTAATTGGTAAGGGTTTGCGCGATGGGTCTAGAGGAGGATATCAGATGCCCTTACGACCCAGCCAGATTCCGGGTCGTGTCACTTTGGAACGAGGTAAGTTTTTATATCCATTTCTTTGGACGCAGTTGGCCTCGTAGATTTTCTACCACGTGTTCCTTGCGTGTGCAGCTGCCGATAGGCGTACTCATTACGCCTTAGCTTTGAATTTACATTGTATATTATATGTTATGCCCTGTTGTTTATATTGCATTGAGCATATGGGCATTGAACTCTGGTTTTAAGCATTGCATATACTTCCCGGTTGGCGATGAGAGTCCAGCACCAGTGAAGGGTCATTATTGCATAAACTTCTCGGTAATCGATGAGAGTCCCGAGCCGGTGAAGGGTCATCATTGCATATACTTCCCGGTAATCAATAAGAGTCCCGATCCGGTGAAGGATCATTATCGCATATACTTCCCGGTTTGCGATGAGAGTCCCGCACCGGTAAAGGGTCATCATTGCATATACTTCCCAGTAATCGATGAGAGTCCCGAGCCAGTGAAGGGTCATAATTGCATATACTTCCCGGTAATCGATAAGAGTCCCGAGCCTGTGAAGGGTCATCATTGCATATACTTCCCGGTAATCGATTAGAGTCCCCAGCCGGTGAAGGGTCATTATTGCATATACTACTCAGTAATCGATGAGAGTCCCGAGCTGGTGAATGGTCATTATTGCATATACTTTCCGGTAATCGATGAGAGTCCTGAGCCGGTGAAGGGTCATCATTGCATATACTTCCCGGTAATCGATGAGAGTCCCGAGCCGGTGAAGGGTCATCATTGCATATACTTCCTGGTAATCGATGAGAGTCCCGAGCCGGTGAAGGGTCATCATTGTGTATACTTCCCGGTAATCGATGAGAGTCCCGCATCGAAGATAAGTACCAAGCATATGTTATGCCCGGTGAAGGGCGGCTGTCACTCTTCCAACGATGGGGTATCACCAAAGAATCATACGTCTGATTTGGCGACCATAATCTTATTTATAATTGCACACTTTATGTATTTTTAATTAAGCGTATTATTTAATTAGAATATATATCCGGATATTTACACATAACTCTTATACTTTATGAGGCATCTAATTGACTCATGTAACTTTATACTTTAGTAAATCACTTTAATTGGGCCTAAAGTTTTGATGATAGCGTTTAATATACAATTATTATTAATACAGTTTGTGCACTGAGTTGTCCTTTTTATTTTTATCATACATTATATTACTTCTCTGGTCCACTTTATATGATTTTTGGTATTTTTTTCTTAGATTCAAAATAATTGATTTTTTCAAATACGAAGATGTTATTTGTTTTGACTTTTCAAAGTTACCCTTGTTAATAAATGATGTAAATACATATTTAAAAAGCTCTAACAATTTTCTATGAGTAAATTTGAAAGAGATAGAGGTTAATTTAGTAAATGACATTCTTAGTTAATGCTAAAAGGTGGATTCCTTGGTCTGTGTAATATACTAAAAATAAATACTATCTATGAAAAATAAATCATTTCGAATTAACATATATTTAAGTGAGCAGTTTTGTTTAATGTAGTGCGTTAAGTAGTAGAGAAGTCTCACTGCTGTTCATGTTTTAATTAGACGGAGAGAATTTTGTATCCAAGATGGGAACAGAGACAAGTAACATCCAATTTTTTTTTATTATTCTGAACAGCTATGACAGGGTAGCTAGATTTAAGAAAGAAACACAAGGAAAACGAGATGAAAGTAATATTGGAGCACCATCTATTTTTCAAAGAGTTTAAGCTTTGTAGACTGACAACATAGCACACAATATATCATCTTTTCAAATGATTTTTTATTAAAAGCTAACTAGACATCTATATGGATAGGGATTAGCAGAATTTGGTATACTCATAATCTTATAAATGGTACCCAATTAATTTGGTAGATATTGTAAATAACTCTTCAATAATAGGTAGTGAATCCGCTTCTCTCCGCCTGTGAATTAATTAAATTGCACTGACCAAACCACGTAAAGTAGTGCCAAAATTATTTACTTTTGTTGTTCTTATCAATTATCATTATCCTTGTTATTATCGTTATAACGTAAATGTATGTGATTGTACTACAGTCAGTTCCAATCCTAGCCATTTCTATTATAGAGAATAATTACGATATGCTATCATGTGGAGCAAAAATCACAAGCGATGATATCTTTATTGTCTAATGAACAATCTGGGGCGGCCCTAGCCTAAAGCAGGAAAAGCACTTGCTTTAGGTCCCACTTTTGTAGGGGTCCAAATTTTTTTTATACCCAATATATATTATAAATAAAAAAATTTCAAAGAAAAAGTTTTGTGAAGGGAAAAAAGTAAAATTACGTGAAAAATTACATAAAAAGTGAAATATAATTGTGACATAGTGATTGATAACGGGCTTCATTTTTTGGTTCTGAAATACAATACTTAAAAGGTTTTTAAGTCAATATAAAAAGAGGAAAATCATTTGACTACTTTGATATAGTAATTAATGGGTGGCTATTAGTATATGTCTGGGAATTAAAGAGCCATTTTGAAGTCGCAATAGGAAGAGTATTTATGTTAAGACTTCAAAAATTATCAATTAGGTGAGAAATATATTCTCATTGGTTCTAATACATCAGTAAGTATAACTTTTACTTTAAAGTTCTAATTTTTCTTATCAGAACTTTCTCACAGTAAAGTGAAAACAGGTGCACTACTGAAACGACCTCGGTCAGTTGTTTCGGGAGAAAAGACTCCGATTTACGTGCCAATAATTTTAAAATCTTTGTTAGGTCCACTGGGACGTATATGTAAAATTTGAGCTAAATCAGGCCTCGTTTGGTAGGCATCGGAAGAAGGTTTCAGTTTTTATTGTCGAGTCTGGATAGCCCTAAACCTAGTATGTTGGGTAGTCAGCTGTAATTTCTTTTGTATCGCTTAGAGGTATCATTATGTTTGTGGTTTTTTTTTCTAAGTATTGGTCTTATTTATAAATTGAATTATATATATATATTTTCCTAAATTAATTGGTAAGGGTTTGCGCGATGGGTCTAGAGGAGGATATCGGATGCCCTTACGACCCAGCCAGATTCCGGGTCGTGTCACTTTGGAACGAGGTAAGTTTTTATATCCATTTCTTTGGACGCAGTTGGCCTCGTAGATTTTCTACCACGTGTTCCTTGCGTGTGCAGCTGCCGATAGGCGTACTCATTACGCCTTAGCTTTGAATTTACATTGTATATTATATGTTATGCCCTGTTGTTTATATTGCATTGAGCATATGGGCATTGAACTCCGGTTTTAAGCATTGCATATACTTCCCGGTTGGCGATGAGAGTCCAGCACCAGTGAAGGGTCATTATTGCATAAACTTCTCGGTAATCGATGAGAGTCCCGAGCCGGTGAAGGGTCATCATTGCATATACTTCCCGGTAATCAATAAGAGTCCCGATCCGGTGAAGGATCATTATCGCATATACTTCCCGGTTTGCGATGAGAGTCCCGCACCGGTTAAGGGTCATCATTGCATATACTTCCCAGTAATCAATAAGAGTCCCGATCCGGTGAAGGGTCATCGTTGCATATACTTCCTGGTAATCGATAAGAGTCCCGAGCCTGTGAAGGGTCATCATTGCATATACTTCCCGGTAATCGATTAGAGTCCCCAGCCGGTGAAGAGTCATTATTCCATATACTACTCAGTAATCGATGAGAGTCCCGAGCTGGTGAAGGGTCATTATTGCATATACTTTCCGGTAATCGATGAGAGTCCTGAGCCGGTGAAGGGTCATCATTGCATATACCTCCCGGTAATCGATGAGAGTCCCGAGCCGGTGAAGGGTCATCATTGCATATACTTCCTGGTAATCGATGAGATTTCCGAGCCGGTGAAGGGTCATCATTGCGTATACTTCCCGGTAATCGATGAGAGTCCCGCGTCGAAGATAAGTACCAAGCATATGTTATGCCCGGTGAAGGGCGGATGTCACTCTTCCAACGATGGGATATCACCAAAGAACCATACGTCTGATTTGGCGACCATAATCTTATTTATAATTACACACTTTATGTATTTCTAATTAAGCGTATTATTTAATTAGAATATATATCCGGATATTTACACATAACTTTTATACTTTATGAGGCATCTAATTGACTCATGTAACTTTATACTTTAGTAAATCACTTTAATTGGGCCAAAAGTTTTGATGATAGCGTTTAATATACAATTATTATTAATACAGTTTGTGCACTGAGTTGTCCTTTTTATTTTTATCATACATTATATTACTTCTCTGGTCCACTTTATATGATTTTTGGTATTTTTTTCTTAGATTCAAAATAATTGATTTTTTCAAATACCAAGATGTTATTTGTTTTGACTTTTCAAAGTTACCCTTGTTAATAAATGATGTAAATACATATTTAAAAAGCTCTAACAATTTTCTATAGGTAAATTTGAAAGAGATAGAGGTTAATTTAGTAAATGACATTCTTAGTTAATGCTAAAAGGTGGATTCCTTGGTCTGTGTAATATACTAAAAATAAATACTATCTATGAAAAATAAATCATTTCGAATTAATATATATTTAAGTGAGCAGTTTTATTTAATGTAGTGCGTTAAGTAGTAGAGAAGTCTCACTGCTGTTTATGTTTTAATTAGACAGAGAGAATTTTGTATCCAAGATGGGAACAGAGACAAGTAACATCCAATTTTTTTTATTATTCTGAACAGCCATGACAGGGTAGCTAGATTTAAGAAAGAAACACAAGGAAAACGAGATGAAAGTAATGTTGGAGCACCATCTATTTTGCAAAGAGTTTAAGGTTTGTAGACTGACAACATAACACACAATATATCATCTTTTCAAATGATTTTTTATTAAAAGCTAACTAGACATCTATATGGATAGGGATTAGCAGAATTTGGTATACTCATAATCTTATAAATGGTACCCAATTAATTTGGTAGATATTGTAAATAACTCTTCAATAATAGGTAGTGAATCCGCTTCTCTCCGCCTGTGAATTAATTAAATTACACTGACCAAACCACGTAAAGTTGTGCCAAAATTATTTACTTTTGTTGTTCTTATCAATTTTCATTATCCTTGTTATTATCATTATAACGTTAATGTATGTGATTGTACTACAGTCAGTTCCAATCCTAGCCATTTCTATTATAGAGAATAATTACGATATGCTATCATGTGGAGCAAAAATCACAAGCGATGATATCTTTATTGTCTAATGAACAGGGCGGCCCTAGCCTAAAGCAGGAAAAGCACTTGCTTTAGGCCCCACTTTTGTAGGGGTCCAAATTTTTTTTATACCCAATATATATTATATAAAAAAAATTACTTGAAAAATTTCATAAAAAGAGAAAATAATTGTGACATAGTGATTGATAACAGGCTTCATTTTTTTGTTCTGAAATACAATACTTAGAAGGTTTTTAAGTTATCTTAAAAAGAAAAAAATCATTTGACTACTTTGATATTGTAATTAATGGGTTGGCTGTTAGTATATGTCTGGGAATTAAAGAGTCATTTTAAAGTCGCAATAGGAAGAGTATTTATGTTAAGAATTCAAAAAATTATCAATTAGGTGAGAAATATATTCCCATTGGTTCTAATACATCAATAAGTATAACTTTTACTTTAAAGTTCAAATTTTTCTTATCAGAACTTTCTCACAGTAAAGTGAAAACGAGTGCACTACTGAAACAACCTCGGTCAGTCGTTTTGGGAGATAAGACTCTGATTTGTGTGTCAATAATTTTAAAATCTTCGTTAGGTGCATTGGGACTTATATGTAAAATTTGTGCTAAATTAGACCTCGTTTGGTAAACATCGGAAGAAGGTTTCAATTTTTATTGTGGATAAATATTACAAAGATATTTTTGAGCTCAGTTTTGGCGAACGAGCTCCGATTCGAAATCCGAAAGCGTCGTTAGGTTCGTATGATTATTTGTTACTTTTGTGATCTTTCGAAAGTTAATTTCGAGCCGAACCCGCTAAAATGCCGAAAGTTAAATAATTTGACCTTTTTCCATTTAAATTCGCATCTTGAGTTTCGGAAACCCGATTTGAGATCCGCCTTAGTGAGTATGATATATATATTTTGTATAACTGGTATGCAAAAGTTTGAATTATCGTGAATATCGTAGAGTACCGTTTTAATTTTCGTTAAGAAAAAAAATAAAATAAAATAAAAAAGAAAAAAGGACTAAGAAATTAAAGAATGGCGGTGGGTCCTATAGCTAAGGACCAGCAGAACGTTAGAAACATTAGAAATCAAAAAGTGAAACGAGAAACAGAGAAGTGAAAAGCGCAGTGAGGTAAAAAAATACCTGAAAATGAGAAAAGAGCCGGAGAAAAGATAGAATTTTTACCCTGAAACATTCAGGTAATGATGTTAATGCATTATTTGAGTTTATTACGTGTGTTTAGATATATTTTAACGATAGAAATTGAGATATTAGACATCGTCCTAATAAGTTTAATTAATAGTTTAAAGGGTCAATTGGACCCCGATAATGAAATTAATTATATATTTGTACTCAGTGAGTTATGGGCAACATATAAATGTACTTTATTTAGGGTTTGGTTATGTAACCTTAAATCATGTACATAGGCCTGGCCTACGTATTGCATATACGAATAGGTTATCAGGTTCCTACCTGGATTGTTTTAAGATGTAAGGAATGAAGCCTTTAGCCTTATGTGATATATTTTTCTGCTTATTGAACACAGTGGGATCGTTTAGCAATGAATCCAAAGGACAAAGCGGTTATTGAGTGGTTGTACTAACTTTGTAACGAGGTAAGTCTTTATATCTATTTCTTTGGAGGCACCTGGTCACGTGAATTTTCTACCACGTGTTCCTTACGTGTGTAGCTGCCGATAGGCGTACTCATTACTCCTTAGCTTTGTATTTACATTGTATATTATATGTTATGCCTTGTTGTTGGTATAGCATTGAGCATATGAGTATTGCACTCTGGTTTTGATTATTGCATATACTTTCTGGTTGGCGATGAGAGTCCCGCACCGGTGAAGGGGCATTATTACATATACTTCCCGGTAATCGATGAGAGTCCCGAGCCAGTGAAGGGTCATTACATGTACTTCCCGGTTGGCGATGAGAGTCCCGAGCCGGTGAAGGCTCATTATTGCATATACTTCCCGGTTGGCGATGAGAGTCCCGCATCGGTGAACGGTCATTATTACATATACTTCCCGGTAATCGATGAGAGTCCCGAGCCGGTGAAGGGTCATCATTGCATATACTTTCCGGTAATCGATGAGAGTCCCGTGCCGGTGAAGGGTCATTATTGCATATATCTCCTGGTAGACGATGAGAGTCCCGCGCCGGAGATAGGTATCAGGCATATGTGACTGCATTTCATCGTCCTGCATTCATCCCATCTCATTGCACCACATACTGGCTATTGTGTGTATTGTGTTGTGTTTTATGTATGCGGTATGTACACTATGTCGTGGACATATCTCTCTTTGCCTATATATTTCTAGCTCGTATTCTAGGTTGCGGGGATCGGGTTGCATGCTGCAACGGTATAAATATATGAAACAGGTTGCACGCTGCGGCAGTATAAATATATAGATCGGGTTGCACGTCGCAACAGTATAAATATATGGATCGGGTTGTACACCGCGATAGTATGAATATATGGATCGGGATACACGCCGATACAGGATGAATTTATGGATCAGGTTGCACGCCGAAACAGGATGTATTTCTGATTGTTGATATGTTCGGGATACCTATATGTTCTGGCTATCTTACGTTCCTTGTTGTTGATGAGTTTTTGATTCCATACGTGTTTCTAGTTATTATCTGGCTCTGCCTTTTTATAATTTAAATAAAAAAAAATTGGTTTATCTGTTTCTTCTCCCTGGCTAGCTATCCTATTCTTTGAGGTGGCTAGTCTGCCCCACTTATTGAGTCCTTTTGACTCACCCTTGTTTGTTGTTTGTTTCTTGTCTATCTATTTTGTTTCAGCAGGTTCGCTCCAGGATTGAGTTCGCGACGTTATTAAGGAGCGAAGACGACTTCAGCTATCAGCGTGAGCCAGCTTTTATTTCGGATGGCCACCAGTTTATTAGTTTTTATTTCAATTGCATTTTGCTCCCATCAGGAGGTATCTGTCTTCTTTTGTACTCGTAGATGTCTAGTCTGGATAGCCCTAAACCTAGTATGTTGGGTAGTCAGCTGTAATTTCTTTTGTATAGCTTAGAGGTATCAGTATGGCTGTGGTTTTTTTTCTAAGTATTGTTCTTATTTATAAATTGAATTATATATATATTTTTTCCTAAATTAATAGGTAAGGGTTTGTCCGACGGGTCTAGAGGAGGATATCGGGTGCCCGCACGACCTAGCCGGATTCCGGGTCGTGTCACTTTGGAACGAGGTAAGTTTTTATATCCATTTCTTTGGAGGCAGTTGGCCTCGTAGATTTTCTACCACGTGTTCCTTGCGTGTGTAGCTGCCGATAGGCGTACTCATTACGCCTTAGCTTTGAATTAACATTGTATATTATATGTTATGCCCTGTTGTTGGTATTGCATTGAGCATATGAGCATTGCACTCTGGTTTCAAGCATTGCATATACTTCCCGGTTGGCGATGAGAGTCCCGCACCAGTGAAGGGTCATTATTGCATAAACTTCTCGGTAATCGATGAGAGTCCCGAGCCGGTGAAGGGTCATCATTGCATATACTTCCCGGTAATCGATAAGAGTCCCGATCCGGTGAAGGATCATTATCGCATATACTTCCCGGTTTGCGATGAGAGTCCCGCACCGGTGAAGGGTCATCATTGCATATACTTCCCGGTAATCGATGAAAGTCCCGAGCCAGTGAAGGGTCATCATTGCATATACTTCCCGGTAATCGATAACAGTCCCGAGTCGGTGAAGGGTCATCATTTCATATACTTCCCGGTAATCGATTAGAGTCCCCAGCCGGTGAAGGGTCATTATTGCATATACTACTCAGTAATCGATGAGAGTCCCGAGCTGGTGAAGGGTCATTATTGCATATACTTTCCGGTAATCGATGAGAGTCCTGAGCCGGTGAAGGGTCATCATTGCATATACTTCCCGGTAATCGATGAGAGTCCCGAGCCGGTGAAGGGTCATCATTGCATATACTTCCCGGTAATCGATGAGACTCCCGAGCCGGTGAAGGGTCATCATTGCATATACTTCCCGGTAATCGATGAGACTCCCGCGCCGGAGATAAGTACCAGGCATATGTTATTCCCGGTGAAGGGCGGCTGTCACTCTTCCAACGATGGGATATCACCAAAGAACCATACGTCTGATTTGGCGACCATGATCTTATTTATAATTGCACACTTTATGTATTTCTAATTAAGCGTATTATTTAATTAGAATATATATCCGGATATTTACACATAACTCTTATACTTTATGAGGCGTCTAATTGACTCATGTAACTTTATACTTTAGTAAATCACTTTCATTGGGCTAAAAGTTTTGATGATAGCGTTTAACATACAATTATTATTAATACAGTTTGTGCACTGAGTTGTCCTTTTTATTTTTATCATACATTATATTACTTCTCTAGTCCACTTTATATGATTTTTTGGTATTTTTTCTTAGGTTCAAAATAATTTATTTTTTCAAATACCAAGATATTTTTTGTATTGACTTTTCAAAGTTACCCTTGTTAATAAATGATGTAAATACATATTTAAAAAGCTCTCACAATTTTTTATAAGTAAATTTGAAAGAGATAGAGGTTAATTTAGTAAATGACATTGTTATTTAATGCTAAAAGGTGGATTCCTTGGTTTGTGTAATATACTAGAAATAAATATTATCAATGATAAATAAAACATTTGGAGTTAACACATATTTAAGTGAGCAGTTTTGTTTAATCTAGTGCGTTAAGTAGTAGAGAAGTCTCACTGTTGTTCATTATTTAATTAGACAGAGAGAATTTTGTATCCAAGATGGGTACAAAGACAAGTAACATCCAATTTTTTTTTATTATTATTCTGAACAGCCATTACAGGGTAGCTAGATCTAAGAAAGAAATACAAGGAAAACGAGATGAAAGTAATATTGGAGCACCATCTATTTTGCAAAGAGTTTAAGGTTTGTAAACTGACAACATAACACACAATATATCATCTTTTCAAATGATTATTTATTAAAAGCTAACTAGACATCTATATGGATAGGGATTAGCAGAATTTGGTATACTCATAATTTTATAAATTTTAACCAATTAATTTGGTAGATATTGTAATAATAGGTAGTGAATTTGCTTCTCTCGACCTGTGAAATAATTAAATTACACTGACCAAACCACTTAAAGTTGTGCCAAATTATTTACTTTTGGTTTTCTTATCAATTTTCATTATCCTTGCTATTATCGTTATAACGTTAATGTATGTGATTGTACTACAGTCAGTTCCGATCCTAGCCATTACTATTATAGAGAATAATTACGATATGCTATCATGTGGAGCAGAAATCCCAAGCGATGATGTCTTTATTGTCTAATTAACAATCAGGGGCGACCCTAGCCTAAAGCATGAAAAGCACTTGCTTTAGCCCCCACTTTTGTGGGGGCCCCAATTTTTTTTTATACCCAATATATATTATATATAAAAAAAATTTGAAAGAAAAAGTTTTGTGAAGCGAAAAAAGTAAAATTACGTGAAAAATTGCATAAAAAGAGAAAATAATTGTGACATAGTGATTGATAACGGGCTTCAATTTTTTGTTCTGAAATATAATACTTAGAAGGTTTTTAACTCAACATAAAAAGAGAAAAATCATTTGACTACTTTGATATAGTAATTAATGGGTGGCTGTTAGTATATGTCTGTGAATTAAAGTTGCAATAGGAAGAGTATTTATGTTAAGACTTCAAAAAATTATGAATTAGGCGAGAAATATATTTCCATTGGTTCTAATACATCAATAAGTATAACTTTTACTTTAAAGTTCTAATTTTTCTTATCAGAACTTTCTCACAGTAAAGTGAAAACGAGTGCACTACTAAAACGACCTCGGTCAGTCGTTTCGGGAGATAAGACTCCGATTTACGTGTCAATAATTTTAAAATTTTCGTTAGGTCCATTGGGACTTATATGTAAAATTTGAGCTAAATCAGACCTCGTTTGGTAGGCATCGAAAGAAGGTTTCAGTTTTTATTGTCGATAAATATTAAAAAAGATATTTTTGAGCTCGGTTTTGGCGAACGATCTCCGATTCGAAATTCGAAAGCGTCGTTAGGTTCGTATGATTATTTGTGACTTTTGTGATCTTTCGAAAGTTAATTTCGAGCCGAACCCGCTAAAAAGCCGAAAGTTAAATAATTTGATCTTTTTCCATTTAAATTCGCATCTTGAGTTTTGAAAATCCGATTTGAGATCCGCCTTAGTGAGTATGCTATATATATTTTGTATAACTTGCTTGAGAAATTTGGGATCATTTCGAATTTCGTGATGAAAAGAAAATAAAATAAAAGAAAATAAAAGAAAATAAAAGGAAAAAGGAAAAAGGAAAAGAGAAGAAAGGACAAGAAGGGAGGAGGTGTGGGGGTACTTAGCACAGAAAATAAACAACATAAGAACCGAACGAGGCAGCGAAAAATGTAAAGGAAAAATGCCAGAAGTAAGAAAAGAGCCGAAAAAAGATATAATTTTTACCCCCAAAACATTTAGGTAATGATGTTAATGTATCATTTGCGTTTATTACGTGTGTTTGAATATATTTTAACGGTAAAAATTTGGATATTATACATCGTTTTAATAAGTTTAATTGATAATTTAAAGGGTCAATTGGACCCCGATAGTGGAATTGATTATATATTCATACACAGTGAGTTATGGGCAACATATAAATATAATTTATTTTGGGTTTGGTTATGTGACCTTAAACCCTTTAAATAGGCCTGACCTATGTATTGCGTATGCGAATAAGGTATCAGGTTCCTACCTGGATTGTTCTAAGATGTGAGGAAGGAAGCATGTAGCCTCATGAGATATATTTTTCTGCTTGTTGAATATAGTGGAATCGTTGACAATGAATCCAAAAGGATAAAGTGGTTGTTGGGTAGCTGTGTTAACTTTGGAACGAGGTAAGTGTTTATATCCATTTCTTTGGAGGCAGTTAGCCTCGTGGATGTTTTACCACGTGTTCCTTGCGTGTGTAGCTGCCGATAGGCGTACTCATTACGCCTTAGCTTTGAATTTACATTGTATATTATATGTTATGCCCTGTTGTTGGTATTGCATTGAGCATATGAGTATTGCACTCTGGTTTTGAGCATTGCATATACTTCCCGATTAGCGATGAGAGTCCCGCACCGGTGAAGGGTCATTATTGCATATACTTCCCGGTAATCGATGAGAGTCCCGAGCTGGTGAAGGGTCATCATTGCATATACTTCCCGGTAATCAATGAGAGTCCTGATCCGGTGAAGGATCATTATTGCATATACTTCCCGGTTAGCGATGAGAGTCCCGCACCGGTGAAGGGTCATCATTGCATATACTTCCCGGTAATCGATGAGTGTCCCGAGCCGGTGAAGGGTCGTCATTGCATATACTTCCCGGTAATCGATGAGAGTCCTTAGCCGATGAAGGATCATCATTGCATATACTTCCCGATAATCGATTAGAGTCCCCAGCCGGTGAAGAGTCATTATTGCATATACTTCCCAGTAATCGATGAGAGTCCCGAGCTGGTGAAAGGTCATCATTGCATATACTTCCCGATAATCGATGAGAGTCCCGAGCTGGTGAAAGGTCATCATTGCATATACTTCCCGATAATCGATGAGAGTCCCGAGCCGGTGAAGGGTCATCATTGCATATATTTCCCGATAATTGATGAGAGTCCCGAGCCGGTGAAGGATCATTATTGCATATATCTCCTGGTAGACGATGAAAGTCCCGCGCCGGAGATAGGTATCAGGCATATGTGACTGCACTGCATCGTACCGCATTCATCCCATCTCATCCATATGTGACTGCATTGCACTGTAGTACATTAATCCCATCTCATTGCACCGCAAACTGGCTATTGTGTGTATTGTGTTGTGTTTTATGTATGCGGTATGTATAGTATGTCGTGGACATATCTCAGTTTTCCTATATATTTCTGGCTCGTATTCTGGGTTGCGGGGATCGGGTTGCACGCTGCAATGGTATAAATATATAGATCGGGTTGCACGTCTGCACGTCGCAACGGTATAAATATATGGATCGAGTTGCACGCCGCGAAAGTATGAATATGTGGATTGGGTTGCATGCCGCAACGATATAAATATATGAATCGGGTTGCACGCCGCAACGGTATAAATATATGGATCGGGTTGCACGCCGCAATAGGATGTATTTCATATTGTTGATATATTCGGGATACCTATATGTTCTGGCTATCTTATGTTCCTGGTTTTTAATGAGTTTGTGATTCTATACGTGTTTCTAGTTATTATCTAGCTCTGCCTTTTCATACTTTAAATAAGAGGAATTTGCTTTATCTATTTTTCTTCTCCCTAGCTGGCTATCCTATTCTTTGAGGTGGCTAGTCTGCCCAACTTATTGAATCCTTTTGACTCACCCTTGTTTGTTGTTTGTTTTTTGTTTTATTCTATCTGTTTCGTTTCAGCAGGTTCGCTCCAAGATTGATTTCGCCACGCTGTGAAGGAGCGAAGACGACTTCAGCTGTCAGGGTGAGCCAGCTCTTATTCCGAATGGCCACCAGTTTATTGTTTAGTATTTCAGTTGTATTTTTCTCCCTTCAGAAGGTATCTGTCTTCGTTTGTACAGCTTAGAGGTATCAGTATGTCTGTGTTTTTTTAAGTCTTGTCCTTATTTATGAATTGTTATATTTATTTTCCTAATTTAATTGGTAAGGGTTCGCCCGACGGGTCTATGGGAGGATGTCGGGTGCCCGCACGGCCTAACCGGATTTCGGGTCGTGTCTATTGGTATCAGAGCCCGGTTTAGAGTCTATCCAGACTAAGACAGTGTCTAGTAGAGTCTTGCTGATGGGTACGTAGACGTCCGTACTTATCTACGAGAGGCTATGATGGCATTTAGGAAGTTTCACTTCCTTCATTTCTGATCCTGCGTCGGTCTAGGATTCAAAAGTATTTTCGTTAATTCGTTCGTGGTAATTGTGAACCCTCGTGCGAAAAATTAACAAATAGTATGAGTTCAAGACGAAGCAGTCTAGCTTGGGGCTAGCACTGACAAAGCCCCGAGAGTTTTGATCGTGCTGACGATCTAGTTACGGAGGTCCCAACTGTACGAGCTCGTGATGGGCAAGGGAGCAGGGGTTTGTGGTTCCCTTGGCTCTCTACGATGCTTTTACGAGAATCTTGGCGACGCAGATACCATAAGAACCTATTATTCGCTGGGCAGCCTATCAGGTTGCCGCATGTGCAGATGTTCGATCTCAGGGAGCTTCTTTTCCGGTTCTTAATATTGCTGCAGTGAATTATGTTCCGGAGACAGCATGTGTTGTGCCTCTATTTATTCTGGCTGGTTAGTTAGCCTGAGTAATGGCTCGGTCCGAGTGTTCGAAGAGGTTGCATTATTTAACGCGGTTGAACCTTCCGATATTCTTAACAATGCATCAGATAAATCTCATGATTCTTTTTAAAATAAAATGATGTCAGCGTATCCTTCAGGCTCTTGATTATATCGAGCGGTATGGTGTTGATTATTCTGCTTTCCAGTTTCAAGGGTCCGACCTTGAATTGGTGGGCCGCTCTCTTATTAGCTAACTTGGTTCGATTTTTCTTCTAGATTCGTGGAAAAGTTCCTTTCGAGTAGCGAACGAGATGCAGAGTGTTGCCAGTTTGAGTGGATTAGACAGGGTAGCATGTCGGTTAGCCTGTTGGTTTCAGAATATGAGATTGAATTCTATAGAATGGCTGAATGTGCATTAGAACTAGTCCACGAGCATTTCGAGAGATTCAAAAATTTATTGATGACCTTTCTCTTTCTTTGAGATCCCAGATGGCTCGAAAAATTGAGGTTGGGACTTCATTTGATGTCGTTGTTGATATTGCTCAAAGGTATTAGGCATACCCTAAGTTAGAGCAGGAAGAGTTAGAGCGGGAGAGCAAGAGATCCCGCGGCCCTAGTGGGCAACCATGATACCTCCTTTGGAAGTAAGAGTTCTGATTATTTTGGGAAGTTACTTTCCAGGTTATCTCAGCTTGTGTCACGTGATTTTTAGAGTGCGCCAGTAGCTCGTCAAGATCAGATTCAGTCTTCTCGTTACAGCTATCAACAATCTTTCCAGCTTCATTTTTTAGTCGAAAAGGTGTTATCATTGTCGTGAGTCTGGTTATCCTTTGAGAAGTTTTTCCTTACTCCGGCAAGTAGACAATCGTCCTTTCTCCTGTCATCAGGCACCTGCACAGTCGCAGGGGATTTCCTTTAGATCTCAATCAGCCAGAAAAATGCCACCATCTAGTAGAGGTCGAGAGCGTGGTTGCAGTAGTTCTTCAGAAGGTGATTATCATGGTAGTAACTCAGCTCAGGCCTGTCTGGTAGGAATATCCGATGTTGTACACCCATGTATTTCTTCTTCCATTATATGCGAGTAAGATTTGATTTTCTTCAGATCGGTCTGGATTTCATTTATCTTACTATGTTTCCACGGCTTCCTTGGATATTGTTTCTATTAAGAATCGATTGCGGTAGAGGGATGAGCTTCTAGTATGATTTATTTAGGGAATTTGTGAGACCCTACTAGTTTATCTGATTTAAATGTGAGAGATTTTGGAGTGAGTGTCGGTATTGTCTGCTTGGCATCTTGTTACGCCACCTTCTATTATTATGTCAATTCAGTTTACCACTCTCCTCGAAATTCAATGTTGGTAGGATAATGGGATCCTAATTCGTCACCATCAGAAAGTGTTATCGTTTCTTCCGGTGCAAAGTGATTAGTAAGTAATATTCGATCTATGTACCTCCTCTTGGTTCAAAACGCTAGTAAAGTCATGTTATCTTATGAGCTTGTCTAGGTTATAAAAGGGTTTCTGGTAAATTATCAGAGTTTCCTTCTTATTGGGAGGTCAAATTGGCATGGACGTTGTTCCATAAAGCTCATTTAATATATGTTTCTTCAATTGCGATTCTTGGGCTACTTTGACTCGTAAGTAGTCTAGCTTTGGTAGCCAAGCAAACAATAAGATGAGCTTCCTAAAGTTCTAATCATTTCAATTCTCAGTCCATCGCCATCCCTTCTTTGTTCGGCACTTGTGAGCTTAGGCGGTCAGTAGCCTCTTATGATATTCCTTGTGTTGAGCCAGAGTGTGTGTCAAGGTGGCCAGATAAGCACATTGTTGTTTTTCAAGGCTACTAAGGGTAATGCGAGGAGTCATTTGACCTTCGATTTGATCCATCAGGCGGTGGTGCTTATAGAAAATGTATGGAGTTGTGAACTCGAGAGTTGCAGTTGTTTGGAAACTCGAGAGAATAATTTGGTAGCTTAGGTCTGAGCCGCGTTCTCTATTTAGCTAAGTCTTCGTGAATCCAGCAGGTTGTGCGAGGATGACTATTTCTATTCAAATTAGTTGTATGAGTTTATGCTCTAAGTGGAGGAGTCTTCTTCCAATTGATATCGAATCTAAATATTAAATCCCTAAGGCGTTGTTCAAATATGAGCTAATTTTTAGTTCCATCGAATTGTTCTTTATCGTAAAGAATATCGATGAGGTGATTTGTCGGCGGAATGATGATTATCCATCCAGAGTTTCATGTATCTTTGTTTCGAAAATGTAGAAATCTCCTCTCGTGATCAAGGAAGGATCAACTTAGTCAAAATAAGCTGGGCAATGGCGTTATGATATTATCCAGCTATGTTTTTATTCAAGAGTTTCATGTACGTGCTATAATTCTGATTCTATAATCATGAGATAATGCCCGTGGCGTGGTTTATAAAAGTTGTACAAGTTCTCCTGTTATCTGTGTGAATCTCGCTTTAGACTTAGGCTCGTTCGAGGACGAACGAGAGTCTAAGTTGAGGAGAATGAAACGACCTCGGTCAGTCGTTTCAGGAGATAGGACTCCGATTTACGTGCCAATAATTTTAAAATCTTCGTTAAGTCCATTGGGATTTCTATGTAAAATTTGAGCTAAATCAGACCTCGTTTGGTAGGCATCGGAAGAAGGTTTCAGTTTTTATTGTCGATAAATATTAAAAAGAGATTTTTGAGCTCGGTTTTAGTGAACGAGCTCCGATTCGAAATCCGAAAGCGCCGTTAGGTTTGTATGATTATTTGTGACTTTTGTGATCTTTCGAAAGTGAATTTCGAGGTTGTTCGGCTAGTTTCCGCTAAAATTTCGAAAGTTAAATAATTTGACCTTTTTCAATTTAAATTCGCATCTTGAGTTTTGGAAACCCGATTTGAGATCTGCCTTAGCGAGTATGCTATATATATTTTGTATAACTTTCTTGAGAAATTTGGGATCATTTCGAAATTTCGTAGAGTACCGTTTTAATTTTCATTTAGAAAAGAAAATAAAATAAAATAAAATAAAAGAAAATAAAAGGAAAAAGGAAAAAAAAAGGACAAGAAGGGAGGCGGTGGGGGGGGGGGGTTCTTAGCATAATGCTAAGGACGAACAAAACATACACAACATAAGAACAGAACGAGGCAACGAAAAATGTAAAGAGAATATGCCAAAAAATGAGAAAAGAGCCGGAAAAAGATATAATTTTTGTCCCGAAACATTCAGGTAATGATGTTAATGCATTATTTGAGTTTATTACGTGTGTTTGAATATATTTTAACAGTAAAAATTAGGATATTATACATCATTTTAATAAGATCAACTAATAATTTAAAGGGTCAATTGAACACCGATGGTGGAATTGATTATATATTCATACTCAGTGAGTTATGGGCAACATATAAATGTAATTTATTTGGGGTTTGGTTATGTGACCTTAAAACCTGTAGATAGGTCTGGCCTACGTATTGCGTATGCGAATTAGGGTATCAGGTTCCTACCTGGATTGTTCGAAGATGTGAGGAATGTAGCCTGTAGCCTAATGTGATATATTTTTCTGCTTATTGAACACAGTGGAATCGTTGGCAATGAATCCAAAGGACAAAGCGGTTGTTGAGTAGCTGTACTAACTTTGTAACAAGGTAAGTGTGTATATCCATTTCTTTGGAGGCACTTGGCCTCGTGGATTTTCTACCACGTGTTCCTTACGTGTGTAGCTGCCGATAGGCGTACTCATTACGCCTTAGCTTTTAATTTACGTTGTATATTATATGTTATGGCCTGTTGTTGGTATTGAATTAAGCATATGAGCATTGCACCCTGGTTTTGATCACTGAATATACTTCCCGGTAATCGATGAGAGTCTCGAGCCGGTGAAGGGTCATTATTACATATACTTCCCGGTAATCGATCAGAGTCCCAAGCCGGTGAATAGTCATCATTGCATATACTTCCCGGTAATCGGTGAGAGTCCCAAGCCGGTGAAGGGTCATCATTGCATATACTTTCCGGTAATCGATGAGAGTCCCGAGCCGTGAAGGGTCATCATTGCATATACTTTCCAGTGATCGATGAGAGTCCCGAGCCGGTGAAGGGTCATCATTGCATATACTTTCCGGTGATCGATGAGAGTCCCGAGCCGGTGAAGGGTCATAATTGCATATACTTCTCGGTAATCGATGAGAGTCCCGAGCTGGTGAAGGGTTATCATTGCATATACTTCCCGGTAATCGATGAGAGTCCCGAGCCGTTGAAGGATCATTATTGCATATATCTCCTGGTAGACGATGAGAGTCCCGCGCCGGAGATAGGTTCAGGCATATGTGACTGCATTGCATCGTACCGCATTCATCCCATCTCATTGCACCGCAGACTGACTATTGTGTGTATTGTATTGTGTTTTATGTATGCGGTATGTGTACTATATCGTGGACATTTCTTTGTTTGCCTATATATTTCTGGCTCGTATTCTTGGTTGCGGGGATCGAGTTGCACGCTGCAACGGTATAAATATATGGATCGGGTTGCACGTCTGCACGTCGCAACTGTATAAATATATGGATCGGGTTGCACGCCGCGATAGTATGAATATATGGATCGGGTTGCATGCTGCAAAGATATAAATATATGGATCGGGTTGCATGCCACAATGGTATAAATATATGGATCGGGTTGCACGCCGCAACAGGATGTATTTCTGATTGTTGATATGTTCGGGATACCTATATGTTTTGGCTACTTATGTTCCTGGTTGTTAATGAATTTGTGATTCCATACGTGTTTCTAGTTATTATTTGGCTCTGCCTTTTCATAATTTAAATAAGAGGAATTTGGTTTATCTGTTTTTCTTCTCCCTGGCTAGCTATCCTATTCTTTGAGGTGGCTAGTCTGCCCTACTTATTGAGTCCTTTTGACTCACCCTTGTTTGTTGTTTGTTTTTGTCTATCTATTTCATTTCAGCAGGTTCTCTCCAGGATTGAATTCGCCACGTTGTGAAGGAGCGAAGACGACTTCAGCTGTCAGGGTGAGCCAGCTTTTATTCTGGATGGCCACCAGTTTATTGTTTATTATTTCAGTTGCATTTTGCTCCCTTCAGGAGGTATCTGTCTTCTTTTGTACAGCTTAGAGGTATCAGTATGTCCGTGTTTTTTTTATGTCTTGTCTTTATTTATGAATTGTTATATTTATTTTCTTAATTTAATTGGTAAGGGTTCGCCCGACGGGTCTAGCGGAGGATGTCGGGTGCCCGCACGGCCTAACCGGATTTCGGGTCGTGTCAACTACACTGTATTTTTGTATGCTATTTTTCAATTCAAGTCTCCATTCTGCAATAGCTAAGATCGAACATTATTGTAGAGCTTCAGTGCATTGACTTGAAAAATAGTGGAGTATTTTTTGTTAATTCAATTTTTAAAATTAAAGCCTACAACAAGCATGATTGAGCAGAAAATTCAATCTGATATCAAATCATTATCCTTGAACCATGTTTCTATCTTTCTATCTTTTTATTATCTTCTTATCTAATTTATTAATAATTTTGCATTTCAAATAGCCAAATAAATAAATTTCAAATATATATAATAAAAAAGTTAAGGCCCCTCATTAAAGTTTGGCTTTAAGCCACAAATATAGTTGGGCCGCCCCTGTTAACAATGTGGACTTTAAACACTGAAATTTTCAAAAGCACACATTTAATTGGGATTATACCCCACATAACAATTCCCAATTCTTATCCACTTTTTATAACCATATTTTATCTTTTCTTTCTTTTCCTAGCATATTTATTAGATATAATTTGATGATATAAATATTTAAAAGAATATAAGATAAATATATGCGTGTATATATGTGTATAGAAGCTATATATAAAGAATATCAATCTAATTATATATCACACTTTAATTATAAATTAAATTTTAAATATAAATATTGTGGCTAGATTATATTAGTGCTAGGTGACTTGTTAATATGATATATTGAGGGCTATTTATGTGAAAATCTCTTAGTTTTATCTAGAAAGTATTAGTACTACTAGATCTGAAGCCCATGGAGAGCTATAAATAGTGGATATATATATTGCATGATATATACGTAAACCTTGTTAGTGCAAAACCTAGTTATTCTACTTCATATGGCCTCCTTTTTCGTCTACGCATTATGTATCTCTATTGGTGCTCTCCTGTGGAGAATTATCATTTCTATTATCCTTAAGATATCAAGAAAATGGAGGGTAACAAACAAGAAAATCGTGCCATTAATACCTCCAGGACCAAAACCATGGCCCATAATTGGCAACTTCCCTGAAATGCTTCTGAACAAGCCAGTATATCATTGGATACACAAATTTATGAAGAAAATGGACACTGAAATTGCTTGTATACGTCTCGGGGGTGTCCATGTCATTCCTATCACTTCCCCTGAGCTTGCTTGCGAGATTTTAAAGAAGCAAGACTTGGTTTTCTCATCGAGGCCTATTTCTATGTCTGCCAACATAGTCAGCAATGGCTACTTGACCTCACTCTTTCTCCCCATAGGTGACCAATGGATAAAAATGAGAAGACTTCTTGCTTTCCACGTGCTCTCACCAACATCTCTTCAATGGCTTCAACATAAAAGGGATGAAGAAGCTGACCATATTCTTCAAATCGTCTACCATCAATGCGACCAGCTACCAGCTATTAACTTGAGGAAAGTGACTAGATATTATTGTGGAAATATTACTAGCAATATGATCTTCAGCAAGAGATTATTTGAGGAGGAGCAAATAGATGCACTTTTCACACTACTTGAATACCTCCATAATTGGGGTATCTCAGATTACTTACCATGGTTAAGTTTGTTTGATTTGGATGGTCACAAGGCGATTATCAAGAAAGCCTTTGCCATAGTAACAAAACACATTGATCCTGAAGTTGACCAGAGGATTCAGATTTGGAAGGATGGCAGAAAAACTGTGGAAGAAGATATCCTAGATGTTCTTATCATGCTCAAAGATACCTATGGAAATCCTTTGATAAATGGTAATGAGATCAAAGCACAAATACTTGTAAGTTTACTTAAATCCCTTAAGAAGTCGTTAATTTGGACATAAAAGTTAACTTTCTTTGGTTACAAAACTAGTCATGTTTTTGGAACATTTTGGAGAAGGGATTTTAAAAAATCAAAAACTGGTTGGCTTGGACCTACCAGTTTTTAAAAAACTCCGCTAAAAGAATTTCAATTTTTCTTTCAAATAAAATTTTTGTCCTAATACAACTTAAACTTTAAAATATAATTATTCAAAACCTATTTTTAAAGTTTCAAACCTAATATATGCCCAAAAGCCTACTAAAACATGTGAGCTACATCATGATAAACTATAATGTTAGCAACTACTAATAAAAGTTTATCACATGGTGGTGTATGAATTGATCTGTTACAAACTAATTATATTCAGGAAATCATGCTGGCAGCGATAGAAAATCCCTCAAATGCAGTTGAATGGACGCTTGCAGAAATGTTGAACCAGCCAAAAGCATTGCAAAGGGCCCTAGATGAGCTTGACACTATTGTTGGGTGCAATAGATTGGTTCAGGAATCAGATTTGCCACAGCTAAATTATATCAAAGCTTGCATAAAAGAGGGATTTCGACTCCACCCCGTATTTCCTTTTAATGCTCCTCATGTGTCTATTTCAGATACGGTCGTGGGTGGATATTTCATCCCCAAAGGAAGTGTAGTGCTATTAAGTCGTCTTGGACTTGGTCGAAATCCTAGAGTTTGGGACGAACCCTTGAAGTTCAAGCCAGAGCGCCATTTCAATGAGCAAGATGATAGAGAAGTAGTTCTCACTGATTCAGAGTTGCGTTTGTTTACTTTTGGTATTGGACGAAGAGGTTGCCCCGGTATGAAATTTGGTTCTACAATGACAATAATGTTACTTGCTAGGCTTCTTCAAGGGTTTACTTGGAGCTTACCACCAAAATCACCTGGCGATCGCTTAGTTGAGTCGGAATGTGATCTCTTTTATGCCATGCCATTTTTTGCTCATGCAAAACCACGATTACCTAAGGGCGTATATGTTGAGTAAGTAGTTAAATAAAATAAAGTGTACCTCATCTAACAATCTAAGCTTTTAGATGATATATTTCCACGTGCTTGGCCCATGAAATATAATCAGGCCTGCACGGACGTGTTGATTAAGAATTAAATAAATAAAGTGTATCCATCTAACTGTTTAAACTTTTAGATGAGATGATCACACAATTCAACAGTATACTCATAATATATCAACCGATGGTGAAGTTAATTGTATTTGATAATTCTAGCAATATATGTTTCTTTAATGCTTCTGTGATTGCGTGGATGAATCAATGTTTTTTTTTTTTTTTTTTTTGGATACCAAGTGCAGTCTTTGAGATTGTTAACACTTTGTTTCTCCCTCGACCTTTATAAGAACATTGCATGCATTTACATTTGCTGCTTAAAGATACTTAAGTTTTAACTAAGTCAATTTGGCTGTGTGTCTATTTAATCTTTTATGCTTATAATATAAAGTAGTTCTTTGGCCTTATCGATGAAAATAAACTTTCTAAACCAATATGAATAATATCAAAGAATGTGTCTGAATTATAAAATCAAAATTGAACAAAAACTCAGAAGTTTCTTAAAAACAGATAATCATTGATCATAATTGAAATAAAAGGAAACAATATCATAAGAACTTATCCAGTTTTCCAGAGGTGGTAAATGTTAATAGAACCGTCACAAAACAAACACTAGTAGAAAATATTTATTTTTTCAGCCGCCAAATTTTTCGGAGGTTGATCAAAAATCAGCTCTTTCAACACGTTTTAGATGGAAATAGTCTGTCGAAATATTCCTACTAGGTAAAAGATGTCGATGGAGTCTGTGGGAAATGTAGACGGACTACCGACAACACCCGTCGAAAAGATAACGACCAGAGAAGTTTAAACATTTTGATTAACGGCGTCGAATATTTAAATGAATAAATAATTAGAAATTCCAAAATTTTGATGTAATTATTGGAACATTTGAATTTCAAAATAGAAAGTAATTTTTTAAAAAACAAATTTCAAATACAATCCATCGAGATATTTGAATTTCATGAAAAATATTAAATATTTTTATTTATTACTTAGAAATCAAACTACAAAGACATCGTACAATGCACACAGACAGCTTCCTTCAACTATTCCTAGAAATATTTTGCCTTATTATTAAAAGAACTAGTATAGTACCCGCGCGATGCGCGGAAAATAATATATTGTAATCTCCTTATTCTTAGCACATTAAATAAATATTATTGCCTTAATAAAATTGCAAGTGTTAATCCTCTTTACAATGTACCAGGGAACAAAAAGTTACATAAAGTTAAAAAAAAAAACAATTATGTGATTAGGAAATCACATTTGGATGAAACAAAAACAGCATAAGTATATAGTTTATGATGTAAAAAATTTAATTATTTGACTCATACAATTTGTGATGCAAAAGTCTTAATAATAGAGTTAATGTGTAATAATATCTCAAGTTAGGTAAAAAGATAATTTCAAAAATATAATTAATCATGAGAAATAAGAAGCTAGCAAACTTCAACAGTATAAGCACCTATAAAGGAGCAAATAGAAGAATTAAATAACAAAAAACTTGATAAAAGGGGATTACCTAAGCAAGTGACTATTCCTCAATTTTATGCAGTTATATTCCTAATTTCAAAAAATAAAAAATATAAAAGAACTAAAAGACTATCCTGAAGTCCAAATTGAAATTAAGAGAAATCTCATACCGTATTTCGGTTTTTTCCTCTTCAAGCTAGTCAATTACCATTTGATCGTCTAATTTATACCTACTTGCTTTAAATGACATCTTTTAGTAATGTTAAAGAAAAAGAGATCCTTGCGATCATTTTCTTCACAGAACTCATTCACTAAATTTTTTTGGAGTTGAGCAAGGATGCACTTGATGCTTAAAGTTTCCTTTACTCGAATACGTATGAGAAATACATCGCCTTAGCCCTCAAAAGGTCCAAAAGTGAAAATAAATCACAGCGTAAAAATTTATCCAATCAGTACTGAGATATGATCATTAAAATTAAAGGAAATAACTTACAATCTTGCTAGGGAAATATGTAAAGATAAAACCAAGTAATCCACAGCATGTAATTAATGTGAGATAAATTACAATAGTTAGTATCTTACGAACTACCACATGGTCTCTAAAACATAGAGATAACTCATGGATCAGGAGGAACCGATTACACCAAATATTAATATTTTCAATATATGTAACTTAAGAGGCCTATTGCTGATAGCGTACTCACCAATAGTTTTTTACTATTTCAGCTATGATCACCCATAAAAAGAAGCCTATTTAATTTGATAAACATTATACAGTTTCGTTCTAAATCAGAATGCTAAAATTAAAAAAGTACTCCATCATCTCAAATTTGAGAACATAAATAGAATTCTTAGAACTTAGAAGAGTAAATTATTTTAGACATTCAAGATAAAACACAACTCCGATAAGTTGGGACAAATTCTTTACATATCCAAACGTAAGTTAGGATATTGTTAGTCCTTACCATCAAATATTCAAGATAATTTGGAGATGAAATTTCAATAGGCCTCTTGCATACTATCAGCCCACCTATATTCATACCTGAATCACTATACATAAAATCAACAATAGTAGGTGAGTGCTTTTCCTAAAACAGTAAAGATAATAATATAAGATATTTTTGAAAGTAGTATAAATACCTAGCAAACAATATAAGTAAGACACTTTTGAAAATGCAAATATCTAAAACACATAATGGCATTGGATAAACATTCTTTTTCTTCTCCTACAAAATATTTAATATATTATGAAAATAAATAAACAAAATACAAAACATGCCCCACGATGCAGCCATGTAGGAAATCTATGATGCCACAATTCTATCAGTCTTGCGTAAGATATATATAAGTAGTAAAGATTTTTTGAAATTTAAATTTAATTTACATACAAACACCTAACATAATCTACTGTGTAAATATCGCTTAATGTCGTCTTCCTAGTTTCTTTCTTTTCTCAAAGAAGTCATCAATAGGAAGCAAATAAAGTTTAAAATTTCATGTTTGCAGCAGACCGCTATGTTCATCGTAGATCTTCTTTATTTACACAAAACCCACTTGATTTATTTGTAGTTAATGCTTCCATGTTTTAAAAGTATAAAGGACAAAACTTTGCTATTTTGCTTGTAATAAAATTATATTTAATTCCTTTCTTTCAATAGAACCAACTGCTCATTTCCTGCAATATGTTTCTTTCTACTATGTTTAACCTATAAAATCCTACTCAGTTCAGATTGTACTAACTTAACTATTTAGTTGAAATAAAATTTTAAAATAACACAAAAGGATAGAAGATAAAATCAAGAAATTAAATTAAAGACATTAAACATACCATGTACCAATAATTAATGATAAATGAGCTTTCCTTCTGTATAAACGATCTCATTTTTTTATGGAATAAAAAATTAGTGATCCCTATATTAAATTGTTACTTGTATTCGTCAAATGTGTGATACATTTCATAAAACAATAATGTAACAACAATGCAAGGTCATATTCAGAAGGGAGTATTTTTTTAAAAAAGGAAAATGGTAAAAAATTAAAAACAAATTGCTAATACTTACTATATTCGGTTTAATACATGATTAGCAATGTAAGCCCTGTCACACCATTAAGTTGTGATCTAGAGAACCACAATCACAGATAATCATACCTCCCTGTAAACAACCACATTATAAAGATAAATATAATTAGAATACGAAATAAAAATAACTTTTATAAATTATTTATAAAAATTCAGTCATGGCAGTTGAAGTATGAGATAACTTGTTACTTAACCTATACCGTCAGTAGAGGGCTTTTCATTAGTTTTACTTGATATAATATCTATGCTTTATTGTGGAGTTGAAGTTCATCTATTCTTCATTTCAAAATTCTTTGTTGTAACTGGCACCAAATAAATTATTTAGTTCATCAACTATATTAATGCAACAATCAAAATTGTGAAAACTTAAAGAGGAAATAAAAATATTAAGAAAAAAGTGCATACCTTCATTTGAATATTTGATGTCGGGCGAGGCCGTGGTATATCAAGCATTCTTGATGTTATACACGGCATAGAGTATGGACAGTAGTACCACATCAATATAGTAAAAAGATCAACGTAAGATGAAGAGTTTTGGAGTGTGGTAAACTGACTAATAAATAAATTACGAATTTAAATTGAACTTACACATATTAGATAGAGCCATTTCAGAAATTTTTTGAATAGATACCCATTCCTTGTTTCCTCTTCCCAATGCATTACCGTGTCCATATTAAATTTAATATATGGAGTTGGATATTTTCAGTGAGAATTTATGCAAAATACATTAAAATAAGATTTATTTCTATGGTTGTTGGTTATTAAAAATCAAAGAAATACGGGTAAATAGAGATCAAAGTAGCAATTATGGCGAGTTTGTATAGGCTATGATTAAGTGACGTGGTTACTGAAACAATGAGAAGGAGTTATCTTAATTATTTTGGTAGTTATTTTCAAAAGTTAAGCCCCACTAAGGAGGAAAAAACTGTCACGTTGGAGGGAAGTAGTAATCTTTATATTTTTCCCTCGAGATACCCTCTTCTACTTCTAGATTCTGTAAATACCAAAAATATTAGTTAGTTTATATTTTCAATTCAAAAGTTAATCACACAAATTTAAAATAGATAGTGTAGGTTTATGTTTATATTTTCTCATCAATTTTAAAAAACAAACAAAAGAAACAAACCTATGTTTGAGAACTTTTAGGAGGAGAAGGCTTTGGACTCCATCATGGAGCAAAATGGTTAATAGTGTAATTGAAGAGATTTGTTTTTCAATCCCAAAGTTTTACCACACAGTTAAAATGTGGAGATTTAAAAAAAAAAACTACTTTACAACTCCCACGTCACCTATTTGAATGGCTTAAATTATGTTATTTATTAGCATTTTTTGTTATTAAAAAGATTCTCTAATACTTAAATCACATTCATTCAAAAATCATGCCAGAAAATAAAAATAGGATATGTTCTTTATCATTGAAAAATAAAGGTATACCTTTAAAGATAAGATCTATGATCCTCACCCTAAACGATCTATATAAACTTGTTACTTCGAAAATTATTTTTCGGCAAAATTCAATAAACAAATTTACAATATAGCTTTGCTGAGATATATAATCTTTGTTTCATAGAATCGTGTTGCCATGAGATTCCGTAAGTGGATTAGTTACCCTTTAATTTAATTTTATAATTTTTAAATTTTATATTTAAACACCAATTGTAATGGCTATTGAAATAACTACACATAATTAAATACTAAAATTAACCATATTTTAAATGTAGTAACTAATAACTAATTTTTGTCTTAAAATTGCCATGTGTCCTTTTAATCACACAAATTTAAAATAGATAGTGTAGGTTTATGTTTATATTTTCTCATCAATTTTAAAAAACAAACAAAAGAAACAAACCTATGTTTGAGAACTTTTAGGAGGAGAAGGCTTTGGACTCCATCATGGAGCAAAATGGTTAATAGTGTAATTGAAGAGATTTGTTTTTCAATCCCAAAGTTTTACCACACAGTTAAAATGTGGAGATTTAAAAAAAAAAACTACTTTACAACTCCCACGTCACCTATTTGAATGGCTTAAATTATGTTATTTATTAGCATTTTTTGTTATTAAAAAGATTCTCTAATACTTAAATCACATTCATTCAAAAATCATGCCAGAAAATAAAAATAGGATATGTTCTTTATCATTGAAAAATAAAGGTATACCTTTAAAGATAAGATCTATGATCCTCACCCTAAACGATCTATATAAACTTGTTACTTCGAAAATTATTTTTCGGCAAAATTCAATAAACAAATTTACAATATAGCTTTGCTGAGATATATAATCTTTGTTTCATAGAATCGTGTTGCCATGAGATTCCGTAAGTGGATTAGTTACCCTTTAATTTAATTTCATAATTTTTAAATTTTATATTTAAACACCAATTGTAATGGCTATTGAAATAACTACACATAATTAAATACTAAAATTAACCATATTTTAAATGTAGTAACTAATAACTAATTTTTGTCTTAAAATTGCCATGTGTCCTTTTAATCACACAAATTTAAAATAGATAGTGTAGGTTTATGTTTATATTTTCTCATCAATTTTAAAAAACAAACAAAAGAAACAAACCTATGTTTGAGAACTTTTAGGAGGAGAAGGCTTTGGACTCCATCATGGAGCAAAATGGTTAATAGTGTAATTGAAGAGATTTGTTTTTCAATCCCAAAGTTTTACCACACAGTTAAAATGTGGAGATTTAAAAAAAAAAAACTACTTTACAACTCCCACGTCACCTATTTGAATGGCTTAAATTATGTTATTTATTAGCATTTTTTGTTATTAAAAAGATTCTCTAATACTTAAATCACATTCATTCAAAAATCATGCCAGAAAATAAAAATAGGATATGTTCTTTATCATTGAAAAATAAAGGTATACCTTTAAAGATAAGATCTATGATCCTCACCCTAAACGATCTATATAAACTTGTTACTTCGAAAATTATTTTTCGGCAAAATTCAATAAACAAATTTACAATATAGCTTTGCTGAGATATATAATCTTTGTTTCATAGAATCGTGTTGCCATGAGTTTCCGTAAGTGGATTAGTTACCCTTTAATTTAATTTTATAATTTTTAAATTTTATATTTAAACACCAATTGTAATGGCTATTGAAATAACTACACATAATTAAATACTAAAATTAACCATATTTTAAATGTTGTAACTAATAACTAATTTTTGTCTTAAAATTGCCATGTGTCCTTTTAACTTATTGCCACTTGGCTACTTACCATTGGCTTACTACCCTCCTTTTAATAATATATAGATGCTAAACATTTGGTCAGATGGTTCTGTGAGTACATTCCAAAAGCACCCGTAACCATTCTTTCGAGAATTATCATAATCATTTTCCATAAATGGACCACTCTCACGAGAAAAATCATATATAACCACAATTATATCCCAACTTTAGACGCCGTCAGAACATTAAGCTATTTTATTTTTTTAAATTTTTGCCGATACACACTGTAGGAATAGTGGTTAATCCATACATTGACTTCCTACCTACCGATAATTTTTCGACATATTCTACCGAAATATAGTTACGCTGAATTTTTCGGGAAATCTTTCGACCGGCTTGCTAGCTGAACCAGCAAAAAGGATGATAAATAAGATTTTTTTTTTTGACAAATGCCATCGAAATATTTGTCCAAATTCGGTCGAAAAATTTCGTCGAATGGTAAGGAAATCAACTACTCCATCTGTTCCACTTTATGTGTCATAGTTTGAATCAGAACAGACTTTAAGAAAGAAAGAAATGACTTTTGAGACTTGTAGTCTAGAATAAATCATAGATATTTATGTGGTTAGAAATCATTTCATTAAGAGGTCTTTTGGTATGATCTGTTGGCTAGTTTATGTTACACACCGTATGTCCAAAGTGACGTATATCATTCTAATGATATGTTAAGAATGATTTAAGTGAGTTTAAAGTTATAACATTATCATATAAGATGTTTATATATTGAATATAAAGTTTGGAAAAAAATCAGATTTAAACTGCGGAAAAACCGACTAAGGAATTGCCTTGTAACTGAGCCTTTTCACCAATTAATTTTGTGTATTATATGAGGTCTTTTGGGGACATATCATATACAAAATTGAAGGTCTTAGAGTGTAGTTTCCAATACTTTTGACGGTTTATTCATACAATGTCTGGATAAAAAGATATGAGCATCAGAAGTCATGCCCGAAAAAGGGACATAAGCTCAAAGAGGACTAAAACTGAAATTTTTCAAGTATAAAAGAGAAAATTCATTATTTTCTCGTCATTTTCCAGCAACTTCAAGATAGAAACAGTGCTCTAATGAATAGTGAAGAAATTTTCAAGTTTTTGAAGGAAGGACGCCAATCGTAACCCGAAATTGAAGACAGATTGCGTCAAAACGCTCTACGCGATTAAGGTAACGTTATGCTACCTTCAATTTCGTCTATAGCTTGAGTTTTAGAATTACTTCATGGCTAAGTAAAGTACCCAAATTCTGAATTATAGCTTGTTTAAGCTTTAGAAGGTGTTTCAAGGGAAACAAGGTTTAGAAGCAAGAAGCAAGAAGCATCAAAGGTATGTAAGACTAAACCTTTCTTTTAGCAAGGCATGTATCTTCTAGCTTTTGAAGCTTTTCTTAGTTCTAAACTTAGTGTCTCTTATGAGAAACTTGTATGGTATCAAGGAAACCTTGTATATACTTAATTTGGTACTAAAATCCAAGATGAAAGATGTCCAAATCAGCAAGACAAAACGTTTCAAAATCTGAAAAATCATTTTGAACTTTGGACAGTTGTTAGTATATTGATAATAACTCCTTGTACAAAATTGATATTAAGATTCTTTAAGAATCCCCAGAATCCTAAGACATATATCTACAACTTTCATGATACCATGAAGTCTATATTTTTAATCTACACCCTGAAAATTAGGTCGAAAGGAAGGACATTGGTGCTTTCCAGACATTTTATCAGCGGATTTGTTATGTCATCTAGTCGTCTCATCTTGTTATCGATTTAACATGTTTATGTTATCAGTTTATCCGGGTATTCATTCCCGTGTGTAGTATAGTGCTGGTTCTGTTTTTGCGGATCATCCAGTTTCAGGGGAAACTCTATCGAAAATTTTATGGAAATTCAAAAAGTTGGACAAATTATGAGTTCTAGGTTGTGACTATAATTCTATCCAGAGTTTTCATCTCATTCCTTTGAGTCCATATTTATTGTTGCCACATGTGTTATCACTCATACATGCTTATACTTATATTGTGATCATGTTGTGTGTGATTTGGAGTCCCTCATAGGGGCTGGACATTGGACACACAGTCCGGTCGCGTGGGTATCAGGTTCCTAACCGGATTTCCCTAAGATGTGAGGAATGAAGCCTTTAGCCTAAATTGATAAATTTTTCTGCTTATTGAATATAGTGGGAGATTAGCTGTACTAACTTTTGGAAGAGGTAAGTGTTTATATCCATTTCTTTGGAGGCACCTGGCCTCGTGGATTTTCTACCACGTGTTTCTTACGTGTGTAGCTGCCGATAGGCGTACTCATTACGCCTTAGCTTTAAATTTACATTGTATATTACATGGTATGTCCTGTTGTTTGTATTTCATTAAGGAACTGAGCATTGTACTCTGGCTGTGAGTTGGCATCTACTTTCCTGCTGGTCGATGAGAGTCCCGCGCCGGTGAGGGGTTATTATTGCATCACATTGTATTCACATGCATTATATGTCATTCATATGCATTCCATTGCATATCATATTGGGTGTAGGAGTATTCCGCCCCAGGAGCAGGAGGATTACTCTCCATTGTATCATATTGAGGGTAGGAGGATTCCGCCCCAAGAGCAGGAGTATTCCGCTCTTATTTCAGATATTGAGTGCAGGAGTATTCCGCCTCAGCTTTACATTATATCGGGTGCATGAGTATTCCGCCCCAGGAGAGTGCAGGAGTATTCCGCCTCTAGTTTATATTATATCGGGTGCAGGAGTATTCTGCCCCAGGAGCAGGAGTATTCCGCTCCAGTTGGTTATCAGATTAGATTCCCCTCGAATGCAGGAGTATTCCGCTTCGGGATGGGATTATGGGCACATGTGATCCTTTGCATCATATTTCATTTCATTTCATCTCATTTTATTTCATTTCATTTCATTTCATACCATGATGTAGACTTGCGGTACATAACTACTGTTCTGCTTCTACGTACATTGCTTATTTGCCTATATATATTTCTGGCTCATATTCTGGGTTGCGGGGATCGGGTTGCACGCCGCAACGGTATAAATATATGGATCGGGTTGCACACCGCAACAAGATGAATATATGGATCGGGTTGCACGCCGCAACGTATAAATATATGAATCGGGTTGCACGCCGCAACAGGATGAATGTATGGATCGGGTTGCACGCTGCAACAGGATGTATTTCTGATTGTTAATGAGTGCAGGATACCTATATGTTTTGGTTATCTTACGTTCCTCGTTGTTGATGACTTCGTCATTCCATACGTGTTTCTAGTTATCATCTGGCTCTGCCTTTTTATAATTTAAATAAGAGGAATTTTGTTTATCTGTTTCTCCTCCCTGGCTAGCTATCCTATTCTTTGAGGTGGCTAGTCTGCTCCAGTTATTGAATCCTTTTGACTCACCCTTGTTTGTTGTTTGTTCTTGTCTATTTATTTCGTTTCGGCAGGTTCGCTCCAGGATTGAGTTCGCCACGTTGTTCAGGAGCGAAGACGACTTCAGCTGTCAGGGTGAGCCAGCTTTTATTCCTGATGGCCACCAGTTTATTGGTTATCATTTCAGTTGCATTTTACTCCCTTCAGGAGGTATCTGTCTTCTTTTGTACTCTTAGATGTCTAGTCTGGATAGCTCTAAACCTAGTATGTTAGGTAGTCAGCTGTAATTTTTTTGTACAGCTTAGAGGTATCAGTATGTCTGTGTTTTTTTTAAGTCTTGTCCTTATTTGTGAATTGTTATATTTATTTTCCTGATTTTATTTGTAAGGGTGTCGCCCGACGGGTCTATGGGAGGATGTCGGGTGCCCGCACGGTCTAACCGGATTTCGGGTCGTGCTAGTTGGTATCAGAGCCCATTTTAGAGTCTATCCAGACTAAGACAGTGTCTAGTAGAGTCTCGCTGATGGGTACATAGACGTCCGTACTTATCTATGAGGGGCTATGATGGCATTTAGGAAGTTTCACTTCCTTCATTTCTGATCGTCCGTCGGTCTAGGTTGTAAAAGTATTTTCGTTAATTCCTTCGTGGTAATTGTGAACCCTCGTGCAACAAATCAGCAAACAGTAGGATTTTAGGACGAAGTAGTCTAGCCTGGGGCTAGAGCTACTCAAGCCCTGAGAGTTGTGAATCGTGTTGAAGATCCAGTTGCGCAGGCACCAGCTGTACGAGCTCGCGATGTGATTCCCTTGGCTCTCTATGATGCTTTTACGAGAATCTTGGTGATGCAGATACCGTAAGAACCTATTATTCGCTGGACAGCATATCAGGTTGCCGCATGTGCAGACGTTCGATCTCAGGGAGCTCCTTTTCTGGTTCTTATTACTGCAGTGAATTATGTTCCGGAGACAGCATGTGTTGTGCCTCTAGTTATTCTAGCTGGTTAGTTAGCCTGAGTAATGGATCGGTCCGAGTGTCCGAAGAGGTTGCATTATTTTACGCAATTGAACCTTCCGATATTCTTAAGCAATGCATCAGATAAACCCGTGAATTTATTTTAAAAAAAATAATGTTAGGGTATTTGTATCCTTCAGGCTCTTGATTATATCGAGCGGCTTGGTGTTGATTATTCTGTTTTCCAGTTTTATGGTCCAACCCTAGATTGGTGGACCGCACTCTTATTAGGTGACTTGGTTCGATTTTTCTTCTAGATTCGTGGAAAAAAAATTCCTTTCGAGTAGCGAGCGAGATGAAAGATGTTGCCAGTTTGAGTGGATTGGGCAGGGTAGCATGTCGGTTAATCCGGTGGTGTTTCAGAATATGAGATTGAATTCTATAGAATGGCTGAATACGCATTAGAACTAGTCCATGAGCTTTTCGAGAGATTCAAAGATTTACTGATGACTTTTCTCCTCCCTTGAGATCCCATATGGCTCGAGAGATTGAGGTCGTGATTTCAGTTGATGTTGTTGTTAATATTGCTCAGATGTACGAGGCATACCATTAATTAGAGGGGGAAGCGTTAGAGTGGGAGAACGAGAAATTCTGTGGCCCTGGTGGGCAACTATGGTACCTCATTTGGAGGTAAAAGTTTTGATTATTTTGGGAGGTCACCTTCCAGGTTATCTCAGCGTGTGTCACGTGATTCTTAGACTGTGCCAGTAGCTTGTCAAGATCAGATTCAGTCTATTCTTTACAGCTATCAACAATCTTTCTAGTTTCCATTTTTTTGCGAAAAGATGGTATCATTGTCGTGAGTCTGGCTATCCTTTGAGGAGCTTTCCCTTACTCCGACAAGTAGGCAGTCGTCTTTTCTCTCGTCATCAGGAATCTGCGCAATCGCAAAGGATTTCATTTAGATCTCAATCAGCAATATAAAGGCCACCATCCAGTAGAGGTTGAGAGTGTGGTTGCACTGGTTCTCCAGAAAGTGATTGTCAGAGTAGTGGCTCAGCTCAGATGCAGAGGCAGTTCTATGAACTGCTTGTCTGGCAGGATGCTGAGGTATCCGATATAGTAGACCCTGATATTTCTTCTTCTCTTAAATGTGAGTAAGATTTGATTCTTTCGATTGGTCTGGAAATGGTGTGTCTTATCATGTTTCGATGGTTTCCTTGGATGTCGTTGTTATTAAGAATCGGTTGCGGTGGAGGGGTGAGCTTCTGATATGATTTATTCCTGGCATTTATGATGACCCTACTAGTTTATCTGGTTCAAATGTGAGAGATTTGGGATTGAGTGTAGGTATTGTCTGCTTGGCATCTTGTTACGCCACTTTCCGTTATTATGTCAATTCAGTTTACCTCTCTCATCGAGATTCAATGTTGGTAGTATAGTGGGATCCTAATTCGTCACCATTAGAAAGTGTTATCGTTTCTTCTGGTGCAAAGTGATTAGTAAGTAATATTCTATCTACGTACCTCCTCTTGGTTCAAAACGCTAGTAAAGTCATGTTATCCTATGAGCTTGTCTGGGTGTTAAAAGGGTTTCTGGTAAATTGTTAGAGTTTCCTTATTATTGGGAGGTCAAATTGGCATATATATTGTTCCATAAAGCTCATTTAATATATGTTTCTTCAATTGCGATTCTTGCGCTACTTTGACTCGTAAGTAGTCTAGCTTTGATAGCCAAGAAAATAAGAAGATGAGCTTCCTGAAGCTCTAATTATTTCTATCCTCAGTTCATTTCCATTTCTTCTTCGTCCGGCACTAGTGAGCTTGGGCAGTCAGTAGCCTCTTGTGATGTCCTTATGTTGAGCCAGAGTGCGTGTCAAGGTGGCCGGGTAAGCATATTGTTATTTTTTCAAGGCTACTAAGGGTAATAAGAAGTGTCATTTGACCTTTGATTTGATCCATCAGGCGGTGGTGCTTATAGAAAATGTATGGAGTTTTGAACTCTAGAGTTGCAGCTGTCTGGCAACTCGAGAGAGTAATTTGGTAGCTCAGGTCTGAGCCGCGTTCTCTATGTAGCTAAGTCTTCCTTAATCCAGCAGGTTGTACGAGGATGACTATTTCTATTCAAATTATCTGTATGAGTTTATGCTCTAAGTGGAGGAGTCTTCCTCCAATTGATACCGAATCATAATATTAAATCTCTAAGGCGTTGCTGAAGCGTAAGCTAATTCTTTGTTTCATCGACCTGTTCTATATCGAAAGTATATCGACGAGGTGATTCGTTGGTGGAATCATGTTAGCCCATCAAGAGTTGCGTGTATCTTTGCTTCGAAAATGTAGAGCTCTCTTCTCGTGATCGAGGAATGATCAGCTTAGTCTGAATAAGATGTGCAATGGTGTTATCATATTATCCAGATATATTTTATTCAAAGAGTTCGGTGCACGTGTTATAATTCTTACCATGTAATCAGGAGATAATGCCCGTGGAGCAGCTTATGAAGGTCGTGCAAGTTATCTTGTTATCTGTGCGAACTCTTCTTTAGCCTTAGGCTCGTTCGGGGACGAACGAGAGTTTAAGTGGAGGAGAATGAAACGACCTCGGGTAGTCGTTTCGAAAGTTAGGACTTCGATTGGCGTGCTGATAATTTTAAAATATTTGTAATGTCCATTAGGACCTTTCTGTAAAATTTGAGCTAAATCAGACCTCGTTTGGTAGGCATCGGAAGAAGGTTTCAGTTTTTATTATCGATAAATATTAAAAAGAGATTTTCGAGCTCGGCTTTGGCAAATGAGCTCCGATTGAAAATCTGAAAGGGACGTTAGGTTCGTATGATTATTTGTGACTTTTGTGCTTTTTCGAAAGTGAATTTCTAGGTTGTTCGGCTAGCTTCCGCTAAAATGCCGAAAAGTTAAATAAGTTGACCTTTCACATCTCTTCACTACTACAAGTATGTAACAAATCGTTGCTTAATGCTTCTACGTACTTCATTTAACATTCGAGGACGAATGTTCTTAACAGGGGAAGATTGTTACACCCCATATGTCCAAAGTGACGTATATCATTCTAATGACATGTTAAGAATGATTTAAGTGAGTTTAAAGTTATAATATTACCATATAAGATGTTTATGTATTGAATATAAAGTTTGGAAAAAAATCAGATTTAAATTGCGAAAAAACCGACTAAGGAATTGCCTTGTAACGGAGCCTTTTCAGCAATTAATTTCGTGTATTATATGAGGTCTTTTGGGGACATATCATATGCAAAATTGAAGGTCTTGGAGTTTATTTTCCAACACTTTTGACGGTTTGTTCATACAATGTCTGGATAAAAAGATATGAGCATCAGAAGTCAGGCTGGAAAAAGGGACATAAGCTCAAAGAGGACTAAAACTGAAATTTTTCAAGTATAAAAGAGAAAATTCATTATTTCCTCGTCATTTTCCAGCAACTTCAAGATAGAAACAGTGCTCTAATGAATAGTGAAGAATGCCAAGTTTTTGAAGGAAGGACGCCAATCATAACTCGAAATTGAAGACAGATTGCGTCAAAACGCTCTACGCGATTAAGGTAACGTTATGCTACCTTCAATTTCGTCTATAGCTTGAGTTTTAGAATTACTTCATGGCTAAGTAAAGTACCCAAATACTGAATTATAGCTTGTTTATGCTTTAGAAGGTGTTTCAAGGGAAACAAGGTTTAGAAGCAAGAAGCATCAAAGGTATGTAAGACTAAACCTTTCTTTTGGCAAGGCATGTATCTTTTAGCTTTTGAAGCTTTTCTTAGTTCTAAACTTAGTGTCTCTTGTGAGAAACTTGTATGGTATCAAGGAAACCTTGTATATACTTAATTTGGTACTAAAATCCAAGGTGAACAACGTTCGAATCAGCAAGACAAAACGTTTCAAAATCTGAAAAATCATTTTGATCTTTGGACAGCTGTTAGTATATTGATCATAACTCCTTGTACAAAATTGATATTAAGATTCTTTAAGAATCCCCAGAATCCTAAGACATATATCTACAACTTTCATGAAGACCATGAAGTCTATATTTTTAATCTACACCCTGAAAATTAGATCGAAAGGAAGGACAGTGGTGCTGTCCAGACATTCTATCAGCGAATTTGTTATGTCATCCAGTCGTCTCATCTTGTTATCCATTTAACATGTTTATGTTATCAGTTTATCTGGGTATTCATTCCCGTATGTAGCATAGTGCTGGTTCTATTTTTGCGGATCATCCAGTTTCAGGGAAAACTCTACCAAAATTTTTATGGAAATTCAAAGAGTTGGACAAATTATGAGTTCTAGGTTGTGTCTATAATTCTATCCAGAGTTTTCTTCTCATTCCTTTGAGTCCATATCTATTGTTGCCACATGTGTTATCACTCATACATGCTTATACTTAAAATGTGATCATGTTGTGTGTGATTTGGAGTCCCCCATAGAGGCTGGACATTGCACACGCAGTCCGGTTGCGTGGGTATCAGGTTCCTAACCAGATTTCCCTAAGAAGTGAGGAATGAAGCCTTTAGCCTAAATTAATATATTTTTCTGCTTATTGAATAGAGTGGGATCGTTTGACAAGGAAACCAAAGGATAAAGCGGTTGTTGATTAGCTGTACTAACTTTTGGAAGAGGTAAGTGTTTATATCCATTTCTTTGGAGGCACCTGGCCTCGTGGATTTTCTTCCACGTGTTCCTTACGTGTGTAGCTGCCGATAGGCGTACTCATTACGCCTTAGCTTTAAATTTACATTGTATATTACATGTTATGTCCTGTTGTTGGTATTGCATTAAGGAACTGAGCATTGTACTCTGGCTGTGAGTTGGCATCTACTTCCCGACTGTCGATGAGAGTCCCGCGCAGGTGAGGGGTTATTATTGTATCACATTGCATTCACATGCATTATATGTCATTCATATGCATTACATTGCATATCATATTGGGTGCAGGAGTATTCCGCCCCAGGAGCAGGAGGATTCCTCTCCATTGTATCATATTGAGGGTAGGAGGATTCCGCCCCAAGAGCAGGAGTATTCCGCTCTTATTTCAGATATTGAGTGCAGGAGTATTCCGCCTCAGCTTTACATTATATCGGGTGCATGAGTATTCCGCCCCAGGAGAGTGCAGGAGTATTCCGCCTCTAGTTTATATTATATCGGGTGCAGGAGTATTCTGCCCCAGGAGCAGGAGTATTCCGCTCCAGTTGGTTATCAGATTAGATTCCCCTCGAATGCAGGAGTATTCCGCTTCGGGATGGGATTATGGGCACATGTGACCGTTTGCATCATATTTCATTTCATTTCATCTCATTTTATTTCATTTCATACCATGACGTAGACTTCTGGTACATAACTATTGTTCTGCTTCTACGTGCATTGCTTATTTGGTTATATATATTTCTGGCTCGTATTCTGGGTTGCGGGGATCGGGTTGCACGCCGCAACAGGATGAATATATGGATCGGGTTGCACGGCGCAACGATATAAATATATGGATCGGGATGCACGCCGCAACAGGATGAATGTATCGACCGGGTTGCACGCTGCAACAGGATGTATTTCTGATTGTTGATGAGTTCGGGATACCTATATGTTTTGGTTATCTTACGTTCCTCGTTTTTTATGAGTTCGTCATTCCATACGTGTTTCTAGTTATCATCTGGCTCTGCCTTTTTATAATTTAAATAAGAGGAATTTTGTTTATCTGTTTCTCCTCCCTGGCTAGCTATCCTATTCTTTGAGGTGGCTAGTCTGCTCCAGTTATTGAGTCATTTTGACTCACCCTTGTTTGTTGTTTGTTCTTGTCTATTTATTTCGTTTCGGCAGGTTCGCTCCAGGATTGAGTTCGCCACGTTGTTCAGGAGCGAAGACGACTTCAGCTGTCAGGGTGAGCTAGCTTTTATTCCGGATGGCCACCAGTTTATTGGTTATCATTTCAGTTGCATTTTACTCTCTTCAGGAGGTATCTGTCTTCTTTTGTACTCTTAGATGTCTAGTCTGGATAGGTCTAAACCTAGTATGTTGGGTAGTCAGCCGTAATTTCTTTTGTACAGCTTAGAGGTATCAGTATGTCTGTGTTTTTTTTAAGTCTTGTCCTTATTTGTGAATTGTTATATGTATTTTCCTGATTTTATTTGTAAGGGTTCGCCCGATGGTTTGGGAGAGGATGTCGGGTGCCTGCACGGCCTAACCGGATTTCGGGTCGCGTCAGTTTAATCCATGTATTAGATTTTATCTCTTATTTGGTAGCCAAGTGTTGACACCCAATTTTGTCCCTCTTTTTTCTAAATATGGCTATAATTTAACTTAAATGTGCAATTTGGCTATTTGTGCAAAATGTGCATAAGAAACCATGTATTTATGTGCGTTATTCCCTACCTATATATTATGTACCTAAATGTTGCTATATTACCTAATTTTTCATCATTTAGGCTATTTGTCAAACTGTGAATATTTACGGAATTTAATATGTCACATAATTGCATCATTTAGGCTACATGTCAAATTTGTTTCAATTTGTGATTATATGTGCAAATTAGTAATTATCTGTGATTATCTATATTTAAATAATTTTATATGAGTAATATTTAATAATTATTTGTGCATTTTATAAAATATATATATCTATATTTTATTTACACCTTTAAGTTGAATATTGGTCAATTTAAAAGAGAATGTCCATTTCTCTATTTACTTATTTTACTTCTCCTTTTGTTAAAATTTCCTATGAACCTGGACGAGAGTCCGCCTAGGTACATCCATTCTGTTAGAAATCAATTGCGATTTTCTTCCAATATTTAGTTCAAATTCTCTTGAATATTCGTACAATTATTTTATTCCAAAATATTTATTTTCCATTATTTTAAAATCCTCTTTTGTCTGAACATAGACAAATGTTCGTCTAGATATGTTCACATTTGTATTTAAAATTTCATTATCTTCCTACTTTATTTTGAATTAAGTCATTCTTAAATTCTTATAATCATTTCATGTCGAACCTAAACCAGATTCTTAACCAAATACATTCCCTTTATTTGAAATTTTTCCAAATCTTCTCCTTGATCTAATTATCTTTTCAAATCTCCCACAACCTAAATTCCTCCCTAAAATCATTCTCAAATCCCCAATTTTCCTCTCATATTTTTGGAAAAACCTCAACAACTATTCTTGAATTCCTCTTCTTTAAAAATGAAGACTTTTGGGTTTTCTCCTATCATTATCAATTATCCAAAATCATCAGTACACATACACAAAATCAAGACGCACACATCACACCATTTCGGTTCTCCCTCTACAACACACACACGCCTAGACAACATAGTACTCGACCTTCATCTTCCCCACATACACAACTCATAACAAAGGATTCTCTCCATTGTCTTACCCATTTTCAATCAACAATACTTCACAATACATACACACAAAACCCGTACAAAAACTCATCCCTTTCCTCCATCGTCTTCAATACCCATCCATGCACAACAATCATCATCTTCCGCGTCTCCAAATACTCACACCCACAATACAGTAATACACACCCATCACCTCCACCAGTGGTGGTGGGAACCACGCTACACAGTACACCAAACAACATCAACACCACCATCACCCTTTCCCACAGCTCGTTCATACCACCACCAGTAAACCACCATCACTTGTTCTCTCATCCGATACACACTTCAATACACACAGAGCACAGATCGAAAAACACACACACAATAACATATCTAAAATGGGGACAGGGGTTGAGAGAGAGGAGATGAAGTAAAGAGGGAAAATGGAAGGGGTGAATGGCAGCGACGCCGCTGTGCGTCTCGCTGGAAAAGACAAGCCGGTGGTCGCTCTTCCCTGCGTCTCAGCCCTCTTCGCTGTGTCGAATTGCTGAAATCATTCTAATATTCCTTTATTTTCTTGACTGACGAGTGCTCCTTGATCTACTATATACTTGCTCCAATTTGTTTGTTGATTACAGGTTTTAATTGCTTAGTTTTGGCCACCCTAGTGCGACAACGGTGCAAAACTTCGCCACTGATATTTCGTTGACTCTCGTGGATATCCGTTGAAGTTCTTATGTTTCGTGGACGATTATTTGGCCACTGCTATGGCCTTGACTTTATTGTGGTCTTATAATCCTTTGTTTCTCGGTTGATGACAGTCTAACACAATGACTTTTGTCTGTTATTGTTACTGATAATTGTTCTGCAGATTAATTGTTATTTGCCCTATTGGAATTACTCTATCAGGCAGTCACGTCTACGGATAAAAAGCTTTGGATTATTTCATTGCTTTTACTGGTTCTGAATGATACTACACTCATGGCCAAGGAAAATAATTATTTATTTGAGGCCTATTAACTGATTCGAACGGATACTACGGTCCCATTCCCGCATCCCTAAAACAAAAGGCTATGATGACGTGTATGAGCCGTGATTGCAAAACAAGCCGGTGATGGAGAGGTGGGACCGGCACTTGGCATGGCAACACGACCGGCCAGCGTGTTTGTAGCCGTACTGACGTCTCTAACCCGTAGCCGATTCATACACACCTGAGCCTACACTATTATAAAATCTCTTTCCCCCTTTATTTTATTTTTAGTATTATTGATATTTTACACTATTATTATTATTATTATTATTATTATTATTATTATTATTATTATTATTATTATTATTATTATTATTATTATTATTATTATTATTATTATGAATACTAACTTATTTTCTTTATGTTTTGCGAGGTAAAATTGGATGAAATACGATGGTCTATTTTGGAGGAGAACCCTTTTATTTTTATTATCTTCATTATTATTATTTATTAATATTACTAGTATTATTATTATTATTATTATTATTATTATTATTATTATTATTATTATTATAACTATTATTACTATTATTATTAATTGTCATTCTAATTCATATTTTTTACGATTTTTGCGAGGTACATCGTGGCGTAATTACAAAAAGACAACCTTTTCGAAAAAGGATAAAAATACTCAAACTCATCGACTTTAATTTCGTTTTATTTGCAATTCTTACTCACTTGTTTGTTTATTTTGCAAGGCATATTTGGACAAAGCTTAGTCATTAAAAGAGACAAATATTTATTACTGTCTTTAAATTTGCATATTGTAGTTTAATATTCAAATAATTTATTGCTTAGTTAGTTTAATTATTTACTTAGAATCCAATTATAAATTCCGGCCGGTAACCACATCTGGTGGCGCTCGAGAGGTGCCTAACCTCTTCCTCTCGAGTTAACTTGAACCTCTTACCTAGAATATCTGGTTTGTGGACTAAGTTTCGGAGTTAATTGTAAAATTAGCTAGAAACGAAATAGGTGCCCTAATACGCCTAGTTAAAAAATATGTTAGGTGGCGACTCCAACTCTTTACCCGTGAGTTATCTACTAAGTCGAGCCCTATTTCGAACTTTAACTGGTTGAAGTAAAAATAGGATGCGACAGAATGGCGACTCCGCTGGGGATGCCAAGGTTCAAACCATAACGGACTTTTAATTTGGATTCTTTACTTGCTTTATTTTCTTGTCATTTATTTCGATACTAAATTTTTTCTTCTTTTTCTTTTTTGCAGGATTAAGGTTTATTTTTGAATTTTCAAATTTATGTGTTTTATTCTTCAATTGTTTGATTATATTTTATTATTGTTCATGTCACTCACATTTCCCCCACTCCTAGGAAACGACACTTTGCACACATACCAGCGATTACGTGGATCCCACGGTTGCTTCACCACAAAAAACCTTTTAGGAGGGACATTTTAGAATATAGTTGGTCCGTGGTACAACCAACAATTCCAAACGTTCCCACTCCTTGGCTGTCCGCCTAGGAAAACCATGTCCTTGTCTAGATTAGCCAACTCTTAGTGAAGACTCTTTTTAGGGATCATTAATCATGTCATATCTAGGACCAGTTTGACTTCAGCTCATGTCTAAGTCTATTAGTTTACTATATTTGAATGAACCGAACGGGTTTTCGAACCTAAGGGACGTTTGAATATGTTATGTGTGCATTTATTTAAAGTTGAACATGTCTAATGTAGACCATTTGTTCACATAAAGGTGGATTCTCATAACAAAATCAATTATTTATTTACCTAAAATCGTTATTTCTACATTTATACAAACAAAACCAATTATTTTATAAAATTATTTTTGGGTTATGAACAAAGTTAATTTTTTCTACTAGTATGTAAATAAAATCATAGATTTTAAATTAATTTTGTTACTTTTAATATAACAAGATCACTTATTTATTCTTATTTACCTAAAAAAGGAAATGTGGTATTTCTAAATTTATTTAATAAAGTTATTTTCCATTCATTTCTTTGGGTTATGACAACAAATGGGATGACGCAAAATACTCGTTCAATTTTAAATACCATAGTCAAATTAGGAAGGCTTAACATCCTTGACATGTTAAAGTCTATTAGCCAACTTCTTGCAAAAGCGTCATCACATGACGCCTATCATGCATATTATGTGCATTGATCTTTCTTACATTATAAAACATGATATGCTTTGCGTAGGAACATTATTATCTCAACACTAACTTATTGTTTCATGTGTTTTACTTCCACTCCCGAGGTTGACTTGTGCATTTCTTCCAAAACTCGTACATTTTTTTTACTTGTGCATGCATACCTTCCGCCACTCCTGGCAACTTTCTAAAATCGTGCGTTGAAAACACGGTGGTTACAACCACATCTTCCCTCGCATAAAAATTCCTTTAGGGGGAACGACTTGGAATATATTTGATCCGAGATGTTCCCGCGCCCGAGCCGTCTGCTTGGGAGGATAATAACACCTGGTCTAACTAACTCCATTCCTTAGTAGCGGCACTAGGAATCATGCATCATGACATGTCATTAGTCGACTTGTTTTCAAATACGATAGGCCAACTTGTTCAAACAATCCGAACGGGTTTTTAACCCCCAAAGAGCATTGAACATGATTTATTTGCATTTGCTTAAAGGGTTGAACGTGCAAATGTAGACCGTTATTGGCATTGTTTTGCATTCAGTGCTATTCAAAGGCACAAAGGTTACCCTAAGAGGCGTCAAAAGCCCAAATTGAATCAGACGTGGTTATTTATGCATAAACAGTTGGCATTATTCTGTATTCAATGTCATTCAAACGGTACGTAGGTAACCTAAGAGGCGTCAAAAGCCCAAATTGAATCAGAAATGATTGTTTATAGACAGTCGAAATTATTCTGTATTCAATGCCATTCAAAGGCACAGGTAACCTAAGAGGCGTCAAAAGCCCAAATTGGATTAGAAATGATTGTTTATTCATAAATAGTCTGAATTATTCTGTATTCAATGCTATTCAAAGGCACGAAAGTAACCTAAGAGGCATTAAAAGCCCAAATTGAATCAGAAACGACCATTTAGTCCTAAAGGATTGGAATCGTTCTGTATTCAATGTTATTCAAAGGCTTAAATGGTAACCGAAGAGGCATTGAAAGCCCAATTTCGAAGCAGAAATGACCGCTCGATAGATGCGAAGACACATAACGCACGTTTATCCTTTAAGCATTATATAAGGACCTGACATCCTTGGCATGACAAAAGTCCATTAGCAACTTCCGTTTGAAGTGTCTAAAGGGTTCTCAACTCACAACGATACATCATATCCTCTGTTGCATTGTTTTCAAAAGCTTGTGCCACACGTCGATCACTTTGTTCACAGTAAAGCAAATCTTAGGCATTTCTCTTTTCCCTTTCCTTGTCGTCCTTCACCTTTTCCAAAGTATCATGGCCACTAGAATATTTGGCATCGTTGTTGAAATCCCTCGGTTGCTCAGGGATTGGTGGGAAAACCTAAGCACAGATCAACAGGACCAAGCCAAAATGGTGTTGGGGAATATGATTTCATTAATGGAACACACTGCAGTGGAAGGGATGATAGAAGCAGCAGTACATTATTGGGATGCAGACCGAGTAGTTTCCACTTTGGGAATGTAGAGTTGACACCACTACTAGAGGAAACAGGCGGGTTAACTCAATTTTCATTTGAAAGTGAAGAAGTGTTGATGCCTAAGAACACTACAGCCGAGGAGTTCTTCAAAACGGTAGGATTTAAGCCCGAATTATGCACAGAGAGTATACGAAAATCGGGAATTTCTCTAATTTCCCTCTATATCAAATTTGGGTATGGAGAAGCATTTCAAGAATCTGAAGGCTATTTCAACATCGGAAAAGGGTCATATCTACCCCTCGACTTTTAAATATTAGTTAAGTCCAACTTCCGTTATACTTTTTCATTTTCTTGCCCCTGCCATTAGCTTTTTTGATATTTTTACCCCTCCATTTAATGGAGACCCCACTCCAGCTTTCGCCCCGCCACATGGCATTAATCTAAATCCTCACCTTTTTTTAACCCAAATCCATACAACCCTGTTTTACATATGAAACACACAATATTTAACAATTAAATTAATTTTTCCACGTGTCTAACAATTTAACAAAAAATTATATCTTTATATTTCTAAAGAATTTTCATGGGCGAGTTTGGAGAACTAAATAGTGGTGATTTTTTTTTGTCTTCTCCGGCGATATTTTTAAATCAAAATGTGTAGAGTTTGCTTATATACTTGGCTATGATTTTTTTTTTTTTTTTGGGAAAAAAACATAAATAACCACCCATATATAGTGTATTAATTTTCTCTAACCCAAATAAAAAATAGACATAGCTTTTAGTCAGTTATAACGCTATTTTGTCTCTTTAATAAATATTAAGCGTTATTTTAGGGAAGCAATCAAACGAAATTCCACGAATCATGGTTTTTGTCTTTTTATTTTTAATTTTATGAAATTCAAAATTAATCACAATTGAAATACATATCATATACAAATACGAATAATAGATGTATAAATGTACGTAATAAGTTAATGTAAAAATATTTAATGGTAAATAAACTAAAAAATATAAATACATGCTACATATCATGTTTGTGCAGCATAAATAATAATTCATAAATAATGGATGAATACTTGATAAATAATAAGAGCTTATATGCAAAAAAAATTAGTAAATAAATAGTTGTTTAATACACACTAAATACATACATACATATTAAAACAGTTAAAATTACATTTGGTGCATGTTAAGTATATATTTGGAAAATAAATTAATATCTTATAATATAAATTGTCCAAATAAAAAACATAGGCTTAGTATACTATTAATAATACATAAGATATATTGGTAAAAAAAAATTAAATAATTGATTAAAAATTAAAGCCATTGATCAAAGCTTCACAATAATTATTAGTAGTCATAGATGGGCAACATTAATAAAGAATTTTTCTTAATTAACTAATGAGTATTAAAATCTGACACATTGATGTATTTGGATAAACGAGCGCACATTGCTAATATTGATTTTAATAATTAGAGATAACGATTGTGGAAATAAGAAAAATAATTGGGAAATAAATAATTTGGGGGTGGGTTAAAATGAATAATTGCTTAGATGGCTGCCACGTGGCTTGGGAGGGGTGGATGAATGTTGGCTCATAGCTCCGTCAAAAATAAGGGTAAATTTGTGAGTTTGGTAATGGCAGGGGCAAGAAAATTAAAAAAGTATAATGGAGGTTGGACTTAACTAATATTTAAAAGTCGAGGGGTAGATATGACCCTTTTCCGTTTCAACATTGACCAGGCAGATTGGCAAGAGCGAAGAGTACTTGCTTTTGTCACCATCTTTTTAAGGATTGTCGTCTTTCCACAACACAAAGGACGAGTTGATGTTTGCATGATTTCAATTGTTGATTCCTTGCTCAAAGATATTAACAAGAAATACACTTCGGTACCGATGATTGTTGCAGAGATGTAGCGAGCTTTAGAAAGATGGAAGAAGGGCGCTGATTTCTTTGAAGGTTGCAATTTGCTTTTACAAATTTGGCCAATGGAGCATTTGCAAAGGATGGATAACACAGGCCAAGCTTTCCATTCCAAACCGAAAGAAAACTACATCTTGACTCATACCGCCTGCATGGACAATGCTTCTGGGAAATGGGACCAACCAAAAACCGCCAACGGTTGGCACCACATGTTCTGTCAACTAACACCTGAAAATATTCAGTGGATGTTTTATTACTTTCCCAGCACAACAGTAATCACACGGTCTGAAAAAGACTCATTTCTCATCTTAGTGGGCTTTACAGGAGTTTATCCATACACTCCTTTAAGGACACTTGGACAAACAGGGAGAAAGCAGACTGTAGCCCAAATTGCAGACATCAGAAGTTTCAAAGCAAATATTCTCGGAGGAGTGATCCCGTTTAAAGGCAAGATAATGGAACTTTAGAAAAAAAGGCAATGAATGGGAATCGAGACTATTGGACGATACAGGTTTGATGCTGGCTATGATGAAGACTATCCAGAATGGCTTAGAAAAGACATAGCAAGAGCAATTCAACCAAGTGCAACAGCAAAAAGGAAAAGAAATGCTGATGAGTTAGAATCTGAATACAAAAAGTTACGCAAACAACTGGCAAGGGCACGAGAGAAAATAGCAAAAAACCAAAGTTTGGTCGAAGCAATGAACGAAGAAAAAAGTAAATGGCACAGTAAGGTAGAACTCCTGACAAAGCGCAGAGTCTATCGACATATGGGCTAGCGAGGGGATGAACTCTGTGACAAATAAGGGAATAGAGGAGAAAGGAAGAAAGGATTGGGAAATATTGAAGAACTTCACATTTGACATATCCCGGCTCTTGACTGATGCAGGCAATATCATCTTCGAAGGATACTCATCAGAGGCAAGCTTATCCGAGGAAGACTCGTCTGAAGAATGAGAAGAAGAATCGTCTAGGGAAGGATCAGCATGAAAGATGTTCGACTGGCCATGATCTAATCTCCTAGCAATGTTTTCCACCTTTTGTACTATTTCAATATCAGCCAAAGTAACAAAAGCCCAATTAACGCAATATTATCTTTTATGCTTCGCATTTTTTAGCAAACGAAATGATGCATGTGACACAAAGCGTTTTTAAAAATCATCATGCATCAAACGGTCCTTCATATTATAGGATGCATTTCTTATGTGATATGTGTGCATTGCATGAATTTGTCTGTTGCTCTAGGTCTCTAAACCTTTCTCCAAATCCAATCGCCTACCAAGGCACCTTCTTTCCCTACTTTATGCTCAAATCTTGATATCTAAAACCTTTTGCATGTCCAAACCATCTCTAACTCACTATCAAACTCAAAATTCTATTACCCAAATGGTTAGCTCGAGTTGATTACCAAGGTAAAAGACATGATTAAGCGAGTGCACTTGTCAGGGATTTTCCGAAATAAGGGAGTTTTTCACAGAAATTCCCACCAGCTCTCTCCTCTCTCTACAAACTACCAATAAGGCTTTCCAGTCTGGAAATGTGAGCATCTTCAGGAAGAAAGAGGAGGTCTCTTTTGTCGCAACCATTCAAGACCCTACCTTCAACCACTACTATCAAACAACGCTACCATTTTATCCCTACCCTCGTATATCACCTAAATATCCCGCTCAGCCTACTCGACATACATTCCACATCCCAACACCAAATCATCCACCATACCAGCAAAACACTCAAGCCAACCACCAAGATACACCATTAAGCCCTCCTAGGCCTCGCCCTGATGCAACCAAAAAAAAAAAAAACAAACAAACAAACTATACTCCACTAGTCGAATCCTACACTAAATAATCGAGAGATTGGAAAATGTCGGGCCTATTGCCCCAGTACCTCAACTGTTCCAACAAGAACTATGCACATGAAGAAAATTGGCAAAGCAAAGAAAATATTGGTCAAACTCAAAGGCATACATGACTCACCTTAAGACGTTTTGACACCAATATTCAAGAATCATTTTTGTTGCACCTGTCTACACAGTCACGCCACTTACAATACATGACTATGACCCAAAGTACTTTCCAACTTGCTCCTATCATGATCAAAATAATAGTTAAGAGAACCAGTGAAAGATAATATTGGAAAGATGGAGGTGTAGCGAAGACTTGTGCCCAACCACCAAAACAGGCAAGCAAATTCGACTTGAAAATGAGAGGCAAAGACACAATGACAAAGCCATCATTATATGACAAACCTAGAGACCCCTGGAGCATCTGGAAGCATATCTTTAACAATATCAAAGATAAAGCAAGACGGTGAAGTTATTTGAGACACTTACCATAGCAAGGGTTGAGCTGATATAAAAGCACATGAACATAGACTCTTAGAGCAATTTTGGTCGAAGGCTTTATTGGGGTGATATGAATTCTCATGACGACGACCACAATAAGATGCAATAATTAAAGAATGAGCATGATACATATCCAACCTACATCAAGTTCAACGGCTCAGCAATAAGATATTATCCAGCAAGGAAAGTTGGTCCAAGGACTATATTGCAGCAGTTGGTCGACGAGTATGAAAGACGTTGAGAATATCTTTTGAAGATTCATAACTATCATGACAGACAAATTTTCAAGAAAGGATGACAAGTGCACTCATGGTCTTGGTGTTCGACAAAAGCCAACATCCCTTTATGTCGCACAACATAATTTATTCCTTACACGGCATCTTTACCACCTTTCATTGATACCAACTCCTCATCTCCCATTTAAGCGAACATCGGTCGTATGACCAAAGTCCTTACCTTGATTATTACATAAAGCACTTAGGCAATCTCTTTTGATATCTATATGATTTATCACGACCTCCAAATTAAAGCGCTAATCCATTATCCACAATCTAGGCTTTCTCTTAAGCTTACGTGTCATTTTTGCTTCAAGTCTTTGCTAATATGCCCACACTATTTTGTGAATTTCACCACTTTGTTAAGGTTGCCTTGCGTTAGAACATAAAAATTGGTCTGCATTTGAAAACGCCTAAATGGTAAGCCGAACCGAAAACATTTTCTTTTGCACTTGGTGCACCTTTGTAAGACACTAGAGGAGAGGGTGATTAGTGTCCTTACCCGATTTTCGAATTCTAAAACTTGCTTTTAACTTTCTGCGCCTAACTCACAAAGAACCAGGTTCCTTGCAAGTTTCACCTATCTCTGAAACTAAACAAATTGCGGAAACATAAAAAACACAGATATTTTTACGTGGAAAAATCCTTGCTCAAGGGATAAAAAACCACGACCCAAACTCTTGGGATTTCAACTCTTCCACTAAAGGAAAATCCAAGCAAGTTTTAGACTACAACGTAATGTAATCAAGGAACTAGAACCCCCTAGTACCTAGAACCTTCCAAGCCACACGTTAGCTGGTAAGGTTACCTCTACTTAACCTTAAAAGTAATCTCTACTATATGCTTCTAAACAAGCGAATAGATTACAACTCAATAGCCAATAACAAAGAAACTAAAACAATAGACTTATCTATGAAACTGCTCCTTCGTAAGATTCTGCTGCTCAGTCTTTGTTCTTGCACATAAATCTTCCCACGATCCGATTGTACTTGATATGCTCTGTTGAGATGTCTTTTGTGCATTTTGATTCTGGCCAAATTAACTTGTATATATAGGAACTAGACTTAGCCGGATCCAACTAAGTTTAGGAATCTTTTTCCTCTTTGAAATCAGTTTAAACAAGGTTACCCATATTTCCTTATTTAAAACCTGAGGTAACTTGCCTTATGTTCCAATCCATTGTCGTTTAGGAACCGCGTCCTTCTCAGCACCGCCTCTAGCTTCTTCTACTTCTGGTAGGATTGAAACTTTGACTCCAGCCGTTCACTTCTTTCCTTTTTCAACTCTGACATGATCATCTCGTTGAACAGCTGGTCTTCTCACTTCGACTGTGAACCTTTTCATGGTCCACTTAGCACTAGGTCCTTTGTCATCTTCAAAACTCATCCTTCAACAAATGCCCCCTTTTTTATGATGACAAACAATGTTGTCTCGCCGAGGGTTTATACTCTCAAGAACCTGTAACAATCAAACACTAACCACGAACCAGGGTAATAACAGTTAGACGAAAATAGGTCACAAACATACAATGGACTAACATACAACTAACTTCCCCCTTTTGGCATCATCGAAAAGTTTCACAGTTGTCAGAACGTGCTCAACTTAAATTAAGTCTAGTTGACTCTAGTGCCAAAGGCGACAAGCCAACCTTTAAACGTCAGGAACCTGTTTTAGACAATAAATACTAGCAGATAGGATATTTATATCAACATACGTGCCAAACCGGCTTAAACATCCAAAGCAGCATTCAAATATTACAAACCAAAACATAAGATTGTCTTAAAACAGGCCAAACAAAAAGAACCATAAGGGAACTAGGGAAAGGAACAGGTTTAGAACTGGGGAATATCAGGGATGTAAAAGTGAGCAAGCAACAAGTCGAGGCGACGCGAGTTTCCTTCTCTTTCACGCTCCAGCTCTGCATCCAGCCTTGTGTTTTCAGCATTCATCCAGGCCAGCTCATCATTTTGCCTTTCAAGCTGCCTCCTGAACCCCTCAATTCTCTGCTCTACTCTGTTGTTCCTCCTTTCCTCAGCATCATCCTCCATATGCTCCGGTTCATCAGTAGGTTCACCATCCAACACATAGTCACAGGACTTTAGAATGTTCCTCCCAAACAAGTCATTGTGGTCCGGCTCAGTCCACTTACCAGCAGGCACCCCAAACCCATAGACCAGCGCATGTTTGCCTAACCCCATATCAGCTACTCTACCAATGTGCTTGATCATCAATTCAGGCAAATTAATACGAACCTCTCGATATAGCAGGTCCATATAGGTCGTATCCAGAAAGTTAGCCTCACTCCTCCTCTCTGACCTCGGCAACAGGTTCTTCAACACAAATTCAGAAAGCAACTGGTAGAAGGGTTGCATTGCCTTCTTCTTAACTTGTATAGCCCTAGCCAGTCTAGGTCTCCCTGCAAATTTCTGGGTCACCTCCAAAGCAGACACACCATCTCCTCTAGCCGGCCACAAGTTCCTCATGTACTCGCTGTAGCCCTGAGAGGGAACACCCAAAATCTCACCCAGTTCTACACTATCAAACTGAATTACAACCAGGTTCCTTGCAAGTTTCACCTATCTCTGAAACTAAACAAATTGCGGAAACATAAAGAACACAGAGATTTTTTCCGTGAAAACATACTTGCCCAATAAATAAAAAACCCACGACCAAAACTCTTGGTATTTCAACTCTTCCACTAAAGGAAAACCCAAGCAAGTTTTAGACTACAACGTAATGTAATCAAGGAACTAAAACCCCCTAGTACCTAGAACCTTCCAAGCCACACGTTAGCTAGTAAGGTTACCTCTACTTAACCTTAAAAGTAATCTCTACTGTATGCTTCTAAAAAAGCGAATAGATTACAACTCAATAGCCTATAACAAAGAAACTAAAACAACAGACTTATCTATGAAACTGGTCCTTCGTAAGGTTCTGCTGCTCCGTCTTTGTTCTTGCACACAAAGCTTCCCACGATCCGATTGTACTTGATATGCTCTGTTGAGATGTCTTTTGTGCGTTTTGATTCTGGCCAAATTAACTTTTATATATAGGAACTAGACTTAGCCGGATCCAACTAAGTTTAGGAATCTTTTTCCTCTTTGAAATCAGTTTAAACAAGGTTACTTATATTTTCTTATTTACAACCTAAGTTAATTTGCCTTATGTTCCAATCCATTGTCGTTTAGGAACCGCGTCCTTCTCAGCACCGCCTCTAGCTTCTTCTACTTCTGGCAGGGTTGAAACTTTGACTCCAGCCGTTCACTTCTTTCCTTTTTCAACTCTGACATGATCATCTCGTTGAACAGCTGGTCTTCTCACTTCGACTGTGAACCTTTTCATGGTCCACTTAGCACTAGGTCCTTTGTCATCTTCAAAACTCATCCTTCAACAAATGCCCCCTTTTTTATGATGACAAACCATGTTGTCTCGCCGAGGGTTTATACTCTCAAGAACCTGTAACAATCAAACACTAACCACGAACCAGGGTAATAACAGTTAGAAGAAAATAGGTCACAAACATACAATGGACTAACATACAACTAACTTCCCCCCTTTTGGCATCATTGAAAAGTTTCACAGTTGTCAGAACGTGCTCAACTTAAATTAAGTCTAGTTGACTCTAGTGCCAAAGGCGGCAAGCCAACCTTTAAACGTCAGGAACCTGTTTCAGACAATAAATACTAGCAGATAGGATATTTATATCAACATACGTGCCAAACCGGCTTAAACATACAAAGCAGCATTCAAATATTACAAACCAAAACATAAGATTGTTTTAAAACAGGCCAAATAAAAAGAACCATGAGGGAACTAGGAAAAGGAACTGGTTCAGAATTGGGAAATATCAGGAATGTAAAAGTGAGCAAGCAACAAGGCGAGGCGACGCGAGTTTCCTTCTCTTTCACGCTCCAGCTCTGCATCCAGCCTTGTGTTTTCAGCATTCATCCAGGCCAGCTCATCATTTTGCCTTTCAAGCTGCCTCCTGAACCCCTCAATTCTCCGCTCTACTCTGTTGTTCCTCCTTTCCTCAGCATCATCCTCTATATGCTCCGGTTCATCAGCAGGTTCACCATCCAACACATAGTCACAGGACTTTAGAATGTTCCTCCCAAACAAGTCATTGTGGTCCGGCTCAGTCCACTAACCAGCAGGCACCCCAAACCCATAGACCAGCGCATGTTTGCCTAACCCCATATCAGCTACTCTACCAATGTGCTTGATCATCAATTCAGGCAGATTAATACGAACCTCTCGATGTAGCAGGTCCATATAGGTCGTATCCAGAAAGTTAGCCTCACTCCTCCTCTCTGACCTCGGCAACAGGTTCTTCAACACAAATTCAAAAAGCAACTGGTAGAAGGGTTGCATTGCCTTCTTCTTAACTTGTGTAGCCCTTGCCAGTCTAGGTCTCCCTGCAAATTTCCAGGTCACCTCCAAAGCAGACACACCATCTCCTCTAGCTGGCCACAAGTTCCACATGTACTCGCTGTAGCCCTGAGAGGGAACACCCAAAATCTCACCCAGTTCTACACTATCAAACTGAATTACCAGCCAGGTTCCTTGCAAGTTTCACCCTATCTCTGAAACTAAACAAATTACGGAAACATAAAGAACACAGAGATTTTTACGTGAAAAATTACTTGCTCAATGGATAAAAAACCACGACCCAAACTCTTGGGATTTCAACTCTTCCACTAAAGGAAAACCCAAGCAAGTTTTAGACTACAACGTAATGTAATTAAGGAACTAGAACCCCCTAGTATTTAGAACCTTCCAAGCCACACGTTAGCTGGTAAGGTTACCTCTACTTAACCTTAAAAGTAACCTCTATTATATGCTTCTAAACAAGCAAATAGATTACAACTCAATAGCCTATAACAATGTAACTAAAACAACAGACTTATCTATGACTTGATCATCTCGTTGAACAGCTGGTCTTCTCACTTCGACTGTAAACCTTTTCGTGGTCCACTTAGCACCAGGTCCATTGTCATCTTCAAAACTCATCCTTCAACAAATGGCCCCTTTTTTATGATGACAAACCATGTTGTCTCGCTGAGGGTTTATACTCTCAAGAACCTGTAACAATCAAACACTAACCACGAACCAGGGTAATAACAGTTAGACGAAAATAGGTCACAAACATACAATGGACTAACATACAACTAACATCCCCTTTTTGACATCATCGAAAAGTTTCACAGTTATCAAAACCTGCTCAACTTAAATTTAGTCTAGTTGACTCTAGTTGCCAAAGGCAGTAAGCCAACTTTTAAACGTCAGGAACCTATTTCAGACAATAAATACTAGCAGATAGGATATTTATATCAACACACGTGTCAAACCGGCTTAAACATACAAAGCAGCATTCAAATATTACAAACCAAAACATAAGATTGTCTTAAAACAGGCCAAATAAAAAGAACCATGAGGGAACTAGGGAAAGGAACAGGTTTAGAACTGGGGAATATCAGGGATGTAAAAGTGAGCAAGCAACAAGGCGAGGCGACGCGAGTTTCCTTCTCTTTCCCTCTCCAGCTCTGCATCCAGCCTTGTGGTTTCAACATTCATCCACGCCAGCTCATCATTTTATCTTTCAAGCTGCCTCCTGAACCCCTCAATTCTCCGCTCTACTCTGTTGTTCCTCCTTTCCTCAGCATCATCCTCCATATGCTTCGGTTCATTAGCAGGTTCACCATCCAACACATAGTCACAGGACTTTAGAATGTTCCTCCCAAACAAGTCATTGCGGTCCGGCTCTGTCCACTTACCAGCAGGCACCCCAAACCCATAGACCAGCGCATATTTGCCTAACCGCATATCAGCTACCCTACCAATGTGCTTGATCATCAATTCAGGCAGATTAATACGAGCCTCTCAATCTAGCAGGTCCATATAGGTCATATCCAGAAAGTTGGCCTCACTCCTCCTCTCTGACCTCTGCAACAGGTTCTTCAGCACAAATTCAAAAAGCAACTGGTAGAAGGGTTGCATTTCCTTCTTCTTAACTTGTGTAGCCCTTGCCAGTCTAGTTCTCCCTGCAAATTTCCAGGTCACCTCTAAAGCATAAACACCATCTCCTCTAGCCGGCCACGAGTTCCTCGTGTACTCGCCGTTGCCCTGAGAGGGAACACCCAAAATCTCTCCCAGTTCCACACTATCAAACTGAATTACCAGCCCCTTGACGATGGTAGTCACAATACCTTCACTCACTGTGCAATTGGAATAAAATTCTCGAACCTCTTGCTCCCTCAGCTTTCTAGCACCATCACTGAATAGGTTCAACCAACCTTGAGCTCTCAACTTAGCACCAAGTTGAGTCATACCCTCTAGCTCCAGGTCAGTTAGAATTTTACCCTTCATCATTGGTAGACCTCTAAAGTAGGCCACCCTCCTCTTCTTGTCTTCTTTATCATCACCAATCATCAACTTTGATTTGGAACCTCTCATGCGAACCTCAGGTTCCTCCACAATCTTCTCCTGCTGGTCTCTCACAGAACCTCGAGTAGCAGGTCTCCTAGTATGACTCACTGTCTTTCTGCTGCTTTCTCCCATACCCTCTGCATCTCCAGAACTTCCCATTTTGGAACTACCTACAAATTCTCCTCCCTTTACTCTCCTCTGTTCCTCCACCACCACAACATCAGTCTCACTGGAGGAACCTTCACTAGCTTGAGGAGTGGGATTGGCCTCAGGAAACATAGCATCTAAAGGCTCAGTAAAACCTACACCTTCTACATTCTCTTCCACATAATCATCAATATCTCTCAAATCTGCGTCATCACCTGCTACAGAACCAGAAAACGAACCAGGTTCTTTCTCAGGTTCCTTAGCAGGTTCAGCAGATTTTCCTTCTCCCTTGTCACTAACGGTCTTTTCTACCATAGGAACTGTCTCAGGAACAGGTTCCTCAACTGTATTCACAGTTTCTTTAGTAACAACAACAACGGCCTCTGTTTCGATAATTTTTTCAGGACTTTCTACACCTACCTTCTCCTATTTCTCCTACTTCGTTCACAACATTTTCTTCTAAATCTACAGGCATAGAGAGTATACTAGTATCGACAACTACAGTACCAGTAGGAGAACTAGGGTTTACCTTTTCAGTTTCTTGAACCGTCTCCATGATCACTTCCTCCGTACCAGTTTCTGGAACACTTTCCCCCTTACTAGTTGCTTCCTCTGACAACTTCTTCTGTCTCAATAACTTCCTTTCCATAGACACAGAACGACTCGCAGCTAGTTGCTTTGCCTTTTGATTTAGTTTAGATAATTTGAGTTTTGGAGAAGAAAGTTGAGAGTCTACTTTGGAACTGGTCGACATTTTGTTTCTTTACAGAGAATTGTGTTTTAGAGAGAGACAAATGTTTTGAGAGAGTTTTTAATTTTTTTCGGCCAGTAGAAATAATTTTTTTGATCAAGTAGTGGAATAATGAAAGGTTTAGGTTTATCGGGAAGGGGAACCAGTTGATGGGATACGAAAAAGCTGCTTTTCATTATGACGTATAGGAGCTAACGCCATTATAGTTCAAAGAATTTGAATTTTAAAAGCTTACACTAATCCGGCGCCAAGTAAGGATGATTGGCAACAAATTAGGCCACGTAAGACAACATTATATTCAGTAAGTAACATAGACTGTGTACCTGAAAGTCCATGCACTAGTTTTATCAATAATATTCTTTAATTCAGATTCGCTAGTATACAAGCCATGAAAACAGGTTCCAAACAGGTTAGCAAGCAAAACAATTAAGTTTTCACATTTAGAATCAACTAAGCAAAGTTAAGCTAAGTAAAAATAAGGAAACTTCACTAGCCGATCATTGGGAGAACCAGGTGCTGCTTCGTTCACTGTATCTTGGTCATCCCTAGCTCAAGCTTGTTCTTTTCAAATTGTACCATGTTCAATGCCTTAGTGAAGATATCAGCAATTTGGTCCTAAGTCCTGCAAAAGTTCATAGTAATTAGGCCTTTCTCAACATTGTCCTTTAGAAAGTGATGCCTAATATCAATGTGCTTTGTTCTCTTGTGCTGGACCGCGTTCTTGGCAATATTGACTGCATTGGTATTGTCACAAAAGATTGGAACTGGTCCACACTTGATTCCAAAGTCCTCCAGCTGCTGCTTGATCCATAATAACTGTGAACAACATAAAGCAGCTGCTACATATTCAGCTTCAGCTGTGGATAATGCCACTGAATTTTGTTTCTTTATAGCCCATGAAACTAAACAAGGACCTAGGAAGTGTGCCATCCCAGATGTACTTTTCCTATCAACCAAGTGACCAGCATAGTCAGCATCTGCATACCCAATTAGATCAAAACTTCTACCTTTTGGGTACCATAAGCCAAGATCTTGAGTTCCTTTCAAATATCTCAAGATTCTCTTGACTGCAGTTAAGTGTGACTCCTTTGGTTTTGACTGGAACCTTGCACGCAATCTCACACTATAAACAATATCTTGACAACTTGCAGTTAAATACAACAAAGAACCAATCATTCCTCTGTACTTAGTTTTATCGATTGAAGCACCAGTTTCATCCAGATCTATCTTCGTTCCAGGAGCAATGGGTGTGTTCATATCCTTAGCAGTCTTCATATCATACTTCTTTAACAGCTCTTTGATGTACTTCTGCTGGTAGATCATTGTGCCTTCCTGAGATTGCTTGATTTGTAAGACTAAGAAGAAATTTAGCTCACGCATCATACTCATCTCAAATTCACTTCCCATCAGGTCGGCAAACTCCTTGCAGAGGTTCTCATTAGTAGCACCAAAGATGATGTCGTCTACATACACTTGAACAATCAGCAGGTCCTTGGATTTCTTCCTTAAAACAAAGTATTGTATATCTTACCTCTTGTAAACCCATTCTTCAATAAGAACCCAAACAACCTTTCATGCCAAGCCCTAGGAGCCTGTTTCAACCCATACAATGCCTTGTCAAGTTTGTAGACATGATCAGGACACTCTGTACTTTAAAAGCCAGGTGGTTGAACCACATACACCTCTTCATTCAAATAACCATTAAGGAATGCACTCTTCACATCCATCTGGTACAGCTTAAACTCCATGTAAGCTACAAAAGCAATAAGCATCCTAATGGCCTCCATTCTTGCAATAGGTGCAAAGGTTTCATCATAATCGATTCCTTCTTCTTGACTATAACCTTGAACCACCAGTCTTGCCTTCTTCCTTGTCACTATGCCATGTTCATCCAGTTTGTTTCTAAATACCCATTTAGTACCAATGATGGACCTGTCCGTTGGTCGAGGGACCAGGTGCCATACCTTACTTCGTTCAAACTGATGAAGTTCCTCTTGCATCGCAATCACCCAGTCTGGATCCTCAAGTGCTTCTCGTACATTCTTTTGTTCTATTGAGGACAGAAATGCAATGAATGCACAGAAGTTCTTCAAAGCTCTTCTGGTAACAACTCCAGTGTTTAGATTAGACATGAGGTTCTCCAGTGGATGAGAACTTTGATATTTCCAAGGTTTAGGCTGAATCTGTTGAGTGTCGTTTCCAGGAGGATCTGAGCCATCTAACTCTTCTTCATCTTGCTCTTCAGTTTCCCCTGTCTGATTGCCTTCTAGTTCCCCCTGAGTTTGATCCTTACCGTCCTGATTACTTTTAACTCCGTTCAAATTCTCAGTATCTTCAGCAGGTTCATCTCTTGCAAGACCGATCTCCTGATCATCTATCTTCTTGTCTTTTTGTAACACTTTCAGATTCATCAAATACCACATGCACACTTTCTTCTACAGTCAGGGTCCTCTTGTTGAACTCTTTATAAGCTTTACTTTGTGAAGAGTATCCTAAGAAGATGGCTTCATCACTTCTAGCATCAAACTTCCCTAGAGGTTCTTTCCTATTGTTATGCACGAAACATTTGCACCCAAACGCTCTGAGATGTGCAATATTAGGTTTCCTGCCTCTGATCAGCTCATAGAGAGTTTTCTCTAGCAAAGGACGGATATAACATCGACTCAGTAAGTAGCAAGCGGTGTTGACTGCTTCAGCCCAAAAATTCTTTGATAAACCGCTTGACAGCAACATTGTTCTAGCCATGTCTTCCAAGGACCTGTTCTTCCTTTCAACTACACCATTCTGCTGAGGGGTCCTTGGTGCAGAGAAGTTGTGATCCACACCATGTTTGTTACAATATTCAGTAAACTTAGCATTCTCAAATTCTGTACCATGGTCGGACCTTATACTTACTAGTTGAAGCCCCAGTTTCTTCTGATTGACTCTGACCCACTCCTTGAACATATCATATGCTTCATCTTTAGATCTGAGGAACAAGGTCCATGTGTATCTGGAGTAGTCATCAACTATTACCATTACGAATCTCTTACCTCCTCTGCTCCTTACCCTCGTTGATCCATACAAGTCCATGTGAACCAGCTCAAGTGGTTTAGAAGTACTAACCACTTTCTTTGACTTGAATGAAGATCTTACATGTTTCCCCCTCACACAAGCATCACAAATCTTGATGTCATTGAACCTCTTGCTTGGCATTCCACGAACCAAGTCCGTTGACACCAACTTATTCAATTGAGTCAAGCTTGCATGTCCTAGTCTCTTGTGCCACAACTGACTATCATTCTCCAGCACATTCAGACAAGTCAAATTATTTTCAGGAAGAGACCCTAATGTCACCTTGTACACATTGTTAGCTCGTTTCCCTTCCATTATCACTTCACCAGTATGCAGGTTCTTTATAGTGCAACCTACAGATGTGAAACTCACTGAGTTTCCTCTATCACATAGTTGAGAGATACTTAGAATATTGTGCCTCAATCCATCCACACAGAGTACATTGTCAATAACATGATTGAGGGATCTCCCAACTTTTCCAATACCAACAATTTCACCGCTCTTGCCTCCTCCAAAAGCCGCACTACCCCCTTGAAACGCTGCGAGTGAGAGAAAGTTTATTATATCTCCTGTCATGTGCCTGGAACACCCACTATCGAGAATCCAGCTTGGGTTGTTCCATCTCACTCCAGCCTCAGGTGTATCATCAATTGAGGGTTCATTATCAGCCATTAGTGCCAAAGGAGAATCATCTTCTGGTTCTTCTTCTTCTTCTTCATCACTTTCGCTTTCAGAAGGTCCCCATGTTGCGTAGAATGCCTCTTTATTTTTTCTCCTTAATGCTCTGAAGTTGGGAGAACGTTTGTTCTTCTTAGGTTCATTCTCCTTTGAAGCCCCAGACCTTTTCCACTCAATATCCCACAATGGGCAGTCCTTTATAGCATGATCCTTCTTGTTACACTTAAAACACCCTGAGTAGTCAGGATTTTCAATTATGTTGTTCTTGGCGGGAGTAGCTTTGGTCCTTCTTCCTTCGAAGCCTAAAGTTTTTCGTACTGCATTGACCAAGGCATGCTCAGTTACTTCATACTTAGAACCTCCAGTTTCCTCTAGAGCTAAGTTCTTCTCCTTCTTGGGTTCCACCGTCATCCTTGATTGTTTCATAAGCTCATGGGTTTTCAGACTACCAACGTGTTCATCTAGCTCAATCTTGTCCAGTTCCTTGGACTCAATGATACCTGTAACCTTTGATTCCCATGAATCAGGTAGAATCCTGGTCACTTTTTCAACCAAATCTTCATTAGTTAGAACCATACCTAATGACTTCATCTCGTTTGTTATGATTGTGAACCTGGTCATAGTATCCTGGATAGACTCAGATTCACCCATAGCAAACAACTCGAACTTTCTTTTCAGCATCTGGATCCTTGACTTCTTTACACGTGAAGTTCCTTCATGAGCAGTTTGTAGAGCATCCCAAATTTCTTTTGCAGTCTTGTATGAAGAAACTCTGTTGTATTCATCAGGACCAGGTCCACATATGATGAGCCTCTTAGCTTTTGCATTCTTCTCCACCATCTTGAAATCAGCATCAGTATACTCAGACATCTCTTGGGGAACAGTTTGCTGATTAGGTGGCTTTCCAACAGTTTTGCTGGGAATAAGAGGTCCATCCTTATTAATGATCCATAGCTAAAAGTCTTCAGCTTGAATAAAGTCTTCCATTCTGCCTTTCCACCATCCATAGTATTGGCCATTGAATTGAGGAGGCCTGTTGACAGATTGTCCTTCGGTGATTATCGGTGGTGCACTCATTGTTCAGATCCTTCTCAAGATGTTAATCTTTCTTCTAAAGAACCAGCTCTAATACCACTTGTTGCACTTGGTGCACCTTTGTAAGACACTAGAGGAGAGGGTGAATAGTGTCCTTACCCGATTTTCGAATTCTAAAACTTGCTTTTAACTTTCTGCGCCTAACTCAAAAAGAACCAGGTTCCTTGCAAGTTTCACCTATCTCTGAAACTAAACAAATTGCGGAAACGTAAAGAACACAGATATTTTTACGTGGAAAAATCCTTGCTCAAGGGATAAAAAACCACGACCCAAACTCTTGGGATTTCAACTCTTCCACTAAAGGAAAACCCGAGCAAGTTTTAGACTACAACGTAATGTAATCAAGGAACTAGAACCCCCTAGTACCTAGAACCTTCCAAGCCACACGTTAGCTGGTAAGGTTACCTCTACTTAACCTTAAAAGTAATCTCTACTATATGCTTCTATACAAGCGAATAGATTACAACTCAATAGCCAATAACAAAGAAACTAAAACAATAGACTTATCTATGAAACTGCTCCTTCGTAAGATTCTGCTGCTCAGTCTTTGTTCTTGCACATAAATCTTCCCACGATCCGATTGTACTTGATATGCTCTGTTGAGATGTCTTTTGTGCGTTTTGATTCTGGCCAAGTTAACTTGTATATATAAGAACTAGACTTAGCCGGATCCAACTAAGTTTAGGAATTCTTTTCCTCTTTGAAATCAGTTTAAACAAGGTTACCCATATTTCCTTATTTAAAACCTAAGTTAATTTGCCTTATGTTCCAATCCATTGTCGTTTAGGAACCGCGTCCTTCTCAGCACCGCCTCTAGCTTCTTCTACTTCCGGTAGGATTGGAACTTTGACTCCAGCCGTTCACTTCTTTCCTTTTTCAACTCTGACTTAATCATCTCGTTGAAGAAATGGTCTTCTCACTTCGACTGTGAACCTTTTCGTGGTCCACTTAGCACCAGGTCCTTTGTTATCTTCAAAACTCATCCTTCAACATTTTCTCCTACAACAAAGTCCTTTGAACCATCAGCATATGACACCAAGAGCATTCAGACAGCCCTAATACCGTACAACCTGCATTATCCCTACACGAGAGTCACAACAACGAAATCTGATCACTATACAACCGAAGCCGACAAAACTCACAACCTCACACTGCACCCAATTCACACGATAAAACAACCTCCCATCTGTCAAGACTTTCAACAACAACCTTAGCAGGCTCAACACAGTCAAGGATAGACCCAAAAGACAAAACCTCACGCCTTCATTCCATTTAGCCCAATCAAATGACATTGCGACCAGCAGACAAACTACTCCCTCGGTACCTATTTCTCAATTCGATCCGACAAGATCTAAACTCATCACTCAAACATTCCCTACCATGACACCGTAAGACATCCAACACTGAAACACAAAGTCCAGAGTCCGATTGACCAAACCAAGACAATAGTACAACAAGAACCAACAAAGGGAAAGTCTAACCCCCAAACCACACACACACTTTCCACAAAAGCCAATCCATCAAAGTTAGCTCCCTGACTGTCGAAAAGAAAGGCACGAAACATGAAGGCTTTCTGTCACAACCTAAGACAAATATCATTTTTGACAACCTTCAAATCCAGAAAAATCCAAATATCAAATTCTAGTCTGAGTATGCAAAATATCCACATACTCATAGTCATCAATACATCCAATCGTCACACTAAAGGGCGAATGCAGAGTTTAGCCAATACATTTGGTGTTTAGTGCAGTGCAACCACCTTTTCTTCCAAAAGAAACAAACTTGACACTGGGACAGAAAGTTTTTAGGTCCCCTCAAAAATTTCAAGAAAAGTCCTTACAACAGCAACATGATAGCCTCTTTAGCACATCACATGACATAACAATAGCACTCTACTTGTTCCACTTTACTCTTGATGCATCGACTGAGGGTACACAGCCCGATGTCAAATTATGCACTTTAAATTAGCTAAGGGTACACAGCACGAAGCATCGGCTAAGGGTACACAGTCCGATATCGATTTGCATTTACATTAGCTGAGGGTACACAGTCCGAAGCGTCGGTTGAGGGTACACAACCCGATATCGATTTACATTTAAATTAGCTGAGGGTACACAGCCCGAAGCGTCGGTTGAGGGTACACAGCCTGATATCGATTTGTATTTAAATCAGTTGAGGGTACACAGCCCGATATCGATTTGCATTTAAATTAGTTGAGGGTACACAGCCCAAGGTGCAGATTGAGGGTACACAACCCGATATCGATTTGCATTTAAATTAGCTGAGGGTACACAGCCCGAAGCGTCGGTTGGGAGTACACAGCCCGATATCGATTTGCATTTAAATTAGCTGAGGGTACACAGCCCGAAGCGTCGGTTGAGGGTACACAACCCGATATCGATTTTCATTTAAATTAGCTGAGGGTACACAGCCCGAAGCATCGGTTGAGGGTACACATCCCGATATCAATTCTATTTTAAATTAGCTGAGGGTATATAGCCCGATTCGTCGGTTGAGGGTACACAGCCCGATATCGATTTGCATTTCAATTAGCTGAGGGTACACAGCCCGAGGCGTCGATTGAGGGTACACATCCCGATATCGATTTGCATTTCAATTAGCTGAGTGTACACAGCCTGAAGGGTCGATTGAGGGCACATAGCCCGATATCGATTTGCATTCAAATTTTGCAGAGGGTACACAACTCGTTGAATCGAAAGAGGGTACACAGCCCGATGTCGAAACTAAAATCGCGGAGGGTACACAGCTCGGTGAAAATTTTGACATTGTAACAGGAAGACAGTCTGAGAGGTAGACAGCTCGTTGAAAGGACAACATGATATAGGGCAGACAGCCCGGTGAAAGGACAACATGACAAAGGGTGTGCAACCAAGATGAAAGAATGACAGGAAACCCTACATGAAGAGATACACAACTCAATACTAAAGGAGTACAGCCCGACGTGACAAGTACACATTTAAAGGACAAAAAGCAATGGATATACAATCCGGCGTTGCACTGGCAAGATGATCCAATAACAGTTCAGGACGACAAAGCAACTACCTCTTGACGAGAAGCACTTAGCAAATGGATATCCCCCAGGGGAGAGGCACACATTCCCTAGCACTGAGCACCTGAAAGCGGACCAGAAAAAGGAGAGCTCAACTCAACAGGGAAGTTTACTTTATCTTTGTTGTTATATCAATTTGCATTTGTCTTGATTTTGCTATAGGGACTCTCCAATCTCTCGACAAACCCCTGCGTCCCACTCTCACACCTGCTCCCAAAATCACTACTAATTGTGCAACCACAAAACCTCAAACACACACGAAGCTTCATCCCAAAACCAATTCAAAAGGCCTAATCTTACAGAAAATGTTTTTGCTACACCCGCGAGCTACCTATTTTTCCGAGTTCCAAAGCACTCAAAGCTACAGTTCCATACTCGCACCAGTGATCTACCTAATCTTTCCTCGCCTATTAGGCACCAGCTCTGTGTTCCTTCCTAATCACGCCTATCTATTTGAATTTTGCATATTCATCGTGCTTTACTCCTCAATATTCCTTAGTTCGTTCAAAACAATGTTGAGGCCAAGATGGCTCCTCTATCGAGTTATAGTGGAAAATGTGCCCATGTAAACCCCTCTTTATGGGTGTGTCGTGCACCACATCTTTATAACTAGGACGTTTACAAGCCTATTTCACCACACTCGGTCTATCGATGTTATTTCGACTTCGACAACGCCTTTGTCCTACCTGCAAATACCTATTCTGTCGAATTCTGACATGCCCGAAGCCAATCATCTCATACTCCTGCAAGTAATCTGCCTAATCCTTCATCACAAATTAGGATATCATTTAACATCTCTTTCCAATTAATACCTACTTTGTCTATTCAAGCCTATATGCGTCAGTCGTGCGTGTCTTCGTGCTTAATCGTGCTCATCCCTGGAGTCGTGCGCATTTATAAAGTTCGCTTCCCAAAATTCATCCCCTTCAATCAAGGCAATATTGGAGGCGAGGTTACTCATTTATCGAGACGAAATGAAAACTATGTACGTATAAACTCCTTTGTATGGGTGTGTAGCGCGCCACATTTTCATAACTAGGACAATTATAAGCCTCTTTTCCATGCTCGATCTATTGAGGTTATCTCACCTTCGCTAGTGCCTTTACCTCATTCTTCATTTATATCGCCAAAAGGCAAAGCATACACGAATCTAAACTTTACATACTTGGATAAGATTAGTCCTTACATTCGAAATCGAGCGTCATAAATATCTCACACAGGCAACATGTTATTCTAGAACTATACACGGCCCGATTCTCGTGAAACCCGAGATATGTAGGCAACTTAAAGACCGGGATTCGACCAAAAAACACCCCCAAAACTCCCATTTTCCCTCTTTAATCATTTTTGCCTACCAGTCGCGACAAAATTGGCTACTCCGTCAACTATCTTTGCCCGAAGACTCTTTCATCATCCCCGGGCAAAGAGGGGCAGCTGTTGACACCCAATTTTGTCCCTCCTTTTTCTAAAATTGATTATAATTTAACTTAAAGGTGCGATTTGACTGTTTGTGCAAAATGTGCATTAGAAACCATGCATTTATGTGCGTTATTCCCTACCTATATATTACGTACCTAAATGTGGTTATATTACGTAATTTTACATCATTTAGGCTATTTGTCAAACTGTAAATATTTGCGCAATTTAATATGTCACATAATTGCAACATTTCGGCTACATGTCAAATTTATTTCAATTTGTGATTATCTGTGCAATTTAGTACTAATTATCTATGATTATCTATATTTAAATAATTTTATATGAGTATTATTTAATATTTATTTGTGTATTTTATAAAATATGTATATCTATATTTTATTTACACCTTCAAGTTGAATATTGGTCAATTTAAAAGAGAATGTCCATTTTTCTATTTATTTAATTTCCTTCTCCTTTTAATAAAATTTCCTACGAACCTGGACACGAGTCCGTTGAGGTACATCCACTCTGTTAGAAATCAATTGCGATTTTCTTCCAATCATTTAGTTCAAATTCTCTTGAATATTCGTATAATTATTTTATTTCAACATATTTCTTTTTCCATTATTTTAAAATCCTCCTTTGTCTTGTACCTAGACAAATGTTCGTCTAGATACGTTCACATTGTATTTAAAATTTCATTATATCCCTACTTTATTTTTGAATTAAGTCATTCTTAAATTCTTATAATCATTTCATGTCGAACCTAAACCAGTTTCTTAACCAAATACATTCCCTTTATTTGAATTTTTTCAAATCTTCTCCTTGATCTAATTATCTTTTCAAATCTCCTACTACCTAAATTCCTCCCTAAAATCATTCCCAAATCCTTAATTTCCCTCTCATATTTTTGGAAAACCTCAACAACTATTTTTGAATTCCTCTTCTTTAAAAATAAAGACTTTTGGGTTTTCTCCTATCATGATCAATTATCCAAAATCATCAGTACACATAAATAAAATGAAGACGCACACATCACACTATTTCGATTCTCCCTCTACAACACACACACGCCTAGACAACATAGTACCCGACCTTCTTCTTCCCCACGCAAACAACTCATAGCCAAGGATTCTCTCCATTGTCTTACCCATTTTCAATCAACAGTACTACACAATACATGCACACAAAACCCGTACAAAAACTCATCCCTTTCCTCCATCGTCTTCAATACCCGTCCACGTACAACAATCATCATCTTCCACCTCTCCAAATACTCACGCCCACAGTACAGTAATACACACCCATCACCTCCACAGTGGTGGTGGGAACCACGCTACACAGTACACCAAACAACATCAACACCCCCACCACCCTTTTCCCACACCTCGTTCATACCACCACCAGTAAACCACCATCACTTGTTCTCTCCTCCGATACACACTTCAATACACACAGAGCACAGATCAGAAAACACACACACAATCACAGATCTGAAACGGGGACGGGTTAAGAGAGAGGAGATGAAGTAAAAAGGGAAAATGGCGGGGGTGAGTCGCAGCGGCGCCGCTGTGTGTCTCGCTGGAAAAGACAAGCCGGTGGTCGCTCCTCCATGCGTTGCAGCCCTCTTCACTGTGTCGAATTGCTGAAATCATTCTAATATTCCTTTATTTTCTTGACTAACGAGTGCTGCTTGATCTGCTATATGTTGCTCCTATTTGATTGTTGATTACAGGTTTTAATTGTTTAGTTTTGGCCACCCCAGTGTGACAACGGTGCCAAACTTTGCCACTGATATTTCGTTGACTCTCGTGGATATCCGTTGAAATTCTTATGTTTTGTAGACGATTATTTGGCCACTGCAATGGCCTTGACTTTATTGTGGTCTTATAATCCTTTGTTTCTCGGTTGATGACAGTCTAACACTATGACTTTTGTCTGTTATTGTTACTGATAATTATTCTGCAGATTAATTGTTATTTGCCCTGTTGGAATTACTCTATCAGGCAGTCACGTCTAAGGATAAAAAGCTTTGGATTATTTCATTGCTTTTACTGGTTCTGAATGATACTACACTCATGGCCAAGGAAAATAATTATTTATTTGAGGCATATTAACTGATTCGAACGGATACTACAGTCTCATTCACGCGTCACTAAAACAAAAGGCTATGATGACGTGTATGAGTCGTGATTGCAAAACGAGCCGGTGATAGAGTGGTGGAACCGACACTTGGCATGGCAACACGATCGGCTGGCGTGTTTGCAGCCGTACCGACGTCTCTAACCAATAGCTGATTCATACACACCTGAGCCTACACTTTTATAAAATCCCTTTCCCGCTTTATTTTATTTTTAGTATTATTGATATTTTACATTATTATTATTATTATTATTATTATTATTATTATTATTATTATGAATACTAACTTATTTTCTTTATGTTTTGCGAGGTAAATTGGATGAAATACAATGGTCTATTTTGGTGGAGAACCCTTTTATTTTTATTATCTTTATTATTATTATTTATTAATATTACTAGTATTATTATTATTATAAATATTATTATAACTATTATTATTAATTGTCATACTAATTCATATTTTTTACGATTTTTACGAGGTACATCGTGGCGTAATTACAAAAGGACAACCTTTTCAAAAAAGGATAAAAATACTCAAACTCATCGACTTTATTTTCGTTTTATTTGCAATTCTTACTAACTTGTTTGTTTATTTTGCAAGGAATATTTGGACAAAGCTTAGTTATTAAAAGAGACAAATATTTATTACTTGTCTTTAAATTTGCATATCGTAGTTTAATATTCAAATAATATATTGCTTAGTTAGTTTAATTATTTACTTAGATTCTCAATTATAAAGTCCGGCCGGTAACCACATTTGGCGGAGCTCAAGAGGTGCCTAACTCCTTCCTCTCAAGTTAACTTGAACCTCTTAACTAGAATATCTAGTTTGTAGACTAAGTTTCGGAGTTAATTGTAAAATTAGCTAGAAACAAAATAGGTGTCCTAATACGCCTAGTTAAAAAATATGTTAGGTGGTGACTCCAACTCTTTACCCGTGAGTTACCCACTAAGTCGAGCCCTATTTCGAAAATTAACCGGTTCGGGTAAAAATAGGATGTGACACCAAGTTCAATCAAGTATTATTAATCCATGTATAATTTAGTATATCAATTGTGGTATAACTTAATACCAAGGCCAATGTGGTATTAGTAATACCATATTTACTAATACATGGATAAATAATCTAATGACAAAAATACTCACCCTTCAACCCTTATTTTTAATACATGGATAAGAATTCAAGGGTAAAATTGGAAAAAAATAAACTTTATAAACTTTCATACCAAACACAAATTTAAGTTATACAATGTTTATCCAAGTTTTAATACAATGAACCAAACATATGACCAGAAATAATTCCTATATTTCTAATCCCTGCATCACTAATCGTTGTATTGTTAATCCATGTATAACTCATTTCTCTACCAAACGATAAGGATAAAGTAGTAATTTTGAAGTTAAATTATTCTCAAATCTCGAAAGCTGGCGTTCTTTTCAAGTTAACCTAAAGTTGCCCCTATTTTATCGAAGGTTGGATTGAGTGAGATCCACATGGAATAAAACTAATGTTAGTTTACCAAAAATGAAAGTATAAATAAGAGATTCATATTAAAGTCTATGAAACCAAGAAATTAGAGTTCCTTAATATCGTCTTTCTTTTAAAATACTTCAGTTTAAATTGGCTTATATTTTTCTAATTCCCATTTTTTAAGTTCGCTCTTGAATTTGAGACCACATCCAAAAGAATAATAAGGTAACATTTAATTTTAAACTGTGCATTTTCTTCTATGGTTTTTTGTTTTTTGACCATGTATATTGTGAACTAAAAAGATTCCAAATGTTAGCACTATTGTGTTGTGTCGAGCCAGGGTGAGGAACAAAATTCTGAAAATGAAGATAGCCAAAGAGGAGGAGTATGAGGAGTGTAACTATACTGATGAGGATGAACTTATACAAGCTTTTTCTTCAAAAACTTCTTGGTTTGGTCAAGATGCTAAAGATGATGTCATACAAAAGAAGAATGAACTCATTCTGACAGGTAATCTTTCACCTGGAAGCAGGAAATGGAAAAAATTTGCAGATGGAAAAGAGATGGCAAAACCTGACCCTGTTACTCGAGCCAAGGTGAAAGCAAGTAAAATATCTGGAGCACTCGCAATTGTTTCCAATGATTAGTTGAATCATTTGAAATATTAGAGGAGTGAAGCTCAGAGTGGCTTTTGAAAGATTAAAATTTTTAAAAAAATTTCATAAAGTTCAATTTATTGTTATCCATGAACCTTTTGTAAATCGGAAAAGAAACACACCATACCATTTTGCCGCCCAAATTGCCACACCCGACGTAGCCCGCATATATAATGACAAAAATATTCTCGAATTATATTTTGTTCTTTTCAGCGCGTGCTTCAAGATAGCTTCTTTTTGTAGTCTAGTATTGATTGATTCATCAACCAAAGGCAAAATCAAGAAGTGGATGCCAAAATGGCTTTGGTTGATGGTGTATTCGTCGATTTCTGTTCGATCGCAAGAGAAGTGGACCTAATCGTGTAACAAGACATCAATTGATTTCGATGATGTTGAGATCGGAAAGAAGCTGCTTCGGTTTGGTTTCGATCGAATGCGCAATGTCGTGATCGGATAAAATCGAAGACAACGCCGTAATGGATAAGCTTTAACTGATCCTCAATCTCTAAAATATCGGAACAGACTTGGCGAGTTTAATGGAGAGGATGACTACGTGCAATAGTGGGAAGAGAAACGTGGAGAAGTGGAAGTCTTTCAGGGTTGGGGATTCTCCTCAATTTCAACCTATAAATAAGACCTCACATCTTCATTTTGGAGGACACGGATCTGAGCAACACAATTCTTAAAAAAGCTATTACTCCCTTACCACAAAGTTATTACTTATCAAAAAGCTGTATTTAATCCCCTTTACATTGTCAAATTACTGGATCCATTGTATTCAAGTTTCGATCACGGCTTGGTTCAAGAGTGGAAGGAGATCTGTTTCCTCCATTGAAGCACCATCCATCGATTCATCAAATACAATAAGCCTTTTATCGCTTTTATTATTTTATTCGTTGTTTGCTTGTTTAAATCTATATTAGGCTTGTTCGCAGCATATACAGTTTAACTATTGCATTCAATTTCATTGACTTGACATCTTTACTAAATCGATAAAACACGATTTATCAATTTGTATCTAATACATTATCATTGTTTTGTCATCGTATTAACTGCGATCGTATTGCATTCGCTTATCGTAGTATCTATAGTTTAACGATTTCATATTCGCTACCATCGTTAGACTTGTTAGCGTCATCGGATTCACTTGAAACTGCACATTGAATTGTAACGAAATCATTCCATCGTAAACTGTAGACCTGAGATTTACTTCGGATTAGTTTGTCGATACTTGCATATTGAATTATTCACTCGAACTTATCATTGAAAAATAATTGACATCGAACTTGTACTGTTGACATCGAATCTGTATTACCGACATCGAAATCAGAACTGCTTCGAGTTATAATATCTAACATTATTTGATCTGCTCACGTAAGGTTGCATATTAAACGATCAAATCGAGATATAAAACGGTCGCCTTAGGCTCAACTAAATACAAATTTAATTGTAAAGCCCGATCTATTTTTTGAGGAATACAGTTTGGCGCCCACCGTGGGGCCTAGGCAATCGATTTTGTTCCGAGATTTGAATCGCTTGATACTACTTACGTTTGTTTCTTTGTTTCGAAATGGCAGATGAACGCAACACCATCGCTGCCGCCCTGAACGGTCAACAGCTCAATCCCAATGATGGGGTTCCAGTTCCGACCAACGTTGAAGCGGTCGATGAATCCACCAATCGCGAGCAGGATCCAGCTCACGACGACATTCCTGCTGGTTCGCAATTGAACGTACCTCAAGAACAACGACCGGGTAAGGAGCCCATGGTCGAAATTGAGTCAGGAGACGTGAACGCAGCCTTAATGGCGTATTTAAGAAAACACGACGCTCGGTTCGAAATGATACAGGAGCAGCTAAAGGTTTTGTCTAATTCATTCGGAAATAGAACACCCACTCCACCGATCACACCCCCAGCAAGCATTCCGACTTCGGTTCCTCAGGGCGCCGTAACAGGGGGACTTGCAGCGGGGGTCGGATCTGGAGGATCGGGTACGGCCGCGGCAGCTACGGGAGCTCCGGCCTCGGTTACTGCAGAAGTAAGAATGTTAGCAACGATGCAAACTCTGTTGAACGATACAGTGAACAAAAAATTCTGTGAGATAAAATCATTTATGGAGAAATTGCCAGGTGTCCCAAAGTTAACGGACGAGGTCGCTAAGAAGTCAATCTCAAAGCGTCCTTTCCCGGCAACTGCAGCCCCAATGCCCATTCCCAAAACTTTCAAATTACCAGAAAGTTTGAGATACGATGGGACCACAGATCCGAGAGATCACATCGATATGTTCTCGGTCGCAGTTCAGGCGAATGACTTGACCTCGGAAGAAATTAATTCAGTCAGCCTCAAAATGTTTTGCGAGACATTAAAAGGACCAGCATTGAAATAGTATCTTCAGTTGCCTGAAAATGAAATATTGAATTTTGACGACATGTCGGCTAAGTTTATTCGATCACATACTGGAGCAAAAAAGATAGCACCAAGGGTGGAAGATATATTGAATGCCAGGCAGCGACCCGGGGAAACCATCCAACAGTTTGTGCAGCGGTTCAACGATGAGAAGCTTCATATACCGAATCACGAAGAAAGGTGGGCCTGCCTGACCTTCGCTAACAATTTGCGCACTGATTCGCTTGAGGCATGGAAATTGAAAGATCGCCTCAGGGAAGTCGATGCGTGGACTTTCGAAGTACTGTATCGGGAATGCGAACCAAGGATCAGAGCTGAGGAGGAGGAACTACAGCGGGTCCGAAACAATTATCATTACGATCGACCTCCACCACGGAGAGTTGAATATGACAGGCGAAACTACAGGGACCAGCGATGGGAACCTTACAGTTTCCCTCGAATGGGGAACAATAATCACGAAGCTGGTAGTTCGAAAAATCAATCGAAGAAAGGGAATTCGAACACACCTTCAGCTCAGAAAGATCGATCACTTCCCCCAAAGGTGACGGAGTATAACTTTTGCATATCAACACCAAGCTTGGTAAATCACTTGAAGGGGATGGGCGATAAGGTTGTGAAATTTCCAGGTTGTATAAAAACAAATCCAAATACAAGGGACGAAAATCTATGGTGCGCATTTCACCATGACTTCGGCCACACAACGGAGGATTGTAAGGCGTTGAGATATGAAGTGGCCAGTTTGTTGTAGAAGGGGCATCTGGTCGAGTTATTAACTGACAGAGGACGAAATAATTTTAATAAGAAGAAAGACGATGAACCGCCAAAACCCCCTGCTCCTAGGAAGACGGTGAATGTCATTACCGGAGGAAATGACGTTTGTGGAGTAACGTATACTACCAAGAAATACGCAAAGGTCTCATTTACACGAGACAAACGAACACGAGATGATATGAACGATGAGATCGTGTTCAGAGACTTTGATTTCGATGACAAAATCCATCCTCATCACGACGCACTTGTAGTCACAATGAGGATCGATGACGCAGATGTGAAAAGGGTGTTGATCGACGCTGGTAGTTCAGTCAACATTATACACGCAAGGGTAGTGGAACAACTGCAGTTGAGCGACAAGATCGTACCTCGCTCAACAGTGTTGTCGGGTTTCAACAATTCGAGTGAAGTAACCGTTGGAGAAATCATTATCAAGACTTATGCAGAAGGTGTTGAGAATGATACATCGTTTCAAGTAATGAAAGGCGAAATGGCGTACAATGTGATATTGGGTCGACCGTGGATTCACGCTATGGGAGCAGTCCCATCGACCCTACATCAGGTCGTAAAATTCCCTACCCCATGGGGAATTCGTGAAATCAGAGGCGAACAGCAGGCTTCGCGAGTGATACTCAGTAGCAGTTAAGGATGGCTTTCGGTTGTAGCAATCACAGATAGTGGGACCCGTGATCGGAAGCTTCACTTCGGCTCCGTCGTGCGCCTCAACGCAGCTACCGGATTCCGAAGTCGACGGCGAATTCACACAGGTTTCACCATACAAGCCAGTGGGACCCGTGATCGGAAGCTTCACTTCGGCTCCGTTGTGCGCCTCAACGCAGCTACCGGATTCCGAAGTCGAAGGCGACTTCGCACAGGTTCCACCATGCGTGAGAGAACCGTATAAACAAAAAGCTGGAGACTCTACGATAGAAGATTTGGAAGAAGTAACATTATTCAATGATAAGCCTGATCGAAAAGTCTATGTGGGATCAGAATTGGATCCCGAAGTAAAATCAAGAATCATATCCTTCCTCAAGGATAATTCCGATTGTTTTGCTTGGTCCCATGCAGATATGGTGGGGATCGATCCAAAGGTCGCCACACAGAAGCTAAATGTCGACCCAAAACATCGGCCGGTGAAACAAAAGAAACGGCCAAATGGAGGATTCCGAAGGAAGGTGATAAACGACGAAGTAGAAAAGCTGCTAGCAAATGGGTTCATTAAGGAGGTGAAGTATCCAGAGTGGCTTGCAAACACTGTTGTAGTGCCAAAGAAAAATGGCAAATGGAGGGTCTGCGTCGACTATACCGACCTCAACAAAGCTTGCCCAAAGGATTCGTTCCCACTGCCTAACATCGATAGATTGATCGATTCAACGGCAGGGCACGAAATGCTGAGTTTCTTGGACGCCTATTCAGGTTATAATCAAATTTTGATGGATCCACTGGATCAAGAAAAAACGTCGTTCATCACAGACATGGGGACTTATTGCTATACAGTCATGCCCTTCGATCTCAAGAACGCTGGCGCTACTTATCAGCGTTTGGTCACGACCATGTTCAAAGATCTGATCGGGAAAACGATGGAGGTATATATCGATGACATGTTGGTCAAATCTCTCGAGAAGGAGAGCCATTTAGGTTACTTGGAGGAGACTTTTACGATATTAAGGCGGTTCAACATGAGATTGAACCCGGAGAAATGTGCGTTCGGGGTTGGATCCGGTAAGTTCTTGGGATTCATCATATCGCAAAGAGGAATCGAGGCCAATCCAGATAAGATCAAGGCGATCGAAAGCATCCCAGAGAACCTGAGAACGGAAAAAGAAGTTCAGCAGCTGAATGGTCGAGTAGCCTATCTCAGCAGGTTCATCTCGAGGTCATCTGAACGATGTCACAAATTCTTTTCAGTGCTGAGAAAGAGCAAAGGCTTCGAATGGACGCCAGAATGCAAGAAGGCCCTTCAAGAGTTGAAGCAGTACCTTTCCAATCCACCACTTCTGTCGAAACCAGTTGAAGGAGAGATGCTGTTGGTCTACTTGGCCGTTTCCGATGTCGCAGTAAGCGCTGTCCTCGTTCGCGAGGACGGAGGTAACCAATTTCCTATTTACTATGTTAGCAAGACGTTGTTAGATGCCGAAACAAGATACCCACATCTAGAAAAGCTAGCACTTGCACTAGTCACCGCTGCACGAAAATTAAGGCCTTACTTCCAATGTCATTCAATATATGTTATAACTACATTTCCGTTGCGAAATATTTTACATCGGCCAGATCTCTCTGGTCGATTAATGAAATGGGCGGTCGAGCTGAGTGAGTACGATATCACTTACCAGCCTCGTACCGCCATAAAATCTCAAGTTTTGGCTGATTTTGTAGCAGAATTTAACGCTAATATCTTACCGGAAGCGAAGAAGGAAGAGCTGATGATGACAGATCCAGACCCCGGAGTCTGGATAATATATACAGATGGAGCGTCGAACGTAAAAGGAACTGGCCTCGGAATCTTACTAATAGCACCAACCGGAGAGAAACTCAGGTACGCGATCAAACTACATGCAAAGACTAACAACGAGGCCGAATATGAGGCCCTCGCTGCAGGTTTGAAAATCGCAAGGGACTTGAGAGTCGAACGTATAGATATCAAGAGTGACTCGCAGTTGGTGGTAAATCAAATCCAAGGCGATTTCTGCGTTCGAGACCCAAGGATGCAACAGCTGCTCGAAAAGGTACAAAATTTCCTTTCTTCTTTTCAGGAGTGGAAAATAGCTCAAATACCAAGGGAGGAGAACATCGAAGCAGACGCTTTAGCAAACCTTGGTTCAGCAGCTGCCATCGATGAGAAACTCGATGAGACAATTGTTCACCTGTTCGAATCTCCACTATACCGAAGCATCTGAGAGGTAAACAATGTTAGTCATACTTGGGATTGGAGAAGCAAGTATTTGTCTTATTTGCAGGCAGGTACCCTTCCCAATGACAAAAAATCCGCCCGATCAATCAAGTCCAAAGCAACAAGATATTGCCTCCTCGAAAATCAACTCTATCGGCGTATGTTCGGTGGCCCTTTGGCAAAATGCGTAGGGCCAGATGGAACAAACTACGTGATGAAAGAAGTTCACGAAGGCGAGTGCGGCAATCACTCCGGCAGCAAGTTATTAGTTCGGAAAATCATACGAGCTGGATACTATTGGCCAACGATTGCAGATGATGCCAAGGAATTTGTCCGCAAATGCGATAGGTGTCAAAGATTTGGCAATCTCATACATCAACAGGCAGAACCACTTCATTCGGTCATGTCACCGTGGCCATTCATGAAGTGGGGAATGGACTTGGTTGGGCCGCTTCCGACAGCGCCCGGTGGGGTAAAATTTATTTTAATACTTACGGATTATTTTTCTAAGTGGGTGGAAGCTATCGCTTTGGCTAAAATTCGTGAACAGGAGATTATCAAATTCATTCACCAGAATATCATCTGTCGTTTTGTGATCCCGAAAGAGATCACATGCGACAATGGTAAACAGTTTGTAGGAAGACGAATCACAGCCTTCTTCGAAAAGTGGGGGATCAAACGGATCGCATCAACACCTTATCACCCCAGTGCAAACGGACAGGCTGAATCCTCCAACAAAACAATACTAGAGTATTTGAAGAAAAGGATGGATGACTCAAAGGGTAACTGGCCGAACGAACTCCCCGGAGCACTGTGGGCTCATCGGACAACGGTGAAGCACAGCATCGGAGAAACACCGTTCTCACTTGTCTACAGAGCAGAAGCGCTGATACCGGTGGAAGTGGGAGAGCCAAGCCTTCGGTTCGCCCACTCCACCGAAGAAGCTAACCAAGAGGCCATGATGATTGATCTGAGCCTGGTCGAAGCGAAAAGAGACATGGCATTTGTTCGAATACAAGCACAAAAGCAAAGGGCAGAAAACTACCTCAACAAAAAACTCAGGTATCGATCTTTCAATGCAGGTGATTACGTACTGAAGATCAAAAGACCGAAGAAGGATGAGCCCAACGAAGGCAAACTAGGAGCAAATTGGGAAGGACCTTTCCGTGTCAAAACAGTGATCGGAAAAGGGACGTACCAACTTGAGACAATGGATGCCAAACCGGTGGACTTCAATTGGAATATCACACAATTGAAGAAATACTATTTTTGAGGTTCTGCGGTATCAATCTTTACCCTTTACTTTTATTTCACAATTTCCATTATTCCTCTATCGGAAGAAACTTTTTGATCAATTATTTGATACTAACACTTTTAGATGATAGGCATAGTTGGAGTCGAATGATGACAAACATCACCCACGGACACTTGAGCTCAAAACGCTCCAATCGGGGTCGATAAAGTCTGACGAACACTCTAACGTGGTCTTCATCTATAACGAGTTTTCTTGGTTTTTGTCTTCCAATGGTTACGTTTCAGGTATCAAGGTCGAGAACCAGTGTTCGCCTACTCAATTCTTCGCACCCAAACACTGGGGGGGATCGAGCTAGCATGAGGTTCATCGGCAGGTACTGGGGACTTCCGATCGGAAAGTAAAACGGAATCGATTGAAGACAACACTGGGGACTCGTTCAAAGTTCGTCAGAAGTTCCAACGTTCACTCGAACTGGGGACTCGTTCAAAGTTCGTCAGAAGTTCCAACGTTCACTCGAACTGGGGACTCGTTCAAAATTCGACAAGAGTTTCGTCGTTCACTCAAACCGGGGACTCGTTCGAATAAAAATTTTCAATTCAATCCAAAACCTCGATGCTTTTATCCGAAGTCGAGAGTTATCAGTTAAAACTCTTTATGTAAACGATCCAATAGTGATCAAAAAGTCTGCCTTACGGCCGCAACTTGTAATCGATCGAATCATACGATCCAAAATGTATCAAAGGCCCATTAGCGGTCTACTTCAATAATATACAACACTTTGGTTATACTCATTCTCTACATTTGCTCGATTTATGCGATCGTTCCAAATATTAAGCAGATTTTACGTCTTTCACCAAGTGTTAAAATTTTTTCCGAACTCATGAAAATGTTCGAAGAGTGCATTACGTGAAAATGAGACGTCATTCCTCACTACGCACTAAGACATTGGGCCCCAATTACTTCATTCGACGACTGTTGAACTTCAAATTTTTCGAACGATTAAACCATCTTCGAAAAGCAAAAACAATAAGGAAAACGATTTTATTCACAAGGAAAGTCATATATACATGGATGGAACTTCCAACTTAAAAAAAAAAAAAAACAAAGGAAAGGAAAGGCAAATCATTCATCAGCGTCTTCATCATAGCCTTCATCGGAGGAACTCGCTGGGAGACCAAGATCTTCACGAGTCAATCACATGATGGTAACGGCTTCGCTCAGCTCGGTAGGAACACTGACAGTTCGGTCCAACATCTCCCTAAGGACATCGCGCCTTGATTCGGCAAGGATTAAATCCTTTTTCTTGTCAAACTCTTCTTCGAGGTCGCGCCTTAGGATGGTAGACTCCTTCTGAAGCAGCAAGTTCCTCTCCGTTAGACTGTCAGCTTCAGCCTTTAGCTCGCTATTGCTTCTACGGAGAGCAACCAACTCCACGAACTGATCGGCCAAATCTCTGTCTTTGCTCTCTAGAATAGAGTTGAGTTTGGCCATCTTCAGATCAGAGTTGGCCTCGTGATCACTCAGTTGCGCGTTCAGAGCCGCAATCTGGGATTCCAACTCCGACTGACGAAGAGCATGTTCATTCGTGCTCTTATCGAAGTTGGCTGTAAGCTCAGCGTTCTTGGTCTCTGCTACCTTGAGCTTCCGATGTAACTCTTCCCCCGCCGAAGTAAGATGAACGATCTGCTCATTCAAAACTTTGGCCCCATCTTGAAGTTGGCGAATACGATCGGCAGTCTCGATCGCCATTATGCAGTTCTGAAAACAAGCGGCATTTGAAAATCGTGAAATTTATGCAAGTTTATGCAATCTATACAAAGTTGAAAAGAAACTTACCCTAAAGGCACCGAAGGAAATCTGTGAAGGCAAACTCAGATCCTCGTGCGTATTCAGCCGAGCCTGCTCCATTGGGCCCATGACATCGAACAAATAATTCGCCAACCGCCTTGGGCATCTGAGCAAGTCAACATTGGGTGGCACTTCAATTGTAAGCGATCTGACACCCATTTGCTCAGATTCGCCCAAGGCAGCAAAAGCAGCAGCCTCTTCGCCCCTAGGGAGGGGCACAATCGGATCGGCATGATCCACATTAAAGAACGATGACCCTGTCTCCTCATCGAATTTGGACTTTGCCGTCGCAATTGACCGATCCAAAACTGGTACTTTCCCCTTTGCTGGGTCCCTCTCCTCAAGTTCACGATCGAGGCCTTCTATCATCCCCTCTTGATTTTCAAGGGCGGCGCCTAAGGAAACAAGAGCACCTTCCCTAATAGGCAAGCCTCCCGAACCAGAATTAGCGTCTTCGGCTATAGGGGGAAGGCGATAGTCGTCCACGGAAAGATCTTCTTGTTCGGCCATTTTAAGCTGAATGGCCGTTTCCTGGAGCCTTTCTTTAGCTGGCCTCTTAGGACTCTTCACCAGTTGATCAGACCCTGACTCTTCCCCAGCTTCCTCCCCCTCGATGTCAATAATCGGGGTCACTCCCTCGGCAGCTTTCACCGCTGCGATCGCAGAACTCGTTCCAGCGATCACCTCCTCTATGGTTTGGGATGCGGCCGATGAGCTGCCCCCTTGCCCTTTTCCAACCACTATCTTGGGCAAATACTTGTTCCTTAATTCCTGGAATGATTTCTTCTTTTTCTTCGGGGGAGGAGCGTCATCGGGTTTTTCTCCACCTTCGGGCTCAGCATCCTCGTCGCTTGGCTCACCTCCAGCACCGGTGATACCTGAGAAAGAGTTTTCTGAGTATCAAAAGGCGTCAACGAATACAGATATCATGAATACAAAGGCAATTCAAAGTTACCATGATTTTTAGCTTTGAGTGTTTTCAAAGCCGCGACCGGCTTCCAAGCCCGTTTGTCATTGGTCATCTTGTCAAGTACCCTTATCAGCCAGGGTACGATGTCGGCAACTTGATCAAACTCAACCGCCTCAGCTGAAGATTTTCGGAAGAACTTTGAGATTGTGTTAATAAACTCGTTCAAAAAGAAAATGAATGAACGAAATACTTACGAGTTCGATTCCAGACATTTGGCAGCAACTCCTTTCCGGGGGCGGTCAGCTGTTCCGTAGGAATAAAAATAAAGCGCTGATCCCATCCTCGGAGATCGTCATCGTTGTCAGAGATCAAGGCCCGTTGACCTCGTTTAGCCAAGTTCATCACCCCTCCCTTGTAAACTCGAGGGGAGTATATGTTGAGAATATGGCGAAGTGTCAACTCCACCTCCGCCACTTCTGCGATGTACCGCATGACTATGATCGTTCTCTATATCATCGGAGAAATCTGCCCAAGGCAAACTTTGTACATTCTGCAAAATTCTTCGATGATGTTATCAACCGGGAGAGAGAATCCGATCGTAAATGGATAGGTCAGCACCACGGAATGATCCTCGACATGAGTCGCCAACGTCGACTTCCTCGGAGGGCACATCACATCGATGTCACCCACTCTCCAACCACACTCCTCTCGAACCCGAGGAATCGCCTCCGGCGTGATCGTACAGTAAACAGAGTCGATCGGAATATTCTTCTTTTTTTTTCTGCTCCGTTTCATTTTGGACGCTGATCTTACAATCATTCTCGTAAGTAAATTTCTTGGGAAGAATTTCCGACCACAGCTTCTTGGGGCCGTAGTTCTTCACTTTCCTCTCTTTCCGTTTCTTCCCCTTCTTGTCCACTGAAGGGTCAACACTGGCGGAAGCTTGCTCCACCACCGCACCGGACTGCGGTGGAGCCGTGGCGGCAACCGCCGTAGTAGAGGTGGTATCAGCCTCGATTATGTTTTGTGAAGAGGTAGACATTGCTAAAACACGAACCTGTAAAACAAAGCTTTTGAGAAGATTAGAAGCAGAGACAGCAAGAATCAACAGATTAAGTGGAGAAATTCTGGAATTTGAAGAAGTTTTGCAAAGCGTTTTTTTTTTTTTTTTTTTTTTTGGAGAAGTTTTCAGTAGTTGTAAAGAATGAGTTGAGGCAAGTATTTATAAGGAGGGAATCATCATTGCCTTGGGAACCGTCGAAAAATGTTGCCCACATGATTCTTGACACGTGTGGTGATGGGAAGTTGAGACGACGTTTTGACATTTCAAAATGAAGGGACACAAACGCGCCACGTGTTTTCCCGCTAAATATTCAAGCCACTTGCCAAAAGCTTTACGAACACACTTGGCAAGTGGGGGGACTATCTGTATTGGTCGATTTCTGTTCGATCGCAAGAGAAGTGGACCTAATCGTGTAACAAGACATCAATTGATTTTGATGATGTTGAGATCGGAAAGAAGCTGCTTCGGTTTGGTTTCGATCGAATGCGCAATGTCGTGATCGGATAAAATCGAAGACAACGCCGTAATGGATAAGCTTTAACTGATCCTCAATCTCTAAAATATCGGAACAGACTTGGCGAGTTTAATGGAGAGGATGACTACGTGCAATAGTGGGAAGAGAAACGTGGAGAAGTGGAAGTCTTTCAGGGTTGGGGATTCTCCTCAATTTCAACCTATAAATAAGACCTCACATCTTCATTTTGGAGGACACGGATCTGAGCAACACAATTCTTAAAAAAGCTATTACTCCCTTACCACAAAGTTATTACTTATCAAAAAGCTGTATTTAATCCCCTTTACATTGTCAAATTACTGGATCCATTGTATTCAAGTTTCGACCACGGCTTGGTTCAAGAGTGGAAGGAGATCTGTTTCCTCCATTGAAGCACCATCCATCGATTCATCAAATACAATAAGCCTTTTATCGCTTTTATTATTTTATTCGTTGTTTGCTTGTTTAAATCTATATTAGGCTTGTTCGCAGCATATACAGTTTAACTATTGCATTCAATTTCATTGACTTGACATCTTTACTAAATCGATAAAATACGATTTATCAATTTGTATCTAATACATTATCATTGTTTTGTCATCGTATTAACTGCGATCGTATTGCATTCGCTTATCGTAGTATCTATAGTTTAACGATTTCATATTCGCTACCATCGTTAGACTTGTTAGCGTCATCGGATTCACTTGAAACTGCACATTGAATTGTAACGAAATCATTCCATAGTAAACTGTAGACCTGAGATTTACTTCGGATTAGTTTGTCGATACTTGCATATTGAATTATTCACTCGAACTTATCATTGAAAAATAATTGACATCGAACTTGTACTGTTGACATCGAATTTGTATTACCGACATCGAAATCAGAACTGCTTCGAGTTATAATATCTGACATTATTTGATCTGCTCACGTAAGGTTGCATATTAAACGATCAAATCGAAATATAAAACGGTCGCCTTAGGCTCAACTAAATACAAATTTAATTGTAAAGCCCGATCTATTTTTTGGGGAATACAGATGGTGCAACCAAATGTTAAGCTAACAACTTCTCCTGGCCCCACTTTTCACTTCCTTTCTTTCTCTAGCCATTAGGTAATTTATATATATATATATATATATATATATATATATATATATATATATATATATATATATATATATATATAATATTAAAATATCATACATATATCGTGTATCTAATAAATATTGATATAACAAGATATATGAGTGAATTAAAAAATAAATTTTGTTTATCTTTAATGAAAGTGGGAAAAAAAGGTCTTGGTTGACCCATCAAACAACAACAATAGTCTTTTTGTAGTGTAGTATTGGTTGATCCATCAGCCAAAGAAAAACTCGGAAAGTAGGGGCTAAAATGGCTGATGGTACAATCAAATATTATTCTGAGTATGAACACAAAGAGTGGAAAGACGCTAACAACTTCTCCTAATCCTACTTTTGATGATCTTATACAAAGCATGTCCAAATAATGGTTTGGTTAATTATATCACATATGTATATATTCTTGATAATATACTGTCTTATATATAATAGTTTCATAATAAATTTATTTCCTTTTTTTTAATTCATGCATAATTCTATATTACTGGTATTGGTTAATAAAATCTATTTCTACTATATTTAATCAAATATGACTTTTTTATAATATTTCAAGACCAAATTCAAATTTAATACAACTTTAGAAAAGATGTCCGACTTTTTAAATTTACTTTTCCTAGCCCCACTTTTCACTCCTTTTCTTTCTCTAGCCATTAGGTAATTTATAATTAATTCACCCATTTTATAAAATCAATAAACACTATATTTTTATCATTTAATTTAAGAATTTAGTTAAGGGTTTTTTTACCTAAATAGCAGCGCATATAAAAATATTTAGTATCCTTTTGTCCTTCCTTTTTGTAGCCACAACATTGCACTAAAATAATGAAAAAAAAGTTCTTAGTGTTAATAATTATTCAATACAATTTTTCTTAAATAAAAGATATATAATATTAAATACGTGTATTGATATTTAATATTTATTTTTTTCTTAAATTTAAGGGATATTATTCAATTCAAAATAATATGCCATGAGATAAATTTGGTATATACCAACAGACACTCATGTTCTAAGAACGATTTTTAGGCGATTTTTTTCTTTTCCTTTTTCGTTTTCCTTTTAATTGCCATGTTTAATAATTTCATAAATGAAATACATATCACCTAAAAATAAGAATAAAAAATAATAAAATAGATAAATATTAAATACACAATAGATTCAAAGAGTGATATATTGTATTAAAAGGGTATTAAAATTTATTTATTAGATATTTAATAGTTTTTATTATTATATTTTTTAAATCCCTAAAATAAAGTTAACAAATATGAGATCAACATTAACTAAAGAGAAAATTACCACATAAATACATGACTAATACTTATTTATATTGTATATCAAATAAATAATATTAAAATATCATACATATATCGTATATCTAATAAATATTAATGCCATACATATATCGTGTATCTAATAAATATTAATCTACAAAATATTAATTACAATATTACATACATATGTTAAAATATTAAGTGATTAAATATTAAATATACAATATGTAATATATAAATAATATTAAAATACCATACATATATTGTGTATCTAATAAATATTAATAAACAAGAATTATGAGTGAATTAAAAAATAAATTTTGTTTATCTTTAATGAAAGTGGGAAAAAAGGTCTTGGTTGACCCATCAAACAACAACAATAGTCTTTTTTGTAGTGTAGTATTGGTTGATCCATCAACCAAAGGCAAACTCGGAAAGTAGGGGCTAAAATGACTTTGGTTTATGGTACAATCAAATGTTATTCTGAGTATGAACACAAAGAGTAGAAAGATGCTAACAATTTCTCTTACTCCTACTTTTTATGATCTTACACAAAACATGTCCAAATAATGGTTTGATTAATTATATCTCACACACACACACACACACACACACATAATTCTTGATATATATATATATATATATATATATATATTCTTGATAATATATTGTCTTATATATAATAGTTCCATAACAAATTTATTTCCTTTTTTTAATTCATGCATAATTCTATATTACTGGTATTGGTTAATAAAATCTATTTCTACTATATTTAATCAAATATGACTTTTTTTATAATATTTCAAGACCAAATTCAAATTTAATACAATCTTAGAAAAGATGTCCGACTTTTTAAATTTACTTTTCCTAGCCCCACTTTTCATTCCTTTTCTTTCTCTAGCCATTAGGTAATTTATAATTAATTCACCCATTTTATAAAATCAATAAACACTATATTTTTATCATTTAATTTAAGAATTTAGTTAAGGGTTCTTTACCTAAATAGCAGCGCATATGAAAATATTTACTATCCTTTTGTCCTTACTTTTTGTAGCCACAACATTGCACTAAAATAATAAAAAAAAGTTCTTAGTGTTAATAATTATTCAATACAATTTTTCTTAAATAAAAGATATATAATATTAAATACTTCTATTGATATTTAATATTTATTTTTTTTCTTAAATTTAAGGGATATTATTCAATTCAAAATAATATGCCATGAGATAAATTTGGTATATACTAATAGACACTCATGTTTTAAGAACGATTTTTAGGCAACTTTCTTCTTTTTCTTTTTCTTTTTCTTTTTCTTTTTCGTTTTTCTTTTAATTGCCATGTTTAATATTTTCATAAATGAAATACATATCACCTAAAAATAAGAATAAAAAATAATAAAATAAATAAATATTAAACACACAATAGATTCAAAGAGTGATATATTGTATTAAAAGTGTATTAAAATTTATTTATTAGATATTTAATATTTTTTCTTATTATATTTTTTAAATCCCTAAAATAAAGTTAACAAATATGAAATCAACATTAACTAAAGAGAAAATTACCCCATAAACACATGATTAATACTTATTTATATTGTATATCAAATAAATAATATTAAAATATCATATATATATCGTATATCTAATAAATATTAATGCCATACATATATCGTGTATCTAATAAATATTAATCTACAAAATATTAATTACAATATTACATACATATGTTAAAATATTAAGTGATTAAATATTAAATATACAATATGTAATATATAAATAATATTAAAATACCATACATATATCGTATATCTAATCAATATTAATATAACAAGAATTATAAGTGAATTAAAAAATAAATTTTATTTATCTTTAATGAAAGTGGGAAAAAAAGACTTGGTTGACCCATCAAACAACAACAATAGTCTTTTTTGTAGTGTAGTATTGGTTGATCCATCAACCAAAGACAAACTCGGAAAGTAGGGGCTAAAATGACTTTAGTTGATGGTACAATCAAATGTTATTCTGAGTATGAACACAAAAAGTAGAAAGATGCTAACAATTTCTCTTACTCCTACTTTTTATGATCTTACACAAAGCATGTCCAAATAATAGTTTGATTAATTATATCTCTCACACACACACACACACACACACACACACACACACACACACACACACACACACACACACACACACAGATATATATATATTGTCTTATATATAATAGTTCCATAACAAATTTATTTCTTTTTTTTAATTCATGCATAATTCTATATTACTGGTATTGGTTAATAAAATCTATTTCGACTATATTTAATCAAATATGACTTTTTTATAATATTTCAAGACCAAATTCAAATTTAATACAACCTTAGAAAAGATGTCCGACTTTTCAAATTTACTTTTCCTAGCCCCACTTTTCACTCCCTTTCTTTCTCTAGCCATTAGGTAATTTATAATTAATTCACTCATTTTATAAATTAATAAACATTGTATTTTTATCCTTTAATTTAAGAATTTAATTAATGTTGATCTCATATTTGTTGACGTTATTTTAGGGATTTAAAAAATATAATAATAAAATATATATATATATATATATATATATATATTGTATATCAAATAAATAATATTAAAATATCATGCATATATCGTGTATCTAATAAATATTAATATAACAAGAATTATGAGTGAATTAAAAAATAAATTTTGTTTATCTTTAATAAAAGTGGGAAAAAAGGTCTTGGTTGACCGATCAAACAACAACAATAGTCTTTTTTGTAGTGTAGTATTGGTTGACCCATCAACCAAAGGCAAACTCGAAAAGGCCTAATTAATTCGCGTGGGCTAGAAGCCAATTCAGCCAAAATCAAAACATTGCCCACTCTCGGCGAGTGGAAGTGAGAGTTGAAAGCCGAAGTGCATTTAGGACTTTTCGCATGTGGGCCACGTCGGGTGTGGCAATTTGGGCGGCAAAATGGTATGGTGTGTATCATTCCCTTTGTAAATACCAACAAAATTGATAAAAGTGCATTGTGCTCTGAAGGATGTGATGCCAACTATAATGGAAAGATATGGCTATTCTAGAATGTTGATATCAACGTCTTAATTATTCATGAGAATGAACAGCTTGTAACCCTTAAAATTATAAAGGTTAACTTTCTTTTGTTTATGCTAAATCAAAGCAACACCTAAGGCTGGATTTATGGGAGAGTCTTAGACATAGTAGCAGCTTGATCAATGGTCCTTGGTGCATCGCTTGTGACTTCAATGCTATCCTGAAACCAGACGAAACGAAGGGAGGCAATTTGCACAGAATGGAGAAAAGTTGGGATTTTATTTCATGTAAGGATGATTGTGGTATGGTGGATGCTGGTTTCACTAGCCTCAGGTTTACTTGGTGCAATACTAGGGGAAAACCCTCATAGAATTTGGAAGAGATTAGATAGGGTATTCTTCGACCACCTATAGACAGAAATTTTTTCTGGAAGTGATATAGAACACCTTGCTAGCACCGGTTCTGATCATACACCAATGCTAGTTAAATGTTCTAGGTCAGACAATCAAGGATTGAAGTACTTTAAATTCCTGCACTTCTGGACCGAGCAACCTGACTTCAAAAGAGTTGTTCATGAAGCATGGAACATGGTGGTAGAAGGCATGAGAAGGTTCCAACTTAAGCTTAAACACTTAAGTAGGCAACTTAGTCAATGGTGCAGACTAGATTGGTAATACGTTTGAATTAGTGAAGGAGTGGGAGAAAAAGATGCAAATGCTAGAAACTGAGTACATTAACAATGATACAAAGGATTGCAGACCACTTGTACATTAAGTTCAAGTTGAACACACAAAGTGGTTGAAATATGAAGAATCAATTCTCAAACAGAAGGCCAATATCAGATGGCTTGATGAAGGGATGCTAACACCAAGTATTTTCATGCTTTTATTAATGAGAAAAGGAGAAGGCTCACCATTCAGAGAATTCCAAACTCTCATGGGCAATGGATTAATAAGGAAGAAGGGATAGCACAAGAGGCTGTGGAACATTTCACTACTTTATTCCAAGGTGAAGATCATCCTGAGTTACATCATCTGGAGTGCTTGAATCAGACCATATCTCAGCATGACAATGAAATTCTTAGTGCTTTTCCAGATGAAGAGGAAATCAGCATAGCTGTATTTGAATTAAATCCAACTAGTGCGCATGGACCTGATGGTTTTGGATGATTATTTTATCAAACCTGTTAGGATATTATTATAAGGAAGTCACTGATTTTGTTCAAAGTTTTTTCAATGGGGCAGAGCTATCAAAATTCTTCACCAACACATGTCTTGACTTGTGCCAAAAGTTTAAATGAGATGAGACCAATTAGTCTTAGTAACTTCTCAAATATAATAGTGTCCAAGATCATGAGTTCTAGACTTTTTACGCCAATCCTATGCAAAGTCATCTCTATAAACCAGACATGTTTCATTCTAGGAAGATCAATCACCGAAAATGTTTTACTCGCTCAAGAGATATTACATCACATAGGAAAGAAAAATCTGGGTGGCAATGTGGTCCTTAAGTTAGACATGACTAAAGCATATGACAGGGTTGATTGGACTTTCTTGCTATCAGTCATGAGGAAGATGTTTTTTTTTTTTAATGCTAGATTGATCTAGAAGAGGATTTTCTCATTCGTCTAAAGGGGTAAGACAGGGTGACCCCCTATCACCAGCTCTTTTTATCATTAGAGCTGAGATTTTGTCCAGAATGCTCAATCGGCTGGCTTATTGTCCTTATTACAGAAGCTTTAGTATGCCACATCAAGGGCCTCAGATCATGTGACACATCTTGCTTATGCAGATGATGCCATAATTTTTACTTCAGGCAACAAAAAATCTTTATAGATGGTTATTAATCAGCTAAAAAGCTATGAGAAATGTTCTGGCCATCAGATAAACACTAGCAAGAGCTGTTTTTTGGTGGGCTCTAAAGCAAGCATCAATCAGATTGAGATTGAAGAACATGTTTAATCAAAATAGCTCTACCTCTAACATACAGTAACTTACCATGTCATTCGGTTACTCTCTTCACAACTTTAATTTATGGTGGGACAACAGGACAGAATGGGGGCTATTGCTGAGATCATGTATGTTCAAGATCCTCCTGTGAATCAAATGGTTAGAGAAATAATTAATAATGGAGCATGGAATATTTAACATTTTCATCTACCAGAATTCCTTTCAAAACACATTTTCTCCATTCCTATAGGCAATTCAAATGATCCTAATATACCTTTGTAGACTCCTAATGGAACTGATCAATTCACTACTTCGTCAGCCTGGAACTCTATCAGACAAAGGAAGCATCACCTCTGATGGCGAGGACTTGGCAAAAATATCTTCCTGATCCAGAGAATAGGAGCAGGAAACGTTAATTTATAATGGGACAACTGGACGTAAATGGGGGCTATTGCTGAGATCATGTATGTTCAAGATCCTTCTGTGAATCAAATGGTTAAAGAAATAATTAATAATGGAGCATGGGACATTGAACATTTGCATCTTCCACAAAAGAACACATTTTCTCCATTCCTATAGGAAATTCAAATGACCCTGATATACCTTTGTGGACTCCTAATGGAACTGATCAGTTCACTACTTCGTCAGCCTGGAACTCTATCAGACAAAGTAAAAAAGCATCATCTCTGATAATGAGGATTTGGCACAAACATCTTCCTTTCAAAATGACTTTTCTTATGTGAAGTCTGTTAAAAGAAAATTTCCATTTGATGATATCATTATTAATTTTGGACAAGTTCTTGCTTCAAAATATTTTTGTTGCAGGAATCCACAGAATGAGACTCTTCACCACATTTTTATAAGTGGTGAAGTGGTTGTCCTTGCTTGGAAATATTTTGGCTCTTCGTTGGGGGTGTCGTAGGAAGAGAGGCCTATTTGAGCTATGCTGGCAAGTTGGTGGAGCATTAAACCAAGAATAGTGTTCACCAAATCCTTCTTCAAGTTACTCCAATGATTATTTGTTGGGTAATTTGGAAAGCAAGGTGTGCTTCTAGATATGGAGATACAAGGTAGACTATGAAGAAAATTCAGTTTCAAGTTCTACTATACCTTAAGTGGATTATATCCAAATTCAAAATCAACATAGAATGGGCTGCTAACTGATATAGTATTTGTGATTAAATGATGTTGCTAGCTTCAAAAATTGATAGCACAATGGTGATATGGGAAAGACCTCCGGCCACATGGATCAAAATCAATAAGGATGGGTGTAGAAATCGCAAGGTCAAGCTGGAGCGGTGGGGGTATGTACAGACCAAAATGGTACGATAATTATAACATTTGTCTCACCCCTAGGAATGTGTAGCAGCAGCATGGCAGAAGCAAAAGCAATCCTCATTGGAATCAAATGGACTTCTTCGAATGGCTTTGCTAACATTGTGTTAGAAATTGATTTTCTTTTCATTATCAACCTGTTAAATAATGTGTATATACCAACATGGCATATGAAGGAAGTTATTAATGAGATTAAGGAGTGTGCTATTATGGTTAATTGCATATTTAAACATTGCTTTTGAGAATCCAATCAGGTAGCGGATGGACTGGCTAAGTGGAGTATTAACAAGTTAGACCAACTCTTCTTTGCTGCCTCTGATCTCCCACAACATGTGAAAGGATAAGCTTGATCTGATGCAGATAGCTTGTTTTAGGCATAAATAGAGGAAGAATTTATTTGTGTAAATTAAGCTTTCATATTTTGTTAAAATTGTTGATTGGGTCTGTCCAATTGCACCGGAGATAAGGATTTTTCAATCAACCCTTTTTTTTGTATACTTCTGGTTTATCAATAAAGGACCTCGCCACCTAACGACGATATTATATATATTGTGAACAAAAATGCTAATATTTATATTTTTTGCCACATTATGTATAGTTGTATTATTTGTGACCTATTGTCATTATTTATGCCTTATACTTGATAAATAGGAAAATAGCTAAATTTATATATTGGGCCACAGACGGTAATGAAAATATCTAAGAATGCAAAGTAAGGTTAGCGTGGTATTGCTTGAATATTAGAGAAAAGTAGTAAGATTCTAGTTGAATTCCAGCGTCATAAATACAATGGGGTGATCGAAAAATTTATATGCTAGACTTTACCCTAATTCCTATACTAGTATAACTCTTTTCGTGAGGCAAAAGGCCTATTACATGATGCATTCGTCCTTAATTTTATCTAAATTGGTATAAGGTTAAAACTAAAAGTGGCTAAACTATAGTAATCCGCCTAGCAGTCCTACGGGTGTGCGACTCTTATGGCCGTAGCTGGAGAAGCTGACCTATACCCTTCTCATACCTTTAGTGCCCGTTGCTCTTTGGGATTATTTTAGGGAGATTTACAAATATATATAATTCTAACACCAAAATTACAAAAAATATTAATATTATTCCATTTTAAAAAAATACCAATATTGTTTTATACATTATATACAAAAATCAACAAAACTAATAAATTAGGGTTTCTCCTTCTTCCTACTGCCCCCCCCCCCCCACCCCCACTGCTACCACCCCAGGTGGCGGCGCCGCCTAGTCACCGCCGGCCGCCGCCATCCACCACCATTTTTTTTTTTGAATCTAAAAAATGAAATACACATAAATACACATATAAGCATTGATTTTTTTTTGAAATTAAAGTTGGAAAATATATATAAATAAAAATACATGTAAATACACAAAAAAAAATTATGTTATACATACACTAAACACACACATACACATACACGAATCTACAGATCTACAAACGAAACATACAAATTTATGTGTTTGACATTTATTACTTGACATACACACAAAAATACATACAAAAAATATAAATAGATGCTCGGATATACACGTTCATACAGTGATATACACGTACATACACTTGTGTGCTGAAAATTGTTACATGTATATATACGAACATACAGATACATACACTTGCAGATCTGAATTTGAATGTGTATATTCAAATGCAAAAAAGAAGAATGAGAAGCAGATCTGAACTTGTATTAACAAAATACATGTGTATTTTAAATACACACATATACACGTACAAAATGAAAAAAAAAAAAAAAAAAAAAAAAAAAAAAAAAAGAGGAGAAGATGAAAAAAGAAGAGCAGATCTGCTCCAATCGCCGTGGTGGAGCCACACAGCGGCAGCGACAGCAGAGTAGAGGCACGGGGGATGGGGTGCTCCACTACGCAGCGGCAACGACGGCGGAGCAGAGGCACGGGGGATGGGGTGACGGCCGGAGGGTTGGGTTGGTGGGTGGAGGAGAGAAGAGAAAGAGAGAGGGAGAAGTTAGGGTTTTGGGTAGAGAGGGAAGAAAGGAAATGAAAAATTGTATATTTTGCAAATGTGAAAAAGTGTTGGTATATAGAGTAATTATTTAAAAATATCGGTATTTTTTGTAATTAAGTGGTTTAGTATGTCAATTAGCGTAAAAATGTCATTATTTTATTTGGGCCAGCGGGCCTTTAATACTCATAATTACCAAAAAATTTCACCGTATGCCCTCCATAAGGAGTGGTTTTACAAAATTACACGCACTAAGGATTGTTTTAGCAAAATGCCTTTATTTAGTCCGCAAGCCAAGACTTCAAGGCAAAAAAATTGTAAGTCTTGGCAATTGGCTATACTTCAAAGCAAGTGTTGTTTTGCCAATACTTCAAGTTATATAGCGAAAATGCAGGAAAAAGTGGAAGGGTCAAGTCTTGATAATTGCCAAGACTTACGACGCAGTGCAGCAAGTGTTGCCAATTGCCAATACTTATTGTGCAAGTGTTGGAAAATCGAGCAGGGGTCAATGGCAAGTCTTGGCAATTGCCAAGACTTACGGCCTAGTGCGGCAAGTATTGCCTATTGCCAATACTTGAAGGGATAAGTGTTGAAAAGCAGAAAAATATAATGGGAAGTTTTGGCCCCAGATTTTTTTCATTAAATCTTAACGGGAGCATTTTTGCAAACCATCTCTTAGCGCAGACAAAAAGGCAAACCATTGCTTCCCATATGATATTTTTGCAAATGCAAATGGCATATTTTTTACCTACACACCCACGACCCAAATACCAGAAGTCATAAGGGCATTCAAACCACTCCGTCGGGCGAATAATTATTATGTATCAAATTAAAGTCTCAAATTGAAGTATTAGATAACTATAAGAAAGTATGCGGAAGAATACAAAACAAAAAGGCACACTACAAGAAAACGTATCTTTATCTATAAAATACATCATAGCTAAATATAAAAATTTTTATGGTTAAATACTTTAGCTACAATAAATTTTTTTGTAGCATACGGGTAGCTAAAAGTAAGCCACGGACTATACCTATGCCGTGGCTAAGCACTACTGCTTATTGCCAAAAAAAAATTTATGTTATAGTATAACTTTTTGCCATAAAAATATATATTTGAAGCAAATAATTTTATTCTTTTGCCACAACAAATAAAATTGTAGCTATTTTAATATTGTAGTAGCTACGAGATGATATATCGTGGCAACGAATTTTATTTAATTTGACACAAAAGTTTAAGTGCAACGAATTTTATTTAACTTGACACAAAAGTTTAAGTATGTAACAATGATATTAGCTAGTATTTATGTTTAGCTACAAATGAAAATTACATAGCTACATATTATCTGAAAATTCATTAATAATTAGTATTATTTATTTCACATTTACGAATTCTTTTTACTAGAAGCATAAAAAATTTTGGCTGCAATTTTTTTTCCGATTTTGATTGCAAATCAAATTCCCTGATGCTTTTTGCATCTAATTAAATATTTTTAAGATTTTTAAATGTTCCAAACCATACATATCATAGGAATTTTAGCAAATTAAAAAGCCTTAAGTATAAAGCTAAACAGAAAAAATTGACATGCGAATGTTTCCAAGAAGTAATTGCAAAATACACAATCGTGACACTAAAATTGATAGCATCTACATTACATAGCTCTTCTGCAACACACATAATAAAGTTTGAAAAATAAAACCTAACTATGTAATTCATGTTGCTACAACCCAATTATCTTCTAACATCCATCTGACGAAGTATACTCGATCTCCGTATCAATAGGCTGAAATAATGAAGAAAACATATTGTGAGAAAACTTTATGTGAATTATCAAATAAACATAATTATTCGTATTTACAATCTTTACCTTTGATATGCAATTCAATCATACCTTTATTTCTCTACATCTCTATTGATTAAAATGCTCCCTGAAATACAAGCAAAACTTAACAAATAATTGAAATGACCTTAGGTAGTCGTTTCGGGAGTTAAGGCTCTGATTGGCGTGCCGACAGTTTTAAAAGATTTCTAATATCCATTAGAATTTTTCTGTAAAATTTGAGCTAAATCGAACCTCGTTTGGTAGGTATCGGAAGAATGTTTTAGTTTCAGTTGTCGGTTAATTTTGGTAAATTTTAAAAAGAGATAATTTTCGAGCTCAATTTTGGCGAATGAGCTCCTATTCAGAATTTGAAAGTATCGTTAGGTTCGTATGATTCTTTTTGATCTTTGTGAACTTTCATAAGTGAATTCCGAGGTCATTCGGATAGTTTCCGCTAAAATGTCAAAAGTTAAAGAATTTGAACTTTTCCATTTAATTCGTATCTTGAGCTTCGGAAATATAATTTGAAATCTGTCTTAATAAGTACGTCACATTAATTTCGTATAACTTTCTTGAGAAATTTGAAATCATTCCAAATTTCGTAGTGCTCCGTTTTAATTTTGGTTGCGGCAGCAAGTTTTTAAATAAAAAAAAATGAAAATAAAGAAAAAGGAAAAGATAAAGAGGATGCGGTGGGCTAAGGGATATAATCCCTTAGCTTACTTACAAGTCCAAGAGAAAGAACGAATAGAACAATAATAGAATCGAGAGAGCAGAGAACGGAAACAGCCAGAAAATAGAGAAATGAAAGGAAAAAGAAGAAGGAAAAAATAGAATTATTACCCCCCGAAACATCCAAGTAATAATGTTAATTCATTATCTCATTTTATTACGTGTATTTAAATATATTTCAACGGTAAAATCGGGATATTAGACATCTTTCTAATAAGTTAAATTGATATTTTAAAAGGGTAACTGGACCACGATAATGGAATTGATATATTCGAATTTAGGGAGTTATGGGCAACCCATAAATATAATTTATTATGATTTTGGTTATGTGATTTTAAAACATGTACATAGGCCTGGACTGTGTATTCCCTATGCGAATCGGGTGTCAGGTTCCTTACCGGATTGTTCTAAGATGTAAGGAATGAAGGCATTAGCCTTATCTGATATACTTTTCTGCTTATTGAATACAGTGGGATCGTTTGGCAATGAATCCAAAGGACAACAAGGTTGTTGAGTAGCAGTGTTAACTTCGGAACAAGGTAAGTGATTATATCCATTTCTTTGGTGGCCTTTGGCCTTGTGGATATTCTACCACGTGTTCTTTACGTGTGTAGCTGCCGATAGGTGTACTCATTACACCTTAGTTTTGGATTTACATTGTATATTATATGTTATGCCATGTAGTTGGTCTTGCACTAAGCATAGAAGAATTGTATTCTGGTTGTAAGCTTGACATATATTGCATTTACTTCCCAGTAGTCGATGAGAGTCCCGTGCCGGTGAAGGGTCATTATTGCATATACTTCCCAGTAATCGATGAGATACCCGTACCGGTGAAGGGTCATTATTGCATATACTTCCCGGTAGCCGATGAGAGTCCCGCGCCAGTGAAAGGTCATTATTGCATATATTTCCCGGTAGCCGATGAGAGTCCCGCACCGGTGAAGGATCATTATTGCATATACTTCCCGGTAGTCGGTGAGAGTACTGCGCCGGTGAAGCGTCATTATTGCATATATCTCCTGGTAGACGATGAGAGTCCCGCATCGGAGATAAGTATCGGGCACATGTGACTGCATTGCATCATACTACATTCATCCCATTTCATTGCACCGCATGCTGAGTATTATGTGATTATTGTGCTGTATTTTGTGTATGTGGCATGTATATCATGTTGTGGACATATTTCAGTTTGCCTATATATTTCTGGCTATCTTGTGTCCCTAATTGATTTATATGCTTTAGTTGTATGCATTTCTGGTATGTATTTGCTTAGCTCTTCTCCTTGGCTAGCTATCCTATTCTTTTAGGTGGCTAGTCTGCCCCACTTATTGAGTCCTTTTGACTCACCCTTGTTTGTTGTTTGTTTCTCGTCTATTTATTTCATTTCGGCAGGTTTGCTCCAGGATTGAGTTCGCCACGTTGTTAAGGAGCGAAGACGACTTCAACTATCAGGGTGAGCCAGCTTTTATTCAGGATGGCCACCAGTTTTATATTTATTATTTTAGTTGTATTTTGCTCTCTTCAGGAGGCGTATGTATTCTTTTGTACTCTTAGATGTCTAGCCTAGATAGCCCTAAACCTAGTATGTTGGGTAGTCAGCTGTAATTTCTTTTATGCAGCTTAGAGGTATCAGTATATCTATTTTTTTTTCTATGTCTTGTCTTGTTTATGAGTTGGATTTATATTCATATTCCTAATTCAGGTTGTAAGGGTTCGCCCGACGGGTCTAGGGGAGGATATCGGGTGCCCACACGGTCTAGTTAAAAAATGGGGTCGTATCAGTTGGTATCAAAGCCCGATTTAGAGTCTATCCAGACTAAGACAGTGTCTAGTAGAGTCTCATTGACGGGTACGTAGACGTCTGTACTTATCTACGAGAGGCTATGATAGCATTTAGGAAGTTTCTCTTCTTTCTTTTCGAATCGTGTGCTGGTCTTCTTGTGGGATGTAAATTTCTTTTTCTTTAATTCCTTCGTAGTAATGTTGAACCCTCGTGCGACAAATCAGCAAAGGGTAGGAGTTCAAGACGAAGAAGTCTAGCATGGGGCTAGCGCTGCCCAAGGGCAGAGAGTTTTGGATCGTGCGGACGATCCAGTTACGGAGGCCCAAGCTGTGCCAGCTTGCGGTGGGCAATGGGAGCAGGACCTTGTGGTTCCCTCGACTCTCTACGATGCTTTTACGAGAATCTTGACCGTGCAGATACCGTAAAAACCTCTTATTCCCAAGGCAGCTCATCAAGTCGCCGCAGATGTAGATATTCGGGCTCAGGGAGCTCCTATTAGTCCCTAATGTTGCCTCAATAAATTATGTTCCAGAGGCAGCATATGTTGTGCCTCCAATTTTTCTGGCTGGTTAGCTAGCCCAGGTAATTTTTTGGTCCGAGTGCCCGAAGATGTTGTATTATTTTATCCAATTGAACCTTCTGATATTCTTAGGTTATGCATAAGATAATCTCCGTGTATTTTTTTAAATAACATGATGTCAGCGTATCCTTTACGCTCTTGGTTATCTCGAGCAGTATGGTGTTGATTATACTGCTTTTCAGTTTCAGGTTCCAGCCTTGGATTGGTGGACCGCTCTTTTATCAGCTAGGCAAGGCTTGCATAAGCTGACTTGGTGCGAGTTTTCTCGTAGATTCATGGAAAGTTCCTTTCGCGCAGTGAGCAAGATATAAACAGTCGCCAATTTGAGTGGATTTGACAGGGTAGCCTGTCGGTTTTAGAATATGAGATTGAATTCTCTAGAATGGCTGGATATGTACTAGAACTAGTCCATAAACCTTCCGAGAAGGTTCAAAGATTTATTGATGACCTTTCTCTTTCCTTCTTTAAGGTTCCAGATGGCTTGAGAGATTGAGGTCGGGACATCATTTGATGTTCTTGTTGATATTGCTCGGAGATATAAACAGCTTGTGGCGCGTGATTCTTACAGCCAGTGGTCTGTCAAGATCAGACTCAGTCTTCCCTTTATAGCTATCAACAATCTGTCCAGCTTCCATTTTCACTGAAAAGGTGTTATCATTGTCGTGACCTGTCATCTTTGGAGGAGTTTTTCCTTACTCCGGCGAGTAGGCAGTTATCCTTTCTCTCGCCATCAAACCACCATCGAACACCTGCCCAGTCGCAGGGGATTTTATTTAGAGCTCAGTAATCCAGAGATATGCCACCATCTGGAAGGGGCTGAGAGTGTGGTTGTTGTGGTTCTTCGGGAAGTAATTATCAAGGTAGTGGCTCGCTCAGCCGCAGAGGCAGTTAGTGAGGCATCCGATGTAGTAAACCCAGGTATTTCTTTTTCCCTTATATGTGAGTAAGATTTGATTCTTCAGATCGATCTGGAAATGGTTTGTCTTATCATGTTTCAGTGGTTTCCTGGGATGTCGTTTCTATTACAAATCGGTTAGGGTAGAGGGATGAGCTTCCGGTATGATTTATCCCTGGCATATGTGAGACCCTACTAGTTTCTCTAGTTTAAATATGAGCGATTTGAGAATGAGTGTCATTATTGTCTGCTTAACATCTTGTTATGCCACCTTCTATTATTATGTCAAGTCAGTTCACCTCTCTCTTTGGAATTCAGTACTGGTAGGATGATGGGATTCTAATTCGTCACTATCAGAAAGTATCATTGTTTCTTTCGGTATAAAGTGATTAATAAGTAATATTCGATCTATGTGTCTTCCTTTGGTTCAAGATGCTTGTAGAGTCATGTTATTTTATGAGCTTGTCTCGGTTATAAAAGGGTTTTCTGGTAAATTGTCGGAGTTTCCTTCTTATAAGAAGGTTAAATTGGCATGGATGTTGTTCCATAAAGCTCATTTAATGTCTATTTCTTCAATTGCGATTCTTTGGCTAGCCTGACTCGAAAGTAATCTAGCTCTGGTAGTCAAGCAAATAAGAAGATGAGCTTCTTGAAGCTCTAATTATTCCTATCCTCAGTCCATTACCATCTCTTCTTTGTCTGGTACTAGTGAGCTTGGGCGGTTAGTAGCCGCTTGTGATATTCTCTGTGTGGAGCCAGAGTGCGCGTCAAGCTAGCCTAGTAGCACATTGTTGTTTTTCAAGGTTATTAAGGGCAATGAGAGGCCTCATTTGACCCCTGAGTTGATCCATCAGGTGGTGCTTATGGCAAAGGTATGGAGTTGTGAACTCGAGAGTTGCAACTGTTTTGTAACTCGAGAGCGTAATTTGGTAGCTCAGGTGTTAGCCGCGTTATGTTTTTAGTTAAGTCTTCCTTAGTCCAACAGGTTGTGCAAGAATGGCAATTTCTATTCAAATTAGCTGTATGAGTTTATATTCTAAGTGGAGGAGTCTTCCTCCAATACCGAATGCTAACATAAAATCTCTAAGGCATTGCTGAAGCGTAAGCTAATTCTTAGTTTCATCGATATGTTCTATATCGAAAAGTATATCGACGAGGTGATTCATCGGTGGAATCATGTTAATCCATCCAGAGTTCCATTTATCTTTGTTACGAAAATGGAGAACTCTCCTTTCACGATCTAGGAAAGGTTAGCTTAGTTAGAATAAGCTGGGCAATGGTGTTAAGATATTATCCAGATATATTTTATTCCAAGAGTTCGATATGGGTGTTATAATTTTTGTGGAGTAGGTTATGAAGGTCATGCAAGTTCTCTTGTTATTTGTGTGAATTTTGCTTTAGACTCAAGCTCGTTTGAGGAAAAACGAGAGTCTAAGTGGAGGAGAATGAAACGACCTTAGGTAGTCATTTCGAGTGTTAGGACTCTGATTGGCGTGCTGATAGTTTTAAAAGCTTCATAATGTCCATTAGAACTTGTCTGTAAAATTTGAGCTAAATCGGACCTCGTTTGGTAGGTATCGAAAGAAGGTTTCAGTTTCTGTTGTCGGTAAATTTTGGTAAATTTTAAAAAGAGGTTTTCAAGCTCGGTTTTGGCGAATGAGCTCCGATTCAAAATCCAAAAGTGTCGTTCGATTTGTATGATTATTTTTTTTACCTTTATGAACTCTCAGAAGTGAATTTTGAGGTCGTTCGAATAGTTTCCATTAAAATGCCGAAAGATGAAAAATTTGAACTTTTTCATTTAATTCGTATCTTGAGCTTCGGAAATCCGATTTGAGATCCGTCTTAGCGATTACGTCACATTAATTTCGTATAACTTCCTTGAAAAATTTGGAATCATTCCGAATTTCGTAGTGCTCTGTTTTAATTTTGGTTGCGGCAGCAAGTTTTTAAATTAAAAAAAAAAGATAAAAGAAAATAAAAATAAAGAAAAAGGAAAAGATAAAGAGGAGGCGGTGGGCTAAGGGATATAATCCCTTAGCTTACTTACAAGTCTAAGAGAAAGAACGAACAAAGCAAGAATAGAAACAAGAGAGCAGAGAACGAAAACAGCCAGAAATAGAGAAATGAAAGGAAAAAAAAAGGAAAAAATAGAATTTTTACCCCGAAACATTTAGGTAATAATGTTAATTCATTATCACAGTTTATTACGTGTGCTTAAATATATTTTAACGGTAAAAATTGAGATATTAGATATTGTTCTAATAAGTTAAATTGATAGTTTAAAGAGGTAACTGGACCCCGATAATGGAATTGATAATATATTTGAATTCAGGAAGTTATGGGCAATCCATATATATTTTATTAAGAGTTTGGTTATGTGATTTTAAACCATGTACATAGCCTTGGACTGCATATTGCCTATGCGAATCGGGTGTCAGGTTCCTTACCAGATTGTCCTAAGATGTAATGAATGAAGGCTTTAGCCTTATGTGATATATTATTCAGCTTACTGAGTACAGTGGGATTGTTTGGCAATGAATCCAAAGGGCAAAGCGGTTATTGAGTAGCATTGTTAACTTTGGCACAAGGTAAGTGATTATATCCATTTCTTTAGTGGCCTTTGGCCTTATTGATATTCTACGACGTATTCCTTACGTGTGTAGCTGCCGATAGGCATACTCATTACGCATTAGTTTTGGATTTATATTGTATATTATATGTTATACCCTATTGTTGGTCTTGCACTGAGTATAGAAGTATTGTATTCTGGTTGTAAGCTTGACATATACTGCTTTACTTCCCGGTAGTCGATGAGAGTCCCGCGCCGGTGAAGGGTCAATATTGCATATACTTCCCGGTAGTCGATGAGAGTCCCGCGCCGGAGAAGGGCCATTATTGCATATACTTTCCGGTAGTCGATGAGAGTCCCGCGCCGATGAAGGGTCATTATTGCATATACTTCCCGGTAGTCGATGAGAGTCCCGCACCGGTGAAGAGTTATTATTGCATATATCTCTTGGTAGACGATGAGAGTCTCACGCCGGAGATGGGTATCAGGCACATGTGACTGCAATACATCATACCGCATTCATCCCATTTCATTGCACCGCATGCTGATTATTGTGTGATTATTGTGATGTGTTTTGTGTATGTGGTATGTATACCATGTTGTGGACATATTTCAGTTTGCCAATATATTTCTGACTATCTTGTGTCCCTCATTGGTTTATATGCTTTAGTTGTATGCATTTCTGGTCTATATTTGCTTAGCTCTTCTCCCTGGCTAGCTATCATATTCTTTTAGGTGGCCAGTCTGCTCCCACTTATTGAGTCCTTTGACTTACCCTTGTTTGTTGTTTGTTTCTCGTCTATTTATTTCATTTCGGCAGATTCGCTCCAAGATTGAGTTTGCCACGTTGTTAAGGAACAAAGACGACTTCAACTGCCAAGGTGTTGTTCACACCAAATTTTGTCTCGGATTTTAATTAAATGTATAATTATTTTAAAATTAAGTTCAATTTTGAAAATTGCAAGTAAATAGCTAATTTTAGAGGGAAATGGCCAAAATTACAAGTCATCCCTTCATTTGCAGCGCACTATATAATTATTTATTTAATTTAATTAAAGGGCTAAATCTGTTCTTAAATTTCAATGTAGGATCATTTCTGAAAAGCCCATATCACATATACACACACAACCAACTATTGGATCATCTTCCTTTTTTATCCCAAAAAAAAACCCTATACCCGTTGGAATCTATCAACCTCCTAAATTTTTTTTATCATCATCCCTCATCATTTTCCATCTTGGGGGCGGCTGGCACAATAACTCACAAAAAACCCATTATTCATTCATACACCACTCTCTTCACTCCCCTAAAAATAAAAATGTGATCTCCCTCCACATACACATACAACTCCAGCCTACCCATGTTCTCATTTTCTTTCTTTCCGACAAAGAAAAGAGTTCTTTTCCCTATTATCGCCGTTTTTAGATCTGCTTACTGATCTTGGATTATTTCTATACTGAAAGCTTTGTGGGTTTGCTTATTTTGCCCTGTTATTGAGCTCCTGAGTTGAATTTAATGAAGTGAACTTGTTCCCCTTTTGTTTCTTTAACTCATGGTTGAAAGTGATGAGGGTGTTGTGGAGTTGAAGTGACGCCGCTACAGGCTGGTGTCGCTCCTCCTTCACCGTGTTTCTTCTGTTTTAGTTCACCGGAAAATTGCCATTACCGGCGAGCTATCGCTGTCGTCGTTTGTTCCATTAGATTGGTTTTTCTGTGATTCCACTTATTTGGTTTTTTTAATTGGAATCGTTAAATGTTTCTGGGTTCTCACTGTTTCTGATTCATGATTGGAATTGAAGAGGACGGTGGAGTTGTAGCGACACCGCTACCCAGCTGGTGTCGCTCCTCCTCCCACTCGACTCCAATGTTTGCTCTGCTCGTCGTTGTCTCTGAATCGCTGGATCCATTTATTCTTGCCCTTTCCATTGACTGCGATTTCGATCGTTGGTGTGTGTTGACACCCAATTTTGTCACAGAAATTCTAATTAATGTCTAAAATATTTCTAATTTAAGGTCAATTTTAAATTTAAATTGAATAAATTTTATTTTAAAGGGAAAATAGGGTAAAATCGCAATCTTAGCCTCAATCCCAGCTCACCTGCGCAAAACCTATATACACTAGTTAAAATCCCCTAATAATCAGAATTCCCCCCAAAAAATCTTTCAACCCAGACCCGTTGGAGAAATCCCCAAAACCCGATAACCCAGTTCGAATCTATCAAAAATCCCTGGTCCCCTCTTTCCAGCTCATCATCATCGTACAGAGCTTATCTATTTCGAACCGTTGGAGGGTAATTGGGTATTTTCGTAGCTCCAAAAAGCCCTAAATTTTGGAGGATAAATAGAATCTTTGGAAGTTTAATTAGAGAGAGGAGCGGCAGAGGGTTAATGGGGGAAGATAGGGGAAGCAGCAGCAGCCGGGAAAATGAACAAGGAGCAAAGCTCACAACATACACGTCATTATTTGTTTTAAATTTATACAAAACACAGTGTCACGGTTTCATTTGATTTTTGGTGGTGTTGTCGTTTCGCCTTTCAAGTCGTCGACCTCGCTCGAGTCGTCACCTTATTCGAGTCATCGACCTTGCTCGTCGCTTTGTTCGAGTGGCATTTTCCTCAGCTCGTTGCCTCAGTTCCTGCTCCAAAACAGGTAAAAGAACCTCAACTTTTATCTATTTTTCCTGTTCCGAAGTGTATTTAGCAATCCATGACTTATTTCGTATCAGCTTAGTCATACTTGAATCCGGAAATGAATCATTGTTTCTTCTTTAGCGACTGTAAGCGAATTTGCTGTTAAAAAAAAAAACCTTGGTTGAATCTGTTTGCTTAGTTGTTAAATATATTACCATGGTGATAGCAATTCATTATTTTGGTTCAATCTATATCAGTTTCTTTTAAGCTTTTAAAGTTCGTATAGGGAGGAATTGTCTCAGGTTGGAGAAAGGGTCCAGCTTATGCTGTGAGTAGTTAGTTTGGTATTGAAAGTGTGAGGTGGTCTGTGGGGTGCAACCTGTTTCTGTTTTCCTTCAGGTTTTGGTGCAGTTGTGGAGATATTGTGAAGGTGTTAGGAGATGTTGATTGGTTCTCAGGTGATGGTCCTGGTATTTTTTTGGTGTGTGCAGATTAGGATTGAGGAGTTTAAGGTAGGGTGTAGGGCAGTTTAGATGGAAAATTAGCAGGAGTTAGCAGGTTTGGTTCTTGTTTTGTTTGAGAGAGTGCAGGAGTAGTAATAGGGTATTAGGGTGTGGTTCTGGAGAAAGTCTTGGTGTCTGTAGGTTCTGGAAATAGTAGGGTCTGTCCTGGTTCTGTTTTAGCTAAAGGGGCAGCAGCAGGGTGTTCTTGAGTAGCAGATGTATCCCTGAGTTTTGTTTTGGCTGGAGTGTTATGTTTCTGTGAGGTTCTTTTGAGGGGCTAGTTGTCTTCTTGGTCTGGTTATGTTTTTTTAGAAGCTATAAGGCAGTGAGAATGGCTGCAAGCATGTGTTTGCTCTTCAGGTTTGACATTCATATGGTATTGGATAGTTGTTCAGTTAAAGATGAAGCTGCAGTATCTAGTTTTTTGTTAGAGTAGTTCTGGAGTTTAATTGGAATCCAGGGTATGTTCTCTTAGGTTTTGTAGAGCTGTTGCAAGGATTTTGTCTCCTGGTAGTATTTGCAGGCCTGAGTTCTTTGCTTTGGGTGATTGTAGATGTATAGAGGCTGCTTCTGGAGTCATTTTTGTGAATCTGTAGCTGGAGGATATGTCAGGGAGTTTGGAGATGATTTTGTGAAGTCTTAAGTAGGTGGTGGCAGGGGTGCAGTGGTCTGTGAGATAGAAAGAAGAGTATCAGGAGTTCTCTGGGTCTGGTTGTGTGTGCAGGTCTCGGGGAATGTAGTCAGATGAGGTCCCGTATTGTGGATAGAAGGTTTTCCCAACCTGGAACTCTCTAGTTGGTCTGCTGTCAAGTTTTCTTTCAGCTTTTGTTCAGGTTATTGCAAGAAGGATGAGTTCTATTGTTTTGAATTGTAGTTTAGCCATTAGTTGGTATAAAAGGTGTGTTTAGTCTTGCCAGCTCTGTTTAGTTTCCTTTTCAGCTTCTTCATTGTTTCTTTTTATCTTAGAAGCTGTTCCAGTTTGAATAAAATAACTGTTCAAGATCAGCTTATGACTATTGGCTCCTTTTCCTATTCTAATAACATAGGAAGATGCGATATGATGTTTTAATTTATTTGAGTTCAAGATAAAGCAATGGAATCTTATTCATAAAGACATTTAGAAGGATTCTCTTGGGCGGTCTTTTCCTTTAGTTCATAGTTAATAAAGTTCTGGCTATAGAACTAGAATAAATATGTTGATCTTTTGATTTGCTATGCGTAATGTGTTTACATACGCCTGTGTTTGCGAGAGAAGTTCTTTTTCTTCTCGACCCATGAAGTTATTATTGGTTCTGCATCATGCACTTGATATCAATTTTCCTTTATCATTTTGACTATTTGCTTTCATAAGAGTACTCTTATTAATTCATTTTCTTCTTTCGTTCTTTGGCTGCATATACATGGGAATGGAGTTTGGATAAAGCTCAATACTTTCTCAAAATCCAAGAAAACTTGTTGCATCTTCTCAGTTCATGTCCAGTTTACATCCACCAGTCCTAAAGACATCATGACAACTCCTTGCGAATGGCTACGACTAGAAGCAGTCTGTCATATGATGCTTATTTGACTCCTAGCCGCATTCGGATTTTACTTTTGAAACTCAATCTCTTTATTTAGTACTTAGACATTAAATAGAATATATAAATTGTTTGTAGAATGTTTCATTTATTAATATACATATTTGATTTGTTTATGTGATTATTTACTTTATGGCTATTACCTTTTAATTTTGGAGTTGCTATTTTATTTATTACAAATAGTGACCAATTATGCAAATGTGTGCAAATTTCGTAAATTTTTAAAAAAAAACTACGCCTAATAATGACTATAAGAAACGAATTCTATCTTATTGATACGAAGTAGTTTCTTTAAAAAGTCAAAAGTTATAAAGAAGTTTTAATTAACTTCTAAATGTCCCGAAACAACTTTGCAAAAAGCGACTTGAAACCTAAGTTCCATCTTATGGTGAGATATTCGGATTTTAAAGTTGAAATTAAGCAAGTGCCATTTATGCTATCACATACGAGTTGGCAAAGAAATTAGGACGATCAAATCGTTCCTTTTTCAAAAGAAAATGCGCTTTATTTATTTATTTATTTTATTTTAAAAATAATTAAAGCTTTTAAATAAAATTGTAAAATCTTTTGAAAACTTACTAAATTTAATTAGTTGAATTAATTAATAGTTCAATTAATTATTTTTAGAAAAAGCGCATAAATAGCACTTGCAAATATTTTGGAAACCTGTCGGATTAACTGTTTTTAACGGAATTTCGAAAGTGCCTTAAAAACCTTCTTTCTAAATTAACAAAACCTCTTACCTTTAGAATCTCTGAAAGAAAGACCGTTTTTTTTATAAAAACGGAGTTTTGCACGCATTTTGTTTATCTGGTTCCCTGTTTTTCCTTAAATTGGGTGGCGACTCCAAAAACTCCAAAAGAGTTACTCCATCCTGTCGATATTCCTGAATTTTAGCCCTTCGGGATTAATAATTTTTGGGGGTTCAACAGTGTGCTCACCGAAAATTTGTCTGCGAGCCCGTTTGTTCATTGTCACTGTCTTAATTGATTGTTGGGAAATATGGTTCGTTATTGTTCTGGTTTTTTCCCCTGCAGATTTGTTATCAAAAATTGGAACGGGTTCTCTGATGTGCGTCACTTGTATTTAGGGCTATCGATATTGCCATGGTTTTTATCCGCACTTTATTGTGAAATTAGATTGGGCTGGATAAGAAATGGTTTAACTATGATTATTCCACTGTTGACTACACTGACTTGTTGAACCTCGGATTATTCAGTTTGTCTTACTGATTTGGAGGTTGCATTACACTAATTATGGCCAATGAAAAAATACATATACACGTATTGAGGTCTCGGGATCGATTTGAACATGATACTACACTTGAACCGTCCCGTTCCCGTGTCCCTAACGCAAAAGGCGATGATGAATGTATGAATTTAATGCAAAGCAAGTCGGATAGAGTGGTGGGTTTGGTACCTGGCATGGCAACACGACCGGCTCCGTGTTTGCAACCGTACCAAATCCCGAGCCTCTATTCGACGTGCCATACAAACCTGAGCCTAAATTTTGCAAAAACAACCCTTTATTATTATTATTATTATTATTATTATTATTATTATTATATTATTATTATTATTATTATTATTATTATATTTTTTATTATTATTATTATTACTTTATTATTGTTATTTTATTTCATTAATTATTATACCTTATCATCGTACTAATCTAATTTTACTTGTTTGTTTTGCGAGGTACATTTTGGCACGAATAATTTATGGACGAGTTTGGCTAACTCACGAATGGGAATAATTCATTGCATTGAAGGCATTTGGGGATTGAATTCGGACCCGAGCATTCAAAAATAAGACTTAGAAATTTTAGAAAATTCAAGGCTCCCGCGAGTTGATCAATTTCCCGGTTCCATCTTTAACTTTGCATTACTTTCCTTAGAAATATTTATGTAAATAAAATGCGTAAAATATTTATTTATCAATAATATTTTATTGCTTGGTATGTCGTTTTACTTTATGTTCATTGCCTTTTATTGTGAAGTCGTTATTTAACTTATTGCAAATTGGGCCGTCTTAGCAAATGCGTGCAAGTAAAAGAATATTTTGCAAATAAGCTTTTATTCGATTAATTATTCTTATTATTATTATTATTACTATTTTAAATAATTCTTTTGAAAGAAAAGCGCACTTGTAAATATTTGGAAACCTGTCGGCTTAACCGTTTTTAACGGAATTTCGGAAGTGCCTTAAAAACCTTCTTCCGAAATTAATAAAACCTCTTGCTTAGAATCTCTGAAAGACCGCCTTTTTTTTCTAAAACGGAGTTTTGCACGCATTTGCTAATTTGGTTCCCTGTTTTCCTTAAATTGGGTGGCGACTCCAAAAACTCCAAAAGAGTTAGTCCATCCTGTCGATATTCCAGAATTTATCCTTTTCGAGGTAATTTTGGGGTTCAACAGGTGTGCCAGCTTATATTCAGGATGGCCACCAGTTTTATGTTTATTATTTCAGTTGTATTTTCCTCTCTTCAGGAGGCGTATGTATTCTTTCGTAGTCTTAGATGTCTAGCCTGGATTGCCCTAAACCTAGTATATTGGGTAGTCAGCTGTAATTTTTTTTTATGCAGCTTATAGGTATGAATATGTCTGTATTTTTTTCTAAGTCTTATCTTGTTTATGAGTTGGATTTATATTCATATTCCTAATTCAATTGATAAGGATTCGCCTGCCGGGTTTAGGGGAGGATGTCGGGTGTTTACATGGCCTAGTTAGAAAATCGGATCATATCAATAATGCAAATTTTATTTGCAAAAGTTTACTAGAATAAGAATTTAGAGGTAAAAAAATTATCCCAGAATGCATCGATCAAAGAAAGACTATTGTCTTGATAATTTTTCACGTGAATTTTAACAAATAACAAAAGAAAAATAATGAAAAACCATCAAATGAAGCAAGTTATTTGTATTATTTTCGGACATGCAACTCTATTAAAAAGGTTTGGAGGATATTAAACTTAAACAATTTATGTGTAGGAGTGGAAGGAGACGGGAAAAGCATTGGTACGGCTGCTGAGGGAGAAGAAACGAGAATGATTTACACTCCGTTGAATGGTTGTTACTCATTGTTTAATAATGTGTTGTATTGTATTGTATCGTATGGTACTGTATCATATTGTGTTATATAATGTTTGGATAGACTGTATTGTTTACCGTGGTTTAATAATTAAAAATAAGGTAAAAGATAAAATTGGAATATTAAATAATAAGTGAGAGCATGATGGGTAAGAAAAATAGGTAACGATGCGATCCCACCAAATCGATCGTTACATAAAGTGACAGTTTTCATGGTTACATAACCATGAATTTAACGATACCATACAATATTAATTAGAGAAACAATCAAAACAAACGTCGTATCCATGGTAACAATACAATACCACACCATGGGTTACAGCCATCCAAACAAACTGTTAGGGTTTGGTGTTTGGTTTGCCAATTGACCTAATTTGTATTTTACCTATGAGTAATATATATCTTTCCTTTTTTCTATTATAAACAGATACTATATATGCAAATAAAGTTAGTAAGTAAAAATATTTGACTTTGAAAATTACCTATGAAAAGAAAACTATAGGAATGTCTAAGTGAAATAGAAAAAATCATCTTTTTGCATAAAATGTAGATATTCTAAAGCATATATATTATTTACTATTTTGTCTTATCTTATCAAAAACAAAATATACAAATTTTAGAGTTCCTATAATAGTTTCTTTTACTTTAGAGATAAAACTAAAGAAAATTTTATCTTTGTTTCTTCACTATTGAAAAATTGAATTAAAATTTGTAAAAGAAAAGCTAAATATAATTTTGAAACCATGTTGTTATATATCATGTAGTTCTTCAAGAAAATACAAATAACATATAATCAAAAAGTCTTAAAGAACATGATGCATGTTTATTTGAATTATCATTAAATTCATAACTAATAAATTTTTAAAGTAAATTATTGTATTATTAGCTTTGTAAAATACTCCTAGTTGATTTATATAAATTTTTAAGTGAAATATTGTGGGCCCAAACATAGCATTTGTGAAATTATGAATTTGAGAAATCATACACACAATCACAACTAGCTTGGGATTGAACCGTATTTATTAATAATTATTAAAATTTTAAAATAGTATTAGACCATACCGTCAATAATATTTATGTCTGTGTATTTTGAATATTATAAGTGATCAATGTAATTAGATACACTCACATAGTTATTTATATTTGATACTACTAGGATATTCAAATTTAATTATATATTATTTATAGTTATTTAAATTATATTTGAACTTACAAGTATTACTTAATTTATTATGAATTATGATATATACTAGTCAGTTTTTTGTCCACACCCATATCAATCATAGTAAATTCTTAATTTTTGATTTTAATAAAATTTAATAATATAAGAACTACTCAAGTGTTACAAAATGTCGAATAATGGTCACAAAAGGGATAAGACTCTCTTCTTCTAGAAAAATTTGTTCAGTGATTATTAAAAAGTTATTATCTATACTATTATTAAAGCATGAAGGCCTTAGTGAAATATCATTCAATTTTTTTATCCTTCATTAAAAGATTCTAGAATAGGCAGAATTGTCATTTATTATTTTTTCTATATTTAGAGTATTTAATTTAAGGTTCACTAATAAAACTAGAATTACTTAAATACTACTACCAATTTTTTTGTCTTATAAGCCACTGTTGAAAATATAAAACTACCAATGGTAATGAAAAGTCATTTGAGTTTCAATTTCAACTAATTAAGGAGTCTCGCGGTCCACTTTGAAGATAGTATCATAGTAGGAGTATATATCAAAGTGTTTTAGTTGGCTCCAAATAGAAGACTTTTATTTATTTGGTCTTTGTACCAGTACTATAATATAAATCAAGCGAACGCAAAAGCAGGGTAGTTTTCTTTTATTTATTTGTTATTTTCGTCACTAATAATTTTTTATTTGCGCTCTTCAGGTACATTAATTGTTTGGGAATTGGAAGACTGTAGTAGATGATAACAAATATTATTGGTAATTAAATCTTTGAAAGACAAGATTAACTTTGTAGAGGTATTCCCTTATAAATCAAATTAATTGATACAATGAACTGCATCCTTTATGGTAAGAAAGTTTATATGTTTAGCCTTTGTAAATAGTGAATGGTTGATTCTCTCGTAATATTTTTTTGCAAAGGAAGATTTCTGTTTGTAAGATCATTGACACTATGAATTTAGCGTCTCAAGGAGTTAACTATTTTCTCTCAGGTTTGCTTTTTCTTTTGTACTTTCTTTTACTAATTTTAAAGCTTGATATATTTGACGTAGTTGTTTATTATGCTTTGATATTTTGCGTTGTTGTTATTTCTAATAAGCTAAGATTGAAACAAGTACGAATATTGAGAATATGAGATATTTAGTTTGATTGTTAATTTTGTTCTTCTTATTATAAATCTGTGGAATTCTTATGCAAAAACTATTTTGGAATTTTTTTCTATATATATATTTTTTGACTTTGTATTATATATGAACAAATGCAGATAAAAGTAAAACATAAATGGTTATTATGACATGTTTCTCAGTGTTCACATAAAAGTTTGATGGTAGTTTCCTACATAATAGGTAGGCATGGGCATAGAGCTGAATCGGCTCGGAGCTCGGCTCCTCTTGATTGCATTTTAGCTCGGCTCATTTCCAAAAGAGGCTTAACTCGACTCGGTCTCATTCAATGTTCCGTTCGGCTCGGTCAAAGCTCATTTCCAGCAATGATGCATTTTTCTCTAGCTTAAAAGCTTAAAGTATGAAATTATCAAACTCTAGCAAAGCTCGGTTGAACTCTGCTCGTGATCAGCTCGGTATGGTATAAAGCTCGGCTCGGCTCGGTTCTGTTCGGGCTTGACTCGCTCGCTCGATGCCCAGGCCTAGTAATAAGTAAGAGATTAGTGCGTAACTATACATTAATTATTTGGCCGCTATGATTCTTAAGAAGCCTAGGCTGCTGAATAGTACACTAGAAGAGTTGATGTTTGAAGTTGGAGTTGATTGAAAGAAATCTATCATTAGTAATGGCTCAATCAGTCCTTAGTGGCAAATTTAGGATTACTAGATGCTTGTTGAAATTAAAGATATATACTATTTAATTTAAGAGTTAAAACCTATTTATCTTTTCATCAAGTATATTATTTTTAATAAAGTTTATGAGAGTTTATTTGTTCAGTGCGGTCTGCTAATATCAATTGGTCAAAGAGTTACTTTGTTTGTCAAATTTTCATTAGTTGTGTAAGATTCTGGTTGCTTAGATACGGCAACAAATCCCTCAAAAAGATTCTTAAAATAATAAAATAGAATGCAGAAAACAAGTGAGGGTATTCGATTACCTCTAATCTTTGTTGATGAAAGGTGACTAATTTCCAATAATGCGGGCTATATGTGAGCTTGAGTTTAAATTTTGTATGTTACTACTATTTTTTCTTCCACAAGGTTGTAGTATATATATGATTTTTTTTAGTTCGTAGAAGCTTTTTTCCTCTAGATATTTACTATGTATTTATTTATTTAAGATCCTTTAAAGAATCTTCTAAGAATAATAATGTAGGATTGTTTATTCCTTTGTGATTATAATATTTAATTTGCCGAAGTCTATTAGAAATAATATCTCTACACCACATAAGGCAGGGTGAGATGAACACATCTAGCCCTCCATGCGCTCAACTTGTGTGATCATACTGAATTATTCTTGATTATAAGATTTGATTTCATCATGCTTTTTGAAAATAATTTTATCAATTTTAAGTGTTTTCAATAAAAGTGCATCGTTTTTCATTCTTCAAATTAATCCCTTCTTGTACTTTTTGTTATGTTTTATAGCTTACAATTCAAAATTTTATTTGGAAACACACGCAAAGTGTATTTTACCGTTCGTAAATGCCTTTTATATTGGATAAGATTGTAATTATTGCTCGGATTTTTTATTTTTTATTTTAAGTTATTATTTTCTTTTAATCACTCTTTGGTTATTATGATAATCCGTACTTTCTTACTCCTTAGCCACATTTTGTTTACTATAATTTTTATTTTTACGTGTAATATACGTGCAACGCACGTACGCTAAAACTAGTATTAGTAAAGGAAAATATGTCTCTTATTTTGGCTTTTATATATATATATATATATATATATATATATATTCTATCATATACATATAAGTCTGAATAGAAGGATTTAGGACAATACCAAGTCAAAGGTTAGTTTAAGTGAGAGTTGAAGTGTAGTATTTAAGAACTTGTGGGTATAATAAAAAGTCTTCATATTTATAAAAACGCTCCACTTTTCAAAAAAATATATATATTTCACTCCCCCCTTCCCACCCACTTTTACCCTATCTCCCCTATTCAAATCATTTTAAATTTTGTTTCTCTCCTCATCTTTTTCTCTCTTTTTTCTTCTTCATTTTCCTTCTTTCTTCTAAATATCTTTTCAAATTCCATTTCATCACCATCTATGTTATTTTTCTTTCTTCTTTTCGTCTCTGTTTTCTTTTTCTTCTTTGGATTCATTTTGAATTTTTTCTTCGTTCTCCTCCTTTTTCTTCTTGTTCGTGTCCATTTCATTCTTATTCATATATTTTTTTTTAAATTCTCGTCATTACAAAAGATGTGTAAACATATTTCCCGTATGTTGAAATATTTCTAGAGATATTTTCACGTCTGAAAAATATGTGTACGCATATCAACAGATGTGTACACATCCCTTCAGATGTGTACACATATTTTCCAGATGTGTACACATCTGAAGGGATGTGTACATATATTTTTTGGATGTGTACACATCTGTCGAGATGTGTACACATATTTTCAGATGTTGAAATATTCCAACATTAGAGTGGTGGAGGGGGTGGGGTGGTGGGGTAATGATGGTGGGGTAGTGGTGGAGGGTGGTAAAAGATGGTGATGGGTGGTGGAGGATGGTAGAAGGTGGCGGTGAGTGGTGGAGGGTGGTGGAGGATGGTAGAAGGTGGCGGTGAGTGGTGGAGGGTGGTGGAGGATGGTGGTGGAGTGGTGGATGGGCGGGGGCCGATAGGGGTAGGGGCTGGGGGAGGGGAGATGAGAGGTGGGGGCTTTGTGTAAATAAAAAAAACTTGAGGGGCTTTTAAAATGTTAGTCATTAGTACTAATCTTAAAAGTGTCCCTCTCACCTATTTTTTTAGACTTGAGTCTCTTTTAACTATTTAAAGACTTGTGAGTCCTTCTCACCCAAAAGCCTCCAAAGAAAGCAAAGACATTTCTTATGCTTGTTTTTGTTGGAGATGGGGAAATATGCAAAAAAAAAAAATTGTTATCTTTTTGTAATATAGGGGTGTAGGTTTGTATATACAGTCAAACCTCGCTATAGTGGCAGCATTTGTCTGGAACTTTCATGGCCGATATAGTGAGGTGTTGTTATATATGTATACTGGTGTTTGACGTTTACATCTCATTTAGCTGTTATAATCGAAAAGTACAGAAAAAATACATGTTAATTTTAAAATCTCAATAGATTTTCATACATTATTAATAAATTCATAACTAGTTGTACCGTACCGAGAAACTATACATACTTGATACAATTTTTCTATAATTATTTTTATGGTATGAATGTGAAAAAGGAAATATATTGATGTTACAAATGATTATCATAAATAATTTGTATTTTATTTTATATATAATATATTTCTTACAAAATATAATTAAGTAATACTATTCAAGTATGGCTGTTATAGAGAGGTAATTTTACAAAGAGCGTTCCACTATAGTGAACGCCATTGCCGTTATAGGTATACAATGCTGTTATAGAGAGGTAAAATATAACATGAAAATCGGTTCTGAATAAAATTAAATCATCATACTGAAATGTTGTTATAATGAGGGGTTGTTATGACGAGGTTTGACTGTATATATAAGAAGCTCTTTACCTAAAAAATGGCAACGTGGTTAAATATTTACGCACTACTTTTACACAGTACGTAGTTGGACCTCGTACAGTATTATGCAAAGCAGTTGTGGTTTTAATTGGTGCTGTAAATATAGGCTATATGTGCATTCTCTGAGTCGGTACATTTACTTCTTACTCACTCTTCAACTCTCGGCTCATTTGCAAAAATATGACACGGGAAGCAATGGTTTGCCTTTTTGTCTGCGCTAAGAGATGGTTTGCAAAAATGCCCCCGTTAAGATTTAATGAAAAAAATTCAGAACTTTCCGTTATATTTTTTCATTTTTCCAACACTTATCCCTTCAAGTATTGGCAATAGGCAATACTTGCCGCACTAGGCCGTAAGTCTTGACAATTGCCAAGACTTGCCATTGACTCCTGTTCGATTTTCCAACACTTGCACGACAAGTATTGGCAATAGGCAACACTTGCTGCACTGCGTCATAAGTCTTGGCAATTGTCAAGACTTTCCCCTTCCAGTTTTCCCTGCATTCTCGCCATATAACTTGAAGTATTGGCAAAACAGCACTTGCCCTTGAAGTATAGCCAATTGCCAAGACTTACAAATTTTTTGCCTTGAAGTCTTGGCTTGCGGACTAAATAAGAGTATTTTGCTTAAATATTCTTTAGCACGGGTAATTTTGTAAAACCACTCCTTATAGAAGGTATACGGTGAAATTTTTTGTCAATTTGTCAACTCTTTTGTCCTTAGAAAAAAAAAAACTTTTTCAAGTCAATTATGAAAATTTTAATTTGAAATGAATGGAATTAGATAGATACATTAATGGTAGCATAGACTAACCAAAAAAAAAAAAAATGAATAGCTATCTAAACCCAAAAGGACCAACGAAAAGTTTTAACTGTTTCACTAAGCAATTATCTCTTCCATAGTACATTCCCTGAGTTTAACCTTTGCTTTGTTTGTGCCAGTTTTGTGCATCACGTCACAACACTCGCATCTATCCATCTGAAAAAAGAAGAAAGAATAATTAAATACACTCCTTTTTCTCCTTTAAATATACATATATAATTGACACTGCTTTAATAATAACTAGTATAGTTTACTAGAGATATTTGAAACAAAATAAAATGAAAAGAGTTTACCTCTATTCTTTTTCTTCTTGGAGAATAGACTTCAATCATGGAGATGTAATCTGCAGAATGGTTACCACTGTATGAACACGCCAACAATCCTCGAGGCGATAACCGATTATACATAGTAAGAATTTCATTTTTCTTCGTGTTTTCTACCGAATTTAGGAAGAAAACATGAGGTGCTTCACAAGAATCATTTGTACGCATCCTTGTATTTAACATGTAATATGGAGGATCTTTAGGTGTGACTCCCCATGGTTGAAATGTTTCGATAGGGAGTTGTAAATGGCTTCTAGGCAGAATGTTCTCATATATATGTACCGAGTAACCCCATGAAATAGAAAATGACCAGTTAGTGGCCCTGTTGTAGCAGATAACTTGCTGCAACATTCGAGATTGATCAACACTTGCCACCTTCATAAGGTGGCTTACTGATTGAAGTCTTTCCATAGAAGGGAATATAGGGTCGGCAGCATCAAGATGGTGAAGAGACATCAATGGCGCTTTTGGATGGGATGATAACAAACCCGATATATCACCACGCAGATCTATCTACAAGTAGATCAGACAAATTCAAAGATTTCCAGTTAGTAGATTCACTTACATACGTAGAATGTACTTCCAAAAATTTTAACATTTGAAAGCTACTAGAACTATAGTTGCATGTAATAAAATAAAAGTCACTACTTGCAGCATGAATCTTGCAGTCAAATTGTTATATAGGAGTACTACTTAACAGTAGTATTTTACCTTTAATGAATAATTTTTGTATAGTCTGAAACTTCCTAAGATTTCTAATTTATCCTATTTCTATTGCAACAATAGATGGTATACCATTAAAGGGGTAGAGAATATGAATTGTCCCTGCATCCATACTATTTTGTGGTGATGGGGTATCAGCAAGTGCCGATGTTACTTAATTATGTACTGGCTCAGTTCTACCTAATATTTTTGATATGGAGCTTAGATATACATGTGATAAATCATAAAATTTTGACAAGTATTATCTTTTGATTCCACAATTTTATAAATACGGTGTATCTAGTGCTAAAACTTCAAAGGTTAAACTCATCAAATTTCAATATTTGATCGGCCACTTGTTTTGTAAACTCTAGTTAGCAAGTGGAGCAACTATAGTAATTAATTTTGAGAAAGAAAACATACCTGGTGACTACCTTTAAGAGGAGTAAGATTGACTCCAACATCAGATATGCAAACCATAGTTATTTGATCAGCAGATCGCAAGAATGGATATCTCCTTAAGCATTGTTCCACATATTTAGACATTGCTTTTGCCAAAGGGTAGCTCAAAATAAATCCAGCTCCACCAAAAGCTTGATTAAATGAGTACCAATAATTTGACAACAGATATTCTGAATGACCCCCCAAATAGTAATATTTTGTATGATCATACTGTGCTAGAACATCAACCATATTATCCACGAAAAATACTGAATCATCATCTCCCATAACTACCCATCTCACACCCTCATGTTCTTCCCTAAACACTTCCATTATCCCATGTACCATTCGCGCCATAGTTGGAGCTACATGGTTAACTTCTTCGATTAATTTTGTTATGTTATCGGATACCCTGTAAGGCGGGGAAGATTTGGACCATGGCAATAGATCATCATTTGGTGTTGGAGCTACATCAAGATAGAGATAACCGCGCATTTTATTTGGTCTCCACCATGATTCAATATATTCTTTTCTATAACGCCATGCTTCTTTAGAGCCAAGAAGTCCAAAAAGAAGATGACTAAGGTTTGTCGGACTAGAATCATGACCAAATTGTGAATATGTAAATCTTGAGGAATGAAAGAGCCCAGAAGATGAACAATTGGGATCATTGAAAAGGAGAATTGAGGCCAAGCAAAGAACAACACCTGTAATTAGCACTACTCTGCAAAGACCAGTCACAAGGAACTTGTGAAATAAAGCTCTAGGCTTGTCTTTTATTGTGTTGAAGTAATTAGAAGCATATGCAGATGACATTACTAAGTTTATTGGAAGCTACTGAGTAAAATGATTTACATCAAGCTAAATGAAACACAAGGACAACTTCTATGTCTGTAAGCAGCTTAGACCAAAGAACATGCTGCAAATTAGAAGTAATAAATTACTCTAATTATTTTCTGTGTTCAGAGTATTTTATTGGCTGATCATGTACTTTTGTCATGTTGCGAAGAGCAATCAGTTTCTTTCTGTGTTCCAAGTATTTATTGACTCGTCATGTGATAATTTTAACGTAAACAATTAAGAATTTAACTTATTGACATTGTAAAATATTTTTAAAAAATTAAAATCATGTACTTTTGTCATGTTGCGAAGAGCAGTCAGTTTCTTTCTGTGTTCCAAGTATTTATTGACTCGTCATGTGATAATTTTAACGTAAACAATTAAGAATTTAACTTATTGACATTGTAAATATTTTTAAAGATTAAAATAATTTTACTTATTATAATAGGTTGTCTGCTATATATTCTAGATAGTTATTTTCACTCGATAAAGATTGTTATCTTTAATTATCTTTTGGTGACTTGATAAAAAAAAGTTATTTACAATATCAATACATGTAGGGAATTTAGAATTGCTCCTATGGTGAGCATTTCAAACTTTCATTTTGTTGGTGAGCATTCGAATCCCCATGCCCCATCCTTATTCTTTAGTCCCCAATGTAATGAATGAAAAATTAAAAGGAAGAAATGCATATAAGTAAAAGTCCTTAACGAGATGCAAACCAAAGGAATATGCAACTATTGGTGGATTCAAACTCCCCATATTGTGACGATCACGTAAAGATACTTCATTCTATCAGTAATAATTGGAGAAAGTATTTTCAAGCATAATTTTAACATGTTATACGCAATATATAGCAGGTTATTTGTAAATATTTTGTTTGTATGATCCAAGCATAATCTAAACTCTCGAAGAAGTATGCGAATGCAGGTTAAATTAATTGCATGTATATTATCTCAAATCCTCAAGTTGTGGTTAAATTCCAAGTATAGTCTTTCTCAGCATTAACCACAACCACCACCACGACAACAACAATAATTATATCTTAGAGCAAATAAGTTGGTCTACATATTATTTTATTTAAACTAATGATGTCAATATCATGCACATAAAATTAAGAAGAAGAAAACTTCGTAAAACACGGTGATAGAAAAAGAGGAGTAACCTGACAGGGGAAGAAGTGATACAATGGAGGCAACGAGCTTGAAACATGATTTCAATGAATTGTTCGAAGCCATGATCAACCCATTTTTAACTTCCATCCATCTATAACAAGGAGTTTTTTGATCTTTAATGCAAGAAAAGAACAAAGAGAAGAAAAAAAAAATTCAATTTTGCAGATGATGTAGAAGATGCCAAAAAGTCATTAGCTCAACAAGAGTTTGTTAAGGAAATCCTGTGACATACCTTACTAATTGTGTGGTTAGCACTAGAAGCGGATCAAATATTTTAGATATACTATTACACGCTTTTTTTCTCACGAGAAGCTTGTGTTTGTGTGCGTGTGCATTTCTTCTAAGTGTTTGTCTGTTTATAAATATAAAGAGTTTGACTTTTATATTAGCTGCCTAAAACAAGTAAATAGATGTACGTAATGCTAGGTAATAATTTGTAATTTTTCTGTAAGAAGTGGTATTAGTAGTGGCGGTAATGTATATAAGTAAACAAATGACAGAACACCAGAATAATGTGGGTTTTTTACATATTGGTTATCGTGTTTATAGCACCTCTTCCTAACCACAGCGCAATACAAGGATCTGAGGATCCCTTTCCCAAATCCTCTTCAAATTAATTTAATCGTCCCAAATTTATTTTAATTAATTTATTACTCTACTAATTAAAAAGAAAGTATAGGTTTGTAGCCTTATGAAGTTATGATGAGTCAATTGGATAAAGAAATCGATCAACTGAATCGAGCTAGTAAACTATACAGAACTTGTCACATCACGTTGTCATCTTAGTTGCCAAAACCAATCAGATTCTAGAATCAATATTCAATACCTGCGTTTGGAATACCATCTCCAATCAGGGAAGTTCTAAGGGCTTATTTCCAAACAAATGCTAGAATTATTGAGACGCCGGTAAAAATGTACCTGCACCAATTGCTTCAAGAAATTCTGGAATTTTCGGAAATTTATTTTGAAGTCGCTAGGAAAATTTGATGGACTTAATGGGTATTCATCAAGAACCTTCCGCGTTTTTTAAAGTCGTGACTATTAAATAAGACTTTACAAATGGTTGTTTTTCTCGATCAGCACCCTAAAAGGTGGCTATATTGTTAAATTTTTACTCAAGAAAACTAAAAAATTTCACTACATGTACCCATATATCACTGGTTATATTTTTTTGTCCCCATTTATATGTGATTTAGCAAAATGGTCTCGGAGGTAGCACTTCAAGTTATAAATTGACAAATATTGGTTCTTCGGAAAATTTAAAGGGCAAATGTTGTCTGCGAAGAGATTAAAGAGCAAGTGTTGCCGAGGTAAAAGGGCAACTGTTGCATATGCAGGGGGGCCAATGTCAAGTATTGTCAAGTGCTACCTAAGAGTTAACACTTACGAGAAAAGGAAGGCGGGGCAACACTTCAAGTTATCTGAAAGAATGTGAAAATTGATAAAAGGTCAAGTGCTGTCTAAGGGGCAGCACTTACTAGAAAGGGAGAGTTACAAAAATATACAACCCTAACAACAAATTTATAGAAAATATTGATACTTTACCACTTTACAAAACATAACAATAGTTTTTTTTTTTTTTTTTACATAGCATATACAAGTTTCAACAAACACCTACAATTTAGGTTTTATCTCCTAACTTCTTCCTACCTTCTCCACTCATCAATGCCCTAGGGGGCTGCTGCCACCACTCACTGCCGCTGTCGAGCGCTGCCACCACCATAAAAATAATTTAAATTTTTTTGGATATACAAAACGGGACATACATAAATTACACATATATACATTGAATCTTTTAAAACTTAACGTATTGAAACTATACATAACCCACACATACGCACACATACAAAAATATACACAAACATATAAAGTTATACAAGAAAATATAAAAAATAAATTTTCTACTCTAGACATACATATACACAATCATACAATATATACATATTTATATATATATATACAAATATAAAAAATGATTATAGACATTCATATACAAAAAATATAAAAGATATATATATTTATATATACAAATACAAAGATATGCCAACACATACACATATATGCATACCAAAAAAAAAAAAAAAAAAAAAAAAGAAGATCGGAGGAACTCACCGGAAAATACATAGATCGGAGCAGTCGCCACTGCAGTGCAGCAGCAGCAATCAGCGGGAGGAGGGGAACAGCGATGGCGGCAGCAGCGTCGCCAGCGCTGCTTTTCCCCGGAGGAGTAGATGAGTTGGTCGCCGGCGGAGAGAAAGGGACCACTACTAGAAATAACGTATTTTATGAGGGAGTTAGGCGAGGGAGTTCCCTCTCCAAAAGCGTGTTCGAGAGGGAACTCCCTCTTTGCAGGACCTCGCAAAAAGCTTCATAGTAGAGCTATTTTGGCGAGGGAGTTCCCTAGCCAACTGGTATGTAAGCCCCTTGTGTCAGTTTCCTTTTGCTAGGGAATTCCCTAGCTAATCCAAATCAAAAATATATTTTTTAATACATTTTTGCTAGGGAATTCCCTCTCTAACTATGTAGGCCCCTTGTGTCAGTTTCATTTTGCTAGGGAATTCCCTAGCTAATCCAGGAAAATACTTTGTTAAAAATAAAGGTAATGACCTTCTTTTAACATCAAGATTAACATCTTTAGCGACACATTCAAAACCAAGGCATTCTTCCACCTCCCTCCTGCAAAATGATATGCTGGAGTTTCCAACATTAAATGTTTTGGTCTTTATATCAAATTTCTCAATCCAGGCCGCCAAAAAAGACCGACATAATTGACGTCTAGGGATATCCAGATAATACTCAAACGTCGTCTTTTTTAGAGCACTTTTCTTGGCATCGTCATCCTTCATAGCACTCATCAAGTCGCATATCTCCTCAAAGTTGCACCGTGTATTCACAGCTATTTTGCGCTTTTGCTTTTTCTTGGAAGTTTCCCTTTCCTGATGACTAGATCTAGCAAAAAACGAAATAGTCCAATATAAATCAAAATCGGCAAAATAGATAAGTAAATTTTACTCCTGGAGTATCTGCTTTAAAAATCAACCTTACATCAACTACAGCTCTAGATCTAAACATGTAAAAATCAAGCTAATCAAAAGTTAGGATATGCTGGCACAATCATGGTTCCTTTTGGTTGGGTCGGTGGTGCTATTGGTTTGGTTTTATCAACAGTTATATCATTATATGATAAGATTCACGAATATTTTTGTTGCTTGAGGTTTATAAGATTTTAATTTCTTTGAGTTAGTTAAACATAAACTTAGTAAAACTTGCCTAAAAATTAAGAGTTCAAAGGAGAATGTTACCTTACTTTAACAATGAAATCTCTGGATAATTGCGGGAAGAATTGCCGGTGAGATTTATTTTCTGTGAAGGAAAAGAGTTTTTGGAGAAAAATGTGTTTTTGGGTGAGAAGTTGGGATTTATTTTTTTGTGAATGAGGAGAAATTTTGGAGAGAGATTTGTTTTTGAGTGAGAAGCTTGGATTTATTTTTCTGTGAAGGAGGAGAGTTTTTGGAGAGAGATTTATTTTTGGGTGAGAAGTTGCGCGCGATGTATTAACACTGTTTGAGGAGTATTTTCTTTTTCCTTTGGCTAGAAAATTCCCTCGCCAAAGGGCTGACACGAATGTTGCTTTAATTGGCGAGAGAATTTCCTTGCCAATCAGGGGAGAGAAGATTTCACCTTTGGGCCTGGCGAGGGAATTCCCTAGCCAATTGAAAAGTTTTTTTTTTTTTTTTTAATTTTGGCGTGTGAAAGAAGAGCTTTCGCGAGGGAAGAGGGACTTCCCTCGTAAAACATGCGATTTTTAGTAGTGGACAACGGCGGGTGAGTGGGTGGGTGGATGGGTGGAGGAGGAAAGAGAAAGAGAGAGGAAAAAATTAGGATTTTGTGTTGGAGAGTGGGAAATAAAAAATGGTAATTTTTGTAAATACGATAAAAGTATTGATATGTTTTATAAATATATAAAAATATTATTATTTTTTGTAATTTAGCTATTAGAGTTGTCAAGACGTAAATTTTCCTTTTGACTTGTCAATATTTTCCATTGTTCAAGTTCTAACAGAGAAATAACTACTTTTTCATTATGATAAGCGCCAAGAATATTTTTGGCCTCGGCTCTTTATCTCCAGTGAACTCTAAGACACTTAATATTTCATTTGTTCAAGTTCAAAATTTTACGGCACTAACCTTGTGTTAACTTATTCAAGTTTAAATTTCAGGATTACGTCCTGAAATTTCACTTGTTCGAGTTCAAACTCCAGAACAGTCCTTGATTTTTAACTACATAACTATGAACTCAACAACGTTCAACATCATGGAGTTTCAATATTCTAGTTTCAATTCTGGAACAATGTCCTTGAATATCAATTATAGAATTACCATATAATGTACAGATATTGTCATAGAGTTTCACTTCTCACTTTTCTTTTTCTGATAAGTTTTGACCTATAAAGTTTTAGCGCCACACTATCAAAACAGGCTTCTTGATACATGTTCAATCTTTTCCTGAATCTCGCAATTCGTACTTAGATGTTTCTGGACTAAAATACACCAGTACAATATATATCCACATTCAAATGTCTATTTCAAGAAACCAACTTTATTTAAGACAATTTATCTAATAAAGGCAAGGAAAAAAAATCATTGATTTTGGTAAATTTTTGTGAAAATAAGAAAACAACTTGCTTGGTACTTCGAGAAATTTGAAGAACTCATAAAGGGGTCTTTGATGATTTTTTGTTAATTTGTTCATATTTAATGAAGGTTATATTGTGAATAGATTAGATATGTAAATAATTAGTTATGTAAATTGTATATTAGGCCAAGCCCGTTAAGTTTACTTGGCTCCTAAGTTAGGTTTAGGTTTTCTCTAGGTTTTCTCTTGTATAAATAGGGGACTCCCTTCATCAATGAAAGCAGGAGTTTTCACCCAAATCTTATTCCTCCTGTGTGAGTGTGTTCGGTTTACGTGTTTGGTTTCTTGGCGTGTTCGGTTTTACATGGTATCAGAGCCATCGTGAAACTCTTCAAGTAGAAAAGTAATGGAGGCTCCAAAAGGTGATGCTGCAGTCGTACGGAAGACAATCTCTCCGTACGATATCACCTCGAATGATAATCCGGGTTTGATTATCACACAGGTCAGTTGACCAGTGAAAACTATGAGGAATAGGCGCGGTCGGTTAGAACGGCGCTGCGTGCCAGGAAGAAGTTTGGTTTTGTTGATGGATCGATCAAGATGCCCGATGAAAAGTCGATCGATTATGAGGACTGCTGGACTATCAATTCTCTTCTGGTATCGTGGATTAGGAATTCGATCGAGCCCACTCTTCGGACCACCATATCACATATGGAAGTGGCGAAAGATCTGTGGGAGACTATTCGAGAACGTTTCTCCGTGGAAAATGGACCTCGGGTTCGGGAATTGAAAGCAGCTTTGGCCGGTTGTAAGCAAAAGGGATTAACTATTGCTGCCTACTATGGAAAACTGGCCATGTTGTGGGAAGAACTAGGAAATTGTGATAAGTTTCCAACTTGTTCGTGTGGAAACTGCACTTGCAATCTAACGGTTGCACTGGAGAAGAAAAGGGAAGATGATAGGGTTCACTTATTTCTTATGGGCCTGGATGAAAGTCTTTATGGAACCATCCGTTCCAATCTCTTGGCTCAGGATCCGCTGCCATCGATGAATCAAGTCTACCAAAACGTAATCCAAGATGAATGGGTCAAAGGGATGGCACGAACTCAGGAAGAACGAGTGGAGGTGACAGCGTTTGCTGCACAACGATCACAGCCACCGAAGACAGGCTATAAGGAGTGTCACTTGTGTGATCGAGGAGGACATCCTCCGGAACGCTGCTATGAAGTTATTGGTTATCTGGAGGGGTGGGTGCATTATCCGAAGCAAAGTTCTTCGAATGGAGGACGTGGCAGAGGAAGAGCTGAAGGTAACAGAGGTGGAAAAGGACGTAGACATCAACAGTTTGGTTCGAATACTGGTCGAGGACGTGGCAATAATCGAGCAAATGCTGCTCAAGCTGAGCTCGAGAATGGAGAAAACGGACACATGAGTGTGCCCGGACAAACTAACTTGTCCGGAATAACATGTGATCAGTTACAAATGCTCTTCGATTTGCTAAAAAAGGAGAAGGCAAGCACAAGTGAACCATCGATCGGTAAGAAAATTCATCTTTCATGGATTATTGACACGGGGGCGTCAAATCACATGACCGATCAGATAAGTGCTTTGGAGAATTTACGAACAATACCAAAGTGTCCGATAGGTTTACCGAACTGAAGCAGTACGATGGCGATTCAAGAAGGATCCATCAGATTTAACGAAGACATGGTTCTTCACGGAGTGTTATATGTGCCTGAAATGACTTGCAACTTGATTTCTGTGTCTCAATTAATTGATCAAGTTGGTTGCAATGTAAATTTCACTAATGATTTGTATGTTATGCAGGACTGGGCTACGGGGAAGTTGATTGGAGCGGGTGAACAAAAGAACGGACTCTACTACTTTCGGACGATACCCGTGGTGAAAGCTGTGAAGGTTGATGTGGTCGATTTGTGGCATCAAAGGTTGGGACATCCTTCGATGCAAGTAACAAAATTTCTTTCAGTTTTAGAAGATAGTGGGAAAGGTAGCTTAGAAGAAAAACCATGTGATGTATGCCTTAGGTCAAAGCAAACTAAAAATGTATTTCCTTCGAGTAATAATAAAGTTGCTGAACCTTTTGATTTAGTTCATTGTGACTTGTGGGAATCCTTATAGAACTGAGTCTTCGTGTGGTGCATCATATTTTTTTAACTGTTGTTGATGATTGTTCACGAGGAGTATGTGTTCTTGTTAGTTGATAAGAGAGAGGTCGGACAAAAATTGAAAGGTTTCTTTGCAATGGTAGAAAGACAATTCAATAAACGGGTTAAGTGTGTTCGGAGTGATAATGGAACCGAATTTGTAAGTCTAAAAGGGTATTTTCTCGAACAAGGGATCTTGTTCCAAACTTCTTGTGTAGGGACACCCCAGCAAAACGGTAGAGTTGAACAAAAACATAGACATATCTTAAACGTGGCACGGGCGCTACGTTTTCAAGCCAATTTACCTATCGACTTCTGGGGAGAATGTGTGATAACGGCATGTTATTTGATTAATCGGACACCCACTAAGTTGTTGAATGGGAAGACACCTTACGATATCTTGATGGGAGTGACACCGAATTATGATCATTTGAGGGTGTTCGGTTGCTTATGTTATGCTCGCAACCAAGGACGAACAAGTGACACGTTCGAAAGTAGGAGTCGTCGATGCGTGTTTTTGGGTTATCCAAATGGGAAGAAAGCGTGGAAAGTGTATGATTTGGAGGCAAAGGAGTTTGTGTTCTCAAGGGATGTGGTGTTTTACGAAAAGGAATTTCCGTTCGCATCCAAGGAGACTGAGGACAAAAAACGGAGACAAGATACGGTTCCTGTCACCTTAGCATTGGAGGAGGAAGAGGAGAGTGTGCGACGAAGGGGGGGTGTTGAACCCGAAGTCATGACTCCGGAAATTGAACCCGAAGTGATGACTCCAGAAGCTGAACCTGAAGTTGTTCCCGAAGTTGAACCCGAAGAGATGGGTCGTGGAAAACGAACTAAGAAAGAGAATATCTTGCTGAGAGACTTTGTTACTAATACGGTCCAAAAGATGAGTCACCGGGTATCGTCCTGTGTTCGAAAGTCTGATTGTTCATCCGCTTCTCAACAACCCTCTGGTAAGCCCTATCCTCTAGCACACTATGTCAATTGTGATAATTTCTCTTCGAAACATGTGAGCTTTCTTGCAGCTATAACGCAAGGACATGAGCCTACCTCCTATTCGGAGGCGGTGAAAAATGAAAAATGGAGAACAGCCATGGGGGAAGAATTGAAAGCATTGGAAGCGAACAAAACTTGGGAGATAGTTCGCTTACCTACGGGGAAGAAGACCCTCGGATGCCGATGGGTATATTTGATAAAGTACAACTCGGATGGAACTATTGAAAGGTACAAAGCAAGACTAGTGATTTTTGGGAATCATCAAATTGAAGGAGTTGATTACACGGAGACATTTGCACCGGTTGCAAAGATGGTGACTATCCGAGTTTTTCTGGCCGTAGCAGCTGCAAAAAATTGGGAATTGCATCAGATGGATGTGCACAATGCATTTTTACATGGTGATCTTCACGAAGAAGTGTATATAAAATTGTCACCGGGACATCGCATGACTGGGAGAGGAACTGTGTGTCGCCTTCGAAAATCATTGTATAGTTTAAAACAAGCTCCCAGGTGTTGGTTTGCGAAGTTGTCTGCTGCTCTTAAGCAATATGGGTTTCGACAATCATATTCGGATTACTTATTATTTATGATGAAGAAGGGAAATGTGAATTTGAATGTGCTCGTTTATGTGGATGATCTAATCATATCTGGTAATGATTCGAAGGCAATTCGAATTTTTAAGTTGTATCTTTCGACATATTTCCATATGAAGGATTTAGGTGCCTTGAAATACTTCTTGGGAGTTGAAGTGGCAAGGGCTCCGAAGGGAATCTTCTTGTGTCAGAGGAAGTATGCATTGGATATCATATCGGAAGCAGGCTTGTTGGGAGCAAAACCGGTTGGTACACCTATAGAACATAACCATCGCTTGGCACTTGCGACTGGTCGTTTTTTTCAAAGATCCTGAACGCTATCGGCGACTGGTTGGAAGATTGATTTACTTGTGTTTTACGCGACCGGATTTTCCCTATAGTGTGCATGTGTTGTCGCAATTCATGCAGAGTCCCCGTGTTGAGCATACGGAAGCGACACTTAGGGTTGTTCGATATTTGAAAGGCTGTCCGGGACAAGGCATCGTATTTAATTCTCAGTGTGATCTGAGGTTGCACGGGTGGTGTGACTCCGATTGGGCAGGTTGTCCGTTGACGCGTCGATCGTTAACAGGGTGGTATGTATCGTTGGGGGACTCACCGACATCTTGGCGAACGAAGAAGCAACAGATCGTGTCGAGATCCTCCGCGGAGGCAGAGTATCGATCGATGGCGATGACTGTGTGTGAATTGAAGTGGTTGAAAGGGATATTATGGAACCTTGGAATCAATCACACCTCTCCGATGAATTTGAAGTGTGACAGTCAAGCAGCGTTACATATTGCTCGGAATCCTGTCTTTCACGAACGCATTAAACACATCGAAGTCGGTTGTCACTGTTGAACCCCAAAAATTACCCTTTCTTTAAGAAAAGGTAGGTTTCGAGTATAATGTTCAACAAAATGGGATTCCAAAGGGCTTTCTTTGGAGTCGCCACCTAATTTAGGAGAATTAAGAACCAATTAATTAAATAGTGCGTGCAAGCACTCCGTTTTAAGGAAAATGGTCTTTTAAGAGATTCTAAGTAAGAGGTTCAATTACTTTTGAAAGAAGGTTTCAATTTGAAAGCACTTTCGAAAATCCGTAAAATTACGGTTAATCCTTCGGTTTTCACAAAATAGCTCTATAAATGCAAGTTTACAAAGTTTAGTTCAAAAAGCTTTAAAATTAATGCCAAAATCTAATATTGTAATAAATTACGCTTTAAATAAATATGAATTTAAATATAATAATAATAATAATAAATGCATTTTGGGAAGAGATAAGAAAATTAATTAACGTGGAGAAAATCTCAATTGAAGTTGCAATTTAAGGGATTTGAAACAAAGTTACTACTTTTATTATTTCCAAATTTTATTGAACGCACTATTTAACTAAAAGGTTCGAAATTCCTAAGTAAGATGGAAATTCAAAAGAAATAAATATTCGCAAAAATAACTCAATAAATAAATAAACATTCATTCATAAATCAAATAATTTATTCTATAGCAATCAATTATATGGGAAACTCCTATAGACATGGATTTCTAAGTATGGGAAAAGAGGAGGTTTAGAAGAAGAACCCGGAAATTGATAAACTCATGGGAGCCTTGAATTTATTTAATTTTATACAATTATATGCCCATGAGCCTAAGTTAGGATAGGCGGCTCAACAAAGCATTTTCTATGATCTTCGCTTCTTGAATCTTGAGCCCGGACTCGACCCCAATGCAATTCCAAGCCAATGAGCCATCCCAATTGGTGAGTTTAAGTCTAACTCGATCCCGAGAGTATTATGCATTGAAAGAAATAGATAAAGATTAGTAAATGCTCAAAACAAAGTCCTTAAAATAATTTGCAAATGGGACAAAGGATAAATTAACACAATCATATCTTTAAGAAAAAGAAGTCATGGAAGTTGGTCTATCTAACTTCCAAACAAGGGACTAATTAAGCAGTCGCTGGACAGCCGTGAAATTGTAACCAACTTGACCATTTAGCCCCCGCCATAAAGCTATGACGAGATTTCTTAATAGATGTAGCTAATCAGATTTTAAGGGAAATAGGTTGTAACTGAAGCAAGCAAAGATTATTGAACAAAATATCCTAAGTTATCCTAATCTTTCATGCCATTTTAATAAAGGGGGTCAAATTTCACACGAGTCTTGAAGAACATGCATATAAACTAAAATTTATTTCGCACTACAGGGAGCCATAGTTAGGAAGTTACAAAGACTTAGTTTAACAAAATGCCAGACGAATCAAACTTATCAAAATTTGATCTCTCAATCTAACAAAATGCATTTGGAACAGAGTCGAGCAATATAATTGGCGTTCACACCCAGTTCTCCTGCTGCTAACCGATGCGATATGAAATTGACCAATCACTTCCAATCAACTCTCAACTCAAACATTAGAGTTCTAAAGAAATTCCATCAATCTGGTCATAATTTCTTTACTCCAGTTTTAAGATAAACATCAAGATCAGGTATAAACAGGTTCATATAGTCGCCTAAACTAATTAAAGATTCAATTCAACTATTATATGAAGATAAGACATGATTTAAGCTCAAGAGAACCTGGCAAACAATGGGATTTGGAACTTATGACTTTATACATTAGGACAGTATTTAGTGATTAACAATGAGTAGCATGCAAGTTCAGTTCCAGTTTCTTAGCAGTAACAACAAAGTAGGAAAGAAGGCATGTTTTTTTTTTAAAAACACCATACTCCTTCACCTGCTGCTTACACACACGCATACACCTACCATTCAACTGCCCTACAACACCTGAACAAACCTTCACATACTCCTCAACCCTTCAGACTTAACCAAACATCAACATACTTCCCTGAACTGCTATATTGAATCCTATCACTACTCCATCAGATCCCATCAACCATAACAGACCTCACAGAACCATCACAGCATAACCTGGACCATTTTCCCCAACCTAAAACAAGCAATGACAACTTCTAACAAGCTGCTTCTATGCACTAGACTGAAACAGATCAGGAAACACCCTCCCTGGACCAACTTATCTCCTATTACCCGAACCAACAGGAACCTGAAACAACCCCTGCACTACCACAAACAAACCTCTGCACCATTATACCTGCAGACTAAACAGAGTAGCCTTCACACCTGAACATAGCAGCACACACAGGCTCTCATCCAGGCATAAATACACACCAGACTACTCTCACCCTGTTGTTGCTTTGAATAGCCAACACCAGACTACCAAAACAACTCCTATCAGCCCCTACTATCTCCACTAGGCAAACTCCCTGCCTTCTAGAACAACTAGGCATTCTCCTAACACAGAATACACCTGCTGCTGCCCAAAACTTGCTTCAATCAATTTAACAAGAATGGGAGGAAAACTATTTCATTACCCCTTTATTTCTGCCATGCTCCTACTCACATAGACCCTATACCATCACACCAAACAAACAGACCCTACACAGCTCCTTCTAAGAGAACCAAGACACAATGCAATACCTGAACCAAACCCCAAACAACTATAGACTAAGAAACAAACTCCTTCACCCCTTCATTATCTCTTCCAGCATACAAGATATAAAAGAGAGAAACAGGACTAGGAAACAACTAGTCTATTGACAAGTAGGTACCAAACATGGACCAAAAGAGGACCTCGAAATTAAGCTTCAATAGAAAACTGATGAACCTGTACTAACTCAGAACATACAGCAAATACTCATTCAGTTCAGACACCAGAGAGACCAAGCAATAGAGACAACAGAAAAAGCTTCAAAACCATACACCACCTTACCTGAACTCTCTCAGTGCCCTGAACCTCCCTTAATACCTACACACTCCACCTTTCAACCTCAGAACCAACACTGGATACGAGTGTAAACTTATCACTTTTCAATCTAAGCTTATAATTTTATCATGACTAACCAAATATCAACACAAACTGTTTCAAGCCATGATTTATACACACAAATAAAGATTACATTTAACTAAGCAAGAACTGATTAAACATGACATAGAAAACAAGGAAAAAGAAGAGGCTTGAGGGTGTTACCTGTTGCGATGCAGTGAAAAAGGGCGAGGATACGAACAAAAACTACACTCGAACGACCAAGCGACGACTCGAAAGAGGTAGACGATTCGAATGGTGACGCGACGATACAAAACTTGACCAAACACAGAAGCAGTGACACTGTATATGACTTAAAACTGAAGTAAAAAAAATTGTATATGATGCTTTTTTTCTCTAATTATCCATGGTTGCCTCTCCCTTTTTATAAAAAAAATGAACTCCCCCAAAAAATGAACAAAAAATAAGGTTTTATACCTGAAATGCTAGGGCTTCTGAATCTCTTTGAATTTCCCCAAACGACCCCCAATTTTCACCTTTCCTTTAAGGAAGGAGGGTGAAAATGGTCTAATCCTTCAAAGATCGTACCACTTTCACTCTCTATCCCTAGGAAATTACCGTTACTTTGGATCAAACGGTTCGGATCGAAACTTGATTCAAACGAACGATGGAGATTCGAGACAGCTGGTTGTACGAAGATAAACGATGTAGAGGATCGTGGGGGGACCATTCGGTACAATTTTTGGACTGATTCGATCAAGTTTGGGGGGGGGGGGAATCAGAATGGGAATCGGGTCTAGGGATTAGGGGAATTGGGTATCGGGTAGAGGGTTCTGGGTTAACGGGGAAGAACTGAATTGGGGTGAGGGTGTGTGTATATGTATGTGTTGCACAAACAGGCTGATGGGGTGTATGGAATGCGATTTTAGCCTTTCTAAAGGTTGGTTCAACTAATTAAAAGGGATTGCACGGGTAGGCTTAATTTAGGATCGTGAATTGCGATTTTATCCTTTTCTTTTAAAGATTAATCAATTACCTTTAATTTTCAAAAATTAATTTTTTATTTAAAATAATTAGACTTTCAATTGAAACGCTTCGGGACAAAATTGGGTATCAACAGTCACTTTATTCGGAATGAAATTATCGGAGGAATCATTCGTCCCAGCTATGTACCTACGACCACACAACTGGCTGATATTTTTACGAAGGCGCTGGGACGTGCCCAGTTCGAATACTTCCTTAACAAGTTGGGCATAAGGAACCCTCACGCTCCAACTTAAGGAGGGGGGTAATGAAGATTATATTGTGAATAGATTAGATATGTAAATAGTTAGTTATGTAAATTGTATATTGGGCCAATCCCGTTAAGTTTACTTAGCTCCTAAGTTAGGTTTAGGTTTTCTCTAGGCTTTCTCTTGTATAAATAGGGGACTCCCTTCATCAATGAAAGCAAGAGTTTTCACCCAAATCTTATTCCTCTTGTGTGAGTGTGTTCTGTTTACGTGTTTGGTTTCTTGGCGTGTTCGGTTTTACAATATTGATTCGTGGATTTTAATGTAGACGTTGTTACGATTAGTATTGGGTCCTATATATGGTGAATATCTTGCGTCAGTCTCAACAACAGTAATCTTGTTATGTCCCAATTTTCAAGTGGTCATGACATCTAACGAGCTAATACGCTTAAGCGAAAGATGCCCAAATCTCATTCTGTGAGACTTTGCCTTCGACCACCGAAGTTCCTTCCACGGGTCTGCTGCTCAGTTGAAAATTATGAAATAAGTCTGCGTTCGTTCAAAACTTTAGGGTTATTCGACAATCGAAATTCAACATATATAATATGTTCGATATATATTAAACATTAGAACAATACTTAATATAATATCTAAAATATTTAATTAAGTCTGTCAAAATCTTCAAGCTAAATGTCTTTCTATTTGGGTTGTTTTTTATGGATAGTCAGTTTTTAAACTGCTCAATAAAGAAAAAACAGCACTTGTGTTTTAGCTATATAGCAAAAGAGTATTTATTGCACAAAAACACGTGCGGAAGCTCTTCTTTTGGCGCCGAACTCTATCACTGAGTTTCTCATAATTCAAGTTTCTAATTATCAAAGATTTTTGCTATAAAATCATTGATTAAAGGGTAAAAACACTAAGTTTCATGAATGTATTACGGACTTTGAAAGAGAAGACGTAGAGCTTCATGAATTTAAGCTTTGAATCAACCTCCAGGATAACTTAATAGAATATTGCTCAAAGTTCCAGGAAATTTTTTTGGGACTTCATATTTTGTAATTTTTTTGGGTCAAGAAGGTTGCCTACTTGAAGTTAATGGAAAGCAAGGACGAGGATGAAAATAGGTCGAATAGGAAGAGATACAAGAATGCAAATAAGGAAGCAAAGATAAGCGGTTACGGATGCTAAAACGCATCTTTTGAATGCTTGTATAAAATATTAGCGGACAAAGGTAGAGAAAAGAAGCTGTATAGGCTCGCCAAGGTAAGGGAGAGATAGTCACATGACCTCGACAAGTGAAGTGTATTAAAAATAAAGATGACACGGTATTAGTAGAGGAGGCTCACATTAAACGGAGATGGCAAGCATATTTCCATAAACTCTTGAATGAAGAGGGGGGAAAGAATATTGTGTTAAGTTATTTAGAGCACTCCGAGAGCTATTGTTATTTTAGAGACTACAAGTCCATAGAATTTGAAGAGGTCAAGAAGACTCTCTGTAAGATGAAAGGGGAAAGAGCAACTGGGCCCGACGAGATTCCAATAGAATTTTGGAAGAATGCGAGAAGAGTAGGTATGGGGTGGTTGACTGAGTTGTTTGGGGTCATCCTTCGGACAGCTAGAATGCCAAAAGAATGGAGGTGGAGTATTATGGTCCCGTTGTATAAGAACGAAGGTGATATTCAGCACTGCAACAACTACATGGGTATTAAACTTCTAAGGCATAACTATGAAAGTTTGGGAGAGGGTAGTTGAGAAGAGGATGAGGAAGGTTATCACTATCTCCGAGAACCAATTCGGGTTCATGCCTGGGCAATCGACTAAGGAAGTCATTCATCTTCTACGGAGATTGGTTGAGCAGTATAGAAATAAGAAAATGGACCTACATATGGTATTCATTGATCTAAAGAAAGCCTATGACAAAGTCTCAAGGGAAGTTTTATGGAGATGCTTCGAAGCTAAAAGTGTACTTGTGGCATACATCACAGCAATTAAAGACATGCACGATGGGGCCAAGACCTGAGTAAGAACAGTAGGAGGTGATTCAGATCACTTTCCAGTCAAGATGAGGTTTCATTAGGGGTCAGCATTTAGTCAATTTTTCTTTGCTTTGGTGATGGATGAATTAACACGGAGTATTTAAGGGGGGCACCATAGTATATGCTATTGGTAGATGATATTGTTTTGGTTGATGAGAGTCGCGATAGAGTTAATTCTAAGCTGGAGGTTTGGCGACAAACTCTAGAGTCTAATGGCTTCAGACAGAGCAGGACGAAAACATAGTACATAGAGTGTAAGTTCAGTGATGCTTCTCATGAATATGAGGTTGAAGTGATACTCGATACACAAGTCATCCCCAAGAAGGAAAGCTTCGAATATATTGGCTTAATCATACAAGGTAATGGAGAGATTGATGAAGATGTTACACAACGGATAACGGCAGGATGAATGAAGTGGAAGCTTGCTTCTGGAGTCCTATGCGATAAGAAAGTGCCACCTAGACTTAAAGGTAAGTTCTATAGAGTGGTCGTTAGACCAGCGTTATTGTACGAGTGAAGTGTTGGCCCGTCAAGAACACGCATATTCAGAAGATGAGCGTAGCAGAGATGAGGATGCTAAGATGGATGCGTGGACATACTATGATGGAGAAGATTAAGAATGAGGTCATTTTTAACAAGGTTGGAGTGGCATCAGTGGTGGATAAGATGCGCGAAGCAAGGCTACGATGGTTTGGACACGTGAAGAGGAGGAGCTTAGATGCCCCGGTGAGAAAGTGCGAGGGGCTGGCAGTGTTGGATCTTCGGAGAGGCAGAGGTAGACTGAAGAAGAATTGGGGTGAGGTAATTAGACAGGATATGGCTCACCTCCATATCACCGAGGACATGACCTTAGATAGGAAAACATGAAGGCCGAGGATTACGGTAGAAGGTTAGATTATATTTGAGAGATATCTATTATATTGGCTTTAGTTTTATTCGTATATATTCATTTTCCTACCTTATTATGTATCTATATTGCTTTTTTCTGTTCACTTAAGTTATCTTTCATTTTTATGTCTATCTACTTTTTCATGGTGTTTTTATCTTGTTGTCTCTTTTTATACATGTTTACAAAATATTTTCTTTAGCCAAGGGTCTTCCGAAAACAGCCTCTCCACCTTGGTGGGGGGTAAGTTTGTATACATCTCACCCTCTCTAGAACCCCACTTATAAGATATCACTGGATTTGTTATTGTTGTTGTTGTTGTTGTTCATATTTTGTAATTCTACGAAAAATCATGTAATCTTGAAACTAAGCTCCAAGAAATTCATTTTCCTAGGATCTAAGTCATGGTCTTAAGTAAGTTTATTGAACTTTTAGAGGCTACTTATGAAAATCTTTCCGTATTTTTTAAGCGGAGAAAGGATTAAAATAACATCAACCTATTGAAAATAAGTCACTTTTTTCATCCGTCCACCTATTTTAACAAAAATATCACCAACGTTAACTTTTGGCTCATTTATGCCATTCCGCTAACGGAATGCTGAGTAGCATACATGGGACCATAAAAAATCCAAATGACTAGCTCTCATTCGTCCACCTTGGCATTCCACTCAGCACTTAACTATCATTCTAAGCACCCAAACCCACCCATTCTAACCCGATCCGACCCACCCAAAACCTATCAAAAAAAAAAAAAAAACCTACACTAATATAAGTTATTACTCCACTCATACCCCATTTTTGTTGAGCTCCATTGTTTCTTCTTTTTTTTTCTTCAAAATATTTCTGTGGTATTGTAACTAAGTGGGTTGTTATACTCTATCTTTCTTTTTGATTCCTTAAACAACTAAAAGAACTATAAGTTGACTCAATTATATGTTGGAGCAGATCATGAAGCTTCTCAAAAATATGTTTTTCCATAACATCAGCAACTAGAAGAGAATGAAAACTCAAGATACAACTACCACAAGGAAAAGACATTTCTCGGTGCTTGCTCTAGGGTTAAATGCAGAACCGAGGAAATTTTCATTAGATTTACATTATCTTTCTCATTTTGTTTTTATCAAGTTACTAGAAGAAGCAGATACAGAATTTGAATATGACCAGCAAAGTGTGATAGCAATACCACGTGAAGCCAGTAAGATTCAAAGACGACTTTTACGCTGAGATCAACATAGAATGCCGCAGCACATAAGAGTTGAAAAACAGTTTGTAACTAAACGAAAAAACTAGGAAAATAGGTACATAATATTAGTTGGTTTCAGGCATCCAAAATAAATAAATGATAATTCTTTTGGTTGTTTAATAAATCATAAAAAAATATGGATAACAACCCACTTAGCTAAAACACCATGGAAATTTTTTGAAGAAGAAAGAGGACACAATGGAGCTCAACAAAAATAGGGTATGAGTAGAGTAACTTATATTAGTGTACGGGTTTTTTTATGGATTTTGGGTGGGTCAAATCGGGTTAGAATGGGTGGTTTTAGGTGCTTAGTTAAGTGCTGAGTGGGACGCCAAGGTGGACGAATGAGGGCTGACCATTTGAATTTTTTATGGTCCCCTGTATGCCTACTCAGCATTCCATTAGCGGAATGGCATAAACAAGCCAAAAATTAACGTTTATGACATTTTTGTTAAAATAGGTGGACGGATGGCAAAAGTAATATATTTTCAATAGATTGATGGCATTTTTGGCCCTTTTCCCTTTTTTAAGTTGTAGCTATTTTTTAAAACTTTGCAAATGCTGGATGTTTCCCGTTCGACGTCCTAAAAGGTTGTTACGTTGTTATATTTTTACTTCTATTTGGTCTCTCTATAATAATATGACCATGAGAAATAGAAACTTTCACCCAGTGTTCCAAAATTTGATTAGTTTTGGGGTGTTTTTTCTCATTTTCCATAGTTTAGCAAAAATGACATTTACTTTTGGCAAGTATTGCCTTGCCAGAATTTAAATTCAATTTAGATGGGAAGGCGGTGAAGGAGTCGAGGGTAAATATTTTCTATATACCAAGATTTCAAGGCAATTTAATTAAGAGAATAGGCTCAAGAGGCTAGAAGCAATTTAGTCGGAAGAAGAAGGAAAATAGTGTCGAGTACAAGTGTTACTTATTTACCAAGATTTCAAGGGAATTTAGTTGGAGGCGGAGGTAAGGGGTTGAGGCAAAGCGTTGCTTTGCCAAGACTTCAAAAGTTGCATATTTGCCAATATTTCAAGGCAATTTAGTTCATGGGTTGAAGGGGCCAATATCAATCCTACGAATTTCAATGCAATTTAGCTGGAGAGAGAAGGAGAATGCACATAATTAGTTAGATGTTGAGGGGTATTCATGTCTGGATATTGTTGATTAACTCAGTAAAGGGTCATTTTTGCTAAATCATATTAAACAGTGTCTAAAAAGCAAACCATCGATTGCAATCATCATAGTTTGACCTCGTCGCCACTTTGTAGGGCGTTGTAAGAGAAACCGATGTAAGAACAATAGTTTAAAATTAGCCATCACTTAAGAAACACAAAAATGTTCAAAAAGTAGCAACCAAAATTCCAGGAAATTTCCGTGGGACTTTGAACTAAATTCAAGAAAATTTTCCTAGAGTTCAGTTCAAATTTCATGTGGCTATTCTTCATAAATCCCGTATTTTTAAAATATGATTATTTTTCTAAAAGTTAGTAACTTTTGGTTGTTTCTCTTTAATCGACTTAAAAACATACTAGTCATCAAAATAGTCTCATAGTTCTAATCTCCCATAAGAGATTTTGATGACTATCTAGGTTTTAAGACAATCTTTTTCTTTAGAAAAGTAATTTAAGAGATTTCTCTCTCTAGAAAAACTCTGTCTTCTCACTAGAAACAATTCACATCTTCATCGCCATTCACAACACCTATAATGGACAACTCAGCCCCTCATTTACTCGACCTTTTAGATCTTAGTTATATGAATATTGATGAATCTTCTTCTATTTTCCTCTCCTTCCTTCATCACATGTCCTTTATATTCAAAAATTGCTTACTAATAATCAGTTCACTAGCTACCTATCTACTTGTCACACTACTCATGACCATATTGATTCATCTGTTGAAAAAAATTCAGTTCAAAACGAGGATACCTTCATTCCTCTCTCTGCATGGAAAAAATACAGGTTACACACTCCTTTGAAACATTGAGTTATAAACAAAGTTTTTGGCCGAAAAATAGGTCACCAAACACTTAAACAAAAATTACGGCAAATGTGGAAACCTACTGAAGATACTCCCCTCATTGACCTAGGTTCTGACTTCTTCCTCATTAAGTTTTCTCGTGAAGAAAAGATGCAATGCGCTATACATGGAGGCCCATGGTTCATCACTTTTTATATGTTCATCGTTGGGAACTCGAGTTTATACTCTATGAAGGACTTAATATGTTATGCATCAGATGTGACTGATTAGGTCACCCTTCATCCACATGTTCCTTCACTCAATCGTATACCATCATTTCCCCTACTGCTACAACTCTTGACTCCACTACAAAGATTTCATCTACCACAAATACTTCCTCTACGCCAACTACTTTATTACGCCCATATCCTAATAATTAGAATGAAAGAGTGTTGTGTTCCCCACACGCGCAAACAGGAACAAATCCAAACATTCCCCTCTGACATCTGTTGTACATCATATTTTACTTAACTCTGAGCGTGTCAAGACTCGGGTTTGACTGGGTAACTCGTTTGAGTTAGAGATTGGAGTCGCCACCTAATATAAGTTTCTAAGGTGTATTAGGTCACCTAAATATCTAAGGTCGGGTCTTTTATTCAACATGTTCAATTTCAAATATTCAAGGATAAGAAGTCCAAGTGACTCGGCGAAGAAGGTGTTAGGCACTTTTCCAAATCCCACAAAAAGTGGTTCCCACCCGAGCAATTAGTTTTGGGATGTCTAAACAAGTTGTAGATAAATATTGATCATGTTCAAAATATATTACTAGCTTGAGAGTTAAAATTACAATTAATCACGAAATTAAATTTATTTATGCAAGAGAGTATATATGGGCAGCAAGTACATGGTATTGGGCTTTTAAATTTGCAAGAACGACCTAAGCTCTATGCCTAATTGCACATTTGGCCTCATATTCGCAAAATATTATATTCAGTGGGCTATTATCACAAGGGCTGGTTCAATTTAGTTTAGTAATGCAATTTTCAATACTTAAATATAGTTTGCAGAATCGACCAGTTTTACAAAATGGTCAGTTTTGACGAAAACAGTTCAGATATGGTTTCAAACTAGGTTGGGGTTATTTCTGAAATAAAATGTTAGCCATTTAGGGTCGATGTGACTTGACATTAATTGTCGAACCCTAACCTTAATGGTTATTTTAATTTTGGGGCCAGTTTTTAAAATATATGTATATAAAAGGGGCTGTTTTAGAAAATGGGTCATTGAACACATAAAATGCACATAAAGAGGTTGTTGCACATAATATATACATATATAGACATGCAAATACATGATAACGTGTTAGGCTTTAGAAAATACATATATATTTGTATAATTGATCCCAATAATTTATACATCCCTATATACTATTAGATTAGTGCATAGGAGCTTAAAGTTTGTAAAATTGGTTTAAACACATAAAGGGCCAGATTTTAAATAAGTTTTTGGGCTCGGATCAGTAATGTAAAAGAGGGGCAGTTTAATCTTTGCAGAAACAGTCTAATTTAAGGCAGCGAATATTCAAATGGCCCCGATTATTAGAATTTCAAGATTTTCTTATGAAGGATTTTCTTTTAAACAATATCAAATCGAGCTTAAGTCATAATATACAATAGACATACTAATTTAAACGCTTAACTACCATGGCAACTTAACTTTCATGTTGTTACTTAAAGGATCGACATACTTTTGTTAAAATCATGACATGGCTACATAACATGTATTGCTAACAGTCTGATTTCAGTTTTAACAAGCAAGTTCCTATTTTAAAACCATGATGCAGACAAATAGGAAGAGAGGGTTTAGAGAAGTAGCCCCTGGATGGCCATGGCATAATTGCCACACATATATAGGTACAGGCAGGGATCCTAACAAATATACACAAATAAAAGGGGGAGAGTCTAAAAGAGGATATATATGTAATCAGGAGCCTTGTTTTCTTAGGCATTAAACCAAAAATCATGATCTCAATTATCACACTTCAAGAAAACTACCCTAGTCATAGTATAACCAGTTTACACCTCCGGCATTAAATAAATATGGTATGACCTCTCCCAGGCCATCCAATCAAAGTTGTATACCAAGGTTAGCAGAGCCAAAGAAGAGCCCCAAACAAGCACACACACTCACAAATAGAGAGCAGGTAAGGAGCATAGGTAATAAACAGTTCAAGCAGAGAGTAACATGGATTCAACTAAAGAATCATACCTTGTCCACAACTGAAATCAATCATAGAGGCAATATCTAAACAGTGAGAGTATGCCTCTAGAAGCAGTATCAACACCAGGGAAAGAGAGCAAAGATTCAAGAGGGACAAAGAGATGTTTTGCTAGTAATTTCAGTGTATATATGATGTCTCAGTGTGTGAATATGTGTCTGTGTGTTTCTATGTATTGAACTGTGTCCTAGAATGAAAAATGCGACTTATATAGGTGTGAGAGGTAAGAGGTATAAGTTCAAATTGCACGACATAAAAAGCCAGGGAATATAACTTCACATAGTTAAAAGATTCAATTAGGTAGACTTTCCATGTATAGGTCAATTAGGGTCCCAAATTTAAGGTAAACAAGATTTTAAATAAGTAGAATCTCACCCCCCCCCCCCCCCCCAGACAATAGCACAGCCAAATTCAAAAGATCAGTGTACACACATGTCTTAGGCTATTTTAAGCTCGAAATCTTGGGTGGTTCTAACAAATTCTAATCAAAATCCAATTGATACTCTACTGATCAATCAAGCAGTTCCAATTCAAACATCAATCACAAGACTTCAAATTGAACAATTAAGATCCCTCTAATCATGCTAATTAAATCATCATCCCAATTTCAACCCAACAATCATGTATCTTGACAGAACAAGAGGCTAGGTACAATTGTAAAGCAGTGTTGGCCATGATCAGTTTATCACGCACATGGTTCCCATATCTTAAAAATAATTGAGATATTCTCAAAGCATAAGCCACAGATACATCATACTCAAGCATGTGGAAATTCTAAGCAATATTTAACTAAGTCAGTGAACTAGGCATGGACTGATAATCATATGAATTTTTCACTATAATTAATTAATTAGTAGCAAACAAACATGTTAAGACAATAAGAAAAACTAGGAAAATTTTAGGTTTTAACGATCACGTAAATCCATGAGCAAACCAGGAAGAAAAAGAAATAAAAGGGTTAGGGTTACCCGCTTTTGCCATTGAATCGAACCGGCCTTAACATGTTTCGATTAAGATCTTCCCCTTTCAGACTTAATTTTCCATCTAAAACACGCAAAGGGTACGTATTTTGACCGTCGTCTTAGTTTTTCGATGACAGTGATGGAAGTCGATTGAGGGGTCGAGTTTTGCGCTTTATTGTTTGGGGAAATTACCATGGGGTTATGCTGCAGACAACAGGAGGAACACGAAAATGTATTTTTTTTGGGGTGTCGCCGGCGAGGATGGCCGAAAAAGGCCATGATAATGGGGAACTAGGGTTTTCGTTGAGAGAGGATAGAGAGAAAGGGCGGCAGGGGTTTGAGAGGGGAAATGAGGGATTGATAGGGGTTGGGGGGTGAAGTGTAATTAAAAATGAAAGGAAGGGTCGTGGACGTCGGAAAAATCGTCTGGACGGCTGAGATTAAGCCACGTCGATGTGGTTGTGTGTCTGTATATATATATATATATATATATATATATATATATATATATATATATATATATATATATATATATATGTGTGTGTGTGTGTGTGTGTGTGTGTGGGGGGGGGGGGGGCGTGTGTGTATGTATAAAAACGTATATATTGTGTATAAATATGTATAAATGCCTAAAAAAATGTATAGAAAATTGTGTAAAAATGCTCGTAAAATCATAGAAAAATAAGAGAATTAATCATGAGTGTTAAATAGCTAGGAAAACCTATTATTTTGGATTTTAAAGTAATTTAGGAAATTTTACTAAAAATAGAAATAATTACAAGAAATTGTAACTAAACGTGCGAATTTTGTAAAATAGATTTAGCTTGTGCTGGTGTCTTTAAAAATAGCCTAATTGACGTGCTTGTGCGAAGTAATAATTTTAAATAGGGGTGAGTGAGGGTAATGGTATGGTTATCAGTGCGATTTTGTCCGAAGATTGACTATTGAAACAGGAGGGACAAAATTAGGTGTCAACACAACATAGTTGGACAATTTTGAGAAATAGCCATATGGTGCAAATATTAAAATCTGTCTAGAATGTGAAATAAGAAAGCAATCTGGGTCTTAGAATGGCGGTAGACGTGATCGCTATTTTTACAGAAATTAGTACAAGCTACGGTTATTTACAAAATTCGCACGTTCAGTTACAATTTCTTGTAATTATTCTTATTTTTAGCAAAATTGCCTAAATTATTTTAAAATCCAAAATAATAGGTTTTCCCAGCTATTTAGCCCTCGCAATTAATTCTCTTTTTTTCTATGATTTTACGAGCATTTTTACACAATTTTCTATACATTTTTTAGGCATTTATACACATTTAGACACACACACACACACACACACACATACATACATACACACCTCAGCACCCACTTATACATGTCAATGCCACGTCACGTCGACGTGGCTTAATCTCAGCCGTCCAGACGATTGATCCGACGGCCACGACCCCTCCTTCCATTTTTAATTACACTTCACCCCTACAAACCCTATCAATCCCCAGTGCCCTTCATCTATATTCTCTCTCAACGTAAACCCTAGTTCCCCATTGTCATGGCCTTTTCCGGCCATCCTCGCGGGCGACACCCCAAATAAAATACATTTTCGTGTTCCTCCCGTTGTCCGCAACATAACCCCATGGTAATTTCCCCAAACAATAAAGGGCAAAACTCGACCCCTCAATCGACTTCCGTCACTGTCACCGAAAAACTAAGACGACGGTCAAAATACGTACCCTTTGCATATTTTAGATGGAAAATTAAGTCCGAAAGGGGAAGATCTTAATTGAAACGTGTTAAGGCCGGTTCGATTCAATGGCAAAAGCGGGTAACCCTAACCCTTTTATTTCCTTTTCTTCCTGATTTGCTCATGGATTTATGTGATCGTTAAAACCTAAAATTTGCCTAGTTTTTCTTATTGTCTTAACATGTTTGTTTGCTACTGATTAATTAATTATAGTGAAAAATTCATATGATTATCAGTTCATGCCTAGTTCACTGACTTAGTTAAACATTGCTTAGAATTTCCATATGCTCGGGTATGATGTATCTGTGGCTTGTGCTTTGAGAATATCTCAATTATTTTTAAGATATGGGAACCAAGTCAGTGATAAACTGCTCATGGCCAGCATCGCTTTACAATTTTACCTAGCCTCTTGTTATGTCAAGATACATGATTGTTGGGTTGAAATTGGGATGATGATTTAATTAGCATGATTAGAGGGATCTTAATTGTTCAATTTGAAGTCTTGTGATTGATGTTTGAATGAGAACTTGATCAGTAGGGTATCAATTGGATTTTGATTAGAATTTGTTAGAACCAACCAAGATTTCGAGCCTAAAATAGCCTAAGACATGTGTGTACACTGATCTTTTGAATTTGGTTGTGCTACTGTCTAAGGGGATGTGAATTCTACTTATTTAAAATCTTTTTTACCTTAAATTTGGGAACCTAATTGACCTATACATGGAAAGTCTATCTAATTAAATCTTTTAACTATGGGAAGTTATATTCCTTGGCTTTTAATGTCCTGTCGTTTGAACTTATACCTCTCACCTCTCACACCTATATAAGTCGCATTTTTCATTCTAGGACACAGTTCAATACATAGAAACACACAGACACATATTCACACACTGAGACATCATATATACACTGAAATTACTAGCAAAATATCTCTCTGTCCCTCTTGAATGTTTGCTCTTTTTACCTGGTGTTGATACTGCTTCTAGAGGCATACTCTCATTGTCTAGATATTGCCTCTCTGATTGATTTTCAATTGTAGATAAGGTATGATTCTTTAGTTGAATCCATGCTACTCTCTGCTGGAACTCTTTATTACCTATGCTCCTTACCTGCTCTCTATTTGTAAGTGTGTGTGCTTGTTTGGGGCTCTTCTTTGGCCCTGCTAACCTTGGTATACAGCTTTGATTGGATGGCCTGGGAGAGGTCATACCAGCTTTATCTAATGTAGGAGGTGTTAATTAGTTATACTATGACGGGCCGTGTTCTTGAAGTGTGATAACTGAGATCATGATTTGTGGTTAAATTCCTAAGAAAACAAGGCTCCTGATTACATATATATCCCTTTTAGACCCCCTCCCCTCCCTATTTGTGTATATTTGTTAGGATCCCTGCCTGTACCTATATATTAGTGGCAATTATGCCATGGCCATCCAGGGGCTACTTCTTTAAACCCTCTCTTCCTATTTGACCGCATCATGATTTTAAAACAGGAACTTGCTTGTTAAAACTGAAATTAGAGTGTTAACAATACATGTTAGTGGTCATGTCATGACTTTAGCAAAAGTATGTCGATCCTTTAAGTAACAACATGAAAGTTAAGTTGCCATGGTAGCTAAGCGAATAAATCAGTATGTCTATTGTATATCATGACTTAAGCTCGATTTGGAATTGTTTAACAGAAGATCCTTCATAAGAAAATCTGAAAATTCTAATAATTGAGGCCATTTGTGTATTTGCTGCCTGAAATTAGACTATTTCTGCAAAGATTCAACTCCCCTCTTTTACATTACTGATTCGGGCCCAAAAACTCATTTAAAATCTGGCCCTTTATGTGCTTAACCAATTTTACAAAGTATAAGTAATTGGGGTCAATTATACCAATATATATGTATTTTTTAAAGCCTAACGCATGTTATCATGTATTTCCATGTCTATATATGTATATATATTATATGCGGCAGCCTCTTTATGTGCATTTTATGTGTTCTATGCCTCGTTTTTTAAAACAGCCCCTTTATATACATATATTTTTAAAATTGGCCCCAAAAATAAAATAGCCATTAAGGTTAGGACTCGACGATTAATGTCAAGTCACACCAACCCTAAATGGCTAATTTTTTATTTCAGAAATAACCCCAACCCAGTTTGAAACTAAATCTGAACTATTTCATCAAAACTGGCCATTTTGTAAAACTAGCCGTTTCTGCGAACTATATTTTAGTACTGAAAATTGCATTACTAAACTAAATTGAACCAGCCCTTGTGATAATAGCCCACTGAATATAATGTTTTGCAAATATGAGGTCAAATGTGCAATTAGGCATAGGGTTTACAATGTTCTTGCAAATTTAAAAGCTCAATACCATGTACTTGTTGCCCATATATATTGTCTTGCATAAAAAGATTTAATTTCGTGATTAATTGTGATTTTAACTCTCAAGCTAGTAATATATTTTGAACATGATCAATATTTATCTATAACTTATTTAGACATCTCAAAACTAATCGCTCGGGCGGGAACCACTTTTTGTGGGGCTTGGGGAAGTGCCTAACACCTTCTTCCCCGAGTCACTTGGACTTCTTACCCTCGAATCTCTGGAATTGAACATGTTAAATAAAAGACCCGACCTTAGACATTTAGGTGACCTAATACACCTTAAAAACTTATATTAGGTGGCGACTCCAATCTCTAACTCAAATGAGTTACCCATTCAAACCCGAGTCTTGACTCGCGCCGAGTTAAGTAAACTGTGGGGTACGACATGTTGTCCATTAAATTTGCTGAAAATGCTATATGAACCTTTCAAGCTTTAAACAACAACTTACCACTTATTTTCATTCTTATACATCCATGGCTAAAAGTAAACAAACATGTATACATTAATATGCATGCAATCGCTATGATTTTCTTGTTTTTAGCACACGTTCAAGTTCATCAAGAGCTAGCTAACATCATGTAAAGCAGGACTTTCGGACTTTAGCATGCCGAGTTTATAAAAATAAAAATACAAAGTTTGAGATTTACCCAGTGCAGACAAACTCCTAGCAACACAAAGCTAAAAAAAATCAACAATTGAGGTCCAAAGCAAGCAAACAATAGCACCACCAATGGTAGCAACAAGAAGCCCCTTAAAACAATCCAGACTTAACTTAAACTTAAAGATTTGGTTCTAAATTACTACCCTTGAAACTCATTAAGTGTTTCCCTCTTTACTCTCCAAACTTTCAATATTTTTTGCTCTTTATGTTCTATTGGTTCTTGTCTTTTCAGATTGTTGTGAGTAAAATAAGGAGTAGAGATTTTATTATGGCTGAAAATTAAAGGCCAAATGGGTAGAATGTAAAGTTTTACCCAATGTACAAGCCCACACCCTTATTACTTGAGTGCACTAGAAAAAATCTCATGAAATCAGGCTTTCAACAGTGTCTAACCACTCTACTTGTCTAGTAAGCTGTCCTAGAGATGGGACAGCCCTTGTGGGCCTTAGTACAAGTCAAATATACCTATCAATTAAACTAAAAAGAACTCTAAAGTTCCCATCGGCTTCACAGATCCTTACAACATTCAATAAACCTACAGATCTACCTATTTTTAAGCAAAACTCATAGCTACACAAGTCTGAACTCCCAACACTCCATGCTTGAACAAATGGAGTAATTCATACTTAATTAGCACCAAAATAGGCATAAGCAGAGCAGCTCATTCTAGAATATAAGCTGGAGGATTAGACAAGACAAAACAGGAACGAGACTTGTTCTTTTTCATGTCTTAACATGCCTCAAACAAACTGTATATGAAACGTACACACACACACATACATAAGGCTTCTGTAATAAGTAGGCACTAACAATCTGTATTTTTGATACACTTTACACATGTAATGACCAATTCTACTTATTAAAACAACATTTGAATTAAACTACAAGAACTACGATTAAACAAAACCTCAGAACTATCTTTTCTCTCTATAAATGAGCAAATCAAAATCATGCTAAATTTAAACAGAACCAGCTTCTCATACGCGCTCAAACATCACACATACAATTTTCCCATGAACTAGCAATACTTACACATACTCATAATACAAATGTTATACCAAGACATTAACTTAGCTACAATAGTAACACATTCAGACAAAACTTTCAACTTAACTAACTTGTTCTAATTACGAATAGATGAAAACACTTGAACAAACTTGAAGTCTTGAACTAGCAAAGCTTTCAATAGTACATAGACAAACTATCATTTTTGACTACTTACATTCTGAAACGACCTCGGTTAGTCGTTTCGGAAGTTAGGACTCCGATTGGCTTGCCGATAATTTTAAAATATTCGTAATATCTATTAGGACCTGTCTGTAAAATTTGAGCTAAATCAGACCTCGTTTGGTACGTATCGGAAGAAGATTTCAGATTTTATTATCGATAAATATTAAAAAGAGATTTTCGAGCTCGGTTTTGGCGAATGAGCTCCGATTCGAAATCTGAAAGCGCTGTTACGTTCGTATGATTATTTATGACTTTTGTGAACTTTCAAAAGTGAATTTCGATGTTGTTCGGCTAGTTCCGCTAAAATGCCGAAAGTTAAATAACTTGATCTTTTTCCATTTAATTTTCATATTGAGTTTCGGGAGTCCGATTTGAGATCTGCCTTTGCAAGTATTTTACATATATTTTGTATAACTTGTATGCAAAAGTTGGAATTATTGCAAATATCATAGAGTACCGTTTTAATTTTTATCGTAACAGCGAAATAAAAAAATTAAAATTGATAAGGTCGGTTGCTAAGGGATTTTTAAATCCCTTAGCAAACATCTGATTACGATACATAGACAGAAACTTACAACAAAGACTAGAAAAAGAAAAGTTAGAAAAGAAAGAGGAAAAAAGGGAAAAAAGAGGTGGAAAAATAGTGGAATTTCTACCCCAAATCTCCAGGTAATGATGTTAACTCATTATCTTAGCTTATTACGTGTGTTTGAATATATTTTTACGGTAAAAATAGGGATATTAGACATCGCCCTAATGACTTAAATTGATAGTTTAAAGGGTCAATTGGACCCCGATGATGAAAATGATTATATATTCATACTTAGTGAGTTATGGGCAACATATAAATGTAATTTATTTAGGATTTGGCTATGGGACTTTGAACCCTGTATATAGGCCTGACCTGCGTATTGCATATGCGAATAGGGTATCAGGTTCCTAACCAGATTGCCCTAAGATGTGAGGAATGAAGCCTTTAGCCTAATTTGATATATTTTTCTGCTTATTGAATAGAGTAGGATCGTTTGGCAAGGAAACCAAAGGATAAAGCGGTTGTTGATTAGTCGTACTAACTTTTGGAAGAGGTAAGTGTTTGTATCCATTTCTTTGGAGGACCTTGGCCTTGTGGATATTCTACCACGTGTTCCTTACGTGTGTAGCTGCCTATAGGTGTACTCATTACGCCTTAGCTTTGAATTTACATTGTATATTATATATTATGCCCGGTTGTTGGTATTGCATTGAGCATATGAGCATTGCACTCTGGTTTTGAGCATTGTATATACTTCCCGGTAATCGATGAGAGTCCCGAGCCGGTGAAGGGTCATCATTGCATATACTTCCCGGTAATCGATGAGAGTCCCGAGCCGGTGAAGGATCATCATTGCATATACTTCCCGGTAATCGATGAGAGTCCCGAGCCGGTGAAGGATCATCATTGAATATACTTCCCGGTAATCGATGAGAGTCCCGAGCCGGTGAAGGGTCATCTTTGCATATATCTCCTGGTAGACGATGAGAGTCCCGCGCCGGAGATAGGTATCAGGCATATGTGACTGCATTGCATTGTACCGCATTCATCCCATCTCATTGCACCGCATACTGACTATTGTGTTTTATGTATGCGGTTTGTACACTATGTCGTGGGCATATCTCAGTTTACATATATATTTCTGGCTCGTATTCTGGGTTGCGGGGATCGGGTTGCACGCCGCAACAGGATAAATATATAGATCGGGTTGCATGCCGCAACGGTATAAATATATGGATCGGGTTGCACGCCGCAACGGTATAAATATATGGATCGGGCTGCACGCCGCAATGGAATAAATATATGGATCGGGTTGCACGCCGTGACGGTATAAATATATAGATCGGTTTGCACGCCGAGACGGTATGAATATATGGACCGGGTTGCACGCCGCGACAGGATAATTATATGGATCGAGTTGCACGCCGCAACAGGATGTATTTCTGATTGTTGATATGTTCGGGATACCTATATGTTCTGGCTATCTTACGTTACTGGTTGTTAATGAGTTTGTGATTCCATACGTGTTTCTAGTTATTATCTGGCTCTGCCTTTTCATAATTTATATAAGAGGAATTTGGTTTATATGTTTCTTCTCCCTGGCTAGCTATCCTATTCCTTGGGGTGGCTAGTCTGCCCCACTTATTGAGTCCTTTTGACTCACCCTTGTTTGTTGTTTGTTTCTTGCCTGGTTCGCTCCAGGATTGAGTTCGCCACGTTGTGAAGGAGCGAAGACGACTTCAGCTGTCAGGGTGAGCCAGCTTTTATTCCGGATGGCCACCAGTTTATTAGTTATCATTTCAGTTGCATTTTGCTCCCTTCAGGAGGTATCTGTCTTCTTTTGTAGTCTTAGATGTCTAGTCTGGATAGTCCTAAATCTAGCATGTTGGATAGTCAGCTGTAATTTCTTTTGTACACCTTAGAGGTATCAGTATGTCTGTTTTTTTTTTTTTTTTTTTTAAGTCTTGTCCTTATTTATGAATTATTGTATTTATTTCCTAATTTAATTGGTAAGGGTTCGCCCGACGGGTCTAGGGGAGGATGTCGGGTGCCCGCACGGCCTAACTGGATTTCGAGTCGTGTCACAATCCCAGTTACCTTTGTTCTGGAACGAACACACGGACACAAATCTCACTAAACAATAAGCTACTAGTACCTACACGCATACATGTTTCACTACAATGAGAAAGACGACCATATCTATTTCATTATACTAATTTGGATCACATTTAAACACATTGAACATACAGAAACATACTTTAAACTAACAAGTCTTTCAAAAATATATGGACAGGCTCCCATTTTTAAACTACTATACACCTCGAGTCACGCATATTCAAGAGAGAACACACACATAAAAGCTTACATAATGGGCATAACATTAACATCCTCGTATCGCTACATTTTGCTCATATGAATGACTTGATCAACACGTTGAACCAACAATTAGACACTATGCTGACCAAATCAACTAAACACTAAATAAACTTAGAAAAGGAAAATTACAAATAAAAATGGAAAAATTTGGGATTTAACATAACCAAAGTTGTGATCCGCCAAGCATCCATCACCACTGCCTTCTCAGCTCTGCTTCGTTACCAACTCCATTATGGCGACATCGTCAACATAGTTGCTGCCCGATCACAACTGCCCACTTCTGGTCACCTTATTTCCATTTTCTAATGGAAATGACCCTGATAGGGTCGTTTCTATTGGGAAAGGGAAGAAAAAAGAGACGAGTAGCCGAAGAGAAAGAAAGAAATGAGAAAGGTACGCCGGAGAAAAGTGGCCAGAGTTGGAGTCCCACAACTGTTTGGTTCAGATCTATGCCAAACGGCTCGGATTTAAGGGAAAATAGTGGTGGAAATGGAAAACGGGAGTCATAGGGGGTTTAGGGAAGGTACAATTTATATTTTTCGGCGGGGGACCTCCGGGGGAGCTGCGGCAGAGAGGGGCAAGTGCAATTTCTAGGGGTTGGTCTAATTTTGGCCAGTATTTGGCCAAGCTAATGAGGCTTATGAGGTGTGGGCGATTTGTGAGGGGGTTTTAGCTTATATAGGGAGAATTGTGGGTCGGGTCAGGTGTTGGGTTAGTAGGTTGTGGGCTTCTATTTTGCAGAGAATATCCATGGCCCAATGACCTTCAATACAAAACATTACACACACTTTACATCTTAATTATTTCACTATTAATTACCTTAGTGATTATAATAAACTAAATATTTGAATCACACAAATAAAAGAGGGTTCGGAATTAGAGAATTAAGATTAAGAATTTTTTTTAGAACAATTGTCGAGATTTTTCTGCATATTAATTAGGCTAAGTGCTAGAAAACAAAGGAAAATCTAGAAAAATTAGGCAAAAATACCTAAGAAAATTAACATGATATTTTAGCCCTATTTTTCGTGAGATCGTGCCAAAGTCAGGTGATTACAAACATCATCTCACATTCTCAATGCTTTTACTGTCATCAAAAGGACGAAACGATCCTTATCTATTCTTTCATTGTCCTAATGCTTATCAATGTTGTCTAACCTAAGTTTATCTACAGCCCTACACAATCTGATAAGACCATCGATGAACTCTTTACAACTGCTCCTGAAAGAATAAGTCTCCCTCATCTCCTTACTCTATCCCAAATACTCTACTCATCCCGTTTATTTTATGTCACATATGGGTCACAAGAAATAGAAACCTATTTGATCACACTACCCTCTCAGTTAACTACCAATCTATTATTCACCATACTTTGGAATACTATCATATTTCCTACCTTCACCCTCGCAAATCACGTGTTTCTCTGCACCTTTAGATGGCATCCCCATGGTCTAATAACCTAAAATTCAATATTGATGGTGTCACTTACCCTAAAACTTTTACCAATGGATTTGGAGGGGGTTTTTTGAGACTCTACAGGGCATTGGGTTATGGACTTTGCGTGAATATTATAGATTCTTTATTTAGACATTGAATGATAATGCTCTTCTTCAGGGTCTCTACTATGCTCAAAGTTATGTTTTCACCCAGCTGGAAATTAACATTGACTCAAAGAAAGTTCTTCTTTCATTACAATCTACTTCACTCACTTATTCTCATTTTCTTAATGACTGCAAGTACTTGCTCCACTAACTCAGTAATCCTCCGCTTTTCCACAATATAGGAAGCAAAATATTGTTGCAGATTGTATGGCTAAATATGGCATTACCACGTCAAGAAACAACACCATCACTTTTTTGGACAGACCATTACCTTTTGTACAACTGCTGTTTCAACAAGATCAAGCTGGAAGAACTCGCACTAGACTTGTTAATCAATCTCATGTTGTATTTGTTTCAACTTGTTATAATTCCCCCTTAGGTAGTTCTTTAGTTTTGAATGTTATGCCACCTGCAAACACTTCTACTAAGTTGTCTACTCGACATTTCTTTTCCTATATACGTTTTATTTAATTAATATATAAGTATCCTCATTACCAAAAAAAAATAAAGATTTTAAGCGATTCAAAGAGAAACAACAACCAATTAATTTTTTTTAAAAGAAATTGCCATTTTTTAAAAATAAACATTCCATTGAGACTAGCCACATGAGAAATTCTAGAGCTACATATTTGCAACCTCGTGAAATTAAACAGTTTAACTAAACCTCATTAGATTTTCGGGGGGTCAGTTCAAAAAGTCCCACGAAAATTTACTGGACTTTTGATGGCTAATTTTAAAAAATTCTCCGTGTTTTCTCAAGTAATGTCTATTTACTAAAAGTATTTTTCTGGTGGCTATTTTTCTATCAACGCCCTACAAAGTGGTTACGTGGCCTAATTTTAAAAGAAACTCCTCATATTGGGCCTTTACAAAAATATCCACCCTATATTAAACCCCATCACATATTCACATATTCACATATTCTCCCTCTCAAATCTTTTTACAATGGATACTCTCATTGCCACTTACCCTGACGACGAAGATGACTCCAACTCCTCCGCCCCCGCCGCCGTATCTCCATCCACCACCGTAGCTCCACCGTCCACCGCCGAATCTCCACCGTCCACCGCCGAATCTCCACCATCCACCACCGAAATTCCATCATCCACCACCCACAATGTCACTGCAGATACTCCAGAAACCGAATTACCCTCTTCCGACCCTAAAACTCCCGTAAAAGAAGAACAAGACGACGACGATAATGACAATGAAGACGATAACGAAGACGAAGAAGAAGAAGATGAAGAAGAGCCACCAGCTAAAAAGCAAAAACCACTTTCCTCTTTAACCCTAAAAGATTCACCAAAACAAGAAGAAGAAGATGAAATTACCAAAATGCCCTTGTCAACACCCACTGTTACTACAGCAGCAAAAAAATCAAAATCCAAGAAGAAGAACAATACCAACAACCTTTGGACAAAGCCCACTTCAAGAAAAGGCAAAAAGAAGAAACAAAACAATGCCAATTCTAATGGAAAATCCAATGGCAAGAACTCGAAAAACGGCATCGTTTCGGAACAGGAAGCAGAGGATAAAGTGTACATTACTCCAATACCAAGATTCCCTGATAAGAATGATGATACCCCAGAACTGAAAATCTGTTTATCAAAAGTTTATAAAGCCGAAAAAGTTGATATAAGTGAAGATAGGTTAACTGCTGGTAGTACAAAAGGTTATAGAATGGTTAGAGCAACAAGAGGGGTATTAGAAGGATCATGGTATTTTGAGATTAAGGTAGTTAAGTTAGGCGAAACGGGGCATACAAGACTTGGGTGGTCGACGGAAAAAGGGGATTTACAAGCACCTGTTGGATATGATGGGAATAGTTTTGGGTATAGGGATGTTGATGGTAGTAAGGTTCATAAAGCATTAAGAGAGAAATATGGTGAAGAAGGGTATGGAGAAGGTGATGTTATTGGTTTTTATATTAATTTGCCTGAGGGAAGTCAATATGCACCGAAACCACCGAGGCTTGTTTGGTATAAAGGACAGAGGTATATGTGTGCTTCTGATCCTAAGGAAGATCCTCCTAAAGTGATCCCCGGTATGTCGCTGATATTAGTTTTGTTGAAGTTGTTTTTGATAAAAGTTTTGATTTTTATGCTTGCTTGAAGATGGTCTACCTAAGATTTAATTTGGATAACTTAGGTATATAAATGAGGAGTAGATGCTTTGGCAACTATTAGATTGCTGTTGTTTTGATAAAGTTTCAATTTTTATGCTGAATTATGCTTGAACTGATGCCTTAAGCTTGAAGACGGTCCAACTAAGAGTTAATTTGGATAAAAGATAACTTAGGTATATAACGAACAAATCCTTTTGTACTATTAGATTGTTGTTGTTTGATATTGTTTCAGTGTTTATGCTGAATGCTGCTTGAAATGATGTTTTGAAATTGAGGACGGTGAACTAGGAGTTGATGGATGACTTAGGTATATTAATGAGGAGCAGGTGCTTTGGTACTGTTAGATAGCTGTTGTTTTGATAAAGTTTCAATTTTTAAGCTGAATGCTGCTTGAAATGATACTTTAAGCTTGAAAACGGTCAAATTAAGATTTCATCTGGATAACTTAGGTATAGAAATGAGGAGAAGACGCATTGGTACTATTTTATTGGTGTTTTTTTCTTCTTCTAATAATAAAGTTTCAGTTTTTATGCTGAACGCTGCTTGTAATGATGCTTGAAGATGGTTTAACTTAGAGTTAATTTGCATACCTTATGCATATAAATGAGGAGCAGATGCCTCATACAGAGTATTAGATTGCTGTTGTTTCGGAAACTGATTACGGATGAAAAAGAAAAGATTGATGTCTTTTGGTGAAGTCTGATTTTTATGCACGTTGCTGCCAGAACTAATGTTCTAAAGTCTAATGGTGTCTCATTTGATTAAGAATTATGTTATGGTAATATGATGTATATAAGAGGAGCTTTAAGGTTAATAAACTGGGGAAGAATGTGCATAAAACTAGTCAAATCTGGAATGATGGCAGACCTCTCCTGGCTTTCTTAGTGTTGGGAAGCGTTCGAATTCTCTTCCTTTTATCTCCTCTCTGGCTTGTTCTGTGGGTAAGTCTTGACTTTGATATCAAATGGAAAAAACTCAGGAAAAGCAATTGACATGTCTCAGAGGAACTTTGTCTTTGAAACGACGAACCAGAAGATGTTCTTTTTCGTGATAAGTTAGGATATAAAAGGTCTTATTACCTTGTGTCTCTGTAAAACCTTCCATCAAGTCTTCTTCAATTGGTTGCCTTCCTCATGTATATACTAGTTTTATAGGTTGATGAGGTTTCTGAAGGAGTTTTTCCCAGGCTTTGGTCCTGTGGTAAGAGCGCAACTTGTGATGTGTGGGCTAGGAACACGTCACAAGCTTGAATCTTGCCACAAACTAAAGCCCAATATTTAAGTGGAGAAGAGTGGAAGGGCGGACCATTATCTATTAAGTGTCGAACTTTGCCTGGCCCTCGTGGATATCTCGAGGGGAAAAAAAGGTTTCTGAAGGAGTCCGTTCTAGGGATTAACTTGTTCAGTATGCAATATGAATCACATGATCTTCATTAGAATTTTTAGCTGTAAAAGCTAATTAAGTTATTTATAGTTCAAGAAGAACATCACCACTATCCCACGATAGTGATGAAGAGTGTTTCATGCCCTTCGTGTCAGCGGCAAAGATCAAACTATTGTTTTTTCATGGTGATGGTTGTATTGGCAACAAATTGAATTTACATTTGTGAACATCCTAGTTCAATTGCTTAGATAGTATGGATTACTTAATTGCCTCATTGATGAATTATTATGAGCAAGGATTTTCTTTCTCAGACTTGTCGATCAATGAAGTGTAGTTTCTAGTCCTGATGATGGATTTGATGTGGCAAGTTTATGTTACATGTATTGGTGTGCCATGTTACCATTATAAAAAAAAAAAAAGGTATTGGTGTGCTCTTCTTTGTAGATACATGTATGCTGACCAAACTTTACCTTATCAAATAGAATGTTTATGCTGACCATCCCAATGAGTAGGATCTTTTTAGTAAAATTGTCAAAACTCTATTTCACTATGTAGTATTGGTACCAAAATGCTGAAATACGTGATCAAGTGTGAGAAATGTCCGTAACTCCTGTTTTCCTCCTTATGGTTTTGTCAGATTGTTTTTCTTGTGTTCTCAGTTGTCATGTTCATTAAGTTGTGTACAAAATGGATTTTGTCTGAACAGGGAGTGAGATATCTTTCTTCAAAAATGGAGTTTGTCAAGGTGTTGCTTTCAAGGATCTTTATGGTGGTCGTTACTACCCGGCAGCTTCGATGTATACACTTCCCGACCAACCTAATTGCGTTGTGAAGTTCAATTTTGGCCCTGACTTTGAATGCTTTCCTGAAGATTTTGCTGAGCGCCCTGTTCCTAAACCAATGGTTGAAGTTCCTTATCATGGCTTTGATGGAAGAGTAGAGAATGGTGTGTCCAATGAGCAAAAGTGTTAGCTATTTGTCTTTTATCACGCTGACCAATACAAAGAATACTGGTTTTTTAACTCTGGCTTTCGTTGTAATTTTGCTGATCCCACTGATTTTGACTGCTAGTGACAGTCAAACCCTGTAAAAGATTCTTCCTAAAATCTGGAAACATTGAATTTATTTTTTTCATATATGACATGTCATGAGGCCCCGGAAGACTTTCCACCTTAAGAAATGCATTTCATAATCCTAGTTAGGGCCTATTTTTAAAGCTAATATCCACTTTAGCAATTCGTCGTTTCAATTGAAGCCGTATCTTTTATCCTCAAGCAAGAGAATGTTGTGCAAGACAAAAATAGATTAAGATGCTTTTTTTTTTTGGCTAGCAAGTATTAGCCGATTCTACTATTTATATCAAAGTGGTTTATGAGAAAAACAACCTTGTTAAGTAGCAGTTGTAACATTTGGTTTTGGTATGAGATGGATGGTCCGGTTTTGGTAAAGTGAACACGATGTAAGCTATATTGGCGGATTGAACATGATTTAAACTTTCTGATTACAGGTAATCCATGGCATTCAACTAGGATGTGCCCCATGCTAAAAGTGGTAAAAGAGCATGATAATAGTATTGGGGAAGCTGGTGACATGGTCAGCTAAGCATGAGCAATGCACTCGGGTAGTAGTCAGGTTGGTTATGTTTCAGCTTTTGTCAATAGAATGTAGAATGCTACTTTGTGTGCTCTCCTAGTTTCACCTTTTGTAAGTGGTAAACTACTGAGTGGCTGGAGAATGGATTATCAAATTCATTTGGGTAGCCTGCTGTACAGTTCTACTTTGTTGTTGACTTCTTGTGATTTGTAGTGACCCTGATTCTAGTCTTTATTAGCTGTTTCTGTTAGAGAAATGTGCTCTATGAAGGAAAAAGTCTCCCGTTGATGAATTAGCAGTTAGTATTGTGAGACTGTTGCTTGTGTTGTAGAGATAATTGAGTAAGTAAAATGTGTTTTCTGTAACGGCTTAAATTTTTAGATTAGATGGTTACACACTTCAACATGGTGTCTTAGCTAGCAGTGGTCTTGGGTTCAAGTCTTACCGCCACCCACTATCAAAGAACTTTCCTTTTGCTTGGCTTATGAAATAGAATCAGACCAATTGAAGAGATAATTAAATTATAAGTTTGCTCTCTACTCGTTTTCTGCATATTTAATTGTGCTTTTTATGTTTGATGATCTGGGAAGTACAAACAACTCTGGATATATTTCACATGTATATATTTGTTGTTATCGTCATATGGACACAACTCTGGATATATTTCGTATGTATATATTTGTTTTTACCGTCGTATGGACACATGGATGCCACTATTTGGATAGTTTTAACATTTAAAGGGACACCACATGGATATTTTTTCGGCCGCATAAGAAATTAAAAGAAACTACAAAAGAAATGTTAGGTATACTTCCGACAAAAAGAAGTCATAGGAAGTAAAATTCGAGTGGGGTGGTCTCTACTCTTATAATGTTGATGAACTTTACATACACCATCTTATGCAATATTTTGATGTAGTTTTAGAATTAAATGCCATATTAAACTTTGGTCTTGGATGACTTGAATTCATTGTTATTTTTAATTCATAAGTTGATATATAATTTGACCTTGCATTTCTTTTTTTTCTCTGCGACTATGGATGCTTCTTGTTGTACGCAAGTCTTAACACTATTTTTTTTTTTAAGTGGTGGTGTTGGGTAACTCCAAATTGGTTCTCATATATCTTTATTTTATATCATTTGAAAACTCATGTTCGGCCCTTCATCTAGTATAATTTTCCAATGTCATTAGATGTGTGTTTCATTGGGTGCTTTGAGTATGGTAAATTTATTAAATAAATAAATAAAAATTGTTGAGAATATAATTAAGTAATAAAAATGTGCTTTGTCTAACTGCTTAAACTTTTAGATGAGATGGTCATATACTTCAACATGATATTAGAGCACACAGAGGTCCTAAGATCGAATCTTATTGCCATTCAAGTTTTAATAAGAATTTCCACGTACTTGGCTCATAAAAAAAAAAAAAAAAATCAAGCCCGCACGCGTGGGAGCGTGTTTACAATATAATTAAGTAATATAAATGTGCGATATCTAACCGCTTAAGTTTTTAGATGTGATGCTCACACATCAACAAAAACGCATATTAAGAATTGGCTCTTGAGTTTGTCACTAATGAATTCTTGATAAAATAAAGAAAGGGTGGAATGGCTGATGGATAGGACGGGAGTGGTGAGAGGAGAGCCGTCAGGAAAAGGCATGATCAATAAGAAGAGAGCAACATGTAAGAAGGCGCGGCGCCCTAGTCAGTGACACAGGTGACATGGTGTGTGTATGAGATGAGATGGTGCAACAAAGTGTGGGGTTAGGAGGGGGGGGGGGGGGGGTTTGATCAATAAGATGAACAAAGTGAGCATTAAGGGTTTAACTTAACGGTCAATGAATTGGAAAAAAAAGTATGGGCGATTCTTCTCATCTGTCTAACCATGGTGGGAGATAACACGTACTTATTATATTAGTTGAGTTGCACACAAGATCGCTCGAATACTATCATTATAATAGGGTTAGGCTAGGATGTTGCACATTTGGAGTTTGGCCGTGCTTAGGTGGTGCAATTGATGGGGAGATAATGGCTGGTGTTTGGGATGGGGGGTAATGTGAGAGTTTGTATTCAAAGAACCTTTTTGTGACAACCCCATTTATAGTGAATGACTATTACGCCATGTCTTGTTTATTTAACCTAATAAAATATGACGATGAGATATTTGTGTAAAAATTATGAATTTGAGTGTAACGATTGTATTGGTGAATTGTAGAGGGGTCGATCAATTATTTGTCGAGTTTCGAGCTGGGCGCCATTGGCCATCGCGGATTTCGTACTTGTCAAAAGAAATATTATGTTGTGTCAATTAACATTTGAAATGGTGATGGAGATGGTTTGCTCGTAACTTTGGCGGGGGTCCCAAAAGACCATACCATAATATACTCAATTGAGTATTAGGATTTAGGAAGTTTTTGGTGATAATTTAAGTGGTTCATATCTTAGTAAATAGTCGAGTTCTGAAATATTTCATGGACTACCATTTTCACAACACCAACTCATTCTCTATCTTGTGGAGCTAGCAATGCCAACTTTTATGTCAATTTTTAATATAACGGTGGGTTTGCACATACATGTTACTTCCCACCTGTGCTGTGTCACTCACCCAAAAAGGCTTTAGACATATAGAAGAAATTCCTTAGTTTTTTTTTTCTTTTGGGGCTGGTACGGTGTCGGTAACTGATAAGAACTGAAAACAAATTAGATACTTTTAGCGAACATTGAACCTATTGTTAGTAGACCAACTTACCTAAGTCTTACTTCTGATGGGTTGGTATTGGCTACAGTCTACATGAATCTCTTACTGCCTTTATATTCTTATTTTTTGCTAAATCCTCATAGATTCTGATAGATTTTATATCTGTCGAGAAAATATCTCGTGATATGATCTTTGGTCGTTCTCTCTAAAAACTTCCAATCGTTATATTTTTGAACATATGTACCGGTTCTATTTGGAGGTCTTACATTAAACAATGATCAAATAATCACTTTTTCTCTATATATGTTACTTGTACTTGTTGAAGGTCACTATTTCTAATCTTTGATTGTGAATCCATCTCTACTAAAATCATTTGATGGATATGTTGGGTTAAGACTTAAGAGCATATTACTAATATGGCTGGTCAGCCTAGTCTCATTTCCATTATATACAACATGCCTTTCACTTAATTAAGTCTTTCTATCGCATAGTGCTGTTCACCGTAATTGTTGTTACTTTTAGTAGGACTAGTAAAGCTGCAAAAGGGGGGTGCTGCAGGGGCAAAACTGCTTTTCCTTGTTTATTTTCATTTATGGTGAAAGAATAGTTTATTCTTATAGAAAATAATTTACTAGTATTTTTTTATTTATGGTGAAAGAAAAAATCACTTTTAAGTATATTTTAGCCCCTTAATTCCTCTTGCATCTCCATAATTTTAAGGTAAAAAAAAGTAGTCCTTATATCGTACTCCTGTGTTAGATACTATACAATACAGGCCGTAGCTTTTCTGTTCCACAATAAGGTACCTATCCACAGTGAGTCGCTTCGTTGGTTTCCATGAGGTCACAAGGTGTCGCCCCTTTCTTTTTCTCTAGCTTTCTCAAACAAAGGATGGTGCTTATTGATTTCTTACCCAAGTCTGTTCAATTCTGCGAGTGTTTCTGAGACCAATTCGAGAATTCAAATTCGAAGTGGTTGTTAAGAATAGACTAGTCTGTTCAGGAAAATAAAGTTCTTTGGAGTTAAGTTATAGTCCTCACCTTGTTAGATGGTTGTCTAGGTGGGGAAAAGGGAAAAACATGATTTATTTCCACCCTTGCGTTATGCTGTGGTTTACTCGACTTGGACTGCGTAGTCACATAAAATAAGAGGAATTGCACATTTCAAACCTTGATATTGTATACATGCGTTTTTTTTTTTTTTGGGAAAAGCCAATATTTCTTTGAAATTTTGAACTTCTGGTCAACCAGTCTCTCTAGGAAAAGTAGTTCCAATATCTTTATAAAACTAATCTTCTGAACACTATAATTGTACTTTACGTGCAGGCTGTAACGGATCACTTTTACCATTTTCCAAGATCGTCAATCAATGCTTATTATAGTAAGTTTAGATCGTCAATCAGGGATTAATAAATAGAACTTGGAACTCATATAAATTTTAAAAATAAAGTGGAATACAAGAATTGGCACAAGGAGCACGGGAATCTAGCATAAAAATTTGTCCAAAGCCTTGAATATATGCGATGACGTCTATTATAGGGAGGAAAGCACATGCCTTATAAGTTCCTCCAACAATTGAAAGAAAAATAAAGAATCAAAACTTCCTGAATATTATACTGGAACTTTTTTCTACTTAAACATATACAAAGGGAAGCAAGAAAGTAAACTGGCCACGACAGTGGGTTCATAGATCAAGTCTCCTGTTGTGTTTTCTCAAAAATCTAATTGCAGAGAATATCCGAGTCCAAGTTTATTCTAGCGCTTTTGACAGCAGTCCGTAGCATAATAAGGAGGATCTCTCTTCCGAGTACAGGAAAACTTACCGAGTACTAGTAGATTTTCACCCCACAGACTCTTATGTTTAACTCTAATGATATTCTCAATGGAGTGGGGAATTAAGGCCCTCTTGAGAAGACAATGAGTGGACATTATAGTGTCTTTTTGATTGAAAAGATGTTGTCTTCCTAAAAGAAGGCCTCTTACTAAGATGTTGGATAGTTCTCTTTGAATAAAATGTCTGTAAAACTGGTAAAACGCTCTCCTTTAGCTTGAGAATTATGTAGAAAAGTAATCTATAAGATATAAGAATAGCTAAAACAACACCCAAATCCCACCATTTGGAATGCTTAACTGAAAATCCAAGCACTGAACTGATGATTTCTTCACCCTTCATCTTTTCACCTGGTATTAGGGGTTCAAACTCTAGTCCTATTAGATCATTCTTGTATGCTCCCTAGCATTGCAAACAAACAAGAAGAAAAGTGTTAGTGAAATATGCATAAAGAATTAACTTATATTAATCGGTACTGTAATGAACTTTTACTGAATAAGTGCAATATAACCTAATATAGAAGGCTACTCACTTCATTATTCAGGTTACAAATTTCACTTCAGTTGCCCAAAATTATCTTTTACGTGGCTTGATGGCATATTTAGAGGTTTCCTATGTCAAAGAATTTTATCACATTCAACTTCATTCTTTCCAAATCATCAATAATTTGTCATTGATGATGCACTTCTCTTGGTAAATGAATGAGCTCTCGATAATATGTTTTGATGAAAATTCTATAGCTGACTGCACATTTTGTCAATAAACCGATTAAGCCTATATCTTAGAAGAAGATTATAGTTTTCAAAGCTTTTCAACTAGATTTTGTTATCGGAGGAGGTATTATATATTAGATAACCAACTAACGTATAATCTTAATAAGTTCATTGTTTAACTTTAGGACTTAGAAATGTGGGGTCTTTAGAAATGTTACCTGTAAGGCCCATGCCATGTAATTAACGTACGAAATAGGGTACTTCCAAAAGACTTTTGGAAGATCTGGCATTAGCCTGAAAAAACCAGCTGAAGCCATCATAATTCCCTGCATATACCAACAATTAGCCATAAAAGAATCAAGTCATGATATGATTGTATGGTTATTGACTCACTACAACAGTAGTTAAGCGCACACAATCATTTTTTGTCACACCATTAAAGTATCTTTAGCTTACCCACTATAACATTAAAATCAGAAAACGTCTTTGTCACTTCAAAAAGAGTCTGAACTATGTATAATGTTAATACTACTACTACTACTACTACAACAGCATACCCAGTATATCCCACAAAAGTGGGGTCTGGGGAGGGTGATATATACACAGACCTTACCCCCACTAAGGTGGAGAGGCCATTTCCGATAGGCCCTCGGCTAGGAGAATGAACATATTAGAAATTTGACTTGTCGGTCGTTTGTATACTGCTAATACTAATTATCGAAATGTCAAATCTCTGGAGCAGATTGTTTTTGTTAATATAAATTTTATAGTCAAAATTTTTGCAGAGTGGATTTATTATAGTCTGAGACAAAAATTTGACTTGTCGGTCGTTTGTATTTTCTATGTTTATAGTTATAGTTGATAAAGTTTAGTCACTTTAATACGGCAAAGTGTAGTTTCAGTGACTTCATTGTTATATCAAGTAAAGTCTAAGTGACTACGGTGACTACGTGAAATTAACTTTTATTTCAAGAAAGAACTGGAACATAGAATTTACATTATTATTCCTCAAGATGAGATACTTGATACTTACAAGAAGTCCAGCACCAACAACAAGTCCCATGGTGAAATTTGGAACAAAAGAAGCTACAACCATCATGCAACTTTCAACAACAGCAATGGAGCTCAATAGATCAATGGCAGCATAGAGAAAATGGAAGAAGCCAGGGTGAAACTTCACCAGGTTGTATGTGATAGATGCTGAACTCAGAGACATGACAACTAGGAAAGGAAATGAAGAAATGAAGTTTGAAAGAATGAACACTCCAACACCATAGTGTCCACTCTTCCTTTCCTTGTAAAATATCTGTTCCACGGAGCAATAAATTCCTTCAATCTCAACAATGATAAGAATTAAGCTTTATATACTGAAAATAAAATAAAAATTCTTACACATCAATTTTACCTGCTAGCAGGTTATATTACCCAATCTTCCATAATAGTATTAGCTTTTCTACGAAGAGTAAAGAGTTGCATATTGTTGTATATTAACTTAACCTAATGGTGTAAAATATCTATGCATGGCCAATGTATCTTTTCAAACAATTATTTGTCTTTTAATTGTGAAATTTAGTCAGTATTGAAGCAGGGTAGTAAAAATGAAAAAGGAAAATGACTTCATGTATGTCTAACCATACAAATATTTTTGAAACAAATTCATGTTTTGTCAAAACGATCAACATTTCGAACCAGAGAAAGTAGTCTATAATAAGAAATATGATTTACCTTCATTTCTTCAATGAACGATGGGAAACCTCCAATGGACATGAAACTCATGAAGCCTGAAATGAAACCAGCACAAGCTCCCCTAGCAATTATGGCATCATGGCCAGTTCCAACATCATAGAACACAGAACCGACACAAACAGACAGTATTATATACACTATAATCCTCAACCAATAATACCCAAAATCTCTACTCATGTTCTTCATTGATCTTTTTATCAATGTACACAGTTGCTTTAACCATCTTGCTTGGCTCCCTCCACTTCCTTTGATTACAACATCTTTCTGTAACCAAAATAATAAAAGAACAATCACTATTTTCATAGATTAATTTCAAGAAAAGCGTGACGTTCATCATGGTCATGGAGAGCAGGTTGACGAGGGTGAGCCAAGAAGAAGGACCAGAAGATTTCTAAGTTGGGTGACCCACTATTCTTAAATTAAGAGTGTTCAACTGCTTTTAATCTGAAAAGTGCAACTTCATTAGGTACTCAGAAAATCTATTTGTATACAGTTTTCGGGATTGACTAAAAAATCAAAGTTATTTTTCAACTCCGGATCGTCTTTAAAAGAAATGATCGTAAGGTTATAATGGTTATATTATCCTAAATTTAAAGAATTTCCAAAATTTAGAATTAGGTCATTATTTTTGGAATTGAATAAAAAAAATGTGATCATATAAACTGAGACAAAAGGAGTATATATTTGCATGATGTGAGCTCGACATGACTTAACTCAAAATACAATTTTTTTCATGAAGTTGTTGGACCAAAGAGAACAATACAATATTTTCCGAATAAGAAGTTTAATTTATACTCCTAGAATTAGTACAATCTAAAAAGGATAGTATATGGTCCTTTTCATTTCGTTCAGGAAAATTAAGACTATATTAATGAAAATTTTGTTAAAGACTTACAATATTTGCGAGTTCGCGAACCATAGCTTTTGTCCTCGATCTATGCTTCGAATATTTGTATTTTTGGATTAACCTTACTCTACACTCTGCTGTTGGTAGATATACCAGTGAACCTGATGATTCTTTGATATCCTGATTCAGAAAGAAATAACAATTTCAACAATTATCATATACACATTTTTCTTTAATATAAATATGAACCCCACAACATGACCTCTATTACTCTCATCTATATAACAACATTTTACCATATCAACTAATTTATTTTTTGGAATTGATTTTTCATGTATATTATATATGTTTTCTCTGATATCTCCTCATTATAGTAGCCACAAATTGTTTGGACAAGCAATATATTATAGAGAAGTCTATCCACCGTATTCAACAACTTATACTGTTAACCTGTTTTCTTGAAAATTTATAAATTAGAATTAAAAAGGGGGTACCACAAAGATGAGAGTGAAATTATCTGGTAGCATACGTACATTTATTCTCTGGGACCCTATTAAAGTGGCAGTAACATCGTCAAAGTCTGAATTAATGCAGCGAAGAAAATGATCAGCTGGATTTCTTCTAGTTGGACATGGAAGCCCTGAATCAGTAAAGAACTGCAAAAATAAATAAATAACACAAATCACAATTCTTACATGTAATTTAATCCTTATTTTGGTCTGCATAAAGATATTTTACAGTATCAATGTAATTCAACATATTTTAACATGTTAATTATTTACCATTTTTACCGGATTATTAGTTATAATACTTATCATAGACACATAATTGTTATCATCCTTTACATGACCTGATTGTGTATACATATTTTTATATTTTCATTGCATATAGCTTAAATTAATTTTTAACGAGTTTAAGTTTATGCATTGAGTATGCTAAACATATTTCGCCTAATCAGATCATTAAAAGGCGACTTTTACATGTAAATCATTGTAAATAATGATTGATCAACTTAAAAATATAATAAGCAACCTGCTACATCTAGTTAAAGTTCTATGTGAGACTATAACAGGATTTTAATTATACTATCAACATATATAACTAAAATGCATATTTAAACTCATTAAAGAATAGAGCCAATATTTACCTCTACTGCCATTTTAGCTTCTCCAAAATATATTGTTTCGCCAGCAGATAACAAGAAAAGGTCATCAAATAGGGCAAAAACTTCACTACTTGGCTGATGAATTGAACACACTATAGTCCTTCCACCACTTGCAATATTCTTTAAAACTTGAACAACAAAATATGCTGAAGCACTATCTAGTCCAGTTGTAGGTTCATCAAGAAATAATAGCTGAGGTTGTGTAATGATTTCTAGTGCAATGCTTAGTCTCTTTTTTTCACCACCACTTATTCCTCTCAAATGCCAATTTCCAATTAAATTTTCTGCACAATCCTCCAATCCCATGTCTGATATCACATTGTCTACAATCTTGTTTAGTTCTTCTTTGGTCAAGTTGCTTGGGAGTCTCAGTTGAGCTGAGTATTGGATAGTTTCTTTCACTGTTAGGGTTCCCATTAGTACATCTTCTTGTGTCACATAAGCCTGGTTATGCCAAAATAACATGAAAATGCAAATATATACCAGAGGCGGAGGTAGAATTAGAGAAAAAAATTTAAAAATACTAAATGTCACATGTGAAGGTTAGATCCACATAGTGTATAACATCTTTTGGACCACCTATTATTAAGCTGAAAGCACTACAAGAAAATTGGCCAACGAGAAAAATAGTCCCTAAAATTAAAATCCCGTCTCAAACTCTTAATAGTGACCAGAAAGACCTGGTCGCCACCCGACTGGTCCTTAAAAGGGTTATTGCAACCGTAAACTCTCTGGTCCCTAAGAGACATGGTCAAGCCTTCATTGCGGTAATGACATTCAACCATCAATATATACACATAAACAGAATTTCACCTACATATGTACGCCATTTTGATTTAATGGCATGGAAGATTCAATTGACTGTGTTTGGGCCAATGTGACTGGCCACTATGTTAGCTTTACTAGTTACTATAGTTGAGAGGAAATCAACAATTTGTTGAGTTCCTCTAATTGGTTTTTTTACTTAAATAAAAAGTTGCTAGTATATAATAATATATGCTCTGTGAAGTTGATTTCGGTAGCACTTACAAGAACACCGTGGTCAAGCCTTCTCTTCTTTCCATTGAGAAGAATATTTCCAGTCATGACAAGATTTGCTGAAAGTCTACCTGCTAAGTGTAACAAAGCTCAATAGATCCATATATATCTCTTTTATCTTATCAACAACAAAAGAAAAATCAGTATAAAAGTACAAGTAATTATTATTATTAGTTAACTCATCTTAATTATTTTATTGATCACTAAGCCACAATTTCGACTACATTAAGTTTTATAAGGTGGGGTCAAAGGCGAGATAGGCCTTAACTTCACGCTTTCCCTAATCGGCCGAATTTTTGCCCTTGCCTATAGACTAATCGAATAATACTAGTTTAATTGGTAAGCTATATAAAAAATGACAAGTGATGTATGATAACATGTAAAATTACATTGATTGCTGTGCGCAAAATTCTGTTACATTGACAATATCTATGATTTAAATCTACATATATAACATTTCAATATTTTTACTTTCAGTAGTATCATTTTCCTTAAGAGCTAGTACTAGTATTATACATGATTCGAAAGTAGGAGTAATATATTGTAGGTAACTCCACGTATAATAGCTGTAGGTAACTAGGAAAATAGAAATGCTATCAATTTACTACTAGTATGATATACTTATACTACTATACCTAGGGATTATAAATAGGCAAAGGATAGTACTATTAGATGAGCATTTAAAATATTAATTATGTGACCAGCAGTACCCACGCCTCATCTATCTCTTTCTATCTACCTCCTGTCCTATGAGGTATACTGAGTCAGAGGAACAATAAAATTCACTGGTAAACATATTAATGCACTGCCTACTGTCTAGACTCACTTTTCAAATCTTCTATTCTGTCCACCAAGTGTACGCAATGCATTGGACTAACGGAAAATGACATACTCTATTGTGCTAATTCATTAATTTCCTGCAACAGAGTTAACCCCCACCTTACTCGTGCACATGCAGATCAAAGATTATTTCAAACTTTATGGATTATGAAATTTAAAGGAAAACTTTTGATAAAAGCTATTGCATTCGGTCAAATCTGAAACTGTGCTACCGAGTACATTCGAACATAGTTATTCAAATGGGTATAACATATACTCCCTCTGTTCCAAAATGATTGTCACAGTTCGGATTTCGAGAGTCAAACGAGTTCATTTTGACCGTGAATTTAAACATATAATCTTTAAATTTTTTATAACGATGTTTATATATTTAGAAACTACATAAAAAGTACTATAAGTCACAATAATTAATAATTCAAAATATTTAAAAGACATATAAAAATATTACGGTCAAAGCTAAACTCGTTTGACTCTCGAAATCCGAACTGTGACAATCATTTTGGAACGGAGGGAGTATGTAACTTAATTTCAACAAGTACTGTGCTTGGATTCATAATTTTAAAGCTACGATAAAATTAATGTTATTAATCTCGAAGGTCCAATCCATTAGTTAAATCTTGAATCCATACGAGGCCGGGCCCCCCATATTCCATCTTAGTTATATTGCTGTCGTTAATATGACTCACCTTCCATTTGTTAGTTTGTTACTCATATTTGCTCTCATCATTTATATCACATTCAATAGTGAGTCTGGTTGGCTACTTAAATTTCATTTATAGAGAAACAACATAATGTATTACTGGAATGGTTTGACTGTACAAATAGATGTGTTCCTTAAATGGGGTACAATAATTTTGTAATACATGGATGCATTTTAACCTTATTTTGCTCTAAAGTTAAGATTAAGTTATTAAAAAAAAATTGAAGATCATAAATTGAAAAAAAAAAAAAAACTCTAACTCAACATGCATGAGGCAACAACACAACTTGTGAGTTTAGAAGTAAAACATTATTTTAGTAAAATATGTGTATAGGCCTGTAAATTCCAGATTAAATCAAAACTGAGGGGCAAAAGTGTGGATAAAATTCGTGATGTCAGAATATGTGTGATGCGTTCTTTGCATATTCAACATCCTGGACAGTTCTTCCTCTAACCAAAGAAAGTGTGTGCGATGAAGAAGAAGATAAAGAAAATGATCAATTAAAAAAGTGCATGCTGATCCATAATCATTAGCATCCATGCTGAAACAATTGAGGCAAACTTATGTTTCATCAGCATTATATTGAAACATTGCTTTATTCCAAATGTCAGTACTTAGTAACTTCAGATATTGATATTTAATAAATCTCTAGTCATGACCATCAAGACAATCATTTCCTTGCTAACCAACATGATAAATTAAAAATATTGCAAGACACAAAAATAGTACTCTTGTTTAGGTCAAAAGATGCTGATACGTTCTTGTTGTTTTGTTTGTTTTCTTCTTCAAATTTATCTTATACACTGAAAGAAAAATGAATTTTCAAGCCATCAATGTAATTTTAATTTCTATAGAATGTTACTTACCTAATTTTTCAGTATACTTGTAATGTTAGTGATAAAAGACAATTATCTTTAGAGATCTTATTGTCAGTGTATTTACTAGTGAGAGAGAAAAAGAGAGAGACCTGCTAAGGTATCAAGAATAGTGGATTTGCCAGAACCAGAAGGACCCATAATAGCCATGATTCTACCAGGTTGAGCATAACCAGTTAATCCATTGAGTAATCTTTTTGTTGGTCCTAATTTATCTCCAAATTTTGGCAGCACAACTGTTAGGTCTTCCCAAACCAAATATGCTGCTGCACTTTGAATTCCAGATGATACATATGCCACCCCCTTTTCAATATCATGAAGGCAACCTCCACCACCTGCTGCAGTTGCTACCTCTATCTCCATAGACCTTCTCCCAAAGTGCACTTAGCTTAGAGAGTAAAGTACTCTTCACTAAAGCTATAAGCATATAAGAAAAAAATAGAAGTCCTAGTTAGAGACTTAAAAGAGTATGCACTATTGCGTAGTAGGAGGCTAGATATATAGAGTTCGATGGATGGAACGCTGACTTCCAAGAAGACGTTAATTCGTTGTATAAAGAAAGGTTTTAAGCGATATGGTAAAGAATATGTTTTTTTCTCAGAGTAACTAAACCTATTATAGCATGTTATTTAGTGTTTCTATTTTCCATATTATCCCATCATGTTTATTAACTAAACCAGATTGCGTAAAAATATCACATAAGGTCAGTGCACAGAACTTAGCATTTTAACTTAAATATAATGGCAACGTAAATTCTTTTTGCTCAATCAGTATATACTATGATATGTTGTATGCAGGTAATTGCCTTGTTTTTCCGGTTACAAATTTAATTTGTTTTTATAGACTATTTCTAGTTATTTTGTCAATGTTCATAAACAGAATTTAGCTTAGTAACGTATTAAAGAACTTTTAATATTATATTTAAATAGCATATAAAATTTATATTGCATGAACAATGGCTAGATTTTGTATATTCATGTATAGTGTATACATACTGATTAGAACGGCTACTTCTGTAAAGTTTTATTTTTATTTTTACTTTTAAGTGTGGTGTGGTTACTAACATTTTAAGCGAAGAGGAGACCTATATATCCTCCTTGTGATGGAGGGAGATTTGGCAGACCCCTACCCATTTATTATGCATCAAATAAAGTTTGCAACATTGTAGATTATATATAACAACAATAACAATATATTCAGTATAATTTCATAAATGAGGTCTGGAGTGATTACATAGTAACCAATCTACAAAAGAAGAGTGATCATCTCACTCTTATATAGAGAAATATTATGTTATATTTGCCTAAGTTTTATAAAACAGAAGGTCTCTAGTTCGAATGATGGAACTTCATTCGCTTTTGCTAAGGAGTGTCTTAATGAAATTTCCTGGCGCACATTTGGATTAGTGGGGCCTTAAAATGAGTACTGATCATCAAGAGTGAAAAAAAAAAAATAGTTCTTGTATATCCCTGAAACACAATAATTTTGTAGGTGCCTGCCAAGTACTGCATCCTCTTCTAAATGAGTTTAACTTTGGGAACTTTGCCTCTATATATATATATATATATATATATATATATATATATATAATCGTTCTAATTAATATGAATAGATTATTCATATATTATGCATGAAATATATGGAAAAAATCATTTTGATAATCTAGTCATTGATCATGCTGCTTAAAATTTTCAAATAATATAACTAGAGCTTTATAGTGCATGAAAGACATTTTGTGAGTCTAGACTCTAGGGTGGGTTAAAAGTTTCCACCAACCAAAAACTTTAATTAATGCTGCCATGAAGAGGAGATTGAGAGTGCAGAGATCTTTATTACTCCCTCCCGTCCATATTATTTGATTTTTGACTGTTATTCATACAGACCAAGAAATTCATCTTTTAGCATTAATTAAAGATGTCATTTACTAAATTAACCTTCATCTCTTTTAAAATTTACTCATAAAAAATTGTGAGAGCTTTATGTGTTTAATTTATTAACAAGGGTAATTTTAAAAAGTCAAAACAAATATCATCTTGGTTTTTGAAAAAATCAAATATTTTGGACCTAAGAAAAAATACCAAAAAATCATATAAAGTGGACCGGAGGGAGTACCTGATTGATTCAACTATTTGCAATTTCTTTTTGCTGTCTTTTTAGTTTGTTTCCCTCGTTTCTTCGATTTCTTGTTTTGCTACGTGTGGATGAAAGATTATTTCAGAGCAGGATCCTTCGCTCTAATAAGAGATAATTTCATATTGGAATTATGAGAATAGAAAAAAATTCTGTTTAAGGTGATATTGGAATATATATTAGGTTAATGCAATTGTATAGAATATTTGTGTAATGTATATATTTAGGGTAAAAATAGTTGTATATTGGGCCAAACCCATTAGGGATAGCTTAGGCACTAAGGGTTTTACCAATTTTCTTGTATAAATATAGGGGTTCATTCATTAATGGAGGCAAGAGTTTTCACCCAAAGTTTGTGTTGTTGTGTCCGTTTTTACATGGTATCAGAGCCACCGTGAAACTGTTCATGTGAGTATAAAGTGATGGCAGCTCTGACATACGGTGCTGGTGAAGAAGGTGTTCGTGGAGCGGGGGGTGACGTTGTCGTCGTATGGAAGACCATCTCTCCATACGACATCACCTCAAATGATAATCCTGGCTTGATTATCACACAGGTCCAGTTGACTGGAGAAAACTATGAGGAAAGGGCACGGTCCATTAGAACGGCGTTGCGTACGAGAAAAAAGTTTGGTTTCGTCGATGGGTCGATTAAAAAGTCAGGTGAGGATTCGGTCGATTATGAGGATTGGTGGACTATCAATTCTCTTATGGTGTCATGGATTAGGAACTCCATTGAGTCTACCCTTAGGACCATCATATCACATATGGAGGTTGCTAAGAATTTATGAGAGAGCATCCGAGAGCGTTTTTCAGTGGAAAACGGACTTCGGATTCAGGAATTGAAGGCTGCTCTGGCCGGGTGTAAGAAAAAGGGATTGACCATTGCTGCTTACTATGGGAAATTGGCTATGCTATGGGAAGAACTTGGAAACTATGATAAGTTTCCGACGTGTTCGTGCGGAAATTGCTTGTGCAATCTCACGGTTGCACTGGAGAAGAAGAGAGAAGAAGATAGGGTCCATTTATTTTTTTATAGGGTTGGATGAAAATCTCTATGGAACCGTCCGTTCCAATCTCTTGGCCCGGGATCCCTTGCCATCTATAAATCAAGTTTACCAAAAGGTTGTTCAAGATGAATGTGTTACGAGACTGGCACAGACACAGGAAAAACGGGGGGAGGTGACAACATTTGCTGCACAACGGTCGCCCCCACTGAGAAAGCCCTATAAGGAGTGTCACTTGTGCGACCGAGGTGGACACCCTCCGGAACGCTGTTTTGAGTTACTAGATATCCGGAGGGTTGGGTCCACTATCTAAAACAGGGATCTCAAAATGGTGGACGTGGCAGAGGAAGAACTGAGGCTACCAGGGGTGGTAGAGGCCGTGGATATCAGTAGTATGGCTCGAACGCTGGTCGAGGACGTGGTAGTAATCGGGCAAATGTTGCTCAAGCTGAGTTTGAGAGTGGAGAAACCGGACACATGATGTCACGCCCTAAAAATTATTTATTAACTAACTAAACTGCGCGGTGCGAGTTTATTTATTTAAAGGCTTGTAACTGGTGTTCAAAAAGGTACAAAAATTATTTAGAGAACTCGGAGTCGCCACTTGACATAGTATAAGGTGTGCCAAGTCACCAAAAGGTACCTTGGAACACCTCTGACTCGTCTAATGGTATGTGTTTAGAGATTCGGGTAAGGTTCTCAGTTGACTCTTGGGAAGGTATTAGGCACCCTCGAGTCCTGTGCTAAGCACAGTTGCTTTATTGTCGCAATTTTAATTTATTAAATATGGTTGTTATCTTTTGCCGTTGATTACAATTTGATTCGGAAAAGTTAAAAGCGTTTATTCTTAACCAACCTTACAGAGGACTGGTCTTATATTATAATCTAGGAAAACGAAAGTGTATCATTCTTTTCCAACCTTACAAAGGACTGGACGAATTTACACTTTTATTTATAATAAATAAAACGTATTGCATATTTCAACCTCACCAAGGAACTGTCACATTTTTTTTTTAAAAAAGAAAGAATTTAATTAACTTCAAAAATTTAGAATTAATTTAAATCAATTTAGTTTTTTCTTTTAGCCTAATAAGTAGATTACAAATCATACTTATAATATTGCCTAATTATGTAAGTTTTCTTGGTCCTATTAATTTTCCTAATCGCATATTCATCAATGAATAAGTATTGGTTTAAAGGCTTAATGAACAAGAACTAATTTGCCTAATCGCATTTCATTAAAACATAACCGTTAACAACAAATTGGGACTTTCCAAAATTTACCCTTATTAAAATATGGATTACTAAAGTATATACATATAATGGGCCATTTGTCAAATTGAATAGCTTTATGAGTTGCATTTTAAAAGAAAATGTTTACAATTTGCAATGATATGGGCTGAAGGTTTTTTTTTTTTTTTGCGAAAATGGGCAGTTTTAAAATCTATTTGCGAAGCTAACACCTTTACTTTGTTTAAGATCCATTTTACACAATAAACCACATTTCATAATTCTATCAAAACAGACAACTATTTTATCAAAAGTATGGCTATTTTCTGCAAACTATTATAGTCTTCTGTTTCGTCCCAACTTGTGGCTCCTATTTCAACATTTCAATTTAAAGTAGATAAGTTTCCTAAAAGCGCAATTTGCATGTGTTTTCCGTGTGTTAATCCAAAGTTTTGCCTAGTATAAAGAGTAAAAATTTCGCATGTGACCATCTAGAGAAATGGTCAAAGATCTATCACATTAAAATTTCAAGGAAACACCTTTGATTCTTTTCTTTCTTTCAAGTTTACATACTCACGTTTAGGCTTGTTATTTTACACACATACTAAAATGAACATCAGCGGGTATAACCATGTAACTTTGCATTCATATGCTAACAATTTTCCTTCTTTATCCTAATATAACAATAGTAAATGACATACACAAACAACAAATTATTAACATTTAAATAGGCTGATTCGTACGATTTTCATAACCAAACATTCAACATAATTACAAGGTTCATTTGTGTGTACCTAATGAAGAAGTTTCCCAAAGCTTAGCAAGTGAGGAAACTAGCAAAGTCCAAACGAACAACAGCAAACAGCTACTAATCAGCTAGAAAACCAACTCTTTTGACCCCTCAAACCTCAAGATTTAATACCCCAAAAGTCTCTTAGTGTAAGGCTTTTGGTTCTAAATCCTAACTCTCAAAACTTGCTATTTTTTTTAAGTGTTTTTGCTCACTGTTTTCAGTAAATTTCCAGCAAGCAGTTGGTGTCTAAGGAGGGCAATAAATGGCCCTATTTATGGCTGAAATTGAGACCAAAGGGTGGGGTATGGACTTGTACAAAAGTACAAGCCCACACCCCTACACTTGAGTGTTATTTTAGTCCCATTTTTCAGCAAATACAGCAGCTGTACAACTACTATTTCAGCCACTAAAGCAGCCCCAAAAAGCTGAAAATGTACAAGTAGGGTCCTCTAAAAGGACACCCAATACTCATTACATAACTAGAAGGTAACTAGGACCAACTATACCAACTAGAATCAGCCCCAAACTAACTAAATGGATCAAACTAGACTTAGAGTTGAACTAACAAGTAACCAGACCTTAAATTGTAACTAAACTAAAACAAAATCAGATATTGAGACTTTCTGGTAAGCAGATAAGCTGTAACTAGACAGAACCCAAACTAGAACAAGAACAAACGAACTACTAAGTTCCTGGACAATTCACACTAAAATAGATCAAACAAAACTCTCCAGACTGATGCTTAGTCAACAATCCCAGATTTATTCAATGCAAATTCCATACTAGGAGTACTAACTTAGACATCAGCAAGCAAAAACCAAGCATACGCTTTCTGCTCTATGAAAGTGAAAGATACAAAACCATTAATTGATGCGTGTACACATACATACATATTCATGCTTGGATCAGGGAAAGCAAAACCATGTTTTAAACCAAGGAATTCTCATAGGCTCAACGATGTTCTATAGGATTTCAATACAAAAGACTAATGCTAACTAACAACTAATACAAACTGAAATTGCAAAGGGAAAATAAAGACATAGAGGTTAAGGTTTAATCGTCCTAGCAATACCTCGCTGCGGCAAATTTCCACCACGACCACTGTCTTTAACAAAACATTGACATCATTGTTTCAGCACCTCCGCACCCTGCTCGTCTCCTCCAAAACAGAACATCACAGCAGTTCCAATGCGAACGTCGCATCAACCACAAACCGCCTCGCTCCCTCGTTACTGGTACACAGCCATAACAGTCTCCCCACCGATGTCGCTACCTCGACGCCACTAATAAATCATCACAGCCTCCGTACCACTGCTGCTACCATTTCCACCCCCGAATTCAATATACACCAGCCTCAATCATCAATTACAAACGCGGGAAACAGAGCAAGCCACGAACCCAAACATAAAAAAATAAGAAGAAGAAAAACAAACGGGAAACAGAAAACGGGAAAGGGAAAACAGAGGGGTTTTGGGAAATGGGGTGTGGGAAGAAGTAGAGAGGGGTAAAGAGAAGAGGAGGAAACAAAAACTTACCCGAAAAGATTATGGGGTCGCCGGAGTAACGACTTTCAAAGTCCGATCTATGCCATTTGGTTGAGCTTTTGGGAAAACGAGTAGTAGAAACGAGTTGAGGGGGTCGACCCGAGTCCAATGATATATTTTGTTAAAATTTTCGGCCACCGGAGGTGGTGGCCGGCCGGCGGAACAGTGGCGGGGCCACGGCAGGAGACGGTTTCCGGCGGCTGGGGAAATTTTGGCAAGGGCTCGGCCAAGTCAAGAGACTTATGGGGGTGTGAGGGAGTGAAAATGAGGGATTTGGATTTATATATTGTGAGTGTGGGCCGGGTTTGAGGGTATTGGGCTGGACTCAAATTAGTTGGGCTACTCTATTTTCATATATAACCATTAAAGATGTCTAGACTTGATTAAAATACACACGCAACTAAAATTAAAACCATATAAATTTTGCAATACTATCACAATTGAAATATCGAATCAAAGTTAAACACATAACAAGTAATTTTTGTTAATTTCCAAATTTTAACATCCTAATTAAAGACAAATTTAGTCAAAATTAGGTGATTACAGCTGCCCCTCTTTGTTCGGGAACACGAAGAGTTTTCGGACAAAGAAGTAATCAACAACTAATTTTGGCTTTTCGGTTCTAGCCGAGAGCATGCTTTTCAGAATGGTGACCGTACCTTAAATTCCGGTTCCAACCGAGAACAAGGTTACCTACATATCCTTGGACTAAGGAATCAGGTCAGTGTAGTTCCTTACGTGCGGTAGCTGGGACTACCGCATTCAAACAGACACTAGACTCACTAAGACAACACTAGACAACTAGACTACTAAGACAGCACTAGACACTCTAGACTAACTAGGACCAACTAGAGACTCTTCTAGACACACTTGGGGCTGATACTAGAAACTCTTAGGCACACAAAGGCTGTCGTTGCTGAGTACTGGTCGCTTGCTGGTGGTCGTTGCTTTACAAGGAATGGAAATACAAGGAAAAATATAAAATTACAATTCCTAGACTACTCTTCATGCTTCCTTGAGGTAAATCTTAGCTTAAGAGACAGATCCATCGCCCGTTGTATGGGCAAGCATCATCTGAAACTTGAAATGGTCGCATCTGTTTCAACCAGGTCTTGACTTGAAGCTGGGGATGGTTGCTATCTTCGAGCAGGACTAACTTGAGAAGGAAGTGGTTGCTATCTTTGAGCGCGAATGACTTGAACTAAATGTGAGTGCTATCTTCTAGCAAAACTGACTTGAAAAGAAATGATCGCTATCTTTTAGCAGATCTGGACATGAAAGGAAATGACGCTATCTTTGAGCAAAACTGACTCGAAAAGGAAATGATCGCTATGTTTTAGCAGACCTTGACATGGAAAGGAAATGACACTATCTTTGAACAAACTGACTCGAAAGGGAAATGATCGCTATCTTTTAGCAGATCTTGACATGGAAAGGAAATGACGCTATCTTTGAGCGAACTGACTCGAAAGGGAAATGATCGCTATCTTTTAGCAGATCTTGACATGGAAAGGAAATGACGCTATCTTTGAGCGAGCTGACTCGAAAAGGAAAAGATCGCTATCTTTTAGCAGATCTTGACATGGAAAGGAAATGACACTATCTTTGAGCGAGGCTGACTCGAAAAGGAGATGATCGCTATCTTTTAGCAGATCTTGACATGGAAAGGAAATGACGCTATCTTTGAGCGAAACTGACTCGAAAAGGAAATGATCGCTATATTTTAGCAGATCTTGACATGGAAAGGAAATGACGCTATCTTTGAGCGAACTGACTCGAAAAGGAAATTATCGCTATCTTTTGAGCGAAACTGACTCGAAAAGGAAATGATCGCTATCTTTTAGCAGATCTTGATATGGAAAAGAAATGACACTGTCTTTTAGCGGGAATTGACTTGAAGAGAGAATGGAATTCCGTCTGATATCTGGCGCACCTACCCCAATTCAAGTGGTCCTAGCTCTTTCTTGGCAACATAGCAAACGTCACACTTACTTTTCTGCATCATGGATATACCCTGTTTCGGATCTTGCAAATAAGCTTAGTGACTCTTGTTCTATTATTCACAGTACTGTGGGACGAACAACGCCTAAAGCTTCTCCCAAACATATCCACTCTTCCTGATATAATTTTGGTATGTCGTCTTTCCGGCCCGATGTGCGGTGCTGGGCTCCAATTATCAATGTTGATCATGACTTGCTGAGAACTTTTCCATTGTCGAGGGTGTGCCCTGCTCGCTGGAATTAAACCTGAATCCTGAAAGACAGAGTTTTGCAATTTTCTTTTGTTGCTCATGGGAGGTTAGCGCCGAAAGGGCGAGGAATTAATGGTGAGGCAAGATGTACAAAAATGGAATAACAAAGAATTTAAGGGCGAAAGTCGTTTGGACAGGGAACGTCTTTCTGAAAAGGAAAACTTATCTGGCAATATACTGGCGGCCTTGATGATCATGACATGTATCTTGGATGACCTCGTCCGACCAGTGCCACTTGTTTGTTGAGAGTTGATCCATGGAAGATATCAAACTATAACCAAGTTGAGGTGACTCTCAAGTCGACTAGTAGTGCCCTTTCGGGTTTTCACTGACTAGCCTCTCTCCTTAATCTTTTTCCTCACTGTTTGTCTTGCGGCGCCTTCTCAGGTTTTCACCGACAAGACTTCTTTCTTTTCTCTTTTTTTTCTTTTTGTTTTCTTTTTTTTTTTCAATTCAATTTACAACACCAACATCTCTTGAAAAATGTGAATAGATGATATAAAAATGATAGAAGTTTGTTTTTATTTTATTTTATTTATGAAATAAAATAAAAACAAACTTCTGCCCCAGTTTAGCATGAAAAGGGGGATCTAAATTTCCTTTGATGTTGGCCGCAAACTTGGAGGCAAGTTTTGCGTCAATAAAAGAAAACAGGGAAATAGGAATTTTCTCTTATTGCGACCACACCGAAATGGTTGCCTACGTATCCTTTTGAGAGGAATCAGGTCAGACGTAGCTCTAGGCAAATGCCCAGGTTTTTTTTTTAATGCTTTTCAGTTTCATTTCATGTTGGTACAATTACATTGATTCCAATTGAGAACATGTCTCGAAAATACAATGTTCAAAGTGCTAATAAGGGATACATTTTGAGATAGCAAAAGAGAACGAAAGCCTTGCATTCATCCTGATTTGAAAGCCATCTTGAAATCAAATGTAGTACCTCTTGACCGCGTCTGCATTGACGGGTATTTCAGTTGTCCTGCCTTCTGGATCTGTAAGGTACAAGGCGCCATTTGGCAATACTTTCTTTACCAGGTATGGCCCTTGCCAATTTGGAGCAAATTTTCCTTTAGCTTCTTCCTGATGAGGAAAGATTCTTTTTAAGACTAATTGCCCTTCTTTCAAGTCGCGGAGGCGCACTTTCTTGTTGTAGGCTCGGGCCATTCTCTGTTGATACAATTGACCGTGACAAACTGCATTGAGCCTCTTTTCGTCAATGAATGACAATTGTTCCAATCGGGTTTTGACCCATTCTGTGTCCTCAATTTCTGCTTCCACAATGATCCTGAGAGATGGTATTTCAACTTCGGTGGGTATGACTGCTTCGGTTCCATATACCAATGAATAAGGGGTGGCACCTATGGAAGTGCGCACAGTCGTGCGGTAACCAAGCAGAGCGAAAGACAACTTCTCATGCCAATCACGAGATCCTTGTATCATTTTCCTAAGGATCTTCTTGATATTCTTATTGGCTGCTTCAACCGCACCATTTGCCTTTGGTCGGTAAGGCATGGAATTTCGGTGCATGATCTTGAATCTTTCACATACGTCATTCATCAAATGACTGTTCAGATTTGCCGCATTATCAGTGATGATGGTGCTTGGGATGCCAAAGCGACAAATAATGTTAGAATGAACGAAATCCACCACGGCTTTCTTGGTCACGGACTTGAGGGTGACAGTCTCAACCCATTTGGTGAAATAATCTATTGCAACCAAAATGAATCTGTGCCCATTTGATGCTCTTGGTTCAATAGGCTCGACAACATCCATCCCCCATGCTGTAAAAGGCCACAGGGCTGACATTGTGTGCAACTCTAAAGGAGGTGAATGTATCAAATCACCGTGTACTTGGCATTGATGACACTTCCGCACAAAAGTAATGCAGTCATGTTCCATGGTAAGCCAGAAGTATCCCGCTCTGAGTACTTTCTTAGCTAGCACGTACCCGCTCATGTGGGGTCCACAGATCCCTGAATGCATGTCATTGAGAATTTTCGTGGCTTCAGTTGCATCCACGCATCTTAACAGTCCCAAATCGGGTGTCCTTTTGTACACCACTCCGCCACTAAAAAAGAAACCACTTGCTAGTCGTCGGAGGGTTCTCTTTTGATTGTTTTCCGCCAATGGAGGATACGTCCCATCTTGAAGGAAATTCTTGACATCAATGTACCACGGTTGACCGTCAATTTCTTCTTCAATCACATTGCAGTATGCATGTTGGCTTTGGATCTGAATCTCTAACGGATCAATATGGGCTTTATCAGGATGGACAAGCATCGAGGCTAGTGTAGCCAATGCGTCAGCCAGCTCATTATGTATTTTGAGAACATGTCTAAACTTTAGAACATCGAACTTTTGGCGAAAGTCGTCCATACACTGCTTGTACATGATCAGCTTAAGGTCTCGAGTTTCCCATTCACCCTTCATTTGGCGTATCAAAAGATCTGAATCTCCGATCACCAGCAATTCTTTGATGTCCATGTCTAAAGCCATACGCAAACCCATTATGCATGCTTCATACTCAGATGTGTTATTAGTGTAACTGAAGCGGAGTTGGGCAGCTGCTGGATAGTAATGTCCCGTGGGAGAGATGAGGACTGCTCCAATTCCATGTCCCTTTGAGTTAGAATCACTGTCAAAGTACATTTTCCACACGTGCTCTTCTTCATTAATCAACTCTTCAAGCACATCTACCTCCTCATCAGGGAAGTAAGTCTTCAATGGCTCATAATCATCATCAACCGGGTTTTCAGCCAAATGATCAGCTAAGGCTTGAGCTTTCATTGCAGTTCTGGTGACATAAACTATGTCAAATTCTGTGAGCAGGATTTGCCATTTTGCAAGTTTGCCCGTTGGCATTGGCTTTTGAAATATGTACTTCAATGGATCCATTCGGGAAATCAGATAAGTGGTATAGGACAAAAGATAATGTTTCAACTTTTGTGCAACCCAAGTTAGGGCACAACACGTCCTTTCCAACAAAGTGTATCTGGCCTCGCAATCCGTGAACTTCTTGCTCAGATAATAAATAGCCTGTTCTTTCTTTCCCGAGGCATCATGTTGCCCCAGTACACAACCAAAAGAGTTTTCATTGACTGACAAGTACAAAAATAATGGTCGGCCGGGCTCAGGCGGAACCAAAACAGGAGGATTTGACAAGTATTGCTTGATCTTGTCAAAGGCTTCTTGGCACTCCTCGGTCCATGCAATTGATGCATTCTTTTTCAACAACTTGAGGATCGGCTCACATATTGTGGTAAGTTGAGCAACGAACCTACTGATGTAAATCAACCTGCCTAGAAAGCTTTTAACATCCTTCTTGGTTCGAGGCGGAGGTAATTCTTGTATTGCTTTGATCTATGCGGGATCCAGTTCAATACCTCGCCTACTAACAATGAAACCCAACAATTTCCCTGCAGGCACACCAAATGCGCACTTGGCTGGGTTCAGCTTCAGATTGTATCTACGGAGCCTTTCAAAGAACTTTCTGAGATCTCTCACGTGGTCTTCAGCAGTTCTAGACTTGATGATCACATCGTCCACGTACACTTCTATTTCTTTATGCATCATATCATGGAAAATGGCAGTCATAGCCCTCACGTAGGTTGCCCCAGCATTTTTCAAACCAAACGGCATCACTCTATAGCAATAAGTTCCCCAAGGCGTAGTGAATGCCGTTTTGTATGCATCATCTTCATCCATCTGGATTTGGTGATACCCAGCATAGCAGTCAACAAAGGATTGTATCTCATGTTTGGCACAATTGTCTACGAGGGTGTGAATATTAGGCAATGGAAAATTGTCTTTGGGACTCGCCTTGTTCAAATCTCGATAGTCGACACATATCCTTATTTTTCCATCCTTCTTAGGAACCGGAACAACATTTGCAACCCAAGTAGTGTACTGAACCGATTGAATCACTTTTGCATCCAGCTGTTTCATTATTTCATCATGGATCTTCTTGATCATATCAGTTTTGAACTTTCGTTGCATTTGTCTCACTGGAGGGAAACCGGGTTGAATTGGCAATTCGTGGACTATCAATTCAGAACTCAAACCCGGCATCTCATCATATGACCATGCATAAACATCTCGATATTCAAAGAGCACTTTCCGAATATCGTTCTTCACTTCAGGTAGGGCATACATGCTTATCTTGGTTTCCCTCACATCATCAGGGCTTCCAAGATTAACATCCTCTGTATCAGCCAAATTGGGTTTAGGCTTGCCCTCATGGCGTTCAACTTCCAGGCCTATTTCAAAATCTGCCTGTTCCCCGTCATATTCGATCTCATTAACAGATTCCTCAATGTTTTCTTCGTCACTTTCAACCTCAACTATGGTTATGGAGCCAAAATCAGATTGCGGTCCCTGGATGGACGATAAGTTCCTTGAACATGTCATGATACCAGGACTAGCAGATATATCACTACAGATAAACAAAAATAGAATAAAATTAGGAATATGCACAGAGATTGAAGGAAAGCTTGGCTCTTGGGCCTTTCATTAATGAAAAAGGGTTTGAATTACAAAAAGATGAGCAAAATAATACACTTGGCATACAACCCTTAGAATATCCAAGTGTATTCAAAAGAAAACTGTAAAAAACAACAGTCTACCAAGACCCCTTCCTGATGGGGAAGGGAGTTGCATTCCAGTTAGTCAGGTGCACGTCCGGGCCAATGTACTGAATTGAAGCATTACTGGAGCCTTCACCCGGCTGTACCATGCAGATTTCAAAAATTCCACCTAGATCAAATGGTGCATCCTGATTGTCTTCCACTGTGTTGACATTTGTAGCGACAACCTTTGGTTTCATAACATAACCCACAAAAGACTGAGCGAGACACGGAATTGGCTTTGGGAGAGACCAAACTTCTGACTTCTTTTTCTTTGCTTGCTTGCGATCAGCTGCTTTTGGCTTGAACCCTAACCCCCACGTGCCTTGCACGCCATTTGGATAAATTGGATTTACCCTGCCTTGTAGTGATGCTCCCAAGCCCTTTCCAAATTGGAAACCATGCTTTAACATTTCAGACGCCATCATAATAGCCGTCTCTGACACTCTTGGGATGGGTATAGGTTTCCCTTCTGTTACTTTTTCCACATACACCACATCGGAGGTTTGATACATGATGGTCGGGCGTGTGGTGACGACTTCAAGGGCTGGTACGTCCAGGCTATTGTTAAACTGTGAGTCATCCTCTCCATAAACCACGACAGCTTGATTATCCCAAGTAAACTTGACCACCTGATGAACTGTGGAGGGTACTGCACAAGCCAGGTGAATCCATGGTCGGCCCAATAACAGATTGTACGATGCATCCATTTCCATGACTTGGAACTCAATGCTGAAGGTAGCGGGACCAATGGTTAACTCAAGATTGATGATGCCCAAAGATTCTCGAACTCCACCATCAAAAGCACGAACAGCAGAGGAACTTGCCCTGATTTTGCTCATATCCACCCTTAGACTCTTCAATGTAGATAGAGGGCAAATGTTCAATCCCGCGCCACCATCTATTAGAACACGTGTGACATAGGAGTCTTCACACTTAACTGAGACATGAAGCGCTCGATTATGACCGGTTCCTTCTGCTGGCAGCTCCTCATCGGTGAACATCACACGATTAGTCTCAAATACTCTGCCAGCAAGTGCTTCCAGATTAGCCACAGTAGTTTGTTCAGGAATGTAGGCCTCATTCAATATCTTCAACAGTGCATTGCGATGTGCTTCAGAGTTCATAAGTAGAGACAAGAGTGATATCTGAGCTGGAGTCTTTCTCAATTGCTCGACGATAGAATAATCTGTCGATCTCATTTTCTTCAAAAATTCTTCAGCTTCTTTCTCAGACACCGGCTCTTTGACGGGTCCTTGGTCTTCTCGACCTGGCTTTGCCTCAATTCTTCCGGGGTAAAACATCTCCCGGACCGAGTTAGACCATTCACGTCTGCAGCAACCTCCATGATTTCTTTCCCGTTGTAAGACACAATTGTCTTGTTGTAGTTCCAAGGAACAACCCTTGTACTTTTGACAGGGAGTTGCGCTGCTTGAGTGATGATAACCGGTTCACTTCTTTGCCTTAACCTCGAAGACCGGAGTTTTCTGGCATGATGCCCCTTGCACAATAAATGTTGGTGCACTGTCATGAACTTTTTCCTTCTTTGCAGCCGGAATTGTGAAACTTGGCTCAACAGTTGCATCTTGCTTTGCTTTGTTGACGACAGACGCACTTGACTTTCCCCTGATTTCAACAATAAATGGCTCAGGGCCTTTGATGTCTGGGGAGGGACCAACTGCCACAATCTGCTTGGCGGCTTTCCCTTTCAAGACCTCTTCTATGGATACCATCCCAACCATATGTACGTTGTTTTGAACATCATGAGCTGGTAAAGGATTTTGATTCACATTTTGTGTTTCATCCCCCACGACTTTTATCTGATTTTTGTCTATCATCGCCTGGATTACCCTTTTGAGTTCCCAGCAGGATTCTGTGTCATGTCCAAGTGCTCCAGAATGAAACGCACAATGGCGTGAATGATCAACTCTTCCGCTGGGGTTCACTTTTCCCGGGATTGGCTTCAACAGATTGGCTTGTTGCAACTTTTCAAACAAATTAGTGTAAGTTTCCCCAAGTGGGGTGAACTGCCTTTTCTCTTGTTGCATGTTTCTCTGTTGCATGTTTGGACGAAAACCCTGCGGACCTCGTGGTCGATAAGGTATCTCCGTGTGAGCCTGGAATTGAGTATGTGCCTGTTGATTGTTATATTGGACTGGAGCAGGGGGTGGACGCCATTGTGGACCAGATAGCGGCTGAGCATAAGATGCTGCATTTACAGGGAATGAGAACTGCGGTATGGAAAATTGTTGGCCATGAGTTGGATAGAATTGTTGTGGCGGGGGTGTCTGAATGTACCCTTGGCGGTCGTTGTATCTCCCATCGCTTGGTAGTATGTTTCGTCAAGCACTTCGACGAATTCTTCAACCATTTTATCGTCTGGGATCAAAGGGCTCACACGCGCTGCCTGTTCGCGCCACCTGTAGGCATACTCTCTGAAACTTTCACCTGGTTTCTTTGTGATCGTCTTCAAGAAGAACGATCAGGAGCAGCCTCCATTTTGTAGCCATAATGGTTCAGGAAAGCGATGGCCATGTCGTCAAAGGTGACCCACTTCGAAACATCTTGTTGCACAAACCATTCTGTGGCCGGTCCTCCCAAACTGTCCGCAAAGTACGCCATCAATAATTCATCCTTCTCGATACCCCTCATTTTGTTAAGGTATATCTTCACATGGATCCTTGGGTCACTTTGTCCAGTGTACGGATCAAATTTGGGCACAACAAAACCCTCGGGCAATGGCACATGAGGGAATAAACACATGTCTTTGTATGAAATACTTGCTTTACCCCCTTGCCCTTGTATGTTTTTCACAGTTTGCTCCAAGCTTTTCAATTTCCGAGCAAAGTCAGCCTCTTCTGTTTTCTCCAATCTTTCGACATCAGCATGTGATTCTGGGTGGTGTCCATGATCATACGACTCAGTGGGGCGGAGAACATTACCCCGAGTTTGGTCGAATTGTTGATCACGAGCCCTTAACTGTGGGTCACTGTTTGACCTTTGCAAAGTGTGTCCTGCAAGAACGGTGAATGCTGTGGCAGGAACTTGGGCTTGGCCATGTTGTCCATGCTGTGGGAATTGTGCCCCAGGTTGTACAGTAGAAGGTCCAGCTACGTTGTCAGTTTCTGGATGTGGACCGAACCCTGGAGGATAACGGGGGTCTTCTACCATTGTAGATTGCCCTTCCCCTGGTGGCTGAGTATTCGCCATGAAACCAGCAGCGCCTGGCGGAACAGGAGGTGCCTGAACTGCTGCCAAGTTGCGGACCAGCTGCATCATTATATCTTTCATGGCCGTGAAATCCTCGGCCATCTTAGCCTGTTGTTCAGCCAAGCGAACCAGCTCAGTGTTCTCAGTTTCTTCGGCCATCGTTGTTGGAGTGTTTTCTTGAAGAGGTGCTTCAACCACTTCTGGAACAGGCAGTGGTCCCTTGATTCTGGTGGAGTAGGAATGCGGGGCCAGCACGGCAGTTGCTCAAGCTCTAATGAAGATCAAAACACGTTAGTGCAACAAGATAGCATGGAACATGAATTTGCTTGTCGGCCTAAACAATGCCTACGGTCGTTATGCGTCCTCCCGAATTGGTTTGGATTAGATCCCCAAGTGTATTATTTGATCTCTTTTCTTTTCTTTTCTTTTTTTTTTCCTTTTCTTTTCTTTTTCTTTCTTTTTTTTGTATATTTTTTTTTTCAAGTGAGGTTAGAGGGTGAAGTGAATTGACACATTAAAATAAGCAAAATATTTTCATTACTTAAAAAGGAAGAGTACATACGGTGCTTCCGGAGCACGACCAAAAGGAATGTACAAATGACTGAAAAAGTGAAAATAAATTACAACATGCCAAATTCAAAAGCGACATAAAGTACAACAATGCCAAGATGTAAAATAAATGACAAAAAGCAATAGCCTGCATCATCTTAGCCTGATGTATCTACTAGGGTGACTGGGGCACAAAGTCAGCTGGCGCCTCTGGGTCGAACTCGAATGGCTCTTCGGGATCTACTGGCGGGCCTTCTACAAAGGTACGACGTAATTCATTCAAATCTGCTGCAACTCTAGTGACGAAGGGAAGCACATGTGGGAGTATGTCCTCCGCGGGAAGCCTCCTATACTCATCGATGGACCGTGCAACATATGTAGCAGAGTCATAAACCTGCCGATAAGCTACACTGATGGTCTGTCCTGCAGCCTGTGTATCTCGAAGTCGGTCCTGTGCTAGCCCTCTGAGCTGCTCACCCTGCTCTAATGCCCTATCAAGTCGAGCTCGAGAATCTATGGCATCCTGGCGATGATACTCTTCCCTTCTCCTGCTTTCCAACAAAGCTGCCCTGTCGGCATCCCGCTCTATCAATGCCTGTGAGTGCATGACACGGAGTCGTCTGACTGTGTCTTGGTGCTGATGCGCGAAACCCTCACTCTCTGACTGAGCAGCTCTGGCGGCATCCCTCTCTGCAATTAAGCTTTGTATGGTAGCACGGTATTCCTTCCCAATCTCGTGCCTAGCGAGCTGAACCTGCATATCCAGCCTGGCCTCAGTGTCAACCATGCCTTCTCTCGACCTCGCAGGCATCTCTCTGGGTATGGGCTGGTGGTAATACCAGAACTTGTACTCCCGAACGACCTCCCCCTTAAGTCCATCCTGAACCTGTGTGCTTTCTGCGAGGTGCCTCCTAGTATCCCACAAGCGCAAGATCTCAACTCTAAGAGTAGCTGGGTTGAGAGGATAGTCTGAGACATATGCACTCATGTCCTCAACTATTGGGATCTCCTGCTTTCGACCCAACTGCCTAAGTACACGCAGCGGAACATAAGGCTGGGATGCTGTCAAACCCATCAGAACGAGTAAAGGACGGTCCACACATCTGTGTACAACCTCCCTCTTAGGAAACCAGCTACACTGCCACGAAATCTTGTCCGGCGTGAGAGAGTTCAAGAAAGACCTCTAATCTGGCTCACTTCCTGGGAATTTATACTTCTCGATGTGTTCGAGATGGTATTCAAGATAATCGATGTCACAATACCTAAGAATATTCCGAGGTGGGCAAGGGCGTGCATGCTCCAAGAACCAGACCTGTAACAGAAGGTTACACCCCTCAAAGAAACCGCTTTCTCCCTTGTGGCATCGAGTCAAAGCATGAAATATACTACCTAGAATCGTCGGGATGATAGTGGTGTCTGGTGCTCCACCATATAAAGCTGCCATGGTCCAACTGACCTTAATGGATATCGTTCTATCCGGTAGTGGGAAAACCAACAACCCTAGCAAAGCGAACACAAAGACCTTAGGACAGAGGTGTACCCAATCTTCATATTTCAGCTTGTCGTGAAACTCAAATCCATACTTCTTAAAACCATTATCGGCCCCAAAACGATCATAAAGGTAATCAAATGAAATCCAGCCCTGACGAACACTAGCGATTGAGAGGTCCGTTCGTACCTTGATATTACTGAAAAAATCACGCTCATTAACCTTCCTTGGAGCAATCATATTCTTTTTCTCAAAATCCAACTTAAGAAGCCCAGCTATTTCCTCGAGGGTCGGCGTCATCTCAAACCCCTTAAAACAGAAGGTATTTTGGTTTGGGTTCCAAAACCCAACTAGTGCACTGATCAAGTCTCGCCGCGGGACAATAGGTTTAGTCACAAAGTCAGTCAGAAAACCAATCTTTTCCTGGACTATATCTTTATGCATTTTACTCATTGTGTCCCACCAAGACTTTAGAGATTTATCCGATTTGGGTGGGCCATCAGTCATCAAAATAGAGGGTGGAGTGGCATCAGCAGGGTATTTTCTCTTGACTGTCCTAGAAGATGATGCAGCCATTGTTCCTAAAAAAATGTGTCAAATGTTTGAAAGTCTGAAAACAACTTAAAACAACTGACCGACAGAGCAAAACAGATGCCTAAACTGCTAATTCGAAACTCCAATTTTTAACAAAACTTTTGTCATTGTAATGACGTAAAGTTGACCCTAAGAGAATCGAAAAATTTTGCCATCATAACGGCATCAGGACTGGCTCCAGGAAATTACCAACGTTGGTATTTAGATGTAATTTATAAAAGAAAAATTCGACGTTACAACGACGCCATCAAAACAAAAAAAAAAAATCATTCCAGTGATGACACTACAGTGTTTTTGCAAAAAATTTGGCAGCATAACGACGTGAAAGACTGGATCCCAAAAACTTCCAACATCGATATACGAGCCTTTTCTAAAATTTCACCATTATAACGACGTGAAAACTGACACCAAAAATTTTTCGACTTTCTAACTGCTAAGTATGTATTTTTTTTTTGTAAAATTTTCGTCATTATAACGACATCAAACTGACATATACAAAAGACGGCCAACACTGGCGTTTTTACAAAAAATTGCCATTACGGCAGTATGACTCAATTTTATAAAAATAACAAAATATTTACATTTAAAACATAAAATTCACCCTACTTCCTCACTTTTCCTTTCATTTTTTTTTTCCTTTTGAAATCCGTCTCTCTCCAATTTGGTCAGCATAACAACCTTTCCTAGTCGCATGCAACACATAGAATGCTTTTTAGACAAGTCTTTCCCGGGAAGTGGGTCCCGTTTAGACAAAAGGTAGTCAACCTAGACAAATGCAATACCGGTGTATCACATCTCATTAAGTCGGATATGATGCAGATAATTGGGCCTAAAGGTTTAACTCTAGGTGACACAACTGACTCAGTGTCTAGACTGGCTGAAAACCCGGTGGACAAACCGGGCAGAAAGCGCATCAGGGCCATCCGGAGACAGTGTGTCCGGCCTAAAACCCCGTCACGCCTTCCTCCTAAATCATGGACAATTTAGTAAGAAAGTCCCAGATGCCACAAGCAATCTGGTAAGTGCACGTGTGTGTGTGTTTCAGAGACTCAGAGGGTTGCGGAGGAAGACAGTTTATATATACAGTTCAACAATATCAAAGCAGTAACATTCAACTTTTCAGGTGATAACGGCAATAAAATATAACAACCGAATATTTAAAAAATTAAAACATGCGATAATTTATCAAAGCCGGAGATTCTAGTTTTCACTAATACTCCCCAGCGGAGTCGCCAAGCTGTCACGCCCTAAAAATTATTTATTAACTAACTAAACTGCGCGGTGCGAGTTTATTTATTTAAAGGCTCGTGACTGGTGTTCAAAAAGGTACAAAAATTATTTAGAGAACTCGGAGTCGCCAATTTTAATTTATTAAATATGGTTGTTATCTTTTGCCGTTGATTACAATTTGATTCGGAAAAGTTAAAAGCGTTTATTCTTAACCAACCTTACAGAGGACTGGTCTTATATTATAATCCAGGAAAACGAAAGTGTATCATTCTTTTCCAACCTTACAAAGGACTGGACGAATTTACACTTCGATTTATAATAAATAAAACGTATTGCATATTTCAGCCTCACCAAGGAACTGTCACATTTTTTTTTTTTAAAAGAAAGAATTTAATTAACTTCAAAAATTTAAAATTAATTTAAATCAATTTAGTTTTTTCTTTTAGCCTAATAAGTAGATTACAAATCATACTTATAATATTGCCTAATTATGTAAGTTTTCTTGGTCCTATTAATTTGCCTAATCGCATATTCATCAATGAATAAGTATTGGTTTAAAGGCTTAATGAACAAGAACTAATTTGCCTAATCGCATTTCATTAAAACATAACCGTTAACAACAAATTGGGACTTTCCAAAATTTACCCTTATTAAAATATGGATTACTAAAGTATATACATATAATGGGCCATTTGTCAAATTGAATAGCTTTATGAGTTGCATTTTAAAAGAAAACGTTTACAATTTGCAATGATATGGGCTGAAGGTTTTTTTTTTTTTTTTTGCGAAAATGGGCAGTTTTAAAATCTATTTGCGAAGCTAACACCTTTACTTTGTTTAAGATCCATTTTACACAATAAACCACATTTCATAATTCTATCAAAACAGACAACTATTTTATCAAAAGTATGGCTATTTTCTGCAAACTATTATAGTCTTCTGTTTCGTCCCAACTTGTGGCTCCTATTTCAACATTTCAATTTAAAGTAGATAAGTTTCCTAAAAGCGCAATTTGCATGTGTTTTCCGTGTGTTAATCCAAAGTTTTGCCTAGTATAAAGAGTAAAAATTTCGCATGTGACCATCTAGAGAAATGGTCAAAGATCTATCACATTAAAATTTCAAGGAAACACCTTTGATTCTTTTCTTTCTTTCAAGTTTACATACTCACGTTTAGGCTTGTTATTTTACACACATACTAAAATGAACATCAGCGGGTATAACCATGTAACTTTGCATTCATATGCTAACAATTTTCCTTCTTTATCCTAATATAACAATAGTAAATGACATACACAAACAACAAATTATTAACATTTAAATAGGCTGATTCGTACGATTTTCATAACCAAACATTCAACATAATTACAAGGTTCATTTGTGTGTACCTAATGAAGAAGTTTCCCAAAGCTTAGCAAGTGAGGAAACTAGCAAAGTCCAAACGAACAACAGCAAACAGCTACTAATCAGCTAGAAAACCAACTCTTTTGACCCCTCAAACCTCAAGATTTAATACCCCAAAAGTCTCTTAGTGTAAGGCTTTTGGTTCTAAATCCTAACTCTCAAAACTTGCTATTTTTTTTAAGTGTTTTTGCTCACTGTTTTCAGTAAATTTCCAGCAAGCAGTTGGTGTCTAAGGAGGGCAATAAATGGCCCTATTTATGGCTGAAATTGAGACCAAAGGGTGGGGTATGGACTTGTACAAAAGTACAAGCCCACACCCCTACACTTGAGTGTTATTTTAGTCCCATTTTTCAGCAAATACAGCAGCTGTACAACTACTATTTCAGCCACTAAAGCAGCCCCAAAAAGCTGAAAATGTACAAGTAGGGTCCTCTAAAAGGACACCCAATACTCATTACATAACTAGAAGGTAACTAGGACCAACTATACCAACTAGAATCAGCCCCAAACTAACTAAATGGATCAAACTAGACTTAGAGTTGAACTAACAAGTAACCAGACCTTAAATTGTAACTAAACTAAAACAAAATCAGATATTGAGACTTTCTGGTAAGCAGATAAGCTGTAACTAGACAGAACCCAAACTAGAACAAGAACAAACGAACTACTAAGTTCCTGGACAATTCACACTAAAATAGATCAAACAAAACTCTCCAGACTGATGCTTAGTCAACAATCCCAGATTTATTCAATGCAAATTCCATACTAGGAGTACTAACTTAGACATCAGCAAGCAAAAACCAAGCATACGCTTTCTGCTCTATGAAAGTGAAAGATACAAAACCATTAATTGATGCGTGTACACATACATACATATTCATGCTTGGATCAGGGAAAGCAAAACCATGTTTTAAACCAAGGAATTCTCATAGGCTCAACGATGTTCTATAGGATTTCAATACAAAAGACTAATGCTAACTAACAACTAATACAAACTGAAATTGCAAAGGGAAAATAAAGACATAGAGGTTAAGGTTTAATCGTCCTAGCAATACCTCGCTGCGGCAAATTTCCACCACGACCACTGTCTTTAACAAAACATTGACATCATTGTTTCAGCACCTCCGCACCCTGCTCGTCTCCTCCAAAACAGAACATCACAGCAGTTCCAATGCGAACGTCGCATCAACCACAAACCGCCTCGCTCCCTCGTTACTGGTACACAGCCATAACAGTCTCCCCACCGATGTCGCTACCTCGACGCCACTAATAAATCATCACAGCCTCCGTACCACTGCTGCTACCATTTCCACCCCCGAATTCAATATACACCAGCCTCAATCATCAATTACAAACGCGGGAAACAGAGCAAGCCACGAACCCAAACATAAAAAAATAAGAAGAAGAAAAACAAACGGGAAACAGAAAACGGGAAAGGGAAAACAGAGGGGTTTTGGGAAATGGGGTGTGGGAAGAAGTAGAGAGGGGTAAAGAGAAGAGGAGGAAACAAAAACTTACCCGAAAAGATTATGGGGTCGCCGGAGTAACGACTTTCAAAGTCCGATCTATGCCATTTGGTTGAGCTTTTGGGAAAACGAGTAGTAGAAACGAGTTGAGGGGGTCGACCCGAGTCCAATGATATATTTTGTTAAATTTTTCGGCCACCGGAGGTGGTGGCCGACCGGCGGAACAGTGGCGAGGCCACGGCAGGAGACGATTTCCGGCGGCTGGGGAAATTTTGGCAAGGGCTCGGCCAAGTCAAGAGACTTATGGGGGTGTGAGGGAGTGAAAATGAGGGATTTGGATTTATATATTGTGAGTGTGGGCCGGGTTTGAGGGTATTGGGCTGGACTCAAATTAGTTGGGCTACTCTATTTTCATATATAACCATTAAAGATGTCTAGACTTGATTAAAATACACACGCAACTAAAATTAAAACCATATAAATTTTGCAATACTATCACAATTGAAATATCGAATCAAAGTTAAACACATAACAAGTAATTTTTGTTAATTTCCAAATTTTAACATCCTAATTAAAGACAAATTTAGTCAAAATTAGGTGATTACACATGACTGCACACGGACAAACGAACATGTCCGGGATAACGAGTGATCAGCTGCAGATGTTGTTCGAGTTGCTGAACAAAGAGAAGGCGGGCACAAGTGAGCCATCGATTCGTAAGCAAATTTGACTTTCGTGGATTATTGACATGGGAGCATCAAATCATATGACCGGTCAATTGTGGGTTTGGTGGATCTACGGACAATTCCACAGTGTCCGGTAAGTCTACCAAATGAAAGCAGTACAATGGCTACGCAAGAAGGATCCATCAGATTTAACGAAGACATAGTTCTTCAGAAAGTGTTATATGTTCCCGATATGACTTGTAGTTTGATTTCGGTGTCTCAATTGATTGATCAATTAGGTTGTTATGCAGGACCGGGCTACCGGAAAGTTGATTGAGTAGGTGAACAAAAGAACGGACTCTACTACTTTCGGACAGTACACCCGGTGAAGGCAATGAAGGTCGATGTGATGAATTTGTGGCATCAAAGATTAGCGCATCCTTCGATGCAAGAAACCAAATCTCTTTCAGTACTAGAAGATATGAGTAGAAAATGTAGCTTAGAGGAAATAACCATGTGATATATGCCTTCGGGCAAAGCAAACTAAGAATGTATTTCTTTCAAGTGATAATAAAGCTGTCAAACTTTTTGATTTAATTCATTTTGATTTATGGGGTCCTTATAGAATTGAATCCTCATGTGGTACATCATATTTCTTGACTATTGTCGATGATTGTTCACGAAGTGTATGGGTGTTTTTGTTAATCGATAAGAAAAAAGTCAGACAATAGTTGAAAGGTTTCTTTGCGATGGTGGAAAAACAATTTAATAAACAGGTTAAATGTGTCCGGAGTAATAATAGAACCGAGTACATAAGTCTGAAAGGGTTTTTCTTCGAACAAGGGATATTGTCCCAAACTTCCTGTGTAGGGACACCACAGCAAAACGGTCGAGTTGAATGAAAACATCGACATATTAGCTTGAAAACTTCCTTTCAAGCTAATATGTTGATAGAGTTTTGGGGAGAATGTGTGATGACGGCCTGTTATCTAATCAATCGGATGCCCTCTAAGTTGTTGAACGATAAGACATCTTACGATGTCTTGATGGGAGTGACACCGAATTATAATCATTTGAGGGAATTCGGATGCTTGTGCTATGCTGGCAATCAAGGACAGACTGGTGATAAATTTAAGAGCAGGAGTCATCGATGTGTATTTGTGGGGTATCCGAATGGAAAGAAAGCTTGGAAGGTGTATGACTTTGAGGCAAAGAAATTTTTGATATCAAGGGACGTGGTGTTTTATGAAAATGATTTTCCGTTTGCATTAAAGGAAGGGGAGGAAGAAAAATAGAGTCATGAAATGACTCCTGTTACCGTAGCTTTCGAAGAAGAAGAGAGTGTGATAGTAGGGGGGTGTTGAGAATGACGCTCAAGTAGAAATGACTCCAGAAATTAAAGGGATTGATCATGGGGATCCGAACCCCGATGCTGCTCACAGATGGATAGAGGACGATGTGTTGGTAGAAGAATTAGGTCGTGGAAAACGGACTTAGAGGGAAAATGTTTCGCTGAGAGATTTCATGACCAATATGGTCCGAAAGTTGAGTCACAGGGTATCGTCCTGCGTCCGAAAGTCTGACTGTTCACTCGCTTATCAACAACCCTCCGGTAAGCCCTATCCTCTAGCACATTATGTCAATTGTGATAATTTTTCTTCGAAACATGTAAGTGTTCTTGCAGCCATAATGGAAGGACATGAACCTACCTCCTATTCAGAGGCGCTGAAAGATGAAAAGTGGAGAAAAGCTATGCAGAAAGAGTTTCAGACATTAGAAGCAAACAGAACTTGGGAACTCGTTTGCTTACCTCCGGGTAAGAAGTCCCTCGGCTGCAGATGGGTGTATAATATCAAGTACAGTTCAGATGGTACTATCGAACGATACAAAGTAAAATTGGTGATTTTTAGGAATCATCAAGTAGAGGGAGTTGATTACACGGATACATTTGCACCGGTCGCTCAAATGGTGATCGTTCGAGTTTTTCTTGCTGCAGCTGCAGCTAAAGATTGGGAGTTGCATCAGATGGATGTGCACAATACGGTTTTGCATGGTGATCTTCGTGAAGAGGTATATATGAAATTGCCTCCGGGGCATCAAATGAATGGGAAAGGAACTGTGTGTCGCCTCCGAAAATCTCTGTATGGTTTAAAACAAGCTCCTCGGTATTGGTTTGCAAAGTTGTCGGCCGCTCTTAAGAAGTATGGGTTCCGACAATCATATTTCGATTACTCATTATTTACGATGAAAAAGGGAAATGTACAACTGAATGTGCTTGTATATATTGATGACTTGATTATCTCCGGTAATGATTCGAGGGCTATTCAAAATTTCACACTGTATCTCTCTAAATGCTTTCATATGAAAGATTTAGGCACTTTGAAATACTTCTTGGGGGTTGAAGTGGCAAGGAGTCGGAAAGACATTTTCTTATGTCAGAGAAAGTATGCTTTGGATATCATAATAGAAGCAGGTCTGTTGGGGGAAAACCGGTGGGTACACCAATAAAGCAAAACCATCACTTGGCGCAGGCGACTGGTCGTTTCATCAAAAATCTCGAACGATTTCGAAGACTGGTTGGGAGATTGATTTATTTGTATTTTACGCGTCCAGATTTGTCTTATAGCGTGCATGTGTTGTCACAATTCATGCAGAGCCCCCGGGTTGAGCATATGGATGCGGCACTTCGTGTCGTCCGATATTTGAAAGGGTGTCCGAGCCAAGGCATTGTAATGAGCTCTTAGTGTGATCTAAGATTGCACGGATGGTGTGATTCCGATTGGGCAGGTTGTCCGTTGACACGTCGCTCGTTAACTGGTTGGCATGTATCTTTAGGGGATTCATCGATATCATGGCGGATTAAGAAGCAACATATTGTTTTTCGGTCTTCGGTGGAGGCGGAGTATCGGTCGATGGCAATGACCGTGTGTGAGTTAAAGTGGTTGAAGGGGATTTTATGAAATCTTGGGATCGAGCACAGGCCACCGATAAATTTGAAGTGTGACAGTCAAGTAGCATTGCATATTGCTCGGAATCCTGTGCACGAGTTCACTAAATACATCGAAGTTGACTGTCACTTTATTCGGAATGAGATTATCAGGGGCACGATACGTCCTTTATATGTACCCACGGCCACACAACTGGCCGATATTTTCACGAAGGCGTTGGGACGGGTGCATTTCAAGTATTTTCTTAACAAGTTGGGCATAAGAAATCCTCATGCTCCAACTTGAGGGGAGCATTGGAATATACATTAGGTTATTAACATAATTGTATAGGATACTTGTGTAATGTATATATTTAGGGTAAAGATAGTTGTATAATGGGCCAAGCCATTAGGGATAATTTAGGGACTAAGTTGGGATTTTACCAATTTTTTGTATAAATATAGGGGTTCATTCATTAATGAAGACAAGAGTTTTCAGTTTACACCCAAAGTTTGTGTTGTTGTGTCCATTTTTACAGGTGATTTCTTTTTCAGTTGGCTTTATTCGAATTTGAATTAATTGAGGCTCCAATACGATCCCGAATATCAGGTGAGACATCAATTAAAAAACAATTGAGGCGTAAAGTCATATGATGCTAAATTGCTAGGATAAGAAGTTGGTGGAAGCACCTAGTGCTGAAAAGTTTTTCTAATTATCACTCTCATTTTGGTGGGGAAAAAATAGATTTAACTTATATACATTAGAAAAGTTTTTATACTATTAGTAAATTTTAACCTATAATAAGTTAGCCATCATTTTTATCAAATAATCCATTATAGTTTACTTTAAACAGTTTTTACACTATTAGTAAATTTTAAACTATAAAAAGTTATCATTTTTATCAAATTATCCATTATAGTTTACTTTAAAGAGTTTTTACACTATTAGTAAATTTTAAACTATAATAAGTTAGCCATCATTTTTATCAAATTATCCATTATAGTTTACTTTAAAGCTTTATCTATGATTAATTTAAATTCTTATCTTTAAGTTTTAAACTCGAAAAAAACTATTTTTCTTCCCTTTTATTTGTTTTTGGAAAAATTACGCCACATAAACGTTGGGAAAGAATAAAACTACTATTTTTATCCACCTTTTGTTGTTTCTTTTTTTCCATAATCATATTTCTTTTTTAAAATATATTTTAAATATTTCGGATATATCTTAATATTATGTATTTCAGATATATATTTAATATATATTAAATATATTTTAAATATTTCAGATATATATTTATGTATTAAATTTTTGGATAGAAAAAATTATAGACAACTAAAAATAAATATTTATTGATAGATAAATATTTATGTAAACTTACGTTGTTTTTCCATTCTTAGCTACATAAAAGTCTCTGACGCTTCACTCGAGGCCCTTTTGACAACCTTTAATAGGAAACATTTGGACCAGACCAATAAGTCATGACCAGTAAACTGCACTGGTTTTAACTTAGGAAATCTAATGCTCTGAATAATTTAGTTACTCCATCCTTATCAATTTATATGATGAAGTTTGATTTGATAAAAAGTATAAAAAAATCAAGAAATTTTGAATTTGTAGTTTTTGATATGTCATGATATTTTTGTAGTTATACAAGCATATCATTAGGTAAAAATGATAAGTTCAAAATTAAATACTACTTCCTCCGTCCCATTTTGTCTGTCATAATTACTGTTAGCGAGAGTCAAACTTCTTAAATTTGACCGTAGATTAAGATATAAATCTTTTATTTTTTAAATAAAATTTACATATTTAAAAACTACATGAAAAGTACTATAAATCACAAAATATTTAAAAGATATATAAAAAAATTATGGTAAAAAATAAACTCGTTTGACTCTCGAAATTCGAACTATGACAAATAAAGTGGGATGGAGGGAGTAATAGAGATGAATAATTCTTGGTTGAACTGATTAATAAATAAATAGTGTCACTTAAAATAGAATAGGTGGAATGCTCATTTTTGGATGGTGAGAGATCAGACAAGGTGAATGAAGCTGGCTCTTTCTCTTGACTCTATTTTCGAAAGATCTGCCCTTGACATAGAAAAACAACTCAAACATTTGTTTTTGGGTCTCCCCAAAAGTAGGACACAAAGTCGGAAAAACAACAGCTCAAACACAATAACAAGAACTTTTGGTGTCCCCAGAGACTGCAAATCCAAGGAGAAAAGCAATTTTGGCAAGCACCCCTTTGAAGAGTTGCTGTTGCAAATTTCTTTTTCACTATATGAATACAGTTCCACATATATGTTTAAGTGGCATAAATAGAATCCACTCATGGACAACAAAACATGCTATTCTACATGTATGTTTAAGTGGCATGAATGAAAGAAACTTTATTGCATTGTTCTACAAATGAAACTTCAAGGGCAATAATGTTAACCAGAATCGTATGAACCTTATAAGATATTAACAGTAGTATATGTTGGGGATCAAGTGACAGCATCTGTTGTTTCTAGTTCTATGGAATTGGAGAACTAAGACCTTCTTGAGAAGACAATGACCTGAGAGTATGTTGCCTTCTTGAATAGGATAAAGATGGTTTTCTCTTGAATGATGGCCGCTTTTTGAGTTGATGCATAGTTCTCTTGGCATACATTGATCGGAAAAATGGCGTAGCTCGCTCCTTTAGCTTGAGAATGATAAAGAACAGAAGCCTGTACATTATAATGAGCGCATATAATGCGAGTAAATCCCACCACTTGGAGTGATCCAATGACAATTTGAACATATTTGTGATGACATCTTCCCCTTTTATTTTCTCTCCACCAGGAATTAGTGGATCAAATACAAGTCCAATCATGTCATTCTTATATGATCCCTGCAATAATATTAATTTATATCATCTTCAACTTTGTCAAAAATATTCTTAATCAGTGCAGAAGCCAGAAAGTTCGCTAAAAGGTGTTAAAAATTTAATAAGTACTACATTCAAGAAGTAATATTTGACCAATATACACAATATAATTTTTTTTAGGAAGAGTGTTCCAACTGACCACCCTTCAGGATACGTAGTTCCACTTATGTTCTCAATACACACAGTGTCTGCTATTAGTCTCCATTTTGTCCATAGATGTAAGCAAAAGATGTTATGGACAAGTGATATAATTGATTGAAATTTAGTAGTTTCTGCTATTAGTCTCCATTTTGTCCATAGATGTATGCAAAGAATGTTATGGACAAGCGATATAATTGATCGAAGACTCAGTAAGTACTAAGACTAAGTAAAAAAATTCTAGAAGTTGCAAAACAAAACAGATCACATGCAGCTTTCTTTGTTACCTGTAAACCCCATGCCCCATAACCGATAAATGAAATTGGATAGCGCCAAATTGGCTTGGGAAGATCTGGCAGCAAACGGAAAAATCCAGCAGTCATCATCATGATACCCTGTAAACAGCAATATGATACGACTGTTATTACTTGACAATTGTAGTAGATAAAATAAGATGACAAGTGTATTAATTAAGAAGTTGTACATACAAGCACACCAGCTCCTGTTATGATTCCCATTAAGAAGTTTGGAACAAGTGAAGCTACAATCATCATGCAGCTCTCAACAACAGCGATACAGCCGAAAAGATTTAGGCAGAAAAACACATAACGAAAGAATCTAGCCCGGAACACCATGTAATAGGTGATGGTCCCAGTGAGGAGTGAAACTGCAACTAAGAATGGAAATGAAGAGAGGAAGTTTGCTAATACAAAAACTGCAACACCATAGTGCCCGTTAAGCCTTTCTTTGGTAAAAACCTGTAAAATGAGATATAATGTCAGTCCTAAATTGTATCGAATTTCACAAAAGATAACCAAAAATTATCAGTCATATCTCGTACTCCCTCTGTTGCATTTTATAAGGCGGTGTTTAACTGGGAATAGAAAAAAAAAAAAAAAAAGGCCAAGCTTTTGGCACATACCAAATGTACCTGTAGAGCTTGTATTCTTAAACATGTCATGACATTCATACGAATATTAAAGCATGTCATTAAGGGAATAATGGAATGTTCAAGTAAAGAGTTTCCAAATATAGAAATGCGTCATTCTTTTTGGAACAAACTAACAAGAAAAAGAGTGTCATGCAAAATGGAGCGCAGTACTAAGTTATTAACCTTCATTTCTTCAATGAACGATGGAAAGCCTCCAATGGACATGAAAGTCATGTAGCCAGTGACAAATCCACCACAAGCTCCCCTAGCCAAGATTGCTGAGTAACTGGTGCCAACATCATAGAAGAGTGTACCAACACAAATAGATACAATGATATAAATTACTATGCGAGACCAGTAATATCCCTTGTCTCTTGACATGTTCACAAATGATCTCCGAGTCAATGTTAAAAGTTGCTTTCCCCATCCAGCTTGACTTCCTTTTACTGTTTCAATCTCAACTCCTTGCTGCAAACAAAAGGATGCATTACAGAGACTTTAATAGAAAACTTTTAGAGCACAAACCTACTGATTATGTTGGTAAAGAGTTTTTGTACTGATTACAACTCTTCTCATTGATATTATGACATTAACAGAAGGGTAATCATTTAGAAGTATGTAAATATTTGTGCATTCACAAACTTTACATTCTTTGAAAGCATCCTACCGCACATTATTGAATGAGTTCTTATTGCCTATCAACAAATAAAATTACTACGCGGTTTATAAGGAAAACAAATCAAATGCAGACCTCATTCTCACTGTGCAGGTTGATTATCCTAAATTTCAGTTATTGGAAAGTCAATGTAAGCAGAAAAATCACATATGAAAGAAGAGGACAAGGAACTAACAGTGGCCAAGAGTTCTCGCATCCGTGATCTGGCCCCTGTTCCATATGCTGACTGCTTATATTTGCTGGCAAGAAGTTCTTTTATTTCTGCTGTGGCCATGTTCATTAAATAGTCACTTTTATGTGTTTCCTGTATCAAAAATAAAAGATTATCTTTCTTGAGTGTAAGGTGTTGAGAAAAGTATACACAAATATGACCCTAAACATGGAAGCTGTTAATATGAATTAGAAATCAAATGGTATCAATTATCAAACATTGAAGAATCTGTAATACTATACTAGTTAAAGTGGTATTAAAGCGCCTTAGTCCCCAAATTTCTGATATATAAACAGCATCAGTCAGCCACAAGAAAGGACTAACAAGAATGATCATAAAAAGAGACAGCATTGCTATAGTAGCAGTCATACCCGGAGTCTTTGTGAGCCTTTCAGTGTAGCGGTCACAACATCAAAGTCCGAATTAACACAGCGTAGGAAATGATCTGATGGATTTCTCCTACTTGGACATGGAAATCCCGATTCAGCAAAGAACTGAAATATCAGTACAACAATATGTTTAAATTAAATTCAATCGCATTAGAGCAATTTTTAAACCAAAACAATTTTTAAGGACACATAAAACAATTGTAGATATGCTCGTCTTTATTAAAATTAAAGACCACTAGAAAATCCCTTGGTGGGTTGAAGCATCTTGAAGTTATTTTTGTTGTCAGATAAATTCTAATACTTCATACCTGCACTGCCGATTTTGCTTCTCCAAAATACACAGTCTCTCCACCGGACAAGAGAAAGAGGTCATCAAACAATGTAAAAACTTCACTACTAGGCTGATGAATAGACGAGATAACCGTTCTTCCATCACGTGATATATTTTTTAGAGCTTGAACAACAAAGAATGCTGAGGCACTGTCAAGACCAGTGGTAGGTTCATCAAGAAAAAGTATACGAGGTCGTACAAGGATTTCAAGTGCAATGCTTAGTCTTTTTTTCTCCCCGCCACTTATTCCTCTTAATTGCCAATTTCCTACTAAACGATCAGCACAATCAACTAGCCCCATTTCCATTATTGTCCCCTCCACAATGTCGTTTACCTCTTCTTTTGTCATGCTAGTTGGAAGCCGAAGATGGGCTGAATAAGCAATGGTTTCTCTAGGTGTTAGAGTTCCCAATAATGTATCCTCTTGAGTAACATATGCCTGTAAAATTAAGGCAGCTCATCAAAAAGCTAAAGCAGTATAATTTCTGCATTTAAATATTTAGTATCCATGTTACACATTATGTTCACTCAGATGATGGAAATGTCTTATCACATTCAATTCCATTATCAAGAAAATATTTCTGATAACGGAAATCTGATCTTAGAAGGGCAGCCCGGTGCACAAAGTCCCGGGTTCAAGCAGGGTCCGGGGAAGGGCCGCACAAATCTGATCTTAGAAAGAAAAAAATTCAAAGATTTGTATGTTATTGTTATGCTTGTTGAGCGTTTTGGAGATTCATGTAATATCGACAGGTCATTTGACTTTCTTTTTTGGAACAAAAAGAAGTAGATAGATGTTACAAGAAATAGCACAAGCTTCTAACATGTCCTGATTAAGTGAAAAAAGGCACTTGTGGCAAAGTTTGACAGTGAAAATATTCAGTGCCTAAAATGTGGTATGGAAGAAAAAAGCTAAATCAGAATAGCTTACAACAACACCATAGTCCAACCTCCTCTTCTTCCCATTGAGAAGGATATTTCCGGTCATTACCACATTGGTAGACAGTCTACCTGCAGTACAAAGCAAGAATGATTTAGTAAATGCAGATGAAAAAGAAGTGAACTTTCATTTTTTATTTCACCCCTAATAAATTCAGCATTTTGGTTGGTCTCAAAGATTTGGATGACAATAGCTGGCTATAGCATGGAAAACAAATCCTACAAGGAACATATTTAATTTGTACCTATCTTGAATGACATCGGTATGACAACAAAAATAGAAGCCAAAGATAAAATTAGACAAAAAGGAGATGAAGAGGAAAAGGTATATAAGAGAATTATCAAGGCTAACATTATAGACATCCAGATATGACCAAAAGAAAGATACCTATAAATTAGAACCAGTGGTGAGACACCTTGGAGCAAGGGGTGCCATCCGACACTGCTTGTCGAAAAATGTCACTAAATACATACATATACAATAGGTCTACACCACAGTAAATGCAAAATAAACATCTTTTTATGAGAAGTAAAATTTAGAACCTCACGGCCATATATCAGTTAACGTACAATTACGTGGCGTTAATATGATAGGCTGACAATGCTTGTTCAAACTCTTGCAAACACTACTGTTTAGAAACAAGAGGGATAACCTTGGCTGCTGCAGCCTTTTGACACAGAAAAGACAAGGTTCAGGCATCCCGAAATGTATGCGGTCTGTTATTTTGAGATCATTTTTAAGCCGTATGTCAAGGAAAGAGGTCTATGAAAAGCATTTCAGACAAGAACTTTTACAAATATCAGGTCCCTTGACCACAAAAACCAGCATATTTGATCTCATGATAGGTTTATTTTCATACATAGGTTTTACCTTTCTATTATTAAAACCATCTAAATTTACTAAATGCTATCCTCAATAAAGCAAAGATCATAGTCTTCTTATTGAGATCATGATCGAACTCGAAGAAAAATCAGCTTTTATTTGATAAATGTTAATGAATTCATTGCATGATTTTATTAAATATTTTCACCATTAGTGAATTCATTCCACACTGGATCACTAAGCCAATTCAAAACTTGCTATGAAAAGGCTGAGTTACTAAACAAAATATTGCACAATCTACCAGCTTTTAACCCATGGTGATGTCCATAATTTTGAACATAACTAAACTTAACATAATTAAATGTGAAAAATACAGGCTTCCACAATCCTAATTTTCCAAATAATGGGAGGAAAAAAAAAGATAAAATTTCCTGAATAAATCACCACAGCAAATATTAGAAGTTTGCCAATTTTTTAAGTAGAAACCAGAACGGTCCTTTTCAACTTTCCCTCTGACTGACTACCTCTGCCGACATTTAATTGAGGGTATGATACTTTAGTCATATACTACTCCCTCCGTCCCACTTTGTGTAGTTCGGATTTCGAGAGTCAAATGAATTTATCTTTGACCGTAATTTTTATATATATCTTTTACATATTTTGAGTTGTAATTTATTGTGACTTATAGTACTTTTCATGTAGTTTTCAAATATGTAAATTTTATTTAAAAAAAGTTAAAGATATTATATCATAATCTACGGTCAAATTTAAGAAATTTGACTCTCGAAATCCGAACTACGACAAACAAAATGGGACAGAGGGAGTAATATTATTTAATTCAGATCTGCCATAATAACCCAATAATGGAAAGGTTTCTTCCAGTCAACATGATATATATGTATGGGTTTGTGTGTGAATGTGTGTGTTTATACACCCTTTTTCAAAAACTAATGAGGAGTATTAGATTTTATTCTTCAACAAGAATATAGAATCCCCTTCCCTCCACACCCACCACCCCCCCCCCCCCCCCCCCAAAAAAAATGACATTCTTGATCAAAATATGCACAGACAAGATGCAAGAAAGTGGAAAACATAAAAGGAAAATATTGGAAGAAGAATACAGATCACATAAAAGACAAATAAGCCTAAACATATTGCAAGTAGTAGATGCACCCTGAAGTGTGACCTATCTGTCAATGTAATGGATAAACAATCATGGAAGACTAAAGTTCAAATCACAGCAGAGACGAAGAATTAGTAGTAAGAGTTCTCCCATATTGGAACCAGGTAAGAGGTAGCACGTAACTGTGGAATAATATAGGTACACATAAACTGATCCGAACATCATTATAAGAAAAAAAAGTTACTCCAAAAAAACGTGGGAAAGGGAGAAGAAGAGGGAGTAGAGAAAGATCACCTGCTAAAGTATCAAGAAGTGTAGATTTTCCAGAACCAGAAGGACCCATAATAGCCATAATTCTACCAGGTTCAGCATAACCACTTAAGCCGTGAAGCAACTTTTTTGTTGGTCCATGACCAAAATTTGGCAACATTACTGTTAAATCGTCCCATACTAAGTATGCAACTCCTTGTTTATGCATTACCCCTTTCTCAATATCACCACCATTTGTCCCTTCTATTTCCATTCCTTCCATATTATGGAAAAAAGAACAAGAAAAAGCTAGACCCTTTAAACTATACAATGACAAAAAATTGCTTTACTATGAAATGATGACTCTAATCAGTACATTTTCAGTTTGAACTTCCAAAAAGTGCAAATCTAATATGTTTGCATCTATGTATAATGTATATATGTGTTTGCAATTTTATTGGAGTTAGATGATGGGCATTATTATGGCAAAGCTTTATGTCAAAGAGATAGGTGGCAAGTGGGGGAAATTAATGTGATGGGTCCAATTTACTACAATGCATGCAGTTTACAGTTGTAATAAAAGAGATTGTTGCCGCCTAGCTATATACTGTATTTATTATTATTATTATTATTATTATTTTTTTTTGACTAATGAGATAGTTTTCTTACTTGTCCATTCTTTGGTCCATTTGAATTGCCTTGATGTGTGCTCTCAACAACATTTTTAAATGAAAAACTAAATGCTGCCAAGGACTGCTGAAAAAGATGGTACGTGTCATTCGGTGGATCTACAATACTTCTTCTCATGTGAAAATACGACGCATTTTGTAAATATTGCATTAATATTTATATATTCTGTCATGGGATGAGCTGAGGCCCACATACAATATAAACATTTTCGCAAAAATCAGAAAACCAAAACTATACAGGTACATTTATATGCCACGCACAGTTTTACGACTTCATTGATGTAATACCTAAAGTTTAGTAATCATATATAAAATTAATTCTAAAATAAATGGAAGAGAATAATTAACTTTCTACTCCATAGTTCTATAGAGGTAAAAACAGAGGTCCAGAAAATGCATTTAAAAGAGTTTGCAAGGGATGTCCTATTTTTTGTCACAATGGCCGAAAAATGTAACTTCCTTAGGATTTTTTGTATTTTTTTAAAACCTTTTTCCCTCTTTTTTCTTTTTGCACAGATAACCATTAAATAAATTTAAAAAAATGGACACTTACCAATAGGCTCTTATTATTTTTATTTTTTTACTTTATCATGATTGATTTAGAATATAAATTTTTTATTTTCACCATTTTATACACACACACACTAGTTTTTGAGCACGCACGTTACGCGTGTACCCCATATTATTGTATATAAAATTTTAGCCTGTAAATATTAGTTAGACCTGTGTATTTAGCTAACTCAATAAAACTGAAATTTCTGCTTTGAAAAGTCCTCAAATGCGTAAACGTGTAGTATGTTATGTTGTTGATCGCCTCTTTAAAAACAACAGACAATGAAAGTTATTCATCTATTACTAAATTCTATAGAGGGACAAATTGAAAAAAAAAATAAAGTAATCTAAGAACGGATCAATTGAACGAAAGATATGTGCTTAGAGTTATAATATACATCAAGACAATAGTCTCAATGTTTATCCAATTGAATAATAGAAGTTCAGTTTGTAACTTACAACAATAATACCCAACCAAGAATTAATACACAAATCATACCATGATCCAAGTTGGGCATATCACATACCTGAATATGTTTTCATATACTTTCGGGCCTTCATCTTTTGACCCAAAATCAATATCAACTGGTAGAATGCTTTCAGATACTTTAACCACTTCACCAATTCATAACTTGATGTTTGTGAAACTGTAGATAATCTTTCCAGTTAGTGACACGACCCGAATTCTCGGTTAGGCCGTGCGGGCACCCGACCACCTCCCCTAAACCTGTCGGGCGAACCCTATTGACTGAATCGATATAAATTGTGAAGAATTACCTTGAAATAAAATGAACCAAACTTTAACAACATAAGATAACTCTCTAGGATAGACAAACATACAAGATGTCTGAATAATGCAACTAACTACCCAGAAAACACAGTTTTAAAGGTTTCCAGATCAGACATCTAAGAAGGCCAAAAGATATACACGCCTCCCGAAGGGAGCAAAAGTAAGAGAAACTGTAATATCTGAAGTTGGTGGCCGCAATGAACAGGATGGCTCACCGTAGACAGCTGAAAACGTACTACTCCTCAATCACGATGCGACTGGCTGGGTCCTGGAGCAGAATCTACCGAACGAAAGGAAAATACAAGAACAAATAGGGGTTAGTCATAAGGACTCAATAAGTGCGAACAAACAAGCAAGCTCGAAAAATAGATATGCTAGTTAGGGAAACAGAACCAGACAACAATCAACAAATAAGCAATGCACATATAAGCAGAACAGTAGTCATGTACAGAAAATCTATACAATAGTATGAAATGAAATGGAATGAGATGAAATGAAATGAAATTAAATGAGATGAAATGAAATGAGATGCAAAGGGTCACATGTGCCCATAATCCCATCCCGAAGCGGAATACTCCTGCATTCGAGGGGAATCCAATCTGCTAACCAACTGGAGCGGAATACTCCTGCTCCTGGGGTGGAATACTCCTGCACCCGATATAATATAAACCAGAGGCGGAATACTCCTGCACTCTCCTGGGGCGGAAAACTCCTGCACCCGATAAAATGTAAAGCTGAGGCGGAATACTCCTGCACTCAGTATGATATGCAATGTAATGCATATGAATGCAATGTGATGCAATAATAACCCTTCACCGGCGCGGGACTCTCATCGACAACCGGAAAGTAGATGCCAACTCAAAGCCAAAGTACAATACTCAGATTCTCAATGCAATACCAATAACAGAACATAACATATAATATAGAATGTAAATCCAAAGTTAAGGCGTAATGAGTACGCCTATCGGCAGCTACACACGTAAGGAACACGTGGCAGGAAATCCACGAGGCCAAGTACCTCCAAAGAAATGGATATAAACACTTATCGTATTCCAAAGCTAGCCCTGCTACTCAACAACTGCTTTTTCCTTTGGATTAACTGCCAAACGATCCCGCTTTATTCAATAAGCAGAAAAATTATATCAAATAAAGCTAAAGGCTTCATTCCTTATGTCTTAGGGCAATCCAGTTAGGAATCTGATACCCTATTCGCATACGCAATACGCAGGCCAGGCCTATGTACAGGGTTCAAAGTCCCATAACCAAACCCTAAATAAATTACATTTCTATGTTGCCCATAACTCACTGAGTGCGAATATATAATCATTTCCATCATCGGGGTCCAATTGACCCTTTAAACTATCAATTTAAGTTATTAGGGCGATGTCTAATATCCCTATTTTTACCATAAAAATATATTCAAATACACGTAATAAGCTAAGATAATGAGTTAACATCATTACCTGGAGATTTCGGGTAAAAATTCCACTATTTTTTTCTCCTTCTCTTTCCCCTTTTCTTTTTTCTCTTTGCGTTATCTATATTAGTATTCTCTGTTCGTTCTCAATGTTTCTCTATTAAAATGAAGCTAAGGGATATTAATCCCAAAGCTACCCGACATTCTTTTTAAAAAAAAAGAAAAAATTCGCTATGACAATTAAAATTAAAATGGAACCCTAGAGAAGTCGAAATGATCCCAAATTTTTCGAGCAAGTTATACAAAATATATGTAACACACTCGCTAAGGCAAATCTCAAATTGGACTCCCGAAACTCAAGATACGAATTAAAAGGAAAAAAGACCAAATTATTAATTCTTTCGGAACTTTAGCCGAAATCAACCGAACAACCTCGAAACTCACTTCAAAAATTCACATATGTTATAAATGGCCATACGAACCTAGCGACGCTTTTAGATTTCGAATCGGAGCTCATTCGCCAAAATTGTCCTCGAAAACCTCTTTTTTTACGATTTATCGTTAACGAAAACTGAAAGCTTCTTCTGATGCCTACCAAACAAGGTCTAATTTGGCTCAAATTTTACAGACTAGTCGGGATGGTCCTTACGAAGTTTTTAAAATTGATGGCACGTCAATCGGAGTCTTAATTCCCAAAACGACTACTTAAGGTCGTTTCATTCTCCTCCACTTAGACTCTCGTTCGTCCTCGAACGAGCAAGAGTCTAAAATAGATTTCACACCTCTAATGAGAATGCTTACACCAATTTTCAATGACATTTACTACGAAACCAAAATCTATACAATGATAAGAACTTTTAGGCTTTAAAGACCAAGATCGAACCTGAATCGTCGAAGAGGTAAGGATACCTCTCACGCATACTGGACTCAATCTCCCAAGTGTCCTCCTCACGAGGACGATTATTCCATCGCATTCGAACCATTGGAATCTGCTTCGAACGAAGCTTCCGGATATCACACGCAACTATAGCAACTGGGAACTCCTCGTAGGCCAGATTCACGTCTAGCTGAGTAGCGTCTAATTCGATCACTTCAGAAGGATCTCGGATACACTTTCGGAGCATCGATACATGGAAAACTGGGTGAACTGGCATAGAAGCTGGCAAGTCGAGCCGATAAGCTACCGTACCAATACGCTTCTTGATACGGAAAGGGCCAATAAACTTGGGACTAATCTTTCCTTTCCTACCAAATCTCTGTACACCTCGCATCGGTGACACTTTTAGAAATACCATGTCCCCGACCTCGAACTCTAACTCTCGGCTCCTCCGGTTCGAATATGAAATCTTTCTACTCTGGGCGGTCCGTAAACGATCCTGAATAACATGAACAACATCAAGAGTCTGACGAACCATATATGAACTCATCATCTCGACATCTCGAGACTCAAACCAGCCAATAGGAGAACGACTTCAACGACCATATAAGGCCTCAAATGGAGCCATCTGAATGGAAGACCGGTAGCTATTATTATAAAAGAACTCTGCTAACGCCAAATAATCATCCCAGTAACCCCCGAAGTCCAGTGCACAAGCTCTCAATATGTCCAGAATTTGAATAACCCGCTCGGACTGACCATCAGTCTAAGGATGGAATGTTGTGCTAAGCTGCACTTGGGTCCCCAACTCTCTCTGAAAAGACTGCCAGAACTGAGAAGCAAACTGGGAACCACGATCTGAGATAATGGATACAGGAGTACCATGCAGCCTAACCACCTGCTCAATAAAAATCCGAGCCAATCTCTGAGCTGAATCAGTAGTCTTTACAAGGATAAAATGAGCTGATTTAGTCAGTCTGTCGACAATGACCCAGACTGAATCGTGGAGCTACAGGGTCTTTGGCAAACCAACTATAAAATCCATCGTGATGTGCTCCCACTTCCACTCGGGAATGGGTAATGCCTGAGCTAACCCTGCTGGTCTCCGGTGCTCGAACTTAACCTGCTGACAGTTCAAGCAACGAGATACATAATCAAATACATCTCTCTTCATCCCCTTCCACCAGTATAGCTCTCGGAGGTCCTGATACATTTTTGTAATACCAGGATGAATGGAATAACGCGAGCTATGAGCTTCACCGAGCACTGACTGCCTCAAATCCCCAACATCAGGAACACAGAGTCGACCAATAAAACTGAAGAATTCCATATGAATCAAGCTCGAAGGAGGAAACTCCTCCACTTAGGACACGACCACGCAACTCCTGCAGATGAGGATCCTCGAACTGTCTTCCCTTAATCTGACTGACTAAGGAAGACTGAGCTGCAATACACGCTAAGGCTCGACTGGAGTCTGGGAGAAGAAATCTCACACCAAAGTCGCCAAGGGACTGCAATTCTCGGGCCAATGGTCTCATGTCAGCATAAAGAAAATCCATGCTGCCCATGGATTTTCTGCTCAAAGCATCTGCTACCACGTTCGCCTTCCCAGGATGATAGCGAATAGTGAGATCATAATCTTTAATCAATTCAAGCCACCTCCGTTGTTGGCCGTTAAGATCTTTCTGAGAGAGAAGATACTGCAGACTCTTATGATCCGTATACACCTCACAAGGCTCGCCATAAAAGATAATGCCTCCATATCTTCAAAACAAAGACCACAACTGCCAATTCTAAATCGTGAGTCGGATAATTCTTCTCATTCGGCTTCAACTGCCTGGAAGCATAAGCAATTACCTTCCCGTGCTGTATAAGAACACAACCCAAGCCCACACGATATGCATCACAATAGACTACATATCCATCGGTGCCCGAAGGAAGGGATAGCACTGGAGCTGAAGTCAATAAGGCCTTAAGCTTCTGGAAGCTTGCCTCACACTCATCGGACCATCGAAACTGAACCGCCTTCTGCGTCAGGCGAGTCAGAGAGCTGCAATAGTAGAGAACTTTTCCACAAACCTCCGATAATAACCTGCCAATCCAAGAAAGCTGTGAATCTCCGTCGGAGTGGTAGGACTAGGCCATTTCTGCACTGCTTCAATCTTCTTCATATCAACCTTGATACCCTCACTAGATACCGCGTGACCCAAAAATGCCACAGAATCAAGTCAAAACTCACATTTCGAGAACTTGGCATACAACTTACGATCACGGAGGGTCTGAAGAACCACCCTCAGATGATAATCATGCTCCTCGCGGCTACGAGAATAAATAAGAATATCATCAATGAAGACAATGACAAAGGAATCAAAGAATAGCTTAAAGACCCGGTTCATGAGATCCATAAAGGCTGCAGGGGCATTAGTCAGCCCAAAAGACATAACTAGGAACTCATAATGGCCGTAACGAGTCCTAAAAGCAGTCTTCGAGATATCTGACTCACGAATCTTTAGCTGATGATAACCAGATCGCAGATCGATCTTAGAAAAGAATTTGGCACCCTGCAACTGATCAAACAAATCATCAATACGAGGTAAAGGATACTTATTCTTGATGGTGACCTTATTTAGCTGACGATAATCAATACACATCCGCATAGTCCCATCTTTCTTTTTCACGAAAAGAACAGGAGCACCTTACGGAGAAATACTCGGCCTAATGAACCCCTTATCAAGCAAATCTTGCAACTGCTCCTTCAGCTCCTTCAACTCTGATGGGGCCATGCGATAAGGAGGGATAGAAATAGGCTGAGTCACTGGCACTATATCAATGCCAAACTCGATCTCTCGATTAGGAGGAAGTCCTGGCAAATCATCTGGAGAAACGTCAGGGAACTCCCTAACGACAGGAACAGAATCAAGAGATGGAATCTCCACAGTGGTATCTCGAACCATGGCCAGATACGCTGAACACCCTTTATCCATCATCCGTTTTGCCTTCAGGAAAGAAATAACATGCCCCATGTGTGGAAATAAGAGCCCTGCCACACCACCGGTGCTGAACAAGGAAGAGACAATTGAAGAGACTTGGCATGATAATCTAATGCGGCATGACACGGCGCCAAAAATTCCATGCCAATAATAACATCAATATCAATCATATCTAGGATTAGAAGATCTACTAGTGTCTCATGACCCCCAGAAGATATGGTACAAGCTGGATAAACTCGATTCACAATGACAATGTCTCCAATAGGAGTAGAAACACAGAATGGATCACGAAGATGCATATAATCAATATGAAAGCCTGAAGCAAAATAAGAAGATACATATGAATATGTAGACCCCGGATCCACCAAAGAATATGCATCTCGACCACAAACAGATAAAATACATGTAACAACAGCTGGGGATGCCTCGGCATCCTGCCTGGCCGGCAGTGCATATAGCTGCCTCTGCGGCTGAGCTGAGCCGCTACCCTGACGACCACCTCTAGAGGGACCACTAGGACCACGTCCACGACCTCCACCGGGTGGTGATGCACCTCTAACTGGCTGAGACCCTGGAGGGGCACCCTGAGGCTGCTGCTGCATAGGCGCTGGAAGGCGAGGGAAAGGGCGGGTACTACCCTGCTGATGGAGATAAGGGCAATCCTTCTTATGATGCCCTGGATGCTGACAGATAAAGAACCCTGGAGCAAATCTATGCTGATCAAACTAAGACTGATCTCGCGGGCGAAACCAAAACTGACCCTGAGAAGAGAACCACGCGCTGGAAACTGAGCTAGTCTGACAGGAGGCCTACTCTGCTGCTGATAACTCCTACCTCCATACGAGGTACTAGAACGCCCTGGACCACGAGATCTCTTACTCTCCCGCTCTAACTCCTCTATCTCCAATCTATGATAGGCCTCATACCTCCTGGCAATATCAACAGCGACATCAAATAGAGTACCAGCCTCAATCTCACGAGCCATCTGGGACCGCAAAGAAGGAGAAAGCCCATCAATAAAATGTCTGACCCTCTCAGAGGGCTCCTGCACGAGATCTGGAGCATAGCTGGATATCTCTGAAAATAAAAGCTCGTACTCCGTGACTGACAGGTTACCCTGTCCAATCCTCTCAAACTGTCTCCTCTTCTCATCCTGCTGACTGCGAGGGAAAAACTTCTCCATGAATCGATGGGAGAAATCACTCCAGGTCATCTTGGGTAAGCCCTGCCTAGCTGATTGGAGTGCGGTCCACCAAGCTAAAGCCGGACCCTCAAACTGGAAGGCAGTATAATCAACTCCATACTGCTCAAGATATCCAAGGGCCTCTAAGATACGCTGACATTGATCAAGAAACTCACGAGGCTTAAGCTTATCTGATTTCTGACCAGAGAACTTCGGAGGACTAAGTCGGGTAAAATAATGCAGCCTTGCCGGATCATCAACTTGACTTGCTACCTGGACTGGCTGACCAGCCTGAACAACCGGAGGTATAACACCCGCTACCTCTGGAACATGACCACCTGGAACATGAACTGTTGGGGCTACATATGGGGCTGGAATGAGGGCTTCCTAAACCTGAGAACCAATATCTACCGCAGCCTGAGGAGCTGCCTGAGGGATAGGATCATCTACAGCAGCTTGAGGAATAGGAGCATCTACGGCAGCCTGAGGAATAGGAGGTCCCTGGGGCATCTGCGTCGCTAAGAATCTCATAAAAGCATCATGAAGTGCGGGGGGAACGGTAAGCCCTGCTCCCCCTGCCCAACAAAAGCTGGCACTACCGGAACCTCTGCAGGATCAACATGATCCACCATCCTCACGGCCTGGGCAACTCTACCTCTGCCTCGACCACGACCTCTACCACGACTAACACCGCCAACCCGCGGAGCAGCAGGCATAGGGGCGACCGCTGGCTCCTCTGCCTCTAGCATTCGCGTGCGTTCTCACCATTTACTGCGGAGAATAAAAAAATATTTAATTTCAGATAAAAAGACTCACGCACGACGGAGAATAAAAGAAAGTAAACAGCCTAAATGTAACCATAGCCTCTCGTAGATAGGTATTGACGTCTCCGCCCGATCAGCGAGACTCTATTAGACACTGTCATGATCTGGAAAGACTCTAAACCTCGCTCTGATACCAACTGACACGACCCGAATTCTCGGTTAGGCCGTGCGGGCACCCGACCACCTTCCCTAAACCTGTCGGGCGAACTCTATTGACTGAATCGATATAAATTATGAAGAATTACCTTGAAATAAAAATGAACCACACTTTAACAATATAAGATAGCTCTCTAGGATAGACAAACATACAAGCTGTCTGAATAATGCAACTAACTACCCAGAAAACACAGTTTTAAAGGTTTCCAGATCAGACATCTAAGAAGGCCACTTTGGGCAAAAGTAAGGGAAACTATAATATCTTAAGTTGGTGGCCGCAATGAACAGGATGTCTCACCGTAGACAGCTGAAAACGTACTACTCCTCAATCACGATGCGACTGACTGGGTCCTGGAGCAGAATCTGCTGAATGAAAGGAAAACATAAGAACAAATAAAGGTGAGTCATGAGGACTCAAGAAGTGCGAACAAACTAGCAACCTCGAAAAATAGATACGCTAGTCAGGGAAACGGAACCAGACAACAATCAACAAATAAGCAATCCACATATAAGCAGAACAGTAGTCATGTACAGAAAATCTACACAATAGTATGAAATGAAATGGAATAAGATGAGATGAAATGAAATGAAATGAAAAGAGATGAAATGAAATGAGATGCAAAGGATCACATGTGCCCATACTCCCATCCCGAAGCGGAATACTCCTGCATTCGAGGGGAATCCAATCTGCTAACCAACTGGAGCGGAATACTCCTGCACCCGATATAATATAAACTAGAGGCGGAATACTCATGCACTCTCCTAGGGCGGAATACTCCTGCACCCGATAAAATGTAAAGCTGAGACGGAATACTCCTGCACTCAGTATGATATGCAATGTGATGCATATGAATGCAATGTGATGCAATAATAACCCTTCACCGGCCCGGGACTCTCATCGACAGCCGGAAAGTAGATGCCAACTCAAAGCCAAAGTACAATACTCAGATTCTCAATGCAGTACCAATAACAAGACATAACATATAATATAGAATGTAAATCCAAAGCTAAGGCGTAATGAGTACGCCTATCGGCAGCTACACACATAAGGAACACGTGGTAGAAAATTCACGAGGCCAAGTACCTCCAAAGAAATGGATATAAATACTTACCATATTCCAAAGCTAGCCCTGCTACTCAACAACTGCTTTTTCCTTTGGATTAACTGTCAAACGATCCCGCTTTATTCAATAAGCAGAAAAATTATATCAAATAAAGCTAAAGGCTTCATTCCTTATGTCTTAGGGCAATCCAGTTAGGAATCTGATACCCTATTCGCATACGCAATACGCAGGCCAGGCCTATGTACAGGGTTCAAAGTCCCATAACCAAACCCTAAATAAATTACATTTATATGTTGCCCATAACTCACTGAGTGCGAATATATAATCATTTCCATCATCGGGGTCCAATTGACCCTTTAAACTATCAATTTAAGTCATTAGGGCGATGTCTAATATCTCTATTTTTACCGTAAAAATATATTCAAACACACGTAATAAGCTAAGATAATGAGTTAACATCATTACCTGGAGATTTCGGGTAAAATTTCCACTATTTTTCTCCTTCTCTTTCCCTTTTTCTTTTTTCTCTTTGTGTTATCTATATTATTACTCTCTGTTCATTCTCAATATTTCTGTATTAAAATGAAGCTAAGGGATATTGATCCCAAAGCTAGCCGACATTCTTTTTAAAAAAAAAAAAATCGCTACGACGATTAAAATTAAAATGAAACCCTAGAGAAGTCGAAATGATCCCAAATTTTTCGATCAAGTTATACAAAATATATGTAACACACTCGCTAAGGCAAATCTCAAATCGGACTCCCGAAACTCAAGATACGAATTAAAAGGAAAAATGACCAAATTATTAATTCTTTCGGAACTTTAGCCGAAATCAACCGAACAACCTCGAAACTCACTTCAAAAATTCACATATATTATAAATGACCACACGAACCTAGCGACGCTTTTAGATTTCGAATCGGAGTTCTTTCTCCAAAATTATGCTCGAAAACCTCTTTTTTTACGATTTATCGTTAACGAAAAACTGAAACCTTCTTCCGATGCCTACAAAACGAGGTCTAATTTGGCTCAAATTTTACAGACAAATCGGGATGGTCCTTACGAAGCTTTTAAAATTGACGGACCGTCAATCGGAGTCCTAATTCCCAAAACGACTACTTAAGGTCGTTTCAGTTAGGTGAAGTATTATTTATATTTTCCTTTTTTAAGCTCCTAGCTCCTCATCCCCTTTCCCTCCCGTAAGTAAACAATAGCATAATTTCATATTTACTCCCTTGTTACCTAAGATAATTGAAATGTCTAATTTTCATGTTCTCAATGATTCTAAGAACATATGAACTTGCATACAGATTTATATGCATCTGACTACTCCATTCTCGAGGGAACCGAAGTTGATAGGTTGCAGCTTCATTATGAACTATGTGTAATGGAAAATTTACTGTAACCCTTCACATTGCTACTTCTTCAATGAACCAATAAAAAGTATAATCTTCTGATTCAATGGACCAACTTAATTAAATGATTGAACTTAAACGGTAGGCTCATCGTTTGATCTGCAGCTCCTACTTTATAATTTATTTTGTAGAGTATTTTAATTACTCAAATTTTTTAAGTGTATTTTCTTCTTTCACATTTTACTTTAGGGATTCCTAGTTTTAAATTAATACTATTTTTGAACACGTGCTTTGCGTGTGAGTCCATAGCTAGTAACGTTAAAAAAGGAAGAAATTACATAAATAATGATGCATATACATATATTCGTATATATAATTTTAATGCATGTAAGCTTTAAATCAAGTTCCTTTAGAAAAATATAAGCTTCTCTAAATTATAATTTTTGTCGCCTTCCTATTACCAAGCGTTGTGCGTGCACCTTTGTAAATGAGTACAAAATTTATTAAGAAAAACTGAAAAAATAAAGTGTTCTCGATTTGTAGTTAAAATATTAATAAAAAAGTAGAGTAGTTTTTGCAAATAGTGAAAATTATCCGAATCGTTATACAAGTTCAAGATTAATAGGAATTTCATGCATGATAACTTTATCACTTAAAAGTGTTAGGTGAGTATTATAACTCCCAAAAAGCTTCATAAGCAGCTGGAACATTGCATAGAAGACCATAAATTAAAAATGGCATGAGTAATATAAATTCACATTCCTGTTAATAGGAAAGCGACAATAGTTATATTACCATCATCTCATCCTTGATTTGAGTACTAAATATTTCATTCCTAAGTGAATTATATAGCTTTTTTTCTTTAGCATCAATGTTATGTCAATTGATGGCAAACAAAGTAATAATGAAACATGTCATATTCTCATCATTTTGAGCCTATCAGTATGCAATTTTTGTTGGTAGTGAATAAACTACTAAAACTTAGGTAAGTGCATAGAAGTTATTGCATTGGCCTAAACCGATTTGGGACAACAAATCAAATTTGGGATGGGTTTACAAGCAATGCTAAGTATCAACATCGAAATAAAGTAACGAAATTGAACAAACAGATGAAGTACAAAAATAGAATAAAATTTCAATATATGCATTGAGTACAAATTTTGGCAGAATTTTTGTATATATCTCTGAATATCTAATACATCAAATAATACCTAATATATCTCAGAATTGGTATTTATAGAAAAATAATTACAGCTCATTTCCCCCATGTTTCCCACGTCTTTGCCTACATTCTGCATCTTTGAAGGTGGGTTTGATGGTGTGAGAAAGTGGGGCGGTCCACCGGGGCTAAGGTCTTCTGCCTCGGAGCTGTCAAATTTCTTACTAACCAAGGTTAAGATCTACCGAGGTATGGCTCAATCATACCCTCGGTTTCTGACTTCAGCGACCTTACTGTCTACTCTAAGACTTGGCTTATGAATGTCCGTTCGGTAGACCTCGGGTCATAGGTGACACTTAGCACGAGCCAATTTTTATCCAATACAGATAGTCCTCCCCATTCCTCGGGCAAGTGTCAGACTAACCAAGGAGTGGAATGAGTTTGAGCGGGAGAATGACGTGGCTCAACGTATGCCAAGAATTTCAAAACAACGCCCATCACTTCAATTTCCTGCCGAATGAGACGTGGCAACCGTTGTTTGATTCGAATGGTCGTGCCATTTCTTTTTGTATTCCCAACGTTATAGTAGTGATCACTTCTTTTCCTATAAATACATCCACTTGAAACCATTTTCCTTGCTTGCGATTACTCATCTACAGTGAGCAAAAACTTCATAGCCATTAAAAGAATATTAGAAATCCCTTTTTTTCAAGATCTCAAGAAATCGTTTTCCTCTAAATTTCAACCATGTCTGCAACATATTCCATTCAAGGATCCAGTGGTTCTTCAGAGCTGAGGGTTCCTCCCGCCGACACCATGATCGTTGGAGGGTAGTTGGTAAACGTGCCTCAGCCACTGAACATCGTTACTTCAGTGGAAGGTGACGAAAAGGCTACGTCGCATATGGGGGTTTGAGGCGGCACAAACAGATCGTCGGTCGTGACAAGGTCGTCGAAAGAGACGACAATAGTGATTATGATGTTGAGGGCAAGGATAACGTCGAGAGTGATGACGTCGATGCTGAAGAGGATTAGGTCAACGCTACTGCAGAGACAAGGGCTGAATTTCCCAATGCCGAGGAGGGGCAACTACCGAGGCTGGACCCTCGAGGCCTAAAAAGAAACCAAAAATTCCCCTCGAGCAAGAGCTCAAACCTCATCATATCATCCCTTCAAGCTTCAACACCGACAAGGATCTCAAGCTGCAAAACCAAACTGCCGACCAGCAAGAATTGAATAGGAACGTGCCGGTGCAAACGATGCCTTCAATACTTACTAAAGCTTATGTAGCACTGATTCGGAAGGAGTGCCGATTTGGGCCCGAGGTGAAGATTGTTATCCCCGACCGAATAGCAGGTGTTATGACCATATTGAAAGTTTGTCCTTTGCATATGCTTATCCATTTACCATTGGGTTCTCACTTCTTGTTCATAGGGTGATTGATGAGTTCTACCGAACGTACAATCTTTGTTTGGCTCAGCTAGGCCCTGGGATTTAGAGGGTCGTGCACTACTTAGATTGGCTGAGCCGAAGAGCCAAGGTGGAGTTTACCTTTCAGCATCTTATCTCTCTTTATTACCAATACTTTTACAAGGCTGTGGTTGTGGCCTTGAACAATCGAGGTAAGTATGCAATTCTTATCAAAAGCGAAGAACATGGGGACCGAGGATGGTGTGACCGTTACATTCTTTTGGAGACTAGCATCTTATCTGTCGAGCCTGATTTTTCAGAGAGGTGGAATAAGACGCGTAAGTATTTTGTTGTCATCATGTCCTTCCGATTGCTATCTTTACCTCTTTCTATCTCCTGATTTCATTTTGATTTGTTTCTCACTTGCAGCCAATAAGGTCGACATCATCCCTCCCGAGGGTCTGTCTGACCTCATCAAGGTTGTGACCAAAGCTCGCAAGCGTCCTATCAGGTCTTGGATGGACATGGCAGCTAACAATGGTTGGGCGTGTAAGAGACATGGTGAGTCATTACTACGATTTCATGTCGGAGGGGGGGGGAGGGGGAGGTATCGCCCAAGGCTTCCTTCTTGTTGCTAATATTTCTCTTCATGTTAGGTTTCCCTAACATGGCTGTCAAGAAGAAGAAGAAAAAAAGAAAGTAAAAGGAAAGAAGAAAGATGAAGGAGAAGAGAATACCGACTCCGACGATGATAGAGCCGCGGTGGCGAATCTAGTCGAGGACTTGAAGGAGCTTAAGTCCTCGAAGATCTCCAAGCCTTCGAAAGGGTCCTCTGGTCAGGGGACCTTAAAAGGTGATGTTGACACCTTTCTCAGTCACTTCACTTGCATTTCCACTTCCCCTCGTTTCTTTGTCTATAAACTTCCCGCGTCATCTTCTACAGGTTAAAAAAGAAAGAGGGTAACCTCGAAGAAGTCTTCCCGTTCGGTACACCTTCGCACCGAAGCGATGACCTCTCCCGGGCCCGAAGTTGTTGTTGAACGGCACCGGGGATTGATCGATGAGCCCATCGATGAGGGTACCGAGGATCTAGAAGCCCATAGGGAAATTGAAGTGGTTGACCTCGAGGGCTTGGAGCATGACCCCAATGCGGCTGCTGCCAAAGCTAAAGATAAGGCTAAAGTTGGGGAGGCTGGGGCCCCGCCACAGAGGAGGAAACAGCTCTTAGTGCCGCTCAGGCATATTCTGGGCCTGCTAGAGTTTCAGCTCCGGAGAAGTCTTTCCGAAAATTGGAAGTATTGGCTTCGTCGAACCTCTTGGAGAGCTCTTGTGGAGATATTCTAAGCCTCATTCCCCTGCTAGGGTCGAAGGAGGAGGTTATTGTTCATAAATTCTCCCCGGCTCAACTAGCCACAACTCTTGCTACAAACGCACTTAGGGTAAGTATTACCGCTTTCGATCTTCTCTTGTTTGGGCGTTTATTTCCCTTCCGACCTGATGTTTTGCGATATTTGCCTATTTTACCTAATATTTCCTCGCATTTTAATACGTTATTCGTCCATTATAGGTGATAATTGTGTTTCTTGTGTTTACTTATTGTGTTTGTGATTGTAGGATTGGTTTGGATGAGTTCGAGGCAAGAATAATCAAATTGGAGCAAAATATTTTGAAAAGCGAGGTTTGGACCAAAGTGATGAATCGTAAGCTATTTTGAAGGCAAAGCTTCCAAGAAAACCTAGGAATTTGGAAGATGTTTTGAGAGAAAAGCTTCAGAGATAGCTTTGAATTTGGGAGCTATACTGAAAGCGGGACTTCCAAGAGAGCTCTGAGGCTGGCTAGAATAAAGTTTCCCAACTAGTTTAGGATTTTGTTTAACTTATCCTAGCACTTTGTAAATATTATAAATACATTATAACTTAGTCTTTTAAGGGGGTTGGACTTGGAGGAGAGCAGAGGAGCCCAAGATGTCTTCTACACGAGTTTTTCTCTTTTTCTCTTATTCTTCTCTTTAATTCTATAGTTTTTTCGTTCTAGGGTTAGAGCAAATATATGAAGGTTGATGTTTGAAAGTCGATTTCTATCTATTGATTTACCGTTACAGATTGTTTATTGTTTCTAGAGCCTAATTGTTTGGTTATTGAGGCCCGATAATTGAACACTATCTACGGTTTATAAGTTGAACTCGACAGAGGGAATTTATGAATTCACATAAGAAAGAATAGGGCTTGATTGTGAACCTGGGCATCAGGGAATCGATTTGTGGGTAGGATAGAAATATACATATTCGCCTTGCTTAGTTAAAAACATAGTTCTTTAATGAATGCATGTGATTTAATTCCATAGACATATAGGCGTTAGAGTAGCTTGCATAGGCTTGTGAAGAATCGACAGGTTTTCACGAATATAATTAACCTGTTAGTTAGCAATCTGGAAAATCAAGAAGTAGAATAAACTGGAAAACTCAACTGGATTGTTTGTCGCTCTAACTCTATACCATTTCTCTCTTATTGATAACAACTCACGAATTGCTCTAGAATAACTTGATCTCAGTTACTTGCTTTTAATTATTGTTTGCTTAGTTAGTAAATCACAAATCATCATCGAAAAGGATCCCTAAATAGTATTTAGAAAATTGTTTGCTAGAATACAACCATTAACACTAGTCCTCATGGGAACGATACTCAACTTATCACTTTATTACTTATCGACCACGTATACTTGCGTGTGCGTTTGGGTGCAACAAGTTTTTGGCGCCGTTGTTGGGAACTAAACAATTTACTGTTTTCTTTTTGAACGTATACTTATTTTCTATTCAGGTTTAATTTGTGTTTAGTTTAGTATTGTGTTACTTGTCTTATCATGGCATCTTTCAATACAAATTGGTCAAATGATAGTTGTTCAAATTTTGATGATCTCTGTCTACTTTGTGGAGGAACTCACTTGTGGGAAAATTGTCCAAGTCTTTCAACCCTACGGGATTGGTTATGTGAATTTTCTGAAATCTTGGAATCGAACTTTTGTAAATTGTGTGGTGGTCAGTGGAATAGTCGTCCCAAGTGTCATACTTCTTCCCCTATCGATGTTTGTGATGATTATAACAATATCTATGAGTCTGACAGGAATAAAGAAGTCCAGGTTGTGAGCCAAAAGTTTCTAACGGAGCAAGCAAAACTCTTAGGAGCTTATGGGGATTTCAGGAGTGATCTTACAAATATGACGAGACAGTTTATAGAAGAAAGAGTTGTGCTCAGACAAGAGATCGGCGAATTTGGCTTGGCTATTCACGACTTGGAGGCAAATTTGAGTGATATGGTTGAGGTGTCTGATGCCCAATTATCAATTGTTGTGGATAGTAGATTTGAGATAGGAGAGTTTAGAAGCCAATTTGAGGAGCAAAAAATAGAATTCCTACCATTCGACCCAATATTAGTTGATGATGCCGAGGTTGAGAAAATTTAATTAGATTCAAGTGAGGAAAAAGAAAACATCATATTTGAGGACTCTAGTGTTTGTGAAAGTGACGGTGTCAAAAATAATGCAATTTTAGAATTGAAGCGCATTGGACCTCATTCCAATCATTTTTCAACATTGTGTTTGGATGGTAACATGGAAATTGAGCCACCCGAGCCTATGAAGAAACCAAAGGAGGAGGAACAAGGTGCCTATATTTTAAAGTTTGTGATGACGAGGAGGCAAAACGACATCCTTCATTTAAAGGCCAAGAAGTGCAAGATGCGACAGTGGTTACTTGGCCCTTTTGTATTTTTACCACCACCCAAGGACCATAGTCATAAGATTGAGACAAAGTTGGGGAGTCAATTCACTAGTTCCAAGTGGAGGCAAAAGTAGTTTAATTGGCGTCGTCGTGCCACGACATTAACTAAGGCGCTCCTTGGGAGGCAACCCGAGCCTTGTATGTAAAAAAATAAAATAAAATATATATATAAAAAATAAAAATTAAAATAAAAATATTAAAAAAAAAATCGCGTCGCGACCCAATATTTATTGTTTTAGTCGTTTTCATTTATGTAGTATTACGCTTTTTTCTCTTTTTTCTTGTCATTTTTGTAGGGCTCGGGAAGTTCGGAATGCAAATCATGTACGGGAAGTAGCGGCATAACCACTTAGATGAAGAGTTGCAGGACAATTGAAGCTAAGGTCTTAGCTAAATGCAGCTGAACCAAATTGAGAAAGATTACAGAAGTGCTGAAGTTCCACAACAATCAGACACCATAGCACTTAGCAATTTCAGCCTCGCAGGAAGCGATCTTAGCAGCGTCGCTTTGGGAAAAGCTTTGAGCTGTTGCGACACTTAGAAAATTTTCTCATCCAAATCTGCGTCAAAACACAGCTGAAGCGTCGCACCCTTAATCGCTTTGGGTTAGGCAGAATATTCCAAAACTGTGGATGCGATCTCCAGATGTCGCTCTACTGAACGCTTCCAGGTAAGTTTTACGGGTCAACCCAGTTTTGACCCGCAACAGCTTTATACGTAAAACACATACCCATATCCCCTGTTTAGAACAAAAGAGCAGAATATACAGAACAAAACTAACCAACAAAACAAACGAACATGTTCTTCTAAGAAGCAATTCAATCTCTTCCACTACTTCAACGCTACACTGGTAAGTCTTCTTCTTGTTCTCTCGCAGTGCTGCTACACGTTGACAGTCCCAGCCCCTTCCCCCTTAGACGCTAAGTTGTTTATGTATGGTGGATTTTGTGAACCCTTGTTGAGTCTTTGTTTGCGCTGCTGCTGTGAACCCTTATAGGGCAATTTGGTTGGTATCTTTGGTATGAAAGTCCCATGAAAAATTGGGAGGGTCACCCCTTCCGAGCGTCTATGAAACTTAAGCTTGATGTTTATGCGCATAACATGTTCAATAAAATGCCGCAGTGACTAAAAGTTGAATTTTTGTGAATTCTTGAGTAGCAAAATTACATATAGGCATAAATTGAACATTGTGATGATCTCTAGGATTAAAATTGGTCGTGTTTGAGCTAAATTTGACTTGAACATGAGGTAAAGTGTGCCATAAACCATTGTCACGCATGATATGTGCTGAAGCTCGACTATTCCCATTCTTGTCGACCTCTTCTCTTAGATGTGGTTAGATAGTTCACTTTACTTTGTAGCATAATTAGGAGTAAGTGTAGAGTGCTCGCATTATGTTTGCGCACATTGATTGGATAGGTTGCTTGAAATAAAATTATGCGCCCGCTTTAAGAAAGTCTGAGTGCCTCTCACCACCATCTTAACTCTACAGTAAGCTTTCATAGTCATGAGCATTGCTGCTCTTTAGGTCTAGTGCTGGCACGTGTCTCATGTGGTGACGGTTTAGAACAAACAAGACCAAAAAAATAGAAAGAAAGAAAATGTTTCGAACTATATGTGCTTTGATGGTGCGATCTAAGAAGCGACTCATCTATATTAAATTATTACATTACTAAGCTTTTAATGCATAAGAGCACTTTCCAATCTGTGCAAAGATGAGTTAGCCCTTAACTGGTTTGAGTAATTTATATAGCATGAGAATTACCGGAAGTCATTTACTGAGTGGTGGTGCTAGCTAAGTCTGTTGATAGCTGTTGTATTTTAATGACCATGTCTGCTGCTTCTTATATGTGTGCCGAAGTGCTTCATGTACTCATGCTAGCTTGGACCTTGTTCAACTAATGTTGGACTGGTATAAGCCACTAATTGTTTTTACTAAGTGGCAGGCACATCCAATGGCTAAAACAGGAAATGAGAACATTGCCTAGCTTATCAGAAAATAAGGAGAAAATTGGGTTCCTGTGTACCTGCTCAACTGAGGATCCTGCATCCGCTAGCGCCAAAAGCCTAGGCCGTTTGACCTTCAGGGAAGTTCCTCTAACTATTGCACTTTAATTTTATCGCATTGAGGACATTGCTTTATTTAAAGTGGAGTGAGGGAATTCCCAAAATTTTTGAGCTTGTGGATGACTGTGCTTTTAGGAATTTCTTTTAGCAATTTTTACTTTTGTCACTTGACTTTATTTTTATTTGTTTCTTGCTTTATTAATATAAAAAATGAAAAAAAAATTAGAAAACTAATGAAAAACTTTCAAAAATATTTTCTTTTTAGTTTTAGTTAGTGGTACATGTCATCCACCCCGTGGTTTTTCTTATGGCCTCGGTTCTTTTTCATGGGTAGACCTTTCACCGTGTAATTTTTATTTTTAGGAGTAGTATATTATTGGTTAGTAGAATATATTAGAAAAATTGATAGAATGCTAGGTGCCTTTGGTTTGTTTAATACCAGTAGATTTAGACTTGATCATATGCTAATTGTGAATCCCTTTAGGTCTTAAAATATTGATGCATGCCTTGAAAAATTGGAATGACCTTCTTGAGACACTTAAGTTCAACTACTTAACTCGATTGTGAACTATTTCACTTTATTGCTTAAATTTTAAAAGTTGCACCTTATTTGCTTAAACTGAGAGTTGAAATGGAATCGTCTTAAGTGAAATATGTGTGATGTGTGATGTGAGATATTTTTTCTTATGTTCTGTGCTTGCATATTGATGTCTAGAACTTGCCCCGTGTGTGTTCAAAGCAAAATCCTAGGTTTGCTCTAGTTGGGAGATGATACATGTGTTTCTTTGATAAGTCCTTTTCGCCTTGATTAGCCTACCCTTTAATATTATCCTTACTAAGCCCTTTTGAGTCTATTGACTTTTTTATTGGCACCCACATTGCAAGCCTTATCCCTTTTGTTCTTAATTATCTTCTTTTTGAACTCGTACTCCTTAGAGCACTTTAAATATACTTTTATTTGTGGAGTTGTGATTGAAAAATTGGGTGGATTTTGAGTGGAACCAATGAAAGAAAAGTATGGTGCACTTTGAAAAATCATTGGCAAGGTTGAGAAAAAAATATTAAAAAGAAAAAAAATAAAAAAAATAAAAAACAGAAAAATATAGAAAATTAAAAAAAAATCTCAATCCTTACTAGTGTTGTGCAAATTTAAGAAAATGCTTAAAGTTGAGAGGGAAATTCTTGAGTGTATGTTGGACGGCTGCTTGGTTGGTTTTGATAAGAATTGTGGAAAATTGAAAGTGGTGTATTAAAGTGCTTAGGGAGGTAGTCACTATTTTATCCATATTTATCTTGCCCGTCCTTTAGCCTATATTATAATCCTTAAAGTCCTAGTTAATTCCGATTGGAGTGAGCTTACATTAGTGGAGTCCTACACTACGGGCAAGCCTATGGTACATCGTGTTTGGCACGTGAACTTCTTTGTGAGAGCGAGTGAATTCTTTCTATATTATGTCCCTAATCTATTCTTGAAATATATTCTATGTGTGATTTTTGGGACGCTCTCTTGATTCATTATTTTTAGGTGAGGGCACATGGTTTGCGAAAGATAGGTGAAGTTATTGACTTCTTGGTTGAGTGAATGGGTGTGATTTTGTGAAAGATTAGTTATATTGAGTCAGTTTTTGAAATTGAGATGTCTTGGGTTGGTTGTTCTAGCATTTAAAAATATGATGGATTCTTGGCATGTTGTGGGTCACATGGTATGTATTTATGCTCTTGTCTAATGGTTGGTATCAACCATAATCATAGGTAGACCTGTTCTATCGAGTGTTGGGATCTAATTGGGAAATTGATTTTGGTAATTGCTCAAGGGCGATCAAAGTCTAAGTGCGGGGTGGTGATGTTTGGCAATATTTGCCTATTTTACCTAATATTTCCTCGCATTTTGATATGTTATTCGTCCATTATCGGTGATAATTGTGTTTCTTATGTTTACTTATTGTTTTTTTGATTGTAGGATTGGTTTGGATGAGTTCGAGGCAAGAACAATCAAATTGGAGAAAAATACTTTGAAAAGCAAGGCTTGGACCAAAGTGATGAATCAGAAGCTATTTTGCAAAGCTTCCAAGAAAGCCTTGGAATTTGGAAGCTGTTTTGAGAGCAAAGCTTCAGAGTTAGCTTTGAATTTGGGAGCTATACTGGAAGGGGGGCTTCCAAGAAAGCTCTGAGGCTGGTGAGAATAAAGTTTCCCAACTAGTTTAGGATTTGGTTTAACTTATCCTAGCTAAACTGTAAACATTATAAATACATTATAACTTAGTCTTTTTAGGGGGCTTGTACTTGGACGAGAACAGAGGAGTCCTAGATGTCTTCTAAACGAGTTTTTCTCTCTTTCTCTTATTCTTCTCTTTAATTCTATAGTTTGTTCGGTCTAGGGTTAGAACAAATACATGAAGGTTGATGTTTGAAAGTTGATTTCTATCTATTGATTTACTGTTACAGATTGTTTATTCTTTCTTGAGCCTAATTGTTTGGTTATTGAGGCCTGATAATTGAACACTATCTACGGTTTATAAGTTGAACTCGACAGAGGGAATTTGTGAATGCACATAAGAAAGAATAGGGCTTGATTGTGAACCTGGGCATCAGGGAATCGATTTGCGGGTAGGATAGAAATATACCTATTCGCCTTGCTTAGATAAATACATAGTTCTTTAATGCATGCATGTGATTTAATTCAATAGACATATAGGCATTAGAGTAGCTTGCATAGACTCGTGAAGAATCGACATGTTTTCACGAATATAATTAACCTGTTAGTTAGCAATCTGGGAAATCAAGAAGTATAATCAACTGAAAAACTCAACTGGATTGTTTGTCGCTCTAACTCCGGACCTTTCCTCTCTTATTGATAACAACTCACGAATTACTCTAGAATAACTTGATCTCAGTTGCTTGCTTTTAATTATTGTTTGCTTAGTTAGTAAATCACAAATCATCATCGAAAAAGGTCCCTGAATAGTATTTAGGAAATTATTTGCTAGAATACAGTCATTAACACTAGTCCTCATGGGAACGATACTCAACTTATCACTTTATTATTTGTCGACCACATATACTTGCGTGTGCATTTGGGTGCAACATGACCCCTCAGTAATTTTTTCTCAGGGTTTTCTTCTATCAATGAGGACTGTTGAACTTGAGACCGCGAGGTACGAAGAGGTTCAACGTGTCGCCAATGCTTGGGACAAGCAAAAGAACAACTTTAATGCTCAAATCGCCGAATTGAAAGCTCAATTGGCCAAATCCCACTTCGATCTGCGTGAAGCGGTTGCCACCTTGGTAGGTGATGGTTTTCAAGCGTAGCGCTCGAGGCTGGATGCCAAAATCGTAAGCCTTGGTGGTGAATTGGCCTAAGTCAAGAACAAATTTATGGAAGATGCCAACAAGCATCACGAGCAGTTGAAAAAGCACGTGCTCGAGATCCAAAGGCTGGAAGGCCAGAACTCAAGGATCCCGACACTTGAGACCGAGGGTAAGCTGCTTCACAATGAAGTGGTTGACCAAAAGGCAAAGGCCAAGATCAGAGCTAAAAGGGCGGAGATGGATAAGCCTTAGGCTGTCATTAAATCTCGGTTGAAGCTACTCAAGCAGTGTCGAGCTAGTGAGCTTAACTTGGAGGATGAGATTGCTAAGGCCGAGGACAACGCGGCTAAATCCCAAGCTATGATAGATGAACTTTCTTCAAGTGAAGATTTGGGCAATGACGAGGCCGAAAGACAAAGAGGGTGAAGAAGATGAAGGTGGGGAAGACACCAAAGATGTTGATGATAGGACCTCCGAGGAGGGGGTGGACCCGAAGCATAGCACTTCTGTTTTCATCCTTTCATTTTTTGTTATGGCCATCGAGCCTACTTGTACAAACAACTGTGATAGCCTTCGTGCTTATTTTTATGGTATTTTGGTGCCTTCGTGCTTATGTCAACGAATTTCATTTTCTTTGCTTCTAAGTGTTCGTCTTTATTTTGCCTTGGAAATTTCAACCGAACACTTAGGATAGTTTTTACTTGCAAGACTTCGTAATTTATAACAAACCGATGCTAGCTTGGAACAACGTCTCTTTCCCGAGCCATGGCACGAAAGAATGACTTCAGTCAAATAATATGCATTTAGTAGGTAAGATCGCAGAAATAAAGAGACGTTGAATCAAGTTCATTTCATTAATAATAAAAACGAGCCAAGGTTGGCTTTTACATAAAACCTAGTCATAAAGAGACTTGGGCAAATTTTGAAAACGACACTGCTATCGGGCGCAAAATACAAAGTACTAAGCTATTCCTCGAGCGGACAGTTCACGGTGTTTGAATAGCTGATCTTCGGTACGTGGAGCCTCGAGTCGAATTGGATCGCATCCTATCTCTCCCACACCCCCTAGTGTTCAGATGTGAATCTTGATGAAGATCCGAGCACTGTGTTGTTCCCTTCACTTTCTGAAGTGGTCAAGCAAAGTAAACGAGTGGTTAGCGAGAATCATTCGACCCAAGCCTCGGAGCATTTTCGTCTCGTAGCCGTGGGTGAAATTTCATCAATTTAAAGGTAACGTACCTTGGTGTTAGAAATAATATCGCTTTAAATTGGCGATGTTCCAATTTAAGGGTTCAGCTTTGCCCTTCAAGTCTCCGATTGATAAGACCTTTTTCCTATGATAGCTTTGACTTTATAGGGTCCTTCCCAATTCGCAATAAATTTTCCAGCATTTTTCTCCTTAGTTGATTGGTTCGAAGCTTTTAGTACATAATTACCAACCTTAAAATCCCTAAGCTTGGCTTTCTTGTTGAGATATGCTTTGATTTGCCTCTTTTGAGCCTCCAACCGAATCAAAGCTAATTCTTTTTTTCCTTCAAGTAAATCCAGCTCTATGCGCATAGCTTGTTGATTTGTGTCTTCGGTGGCATGAGCGTACCGAAGGCTAGGTTCCCCTACCTCCATGGGAATAAGTGAGTCCATACCATAGGCAAGGTAAAAAAGAGTTTCACCGGTGATATTCTTCTCTGTGTTTCGCATCGCCCACAGCACCCCGGGCAACTCCTCGGGCCATGGATCTTTTGCTCGTCGAGCCTTTTCTTCATATTCTCAATGATAACTCTATTTGAAGACTCATCTTGACCAATTTCACTTGGGTGATAAGGTGTTGATTCTATCCTCTTTATTCCCCATTGATTCAAAAAATGAGTGACTGCCGACCCCATAAACTGAGAGCCATTGTCACCAGTAATTTCCCTTAGGATATCAAACCTGTAGATGATATTTTTACGGATAAAATCAACCACCTCCTTCTGTCTAACTTTGGCGAAGGCCCCTGCTTCCCCCCCATTTGGTGAAGTAGTCGGTTAGCACAAGTATGAACCAGACACTTCCTTTTGCCTTCGGCAAGGGGCATATTATATCCATTCCCCATTTCATAAATGGCCAAGGTGACACGACCGAATGCAGGGCTCGGCATGTTGATGAATCATTCGATCGTGTCATTGACATTTATCACATTTCTTCACAAAGACTTTGGCGTCTGCACTAATAGTTGGCCAATAGTATCCAGCCCGAAGTAATTTGCACACTAAAGCTTTTCCTCCCGAATGGTTGCCACAATCGCCTTCGTGGATTTCCCTCATGACATACTTCATTTCTCCTAGACCCAGACACTTGGCCATCGGGCCGCTGTACATTCTCCTATACAATTTTCCCAAGATCATCGAATAGAATGCTACTTGAGCCCTCAATTTTTTTGCTTCTGTCTTGTCGGGGGAAGAGTCCCTGATTCAAAATAAGATATGAACTTGGTTCGCCAATTCCAAGTGTGGTCCACCGAATTGACTTCTAACTTCATGTTCTTTATCTGTGCTAGGAGCAACCGAACAACTGAATCAATCCCCGAGTGTTCTTCTTCTACAGCTGAACCCAAATTAGCTAGAGCGTTGACTTCTGTATTCTCGTCCTGGCGTATTTGTTTAATTTTTCATTCTTGAAATTGAGCCAAGATTTGTTGGGCTCGGGCTAGGAATTGTTGCATCCTGGGCTCACGAGCCGAATAATCCTCGAGCACTTGATTCATCACAACCTGTGAATCGCACCTCAATTCAACTCTTTCCACCCCCATCTCCTTAGCTAATTCTAAACCTCCTAGAGCAGCTTCGTATTCAGCCTCGTTGTTTGTTATCTTTTTGAATAAACCGAATGCCTGACTCTTTCTCCTGTTCGTGCCACCAAGACTATTCCAAGCCCCGAACCTTTGGAATTAGTTGCTCCATCGGTGTAGAGTATCCACAACCCCGATGTTGGCCCCTTAGATATCAGATTTTCTTTTTCCACCTCGGGGAGGATCTCAATACTAAAGTCGGCCACTAAGTCTGCCAAAACTTGGGACTTTATAGTTGTTTGAGGCTGATATGTAATGTCATATTCACTTAAGTCTACCACCCATTTGGATAACCTCCCTGACAACTCCGGTTTGTGCAATATATTTCTTAAAAAGAAGGTGATAACTACAGCTATTGGGTGGCACTGAAAATAGGGCCGTATTTTTCGTGCAGTTATAATTAAGACAAGTGCCAACTTCTCCAGATGTGGGTACCTGGTTTCGTCATCAAGGAGCATTTTGCTCATGTAGTAAATGGGCTGTTGATTGCCATCTTCTTCCTAAACCAGCACTACACTCACTGACACCTTGGACACGGTCAGATAAGCCAACAAAGTTTTCCCATCTTTTGGCCTGGCGAGCAACGGCGCGTTGGCCAAATAATGTTTCAACTTTCTCAGCGCTTCTTTACACTCTTGTGTTCACTTGAAGGAGTTATTCTTCCTTAGAACTGAGAAGAATTAGTAGCATCGCTCTGATGACCTCGAAATGAATTTACGCAAGGCAGCGACTCGGCCAGTTAAGCGCTAAATTTCTTTCACCACGGAAAGCTCATCGGGGATTTCTTCAATTGCCTTATTTTCTCTAGATTAGCCTTGATCCCTCGTTCAGAGACTATGAATCTCAAAAACTTTCCCGAACCAACACCGAAGGCACATTTTTCGGGGTTCAACTTCATGTTGAATTGCCTCAAGATAGCGAAGGCTTCCCTCAGATGATCAAAGTGGTCTTCCACCCGAACTGACTTAACCAGCATGTCATCTATATACACTTCCATTGATTTCCCAATGTAGTCTTTGAAAATGCAACACACCAGCCTTTGGTAAGTTGCCCCTGCGTTCTTGAGACCAAAGGGCATCATTTTGTAACAGAAAGTGCATCGGTCTGTGATGAATGAGGTCTTTTCTTCGTCCTCTGGGTCCATCAGAATTTGGTTGTACCCCGAATAGGCGTCTAGAAAGGTTAATAGTTTGTGTCCAGCCGTGGAGTCTATCAACCTATCTATTTCAGGCAACTGGTAGGAGTCCTTGGAGCAAGTTTTGTTTAGATCTGTATGGTATACACACATTCTCTATTTACCATTACTTTTGGGTACAACCACAACATTGGCCGACCATTCGAGGTACTTTACCTCTCTTATGAAGCCATTCTCTTAAAGCTTCGCAGTTTCTTCTTCGATCGCCTTTTGCTTTACGCCAGCGTGTGGCCTTATCTTTTGCTTTACCGGGGTATAGCGTGGATCCATATTCAACTTATGTGTCATGATCTCCGGATCGATGCCGACCCTATCAGCATGGGACCATGCAAAGCAATTGTCATTGGATTTTAACACTCTGACTATGGCTTTTTTTTTTTTTACTATAGATCCAACTTCGAGCCAACGAACACTTTCCTATTCGGAAAATCCTTCGACGGCGTAAAGGATTCCAATTCTTCAATGGTTGAATCCTCGGCTTTTTGCTTCCGAGGTTCTTGGATGCACACTGGGATTTTTTCCACCACTTCTTCTTGGGGGTTGACTTGGGACATCGAACCCCTCTTTCACTAGATCCCAGCTGCTCTAATTGCTTTTTCTTGTGTCCATTCAGGACGGCTTCACTCTTCAATGCAACTGAATAGCATTCTTTTGTCATTCATTGCTCTCCCTTGATCGAACGAACCCCCCAAGGGGTTGGAAATTTGACGACCTGATGAAAGAGTGGATGGTACAGCTTCCATCGAGTGGATCCATGGTCTCCCGAGGATCACATTGTAAGCCATGTCCTCGGGCATGACTTGGAACACTATCTCCTTAACAACCCCCTCGGCATATGTATTGAGCGTGATCTCGCCCAATGTTTTCAAAGTGGAGTTATTAAAACCAGTTAATATGGTTGCCTTCGGGTCGATCTGGTCCTTCAACCACATTTTCTTAACAACCCCGTAGCTGATTATATTAACAGAACTACCGAGGTCAATCAAGACTCGTTTGATATCTGAATCCTTTATCCTCAACATGCTTGAGGGAACATCATCTCATCGCAATCATAGTCATCGAACACTATTTCTTTACCCGAGCCTCCTACTCGGGTTCTTTTCTCCATCATTATTAAAAACTTGGCAAACTTTTTGGCGGCTGCGAACTTCACATCATTCACTTCTGATCCCTCAGATATCATATTCAAAATCCTCTCGGGGGATGGGGCCTTCGGTGGTTGTCCATCCTCTCGGTTCTTTGCATAGTTTTGTTTGCCTTTATTAGTGAGGAAGTCTCCTAGTAAGCTCTTTTTTAACAGATGAGCCACCTCGAGGCGAAGCGCCTTGCAATCCTCAGTGCGATGTCCATAATGTGCGTGGAACTCGCAATACAAGTTTTGGTCTCTCTTTTCGGAGGTTGTCCTCATATCCTTGGGCATTCTCACCCCCTTATTTTTCATCCTCTTTAGGACATTTACCAGCTCGGTGGTTGACATATTAAAGTTGTAGTCTGGTATCCGAGGTAGATTATCTTTGGTCACCAAAGCGGGCCCCGTGGTGTTCCTTTGATTACGACTATGATTCACTCGACCGCCAAAGCGTTGGCTTATGGGTGGTCCACCGAGCCTTTGGCTCACATGCTTCCTTTGCGAATTTTATGGCTCATATCGACCCTTTGTGTTTCCTCTCGGTGCCTCTGTGCGTCATGATGACTCACAACGATTTCTATAATTTAGGCTTCGGCCTGCAACCCTCCATTCAGCTTCTTCCAACCTTATTTTAGTGGCAGCTCTATCGTGCAATTCATTCCTTGTCTAAGCTTGATATTGTTGAAGCTCTTTCTTTAGTTCGGAAGCCGCGCCAGAGTTCTGAACATTGATATTCCTTTCAAAGGCCATGATGGCCAAGTTATCTTCCATGGGGGGCAGTTCCATCCTTTCAGCCTGGAATCATTCGAGGAAGTCTTTGATGGGCTTCCCATATTGTTGCTTGACCTCAAAGATATCTTCCTTTCTTTGAAGAATCTTTTGTGCCCTGGTGTGAGTTTTGATGAACGCATCGGCTAGCTCTTTGAAATCTGAGATAGATTCTGACGGCAAATGCATATACAAGCGCAGCGCCCCTTTTCCCAATGTGTCCCCAAATTTTTTCAAGAACATAGACTTCTTTTTAATTTCGGATAAGTCATTTCCTTTTACCATCGCTATGAACTCCGTGCTCGACCGGGTCGGTGGTGCCATCATATTTCTTCAAAATTTGTATTTTGAAGTGCTTCGGAATTGGAGCTGGAGCAGCCTTGGGTTTGTAAGGCAACTTGCTACATTGGTCGATGTCCAACGCCCTCTGGGTCTTTCTCACCCCGGGGACGTTTTCGAGTCACTTATCAAATTTGGCCTCGACTCGAGCCTTAATCTCTCTATTTAGCTTTTCGAGGTTTACCGAAGAGTTGGCTTCCGCCACGTTGGGAACCGTCCTGAATGGTGGATTGATGTTCAATGCAGTCCCCGAACCTCCAGACGTGGTCCCATTTTGAGGTCCCCCTGTTGTCGCGCTCGCAGGAACGAAGTTCAAGATACCTCTATTCGGAGCCATGTGTGGAGTGCCAGTGGGGGTGGCGTGTTTTCGCACCGATACCGCTTCCAAGGAGCTACGAAATTCAGTGTTAAAGATGGCTTATTGGTCGAAGCGTGCTTGGAGGACATTCAAAGAGCGTATGACAAACGCTTGGAAAGGGTCGCTTGATCTTAATGTAGAAGGATCTGTTGGAGGTGGTGGTGGTGTGGGTGTATCATCCGTTGGAAATGGGGGTAGTGGCGTACCAGTTTGTCCAACGGGAGGTAACTGGTGCATATTAGTGTTATCACCATTGTCAGCCATCACGTAAAAGAAAACGATTTCGCTCAACTTTGGAGCAAACCATAATTGCTTGAATCCCCACAGACATCACCAATTTGTATTGGCATAAACCTATTTAGGACAACAAATCGAATTTGGGATGGGTTTACTAGCAATGCTAAGTATCAACGTCGAAATAAAGCAACGAAATTGAGCAAACTAATGAACACAAATAGAATAAAATTTCAATATATGCTTTGAGTACAAATTTTGGCAGAGTTTTTGTATATATATCTCTAAATACCTAATACATCAAATGAATTGTTATTTATAGACAAATAATTACAGCCCATTTCCCTCATGGTTTCCACGTCTTTGCCCACATTCCGCATCTCTGAAGGTGGGTTTGATGGTGTGAGATCATGGGGTTGCTTTCTCGCTAAAAGTGGGGCGGTCCACCGGGGCTAAGGTCTTCCGCCTCGGGGCTGTCAGCTTTCTTAGTAATCGAGGTTAAGATCTATCGAGGTGTGGCCCAATCATACCCTCGGTTGCTTATTTTGGCGACCTTACTGTCTGCTCCAAGCCTTGGCTTATGAATGTCCGTTCGGTAGACCTCGGGTCATACATCCAAAGTGCCATTTAGCACGAGCCAATTTTTACTCAATGTAATTTTTTCGGTAGATAGTGAAACAATGAAAAGAATAAAATAAAAAGTCTATAGCGTAACTTTAATCCGCCGTAATGAAATTTACCTATTAACCTAATAACTTGGTGGTACTTTCACAGTAATACAAAGGTGACATACCAACCAGCAGACGAACTATTCCTCCATGATATTGACGATATTAAATAGTGCCTCAATGTATCAAACAACATCGTGACAAAGAGTTTTTCAATGAATTTCCAAATGAATGCTGCTAGTATCATTAATTCAAATAGGCTCCAAAAATTAACACGACTGCACTTGAGGAATACCAAAATAATTATAGAAAAGTAGATCACTTCGAAAGTTGCATGCTTATACTAAATAATGCTTCTGAAGCTATTCATATAAGAATCACAAGGATCTATAGTGACGCCTAATATTTCCTTACTTTTCCCTAAAATATTGAACATTTTTTAAAAGTCCAGATACATTTTACATTTTAATAAAGAAACACACTTGAACTCCCAAGAAGTGTGAACGTCTTCAAACCTAAAGCACGTAAACGAAAGTAATAATTATGCCTAGTGTTAATTCATTCTATTAAAAAGTACATAATTTTAATAGTATAAAAAGTACTAATTTATAGAATTTTTTTTATGTGTTTTCATAACTTTTGAAGACTAATTTTGGTTCAAAGAATATAGATGGTAGAGAAAGACTATAGATGAAGAGTAAAATTGTATTACAATTTTATATAGGGGTATTTTAGTATTTAAACTTTCAATGAGGTTTTTATTTTTATATTAATATACTAGTTTTCTGACACGTGCAATGCAAGTGTATTTCTAATAATTAGTACAAAATTACAAATATTTAGTAATAAGCATGTATAGTTGCTCGTAAATTAAAGAAAAAATATAAATTCAAAGTGTTGATATATCGAATCCTTTTCGATTGATATATTTTGTTTTAGCAATACATAATCATACTAAAAAATTACTATTATACAAGGGCCAATAATTAATATTCAAGCGATGTTAATCATGTAAATTTTATAATATATCAAGTATTCAAAAATTTTCATTTATATCTCAACAATACATAAATTAAAAATAAATGTGAGCAACATTGGCTATGTTTGCACACATCATAAAGTTTTATCTTTTTTAGTAGAATCTGTTGTCTCCTCATTTTTAGAGCTGCGAACAAATTAAGATGTTGTAGTCGAATGAAAAATAGGATTTATATTATTTGTGACAAAAATAATACTTTTATCCGTGAATTAACAAAGAACTTTTTTTTAAGAATTGAATAAACTGTGAATATATATATATATATATATATATATATATATATATATATATATATATATATATATATATATATATATATATATATATATATATATATATATGAGATTTTTTTGTCATATATATCCCTGCACATTAACAAAAAAAAAGGTTATACATAAGATTTAAAAGAGAATCAACTAATCACTATTGCGTTTATATATCAAAGTCGGTCTAAGATTTTGATATCTTCTTTAGGCAATAAGTCGAAAATAAAGTAATAATACAAAAAAAAAAAAAGTTGTACTCCCTCCGATCCATGTTAATTGATTGGTTTCGCTTTTTGAGAGTCAAGTTGACCAATTTTCGGAGTTAAATTAAATTATATCTATTCAACATTATAAAATTATAATTTAGATACTAAAAAACTATACAAAAAGTACTACAAGTTGCAATTCTTTTCATACCAATATGATGAAGAATTATATCTCAAAATGTCAATCAAAGTTTACATTGTTTGACTTTTAAAAAAGGAAAGTGATCAACTATTTTTGACCGGAGGGAGTATATAAGATTTAAACAAAGGATCAAGTAACAACTACTAGGTTTATATATCAACATCTGGTCTAAGATTTTTTATATCTTCTTTAGAATATAAGTCAACAACAAAGAATGAATAGAAAAGAAATATAATAAACTTTAATTCACTCATTTGTCGTCAATTATATTTCTACAATTATTAGTTTCGATTTTTGCTTTTGGTCATCTTCATTAAACCTTTTGTTTATTAGCTTTAGTGAATGTATAATTACACCTTTGGACATGAAAAGTTCTTGAAATAATGGTTGGCTGAAAGGTTATTTTGGTCTTTTAATTTTGCATCTTTAGAAGCTTCCCACTTATAGAATAGTAATAGATATGATATAAAAATACAAACCAATATAACGACAATAACTTTCAGATTCTTAAATTTCTAAAAGAAGCAGTGAATCTAAGTTTAAAATTAAGAAAACAAATTGTTATAGTAATTTTTTTATTCAGTTTTATTTATTTTCAGAAGCTACATAATGATCTCCTTTTAAACCATTTTATATAAGTAAGTATGACAATTGACTTCAAAATATTTTTTGTAAATAATTATCTCTTATATTAGTTATTAGTGTACTTGTACACTAAAATTGCTTTTCTTAAAAAAATAAAAAAATAAAACACATGAAAGTAGATGCATCATATATATATACACTTCATGTTAAGAAAAGACATATATTTAAGATAATCAACCCCTAAAGTAAAAAACTGAAAAAATATGTTAATAATATTTAATTTGATTAGTTTGAGAACTAAATAATTTTTCTTTCTCTTGAAAACACATTATTTTTTTAATTCTAATATTTATCTTCATAAAGTATATAAAGAAGTGAAGAAAAAATTAATTTAGATAAGAGTGTATTGGTGAATATTCATTTGTTTATTTTTTAATAGTTATTTATTTTTAAAAAAAATAAAAAAACTACCATAAGTTATATTTTTCGGTCGTTGTGACTATTGTGTTATCAAGGGAATAGTAGAGTGACTTTTATATAAGGATACAAAATTATGTGACTTTAATTAAAAAAACCTATAGTTGTGTGACCATTTATGAAAATTATCCCATTAATTTCATCAAGTAACGTAAAAAAGATAGAGTTTTTACACAAATGTACAAATTTTCACCCTTAATTACAAAAAAATAGCAATATTTTTCTAATTACAAAGCATAGCAATATTATTTTAGCACATTTTTATTTTTTACAATTACACTTTCACCCACTTTCCTACAAACCCTAAAACACTTTCTTCACTTTTCCAACCAAAGCAGCCGTCACCCCCATTGTTTCTCTCAAATTCAAACACACAAATCCACCACCCGCCATCACAGTGCTAATTCTATCGAAAACCTAATCAGAGATACAGCACCCCCACTCACCGCCATCACCCCCACCACCCCAAAACCCCAGTTCTGTTATGCAACCCTCCAATCCTCTTAACTCATCTCCGGCCAGTTCGCCGAAAAAGCTAACTAAGGGCACGCTCCGTCGGATCTTCTCTTCGTACAGCCGCTGGTATGGGCCTTCCCCGTCGGATCTTAGCAAAAAAGCATAGATCTGGTTTTCCCCTTCTTTTCTCCTTATTTTCTGTTTCTTTCTCGTCGTGTGAGCATGGAGTCATCGGCGTTTCTGTTACTTCCGGTGGCTATGGTTATTCCCAATCTGCGATGGAATGAAGGAATGAGATGGGTAACGATGGAACCTCCGGCAAAACGGCGGTGTAGCTTCAATAGTGACAGTGATGCTTCAAGGATTCTTGTTTTTGGAATGGATTGGGATGAATGCAATGCTGATATTTGTATTGGGAGCACAAGGCATCTTTGCTGGTTTCATTTGTATAGTGACAGTATGATACAGTCTGAAACCGTTTCTGTTTCTTTAGATTTGTTTCATTTTTGTTCCGTTTCTGTTTCTTCAGAATTGTTCAGATTTCGTTTCTGTTTCTGTTTGTACAGATTTGTCAGATTAATAAATTTGAACTCTTATTTTCTATTGCTCACGACTGATGTTGTTGAAATAATATGATACAGTTTGAAACATCGTTGAAATATTGAAACAATTGTTGCAACAGTTTGATACATCTGAAAACGATGTTGAAACAGCATGATACTGTCTGAAACGACATTGAAACAATTTGACGTAACTGTTGAAACAGTTTAATACAGTCTAAAACGGGAGTTGATACAGCATAAAACAGTATGATACAGTCTGAAATGGGACTTGATACAGTTTAAAACAGTCTAAAATGAAGTTGATACAGTCTGAAACGAGACTTGATACAATTTAAAACAATCTGATACAGTCTGAAATAACATTGAAAACTATGATACGGTCTGAAACAGTCTGATACGGTCTGAAACGGGAGTTGATACAGTTTAAAATAGGCTGATACAATTTGAAATGGGAGTTGATACAGTTTAAAACAGTTAGATACAATGCTGAAATGAACCGAAACGGTGTAGAAACAGTTTGATATGGTGCAGAAACAGTTTGATACGGTGCAGAAATAATTTGATACAGTGCAGAAATAGTTAGATACAGTGCTGAAATAGTTGATACGGTGCAGAAATAGTGAGATTCAATGAGATACATTGAAGATGGATGAGGAAAAGTGAGATTGGAGAAAATGAGAGGAGTAAAAGTGAAATTGGGGGAAATGGTGGGAGGAAAAGTGAAATAGGGGGATATGAGAGGAGCAAAAGTGATAGTGGGGGAAATAGAAGAAAAATGTAAGGGTTTGGTATGTTATGGGAAAATATTGCTATGTTTTTGCTATGTTTGTAATTATCTTGTGTTTTCCTCTATATAGGATAATTTTACTAAAATGTTGCTATGTTTGGTAATTAAGCTCTAAAACTTATACTTTTATGTAAAAAATCCAATAAGATTTTGGTTATCTAATTAAGTTTTAACTTAAAGGTTATGTATCTTGACAATATCGCCTACGTCCCCCTATCATCAGAAAAAATCAACCAAAATAGGTAGAAGCATAACGAAAAAGTTAAGTGCTAGTAGAAAATTCAGCTTGGATTAGTAAGTAATAGTTATAATACCAAGAGAAATACTCCCTTCAAAATTGGGCGTTATCATATTTCTGGGAACTTAAGGGTAAAAATTTAGCCCAACAGCCACTTTTAACACTGGTATTTGGTTTGAGGCCACTATTTTCTTTGGTCTTACACTAGAGGCCATTTTTGGGCCTTTACTAAATAAATATTGACTTAAGTTCTGATAATTGACTGAAGTTCAGTCCATACGGCCCCTGGACTGAAGTTCCATCTTTAAGGACTGAACTTCAGTCCATATGGCCATGGACGCCATGGACTGAAGTTCCATCTTTAAGGATTGAACTCCAGTCCATATGGCCCTGGACTGAAGTTCCATCTTAAGGACTGGACTGAACTTCAGTCCATACGGCCCTGGATTGAAGTTCAATCTTTAATGACTGAACTTCAATCCGGCCTCTGGACTGAAGTTCTATCTCTTCAAGCAAAAGTGGCCTCAAACTAAATATTTTGGTATTAGTGACCTGTGCCCAAAGACCAGTGGCAAAAGTGGCCTTTCGTGCACTTTCCCCAACTTAAGGGCAAGAAATGACATTTCATATACTTGATATTTGTTACGACAATAATGCTATTTATAGCCCGTTTGGGTGAGCTTAAAATTGGCATAAACTTATAAGCTCATTAATAAATGTTTGGTAATTTAAAAATTATTGGACTTATAAACCCTTAAAAATGTCAAAAATGAAAAGTTAGAAAATCTTAACTTTTCATAAGTGATTTATAAGCTATTTTTAACTTATAAGCTGCTTAAATAAATTCATCCAAAACGGGCTCTTATTCAGTATGGATGACCAGATAACAAACATCTAGAAATTCACAGCGAGTGTAAATCCGCTTGCCCCACCCCACTACAGACTTCTTCAAGCCCAACTAGTTAGCTTGTAACAAGGTAAAATGTCACGACCTGAATCGTGTAGCACTTGATAATTTGTTCTTATTTTGCTATGCCAAATCAGTCCAAATTACTAAGAATCTCTAAGGAAATATTAGATGAACAAAAGAGATTTGTCAAAAAGAAGTTTTTTATTATTTAGACGATTGTTTAATGTTTGATGGTTTACAAATGAATAACCCTCTATTTAATTCTACTTTCTTTAGGACTAGTGTTAAATAATAATTATTGTCTAAGTCCATCCATATTTAGAAACAAGACCCTCTCTATAATTATTTACATAGCTAGAATATTCAAAGTACTATCTAAGGAATCTTTCTACAAGACCAAAACATATCTAGAGTATTCCCAAGGAAAACTCTCAATTACTCTAAAATCTTCCGTACTAAGCTCCTATACATGTAAGCAATCACATGGTAAAAATACGAGCCAAATGGCGCCTACGTTGCGTGATGATGTGGTAGGGTCATCAAAAAAGGCTAGAAAAAAAAAAAAAAAAAGAGGAGCTTAAATTTTGTATGTTGCTTTTTAGACTTTAAGAATTTAACTCATAAATATCAATAGTGCAAATAAAAAAATTCACACTATGGGCAGGAAAGAAACCAAAGGATCTTCCAAGTCAAATGATCCAGAAGTGTAGAAGTACTTAGCAGGTTCATAGTTCAAAATATCCACATTAGAGGTGTTGAATGTAAGAAAGTGCATGGAGTGCTGAGTAGTTTAAATTTCTATCCACAGTTTGTAATCTGTAGTAAGTGAGAGTAGCGAGCAAGTGAGCTGCGAGAGCTAAGGTTGAAGCGTTTATGTCCAATCTTAGAGGGTTGTTGAACTCAAATGTAATTATTCTCCCTGGTAATAAAAATGCTTAATTACCCCACACACAAAAAAAAATGAATCACACTACGAATCAATGTTAACATATGATTGCAACAAAAGAAAAATCATTTTTACTACATTACGAATTAATATTTATTAAGAAACTTACTGACAATTACATAGTAATGATTTGATTGTGTAGATATCTTTTACATCCATAAAACTTAAAATAATTGCAATTCTTAAAATTAATTAATAAGCTGGTAAAAATAGTATTAATCTACTAAGACAATTCAATTACACCAATGACGTAAAAAATCTTTACACACAGTGTATACAACTTCACTCACAAAAGGATAACAAGAGGTCGTGCATTGATTCCCACTGCACACAATATTTGTAGAAATTTCGTTAGGCAGCTTATTTATGCCCACTTATTTAGGAATAAGCTATTTTAAAAAAAAAATTATTTGTAAGGTAAGTATTACCTTTCAAATTCAGATCAAACTTATGATGTTAGGCTCAACTTCAAATCAACTAACGCCATCATATTTCAACTTGAGACCATATAGGGCTGAAGTTAGTGTAGAATGGACTTCAACCCAATGATTTGAGGATAAGCAATTTTGGCTTCAATGGCCAACTCTTGCAAAGGCAAACCCAACGGACTAAAACTGTATTGGGATGCGTAAAATAGGCTATGCGTGCACTTATCCCATTTTAGTGTAGATCTAGCAAGTTCCTTCTTAGCGTTCATTGCATGGGCCAAAAAGTCATCCATAGCTTTGACAGATGATCCCTTTACACCATTTTTGCTATCATCACAAGTTGAAAGCTTGAAAATCTCCTTAACTTTGCAAGCTTTTTCTCTCATAACTTCTCCTTCTTTCTCCATCATCACAAACTTAATCTTTTCCACGATCTTCTCTTTATTAACCTCACATGTCCTACCGTTTGCCACTTCAACACAAACTTTTAATTCTTCTTCCAACATTTTTGCATTAAATGGTTGTTCTGCACCCATTGGCCATGCAAGAAGTGGCACACCATTGCTTAGTGCTTCAATTGTTGAGTTCCATCCGCAATGGCTCATAAATGCACCAATTGATTTATGTTGAAGAATTTCCATTTGGGGTGCCCAATGTTTCAACAATAATCCTTTTTTGCTATTTTGGATCCTTTCCTCAAAACCACTTGGTAACCACTCTTTGTTTTTCGTATCTCCAAAAGTTGGCACAAATGTTGAAGGTGGCCTTGCTGCCCAAAGAAAATTCACTTCACTTGTTTCTAGTGCCATAGCAAGTTGATTTGTTTGAGATTCTGATGGGCTACTATTGGAACCAAAAGCTATGTACAGAACTGAACTTTGAGGCTTTGAATCAAGCCAATTCATGCATAGCCTCAATGTTGACTCATTTTCAGATTCATTCTTGATAAATTTGCTTCCAAGAGGTGATATAGTAGGCCCTACAAAATTACCAACCACAAAAAGTCAGTTGTTATACGTAGCAAAACATTGGAATTAATTTTACAAATGGTCTCTAGACTATATTTTAGGGAGAATTATCAAAATAGTCAGTCAATTTCCTCTCATTATTTTTTACTAGTCCTTTTTTTAACCAATATATACAAAAATAAATACACAGTATGTACAAACGCTAAGAAAGGTATACAATTAGTATCCTCACATACACACCAAGGTTATATGTAAAATTATTACGTATACAGTTATATTTATTGGGTATACACAATGTAAGCATGCAACTTTTTCAGTTATTAGTGCATACACATTTTTTTTATACTTTTTTGTGTATACATATCCAAAAAAAGAAAAGAAAATTTGAAAAGGGATCGACGGCTGGCTGCCCGGTTCTTATTGCCGGAGCTCCGGCAAGCTGCTTCAGCAGATCTGTAGTCCGGAGCTGCACAATATCTGCAGCGCCGGAGCAGCAGCAGCAGTGAAGGACCACCAGCGGACAGCAGCGAAAGACCAATGGCGGAGGAGCAGTGATGGCTGGTATCACCAAAAACTGCAGCACACAGCGGCGCTCGAGATCGCCGGCGACAGAAACTCCAGATCTGGGACGGGGGAGGCAGGGGTGTGGCCGGAGGGGAGGGGGAAGGGGGTGGTGGCGGCAGAAACCCTAGAAAGAGGGGGAGAGAAGGGAAGAAGAAACCCTAAGGGGTGTGGCTACAAAAAGAAATAGAGAGTGACTAGGTGTTTGTTTGTAGTAATTTTGAAAAGGATGGGCTAAAAAAATATATGGTGGAAGCTTTTTATTCACCTAGTGTTATTTTCCTTTATTTTATTGCATCAAAGTCACTAAACTGTTTTTTCTTATAAAAAAAAAGAAAAAAAGAAAGAAAGAAAGAAAAGAAAAAAAGAAAGAAAGAAAGAAAGAAAGAAGAAGAAGAAGAAGAAGAAGAAGAAGAAGCCGCCAGTATCACATAGTCACTTATTATAATCTCGCACAAGAGAGTGTTGCTACCACTATTGACTTTCTAGTATACTTGGCAAAACTGAGAGAGCTTTTTGAATTTACGTAAAATTGAGTGATTTTTTAATTATAAAATAGTTTAACGACTTTGATGCAATAAAGTTAAAGTTTGAATGATCATGGGTGTAATCATCATAACAATGCGATATGAACACACAATATAAACAACCTGTTATTGTGGACTCATTATCAGCTTCTTTCTTGGTAACTTTGCTTCCAATAGGTGGAAGAATAGGCCCTATAGACCATATTGGACATGAATATTTCTTCCTAAAGTATGCAAGTCCCGTTTGATCTATTTCCTCGACAGTATTAAACAGCATTGCATCAGTTTGTGACCATTGTTGAAAAATACCATGAATGAAATCCCAAGGCTCTGTGAGGAATTGAAGATGTTCTGGAAGTTTACTAACATGAAATTGGATAGATTTTTTAAAACCATTGAGAAAAAAGTGATCTTGGTTTTTTGCTAATTTCATATGAGGAAGATTTAACCATATGGTATGCAATAGTGCCATGCCGTAGCCACCACCAGCATTGAAAATTGCATGAGAAATTCCAAATTCATGAGCAACATTAGCTGACCAAGGAAAAAACATGTCTGAAATAATACAAAATGGTGACGCAACATTTTTGTCACCACAAATATTTGAAATAAGGTTCCTAAATGCAGGTATTAGTGATGCAGATGACTCGATAAGATGGATGATTAGATGAAGAGGGAGAATGTCAGTGTTCTCAGAATTTGGTGGAAGGCCGTGATCGATGCTATTGAAGGGAATTTCAACAAGTTGAATTGAGGAATCTGGAGAAATTGATGCTTGTAGTTTCTTAATATTAAGAGGGGTGTTCACAAATGTTATGGTGTAACCTTTTTCTTGTTCAAGTTTGTATGCTAATGCTAGAAAAGGGATTATATGACCTTGTGCCATGAATGGAAAAATCACGATATGTTTCTTTCTTTGTTCCATTGAAAAGAGGGGTAAAAAGGAGGAAGGCAATGGGAGAAAAGGATTTGTGATCTTTCTCAACTAAACTTTCCAAGCTATTTATAGAATTAACTAGTATTGTATACACTAACAGTATGGTAAACATTTTCTTAAACTATCAGTGTATTGGAAAAAACTTACGAAACACCAAATCATGTTGACTTACTATGTTTAAGGAATTTAATAATATAAGAAAATACATTAACTACGTTTAGCTGATGAAACTCTATTTTTAAATGTACTAGTTTGGTTTAAATACTGCGGATAAGTATTTATCCAGTGTATTTGACATGTTATAGAAAAATCAAATTTTAAGCACGATGGTGTAAGAAAATTTATGGAATCATATCACTTATGGTAATTGCAAGTAAATTTGTGTGATCAAGCCTTAATTGGTAACCTAATAAATGGTAACTCAAGTGGTCATAATAGGTTAAACTACACTAACAATGTACATCTAAATTTAATAAGTACATGATATTAACGTTTAAGACCTCTTTCACTATATCAATTACATATTACATTTTCACATTTCATTATATCACTTAATTATAGTAAGTTAATATGGTTTTATGTAGGAATCTAAGCGGGTAAACTTTCACAGAATCTGTTGTGGCTAGAGTTTAATGCTACACTACTATAGCATTTAAGTTATACAAATTGTGTAATTCCTATGTTACTCCTTCACAAATGAAGTGTTTTACTATAAGGTGAAAAATCAAAATAGCATTTGCATCAAGATGCAAATCGAAAAAGAACAATGAAAATTTTCATATGTTACTAAATATTTAATCGATAAAGTAATTATATAGAAATGTTGCAGATTAATTAATTTAACCAAAAAAAAAAAAATTTGCAGTGTAGAACTAACAAAACTAGCAGAAATCTATGCCTAAATGCACATGTATCCATCCGTGAATTAAGCAAAATATATTCATTTCACAAAAGCATTTTCTTTCATTACACAGATCTGGGACATTAAAAAAACCAAAAAACTTCCTCTGTCAATTTTGGAATCCTGATTTGACCATGAATTTCGCAAATTATGGGCTAACCCATATAATTGCACGTTCAAAGGAGTTATACTCCTACATGGATACCAATAATGTGGTGGCAAATTCTTCTTACATAGATTCCTTTTCTTTCACAGAAGACTTAATATATTCCTTTGAGGAAAGACTAAATTATGAATTATTCTATTAGGAATATGTATGGTGTATAATTTGTCCACTTTATGTTCTTAAATATCTCTTATTATAGCTTAGAGATAATAAAGTTATTAATTTCTGTGCATTTAATTATGAACTATACTAGGAATATATATGGTATACAAAATTTATTGTTGGTTTTGTTCTTATTGTACATATTTTTTCAATTGGTATATGATGGCATGAATTGAGCTCAAATAAAGAAACACGAACAATGATGATTCATATAGCCGACTTCAAGCTATTTGAGATTTAGGCTTAGTTGTTGTTATTGTTCTGATGTTTCATATTCAAAACTCTAATGAATATATATATTTGAAATTTAGGCTTTGTTGTTATTGTTGTTGTTCTGGTGTTTCATATGCAAAACTCTAACGAATAGACGTGTTAGACAATGATCATTATACCCTACATGTATAATGTATTTCAATTGGAACAAATATTGAATACATGTTAAATAAGTTTAAAATACTAAATCCTACAATGTAAAAAAATATACAGCTCTATCTAAGATATTTTGAGAATTTAAGTGCATTTAATTATGATTTATGAAATATACTTGGAATATTGTGGATAATATGTGTGTCTTCTAGAAGTGCATGACTTAATTATGAAATAATTAGGAATATACAAATGTATATTATATATGATGTGTTTTCGTCGAGAAGTGCATGGATAATTTAATAATTAAATGTATGTTACCACCAGAATAATATAGCAATAAAAAAAGCCATGATTGACACAATGTATTGTCAACGTAATTCATTTAATTTTAGAATCCAGCAATGCATCCAAAGAGACGTAGATGGCAGGAAAAAGAAATCCTTGCGCGCACACACAACTCCTGTAAAAAAGGAGAAAATAAGTACCCTGTAAATAACATGTAAAATACAAGGATTTCAAAAATACAAGGATTCACTAACTAGCATATATAGAATTGAATATTCTAAATTCACACCCTAAAAAAGAATGCAACCAGAAGATCTAACCAAGGAGATAGCCGACATATGTAGTGTTAGAGCACCAAGTGATATTGAGTTGATTGCTTCTATCGTCACTCAACTTTGAATAATTGGCCACCATAATCACTTATTTTTGCTTTGTCTTTCTATGATCATTTAACTTTGGGTAATTGGCCATCATAGTTACTTATCTTTGCTTTATCATTATATGGTCGCTCAACTTTGCCCAAGTAGCTCATATGGTCATCCAACACAGAAATCCTAACGTCCGTTAAAATTTTGCTGACGTGGCAACTACAAAAATATTTTGGCAAGTTACATAAATAGAAAAAAATTAAATTATTTAACACCAGCCTAATTAAAATTAACCCCACCCAAGAGTTCTTGCTTGCCGTGCCCATTTTTCCAAAAAATGACTCATTTTTCTTTAAATCTATCAAGAAAGCCTTCTGGTAACACATTTTTAACATTAATTTCTTCACCTAATGAAAATCTGAGCACCCAAATAAATTAGTATCTGGCTTTAACAAATTAGCGGCTTTTGACACTTTCTATAAGCTGAAATTTTTATTGAAGTGGCATAAATTTTTGATTTATTATATAGTATTTCACAGTTTGTTTAAGTAATAGTACCATTTTTGTTTAGCAAAACTGGTTCAAGAGATTTTGCATTCTTAGATATTTTTCTTAAGGATTATGCGGCAAAGTAACTCCAACTCGCTGCCAAGATGAACAACTTCTTGGGGGCCAAAGTTTCCTTTCAATTGTTTGCAATATCCCATGATATTATTTTGATCAATATTTGTAATGAAATTGAAGGGAAGTATGTGGATTATCTCTCAACTCTAAGCAAGAAAAAGGTCACACCTGTAGGTCCACTTATTCATGAAATGAAGACAACGATAGAGAATGAAAAAAGCTACAGGATTATTCGATGGCTAGTTAAGAAGAATGAGTCTTCATATGTTTATGTTTCATTTATAAGTGAATGAGCTAAGTGAGATGAACTTCATTTGGGTGCTCAGATTTTCATTAGGTGAAGAAATTAACGTTGAAAATATGTTTACCAGAAGGCTTTCTTCATAGATTTAAAGAAAATTAGTCATTTTTTAGAAAAATGGGCACCTCAAGCAAGAACTCTTGGGTGGGATTTAATTTTAATTGGGTTGGTCTTAAATAATTTAATTTTTTTCTATTTATGTAACTTGCCAAAATATTTTTGTAGTTGCCACATCAGCAAAATTTTAAAGGACGTTAGGATTTCTGTGTTGGATGACCATAGGAGCTACTTGGGCAAAGTTGAGTGACCATAGAAAGACAAAGTAAAGATAAATAACCATGATGGCCAATTACCCAAAATCGGCCATAGAGACAATTTTTTTAGATAGCTTTAAGAATTATATAAATATGTATAATAGGATAGAGTGACAGTGAGGTAAGATGTAACGAACTAGAGGAACTAACTGTGTCAGAGTTAGCTAGTTTTGTAATTCTCCTTTGGTAATTATTTAATAAAATGTAGTTACCAAAAAAAAAAAAAAAGTTTTTACACTATGCATTCTTGAAATCCAAAGTATTTATCTACCCTACCTATTAAAAATTATAATACCTATAAAATTAAAAGTATTTACCCAACCTACCCATTTATTACTGCATACATTTATTATACTTTATGGGTATATACCTTTATAGTATACTGTATAAATTATGGTATACAAATCTGGATGGGTAGGGCATGTAAATAGTTTATGGATAGGGCTGGTAAATATGAAACTTACGAGTAGGAGTGGGTAAATATTTTAATTTTAATTGGTATTTTCGTAAACCTCCAAAAAAAAAATGCAATTTGATTCAAAGCTTCCAACAATAATGATGTAGTTGTGTGTTGAAGAACAAGGAGAAAAAATGTAATATTTATATATTCTAATTATTAGGTTAAATAAATATGGGTAGTTAGGTATATAAGTATTTTTGTAAGGATATATTTAGAATGATAGAAATTAAAAATAGCTTATGATTTTGCTTTTAGGGAAAATCTACTCTTTCCAAGTTCTTCCCCACAGCAAAAAAAAAATTATCTTCTGTTGCCACTCAAAAACGCTTATTTTCTCCTATAAGTTTGGTCAAACACCTCAATTTTTTAAAATAAGCACTTATGATTCCCCAGAAGCAATTACTCCCTCCGGCCCATTTTATTTGATGTTTTAGCCTTTTTTTTTTTTTGTCCACAATATTTGATCTTTTCGGTAATCAAGATAGAAATTTACAATGTCACTCCTTGCTAATAAAAGACTTTAAATAAAATAATAAGTAATAATAGCTTGAATAAGGGCTAATTTAGTCAATTACATTGCTAATTAATACTAAAGAGGTAATTTTTTTAATACGTGTAAAAACACCCAAAACATCAAATAATGTGAACCGGAGGGAGTAGTTTAGTGAAAACTGCAAAGGTCCTACTTGATTAGACTCCAAAGTGAACTAGCACATGGTGAATGAGCCCTTCTAGCTCTATTACTCAAGTAGCAACGAATCAAAGCATGGCAATTAGTTTTCTTCGTTTTTCCCGGATGGGTGACAAGAATAGTTTATCACAACCCATTAACCATGGTAGTATCCGATGGAATCATGGAACAAACTTTTAATAAGCTAAAATGACACTATTCCAAGTTACATTTTGTATACGCATCTATTATCATTAACACTCGATATGTTTTGCTAGGATCTTTCGACATTCAAATTTTACTTGGGATTAATAAAGTAAGTGCACTTAATTGTTTTCAAACTCAAAGGTCCATTTCAATGTCATCCTAGTCATATGATGCAGCTATGGCCACAGGCGCGATGACAGCTCTAGGCTTGAATCCCCCTTGTCTTCATGATAAGGTTACAGTTGCATGGAAGACAGAGTGGACTTTCAAGTGTGGTCTACATGAATGTAAACAAAACTTTCCAAAGTATTCCATGTAACATGTTTAGACTATTCGAATGCAATTTCATCACATAACTATATTTGATTACTCGGGCGACTCAAGTGAGTCACTCAGAATCCAATAAAATTTCATCTACAATGTAATTGCCTTAGCTCTACAACTATAAATAGAGGTCCTCTATAAGGTCAAAGAACACAAGCTAGAGAAAACTCGAAAAACAAAGAATTCTAAGTCTTCCTCTGCGCCCGATTTCAAGTCCAAGGAAGATGTTCAAATCACGATTCAATGCGTAGGAACATCACCAGTTCTAGAGCAGGATTCAGTGATTGGAACTCAAGCTAGATGACCTTACCAAATCCAGCAGTCTTTAACCCTCCATTAACACTGAACGTCGATGGGAAACTCGTGTTCTTCAATTTGAGGACAACAATTTAGCTGCTTGTGTTAGGAACTTCATTATCCGGCTCCAACTATGCAATCAGCCACAGAATTTACTGTGAAATAAAAAAACGTTAGATGTACTTATTTCATAAAACAGATATATGACCGGAAAACAAGTAGGAGCATGAAGTTTCGATCTATTCAAACAATGAGTAAAGCAGTGCCAAATGGTTTAAAACTTTTGATACCTTTAATAGTTTCATACGTTCAATAGGACGGAATTCACACAAGATGCAGAATTGGAACAGTTTCCCCCAACTAGATAGTAGCATCAGAATGGACAGGTATTTGTTTTAGAAGTTGGAATGTTACTCTATAATCGGATGGACCAAAAAGTATGAAAATTTAGACCTCAAAAAATAACTAGCTGTATTCATCACAAGCACGCAATTCTCATCACATTTTCAAGATTGTCAGATCAGGCAAAGAAAGTTGAAGCCTTGGAGGGGTGAAATATGATCTAGTTACCAAGCAATGACAATGACAACCTTTTTGAAAAATGTGGCGATATAGTCAATTTTAGGATTACTTGCAGAAAATTCAGTGAAATGATAATCTTTTTATAACCTGAAAAGTGCATATAGAGTACTCTTCCAGGCCCATTTGTCATCAAACTTAAAAGTGTCCAACTACTTAATGAGACAGACAAGGAAAAACGATTCCATATGCTGGAGAGGACAACTGTAATTGCTTAAGAAACTTGGATGATTTTTTTTTTTTGGGGGGGAAATGGGCATCTGATTAAAGTGAAGCTGAGGGAGGAAGAATGCAAAGAACGGATGGTATTTACAAGCTAGAATCAAACATAATCAACCACGTACCTCGAAAATATAGATCCAATAAGCAATTACTAAACTGCAGCAGAACTAGAGGACTTCTTCTTTTTCCTTTTGTGTTTAGGCTTAACAGCATCTTGTAAAGTCTTCTCTCCGTTTGTTGCCATTTGTTTTCCAGCTGAGTCAATCGATGAAGATACTGGATTAACATCTGCAAGTGGTTCATCTGATTTTTTTTCCTCCGTAATGCCATCACCTAAACTGTCTACCTTCATAGAAACTGCTTCTGAACCTGCATAACGTATAATCAATCAATGCATCATGTCAGATTATCACCAATCTTGACATACTTATTTCAACTGAGAATATTCAAACTTCAGCACACAACTTTGTGGTTCTCAGAAGCTGCCTACTTTCTGTACCCATTTTCATGTTCAAAGATCAAGAATAAAAATGACAAATCTACAAATTGGCTCAACAATGCAGGGATAAATAATTGAAAAGATGTAACCTTCAAAATGTTAATATTCAAGGCAAATATTAGGTGCTAGGAAGAGAAATGGACAACACAAGACTCATGACCTCATACTTTGCTCTGAAACAAACGACGATAGATTAAAATATCATTTTTTTTAATTGAAATATCACTTTTAAGATGATCTAAGTTACTCGGATTCTTCAAAATTGCCACCGCACCCGTGTCGGATAGGACACGGGATTCACACCGGACGTGGTCAAATAAAAATGAATACTTTGACCAAAATCCACAGAAAATTGAAGATTTTCTTTTGACAAATAGACTCTCAATATAGACATTGGAAATGAGATACCTTCAAAATTATGCAGAAATTTATAGTCTTTCGTCTCTTTTTCATCTTTTGTCGACATTCTTGAATTTCTGATTTTATGTTTTGAAGGTAACTTTTGGGAAGACGACTTAATAGAGAAAAGCAGAGAAATTGGAGAAGAGGACTTCTCTAGGAAGAATCGAAATTAAGGATTATGACTTTATTTTTAGAATTTTGAAAATTTTTAGACAGATCCCCACACCCGTATCCGTGTGCGGATCCATACCACCCCCGAATCTCTAAATTTAGATTTTTCCGAATCCGACCTCTAGATCCATACCCGTGTCGGATACCCGTACCCGAGTCCGAGTAACTTAGAAGATGATACACACTGTAACTGTACAATCAATGTCTTGATCTTCAAATGTCAGGCAAAGGTAAATGCTACCCTCCCTTCAAATGTCAGAATCTCCATCTAAATTTGACAGACCTCTCTACTTCCAAAAGTCTAGGTATCACTGACACACTTCCGAATCTCTCATTTATGATGCAGTTTCCTTTGACCTCTTCTGGATTTTTTTTAAGCGTCTTCTAGATTTGCCAGCTTCACATACTCTATAGGCCATCATTTGATAGCAACTTGTGTGAAGGACAAATCACCTCCTCTTACCCCAAATTCCGAACTTCAACACTTTGTGAGCAGCTGACAACCAATTTTGTGTACAATCCCCTGAGATGATCAAGATTCTTCTTCTGTCCTCGTCCCCTATCTAGATTCTTATGAAGTGGTCATGGCTGTTGAATTTTTCAAACAAATAGAACAGCTGATCCATTCTTCTCCACTTTTGCATATTCAGCCAGCAGCTTCTGAGGCCAGTTTCAAAATGAGACATATCACCGCCGAGTGACGTTATTGAAATGAATGTTGATATCAAAGTTCTCTATCAAATCAAAACCATCCTATGGAATTCCTGCTACTTCCTCTCATTTTAGAGGATTTTCCACTTGCTACATAAAAAGTTCTCCATCCAATCAGCAACCAGTTTGAGCTATTACAGTTTCAAGTTTGAACTACACTTTGCGTTACTATAACACAAGGCAAAAGTTATTCTATTAACCAATCCCAAAGATCTGTATTGAATGGAAAGATGGAGATTATACAGTAGAGCTCTCAGCAAAAGCAAAGCGAAATATCGGAGGAACTAACTTTGGGTAGGTCAATGTTGCTCCGAAGAATAAGGAAACCAAGTGAAGTTGGGCACATAAGAAAGATAAGCTGATTGGAGAAATGAGATGATAAAAAATGGAAAGGTTTTTAAAATTCAAGATAGAAAGCAGAGTCTCTCTTTTGCTCCTAAGAACAAAAAGCGAGCTCCAACCATCAGTAACACAGATATTGAACTTTTTTACGTTAAGTCATGTTAAGTTAGTTTTTTATGTAAAGCCATGTTAAGTTACTTGAAAGTTCTTATGTTTTATAATGTATGTTTTTTCATCTAAGCTTAATATTTTAAATTACTTGGGGTTATTTCTTTAATGAGTGCATGTTATGACACATGAAACTGATGGAATGTGATCTCTATAGTTGACAAGATATAAAAAAATTCATATCTTCCTATCTAACTCGTGTTCCATACCACAGAGTGTTCTTTATCCAAAACTTAAGAGGCATACCAGACTGACATTATATTAGTATGCAGTTACATTACCAATGTCAACTTATTAACAATTGTTTGATAGTCCTTGTATAAGTTCTAAACGTACTTTGACAAGTGAAGCTGGACAATCCCACAGAAAATGAAGCCTCTCCGTTATAAGATCAGTGAAATCTTTAACTCTATCAACAAATATATAATAAAACATTCATACAGATAATAGATGAACTTCAATGATCCAAAACCTATACACAGTTCAGACTATCACTATCCATTAAGCTCATTTGATAATTCATGGTCTACCCCGTTTGCAGTATGTCAAGTCAGAGAACTATCAGAACACACAGGAACTCCAAGCTTACACTCAAAAGTTTAATCAAAAAACTCACCACGAGAAGCAAGAGTAGCTTTCAATTCATCTGTGTTGACACCCCCTGAATACGGATCCCTAAGCATGAGAAAGGAAACATTTTGCAGTGAGGTAAAGCAAAATCAATTGCTAACACATCCAAATAAGTTTCTGGATACACTACAAGAAGTGCATGTCCCCTAAAATGGGTTAATTCTCTTAAAGCAAGAATATGAACTGATTCTCCAAAGGATTTTTCATGCTAGATGAAATTGCGTGGGTGGTACAATTATGTATGTCGAAATAAACCTCTTAGCTCAAAGACAGCTTTCCAGGGCATTTTGGCAAATTACATATGCATTAAAATTGCATGTGCAGACAAACAATTTTCTGCTACACAAATTCGGAATAAGACGGGACCAAGATTTACCAACTTGAGGGCCCGCCTGTGAAACTCTGGTTCTTATCACTCCTCTTGTTGATTCTACCTTGCTCAACATCCATGTCATTGCTCTGACTAACACTGCACTCTTCTGATTTCAATGTTTGCTGCTCCAAAGTTTGCTTAGCCTTATCATTAAGGAGATGGAAATAAGAGAACTGAATAACATGAAGTCTTTTTTTTTTGAGATGGTAAGTAATTATATTATAAATATAAACAGCAAAGCACTAAGAAAGTGCTGCTTGGGAGTTACAGAGTCAGAGAACCCTCCATCCAAAAACAAAAAGAAGGGTTCTTTTCTATACAGATTGCTACTCCTGTAATGAGTTAATAAAATCTAACATACTATGCTGAAATTCAGACTGAAATTCAGTTAACTGAAAATCTTAACCAAAATTCTAAATGCTGAAATTAAGTTTGCTTTGGCTAAGGCTAAACATAATGAAAACTTTCTACACTTTACAAGCAAAATACACTTACTTAAGATTTGGTCGGAAATGTGATCTCACTTCCTAGCAATATCCACAATTTTTCAGATTTTAGTAAGAACTGAAGTTGATTTCAAAAGACAAACCATTTCGACTAATTCCCATTACCCTTATCACATGTGCCCAAGGGTAATGACTCTAATTAGTCAATACGTTGGTTCTACACGTACACTTGGCTTATAAAACAGCCTTCAAGTACCTTTTGAACTGGTTCAATGACATCAACTGCATTACTAGGGGCATGTCGCTTGACCATTCTGAGAGCTCTCTCTGTGTTGTAAGATTCAACCTAAAAAAAGAATACAGTGCAACCTATTAGGCATCAATCTACCGACCACTCGTAAAAGGTTGCTCAAAACAAGCTTATCCCAATCTACAGAAGCATCTAATATGTAACTGACAAAAGCATACTTTGAACATTCATGACAGAAAACAAGACTGAATTGCCTTCTTGTTCACAGAGCTATCATCAAAATTCGAAGCCAAGTTTATCCAGTTCCAAATAAACCAAACATAGAAATTATAAAAATGATATTTTTTCCAATCCCGGTGTAAGTTCTTCATATCCGCAGTTAGAGCAAATGAAGTAGGACTTGGTAGTGGCAAGGCAAACAAGAAAGAATGACCAACAACAGCAGTAAATTAAATAGGGAATAATTTGGAAAAGAAAGGGGCTGCTGATTCAATCATTAATCATCATTCAGCAGAAAATGCATGAAGAATACAGTGTCAATAGCACTTGAAAGTTAAGTCTACTATACCAAATACTTACAGCATTCTTAATTTTGCTAGTTATATCCCCTGCCTTCACTGAGGCTATGCGTAGACACTGCATGACAACACTCTGCATGACACCCTGTCCCCCAGCTTTTTGAATTGCGCAGACCTCGCCATTTGCATTCAGAGTGACGGACATTCTTCCTCCCATAACAGCCTCTTCATGATGTGTTGGATCTATAACCTACCAATACCAGTTAGATGAGAAGTTCACGTTAGATTTTTAAGACCATGACATCATAACAGCATAAAACGATCAAAAGAGGAATTTGAAGAGTTGCATACCATATTCTCATCCCCAATAAATGCAAAAGTTACTGCTATAGGTAGATGGTGTATAATCAAAGGGAGTGGCTCCCTCACCTGTCAAAATTCCACAAATACTCAATAACTCAACATCTAACGTTATTTACCAACATTTCAAACATTCAAGTAATAGCAAGAAGAAGAACATTCCCATCAAGCAAATAATGGAATAATTTATGCATCAGTGAAATACTCTAGAAGCAGGACTATTACAAGTAGGAGGCATAGATGAAGCTAAGCAAAAAATAGAAAACAATAAAAATAAGAAAGCAACAATTTGCTTTAAATACATCAAAACTAAGAACTTCATGTGCTCATGATACTTCAGAATTAGGTGGATGATTTTATGAATTATTCCATAGTGAATGATTTTATGAATTATTCCATACTGACATATAAGCTGCTACCACACCACATGATATTTACGGCTTACAGCTATGGTATAGACTACTCTTTCTTATGTGCTCATGTTACCTCAGAATTAGGTGGATGATTTTATGAATTATTCCATAGTGACATATAAGTTGCTAATACACCACATGATATTTACGGCTTACAGATATGGTATAGACTACTATTTCTTATGTTAATCAAGTTATAAATATTCAAACTCGAGTGGAGTAACAACTGCATGCATAAATCCATCATAGATACTAACATGAAGATTGCTAATCAATGACCTGCAAGCAACATAATATAAAGAACAAGTAAAACCCAAAAAGAAAAGCTAACCAACAAAAATATCCATTCTTTCTTGAATAGCTATGATTGTGACCGCATCTACTAGTATACGATGTTTGAACATCGACTTGTCTCTTTGTGAACGGGGAAGCCAGGTGCTTTTTATTTTATAATGGTACTGTCTCCTTCCAAGTTACCAGGAGCTAAGACGGGGAGTCAAAGATAGACGAGAGCAGACACAATCAAGAATATATGCAGCAAATCGACAACAATTATAATGTCCCTCCAAAACAAATCTTGTATCTCTATTAAAGATATAAAAACTTCTTCTGAAATATAAAGTTACTGAATAATTCGGCAGAGCTCAGAATGATTTTAACCTCATCCAAATGAAGTTCTCCAAATTCAAGACAAGCTAATAGGGAAAAACCATAGGAGACACCAACTTTTTTTCTTTTTCTTTTTTTTTTTTTTTTTGAGATAATTAAGACCCTATGATTACATGTACAAGAAAACACAATGACGTCTTCAACAATGACAAAGGAAAGCCCCCAGATAGGAAACTTTCACTAACAAAGAACATATAGGGAATGTAGTAAGCTAACATAGTTGTTTGACCAAACATTTTCTTCTGAAAAGTGGATTATGTCCAAAGAAATATTACTCATAATGCAACCTCAATTTTTTGAACTCCAATTAGCGGGAAATAAGAAAGAAGGGAAACCTCAGGTGGGTGCAGTATAACTTCTTGCCCGTCATCTCCTCCTAATGTACATTCAGGCCTCCGAAATGTCAAAAGTGCAGCTAAAGCAGCAATATTGGCAGCATCAACAAGATTACTGCACTTACAGAAAATCACATAATTAGTTCCATAACTTCAAATGGAGAAGTAGACGGACACTTAAATTAACCCAAATGTGCAGCACTACAACTGACCCTCCATTGTCCAAAATATGGAGATCAATACGAATTGACCAAACCCACTTCCCAGCCACAACACAGAGTGATTCAGTGTCCACAGCTCTGCTTTCCCTGCATTAACATTTTTAGACATCAGCATAAAGAAGACTTAACCAAAGACAACAATTCCTTTACTTCGAATTAAGTACGTATCTCAACAAAAGAAAGATTGTGATGCATTACTAAATACTATGTCGCTAAGTTACTCGGACTCTTCATTTTGGTGACGCACCCGTGTCGGATCCGTATCCGTATGGGTGTGGGTGTATCCGTACCCAATTTGGTCAACTGAATTTGGGTACTTTTGACCAAAATCAACAGAGAAGTTCTGAACAGATTCAATAATTTCTTTAATGAAAACAAAAGTAGAGGGGAATTGAAGGAAATAGAACACCTTCTATTATTGTATATAGAAATTTGTATGTCCTGGTCGATATTTTTTCTCAAGTTTTCCACATATTATCTCATAATTTAGGTTTTATAACTCTACTTTAGATTATTGATTTTTTTAAGTCGAATCCCCATGCCCGTATCCATAACTGGATCCGTATCCGCGAACCTTAAAATATAGATCATGAAGGATCCGACCTCTAGATCCGCACCCGTATCCGACACTCGCACCCGAGTAACATAGCTATGTCAACAATTGCTTTGTTATTTTCCTTCTACAGACAAATGAACAATGAATGATACCTTCAAAAAGATCTCGTCTCAGAAAGCAAATCAGTACTACGACAATGGAAAAGAAAATCAGCAGGTGCCCAAAGGTTATAAGCATTTCTCAACCACTAGATCAACTGAAATACTATATTTCCTCCAGAGGATAGTCCAACCTCTTTTTCCACCATATACATCTTATGATTGTTTTGAGAAAGACAATATACATCTCATATTATATTACTGAATGCAAAAACGTTCTCTTATCCAAAGGACACATATGCTTCTTGAAGAAAATAGTATATGAAATGTTACCTTAACCCCCGGTCAATTATGCGTCCCAGCTCCACAGCAGACTCTGAAGGACGACCTGCCTCAAATGAAGGATCAGCCATTGGGGAAAATTCAGTAAATACTGCAAGAGTTCCTTCATTTGGTCGATCTCGATAAGGTTGCACTAGTTGTGACGTAACAAAACCCATAACATGAGTTTGCCCCAGCTGAACTTCCGATGAACCATCTTCTCTGCAAATCAATAACTCTAACACTTTATTACGTAAATTCTTAAATGAAATAGTGACATACTACAAACATAGTGACAGATGTTTATAAACATAGCATACAATTTCTCATTATACCTTAAGATGGCAAACATGGGTGATATACAAGTCATATTAGAACTATGACATTGAGAGGTACAACCAACAAAATTAAGGATAAAAGAAAGAATTTTAATCCATGGGCTTACTGCTATGACGAGAAGAGTTTGAAAGTTTCAAAAGCGGTTCATACCATGAAACTTACAGCTATAATCAACATAATAGAATGTAGTCTTCTTCACAAAAAATAAACTTGTACCTAAACAAACAACTCGTAAACTACATTCACTTTAAAAAAATAAGCCTTTCAAACTCTAAATTGCTGCATAAAAGCTTCACTTGATAGTCCAACATAATAAAGTCACGAATTTTACATGCTACCACATTAAATCTACATTACATGGATACAAATATTTTCGAATTCTTTTCATTCCTCGGAAATTATTCAAATTTTAGCCTATCAGTGCAATTTAAACACATTTAGGAGATTCTTACATTATTTACCAGGTTACCATGTCTTGCCACCAAAGAACTACTTTCAACTAAACTTCTTGTCGTAAAATATCTTTACAAAATAATGTGTATGTCCCTCTACCCTTCTCGACTTAAATACAAACGTTTTATCGACAATTCGAACCTTTAATTGGGACCCATACATCACGAGTTTGGTAAAATGACAGGGAAAATAGAAGGTACTTACTTAGCAAATTTGAGAGTGAGCTTACGATAATCGAAGGGACGGCGGCCATCAACTCTAAGATCAGCTTCTAATGCTGATTCTATAAACTTCTTTTCGTTCACTGTTAATCTCCATACATTTGCTAATCTTTGCTCCATTCCTGTCTTTGTTTTGGTAATAATTATGGCGCAGGGTTTAGGGTTTTAGCCTTTAGACGAAGGAGATGTAAATGGGTTGGGTTGTATTAGGCCCGAGTTCGACTCCCTTTAAGGTAACTTGAGAGAAAAGAGGGGAAAAGACCCTCAAGTCTTTAAATAAGGATTGGGGACAACTTTTTCTTTTTGCTTTTCTTTTATTCCCGAAAAGTGTTAATTTGTCATTAGTGGATTAAGTAGTGGAGTCGGGATGCTTTCGTCAGTTTTGAAAACTTTGGGGGAGAACTTACGGGGTCAAAGTGTAAACTTTACACACAATATTCAATTTGCACTTTCCCACGTTTAACGATGGTACACATTTTTCGAACAACAATCAAATCACCTTCAGAACCTTTCAAATCCACACTCCACACATTATTACACTTGCACTGATCATTTCTCTCAAACCAACCACAGCATAAACAATTTTCTCTCAAACCAAATACAAACTCAAACCAAAAACCTCGTCTAAACTAATATTATTTGGTTTAATTTTAGCAGAAATTGTGATCATCGTCGACATAACATCAAAATCAAGGTAAAATTTTAAACTTTTTGAAGAATTTTTCCAGTTGGTCGATTTAGCATGGTTTAGTTGTTCTGCTATTTGTTGTGCTTTATTGTGCTTTTTTTCTGGGTTTTTTATGGTTTAATCTCACATGCAAGAACAATAAAAGTTGAAATAACCGTCGTCGTTGTGTAAACATCAGTTTTTATGTGTACACATATAGCCTGATGTGTACACATATAGCCTGATGTGTACACATATTGGTGGATGTGGGAAACATCTTGATTTTTGGTTTAGTCAGCTGGGTTAATAATTTAGGCACATATTATAATATGTGTACACATATTATAATATGTGTACACATAATATAATATGTGTACACATACTTTAACAAGGAACAACATGACTGCAGTGTCTGCACATATAAAGATATGTGTACACATATATGAATATGTGTACACATATTTTAATATGTGCAGACATAATTTAATACTGGAACAACATCACTGTAGTGTCTGCACATATTAAAATATGCATATATGAATATGTGTACACATTTAATCGCTGTTGCATCATTATTTGTCCACATCTAATCTTTTATGTTTTTTATGTTGCTTATATTTTTGTTGAACGTTGCAGATAAAATGGTAAGTACTCGTAGTGGAGGGGGTAACAATACACGTATGACACAGTCACAAGGTTCTAAGAGGAAGAGAGATGTTGCAAACGAAAGCGAGACTGCTAAAAGGGCTAGAAATAGAGCTGCTAGTAAGGATTCTCAGCTACGAAATAATGAGGAGCAGGTGGAAAGCCAACAAAGCATCAATATGAATCGTCCAGGAGACTTAAATGTTCGTGTGCAGAACTTAAATGATGTAGATTGCGAAGCTACTGCTTCTGAAGTGCTTGTTGCAGGTAAAGAAGCACGAAGAACTCATGCAGGTGAAGAAGAAGAAGGAGATACTGAAGGAGGAGCTGAAGGAGAAGCAGACGATTCTGATAGTGAATTCGATGTAGAAAGAGAATGTGATGGTTCAGGTGAAGGTAGAGTAGAAGAAAGAGAAGTTGATGCTGCTGGTGAAGGTAGAGTGGAACAAAGAGAAGGTGATGTTGCCGATGAAGGTAGAGTGGAAGAAAGAGAAGTAGGTGATTCAGTTGTAGATAGGAGTAGAGAAGCAGGTGCAGCTGCAGTAAATGAAGAAGGTGATGGTGGTGAAAAGGAAGCACCTGATAGTGGTGTAGCAGGTGATGATGCTGGTCAAGATAGAAGTAGGGAAGAAAGAGTAGTTGAAAAAGATGTTGGTCAGGTTGGTGTAACAGCAGATTTCAATGCAGATGCTGCTGTTGGTAATGTTTTAAGGGAAATACCAGAGTATACTGCTGAGTCAGCAGAGAGAAGACAAGATGATGTTGAAATGGAAGCAGTTGGTGATGGCGTCCCAGATCAGGTAGCAGCACTGCTTTAAACAAATTTGCTATAAGTTTCAATGTCAGTTATACGTGTGCACATCTCATATTATGTGTACACATATTATATAATATGTGTACACATAATATGAGATGTGCACACATAGTATGAGATGTGCACACATATCTTTTATGTGCACACATATCTTCTTTTATGTGCACACATATCTTATATGTGCACACATATTATAATATGTGCACATATGTAGGTTTGATTATCAGGTTCTGAATGTGCAGGATCATGGTGAGGTTTCTTTGACTTTCACTCCTCAAACAAACTTGAGGATGTATATGGACGAGCATGGTGAAACCAAAAATCCGAAGGTTGCTGTTAGATCCTCTCTTGGAGGTATGCTAAAAGAATTCCGAAAAGTCTTGGCAAAAGTTGAATTGGAGGATAATTTCAGAAGGAGTATATTTGGGAAACTTCTGAATTTGAATACTCACGCCATCTTCGCTCCAAGACTGATACACGACCTTCATGAACGAACAATCATTTCCAAAAAGCAGAAGGAGTTGTGGGTCAACTTTAACGGACTGCCTGCTCGTTTTGGCATCCGTGAATTTGCGTTGATGACTGGTCTTCCATGTCACTCTTACCCCCCTACTGATTTTATAATTGGTGAGGTTGCTGAGAGGGGTAAAGAGTTATGGTACTTGATCACAAATGATGGCAAGCAAAAGTCTATCAATGCAAAACAACTATTGACTTTGATCGAAACTAGTGAAACAATTAGTAAAAGGAAGAAGTTCCGTCTTTGCCTTGTTTGGTTTGCGCACGCAATTCTTTGTGCGAAAGATACGCGAACAAGCATTCCAAAAAAGTTTGTCCACTTAGCAAGCAGGCTTCATACATACTTTGCAAATTATCCATGGGGTCGAGAGAGCTTTGACCTGACAATCAAATATCTTATCAAGCCTTTGGACAAAGATAGGGAGTCCTTGAACTTGTATGGCTTCCCCTGGGCATATGAAGCCATTCCGTCGCTTCGGCATGGGGATTTTCCTGAACAACCAACAGAGCCAAGGATGCTAAGGTGGATTACTGACAGGCAAGAGCGTGAATGTGACCAGTTGTTTCGAAATTCTGAAAATCCGGTAAGTCTGTAATTTTATGTGTCCTGTTCTTTGCCCTTTATACATGTTCGCACATAGTTTAATATGTGCACGCATAATTTATTATGTGTACACATATTAACACATTGTTTAATATGTGCACGCATAATTTATTATGTGTACACATATTAAATTATGTGAGCACATATTAAACATGTGTACACATAATATTTATATGCGTACACATAATCAGTATGTGCTCCCAAATTACACTTCTTGCAACTTGTATCAGTTCATCTCACATGTGATCTCCTTTTTCCTTCTTTTTTTTGGGGGAGGGGGGGATGGGGATGGGATGGTTGGTGGTGCAGGTGGTGACCCCTTGCCTTGTACCTACCCCAATCGAGATGGAGCAGGATTTCTGGAGAAAGTTGGTTCCTTATGATGACTAGCAAGACGAATTGATTGAAAGTTTGACCAAAAGGTTGGTTGGTGTGACAAGGTTGACATTGGGATTTAATAGAGATGAGGAGGAAGTTGATGGTGGAGATCATGGAGTTGCTGCTGATATTGCAGAAGATGAAGATGCTGGTGATTTGAGATTTGTTGGAGTGGAACGTGATGTTCCTGGAGAGCATGAAGTTTATGGAGAGCATGAAGTTGATGGAGAGCATGAGCTCGGTGGAGAGGGTGGAAGACGTGTGAGTTTCAGTGCATTTGGTGGAGGTGGTCATAGACATTTTGAAAGGTCTGCTGCATCTGTAGGTGAATGTGGAGAAGAGAGTTCATATTGTTTCAATTGTAGATTGTGCAATGACTGCAAGATAGAAAGAGAAGCAGAGAAAAAAATGTTGAAAGATTTGAAGGATGCTGTTGATTCCATTCTGAATTGGACAAAGCAACAGCCCAGGAGAACTGTGTACCCTGCAAGGACACAGATATCTCCTTATGTTGCTATGAAGACGAGGGCAAGACTGGTGAAAAGTAAGACAAAGAAAAAAAAGCAGAGTGAGGTTGGTGAAGAAGAAGTTGAGAAAGAAGTTATCAAAGCTGTTGGTGAACAAGTTCAAGTTCAAGTTCAAGTTGGCGCAGAGGTTCAGGAAGAAGAAGAGGAGCGACTTCCTGTTGATATTTATAGGAAACCTGATCCGCAGAAGAAAAAAGTTTTTGATACATATATGCGCACAAAAAGAAAGCAAAAGAAAATGTGTTTGGGCCATGAATATGACCAGAATGAATTCCGTTTGCTTATAACCATGACAGAATGGATGGAGAGTCAGGCACGTTTCCCCCCTATCTCTTATCTATTTCTGTACAAGTATAATATGTGCACACATATAGTCAAATATGTACACATATTCGGATATATGCACACATTTTTAATATGTGTACACATATCCGAATATGTGTACACATTAAACTATACGTGTGCACATAATATTTATATGCGTACACATATTATACTTGCACTAATTGGCATCAGTTTTAAACTATGTATATAAGGCTTCTGCTTTTTCTTTATTTCTGCAGCACGTTGATGTAGTCTTAGGCCTAATGAGGCTAAGAAATAAGGAATTCACAAGTCACTATGATGAGAAGGATGTTGTCCTCGATATGAACTTCTGCTCAGTGTTGGCTGGATCGTATAGGGACCTTGAAAAGGAGGCAGAGAAGGATATGATTGCTTTGGATGTATATTTGAAGGTGACGCCTACTGCAGAAGGACTCGTGGATTATACGCTTGGTAAGACTCCTTACCCAGGTGGGCGCCGTTGGGATGGGGTCAAGAGGATATTTACAGTCATGAACCTTATAAAAAAGCATTATGATACTCTGGTTTTCATGGTCGAGGAAGGAAGGATTGACGTTTATGATTGTAACATTGGAACGTTCGATGAGGATACATTTGCGTCATATATGTTCCCCATTATGGTAATGTTCCCAAGACTCTTACGAGATTGTGGCAAATTCAAGCACTTGCCCGATGACATCCTGAAGAAAGACATGTGGCCTTATGAGAGGTTGAAGGGTTTGCCACACAATGAGACGGGGACAGCATGTGGTGGGTATTCATTGATGTTTATCGAGCACCTCCTAACCAACACCCCAATGGCGGAACTCAGTGATAATACCATGGAGGACTACAGGTACAAGTGGAGAGTGGACGTATTTCATGAAAAGATGTCTCCTTAAATTATTACAATTTGGATGAAATTTTTGGACAATCAAAGCCATGTGTGGCTTTTTTATTGGTCTGTAAGGATAACTTAAGCCGTGTTTGGCTTTGTTTTTTATTTCCTTTTTGTGCATGGTTAGTACTTTTGGTAAAATATTATATATGATAATATGTAGATATGTTTTTATGTTATATTTCTATGGTTACATTTCTCCCCTTTGAAGTAAAATTAATAAGTGTAAGAAGCAAATGACTCCTATGGAGAATTCAATCTGTTTGGTTTCACTGCAAGTATAATATGTGTTCACATATTAGAAAGTTATACTGAGTTATCTATCGGTACTCAGATATGCTACGTTATCATCCAATTAGGAAGTTATGCGTACACATATTATTATATGTATACGCATATAAGTATATGCATACACATATTATAATATGCGTAACTATTGGCACTAAAAATATGCTAAGTTATCATCTCCATTGGAAAGTTATGTGTACACATATTAAATTATGCGTACACATATTATAATATGTGTAAATATTTGCACAAAGATATGCTTGGTTCCACTCCACATATTATAATATATATACACATATAAGTATATGTGTACACATATTATAATATGTGTGCGCATATAAGTATATGTGCAGATGAACCAAGCATATCTTTGTTTTGTACTTTGCATGACGTTAACAATCCATTTTTTGTTTGGGTACATGTAGTTTGGGCGCTATTTTCATATATAATGTGTTGCTATGGTCTAATCAAAGCTCATTCAAGTACATTTCTATATTTTATTTGGTGCTCATCAAGGCTAGAGTTTATAATGAGTGAGAAATCTCAACAATTTGGTGAAATTGATCTAATTATTGTGCATTTTAATGTGAAACAATCCAAATATGCACCAACGCACTTGGTTAGTGTCTAATGCACTAGAATCAAGTATATCCAAAACTATACATGTTTCACTTTGTGTGAGTTCAGCATTCAACCCAAGGTTTACTTGCAGTTGCAACATAACACGATCAAATAGACCAAGATGGATACAATAAGTGTATATATACCGCAAAATTACACCCTATTCACTATAATTCAGTTCAAGCAATAGTGGGATCATCCTTTATTTCTAAGATTTGGAAAATACAACTATATGCGTACGCATATTATAATATGTGTACACATATTAAATTATGCGTACACATATTATAATATGTGTAAATATTTGCACAAAGATATGCTTGGTTCCACTCCACATATTATAATATGTGTACACATAATTTAATATGTGTACGCATATAAGTATATGTGTACACATATTATAATATGTGTACGCATATAAGTATATGTGCAGATGAACCAAGCATATCTTTGTTTTGTACTTTGCATGACGTTAACAATCCATTTTTTGTTTGGGTACATGTAGTTTGGGCGCTATTTTCATATATAATGTGTTGCTATGGTCTAATCAAAGCTCATTCAAGTACATTTCTATATTTTATTTGGTGCTCATCAAGGCTAGAGTTTATAATGAGTGAGAAATCTCAATAATTTGGTGAAATTAATCTAATTATTGTGCATTTTAATGTGAAACAATCCAAATATGCACCAACGCACTTGGTTAGTGTCTTATGCACTAGAATCAAGTATATCCAAAACTATACATGTTTCACTTCGTGTGAGTTCAGCATTCAACCCAAGGTTTACTTGCAGCATCAACATAACACGATCAAATAGACCAAGATGGATACAATAAGTGTATATATACCGCAAAATTACACCCTATTCACTATAATTCAGTTCAAGCAATAGTGGGATCATCCTTTATTTCTAAGATTTGGAAAATACAACTATATGTGTACGCATATTATAATATGTGTACACATATTAAATTATGCATACACATATTATAATATGTGTAAATATTTGCACAAAAGGTTGGTTGGTTCCACTCCACATATACTTATATGTGTACACATAATTTAATATGTGTACACATATTATAATATGTGTACGCATATAAGTATATGTGCAGATGAACCAAGCATATCTTAGTGCAAATAGTTACACATATTATAATATGTGTACGCATAATTTAATATGTGAAGTTGAACCATCTATGTTTTAGTTATGTATTTTACCTTAATGGTAGGAAACATTCGATACGTAATGAGCAAAAAAACTATATGTCTGAGAGCTTGTGGGTATTGGAAACATAATTATAATGATGAATTGTTAATTGTTAAAAGTTACAAAGATCAAATACGCAATAGTAAGGAAAATCGTTTAACATACAAGCTGTTACTCGATTCAAACACCACTACTATTTCAAACTGCTGATTGTACTCCTCGATGGGGACATGTCGTTTTTTTGTGGCCAAATCTTTTGCATATTCCACATCTATTCCTCCTGCTTTTAAATGCTTCCCCAACTGATGGCATTCTCTTGGTCCTCCTCCTTCCCCGTGGGATCTTCACATAAGGTGGACGTATTTTTCTCTCGTAAAGCTCCGGTGGAGCATTCCACAATTCCTCTGGTAATATTGGCCGTATAATGTCTGCATAAGCCAGAATGTACGTATTGGTGTAATAATATGGAGAAGTAAAATTGTACAATTCGCTCCCATATGCTCCATACTGACGTCTTATGGCTGCGCAAGCATGTACACAAGGATACATATCAATCTGAAACTTTCGACACGAACATGTTCTTTCGCTTAGATTGATGTTGACAGCATCATCTCCAGTACCAATTGAATACATATCCATGCCATTGGTAACAACCAACAACCTTGCTCCCGCGTCATTATTCTTCTTTAATATATCCTCAATTAAAGGGACACATGGCTTTGTATGATTCATGAACATCGTACGCCTCTCATGAAATTTTTCAGAAAAGTTTCGTATGATAGCATTGAACAAAGCTGTTATGGGCATTTCTCTTTCATCCTTTAGCATTGAGTTCATCGACTCAGCAATGTTAGTCGTCATCACACCAAACCTACAATTATGTGTAAACATTATAATAGGTGTAACCAGATACTTCAGAAATATAAACTTAACTTTGTTAATATGTGTACACATCTTCAGCAAGTAGGGAGATCTTAATAGCTTGCACATCTCACAATATGTGTGCACATAATATTTATATGTGTACACATAATATTTATATGTGTACACATAATATTTATATGTGTACACATATTGTGAGATGTGTACACATAATTTAATATGTGCACACATATTTTCACTGCTTACATGCCAAACAAGATGTGTTATTAGTACCTATTTCCTGTAAAATATGCTCTGCTCCAGCGCTCAAATCCAACCTGCTCAAGATATGCGGCAGCCTTGTCACACTTGGTCCGGATTTCACTGAAATGTGACTCAAATTCCTTCTCCGTATATGAATCTGCTGCTGCATGAAAATTTCCCATGAAAGTGCCACAATGAAACTTTGTCCGGATGCTTTGAGATAAGTGCCACTTGCAAACTCCATAATTAGCTTCAGGAAAGATCTTTGATACTGCCTTTACGATGCTTGGATGCCTATCAGAAATTATGCACAACTCATTGTCGCTGGGGAGTATACCGACCAACTGTTCGAAAAAGAATTCATAAGATGCATCACACTCAACATTTACAACACAAAATGTTAATGGAAAAATATGTGTCTCTGCGTCTTGTGCCACAGCAGACAATAAAACTCCCCCATACTTTCCGGACAAATGAGTTCCGTCTACAGCTATGACTTTCCTCATATACGCAAATCCCCTTATCCATGACCCAAGGGATACAAAAAAATACAAGAAGTTCCCATCGCGATCAACCTCCAAAGTTGTCTTGGTACCTTCATTTGAAGTTCTAAGCATATAACGGGACACATCCAAAACCTCGTATCCGTGCTCTGGAGTCCCTCTTGTCAAAAACTTGGCAATAATACCACCAATTCGACTCTTCCAATAACTAATGTTAGAACCCAAATCCCTATTGACTACTTGCCTAATTTCCTTTGTAGTTGGACCTTTTCCCTCGTCATACCAAGACTCCATGAATTCACCAACGACTTCCGCTGAGGCGAGTGGATGATGACTTGAGAGATGCTCTAACCCGCATGTATGTTTGTTCCTATAAACTTTAATCATAAAGGTATCATCATTTAAATACTTGGTGGCTCGAAGCCACCACTTGCAATTAACATTTACACAACGGACACAATATACAGTTTTGGTATGCTTAACTGACTTGAAACAAAAATACTTCTTTAGTGCAGCAATCTTCAAAGCCACAACTAAGGCGCGTTTGTTTTTGAAAGTTAAACCCTTATAAAACCCGGTGCCGTCATCCTCACCGTCTAAGCTGTTTGGTGTAGCTTCCACATTATTTACATCATTGCTACCAACAAATACATCATTACTCCCAATGATAGGATTAGGAGTTAACTCCACATTGTCTTCTTTGACAACATCATCTTCAGCCTCATCTTCTTCTCGTTCAGGTTCTCCTTCACCTCCTTCATTCTCTGACATTTTCATATTGAAAGGCTCTTGATCACCAATGTCATCCCATCCGTTACTAGAACAATCATAAGAGCGTCCATGATTTGGCATCACATTGATGTTTGAAACTTCCACTGACCTATCATCCAAATATACCCTTAAAGTCGGTCTATTACCAGCTACATCGACATCGGCAAGGTAAATAAGGAGATCGTCATCATTCTTTATTCTACAAGGATGACTCTTTTGCTTTGAACAGATGCTGAGCATATATATAATGCAAAGATTATTTGGATCATGATTTACCGAACATCTGGTAATAATCTTTTCAACTAACTCAGAATACGTAACCTCATTATTCACAACAATTGGCACCGTCTCCCTAGACTTCGAAATCCAAGTGAAACAATCACGACTCTCCACCCATTCCCCAAGAAAATCAATTGCCAACAGTAGCATTATTGGGAAAAATACCTGTTAACAAAGGAGATTTTTCATCACTCCATGAAAACACCAGTATATGTGTACACATAATATTATATGTGTACACATATTATTATATGTGTACACATAATATTATATGTGTACACATATTATTATATGTGTACACATAATATTGTATGTCTAAAAAGAAAACCTGCAAACAATATGTTATATGTGTACACATATTAAATTATGTGTATACATATTTAATATGTGTACACATAATTTAATATGTGTAAGACGAAAATCTGGTATCCTCGTCTTATATGTGTACACATATTTATAAATGTGTGCACATAATATAATATGTGCACACATATTAGATGCTACAATACATCATCGCCACTGTTCATGCATCGTCGTTTACCAAATGAAACCCAGGATTTTAGGAATAAAAACCACATGCATTGTACAATAATAAAACCTTACACTTACCAGAGATGATAAACGACAACCTATGAAGCGAGAATCAAAATCCGATTCAGAAATGAAATAATTGGGGAAATGAAAAAATTGATTTTATAATTGGAACATACTAAAAATGAGTACAATTGATGAGGAAGAACTAATATCAATCTATGGGGGCAAAATTTAGAGCTGATTGAAGCAAAAATAATTGAGCGGGAAATGAATTTTTTTTGCTTTCGTCGGCGAGGGAAAGAGGAGATGAGAGAGAGGAGAGAGAATGGGAAGGATTTTTGCCATTTTTGGCTAACTAAAAGATATATATATATATATATATATATATATATATATATATATATATATATATATATATATATATATATATATATATATATATATATATATATATATATATATATATATATATATATTGGAGGGCCACTTTGTATTTTTCAAAAGCTTGGGGTGATGTTTGATAAGTGATTAAAATCATTAAACACCTAATTAAATACTTGTCCCTCTCACCCATTTTTCAAGACTTGAGTCCTATATAACTATTTAAACACTTGTGAGTCCTTCTCACCCAAAAGCCCCAGGTAACTTCAATCCCTCTCTAATTACCTCTCAATTTAACCACATAACTACTTTTTAGGGTGCTGAAATAGAAATAATTAGTAGATAATATTGGCCACGACTTAGGAAAATACGGAAATTTTTCAAAAGTAGCTACTGAAACTTCGTCTTTTAAAGGTAGCCGCTGTAAGTCCCTGAACCTTAAACCAAATCCAAAAAATTTGTGTTCTTACATTATGACTACTTTTCTAAATTTTGTTTTTGATGGTTGTTTCTGGTTGAGTAACTTAAATCTATTTATTGAACTAACTTTAGCTGAAAAGTCTAAAGTTGAGCGCCTTCGGACCGCGTTCCCGTTATTCTTTTATATTTTTGGATTGTCTTTGTTGGGAAGGAAATTAAGATTCTCAGCCAATTAAGATTGAAAAGTTCGACTCTCGTCAGAATGCACATCAAGAAGTTGTATATTAGAAGCAAGACATTAACAAACAATTTAGGCATGAAGAAAGGGGGAAGATTGGGGCAAAAAACTCTCTCAAGTCTTTTTTAAACAAAAAGTGACGCCTTTTTCTTTTTCTGGTTCTTTCTTTTCACGCACGCTTTTATTTTTTTGATAAACATAAGATTATATTAATATCATATCATACATATATCAGTAGTACTGCTATTAGTTGCAGCAGTTACATTAGGAGTTGTGGCTTGGTTAGCAACAACTGTGCTGGGATCAACATGAGCGTTACAAAAACTATTTTGTGAGAGCATAGCAAGATTACCAGCAACTATCAAACTATTACATACATTAAGGGAGATAGTTCTAGTAAAAATAGTAGTAGCATCTCTATCAAGACGAAGGTCTTTGCTAATCTGGTTAGGGGGCTGCCTGCATAATATTTGCAGCTGGTTTTTGTTAGGTAAATGGAGTCCTTGTCTTGACAAAAGGTGTGCGACATTGTTTGCTTCCCTAAAGCTATGTCGTACCACTGGGTTCCCCAATTTCTGAAGTGCGCCCCTGCAGTTTCACGCATGCTTAAGTGTTAAACGGGGGTCAAATCAGTAAATTTAAAATCTTGGGGCCAAAGTTATAACTTTTGGGGCTGAATTAACAATCCCAAAAGTTTTAATCAAAAAGGTGGGAACTGATAAGTCAGTTCCCACTATTTCAATCATCGAACACCACCCTTTTTCTTCTCTAACACTTCTCAAGTCTTCTTCTCAACTACCTCCGACGAAACCCTCTGAACATCGTCGTCTCCGGCCATCAAACATTATTCATGTAACATAAAAAGGTAAGTTTCGAACCATATTTGTGTTTATCAAGTGAATCGATTTTTTTTTTTTTACTGATTTTGCTATTTTGAAAAAGCTAGGGCTTTTACGCCCTTTTGCTGGTTCTGGACTGAAATTCTAGTTTGTTCTTGTTTTTTGGTCAAATGGTGCTATGTTCTTGTACAAATAGTGAAGCTTTTGCATCTTTATGCTATTTTGATATTTAGACCATACTCATTCGTTATGTCAAACAGCTTGAGATGGTGATCTGAACGTGTGATAGGATGTTTCAAGTTGCTAATGAATTTTAGTTGTATTTTGTTAAAAAAAATTAGGAGTTATATATATATATATATATATATATATATATATATATATATATATATATATATATATATATATATATAATTTTCTTGAAAAAATGTTATTATGTGCCTGCTCATTTTTTTACTGTGTTATATTTGACGCACCTTATTCGATATTTTGAAACATCCTGAGACAGTGCTCCGAACGTGTGAGAGAAGGAATCATGTTTAATGATGACTTTAGTTTCATTTAAAAAAATAGGATTTTTTAAAACATTAGTTGTTTAAAAATATTAGTTGTTTTTTAAAGTATTTGCTATGTTCTTGCTCTAGTAGTAGTCTATTATATTCCACACATCTATGTTTTATGTTTGAACATCTTCAATTGATGAATATACTTATGTTTTGCAGCTACAATGGTATCTACGTGTGGAATGATTTCCTGCTCTACTAATAAAAGGAAGGAAACTACTCCTCCTTTTCCTCCTAATCACCCTGCTAAGAAGAGGAGACAAGTGATATTGGAGGACGAGGAAGAGTTAGGAGACTATGATATAATTGTAGGGTCACAAGAAGCTGTCGGGGGCATAAGGATTGTAATTTATCAGAGGAGATATAAGCATTATTTTGTGAGGATGACCGGGATGATAAGGGAGAAAAAAATCGACCCTTTTGAATAGGGAAGAATAGGAGGAGGTGGGAAGCATTGTACATAATCTTGCTGGAGAATTTGCAGAAATTGCAAATGTTCAAGAAGAAGTTAATAGGGAAGAAGAAGAAGAACAAGAACAAGAACAAGAACAAGAACAAGAACAAGAAGAGGTTGTAGATAGGGATGGTGGAGAACCTGACAGTAGGGAAGAAAAAGTAGTAGAGGATGTAGATTATGAAGGTAGAGGAAAAGAAGTTGGGGATGCTAGGGAAGAAGAAGAGGTTGTAGCCCCCTTTGAAAGAAGTGAATGAGAACGTCGGAGCAAATTCATACACGACGTGTCAGCTGAATCTGCAGAGACACCAATAAAGATAAAAGTATATGGTTGTTTGGAATATTTATGTAGATGTTCTACACGTCATTATATAATGTTCAAACTATTTATAATGGGATATTGCTACATAAATATTCCAAATATTTATTTTGTAGTTTGTTGGAACATGTCTGTCACGACCCAAAATCTGGATCCGTGATGGCACCTAAACGATATTGCCTAGGCGAACCAACAGAAACAAAAATGCAGAAATAAACTGAAAGAAGAGAAACATGATGAAATATATATATATATATATATATATATATATATATATATATATATATATATATATATATATATATAAATTGGAATCCAAAAGAAGGTAGAGACCCCTGTCTACTATACCCAACAAACACCAATGGAGCATCTATAGAGTGACTCAATCGAAATAAAATACAACAGAAGTGAAGTGGAGTCTATCTCTATACAACACTGGCGGTACGCCACCGTGGACTGTACGGTTGGCTCACCTCAACAAAATAATACAGCAGCCTCGAACGGTCGCTACTGTCTCGATGGCTATCTAGAAGAAGTACCTGCACATGTGGCAGAGTAAGTTATGAGCCGAAGCCCAGTAAGATCACTGACAGGCCCGCTAAATCACCCTTGCGGGACAAGTCGCAAACATGCATCGCAAGCAACTAAGCACGTCGTTTCTACGTAAATAAATAGCGCAGTCGCACATATTCACAATATAATTATCCAAGTATATATATATATATATATATATATATATATATCCATACGTATGTACCTATGTACATACAGATAGCATATGTCACATACACATTAAGTAAGCCAGTAGTCTCAGAATATCATACACAAGTCAAAGAGGATTATGCCCACCCAACGTAAGGCGTAGATCAATCAAACAGTGGTTTGGAGGTCCAATCTCTACTCCCACGCCGACTAACCTAAACCTACGGTAGGCTAGCAACACCGCCAACGGACGTAGGCAACAATACATTCATCACTCAATATCAGCACGCACCCTGTGCGGCTCCGTCTATAGGCCATAACGCCATTGTCAACATAAACAACATACCAGTGACCCGTAGTCACTGTCTCAATCATAAGGAGGTAGACCAATGACCCGTAGTCATTGTCTCATCTCATCTATATACGACCACACCACACCCCCTGTCAAGTGTGTCGTGTCTCAACAATCTAGTGACCACACCACACCCCCTGTCAAGTGTGTCACATCTCAAATATCTAGTGACCACACCACACCCCCTGTCAAGTGTGTCACATCTCAATAATCAAGTGTCCACACCACACCCCCTGTCAAGTGTGACACATCTCATAGTATAGGCGACACCACACCCCCTGTCAAGTGTCCCTCTAACAGTATTAATATCCACGACATTAATAGCAATAACAGAAATAATAACAGAAATATTAATAACGATAATATTACACAGTCACTGTAACCAAGATTGGTTATGCTAGCTCAATGTAAAGTGGAGGTTAACCCGACGACGGTTTGGAGGTACAATCCCTACTTCCGTGTCGTCTAACCAAAGGTTACGAGGAGTCAGCACTACACAACCCGTCATGATAACCATACAAGTACCAAATTCGTACATAAGCCGGCAGAAACCTCGACAAGACATAATCAATGATATGCCGGCAACATCCTCGGCCATATCCCCAGGTCCTTGCTATCTAATCATGACATAGCAAGCAATCCCACAATATAAGTCATCGCTATCTCAATGTAGCGTCTAGACCGGCACATACCTCGGTCAACTCATGTACTCACTATTTATGATCAAATAATAGTAAGCAATCCCACAATATAATTAATCGCTATCTCAATATAGCGTCTAGACCGGCACATACCTCGGTCAACTCATGTCTTTACTATTCATATTTAATTAATAGTAATATACCTAGCCAACGCTAGTCAATTCATATTTAACACATAGCCCTAAGCTAATCACATAAGAATACCCGAAGCGTACTAGCATGCTGGACGTATCCACAAGCAAAGTAGAGGTCAAGTCTCACTTACCTCGAATTCCGGTTCAAAGCTAGGAAGCAAATCTCCTTTCATGCTCTTCTTGTCCTCGGGGAACTTTCCTCTAAGTCTATCAAGACAATATAGCACTCATTAGTGCTCAATTATAAGCAATTAAGCTTCTAAGCATTTTAGGGTAAAATTACCAAAATACCCTCGGGTGGGACCGAGCCCAAAATTAATAAAATATACATTTCCGGACTCCCCACACTCCCGTGAGTCCAAATATGCAATTAGATTTCTCATACGAGCCTTGCTCGTTGATTTTCCCCAAATCTTAAAATTTAGGATTCTAACTCATTTCCTATGAATCAAGCTTTGATTCTCATGATATATGATATGAAATGAGTTATGGAGGCTTACCTTATGATTATACACGTTTTGAACCTTCGAAAATCGCCTCCAAATCGCCTCCTTTGAATAAAAATTCGGTTTCCCGAAATCTATCCCGAAATGACCCCTTTTATAGCAATTTTTACCACTGTAACAGCCTCTGTTCCAATAATAATAATTTTTGATAGGAATGTCTAAATGACCTGAAACCGGTGCCATTAGAACCACAACTCAAAGGGCTATAACTTTCATGTTTTGAGTTTTTCCTAATTCCTTACGGATTGGCCGGAAAAATGCCATATTTCCGGCTGCTCGCAACAGAAACAGTAGCAGAAAACAGCAGAAAAATTCGAACTGTTTTGGGTCCAAACGGGACCCTACGAAGCTCGGAATGACCCCAAATTTTGCACACAAGTCATAAAATACTTGTGTGACATGCTCGTCAAGACGGAACTCAATTCGGACCTCCAGAACTCAAAAAGTGGGTCCCACGGCAAAGGTTCAATTTTCGACTTTCGCCAAAATAGCGAAATTTAACCAAACGACCTCGGAATCCAATTCCGAAAGTTGCTACAAGTCACAAATGACTATACGAACCTAACGAAACTTTCGGAGCTCATTTGCTCAAATAGAGCTCGGAAACCTCTTTTAACTCTTTTAAACTTCCGAAACGGGGACTTTATCAAAAGTCCTATCAAACGAGGTCCGTTTTCAATTTTGAAGGTTTCTACATATCATAAATGACGAGACGGACCTAACGGTGCGCTCGGATTTTCCATCGGGGTTCGTTTACTCAAAACGACCTATCGAAACCCCAAATTCCTTTCCGGAATTTCATAAACGGATCATTTTCTCGAAAACCTATCAAACGGACTCCGTTTCGACTCAGATTTCACAGACGGGTCATAAATGACCTAACGGAGCTTTTGGGACTATCGACACGTAAATCGAGGTCCCGGATCCCGTAACGACTATTTGAGGGTCGTTACATTCTCCCCCTCTTAGACTCTCGGCCGTCCTCGGACGAGCCTAAGTCTAAGGTAGGATCCACACACTAGCCACGGATCTGGCACGGATTTCGAGGACCCCTCGGTACCACCCGAAATTAATAAAACTTAAAAATGCAAATTCAGGCTTAGAAAATACAAGGATTTCATACCTGAATCATCGAACAAGCGCGGATGCCTCTCACGCATCTCGGACTCAAGCTCCCAAGTGGCCTCGGCAATGGAGTGATGCCCCCACTGAACTCTCACAAGCGGGATCACCTTCGATCTCATCTTACGGACCTCTCTAGCCACAATAGCAATAGGCTCCTCCGAATAAGCTAAGTCGCCATCTACCTCCACGGAAGCCATATCGATCACATGAGACAGATCGTGAACATACTTCCGGAGCATGGACACATGGAACACCGGATGAACAGACAGAGAGGGAGGCAAAGCCAGTCTATAAGCAACGGCGCCAACGCGCTCCAATATCTCAAAAGGCCCAAATGAACCTAGGACTGAGCTTGCCTTTCTTCCCAAATTTCATAACACCCTTCATGGGCGACACTCTGAGGAATACCCGGTCCCCAACCATGAACTCAAGATCTCTCCGCCTCCGATCTGCATACGATATCTGCCGGCTCTGAGCCGTGCGGAGTCGATCCTGAATAACCCGGACCTTATCTAAGGTCTACTGCACGAAATCAGGCCCCAATACCTGGACCTCACCAGACTCGAACCAACCGATAGGTGAGCGACATCTCCGACCATACAATGCCTCAAACGGAGCCATCTGGATAGAAGCCTGATAGCTATTATTATACGCAAACTCTGCTAGCGGCAAATGGCTATCCCAATGGCCTCCAAAATCAATAGCACACGCCCTCAACATATCCTCGAGGATCTGAATGGTCCGCTCAGACTGGCCATCAGTCTGCGGGTGAAATGCAGTGCTGAGATCGACCCGAGTACCCAGCTCTCTCTAAAAAGATCTCCAAAACTGAGCTGTGAACTGAGCACCTCGGTCAGAAATGATAGAAACAGGAGCACCATGCAATCTCACAATCTGCTCAATGAAGATACGAGCCAGACGCTCCGAGGTATAAGTAGTCCTCACTGGAATGAAGTGAGCCGACTTCGTCAGTCGATCAACTACTACCCACACCGAATCATGCTTACCCACGGTCAGCGGCAAACCAACTACGAAATCCATAGTGATCTGCTCCCACTTCCACTCGGGAATGGGCATAGACTGGGTCACCCCGGCTGGCCTCCGGTGCTCATACTTCACCTGCTGGCAATTCAAACACCGAGATACATAATCAGCAACATCCCTCTTCATCCCTTTCCACCAATACAGCTCTCGAAGATCATGATACATCTTTGCAGTACCCGGATGAATGGAATATCTCGAACTGTGAGCCTCTGCCAAAATCATCTGCCTCAGCTCCACAATGGCTGGAATACAAACCCGGCCGTTAAGCCGCAAGGCACCATCATCACCAATCACGAACGAGGACACTCCTCCACTCAGGACCCTGTCCCGGAGATCTCTCAGATAAGGATCCTCGAATTGCCTTTCCCGAATCTGGGAAGCTAGAGACGACTGCGACCCCACATATGCAAGCACCCGGCCTGGAACAGAATCATCAAACCGAACGCCACTAATGGACAAAACCTGCAACTCACGAGCCAACGGCCTCATATCAGCATCAAGATAGGCAAGGCTACCCATGGACTTCCTACTCAAGGCGTCGGCTACAACGCTAAATTTCCCGAAATGATAGCGAATAGAAAACATTATAATCCCTCCAAATAATTTTGGGTCCATCACGCTATCGCTGCGCCACTCTGATCCCGCCTTCAATACCGATAGCCACTGACTCGACATGGCAACCCAGTGTCGCATGACAGGATACCAATAAATCAATATCCCTAGTGACGTCAAATCCGTCATATCTACAACCATCGAGTCTACTAGGGACTCTACACCGCATATAAGAACATAAGCGCTGCCAATAACCCTTATTCATACATATAAAATCTCCCGATAGATATACCATCCATTCAAGGATCATCAAATAAGGGCAAATCCAATCCTTGCCCTAATAAGGGCAAACCCAGGCGATAGATATAAATAAGCAAAACCCCGGGTTAAATAAACAACGGCACTGCGACCACAAATAGAATGCATACTTGCAATATCATCAGTAGGTGCCTCGGCACCCTGCCTGGTCATAGCATAGCCTGCACCGCTCCTCCTGAACCCTGGCATGGGCATCCTCCAAGCGCCTGGCAGCATCCACTACCTTGCGATAAGTCATGCCAATCGCAACTGTGGTGACAGCAAACTGCAACAGAGGGTTAAGACCCTCAATAAATCTCAACACCCTGTCCCTCTCGAGTGCCACCATAGCTGGCGCATAACGGGACAGCTCCAAGAACCTGGTGTCATAGGCAGACACCGACATGCTTCTCCGCTGCAACCTCTAAAAATCTTCTCACACTCCTGAAGAAAATGATGGGCAGAACAAGTGGCAGATGTGCCATCAAACTGAGGAGGCCTGATCTTCATAAAAGACTCAATCCTCCAAGCTACCTCCTCGGTACCCATAACCGGAATAGGAATAGCGGAACCCGGCTGAACAACATGACCCATATCCGGAGTAGCCTCATAGGTCGGCGTACTCATAACTGGAGTGGTCGGCTGAGGTGCCGATACAGGTACTGCAGCATCCCTACTAGCGGGGGCCCGATGGCTGGCCATGCCCACTAGTCTCATATACTCCTCCGAATAAATCACAACTGCGCCCGACACGATAGTAGGCAAAGATGGAAGTGGAACAGGTGCTGATGGTGTCGCTGCAGACACCGGAGGAATAGCTGTGTCCTGCCTAACAGTTGGCGGACGACCTTTCCAGGCATTAGTAGGGGCTCGCATCTGTGCTGGTGCTGATGTACCAGCCTACGCTCCCTGAGCGGCTACCCTGGCAGAAGATGACCTCGTCTTCCTCATCTCAGCAGATATACGAAGGAAAAAAAAAGGGCAGCACCCGTATACTACATCGCACGACAGAGATGAAACGAAGGGAAACATTTTCCTAACATGACCTTGTAGCCTCTCACTCATAAGTATGGTGCACAACATACCCATAAGCAAGACTCTACTCAGACACTGCTCCATTGACTCCTAGGACTCGACTTAGAACCTAGAGCTCTGATACCAAACTGTCACGACCAAAAATCTGGATCCGTGATGGCACCTAAACGATATTGCCTAGGCGAACCAACATAAACAAAAATGCGGAAATAAACTGAAAGAAGAGAAACATGATGAAATATATATATATATATATATATATATATATAAATAAAATTGGAATCCAAAAGAAGGTAGACACCCCTGTCTACTATACCCAACAAACACCAATGGAGCATCTATAGAGTGACTCAATCGAAATAAAATACAACAGAAGTGAAGTGGAGTCTATCTCTATACAACACTGGCGGTACGCCACCGTGGACTGTACGGTTGGCTCACCTCAACAAAATAATACAGCAGCCTCGAACGGTCGCTACTGTCTCGATGGCTATCTAGAAGAAGTACCTGCACATGTGGCAGAGTAAGTTATGAGCCGAAGCCCAGTAAGATCACTGACAGGCCCGCTAAATCACCCTTGCGGGACAAGTCGCAAACATGCATCGCAAGCAACTAAGCACGTCGTTTCTACGTAAATAAATAGCGCAGTCGCACATATTCACAATATAATTATCCAAGTATATATATATATATATATATATATATATATATATATATATATATACGTATGTACCTATGTACATACATATAGCATATGTCACATACACATTAAGTAAGCCAGTAGTCTCAGAATATCATACACAAGTCAAAGAGGATTATGCCCACCCAACGTAAGGCGTAGATCAATCAAACAGTGGTTTGGAGGTCCAATCTCTACTTCCACGCCGACTAACCTAAACCTACGGTAGGCTAGCAACACCGCCAACGGACGTAGGCAACAATACATTCATCACTCAATATCAGCACGCACCCTGTGCGGCTCCGTCTATAGGCCATAACGCCATTGTCAACATAAACAACATACCAGTGACCCGTAGTCACTGTCTCAATCATAAGGAGGTAGACCAATGACCCGTAGTCATTGTCTCATCTCATCTATATACGACCACACCACACCCCCTGTCAAGTGTGTCGTGTCTCAACAATCTAGTGACTTCACCACACCCCCTGTCAAGTGTGTCACATCTCAAATATCTAGTGACCACACCACACCCCCTGTCAAGTGTGTCACATCTCAATAATCAAGTGTCCACACCACACCCCCTGTCAAGTGTGACACATCTCATAGTATAGGCGACACCACACCCCCTGTCAAGTGTCCCTCTAACAGTATTAATATCCACGACATTAATAGCAATAACAGAAATATTAATAACGATAATATTACACAGTCACTGTAACCAAGATTGGTTATGCTAGCTCAATGTAAAGCGGAGGTTAACCCGACGACGGTTTGGAGGTACAATCCCTACTCCCGTGTCGTCTAACCAAAGGTTACGAGGAGTCAGCACTACACAACCCGTCATGATAACCATACAAGTACCAAATTCGTACATAAGCCGGCAGAAACCTCGGCAAGACATAATCAATGATATGCCGGCAACATCCTCGGCCATATCCCCAGGTCCTTGCTATCTAATCATGACATAGCAAGCAATCCCACAAATAAGTCATCGCTATCTCAATGTAGCGTCTAGACCGGCACATACCTCGGTCAACTCATGTACTCACTATTTATGATCAAATAATAGTAAGCAATCCCACAATATAATTAATCGCTATCTCAATATAGCGTCTAGACCGGCACATACCTCGGTCAACTCATGTCTTTACTATTCATATTTAATTAATAGTAATATACCTAGCCAACGCTAGTCAATTCATATTTAACACATAGCCCTAAGCTAATCACATAAGAATACCCGAAGCGTACTAGCATGCTGGACGTATCCACAAGCAAAGTAGAGGTCAAATCTCACTTACCTCGAATTCCGGTTCAAAGCTAGGAAGCAAATCTCCTTTCATGCTCTTCTTGTCCTCGGGGAACTTTCCTCTAAGTCTATCAAGACAATATAGCACTCATTAGTGCTCAATTATAAGCAATTAAGCTTCTAAGCATTTTAGGGTAAAATTACTAAAATACCCTCGGGTGGGACCGAGCCCAAAATTAATAAAATATACATTTCCGGACTCCCCACACTCCCGTGAGTCCAAATATGCAATTAGATTTCTCATACGAGCCTTGCTCGTTGATTTTCCCCAAATCTTAAAATTTAGGATTCTAACTCATTTCCTATGAATCAAGCTTTGATTCTCATGATATATGATATGAAATGAGTTATGGAGGCTTACCTTATGATTATACACGTTTTGAACCTTCGAAAATCGCCTCCAAATCGCCTCCTTTGAATAAAAATTCGGTTTCCCGAAATCTATCCCGAAATGACCCCTTTTATAGCAATTTTTACCACTGTAACAGCCTCTGTTCCAATAATAATAACTTTTGATAGGAATGTCTAAATGACCTGAAACCGGTTCCATTAGAACCACAACTCAAAGGGCTATAACTTTCATGTTTTGAGTTTTTCCTAATTCCTTACGGATTGGCCGGAAAAATGCCATATTTCCGGCTGCTCGCAACAGAAACAGTAGCAGAAAACAGCAGAAAAATCCGAACTGTTTTGGGTCCAAACGGGACCCTACGAAGCTCGGAATGACCCCAAATTTTGCACACAAGTCATAAAATACTTGTGTGACATGCTCGTCAAGACGGAACTCAATTCGGACCTCCAGAACTCAAAAAGTGGGTCCCACGGCAAAGGTTCAATTTTCGACTTTCGCCAAAATAGCGAAATTTAACCAAACGACCTCGGAATCCAATTCCGAAAGTTGCTACAAGTCACAAATGACTATACGAACCTAACGAAACTTTTGGATCTCTCATTGGAGCTCATTTTCTCAAATCGAGCTCGGAAACCTCTTTTAACTCTTTTAAACTTCCGAAACGGGGACTTTATCAAAAGTCCTATCAAACGAGGTCCGTTTTCAATTTTGAAGGTTGCTACATATCATAAATAACGAGACGGACCTAACGGTGCGCTCGGATTTTCCATCGGGGTTCGTTTACTCAAAACGACCTATCGAAACCCCAAATTCCTTTCCGGAATTTCATAAACGGATCCTTTTCTCGAAAAACTATCAAACGGACTCCGTTTCGACTCAAATTTCACAGACGGGTCATAAATGACCTAACGGAGCTTTTGGGACTATCGACACGTAAATTGAGGTCCCGGATCCCGTAACGACTATTTGAGGGTCGTTACAATGTCATAAGATGTTTGGAGCATCTTATATAATGTTCTTATTTCTGTGGTGATTGTTTTAACTAATAAATTTCAAAATATTGTGCAGTCTGAGTATGTTATTAGTTTCATTCCACCAATGGTACTAAAGACTTACTTGGATGATCATGATCATTTTCAATACCGTCCGTTCGTCGCTTGTTGGAGGAATGTTTGAGTTCAGAATTGTGTTGCATAGTTGTGATTTGTATAACAAGTTCAAGCAGATTATTTTTTGGCATTTTTTGGACTTCCAAGAGGATTCATCATTTCCTACCAGGTTTGTCCACAATCTTCTATTAAGAAGAGTTTTATGCAATAAAAAGTTTGAAGCTTGGTTCAATTTCAATGGAGTGCCTCTTTGTTTTGGCCTCGAGAGTTTGCCCTCTTGACAAAATTGAGATGTCAAGCCAATCTCAGTGAGGAGTGGCTGGGTGTGATGCAAGCCAGAGGTAGGGAGATGTGGTTGTATATTTCAGCGGCATGGGAAGATGGGAGAACAAGGTAGATTTGTAACTGGTGGCCGACTGCTAAGACTGATAGAATCAGATGAAATTCTTGAACGATACAAGTTTGGCTTATACTTGGCATGGTTTGTTCACTCAATCTTGTTGGTCAAGGATTAAAAAGCTGGTATTGAGGAATATGTGGTCTGCATTGCCTATCTTCCGAGTGAATTTGTAAAGTATCCTTGGGGAAGGAAAAGCTTTGAGCTAACCATTGACTATCTGACGAAGCTGATGGATGAACGCGTTGTCACCAAGTCTGGTGGAATGACAAACTACAATCTGTATGGGTTTTCATAGGCATTTGAAGCAATCCCTGTGCTTCGTCCTAAGGAGCTTCCCAAGGAGAAGACCACACGAAAGATAAATAGGTGGATCACTGAGAAGACTGAAAGAGACTCAGAAAAGCTATTTGAGAATGTAGCCTTGGGGAGAGAATAATTATGATGCAGGGTTTAGGGTTTTAGCCTTGGGGAAGAGAATGTAAGTGGGTTGGGTCGGGGTTGTATTAGTCCCCGGAACTGAAGTTTGACTCCCTTTAAGGTAACTCAATCCCTGTCTAATTAGCTCTCAATTTAACCAGATAACTACTTTTTAGAGTGCAGAAATAGAGATAACCAGTACTAACAATATTAGCCACAACTTAGAAAAATATGAAAATGCATCAGAAGTACTACTAAAAGTTTGATTTTTTAAAATAGCCACTGAAAGTCTGAAACTTTGAACCAAATCCAAGAAATTTGTGTTTTTACATTTTGACTACTTTTTTAAACTTTGAATATATCTCATGTTTTTTTCTTTTTTTGTTGATAAAGTAATGGTGTTGTATAAATAGGCATTAAGTAGATGCAAGATTACATAAGTACAAAAATCAGCTCCACAACAGAATATTCTATGTTAGCACTAAGGAGCCGATAAGATCCAAACAATGTTCAGTAGGGGTGGCTATCGGTCCGGTCCGGTCCGGAGCCGGTACCGGAGTCCGGTTCCGGTCCGGAACCGGGCCAAAAAAATTTAAAACCGGCGGAAATCCGGTCTACCGGTCCGGTGTTCTCCGGTTTCAAATATTGGAGCCGGATCGGAACCGGGTCCGGCGACCGTTAGGCCGGTCGGTACCGGTCCGGTCCGGCCGGTTCACGGTTTTTTTGTTTTTTTTTTTTTTTTTTTTTAAGGCAAATAAAAATAAAATTTGAAAAACTTAACAATTTATTTAAACATTATTTGTGATAATTAGGTATATTATATTTTTTAATGAAACAAATTAACAAAATAATTATGTAAATTATATTTTAAAATTTATTAATGTAAAGTTTATTGAATGAGAAATAAATAATTGAACGACGTCTTCTAGTTTGTTATTTTATCAGTGTAAAGTTTATGAAACAAAACAAACGTTTATTGAATGAGAAATAGATAATTGAAATGACAAAACAAACTAGAAATCGAAAAATTACAAAGATGCTAAATAAACTAGAAATTCGAAAATACATAATTGAAATAGATATTCCCTTAGCCATCTCTTCAAATTTTCAATCACGCGGAATAAAGCCATTTATTATATCCCATTCGGTTCTGTGTTTTTTTTTTAAGTGTTGCCTAAACTTTCCCGTCCCTCCATTGTTGGGTCCAGTGTAAACTTGCCACTCTTTGTTACAGATGTTACATTTAGCTTTCTGAGATTCAGTATCTTTCGTAATAAGTTCCCACACTATAGAACGACGTCTTCGTTCAGGAGCAGCGGGAGCAGCGGGAGCTTGATTGTCAGCCATTATAATTGTTTGGATTTTGGAAGAAATTTAGAAAATAGCCTTTGAGAGTAATTTGAGAGATAAATTGATAGAAAATAGTAAATTGTGTGATATAATGATGAAATAATAGTGTATATATAGATAAAAATAGGTTGGGGGGTTATGGGGGGCGTTTAGGGGGGGTGATAGGCAAATATAGCCGTTTTTGGCCGTTGGCCAACGGCTATATTTGAAAGAGAGCCGTTGGGCCAAAATGCCGGTCCGGTCCGGTCCGGTTCGGTCCGGTCCGGTCCGGCAGTTCGGCCCAAATAGGTTTTTTTTTTTTTTTTTTTTTTTTTGTTTTTTCCATTGAGTTTTATCTAAAGTGATGGAAACTTTGAAAAATATTACAACAAAATATTATTTAGTTTTTACTTGTATATATATTAAAGTTTAAACTTAGAATAAAAAAACTTGTAGTATTTTTTATAATTTGAACTTGTAGTTTTGAATTAATTTGTTATGTTCAATATTTAAAGTTTCAAACTTTGAATTAATTTTAGTAAATTCAAATTTTTGAATTAATTCTTTAAGTTCAAAGTTCAATATTTGAACTAATTTACAAACTAGTAATTAATTGTAGTATTTTTTGCGCAAACTATAAATTAAAAATAAATAGTATGAAGACAATAGTTGTGAATTGTGATTGAATTCCAAAACTTGGAGCAATTTTATTGAATTGTTTAAGATATAAGAAGTGCAAATTACATCTAAACAAAAACTTGTAAATTCAAAATTCTTATTTAGAATATTACATTCTTTTAAACATATTAGCTAGTTTCTTGAGGACACTTGTAGGCTTTTCTTTTGGAACAGGCCGTTGTTGATCTTGTTCATCATCTCCTTCTGGTTCTTCGTCTTCTTCTTCTTCTTCATTGCCGGTTTGACTCCCTTCACTTGTTCCGTCGCTCAAAATTTGATCGATATATGCTCTGCCCCTTTCCTTAGTAAGTTCTGGTAGACCAAAGTTTCTTCGCTCTGCTCTTATCCAATCCCTGAATAAAACTCCTGTCTCCATTGCCTCCTCTCTCAACGAATATCTGTGATCTCCAATTTGAAATCTTCCTTGGCTGAAAGCGCTTTCCGATGCAACTGATGAAGCTTGAATTGTTAATATATCCCGGGCCATTTTTGCAAGAATTGGAAATTGCGATTCTTGATTCTTCCAATAATCCAACAAATTCGCAGTTCCAAAGTTGTTAAGTTTCTTTGGATATTGAATTAAATACACTTGGAACTCGCTGTATTCCTCTCCGTACTCGTCCTGTTCTGAAAGCAACTTTTCGTCAAGTCCCCCAAAAGTGCGCATTCCTGCTCCTGCCTGTGAAGAACTTTGCCCGGTGGATAGTATTGGTTCCGTTGGCTCTGCAGTGTCTGCCCAAGCTCTATACTTTGCAAAAACAGCCACGGTATCTGCATAAACTTTAGCAACAGCCTCGTCTACACTTGGATACCCATTAGTAGCAATTTCATCTGGAGTAATTTCTAAATTTGCATATACTTCTCTAACAAGTCGTTCAGTTAACTTAATTTTAAAAGCAGGATGCAACACAGAAGCAATGTAAAAAAGAGGAGGAATTGGAAAAAAATATTTTCTAAACTTTTCAATCATTAACCGTACAGCCGGTAAGTAAACTGTATATTGTTTATACATTTTCAATAATTCCGATATTCCAGCTATATAATATAACATGGTAGGAGTAGTTGGATAATATTGACCGGAAAATTCTAAAGTAGCTTGATAAAATTTATGTAAAAACTGAAGAAGATGTTGAACAAGTTGCCAATCCTCATCTTTAAGGTGATAGATTTCCATAAAATGTTTATTATACATTTGAGAAATAGGCAGTCTATATTCATAAGCAACATTCAATGCCTCATATAAAGTGTTCCACCTAGTACAAACTTCCTTTGGGACTCTCCTAACTGGCATTCCTAATTCTACACATTTTCTTTCCCATTCTCGTCTTCTTTCTTGGTTTTTATTTCTAAAAATATAAGTAATAGCTATCTGCACCTTTTTGATAATGTCGTTAAACAAGGTAAGACCATCTCTGACTACTAAGTTGTAAATATGACATGCACACCTAACATGTAAAAATTCAGGAAAAGGAGGGTTCAAAATAGGTATCAAGTTCTTAAGTGCGTCTGTGTTGTTTGTAGCATTATCTACCGTAATACTAAAAACTTTGTTAGACAAACAGTACGTACGACAAATTGATGAAACTTTGTTACAAATATAATTTCCCGTGTGTGGTTCATCAACAATTTTATAAGCAATAATACGTTTTTGAAAAACCCAATCAGGATCTATCCAATGACAAGTCACAGTAATATAATCACATCCATTAGTAGAACGACCCATATCCGTAGTAAGACATACTCTAGTGTCAAAGTTATCAAACATATATCGCAAATAATCCTGATATTCGTTCTTAAATTTAATAATATCATTTTTAACTGTAGTTCTTGGAAAACCTCTAAAAGAGGGATTATATACAGCCTGAACATAACGAACAAAACCAGTAGAAGAAGGAAAACTATAAGGTAAACCCTCGAGGGCAACTAGTTTAGCAATTTCTTCCCTATCCTTTTGTTTATCATAAGTAAGAAGCCCTCCTGTTAAATGGTTAATTCTTGCTTGGATACCCGAAGAAGAATCATGCGCTACTCCCCCATGTTCGGTCCCTAAATATATACCACCCGCCCGCGTTGCCCATTCTTTAGGATGTTTATTTTGTAAGTGCTTCCTAAGTTTACCCGTCCCACCCTCATTACCCCCAGTTCTAAAAACCCACACCTTATCACAAAGCCCGCAGGAGGCCGTCTGCGCTTCAACATTCTTTGATGCAAAATCCCACACATCAGATCTATCCTTACGTTTAGCCGGTATTCTACTTCTAGTAGGAGGTTCAGGAGGCAAGTCTGACTGAACTTCGGGTGGACTAGCTTGAAATTCAGGTGTTTCTTCTAAATTACCGCCGCTTTGATTCCCATATCGTGTTTCTAACATTTCGTGATCAAGTATATTATCAGCGCTAATATTATGATAATGTTGAGAATCATCTATGTGGGTGAACTGACTAGAACTACCAGCAATTTCTTTACCCCTATTTCCCCTACGACCACGTGCCCGCCCCCCACTACTAGTTCCAATTGAACCTCGTTGAGACATAATAATAGCAAATAAAATAAATATATATGACAAAAAAATAATAAAAGAGTAGAAGTAGGAACGACCAACCAAATATAACCGTATAATTGAGGTGAAGTTGAAACTTGAGCCTCCACTTCAATTAATTAGTTGAATACTTGATAATCGGAAAATTGCAAAAATAGCCAAATTGATATTTTCAACCACGTAGCGCCTCCAATTAACCCAATACTTGATATTTATAAACTTCACCAAGTAGCACAATATAAATTTGATAGAAACTCCAAATAGAACTTGATAAAGTAGCCAAATTATAAATTTTTAACAAATAGCCAAAGTAGAACAATAGCAATATTGTAGAAAATTTGAGAGAATTAGAGAGAATTGGAAGATTTGTGTGAAAAATATGATGAAATAATGGGGTATTTATAGAAAAAAAATAGTTAGGGGTGGTTATGGGGTGGTTATGGGGTGTATTTGGCCGTTTTTGGCCGTTGGACAACGGCTAGGAGGTCAAAATAGCCGTTGCCCAACGGCTACAAACGGGCAGAATTTTCCCTTTTTTTTTTTATTTTTTTGACCGGTCCGGTCCGGCCGGTTCCGGTCCGGTCCGGGCCGGTTCCGGTCCCAAATTAATCCGGTCCTACCGGTTTTTTTTCGATCCACCGGTTCGGTACCGGGATCGGTGGCCGTTAGTGGCCAACGGTCCGGTTTCGACCGGTCCGGACCGGTCCGAGCCGGTTTCCGGCCCGGTTCCGGTCCGGTCCGGTCAAAACCGGACCGTTAGCCACCCTTAATGTTCAGTGCTATTTACAGGAGTTAGATTAGACCAACAAAAAAGATTAATTAAACACCTAGCTTTTAGGATGTGATTTGAAAATTTTTGTATCTCATGGTTATTTCTGGTTCAGCAACTTAAATCAATTTGTTGAACCAACTTTAGCCGAAAAATCTAAAGTTGAGCGTTTTCAGACCTCGTGTCCTGAAGAGTTTGACTCTTTAGAATGCACATCAAGAAACATGATTCTTTGTTGCGTATCAGGAGCAAGACATTAACAAGCACCCTAGGCACGAAGAAAGGGCGGTAATCTACCATTAGGAAAAATTATAGTGCACCTATATAGGACTTTGTATAAGTAGAATCGGCATATTGTCTCATTTAGCTTTTAGATAAATTTAGGTATAAGACTGTGCTAGTTTGAAGGCTTTGCTTCTTGTCTCAAATATATTTATGTTATAGTATTAATTTCAAGCAAAATGTCTGTATAAATAACATCTGCACTGATCACACAATGTCCATTGACGCCCCTTACCAAAGGGTGTTTCACGTCTCAGATCGTGATTATATCTTATTAACTCAATTTGTGGTTGTCTATATAGCTTGTACTAGTATACTACTACTAGACAATGACATGCAATTAAACCATTTAGAAATTCAGCAGTAGAAGTGATTGATTGAGCGCTTTGGGACGTGACTTTCTTATAGCTTTGGTGAACTAAAAGTATTTCCACTTGCCTTATACAATCTTTGGCATAGATTTTAATTTGCACCATTCATAGTGCTTGGTCTGACCATGTCAATGATGCATGAATTATTGAATTTCGTAAGTCGTGCTGATCTGTTGCTTTCATACATTTCATTTCCATTAGGTCTGAGGTAATTATGTCGTGTAAATTGCTCTAAACTCTTTCCTAATTTTTGTGAAGAAAATAATACGTGACTGCCATAATTGCATTGTAACATATAAAAGTAAAAAAGACAAGCTAAGTTTCAAATAATTTTGTACAATTACTTATTTTCTCTCATTTTACGTGAAAGTATTACTGTACGTTTACGAAGTCAAAGTGCATACTATTAGGTATCAAGTATTTTACCATCAAACATTTTCTAGGTACAATTTTTGTGAAACCCCTAATTAAATATTCAATCCGACTTTAAGCCATAAAACCTTTAAAAACCTTTGTAAGCTCAGGACTCATGTAGTACAACTATTTAACTTAAGTAACACATGCAATTTTAACACGTAACTCGATTAAGAGAACTTATATAGCTCAATAACCTTTCTCATAATTACGTCAATCGATTTTGGAGATGATAAATGATCACAGATGAACTTAATTCAATACAAACTTACAAGTGCTAGATTAATGGTTTATTGAAAGTAATTAATTTTAGCATCGCATTTATAGAATTTGTAATCCAACTTAAAACATTAAAGGTGGTGGATGAGATAGTCCAAAGCCTTTAAGAACCACTTGGGGGGCTACTTGTCCTTTTTGTTTAGTTTTTGCATGTAAAAAATTATTTTGGTAAAAGAATTTTGTGTATAAAACACATCTATAGTTAGATATTTTGACTGATGTACACTAGACTCAATATTGTTGTAGGGATGACGGAACAATTTTTATTAAGTCGTGGGACTAATTAAAGTTTGGGTATAATTTTAGTATCTAGATTAGTTAAACACGATTAACAATTATTAATATTTATCAGTAAGATTTACTTATAATTACTTTATAAAAGATTTGATTGTGTGAATATCTTTTGCTTTTGTATAAGGAACACATATTCGTAAGTCTCTTTCTTTGTGAAAAATGATGTTCTTACAATAGGCGTTAAGGGCAAGTAATGACATTGAGATGGTATCTATTTTTTAAAATAAAGGGATGATAAATGATGCAAAATGTTTAAGATGCAGAAACTGGTACTATGATGCATGATACACCACTCAGATGAAATATGTGTTGTATATTTGCAAAGTCAATCTCAATTTATTTGTGATTGAGAATAAAATAGTTGGGTTTATATGGAATATATAACAATATTGAGAACTTAAATAACCAATATCGACTTATTTGGAATTAAAGTATAGTAATTGTTCCGTTGTAATTGATATTTACAAAAAGTCAGATTCATGTCATCCAATTCCAAATGTCAAAAACGGAATCATGCTTTGAATTATATGTATCTTCCCTTAGCTGAAAATTACCCATCCCTTTGAAGATTACTTCATTTGCAAGTGACAAACAACTCTTTAAGATCATTCAAATGAAAATCTCCATAATTTGGTTAAGACATAATCACAATACCTAGGTGTCAGTACCTAGCTTGGACTACCAAATTTGATGGCTATCATTAGGGAATAGAATCTAACTACTAGGACTTACAAAGTAATGAATCTTATTCTATCTGTTGATGCCGATTGCCAACCCTAAACTTAAATATTAAGTACTCGATTTTTAGCTCCCGTTTGGACATAGTTTTTGGAGAGATTTTTTGGGAGTTTTTGGGCCAAAAAGTATTTGTTTATGCTTTTTGAGCAAAACTTGTCCCAAAAACTCAAAAACTGGCCTAGAGCTGTTTTTGATCCAAAAACTAGTAATATTTACACATCAAATTTTATTTTCATAAGAGCTCAAAGACTCTTTCGAGCAAAAAAATTTGTTCCCAAAAAATATGTCCAAACACTTTTTCATTTATATATCAAACTTGCTCAAAAAGTATTTTTCAAAAAATATTTGGGAGTCGATGTCCAAACGCCAGCTTAGATTCTCTTTTTCTTTTCTTTGGGGCGGGGGGGGGGGGAGGGGGGATATGGTAGGGACAAAGTCATCCTCCATTATTAATCTGGAAAGATTCCACAAAAATCAGGTCCACAAGAATCAAAATTGTATCTACATACATAATTGTGACTTCTGAAAATATTAGACAAATGTTAAACTTGCACACAACCTCGAAAATTTACCTATACTCGATATTCACACCAAATTAATACTAGTAACACATGATATGTGAGTAAGTATTTCCGACAGTCTGAACTATTAGATTACTTGCAAACTGTGTGGAAAGACTGTGTGGAAAGTCATCAAATTTAGGTAAGAAAGCATTAAACATCTGATAAAGTTATAAAGCAATTATCAATAGCAACAAGTTAAACCACCACCCTATCATAGATGCACTACCTTTAGACTTAATTACCATTGCTGTTGACAAAAGAACAAATATTAATAGTTGAACTAGATAGGTAGTTACAACTTAAGAACCTATATATACCAGTTTCAAACTACCCCATAAGTTATTACTATATGTTATATGCACCAACGGTGTAAAAATAATTATACTATCAAGTCATTTATAAAATAAGTACAAGTAAAATCTTTATTATAAGCATCAATCTATAAGATGGTAAAAATGATAGCTTATTTGTTCTCAAATATTAAATTAGAATGATAAAGATTTTTACACTATCGGCGTATATTTTACGTAAACTTCTTCCACCCTCTCCATTCATCCCCACACCCAACCCCCCCTAGCCTACCCCTCTTGAAGAATATTGGCTAGAAGTATGTATTACTTCCAAATATGGTACCTGTTGTCCTTTGAGTGGTGCTAGTGAAGTCTATTCTACTATGGCCCCATATGGGTCACTCATATATATAGAAAACTATTGATAAAACTCCCCATAGTAAGTATCTGCATATATCTCTTGTTCATGATGTTATGTCTCCAGGAACCATGTTCAAGTTCTATTGCCTGTTCTATCTCATGTTGATCATTTTCATTATCTTGACATCATTGGGTTGTGTTTCTTTTTCTAATTCAGAGTCAGAATCTTGGTTTGTGCATCAATATGTAAGACAAGCTCAGAGGAACTTTGAGCAAAAAACCAACAACTTCTGGGAATATGATGAGCAATCCAAGACTTGGGTACAAGTCAATTTGCCTTATGACTTAGTTTCTTGTTTCAATGATAACTGTACAAAAGTCAATAGAATTGATCAGATAACAAAGAATACTTATCAAGAACATGAACAAAGGGAGATATTTACAAAAGTTAAAGATGAGCAAAATTCTTATTCATATCTCCCTTTGAGAAAGAGAGTTTCTTTAACAAAAATGTCTGATACATCCATTTGGATCACTGGTGTAAGTGGATCAATTTATGAAAGATTTTGGAATGGACTGCAGTGGGTAATAGCACCTCATGATTTGCCACTATCAGCAGGATATGCAGTTTCTGTTTTCATTGTCAATCAGACAATTCTTGCTCTATCAGAGTCTGGAAATATCTATCAGGTAAGCAACATGAATAGTGATGACTCATATAGTCGACCCCAACTTACTTGGCATTTGAGACGTAACCGGTGTTGTTGTTGTTGTTGTTGTGTTGTTTTAGTAGTAGTATCAGATTATAATTCTCCTTTTGATGTTTTGTCATAATATAATTTTCTTTTATAATATTAGACTGAGACAGGCTTAAGGATTCATATAGTCAACCTCTACATACTTGCGAGTTGGGAATGAGGCGTAGTCGTCGTTTTATAAGATTACGATTCTCCATACATTTGGTGTTTATCATAATATAATTATCTTTTAGTTGGACTTGGGCGGGCTTAAACAGATTGACATGAACAGTGGATTTATATAGTTGATATCTAATACTTGGGGTTGAGGCATAACTGTTATATCAGATTATAACTCTGAATCAAAATTTGTTGCCAATCTTCCTTTGGTGTAAAAAAGGGTAATCTTTGTTCTTCCCTCAGTTGCAGTTAAGTGATGATCAGCCAGTTTGGATTGATGTAACACCACCAAGTGAATACCAAACAAGTAAAGAAACAAAACAAAGTTCTGTAATTCAAATTGTATCAGGAGTCGTCTCCCCTGATATGAAGTGAGTATAGCATATTCACTTGATTACTTCCATATTGAGGATTTTCTCGAGGAAAAAAACAAAGTTAAATTATGTTACTGCAGATAGTTGTGACTTGTGAGCTCCAGGCTAAAGCTAATAAGACCTTGAATTTGTGCATCAACATCAGGAGAATATATTTCTGCACAAAGAGTGGAACTTTATTAGAACTCACTGAGGTTGGCCTGTTAAGGTAAGAACAACTTATGTATATACAACATTAAGGTGATTTTAGTTTCTATAATGACAGATAGAATATAGAGCAAATTGTATTTTTAGTTCCTACACATTGTTCTCCTCTACCCTTCTTCACTTAAATATTAGGCTTTTCTCTAAGGCAGGGTTTGAACCCGTGATGTGCATCTAACCCACATCATGCGCTGCACCCTTACCACTAGGCCAAGGCCCTGAGGGCAAGGGTCAGGTCATCTTTTAAATGCACAATCCAGAAAAGCCAGGACAAAAAATGTTTGAACTAGTAGCAAGAATATTTCTTCTCTAGCATATTTTGGAATCTGCCTAAATGTCTATTTACAAATGCAAATAGGTGGACAAATCATGGAAAACCTCCTGGAGCAAATGTTGCAGCAATTGCAGACGCATCAACATTTAGATCAGAAGCAGTCTTTACTATTAGGTGAAACAGCACAAAGGATCCTAGTTCTTTTGGTTCAGAATCATCCCAGCAACCTTTGTAACTTTGCCTAATGGATATTATATTTTGCTTCAGTACTGCAGGAGATCTCTATGAATATGATAAGAGTTCAAAGCCATCATGGAAGAAGCATATAAGAAAAGAGTCTTCTGCTCAAAATACTTCTCTAAAACCTTCTCGTGGATGCAGTTTAAAAGGAGTGAATGGAGACATTTCAAAATCTCTATTTCTCTTGACTAAGGTGCAACATCTTTTCTTGTCCATCACCTACACTGAAAACTATGCTATAACAATCATTTTAGACATAAGCTAAAGAAGCTAGAGTGCTAAAATGTGAATCATCAAAGGACTCAGTTCTCAGAAAACTCCCCTCTTGCCGAAAGGAGTGGGCTAATAGGAAACTGTGCATAGAGTGCTAAAATGTGGTCTTTTCAACTTCACAATAGTACTAGTATGGAAGTTGTAGTAAAAAACTACATGATCCTCCATTTGTTTTCTGAACCTATCAATTCATGGTGTGAATGATCCACTAATTCAATGCATTTAGTCAAGCAAAGCTATTTTCTTGCTTCTCTTTCATGTCTATACTCTTCTCTCTTACCAAATCTATCTATTTTGAGGCAACAGATATTGTGTTTTGACTTCCTTTTCTAATAAATATTTGAACATATGAAGGGAGGACATTTGACAGAGAGACGGTCACAGCAAAGGAAATGGAAATGGATCGATCATGGGAATCCGAAAAATCATATCCTCTCTTCCATTACATGCATTCCTGAAGAAAACTTGGTCGATAATGCAAACTCATTGTTTCTTACAACTGCAGCTGGTTACATTTTCGAATATCGAATTCCAAATCATTCAGGTCTGTCTTTAGCATGCTTTCTGAATGCAAAATAAACCTTCTATATGATGTTAATTATCTGGATCTTTCTTCACTTCACAAAGTTATCCACTCAGTCATTCACAGGCTTCACCTGCAGCTTAAAAATAGCTTGATGCTTCTTCACTACCACTCATGTAGTTTTAGCCAGTCTTGTCTGCCTTGAAAATTGAATTGCTGCATGAACACAGGCATTGACCAGGAGGATGATGTTACAGAAATTTGGATCAATCATGTCCATCCTCCTCACGCCAAGGCTGCAAGAGGAATTCGAGGAGTGCAATTGCAACCTGGCAGAATAATTTTTCCACTTGATGATGGTAGGCTTGGAGAGCTGCACCTTTCTGGCCTCGGGGGTGAAAATTTTGGACCACAATATCTGGTGAATGCCAGAAAAAAATCATCCCAGAAGTATATCTGGTCTCTAATGGACGCCCCAGAAACCGAAGGATGGAATGCAGAGTATTGCACTGAAGAACATGGACCGTCAAATTGCATTGCAGGCATCAAAGATGAAACCACCGAACAAGATCTCACAACAAGAAGGAGGAGGACTAGCAAAGAACAACAAAGTTACATGTCAATTGATATTTCAGCTAGGAAGGCTGCTGAACCTGAAGGAGACTACAATATCCCGGATAACTGGATCAACAAAAATTTCCATCTACGAGTGATGCATGAAGGCAAATCTTTCTTTTTAATAACAGAGGGTGGTCTAATTTTCGAGTATCTAAATTCTGAAAACGTCTGGTTCTGGCTTAGGCATGATCATTCAACAGCTATGAGAGGTGCACTTGGAAGCTATAATGGAAGTTTCTTTTTAGTCGATGAGCAAAAGAGTTTGCTCATCAGAGAAAGAGATAGCACTGAACTATCATGGATAAATTGCACTGCTATGAGGAAAGGAAGACAGGTAATTGGAGGTTCTCCATGGGATGATTTACCAGGGAAATCTCGAAAAGCCACAAAAGAAGATGCTCTTTTCTTTGTCAGCAAAAGTGGGAGATTGCTACAATTCACTGTAAGTAGTAATTATACAATGTCTACTTGTCTAGTTTACAGGTCCAAAAGGTCAGTATTCCGAAGAAAATGGGTGGCACTAATCATATATTAGACTCAAAATATTGAAATTTCAAAGCGTCCAGTCTAAACAGTAATAGAATGAAGACTAAAAGGGGGCACTAAGCTTATATTAGATTCAAAATATTGAAATTTCGAAGCTTCCAGTCTAAATAGTGTGATAAAATGAAGGCTAAAGAGCCATATTCTGTTCTTAGGTTGCACTGAGAAAGTTCAAATGGAAAGATTGTCGATATCCAGCCAATACGAAGATTGCAAGCATTGCTGACCAAGAACTGCTCCGAGAGAACGTGGTGTTTGTCATTGGAAGGAACGGACGCTTATACCAGTATAACAAAGTCACCGATCTTTGGCACGAGCTTTACCAATCCCAACATTTGGTTTTATCAAGGTCTCCTGGAACTGCAATGAGGTTATCTTCAATATCACTGCAGGGTTCCCTTTTCATGCTATCGGAAGATGGTGGACTAGTTGAGTATCATTGGAATCCATCCAACGGATGGAATTGGATAGAACATGGAACACCAGATCCAAGTGTAACTCTTGTTGGTTCACCAGGGCCATGCTTCAAAGGTGCTCATTTGTTCTTAGTCGGTTCAGATGGAAAAGTGTATCTTAGGTTCTTGGACAATGGGACATGGAAATGGAGAGGCTGTCGCTTTCCATACATGACAACTAAAGCCAAGGAAGATGAAGAACATGACACTGATCATCATGATCATAAAGAAACTTGTACTTATGAAGATCTTGCATCTAGCTTAGAGAAAATTGAAGAAAACCTACAAGCTTTAAACAAAAACTGTGACTCCAAGGTTAGTGCTCATCGGCAATATTTCCTCTACTGGCTTCTTGCTACTTTGGACTAAGTTACATCTTGTCTAGACGTACCCAGTAGCTATATGCTGCTGCACTGTGTTGGGTCCTCCAAATATGTAATGCATTTTGGAGGATCTGACAAGGGTGCAACGACATTTTTGGAGAATCCGGGCAACATACACCTGACTCCATGCAACAAAGTCTCTAAATGTTGTCATTTTCGTTTATAAACAGGTGGCATCTACAAGACCAATTCCTTTTACTGAGGATTCAGTCCTATTTGAGCTCAGAGATGGCAGAGTAAGTGAACTCACTCTTAATCAGAATAAAGTCAACCACTGAGAAAAACATAAGTTTATTTAGTAAAATTACCAAATATAAACAATCACTGATATCTCAATTTTAAAAGCAGCTTATATACCAAACAAAAGATTAACTGCTTATACGTTTGAAAATTTTTGATCACTTCATAAACACTTTTCCATGATACAACTTTCCCTTTCAACAGATAGAAATAGAATCTGATATTATTCAGATAACTAAAACATATTGTTGATGCTAAGGAAAATAACTGGAATGAGTATATTGGAAAATTTGATCCCCTACAATCTCGATCTTCCCCATCCATGAGAAAAAGAATCATTGTGCAATCATACTTCCTATTGATTATGTGGTGCTTGAATTAGCTTACTTGCACCTCGACTATTTCACCAGACACGTGCTACCTCCCACCAGCTACCAGCACAGGTATGGAGGAACTCTATCAGAGGTGGAGCCAAAAATTCTATATTCAGCAAGAATGTCACACATGGAAAAAGGAGGTTCAATTGGACCTCCTTCATTACATGCGGCTCCTAGCCAGCGCCGGTTGACTCTGTCCAACAAAAATTAAGCAGATAGAAGAAATTACTTAGCTTTTTGTCTAGGCTAGAATTTGAATTCTAATGCATTCACAATTGTTAACAAGAATACATCATTTAGCAGCTGGCAGAAATGCGACGAACTGGGGATACAGATTGGACATGGTCACGTACCATTGGCACTCCTACTAGCCTCTGCATATCAACATTCTGGGCAACTTTAGCATCATAACATGAAAAAACAACGTCAACAATAACTGCACAACAGGGAAAAGATCAAGCAATCAGCAACAACTATACATGTAAATATATAAAGAAGAAGAAGAACCAATAGAATTAGAAAATATTTTTTTTTTTAGACCTACTTCTTTGTACAGTAACAGAATAATTGGGCTTGAAATGCCTCTAGGTCTACTACAGCTTATTGTAGTAACATGCATTTGTAAAACTCTACGTCTCTTTTACAAGTATGTTTCTGATAGGTTTTTTCTTTTTTTCTTTTTTCATGTAACATAGGTAAAACATAAATCTTAAAAATGCTATCGTGGGTAGACCATTACTGTTAAAAAGAATCAATGGAATTTTGTTTTCTGCCTCATCCTCAGCCAATTCTTGGTTTTCAACTAGTATACTGAACGATTTAAGACGTTTAACAAGAAAGTTTACACAAAGGAATGTTTATCATATATACTGATGACATGGAGCTGCATATACTAACTTCAGTTAATTGAGCTTTATGACTTATGAGGAGCAATAGTTACAATTTGAGGTGATTTTGCATTTTTCTTTCATTTATCATGATTTATTGTTACGAATAGTAATAGATGTTTCTTTCATCATTGTTATGACAATACAAAAAGGAATTCTAATATTTGGAATTCTGTTATTTTAGTATGTGATCATTGGACCGGATTTTTTTCCGGTTCCGTTCCGGTCCGGCCACTGAGGGGGTGGGACCGGACCATTAAGGGGTTACCGGTCCGGTCCACTCCGGTTAAAAAATGTGGAGTCGGTTTAGGACCGGAATCGGCGACCGTTTTTTCGGTCGGTCCGGTCCGGACCGGTCCTATTCATGATTTATATATATATATATATATATATATATATATATATATGTTTTCTTTAGGCAAATACAATGTAAATTAAAATTGAAAAACTAAGTAATTAATTAATGAAAGTATACACCATTTGTAATAATTATGTAAATTATATTTTTTTAATGAAACTAAACAATTATGTAAATTATATTTTTTAAATTATTAATGTAAAGTAGACACTAAACGAACGTTGAGATTGGAAAAGAAATACACACAATTTATTGAAAATTTGGGAAATACATAATTGAAATGACAAGAACAAACTAGAAATTGAAAATTACAAAGATATTGTTGACACCCAATTTTGTCCCAAAAATTTTAAATTAATGTCAAATTATTTTAAAAAATAAGGTCTTTTAAAAAAAGGGAAAAAATAGGCTAATCGATAATTTTAGTCAAATTGATCATATTGTATAAAGTTGGCTAAAATTGCGGTGCACCTTTTAATTCAAATTACAAGTTTCCTAATTCATTCCGAAAAAGGCCAAATGTGCAATGCACAACCTTCAATTAAACCACCCCACGCAACCCCCTAATTTACCCTAAAAAGGCCAAAATAGTTACTAATCCCAAATACTATCCTATTTGTGCAAGGCCCATATATACATTTCACCCATATACTCACTAACCCTTCATTCTTATTGATCTCCCCCTTGTCAAAAAAAAAAACCCTACACCCATTTTGACACTAGACCAGCCGTGCCCCTCTCCTCTTTTCCCTATTTCCCCCACTATACATCATCATCACAAGCCCTTCCTTTTACACCATTACAACCATAGAACCCCCATCACTCTCCCTCACTAATCATCTCCCTCACAAGACTACTGACACACTACACACACGCACAAGCAGATCGGGAACAGAGGGAGATCGGGAAAGGGTCATTACAAAAACGATGATGGAGAAGTGAAAAAGGGATGTTTAGAATGGTGAAATAGAGAGACCGGTAGTAGCGACGCCGCCGGAGTTCCTCCCCGGAGCTCAGGCCGGCAGTCGTTCCCTTTTCTCTCATTTTCACCGGAAATTGCTCATTAGCGCTGTGAATCTGCTCCTGTGGTTATGGCGACGAGTTTTAACCTCTTTTAAGAATTGGATTTTGAGTATATTTACGTCGGGATTCCTGTTTGTTTGAACCCTTTGCTTGAACTGTTTTACCTCTGTCTCACCGGAAATAATGGTGGAACTGAGAAATGGGTTGATGGTAAACTTGGAAATAGTGTAAGAAGGTTTCATTCAAGTGGTTACTTACAAGCTGGATGTGCAGTACCAGCAGATTTACCAGAAGATGATGAAGGGTTTGAGATATCGAAACTTGGTATATCTTGGTACCAACAACTCGGGAACTCTTTTGGCTACTTACAAATGGGGATAGTCCATTGCATTGGAGTCGTTTGGCTTGAATTTGGGACCCGAGCATTCAGAAATAAGATTTAGGAATTTTAGGAAAATCCAAGGCTCCCGCGAGTTGATCATTTTCCGGGTTTTATCTTTAAACTTCGCCTTTCTTTCCTTAGAAATATTTATGTAAATAAAATGCACAAAATATTTATTTATAAATAATATTTGATTGTTTGTATATTGTTCATTGCCTTTTATTTTTGAAGTTGTTATTTAATTTATTGCAAACTGGGGCCAATTAGCAAAATGCGTGCAAATTAAAATATTTTTCATAAACAAGTTTTATTTCAATTAATTATTTTAGATAAATTTTCTAGAAAAGCTATTTTGCAAATATTTTGGAAGCCTGTCGGATTAACCGTATTTTACGGAATTTCGGAAGTGCCTTAAAAACCTTCTTCCGAAATTAATAAAACCTCTTACCTTTAGAATCTCTGAAAGAAAAACCGTCTTTTTTATAAAAATGGAGTTTTTGCACGCATTTGTTAATTTGGTTCCCTGTTTTCCTTAAATTGGGTGGCGACTCCAAAAACTCCAAAAGAGTTAGCCCATCCTGTCGATATTCCGGAACTTATCCTTTTCGGGGTAATATTTGGGGTTCAACAGCGTGGCGACTCCGCTGGGGAGCAATAAAGATTTTGACCATAAAGGTTTTCAATTATTTGCAACTAGCATGCTTAACTTATTTTTGCTTTATTATATCTGTTTGTTTGTGCGCACGAAAAGCATGTCACTACACTCTTATTTGTGCACATATAAACTGACATTCCGTTCATATTTCCCCCACTCCTGAGAACCTCTTGCATTCTCACTCAAATATCCGCGAGGTGCGCCCATGCGCATCCACACTTTCTTCCACTAAAGAACCCTTGTGACGAGTTGGTACACCGGCGGCCATCGTAGGAGTAATTCGACTGCAAGACCGCTTGCCACTCACCTGTTAGCCTCAACCGTTAACCCACTCTTAGAAGGATATTGGGTCATGCATGCATATACACCTTAGTTTGGACCCGGTCCTTGGTACCGCCTCCATAGTTAGGAAACCACCCTTACGTCAGCGGGTTTTTTAAAAAACCCAACGGCAATGCATATTATGTGCTATGTGATGACGAATCCTCAGTCCTAACCATGTTTTGAGCAAAATCAGATTTGGAATTTTGTCTTCTATGTTGTCTTTTAGGTCAGAAAATGGAAGAATTTAGCGGAATTGAGATTATAGACAGAATTGTTGTCCGGGGGAAGTTAGACAGATTTGGTTGGTTTGTGTTTTGGAGATGGACTGGTGTAGTGAGATCTAAGAGGTGAAGGCCCTGCTGTCTTTAAAAGGATCGGTGGGGTCCCTCTCGTGAATGGCTTTGCATGTGTGCAGGCCTATGTTAATTATCCAGCTGCAACTTTATAAAATTGAAGTATGCTTGTCGCATACTAGGAGAGCGAAACCCCTATGTCTTTGAATGACCATTGGGGTCCCTCCTTGAAGACCAGTGCGATCTTGGCTACCTAGAAAACTGAGAGGCTTGATTAAAGCCGAGGACCAGTGAGGAGCCCTATGAACAAGGTCGGTGAGCCTTGCAAAACCCAGGAAGCTGAGAGGCTTGTCTAAAGCCGAGGACCAGTGAGGTTTTATTTTGAAAGGCCAATTGGCGCCTTTCGTGATTTGCAGTCTGGTATTGTGGAGGCAGTTGGAAATTTCTCCCTGGATGTTGTAAAACAATTGGGAGTTGTGCTTGGAGAAGTGTGGATGTTTGCAAAAGCTATGGAGGATTGTTTCGGGTTTTAGGCATTTGGGTTTAGAATTTTGTGCAGACGCTGTGGAGAGCATGAGCTGTGTTAAAATTTCGAGTTGACACCAACTTTTGGAAGTTAGTTGGGATAACGGAATTGCAGTGTCAAGGCGGAGAGATGATTGTTATCGATTATTGTTATTATTTATTGCTTACTCTAAGTCTGAATTGCTCAAAACTGGCATGAACTATTTTTCGTTACCACTTATTTGCGCGTCTTAGGCCCACCTCTGGCGCAAAGAGGCACCTTACAGGGTAGGACGTGTTTGCATATTTATTCACGCTCAACTACTTGTGATTGACACATGTTAATTGTTTGCCTTGCTTTATTTGCTCAAAATGCGTTAAATACTAGGTGTTGCTTGCTTGTATGCAATCCTATGAATGACATGCAAACTATCTTAGTTACCCTTTGAGAGGTTTCTTTTGTTTTGTTTATTTCTTTAGTAAATTTTGGATTTGTGAAGTGGCTGACCATTCACCATGCAAAGGTTTCGAGATCTGATTGATGGTAGATGCTCTAGCTCGTGAATGATGCAGCACCAGAAGCTAACGACATTGTTTTAAAGAACTTGGCAATTGAACTTAGTAGCATTATTTTCAATTTTAATTCAGATTGAGGCCCTGAATTGCATTGTACATTAAAGCTTATGTTAATCTGAATCAACTCATTTTGAATTTATGAAAGTTGAAATAAAATGCATCGCATTTTTATTATATTACTTACGCTTGCATTTGTTTCCTGTTTCAAAATTAAAATTGATAAACCTGCCAAAGCTTTGCTTGTGATGTATGGCAAAACAACTGAACAATTTGAAAACGGTGCACTGAAAGTTATTGTCTGCGTTTTTTGGATATCGCACTATCTGTTAGAACTTCAACTGGGGCAGCTTTTATTTGTTGGTATATGGCGTTGAAGCAGCGATGCAAAACTACGCACGGTCTGATTCCCGAGGAGGGATACGTAGGCTCCCTCATCGGGCTCGACCCTTTAGCATCTAAATTATTATTTTCCCCCAAGAAGGACAACTGGGGCAATTTTTGCAAAACGAGTTAGAGTTGTGAAAGATAATAACTGGGGCAGAATTTTGCAAGAAGCGGCGTTGGTTGTTAAAGATGAGTTGGCAATAATTATGTAATTGGTTAAGCAAACAGTGCAAAGTTCAAGGCAAAGGACGTTCAGTTTGTTTTAAAATATATTACAAGTTTAAGTCAAGGCAAAATTTTCAAAATGCATCTTTGACTTCATTTGCATCCGCATTAAAATATTTTATCTTGCCTCTATTTTTCAAAGTCTATGCTATTTGAGTTCATGAGCCAAGTTTTTGAAAGCAATTTGCAAATCCAAGTCCAATGAAGACGAGGAAGCAGCAAGATCAGGATGAAGTCTGCACAAATCAAACGCTTCCTCCTCCCTCCCCAAAGCTAACAAGTTTTTATTTGAGAGCAGGAACATGAAAGCTTGCAATGAAAGGATCATTCACACTATGGATGAACAATCATTTGAACACGCATCCAAAGTTGCCTTGCAAATTGCATCGCATTGCCCTTTACACGACTTAAAGCATTATGCTTTGTCATGAATTATTGCCGAACAGGCGGCATTTCTACCCCTATGACTTTAATTCCTAATAGGCGACAAAACCGAGGCTTGTTTTGCGTTTTAAAAACTAAGCCAAATAGGGCATCGCTTTGTTTCAGGCTATAATCCGCACAAGGCTATCCTTGCCGGATTGTCTCGCCAATTGATTTATCAATGGCTATCGCATTGACTACATTTCCGCACTACTTTGCTTTGCATTTATTTCGAATTATGTCGTCGCACTTGCTTTAAAATTGATGCCTTGCTTTACATTTTTCAGGTTGACCACCAGACGGGGCTTTTCTCCTGTTGGACTTTTATGCCTGTTGATTCGCTAAATCGCTTTTGCGTTGCTTCATGCCTACTGTAAGCAATCGGGGTCCTTATTATGAGTCTATCGTGAGCAAGCGAAGACTTCATTAGCATTGAAGCCTACCATAAGCAATTGGAGGCCTTATTATGAAGCCTATCATAGGCAATTGAAGGCTCTTTTGTTATTGATCCTACCGTAAGCAATCGGGGGGTCTTATTATCAAGTCTATCGTGAGCAAGCGAAGACATCCTTATCATTTGAAGCCTACCATAAGCAATTGGAGGCATTATTCTGAAGCCTATCATAGGCAATTGAAGGCTCTTTTGTTATTGATCCTACCGTAAGCAATCGGAGGTCTTATTATCAAGTCTGTCGTGAGCAAGCAAAGACATCGTTATCATTTGAAGCCTACCATAAGTAATTGGAGGCATTATTATGAAGCCTATCATAGGCAATTGAAGGCTCTTTTGTTATTGTTCCTACCGTCAACCATCAGTTTCTCAAAGATTATTCGCCTTGTCGCATATGCAGCGCAAATCTATTTCTTCCTTTTTTTCATTATAGCTTTTTCTTTATTATTCACTCGTTTTCTAACGCATTTACTTTAAATTTGCAGAAATTGAACATCAGATCCAATAAGAACGGAAGGCATTCAACGCTTTGCCGCACTATTAATACAAGCAACACGACCCAGTTTTGCTTATTTGTTTTGCATCATCTTGCCTTAATTAATCCAATTTGCAACTTTGTTTTGCAGGCTGCTATCAAATTTAGGCCCGTTCACCTTATATTGAACGTTTTGGGCTCATTCGCCTTACAATTGAATGTTTGGGCTCGTTCGCCTTATAAATAAACATTATGTTACCTGCGTAGGATATAGATTAGCCAAGTCGACTTGAGATATTATGTCTCGTTAGTCAACTTATCTTATGAAAGCCTTGCATTTTACAATTCGTTATTGCTTTACTTGTCTTGCTTTACTGTTTTAGAATAAGGATCAGCTTAGAGGTTCTCCGGGCGGAGTACTTTGTCAGATGATCGAAGGAAGAACTTATCGATGATACCGCAACCCGCATTTACAATTTTATCACTTTATCTATTTCTTATTCCAATTATTACAGTTTATTAAAAGTTGCACGCTTACCGCTTGTTGAGACTATTACAGGATTTTTAGCAGCACCGCAGCAGCATTTGGAACATGGAGCTTTGCTTAGCAATGAACCGGGGCAATCGTTGATATGAGCTAGACTCGTCTACGAAGACCTGAAGAATTGCACCCGCATAAGTCATCCACCCTAGAGGTAAGTCTCTTGTTAACCCTGAGTCTGAGGTTTGAGATTGAAGACAAGATGGCTCTGTTATCGAGGTGCAGTGGAAGCTATGTCCGTGTAAACTCCTCTTTATGTGTGTGTCGTCGACCACATTTTCATAACTCGGGTGATTACAAGCCTCTTTTCCCGCGCTTGAGTAGTCGTTACTATCTCGTCTTTGATTTTCAAATCGCGTCGAACTACATATGGCCTGATTCTCTTTCAGCCCGAGATATGTAGGCAACTCGGTCCGGAGTTCGGCCATAAGCCTCGCACTTTGATCCCAGGAATCGGAGTCTTTGATTTGCCGTGACAAAATTGGGTTTCACGTCAACTTCTTTACACTGGAAACTCTTTCATCCTTTCCGGGTAAAGAGGGGCAGCTGTTGACACCCAATTTTGTCCCAAAATTTTTAAATTAATGTCAAATTATTTTAAAAAATAAGGTATTTTAGAAAAAGGGAAAAAAATAGGCTAATCGATAATTTTAGTCAAATTGATCATATTGTATAAAGTTGGCTAAAATTGCGATGCACCTTTTAATTCAAATTACCCATGCAATTCCTAAGTTTCCTAATTCATTCTGAAAAAGGCCAAATGTGCAATGCACAACCTTCAATTAAACCACCCCACGCAACTCCTAATTTACCCTAAAAAGGTCAAAATAGTTACTAATCCCAAATACTATCCTATTTGTGCAAGGCTCATATATACATTTCACCCATATACTCACTAACCCTTCATTCTTATTGATCTCCCCCTTATAAAAAAAAAAAAACCCTACACCCATTTTGACACTAGACCAAGCGTGCCCCTCTCCTCTTCTATTTCCCCCCACTATACATCATCATCACAAGCCTTTCCTTTTACACCATTACAACCATAGAACCCCCATCACTCTCCCTCACTAATCATCTCCCTCACAAGACTACTCACACACTACACACACGCACAAGCAGATCGGGAACAGAGGGAGATCGGGAAAGGGTCATTACAAAAACGATGATGGAGAAGTGAAAAAGGGATGTTTAGAATGGTGAAATAGAGAGACCGATAGTAGCGACGCCGCCGGAGTTCCTCCCCGGAGCTCAGGCCGGCAGTCGTTCCCTTTTCTCTCATTTTCACCGGAAATTGCTCATTAGCGCTGTGAATCTGCTCCTGTGGTTATAGCGACGAGTTTTAACCTCTTTTAAGAATTGGATTTTGAGTATATTTACGTCGGGATTCCTGTTTGTTTGAACCCTTTGCTTGAACTGTTTTACCTCTGTCTCACCGGAAATAATGGTGGAACTGAGAAATGGGTTGATGGTAAACTTGGAAATAGTGTAAGAAGGTTTCATTCAAGTGGTTACTTACAAGCTGGATGTGCAGTACCAACAGATTTACCAGAAGATGATGAAGGGTTTGAGATATCGAAACTTGGTATATCTTGGTACGAACAACTCTGGAACTTTTTTGGCTACTTACAAATGGGGATAGTCCATTGCATTGGAGTCGTTTGGCTTGAATTTGGGACCCGAGCATTCAGAAATAAGATTTAGGAATTTTAGGAAAATCCAAGGCTCCCGCGAGTTGATCATTTTCCGGGTTTTATCTTTAAACTTCGCCTTTCTTTCCTTAGAAATATTTATGTAAATAAAATGCGCAAAATATTTATTTATCAATAATATTTGATTGTTTGTATATTGTTCATTGCCCTTTATTTTTGAAGTTGTTATTTAATTTATTGCAAACTGGGGCCAATTAGCAAAATGCGTGCAAATTAAAATATTTTTCATAAACAAGTTTTATTTCAATTAATTATTTTAGATAAATTTTCTAGAAAAGCTATTTTGCAAATATTTTGGAAGCCTGTCGGATTAACCGTATTTTACGGAATTTCGGAAGTGCCTTAAAAACCTTCTTCCGAAATTAATAAAACCTCTTACCTTTAGAATCTCTGAAAGAAAGACCGTCTTTTTTATAAAAATGGAGTTTTTGCACGCATTTGTTAATTTGGTTCCCTGTTTTCCTTAAATTGGGTGGCGACTCCAAAAGAGTTAGCCCATCCTATCGATATTCCGGAACTTATCCTTTTCGGGGTAATTTTTGGGGTTCAACAGATATTAAATAAATTAAACATTCGAAAATACATAATTGAAATGACAAAGACAAACTAGAAAATTAAAAGTTATATAGAAAATTCCTTAACCATTTCTTCAATTATTACGCAGATATTTGCCCCCACTCGACGACTCCGTTCGAAATTATGTTGATTTTCTAAGTGCAACTTAAGTTTCTTCGTCTCGCCCAATAAGCTCCACTCTCTTTGACAAAGTTTACATTTAGCTATGTGAGCTTCTGAATTATGCTCCATAAATTTCCAAACTCATATCGACATTTTCGTTCCGCACGTTCTGTTACGCTAGGACCAGCAGGTTGAGCTTCATTAGGAGGACCATTAGGTTGATTTGCAGTCATTATAATTGTTTGAAAAAACTTTAGAAAATAGCCTTTGAGAGTATTTTGGGAGAGAAATTGATAGAAAGTGATGAATTGTGTGATATGATGATGAAATAATAGGGTATATATAGATAAAAATAGGTTGGGGGTATGGGGGCGTTAGAGGGGGGGTAGTAGGCAAATATAGCCGTTTTTGGCCGTTGGCCAACGACTATATTTGAATTTCAACTGTTGGCCCAATTCAAACTGCCGGTCCAGTCCGGCAGTCCGCCCTATTTTTTTTCCTTTGTCTTTTATTTAAAGTGATGGATAATTTTAAATTTTTTAAAATATAACAAAAAAATATTATCAACTTTGTATATATATTTGGAATGTTTAGTTTATTTCAAGGTTTAAACTTAGAATTAAAAAACTTGTAGTATTTTTCAAACTTTGAATTTCCGAAATTTTTGAAGTGATGATTCAAACCTTGAATTAATTTGACAAGTTCATACTTTTGAATTAATTTATTAAGTTCAAAGTTCAAACTTTGAATTAATTTTATAAAATCAAATTTGAACTAATTTAGAAACTAGTAATTAATTGTAGTATTTTTGCGCAAAGAATAAATTAAAAACAAAAAATATGAAGACAAGAGTTGTGATGGAGTTTCAAGACTTGGAGCAATTTTATTGAATTGTTTAAGACATAAGTAGTGCAATAGAGACTACAATAGCTAAACTTTCAAACCTATAATTTCAAAATTCTAATTTAGAAAATTACATTCTTTTAAACATACTAGCTAATTTCTTGATGATAGTCGTAAGCTTTTCTTTAGGAACTGGCCGTTGTTGTTCTTGTTCATCATCTCCTTGTTCTTCTTCTTCATTGCCAGGTTGGCTCCTTCTTCACCTGATCCGTCGTCCAAAATTTGATCGAAATATGCTTTGCCTTTTCTCTCAATAAGTTCTGGTAGACCAAAGTTTCTTCGCTCTGCTCTGATCCAATCCCTGAATAAAACTCTTGTCTCCTTTGCCTCCTCCTTCAACGAATATTTGTGATCTCCAATTTGAAATCTTCATTGGTTAAAAGCGCTTTTCGATGCAACTGATGAAGCTTGAATTGTTAATATATCCCGGACCATTTTTGAAAGAACTGGAAATTGCGATTCTTGATTCTTCCAATAACCCAACAAATCATGAGTTCCAAAATTTGTAAGTTTCTTTGGATGTTGAATTAAATACAATTGGAACTCGTTGTATTTCTCCCCGTACTCGTCCTGTTCTGAAAGCAACTTTTCATCAAGTCCCCCAAAAGTGCTCATCCCCGCATGTCTTTTGCCATTTGAGAAGAGCTTTCACCGGTGGATTGTATTGGTGCTTTTGGTGTAACAGTGTCTGCCCAAGCTCTATATTTGCAAAACAGCCACGGTATCTGCATAAACTTTAAGAACCGCATTTTCGATACTTGGAAATCCATTAGCCTCAATTTCAGTTTCTGTAATTTCTAAATTTATATATATTTCTCTAACAAGTCGTTCAGTTAACTCAAGTTTAAAAGCAGGATGCAACACAGAAGCAATGTAAAAAAAAGTAGGAATTGGAAAAAATATTTTCTAAATTTTTCAATCATAGCCTCTACAACCACTTTATATACTTCATATTGCTTATATACTTTCAATAATTCCGATATTCCAGCTATATAATATAACATGGTAGGAGTACTTGGATAATATTGTCCGAAAAATCCTAAAGTAGCTTTACAAAAATTTTATAAAAACTAAAGGAGATGTTGAACAAGTTTCCAATCGTCCTCTTTAAGGTGATAGATTTCCATAAAATGTTTATTATACATTTGAGAAATAGGCAATCTATAATCGTAAGCGACATTCAATGCGTCATATAAAGTGTTCCATCTAGTACAAACTTCCTTTGGGACTCTCCTAATTGGCATTCCTAATTCTATACATTTTCTTTCCCATTCTCTTTTTCTATCTTGGTTTTTATTTCTAAAATATAAGTAATAGCTATTTTCACCTTACTTATAATGTCGTTAAACAAGTCAAGACCATCTTTTATTACTAAGTTGTAAATATGACATGCATACCTAATATGAAAAATTCCTCAAATGGTGGGTTCAAAATAGGTTTTAAGTTCCTAAGTGCGTCTGTGTTGTTTGTAGCATTATCTACTGTAATACTAAAAACTTTGTTCGTTAAACAGTACGTACGAAAAATTGATGAAACTTTATTACTAATATAATTTCTCGTGTGTGGTTCATTAACAACTTTATAAACAATAATACGTTTTTGAAATACCCAATCAGGATCTATCCAATGAACAGTAACAGTAATATAATCACATCCATTAGTAGAACGACCCATATTCGTAGTAAGACATACTCTAGTGTCAAAGTTATCAAATAAATATCACAAATAATCTTTGATATTTCGTTCTTAAATTTAATAATATCATTTTTAACTGTAATTCTTGGAAAACCTTTATAAGAAGGATTATACGTAGACTGAATATAACGAACAAAATCAGTAGAAGAAGGAAAACTATAAGGTAAACTCTCGACAACAACTAGTTTAGCAATATTTTCCCTATCCCTTTGTTTATCATAAGTAAGAAGCCCTCCTATTGTTTGGTTAATTTTTGTTTGGGTACCCACAAATTCATCATGAGCTACTCCCCCATGTTCGCTCCGTAAATATATACCCCCCGCCCGCATTGACCATTCTTTAGGATGTTTCTTTTGTAAGTGGGTCCTAATTTTACCTGTCCCACCATCATTGCCCCCAGTTTTAAAAACCCACTCTAATTCACAAAGCCTACATATGGCCTTCTGCTGTTCAACTTTCTTTTCTGCAAATTTCCACACCTCAGATCTATCCTTACGTTTAACTGGTACTCTAGTAGGAGGTATAGGAGGCAAGTCAGAATGAACTTCAGGTGGATTAGTTTGTGTATTTCTTTTAAATTAACCCCGCTTTGATGGCCATATTGTGCTTCTAACATTTCATGATCAAGTATAATATTAGCGCTAGCATCATGATAATATTGAGAATCATCTATGCGGGTGAACTGACTAGAACTACCAGCAATATCTTTACCCCTATTTCCCCCACGACCACGTACCCGCCTCCCACTACTAGTTTTGATTGAACCTCTTTGAGACATAAGAATAGCAAATAAAATAAATACATGACTAAAAAATTATAAAAGAGTAGAAAGTAGGAACGACCAACCAAATATAACCGTAATTGAGGTGAAGTTGAAACTTGAGCCTTCACTTCAATTAATTAGTTGAATACTTGATAATCCAAAAATTGCAAAAATAGCCAAATTGATATTTCAATCAAGTAGCGCCCCCAATTGACCCAATACTTGATATTTGAAAACTTCACCAAATAGCCAAATATAAATTTGATAGCAACTCCAATTAAAACTTGATAAAGTAGCCAAATTGTAAACTTTTAACAAATAGCCAATGTAGCCAAATAGCAATATTGTAGAGAATTTGAGAGAATTGGATAACTTGTGTGAAAAATATGATGAAATAATGGGGAGTATTTATAGGAATAAAATAGTTAGGAGTAGTTATGGGGTGGTCGAGGGGTGAAAATAGTCATTTTTGGCCGTTGGACAACGGCTACGGGTGAAAAGATTCGTTGCCAACGGCTAGTTGGTGGCTGGATTTCTGGTTTTTTATTTAGGGTAAATTACATTTATATACAATTTAAAGACTTATTTGCAAAAAAAAAAAAAAAATAGCAATATTATTCTAATTACAAAATATAGCATTATTTTTATATACAAGTTGCTATAAACAACTAGAAAAAAAAAAAACTCTAGCCTCCACTCCACATCCCTCCCCACTGCGCCCCTCATGCCGCCTATTTCCATCACTGTCGCTGATGAACTGCCACCGGCACCGTCCAAGTCTGCTAAAACAGTCAGAAACAATCTTAAATGGTGCAGAAATAATATGAAATAGCGCAGAAACAGATTGAAACGGTATAGAAACAATCTGAAATAATGCAGAAACAGTTTGAAACAGTGATAAAACAGTCTGAAACATGTGTTGAAACAAGCAGAAACGGTGCAGAAAATAGTGCAGAAACGATGCAGAATTATGCAGAAATAATGTTGAAAAGTGCTGAAACAGTGCAGAAAAGTGCAGAAACAGTGCATAATTGCAAAAAAATGTAAAAACAATTTGAAAAGGTGCAGAAACAGTCTGAAATAGTGCAGAAATAATCTAAAAAAAGCTGAAACATTGCTGAAACATGCTGAAATGGTGCAGAAAATAGTGTAGAAACGATGCAGAAATAGTTCTGAAAAGTGCTGAAACAGTGCAGAAAAGCGCATAAACAATGCATAATTGCAGAAACAATGTAAAAACAATTTGAAACGATGCAGAAACAGTCTGAAATAGTGCAAAAAAAATCTGAAACAGTGCTGAAACCTGCTTAAACATGTTGAAATGGCGCAGAAAATAGTGTAGAAACAATGCAGAATTATGAAGAAACGATGCAGAAAAATACAGAAACAATGTAGAAAAGTGCAGAATTAGTGCATAATTACAGAAACAGTGTAGAAATAATTAAATACGGTGCATAAACAGTGCAAAAACATAAAAACAGCACAGAAACAATCTTGAACGGCTAGATACAATGCAAAAACAGCTAGATACGATTAGATACAGCTAGATAAGGTGAGATAAAAAAATTAAAAATATGAAAAAATTCAGATCTAGCTAGAAATATATCATATCTGACTAGATAATATAAAAAATGATGGAAAAATACTAAAATTTTCTCAAATATCACCATATTTGAATAAAAATCGTCAAATATAAGGAATCGGGGTATGGGAGGTGATGGGGGAGGCTGAGAGGATAAGAAATATGTAAGAACTTACCCAAAAAGTGATTTGGTGGCGGGAGTTAGGTGTAGGTGGGAGTTAGGTGTAGGCCGAAATCTTGAAGCTAGATCTACGCCGATTCCACGAGAATTTGGGAAAAATAGTACCAAAAATAGAAAGAGGGTGCAAAGAGGAATTTAGAAATGTATTTTTTTAATTTTTCAGTGGTGGTCCGGAGGTGGACAGGCGACGGAGCGGCGGCAGAAAGAGGAAGAAGGGAGAGAAAATGGGAGAGATGAGAGGGGGAGGCTATGGTTTTTTTATGTTAGGGTTTATATTCTTTTGCTATTTTTGTAATTAAGTCTCAATTTTCTTTATACTGTGTAATTGTACCAAAATCTCTCTATTTTTTATAATTAAGTTTCATAATTTATACTTATGTGTAAATTTTCCTTTTTTTTTTTGGAACGGTCCGGTGCGTCTCGGTCCGGACCGGTCCGTTCATTTTTATTCCGGTCGATCCGATTTTTTTCAAAGGGCCACGTCAGAACCGGGTTTTGGGGATCGCTTGGCTTTTTGGTCCGGTCGCAACCGATCCAAGCCGGTTTTCGGCCCAAATCCGGCACGGTCCCATCGGAGCCGGACCATTAGCCTCCCTTATGTGATACCACTACATTCACATGGAATATAAGTAATTGAAGAAGGACTAAGGAGTAGAGGGTTATCACGCCAAAATCACAAAAAAAAATTAGTTTAATAAAGTATCAAGTCATATATTTAATATTATCTCTATTAGTGTGTCAAAAGATGTGTTTAAGTAGTGCAAATATCATTCCATTAGAAGAAAATAAGAAAAAACAGTTTGAATTTCCACGTAACCAAATTTTGCAAAAGAATTCTTGATAGTCTCTTAGAAAAATTTGTTTGATATTACTCCCACCGTGCCTTTTAATTGTTCATTTAGCCTTTTCAGAATAGTTCAAAACAAGTGTCTTTTTTTTTTTTTTAAATCAAGGGAGTATAAATATATATTTTTTCAATTTATCCTTGTCATACTAAATTGATCCGGTATTAAATAAAGAGGGGGAAAAGATAAAGGACAACGTAAAGTAATACTTCAATTAGTATAGTCTAAATTTCTTAATGGGTGTGTAGTATATCGATTTATTGTGGGGTGAAGCGCACAAAGAGCTTACTTTAGGCGCGTCATTTAGATTTTAGTAAATTTATTAAAACTATTTAATTTTAGCTGCTGGTGCGAACTTCGAACCTTTGATTCTTAACTTCAAATATTCAATTTTTTACTTTTTGTTAACCTCAAACTTTCAGTTCTTAATTTTTACTCTAAAGGTAAGAAGTTCAACTTCAAATCTGAAGGCTTGAAGTTGGCATATATAACTTTTAACTTCAAACCTTCTAAGTTGAAGTTGCGAATAGGTAACTTACAACATCTGGGCATAGCAACTTCAAACCTAGGCATAGCAACTTCAAACCTTCTGAAGTTAGGCATAGGCATCTTTCGATCTCAAACCTTCTGAAGTTAGGCATAACAACTAACAACTTCCAACTTCAAACTTAGGCCTAAAAGGTTTGACTCCTAACATCAAACTGTCATGTTTGAAGCTGGGGCATAGCAAGAGTTTCTTTAATGGATGAATATGGCAAAAACCCGCAACAGGCTGTTTCTTGAAAAAAAAATTACTAGCTAAAACCTAAACAGGAGTACCAAAACTAGTTATCAAGCTAAAATATTTACTTTGTTGTCCTTGAGTTAGCTCAGTTATGTGGGCCTTATAGCGTTGATTAAAGGATTTTTTTTTACATAAAAGTACAAGTTTTAGAACTTAATTACCAAACATAGCAACATTTTAGCAAAATAACCCTATATAGAGGAAAACACAAGTTAATTACAAATATAGCAAAAACATAGCAATATTTTCCCATAACATACCAAACCCTTACATTCTTCCTCCTATTTCCCCCACTATCACTTTTGCTCCTCCCATTTCTCCCTATTTCACTTTTCCTCCTACCATTTCCCCCAATTTCACTTTTCCTCATCCCATCCTCGATGTATCTCGTTATATCTCACCGTATCTCAACTGTTTCTGCACCGTTTCAACTGTTTCTGCAGCAACGTATCTAACTGTTTCTGCACCGTTTCAACTGTTTCTGCAGTACCGTATCTAACTGTTTCTGCACCGTTTCAACTATTTCTGCAGCACCGTATCTAACTGTTTCTACACCGTTTCAACTGTTTCTAACTGTTTCTGCACCGTTTCAACTGTTTCTGCAGCACCGTATCTACCTGTTTCTGCACTGTTTCAACTGTTTCTAACTGTTTCTGCACCGTTTCAACTGTTTCCTTATTTATTTGTATTTTCTATATTACTGAAACCAACTTGCTGCAGAAATTTAAATAATCAATATACTAACACAACTAATTCTCAACTAGGAGTAGAAGATATCACAAACAAATTTTTTTCTTTAGTGATCACTCTGATGAAATGAAATGTCGACGAAGCCAAGAGTAAGGATTGATAACTGCATGTATGGATGTTGGTTTTGTAATTAGTACATGTTCATTGCCAAATTAAAACCAAAAAAAGAAGAAAATAATGGGACGTCAAGTCTTCTAATATTAACTTTCTAGGTGAAAGCTTTTCTTCATCCCATCATCCTTACTCTCTTGATAAAGCTTATGCTTTGCTTCAATTCAAGCAAACACTTTGAAATCGACCCCTACCCCGATCATTGTAGATATTGATTCAGGATATTTTTTCGAAACACATTCACTTGGAATGATAGTAGTAGGGATCTCTGCACTTGAGATTTAGTCACTTGTAACGAGGTAAGTTATTGACATGGACCTTAATTGTAGCAAACATTATGGAAATATTCATCCCAATAACAGCCTCTTCGAATTTCGTCATCTTCGAACACTAAACCTGGATAGGAGCTTATTGGTTTCTCGATTGCTCTACTCTGTCTGAAATAATTTTTAAGTTTCAGGTTCTAATCAGCTCCCTACTCAATAGCTTGCGTAGGGGTGGGGGTGATAGCACTGGGTGGTGGAGGTAATGGTGGTGGGGTGGTGGTGATGGCATTAGGGTGGGGGTTATGGCGTTGAGGTGGTGCGGGTGGGTGTGGGGGTGATGGGAGAAAGAGAGAATAAGTGAGAAATTTTTTAATTTGGGAAAAATGGGAAGTGAAAGTGAAATGTGTTAGAAAAATAATGCTATGCATTGTAATTAGAGAAATATTACTTTTTTTCGTAATTAAGGGTGAAAATTTGTATATTTGTGTAAAAGAACCCTTGATTAAAACAATAATTGACTTTTTTTTTATGACTATACTAAATCAATAGTAACAAACTAAAGTAAAAATAGCACCATAATAACAATTGAAGTCTGAAAAATTAAAGACAAGAAATAGTTTGAAAAAAAATTATATTTGATATCAATAGAAAATGCGTTATAATATCTAGGATGTCACTAAATTATAGATGACGTCCATTGATTCTTTTCCTCACAAAATTGGTTTAAGGGCTCGAAAGATTGATCTTGAACTTGATTGCATTAGGATTTAATTCAAGAGCTTGATTAGGATTTGATTCAAGAGCTTGATTTGGATTTGTTGTTTGTCACGAACAGTCACGAACATGATTTGAGATTCAGCTATCACTAATAGATGTTTAGAACTCGTATTCGTCAAAATTTGTATTGAACTTTGCTGTTGAACTTCAACGGGGACGTAGATCGTAACCTTTGCTGTAGAACTTTAACAGGAACGTAGATTGTGGCCTTCCTTGTTGAAGTGAACAAGGATGTAAGAAAAAGACTTTGAAAGTTTTCCCTTAGAGCTTCTTGGGTTGCCCTTTAGCTTGCTTGGTGTACTTCTCTTGGCCTCCCTTTGATGTCCTTCTTGATGATCTCTTCCTTAATAATTTTCTTTTTGGCTTTAGGTAGCTCCCTATTTATAGTGGTGGAACAAAAGGATTGTGATAAAGCTAAAGTTCTTTACTTTAATTTGATTGGTCGGTTTGAATAACAAACCAATCTTCTTTATCTTGTAACAAGCTTCCATTTGATTTGCCAAAGCCTATCATTTAGACACTTGGCATATTTCTATTGGCTGACTTGACTTGGCATGTCGTGTAACCCGCCATATGACTTAATTTTATTGGCTATTTTATTTGATTTGGCCCCACGTAATTTGACATGGGGGGTGGACTAACCCAAATAAAGTGGACTTAAAAAAATTAATCCATATCTTGAACGGAAGGAAATGATCTTGATTAAGATTTGACATTCTTGAATATAGGAACTTATCCAAATTTGGGTTTGCTTTTATCCTATCACCCTATACTTGGTAACATTTATTCAGTGCACGCGTGAACTTTTCGTAGTTCTAATTACCCTTAGACTTGGTATTATGATAGTTCCGTCCCCCCCCCCCCCCCCATAGTGCCATATGGCAAAGGAGGTTGCTTCAAATTTAATAAACGGTAAAAAAACAAAATACCAAATTAATGCTATCACTTGTTAAAAAAAAGGTTAAAAGTAAACAAAACCATCATCATCATGATCAAAATAGGGGGTTTTGAGTTAAAAATGTGTGTGTGTGGGGGGGGGGGGGGGAGGGGTTTGAACGATGGAAGAATTGATTAGAATGGCGGCTTTTTTTTTCCTCTAAAACAACCCAAGTATATCGAAGATTGCTTTTAAGAGTGATGATTTTTTTTTTTTAGTTTATGTCACGTTTTCAGTTCGAAAATGGTGATTCTTTTGTTTGGTCACTGGATTGTCTCTTCTGGTGGTCTTTTTCTAGTAAAGGAGTTGTAGTTGAGATGGTGGATAAGGTGTGGTGGTGGTGACAGGGAAGGGGCGTAGAAGGTGTTGTTGTAATTGCTCTATTTTTTTAAACCCCAGCCCTTCCCCTCTCTTGGAATAAATAGTGGTCCTCTCACTTTTTGCTCCTACGGTGACTCGAACCCATAACCTCTTGAATGTAGGTGGAGGGTGCTTACCATCTGAGCAACCCTAGCGATTTTTCCAACATGGTAGCCACATTAGCTATTTTACCAACATGGACAGAGCGTGTACTCACGATTTAGATCAGGTGATACTATACGAGGGTCGGGGCTATCAAAATACCAAGTCCGGGGCTATCTAACACTACTATTCTCAATAATAGTGTGTAATCTAAATTATGTAACTTAATTTACCAATTAAATTTTTACTTAGAGGTCTCAAACAACCAATTATATTAAGATTCGATTGTTTTAAGGTATTTTTTAATTTGGCTGAATAAACTGGATAAGGACTAAGAGATAATCATCTGATATTAAATAAATCGTATGCAAATACATAGTAATAACGAGAAGCAAAAATAAATACAAAGCAAAGGAAATAAAGATATTATTGAGCCGAATGGAGTTTGAGAAACAATACCATTAGTGAACAACAATGTCAAATGCTTAGCAAACCCGCAGAGTAAGGGGTAAAAGTAAATGTGTGCATGAGAGTCTAGATGTTACAAGTGAAGGGAATGGGGATACTTATAGCTTCAAGAGCCCTAACGAACTTCCTTGTCCCTCTCCTCACATTCTGAGTGTATGAATGCTGACGTGATAGACGCTACAGTTAGAATTATTTATTAAATATTGGACTAAATATTAATTTATTCGGTTTTACCAAAACGGACTAATTGTAAATAGTTGGTGGATAAAATACGGGCCACATATTTGTGGATTCCATGATGGGCCCGTATTGTTTCTTGTATTAGGTGTTGGTTGACAGCAGTGTAGGCATGTTGATAAACCAGTGGGTCTATCACTACAAAAAAAAATGCAGTTTAGCCACGATTATTTAGCCACGGTCTCTGAAAAGGGTGGCAAAACATTAGATTCAGCCCAAAATATCTTTATACAGCCACGGATCAGGAACCGTGATAAATTTTATGGGTCCACTCCCACTTTTTCTTTTACCAGCTCCCAAAAAGTTCTCTCCAACTCATTTCCCTTCCCCCCTCTCTCTCTGGTCTCTCTAAAAACTTTTAATAGCCCTTCCAAAAGGGTTTAGCGGAATCAAGAAGCAAAAAATTGAGTTCATTATCAGGTGAACTTTACTTTTCTCTTGTCAATTTCTACATCGATTTTAGGTTTTTGGTTAGATCTGGTTGATTTTTATCTAATTTTTGTCCAATCTAGAGTAGGCCCATTAGGTTAAGGCTCTTAAGCCTATATATATGATGCTAGATCTCCTCTCCTGACTTAACTTGTTGTAGACTGTTGCTCCCAAACGCACACGCAAGTATACGTGGTCGACAAGTAATAAAGTGATAAGTTGAGTATCGTTCCTACGAGGATTATTGTTCAGACTGAATCCTAGCAAACAATTTCCTAAAAAACTATTCAGGGATCTTTTTCGACGATGGCTGAGATTTTTACTAATTAAAACAATAATTAAAAACAAGTAATTGAAGTCAAGAAATAGAGAGCAAATTATGGGTTGTTATCAATAAAAGAGAGACGGTCCAGAGTCAGAGCTGCAAACAATCCAGTTCAATTTTTCAGTTGATTTTACTTCTCGATTTCCTAGATTCCTAACTAACAGGTTAATTATATTCGTGCAAGCTACTCTAACACCTATATTTCTATGGAATTAAATCACATGCATGCATTAAAGAACTCTGTATTAAGCTAAGCAAGGCGAATAGGTATATGTCTATCCTACCCGCAAATCGATTCCCTGATGCCCAGGTTCACAATCAAGCCCTATTCTTTCTTATTTGCGTTCACAAGTTCCCTCTATAGAGTTCAACTTGTAAACCGTAGATAATGTTCAATTATCAGGCCTCAATAACCAAACAATTAGGCTCAATAAAGAATAAACAATCTGTAATGGTAAATTAATAGGTAGAAATCAACTTTCAAACCTCAACCTTCATGTAATTGCTCTAACCCTAGAACGATATGTTTAGCTATGCATATTCATAACAACAACACAAGAATTCATGGAAGGAAGATTAAATATTGTAATAGATGAAATAAAGGAATTAAACCCTTGGTTCCATGTGTTAGGAACTCCCAACTTGCTCCAAAATCTGACCTCCCCCTAAAATCACGAATTAATGAGGTTTTATAGTGTTTACAAAGTGCTAGGATAAGCTAAACCAAAGCCTAATCTAGTTGGGAAAACTTGTGCTTCGTCAGCCTCAAAGCTTTCGTGGAAGCCACGCTTCCACTATAGCTCCCAACTCCAAAGCTATCTCTGAAGCCTTCCTCCCAGTATAGCTTCCAACCCTTCAGGGCTTTCTTGGAAGCCTTGCTTTCAATATAGCTTCTAATGTATCCATTAACTCCAATTTGATTGTTTTTGTCTCGAATTCATCCACACCATTCCTAAAATCACAAATACGATAAGTGAGCACAAAAAACACAATTATCACATGTAACGAGCGCATAAAGTACCAAAATGTGAGAAGATATTAAGATAAAATAGGCAAATATCGCCAAATATCACCACCCCACACTTAGACCTTTGCTCGCCCTCGAGCAATCATCAAAAACCAATTTCCCAACTAGATCCCAACACTCAATAGAACAGGTCTACCTATGATTATGGTTGATACCGACCATTAGACAAGTGCATATACATACCATGCGACCCACAACATGCCAAAAACTCATCACATTACAAAACACTAGAACAACCAACTCAAGACATCTCAATCTCAAAAACCGACTCAATGAAACCAAGCTTTCACAAAATCACACCCATTCACTCAATCAAGAAGTCAATAACTTCACCTACCTCGCGCAAACCATATGCCCCCACCAAAAGTAATCAAGAGAGCGTCCCAAATTTCACACAAAGAATATATTTCAAGAATAAATGAGGGACATAATAAAGGAAGAATTCACTCGCTTCTCAAAAAGAAGTTCACATGCCACACACGGCGTACCATAGGCTTGCCCATAGTATAGGACTCCACTAATGTAAGCGCACTCCAATCGGGATTAACTAGGACTTTAAGGATTGTAATGTAGGCTAAATGACGGGTAGAATAAATATGGATAAAATAGTGACTACCTCCCTAAGCACTTTAATACATCACTTTCAATTTTTTTTTTCTTTCCACCATTCTTCTCAAAACCAACTAAACAACCACCCAAAAATCTCCTTTCAACTTTAAGCATTTTGTAATTTTTTCTTTGTGCAAAACACTAGCAAGGATTGAGAGTTTTCTTCTTTCCTTTGTTTTCTTTATTTTTCTCTTTTTTATTTTTTTCTTTCTTTTCATCTCTTTTTTTTTTCAATTTTTCCCAACCTTGCCAATGTATTTTTATTCAAAATGCACCATATTTTTCTTTCATTGGTTCCACTCAAAAGCCATCCAATTTCCCCAACCACAACTCCATAAATATCAAATATTTCAATTAAAGTGCTCTAAGGAGTACGAGTTCAAAAAGAAGATAATTAAGAACAAAAGAGATAAGGTTTGAAATGTGGGTGCCAATAAAAAGGTCAAAATGCTCAAAAGGGCTTAATAAGGATAATATTAAAGGGTAATCAAGGCTAAAAAGGCTTATCAAAGAAACGTCTGTATCATCTCCCAACTAGAGCAAACCTAGGATTTTGCTTTGAACATACACGGGGCAAGTTCTAGACATCAATATGCAAGCACGGAACATACAAAAGGATATCTCACATCAAACATGACACATAGTTCACTCGAGACAGTTTCATTCCAACTCTCGGTTTAATCAAACAAGGTGCAACTTTGGAAATTTAAGCACTAAGGCACAGTGGTTCACAAAAGAGTCAAGCAGTTGAACCTAAGCGTCTTAAGAAGGTCATTCAAATTTTTCTAGGCATGCATCACAATTTTAAAACCAAAAAGGAATTCACAAAAAGCACATGCTGAAGTCTAAATTTATCGGTATCAAACAAAACAAAGGCACCTAGCATTCTACCAATTTTTTCCTAAAGATACTCCACTAACTAATATTATACTACTCCAAAAGAAAATAAATTTACCCGGTTCAAAGGTCTACCCATGGAAAAGAACCGAGACCATAAGAAAAACTACGGGGCGGATGACTCTACCACTAACTAAAACTAAAAATAAAATCTTTTTGGAATTTTTCATTAGTTTTCTAATTTTTTTTATTTTTTATATATTAAAGCAAGAAACAAATAAAAATAAAGTCAAGTGGAAAAAATAAAACTTGCTAAAATTAAATTCCTAATGGTACAATAATCCATAACCTCAAAAACTTGGGAAGTCCCCCACCCCATACTTAAAACTAATCAATGTCTCAGTGCGATAAAAAATAGAGTACAAGAGGTAAAGGAACTTCCCTGAAGGCCAAAAGGTCTCGCCTTTGGTGCAAGCAGTGGTGCTATCTTCGTCATGAATCAACCAAACATCCGTAGAACACGGGGTACTCAAACTTCCCCCGACATGTTGTTGATAAGGCATTGGGTGTGTGCGTACACCACACTTGAGCTCGACACTATCTAAACCTGCAAAACATGTAGCTATAGACACGAGAACAACGGGGCATCGTAGCGACCCCACACCTATCCCTAATCATATTACAACAGATGTAACGCTAACGAACTAACCTAAAACTAAGCAAAGGAAAATAGAAGGTTAACAAGAACACTTAAAAGCTAGGAATTGACACTAGTGTCCGCGACAATGGCCTATGGCTTACTTTAAGTAATGATTAATTCGAATTTCACATAAAAGCCATCAATTTCAAATATTTAGATCAGCAAATAGTTCATGTTATGCCTAGTAAACATTTTGTTACTCAAGACTTCACAAAATTTAAACTTTTAAGTCATTGTGGCATTTTATCAAACATGTTGTGTGCGTCGCTTTTAAGCTTTAATATCAGAGATATTTAGAGTGAAAGAACCCTCCCAAATTCTCATGGAAGATCACTTACAGATACCAGCATTACCCAACAAAGGTTCAAGGTTTCAACACAGATTCAAACAGTTCACAGCTGCGATTAACGACTAGAACTAAGGGGAAATGAGACGGGATTTCTATGGAGGAACCAACAGCAGTTGCGAAGGAACAAGAGGAAGATAAACTTACGAGATCAGTTGTTAAGCAGTGAAGAAATATCTTGCAAGAAAAAGGATGCGTTGTTTCTATTGTTCTTAGGTAGATTTTTTTTCCTGCTTTATTTCGTTTAAACCCAGAATAGAGAGAAAAATGGAGTCTGTTTTTAAGTTTCAGCTTTGCGGGTCAATGGGTCGAGACCGGGTCGACCCGTAAAAAATTTAACTTACCTGGGAGCGGTGACTCCAGCGACGCCTGCAAATCGCTTCAACAGTTTTGAACATTCTGGTTAACACACAGCGATGCTGAGAGCGTCGCTTCTGCTCTGGGGGACTGGGATCAGACTTTCACAGCGACACTTCATCATAGCTTAACAGGGTTGGGAGTTTCTGGTTAACACGCAGTGATAATGAGAGCGACCCTGCAGCCTTGTTTTGACGCAGCTCCTTTTCCAAAAATTCTTTTCCAAGTGTTGCGAGGTGTCGATGCTGTTCCTGGAGCGCCGCTTCTTAGATCGCTCTCTAAAGGCCTGAAGCAATTTGTTTGAGCAAGCTATTCTTACAACGATGCTTTGGATAACGCTTTCAACATGGTCTGAAGCTATGAACTGCTAACCACTAGTTCTGCACTATTTTTTATTACTAAGTACCTCATACAGCCACTTCAACATGCTTCCAGGAAATTTGCTAAGTCCTTAGCAACTGCCAGTAAGCTTTTTAAAGATCCGCAACTACTATTTTAGCTTGACGATGATGGAATTTTAACGCCGCTTTTTTGTATTTTTATTTTTGTATTATTTTTTTATATATATTTTTTATTCGCATATACATACAAAGCTCTGGTTGCCTTCCCTGGGCCTTCAACCATCCAATTTCAATTGCTTCCGCCTTGGAATCATTATTTTCCTTCGTCTATCTACTCTTTCTTCGGAACCTGACTCTATCTTCGACTACCAAAAAGCGAAAGAAGCCCACATGCCCACTCTTCTTTCTCCCTATCGCTAGGGGCCTCGCTCATCACATCAGTCTCACATGAGCTACTCTTTCATTTCATAAACGATCAATTGGAATAAAGTCCTTTTTTTCCAATTAATCGGCATACCCCCAGATAACGGAATAAAGTCTTTCCTTTTCCTTTCTTTTTTGGTGGAAAAACACTATTATTTTGTTGTACCGGGTTAACAAGAGCTGACCCTCTTTATTCACTACAGTCCCGGAACAAAACAATCTTGTGTCATAAGAAAAGCTATTATCCAAATCGAATTTTTCTTTATTTGCTCTTTCTTTATGGTGCAAACACATACCCGGATCAACCTGGTTCTTCCCACGTCCCCCGGCTGGGGCCTGCTGCCCATCCCCACCATTCTCTTGTCGTACAAGAAGAGATCTCGCATGATGCAATTTTTTCTGCTGTAGAGACTTAAGAGAAAAAACAATGGGAAGACCTTATTTCGTCCAAGGAGTGGCGGTTAACAGATCGCTATTTCACCCTCTGCGAGACAAAGATCTCTAACATCGTAGAAAAAGTGACTTTCTTATATTATATAAGGGGGGACACTTGAGAAGCGCCTTAGTTAACGTCGTGGCACGACAACACCTTTAAGCTCACTTCCAACATTTACGCCTCCTCTTCTTACGATGAACTTTTGATTTCTTCTTTCCTTTAGGTAAGTTTTCCTTCAACCTTTCAATTATTGTGTCGTTGTCACCTTGTTCTACATTCCACTCAAACACCTCTTTCGGTTTACTTTCATGTTTTTGTCTGACACATTCTATCAAAGAACACTCTTCAAACTTATCCATGTGATCCTTTTGGTTATAAACCTTGAAAGTAACCTTTTCTCGATGCGGTCTCACAGTCATCTCCCCAAGTTCCATGTCAATAATTGCCTTCGAGGTGATTAGAAATGGTCTTCCCAAAATTATTGGAGCTTCTTGATCCTCTTCATAGTCTAGAATAATAAAATCAGCAGAGAACGTAAACTTTCAAACTTTAATCAACACATCCTCCACCTTACCATCGGGGCAAGTGAGTAATCAATCTGCCATCTTAAGAGTAACTGAAGTAGACTTTATTTCTCCTAGGCCTAACCTTTTATAGACAAACAGATGCATGAGATTTATGTTGGCCCCCAGATCACACAGTGCACCAGAAATATTGTGATCGCTAATAGTGCAAGGAATAGTAAACCTCCCAGGATCTTGAAGTTTTGGAGGTAATTTACTCAGGATTGTACTACACTCATCCATCAACTCGATTGTATCAATCTCTTGTGGCTTTCTCTTCTTAACTAGAATCTCTTTTAGGAACATCACAAATGACGGCATCAGTTCAAACACATCAGTCAAAGGAATGTTAACCTGAAGCTCTTTCATCATACTCACAAATTTTTAAAATTGAGCCATATCCTTTGATGGTTGAAGTCTCTGTGGGAATGGTGGGGGCGGTAGATGTGCCTTCTTTTTCTCTTCTTTCTTCTTTACTTTCTCTACTTTTTCTACTTCCGCTGCTTTAAGTTGCTCCTTCTCCTCAGTTTTGGCCATCAACTCTTAACTAGAGTTATAGCAAGACAGTGCTCAAATCCCTTTAGATTTGGATTCGATTCAACATTACCAGAAAGTGCTCCATGCAGTCTAGAATTTTGTGCTCCAGCTAACTGCCTCATTTGGCGTTCAAGGTCTTTTTGAGCAGTAGTAAGATCTTTTATGGCCTGTGCCTGAGCTGTATTGTCAGCTATAATTCTCTGCTGACCTGCCAACATCTGCTTTATTAAATCTTCAACTGAACTGCTGGACTGCTGTTGTTGAGCCTGAGGATGTGAATTCTAGTAGTTATTCTGAGATCTCGTATTACCTTGTGCAACCTGGTTATCACTCCAAGAGAAACCAGGATGATTCCATGAATTAGGATTGTAGCTATTACCAAACTGGTTCTGATTCTGTCCCTGAGACCTATTTTGACTCCCCACGTAATAAACTGACTCTGGATTGGAGGGGCAAACATCAGTAGCATGATCTTGTCCACATACCTCACAAAAAATTTGGAACTGCTGCACTTGTTTAACTAATTGCACTTGTTGCTGAGTTGGTGGCAATGCTAGCTTGCTAATTTGGTCAGCTATCGCATCCATCTTTGCATTCAACGCTGAAACCGCGTCCAATTGAATTACCCCCAGCAGCTTTTTGACTTGGAGCTCTACCATCACCCTGCCAGTCAGGATTGCTCTGAGAAAATTTATCCAACAATTCATAAATCTTATTAAAATTCAAGGCCAAGACTTGGCCTCCCGCAGCAGCATCCACCACGATCTTGGTATGAACATTCAAACCTTCCACAAAAGTATGGGCCAACACCTTGTTAGACTGGTTGTGGTGCGGGCAATCTCTCAACAATAACTTGAATCTCTCCCAGGCTGAATACAAGGATTCTTCATCTCTTTGTCTAAAAGACATAATCTCACTCCTTATTCTAGCTGTTTTGGCAGATGGATAGAATTTAGCCAAAATTTTCTTAGCTAAAGAATCTTAAGTAGTGATAGACCCAGGCTTTTCAGCCTTTAACCACTTCTTTGCAGCCCCGATTAATGAAAAAGGGAAGAGTATCAAGCGAACATAATCAGTTGAGACGCATGCTGGTGTGTTTGTGTCACTAATCTCCAAGAAATTCTGTATATGTTGTATTGGATCCTCATGTAGTAATCCAGCATATTGTCCAGTCGCATGGAGTAGTTGTATCATGCCGGACTTAATCTCAAAGTGTCCATTAATTTCAGGCTTAACAATGCTTGAGGCTACTCCCTCCAGACTGGGAAGAGCAACATCTCACACAGCTAAAGCTCGATCTTCTGTCATTCCTACAGGTAAGGATTAAGACAAACCTAATACCTGAAACAGCACAGGAACTCAAAACAAAAATTAAACCTGAATAGAAAATAACAAATCGTTTAAAAAAAACAGCCAATTATTTAGTCCTCGGCAACGGTGCCAAAAACTTGTTGCTCCCAAACGCACACGCAAGTATACGTGGTCGACAAGTAATAAAGTGATAAGTTGAGTATCGTTCCCACGAGGACTATTGTTCAGACTGAATCCTAGCAAACAATTTCCTAAAAACTATTCAGGGATCTTTTTCGATGATGGTTGAGATTTTTACTAACTAAAATAATAATTAAAAACAAGTAATTGAATTCAAGCAATAGAGAGTAAATTATGGGTTGTTATCAATAAAAGAGAGACGGTCCAGAGTCAGAGCTGGAAATAATCCAGTTGAGTTTTCCAGTTGATTCTACTTCTCGATTTCCTAGATTGCTAACTAACATATTGATTATATTTGTGAAAACATGTCGATTCTTCACGAGTCTATGCAAGCTGCTCTAACACCTATATTTCTATGAAATTAAATCACATGCATGCATTAAAGAACTCTGTATTTAGCTAAGAAGGCGAATTGGTATATGTCTATCCTAGCCGCAAATCGATTCCCTGATGCCCAGGTTCACAATCAAGCCCTACTCTTTCTTATTTGCGTTCACAAGTTCCCGCTGTCGAGTTCAACTTTTAAACCGTAGATAGTGTTCAATTATCAGACCTCAATAACCAAACAATTAGGCTCAATATAGAATAAACAATCTGTAATAGTAAATTAATAGGTAGAAATCAACTTTCAAACCTCAACCTTCATGTAATTGCTCTAACCCTAGAACAATATGTTTAGCTACGCATATTCATAACAACAACACAAGAATTCATGGAAGAAAGATTAAATATTATAATAGATTAAATAAAGGAATTAAACCCTTGGTTTAATGTATTAGGAACTCCCAACTTGCTCCAAAATCTGACCTCCCCCTAAAATCACGTTAATGAGGTTTTATAGTGTTTACAAAGTGCTAGGATAAGCTAAACCAAAGCCTAATCTAGTTGGGAAAACTTGTGCTTCGTCAGCCTCAAAGCTTTCGTTGAAGCCACGCTTCCACTATAGCTCCCAACTCCAAAGCTATCTCTGAAGCCTTCCTCCCAGTATAGCTTCCAACCCTTCAGGGCTTTCTTGGAAGCCTTGCTTTCAATATAGCTTCTAATGTATCCATTAACTCCAATTTGATTGTTTTTGTCTCGAATTCATCCGCACCATTCCTAAAATCACAAATACGATAAGTGAGCACAAGAAACACAATTATCACATGTAACGAGCGCATAAAGCACCAAAATGTGAGAAGATATTAAGATAAAATAGGCAAATATTGCCAAACATCATAGACAACTCCTATTAAGCTGTCAGTTCTCAATAGCTCAAGGAGAGGAAAGACTTGGCCTTCGCTTGTCTCCAGTACCGTATTTCCATGGCAGATAAAAGTACGCCCTTTTACTCACATCCTTATTATGGTTACTAGGTGTTCTTGATTTATGTGCTCATGTGTTTATAATTAATTCAACAATAACCTTAAGAACGAACTAAGGCTGTCCAGCGGTCCGGTTTACACCGGACCGGCCCGGAACGACGCAAACCGGACCAATTAAACAAAAAATGAAACGATCTGTTTTTCGACCCGTCAGCCCTATTCTACACCGGCCAAATAGGACCATTTTGGACTGGACCCAAAAAAAAATGGTTGGGCTGGTGCAAAAATAGTCGTCGGCAACGGCTCTTTTCACCCACAGCCGTTGGCCAACGGCAAAAAATGGCTTTTTTTTTGCTCCCCCACCCCCCTAGGCACCCCATACCCCCAACCTATTTTTTCTATAAATACCACAATTTTTCATCAATTTATTCACAATTTCTCTAATATTCTCTCTCAATCTCTCTTATTTCTACAAAGGTTATTTGCTAAATAATTCAAAATTGCCCTCGCAAAAAGATTTAATTTCTAAATTGCATTACAAAAAAATATTTGGAGTTGAGTGAAAAATTGTTCGGTGCGGTTCCGGTCAAGTTTCAACTTTCACTTCTAAGTTCTACGTTCTAAGTTCTAACGCGACATCAAGTAAACTCGTTCTTACTTCTTATTATCTATTTTAATTTTTGTGCAATATTATTTTTAGCTTATTTAGTAATTTATTTGTTTTGCTTTACTTATAATAATGTCTGGAGAGTGGAGAGCAATTACTGGGCGTACAGGTAGCGGTCGTAGATCACGTGCTACTAATCGAGGGGGGGATGATAGACGTAGTCGTGCTCTAGGTAAAAGACCAATTGGTAGTCTAGCGCTCCTTCTCATGTAGATGATTTTACTCAGGAAGACGACACTCAATTTTATCATGATGTAGATTTTGATCAACCACTAGATAATAATATGTTATAGGTACGATATAAAGAAAATACCAAAAGGGTTAATTTAGATGATGAAATACCTACTAGTCAATTTCATGGTTAACCTGAAGAAACTGAATCTGAATTACCACCTATGCCTCCTAGTAGAGAACCAGCGGTACGACCGGGAAAGATCGGATGTGTGGAAATTTATGACTAAAAATGTTCCGGCTCAAACCGCTAAATGTAATATTTGTAAAAAAGTTTGGGACTTTAAAACCGGCAAGCATCATGGTGGGACAGGAAAGTTGAGAACACACTTAGAAAACCATCATAAGGATGAATGGAAAAAGAGGCCGCGTGGCACTCGATCAGGGAACAGAATGGCTCCATCTAAAGGTAGTGGAGTTCAATAGGAAATTAACCCAGTGACCGGGGGGCTTATGCATTATGATAAGAAGAAAGATAGGGAACAAATGGCAAAAATGATTGCGGTATAGTGCTTACCTTTTACATTTGCTTCTTGTCAAGGTTTTTTTCGTTATATTCAAACCGTATATAATCCATCTTTTCAAGGTTTTCCAAAAACTACGGTTAGAAGTGATATTATAAAATTTAAAAATGAATATAGACAATATTTACGATATATATTTTATCACTTTGATTGTAGAGTTTGTCTTACTACTGATTTGGGTCGTTGTGTTAATGGGTATGAGTATTTAACACTTGTTATTGGATAGATCCTAACTGGGTAATGCAAAAAAGAATTTTAGCATATAGTGTTGTCGATGAACCACACACGGGAACATTTATTAAGAGAGAAATAACTGATATTTGTAAGGCGTATTGTATTAATGACAAAATTTTAAGTATAACTCTTGATAATGCTTCAAACAATGATTATGCTATTGGTAAGTTAAGACCGTCATCGCATCCCCCTTTTGAAGAATTGTTTCATTTTAGATATGCATGTCATATATATAATTTAGTTGTAAAAGATGGCCTTAAGTTATTTGATGCTACTATTGTGAAGGTTAGACTCGCAATTAGTTATATTTTTATGTCTAAAAAATCGGATAGATGGAGGGACTTTCAGGTAGAGTGTATGAAAGAAAGTTTGCAGCCTAGAAGAGTTCCTAAGGAAGTTTCAACTAAGTGGAACACTGCATATGACTCTTTGTCTGTTGCTTACACTTTACGAACACCTATAACTAGTTATTTTAATGGCAAAGTGGTTGTAGAGTATTTTTTCAAGTCGCGATCAGAATGATGACATTCTTTTTTGCTTTAGAAAGGAGAAGGGAAAAGGTCAATTTGCACCACCATCCTTCCCCAAAGATTCGGTTAGTGTGCATAGACTTCTACTTTCCTTAGGCAACTACTTGCCTTACGAAAAGAATTTCAAAAGTTTCATTTTCCCGGGAATTTTGGAAAAAAGTCGCTTCCTCCTTGAAGGCCTAAGGAGGAGCCTATTCATGTGCAGTTGATTCTCGAACGAAGCGAAGAATGACAGCAGCTCTCTCTTCCCAGTAGCAGGCGAGGCAAAAAAGACCGCTAACGCCCCTTGCATTTCCCTCTTTGTGTTGGCCGCTCAGAAAGAAAAAACAAGTGAATGCGCTAGATGTCTATTGTTTTTTCAAATTACTGGTACATGCTTAAAGTGAGAACCCAGTCCATAGCTTTACTTACCAGTTATCTGTCGATTGCCTTCTCTCCCATTACCTTAAAGTTCAATCAGAAGCAGAGATGGTACCACTAGGAGACAAGATCAAATAAAGGAACTGAATGGTCGGTCCTAGAAACGGCGGCAGCGGCGCGAGGAGTTAACGATCGGAAACCAGTCCATGACTTGACATTGGTAGAATGCTACCTCACTTAAAGGATGCTGGTTAATTACGAAGAAAACTTGTTGAGAGTCTTCTTATATTTTTAGAAAAGTTTTTTTATGCTACTAGAGAATTTTTCGGTCAATATTATCCTACAGTTACTACCATGTTGTATTTTATAGCTGGAATAGCAGAATACTTAACGAATATAAAGTAGTACCTGCTTATGAAAAAGTCGTAGAAGCAATGATTGAAAAATTTAAAAAATATTTTTTCTATTCCACCACTTTATTACATTGCTTCTGTACTACATCCCTGTTTTAAACGGTTTAATAATGAAATGCTTATTAGAGAAATTTATCGGAGTTTGGAAATTACTGATGAAGAAACACCAAGTGTATAAACAGCTTGTATGCAGGTATTTATAGATTGCCAATGGATTTATGAAAGATATAGAAGTGCAGCTGATAATATTGTTCCAAGTGTTCCAAGTGGAGCTGGATCAAGTTCAACGCAGGCGAGTAAAAGAGCTGCAGCCGGATTGGGAAGTTTTTCCAGCCTTAATTAAAGGCTTTCTAGCAGGCAATCAAGTAGTGGAGGGTTCAACGAGCTTGATGTTTATTTACTTTATGGTTGCAAGAAATTTGAGTATTTTGGAAGTGATCAGCTACTGCAATTTTGGAAGGATCAACAAGCACAGTTTCTAGTTTTAGCAAAAATGGCGCGGAATATTCTAACAATTCAAGCATCATCAGTTGCTTCAGAAAGCGCGTTTAGCCAAGGAAGATTACAAATTGGAGATCATAGATATTCATTGAAGGAAGAAACAATGGAGACTGCCGTATTATTCAGAGATTGGATTAGATCAGAGCGAAGAAATTTTGGATTTGCTGAAGAAAATAAAGAAGCAGATGCAGCATATTCAACCAAAATCTTATTAGCTAGTGGAAGTGTGGAAAATGAAAATGATTATGAAGAAGATGAATCATTGCCACCGGTTCCTCCTGAGGTGCCAGAAGAAATTATTCAGAAAATGAGAAGTTTTTTTATTAATATGTAGTTTTGCAATTTGATATCTATGTGCTTTGCAAAAAAAATCAAAAATTATTCAATAAATTAAAATGTGTTACGCCTTGCGATTAACTTATCATTCTTTGTTATATTCTCAATTATCCTTTGTTATATCTTTTTTCAATTCAATACTTAAATACTAAATACTAAATAGTAAATAGTATTAAATAATAAAATACTAAATACTACTAACTTAATACTTATGATTTATTTTGAAAAAAATAACAAGTGTTATGCCTTGCTATTAAGTTATCATTCTTTATATATTCTCATTTCTCAATTATACTTTTTGCAATTCAATACTTAAATACTAAATACTAAATACTAACTTAATACTTACTATTTATTTTGAAAAAAAAAAATAACAAGTGTTATGTCTTGCTATTAAGTTATCATTCTTTATATATTCTCAATTATCCTTTGTTATATAATTTTGCAATTCAATACTTAAATACTAAATACTAAATACTACTAACTTAATACTTAGTATTTATTTTGAAAAAAAAATAACAAGTGTTATGCCTTGCTATTAATTTATCATTCTTTATATATTCTCAATTATACTTTTGCAATTCAATACTTAAATACTAAATACTTAGTACTAGTAGTATAGCTACATAAAAAATAACAAGTTATAGGCCTTGCTATTAATTTATAAGTGTTTATTATTTTTTATTTATTCATATACTTAATTTAAAATTCAAAAGCTACTTTCAAATAAAAACAAAAAGATAACAAAAAAAGATATATTTCGTCCAAACAGGGCCGGACCGGCCCAACAAAAAATTTCAGCTACCCCTTTTTGAAAAATAGCCGTTGGCAACGGCCATAAATGGCTATTTTTCCCTCCCCCACCCCCATAAACGTCCCAAAAGCCCCCCCCCCCCCCACCAACCTATTTTCCTTAAATACTCCCATATTTCATCAAATTAATCATAATTCAATATTTTCTATTCATTTCTCTCTAAAAATTTCTATCAAAGGCTATTTTCTAAATTTTCTAACAAAATGGCTGCAAATAATCTTACTCAAGCTCAAGGTGCTACTGCTGAAGGTCCCTCCCAACCAAGAACTGGAAAATCCGAAGTTTGGGAATTTATCACGAAAAATGATGATACTTGCACTGCTCGTGTACTCTTTGTAAGAAAACTTGAAATTATCAATCTGGATCACATCATGGAGGGACATGGTAGTTTAGGACTCACTTGCAAACCCAACATAGCCCCGAATGGGCAGCTCGTGGTGGTGGAATATATCTGCGTGAGCGCAACAATTGAGTCGTTGAAGATTTATGTATTTTTCTAGTTTCTAGTCTATTTTCTAGTTTTTATTTTCAAGTATGCCACTTTAAGTCTTTAATTATGTATTTCCAACTTAATGTATTTTCGTATTGTTGATAAAATGTGTTTTTGCGTTGTTTATTTTGTCTACAGTAATTTTTTAATCTATTTCAAAGAATCAAAAAATTAATTAAAAATATATATATATACACGAACCGAACCGGTACCGGAACAGGTCGAACCGGAGCCGGACCAGTTCCCCCTTGCCAGTGCCGGTTTCTGACATGGCAGTGGTGCACTTGCACCATTAGACCGGACCGTTAACGCTTTTTTTTAGTTTTATGCCGGACCGGACCGAGCAAGGAGCGGCGGAACCGGACCGGACCGGGCCGCTGGACACCCTTAGAACGAACTGCCAACCATTCTGGTAGAAATGGTTGCAGTTTGCTCTTAAGGTTTGGTATCAGAGCTGGTCCCGGATTCGAGTCCCGCTTACACCATGCCCATGTTTGAAGATAAACCTTTCCAAAAAGAATAGGGGAATGATGTAGGTCAAAAGTGGGTCCACCCTTGGGAAAGGGATATGTCTCGGGTTGGCCTTGGTGGGGACGTGGACCGGATTTGATCCACCACGCGGCTCGTGTTAAGTCGTGCCTGGTGAGAGAGGGCTATATAGGAGTTGAGTTGCGCCTCTACTATCAGCTTAAGCTTTTGGTAGAAATGGTTGAGATCAAATAATTATTGTGAAACAACCGTGAATGGTATGGTGACCAAAACTGCAATACGGTTCTTGAAACAAAAGTTGAGCAGGTCTCTTTCATTTTGTTACATTGTACAAAAAAAAATTATTCCATCAATTAAGAATCAAATACCAATTAAGCTTTTGCATGATTTACTGTACCTGTTTAATATTTTGACTAGGGGTGTTCATTGGGCGGTACGGTTCTGATTTTAGCTTATCGGTAACAGTATATCGGTTAACGGTATGTAATTATGTAAAACCAATATCATACCGATAAGCTATCGGTTATCGATAGTTAACAGTTTGGTAATTAACAGTTCGGTTACCGGTATTACTTGTACCACTGAAGTAATGCGCGAATTATCGGTAGTTGGTTATCAATAGCTAATATTTTCTCATTACTAGAAATTGATCCAAGTTGTTCTAGTGATCTTTAATCGGCATAAATAAGTTATTAGTTATCAATACAATATTAATTTACAACTGCTTATATTTTACTGGGTGTTACTTGAGAGTTTGATTGTTTGGAGCATTAGCACTTGGCTGAGTGGCACTTTTACTTCCTCAAAAACTCAAGAGTAATGAAGATGAAAATGACAACTCCAAATACTCACCTCCAGAATACACTCCAAGTGTTGTTTAAGCTGCATTGCTTCTACTCTACTTTCTTCTTTGATTTCTTTTGTTATTAGTACAGAAGCTAGATCAAATTTAAAAGACTTAATATACTAATAATAAATAAATAAAATATATAAAAATTATAAAAAATAACTTATCGGTTATCAATACGGTAACGGTAAAAATATATAGAAACCGTTACCGAACCGATATCTTATCGGTATTAGAAATCAATACTATTACCGAACCAACAACCGTTATACCGACACCGTTATGCTTATCGATAGCGGTAACTGTTCGGCTATCGATATCGGTTCGATTTTGCACACCCCTAATTTTGACTTGTCAAAGCTATCGTTTTTGTTTTTAGTTCTACAAAGACATAGAGTCCATATGTTCATACACACTGACAAGTCATAATTTTAAGAAATATTTTGTATCGATTTCCGTGTATTTCTAAATATTTGGGCACTTGGAGAAGATGTATTTAATAATGGCATGTGGAATCTAGAAACAGAATGTATCCTTTCTGATTTTGAGATCCAAACCAATAATATTATAATGTTTCAAAATCTTAACGTCTATTAAAACTATCCTGATTTGTGATATGATTTTGTGCAAATAGTCTAATGAAGACTCACGTTTTCATTATATTGAAAACAGTGATTTATTTCTTGTTGGCTTGTTTAATAATGCACACTCTTAATTTATCATTCCTTGTACTAGTGCTCAAAGTAAAAAAACTTAGGTGACTGTCAGTACGTACAATTGGTTTCTATTGTTTTCGTTCCAATGGAATGAGATAAATTCATATACTGATCAGGATGGATACTTGTTAAAGTACTTCAGACTATAACAGTTTTGCACATACATGTTGCGAAATATGTGCTAGGTAATGGCATATATGATTCTTGGGATTGAATTTATTTTGTGAATTGGGGTAAATAGTGTGCACCAAAGTGGCCTTTTATCGTGATTTGTGGGACTTGCTCACTCTTTGTTGGGGAATATCATATGGATATAACATACAATAGCCTGCCCAAAGGGGGTTCATTGTGTGTTGTAATTTGGTGTATTGATGAGGCCAATTATATGAGAGTACTTTAATTTAGTGAATCTGTCTGCCCAATGGGGATAGGTTTCTAATATTGAATATTTTCTTGCCCTGCCCAAAGGGGGGCTACTGTTGTTGTTGTTGTTGTTGGACTCATCGTTGTGATAATATTATCTTATGCCTTGCTAATAAATCCCTTTCATGTTGTGATATGTACAATTACTATTACTTTGAACAACAATAATGCTGAAGTTGTGGTCCTGTCGGGGTCTAACATTAAGAGATGGAAGGAGGATCTTTATTTTGCTTAAGGCATGGCTGACATAGATCAAGCTTTGCATGAAAAAGAGCCACCAGCTCTCACTCCTACTAGCACTGCTGCTGAAAAAGAAAATTATGCTAAGTGGGAGAGATCTAATAGGCTATGCATCCTTGCTTTTAAAAGAACAATTTCTGAGCATCACAAGAGTGGCTTGCCTGAAACTACTAATGCTAAGAAGTTTCTTGCCCAAGTAGCACAGAGATATCTTGTATCAAATAAAGCCCAGACTGGAGATCTAATGAGTAAACTCGCGGGGATGAGGTATTATAACATTGGAGGGGTTAGAGATTATATTCTTAAGATGGTCCACATCCAGTCTAAACTAAAATCTCTAGACATAGTTTTTCCTGATGCTTATATTGTTCACTCTGCTCTTAATACCCTGTCTGCTGAGTTTAGCCAGATTAAAACTGCTTTTAACACCCAAAATGAGTCTTGGTCAATTAATGATCTCATCTGAAAATGTGTTGTCGAAGAGGAAAAAATAAGAAAAGAGAAGGGTGAGACTGCATTGCTTGTTTCCCATAATTCTAGAGCAAGCTCTAGTAAGGGACCTAGGAAGTTCAATAGATCTAATCATCATACTTCTAAGAAGGGTCAAGACACCAAAAGAAATAGTAAAGATCAGACCGAAAACCTTGAGGCAAATAACACTGTCATTAAGAAAAATAATAATTGTTACTTTTGTAAGAAATCTGGTCACAAACAGAGAGATTGCACCAAGTTCCATCTCTAGTTGAAAAATAATGAGTCAAAAGAAGGTAATTGTCTAGCTCTTGTTTGTTTTGAGTCAAACTTAGTTGATATCCCCATTAGTTCCTGGTGGCTTGACAGTGGGGCCTCTGCCCATATTACCATTTCTTTACAGGGTTTTATAAACAAAAGGAAGCCAAATGAACGGAGTCAAAGATTAGAGTCGCCAGAGATGTCCAAGTTGAAGTGGAGTTCATAGAAACAGTAGTTTTAGCATTAGAGTCTGGTCATAAGGTTTTTCTAGAGAACACATTTCATGTGCCGTCTTTCAGGCGGAATTTGATTTCTATTCCCGTTTTGAACAGATTCGGTTATGGTTTTCTTTTTGATAATAGAAAATTTGATTTGCTTTTGTACTCTAAAATCATTGATCATGGAATCTTGTCTGGTGGTTTATTTAAAATCTCCTTGGCTTCTGATTTAATTTAAATAAAACTCTTTTAATTATGAAACTGTTGGAACCAACCGATCACTTTTGAATGAAAAGTCTAGTATGTTGTGGCATAGGCGTTTGGATCATATCTCTAAAGAAAGAGTTAATAGATTAGTCAAGTCCAGTATTCTACTTCTCTTGATTTTGGGGACATAGATACATGTATTGATTGCATTAGAGGAAAGTTGGCCAAAACTAGGAAAAAGGGTGCTACTCATAATTCTACCTTGTTAGAGATTATTCATACATATATTAGTGGTCCTTATTCTACCACAATATGTGGTTCAATTTACTTTATCACTTTCATTAATGATTTTTCCCGTCATGGTTATGTTTTTCTGATTAAAGACAAGTCTGACTTTCTAGAAAAATTTAAAGTGTTTAAAACTGAAGTAGATAAACAACTGGGAAAGGTCATTAAGATAGTAAGTCTTATCGTGGTGGTGAGTACTATGGTAGACACACTGAAATTGGGCAGCATATGGGACCTTTTGCCAAATATCTGCAAGACTGTGGCATAGTTTCTCAGTATATCATGCCTGGTAGTCCTGACCAAAACGGTGTTGCTGAAAGGCGAAACCGCACTTTAAAAGAAATAATGAGAAGTATGATGAGTAGATCTAACTTACCTGAGTTCCTGTGGGGTGAAGCTATTAAAACAGCCATGTACATTCTTAACCGTGTCCCTTCTAAGTCAGTTCCTAAAACACCTTTTGAGTTGTGGACTAAGGAGAAACCCAGTTTGAACCACTTTCATATTTGGGGATGTCCAGCTAAACTAAGAATATACAATCCTTTTGAGAAGAAAATTGAACCTAGAACCTCGCGTTGTTTTTCATTGGATATCCAGCTCGTTCTAAGGGATACATGTTTTACTGTCCTACAAGGGGAATAAGAATAATTGATTCACAGAATGCAAAATTTTTGAAATTTGATGTTGCTGATAAGGATTTTTCACAAAAAGTTGTTGTTAAGCCTGTAGAGAATGATGAGACTGTGAAAATTCCTCTTACTGTTACTGTCGCACCCCACTTTAAAGCAAGCAAGTGATTTTTGACTTGGGGGTAACTCATTTGGAGTTAGAGTTTTGGAGTCGCCACCTAATAAATTTCCTAGGCGTATTAGGTCACCTATTAATTTATAATTCAATATTAAATTTCGGATTGGTCTGTTAATCAGAGATTCGGGTAAGTGCTCGAAATAACTTAGAAGGAAGGGGTTAGGCACCTCCTAGGTTCCACTACATGTGGTTCCCGGCCGATTTCTATATTGGGTTTAACTTATTGCTTCGAAAAGGACGAAAGTTAAATAAAATAAATAGAAGGGATATGAGATGTAAAATAAACAAATAGGCAACTTAATACATTTGCATAAGTAATCTAGAGTAATAATTATATTGCACCAATAGCCACAAATTAATAATTAAACAATAAATAACTATTAAATTTTTGAATAAATAACCTTAGATTTTATTATCTTATTCGGATCAGAACCCGCCTTTCGTAAGGGATGATAGTTTCAGAATCCACTATCAAATATATAGCTCGGGTAGTTTCCATCATATCCGACTGGCTTAATTCCCTTTAACCCTCATACCTTCTTTAAGTATTTAACTAAAGTGAGTTACTAATATTTTAAACGTCCTAAAAGGTTTTCGCTAGTGCCCCAACTTAAAGTCTTGGAGGCTGTTGAGACAACTAAAAAATATAAAATATCAAGATCCCTATATTTAATAAGTGCCCCCAAACTAGACCACTAGACGTCAAATAAAATACGGTCATGCTTTACACACATACACAAATTGAATTAAAGTAATAACTAATGTTGAAATTGTAAACAATAGCCTTTAAATTAAATAGTTTAAGAAACAAGTCAGGTTTCATGTTCACAATGTACTATTTCATTTCAAAACATTAAATTTGCAGTAATGGGCTGAATATAATTTCAGTTTTAGGCACTTTCAATAAAACAAAATATACTGTTACGTTACAGCATATACAATTTGCAGAAATAAGCAAGTTTTAAAGCAGTCTTGCATTCTCAGTCTTTAAAGAAAGTAATCTAATTTCAGAGTTTAAAAAATTGCATAAATAGTCTACATAAGCCTTGAATTTCCAATTTTAGCTCTGGTATGTACTGCTGCAATTTTCAGTTTTAACTTTTGCACAAAGAAGCCAGTTTTCAGCATGTACTGCGATTTTAGCCCTTTTATCTAATTTTCAGCAAACCAGTCCCCATTGTAATTTAGTTAAAAGCCTGTCATGTTTAACACAATATTCAGATTTCACACACGAACACATAGCATAGTCAAGAGTAGAGAAATGGCCCCTGGGTAGCCGATTTGTTGTTTTCAACGACAGCATACTGCCACCACCTATCATAATTACTAAATGGCATCTTATGGTGCTTAGTACAAACAAGGAAGAATCCTAACAAATACATAAACATGGGGGTCTATGGGATTAGCAAAGAGAGGAAGATATTAGTGCCATGTGTACACCCAAACGAATTGCCCAGATTTATATAGGTACTTATACTCAAAATGTAAGGCAGCCTCACTCTCCAACTCTATTAAGAAAGAGTTTTTGTTCCATGGATCCCTTTGTATATGAACACTCAACTCCATGCAACTAACATATCAATAATAGTATAGCTTTTGAGCTATCCAAAATCAAACAAGACCTGCACAAAGGGTTAGCTCTTGGCCTAATAGAGGCCTACACAAACAGAGGATTGCACACAACACAAAGGCAAAAAGAATACAGACCAATCCAATTATGATCATGTTATTTTATTCGGTGAAGAGATACTTATTGAAAAAAACAACCAGGCAATATAAGAAAGAAGTCAGGTAGCAAGCTGACCAAATACTTGACCTGAGTTTTCAAGCTACCAAAGCCAAGAAAGAGCAGGCAAACTCAAAGGGGAAGCAGTAAGAGTTTTCAGAGATAAAGTGAAAGGAAAAATGCTCCTTCCAATATGTAGAAAAGTGTAAAAAGAAGTATTTTCTTCAGTTTTTAAGTGCAGCGAGAAGAGATGCTTTTCGATGTCCAAAAGTGTATGAAAGGTCCACATTTATAGTGTAAAGGCAGCCTTATGTTGTAAGGAAAATATTCAAATTTTCTGAAATATGGCAAGATAAAAATATGGTTTTGTAATTTAAAAAAAATGACATTTCAAGGGGGTCAATCACATTCAATTGTCAAGATCTTTTATATAAGAGCAAAAGAAATTCTGTTTCTATATATAAAAAGGAAAGGAGAGATAGTTTGCCTTTCAAATTTCATGTAAAGAGAAAATTTTGGTCAATTACAAAAAGAGTAAATCAAGGGATCAAAAATTCTATAAAAGAAAAGTACAACACAGTAGGTAATATGCTTTCCTAGATTACTATTGCCGTCAAAATCAGAATATGCACATACGTATAAAAAATTGTATAGGAGAAGTGTACCAGGACAGTGTAGCCAACAGGGGGAAACTAAAGAAGAATTATAGTTTAACAGAATTTCAAGAATGATACAGACGGTCAGACGTTTCGGATTCAATTAACCTAATGCAAATTCGGTTAGGCGAATGTCATATTCGACACTTAGTTTCACGCTAAATAGTTCAAATGATTCAGTGATGATAGATTAATTCTAAGGATATTAAAGTGATGAACTAGTATGTAAATAATCGTCGTGACTGAATGGAAACAAGCGAACGCATTAAGCATAGGATTAGGCATGATATTTTCCATGTTTTAAACATATAATCATAGAGGAAGATACAAAAATATATATGAAAGGATGTTACCCGATTAACTGCAAAAATGGGCAAACCGTGAGCCGGATCGGGTCGGGTCGCATCTGACCTATTCGTTTATGTCTGTATCGACTTAATCCAAGTTCAAGCTTTGATTTTCTTGCCTTATGCATGCTAAATCAGTGTGTATCGCGTCCAGATTCAACAAGATTCGCCCAATTCCTTCTTCTTCCTTTTTGGTTTCCATAGAAACAGGGAGGAGAGTGATTTATTCCCTTTTTTCGTGTGAAAGCGACAAGGGAGAGAGAGGGACGAGCAGAGTTACGGCGGATTCGATAGTGGGGATGGTGGAGCTTTGGTTGTTTGGGTGTATATGGACGATTTTAAGGGTGAAGGGGAGAGAGAGTTTATGGGTGGCGGCTGTTGAGTTTAGGAAAGGGGAGAGAGAATTGTGATTTAGGATTTCGGGTGTGGGTGTGGGTGTGGGTGTGAGTGTATAGATGTAAAATGAGGGAAATAATGTGGGCCGTCGGATTGGGAGGATGAAGGGTCTAGATTGTGCCACGTCAGGCACGCGTGTATATATGTGTGTATGATTGTATAGCTGGGGGTGGAGAAGAAGGTGCTTTGGAGGATTGTACCACACATTTTAGTGAGTTGTACATATGTTTAAAGTGTGTATAAGTGAGGTGTTAGGCTTATGTGGAGTTTAATTGGCGTGTACGTGGACAAAGGGTAATGACATGGACTAAATGTAATGGGAATGAGTTGTAAATTGATAAATTTGGCTAGTATTCAATTAAAATATTTATAAATATGAATAATTAGTATAAAATAATAAAAATTATAAATAAATGTATTTAACCACATATAAATATAAATAAACTCAAATAATACTGATCAAATATAAATAGCCACAGATAATTATTAAAATAATGTCGTAATGCATTAAATTGCACAAATAGCATAGATATTTTAGAGAATAGCCTAAATGAATGCAATTACGTAATTATAATCACAATTAAATATTATATAAGTAGGGAATTAATAATAGTATCACACACGTAAATGCATGCTATCTAATGCAGTTTTGTTTGGAAAATTACTATTATCGATTTTAATTAAGTATAGCCAAATTGCGAAAAAAGGAGGGATAAAATTGGGTGTCAACAGTTACCACAGAAACAGTTGTGAGTAGGGGTGTTTATCGGTCGGTTCGGTTCGGTTTTGCACCTTATCGGTTTGTACTATCGGTTTTCGGTTTTTAAAAGTGCTAAACCAATAACCGAACCAATAAGCTATCGATTATCGGTTTATGGGTTATTGGTTTTAGGTTTTTATCGGTTCGGTTTTCGGTTTAACTATTAAGAAACTTAGGCTAACAAGTGTAACAAAAAACTTCTTAAACGGTTGCATCCAATACAAAATCGGCTTTATTTTCACAGTGAATTCAAAAGCCTCTTATAGCATTCGATATATTCAAAAAAGCAACCAACAACATATTCAAATATACTTCATTATTCTATAAACTAATGGAGGAGGCAAGGAGTGAAATAGTAAATCAGTGGTTGAAATGGATGGGGCGACTTGAAAGCTACACAAGTAAAAGAAGACTAGGGTTTGAGGTTTCCAAGTTCATACTAATAGTAATTAAGTATACTACTTTTATGCACATAAGCGCAACATAGTAAATTTGAAAACCTTATTGGGTTATCGGTTTAACCAATAAGAAAATGTACAAAACCGACAACCGAACCGATAACCCAATAAAAAAATTTTACAAACCGTTAAATAACCGATAACCCGATAATCCAATATTTATAAACCATTAACTTTTTAACGGTTCGGTTTATCGGTTTAAACCAAAAAATGAACAGCCCTAGTTGTGAGTACCCTACACAAGTTGAGCCTATACATGTACACGTTGAGGAAACTATGCCTGCACAAGCTCAGGTACCTGTTGCTGCCAGGCATATAGAGCAAAATTTGAGAAAATCAAGTAGAAAAAGAAGATTAACACTGTCTGATGATTATTTAGTGTATCCTGCTGAATGTGACATTGTAGATCCTATAACTTACCATGAAGCAGTTTCTTGTGCTCAATCAAAGATGTAGGTTGAAGCTATGTATGAAGAGATGAACTCAGTGCATAAAAACAATGTGTGGGAGCTTGCAGAACTCCCTCAGGGCTATAGGGTTGTTGGTTGTAAATGGGTCTTTAAGACCAAGAAGGATTCGAAAGGGAGGATTGAACGCTTCAAGGCAAGGTTGGTAGTTAAAGGGTTCACACATCAGGAAAGGCTTGCTTATAATGAAACGTTTTCACCAGCGTCATCAAAGGATTCCTTAAGAATTGTTATGGCTTTGGTTGCTCATTTCGACCTAGAGTTGCATAAGATGGGTGTAAATACAGCTTTTCTAAATGGTGATCTTAATAAAGTGGTGTACATGCAACAACCTTTAGGTTTCATCGACACAGATAATGAGCACCTAGTGTGCAAGTTGAAGAAGTCCATCTATGGCATGAAGCAAGCCTCTCGACTGTGGTACTTGAAGTTCGAGAAAACTATACTTCTATGGGTTTTGTGGAGAACAAAGTTGACCAGTGCATCTACATGAAGATCAGTGAGAGTAAGTGCATTATTCTTATTCTTTATGTTGATGATATTTTAATTGCCAGTAACAATTCAGGACTGCTTTATGAAACTAAGCAATCATTGAGTAAAGTATTTGACATGAAAGACCTTGGAGAAGCATCGTTTGTCTTGGGCATTAAGATTCAACGAGATAGATCTCGTCGATTGTTAAGACTTTCACAAAGAGCCTACATTGATCGTGTTTTGAGCATATTTCATATGGAAGAGTGTAAGGGTGGAAATATGACCGTTGTGAAAGGCGATAAGTTAAGTCTGCAATTGTGTCTCCAAAATGATCTTGAGAGGGAGTCCATGAAAGATGTGCCATATTCAAGTGTCGTTGGGAGTCTTATGTATTTACGAGTTTGTACTCGTCTTGATATTGCTTTCAATGTTAATGCTCTTGGACGTTATCAGTCTAATCCTAGAAAAGCTCACTGGGTTGCTGCTAAAAAGTTGATGAGGTATTTGAAAAAGACAAGAGATTATATGTTGCTCTATAGAAATGGTGACAATCTTGAGGTGATTGGATACATAGACTCAGATTATGATGGGTGCCCAGATGATTTGAAGTCCACTTCTAGTTATATCTTCATGTTAGCAGGTGGTGCAATATGTTGGAGGAATGTGAAACAGACTCTTACTGCAGGTTCTTCTATGGAAGCGGAGTATATGACTTGTTTTGGTGGAGCTTCGCATGCTAGTTGCCTTAAGAATTTCATTTCACAGCTTGCGATTTTTGATTCCATATCAAGACCCATAAAGATATTTTGTGATATCAAGTCAGCTGTAGATTTTGCGAATGATAGTAAATTTACTCCATGTAATAAGCACATTGACATAAAGTTTCTTAAAGTGAGAGATAAGATTAAAGAGAAGAAAATTGAGATTGAGCATATATATACAGACTTCATGCTCGCTGATCTACTGACTAAGGGATTGAAGGCCATAGTTTTTAAGGAGCATGTTGCTAATATGGGGCTTGCTAAGTCTTTTGATGTGCCAGTTTAGTGGGAGTGGTAGGTATTCATATTTTCACTATGTTATTTAGACTATTTGCTTCATTCTTTATGGGCTCATGATGATACATTCTATTTCGTTACGACATTCACATTCTTAATAATTTTATGGTGAATTCTGCTATCATATATAATGTTGATCTTTTGTGCACAATTGATTATTAAATTATTATTTTAAGCCTTGTTGTCTTAAGTGTTGATGGTGTCTCGAGTTGATGATAGAGACACATTGTTTATGCCATGTGGATTTTTCTTGGCTGTTGCACATGTTAAGCCTCGAAAAATTATGATTTTTTGGTGAAATACATATTGTTTAGTTGCTCACATGTTGTAATAGAAAATCATGCTGTCGATTTTCTAATGGTTGGTCGCCCAATGTTGTTTATGAATAATCATTTGAGAGACTGACAATGAAATAATCTTGTTTTGGAGTCCACATTGACTATTTCTTGCTACACTGCCACACCTTTAGGTCTGTCAGCAAGACTTTAACGTTTGTGATTGTGGACTAGTCTTGTATCGTTGATTGATACAAGTACTGCTCCTTTTCGACATTGATAGTTTTGTTTGACTAGATCATGTTGGAAATAATGTTCCACCGCTATATGTTTGTGGCCACTGTCTATTTAGCCTGAGAGTCATTTTATAAATAATTTTTTTCAAACTCTTTTAAATAATTAAGTTAATGTTGTCCAAGTGGGAGAATGTTAAAATTATTTATTAAATATTGGACTTAACATTAACCTATTCGGTTTTACCAAAACGGGCTAATTGTAAATAGTTGGTGGACAATACACGGACCACATATTTGTGGATTCCATGATGGTCCTGTATTGTTTCTTGTATTAGGTGTGGCTGACAGTAGTGTAGGCCTGTTGATAAACTTGTGGACCTATTATGGGTGGACCCATTAGGTTAAGGCTCTTAAGCCTATATATATGAGGCTAGTTCTCCTCTCCTGGCTTAACTTATTGTAGTCAACTTTCCATTAAGTTGTCAGTTCTCATAAGCTCAAGGAGATGAAAGACTTGGCCTTCGCTCGTCTCCAGTACCGTATTGTCATGGAAGATAAAGGTACGCCCTTTTACGTACATCTTATTATGGTTACTAGGTGTTCTTGATTTATGTGATTGTGTGTTTATAATTAATTCAACAGCCACCCTATAAGTAGCAGAGTTAGTTGAGATTTGAAGGTTATGTGCTCGAGTGTATGTGTGTAGTTAGTCCTGATCTTATAAGTGTTCGAAAGTTATTCTGGAGAGGTGCTTCTTCGATAACTCTTACTACCTCCTGTTCGTTTTACTCGAAGGCATTTGCCTCCTTCAATTGGTCCAACTATGCCACATATTCGAACACCTAAATGAGACGTGTTCGAGCCAATTTTTATCAATACAAATAGCATGCACTGATAGTAAATTTTTTATAAAAAGATATGATTTCTCCTGTTGAGTTATATGCTTTATAACAATATTTCGTTACCGTAGCTTAAAAAAAATCCAAATAAATGATACTATTATAAATATGTATGATGGGCAAGTTAAAGAAAAACTTCCGTCTGCAATATGGTACTATGGAAGCACGTTATAAAACCTCCGAATAGACGCATGTCCCAATCCCACTTGTTTGATGTTAGGGACAAATTAATCTGAAACATTAATGTTCCTGGTTAGGTGGTCTCTTGGACAAAACAACAACAATATTACAAATTCCAACAATGTTTTTCTTAACCCAAGAACTTAAACATATTTACTCTTTTAACACCCTCCGTGCATTTATTATGCCTCTGATATGAAAGGCATAATGACATGGAAGGTGAAGTAGTTGGAAAGCCTTTGACCCAAAAAACAGAAAAGCTTTGGTAGGAATACGAACTGGTTGGACATATGTAGTCCTTTTCTGTCGTAAGGTTTGGGTTCACATATTTTTTAAGAAATTATAAATAAGTATATTATTTTTAAAATTTTATTTTTTATCTATTTTATATATATATTTTCATTAATGAACAATTAATATTATGGAAAAGAAATGGTAAATTTTATCTTGATATTTTAAATTGATAAACATTTTAGACTATCTAATGAAAAACCTTACAACAAAATAAAACCGGAGGGAATATTTGCAAACAAAGTAGTATTTGCGAATAAGTACAGTATTTACTGCAAACATATGAAATAGCATTTGTAAACATATCATTCCAACTTCCGCGCATTTAATAATATAATTTTGATTTTTTGCTTATTTGGCTTCTTTTTTAGCTCCCTTTTGTTTATAAAATTTGGGAACAATTTTTGGAAAAATTTTTGCGAAAACTTGTTTATCATACTTTTCGATCAATTTTTGATGAATTTTTGAAAATGAGTTTTCAAAAACCACTTTTTGGGAGTGTTTGGGAAATTCTTTTTATCTCACTCATAAAATTTCAACTTTTTTTCAAGTAAAATCTATGTCCAAACACAACTTCAAGTTCCAAAAATTATTTTTCAACTCAATTTAAGCTCCGTTTGTTAAAACTTTTTGGGGTGACTTTTTGGGAGTTTTTAGGGGGAAAAGTGTTTATTTATATTACTTGACCAAATTTTGGAGCAAAAAACTCCAAAAACTCAAAAAGAGCTAACAGGCTGATTTTGCACCAAAATGTGACAGTTGTAACTTTTATCAACTTTAAGCTAGCGTTTGGACATAGATTTGGTTGAAACTTGGGAATTTGAGTTTTTTGGATTTGAGTTGAAAAATAATTTTTGGAACTTGAAGTTGTGTTTGGACATAGAATTTACTTGAAAAATAGTTGAAGTTTTGTGGGGGTAAGATTAGACAATTTTTCCAAAAACTCCCAAAAAGTGGCCTTTTTGATTTTTCAAAACTGTTTTTCAAAACTTGACCAAAAATTGATCAAAAAGTATGTCCAAACAAAATTTTCCCCAAAAATTTTCGAAAACGTGCTCCCAAGTTTTATAAAAAAAAATGAGCTAAAGAATATCCCAAAGTTTTATTATTTATAAAAACACCCACCTTCATTAAAAACACCCCTTATTATTCGCTTGGAAGACCAATCTTTAAGGTAATTAGCTAAAATTTGCCGGAATCTCCCTTTATGAAATTAATTAGGAACTTTATGTGTAGAAGGTCTTGAAGAATTAATCATTTTTTTTTAGAACATCCAAATTTTAGATTGGAAAAAAGTCCAAGATTTGTTTCACACCGTTATAACATGACAAGAAATTCAGTCCGACGTAATGGTTCTAGCAAGATTAGTTTGCTTGATTTGAATATTTTTTAATATTTTTAAAACTTATGGATCTGATTCATGTTAATATATTTTTCAAACCAGAAGTAAAATTTGTTTCTAAAAAGTATGTCCAAACACTTTTTTATTTTTAAATCAAACTTCACCCAAAAAGTATTTTTCAAAAATTATTTAGGAATCTATTGTATATCCTAAAAATTGATTTCAGGTATTACAATTAAATTTATATTTAGTTGAGCCTTAGGCGACCGTTTATATCTTGATTCGATCGATTGATAAGCAGCTTTACGTTAACAGATGATCGATTTAGCAAATACTTTACCGATGTTGATATGCAGGTTACAGATTCGATGGCACAAACGACAACGAACTAAACAATATACGAAATGACAAACTTAATTCGAAGGCAAAGATATATCGAGCAAATGAAGACAAGTGGCAAGTTTATCGATTGTGATAGTGTGCGTAACTAACTGCGAACGATTGATTCTTACTAATTCCGAGCAAAGAGACTATAATTTATCGAACACGTATTTAATTGTCGATTGACTTCGTATCGAGCAAATGATTTAAACTAGAATTCGATGGAAGATATTTTTATAAAATTACGATGACAGTGATGGTAAATGAGTAGGATATTACGAATCAAATGGCGATTTACTTGATTAAAACGATGAAAATATGACTTAAGAACCGAGCAATAATCTTGTTTAATCGATGTTACGATCAGAACAATGATAAACAATCAATAAGATTAACGACGATAAATAAAAACAACAAGCAATCGAAATAACAAGTAATCAATTGAACAAATAGCGAATGAATAAATGAAAGTGATAAAACTTATTGTATTGATTAATCGAAGACTTATGCTCCGTTGAAAGAGAAGAATCCTCCTTCCAGAGTTGAACCAAGCAACGATTGCACAAGTACATTGATTATAATGGTGGCGGCGTAATGGTGGTATGAATGATAGTAATGATGATGATTTAGCAGTAAAATAAAGGGGTTTGCTTTGTTCAGTAGAACGTAAGCTTACAAGTGGGCGAATAGGAAACTATTTATAGGGGAGAAATGCTGAGTATCCAACCCTAGTGAAATTCCACTTTCACGCGTTTCTTCATCAGTGCAGTTGCCGACGTTCAACAAACTCCACCTAATACGGTCCGACATAAGCGGGATAAGATCAACCATACTTATCCGTTGTAGCATGACTCCGATGTCATCCGATCATGATTTAGTTGAATCCATCAAGCGTAATCAATCAATGTTGTCTTTCATCGACTTTGTACGCGCTATCTCCGATAATTGCTCTCATCTTTCCATATGGCTGACCACGTGCCATCAGTGTGATCGGACAAAATCTGACCGATATAGATAGTCCCTCCACTTGTCAAGTGAGTGTTCGAAAAACTTGGCAAGTAGCATGAAAATTTAAGGAGAAAAACACGTAGAACATTTGCGACCTTTCATTTCGAAACGCTGAAACATCACTTAGCTTTCCTATCGCGACACGTACATGCCATCATGTGGGTGGTGGTTTTCACCAGTTACCGAGGCAATCATTACTTCAATCCTATAAATTCAACTTAAAAAGCTTGCCTCCAAACTTTTGCTTCTTCATCTTCTGCAAGTCACCAAAGTTTCTTTACGATTTCTTTACTGGTGATTGCTGATTTCCTTATTTGCAACTTAAAATTTTATCTCAAATCTTGCTCTCTCCATATTTTCACATAATGGTGACTGACAAAACTTCTACGCCTGCGACCACTGCTGAGATTGCCGTCTATGCAACTCCTGTCGTCGTAGCGCCGCCGCAAATTGCCGCTGGCCCTTCTGAAGAAAAGAAGAAGGGGAAAAGGAAGGCAAAAGGGTTTGGTCCTGAGAAGCTTTAAACGGAAATTCTTCCAAGGAAATTTAGCTAGGATGACGATTGCAAAGTGAGTAATCAAAACGATGTCCAGTTGAGGAAGAAGAAGAATATTCCTGTAGATTTTTTTATTTTATACGGTCACTGAAGAATCGATACCAAGGTTTCGAGAAGATTGTGGGTGGAAAGAGGGTGTGATTGACGTGGTATGTCCTCCGATGAGATCCACTCTGACCACTTTCTACGGCGATCATTCAGCTATTCTAACGTATCCGTTCATGATAGGGTTTACTCTTCCAGTCGACCCAATAATTGAAGAATTTTGTCGTATGTACAAAGTTTGTATCGCGCAGATTTCTTCGATGGTATAGCGGTTGGTTGCCATATATTAGCGGATTGGCAAAAAAGTGGGAGTCGAAGTTAGTCTTAGACACATTCTCCATATATATTCTCCTCGAGTTTATAAGGCCGGAATTATCTCCGTACAAAAGCGAGGACATTGGGCCTTGATTTCTGATAACGACGATGATCTTGGGGCATGGGATCAATGTTTTGTTTTCATCCTGACAGATCAACTCGTTGCTCCGGGGGCTGATCCGCTCCCTGTTACATAGAACCATACTCGTAAGTGTCCGATTCTCGCTCGATGCCGTGATTTTCCCCTACATCCTATTTACTTACTTCATGTTTGCAGCCAACAAGGTTTTGTTCGACTTGGTCCCCGATATAGTTGAATGGCTCATTCGAGTTCTGGAAAACACCAACAACAACCAGAGAGCTTGGAAACCGATAGCAGCTCTCTTGAAAGTGAAAGCAAAGAATCATGGTATGCTTCTTGTGAATTTTTCTTGACTTTTTCCTCGTATTAATGAACGAACAATTTCTAATAGGCATCACTGGTGTTGGTGCGGGGCCGATCAAGGATCCGATCGAGGAGGATGTTGAAGAGACCGAGGAGGAGAAGGTTAGTGAAACTCCCCCGAAGAAGAAGAAAAAAACTTCTTATCACGACCTAAAGGCGAGGTACCTAGCTAAAGGTACTTCACAAGGTCAAGAGGTTGGTTCGTCGGCTGCCCCCAAATCTATCGAAGGCATTGTTGAAGGGGCAGTCTTGACAGTGGAGGCGGCAAAGGCTGCCGAGGGGGTTGCACCTTTTAGTCTTACCCCCGAGGAAGAGGATGAGGAATCTGGCTCCGAACAGCCATTAAGGCGGCCGAAGAGGCCAAGGAAAGAAGTGATGCTCGAAACAGCTGAGGAATATGATAGGGCTCACTCAGCTAGCTTTGGGGTTGAGAAGCAGCTTCCTCTGTCATCGATAGCGGAGGGCTTGGTCGAGGTTACTTCAGGTTCTGAGGGGAACAAGGGTGCCATAGTTCCTATAGATCAAACGCCCAAAGTGAGGGGCGCTGATGATGTTTCTTTGGATCAGGCGCCAAGAGAAAGGGATCCGAGGGAAGGGTAAACTGCCTCTCGATCACCAGGTAGCAACGACGAATTCGAAGCATACGGATAGTTCTGGTTCGTCGTTTTATATGGCAGATCATGAGGAGCCCATAGTTTATTTTCCTCAATGTGAGGAGGTTGCCTCATTTGTCGCTCTCAAGAGGGTTGATGCTGCTGGGGAAGTGAATACCAGGTCGTTCACAATTACCGTCCCCGAAAAGGTGGATCTACTTAGGTGCCCAACGCTTCTTGCTGATTATCTCTTCGGGGTAAAGGGGCCGATGAAGAAATCTCGGGTGAACTGCTACAACGACTTGGTTTACCTTCTCATATTGCTTTCAGCGTTTTTCGGGTAATTTTTCTTACTATTTTGATCATATAATCCTCTTTGCTTTTTCTTTCCGTCGACTTCATTTTGTTTCGATTCTAGAATACTATCATGGCCATGGAGACAGCTGATCGGATTCGGCAGCTCGAGGCTGAAATAGTATATTTGAACGAACGAGCTGCTCATCTTGCTTCAGTTGGTGATGGATGGCACAATAATTTGAAGATTTTGAAGGTGAAGTATTCCGAGCTCGAGGCTGATTTGGCCAAAAAGGCTACTGCTCATGCTCTCCGTGAGTCGGAGTTAGAATCTCAAATTCAGACTTTAAACGACCAGCTTGGGCAGTTCGAAGCCAGCATAGGCAGCAGTTGTGGCAAATTGGAGTCTGAGCTGAGAGATAAAGAATCAGAGCTCTTTCGTCTGAACGAAGAGCTCCATGCTCTTCAAGGTAATAATGAGGATCTGGTTGCTCAAGCCAACGCCTTATCGGAGAGAAATCTGATCCTTCAACAAGATTTGGCCACTCAGAGGCGCACAATGAAGGAGAATTTCGATGAAAAGAGGGAGCTGATTCTGGCAGAATCAAGGCGCGACTTACTTCATGAGATGTCCGAGCGCATAGTCGATGTTGCTGCAGAGCTCGAAGAGGTTGTCCAAGTTGTGAGATTAGCTCGTGAAGAACTTGCCCTCCCTCCAGACTCCTCCGATGAAGGCTCTGATGAGGATGATAATTGAAAGCTTTAAGACTTGACTTTATTTTGTTCATTTTGTTCAAGTTCCCAACTTTTTCGACTAGTAGCTGTGGTCGATTTTGTTTTAGGGAAGATGAGGCCGTTAGCCAATTGATGTAAATATTATGTTCGAATGAATGAATTTCTATTTTATGACTTCTATTCCGTTTACTGCTTCAAGTATTGCTTTTTCGAAGATAGAATTTTGTCTTGGATTTTTTTTTCTCGAAAGACAAGTTAATTCAATCATTCGAAGTTGTAATGTTTTAGCAATAGACGTCGGAAAAGATGAAGTGATTGGGGCCCAATGTATATAGCGCGTAGTGAAGAATGATGTCTCATTTTCACGTAGTGCACTCTTCGAACATTTCAAGTTTGGGAATTCGCAATTTAACACTTGGTCATCATCGAAATTGTAAAATTCAACAATGCAAGGGTCAATAAGATAAAATGACAAAAGTGTTGTATTTCTTTGAAGTATTGGCCATTGTCGGGCGCTTGATATATCACTCGATCCATAAATTTGATCGATTACAATGTGGCCGTTTAAAGGCGCTAATACTTGAAAAGATTCCTTGATTGCAAATGGACAGTTTATATTTTGCCTATGTTTGGTCTAAAGGAACAGTCCCCAGTGTGAGTGTTTGAAAACATTGGAGCTTGAACTTTTCCTTCGGATTCGAGCGAGTCCCCAGTTTCTTCTTCAAACCATCACGATTTCATCTTCGAAAGAAGTCCCCAGTTTCTGGGCAGTCCCCAGTCCTTATGTGCGCGATCATATTACTACCTCCATCCCCCCCTAGTGTTTGGGTGTGAATTATGAGCAATCGAACACTGGACTTCGTTTAACGATATCTGAAACGAACACGTTGAAAAAAGAAATAACATGGGAAAGCCTTAAAGATGAAGACCATGTTAGAGTATTCGTCAGACTTATCGACTCCGATTGGAGCGTTTCGAGCTCAAGTATTCGTGGGTGATGTTTGTCATCATTCGATTCCATCTATTCCTATCATCTAAAAGTGTTAGTACCAAACAATGAATAATCAAACATGCCCGATAGAGGAAAAAGGAAATTTACATAAAAGAGAGAGTAAAATTCGATCATACGATACCCCGGCGTTTTCAGAAGTAATGCTTCTTCAATTGTGTAACATTCCAATTGAAGTCTACTGGCTTTGAGTCTATTGTTTCGAGCTGAATGAGCCCTTTCCGACCATTGCTTTGACCCAATAAGACCCTTCCCAATTTGAGTCCAATTTTCCATCGTTACGCTCATCTTTCTTCGACTGCTTTATCTTTAACACATAATCACTTACGTTGAAATTTCTGCACTTGAGCTTTTTGTTGAGATAATTTTCTACCCTTTGTTTTTGCGCCTGTATTCGAACCAAGGCTAGATCTCTTTTGCCTTCGAGTAGGTCCAACTCAACTAACATCGCCTCTTTATTTGATTTATCGGTTGAATGTGCAAACTATAGACTTGGTTCGCCCATTTCGACCGGAATCAAAGCTTCTGCTCCATAGACAAGTGAAAATGGAGTTTCACCAATGCTGTTTTTCACCGTTGTTCGATGAGCCCACAATGCACCAGGGAGTTCGTCCGGCCAATTACCCTTTGGTTCATCTATTCTTTTCCTCAAGTATTCCATTACCGTCTTCTTTGAAGACTCAGCTTGTCCGTTTGCACTTGGATGATATGGAGTCGATGCAATCCTCTTGATTCCCCATTTCTTGAAGAAAGTTGTAATTCATTTCCCAACGAATTATTTCCCGTTATCACATGTGATTTCCTTTGGTACCCCCAAAACGGCACATAATATTTTAATGGATAAATTTGATAACTTCTTGCTCTCTTGTCTTCGCTAAAGCAATGCTTCCAACCACTTAGAAAAATAGCCAGTTAAAATTAATATAAATTTTACCCCACCAGGCGCTGTTGGTAGCGGCCCGACTAAATCCATCCCCCCTTCATGAACGACCACGGTGACATGACCGAATGAAGGGGTTCCGCTTGTTGATGTATGGGGTTGCCTACTGTTGACACTTGTCAGACTTTCGAACGAAGTCATTTGCATCATCTCCCATCGTTGGCCAATAGTAACCAGCTTTGATTAGCTTTCGTACCAACTACTTGCTTCCGTAATGATTGCCACATTCGCCTTCGTGAACTTCCCTCATCACATAACTCGTTCCATTTGGCCCAACACACTTTCCTAAAGAGCCATTGAACATTCCTTTATAGAGTTGGTTGTCTAAAAGGCAATATCTGGCTGCTTTAGCTTTGAGTGATCGGGAAGCTTTTTTGTCTTTGGGTAGAATACCTGCCTGCAAATAAGTCAAATATTTATTTCTCCAATCCCAAGTGTGATTGATATTGTTTACCTCTTTAATACTTTAATAGAGTGGTGACTCGAACAAGTGCACGACTGTTTCGTCGAGTTCTCCTTCTATGGCTACTGCAGAGCCAAGGTTAGCCAAGGCATCTGCTTCGATTTTCTCTTCCATTGGGATTTGAGCTATCTTCCACTCCTAAAAAGAAGCTAAACGATTTTGTACCTTGCTGAGTAACTGTTGCATCCTTGTATCCCGAACACTAAAGTCTCATTGGATTTGGTTCACCACTAGTTGGGAATCGCTTTTGATGTCCAATCGCTCGATTTTCAAGTTCTTCGCAATCTTTAGACCTAGAGCGAGGGCCTCATACTCGGCCTCGTTGTTAGTTTTGGCATGTAGTTTGATCGCATACCTTAGTTTTTCACCGGTTGGTGCTATCAGCAAGGCTCCGAGGCCAGTTCCTTTCACGTTTGAAGCTCCATCGGTACACATCATCCAGATTCCGGGGTCTGGATCCCTAATCATAAGTTCTTCCTTTTTTGCCTCCGGAAAAATGTTAGCACTCAAATCTACTATAAAATCAGCAAAAACTTGTGATTTGATGGCAGTGCGAGGTTGGTATATCGTGCTCACTCAGCTCGACCGCCCATTTCATCAGTCGTCCGAAGAGATCTAGCCGATGTAAAATACTTCGTAAAGAAAAAGTAGTTATGACAGATATAGCATGATATTGAAAATATGGTCTTAGTTTTCGTGCTGCTATAACTAGTGCAAGCGCAAGTTTTTCTAAGTGTGGATATCTTGTTTCCACATTAAGTTATGTTTTGCTAACGTAGTAAATATGAAATTGTTTACCTCCGTCCTCGCGAACGAGGACAACACTCACAGCTACTTCAGAAACAACCAAATATATCAGCAACACTTCTCATTCGATTGGTTTTGAAAGCAATGGAGGATTGGACAAGTATTGCTTAACCTCCTAGAGGGCTTGCTTGCACTCCGGCGTCCAATCAAAGCTAGTGTTCTTCTTCAGCACCGAGAAGAATATTTGACAGCGTTCAGACGACCTCGAGATGAACCTACTGAGATAGGCTACTCGACCAGTCAGTCGTAGAACTTCTTTCACCGTTGTCAGCTCATCGGGTATGCTTTCTATTGCTTTGATCTTGTTCGGGTTGGCTTCGATCCCTCTATGTGATATGATGAACCCCAAAACTTGCCGGATCCGACCCCAAACACACATTTCTCCGAGTTCAGCCTCATGTTGAACTGCCTCAATATCGTAAATGTTTCTTTCAAATGACTCAAATGATCTTTTCCCTCCAACGACTTAACTAACATGTCATCAACGTATACTACCATCATTTTCCCGATCAAATCTTTGAACATAGTAGTGACCAATCGTTGATAGGTAGCCCCGGCGTTCTTGAGACCGAAGGGCATGATCGTATAACAGTAAGTCCCCATGTTTGTGATAAAAAAAGTCTTTTCCTGATCTGCTGGGTCCATCGAAATTTGATTGTAGCCTGAGTAGGCGTCTAAAAAGCTTACCATTTCATGTCCTGCCGTCGAATCGATTAGTCTATCGATGTGAGGCAACAGAAATGAGTCTTTCGGGCAAGCTTTATTTAAATCGGTGTAATCGACGTATACTCTCCACTTTCCATTCTTCTTCGGTACAATAACAGTGTTTGCCAAACACTCCGGATGCTTAACTTCCTTGATAAATCCATTCATCAATAACCTGTCTACTTCGTCATTGATAACTTTCCTTAAAAAACTGCCATTCAGTCGCTTCTTTTGTTTCACCGGTCGATGTTTTGGATCGACGTTTAGCTTATGCGTAGCAACTTTGGGATCGATTTCTATCATGTCCGCGTGGGACCAAAAAAAATAATTAGAATTATCTTTGAGAAAGGATATGATTTTTGACTTCATTTCGAGATTTAACTCTGCCCCGACATACACTTTTCGATCTGGCTTATCATCGAACAACACTACTTCCTCCAACTCCTCTATCGTAGAGTCTCCTGCTTACTGTTTGTTCGGTTCCCTAACGCATGCTGGAATTGTGGCGAAGTCCTTACCAATTGGACTTAGCTCCATCTCATTATCTTCGACCACAGATTCCGGTAGCCGTAATTGCTATTGCTTAGCGCCGTCCTTGACGGCCACTGAGTAGCATTCTCGAGAAGTCTGCTGTTTACTTCTAATTTCACGCACTCCCCATGGAGTGGGAAATTTCACAACTTAAAGTAAAGTCGATGGAACTACTCCCATAGTATGGATCCATGGTCGACCAAATATTACGTTGTAGGGCGTATCTCCTTTCATCACTTGAAACACAGTATTATTTTCGACGCCTTCTGCATATGTTTTCATTGTAATTTCCCTAATGGTTACTTCGCTCGAATTGTTGAATCCCGATAAGACCGTTGACCAAGGTACGATCTTATCGTTCAACTGCAACTGCTCTACTACCCTAAAGTGAATTATGTTGACCGAACTGCCTGCATCGATCAACACTCTTTTCACATCGGCATCATCAACTTTCATTGTGACTACTAAGGCATCATGGTGGGGATGAATCCTTTCATCAAAATCAAAATCCCCAAACACGATGTCATCGTTCATGTCTTCTCGCGTCCTTTTATCTCGTGTAAACGAAACCTTCGATATTTCTTCGTGGTATAAGTTACTTTTTCCTCGGAGCAGGAGGTTTTGGTGGTTGGTCATCTTTTTTCTTGTTGAAATTATTTCGTCCCCTTTTAGTCAAGAGTTCCACAAAGTGCCCCTTTTCCAACAAACTGGCTACCTCATATCGTAATGCTTTACACTCTTCGGTTGTATGACCGTGATCGTGGTGAAAAGCATACCATAAATTTTCATCTCTTGTGTTCGGATTCGTCTTTATGCGGCTTGAGAATTTCACAAAATTTTCACCCATTCCCATCAAATAATTCACCAAACTAGCCGTTAACATACAAAAATTATAATCCGACACTTTAGAAGGCAGTGGTCGATCTCTTTGAGCTAAGGATGGACCCGAATCCTCCTTCTTTGGTTGGTTCCTCGAACTACCAGATTCGTGGTTATTTCCTCCCGTTCAAGAGAAACTGTAGGGTTCCCATCGTTGATCCCTGCAGTTTCGCCTATCATTTTCGACTCTCCGTGATGGTCGCTCGTAACGTCTATTATACTCAGCCAACTGTAATTCCTCTTCTTCAGCTCGAATCTTTGGATCATGTTGAGAGCTGGTTTTGAAGTATGACAAACGAGAAGGACACTGAGGTTCAGGAGAAGAACCTTGTCCTTGAGATGAAGGACACGCTTGATCGAAAAGATTACGGGTTGCAAATCCCTGTGGAACTAGGAGTAGTGGCGCGTGGTTGTTTACGTATCCTAGTCAGACTAAAAGAGGCGGTGTCCAGGCTGTATCTTTGAAGTGTGGACAAGAGTTAGACTTTAACATGGAAAAGAGTTACTGCGAATCTGATATTGCCATAATTAAGAGAATTCCCAGCAGGACTCAACTAGGGTTGTAAGACCTGTATAAAAGCAAGTAGAAGAGACAGCCGAAATCAGTTTTTCAAGTAGAGAGTCGAGAGCATATAGAGGTGATCTGAAGAACTGTCTACGTTGGAAAACTAAAGAAGACAACTGGTTTGCATGCTGAGTATTTGAGTCTAGATCTCTTGTCTAGGTTCATCGAGTTGTAAGTTGTCTTTGTTACAAGTGTTCATTGTTTTGTCTATCAGCTTATTTCAGAAGCATATGTATTAGGCAAACTACTTTGTGATTACTAGAAAAAGCTAGAGTTTAGCTTTGGTTAGTGATTAGGGTCTAGAGTGTAGCCCCTTGGTTACAGAGTCTGTAATCTGAAACGTTGCTCTTGTGTTAGTGGATTGAGATTCAAAATCCCAGAGTGTGGGTCGTGGTTTTTCTCCCTTGAGCAAGGAGTTTTCCACGTAAAATCCTTGTGTTCTTGGTGAATGTTTTGAAGTGTGTTCTTAAGTATAGTTTGCATAAAAGAGAACTGAGGAACCTTGTTCTACTACGGAAGAACCAGGTTCTTACAACAAAAATCGGAGGACACTATTCAACCCCCCCCTTCTAGTGTCCTTAGGAGGTGCTTAAAGTATAACAGATCACATTCGAGGTGAAGAGCGACAAACATCGTTAGAGTGACTTCTCACAAACGCTCCCTCAGCTTCCTATAAGTCTCCGAAGCGTGCATACTCAGATTATTTTGAAATGCCAAACAAGCCTACCTCTCTTCGATATGTGGTATGTTGATCTTTTCCAGCATTAAACCTCTTCATAAATTCTTTGATCGTTTCATTCGGACGCTGTTTGATATTCAAGATGTCTTCGACCCTACGTTCAACCTTTTTAGCCCCTGTATGGGCCTTGATAAACTTCTCCGTCAGCTCATCAAAACTCATGATCTCATTTTCGGGCAGTTGCATGTACCATTTCAATGCTCACCCTCTGAATGTCTCAAAAAAAATCTTGAGACTCACCGGATTTATCTCATCAGTTGTCAAGTCATTTACCTGTACTGCGACCGTAAACAAATCGACATGATTTGTTGGATCCGTGGTTCCATCATGACGGAGATTCTCCGGTAGCTTGAAAGTTTTGGGGATCGGCAAAGGAGCCGCACTTGGTGGGAATGGTCGTTTTTTATATCGATTTCGAGGAAGAACTGCTTGTTAACTTTGGAACTCCTGGCAACCTTTCTATAAATGCTTTTATTTCTTCGAACTTTCTTTCTACTGAATCATTCACAACTGTACTCACGTTAGTCATCACTCTTGCTTCTGTCATGATGGAGGCCGGAGCTCTTATAGCCACGACAGCCGTACCTGATCCTCCGGATCCAACCCCCACTGCAAGTCCCCCTGTTACGGCGCCCTGAGGAACTGAAGTCGGAATGCCTGCGAGAGGTGTGATCGGAGAGGTAGGCGCTCCATGTCCGATTGAGCTAGACAAAATCTTCAATTGCTTGTGTATCATTTCAAACTGTGCATCATGTCTCTTCAAATACTCCATCAATACAATATTAGTATCCACCGATGTAACTTTGACTACGGGTTCCTTGCCGGGTCGACGTCCTTGAGGCGCGTTCAACTGTGAACCAGTAGGAACGTGGTCGCGAGATGGATCCTGCTCGTATTGGATTGATTCACCGACCACTTCTTCAGCCGCTGGAGCTTGAACCCCATCATTGGGATTAAGCTGTTGTTGGCCGTTCAAAGTGGTGGTGGCATCAATATTTGTGTTCATCTGCCATTGCAAAACAATAAAACGAACGTGAGTAGTATCAACGATCAAATCTCGGAACAAATCGATTGCCTAGGCCCCACGGTGTGCGCCAAATTGTATATCCTAAAAATTAATTTCAGGTATTACAATTAAATTTATATTTAGTTGAGCCTTAGGCGACCGTTTATATCTTGATTCGATCGATTGATAAGCAGCTTTACGTTTACAGATGATCGATTTAGCGAATACTTTACCGATATTGATATACAGGTTACAGATTTGATGGCACAAACGACAACGAACTAAACAATATACGAAATGACAAACTTAATTCGAAGGCAAAGATATAATCGAGCAAACGAAGACAAGTGGCAAGTTTATCGATTGCGATAGTGTGCGTAACTGACTGCGAACGATTGATTCTTACTAATTCTGAACAAATAGACTATGATTTATCGAACACGTATTTAATAGTCAGTTGACTTCGTATCGAGCAAATGACTTAAACTAGAATTCGATGGAAGATATTTTTATAGAATTACGATGACAGTGATGGTAAATGAGCAGGATAATACAAATCAAATGATGATTTACTGACTAAAATGATGAAAATTTGACTTAAGAACCGAGCAATAATCTTGTTTAATCGATGTTACGATCAGAGCAATGGTAAACAATCAATAAGATTAACGACGATAAATAAACACGACAAGCAATCGAATTGACAAGTAAGTAACTGAACAAATAGCGAATGAATAAATGAAAGCGATAAAGCTTATTCTATTGATTGATCGAAGGCTTATGCTCCATTGAAAGAGAAGAATCCTTCTTCCAGAGTTTATCCAAGCAACAATTGCACAAGTACACTGATTATAATGGTGGTGGCGTAATGGTGGTATGAATGATAGTAATGATGATGATATAGCAGTAAAATAAAGGGGTTTTCTTTGTTTAGTAGAAAGTAAGCTTACAAGTAGGGAAATAGGGAACTATTTATAGGGGAGAAATGCTGAGTGCCCAACCCCTAGTGAAATTCCACTTTCACATGTTTTTTCATTAGTGCAGTTGCCCACATTCAACAAACTCCGCCGAATATGGTCCGATAAAAGCGGGATAAGATCAACCATACTTATCCGTTGTAGCGTGTCTTTGATTTCATCCGATCATGATTTAGTTGAATCGATCAAGCGTAATCAATCAACGCTGTCTTTCATCGACTTCGTACACGTTGTCTCCGATAATTGCTCTTATCTTGCCACGTGGCTGACCACGTGCCATCAGTGTGATCGGACAAAATCCGACCAATACATCTATATCCAAATGCTAGCTTAAAAATCCAAAATTTCAAGTTTCAACCAATTCTATGTCCAAACGCTAGCTTAGTCTTTAAAATTTCGGTGCAAAACTAATAGATATCTTAATTATTTGTCACTATACCATCAAGAGCCAATGCATATTGATGAAATTTCTCTACTCTTAAATATTTAATTTTGAATGTCGAAATTGAAAATGATAGTGTGTGTATAGACCAATATAGCTTGCATTCGGATTAGACCAGTTAATATATACTCCTATTTGAGTTTTATTGAAACAAACTTTTCATTCCATCTAGTAAAATAAGGAAAAAGGAGTCTTCTGCCAGGACACAAAAAATCAAAAAGAAATTGATCCATTTAAAATCTAAGGTATGATATGGGAAAAGGTGTAACTACTCTTGCAGAGTAGCAAAAAATTAAGTACTATCCTTTTATTGATATAATAAAGAGAATAATTTAAAACTTTATATGAATTGGCAAAAAGTACGGAGAACGAAGAAGTTTGTCAGCATAATTTTGCTTTTTAAAGTGAACGTGCACTATTCCAACGTAGATCAGTAGTGGTCAACCACACTCTCAGTCATGGCACGTTCATCACACGCAGCGCATAATTTTGACTAGATTTTTGGGGATATGAAATTGGATAACGACAGTACCATGCACAGAGTTTCGGGTTGCCCACTTGACCCGGAGTTGCGTTGATTAAAATAATTTTGGTTCACTTATTTTTTCTTGGATTGTTAAAGAGCTTAATATCCACATCATAATGTAAAGAAAATGTGCTTGCTTTTACTGCGGGGATAAAATACTTACTTTTACTTTATGTTTGTATTAAAATATCTTCAGCATAAATGATTGACAATATAATTTCGCTTGTGTGAGCAGGAGCGGAGGCAGGAATTTTAATAAAAAGGTTCAAAATTTAAAAATTAAAATTTACACTTGTTGTCAAGAGGGTTCAACACATGGTATGTATATATATAAAAAAAATTAATTTTACCATATATATGCAGTACAATTTTCAGGCCAAATCCCCTTGCTCAAGGATGGTTCCGCCACTGTGTGTGAGCTTGTCCGTGTTATCGACTTCAAACTTAAAGAAGATGGATGCAATATGCTGTTAGTCAATAAATTTCTGATGAGTTTAAAGAAAATAACACGATTAATGCAAATCTATAGCGAGTCTATAACTTATTTACGCTGATGAGACGCAAGTTTTTTGTTGTTGTTGGTCACTTGGCTATTCAATTATGACCTGAAGTGTGATCCTAAATGTTTTGACCCGACCCATTTTGGAAAATGGGCTAATGGTGTCCACTTCTTGGACTCTAATTAACAACAATTTATTACACTTGAATATGTGAAGATCAAGGAGAGAGTGGTTGACAGGGAACATTTCCCTGTGAAGCAGATCTGAATACATTAGGCATTATTTTGTCCATTTCTGTAAAAGAGGGTGCCCCACAAAATATAAGGGAAGATAAAGACTAGACTTGAGAAAGAAAGATTTAATTATTTACTCTCCCCAATGCTGCCCCAAAAACCAAAAGTTGTGGTTCTTATGACCTGTTGCTGCAGCATCATCAAGGCAAATTGTTTTTGCTATTCTACCCCGCGGCCCTTCAAAATTACTTTTTCTTATTTCTATCCTATATTCACTTTACATTACAATTATTTTAAATTTGTATATATATTAAAGAGAAAAACGCTCCCTTTCAAAAAAAAAAAAAAAGTTACGTTACAAGAGCAATTATTTAAAATTTTACAGAAGTCAATATATCATCCCTGATGGAGGACGAGTCAAGCAAAAGGGGCAAGTTTTAAGTTGGCAGACTTTTTAAGAAGATGCGTACATGACACTTTAGGCGAATCTCATATGGAATGAATAATAAAAGTGAAGGATTTTATAAGACATAACACAAGTTTACACAATATAATTCCTTTTAGGCTCAATGTAGCATAGCCCGAAAGACAAATTTATGCGGCACTAGGGCAAAAGCAGAAAATATGTACCTAAGATTTGGGTTGTGGCAAAAATGACATAAGAACTGGTATTCTCTCAATACGATGGTGGGACAAACTTCTGGGAGGACACTGAGTCTCTAATGGGATTCAATGTGACACCTGTGACGGAAGTAAGACTGATGAAACCGACAAGTATAACTAGCATGCTTTTGGGGAAGGGATGCAGTCACGCACCATGACACCTTAGGTGAATTCGAACTAGCATCGAAATGGGAGAGTAAAGTGAACGACTTTATAAAACATATCACGAGTTCGTATTGAACACGCAATTTTGAAGCTCGATGTAGAGTAGCCCGAGAACAAACTGGTTCAAATATTGGTTCAAAGTGAACAATATGCACCATAACGTGTATTCTGAAAGCCAAGTAGTTAGTTCAAAATGATTTTATGTTTTTAGTAATTTCAATTGCATTTGACTTGAACTTAATGCCTCTCGTTAAGGATGAATAAGTACATTACTCTACAATTGCCTTTCGTAGTATATGACCATATGCTACTCCATTCGGTCCACTTTATTAGATTTTTTGGCCTTTGATCCTTGGTTCAAAATAATTGATTTGTTAAAAGTTCAAGAAGTTTTTAGATATTTCTTCTCAAATATATCCTTGTCAATAAATGATCTAAATACATTTTTTAAAAGTACTCACAAATTTCTATAAGTAAATTTGAAAGAGACAAAGGTTAATTTCGTAAATGATCTTTTTAATTAATACTAAAAGGTGAATTTTCTTAATATACGTGAAACAACCAAAAAATCAAATAATATGAATCGGAGGGAGTACTGAATATTTTTTGAATATTTTTAAATTACAATTGTACAGGTAACACTTCACAAAAATAATACTATGCATTTATAAATTTTGAACCTTTGTGACAACTCCCGCAACAATACACTGCAAGGTCCACCAACACAATAAAGGCTCTTGCAAGCGTGAGATTTGTTTTATACAGACCCTTTGACCATCACTCTTCATTGCCAAAGAAAACCACTCCTGGCATTTGTTAGTCTTAAATCAGATGAAAAAAGAAATTAAGGAATGTTTTGAATTAAAAGAAATTCTGATCAGTCTTCTATCATAGTCATGCTCTATACCAATATTTCAACCTAAAGGTTAAAATTTTTTAGACCAATTTTTTTGTTACGTTATATCCTATGTTTTCTTATAAACAAAATTTTGTTGTAGCAATAAAAAAATGTCATTATAAAAGTATTTAATAATATAAGCTAGTTTGCATCTAAATTTCAAAACTTTTTAAATTTCCAAATGTGAAATCTTCAGCTGCACTTCTCATTTACCGAAAGTTTTATTAACTCAAAAATAAGACATATTCCTAGAAAGACGACTTTTTGGCTCAAGCCTGCTAATTTTAATACTATAAATTACACTGTACAATTTGGAAGTTCCATTTTTCAATCGACTAAAACTGAAAGAAGAATGTAAATACACGAACATATATTTGAAAAGGAAAAAGGATTAAAGATAGAGTTGAACTTTTTCGATTCGAAACAGAATTAAAAACTTTCGTTTCAAAATATATCAAGGTAAAAGCTAGTAGTAATAACTTTTCGTTTCAAAATATCAAGGTAAAAGCTAATTCCGCTATTATAATATGCTAACTGTAGATACACGTGTATTTGAAATCAAACTTTTTAATACACTTAATTATTAATAAAATGATACATTTGAATTTTGAATATAATTAATCTTATACAGGATAAAAGAGATTTACGTAACTGATTTTGAAATATTTTAGTGTTCATCTTCATAAATAATCAGACAAAATTATCAGAGAGTTCACGTTTATCAAGCACGATGAGTGATTGACTCATTATCTCTAATCAGTTTGAAAAACAAGCATAACGTTTTCGTTTTCTATTTCCTGGCTGTATATGAGATTTGATGTTACACATCCAATCTTGCTCATTTTATTAGTTTAACAATATTATCTATTTTAGATGACAGTACAAGAAGCAGAACAATCCGATCAAATGATAAATTATATACGGAGATTAAAAATATAAATTTAACGAGATCGGCCTTTAAGATTGTTAGTTCATTAATTACTTTACATTTACGTGAGAAGTGAAAATCATAATAATATTATTTAATTTTCCCTTATTTTTTAATACAAGATATTAAAAACTAATCGAGTCCAACAAAATTAAGATGACTAATACTATATGTAAATGTTCAATTTTCGTTAGAGCAATAAATGTATCGACTAGTATTTGGTAAAATATAAATTTTTTGAAACAAACAATTTCATATGAAAGAATTAACGCCCCACAAATAATCAAGCTTTACATAAGCTAGTATGTATATTGCCGTTACAAAAAGAAAGAAAAAGATGACATATGTCTAGCCAAACTAAAACAATTTAAACTGAGACAGAAAAAATAAGATTCACTAATTTCCAAGGTCTATTATATCATTCTCAAGTGATGTTGTATAAGGTATGTAATGATTGCACAAATATAACATCAAACCCCTATCATTACTTTTTATATAACACACGATCTTTAAATGTTGGCCACCTCTTCCTAATAATTCCCAAAAATACCCAACCCCATCTTCCCCCTTCCCGTCCAAATAAATTCTTAAATGATACTCCGTACTACTACTCTTTATTTCTCATCGAAATATTGCACTGTAATAGCAAGATGTTTCAAATTCGAGCTCCCAATATATAGTCTAACTTTGACAATGAGTGCTTTACTTTATAAAAGAACTTTTCAGCACAAGTTCGAATTATGAGGGCTGCAAAGCGGATATTACATATTGAGTTAGACAAAAAATACTATTCACTTTATTTTAAAAAAAGAATGACAATTATTTCTTATTAATCTATTAAAAAAAAACGGAACAATTTTAAATCCAAAAATAAATTTATTTTACACTTATTGATTTACCCTTAATAAAATGTTTATAACTTGAATAAAGACTAATATAGTCAATTACATTACTAATTAATACTAAAAAAATATTTTTGTTAGTAATATATATGAAAATACCAATACAACTTATAATGTAGACCGGAGCGAGTATTTTACTTTTTAAATTCCGCATCATGTGAAACTATGAAATTATTTTGTACTCTTTATTTCTCTCATTTCTAAGGTTTAATAAATAAATCTTTTTACCTCACTATTTAAAAGTCCACTATCTTCTATCATTGTCCCTTCTCTCTCTCTCTTTGTTTCTCTTTCTAGAAAGTTTCAAAACCAAAAGGGTTTTTAGTAGAAGTAGTGATAGCCACAGTAGTGAAGTAAGTTTTAGTGAATGTTTAAGAAGTAGCCATGGATGCATATGAAGCAACAAAGATAGTTTTATCAAGAATCCAAAACTTAGATCCTGATAATGCTTCAAAAATCATGGGTTATATTTTAATACAAGACCAAGGTGAAAAGGAAATGATAAGATTAGCATTTGGTCCTGAAACCCATTTAATTTCACTAATGAATCAAGCTAAGTTTCATTTAGGCCTTTCTTCAAACAGTTTGAGTCCAAGAATCATGATTCCAAATAATGGTTTTTGTTCATCACCTTCATCTCCTTGGTCTACTAATGGTTCACCAGTTTTTTCAAGAAGTCCTAGACCCCCACCACCCACCTTGACTACTCCCCCACCACCAGCCAGTTCACTTTCTTATGCTGCTGTTGTAAATGGTAGTGCTAATAATAATGAGGTTAATAATAATGATGAGTTGTCATTTCTTGATGAATCATATATGGATCCAATTATGAGTCCAAGTGGTAGAAGTGATTCTTTAATTTTCCCTTATGAAGAAACCCCACACCATAGGAGGAGTTGTTCAGTGAATGATGTGTTTCTTGGGGGTGGGGGGTCTGATGATGGTAGTGGGGGTGGTGGGGGTTGGAGACCTTGCATGTATTATGCAAGAGGGTTTTGTAAGAATGGGAATAGTTGTAAGTTTTTGCATAGTGAAGATGCTGCTGCTGCTGCTATTATTGGTTCACCTAGTAGTAAAGTTGACTCTTTTGATGAGTTCTTGAGAATGAAAGCTATTCAGCAGCAGCAGCAGCAACAACAACAGAGATTTGCTGCTGCTTCACTTATGGCTTCTGGTGCTCATCAACATCATCATCCACTTGCTTATAATAAGTGCATGAACATGTTGAATGATAATCAAAGGTAAATTTTTAGGTACCATTTAGCTTGTTATTTGCTCTTGTTTGTTGTTCTTGAAGTAAAGTTAGTGGCTTTATAACTTTCTTGAAGATGGGGTTTAATATTTTTGCTCGTGCTACCTTGTTATGAATGCCGAGGGTCTATCGGAAACAACCTCTCTACCTCACTCGAGGCTTACACCTCACCCTCCCCAGACGTTGTCTACCTTGTTATGAACTTCTATATGCTTGCCTAGGTAGTAGTTTTCTTGAAATTGGATTTTTTGATGTACCTTTAGCATGTTATTTGCTCTTGTTTGCTGCCTTTATAACATTCTTGAATGTGGGGTTAAATTTTTATTCTCAGTCTACCTTGTGAACTTCTATATGCTTATTTTGCTAGTAGTTTTCTTGAAATTAACTTTTTTGGTACCGTGGTGCTCTAATTTTAAGCTTGATTTGGTATGTACTAGTGTCAAAGAACTTATTAAGAGCAACTTATTCATTAAGGTTGGGCAGTTATGGACTAGTAGGTACTGCTTAGATTTTTGGTTGGGACATCATTTGAAGGTTGCGATTTTGAATGTTGGTTGAACTCTTGAGGTATACTCATTTTTAGTTTGAACTGCTGCAACTGCAGATCAGCAGCAGCAGCAGCATTTATGATGGGAGAAGAATTCCAGAAATTTGGTCGGTGCCGCCCTGATAGAAATGATTTTTCAGCAATGGCGATGAGTGGTATTTCAAGTTCAAGTTCGAGACAGATTTACTTAACATTTCCTGCTGATAGCACATTCAAGGAGGAGGACGTGTCTAATTACTTTAGGTATGTGCTTGTTGTGGACTTGATTCTTGAATGTCTTGAAATAGGAATGAGATTGATGTTGAAGTGCCCTTGTAATTTGTTTATGAAGTATGTATGGGCCGGTCCAAGATGTTAGAATTCCATATCAGCAGAAGCGGATGTTTGGATTCGTCACGTTTGTCTACTCAGAAACTGTGAAGCTGATCTTGGCTAAAGGAAACCCTCACTTTGTCTGCGATTCTCGTGTTCTTGTCAAGCCTTACAAGGAAAAGGGAAAAGTTGCAGACAAGTATGTAGTTATGATCATTACATTATGCTATTTTGAGTTATTACAGATCCTTTATGTATGACTAATGTTTCTTTGTTGATTGAATTAAAGGAAGCAACTGCAGCAACAGCATTCACTTGATAGAGGAGAGCTATCGACATGCTTAAGCCCACCAGGGCTTGAATCCAGGGAGCCATATGACCTTCCCTTTGGTGAGAAGAACATTTCTATTTTTCTGCCCAATTGTAGAATGAATTGTTTTAACGCTATTTAGTATCTTTCTGTATATAGGAGCAAGAATGTTCTATAATTCGCATGAGATGATGTTGAGAAGAAAATTAGAGCAGGAGGCTGAGTTGCAGCAAGCAATTGAGCTTCAAGGCAGAAGGTTAATGAATTTACAAATGATGGACCTGAAAAATCAACATCGCAATGATCACTTCCCACCCAGCTTCTCTCCTGGTCATTCAAATGCTTCTGAGATGCAGTTTCACTCTCAAAACAGTCCGAGTCTTGTTCCTGTATCTAATGGCATTGATCAAGAAATCCCCGCAGGTTAATCTTCAATCATTTTTCTGTTTTCTTCTTTAATTAAATTGATCGGGTGCTTACTTATATTTTTTACAGAAAATAATGATACCGAAGAAGCTACCAAGTCCCCCTCTAATGCAGCTAATGAGAAGATGCCTCAAGAATTGCTGCCTAGTGATATTGGGAATGAAAGTGGCAGCAAGGAGCAGACTACCAATACTGACGACTCTAATCTGCAAGATAGGTATTGAGCATCGATTTCTTTAATAGATTTCAAGCTTATTAACAGCATGAAGTCCCAGTTCAAAGCCTTTTATTTGGTATCCTGATTGAGGCTGTGAAATGTTGCTGGCATTCGTTCTAGCATATGCTTATTAGTGCTTTTCGGTTCTTCTAATGTTATCGACTTCCGTTTGGTGTTGGTGCAGCTTTGAACACATCCTTCCTGATAACCTTTTCGCTTCTCCTACAAAATCAGCTGCAGAACACCAAGCTGCATTCTCTACTAATTCAGCTGAAGCTGATGTTGTTTCTCCAGTAACTACTGCTAGTTCTAACAATATCCCTATGCTTCCCACAACTTCTACCCTCAACATGGCTTCTCTTAAATCTTGTTACTTCCACATGCAAAGGTACTTTAAATCCCCACATCTTATTTTCTTCCACTCTCTTTTGTTTTAAAAAGAGTGAAAGATGTTAATTTGAGGTGGTCATTGACCAGGTTTACTTCTGGGCAAGAAGCCATTGAAATGTAGGTGTTAGAGTTGTGCAAAGGCTAGCTAGGAGGGATTAACTTAGCTTGGTAATAAAATCTACAACTTTTGGTTTCAGCTTTCTTGCATCATGTCTATCCCATTTTTGTTATAAATTAGATTCTCTAATGTTTGTTTGGCTTTTGTTTATGCAGAGAAAAGTTTGAGTAGTACCATATACAAGAAGTAAAAGTCCTCTAGCTGTATAGCCAAAGTATACCCACAACAGAAGAAAAGATTGGTAAGGAAGATCTCCTCAAGATTGTTGTCATCATCAATACCATACTACTTACAACAAATACATATTGTATACGTAAAAGACAGATGAACTGATTAATGGGAGTGGGGTCTCTCTCTCTCTCTCTCTCTCTTTAGTTTGTACCCTCTTTGTAGTTGTGTGCTGGACCACACTCTGAACAATAGCAAAAATCAAAGGCAGGCTAGTAGTAACCCTTAGTTATGATAGTAGTTTCCTCCCATCCCCCCCTCTTTCCTCTGCTTTTACTATTGTAACTTGCTAAGTATCATGTATAAATGAAAGTTGCAAAAATGCAAATGTCTTTTAGATCATCACTTTCTGCCAAATGAGATTCCAGATTAAGCTTCAAGATTTTGTAGAATGAGGTAAATATTGAATACTTTGAACTAAGAACTGAGAAGGGAAATATAAGTGAATATTTTGTGCAAAGATCTTTTGATTTCCTTTTTTAATCTTTTATCATTCTTTTTTAGAGTAGAGGGATTACACTGGAAAAAGTAAAAGGTGGAAGGAAGGGAAAAATAGTGGGGTTCTAGAAAGTTATGTTCTTTTGTGCCATCAAAGGCTACTTTAGAGGGGACTCTTTTGTCTCATTTTGTGGTTTCTTTTAGGTGGACATGAGAGTTGAAGGGCCATACTATCACATGGTTACTGACACACATTTGAATGGTATCAGAGGGTACCCACCCCCACCCATTCCAACCCCACTCCACTACTTTCACTTTCAGTCCCATAGCCTTATTCATACTTAAATATGTCTTTGGCCTTTTGTTTTTATAGGTATTGGCGCCCCCTTCTGTTTTGGCATGCTTTCCATTTAATCTACTGTTATGTACATGTGCAGCCAAATGTTGCTTATTTGCCTCAACTGTTAGAATAATCTTGTCTTTTCACTAACATTATAGAGAGTCTAAACAGGAGTGTTATGCTATAATCCAAGACAGATTTTTTTAACAAAAATGATACTTAAAACATAAAGTGATTGATGTGTGTTCTTTTTTCTAATTTCTATTCTTTTGGGACCCTCAATGGGGTTGGTGGAGATCCTCAGGGTAGATACTCCTGTTTCTTTGTCTTTTATTTTTTTTTCCCTGTGGTCTCAAGTTCAAGATAGTAGATAAGTAAATTTATTAATGTGAGTTCTTCCACGAAAGCACGTGCACCCATATATTTATTTTATTCTATGGTATGTTGGGTAATGCAATTTGATCCAGTTGAGGTCCTTATTTGGCTCATTTGTTATTCACTTTGACGAATTTGGAGTTGAAAAGGTTAAATGAATCATTTCAAATAATGGGAATTTTGACATTTGGTATCAACAACTCTAAAGAAAATTCTATATAAACTTGTAATATATTAATGATAATATATTCAGAAATTTCATGGTCCTATTGTTCAACTATTTCGAAGTTACAGAAGATATATGTTTTAGAACAAAAGGATCATGGTCTTATTGTTCAACTATGTCGAAGTCAAAGAGGATACGTTTAGGACAAAAGGAATATTCGCTGGTGTTTGTAGTTAAGTGGAGTTCTTAACTTGGTAAATTTAGGACCATACTTGGAACAAGCTTTTTGTGGGGAATCTGAATTTGAATGTGTATGAACTTAACATGTAAATCAGGGGAGTTGCTCAACATATGTGCATAAAAAAGAATAGTACTTCTAACAAAGTAAATGGTGAACGTGCTGTGATTATTGAATTAGATAATAGAGAAGTTTTGAGATATTTCCTTTTGGACTAGGAAGACAATTTCTTTTATACTTGTTATGTTTGGGCGCAGCTTAAGAGGTCAGTTCTGGTGTACATCCATTATTCTACTGTCATTGAGTATCTATAATATTCTGTTTTCGGTCTTCATGGAAATTTTTATCTTGATTTTTAAGATGTGTACATGATTTAGTGACCTCTAGGCTATCGCAGCTATTTATTGGACATTTATACAATCCAGCTTTGAGAATTCCTTTGTCCAAAAGTTCAATTGAAACACGACAATAATTTCAAGCAAGGGGGCATGCTCTCTTTTAACTTTGTTTATTTCTAATCTAGCCAACATGAGAAATTATAAAAAGTTAATGTAGCTCACGTCTTATAATTTGTTAATTACTTCTTTTCGATGTGGATAGACATTAATCAATAATTTTAATTGTAGAATTAGTGTAATCTCTCTCCACTTATCGACGGACCCCCATCGTGAAAAGATTCACGGAAAGCGACTTTATATTTGTTTTTACATCTCGGTTTATCATTAGCTTTCAATCATCCAAGTAGTTGAATATTTGAACAAAGCGCTCTCTATTGAAAATTTTCCATTCCAACTTAGAACTTTAATAAATCTCTGATTATGATGACGGGGTTTTAATTATTTAACAGCACTTCCGGGTGATAATATTAATGCATTTATGCATGTAGTATATGTAATTAATTGATTTTTCAGAATGTAGCAGTTCTTTGAAATATGTATAATTGTCCACAGCACTGACCTGAGATATTCTGATTCCCATTACATTATGAAGAGTCACAAGACTTTTAACACTTTCATGTCTATGGCAAAGCAAATCTCTGTACTGATATTTACGGCATGTATGTTTTTTCCATCGAAGGAAGGTTTTCTGTAATTGTAGCTAAAATAAAACAAAGAAAGCAATTTCGTTTTTCATCAAATATTTGGTAATAAATTCGTCTGAGCTTGCTCACATTTCTGATTCTAAACCATCAAAGAAAGGAGAAGGGTTTCTTATTTACACTCGGAACAAAATTAGCCGATTGTGACCGCAACATTACGATTGTGACCGCAACATTATGGTTAGTGGCGGACACAATATTTTACCTGAGACTCAAACTAAAGACCTCAGTTATTTTGATACTCTTCACTACTAGACTGGAGAATCTTTTGATGCCATGGGAACTCAAAGCTTGTATATATCCGTCTAGAATAATTTTTTACCTATAAAGACGGTGTATTTTTTAGACAAAGGGGTGTCAATTGGTACCCTCTCAGTACATCTAGGTGCGCCCATGATTATGGCGATGTGCTATCATAGCCTCTGGTTATATCGGAAGATATTTATCTTCAGATATTTCGACTAAATCAATAAATGCAAATTAAGTGTCTTTTATATTCACATTTATGACTTAACCTTTGCTAAATAATGTCTTTTGATTTTTTTAATTGTTAACGTAAATTTAATTAATTTGGTATAAACATGATTAGTGTCAGAATGATACGAGCTTAAATGGAACCAAATGTAAAATATAAATAAATTTAGAACTAAACTAATATGGCATAATTGTTGTAGTTATTCTATCAAATGTTATGCTTTCCTTTTTTACTTAACTCCAATTGTTAAAAGCTAATTGTCAGTCTACGTTTTCAAAGAGCCAAACAAAATAATCTTGGGGGATTTGTGATGCAACTTAATGGATGTAATTTCACCCAATACCAATTACGTATAGTGTTCGAATGCACTTCTAAACTTCTTCCTTCCCTCTGTTCATGCTCTCGTCCTTGTAGAATAATATGATATAGTAGTAAAATATTGAATAATAATATTTCTATCTTTAATAAAATTTGAGAATGATATTATTTAATTCCAATTTATGTGATACTATTTTGCTATTAGTCCGTTTTGAAAAGAATAATATAGTTATATATTGAAAATATTTAAAATTTATTCTCTTTTGTTCTTAATGAGAAACTTTTATACCCATACTAATAATGTTATTATATGTTTAAAGTCACAAGTTTTAAAAAACTTGTAATCGTTTTAAAATGCAGTTTTGGAACTCACCCCTGGGCGGGGGGCACTTACAAAACACTCTGAGACTCTCGGGCGGGGGCTTAGATCTGTGAGGCTTACGCCTCAAGCGCCCGATGGTGCGCCCAGAGCACGTCCAACGCTCAACGCTCGGGACTCACCTTATAGAACATATGCAAATTCCCTAATCAAGATTGTTCATCCACAATTTTCTTTAAAAATAAAATAATATTCATCTATAGAAATTCAAAATTGAGTGTAGCTCAATTAACGAGACATAATATTACATGTATTATAATTGAGAATATCATGAGGGTGAATACAACTGTATACTTAATCTGAAAATGCGTAGTCGATGTTTATATCATCACTTGTTATTCATCTTCATGTTTTATTTCCGTCACTCAAAATTGTTAGACTTCCATTATTTTACAATTTAGAATCAATTTTATATTTATCAATGAAGAATTAATGTTTTAAATTATAATAGTACTAAATTTTATTGTTTATTCACTTTTTATAGTAACAAACTTTTATTTTTAATTGTTTGAAAGTTATGGCCTTAGTGTTTATTTGTATCTCATAAAAACTGTAACATTATTCAATTTCTTACAATTGTTAAAAAGGTTAGATCTTTGTTTCTATAATCTTTTTTCTTATTTTTAATTTTCTTAATTTTTTTTATGTACTTTTGATTTTTTGGGCTCATTATGCTATTTTATTAATTTAAAAAATAAGATCCATGGGACTTACGCCCCATGTCTCGGGGCTTACGCCTCGCCCTATTGTTAAATTTAAAAAATCTTCACTATGTTAAATAACGTGTCGAATCTAACTTATGTCACATCAATTAAAATTGAGGGAATATAAAACTTGAACGGATAGTAAGTATTTACCATATTACTAATTGATCAGATTCTGATTTAGCTCTACAAATTATTCTAATTGACTAAAGAAAATGCATTACAAGACTATCATTTTGAAATACAAATCGTATAGAGTATTCCATTTCTATTATTTTTCTCTTTTTTGTTTTTATGTATGGAGTTGTCATCATTCTGCAGAATGTCGTTGGCCTATAAAAGAGTTCTCATTGTTGGTAATCGAGTCTGTAGAAGTGGTGCAGAATACAGGTAAGTTACTTTTATAGTTTTATGAGTATTCTGGTTCTTGGTAATTGGTTTTTTAGTTTTACAGACTCTCTGATTTTGTTAGAACATAGTAAAATGATCATATTGTGCGACGTGTTCCGTACTTTTACTTATAGTTTTTATTCAACAAGTCATCTTGAAGAAGGTAAAACATACTAGCACCCATTGTTTCCTGTTCATATATATATGACCTCAAAACATATGTACATAACATGTGTTTGCGGTAAAAACTTCCCCTGTTTACACAATCAGTTGACTATAACTAATACTCGTTACATGTTCTTAATTACTTTATTAGATCCACGTCTTACTATTATCTTTTAAAAATAATTTACACGTCTAAATAATATGAGTATTTTTGTTTTTGGTGAAATTCAATTCAAGTACCACGTAGATCCATCCATGTATCCCCGTGACTGTTTAATGGGTAATTATATCTTATGTGTACTGTACAATGTACATTGTGCATTCAAACTTGTACCCACTTTTCATAGTGTATGCTTTAGTCCAACATCGGAATGCCATTGCATATCTTTCATTTCTATATATGCTTTTATTGATCTTAATTATTTTAACTAAAAGTATTTTCTCATTTTCAGCTCGTAAGTTCATGTGAAAATTTTAACATGTACTCATTTCTCTTTCAACAAAGGAAAAAGATGATAAGTTTTCTTGCTTTTTAAATCATGATAGTCTATATGAAGAAGAATAGAGACGATGTTGCACCTAGGGTAAAATTTAATCTACCTTTAATATATTTGAAGGTATAATTTGCTTGCTAACACAAATTAATGCTAACATTCTTCAAGAAAATATATAGTTACACATGCTGAAATCGAAGAGCTTTGACAATACTGAAGTAGTATGAGTATACACAAGAAGGTTCTATTTTTTTTTTTTTCAGATGACGAGTTTTAAGACAATACTGAAGAAATGTTGAGACAAATTTTATAAGTGTAAAATTTAAAGCAAACTTTGCAACAATTAAAAGGAATTCATGAAATCTGATAGAAAGATGGAAAAAACAAGGACTGCCTCTTTTTTTTGTTGATTGTCTTAAAGCAAAGTAAAACAAATATTTCTAATATTGACACAATTTTCAGTATCTACAGAAATTATTTGATGGAGGATGGCAACAGGTCATTCAATTTTTCAGGTACGTATGTGTTTACTAGATGTTTTTTTTTTTAAAATTTAAAAAAGATCAGGAAAAACTAAGTTTTTTGGTCATTCTGGTAGAATTTTACGATAATAAGTATGACTATGGCAGAATTTTATTTAAATGATCAAGGAGAAATAAAGTTTGTATTTTCTCTTCAAATTTATTAACTAAAATTATACCAAAGGGGTACATAATTATAGTAGCTATAAGACCAGACATAGTAACTAAGAGCCCGTTTAGCTTAGATGACTAAAAGCATTGTTGAAAAAAGAATCTTAAGTGTCGAAATAAATTTTAAAAATAAACAATTACAAGTTTGAGTAAAAGTGTTGAAACTAATAACTGAGTCACAAAGCATTTAATTTGAACTACCACACTTGCGTGACCTAATGAGAAGGTTAAATATAGATCACGTTCAATTTAGACGAAGGTCCGTTCAAGAAGGTTGTAAAACTGAAATTCATATCGATAAATGCCTTGTAATTGTGGTGCAGAATCAGGTAAAAAGAAGAAATCAAAGCTTGCAAAATTGCAAAAGGTGCATGATGAGAAGATGGAAGTCATCAATGAGCTTGAGAAAGACAGAGAAGAAATGAAGCTTCAACTTGAAATGAAGGAAATTCCAGAGGAGAATAAAGAGGTTTTAAGAAAACTGGCTGACAAATATCACATTAGGAAAGATGAGTATGTTTCCTTTTTAGCTGAGAAATCAAAGGGAAAGGAGTAGTAACTAATTGACCTAGTTGAATTGTTGTTTTATCATTTCATTATGTTTTGGTTTACATTATATTTTGTATCGATCGTATTGCTTTGTTCAAGCATCTTGGACCATTGTACTGTTTCTTGTGTAATTATATCTTTGTTGCTGGGTTTGAGTGTATTGCATTATACAATAATATATCCTTATTGTTGTGGAGATTGTTTTGAAGATTGACAAACTAAGGATTTGGTAAAGAATATAGTCCTTTTGAGAAGACATGACTGATTGATCGAAAAGATTGCAAGGTGTAAATCCATGCAGAACTAGGAAAGGTGGCGCGCACACATTTACTTATCCTAGTCAGCAAAAGAAGTTGTGCCAAGCCTGTCTCTATGAAGTGTGAACAAGAGTTGGTGCTAAACAAGGAGTATATCACTGGAGATCTTTACTTACGATAATTATGAAGATTCCTAGTGAGAGACTACTAGGGTTTATGTGTGGGCAAAAATGCGCCACGTATTGTTACGGGGTATTAGTCCAGCTGGCGAGACTAGACTTATCCTACAAATCACCGGGCACTGAGGATATACGTCATACCTAGAGCTAACGACCGTTTAGACGGTTTGGTCATAGGGCGCAGAGCACACATCCCGTCGCCTAGGGTTTACAGTCTTCTAGTTAGGACTTAGTATACCACCGCCTTGAGTTGTAGGCCCATGACCTTATTAGTATTTGTATTTTACCTTATTTAGGACTTTGTATCACTACTATAAATACTTCTCCTTACATTGTATTGTAAACAAGACACAATACGCCATCGACTCTCAAGGAATAAGAATTACTTTGCTTTCTCTATTATTTCATGCTTAATTACTTGTCTTTACTTTCATCATATATATTTACTTTTTCCATCGTAATTTTACCGTATTGCTTGTGATCTCATTCATAATTAATTGTTTAACCTAGATGTACAAATTTAGGCATAAACAGTTTGGCGCTCACTGTGGGGCCCAGGCAATTATAGGTATTCTACGAAGGAAAAGGCGCAATCATGTCTGACGACAATAACATTCCAAAGAACACCACAGATGCAGTAGACGAGTCTGCGGAGGATCTCAACGATCCCAACCTACAATAAAAGGATCCTATCGGGCAGCCAAAGGATTCTTCTCATGAACTAATCCCTATTTCTAGCGATAGTAAAGACGATCAACCGCCAGGAGGTAATTCAAAGTTAAGAGGCTTCCTCTTGGACATCCTCAAAGCTGCGTCCGAGCGGAACTCGAATAGCATAGTTGAAGGGATATCCCACAGATTGTGAGCAATGTTTACTGGTTCGTCTCAGAGGCCATTATCCCCGCAAGGAGCGACGACCACGAACAACTCGCCAACATCAGTTCCCAATCATAGGATCAACCTGGATGCTGCACCTGGAGGTTCAACAATGGTCAACAATCAAGATCTTAAGGGAGCCCCTGTCATTCAGGATCTCATAAAGGAGATGAAGGCCATCCATGACCGAATCGGTAACGTGCCGGGTGCTCCACCCCAAGTTACCACGGTAGATGAGCAGGAGTTCTACAAACATGCTTACAAGCAAGCGCAGCACCGCTCCGCATACCAAAGCACTTCTCCCTGCCAGATAACTTGAAGTATGAGTGAACGACCGATCACCTATGCTCACTTCCATTTTAGAAGTCAGATTGGATTTCCAATTGGTGCTCAACAGAAGGGTTCCAAACTTCTGAAAGGCGTGTACCCCCGGGAATCTTTTCAAACCTTAGTCAGGGCTACTTGAAGATCCTTTCATCTCTTCTTTCTTTGTGTTGAGAGAGAGTCCCCGAAGGGCTCATTCCAGGAGTGAAAGAGATGAGGGAAAGGAGAGAGAAGAAAAGGGAAGGTTTTGCTGAGACTCAAGTCCCCCTGCCGGAGCTCCCCGAACCTGAAGTGGAAGTCGCGCAAGTACTTGGTAAGCCAACAGCCCAGTGAACTGGGCGGGGCACTCGAAGAAAGGGGGGACCCTGATCATAAATGGGTTGTTTGTCCCGATGAAAGGGACGCTCTCGTTGATCTTCGGCCATCCTGATCCTCAGGACCCAACACTATATTATTTTTATATATTTCCTTGCTCTCTTAGGAGGAAGTGGGGGAGCTCTTGACTCTAAGATAGTCGAAGAAGCACGATCGATCGTTTCGCTGCTGAAGAGTAACAAGATTACTGAAGAAGAAATCCAGTCTGCTCCGGTGAAGAGATTTGGCTCAACCTCGACCAAAGGAGCCCTTGCTTGGTACACTCATCTACCAATGAGATCCATCGAATCATTCATTCAGATGCAAGACCTGTTCAAGAAAGCGCATTCTGGTGCCTATGAGCGAGAGAATCGCATGGAAGACATCTTCGAGATACGACAACGTGACAACGAGCTGCTGAAGGATTACCCGATAGATTTCAGAAGGGACACATGGAGCTCCCTCCAGTCCGTGACAACATCGCTGTGGTAGCCTTCGGCAAAAGTTTGAATTCATAGGGGTTATTAGCTACCCGAGAGTTGCGGTGGTGTTTGACTCAACACCCATTGTCCTCATGGAGTGCATTACATCAGAGGTATACTGAGAAACTTTGGTTGATAATTCTCATAACTCCGTGGACAAGCGAAGGAAGAGACCGGGAAGCCCGTCCTTAGAAGGGAGGGGGATGGTAGAAAAGTGAAGTCAAAGGTTAAAATCAAGCGTGCGCCGGGCGGCAGAATAATTCTCGAGCATTCGGATCCCAGGAGAAGCAGACTGAACCCCAAAATTTCATAGACTTTGGTCTTCGTGTCAATGCTGTGGACCTAGTCACCAATCACTTAGGCAAACTGGGCCCCAGGGTCCGATGGCCACCTAACGTGAAAGGATCTATCGGAAGAAACACAACGCCTTATTATGATTTTCATCGTAGCGGGGGCCATGCAACGGTCGATTACAAAGCCTTGATGATCGAGATTGAACACTTACTAAAAAAAGGACATCTTAAAGAGCTGTTGGAAGAAAGGCCCCGCCGTTTTAGAGGTTCGAAGTCTGAGAACCTGAAGACCAACAACGCAATTTTTGTGGACGAACGATCGGACACGGCCTGGGGGACTGCAATAACAATCGAGTCCATGCAATTCAACCTGGAGGAGCAAGTAGACCAGCAAGGGAGGTGTTACGTAAATTCAGCCATTATCCTCAAATATCCTCGAATACTCGATACATAATGGGTTTCAACCGAATCTGGGAAGCATCCCTTGGAGAACTAGCTCTACCGGTTCATATACTGGGAGTGACGAGCACAACCACTTTCCAGGTGATAAATTGCAATCTCCCGTATGATGTAATCCTGGGACGACCATGGATACACGACGTCAAGGGAGTTCCCTCAACACTTCATCAGGTCTTCGAGTACCCGACCCTGCACGAGATCGTCGACCTACGAGGTGAGCAGCCCCTTTTTGAGGAATGCCGCCTTACTTCAGACGGGATTATATCCACCGAGTGGGAAGCTATTGAGGCCATGGAGCGAGATATTAGAGAGGAACTCAGCGATCTGCAGGATCAACTGGCGGTAATGGATCAACTATTCCCGAGCGCGATTGAATTGGTATGTCGTCTCTCCGAGGTGCTAGGGAAGCAAGGAGGACCCCAGTAGCTGATACAATGTTAATTAACAATGGCTCGGACGAACATTCATTTCCTAACCGAACCTGAGACAGGTGAGAATCACTTACTGCTATATGTTTTAATATCTGAGATAGCCTAGAATGCGGTCCTTGTACAAGAAAAGAACGGGCAGCAGTTTCCCGTGAAATACGCCAGCAAGATGCCACAATGCATAGGCAAGTTCTTGCCCTTGCCGCTCCACTTCATAGCAACCATGTTAATGGCCACACGAGGTTTGCGCTCATACTTTAAGGAACATTCGATCAGTTTAGTCTCTTCGACACCGGTGCAAGCCATTTTGTCTAAACTCGGTCTATCGAAAGATATGGCAAAGTGGGCTAAAGAGTTTGGAGAGTACGTCGTCACCTATCAACCCCATACAGATGTCAAGACACAGGCGTTGGAAGGTTTTACCTCATATTTTGTAGAAGAACTGGAACGAAAGGCTGAAGAGTCGCTTAGGAGTAAAGTAGTGATTGAGTACGGCCATTGGGAAATTCGCACGGGAATGAATCCCAACAGGAAGAAGATCGATATGTGGATCAGAACGCCGTCTGTAATGTTCTACCATCAGGCCACGAAAGCTGACAACAATGAAGCAGAGTGTGAAGCCATAACTCAAGCTCTTGACTTAGCCTACACACTGGGGGCGGGAGATTAGTCTGTACAATAGATCTCAGCTGATGGTTAATCAACTTATGGAAATCTTCGTAGCTGAGGACATCTGCGAGATGGATCGAAAGAAAAAAATAAGGGCAATCCTGAAAAATTTTCATGCTTGGGAATTCATCCACCAAGAAGAGATCTCAGGAGACGCCGAAACATCCAAAGATTCATACGATTGGCAGATGACAGTTGAGCTAACCTTCGCAAGCCTGATGAACCTTGAAATTCAAGATACACGATATTTTGTATAGCAGCGTGATGTGTTGGTCAACTGTCTGAGCAAAGGAGATCTTCCTGAAGATAGGTCAGAAATCACCTACTTGCAGAAACAGGCAGTTCACTACTGCTTGAAAGGGCTTGTACCACAGGGTCGTCAGCGACCCGGGGGGATGACTTTCAAGGCTTAACACCCTTAAACAGCGAAGCCCAACCAAATACCCCCGAATCTTTCAAGGATCAAACATGAAGTACTTTTGCTTGAGAAATCATTTACTTGGCTTTTGTTATTTTCTTTTAGTTACGGTATTTATTAGATATGTTACGAGTTTTCACCCACAACATCTACGGCCCCGCGCCTCTTTTATCAATAAAACTACTATCTTACTTAGTCAGTTTTACTCATTTATTTAGATCCATCTACGATCCAACTATTCATATCCCCGGCCAAACCTAAGTTGAAGTAATACACTCACTTTTTACTACAAAAAGTAGAGTACAATACTCGCTTAGAGCTAGACCACGTCTAGCTCAGCCACCAGGCGTTAATCGAGCCTTGATCTCGTTAAATCAACAATTGCACCTGCATGTTGATGGGGACATCTGTCCGCGTAGTTCCAGAAAATCTTAAATACTCGAGCAACTAAGCAAAGACGTTCTGTCTCAAAATGCAAAAAGGACCGTTACCACACGGGCTAAAGTCGTCCCATTGTGGGGCGCAAACAACCATCTGCTATGAATGCAACCTAGCCACCATCTATCGGTGCACAATGGACGTAATTGCTCAAGGCAGGCATACTGACACACATTCTTAGAAACACCAAGAAAATAATTCACCATTCCTAAGTCGTTCATTAAAAACTCGGACTTAAGAGTTAGAATTAAAGATTGAAGTAAAGAAGTAGAAGAAGCCGTGAGCAGAATGTCATCAACATATAGAAGGAGAATAGCAATATCTGCCTTATGTTTGTAAATGAAAAGAGATGGATCAGACAGGTTGTTTTTAAATCCAGTACTTAAAATAAAAGAGGCAAACCGATGGAACCATGGCCTAGGGTCTTGTTTTAAGCCATAAAGAGCTTTATTCAACCGACAAACATAATGAGGAAATTGTGGATGAACAAAACCATTAGGTGCTTCATGTAAACTAGTTCGTTAAGTTTACCATGTGAAAAGGCGTTCTTAACATATAATTGATGAACATGCCATTACTTAGAAGCGGCAAGTGAAAGAATAGTACAACAAAGTGATAATGGGAGTAACATGAAAAATCAAATTATGCACATAATTAGTACATCTCATATTCCACCAATTTTTCAAATAATATCTAATTGTAAATTGACGATAAGTAATAGCAAGAGATGAACCAATTAGATTCCAGATATAACTAGCTGCTTGAATTGTTTCTACTTTATGAGTTGCGCAACAGTTTAATTGTTTCTAATTTATGAGTTGCGCAACAGTTACAAATGAAAACTTTTTGTCCACCAAACTTTGTAATAATATCATCGAAAGGAAGTTTACCACACCAAAGTTGTTACACCCCGTATATCTAAAGTAACGTATATCACTCTAAAGACATGTTAAAAATGATTTAAGTAAGTTTAAAGTCATAATATGACCATATATAATGTTTATATGTTGAACATAAAGTTTGGGAAAAATCGGATTTAAGTTGCGGAAGAACCGACTAAGGAATTACCTTGTAATGAAGCTTTTTCAATAATTAATTCCGTGTGTTATATGAGGTCTTTTGGAGACATATCATATACCAAATTGAAGGCCTTGGAGTTTAGTTTCCAATAATTTTTACGGTTTGTTCATACAATGTTTGGATAAAAATATATGAGCATTAGAAATCAAGTCAGAAAAAGGGACATAAGCGCAAAAGATGACTAAAACTGAAATGTTTCAAGTATAAAAGGAAAAAATATCATCATTTTCATTATTTCCAGTAACTTCATGATAGAAGCAGTGTGTTCTTATGTATTGATGCCATTAATATGGTTTTGAGGGATGGACATCAATCTTAACTCGAAATTGAAGACAAATTGCGTCAAAACGCTCTACGCGATTAAAGTAACGTTATGCTACCTTCAATTTAGTCTATAGCTTGAGTTTTAGAATTACTTCATGGCTAAGTAAAGTACCTAAATGATTTATTATAGCTTGTTTAAGCTTTAGAAGGTGTGGAATTCAAGGGAAACAAGGTTTAGAAGAAAGAAACATCAAAGGTATGTAAGACTAAACCTTTCTTTTGGCAAGGCTTGTATCTTTTAGCTTTTGAAGCTTTCCTTAGTTCTAAACATAGTGTCTCTTGTGAGAAACTTGTATGGTATCAAGGAAACCTTGTATATACTTAATTTGGTACTAAAATCCAAGGTGAAAGACGTCCGAATCAGCAAGACAAAACGTTTCAAAATCTGGAAAATCATTTTGATCTTTGGACATCTGTTAGTATATTGATCATACCTCCTTGTACAAAATTGATATTAAGATGATTTAAGAATTCCCAGAATCCTAAGACATATATCTGCAACTTTCATGAATACCATGAAGTCTATAACTTTGATGTACAATCTGAAAATTAGGTTGAAAGTCAGGACAGTGGTGCTGTCCAGACAATCTATCTGCGGATTTGTTATGTCATCCAGTTGTCTCATCTTGTTATCCGTTTAACATGTTTATGTTATCAGTTTATCCAGGTATCCATTCCCGTATATAGTATAGTGCTGGTTCTGTTTTTGCGGATCATCCAGTTTCAGAGAAAACTCTGCCGAAATATTTATAAAAGTCAAAGAGCTAGACAAATTCTAAGTTTCAGGTTGTGTCTATAATTCCATCCAGAGTTTTCTTATCATTCCTTTGAGTCCATATCTATTGTTGCCACATGTGTTATGCCTCATACATGCTTATGCTTATATTGTGATCATATTATGTGTGATCTGGAGTCCCCCATAGAGGCTGGACATTGGACACATAGTCCAGTCGCATGTGATACTACCCGTCTTGGGGATACATCCCCTCTGGTTCAGGCGGGAGTTGAAACACCTAGTGTGACCGAGTGTCATTCACACACTCTGACCAGAGAGAGTAGATATTACTGGCTGGGGGGGATATAGCCCATAACACCCACCAGGTTTGTTATATACACGTATATAGCCACAGTATGCACTGCATGATTATACATGAGGCTAGTCCAGGTTTTCAGTTGCTTGATTTGGGGGGATACAGCCCATAACACCAGACAGGTACTAGTTCAGATGTTCAGTTACCTGATTTGGGGGGATATAGCCCATAACACCAGACAGGTACCAGTTCAGATAACATTTCAGTTTTAGCTCAGTACCAGTTATCAGTTCTCAGTTTTCAGCCACCAGTTCTTAGCGTCAGGATTAGTTGACAGTTATCAGTTCCAGTTTCTAGTTACTAGTTCTCAGTCATATTACAGTTATTTATCAGTATAGTTCAGCTCAGTCTTCAGTTTTAGATTTAGCTAGATTTCAGTTTATATTCAGATCATGTTTAGTACGTTCTTCAGATTTCCAGCTATATTGCTATGCTCCAGCTCATATTTACATATTTATATTCCAGGCTTACAGTTTCATTCAGCTATAATATATTATATGCGCATGCCTTACATACTTGGTACATATCATACTCACGCCCTTTTTTGGGGCACTGCGTTTCATGCCGCGCAGGTGCAGATAGATCAATGCTTGGACCATATTAGTAGGCCATCTATAAGCTATTGGAGTCACTCTGCTTACTCCCGGAGTTACTTATCTTTTGGTATGTGTACAGTCAGCCAGTTTGGGTATGGCGGGGCCTTATCCCGTCCTTTGTATATTCAGTTCAGCATTCTTAGAGGCCTGTAGATATGTCCATGTGTGGTTCTGTCAGTATGTTATGTATGTCAGCTTATGTTAGCCTTATCAGCTTTTTGCATTGCATAATCCTTATTAGTTAGGTTTATGCTTATTCTGTTTATCAGTTATATTCATGGCTAGCAGATTATCAACAGGATTAGTAATGATCGTCACTTAGTGTTGGTCATCCGTCGCGACCCTAGGTTGGGTCGTGACAAAAGTATCCAAGTTAGAAATGACATTTTAAAAGGGATATTAGAATTCCATATCTTGTTTTTTGAAATTTTGCTTTTGTTTTGTTGTTCTAATCAGTTACCATGCTTTTTTATTGGAGAATTCCTCTATCTCTGTTAGATCTCTGTTACCAAGCCTTTGCACCTATCACCAACTCAGAAGATGAATAAGAAGAAACAGAATTGATACAACAACAACTAATTATTGACAAGGAAGGTCTATCCCCAGCAAGAAGGGGAAGAACTAGACAAAGAAAGAAGGGAAGAAAAGATAGAAACAAGACTGCTCCTAACCTTGGGGAAGAGAAGAACAAAAACTCCAAAAATTTAGTTTTCTATGACTAGTGCTCTTTTCTGGAAGAGGGGTGAGGTCTAAGAAGGCCATTCATAGACTCAAACACCTCATCAAAATTAACAATGTGAAGTTTGTAGCGATAATGGAACCTTTTGTAAGCGAGAAAAAAATTACTGGATACATGAATTTCTTGGGCTTTCAACATTGTGTTACCAATGAAAATGGTAAGATATGGTGTTTTTGGTCCTCGAGTTATAATGCATCCACCATTGCAAACGAGGAACAACAAATTACCATTAGCATGAAGCATGGGTCAGACTTCAATGGTGTATGTATTACAGCAGTCTATGCAAAAAGCACTACTCTGGAGAGGAAGGAACCGTGGAATAGCTTAGAAAATATTAGCGATACAATTGATGAACCATGGTGTGTGGGCGGGGACTTTAATGTGATTATGGATCCTACAGAGAAACTAGGTCGTAGAAGCTACAGGGCCATTAAAAGTTTTGATTTTGTGGGTTGCATGAATTCTTGTGAGCTAGTAGATGCAGGATATGTTGGGACTAAATTTACGTGGAGTAATAATAGAAGACCGGTAAAAGAATATGGAAGAGGTTGGATAGAATTTTTATTAATGATAAATGGGGCCAGCTTTTTTAGAGTACTCCAGTCAAACACTTGGTAATGACGGGTTCCGATCACATACCTTTGCTTATGAAGTGTTCATCACATAAGAAAGAAGCAATCAGGTACTTCAAGTTCTTAAATTTTTGGATTGTATTATCAGGTTTTTATGAACTAGTAAGGAAGGTGTGGGACAATCAAGTTATTGGAAATCCGATATGAATTCTCCAACAGAAATTGAAAGCTCTTAAGAATAAATTGGCTCAGTGGTCCAAAGAAGAAGTTGGGGATGTTAACAAGAAGGTAATCGAGTGGGAAGAAGTCATTCAAAAACTCGAAGAAGAAGAAATAGTCAGTAACACTGAAACAAGCAGAGAATTTTTGAATAAGGCACAACCAGAGTACATCAAATTGCTTTCGAGGCAACATTCTTTATTAAAAAAAAAGCTCAGATAAAGTGGTTTGAAGAGGGGGATTGCAACTCTAGTTATTTTCACAGTGCAATTAGAGACAAAAGAAGAAGAATGCAACTGATCAAGATCAAGAATCAGAGAGGTAGATGGGTTCAAGGAGACGACAAAATTGCTAAGACAGTCATCTCTCAGTTTAAAAGCCAGTTTAACATGAAACATTCACCGATGAATCATAGCAGACTCCTAGAGCTTATTCCAAAGTTCATTTCTGATGAAGATAATGTCTTCTTGCCCTCTATCCCTAAAGAAGAGGAAATTAAAGATTCTATCTTCAACATGAGTGCTACAAGCTCAGCTGGACCGGATGGATATAATGGAATTTTTTTCCAGAAGTGCTGGAATATTATCAAAGAGGATGTTATAAATTTTGTGCAGCATTTCTTCAATGGAGCAGTCCTATCCAAGTTTTATTCTCATACATGCCTGGCCTTAGTTCCTAAAGTGGACACTCCGACCACCTTTTCAAAGTTAAGACCAATCAGTTTGAGTAATTTCTCCAGTAAGATTATTTCTAAAATCATATCTAGAAGACTAAATCCACTTCCACCAAAACTAGTATCAGAAAATCAATCTGGATTCACTAGAGAAAGATCGATCACCGACAATATATTAATGGCTCAAGAAATAGTTCATGGAATAAATCAAAGGAACTCAGGAGGTAATCATGTCTAATGTGTGGTACTCAATTATAATAAATGGTTCTAGGCAAGTTTTTTCCACATCATCTCAAGGGCTCAAGCAAGACGATTCACCATCCTTGTTTATTTTGGGAGTTGAAGTGTTGTCAAAATTCCTGAATAGGCTGATTCAGCATCACAACTTCATTCCTTTCTCTTTACACTCTAAAGCACCTATTGCGACACACTTAGCATATGCGGATGACCTTGTGATTTTCACTATCAGGAATAACAAGTCTGTGAGGCTAGTAATGAAGCAAGTCAAGAGGTATGAAAAAACGTCTGGGCAAAAGGCAAACATGAACAAAAGCTTCTTCCTTCTGACTGATCCTAAGGCCCCCCTTCGAGAATTAACAGAACGAGATCTGCTACTGGTTTCTTAGAGAATAATTTCCCTTTCACTTATTTTAGGTTGTCCTATATATGTGGGGAAAAAAATTGAGTACTTTGATCCTTTGGTGTCTAGAATTGCAATGAAAATGAAGGGTTGGCAAGGGAGAATGTTGTTAGTGGGGGGGGGGGGGAAGAATTATTCTCATTAAACATGTTTTACTTGCTATTCCAACATACACTCTCTTGGCATTGAATCTACCAAAAGGAACTTACAAACTCATTGAAAAGCATAATGCAAGGTTCTTTTGGGGATCAACTTCAGAACAGTTAAAACATCATTGGTGCTCTTGGGAAAGTATGTGTTTCCTCGAAAGAGAAAGAGGTATTGGGGTAAGAAGACTAGAAGATGTTGCTAATACTTTTGCAATCAAGAGGTGGTGAAATTTTAGAGCCAACAAATCCTTATGGTCTGATTTCTTGAAGGCTAAATATTGCTCTAGAATGCATCCAGTTGCCAAGAAGAAAACAACTATCAATCATATGCTTGGAGGAAATTAATGGAGATCAAAGACATTGCCGAGAACAATATTACATGGAAGATACAAGAAGGCCAATACAATTTTTGGTGGGACAATTGGACATGGCAAGGAGCCTTGGCTAAGACAATTGATCCTGGTTCAAGATCTCACACTGTTAAAGTCAGTGACATCATCACTGAAGGATAGTGGAAAATGTGCATAAAATATCACAGGTTGTAGCAGACTCGGCTGTCCAGCAAATAATAAAGGTGGAGATAGGAGATGTAAAGAAACCTGACTATGTCTTATGGGAACCAGCAGCTAATGGTTATTTCCATAACATTACAGCTTGGCAAATAATTAGAAAGAAAAGGCAAAGGTCAAGGATCTTATCTAAGGTCTGGAGTAACAAGATATCATTCAAAATGTCCTTTCTAGCATGGAGAGTGCTGGAAAATAGGCTGCCATTTGATGAGGTAATGTCCAAAATTGGGTTCAACTTGGTTTCAAAATGTAATTGTTGTACAGAACCACTTACTGAGACAATCCAGCATGTTTTCGAAGAGAGCGAGGCAGCAAAGAACTTGTGGAGCTACTTCGGAGCTCCTTTGGGGATTAGATGGCAAGTCACTCCACTTAACAACTTTATCATGGCTTGGTGGTATACTAAAACAAATAATGCAGTTCATAAGCTTCTTATGGGTATTACTCCAGTCATAATACTGTGGGAATTATGGAAAAGTAGGTGCTCATGTAAGTATGGGGAGCAGAAGAAGCTTGTTAAAGGAAGCATGATTCATCGAATATTTTGGAATGTTAAGGCTGCTCTAAGATTGACATTTCCTAACATTGATACATCCCTGACTTGGCATAAACTCTGTGAAAAAGTGCAGTTCCTAAGACAAGTTAAAACATGGAAGCAAGTCTTGTGGAAAATGCCAGTTAACTGCATAAAAGTTAACACCAATGGAAGCTACATGGAGAAGAAAAATCTGGCAGGGAGAGGGGGACTAATAAGAGATGCACAAGGAGAATTTATTATGGCCTTTTCTATCCTAGTTAAATGTACCAGTAACAATCTAGCAGAGGAGCTTGCAGCTCAAATGGGAGTAAACTGTTGTATAAAGCTGGGATTGAGAAACTTTGATCTTGAAGTTAACTCTATGCTAATAGCCAATATGATAAAGAACAAGGAGACAGACAATCTAAAGCTTAAAAGTGTGATTGAAGACATTATTCGGAATCTGTTCCAAACGGATGGAGATGTTATCCATTGTTACAGGGAGGCTAACCAAGTGGCAGATGGATTGGCAAAACATGCAACTACATTAAAAGAATCTAAGTTCTTCAACAGATTCCAAGAGTTGCCAGGAGTCTGTAAAAGTTCTTTTCAACTTGATAAATACCAGTTGCCAAATATTAGAAGTAGATATGACAAAGCCAATTTTTTTTTGTAAGTTGATTAGTATTTGGTGGAGGAAATTTACTGTATAGTCTTTCCTCCTACCTTTTTTTTTTATTGCTGCTCTTTGATGTAATGCTGTAGCAGAGGCGAGGCAAAGCCCTCCTCTTGTCCTTACATGATTAATACAACAAAGGCAGTTCTTATTAAAAAAAAAGTAGGCATCTGCAACTGAATGGATTCATATCTACTATATCTTTAGCCTTGTGTTTTTTCTTTGAAAACTTTATGCAAGGGGAAACTTTATCACTTAGTACATATCACCTAGGAAAAACCTGGACTCATGGATTTTGAAAATCATCCGTACCTACAACAAAAGAAGGAATGAATTGGTTATGATATGTTTATGTCAACAAGGAGCCCATCTAACATCAGGATGGGGATATTGGAGACAATGTACAACCACATTCACCAGTTGCTCCAGATTCTTAATCATCACCTATAATAGAAAAAAGAATCCATGATTCCGAAGTAATTACCTCAGAGAAAAAATTGAAGAAATAGGTTTAAAAACAGTGCAAAACTATCTTATAAATTTAAGCAGTTTGCTTGCAAACCTCGCCTCTTAAACATTACGAGTTGGAATATTATATATCCCTTAGAGTCGAGCCACAACAGTTATCATATTAATGTAAAAGCATGCCCTTATTTTCTAAAAGAGTCAGATTACCAAAATGCCTTTCAAAAATCTAAAATACACCAAAATTCCATTCAGAAAACTAAATATACCAAAGATAAAAAAAATGAAAAAAAACCTATTTAAAATAAAAATATACGTACCCGCGACGCACAACAAACTGACAAGATGCAATGCTTAGCAACAGTATTGCACATTCGAACAGCTATGAAAACTCATTCATATTAAGGGAATGGATGTGATGCTTCTAAATAGGTCCAAATTATGGATTTAAATACCTCCACAAAGTTTCTCATTCAAACCAATTCAATTACTCTCATCTTTTGTTCAATTGTGGGTGTCGGCACCTGCTTTATTGTTCTTAAGGCGATCTTATAGACGTACACTTTCTATCTTCTCAGTTTAGTTGCTTCGGGCATTTCCATTAAAATGAGTAAAATCTAACTGCTATCTTCTCCATTATGCTTTTAGGGTTTTCATTAATAGATGGCCTTCAACCATATACTTGTTCAATTTATCTCTTTCAACTTGGATACGATGAGGCGGCCCTTGGAAAGTTTTAGCATAAGCACGATACTATTTCTGTACGAAAAGTTTACAAAATAACAATTAGCATGAGATACAACGTGCAACGCACATTCCGAGAGACTTATAATTAACAATAAACTAAGACAGTGGTCGTACCAGCTTTGAGCAACCTTCAGTAATCGTAGCAAGTGCAACGAGAGCTGCATGGTGTATCTCCCACTCATGGCGCAGCCAAGGCGACAACTGCTCTTTTTTAACAATATGAGTAATAGACTTGCTTCCTAATGCAAGAGAAAATCCGTGAAAGCACGACATACCATAATGGAAGTTACTTGTTGCCCCTGTATGATCAAGGAAGGTCTCGGCAGCATGCCAAGCAGGGTCATCCTTAGCATCTTCTAATAACTTGAGTAACATTGTGAAACATCTGCCGATAAACATGGTCCCACAAGTAGCAGTAAACTCTGTAAACCAAAAACTATAAATGTCAAATGTTCAAGTTTGTTGGCATTGAGGTTTTTTTTTTTTTTTAAAAAAAAAAAACTTAAACTTCTTAAAAAACATGGGCAAGTAATTTATGAATTGATTTTAGTTGTGTAGCAGGTTTTTTGCTTCCTGAACTGTATATGGATCATTAGCTGCGCGTTCCCGTCTTTCGCAAAGACACGCTTTAGTAAGTGGTGCTTTATGTGTTATGACACCACTAACACATAAAAAAGTTTCTTTATGTCCTCTTCGTATTGATAGTTGAAAATTTGTGTGTAGCAGAAGCTTGTATGGATTGCCTGTTTGGAAGGAGTGAAAAAGGTGTCCTCTTCATTATTGCATGAAACTCTTCTCTCTTGTCCCATTTTATTCAAATGTATGGACTACCACATGTTCAAGTAAAAGCTCCAACAACCCACATAAGCAGTCTGATAGACGTAAAGCAAATTTAAGCTAAAAATAACTGTGGGGGCAATTGTGAAGCAATAGGTTAACGAAAGGTATTTATGAGACTAATCAGATATGATAGGAGTATTTTTGCCCCTTTTGCCGTTTTATTAACAGTTCGCTTAAAATTTTAAAACCCAGATATATTCCACAGTAAACCTCCTCTTTTGCCCCTCCTCTTTGTCGCCTTCGCAGACCCCATCTCTATATATTCCACAGTAAACCAACCAAGTGCAATGGATTATTGAAGGCGTAACTAATTTTCTTGTCTTAAAAGATCGTGAAATTTGTGTCTTGAATTTCAGGAGGTATTGAAAGTTAGCCAAAGCATTGGAGAACATGAGATACAATGATTTGAATGATTGTGTTTAGATACTTTTCTCCATTATCTTCAAAAATTTATTAGGGTTACAGTATTTTTGCTGTTGCGGTTTATCTAGGAATGCATCAGAAAACGGTGGTGGAGTGGTGGTCCTACTCGATCTGAGGTACATAAACACGAGAAAAACATTTTCTTCGTTCAAAATGGATACTAAAGCGTACAAGGCACGAAAAAAGGGAACATCATCAGACCACCCTGTCTTTTTTGATAGGCAAGTATTTTCTCGTATTTTGTCCAAGAAAATACTTTATAGTACGAGGATGGTCTGTCCACGTTCTCCACCCCCCCTCTTGTTTATATTTGATGATCTTAATGATTATAAATTCCGTTGTGCAAGTCCTTTTTTTATCTACCAGCTTATGAAGCAATATCATTCATAAGCTTCCTTAATTTACTTTCTCTAACGGTTCAATGGAGATTTACTCCTCTCTTTCAAATTACGTAATTTCATTTCTTGTCTTTTTCTCCTCTATCGCTATTCTAGTAATTAGACAATATTGGAGTAAATCAAAATCAAGAAACCAAAAGCAAAAGTTACCTCCTGGTCCATGGAGACTTCCCTTTATTGGCAGTCTTCATCACTTAATAGGAAGAACTGGACTTGCACATCGCACTCTTAGAAGTTTAGCACAAAGTTATGGTCCTCTTATGTACTTGCAACTTGGTGAAATTCATGCGGTGGTCATATCATCACCTAGTATGGCAAAAGAAATTTTAAAAACTCATGATCTTGCCTTTGCTAGTAGGCCAGATCTTGTATCCACAAACATCATATTTTACAATAGTAAAGACATTGGATTTAGCCAATATGGTGATTATTGGAGACAAATGCGTAAAATTTGTATAGTAGAACTTCTTAGTATGAAGATGGCCAAGTCCTTTAGTGCAATTCGAAATGATGAGCTATTAAGTCTCATTTCATTTATTCATTCCATTAAGGATATTTCTACTCCTATAAACATGACGGAGAAAATTTTTTGGTTCACAAACTCTGTAACATGTAGATCAGCCTTTGGGAAAATTTGCAAAGACCGAAACGAGTTTATAGCAATGTTGAAGGAAGTGCTCTTATTAATTGGAGGATTTGATGTAACTGATGTGTTCCCTTCTTGGAAGTTACTTCACAAAATCAGTGGTGTGAAATCTAGATTGATGATAGCACATCACAAGCTTGATGCATTAATGGAGGACATATTACATGAGCATATTGAAAATAAAGCAGCTGGGATCAAGGGAAATGGAGAGTATGGAGAAGAAGATTTGGTTGACGTTTTCCTAAAGATTAAGGAGAACGCAGAACTTCAATTTCCTATCACAAATGACAACATAAAAGCAGTACTCTGTGTAAGCAGAACTTCAATTTCCTGCTCATAATATCATCGCTCCACCTGCCTTACACGTTTTTTTTTTCTCTTTTTGCTTTAAAGTCCTTGCTAAGAATACATCGATCTTTCCTAATAAAATAATGCTAAAAATGCAAATATAGCTGTAACAACTAATTCCGTTCCTGAAAATTAATCAAGACAAGAAAATTTTCATCACCAACAATTTATAAATTGGTTTTTACTCGCTCACCAACAACGAAGAAAGCTTGGTTTTTACTAGCTCACCAACACCAACCCTTTGATTTTCACTGGCTCACCAAAGTAACAATAATCGGCACAACTATCATTTTTCTTTTATCTCTTTTCTTTTTGTACTCTGTAAGATCAACAGACTAGGAAATTACAGAGTTAGGAAGAATAAGGAGATGAAGGTTAAGTTGTGTACTACTTCGAATGATGAGATCTCTTATTTATAGTGTTGGCTTCATGACAGTTGCAAAACTGTTTTGGAGTAAAGGAGTAATTACTGATCTCAAAAACTTGACCATTGGAGAGTTGTCCATCAGAACATGTAGGTCCAAGCTGGTCATCAATTTCTTGTGGAAGTTGAAGCATTAATGTTCCTTCCTTAATTCTCTTTGCAGGATCTTAAAATTTTCCTTCAACAATTAACTGCAGCACTTCGACATTCCATATACGACTTATCCTTTATTTTCTCCATGTATATCCCAATTGCCTTGTCTTCAAAATCCTTGCTGAAATTAGCTTGTCTTTTTCTAATATTTTCTTATATCGTCTTTCCAAATAAGCCCCTTTTCTTATGCGAGCCTTTCTTTGTCTGAGATCTTCTATTTATTCTGGCCTCCTTTGCACGGTATAGCTTCGCTAATTGACTGTCAAATCCTCTGCTTGTTACCATATTTTGCACTGTACCAAATTGAGCTCTTATTAGAGTACCCCAAGAGAATTTCAAGATTCTCTTCAATCGATCTTGAATCTTGATGTGTAAAAGTTTGGATATGATCACATTTGCCTTCTTGAACTTGAACTCTTTATTGACTTGATTTCTCTGAATCTGGAACCTTTTTGCGATCTTGAGACTGACTTGATCTCTCTCTGATGTTAACGAGTTTTCTTTTACTCCTTTGGACAACTTGCATATAAATGTTACTTCCGTATCTTCTTTCCTTCAGTTTCTCTAGAGAACAACCTTTCCAAAAATAGATGTATCACAAGTAACTTTTCTCTTACTAAAACTTATGTTGATTTGTTATCATCATCGAAAACATTAGATGAAACCTTGGTTCCATCAGTAGCATTCAGCCTCCCTTATACTCAAGGTTAGACGTTCAACACTATCTATGGAGTATATAAAAGCTATACTCAACTGTTAATGCATCTGTTTACCTTACCATATGAATCGATTTGACTTTTTAAAATTCTTTTTGGGGTTTGAATGTAGGACATCTTTCTTGCTGGAACTGAAACTTCAGCTACGACTATAATTTGGGCATTTTCGGAAATGATGAAGAACCCATGTACCATGGCCAAGGCCCAGAGTGAAGTGAGACATGTCCTTAAAGGAAAGAGAACTTATGATGATGAAGATCTTGAAAAGTTGACATACCTAAAGTTAGTGACTAAGGAAACATTAAGACTACATGCTCCAGCTCCTCTTCTCGTGCCTAGAGAATCTAGGGAGGAAACAAATATTGGTGGATTCGCCATACCTTGTAAGACTAGAGTACTAGTCAATGCATGGGCACTTGGAAGAGATCCCAAAAGTTGGCATGATCCTGAAAGTTTTATACCAGATAGATTTGAGAATTCCTCAATTGACTTTATGGGAAATCACTTTGAGTTTATTCCTTTTGGGGCAGGAAGAAGGATCTGTCCAGGAATACAATTTGGTTGGAGTAACGTTGCACTTTCTTTGGCTCAATTACTCTACCACTTTGAATGGGAACTTCCATTTGGAACTAATCCAAATGATTTGGATATGTCTGAAACACAGGGAATAACTACATCGAAACAAGAAGATCTTTATTTAGTTGCCACGGATTATAGAAAGGGTGAAGAGTTTTGATGTTTGACATATAGGAAAGGTCAGCATGACCTGCGCAAATTTTTTATCACCTTTTCTCGCTTGGTTTATGTATGTATGCGTATCCATTCATTTTTTGCGCAAGATGTAGCCATGGGTTGCTGTTCACCATTATTTCAAAATATACTCAAGGTGTATTGTATTGTATTTTTCATTTCATTGTATTGTATTACGATAAATGTAATCATTGGATAGACTACACAGAATTTGGTGTACAAATAATCCACTTTTGATTTCACTTTTGCAAAATTATTCTTAATTATTTCAGTGCGGAAGACCATGGTTGAAACATCGTTAGACCACTCGATATTTTTGGGTCGGACATTGGAACTATGACACTATAGGCAACGGTTTGCCTTTTTGACCCTACATAATAGTTGTTTATTAAAAATACTCTCCGTTTGGTTTAACGAAACGGAAATACACTATAAATCTTATAATGACGCTCGTAACCCAGCTCTCCCTTTCTAATCTTTCTATGCACTTGCTTATTTAACATTGCAATCCAAATGCGTTATTTTTCTCGTTTTGATGTCCAAACACTCATGTCTTTAATTTAGTGAAAAGCGCAATCCACTTGTCGTCTCTACATTATGTCGTTATATTTTCGGATCTTGTCTTTTTAGTCTTTTTATTTTACGTTTTGTTGGCCTTAATAACATGACATGTGTGCGGAATCACATCTTGATCTAAACACATGATCAAACTTTGTACTAATGAACTAGTTAGGGAATAAGGGAAGAATATAGTAAGGCAGGTCTGAGAAGGATTTCAAGCCATTTACAAAACTTCCAGAAGCTGCCACTTAAAACCACTTATTTTCTCCTAAAAGCTTGGCCAAATACCTTAATCTTTGAAAATAAACACTATTTGAGAAAAAGATAAGAACTTTTGAGTCTACAAAAGTTTGGTCAAATAGGCTCTAGGAGGGACATTTGGTAGTGAAGCACCAGGGCCGTCTCAACCAAATTGGGGGCCTAAAGCGAAACTTCACAGAGAGGCCCTGATTTTTTTTTTTTAAAAAAAAAAAAGAAGAAAGAAGAAGAAGAAAGATTGTCATATTTAGTTTAATTAAAGTCTGCTTTTGTCACCTTTTGGACGCGGAGCCTTTATAATAAATTTGTTCTAACAATTCCATTTCAATTGAAAATATAGTTAATTCATTTAATCTCTCTTGAGACATCATTAATCTTAGATAAGATTTAATAATTTTAATTTTAAAAATGATAAATTGATATAATAATGTCAAAGTAGTATTTGGTGCTGCTTCAATATAATGATTGTTCTTGCAATTGCTTGTATATTTTAAGAAGACACCAAAAAAGAAAATTTTGATCTTTGTAACTTGTAAGAAGTAAGTTTGTAGAAAGCAGAGAGTTTGAGTTTTTATTCAAAAGACTCAAATATTCAGTAAGAAAAGAATAAGAATGGTGAAAAAAAGTAATTATAAGATGTAAGTTAGCCAACAACAAAATAGATACCCACCTAAATAAGGAATTAAGGATACTACAATTACTAAAAAAGTAATAATTTTTCCACTGTCCTATTATGTGCTCTCCCTTAAATTTTTCTTCAATTTTGAGATTGAATATACAAGAACTTTTTTTTCTACAATATAAATAGTAATACATCTTTAGTAAAAAGTGGGGCCCCAATTTATTGGGGGGCCCCAAGCCATTGCCTTATTGGCTTTATGGTAGAGACGGCCATGTGAAGCACTTTTTAATTGGAAGACTAGAAAAAGATCAATCATATCAAGATGTTATATGTTGGGAACTAGTGAAAAGAGGCAAAACAAGAATCGCCTAGCTAATTTGGAAGGACATGGTTCAAGGACTTTGTAACCGAGATGAAAGGTTGCCAGAATAATATTGTGGCAGGGGCAAGGATAACCTAAATTGAAGTAGCGATGTTTGTTTGTTTGTTTGGTTTTTTTTTTTTAATGTTTAAGATAGGACTCTATTTGAGAAAGGATTTTTTACTCAAATATACAAATTTTCACCCTTAATTACGAAAAAATTAACAACATTATACAAATTACTAGGCATAGCAATATTTTCCTAGCAATAATTACAAAAGTTATTTTTAATTGACAAAATCTTTCAACACTTACCTGCTGCCACCACCCAAAACAAAAAATGAACTCTCCAACATTTTCTCTCCGCCACCAATTTCTTCACAGCGGCGCCACCATTCAACTACCACGCGCCGTTACCTCCACCACCTCCTCCCCATTCTGTGTCTGCATGTCTCTCCAAAATGACGGCCCATCAATCGCCGTGGTTGGCGTTACAGACACCGTGGGTCAAGAATTCCTCTCCGTACTTTCGCAAAGCTTCGACAACCACTCGCTAATGTTGTTAGTGAAGAAACTGAGGAAGTTTCTGGTGAAGGAAATAGTAGTTCGAATGTTTGTTCTAATTGGTTCTGATATAATAAAAGATGTCGCGATGTATATACATTTTGTCAATTTTGTTGGCTACTGAAATTGGATCTTTAGCATAAGATGAAAAAGACGTGGTTGAAATATGAGGTTTTTAAAATTTCTCTGACTTGTATTTTGTGTTGTAATAATAGTGTGAATTTGATAATGAGATCTGACAATATAGATGGATTTTTATATAATTGGGGGCCATGTGAAGTGCTATGAGAGTTTTTTGAATTTTTGGAATAATTATCCATAGCATTAATCAAGAGAGTCATGTGCATTTCTTTTGTACTAGATGGGTGCCCCGTGCCAGCACGGACCCAACAGTCTTGTATATATTTTAAGATTTTTTATATTAAAAATATTTATCCAATCTATCCATTTATTACTGTATACCTTTGTTATACTTTTAAGGTATATTTCATAAATAATAATATACAAGTCTAGATGGGTAATGAAACTTTGAGATGTTTCTTTAGTGAATAGCTGTTTACCAAAACTTTTATGAGGTATTTCTTTTATGAATGAATAGGTATTTAGCTTATTCTTTTTTTCCTTAAATTTTTGCAAATATATACTTAAGTGGTATTTTTCTGCACTTCTTCTTCTTCCTCTACCTCCTCCTCCTCGTTTCCTCTTTATCTTTCTCTGTCTTCCTTGATTTTTGTTACTTCTACAGTATCTGGATTTGATTTTAATTATAAAAGTATCAAATTGTATTTACAATTTCAGTTCCTACATAAATTTAGTAACGTTTATTCCTTTGTCTTCCTCTATAGTAACTTTATAACTCAATATAGGGGTGGGCGTTCGGTTCTTCGGTTCGAGTTTTTGAAACTTCGGTTCGGTACTTCAGTCTTCGGTTCGGTTTGAAGTGTAAAAAAACCCGTAATTTTTATACTTCGGTTCGGTTCGGTTTTTTAGTTCGGTACTTCGGTTCGGTACTTCGGTGTTTCGGTTTAAACCAAAGTTTATAGCCAAAGAAAAAAAGGCCGAACAAGAAAGGGAAAGGAAAGGCAAAGTACACACCCGTTCAAAGTCAAAAAATAAGATTAACAAAAATACATCAAATTACCAAATATAAATGATTGAATACTCGTAATATCATATCGCGATGACTTAACATAAATGATTTATTCAAAATAAAGGGATGTTCAGCTAATTTATCATTTTCTAATGAATTTTTAGTTCAATTATTTAATTTTTTTTATATATTTTGCATTTAATCACTAATTAGACATTAAAATAAATAAGCAAAAAAGAAAAATTATACGAATCAATCTAGGAAATATACGTAATATGTAATGGTGGATGTTTTTTGTTAATAGTTTTTTTTTCAAAAAAAAAAACTTCGGTTTTTTTTCGGAATTTCGGGACTTGAAGTTCCGGGGTGCCCGAAACCGAAGACCGAACCGAAGACCGAAGTTCAAAAATTTCTAGGACCGAACCCGAACCGAAAAACCGAACCCGAAGTACCGAATTAGTTCGGTTCGGTTCGGTATTTCGATTTTTTCGGTTTTGTGCCCACCCCTACTCAATAATATATGATAATATCCATGTGCATTTTTTAGGTACAAACTTGCTCAATATGCTGAATTTATTTCTTCTCTCCCCAATATGCCACATTGCCATAGCAGTCATGCTTATTCCAGTTTCATTTTTGCCACTTGTGTTCGTATTTTTAACTCCATCGTAATGGAGAGTTGACAATATATCAAAAATTTTAAATAAAATATATGGAAGATTTTATCATTGGCCAATGTTATTCTTCTAGTCATAGGTCAAGCACGACATCTAAGTCCTGCCTACTTTAGAACTTTAAGTCATTTCTATAAAGGATAATATATCGACCGTACTAAATTATTTAATTACGATAAATTGAAATAATTTCATATAAATATATAATGCAGATAAGTTTTTATTCTCTATATTCAGTCAAATAACTAAAAAGATAAAACTTTCATGGAGCTTGATTAGTTAAGACAATAACTTTCAAATCTATAAAGTCACCTCATAACATAAAACTATTAGGCATAATACGATACATTGTTTTATTTCGCCTATTAATGTTTGATGCTATTTGATAGAGTAGTCAATCTCCTTAGCCATTACTCCTATTTTACATCAAATCTACATAATTTTATTTTTTAAAATTATGTAATGTTATTATATATTAATTTTCATCTCTTTATGCATATATTTTGGTTAGAAAAGTACCTAATTTCTACATTTTTCTACGAAATAAATTGTGCCTATATTTTTTCGCCTCATATATCTAAGATTTCTAAGTTAATCTAAAGTAAGAATATTCAGGATATCCTATTCACAACTTTGTAAATGTACAAAAATTAAAAAAAGGCAGCATGACATCTTTCAAATGCCAGCCAACTGTTTTTCAATATGACACGTGTATGCTCCAGATTAAAAGCTATGAATGGTGGAGATCACAAGTGTATGTAGAGACTAATTAGTCATACAGCTTTGAACCTTGACATTCTCAAACCTTCTCTTCTTCTTTCTCATTGTTTATGTCGCCGGTGCAATTACTCCACCAAAACTCTTTTCTCTTTTATTCATTGATGAATCAGTACCTGAAACAATAATTTTAATAATCCTTAACCATAACTTCAGAAGCTGCCTTCTTATAAGAACACCGAATGCAGTGCATAAATATCAAAAATCTTCTTCGCAAAATCATTTCTTTCGGGTAATTTTGTGTGTTCAAGGCGATATAGTGATTTGCAAAGAAGATTGGACTTTTCAAGATTTTCATGCGTTCCAAAGCTGGTTGTCAAGATTGAACTGCTAGAGGGTAAATTTCATGGTTTGTGTTGAATTAGTCAGAAGAGAGGAGTGACGTGAGCGAAGGGTAAATTTGTCAAAACGCAAAATATTTTATATTGAAGCTACAGTAATATTCTCTAGTATCCAATAAAAATTTGGGATTTTCGGTTAAAGTACAGAATTGCCCCAAGCAGACAGGTCATAAGCAGGACATCCAAGACCTGCCTGCTTGAGCTTCTTCAAGTCCTTTCTATAAAGGAGAAATCTACTGCCCCAGGAAACTTCTAAGTCTGTTTTAACAAATGTTACATCAACTATTAACCTTTGGACTCCAGACGTCAATCAAATGTTACAACTTGAAGCAGTCTGATACATTGTGAAATGGTGCAGAAACAACCTGAAATGATGCTGAAATAATATGATACAGTATTGAACACAATCTGAAACGGTGCAGAAATAATTAGATACGGTGCTGCAGAAACAGTTGAAACGGCACAGAAACAGTTAGAAACGGTTGAAACGGTGCAGAAACAGTTGAAACGGTGCAGAAACAGTTGGATACGGTGCTGCAGAAACAGTTGAAACGGTGCATAAACAGTTGAAACGGTGCAGAAACAGTTGGATACGGTGCTGCAGAAATAGTTGAAACGGTGCAGAAACAGTTGAGATACGGTGAGATACAACGAGGATGGGATGAGAAAAAGTAAAATAGGGGAAAATGATAGGAATAAAAGTGAAATTGGGGGAAAATGGTGGGAGGAAAATTAAAATAGGGAGAAATGGGAGGAACAAAAGTGATAGTGGGGGAAATAGGAGGAAGAATGTAAGGGTTTGATTTGTTATGAGAAATATTGCTATGTTTTTGCTATATTTGTAATTAACTTGTGTTTTCCTCTATATAAGATTATTTTGTTAAAATGTTGATATGTTTGGCAATTAAGTTCTAAAAGTTGTACTTTTATGTAAAAAAAATCCTTTGAGAAATGGTTATGAGTTTTCCATTTTTAAGATAAGATCGCATTTGAAAAATGGATAGAGTTTAAACAAAGTCAATTCGATATCATTTATTTTGCAAAATGAACCAAATAGTACATATATTTTGTAAAGAAGTGAAGACAAATTGTCATCACTTTCATTAATTAAGCCATAAACACCAAAAGTAAGCGTAGTCTTCTTCATTCTGAGCACTCCATCAACACGACAGTTCCTCGTAAGCAAGGCACAAAGTTTGAAGGGCTTCATTAGCAAATTTTTGAATTGTATCATTCAAATGATTAAGTGAAGCTTTATCTAGAGGAACCACCTCACCATTGGAATCGGGGATACTGTCGCATGAAGCCAAGATTTTTTCGGATGCTCCTTTGCAGTGTACGCGGAAACCTTTTCCTGGAAATTCAATACTACACACGTTTACTTCTTCAGAGAATTGTATGGTTCGGTCTTTACAAAAGTTGACGCTTCACGCTCTGCCTGGAAATTTCCCCCAAACAAAAGACAAAATTCCAATAATACAGTGAAACGTGCTCAATGAAGTAGCACTGCAGTTCAGCCCTAAGAAGCTAGGAAGAAGATGTTACACCCCGTACGTCTAAATTGTCGTATATCATTATAATATCATGTTAAGAATGATTTAAGTGAGTTTAAAATAATAATATGACCATATATGAAGTTTATATGTTGAATATAAAGTTTGGGAAAAATCAGATTTAAGTTGCGGAAAAACCGACTAAGGAATTGCCTTGTAACGGAGCTTTTTCAGCAATTAATTTCATGTGTTATATGAAGTCTTTTGGGGACATATCATATACCAAATTGAAGGTCTTGGAGTGTAGTTTCCAACACTTTTAACGGTTTGCTCATATAACTTATAGATAAAAAGATATGAGCGTCAGAAGTCAGACCAAAAAAGGGACATAAACGCAAAAGAGGGTTGGAACTGAAATATTTCGAGTATAAAAGGAAAAATATGTATTATCTTCGTCATTTCCAGAACACACACCATAGAAACAGTTCTCTCTTGAGTTTGAAGCTGATTTTTAGGATTTTGAAGAAACAACATCAATCTTAACTCGGAATTGAAGACGGATTGCGTCAAAACGCTCTACGCGATTAGGGTAACATTATGCTACCTTCAATTTCTTCTATAGTTTGAGTTTTAGAATTACTTCATGGCTAAGTAAAGTACCTAATTGTTGTATTATAGCTTGTTTAAGCTTTAGAAGGTGTTGAATTCAAGGGAAACATGGTCTAGAAGCAAGAAACATCAAAGGTATGTAAGGCTAAACATTTCTTTTGGCAAGGCATGTATCTTTTAGATTTTGAAGCTTTTATTAGTTTTACGGGGTGTACGTCTAAATTGTCGTATATCATTATAATATCATGTTAAGAATGATTTAAGTGAGTTTAAAATAATAATATGACCATATATGAAGTTTATATGTTGAATATAAAGTTTGGGAAAAATCAGATTTAAGTTGCGGAAAAACCGACTAAGGAATTGCCTTGTAACGGAGCTTTTTCAGCAATTAATTTCATGTGTTATATGAAGTCTTTTGGGGACATATCATATACCAAATTGAAGGTAGCATAATGTTACCCTAATCGCGTAGAGCGTTTTGACGCAATCCGTCTTCAATTTCGAGTTAAGATTGATGTTGTTTCTTCAAAATCCTAAAAATCAGCTTCAAACTCAAGAGAGAACTGTTTCTATGGTGTGTGTTCTGGAAATGACGAAGATAATACATATTTTTCCTTTTATACTCGAAATATTTCAGTTCCAGCCCTCTTTTGCGTTTATGTCCCTTTTTTGGTCTGACTTCTGACGCTCATATCTTTTTATCTATAAGTTATATGAGCAAACCGTTAAAAGTGTTGGAAACTACACTCCAAGACCTTCAATTTGGTATATGATATGTCCCCAAAAGACTTCATATAACACATGAAATTAATTGCTGAAAAAGCTCCGTTACAAGGCAATTCCTTAGTCGGTTTTTCCGCAACTTAAATCTGATTTTTCCCAAACTTTATATTCAACATATAAACTTCATATATGGTCATATTATTATTTTAAACTCACTTAAATCATTCTTAACATGATATTATAATGATATACGACAATTTAGACGTACGGGGTGTAACAGAAGAATAGCTTCTGAACAAGCTGCACTAATTCTATTAAGGGAGAGTGAAGAAGGATTATTGTATTGATAAGAGAAATGAATAACTATCAGTTACATTGGAATTTGGGATATTATACAGCTAAGTCCTCTAACTAACTCCACCATCTAACCGCCAATCAATGACTGACTAACTAACTAACTCTTTTATTACTAATCAAGCCCCCAAGTATTTGTAATTGCTAGTTTCCCCCTTTAAGTATTATTCCCTGTTTGTCACATAACAAGTACCTCCCCTCTTAAAAGTCCTTGTCCTCAAGGACAAAGTGAGGAAACTGTTGTACAAAAGAATGAGCATTAACCCAGGTGCTATCTTCTAAAGGACAGTTGAACCATTTGACTAATAGCTGCGTAACTCTGCGACCCTGTGCTGTGATCACTCTTTTCTCTAGGATTGTTTCCGGCTCCAGAACAATGTAGCCATGGGGTGATAGCGACACTGGTAAATCAGCTGTTTCTGGGGCATCTCCAATGTGTTTTTTGAGTTGAGAAACATGGAAAGTGTTGTGTATCTTAGCTTGAGTTGGGAGGTCCAGCTTGTAAGCTACAGTTCCTACCTTCTTGAGCACCTTAAAAGGTCCAAAGTATTTGGGAGTAAGTTTGTGATGCGAGTGGCCTTTTAGTGACATCTGTCTGTACGGTTGAAGCTTGACAAACACCATGTCATTAACCTGGAAGCTCCTAAAGGTTCTCTTCTTATCAGCATAAGTCTTCATCCTAGACTGAGCTAGCTGGAGGTGGTGCTTGATCAGTCTGATAGTGCTTTCTCTGGCTTGCAGGCTTCTGTCCACCTCTTCAACTAATGAGCTATGGGCTATGTAGGGTAAGTGGAGTGGTGGTTTCTGACCATATAACACCTCAAAAGGAGTCATTTTGATAGCAGAGTGATAGGTGGTGTTGTACCACCACTCAGCAAGTGGTAACCAGTGTGTCCACTCTCTGGGTTTTTCATTGCACATACACCTCAAGTAACTTTCTAAGCATTTGTTAACAATCTCAGTTTGGCCATCAGACTGGGGATGATAGGCTGTGGAGTGGTGCAGCTGTACCCCTTGAACATCGAAAAGAGATTGCCAAAACTTGCTTAAGAACACCACATCTCTGTCACTTACAATAGTTTGGGGCAGGCCATGAAGTTTGTAAATATTATCCAAGAAGGCCTTAGCTACCGTAGGTGCTGTGTAAGGGTGTGACAAGCTGATGAAGTGGGCATATTTGCTGAGCCTATCCACCACTACAAAGATGACAGATTTTTTATTGGATCTTGGCAACCCTTCAATGAAGTCAATGCTGATGTCTTGCCACACCTTAGTGGGTATAGGCAGGGGTTGCAGCAGACCAGGGGAATTGACATTTTCTCCCTTACACCTCTGGCAAGTATCACACCTCCTAATGAACTGATAAATATCCTCCTTCATTTTTCTCCAAAAATAAATTTGATTCACTCTATGCAGTGTAGCAGCTATGCCTGAATGTCCCCCTACAGCATTACTATGTAATTGTTGTAGGATGCTCAACCTGAGATCCTTGTCAGGTCCAACTACTATCTTCCCTCTCCTGTAGAGCACCCCATCCTTCAGCATATAGATAGGGTTAGAGAGAGGGTTAGTGCTCAGTGTGGTTAACAGCTGCTGAGAGTATGTGTCATTCTCATAGGATAACCTGATCTTTTCCAGAAACTCAGAGGTGATAGTGGTCAGGATGTGTAGTTCAGCTGCAGCTGGAGGAATTCTGGAAAGAGCATCAGCTACTAAGTTTTCCTTCCCTTTCTTATATAGGATTGTGTAGTCATACCCCATAAGCTTGGCCACCCATTTCTGTTGACTGGGAGTAGAAACCCTTTGTTCCAGCAAGTACTTGATGCTTTGGTGATCTGTCTTGATAGTGAAGTGTTCCCCAATCAGATAGGGTCTCCATTTGTCAATTGCAGTCACTATTGCCAGCATCTCCTTCTCATATACTGATAGTTGGTGGTGTTTGGGGCTTAATGCCTTACTCATAAAAGCCAAGGGGTGTCCATTTTGCATTAGGACTGCCCCAATACCTGTACCACATGCATCAGTTTCTATGGTGAATTCTAAAGAGGGGTCAGGCAGGGCTAGTACTGGTGCAGTGCTCATTGCCATTTTCAATGCTTCAAATGCTTCCTGAGCTGCAGGGTTCCAGTGGAATTGATCCTTTTTTAACAAATCTGTCAGTGGCCTTGCTATCAACCCATAGTGTCTGATGAATCTCCTGTAGTATCAAGTTAATCCCAAGAATCCTCTCAACTCCTTAACTGTTTTTAGGTATTGGCCACTCTTGCATTACTTTAATCTTATTTGTGTCAGCAGTTACCCCAGCTTGAGTAATGACATGGCCTAAGTACTCCACTTATGTTTTCCCAAATGAACACTTACTGAGCTTAACATACAGATTATGAAGCTGTAAGACTTCAAAGGCTTGCTGCAGATGTGAAAGATGATCATGCCAAGAGGGTGAGTACACCAGTATATCATCGAAAAATACTAAGATGAACCTTCTTAGGTAAGGTTGAAATATGTTGTTCATCAAACTCTGAAAGGTGGAAGGAGCATTAGTCAGCCCAAATGGCATGACCACAAATTCATAGTGGCCATGATGGGACCTAAATGCTGTCTTCTCAATATCTTGCTCAGCCATCCTAATTTGATGGTAACCAGCTCTAAGGTCCAACTTGGAGAAGTACTTGGAGCCACCAAGCTCATCTAGGAGTTCCTCTATGACAGGGATGGGAAATTTATCCTTGACAGTATAATTGTTCAGCTGTCTATAGTCAATACAGAGCCTCCATGACCCATCTTTCTTCTTCACCATAACTATAGGAGAAGAGTAAGGGCTCACACTAGGTCTAATGACCCCTGCTTCAAGCATTTCCTGTATCATTTTCTCTATTTCATTTTTTTGACTTGCTGGGTATCTGTAGGGCCTCACATTAACAGGTGAGACTCCTTCCTTCAGTATGATTTTGTGGTCATGTGCCCTGCGAGGGGGCAGACCCTTTGGCACCTCAAATAATGAAGAAAATCGATCCAACAATTTTTGTAGGTCTAAAGGAGTATGCTCCACTCGCTCTTCTAGGTTTGACAACTCCATAGCTGCTGGCTGAATGAGTGCAACAGTTATCATGGTGAGTTGTGTGGGTTTAGTTAGAAGCTTCTGCATTTCTTGACTGTTAACTAGCTTAGGTTCCCCAGGTTGACTGCCTCTCAGAGAAATCTTCTTGCCTCCAACTGTAAACTCCATCTTGAGCTGGTTAAAGTTCCAGCTTATGTCCCCTAAAGTCACTAGCCACTGTATACCCAAAACAATATCAGCCCCTCCTATAGGTAACACCAACATATCAGCACTGAAATCAACCCCCTGCATCTTCCACTTAACCCCTTTGCTCATGTATGAACTGTAAAGATTGCTACCATTGGCTACTGCTACTGAAAAAGGAGGTATAGTCTGTAGATAACAACCCAACTTCTTTGCAACTGCCAGATCCATGAAATTGTGAGTGGCTCCTGAGGCAATCAAGATATGGACCATTTTTCCTTTGACTGATCCTTTCACTCTCATAGTTCTAAAATCAGTTGTACCATCCATTGCATGAACTGACATCTGAGGGTGTAACATTAGTGATTCATCTTGTTCTTCCTCTCCTTCTCCACTACATTCAGGGTCTGAGTTCTCACAGTCTTCATCGACCTCCAGAATAAACAACTGCTTCCTCCTTTTGCAATTATGAGTTGGGGTGTACTTCTCATCACACCAATAACATAGTCCCTGTGCTCTCCTCTCATCCATCTCAGCTCCTGTGAGTCTCCTTGACCCCTTGAAGGAAGTGGGAATGGCTTTACTTGTTTCTGTTTTGGAGTTAATTGCCTAAAAATTTCTCCTTTGGTTCTGAGACCAAGAGGTGGTAGGGGTGGGTAGCAATGGTCTATTACTCTTTAGCAATAGTAAATTCTCTTCCCTTTGCAACTGGATTGATCTTTCAGCCAACTTTGCTAATTCATATGCCTTCAACAATGTTCTTGGGCCAGAAAACCTCACTTGAACTTCAAGATTAGGTCGTAAGCCATTCAAGAAACAACTTATAGAGTGCTCCTCTGACAATTCCACATGATTTAACAATTCATCAAACTTATCTAGGTAATCTTGCACATTCCCAGTTTGCTTACAACTAACTAATTCAGCCATTGGGTCTGCGTGGGCAATGTTCCCAAATCTTTTGTATAAAGCTCGTACATAATCGTTCCAAGTAGGGAGTTCCCTTCCCATTCTAGATTTTACTAGGGTTTGGTGCCACTGTAATGCTCTGCCCTCTAAGTGAATTGAAGCAATTTTAACTTTAGATTCTTCTGGGGTTTCGTCAATGTCAAAGAATTGGTCACATCGATATAACCATCCCCGGAGATCATCCCCCCAAAACTTAGGGAAATCAACACGAGTGTACCTGGTATTGATATGATTGTGAGTTCCATTCCCTTGTCTCTGAACATCTCCATTCTCCATCAGAGGATCTCGGTTAGGAGCCTTGTGTTGATTCTCAGTCACCAATGTCAGCAGCATTTGTCGCATTTCCCCCACAGTATCTGTTACTGATTGCATTTGCTCCTTGAGTGTATCCACGTCTCGTCGGAGTTCTCCATTGATCGTCATCTTCTCCGGCCAAGGTTCGACTCGCTATGATACCAATGAAACGTGCTCAATGAAGTAGCACTGCAGTTCAGCCCTAAGGAGCTAGGAAGAAGAATAGCTTCTGAACAAGTTGCGCTAATTCTATTAAGGGAGCGTGAAGAAGGATTATTGTATTGATAAGAGAAATGAATAACTATCAGTTACATTGGAATTGGGGATATTATACAGCTAACTCCTCTAACTAACTCCACCATCTAACCGCTAATCAATGACTAACTAACTAACTCTTTTATTACTAATCAATCCCCCAAGTATTTGTAATTGCTAGTTTCCCCCTTTAAGTATTATTCCCTATTTGTCACATAACATACAGTTTCAGTTGGTGTTATGCTTCACGATGAAAATCCTAACATATCACACTTTTCAACGAACACCAGGGAGTTGCTAGATTTACTTTCGGAAATGTATCTATAACACCAGGGAGCTGCTAGATTTACTTTCCTCTTCCAAAAGTTGCTCATTCTCTTTCTGCTCTTCAACGGTAAAAGACTCTCTTCCATATAATTGATGTTGGAGCAACTTTTTCATGTAAAATACCGAAAAAAGATGAAAAAGTCACCAGAAAAAGTTAACCAGTATTTTCAAAATAAGATCTACATAAATTTAGTGTGATTTTCGGGAAACCAATGGTAGAAGCGGAAAGAGGATAATATGAGGATGTAATTTTTATAACTTTCGCGCAGTGGTCAGTGGTGGCCGGGCAGCGGTAAACTAGAGAGGAGGAGAAGTAGGAGATGAGTTTTCTAGAGAGAGAAAGTGTGAATGTCAAATAATTGTAGATAGGTTTTTAAAGGGTAGAAATAAAAATACCTTTAAAAGTGCTCAAAAGTGCTTATACTTAGACCACCAAAAAATAGCTCACCAAATAAAGACTAGGCACTAAAGTGCACATTCTACATAAAAAAAAAAAAAAAGATTTGAGCATAAATGCACCCGATCTTGAAAACATAAGCACTCTTTTTGTAGTCTTGAAAACATAAACACTTTACCATTAAATAAAGCTGAAATTACAAAAATACCGTTAGTAATAGAGAACTTCATGTAATTACAAAAATGTCACCGACCATTTATTGAAGCTGTAATTACAAAAATGCCACCACATCTTTTTACATCCGAAATTACTAAAAAAACCACTGCTTCCTACGCAGCAGAAAATAATGGCAACCCGGTCGTGTTTCACGTCCATTTTGTGAATAAATAAGGCCAAATCGGCATCATTTCGCTCATATACAAGGCAGTCAATTCGTCTGTGTTTTACGATTATTTTGTGAATAAATAAAGTCAAATTGTCATCGTTTCTCTTATATACACAAATCAAAGTAAAACATAATATAAGACCAATTTAACATCATTTCTTCATACAACTAGCAAAATATTATGTTCATTTTGTAAATAAATGATGCCAAATTGGTCTTATTTTACTCATTCACAAAAAAAAAAAAAAAAAAAAAAAAATCTTCAAGTACTTATATATTTAAAAATAACGATAATCCGGCTGTGTTTATGCATACATTGAACCAAAAGTTACGTCTGTTTTGTGAAGAAATGAGGCCAAATTGGCCTCACTTCATAGATCTTAAAAAAAATAAAATCAAAGAGGCTTATATTTAGAAATAACACAATCCGGTTGTAATACATACGATGAGCAAAAATATTATGAATATTTTGCATAAAAATAAGGCCAAACTGTTCTCATTTCATTGATTCACATTAAAAAAAAAATGAAAACATATATATAGACAATTTGATTGCATTTATTATAAGCGAGCCAAATTAGTTTGTCTATTTTACAAAAAATGACACTAAAGTCATCATCACTTTGATTGTATGCAAAAAAGGAAACATAAAATAATGATAATTCGGCCGCATTTATTCACAAAGTGAGATATAATACTATGTCCATTTAATAAATAAATTAAGCCAAATAGTCATCATTTTTCTTAATTTCAATTAAAAGACATCTCCCCATCTTCAATCTGTAGCTTGAACATAAAATAATCTTCAATTTGTAGCTTGAACACTACCACTATGTCAACTATCTTATTTGATCTTTCTGAGATCAGGAAAATGAGCAAGATTTCCCCATTAGATTCAAGAAAGTACTCTATGAAGTGCTGCAAGTAGCTTGAAAGAATGGCTCTTTTTCTGCTTAGTCGCGTGACGTGAAATTGAGACTCAATTTCTTCTATTACTGCCAGTACTCAATCACAAAGAATTCTGATAATTCCCTTTTCAAACAGGGGCAATAACGCATCATAAACAGAGGATGATACCACCGGAAAACACATTTACGATCGCCATCGCCGGAAACTTCCATCGCTAGTCACCTCTCGGTTCTTGGTGTTCTATTGTCGAAATAAACTGAAAAGGGGTGGCGAAGTAGTAGTGGCGCCACCAGCTTTTGAAAATGGGTTGGCAACGGTTTTACCACTTTTCAAATCCTGATCTATGCCAAACCAATGAGCTTTTGGGGAAAGCAGTACTAGAAACGGGCAGAGGGGGTCATGGCGAGTCGGATACTGTATTTTCAACTTTTTCTGGCGGCGAACGATGGTGGTCCGGTGGCAGAAGGGTGGTGGTTTATGATGGAGGGCGATTTCCAGCAGTTTAAGTTATATGATTGAAAGTTGTGATACGACGGAGTTAGTGGTAGTTGTGGTGGGGTTAGAGTTTGGTGTATAGAGAAAGAAATTAATAAATATGAAATGATTGTAAAATAGTGTTTAAGGGGTAATAGTAGAAATATTATTAAAAATGCTAAAAAGTGCTTATGTTTTAAAGACCATCAGAAAATAGTTCATCAAATAAAAACATGGTACTAAAGTGCTCATTCTACATTAAAAAATGGGAAATTTTCATTAATAGCCACTTACTAGTATAGTTTACATTTTGGATGACCCTAACATAATGTAGCCATTAATTTTTTAAAGGCATGTTAAAAGAAAAACAACACAAAAGGAAACTCCACGTATCAGTTAGCTAGAATCACGGAAATAGATGATTTGCTTAAGAATCCAACTGAAACCGTAAAGCAATTTCAAATATCTCAGTAACTATTGATTTCTTTTTCCTCTAATTAATCATACATCATTTACATAAACAAAATCCATTTCTTAAGCATAATTTTAATTATACTATTCATAGAGCATTAGTAATTTTTATTCATAAAGTATTCAGTTTTCTATTCCAACACAATTCACATTTTATTCAAACTAACATCCATTTTTCATTCATATAATATTACATTATATTCATACAAATTGAAAAAAGAACTGTGTATATACTTAATTTATTTATACCTCATAGATATATCTTATTGACACTATTAAAAGTATACTCTATAACACATACACTCACACTTTATATAAATTTTTGTCATATATACATAATGTATATCTCAAATACATAATCACCATAGCCATATATACATAATTTATATCTTACGTATATTTTAAGTATTTTTAATATTACTGATTTTAGTAGTCCTGGTATTTTTGTTATACAACAAATATTAGTGATGTACAAATATAATTTAGGTAAAAATTCTATAAATATTTTAATTGTGCTATATTTGTTTGATATTAATATTATATATTGACTATAATTCGGATATATTCAGAGCATATTTTGAGTAAAATATATTTGTCATATTTATTTGTTATACAACAAATATGAATGTTGTATGTATATATATATATATAAAAGTATGTCTTGCATTATTTGACAATAAAACAAATAAAGTAAACTAGAGAAATACACCAATTATTTACTTATTTAGAATATTTAAAAGAAAAAAATTATCAATTGCCTTAAAAATTTGAACAATCTAATAAAGATTACTCCTATTTACTAGTTATCTTAGTGTGAACAATTTACTTCTAAAACGGAATGAGAGAGAAACTTTGATTGATGGTTACTACTATTTCCTAAAATGTAGGCTTAAGTTGGGGAATGATTTAATACTATTAAATATATAAAAAAGTCATAAATATGCTAATTGGCTAGAAAAAGAAAGGAGCATGAGAATATGTTTAAAGAAAGTTTAAAAGTGTTAGAAATGGTCATGTGGGGTAAAAATCTCTTAAAAAATGCTCCTCTTTTACTAATAATCGTCTGGTCACTAACGTTTAAGTGTTGTACTCACCAAATGTTGCATAATAAACTATATTTCTTTTTTTTTTTTCATTGAGTTGGAAAGAAAAAGAATTAGTCGTCGAGTATCGATTAGATAACCTATATTCTTTTTGTTCCAATTTATACGGTAAAAATTGTGTGTGGTAGTCTAGTAGCTACTTTTTGGAGCGCTAAATAATGAATGTCTAGTATTTGTAAAGTCTTAAATGAATAACCCCAACTTCTCAAACTCCATATTTTTTTTCGGATCGAAGTTCAAAATCTTATGCCAAAATAGTGAGCTTTTCTTCACAATTTCAATACTTCTTAAATATATGGAATTGTTAACAATTATAACTTGTAGTATTTTTTTTTATGTATGTAAATTTTGTTTTAAGAAAAAATAAAAAATTGTCTGTCTGTATTCACGCTCTCTGTTTTAAAAGGCAGTTTTGGGACTCGCCCGGGACTTGCCCCGGGGCGGGGCACTTGCAAAATGCCCTGAGGCTCTCGGGCGGGGCTCCGTGAGACTTACGCCTCAAGCGCCCGGCAGTGCGCCTAGAGCACGCCCAATGCTCGAGACTCGACTTATATAACCTATGCAAATAATCTGTCCAATTCCCTAATTAAGATTTTTTATCCATAATTTTCTTTAAAATGATTGATACAAGCTGCATTCATTTATAGAAATCGAGAAATTGAGTGTAGCTCAATTAACGAGACATATTTCATACTGTATACTTAATTTGAAAATATGTAGTCGAGGTATATATCATCACTTGTTATTAGTCTTCATGTCTTATTTCTATCACTCAAAATTAGACGTAAATTATTTTACAATTTAGAAGCAATTTATATTGATCAATGAAGAATTAATTTTTTAAATTATAATAGTAATAAATTTTATTGATATTTAGTTTAATATTAACAAAATTTAAATTTTTAATTGTTTGAAAGTTAATATAGTTTATTTGTCTCATAAAACTGTACCATTATTCAGTTTCTTATACTTGTAAAAAATGTTAGATTGTTTATTACTATAATCTTTTTTCTTATTTTAATCTTCTTAACTTTTTTTTTAATGTATTTTCGATGTTTTTTTGGCTTATTATGCTATTTATTAATTAAAATTAATTAAAAAATTAGATCAATGGGGCATGAGCCCCATGTCTCGAGGTTTACGCTTCGCCCCATTGTAAGTAAAACGCCTCGCCTCACTTTGCGCCCCCGTCTTTTAAAACATTGTTCACGCCTAATACTGTAAAGTGAAACGAGGGAGTAAGTTAGCTCCAGCAGGGAAATTCTTTTTTCCATATCTCAATAATAAATTTAGTGTTCTTTAAGATTAGATTAGATTACTACTTACTTCGTGATGGAATGATAGAAAGAAAGATTTATACTCCTTAGTTCTGCATTTAGTTTAATATCTATTTTTAACGGTAAGGGATATGTTTGAAGATTCATTTCTGGTTGGCACACGATAAAGAAGTCAAGGTAGAGTCCTTTAACAATATGTCAGTCATTACGTCTAACTATCTCGCATAATTGAGAAAAAAAAAGGAGGAAAAAACAACATCTTCAGCACATTTATACGAAATAATCTTTATTATTTTATTACATGCAAACATAATAGTAAATAAAATCAAACAAAGTTAATTAGCATATAGATATGAGCTTGGCTCTAGCCAATTGGCTAGCGGTAAGCTTGTGTTGAAGATTGTTCAATTAATGCAAAAAATCTAGAATAATTAGTTGAGAAAATCTTGAATAATTAGTTACTTAGTTCAAATTTTGAATTTTGAATATTGTTAAGTTGTTGAGCTTTTAAAGCTTTTTAGTTGCTGATTTTTTTTTTAAAAGTTTGGCTATAAATAGCCATAAGTTGAATAAGAAAAGAAGAGACTATTTTCAATCATACTTTTAATCTTACTTTTGTTGCTCCATATTTTCAACAAAAACCAACAATTGGTATCAAGAGCCTCAACTGATCCTACGGGATCTGTGAGTCAAACAAATACTTTTAACTATTTTTAATCCATATCTATTTTAACCTTATTTTCAAAATGGCAAGCAACAGTCTCTCTTTGAATACCCCACAAATCTTCACTGGTGAAAACTATCAAATTTGGTCAGTGAAAATGAAATCTTATCTTGAAGCCTATGATTTATGGGAAGTTGGAATGGCAGATACACCATTACCACCACCCTGAAAATCCCACTCTTGCTCAAATTAAAGCCCATTCAGAAGAGAAAACCAAAAAATGCAAAGCCAAAACTATTATTCAAAATTCAGTTGCAGATCAATTTTTTCTAAAATCATTGCATGTGAGACTGCAAAAGAAGCATAGGAAAAACTCAAAAAAGAATATCAAGGAAGTGATCGAGTCAGACAAATGCAGATTTTGAATTTGAAAAGAGATTTTGAATCTCTTAGGATGCAAGAAGATGAGACTATTACTAAGTATTCTGACAGAATCTCTGTGATTGTTAATAAAATCAAAATGTTTGGTGATGATTTCTCAGATAACATAATTGTTGAAAAAATTCTTGTGACAATTTCAGAAAGATTTGAGTCAAAAATTTCCTCTTTAGAAGGGTCAAAAGATTTTTCTACCATCTCTGTTACAGAATTGATAAGTGCTCTTCAAGCACAAGAGCAAAGAAGAAGTTTTAGACATGACACAGTTATTGAAGGTGCTCTTTATGCACAAAATAAAAGAGAAAAAGTTAATTATCCTCTTTGCAAATATTGCAAAAAGAAAACACACCCAGAAAAGTTTTGTTGGTGGAGACCTGATGCAATATGTGGAAATTGTAAACAAACAGGTCATGTCACAAAAGTGTGCAAGTTCAAAGACAATCAAAAAAATCTGCAAGCACAAATAACTGAGGCAGAATTTGAGGTGGAGCATCTGTTTTAGACTGCATCAACTGAACAAAGGAGGAGTGTTCAAGATTGTTCAATTGATGCAAAAAATCTAGAATAATTAGTTGAGAAAATCTTGAATAATTAGTTACTTAGTTCAAATTTTGAATTTTGAATATTGTTAAGTTGTTGAGCTTTTAAAGCTTTTTAGTTGCTGATTTTTTTTTTTTTAAAAGTTTGGCTATAAATAGCCATAAGTTGAATAAGAAAAGAAGAGACTATTTTCAATCCTACTTTTAATCTTACTTTTGTTGCTCCATATTTTCAACAAAAACCAACAGCTTGGCTAAACGAAGTGCCCGTTTTTGTTAAAAAAAAAAATAAAATAAAATACTTGAACTGGATAGTATAGTGTCGACCAAAAACAATGTATTCTAGTCTAGAAAAAATTAAATCGAAGTCCATATATCCGTAATTTTGAGTTACAAATTATGGACCATGCCACAGACTCGGGCTCTTATTCTCAGGGAGTTCTTCAGATATGCAAATGGGTGGTTGATACACACATACATACATACTTATTTTCAGGACTTTCTGACATTTCACTGACATCAAGATTCTTTATCGTTAGTATGATATGTAGCAACTAAATACAGATCTTCTTGTTTCGATGCAGTTATTCCCTGTGTTTCAGTCATATCCAAATCATTTGGATTAGTTCCATGCGGTAGTTTCCATTCAAAGTGGTGGAGTAATTGAGCCAAAGGGTATGCAACATTAGCCAAACCAAATTGTTGTCCTGGACAAATCCTTCTTCCTGCACCAAAAGGAATAAACTCAAAGTGATTTCCTATAAAGTCAATTGAAGAGTTCTCAAATCTCTCCGGTATAAAACGTTCAGGATCAGTCCAACTTTCAGGATCTCTGCCAAGTGCCCATGCATTGATTAGTGCTCTAGTCTTGCGAGGTATAGTGTATCCATCAATATTTGTTTCCTCCCTACATTCTCTAGCCAATAAAAGAGGAAGAGGAGGATGTAGCCGTAATGTTTCCTTAATTACTAACTTTAGGTATGTCAACTTTTCAAGATCTTCTTCATCATAAGTTTTCTTTCCCATAAAGACTTGTCTCACTTCACTTTGTGCCTTGGCCATGATATCTTGGTTCTTCATCATTTCCGAGAATGCCCAAATAATAGTTGTAGCTGCAGTTTCAGTTCCAGCAACAAACATGTCCTGCATAAACCGAATAAGATGGAAGATTTTTTTTTTTTTTTAAAGTAAAGTCAATTGATTCTTACATAAGATACGTAAAAGACAAAACTTGGTAATTAAATGTTGAGATTATGAGAAACTTACAGAGATTACTGCTTTTATGTGATCATTTGTGATTGGGAATTGAAGTTCTGCGTTCTCCTTTATTCTTAGGAAAACATCAACCAAATCTTCATCTCCAAGCTCACCATTTCCTTTGATCCCAGCTGCTTTATTTTCTTTATGCTCATTTAATATGTCCTCCATGACTGCATCAACTTTTTGTTGTGCAGTCACCATTCTAGGTTTCATACCACTGATTTTGTGAAGTAACTTCCAAGAAGGGAACACATCAGTTACATCAAATCCTCCAATTAATAAGAGTACTTCTCTTACCATTGCTATAAACTCGTTTCGATCTTTGCACATTTTTCCAAAGGCTGATCTACAAGTGACAGAGTTTGAGAATCGAAAAATTATCTGTGTCATATTTATAGGAGTAGAACCCTTCGTGGTAAGAATTGATGAAATCACACTTGAAAGCTCGTTTTTTCGGATTTCACTAAAAGACTTGGTCATCTTTGAACTAAGAAGTTCTATTGTACAAATTTTACGCATTTGTCTCCAATAATCACCATATTGGCTAAATGCTATGTCTTTGCTATTGTAAAATAATATGTTTGTAGATGTAAGTTGAGCCTTATTAGCAAAGGCAAGATCATGAGTTTTTAGAATTTCTTTTGCCATACTAGGTGATGATATGACCACCGCATGAATTTCACCAAGTTGCAAGTACATAAGAGGACCATACCTTTGTGCTAAACTTCTAAGAGTGCGATGTGCAGGTACAGTTCTTCCTATTAAGTGATGCAGACTTCCAATAAAGGGAAGTCTCCATGGACCAGGAGGTAACCTTTGCTTTTGGTTTCTTGATTTTGATTTACTCCAATATTGTCTAATTACTAGAATGGCGATGGAGGAGAATAATAAGACAAGAAATGAAACTACGTAATTTGAAAGAGTGGAGTAAATCTCCATTGAACCGTGAGGAGAAAGTAAATTAAGGAAGCTTATGAATGATATTGCTTTCATAAACTGGTAGATAAAAAGGGCTTGCATAGTGGAATTTATAATCATTAAAATCAGCAAAGATTTAGCCCCGTGGCTTGTTTTCACCACGCTAAATGAATACTAGCCAGCGGTACAAAACTGTTTAAAGACTAGCCACCTCTGAACAAGTAGTTCAAAGTCCCATTATAAAATATTAGAATTTTATATATAAAACTCCAGGATACTAGTATACATATGAATCTTAATGGGACTCTGACTACACATCAAAATCACACTTAAAATCATCAAAGATATACAAGGGAGAAAACAAAAACGTGGACAGACCACCCTCGTACTATAAAGTATTTCTTGGACAAAAATACAAGAAAATATTACCTATAAAAAAAAGACAGGGTGGTCAGATGATGTTTCAACCCCATTGTCTTTCCTTACTACTCCCTCCGTCCCAATTTATGTGGCACCATTTGACCGGACACGGAGTTTAAGAAAATAGAGGTTGACCTTGTAAAGTATCAATTTTGCCCTTGAAAAAGTAAGAGAGAGAAGATTTGAGTAATAAAAAAGTTGTTGGTATGTTTAAAAGTATGTAGGGTCCAACAAGGGTAAAATAGAGATGATGCATTAAATAGTTGCCAAATAAAGAAAGGTGCCACTTATTTTGGGACAAACAAAAAAAGAAATGGTGCCACATAAATTGGGACGGAGGGAGTAGTATTTAATTAATTCCCAAAGTTATAGTAATAGATAGGGTTTGAAGTATTTTCTTGGACAAAATATTGGAGTTCTTGTGTTTATGTACCTCAGATCGAGTAGGACCACCACTCCACCAGCATTTTTTGATGCATTCCCGGATAAACCCCAACAGTAAATACTGTAATTCTAATGAATATTTTAGGATAATGGAGAAAAGTACTTGTACACAATCATTCAAATCATTGTATCTCATGTTCTCCGATGCTTTCTAACCTTTCAATACCTCCTGAAATTCAAGACACAAATTTCACGAACTTTTAAGTACGAAAACTAATTTACGCCTTCAATAATCCATGGCTCTTAGTTGGTAAAGGCGACAAAGGGGAGGAGGAAACCTGGAACGAAGTCCTTTTCTGGGTTTTAAAATTTTAAGGATACTATTAAAAGAACAGCAAAAGGGAAAAAAAATGCTCCTATCATATCTGATTAGTCTCATAAATATCTTTTGTTAACCTATGGCTCATAATTGTCCCCCAGTAATTTTTTGCTTAAATTTGCCTTTACTTCTATCAGACTGCTTATGTGGCTTGTTGGAACTTTTACTTGAAAATGTGGTAGCCCATCAATTTGAATAAAATGGGACAAGAGAGAAGTGTTACGCGCAATGAAAAGGACACCTTTTTCACTACTTCCAAACACGCAATCCATACAAGCTTCTGCTATACACAAATTTTCAGCTATACACAAATTTTCAACTATCATACGAAGAGGACATTTCAACAATGCCCCATTTGTTATGAAATATTTTTAGATTGGTACTAGAACAAAGAGGCGGTTGGTAAAGAAAAAAGAAATAAGGTGCTCCCTAGAGTTCCCTATAGCAGCAAACGGCTTGGTCAAGTATTTAGAGACCAATCGAAACTCGGACAAAAAACATTAACAAGGCCACCATCACCCAAAAGATGTGTTAGAAGACCTACTTTACTTGCATCCAAATTACCAGTAATCCGCGTTAGTATTTCCTCCAAAATTAGCACTGTACCCGCCAAACGAGTAGAGGGATACTTCAGACTTTTGAACTAGTTTCCCAAGCATAACATCAGTTTACACACATGCTCTCCATTTGAGAACTTTATCATTTGATCTCTGTTAAGGTATACAGTTCTTTTGGCACGATCGACTTGTATTCCATTGTTGGATTTGAGAATGGAAGATTAGTAATTAAAGAGATAATTTAAAAAAGAACAACTTGGTTGATATGTCAAGCTGCTTGTAATTTCAGCAGTCTTGTATTTATTCTTAGATGATATGTCGATGAAGTGTATGAATTGTGGATGATCATTTCATCTCATACATTGTTGTTTATATAGATACAATGTAGACTTATTATCATCTATCTCTTCCACTACTCAAGACACTCTTCCACTTCCCTAGAATCCTTTGCTATACTCTAGGTTGACTAATTAATATTGAAGAAATCAAGACTAAACTCATTCACACTACAAGGAAACTACATTAATTTTAACACTCCCCCTTAATGGTTGTTCTTGGACTCCCAAAAGCTTACAGAATTTCAGAAATTTCTCCTTGGGAAGCGCCTTGGTAAAAATGTCTTCAACTTGGTCCTCCGACTTGCAAAACTTTGGTTCAATCTCTCCTTCTTCAACTTTTTCTCTGATGAAGTGAAACTTCACTGCTATGTGCCTTGTCTTGCTGTTGTAAATTGGATTTTTAGCCATTGCTATGGCTGACTTGTTGTCACAAAACAACTTTGTTGCCTTGTCTTGCTTTTCACCAACATCCAAAATTCTTTTAAGCCAGATTGCTTGAGATGTTTCCATTGCAGCTTAAGTATATTTAGCTTCTGTTGATGATTGTGCCACTGTTTCTTGCTTCTTTGATTGCCAATAAAATACACCCGAACCAAGTGAAAACACAAAACCTGTTGTACTTTTCATATCATATTTTGAACCTGCCCAATCGTTATCACAAAAGCCAATCAAGGTTAACTCTTCACCCTTGAAATATTTGATGCCATAAGCCAAGGTTCCTTTTATGTAACGAAGAACTCGTTTGGCAGCTCTAAGGTGAATATGGCTTGGACTTTGCATAAATCTTGACAATAGGCTAGTAGCAAAAATAATATCCGGCCTCATAGCTGTAAGATACATCAAGCTACCAACTATACTTCTAAAAAGAGTGTTGCCCACTTTTCTTTCACCATAATTTTTCATCAACTTCTCATTTGAAGCAAGTGGTGTTGGCACTGGTTTGCTCCCAAACATGTTAAATTTTTTAAGCATTGTTTCCGCATAGCTTTGCTGAGAAAAAAATACTCCATCGTCCTCTTGAGAAATCTCGAGACCAAAAAAATAATGCAACAAACCCAAATCACTCATTTCATATCTTTTCATCATGTCTTTTTTGAACTCAGTAACTGCAGCTTCACTGTTACCAGTAAAAATCAGATCATCAACATAAATTGACACAATAAAAATAGAGTTTCCTCGCTTCTTCACATAAAGAGTAGGCTCACTTTTGCTCTTGACAAATCTACTTTGCAAAAAATAATTATCAATTTGACTGTACCATTGTCGGGGTGCTTGTCCCGTACAATGCCTTCTTGAGCTTGTACAATTTATTTTCTTCTTCTTTCATCACAAAGCCATCAGGTTGATGAACATAAATCTCTTCTTCAAGATCACCATTCAAAAAAGCTTATTTCACATCAAGTTGGTACAATAACCAACCTTTTTGTGCCGCCAAAGCAATAAGAGTCCGAATTGTATCTTTCTGAGACACCGGTGCAAAAGTCTCATGATAATCAACACCAGGCTATTGTGAATACCCTTTCGTGACTAACCTTGCCTTGTGCTTCAATATGGAGCCATCTGGATTATTTTTTATCTTGTAAATCCATTTCACTCCAACTATTTCCCGATTTGTTGGTTTGTTTACCAACTCCCAAGTCTGATTTTTCTCAATCATTTGGAGCTCTTCCACTATTACCTTCTTCCAAACATCCTCTTTAATTGCTTCTTCAAAACTTGATGGCTCAACCATGCTATAGTTGCATGATGCATAAATTTCAGCAAGGTCTCTCATTTTTACCGGAGTATGTTTTGGACTTGGGGTGCTAGAACTTGAACTATTTCTTGAAGGTGATGTAAAACCTGATCTTGGGACTTCTTCCTCATTATTTTCTTCATTTTCATGCTCCTTTTCAGCCACCGCAATCTTTCTTTCAACCTCATTTTTCTCCCAATTTCAACTAGCTTCTTCATCAAACAACACATCTCTACTTGTGATGATATTTTTCCTCTTCAAGCTATACACCCTATAGACAACAAAAATGCACTTCTCACTTGTTTCATCAAGTATGCTCCTATTCTCTTTTGGGATTTGGGCATAACAAATACACCCAAAAATTTTCAAGTGCTTCACCGAAGGCTTCCTTTTGCTCCAAGCTTCCAAAGGTGTCATATTTTGCACCGCTTTGGTTGGACATCTATTTATCAAGTATACAGCCGTGTACATTGCTTCAGCCCAATACCTATTTGGCATTCCTTTCTCCTTCAACATAGTTTTTGTCATTTCAACAACCGTTTGATTCTTTCTTTCGGATACACCATTTTGTTGTGGTGTGTGCCCAACAGTTAGTTGCCTTTCAATGCCCTCTTCATCACATAATTGTTCGAATTATTTTGAGGTATATTCTTTACCTCGATCACTTCTCAGCACCCACTACAAAAATTAAGGTTTTTTGTGGCGCCATTATGTGGCGATCCCTATAGTCGCCACAAAAAATAGGGGTAGTTGTGGCGAATTTAAATGGTTGACACCTAAAAGCTATAGATTTTGTTGCGACCTCAATAATCGCAGCGGAAGCATTAATTATTGTGGCGCCTATAATCTGGTCGCCAGTATGTACCAATTTATTTCATTAAAAATTTTGATTTAAATAGTCGTAGTGATTTGTCAACCTCGCTGCTAAAACTTAGCGAGTAGTAGTACTAATTAATAGGGAGTAACATTTTAATAAACTAGTGTCTCGACACGTGCGTTGCACGTGATATCTCTACTTTATAACTTTCTTCATATTCGGCATCCAACTTTGCTTGAAGGTATCTTTATCATCAGGGAAGAAGGTATTTTTCAGGTTTTGACTCTAAGGCACCTCATGACGAAGTCCTCACATTGGACCATTTGTGATTGTCACCTCACTCTTTTGATCTCTGTGATACATTCTGCTTTCTCTGCGAACATACAAATATTAAACCCAATCATCCAACAGCCAAAAGTAGTAGTGATAGTATTCACACCCACAAGCTCATTTGAATAAGCCATGTAAAAAATACTTTCTTACCACTTAAAATTATACTTAGTAAACTTTCATTACCGAAGGTTAGTGGCTTTTTGTTTGAAACTTGGTGGATAATGATTCAATCACTTTACCCTTCTCTATTTAAATATTAGTTTTTCTTTCATGAGGTTCTAATCTGTGTCACGTTTTTGAGAAACTTGATCATTAATAAACTTGAATTTTGAGATAATTTGGTGACTCCACTATATTATAGTTAAATGTAAGATTTAAAAGATTGGACTCAACTTTGAGATTTTTCATCTATCCGACAAAAATGTTAAGGAAAAACTAATTAAAGTACAAACCAAAATGTAAAAGAAAGCATATTTACCGAGTCCAGGCTCACCTTTGATCATAAAGTTGATCAAATATCTTGTTTTAACCATGACTTGTATGCAATCAGTCTTCTTCTTTTTCCTATCCAATTATGTTGTTCAGTTATCATGATTTCTTTCTGGGAAAAAATTTATCATTAGTTGAGGCATGTAATACGTTAATAAACTAAAAGAAGCAATAGAACTTACACCTAAAGAAAGCAAAGTATCCAAATATTAAACACAAAAAAGACATAACTATAAAAATATAATTTAACAAACTAATTTCAGACAATTTCTCCACTTAGCTTGATAACTTTCATGTTTCGTTTGTTCGGCGACCTACTCCTGAATAGTTATGTAAATAACAAAAGTGCATTAAAATCATCAAAACTATAAGTAAAGAATGTAATTTGATTGACCAATTACTCTCGTCACAAGTTCAATTACAACCATGTCAATTAAAATGTTAAACCAAACTTGTTAGAAGAGAAAAGGCGAAGATATCAAAAGCAAAGCCGAAACTAAAAAGGCGCAAGATAAATTATCAATGTGACTCTGTCTATGACAATATTTTCTGATAAAATGTAAAACACAGAAAAAGTTTTTCTAACAAAAAACATTACTCCACATGCATGATAGTGGAAAACATCAAAACCGAAGGGGAAACCAGGAACAACAAACTAATGGAATTGGCATTTTAAAAACACAAGCAGTGCGACATACAAAGGATACAACTCCAAAATATATTTTGCGATAAATATTAAGGAATTTTCAAGTTCAAACAAACAATGAATGAAACAAACAGTGGGGACAAAATCCATTTATTTACTGAGTTTACGAATAAAGTAAATCCCTTTAGCTAAAATATAACCCACTAAGTGACAATGAAAAATATAGTTTAAAAATTTGATAGTGTGGAAAATACAGAAACCTTAAACAAAAGAGAGACCAAATTTTATTTCATGAGTCCAATCATCATAAACCATAGATGTAACATTGAACAACATGGTGGTGAGAGAGCCGCAAGAAATATCACGTGCATTGATTCGAAAAATGAAAGCAGGAAACAATATCCAGTCCTTACCTAGGAATATATCAAGCAACTTTGCAGTCTTCGCACATTTGTACCCCTTGAACTGCAAATAATAGTGTGTGGATTTGGAGGACTTCAAACATTTTGAGGGACTTCAAGTTTAGATATTGATATATGCATGTTCATATTCGCAAGTATTGTATTTATAGCATCGCTTAAAGAGTTGTATTGTGATTGTAAACAAAGAAGATAGAGCATATACTTACTTGACATCCCGAAAGAACAATGATGGAGCGCGCGTCCGATAACTGAACAAAGATGTCTGTGGTTTGAACGTTTTTTTTTTTTTTTTTTTTTTTAGTATAGATCAATGTTATTGATCCTATTCCAAGAATCACAACCTTTCATGTCTGGGTAATTGCCTGAAGGGGGTGTCCGTTGGTTTTGCCGTGGCTCTTCATTTAGTAATCTGCCTTTGCCATGGAATTTTTATTTTAGATTTTATTATTTGAAGGGTAATTTGGTAATATGACTTTAGTGTTTTTGACTACATACTTTTATAGTAATATGATGATTAAAACAAAAAATATCTCAAATCCGAAACCTCTTCACTTAACAATCAGGAATGTGTGTATCTCCTCCTTGTTCAACAACTCCTCGATGCGGTGGTCTCCTTCCGCCGATATCCTCGCAATTCTTTGTAGTGCTCACTTTCTCTTTCTCTCTCTCCCTCTCCCTTTTCCAGATCTCTTATTCCTAGAACCCTAATTTATTTTGCCCTAATTGCATACAATGGTAGAATACCATATGCTAATTCTGATAGACACGATTTATATATTTTTGACGAAATTTACCAGTTAAGTTGTGGATTATATAGCTTTAACATTCAATAGAGTTTTTTATATTATGGTTAGATTGATGAGTATTATTTTGCTGACCATCTTTTTGCTTGTGGTATCTTTTTAATTGTATGCTCTAAAGCAGATCTTATTTTTCTTTAGATCTTTGTTCAATCGCCACTTAGTTGGTTGGGGTGATTATATTATATTTTATTTTTGCTACTTTATTTTCTGAATTTTGATTGTTATTTGTGAATTGTTTACACATAATTGGTTAAAGATACAATGTACTGTGTAATGTATTTCTAGGCAAAAAGAAGTTCAAAAAAAGGTTTGTCCACTCTATTTTTCAAAGTTATACTATCTCAATGATTATCATTTACAATCTGCGCATTCTTTCATTGCTAAACCAATTTCAAGTTGTAGTCAATCTTAATGTTAAGGTTCAATTTGAATGTTCGACCTTTTAGGCGGAGCTTTGGAGGTATGCGCGGTGCCCTGAGCTAAACTATAAAATTTGTACTATGTTAGAACTCATCCTTCTCACTCAAAGATTTCGGATGAACTTATAAGTGTGGATATTGCACCTTGTGTAAGGTAAAGCATTAAACTTGCATTTTATATAGTTCTTTTTAAAGTTAATCTATGTATGTTTAATTCCATTGAAAGTAACTTATCTAGTGCTATGATGCATGTTGTAGTTTAAATAGCTCAACGCGACTTTATTTCTTCCATCCTAATGCTGACACTTTTTGGAAGTATTCAACTAACACGTTTTCTGGTGGAAGTTTCTTTGTGGTCTCAATTTTTCTTAGCACACATGCTTTTAGCATCATCCTGCTGTGAATCCGTCGAGAAGGTGTAGTTTCGCTTCTGCTACTATTGGAAAAGATACATATGTTTAGAATTCAACTGTTTCAACTCTTTGCTATAAAGAATGCAACACTTACCTTGATATGAAATCCTGTTTTTTAAACTCTATACTAGTGTAAGAAAGAAATCGCCAGTAATATAAAATGGTAAAGAGGACCTCAAATAGTCTGGTAAAAGAAATTTGTCCCTCCTTTTTGTATTACAGAACCTCTCAGGGATAAAATTCATTAGAATTATCCATATATGTAATATGACGCAATAATATGTAATATCATTTGAAGGTAAAAAAGAAAAAGTAATGTCTAAAATTAAAATTCTTTTAGGTTTTTAGCAAAATTTTGCTTTAGTTATTTATTCATTAAAAGTGCGCTATGATTGGAATGAGTCCTTCAATCTTGATATAAGAGTGACTTTGAAACTCTTGATAGTGAATAAACATATATGAAGCATATAAAATTAGCAGTTAAGTTACAGGAAAAATGGTGGATGGAAAGAGATTATATGGAAAAACTCTACTAAGTCCTAACATCCATCCTTAACTTGACAGTGGAGCCAAGGTTGGTTCAAAAGAGATGTCATTTTTTAAGTGAAGTGACATGTTTGTCTCTTACACCTACATATATAATCAATAGATGTTGCTCCCAACGCACACGCAAGTATACGTGGTCGACAAGTAATAAAGTGATAAGTAGAGTATCGTTCCCACGAGAACTATTCAGACTAATCTTAGCAAACAATTTCTTAGAAACTATTCAGGGATCTTTTCCAATGGTTGAGATTTTTACTAACTAAATGCAGTAATTAAAACAAGTAATTGAGATCAAGTAACTGAGCAAATTCTAAGTTGTTATCAATAATAAGGAGACGGTCCAGGGTCAGAGTTACGAACAATCCAGTTGAGTTTTCCAATTGATTCCACTTCTCAAATCCCGGGTTACTAACTAACAGATTAAATGTACCCGTGAAAACCTTTCAGTTCTTCACGGTCTATGCAGGCTACTTCAATCCCTATATGTCTATGGGTTGAATCACGTGCACGCATTAACGAATTCTGTAATAAGTTAAACTAGGCGAGCAAGTATATGTCTATCCTACTCACAAATTGGTTCCCCGATGCCCGGGTTCACAAACTAGTCCTATCCTTTCTTATTACGTAATTAAATTCCCTCTTTCGAGTTCAATCTAAAAACCATAGATAATGCGTAATAATCGGGCCCTGACAATTACACAAGTGAAATCAAGAAAGAATAAGTAACCCGTAATGGGATTCAATTAATGGAAATCAATCTTCAAACATCAACCTTCATGTAATACTCTGACCCTAGAACGATAGTTTTAGCTACGCATACTCATAATAACAACACAAAGATTTGGTGTAATAATGAAATAATGATGTAATAGATTAATGGAAGGAAGAAAAACCCTTGTCTTGATGTTATGAGCTCTCAAATTTGCTCCAAAGTCTGAACTCCTTACAAAAACTAAGTAATAAACTATTTATAATGTTTCCATACCCTTGGTAATAAGTTAGACCCAAAACTAGGAGGAATAGGGAGTAAAATCGCGCACAAGGGGCGCTATAGCGGGCGCCCCGCGCCCCGAAAAGCGTGCACAAGACCAGAACCCGCATCCAGGCTTCGTGCCTTGGGCTTGCGTCGCGTGCCAAACGCGCCAGGCCACCGCGCGCTATAGGCTGCGCGGCGCGGGCCCCAGAGCGCCAAGCCAAAATCGCTCTTTTCCGCTCCAAAACTCGGCTCGTGTCGTGCCTATGTGTGCTCAATCCAATCCTCAATCAAAATCCAATCTTTTCTTGCTCAATCATGCTCTTAAAAGCTCCAATTACACTGCATAACAACCTACACACATACGACATAAAATCAGTGTAAAACCACATTCATAAACTATAAAACGCGCGAATAAGGTATCCAAACGTGAGGAAATATTAAGGAAACATAGGCATAAACTGCCAAACATCACCACCCCACACTTGAATCCTTGCTCGCCCTCGAGCAAGTCACAACTAACTTCCCAACCTAGGTAAAACAGGTCTGCCTATGACTATGGTTGATACCGACCATTGAACCAATGCACACCTGACTACTATGGATCCACAACATGCCAACAATTTACCAAGACCAAAAATATGAGAACAACCACCCCAAAATAGCTCAGATGCACTAACTCAACTTAACGCCACCATGCTCCCACAAAATCACACCTATCTACTCAACCAAGAACAATCAACTTCACCTATTTCATGCAAACCATGTGCCCTCACCAAAATGAAGCAAGAGAGTGTCCCCCAAATATCACACACAACAATGAATATCAAGACTAGAACGGGGACAATAGCATAGAAAGAATTCACTCACTCTCATGAAAAGCTCACATGTCACACACAATGTACCATAGGCTTGCCCGTAGTGTAGGACTCCACTAATGTAGGCTCACTCCAATCGGGATTAACTAGGACTTTAAAAAGGTTGCAATGTAGGCTAAGGGGCTGGTAGGATACATATGGTAATAGTGACTACCTCCCTAAGCACTTTAATACATCACAATTATTTCAAACACAAATCTCATCAAACCACCCAATCAACACTTTTACACATACACCTTCTCACAAGTAGCATATTTCTATTAAACACACACTAGCAAGGAATGGATATCTTTTTCTCTTTATTTCTTTTTTTTACAATTCTTTTCTTTTCTTTTCAACTTTGCTATTTTTTTTCTTTTTCTTTTTCCTCTACCCTTGCCAATGCTTTACACTACTTCACAATTTTTACAATTATTCCCCTTCATTAGTTCCACTCAAGAACCTCCCAACATCCAACCACAACTCCCATCATCTACACAATATCAATAAAGTGCTTAAGGAGTAAAGGGCCAAAAGAGTCAATTAAAAACAAATGGGTAGGCTCGGGGTGTGGGTACCAATAGAAAGGATCAAAGAAATCACAACAACAATTTTTTTTTCAAGGTATATATGTAAGGGTAGGCAACTCAAAAGAAGGCCTTGTATCATTTCCCGACTAGAGCAAACCTAGGATTTCGCTTTGCACACACACGGGGCAAGTTCTAGACATTAATATGCAACATGGAGTAAATAAGAACATGCCTCACAACACACATTGCACATGGTCCACACAAAAAGGCTCCATCAACAACTCTCAACTAAGCTTCTAGAATGCAACTTGTGGAAATTTAAGCACTCATGCACAAAGGATAGCAATCAAGTCAAGCTAGCGGACTCAAGCATCTCAAGGGGGTTGTTCCATTTTTTCCTCTTTCTAGGCATGCATCAAATTAAAACCAAGGACACCACAAATAGCACATGCAATCAAGTTCAAGTCCACCGGTATCAAACAAATCAAAGGCACCTAGCATTCCACCTATTTCCTTCGTCTAGGGTCATCTACAACTAATTATCCTAATCCTAAAAATAAAAAACTACCCGGTTCAAAGGCCTCCCCGTGGAAAAGAACCGCGGCCATAAGAAAAACCACGGGGTGGATGACATGTACCACTAATAAAACTAAAAGGAAAATCTTTTTGAAATTTTTCATTGGTTTTCTAATTTTTTTTTTCAATTTTTCCATATATTAAAGCAAGGAACAAATCAAAATAAAGTCAAGTGACAAAAGAAAAATCCTATGGGTACATGCATCCATAACCTCAAAAATAAGGGAGAGTTCCCCACCCCACACTTAAACTAAGCAATGTCCTCAGTGCTAAAAATAAGAAAGTGCAAGGTAAAGAAAACTTCCCTGAAGATTCTAGTCCTTGGTGCTAGCATCCTCCAAGCTTCCATATAGTATGAGGTACTCAGACTTCCCTCATCAGGTCATCAATATTGGGCAAGGGTGAGGACACCCCACACTTAGCCTCGACATTACATGAACCTGCAATCCAAAGAATCACCCAAAGTAATATACAACTATAAAAATACTAAAAAAATAAATAAGTAAATAAAAGTAAAGCAAGCAAATTGGGTTGCCTCCCAAGAAGCGCTTGATTTAACGTCGCGGCACGACGAAGACAACTTCATCACTTTTGTCTCCACCTTGAACTAATGAATTGAATCCCCAACTTTGCCTCAAGTTTACAACTATGGTATTGGGGTGGTGGCAAAAATACAACAGGACCAAGTAAACAATGCCGCATTTTGCACTTCTTAGCCTTTAAATGAGGGATGTCGTTTTGTCTCCTCGGCATCACAAACTCTAAAATATAGGCACCTTGTTCCTCCTCCTTTTGTTTCTTCATAGGCTCGGGTGGCTCAATTTTCATGTCACCATCCAAACACAATGTTGAAAAATGATTGGAATGAGGTCCAATGCGCTTCAATTCTAAAGTTGCATTACTTTCGACACCCTCACTTGCACAAACACTAGAGTCCTCACCTATGATGTTTTCTATTTCCTCACTTGACTCTAATGTGATTTCCTCAACCTTGGCATCATCAACTAATATTTGGTCGAGTGGTAGGAATTCCACTTTTTGCTCCTCAAATTGGCTTCTAAGCTCTTCTATCTCAAATCTACTATTTACGACAACTGATAATTGGGCTTCAGACACCTCAACCATATCACTCAAATTCTCCTCCAAGTCGTGAATAGTCAAGCCAAATTCGTCGATCTCTTGCCTGAGCACAACCCTCTCTTCTATAAATTGCCTCGTCATATTTGCAAGTTCACTCCTGAAATCCCCATAAGCTTCTAAGAGTTTGGCTTGCTCCATTAGCCAAGTTTCGCTAACAACCTGCACTTTATCGCTCTTGTCAAACTCACAAACATCATTAGAATCATCACAAAAATTATTGGGGGAAGGAGCATGACACTTAGGACAATCATTCCACCGACCACCACACAATTTACAAAAATTCCAATCAAAGGTGGTAGAAAATTCACATAACCAGTCTCGCAGGGTTGGAAGACTCGGGCAATTTTCCCAAAAATGATGTCCTCCACAAAGTAGACAAGAATCAACAAAATTTGAGCAACCATCATTCAACCCACTTTCATTAAAAGATGCCATGTAAACTAGTAATACACTAATAAACTAAAAATAAAATAAAAAAATTAAACCTGAATAGAAAATAATAAATTGTTCAAAAAGAAAACAGTCAATTTAGTCCCCGGCAACGGCGCCAAAAACTTGTTGCTCCCAACGCACACGCAAGTATACGTGGTCGACAAGTAATAAAGTGATAAGTAGAGTATCGTTCCCACGAGGACTATTCAGACTAATCTTAGCAAACAATTTCTTAGAAACTATTCAGGGATCTTTTCCAATGGTTGAGATTTTTACTAACTAAATGCAGTAATTAAAACAAGTAATTGAGATCAAGTAACTGAGCAAATTCTAAGTTGTTATCAATAATAAGGAGACGGTCCAGGGTCAGAGTTACGAACAATCCAGTTGAGTTTTCCAATTGATTCCACTTCTCAAATCCCGGGTTACTAACTAACAGATTAAATGTACCCGTGAAAACCTTTCAGTTCTTCACGGTCTATGCAGGCTACTTCAATCCCTATATGTCTATGGGTTGAATCACGTGCACGCATTAACGAATTCTGTAATAAGTTAAACTAGGCGAGCAAGTATATGTCTATCCTACTCACAAATTGGTTCCCCGATGCCCGGGTTCACAAACTAGTCCTATCCTTTCTTATTACGTAATTAAATTCCCTCTTTCGAGTTCAATCTAAAAACCATAGATAATGCGTAATAATCGGGCCCTGACAATTACACAAGTGAAATCAAGAAAGAATAAGTAACCCGTAATGGGATTCAATTAATGGAAATCAATCTTCAAACATCAACCTTCATGTAATACTCTGACCCTAGAACGATAGTTTTAGCTACGCATACTCATAATAACAACACAAAGATTTGGTGTAATAATGAAATAATGATGTAATAGATTAATGGAAGGAAGAAAAACCCTTGTCTTGATGTTATGAGCTCTCAAATTTGCTCCAAAGTCTGAACTCCTTACAAAAACTAAGTAATAAACTATTTATAATGTTTCCATACCCTTGGTAATAAGTTAGACCCAAAACTAGGAGGAATAGGGAGTAAAATCGCGCACAAGGGGCGCTATAGCGGGCGCCCCGCGCCCCGAAAAGCGTGCACAAGACCAGAACCCGCATCCAGGCTTCGTGCCTTGGGCTTGCGTCGCGTGCCAAACGCGCCAGGCCACCGCGCGCTATAGGCTGCGCGGCGCGGGCCCCAGAGCGCCAAGCCAAAATCGCTCTTTTCCGCTCCAAAACTCGGCTCGTGTCGTGCCTATGTGTGCTCAATCCAATCCTCAATCAAAATCCAATCTTTTCTTGCTCAATCATGCTCTTAAAAGCTCCAATTACACTGCATAACAACCTACACACATACGACATAAAATCAGTGTAAAACCACATTCATAAACTATAAAACGCGCGAATAAGGTATCCAAACGTGAGGAAATATTAAGGAAACATAGGCATAAACTGCCAAACATCAATAGAATTATGTCCCTACTCTTATTAGTGGATCCCCTCTTGAACAGTGGCAACAAAGAAAGGGAACTAAGACATGAGTCATAGAATTCATTGATCTTTTAGGTTCCTCAAAAATACACCCCAACTCATTTATGTTGATAACCTAACTATGGGCCACCCTTTATATCAAGACCCGCCCTTATACTGCTAATATATTGTTAGATTATATATGAGTTTATTTAATTATATGAGTTAACAAAGATATACTGTAGTTTACTATATGATGAGCTATAAAATATAGTATGTGTCTATTTTATTTAAGTTGTGCTTTTGCCACTACTTTATCATGCCAATGAGAGAAATGACTAGTAATATATTGTAGTATAGAACTAGGTGTTGAATACCTGATCAATGTTTAATGTTGCCACTACTTTATCATGCCAATGAGAGAAATGACTAGTAATATATTGTAGTATAGAACTAGGTGTTGAATATCTGATCAATGTTGAATGGAATTATGATTGAAAAACCTGTCTATGAGCAATCTTCTATTTCTTAAGATTTCTAGAGGGTTAAATTTGATTGTGGACCAGTGACTTCTTTGGAACAGTGTTCACCTTTTGCTACTGGAGAAGTATTTTGAAAGTAGATATCTTCGCATCAATAATTTTTAAGTTAACAAAAGACTTAATCTTTATGGATTGTTGCTTTGTTAAATTACTTAGAGTAGTAATAAGTGAGTTTTGACTTTAATTTTTGATTGGTACAATCTCTCTACATAAGACTCAGCCTAATAAGAAACACAAAAGTATTTTTTGTATTTTAGATTGATAATCATTTCCTTTCTAATTTCATAGGGAAGATTTCATAGTGTGTTGAGTACCTTGATGATGGAGCTAGGAAGCTTAGATTATTTGATGGTGTATTTCCCAAAAATGTATCAGGTTTTACAATTAAATTTATATTTAGTTGAGTCTAAGGCGACCGTTTATATCTTAATTCGATCCGATTGATAAGCAGCTTACGTTCGTAAAACAATTGAACTTTAGCGGTTTAATTCGAAAACGAGTAGTATATCGATGTCAAGGATGCAAATTCGATGTCAGATATAACTTTAACGATGTCAAGTTCAAATAGGTAGTTCGAAGGCAAGTATGAACAGGCTGATTCGAAGTAAATAGCAAATAGACAAATTACGATAAGATGATTCTGTCTTGATTAGATGCACGGTTTCGATTAACTACGATGACAACAACAGATTCAGCGATGATGATGAATATGATGATGATCGAACGTAATATGATAGCAAACGAATGCGGTATGAATTTACTTGATCGAATAATATGATAAAGTAAACGACTACAATGTATTCGAGATAATTTAACAATTAGCAGATTGACGAACTAGATTATGCGATTGGAATAACGACAACAAATCGATAAGATTGAGAGTAGTGAGATAATGAATGAATCAAATGATAAATAAAGCAAGTATCAACTAAAACAAGCAATCGACAGAAATAATTAAAGCGGTAAAAGCTTATTGTATTGAAGAGCCGAAGGATGGTGCTTCAAATAAAAGAGATGATCATTCTTCCACGTTTGAACCAAGTCACGGCTGAATTTGGTACAAGGATTGTGCTAATGGTGACAATAATTCTATGTATGTTGAAAGGACAAAGCAAAAATAATTGGGTGGCTGAATAAAGATTTGAGAATAATGCTGCTTTAGATGTGTCAATAATCGTCCTCAAATTAGAGCACAAAGACCTATTTATAGGTTGAAATGATGAAGAGTTTCAACCCTAGAAGAATTTCACACTCTCCCGTTTCTCTTCCAATAGTTGCACGTTTCAACCCACTTCCTCTGAATCCGCTAAATTCGTTCCGATAAATTTGGGATAAGGACAACTGCGTTATCCATTGGAGGGCTGTCTTCGAAAATATACGATCGCGATGAGCACATAATCGATCATGGAAGTGAACGAAACTATTTCTTTCCCGATCACAACGACTCCGAAGTCAACTAATGTCTTCTCATAAAACCAAAACCGATGACTGTGATCGAACAGAAATCGACCAGTACAGATAGTCCCCCCCACTTGCTAAGTCGTGTGTTCGTGAAAACTTGGAAAGTGGCTTGAATTCTTGGCGGAAAAACACGTGGAGCACTCGTGTCCCTCCATTTTGAAACATCAAACGTCGCCTCAACTTCCCACTGTCACACGTGTCAGACATCGTGCGGGCAGCAGTTTCTCAGCGGTTCCCAAGGCAATGATGACCTTTGCCTTATAAATACCTTCTTCAAAACACACTTTACAACTTCTGAAAAATTTCTCCAAAACTCTTGAAAAACTTCTCCAATTTTCTTAAGCAAATCTCAGGAATTCCTTACTCCGCTTGTTAATTCTTGCCACTTTTGCTCCAGATTTTCTAAAAACTTTGTTTTACACTAATCAGATTCGTGCTTTGATAATGTCTACCTCCTCTCAAAACGTAGTTGACGCTGATACTACTTCCACTACGACAGTTGCCGCCACGGCTCCACCGCAGTCCGGCGCGGTGGTAGAGTAAACTTCCACCAATGTTGGCCCTTCAGCAGATAAGAAGGGAAAAAAGCGGAAGGAAAGGAAGGTGAAGGACTATGGTCCCAAGAAGTTGTGGTCGGAAATTCTTCCAAAGAAATTCACTTATGAGAACGATTGCAAAATCAGTGTTCAAAGTGAAGCGGAGCAAGGGAAGAAGAAGAATATTCCGATCGATTCAGTTTACTGTGCGATCACGCCGGAATCGATTCCACAGGTTCGAGAGGAATGTGGTTGGAAAGTGGGTGACATCGACGTGATGTGTCCTCCAAGGAAATCAACGTTAGCGACTCACGTCGAGGATCACTCAGTGGTGCTGACTTATCCTTTTACGATCGGGTTTTCTCTCCCGGTCGATAACGTGATCGAGGAATTTTGCAGGATGTACAATGTCTGCCTTGGACAGCTTTCTCCGATGATATGGAGAACGATAATAATTATGCGATTCATCGCAGCGGAGGCGGAAGTGGAGTTGACACTTCGCCATATTCTCAACATCTACTCTCGTCGAGTTTACAAAGGAGGAGTAGTAAACTTGGCCAAACGAGGTCAACGGGCCTTGATATCCGACAACGATGACGATCTCCGAGGATGAGATCAAAGTTTTGTCTTTATTCCTACGAAGCAGCTAACCGACCCTGAAAAAGAGCTGCTACCAAGCGTCTGGAATCGAACCCGTAAGCGCTTCGTTCGTTTGTTTTCTTTCTTTTTGAATGAATTTAAGATCTTAAAATCTCAAAGTTCTTCCAAATTTTTTAGCTGATGCGGTTGTCTTCGATCAAGTTGCCGATATTATACCATGGCTGATAAGGGTACTTGCTAAGACGACCAATGACAAACGAGCTTGGAAGCCAGTCGCAGCTTTGAAGAAACTCAAAGCTAAGAATCATGGTAACTTTGAACTGTCCTTGTATTCACGATTTTTGTTTCGTTGACGCCTTTTGATACCTGAAAAATATTTTCCTCAGGCATCACCGGTGCTGGAGGTGAGCCAAGTGACGAAGAGGCTGAGCCCGAGGGCAGGGAGAAGGTCGATGATGCTCATCCGCCGAAGAAGAAAAAGAAATCGTTCCAAGAGTTGAGGAACAAATACTTGCCCAAGATAGTGGTGGTTGAAAAAGGGCAAGGGGGTAGCTCATCGGACGCACCCCAGACCATAGAGGATGTGATCGCTGGGACAAGTTCAGCGATCGCAGCGGCGAAAGCTGCCGAAGGAACGACCTCGGTCATCGACATCGAGGGAGAAGAAACCGGGGACGAATCGGGATCTGACTCGATTGGTGAGGCGTCCCACGAAGCCAATCAAAGAGAGACTCAAAGAGAAAGCCATCCAACTGAAGGTGGTTGAACAGGGAGATCTCTCCGTGGATGACTATCAACTTTCCCCTGTAGCCGAAGAGGTAAATTCGGGCTCAGGGGGTTTGCCCAGTAGAGAAGGTGCTCTTGTTTCTTTGGGCGTTGCTCATGAAAACCAAGGAGAAATGATCGAGGCCTTTGACCGTGAACTCGAGGAAAGGGATCCAGCTAAAGGGAAAATTCCAGCTTTGGATCGGCCAATATCGACGACGAAGTCTAAATACGATGAAGAAACGGGGTCGTCGTTTTTTGGGACGGATCACGCTGACCCTATCGTGCCTCTTCCTCGGGGCGAAGAAGCTGCTGCTTTTGCTGCTTTGGGAGAATCCGAAAAGAGGGGTGGCAGGACGCTAACGGTAGAGGTGCCACCCAATGTTGATTTGCTAAGGTGCCCAAAGCGATTGGCAGACTATTTATTCGATGTCATTGGCCCGATGGAGCAAGCTCGATTAAATACGCATTCAGATCTGAGTCTACCTTCTCAGATTTCTTTTAGTGCTCTCAGGGTAAACTCCATACTTATAAAAATTTTCCTTTCTTGTTTTGCATCGATTTTTATGTACTTCGAATGCAATTTGTTTTTAGAAATGCATAATGGCGATCGAGACTGCCGATCGGATCCGCCAGCTTCAGGATGGAGCTAAAGTTTTGAATGAGCAGATTATTCATCTTACTTCAGCTGGAGAGGACCTGCATCGGAAGCTGAAAGCTGCAGAGGCCAAGTATGCTGAAGTTTTGGCCAATTTTGACAAGAGTACGAATGAGCATGCTCTTCGCCAAACGGAGCTGGAATCTCAGATCAGAGCTTTGAACGAACAGTTGAGTGATCACGAAGCCAATTCTGATCTGAAGATAGCCGAACTCACTTCTGTCTTGGAGAGCAAGAACAAAGAGTTGGCTGATCAGTTCGAAGAGTTGAGCGTTCTTTGTAAAAGTAATGAAGACCTAATGGTTCAAGCTGATAGCTTGTCGGAGCGGAACGCATTGCTTCACAAGGAATCCACCAAGGCGCGACCTCAAGGAAGAGTTTGAAAAGAAGAAGGATCTTATCCTCGCAGAGTCAAGGCGCGATGTCCTTAGGGAAATGTTGGATCGAGATGTCAACATTCCTGCCGAGTTGAGCGAAGCTGTTGCCATTGTGCGGTTAACTCGTGAAGATCTTGGTCTCCCAGCGAGTTCCTCCGATGAAGGCTTTGATGGTGAATGATCTGTGGTTGTTTTCGACTTGTTACTTTAGTCATTTTTTGAAAGCTGATGTAATGCAGTCGTATGACTGGCTATGTACTTATAAGATTAATATGAATGAAATTAAATTTCTTTCATTGTTGTACTATTTTTTCCGAAGATGATTTTATTCGTTCGAAAATTGTGATGTTCAACGACAGTCGTCGAAAGAGGTGATTGGGGCCCAATGTCAGTGCGTAATGATAAATGATGTCTCATCTCCATGTAGTGCACTCTTCGAACATTTTCATGAGTTCGGAATTAAAAATGAACACTTTGGTGAAAAACTTGGAATTGTAAAATTCGCTTGGAATTGCAAAATTCGCTAACATTTGAACTAGTCACTTGAGTCGGACGAATGTGAAAAGTTGAAAATATAACCAGTGTTGCATGTTATTGAAAAGAGCCGCTAACGGGCTTTAAATACATTTTGGATCGTATGTTTTGATCGATTACAAGATGTGGCCGTTTAAAGGCACAAACTTTTGATCGCTAACGGATCGCTTACATAGATGGACAATTTTGACTTTAAAATGAAATTGGTAAAGTTCGAAACATCCGATAGCCAAATCCTCAATTCGAGTGAGTCCCAGTTCGAGTGAATCGAAAGAACTTTGAACGAGTCCCCAGTTCGAGTGAACGTAAGAACTTTGATCGAATCTTGAACGAGTCCCCAGTTCGAGTGAACGTAAGAACTTTGATTGAATCTTGAACGAGTCCCCAGTATTGTTTCCAATCGGTCTCGTTCCTTCTTCCGATGGGAAGCTTCCGGTTCTTGGGCAGTCCCCAGTATCAGTTGATGACAATCGTGCTAACTCCATATCCCCCCCAGTGTTTGAGTATGAAGGATGAGTGGTCGAACACTGGTCCTGAAATGGAGTCATTGACACAAAAACCGAGAAACTGTTATAAATGAAGACCACGTTAGAATGTTCGTCAGACTTATCGACCCCGATCGGAGCGTTTTAGAGCTCATGTTTTCGTGGGTGATGTTCGTCATCATTCGATTCCAACTATGCCTATCATCTAAGAGTGTTAGTATCAAACAATTAATTAAATAATTCTTTCCGATGGAGGAAAAATTGAAATTTTGCGAGATTAAAAGATGAGAGTTGATGATAGCGTAGAATCTCAAAAGTAGTACTTCTTCAATTGTGTGATATTCCAATTGAAGTCGACCGGCTTGGAGTCCATTGTTTCGAGTTGGTATGATCCTTTCCCGATTACTGCTTTGACCCGATAGGGTCCTTCCCAATTTGCTCCTAGCTTACCTTCGTTTGGCTCATCCTTTTTCGCTCTTTTGATCCTCAGCACATAATCACCTACATTAAAAGATCGATACCTGATTTTTTTGTTGAGGTAGTTTTCTGCCCTCTGTTTCTGCGCTTGTATTCGAACAAATGCCATGTCCCTTTTTGCTTCGATCAGGTTCAAATCTATCAACATGGCCTCTCTGTTTGCTTCTTCGGTGGAATGGGCGAGCCGAAGACTGGGTTCTCCCACTTCCACCGGTATCAGTGCTTCTGCTCCATAGACAAGTGAGAACGGTGTTTCTCCGGTGCTGTGTTTCATCGTTGTTCGGTGAGCCCACAGCACTCCGGGGAGTTTGTTCGGCCAGTTGCCCTTTGAGTCATCCATCCTTTTCTTCAGATACTCGATTATTGTTTTGTTGGAAGATTCAGCCTGTCCATTTGCACTGGGGTGATAAGGTGTTGAGGCAATTCTCTTGATCCCCCATTTTTCAAAGAAGGCAGTGATCCGTCTTCCTACAAACTGTTTACCGTTATCGCATGTGATCTCTTTCGGGATCCCAAAACGACAGATAATATTTTGATGAATAAATTTAATGACTTCTTGCTCACGAATTTTAGCTAAGGCAATTGCTTCTACCCATTTAGAAAAATAATCAATAAGAATTAAAATAAATTTTACCCCGCCGGGCGCTGTTGGAAGCGGCCTGACCAAATCCATTCCCCACTTCATGAATGGCCACGGTGACGTGACCGAATGAAGTGGCTCTGCCTGTTGATGTATGAGGTTGCCGAATCGTTGACACTTGTGGCATTTGCGGACGAATTCTTTGGCATCATCTGCGATCGTTGGCCAACAATATCCAGCTCTTAGGATCTTTCGAACCAACGACTTGCTACCAGAGTGATTGCCGCACTCGCCTTCATGGATTTCTTTCAGCACATAGTTTGTCCCATCTGGGCCCACACACTTCGCTAAAGGGCCGCTGAACATTCGTCTGTAGAGCTGGTTTTCTAAGAGACAATATCTTGCCGCTTTAGCTTTGAGTGATCGGGCAGATTTTTTGTCATCGGGAAGGGTTCCTGCCTGCAAATAAGACAAGTATTTGTTTCTCCAATCCCAAGTGTGGTTAACATTGTTTACCTCTTTAATGCTCCGACAGAGTGGTGATTCGAGCAGGTGGACCACTGTTTCATCAATTTTGCCGTCGATGACAGCTGCAGAACCGAGGTTGGCTAAAGCGTCTGCTTCGATGTTGTCCTCCCTTGGAATCTGAGCAATTTTCCATTCTTGGAAAAATGTAAGGAGATTTTGCACTTTTTCAAGCAATTGCTGCATCCTTGGATCTCGAACACAGACATCGCCTTGGATTTGATTTACCACTAATTGAGAGTCACTTTTGATGTCTAGTCGTTCGATCTTCAAGTCTTTTGCAATCTTTAAACCTGCAGCGAGGGCCTCATATTCGGCCTCGTTGTTAGTTTTTGCATGTAGTTTGATTGCGTACCTGAGCTTTTCACCGGTAGGTGCTATTAATAAGATTCCGAGACCAGTCCCTTTCACGTTTGAAGCTCCATCGGTAAACATTTTCCAAACTCCGGGATCGGGATCCCTCATCATCAATTCTTCCTTTTTTGCCTCCGGGAAGATATTAGCGCTAAAATCTGCTACAAAATCAGCTAACACTTGAGATTTTATGGCGGTGCGAGGCTGATAAGTAATATCGTACTCGCTCAGCTCGACTGCCCATTTCATTAATCGACCAGAGAGGTCTGGCCGATGTAAAATATTTTGCAATGGAAAAGTGGTTACGACAGATATTGAATGACATTGGAAATAAGGTCTTAATTTCCGTGCAGCAGTGACTAGTGCTAGTGCTAATTTTTCTAGGTGCGGATATCTTGTTTCTGCATCTAAAAGTTTTTTACTAACATAATAAATAGGAAATTGATTACCTCTGTCCTCGCGGACGAGGACAGCGCTTACAGCGACATCGGAGACAGCCAAGTAAATCAGCAGCATTTCTCCTTCGATCGGTTTTGATAGGAGCGGGGCATTTGAAAGGTACAGCTTCAGTTCTTTGAAGGCCTTTTTGCATTCTGGTGTCCATTCAAAGCTTTTGTTCTTTTTCAGCACCGAAAAGAACTTGTGACATCGTTCCGATGACCTCGAGATGAACCTGCTGAGATAGGCTACTCGACCGGTCAGCTGTTGAACTTCCTTCACCGTTGTTAAGTCTTCGGGAATGCTTTAAATTGCTTTGATCTTGTCTGGGTTGGCCTCTATTCCTCTTTGCGATACGATGAACCCCAAAAACTTGCCGTATCCAACTCCGAACGCGTATTTCTCCGGATTCAATCTCATGTTGAAATGCCTCAGTATCGTGAAAGTCTCCTCCAAATGACTTAGATGATTTTCTTTTTCAAGAGACTTGACCAGCATGTCATCGATATATACTTCCATGGTTTTTCCGATCAAATCTTTGAACATAGTAGTGACCAAACACTGGTAAGTAGCGCCAGCGTTTTTAAGGCCGAAGGGCATGACTGTGTAGCAATAAGTCCCCATGTCCGTGATGAACGACGTCTTCTCCCGATCAAATGGGTCCATCGAAATTTGATTATAACCTGAATAGGCATCCAAGAAGCTCAACATTTCATGTCCTGCCGTTGAATCGATCAGTCTATCGATGTGAGGCAACGAGAATGAATCTTTTGGACAGGCCTTATTGAGGTCGGTATAATCGACGCATACTCTCCACTTGCCGTTTTTCTTTGGCACAACTACAGTGTTTGCAAGCCACTCAGGATATTTGACCTCCTTAATGAACCCATTCGTTAGCAACTTTTCTACTTCGTCGTTGATCACTTTCCTTCGGAATCCCCCATTTGGCCGTTTCTTTTGTTTCACCGGCCGATGTTTTGGGTCGACATTTAACTTGTGTGTAGCGACCTTTGGATCGATCCCAACCATATCTGCATGGGACCAAGCAAAACAATCAGAATTATCCTTGAGGAAGGATATGATTTTTGATTTTACTTCGGGATCCAATTCCGCTCCCACATAGACTTTCCGATCAGGCTTATCATTGAATAACATTACTTCTTCCAAGTCTTCTATCGTAGAGTCTCCAGCTTTTTGTTTATACGGTTCTCTCACACACGGTGGAACCTATGCGAAGTCACCTTCGACTTCGGAATCCGGTAGCTGCGTTGAGGCGCACAACGGAACCAAAGTGAAGCTTCCGATCACGGGTCCCACTAGCTTGTATGGTGAAACCTGTGCGAAGTCGCCTTCGACTTCGGATTTCGGTAGCTGCGTTGAGGCGCACGACGGAACCGAAGTGAAGCTTCCGGCCACGGGTTCCACAAACTGTGATTGCTACAATCAAAAGCCATCCTTAACAGCTACTGAGTAACATTCTCGCGAAGCCTGCTGTTCGCCTCTGATTTCACGAATTCCCCATGGGGTTGGGAATTTTATGACTTGATGTAGGGTCGAAGGGACTGCTCCCATAGCGTGAATCCACGGTCGACCCAATATCACGTTGTACGCCATTTCGCCTTTCATTACTTGAAATGATGTCTCATTCTCAACACCTTCTGCATAAGTCTTAATTGTGATTTCTCCAACGGTCACTTCACTCGAATTGTTGAAGCCCGACAATACTGTTGAGCGAGGTACGATCTTGTCGCTCAACTGCAGCTGTTCAACTACCCTTGCATGTATGATGTTGACCGAGCTACCAGCGTCGACCAACACCCTTTTCACATCAGCGTCGTCGATCCTCATCGTGACTACAAGTGCGTCGTGATGGGGATGAATTCTATCATCGAAATCAAAATCTCCGAACACGATCTCATCATTCATATCATCTCGTGTTCGCTTGTCTCGTGTAAATGAGACCTTTGCATATTTATTGGTAGTGTAAGTTACTCCACAAACGCCATCTCCTCCGATAATGATATTTATTGTCTTCCTAGGAGCGGGGGGTTTTGGCGGCTCATCGTCTTTCTTCTTATTAAAATTGTTCCATCCTCTGTCGGTCAATAGTTCGACCAAATACCCCTTCTACAGCAGGTTGGCCACTTCGTATCTCAACGCCTTACAATCCTCCGTTGTATGGCCGAAATCACGGTGAAATGCACACCATAGATTTTCATCCCTTGTATTTGGATTTGTTTTTATGCGACCTGAAAATTTTACAACCTTCTCACCCATCCCCTTCAAGTGATTTACCAAGTTTGGTGTTGATATGCAAAAATTGTATTCCGTCACCTTTGGGGGGAGTGGTCGATCTTTCGGAGCTGAAGATGTGTTCGACTGCCCTTTCTTTGATTGATTCTTCGAACCACCAGCTTCGTGGTTGTTGTTCCCCATTCGAGAGAAACTGTAGGGCTCCCATCGCTGGTCCCTGTAGTTTCGCCTGTCATTTTCAACTCTCCGTGGTGGAGGTCGATCATAGTGGTAACTATTTCGGACTAGCTGCAACTCTTCCTCCTCAGCCATAATCCGCGGCTCGCATTCCCGATATAGCACTTCGAATGTCCATGCATCAATCTCTCTGAGATGATCTTTCAACTTCCATGCCTCAATCGAATCAGTGCGCAGATTGTTAGCAAAGGTCAAGCAAGCCCACCTTTCTTCGAGATTCGGGATATGAATCTTTTCGTCGTTGAATCGCTTCACAAATTGCTTTATGGTCTCCCCAGGTCGCTTATGTCTTCCACCCTTGGTGCTATCTTTTTCGCTCCGGTATGTGATCGAATAAACTTTGCTGACATATCATCGAAATTCAATATCTCATTTTCAGGCAATTGCAAATACCATTTCAATGCTGCTCCTTTCAATGTCTCACAAAACTTTTTGAGGCTGACAGAATTAATTTCTTCCGAAGTTAAATCGTTCGCCTGAACTGCAACAAAAAACATATAGATGTGATCCCTTGGATCTGTGGTCCCATCGTACCTCAAACTTTCTGGTAACTTGAAAGTTTTAGGAATTGGTATCGGTGCTGCACTTGCTGGGAACGGACGCTTTGAGATCGACTTCTTAGCGACCTCGTCCGTTAACTTTGGGACACCTGGCAATTTTTCCATAAATGATTTTATCTCACCGAATTTTTTGTCCACTGTGTCATTCAACAGAGTTTGCATCCTCGCTAACATTCTTACTTCTGCTGTAACCGAAGCCGGAGCTCCCATAGCTGCCGTGGCCATACCCGATCCTCCAGATCCGACCCCCGCTGCAAGTCCCCCTGTTACGGCGCCCTGAGGAACCGAAGTCGGAATGCTTGCTGGGGGTGTGATCGGTGGGATGGGCGTTCTATTTCCGATAGAATTAGATAAAACCCTTAGTTGCTCCTGTATCATTTCGAACTGAGCGTCGTGTTTTTTCAAATACGCCATTAATGACGCATTTGCATCTCCTGACTCAGTTTCGACCACGGGCTCCTTACCCGGTGGCTGTCCTCGGGGTGCGTTCAACTGTGAACCAGCAGGAACGTCGTCGTGAGTTGGATCCTGCTCGCGATTGGTAGACTCATCGATCGCTTCAACGTTGGTCGGAACTAGAACCCCATCATTGGGATTGAGCTGTTGTTGACCGTTCAGAGCTGCAGCGATGGCGTTACGTTCATCTGCCATTTCAAGACAAGGAAACAAACGTAAGTAGTATCACAACGATTCAAATTTCGGAATAAATCGATTGCCTAGACCCCACGGTGGGCGCCAAATTGTATTTCCCAAAAATGTATCAGGTTTTACAATTAAATTTATATTTAGTTGAGTCTAAGGCGACCGTTTATATCTTAATTCGATCCGATTGATAAGCAGCTTACGTTCGTAAAACAATTGAACTTTAGCGGTTTAATTCGAAAACGAGTAGTATATCGATGTCAAGGATGCAAATTCGATGTCAGATATAACTTTAACGATGTCAAGTTCAAATAGGTAGTTCTAAGGCAAGTATGAACAGGCTGATTCGAAGTAAATAGCAAATAGACAAATTACGATAAGATGATTCCGTCTTGATTAGATGCACGGTTTCGATTAACTACGATGACAACAACAGATTCAGCGATGATGATGAATACGATGATGATCGAACATAATATGATAGCAAATGAATGCGGTATGAATTTACTTGATCGAATAATATGATAAAGTAAACGACTACAATGTATTCGAGATAATTTAACAATTAGCAGATTGACGAACTAGATTATGCTATCGGAATAACGACAACAAATCGATAAGATTGAGAGTAGTGAGATAATGAATGAATCAAACGATAAATAAAGCAAGTATCAACTAAAACAAGAAATCGACAGAAATAATTAAAGCGGTAAAAGCTTATTGTATTGAAGAGCCGAAGGATGATGCTTCAAATAAAAGAGATGATCATTCTTCCACGTTTGAACCAAGCCACGGCTGAATTTGGTACAAGGATTGTGCTAATGGTGACAATAATTCTATGTATGTTGAAAGGACAAAGCAAAAATAATTGGGTGGCTGAATAAAGATTTGAGAATAGTGCTGCTTTAGATGTGTCAATAATCGTCCTCAAATTAGAGCACAAAGACCTATTTATAGGTTGAAATGATGAAGAGTTTCAACCCTAGAAGAATTTCACACTCTCCCGTTTCTCTTCCAATAGTTGCACGTTTCAACCCACTTCCTCTGAATCCGCTAAATTCGTTCCGATAAATTTGGGATAAGGACAACTGCGTTATCCATTGGAGGGCTGTCTTCGAAAATATCCGATCGCGATGAGCACATAATCGATCATGGAAGTGAACGAAACCATTTCTTTCCCGATCACAACGACTCCGAAGTCAACTAATGTCTCCTCATAAAACCAAAACCGATGACTGTGATCGAACATAAATCGACCAGTACAGATGGGTTGCAAGAACTGTACAGGTAATTTCATAAATTATAAGTAAAATGTTGTTTTACTTTATTATAATTATTGATATGCACCTTTACATTTTTGTTAAATATAACAGGGAGAGAGCTCATCGGCAGAGAAAATATATTGGTTAGTGAAGAGTTTAAAGATTATTTTTCTTTTTTGATGTACTCACAATTACAATGTATATGAAGGGTTATGCATACTATTTGGTAAATACTCAAGTATCTTGGGATATTTGTTATTGGTTACTATCGTTGGGCAGCTTGTATAACTATAGCTGCTTTTAATTTTATTTTTTTTTGGCAGTAAATTCGAATTTTAGTGGCGACTCATGCTGCCACGAAAGCTAAATATAATAAGTGGCAACAAAATTGTCGCAACAAAAAGACTATTTGTTGTGACTAGGTTGCCACTAAAGTATGCCATTTCGTGGCGTTCATCTTTGGACACTTTTTTGGGGCGCTTTTAGCGGCGACTATATTCGCCACGAAAAGATGGATTTTGGTGGCGACACCCATTAGTCGCCACCAGTAACATTCAGCCACTAAGCATAGCCAACGATCCTTGCGTCGCCACGAATCAACTTTTAGTGGCGACTTTTCCTTTTTTGGTGGCGACTTTAATCGCCACAAAAAGCACGATTTCTTGTAGTGACCTTTATGAACAACCCACTTTATTTTTCCACAAGGCACTTGATTTTTTTGAAAATTCCATACACCTCGGATTTTTGTTTCATGAAATAAACCCAAGTCATCCGTGTATAGTCATCAATGAACAAGATAAAATACTTGTTCACACCAAGAGATGTTATTCTCATCGGACTACATACATCTGTATGAATTAGCTCCAAAATTTTATTTGCTCTCCAAGCTCCACTTTGAGGAAAAGAGATTCTATGGTGTTTTTCCATAGCGCACCCTTCACAAACTCCATCTTTTTCTTCAATCCTTGGCAAACCATACACCATTTTTTTTTCTTGCAACAATTTCATCCCATTAAAATATAAGTGACCTAGCCTTCTATACCGAAAGCCAAGAATCATCTTTGACTTTTGCATTCAAGGCTACTTCTACCCCATAATTGAAGGTTAAAGAAAACTTCTTCCTTTTTCCATCATCACTTTTGCGATGAGTTTGTTGTCTCCTTTTTTGTCATAAATTGTGCAACAATTATTTTCAAAATGGACAGCATATCCATTCTCCACAAGCTGCCCAACAGTCAATAAATTTTAATTTAAATCTGGAACCAAAAGTACATTATAGATGAACTTTGTTTCTTCCTTTGTTTGGATACGGATTGTGCATTTTCCAATTGCTTCGACACAAGCTCCATTTCTCATTTTCACTTCAGCCTTCATATTGTCATCCACCATTGTAAAGACACTTTTATTTCCAGTCGTATGATTGCTGCACCCACTATCCAATAGCCAAATATCATCATTTTTGTCTTTGGCTATTTGACAACTTGCAAAGAACACACCTTGATTTCCATCTCCTCTTTCTTCAGAAAAGTTTGCTTGCTGTTGGTTCTTGAATCTATAATCCTTCTGCACATGGCCGAATTTTTTACAGTAGTTACACCGTGGCTTCCCTTGAAACCAACAGTCTTTGTCTTCATGGCCGCTTCTTTTACAAATACTACATCTTTTCCCAGAGTTGTTGAAACTTTGTCCAGAGTTACTTTAATTTCTGCCAGAGTTACCACCTTGGTGTCCTCTTTGATTTCTTCCTCCTCCACGGCCATATTTGCCTTCTCTTGATGATTCTCCTTTATTTTGCTCATGTCCTTGTGATTTTGTTGACAAATTGAGCTTAGTTTGTAAAGCACTCTCAATATATTTTTCGGAGTGTCTTGACAACCTTTGCTCGTGGGCTTGTGGAGATGCCATCAATTCCCGAATACTCAACTTTGAAATATCCTTAGTCTCCTCAATGATAGAGACTATAGAATCATATTTTTCAGTCAAGCTTATCAAAATTTTCTCCATCAATTTTTTTTATCTTCAATTACCTCTCCATACAAAATCATTTGATTTAAAATTATAACAACTTTAGAGAAGTATTCTTTCAAACTTTCTCCATCTTTTATTTTCATATTCTCAAACTTACTTCTTAGAGTTTGAAGCTTAATAGTCTGTACCATTGTATCTCCTTGAAATTCTTCACGTAGAGCCTCCCAAGCCTCATTTGACGGTGTGGCTCTCATGATTCTTGGAAATATGGACTCACTCATCGCTTGTTGAATATAAGAGAGAGCTTTTGCATCTTCTCTTCTTGTGTCTTTTAATGCCTTTATTTCAGCCGCATTGAGTTGTGCTCCTTCTTCAGGTTCCTCATAACCACTTTTAACAAGCTCCCACAAGTATTGTGATTGGAACACGGTTTTGGCCTTTAAATACCAAAAATCATAATTTTCTCCATTGAACATAAGAATGGATAGTTGTGCCACACCTTGTTCATTTGTTGAAGCCCGAATATTAAATCGAAAAACTCTGATACCAATCTGTTGGATTTGTGGATGGAAGATTAGTAATCAAAGAGATAATGTAAGAAAGAACAACTTGGTTGATATGTCAAGCTGCTTGTAATTTCAGCAGTCTTGTATTTATTCTTAGATGATATGTCGATGAAGTGTACGAATTGTAGATGATCATTTCATCTCATACATTGTTGTTTATATAGATACAATGTAGACTCATTGTCATCTATCTCTTCCACTACTCAAGGCACTCTTCCACTTCCCTAGAATCCTTTGCTATACTCTAGGTTGACTAATTAATATTGAAGAAATCAAGACTAAACTCATTCACACTACATTAATTTTAACATCCATCATCCCTCTAGGAATATTCTCTTGCAGCATATATTAGTTCAGACTCGATGCTTTGAGGTGCAAAAAATTTTACTGCTCGACTCGATATTATTGCATTGCACAGTTCCAAAATGTATCAACGGATTAACTTTAAGAAAAGCCATCTGCAAAAGGAAAAATATGTTAAGACAAATCTTGAAAGATAATGTTGAATTTAACAAGGATATTGGTTAATCACAATCACAATTCCTAGTAGCATATACATAATTCTGTACAAGTGTTGGTCATTTTCATAATTCGACTATAAGTGCAATGAGTGTCTAGGACTATATTGGTTTCGAGGCTATTTTCCTATTCTAAATTGATATTTATTTCGAATTATCTATGTATTGAATATATATACCTCTGGTTTTCAAAACAATATTATTCACTAACACATAAAAAAGTTTCTTGTGATGTGGTGTTATTGGTTAACACCACTTACTAGGAAACTTACTAGTGACTTGTGCCGTTCCAAACTCCACAAGTCCTTTTTGGCAGAAAAGGTCCACTGCTTTTCTTTTCCATTTTCTGTTTTTTCTAAGTCTGACTAAGACTAATCATGGACCAAATTAATAATTTTAAAACTTGAAGGTTTTTCTTAAAACATACATAATAATTATTTCAAACATTGGGAATTACATACCATTAACCTCCCCCCCACCCCGCATGGCTTTTTCAACTTATTCACTTCACTTCATCTCCTTTTCACGCCAAATCTAAACCAAATACTCTCAACTTCTCTGTGGTTTTCAAGTAATCGGACTAGCAATACAACAAAGTATTATATATAAAAGGTAAACAATGCCATGATCATTTAAACTGTGGTGTAAATCTCGAACCTAGGTTTTTATTTTTAATTTTTTCGTCGACAGTGATTAACGATGCTTTGGGTGTTTGTTTTTGTACAAAAGGTGTAATATTGTGTTGAAATAGAATGGCATTATGTGTTTTAATGGGTAAAGTAGTTCCGAACTACAAAGGGAATTTTTGATGTTCAACTAAAAGTTTTAGGCTTTTTACATTTTTTGGTTAAATTGTGACGATTTGAGAGTTTCAGTAAACCAACGCTGCTTTATTTAGTTGCAAATTGAAGTTATTGTTGTTATGTGTCTTGATGTTCCGAACACCATAGTAGCTGAGGTTCTAAATATCTTATTGGATGTTCATGATTTTCTGTAACTAAATTTTGTATCCCCTTGTTTTGCTTTGTAGAAAAATGGTAAATTTAAGACCGAGAAATAAAGATGAAGATGAGCAGAAGAAGCAGCCTACAAAGACTCCCAAGAAGGCAATTTCTAAAAGAAAAGGCCCTTCGCCAAAGAAGAAACCTGAGAAGCCTACTACTTCAGATTCGGAACGTACTCCTACAGATTTAGAACCTAATCCTAAACGCCCAAGAACAACTAGAACAACTAAAAGAAAATTAGTTGTGGAGAGTGACGACGATAGCCAAGGAGAAGTAGTAGGTCCATGAAACAAAGGTAATAAACAAGAGGAAAGCCAAAGTCCAGCACCAAGTTACGATTTAAGTAAAGGTGGGGAAGATTTGGAGAGGGCTGCAGATGAGGGTGAAAGAAGGGTAGATTTAGATGACACCGGTATTGATGAACTGTTAAAAAGTGATTTTTTTGAGGACTAGAGAGGAAGATGTGGATCATGAAAAGGAAGAGGAAGATGGTGGTAAAAAAAATGAAGAAGCTGATGATTTAAGTAGAGAAAAGGAGAAAAAGTAGAGGGGGAAGCAGATAAGATAGGGGAGAGTCCAAGAAGAAGTAAAAGAAGTAGAAGAGAGGCGGATGATGTAATTTTAAAAAGCAACTTACTGAAGGATCGTGACAAAAAATTTAAAATAGATGGGAAAGCTGTAAATAATGCAGGTGGAAATGTTGAAGAGGAAGCAGGTGAAGAGAAGGAAACTGCTGAAGGAACATCTGGATTGAAACTGGAGGAAGACCAGGTGATAGTTGAATTGAAACTAGCTATTGTTCGGAACGGCTATGTTGATGTTCTACACGACATATATATGTTCCCAACATCAGCATTAAGGCTGATATCTCTCGTTCTAAACACATTACATGATGTTCCAAACGATTGCTACTGTCGTTCAGAACCTCAGAATAAACATATTCTGAACATTTATGTTTTCCCTTTAATGTGATTTACTATCATTGTGATTCATTTTATTAATTTTATGCTAAAATTATGTGCAGTATGAAGATGTTGGTCATGCTACTTTCAAGAGTAACGTTGAGGGTCTATTCAAGACCTTCCTGACCAACAATGAACCTTTTAATGGGAAGATTACTGTTCGTTCTTCATTGGCTAGGGGTATGATACAGTTCAAGGAGGTTCTGAAAAAATTGCAGGTGAGAAGGGGATTTTGCCATAGCTGTTTCGGTCCTTTCTTGCAATTACTGGAATATCCACTGTTTGGCACCAAGTTGGTGCATAACCTCCTCATGCGAAGGATTATTTGCAAGAAGCAGAAAGAGGTTTGGATATCCTTCAATGGATTTCCAGCACGTTTTGGCTTATCCGAGTTTGCACTAATGACAGGGCTAAACTATGGTGCCTATACAAGTAAACAGAACATGGAAAAAATGAATGAAAAGGGGAAGGAATTGTGGAATTTTGTTGTTGATTATTCAAGGAGAAGAAGAGGAAGGAGAAGGAGAAAGAGATAAAGGAAAAGGAGGAGAAGGAGAAGAAGGAAAAGGAGGAGAAGGGGAGTGGGAAGCGAAAGCGGAAGAAGAAGGTGGAGGAGTCACCTCACACTCACCTTCACCCGCCAAAAGGAAGTTCAACAAGCCCAAAAAATAAAAACAGCCGAAGAAAAAGCAAGCTGGGAAGTCTGGTGACTTGCTTGAGTTGGTATGTTCTAGAACCTGTCCCAAGAAGTGGTATTTAAATCTATGCATGGCTTGGTTTGTTCATACTATTCTTTGTGCGAGGGATTCCAAATATGGAATTGAGGAATGGGTGGTGTGCTTGTCTGCCTATCTTGAGGCATTCCAGCGTTATCCTTGGGGTAGGATGAGTTTTGAATTAACAATGGAATATTTGATCAAGCCAATGGAACCTCGTGTAGAAGAAAGCCAGACGTACAATCTTTATGGCTTTCCATGGGCATTCATGGTCTGGGCTCATGAAGCTATACCTGCCTTGAGGCCAAAGAATTTTCCAAAAGAAAAAATAATGCCAAGGATCATAAATAGGCTTACTGAAATTTGTGAAAGAGATACGGATAGGTTGTTTGACCAACATGATGTTCCTGTAAGTATTTCGTTTTCCATATCTGTTATGTAATATTTGGAACAACTTCGTGTTTGCTGAGATATTTCTAATTGATGTTCGGAACATCTTCATGAAGAACCGTCAAGTACTTCAGTCAACGATGTTCGGAACATCACTTCTTGATGTTTTCGAACAACACGACTTTGTTCCAAACAACTTTAAAATATTTTTAAAATTTAGTTGATATTTATTTGATGTTGTTGAGTATATTAACAGGTTGTTCACCCTTTCCTCATTCCTACTGATGATGAGCTGGACATGGATTACTTTCTAGACCTTGTGCCATTTGAAGACTCTGAGGACGACACAATAGATCTTTTTTGTAAAGTGTTTGAGCATACTTGTAATGTTCGTCTTGTTGGTGGCACTACAATTTGTAACTTCAAGAAAATTCCTGCAACCCCTCCAAGACAAGTGATAGAAATTAAAGCTATGGAAGCCCCAGAAACGATGATGTTTGGAAGTGATGGTGAATACAATGAAGAGGGAATTGGTGGCCTGCAAGATGTAAATATTGACATTGGAAACAAAGCTGATGGTGATAAAGTTGGTGGTTAGTTTGAAGTTGCTGGTATCACTGAAGTTGGTACAGTGAAGAGGAGCTCCAATTGCAGAGGCTGCAATTGTGATGAATGCAGCGGATGGAGGGAAGCAATGGATCAAAAGATCGTGGCTTATGATCAAAAGATGGTGGCTTATGATCAAAAGATGGTGGCTTATGAGCAACAGATCGTGCCTTATGAGACAAATATTGTGGCTTCGGAGCAAATCAAATGTGATTCTTCTGGTGGTGATGGATTTGACATCTCCAAATGTAGCAGTTGCAATTGCAAAGATTGCAATGATTGGCGTAAAGGCATGGAGATGGAGATGGCGGCCATGCTGGAGATGATTGAGCAGTTGAAGAGCAAAACGATTATAAAACCTGCAAAGGCTGTGAAATCACCACAAACAGAAGAGAAGAAGAAGCAGGAATAAGTAGGTCCGAGGCTTCCAGTGGATATTTACAAGCCATTGAAGCGGAAAAAAGTGGTGGCTTTGAACGCATTTATCAAAAAGAGGAAGAAACAAAAAGATGTTTTTCTTGGATTGCCGATGAATTTCCAAGATTTCAAAGATCTGATGAACAAGGCTGTGGCTGTGGGACATTGTAAGTTTAGTTTTGAATGATTTTCTGAACTTCACATCGTTGTAGGGAACATACTAACTGAGTTTGGAACATCGTTCTTGTGCTTGGAACAACTCAAGCATTTGTAGCTTCTCATAGATTTCTAGAACATCACACAGTCGTTCCGAACATGGAATGATGTTCGGAAAGACAGACCTTTCCTTCACTCACTTATACGCCAATTTAATTTTTGTCTCTTATATGTTCTGCAGTATGTAGAAGATGTGATGCCAATGATGCGGGAGAGACATTTGAATTACCCCGATCATTACGATCAAAGTGACCTCATTTTGGATATGGCATTCTTGACAAACATGAAAAAATGCTACTACCAACTAGAAGCAGATGCGAAAAAAAATCAGGTACCGCTTGATCTGGCGTTGAAGGAGTATCAGTTTGATGATGATTATCAGAAGTATGCACATGGAAAGCTACCCTACCCAGGGGTAGGTGTTGGGCTGGTGCTAAGAGGATCTTCTCCGTCTTCAACATCAACGACAATCACTACATGTTGGTGGTGTTTGACATGGTTAACGCGAAGGTTTGGGTGTATGATTTCAATCATGGTTGTAATGATGATGAACGCTTCTTGCCAATAATTTTCCCCATTCTCTACATGTTCCCGATCTATGTCAGAATTTCTAAGCTATTCAAAGACTTGGATCCGATGTATAAGGAAGGAGACATGTGGTCGTTTGAGAGAGTGTCAAGATCACTTTGTCCACAAAATCTAACAGGGCAATCATGTGGAGTGTTCGCGTTGATGTACATTGAGCATCTCATTACAAACACCCCCTATGGACAAAATTTGTGACAATCTGGCTGATCAGTGGAGGCGACATTTAGCCATTTGTATTTTGGACGGCTAAATGAAGCCTTGATTTGGGTATATGTAATATTTCGATAATCTTTTAACTTTTATTTTGGTTATGTAATTAGGTATGGATGACATTTATTTTCTTCGCCAAGTAATAGCTTTGATGGTCTTAAAAGTATAGCTTAATTAGTCGCAATTAAAACAAACATTCAAATATATTGTTCAGTTGTTCAGCATTCAATAGAAAATGACATAGTAAAATTTAGACGATTATTACATAAGCTCCAGAACGACGTATTGTTGTTCCTGAAAAACAATATGATATTCCAAACATCTGCACCAATTAATTAAGTTTACCCTGGAACAATATTACTTCATTCTGGAACGATAAGTCGTTCCTTAATATAACCACTGATGTTACTAACGTCCCAAGAACTCCTTCACTAATGTTCTTTAAAAAATGCAAAATACATATTATATTGAGACACAAACGGCACAATAACATAATAAACATATAAAATTATAACTAGATGCTCCCTTGTGGTGGTGCTTCAAGTGGTGTTCCTGGTGGTGTAGAGTACGGGACATAATCAATTCCCTTTTTAGCAAGCAGCCCTTTAAGCATTCTCTTCATCCTTCTTATGTCCCTTCTATAATCATGGAAGAATTCTTCGAATTTGAATTTCCATTCCCATTCCCACACTTCATACCTCAGCTGGTCCAAGCCGTCGTTCGAATTTCCAAAATCTGAATGTGAACTCGAGGAAGAAACTCTATGCCATCTTGAACTCGATGCTCCTCTTATCGGTGCTCCCATTGTTCTTGGACGACGAGGCCTTTTGAAATATGTGGAATCAATTTGTGACTGTTGAGTATTTATAAGAGTAAAGTGGCAATCGACGAGTGTGTTGGGAATAGTTTTATTTACTAATGACTTTTGAGGAAACTCGTAACCGTTATGTACTACTCAAACGAGTGCAACTGCTAATTGTAACCGTTGTGCCTTTTAGATTTTAACATGCAGTTCGGAACATTTTGAATGTCGTTCAATATATTGTGCTTATGTAATTATAGATGGATTAGTTTTTTTAGAAAATGAACATAGCATATAAATTGTTCATCATTTGTTCAGAACGACAAACTTATGTTCTGCGCGTAACGTTGACGTTCCAAACATGAATATCTCATTGTATAAAGGTTGCGTATGTTCCAGAACGACAGAGTAACTTTCTGAACGTTGTCAAGATGTTCTGAACATATTTACAGGAACTAGACAAATATATTTTTCATTGATCATCATTGTAGAGTTCTACAAAAAGAATGCTGGTTATATTAGCATTCAAATGGAGAAACTGCATATCAGTATCAGTGCTTTACAAAAGGAATGCTAGTTATACTAGCATTCTAACAAAAGATACTAGATTATAAACATTCAAAAAGAAATTATATAATAAACATTAATAGGAACATCCACATCTAGCGTGAAGGAGAGGAGTAGAAGTTAAGGTAATGCATCGCCTTATCAGCAAGCAGCCCTTTGAGCATTCTTTTGATCCTTCGTATTTCCTTCGTCATCTTTTTGACGTCCTTTTTGTAGCCATGTAGGAATCCCTCAAACTGGAACTTCCAACCCCACACTTCTGCCCTTAGTTATTCCAATATGTCAATAGCTCTTTCAGTTTGTGGTTCGTCTGAAAATGATAATGCAACAGCTGTGTTTTGCCTCGATGTGGAGGCTCTTCTAGCCGTGGAGGCTCCTCTGGCCATGGAGCCACCTCTTGTTCGTGGTTGACGTTCCATTTTTTATGATGAATGGTTTGAAGTGTAAGTTGTTTAATATGGATTGAAATGCTTTGAATTGTTGGGTATTTATAGAAGTAAAGAGAGGCAACCGAAACATTTGTCGCCGTTTGGTGTATTGGTATTTGAGCGGCTTGAATTGTAGCCGTTTGTGTATTTCAAATTTTGAACGGGTGGTTCCGAACGTCAGCCTATATGAGTAGAATTCGTGTAACGTATCCTTGAAAATATGTTTCGAACATCATTGAGACTTAGCTGCTACCTACCTGCAACCTAGTTAGCTGATAGGTCTATTGGTATTATAGCCGTTTTTGAATTTCCTTCGCAGGATGTTCTGAACATCTTTTCGATCTAGCCCAAACTCGTGATAAATTATTACATTGGGCGCGTGAACAACATTTATTTACCAACGGTAATAAAAATACACCACCCAATACATTATATATCTTTTCATTACTTATTAAAACCAGTTTACAAAATTAAATCAAACATCCAGATTAAAATATCTAGTAGATCCGTGAATAGTGGAAGTGTAGTACCATTTTGTCGATGTGGAGATTATGCGAAGTTAACAACATTGTGGACTCAACTAAACCCAGGAAGGAGGTTTTACGGATGCAAATATGGTCAGGTTAGGTGATGGGTTTATTTTTTTCTTGTATTTATTTGTTTATTGTATTTTTTTATATGTAGGCATATGGCTGCATATGGCATGATGAAGAGATGTCAGATCAAGCGAAGAGATTAATATGGGGTCTACTTAAGAAGTTGAAAGCTGTTGAAGAAGAGAGGAAAGAGGCACGGTTATGGCGGAAAAAATTGGGTATTGGGATACTGCTAGTTGTGGTGCTAATTTTTCTCATATTCTGTACTTGGATCAAGTGTTGGTTCATAGTTTAGGTTCTATTTATTTCTAATTGTTATGTGTTGTGTACTAATGATCAAGAAATTTCATTTGAAATTGTTATTTTGTCCTGTAAATTACCATTGTACCCTAAGTCGTTCCGCACGGCACACTTCATGTTTCAATCATATCGCTATCTGTTCTGAACATTTTCGAAAGCAATACGATGAAGATAGCAACATCGGAAAAGGGCGCTCCGAACATGATGTTCATGTGACAAACATCAACAACATATTCGAAACAACAGAGATAGATGGATAATCATTTGTCACTCTAACAAGTATACTTTGTAATTTAGAGTGATAATGATCATCGCCCTTTAATTATCATGTGACAATGATCATCACTTGTAACTTTTACAAGTGTAATTGGCCATTTGTAGTAACAATGTTCATCAATTCTAAGTCCAACTACTCTAACTGGTCTTTGTGGTGAAAGTTGATGAATTTATCACTCTTACAAGTATAATTGGTCACTTATAGTCATATAATCATCATAATTTTTCACTCTAACTACTCTAACTGTGAAAAGTATGATGAAGATAGAGACAATAGAACACCGCACGCGGAACATCACATAAAATGTGACAAACCTCTATTTGATGTTCGGAACTAGAGTATATGTATGGATCATCATTTCTCTCTATAACAAGTATAATTGGTCATTTGTAGTGATAGTGATCATCATTTGTCACTCTAACAAGTATAGTGGGCCATTTGTAGGTATAATGATCATCATTTGTCACTCTAACAAGTATAGTGGATCATTTCTACTCATAGTGAGCATCATTTTCCAGTCTAACAAGTATAGTGGGCCATTTGTAGGTATAATGATCATCATTTGTCACTCTAACAAGTATAGTGAGTCATTTATTATCATATTGATCATCATTTGTCACTCTAACAACTCTAGTTGGCCATGTCTAGTCACAATGATCATCTTGTCAGTCTAACAAGTATAGTGGGCCATTTGTAGATATAATGATCATCATTTGTCACTCTAACAAGTATAGTGGGTCATTTCTACTTATAGTGATCATCATTTCTCCCTATAACAAGTATAATTGGTCATTTGTAGTGATAGTGATCATTATTTTTCGCTCTAACAAGTATAATTGGTCATTTGTAGTGATAGTGATCATCATTTGTCACACAAACTACTCTAAGTGGTCTTTGTGATGAAAGTTGATGAATTTATCACTCTTACAAGTATAATTGGTCACTTATAGTCATATAATCATCATAATTTGTCATTCTAACTACTCTAACTGTGAAAAGTATGATGAAGATAGAAACAATAGAACACCACACGCGAAACATCATATAAAATGTGACAAACCTCTATTTGATATTCGGAACTAGAGTATATGTATGGATCATCATTTCTCCCTATAACAAGTATAATTGGTCATTTGTAGTGATAGTGATCATCATTTGTCACTCTAACAATTATAGTGAGCCATTTGTAGGTATAATGATCATCATTTGTCACTCTAACAAGTATAGTGGGTCATTTCTACTCATAGTGAGCATCATTTGTCAGTCTAACAAGTATAGTGGGCCATTTGTAGGTATAATGATCATCATTTGTCACTCTAACAAGTATAGTGAGTCATTTATTATCATATTAATCATCATTTGTCACTCTAACAACTCTAATTGGTCATTTCTAGTTACAATGATCATGATTTGTCAGTCTAACAAGTATAGTGGGCCATTTGTAGATATAATGATCATCATTTGTCACTCTAACAAGTATAGTAGGTCATTTCTACTCATAGTGATCATCATTTCTCCCTATAACAAGTATAACTGGTCATTTGTAGTGATAGTGATCATTATTTTTCGCACTAACAAGTATAATTGGTCATTTGTAGTGATAATGATCATCATTTGTCACACAAACTACTCTAAGTGGTCTTTGTGATGAAAGTTGATGAATTTATCGCTCTTACAAGTATAATTGGTCACTTATAGTCATATAATCATCATAATTTGTCACTCTAACTACTTTAACTGTGAAAATTATGATGAAGATAGAAACAATAGAACACTGCATGCGGAACATCACATAAAATGTGACAAACCTCTATTTGATGTTCGGAACTAGAGTATATGTATGGATCATCATACGGTGAAGATAGAAACATTAAAATTGTGTGCTCCGAACGACCGTATAATGCGACGAACATCAATAGGTTGTTTGAAACAACCCTACGATAGATGATAATCATTTGTCACTCTTACAAGTATAATTGGTCATCACTACTGATAATTGTCAACATTTATCACTCTAACAAGTATAATTAGTCATTACTACTGATAATTGCCATCATTTCTCAGTATACCAACTATATTTGGTCCATTTAAGCTAAATGAGCATTATTTGTCTCTTTTACAATTCTAGTGGGTCATTTCTAGTGATAATCATCATCATTTGTCACTCTAACAACTCAAATTGGTCCTTTCTAGTTAAAATGAACGTCATTTATCACTCTATTCGGGAAATTTGGTCTTGTATAGTGTTAATGATCATCATTTATACCTAGAACATACCAGTAACGTTCCGAACATAGTTTAGTGTTGGAACACATTGGATATGTTCCGAACTTAGTGTATGAATTTATTAACTTTTCCAGAAATGGAGTAGAACAAGTTGTCATTTGGAACGTCGTATTGTAATATCTTGAACGACAGTTGATATGTTGCGAACTATAAGCAAATATGATGGTTTGGAGACAACAATTTAACAGTACTAATTAAAGACCTTCATAAAAATATTAATTGAAAAGACATAAGAAAAGCATATTCATAAACAGTACAACTATGAAACGACCTCGGTCAGTCGTTTCGGAAGTTAGGACTCCGATTGGCGTGTCGATAATTTTAAAATATTCGTAATGTCCATTAGGACCTGTCTGTAAAATTTAAGCTAAATCAGACCTCGTTTGGTAGGCATCGGAAGAAGGTTTCAGTTTTTATTGGCGATAAATATTAAAAAGAGATTTTCGAGCTCGCTTTTGTCGAATGAGCTCCGATTCGACATCCGAAAGCGCCGTTAGGTTTGTATGATTATTTTTTATTTTTGTAAATTTTTGAAAGTAAATTTCGATGTTGTTCGGCTAGTTTCCGCTAAAATGCCGAAAGTTATATAATTTGACTTTTTCTATTTAAATTCGCATCTTAAGTTTCGGGGGTCCAATTTGAGATCCGCCTTCACTAGTATGTTACATATATTTTGTATAACTGCTATGCAAAAGTTAGAATTATTTCGAATATCGTAGGGCTCAGTTTTAATTTTCATTAGGAAAAGAAAATAAAATAAAGAAAAAAAAAGGAAAAAGACAAAAACGGAAAGAAATTCAAGGTTGAGCTTGGCGGTGATACTAAGGGATATATATATCCCTTAGTTCTTAATACATCATTAAACAGAATAGGAACAGAGAAAAGTCAAATGACTGCGGTGGGAAAAAATGCCAGAAAATGAGAAAAGGGGCCGGAGAAAAGTAGAATTTTCACCCTGAAACATTCAGGTAATGATTCTAATATATTATTTGAGTTTATTACGTGTGTTTCAATATATTTTTACGGTAAAAATAGGGATCTTAGACATCGCCCTAATGACGTAAATTGATAGTTTAAAGGGTCAAATGGACTCCGATAATGAAATTGATTATATATTCGTACTCAGTGAGTTATGGGCAACTTATAAATGTAATTTATTTGGGGTTTGGTTATGTGGCCTTAAACCCTGTACATAGGCCTGGCCTGCGTATTGCGTATGCGAATAGGGTATCAGGTTCCTACCTGGATTGCCCAAAGATGTGAGGAATGAAGCCTTTAGCCTAATGTGATATATTTTTCTACTTATTGATCACAGTGGGATCGTTTGGAAATGAATTCAAAGAATAACGCGGTTATTGGTCGCAATGCTAACTTTTGAGAGAGGTAAGTGTTTATATCCATTTCTTTGGAGGCACCTGGCCTCGTGGATTTTCTACCACGTGTTCCTCACGTGTGTAGCTTCCAATAGGCGTACTCCTTATGCCTTAGCTTTGGATTTACCTTGTATATTATATATTATGTCCTGTTGTTGGTATTGCATTGAGGATCTGAGTATTGTACTCTGGCTGTGAGTTGGCATCTACTTCCCGGCTGTCGATGTGAGTCCCCTGCCGGTGAAGGGTTATTATTGCATCACATTGCATTCATATGCATTATATGTCATTCATATGCATTACATTGCATATCATATTGGGTGCAGGAATATTCCGCCCCAGGAGCAGGAGTATTCCGCTCCATTGTATCATATTGAGGGTAGGAGTATTCCGCCCCAGGAGCAGGAGTATTCCGCTCCATTGTATCATATTGAGGGTAGGAGGATTCCGCCCCAGGAGAGTGCAGCAGTATCCGCCTCAGCTTTACATTATATCGGGTGCAGGAGTATTCCGCCCCAAGAGAGTGCAGGAGTATTTCGCCTCTGGTTTATATTATATCGGGTGCAGGAGTATTCCGCCCCAGGGGAAGGAGTATTCCGCTCCAGTTGGTTATCAGATTGGATTTCCCCTCGAATACAGGAGTATTCCGCTTCGGGATGGGATTACCGGCACATGTGACCCTTTGCATCATATTTCATTTTATTTCATTTCATCTCATTTCATTTCATTTCATACCATTGTGTAGACTTGTGGTACATGACCACTGTTCTGCTTATATGTGCATTGCTTATTTGTAGTTGATATGTTTCTGGTTCTCATCCCTGGTTGAGTTTATAGTTTCTTACGTGTTTCTGGTTATTATCTGGCTCTGCCTTTTTATAATTTAAATAAGAGGAATTTGGTTAATCTGTTTCTTCTCCCTGGCTAGCTATCCTATTCTTTGAGGTGGCTAGTCTGCCCACTTATTGAGTCCTTTTGACTCACCCTTGTTTGTTGTTTGTTTCTTGTCTATCTATTTCGTTTCGGCAGGTTCGCTCCAGGATTGAGTTCGCCACGTTGTGAAGGAGCGAAGACGACTTCAGCTGTCAGGGTGAGCCAGCTTTTATTCTGGATGGCCACCAGTTTATGGGTTGCTATTTCAGTTGCATTTTGCTCCCTTCAGGAGGTATCGGTCTTCTTTTGTACTCTTAGATGTCTAGTCTGGATAGCCCTAAAACTAGTATGTTGGGTAGTCAGCTGTAATTTCTTTTGTACAGCTTAGAGATATCAGTACGTTTGTATTTATTTTAAGTCTTGTCCTTATTTATGAATTATAATAATTATTTTCCTAATTTAATTGGTAAGGGTTCGCCCGACGGGTCTGGGGGAGGATGTCGGGTGCCCGCACGGCCTAACCGGATTCCGGGTCGTGTCAAACTACTTAAGCAATTAATATATAATAGCGTCTTCGTTATTGTTTTTGCCTCCACCGAAGTGATATTTCAAAACCCTCTCAATCCGATCTAATTGCAATTGCATCTGCTCAAGTTTTGTCTTGAGTGTTTGAATGGACCTCTCGCAATTATCTGCTACCTCCTTGATGTCAACAACTTCAAAATGCACGTCTAGCAGTCTTGTAGGAAGCGACTTGTTTGGAGGCTCTCAGACACGGTGGTACTTATTCCATGGATCGTTAAATGCATTATTGGCCATCTGCATGAAAAGTTGTTTAAAATTTAGAAAAGAATCAAAGTGGAGTTATGTTTAAGAAAATATAAACAGATTAGATTTTGAAATTGTTTTAGGAAAAACGTAGAAAATATGGAAAACTTGAGTACCTCAACTTGTTCTTCCTTGATATAGAAACTGGTGAAAACTGAACGTAATACTTGGTTAATGCGAAATGAATTGTGAATTTAGTTCATCAAGGAGGTATTTATAGATGTTTTGAAGTAGCTTTTAATTTCTAGTGCACGCCTTTTCAATGACCGAAGCAAATGGAGGGACGCATATTTACAAGCGTGCATGTGTTTTGACGTGACTGTTGCAACAACCAACTTGTATTTTAGCCGTTTGGTGTATTGGTATTTGGGCATCCCAACGGTTCATTGTAGCCGTTTGTGTCTTTTAAATTTTGAATGGCTTGTTCGGAATGTCACATATAAAAGTATAATATAATATCATTGACAAGATGTTCCGAACATTTTCTTGAAGGTAGCACTTGGTAAATCCTACGACTATGAATTGTGAACTAAATACCTCATAAGCTTTCACATGCCTTGACATCGTTCGGAACATCAAATGTAATATCCTAAACAACACTGGATGTGTTGCGAACAATAAGCAAATATGTGCACAACATAATTGCAAAAAATGCAGTAAAACAAATATGTGCACAACATAAATTAAGAAACTAGTAAAATAAATATGTACACAAATATAAATTATACAAGTAGGACGAAAAGTCCATTATGCAATTCAAATAAAAATCCAGATAATCCAAATAATCGAAATTATAACGAGGACGATGCTTCGTCCAAATCATAAACTCAATTTGTAGGCTGACTTGTAGCCTCATTTCCACTACGAACAACGGGGCCTGTAGTTTTCTTGTGACCATATCTCTTGCAGTTGCCACATTTATTTCTCCTCTTTGGAAGACGTTCCCCAATAGATCGAATCTGGTTAACCCTTCTCCTTCTACGGTTGTTCGGCTTTGGGGTCGGAGGCACTGGATAAACTATCTCTTCAGCAGGGACGACCCATGATTCTTCAGGAGGTACTGCATTGACAGGCTCTGCATAGGCAAGGATGTATGCTTGTGTTGTGTAATATCCAGAAGTGTATTCATACACTCTACTTCTATATTCATCACCATGCAACCCCCTAATTGCTGCCATAGCCTGTACACAAGGTAACTGATCAAGATCAAACTCCCTACATGTACATGTCCTCTCATATAGATCAACTTCAGCCCCATACCCTGATCTAATGATTTCGAAAGCATAAGTTCCCTTCCTGTTGACAACTAGCTTGTCACCCACTTCTTTATTCTTTCTTATTTTATTTCAACATTTGGGACGCATAAATTTGGGTGCTTGATTAACTTCATAGCCCTAGTATGGAATTTATCCGCAAAGTTCCTACCTATATCCTTCAAGAAGACAGCAATGGGGTATTCTCTTTGCTCCTTCAGCATGGAATTAATGGACTCAGCTATGTTTGATGTCATAACTTGAAACCTATTAAAAAAAATAAATATTATTATAATAAAAAGATGTTCCTAACATAAAGCAGAAGTGCAGATATAAGAATAAGAAGTGCGGAACATTCATGATGTTCCTAACATGAAGGACAAGTTCAGAACGACAATAAGGAGTTCGGAACATCGTTTGAAAATAAAATTTCCTAATAATATTCTGCACATAAATGATACGTTCGGAATGCTTCCTGTGACGTTCGGAACAGATTGAAAGCATGACAGTAATATCAGATCTTGTTATAGTTTACCTGTTTTCTGAGAAATATAATCTGCTCCATCTATGATAGCCAACAACATTTTCAAGGTACTCCGCTACCCTCCAATCAATAGTCCTGATCTCATTCATAGTATCAGTGAACTCCTCTACCCTGTATGCCTTTGTTGCAGTGTAGTATTTATGAAGACTGATTCCAAACTGAAACTTTGTTCGGATGCTTTCACCAAGGTGCCATATGCAAACTCCATAGTGTGCAGAAGGAAACACTTGGGCGACCATTTTCGAGATGCTCGGATGTCTATCCGAAACAATGCACAAATCTTCACTATCTGAAACTATGCAACGTAATTGTTCGAAAAAAATACTCATATGAGGCATCACACTATTTGTCTACAACACAAAAAGCAACAGGGAATACGTGACTCATTGCATCCTGAGCAACAACAGACAACAACACCCCTCCATACTCGCCAGACAATTGTGTACCGTCAACGGCTAGGACTTTTCTCACGTATGTAAATCCCCTGATCCACGCTCCATAAGAGAGAAAAAAATATAAGAACTTCCATGTTCTAGAAAGCCTCAAATCTGTCTTGGTTCTTGGATTCTTACTCCTAACCATATAAGCATAAGCATCAAGAATTTCAATACATTTCTCATGTGTTCCCCGTGTCAAAGCTTTTGCAAATTGACAGCCCCTAAGACACTTCCAGTAGCTAACCTTACAACCAAAATCGTTGTTAAGGGACTCCCTGACAGCTTTTGTGGTTGGACCTTTTCCCATTAAATATCTACCTTTCATGAACTCACCAATTATCTGGGCAGAGGCGTGTGAATTATGACTGGAATGATGTTGGATGCCGTATGTGTTCAAGTTATTGTAAACGCTAATGTAGAACCTATCATTACTTTTATACGTCATTGCCCTTAACCACCATTTGCATTTCACATCTAAACATCTAGCATTAAAAATCTATGCAGTATTCTTCAATGCTTTATAATTAAAATGATGTTTAACTGCTGCAATCTTCAATTTGGTGACCAGTTCTTTCTTATTAGCGAAAGTCATACCTTTTTCAAAACCTGTGCCATCGACGAAGTGAAATATCGGCTCGCTGCTTTGTGTTGGAAACACAGGGGTATAAATGGCAGGATCTTCCTCTACATATTTTTCTTCTACTTATTCTTCTTTTTCTTCATCTACATATATGCCTCCTCTGTCTTCTTCTACCCCTCCTCCTTTGTCTTCTTCTACTTCTTCATGTAGGTCATCCAATCGCTGACTAAAATCATGCCCTCCACTATTTGGCATTTCTTGGTCATTAGAGCCAACACATTCCTCCGTCGTAGAAACTACAATTACCCTTAGAGTGGGCCTAGCACCATTACGATCAACATCAGCCATATAAAGGCGTACATCATCATCATCATTTCTTATTGTAACGGGAGGAGTGTTTTCATTTGCGGCAACACTCAGCATGTAAGTAATGAAAATGTACCTCGGATTGTCTCTTATCCCCCAACTTCTGATGATTTTGTTAAGTAGAACATCATACGTAACATCTCTAGACACAAGAATGGGTCTTGACTCTTTAACCTTCGGAACCCAAGCATAACATTTAGAACGCTCCACCCATTCACCTTAATAATTAACTCCTAATATAACCTCACCCATCGATGGTCACCTGCAATAAATTGGAATGACCAACTATTACTATTACTAATATTTATACAATATGTTCCAAACCTCAATGTTGCTCGTTTGGAACATCGTTACTAACGTTCTGAACATCACGTTACATTTTTTCATTGCTTAATGAAAGATGTTCCAAACCTCATGTTGCTCATTTGGAACATCGTTTCAGACGTTCTGAACATCACCTTACACTTTTTTGATGCTTAATGCAAGATGTTCCAAACTGCTAACAGAACACTCAAACATCCTAGTAGGATGTTCCGAACATTATCTGTGAAAATTTCAATAAATACATACACCGTGTAAAATGCTAGCGATATGTTTGGAATTACAATTACGACCATAGGAACATCAAAATGATATTTGGAATTTCAGGCAGATTGTTCGGAGGAACTGAATCCGTAACAACCTCGAATCAACAAAAACAGCTAAAAACATGTTCTACTTTAGTACACTTATCGGAGATGACTGGATTGATATGATTAAAATTAGAGGAAGAAGATTTCCTCTCTAATAAATAAGAAACGACCAGATTTAACGAAATGCCGTATAACCCATATGTGGGTGGTCTCAGCTTGTACTGCCTAAAACTGGAAAGGATACTCAGTAAATAAGCTCAGCAGCTATGGTGGAACAGGTATTATTTCAATTTACGAAAAGAAGCTCAGCAGCTATGGTGGAACTTTGGGCGGAAATGGATGGGGAAAAAATGGAGGGAAAACGGGGGAGAGGAGAGAGGGAAGCAGCTAGGTAAATGGCCAAATTTGGCAAAAAACTAGCTTTTATATATGGACTATTGTGTAACTTATAAATATTGTGGTGTAAATTTTAGATAGTTAATACCACTAATTAAATGAGGACCCAGATTTCATGTTTAAAACATGAGCCCTTTTCCACTTAAAAAATACTTGGCAAGTCCTGCCTTGCCAAAGCCCCAACTTACTAAAGCATGTGTATGCAAAAGACGCCCCCCAACGCACCCCCTCCCCCCCCCCCCCCCCCCCCCCACAAAAAAAAGACGTGCAACTAATGATCCATATATAGTTGAGGAAGCAAAAAACCAGCTACACAACTAAAATCAATTCATAAACTACTTGCCCTTGATTCCTAAGAAGCTTAAGTTTTTTGTTTTAATCCTCAGTGCCAACAAACTTAGCATTTATGACATTCGTAGTTTTGGTTAACAGAGCCTAATGCTACTATGCTTCGCGCCTATGCTCAAAACACCCAACTCTAACTACTTAAACTAGACCACCTACTGTTGAACAACGAACTCTAATATTCTATTGTGCACATTTCTTAACTTGTCTTTATATCTTCCACATGCATGAAAGGGGAAATAGTTAAAACCTTTTTAATGATTTTTTCCCACTAATGAAGAAACTGTATAAGATATTTTTTTCCTTTGGCGATGGCCAAATTTAAGCGTTGCCGCAAGTCCTGCATCCACCAAGAACATTTCTTCCCTTAAGTGTAAAACTTCAGATTGTAAGGCGTTTCCACTACATAAGAAAAAACTGGAATTAGATCTTGGAAATGATCGACTCAAATAGATGCTCATCATAAGCTTTTTTTTCCTCCTCTTCGTGTTCTATTGATCAGAAGCATCCAGCAGCGCCACGCCAGTAGAAAGAGTGTTGCTACTAAGCTAAGCTGTTGTGGGGGAACTAGGTATAAAACCTTTTTAATGATTTTTTCCCACTAATGAAGAAACTGTATAAGATATGTTTTTCCTTTGGTGATGGCCAAATTTAAGCATTGCCTATATGGATGACATCTGATCGATAAATGCACAACAATGATGATAAAATCTTGACCCGAGCAAGTGGAAGTCAACAAATGAATTGTTACAATCTGTCTCGTTATATTTGTACTATCTGATTGATAAAGATATCAAGCTAAAATCCAAAGTAGATAATAGAACGTATATTCCAAATTAGAAAAACTGTATTGCATAAACTTGAAAGGATTTCAAGAGTTTGGGTACAATGTGAAAAGAACTCTTTGATGAGATGGTTCAGAAAAATCTGAAATTGCAAGATTAAAAGTTTGGGTAAGCTTAAAAGTAGTTTAAAAGCACTTATGTACTTTTTGAGTGTTTGGTAACTCAAAAATAAGCAATGTGCTTATAAGCACTTTTGTACTTAAAATAAGCCAAAAAATAAGAAGTTAGAATTTCTCAAAAGTAGCTTATAAGCAACTTATGACTTATAAACTACTTATAATAAGCTCACCAAAATAGGCGGATATGAATACATATTATTGCCTTAAACTAATAAAGCCTGTTTGTTATACATATTGGACAGATAGAGCATACTACTTCAGCAGCAACAAAATCATGCGTACCAGTGTAAAGCTTCACAACATTAACTAAACGGAAAAGGGCCAAATTTGCCCCTCTACTATGGTAATTGGACAGGTTTACCCTCCGTTAAGTTTTTGGATCTACCACACCCTGCCGTGACCAAAGTACACCATTTTGCCCTTAAAACTGACGGGCCTCCAGCGTGTCAACAACGTGGCTGCCACCTAATAAAAATACACCGTTTACCCAAAACCCACAACCCACGACCCGCGACCCGACTACAAAGTAAATAAGTCCTCAGCCGACATAATACCAAATGACAAAAATAATAAACAAACGAAAAATAAAAACCTAATCAACGAACCCGGCGATTGAAACGATGGGAATTTGAAACATCTTGTCGATTTTGGAATCTGCTAAAACATAAGGTAAATAATATCACCTTTTAATATTAGATTAAGTATTTTTTCTGTTGTTAAGGAGTAAAATTTAGTGTATAATGTTTTTAGGGTTTTCAAAAATCTTGTAAATTTTGATCTAGGGTTTAGGTTTTCTTTCATTTTAGGAATTCTTGATTTATTTTTTAATAGATCGTATGTATGTTAGTTTGAGTTTGTTGTATGTATGCATGCATGTTGTTGTTAAATCGATATACAGTTTTGGGGTTTTGTGATAATGATTAGAGGTTGAAAAAAATTTCAAACAGGTTATGGTTTTGAGAGTTGAAAAGGCTGTTTTAAGTTGATTTGTCGTTTAGGGTCTTCGAATTTCATAGAAATGGGGATTAGGGTTTCTGGCTTGTTTCTATATTATTCAAATAATTTTATGGAATTTTTATATATGTGGGGATTATATATGTGAGGACCATATGCCCAATACTAAATAAACTGGTCCCAAGCATAAAAATTGTTTAAAGGTGGTACTTTGCTGCACATGTGGGACTTTCTTTGTCTCTTTCTTATTGAATTGTTCAACACTATGTTGTCCTTTACAAAATTGAAAATATTAAAGTGTTTGTTGCACATGTATTCACACTATGTCTCTTTCTACAACTGCCCCGTGGTTTACATTTATTAAAGTTTAAGTTTGCATTGCACTTTACATGTATTAAAGTTGAAATTTGTCCTCCACTTTAGAAGTATTAAAGTCCTGCACTTTACTTTGTTTTTGTTTCTGGACATTACTTTATTTCTGCCACTTACTTGGTTTTTGTCCTGTATATTTACTTTGTTTTTGAACTGGTCAATGCATGTGGGACTTTGTTCAATGCATGTGGGACTATTACTTTGCATTGCTGCACATTTATTTAGTGTCCCATAATACATGTGGGACAGAATGTTACTTTTTTGTTGCATATGTTATACTTGTCTACTCATGTGGGACCCTAACAAATTACTTGGTCTTTTTTTTTTTTTGCATGTTATTTAACATGGTTCTGGTGGATTTGTACTTCCACCATGGTGGTGACTGGATTAGGGATCCTACACCTAAGTATTCAAGTAGTATGCTGCACAAGTGGACAGGGTATGACTCTGATCATCTCTCTTATATAGATATGGTAGATGAGTATACAACTGCCCTAGGGTTTGTAGGTGTGCAGCAATTAATTGTTGCTGGCCCTTCTGGTAAGCTGTATGAAGTAGAAGGGGATGGGGGCATATGTTGTTTGTTGGAGCTTATTAATGATAAGTTTAAAGCACTTGACATTTATGCTGTAGATGATAGTGAAGTAGGAGTGGAGGTACTTAATATTGTGCACCACACTGAGCCAAAGCTGCCTAATGTTGTGTCTGTTGCTGAAGGGTTTTCATCTGATGATGAATCTGTTGCATCAAGTGACTCAGACTTCTCTGATATGTCTGACTTTGATCAGTTAGAGTCACTTGCAGCTGAAAAAAATAAGAAAATGAATGATAAGTTAGATGAATACAAGCAGTTAGATAAATCTATATCATTCTAAAGACATACCTGAAGCTAGGAAGGTCATTAAATTGTATGCATTAGCTACTGGGTATGGGTTAGTGCCACTGAAAAGTGACAAAACAAGGCTAAGGTACAAGTGTCAAGATGATTGCCCTTTTGTCTGTCTAATCTCAAGGGATGGGAAGGGTCATGGGGTTAGAATGAAGACACTAAAAGCTGAACATACTTGTGAACCTGTTTTTAATAACCCAATGGTTGATACAAAAACAGTTGCTTATTACTTCAAGAGAAAGCTTCAGGACACTCCCAAATATAGTGTTAAGGAAATGAAAGAAGATCTGTTTAGGGAGTTTAACATTAATGTGTCCTACAATAAGTGTAAGAGGGCTAAAAAGATGATTTTAGAGGTCTTAGAAGGTAGTTTCACAGATGATTACAAAAAAATTGAGGCTTATGCTAATGAGCTTAGAGAGAGTAACCCTGGCAGTGATATTGTAATCAATATTTCAAAAGATGCAATGGAGGAAGGAAAGAGAAAATTTTAGAGAATGTATATCTGTTTCAATGCTTTGAAACTTGGGTTTAAGGCTGGTTTGAGGCCTTTTATAGGTTTAGATGGGACTTTTTTGAAAGGCAAGGCCATAGGTATTCTGTTGGTGGCTGTGGCTCAAGATTCTATGAATCATTTTTACCCATTAGCATGAGCTATAGTGGATAGAGAAACCAAGCTCACTTGGAGATGGTTCATGACTTTACTTCAAGATTCATTGGAGCTTAAAGATGGAGTAAGGATACACCTTCATTTCAGACATGCAGAAGGTACTGTTACTATTTAGTTTCCATTTTTCTTAGTTGCTTTTCTTGTCTTTTGGTCTGCTGCTTCTAACACTTTGTTGTTTCTTGTCTTTTGGTCTGAGTTTTTAGGGATTAATTGAGGCAGTGAAGTTTGTCTTGCCTGAAGCTAAGCACAGATACTGTGCGAAGCATATAAAGGCAAATTGGTGTAAGACATGGAAGTTGAGAGTTATGAAGAAGTATCTCTGGTGGTGTGCTTGGAGCACATATGTGGAGGACTTCAAGGATCAATTGAATAAGATGGGAGAAATTGAAAAGAAGGCTACTGAGGATGTGCTATCATATCCTGTGAAGAGTTGGGTTAGGGCATACTTTGACACAGTTTGTGAGAACATGGCTGTTGACAACAACCTGACAGAGTCCTTCAATGCTTGGGTGTTAGATGCTAGGCACAAACCAATAATCAAGATGTTGGAAGATATTAGGATTAAGGTGATGTGCATGTTGAGGGACCATGAGAAGGAGGCTTCAACTTGGAAAGCTGACTACAGCCCAAGGGCAATGAAGCTGTATGGTCAGTACCTGAAAATAGCTAACACTTGTAAGGCTGTCTTCAATGGTGACAATGGATTTGAGGTGATAGAAGGTACTGACACACATACAGTGGATCTGGAAGCCAAAAAATGTACATGTAGGGCTTGGGATCTTTCTGGAATCCCTTGTCCTCATGTAATAAAGGCATTGCTTTATCTGAAAATCAACCCTTTGGTTGAGATGCACTGGTGGTATAGTAAAGAAGCCTATCTCTTGGCTTACAAAAACAAACTCAAACCAGTGAGGTCTTCCAAGTTTTGAACTATTGAACCAACACAAGCTATGGAACCACCTCCTTTTGTGAATCAAGCTGGAAGGACAAGGATTAAGAGAGCTAGAGACAAGGATGAGGCAGTAAATAGGCAAGCAGGATGGATTGCCTCCAGAAAAGGGAGGGTGATGACATGTTCAATATATGGACAAACTGACCATAATTCTAGAGGATGTGGAAAGGTATTTAATTTGGCACACTGTTATGTTATTTTTTTAAGTTAACCTTTTTTTAACTAATTACTTGTCTTATGGTCTGTTAGGAAACCAGAAAGAGGAAAAAAAAGAAGGTCAAACAACAACCAAGGAACATGCATCTAATTGATGAAGATGGTGTTGAGGGACCAAGTGCTAGGCCAAAATCACCTGCTGCAGTTGACCCTTTTCAGGAAGAAATTCAACTTTCTGGTACAATACCTACTCAACCATCTCAGTCAAGTGAAGTTGCAACACTTAGGTTCATCCCTACACCTAAGTTTTCAAAGAAGAAACTTCCAGTGCAAAGGCAGGATTTATCCCAAGATTCTGATGCAGATTTGGAAACTGAAGTTGAAGAAGAAGAAGGCCCTAGTATAAGGCCAACAACAATTTCAGAAACTCCTTCTAGACTTCAAATGAGGATGAGCCAAATCCCAACAGGTACAAGATCTATCAACTTCATTGGTGATGCAAGTGGTGTTACTGAACCCACTGATCTTGCCTTTAACCCAACAAGTTTGACTTGGCATGGTGGGGCTGCTATCACTACTAACCAGTTGGAAAAAATGGCCAAGTTGAAGGCAAGAAAGGGAAATGAAAAAACCCAAGTATGATGGGTCTGTTGTCACATTTATGACTTTTGTACTGCCAATCTCTTGTGTAACTGCTTGTAAGACAGTTAGCTTAACAGTTTTATTTTGGATTGTGAAACTGCATTTAAGACATTTAGGTCGGATGTCATGCTATTACTTAGGTGGTATCATATTTTTGGGGTTATAGAATGACATCCGTTCAGTCAATACTTGTACTTTGCAGTGTTCGGATGTTATTAATGTTATGAATGGTTGGCAGTTTCTATCTATTATTGTTGATTATTTCATTATCTATTGTTATACCAGGCAGTTTCTATCTATTATTGTTGGTTATTTCTATCTAATATTATGAATGGTTGGCAGTTTCATCGATTGTTGTACTGTTTTTGTTAGTTATACACGTTTGGTTATACTAATGTTCATGTATTACAGTTTTGTTTTGGGTATATTAATGTTTTTGTATGGTTAGTAACAAGAAGATAATGGAATAATAAAATTCATCACAAGCTACATTGATCACTAAAACAAGCATCAATTCATTGATCACTAAAACAAGCTTACATAATTTCATCACAAAAAACTAGTTAAAATACCAACCTAGATAGTTACCATAATACCTGTTACAAATACAAGCTTAGCATAATATATCACTAACAACACTAAGCTACTAAATTAACACATCTACTTCATCAATGTTGCTGCATAAAATCCCACAAACATAGCCCAAGAAATTAGAATGACCGTCTTCAACGTTAACACTTTCTCCTCAAGCTTCCGAGCATTGACATCCATTGTGACAACCTTTTCGTTCAACTTGTCCCGTTGAGTTGTAACAGCTTCCAAAGACATCTTCAAATTTCTTATCACTCTCACGATCCGATCGGGTAAGATCTCATCTTTCCATTCCCAATATCCACAAGACTCAATCTATAAAGAATTAAATAAAGTTAGCTTTTTCATAAATATAAATAATTGTAAAAATTAAATAAAGTTAGCTTTTCATAAATATAAATAATTGTAAAATTTTAATAAAGTTAGCTTACAATTCAACTTTGATAAAATATAACTTACACCATCTCTAGCACATTTATAAAATCTTCTTCCGGCATTCAAAGGAGTCCAAGCAGTAAAATGGTTGGCAACTACACCACAACGACACATCCTACCTTGTGACATTGTATATTATGTAGTAGACTAAGGAGAAAAAGAATTTTCAAGCCCTAATTTTCAAATTGGTATGGAAGAAGTAAGCTAATGGGGAAGATGGGTTGTTTTAATAGCCTTCAAAGGCTTTCTTTCCACGTCATTTAATGAGTTGTGTTACCTGGATCTACATGGCAGTGAGGTGGCAGCCACGTTATTGACACGCTGGAGGTCCGTCAGTTTTAAGGGCAAAATAGTGTACTTTAGTCACGGCAGGGGTGTGGTAGATCCAAAAACTTAACAGGGGATAGATCAAACTAGTTTTTACTTGATTGCAAATGAAAGCTGTCAACTTTGAACCCTCATCAAAAAACTAATATTAGCTATACCCTAACTTAAAAAATACGTTTCCTAGACCCTAGGTAAAACATAATTAATAAAAGATCATGAAAAACAACTTCTTGCTGCCATGGTGGAAAGCCAACGAGCCATTAAGATCTCTCAACTTCTCTACATATAAGAGTTGTGCGGCCTACAATGACAGGATCAATAAATATCAAGAAAAACTAATTTCATAAATAAAAACATAATCATTGATCTAGAATTTTGGTCAGACTTTATGCAGACAGTTTATTAAAGCAGGGTAAACAATATTAAGTCTAGGAAGCATAGGTTTAATTGATGTGTTGACACCTATAAATTCTAACATATAATAACACTTATAAGATAACATCGTGGTGCAACGGTTGAAGCTGTCATCTTCATATGCTGGAACATACCAAGGTGGTGGCAAAGCGCCCCTCCCCCCCCCCCCCCCCTCCCCCAGAATTGGATTGGATAAGTGGATCAAAATAAGGTATATACGTCTCAAGATCTTGTATTGGCTTACAGACTAATAGCCGCATGTTTTTATGCTTGAATCAATGATTTAGTATATCGAGTTTAAGTTTGCTACACTGTCCGTGTACCCCTTTTGTTTTTGGCTTTTTTTTTGTTTTTGTTTTTTTTTTACATCATCACGTTATTAACCTGCCATAATAGGTGATCCACGCTCAATCCTACACCATTAATGGTGAGGGGCGGTCCTCAAAAATATATACCCGATACAAGTCGAGGATCAATTTCCTAAGGGAACTAACCGCTGAAGTGAGAGAATCGTAAATAGATAGTCAATTGATGTTAGTTAAGAGGCCTAGAAGGTAGGAGTATTTGTTGTAATTTCATTTAATCAATATTTGATTCTATAAAAGGAAGCTAGTGACGTAAACAGCTAATAGAGGTGTCCAATCAATGGGTAGAGTAATTTCACCTATGTAACATGAATATGAATATGGTAAACCTTAGAATCCTCCCAGCATAAGAGAGGTATACCTCACTACGCTCGCCAAAGCCATAGTTAGGCGTATAAAGTTCTAACTCATAGATCCAAGGAAAGAGCACCTCTCCCCAATGTAACCTCTTTTAGATGGGTTTGGCTAAGTTTTAGCCAACAAAACTCAAATCCTTGTCAACTCTGCTAATCTACATTAGCATAGCATAACCACTTTTGAATACTTTTAAAGATATTTCCACTTCTACCTTTTAAACTTTACAGTATGCGCGGAAACCTTTTCCTAGAAATTTAATAACTACACACATTTGCTTCTTCAGAAAATTGATTGGTTTGGTATTTAAAAAAGTAGACGCTTGAAGCTCAGCCTTGAAATTCCCTCCAAGCAAAAGACAAAATTCCAATAGAGCAGTTTCAGTTGGTGTTATGCTTCACGCAGCTCAGCGGGGAAGAAATGGGAAATCGTCAAGGATGACTTCTTTGTTGGCAGAACGAAGGGCTAAATAGCGACAGTGATAGAGTGACTTGCAGGGTATGCAATATCTTAAATACAAAAGGTAAGACTTGTAGGTTGATGGACGACGATGTGCATGTGCTTTCCCTTTCTGAAGTCTCTTTCGGACATGCTATTCTAGAATCGACCATATTAGAAGTCTTAAGGTAGAGAGGTTAATTATGCTTCATAGAGAAAGCTATGCTTCCGTGTAACATGATATGGTCTCCATTCTTCAAATATCCCATAAATCTAAATTACTGATTCAAAGCTCTCTCATGAGATCTCGTAGGCATGCCCTACTAAGGAAGAAATCCCAAACATATCACACTTTTCAACCTCAAATCCTAATAAAGTATCCATAACCCCAGGGAGCTGCTAGATTTAATTGCCTCTTCCAAAAGTTGCTCATTCTCTTTCTGCTCTTCCATCGTAAAAGTCTCTCCTCCATATAATTGACGTTGGAGCAATGTTTTCATGTAAAATCACCGGAAAAAGACTAAAAGGTCACCGAAAAATGTTTACCCATATTTTCAAAATAAGATCTACACTAATTTAGTGTGATTTTTGGGAAGCCAATGGTAGAAATGGAAAGAGGAGGCCAATACGAATCTGAGGATGTAATTTTTGCAACATTCCGACAGCGGTTCCGACGGCGGTCAATGGCGGTAAACTAGAGAAAATGATGAGAAGTGGGAGGTAGGATTTTTTAGAAAGAAAAAGTGTGAATGTCAAATAATTGTAGATAAGTTTTTAAATGGTAGAAATGGAAATATCTTTAAAAGTGTTCAAAAGTGCTTATGCTTTAATGACTACGAAAAAATAGCAAGCTCACCAAATAAAAATCAGGCACTAAAATATTCATACTACATTAAAAAATGATTAAAATGTCGCATAAAGTGGGTAATTTTAATGAATAACCACTTTCTAGAGCACTAAATGACGAAAAGCTAGCCAATATTTGTAAAATTTTAGATGAATAGCCACAACAATTAAAACTCCAGTAAAAATCATTAATTTTCGTTCAAAATCTCAGATCAAAATACTGGAGTACGAAGTGAAAAATCTTAAATTTTAAGAAAAAAATTACTGGAATTTGAGAATTCAGGATTGTCACTTCAAACCTCACTATTTTAGCATGAGATTTTGAAGTTAGATCCAGAAAAAAATATGGAGTTTGAAAAGTTAGGGATAGTCATTTAAGACTTCACAAACATTAGACATTCCTCATTTAGCGCTCCAAAAAGTAGCTATAACACAATTTTCACCACATAAATTAGAATAAAAAGAACATAAATTATCTAATGAATACTCAATGACTAAATTTTTTAATTTCCAACTCAGTAACAAAAATGAAATGTTAGTTTCTCCTGCAACATTTGGTGAGTACAACACTTACATTTTAATGACTAGTTCGATTAGTAAGAGAGGAATGAAGTCGTTATCTATACTTAAGATTTTTTTTTTTATCATTCATCATTGGATAAAAAAAAGCGGCTGAATTGCAAAAATATGACACAAGAAGCAATGGTTTGCCAAAATGCCTTCAATAACAGGGTTTAATATAACTGCCCTCCATTAGTTTAATAAAACTTATTCTGGATGAAAATACCCCTCACAACTAATAAAAAGGCTCACACTATCTTCCCCTTCCTTTTCTCCATTCAAACAATCTCTAAACCTTAAAAACCTACAACTTTTACAGATTCCTCCATTGAAACGAAGATTTAAGGTTATATTCCTTCAAATTCCTAGTCTCTTACATTCATTTGGATAACCTTATAGAAAATCTATGAAAATAAGTATCTTACACGGACTTATTGGCAATGGGCACCTTTACACAGACTTCTTGGCAATTGCGAAAACTTTAAGCCCTGTTGCAATGGACAACTTGTCTATGCAAGTCTTAGCTATGCAAAGAGTTTAAGCTCGAGTGCAATGGCACCTTACACAAACCTCTTGATAATTGCCAAGACTTCAAGCTCTGTTGTAGTGACTAATTTGCAGAGAAAGTCTCTACAAGTCTTCGCTATTTCCAAGAGTTCAAGCTCTGGTGCAATGGGCACCTTGCACAAACTTCTTGGTAATTGCCAGGACTTCAAGCCCTGTTGCAGTGGGTAATTTGCAGAGAAAGTCTCATGTCTTGGCTATTGTCAAGAGTTCAAGCTTGCCGGTTTCCAAGCGAAACTCGATGCTACTTTAAGACAAGGGCCGGTGTCCTGGTATAATGGGCACCTTGCACAGACTTCTTGGCAATTGCCAAGACTTCAAGCCTTGTTGCATTGTGTAACTTGCAATAAAGTCTCCACAAGTCTTGGTTCTTGCCAAGAGTTCAAGATCTGGTGCAATGGGCGGCTTAACTAGGAAATCAAAGTGGAATCCAACACAAGAAAAATAAAAACAAGATTGAATGAGAGTTACGAACATCGTCATTAAGGGTCAACTTATCACTGAAAAAATCAAGAAACCAACTTCTTTTGTCAATGGTAACACCACCCAAGTGCTGTTACCAAATTCTCTGCAACTTTTGGCAATAACCAACACTTTAAGGTCGGGTGGAAGGAGGCAACTTGTAGAGAAAGTCTCTGAAAGTATTGGTAGTTGCCAATACTTTACGATCTGGTGCAATAGGCAACCTGTATACAAAGTCTCTGCAAGTAATGGCAATAGCCAAGACTTTAAGCTCTATGCAATAAGCAACTTGTAGAGAAAGTCTCTTTAAGTCTTGGCAATAGCCATGATTTTAATCTCTGTGCAATAGAGGCTACTTGCAGAGAAAGTCTCTGCATTAATGGCAATAGCTAAGACTTTAAGCTCCATGCAATGACCAACAACAATATCTAATTGCTATTGCCAATAAGAACCTTAAAGTCATCTTAATCAAGCATAAAAAGTAAAAAAAAAATCATAGGAACGTCAAATTTAATTAAACGATCATCAATCAAAATGGGAAAAACTTACATATAAGTGTATAGATAATAATTACCAAAAAGAAATACATAAAAAAAATACAAATAAAGGATTAGGCAAAATAAAAATTACATTATAACAAAAATTAAAAATAAAATAAAATAAATAAAATTTTTACAGATTTCCTAAATCTCTCTATGACACAAAGATGAAAGAAGGAAAGGATGAGGAAGGAGAGAAGGAAAGGAAGGAGGAAAGAAATGAGGAGACTGTTCCATGTGAATTGGGTTTAGGCAGGGGCAAAATAGTCCTTTCGCATAGTGAGGGATGATGTGGATAACATTTACTTTAAAAATTTGAAAGTGGGGGAAAATTAGTAAGACCAGTGTTTATGGAGGGCACTGCGTGAATTTTTTTGAAGAAAAGCTCATATTTTGGGCTTGGACTCGGTTAACATGTGGGCCTACATCAAACTGTAACCTTTATAAACCCTGCAGCTGGTATGTGACATTTTATCATCATTTAAAACCCCTGCTAGGGGTACAAACCAAACCGGCGAACTGCACCAAACCGATAAATCAAACTAAATCGGAAAAAAACTCGACTAGTGGTTTGGTTTGATTTGGTTTGGTGTTGGAAGAAAATAAACCAACATATTAAGTTTGGTTTGACGTTAACAAAGAAAAACCCTAACCGACACCAAATCGATATTATATATATATTATTTTTAATTTTTTTAATACATAAAAAAAATAGTAAAATTAACATAAAACACCATCTCTAAAGTAATTTTATTTATTATGTACCCAACACTTTAAAATATTCTCACTAATACAATTTTTGAGAATTTAATACTATATTTCTATAGTTTATTTTCAAAAATACTACTTTCATAATCTCGATAAATCTCCTAAATCAATGTGTATTAGATATCCCTATCTTTTAAAATCAACTTCTTCTATTTCGCTAAAAATAGATATCTTAGTCAACAATCCACAAGTCATCCTAAAAAAATATTTCAAATACCATAAAGGACACCGAGTATAATTATGTATTGTATACATATAGTATAATCAGTATATATTATTATTTAGATAGTTTATGTTAATCTATGTGTACAATTAGAATATGTCGCATATACTATCTTAATTTTTATTCTGTTAATATTTTTTACAACTAATTTTTTAATTGTATTCTTTTCTTGAAAAAGCACCATGAAATTGTTGCTTACCAATAAAAAACCGAAAAAAACCGTATAATCCGGAAACACCGAGATAGAAAAACCGAATTTATTTGGTTTGATTTGGTTTTTAGATTTAAAACCCCGACATAATTGGTTTGGTTTGATAAATTAAAAAACCAAATCAACCCGACCTACGTTCACCCCTACCTTGCAGTCCGCCTTGTAAGTTGTGAGTCTGTGCTCAAACTTCTCTGTGATCTTTTGGCTTGGTACAATATATTAAGTTGTGAATTTGAAACTGGTGTGATATCTTTTGTTGATAAGCAAGATATTTTCGAGATTTAATGGCATATTTTCAATTAAATATCATGTCCATGCCCTTGAACTTGTGACGTGTGCTTAACCCATATATTACAAGCTTGTAACATGTTCAATAGGTGAAGTTTTGGTGGAATATAGAGATTGTTGAAATTTGTGGACTGTAAATTGAATTTAATTATCCAACTTAATTTTCTGAATTTTACAGTGTTATTTCTGAGACTACATAATTTGATATGTTGACATATTTTCGATAAAAAAAGGTCGAGTCCAGATTAGGTGCACCTCGATTGAATTATTCAACATACGAATAACCCTATCCACCAAAATCTAGACAGATAGGAAAAAATATCTATCTATTGATTAAATGGTTGAGAACAGTTGTAATGGCTAATAATAATGATTTTTTTTATTTTTTTTGGTTTTTGGTAAAGTTTTTTAAAATATATAATGGAAATTAATTCTTGCTTACTTGATCCAGTTTGTTATTTTGGAGAGTGAAGACTATAGAAGAGTGGGATTGGACGAAGCAAGATGAAGACGCTCAGCCTTTCAAATTAATTTTCATTACGGAGGATCTTTCAGTACGAATGTTAGCGAAGATGGTGTACGAAGGAGAAGGTGGTAGATGGTTTCAGGAAACACGGAGGCTAAGTAAAGATGAAGCTTGCATTTATCTCGCGGATGGCACTAGAGTTCAAGTTTTGGCAGTAGGAAATATTAGTATTTCGTTCAGTAGTGATAGAGTTTTAGTCTTAAAGGATGCTTTATATGTGCCTTCCGTTAGAAGAAATTTAATTTCAGTTTCTAGCTTAATAAGAGATGGATATTCAGTTTATTTTACAAATAACTCTTGCGTTATTGAATTTAATAAACGTTTTATCTCTTCTGGTACATTGTTGCATGGCCTTTTTGTTGTTGATATATCTCCTGAACTTAACAACATTAATCTACCTAATAAGAGAAAGCGTTCTTCTGATTTGAATGAGACATATTTATGGCACTTGCGTCTAGTTCATATTAATCTGAATAGGATTTCAAGGTTGGTCAAGGATGGACTTTTGAGTTCATTGAAAGTGGAGGCGCTACCAACCTGTGAATCTTGTTTAGAAGGTAAAATGACCAAGAGACCGTTCCCTTCAAAAGGAAATAGAGCCAGTGATAAACTTGAATTAATCCATTCTGATTTGTGTGGTCCAATGAACATACGAGCAAGAGGTGGTTTTGAGTATTTCGTGACTTTCACTGATGATTACTCAAAGTATGGATATATTTATTTGTTGCACCGTAAGTCTGAATGCTTTGAGAAATTCAAAGAATTTAAGGCAGAAGTGGAGAAGCGACATGGAAAATATATCAAGACATTGCGATCTGATCGTGGTGGTGAGTACCTCTCTACGGAGTTCATTAGTTACTTATCAGAAAAAGGGATTGTGTCTCAATTGTCTGCACCTGGGACGCCACAACAAAATGTTGTAGTGGAGAGAAGAAATAGGACTCTTATGGAAATGGTGAGATCAATGATGAGTTATTCAGATTTGCCTCCTTCATTTTGGGGACTAGCCTTAGAAATATCGATGCTATTCTTCCCAATCAGGTTGTGGCTCAGCCACAAGAACCTGAAAATGTTGATGCTGATACAGTAGTACCACGTCGTAGTGGGAGAATTAGAAAAGTACCGGTAAAGTTAACGCTCTTGGGGGAATTTCATAACGAATGTCTTGAATTCCCGGAAGAAGAGCTGGATAACGAGCCGAGAAGTTACGCTGAGGCACTACGTGATCAAGATGCTGACAAATGGGTTGTTGCTATGAAATCTGAAATAGAGTCCATGTACTCTAATAAAGTCAGGGATCTTGTAGAACCACCTAAGGGAGTCAAACCCGTTGGCTGTAAGTGGATCTATAAGAAGAAGAGAGGAGTAGACAGAAAAGTGCAAACTTATAAAGCTAGGCTTGTTGCGAAAGGGTTTACTCAAAAAGAAGGTATCGATTATGAGGACACTTTTTCACCGGTAGCCATGCTTAAGTCTATTCGGATTCTCTTATCCATTGCTGCTCATTATGATTATGAGATTTGGCAAATGGATGTCAAGACAGCTTTCCTTAATGGAATTCTTGAAGAATGCATTTATATGAGGCAACCAGATGGTTTCAAAGAAAATGGCAAAGAACACCTATTATGTAAGCTTAATAGGTCCATCTATGGACTTAAGCAACCATCTAGAGCATGGAACACTTGTTTTGATAAAGCAATTAAGACCTTTGGTTTTAAGGAGTGCTTTAACGAGTCTTGTGTTTACAGAAAGTGGGAGGGTAACAAAGTGGCATTCTTGATATTATATGTGGATGACATCTTGCTCATTGGAAATAGTGTAAGCATGTTGATAAAAGTTAAGGAGTGGTTGTCCATGCATTTCGATATGAAAGATTTGGGAGAAGCGGCTCATGTCCTTGGGATCAAGCTTCTGCGAGATCGTAAGAAAAGGATGTTAGGCTTATCTCAGGCTCTTTATATTTATACCATTCTTGCCAGATTCGATATGCAGGATTCCAAGAAAGGTTTTCTACCTTTCAGACATGGAATTGCTCTTTCTAAGAAACAGTATCCTAAGACTGAAAAAGAGAAGGAGAGCATGAAGGCGGTCCCTTATGCATCTGCTGTAGGGAGTCTTATGTATGCGATGTTGTGTACTAGACCTGACATTTGCTTTGCCGTTGGCATGGTTAGCAGATATCAGTCTAATCCTGGGCGAGAGCATTGGACTGCGGTCAAGCATATATTCAAGTATTTGAAAAGGACTAGAGACTATATGTTGGTCTATCATTCGGATGATCTAGTGCCTAATGGGTACACAGATTCAGACTTCTCGAATGATAGGGATGCCAGAAAATCTACCTCTGGATATGTGTTCACCTTGGGAGGTGGAGCCATAAGTTGGAGGAGTGTCAAGCAAAGTTGTATTGCTGATTCCACCATGGAAGCCGAGTATGTGGCTGCCTGTGAGGCATCCAAAGAGGCTGTTTGGCTCAGAAACTTTCTACGAGAGTTGAGAGTAGTTCCTTCTCCCAGGGCGCCTATTGCACTATGGTGTGATAATACTGGTGCGGTTGGAAATTCGAAGGAACCACGGAACCACAGAGGTGCAAAGCACATTGATCGCAAATATCATGTGATTAGGAAGTTCGTGAAGAAGGGGAAGGTGAAGGTTTTAAAGATTGCGTCGGCAGACAACCTGGCATACCCTTTTACCAAGACATTACCGAAAGAGGCTTTTGATAGGCATGTAGGGGGTTTGGTCTTAGAGTTGCAGACGCATGGTTATAAGTCTAAGTGGGAGATTGTTGGAAAATATACTAATAACCATGCAGTTGTTAGTTAGATTATTTCTTGTTAAACAATTGTTGCTTTATACATTTATTAAATATAATAAAGTATTATTTATTTAGATCAATTGTGTCATGTGTGTCCTATTATTTATACAGTAGTTGATTTAGTGTGTAGAGCCAAGCTTATACACGGAAGATTAAATCATCGGTTCTTATAAATAATGAAGCAGTGTTCGCAATCTAAGATGGAAATTGGACAAAACCATCGGTATGATTGTAGTACAAGATTATATATAATTTATCTTGATTATGGGAACGATATAGTTCCAACTTCTTGTGCTAGTGCACTTTCTGTGTATTGAACGGACCAAGTAGAGATAAGTGTTTTTATACTGACTATATAAAACAAACTCTCTAGCTCATCAGATGTACTTATACTCTTAATCTTGAGATAGCTATTATGAGTGATGTATATTATTCATTGTCTTGATTTATCAATAGGTGAAGTCCAGGATATTTGGGTCAAATAATTCCTGATAAGTTGGATAATGATAATATGCATTTGCGAAGTGATAGCTAGTTGATAGAATCCACGTCTCGCTATAGAGATTGATGACATCTCTTTATGAAAGCTTATAAGCTTCTATGTGTAAACCTAGCTAGTGGATTTTGTATCCGGCACATGGAATAAGTTAAGCGGAAATCTAAAGGATATTCATTTAATCAATATATTAAGTTGTCAGTAATTTAATATTATTGATTGGTGTCTGTAATCTTAACGTGGGGAGTTAAATAAGATTTGATGGAAGAATTCGAAATTCATCTAAGGAGTGCAATTACGAATTTCTAGTGAAAATAATTTGTAATTTATTATGGAAAGGTTAATTCTAGAGAAAAAGAATTAATTCCATAATTGGAAGCCTTATTAATTGATTCTGTGGTCCCTGTTGTGACCGAATCCAATTTGGACCGGGAGAAAGTTGTTTGGTGGCAAAGGAAAATCCTAACAGGTTTTGGAGAAGGGTTTTAAACCCCAAAACTTAACCTATAAAAGGAGGATTTCGACCTCCACTGCAGATACACGAAAAATACATATTTTTTACCCTCTTTCTCTGAAGCACTTGTTCCACCCAAGTACTGTTGGTCCGGAAATTGATCGGGTACACAACAGAAGACCGTGGAAAGCTGGAGCAACTGGACAACAAGGTTATTGAAGGTCTTTGTGTGGGCTTTAACAGGTATTCCGTTTTATATTATTGCAAAACTGAATGCTTGCTACTAGTTTGTCTAAAATACATGTGAGTATGATGTTTGAACTGCTTCCGCTGCATATATGTTCTTTCAGATGCTATGTATGGTGTCCCAAGGAGCATCAAGTGTTAAGAGGACCACAATATAGGTGCTGCAAAGCTTGCTCTTTCCACCAATGGCTTTGCTTTGCCTTGCTACTCTGACTATGCGGTAATCTAGTATTATATTTTGCGTGATAGAATGTGGAATAAGCATACCTGTATTAGCAATGTAGGGATTTGATTATTTAACGATACAATTGCCCTTTTAAACTAAGTAATGCATGTATAACAAATCTGGTCGCATAATAATCTAATCATGATTTATCGCTGCATATATGTTTTGGGTTACTCATTGGATTTTCCTCTCTAATCGTTTTAAAATTTTAATGTGTGTTCAGGGGGCGGTGTGTCTGGTGTTGTACTTGCTGGAAAAGAAGAGAAGGTTGTAGCCATTAGAAAGGGTGATGCTATAGCACTTCCTGTTGGAGTTGTCACATGGTGGTATACTAAAGATGCTACAGAACTTGACATACTCTTTCTTGGTGATACCAAAACTGCAGTTAAATCTGGTTCATTCACTGACTTCTTGGTGACTTATGGCAATTTCTCTTGTTTTTCTCCTGAGTTTGTTGACAGAGCATGGAATTCAGGAGAAAGTATTTTCAAAACTCTTGTTGGTCCACAACTTGCCAATAGTATCGTCAAGCTTGACCCAGGCTTTGAAATGTCTGATCCTAAGCAGGACCACAGAGATGGCATGCTGTTCAACTGTGAGTAAGCAGTCCCGTCCCACTTTGACATTAACGGTGGTGGAGAGGTAGTCATTCTGAATACCAAAAACATGCCAATGATAAACGACACTGGACTTGGTGCTAGTCATGTGAAGTTAAATGGAAGGGCTTATCCTGAAGTTTCTCTTGATGCAGCAATTCGAGTCACTTACTTTGTAAAAAGCAGCGGCAGAGTGAAGGTGCTTGGCGTAGATGAGCTTGCAGTTGATAGACGCATCGAAGCTGGTGAATTGTTTGCTGTTCCAAGGTTATATAATGTGTTGAAAGTTGCTGATCCTGATGGCTTGGAGTGGTTCGCTGTAACCAACTAAAAAGTAACTTCTACATTCCTGAAATCTACTTACTTTCCATTATATTAAGAAGATGATCTATTCTTAACATTTTTTTGTGGCAGTACAACCCTCACGCGCTCGACTACTGGGGCCTCAGTTAGGAAGTCTCTTCGAGAAGTTCAAGTTCTCCAGGCTGCTTTTATGTTCTCCAAATGTAGAGAAGCAATTTAGCTCCAACAATTGATTAATCATGTGATCATTTTCATCGAAAGTAGTCTTTCGTTAGTAGCACTGCTAACAATAGTAGTATAGCGGTTCTGGAAAGGCTGGTACTGTTGTTCTGATCTGCTTTCTAAACAAGTATCGTGTCCTCTGACCAATGGACCACTAGTTATACGACAAAATGTTGGAGCTATTAATTTTGCAAGTGTGTATGGAATTTTAGACTTTAGAGTCGGTTTCATGAACCCTCTAAAGGTGTTTTCATATTTAAAGAAGCTGTTATGTTGCTTTTCATACCAGCATGGTTACTTGTGAGCTGAAATTTATCGATCCACATATTAGCTCCAAATTTTATTGCTATTGCATTTGCTCTTTCCTTCTCTTATAATAGAGTTTCTTGTGTTTTCCATTCTAACCTTTGCGAAAATGAATAAGTTGTGCGCATATCTGTTTAGGGTAACTTAGATCCTTGGATTTCCTCTCAAAATAGTTTTATGTGAATTCAGGCGGTTTACTTGCTGGACAAGAAGAGAAAGTTGTTGGAAAATTATGGAAAATATTTAGAAATTATTATAGCTTGAGGCTTGTCAAAGACACCATCTTTAAGGATATTTTACCGGTATCGATGTATCCCCTAAGATCCAACAAGCTCTTCTAGTTTAAAACTAGGAGCAGAAACAACAAAGAATCTCAAGATATATAGGAACCCAGTAGAAAGAAGAAGGAAGTTGATGTTTGTTTTGTATGTTCTATTCTTTTTTTTTCCCTTCTCTAAAAAGAAGAAAGAATTCCCATAAATAAGTCTAGATTCCGACGTTAAAATTTGTTCTTGTAACTGATATTGCTATGGTAAGGGATAAAATAACAAATTAAATGGCAATAGTTATGGCACAGGCTGGCCAAAAGTAAGAAGTTTTGACCAAGCAATCCAAATATGGGATGGACTTTGGACACAATATTGGTAACTTTCACTACAAAAAAAAAGGCAATTCCCAGCAGTTATTTAGCAGCGGTTTTGATAACTGCAGCTAAAACTTTTATTTTGCAGCGGTATATTTAACTGCTGTTAATTAGCAGCGGTTATAAGTTTTTAGCAGCGGTTCTGAAATAGCAGCACTTTTGTTATATATTAGCGACAGTTTAGACAGATTTTCCGGCGGTTTTACTTATTTTGTTTGTCCCATATCGATAATTAAGAGCCAGCTTTTGCTCTTTATAATTAAGACTGCTACAGGTCTCACTGACTGAGTAAGGTACGTGGGTGAAGAGTATACTTGGGCCATGTCTGCACCTTGTCCGGTGAAGCCCACGACGAGCAGGCATGTGATATTGGCTGAGGCCCAATTGAAAAGTGACACCCAAAATTAAATTTTTCATTACGAAATATTTAGCAGCGGTTGTAATCACAATAACCGCTGGAAATCCAACACAGCTGCGGTTCTGCCAGCGGTGGGCAGATAACGCCGGTAGATAATTTTGGTACAGCGACTTAGACAGCAGTTATAGAACTGCTGGTTTATTTTTTTATAGCGGCTAAAACCGCTGCTAAAAGCAGTTGAAAACCGCTGCTATCCTCTAAATTTTTTGTAGTGTTTATCTTTTCCTTTTAATATATATATATATATATATATATATATATATATATATATATTAAAATATTTCCATTTCACAACAATCCCCACATATCTCAAAAGGAATAGAAAAGAAGAGAAGGGCGAAAATAGAGGTTTTTACTGGGTTTCAAGAATTATCATAATGCATCGTATCTGGTGTCCGTAGACTATGAACCAGAACTAGATAAAATAAGATTAAACTTACGGAATAATTGGTTTAATTTAAAACTTCTATGAACCAAGTATTTTTTTTTTTGTAAGAACAAGGTCTTATGTATCACATTATATTCCCACTTTGTTGTTCGTCGCGGTTTTGCACTAATAGGCGCCCGTATTCATAAGTGCTCTAGAAATTTTGTCAGAATTTCATAGGAGTGGCCCACCTCCACACTCATATATGTCCAATCATCAAGTGTATTCTGCAGAGCAATACACCACCTATAAAGGATATGATTTGGATTAAGAGATAAAACTAAGCCTCACTTTGCTTTGCAGAGTTGCACTATATTCACAAATCATAGTAAGGGACATAATTCAATAGTGCAAAGTTGGGTCAAATAATGACTTGTTATTACTCATATAAACCTACTTCATGGGATCTCCAATCACATAGGTTGGGTTACCATCATTGCTGACATTTCTCTAGTTGACATTTATAAGTCCCATTCCCCTCGATGTTTCAATTAGTCAGTGAATCGATCAAATTCACCTATGACGTCACGTAATATATGAAAGTAATTTCATCTCTCAGCAGCTGCATTATCACATTATGTCTCAAAACATAGCAAACAAATATTTATTTTTCATAATAGCTATTGCTGTTTGGCGACCATAAAATATAGACACAAAAAATGATTGACTCATTATCAGCCTATTACAAAGCCACAATTTATATTGACTTATTTATCTGATCTCCATGATATTGCAACCCCACAATGGGTGAACACATAGCAACTGGTGGATTTGATCACTCCTGAATTAAAATTTCAGTTATTATCATTGTATTTTTCTAATACAAAAAATCTACTATATTGAATATCATAGTTCATGGTACCTCTCAATTATTTCATAAGACTCATGTCAATGCATTCCAATGACCATTGTTAAAATTATGAGTATATCTACTCAACCTTTACACATAATCAGATCTAGTAAACGTCATCAAATGCATTAGACTACCAAATTTGAGCACATACATTTTAAGAAATAATATCTCCACGATTCTTGCTCAAGTAAAATTATTTATATCAAAAGAAGTGCTCACTAGGACTACATCAAAAATAATTAAAATTTATAATAATTTTCTCTATATGATGTCTCGAGCTAAAATTAGGCAATCATTATCTCTTATAATCTTTATGCCTAAGATATCACTTGTGTCTATGGGTGTCAAACGGGTAGGGGTCTACCCGTCAAAACCCGGACCCGGACTCATTAAAATCCGACCCCACCCGGACCCGCAAAAACCCGGACCCGAACCCGTAGACCCGCTAAAATACCCCTACCCGAACGGGTTTTTTTTTTTCTTAACAAATACCCGTATCCGTTAAGACCCGTCAAAATTATGGGGTATTAATGGATATACCCGTACCCATACCCGTTAAAATAAACTGAGTAATAAAACTTGTACGTGGAGAGAAATGTATACACAAGTTTTTCACTCATGGTTTAATTTGTTTTGTGTCCATATTGTTAGTAGTAAAATATGTTCAAGAGAAACAAATTATTTATTTAATTAAAAAAATACTTTATATTCCATAATAATTCAACACTTTGAAGTTTGAATATATATTACTCTAATATGGTATAGAACTTCAACTATTAATTTCGATATATACCTCAGAAAATAAGCTACTTGGAGTCGGACAAAGTAATTATGGGATCGTATTTATTACAAAGTAATGGCACCTACACCGGAGCATGATGGAAATGACATGGAAGAAATTACACAAAGAATTAGGCATATTTAAATTTGTAATTTGAATTTTCATTATAGTTTTGATGTTGCACTTTTTAAATTTGGAAGTTTAATATTTAAGACTTTAATAGTTCAAGTATCTTAAATAAAGTAACTCTTTGAGTTTTTCATATTGATCTTTTTTTAATTTGTTTTAAGTATTTAAAATAATATTATTAAAAAATAAAATTATAACCCGTAGCCAAACCCGATTTGTTAAGACCCGACCCGTACCCCTACCCGCTAAAACCCGACCCGTACCCCTACCCGCTAAGACCCGAACCCGCACGGGTTTTTTTTTTCTAGCCAAAACCCGTATCCGTTAAAAACCCGTAATTTAAACCCGTACCCGACCCGTACCCGGAACCTGTGGGGTTACAATTTTACAACCCGAACCCGGACCCGTATACCCGTTTAACACCCATACTTGTGTCTCCCAAAGTCTTCTATACCAAATTTAGAAGACACTAACTTTTAGTTTCACGAACAATATTAAGACAATAGCCAAATACAGCTGGGAGGGCCTATTGTGACAGGGGACTCTCTTTTCACGATAGGCGAAGGTAAAGCGACCCACAAAGAAGCATAAAATCACTCAATCACCTTTAACAAGTTTTATATAAACTCATTTATCTACTTCAATAGATCTACAATCATCACTAAACAAAACTTGATCAAACTACTTATATCATTTCTTAAGCTCATGTTTTTAACTCATATAGTGACATTATCAACTTAAAAACTTTATTTTCTTGTTAGCCACTATACAACCCTCAAGTTGCTCCATCAATTTCCTCGTCAAAAATCCTCATTTAAAATATAATTTTAATATTCATATGGTGAATAAATAATTTATAAGATATGCCAAAGTAAATAGAACACGGATAGAGGAAATTTTAGTAACCAACTAATCAATCCTATGTATTGAATAAAATCTGTAGCAACAAATCTTGCTTTTTTTATTTATCATAAAATCATTGGGAAAAAAACTCTATTAAACCAATAGTCTAGCTCTCGGGTAAATCACCAAACTTTTAAATATTTTTTTATATAGAAATAAAATAATCCAACATCAATGGCATCTTTTCAAAATAATATAGGAGAAGAACCAATATATAATCATAATCAACAAGATAGGTGCAAGAAACTATCACCAAAATATTTAACTTTTCTTCTCCTACTTCTCCTCAAATCATCATTTTCAAAATTATTTTGAAACAATAGGATCATGAGAAATATTTCCATCTTGAGAAAAACACATAAGAAATATTATTGCTTTAAAGAGAAAATATATTCTCAAAATTCAACAATCTTTTTTTCAATAATAGTGTTGCTCTATCACAAAAAGTATATAGTATTAGGATCATGTAACATATAACCTTGGTAAGGTACCCGCATTTTTTTAAAAACAAATTTACGATAGGAAGATAACCTCAAAATTTATTCATTTCTGTTCATTTCTCATCAATTTTTAAAATTTAAGTATTTTTTTACTTAGTTATTATTATTTTTGTCTTTTTCCTTTCTTCTTTTCTAATTGATTATTTTCTTCTTCATATCTCTATTTTTTTTACAAATAACAATAAACTAGTTGAGACTCATTAACCTTAGAATAATAAGAATACTAAAAATGATTTAATCAAAATGTGATAAATTCAGTTGCAATTTACAACCAAATATTGTCAATAATGGTCATTTTAATTAAAAAAGTATAACCTTAACGGATACTGTATTATTTTAATATTTTAATACGCAACGTTCTCAATTGAATTTATTATGGTTGAGTAAATTCAGTTCTATATAATAAATTAAGTTTACTATTATTGGTTAATATTATTATTTTAGAAATAAAGGTTTTCAACTAAGGTAAAGATTTTTTATTTTGACAAAAAATAAACGAAAAAATTAATAAATTTTAAAAAAGTAAAACACCAAATAAGAAATAAGAACAACTACTTTAAAAATTACATAATTGTTAAAATGCGACATGGATGCTCTATAAATAGAGTGAAGTCGCTCTACAAATAGAGTGAAGTCCCTCTCCATACCACTTTACACTGCAGGATGGTTTTGAATATGAAAATTAATAGTTCAGGGGGTAACGTAACCAACCCATAGTTTTGTATGAAACTAATAAAAAAGTGATAGTTTAGAGGGGTTTTTTACTATTATCTCTTTATTGTTCACTCAAAAGCAATCAGAATTACCCAAATGAAAATAGCTTGCAAAATTCAAATAGTGGAGGAAGACTGGACTAGTAGGTTGGACTGTCATAGCATGGTAAATGTGTGGAAGAAGCTGAAAAACCTCAAAGGGAACTTTAAACAGCTCAACAAAGCAGAATTTAAAGGGATAACACAGAGAATAGCAGCAGCTAGAGAGGAGCTGAAGGCAATACAAAGAGATCTGCAACAACAGTATTCAGATGGCCTGCATGAACAGGAGAAAAGCATGTTGTTGAACCTAGAAAAGTGGAGTCTAATAGAGGAGAATGCCTTACAGCAGAAGGCAAGAAGCAAGTGGATAAAACTGGGGGATGCAAACAACAAGTACTTTTCAGCACTCATCAAGGAAAGGAACCATCAGAAGCACATAAATGAACGGAAAGCCCTTGATGGCATGATACTCATAGAGCCAGAAGCTATAAAAGCAGAAATTTTCCAGTTTTATAAGTCATTAATGGGGTCAGCAAGTACAGAGTTACCAGCAGTGAACATGGGCATTATGAAACAGGGCCCAACCCTGACTCAGCAGCAGCAGATAGCCCTGTGTGCAGAAGTGACTGATAAAGAGATACTACAAGCTATAGGGGATGACAAGGTCCCTGGTATAGATGGGTATAATACTGTATTTTTTAAAAAGACTTGGCCAGTGATCAAGACTGAGGTTCTTCTAGCAGTGAGAGAGTTCTTTCAAACAGGGAATGACAAAGGCCATAAACTGCACAACTGTGACTCTAATTCCAAAATCATCTAACCCTTGTACCATCAAGGACTATATACCAATCTCCTGTTGCACAGTACTCTACAAGCTCATTTCCAAAGTACTGGCAGCAAGAACACAGAAGGTGATAGCTTCTATTATTAATGAAGCCCAAGCTGGATTTGTCCCTGAAAGGAAAATAGGTGATAATGTGATCTTGGCTCATGAGCTAGTTAAAGCTTATACAAGAAAACACATATCCCCTAGATGCATGGTGAAAGTTGATATGCAAAAGGCATATGACTCAGTAGAGTGGATATACTTGAAGCAGGTCATGGAGGGACTGAAATTTCCTACAAGATTCATTAGCTGGGTAATGCAATGTGTCCAGACTGTGAGTTATACTATCCTAGTTAATGGTGAAACTACAAAACCATTTGATGCTGCTAGAGGCCTGACACAAGGTGACCCTATGTCACCTTTCCTATTTGCTATAGCTATGGAGTACTTGAGTAGAATTCTATACAAGAAACACAAGGATAAGGAGTTCAAATGTCACCCCAGATGTGCAAAGCTAGGCATCACTCACCTTAGCTTTGCAGATGACTTGCTATTATTTACTAGAGGGGATGTTGCTGCTGTAGAGACGATGCATAAAGGATTCACTCAATTCTCCCAAGCATCAGGTCTGCAGGCAAATTTAGGTAAAAGTGTTGTCTACTTTGGTGGAGTGAAAGAAGCTGAACAAGCAAAAATTTTGAAGATTCTGGGATATACTATTGGAGAATTGCCTTTCAAATACTTGGGTATTCCACTATCAACAAAGAAACTCACCATGATCTGGCAACCCTTGATAGCAAAGATAGTGAACAGGATCACATCGTGGACAGAAAAAAGCTATCTTATGCAGGAAGGGTTCAACTTGTTTAAACAGTGTTATTTGGAATGCAAGCATATTGGGCACAACTGTTTGTGCTACCTGTTAAGGTAGTTAAAATAATAGAAGCACACTGTAGGAGTTATGTGTGGTCAGGATCAAGTGCAATCACAAAAAAGGCACTCATAGCTTAGGACAAAGTGTGCACCCAAAAGCAGCTGGGGGCTTGAACTTGACTAATATAAGAATCTGCAACAAGGCAGCCATTGCTAAGCAATGCAGGGAGCTGAGCCAAAAGCAGGATAGATTGTGGATCAAGTGGATTCATGAGTATTACATAAAGCAGCAAACAGTTGAGACTTGTAGGATCCCTCCTCAAGCCTCATGGATGGTAAGGAAGATACTCAGTGCTAGAAATGACATACAGGTGGGACAAACAGGCTTCACAAAGAAGCAAAGTTTGACCAGAAAATTGTACCACCTGATGCTTGGTGCTACTACTAAGATAGAATAGAAATGCTTGATGTTCAGGAATGAAGCTAGACCAAAAACAAGATTCAGTTTGTGGCTATGTTATCATTGCAAGCTACTAACAGCCGATAGACTGGCAAAATGGGGGCTAGCAGTAGATCAACAATGTGCCTTATGCAGACTGCACCCAGAAACTAGAGATCACCTTTTTGCGACCTGTGAATATGCTGTGACACTATGGGATAGAATTGGAATGTGGCTCCAATGGAAGCCTAAACACTGGCAAACATGGCAGCAGCACAAAGAATGGATGATCAAGAAAGCCAGAGGCAAAACTGCAGAGGCACAAGCCTTCAAGCTGGTATACACAGAAGTTATCTATGCTATATGGTTGGAAAGAAACCAGCGGGTATTTGAGAAAGTAGCAAGAGGAGCAGAGCAGCTAGCTAAAAGTGTGGCAGTTATGTGCCTGAGCAGAGCTGCTAGTAGAACTAGGAATACACTAGCTAAATACATGTTCTAGGCAGTTCAAGTTTATTCTCAGCTTGTAAGTAACTTTAGAGTCAAACTTGAGGCAGCAGGTAGTGACAAAAGCCTGCTCGGATGTAATTCTTCCAGTTGGTGATTAACGAAATACTAATTACCAAAAAAAATAAAAAAAAATAGCTTGTAAAACATAAACAAATACTCCATTAGCTAAGATATTAAAAAAAAATACAGCTAATTCAATTCATAAATCATTCAACATATTTCAAAATTTAGTATTCCATCCTAAAAAATGAAGCCACAAAATTGAGCATGATATTTGCCAACAAAATCAGATTTCAAACTTCAAAAGACTCTCTTCTGATATGAAAATAACAGCACTGTATTTATGATGAATTTATGCAAAAATTGACTATAAAAGTTGGATATGAAGGAACATTTAACCGGTTAAACGAGGACTCAAAAAAGGGAATTAGAAGACTATAAGTTTTAGCTTTCAAAGCTAGATTCTTCTTCACTGATCGCACCATAATGGCGGAGGGTTCAAAAATTGTTGGTCAACTAGGTTTGGTCCACAGAAGGTCAACCCTTCAAGAGAACTAGTTAGCTTGAAACATTCTAGAACACTGGAAATCAACGTCAATTTCAGGAGAGGTTGACCCGGGCTAATCAATCAGCATGTCAGCTATGTTTATGCCTGATTTAATTTGGTTGGACGTCTAAATGCTTAAACCAACTGAAATTAGCAGTACTATGAGCCTTGCGAGAGCCTTTGAACAATATTGCAGTGGCATCAAGTATTCATGAAAACTAGAACCACAGGGGATCGGCCAACGTTAGAACTCTTTTTGCTAGATTTCGCATTGGTTCTTATATTGATCCAATGCGGGATTTCAAAGATCTTACACAACTACCACTGTTGCAGAATTATGTTGATATGTTAGATGAATTGTTGACTAGGGAAGAACCAACTGAAGAGTATATTGTTAGTTCCTTTGTGAGGGGACTAAAACATGAGATAAGCCTAAAACTATCTCAAAAGGATCTTATCTAAAGCTAGCAATCTATTATCTAAAGCTAGAAATCTAACCAAACTTCCACTACACCAACAGAAGCTGTTAGCGGCAACAGATTTCACTTAATTGCCGCTAAAACATTTACCAGCAATTGCTTAAATGCCATTAGATCCAGTGTCGCTAAAGCCTTTAGCGGCATTTATGCCAAGTGCTGGTAAAGACTCATTTTATTGCCGCTAAAAATAATTACTTTTAGCGGCATTTATTTAGTGGCAATTACTATAGCCACTAAAATTGTCTTATAAATATGCCATCTCTCATATTTTGTGGCTTTATTTATTGACGGTAAAACACAATAATTGGTATGTTTTAGAGGCATCTATAATGCCGACTAAATTGGATACGAATTCACAATAATCCATATATTTAATCAAGCAGTTTTATATAACATCAAATACAAAAATTACAAGAGCAATTAGTTTTTGAAGGCGTTCTTCTAAATGAATGCACCCCACTTACAAGAAAAATTATCAAACTCAAAACAACATTCACTTAAAACAAGAAGCATCAAAATTTAACATCCCAGCTCAATTAACAACTCCTAAAAGATGCCAGTATCATGTACAAGACTACTACACATATAGCGATTTTTTTCTCCCTAGAGAAGATGTGGCAATTGGCGTAGTGGCTGGCTTATACACATCCAATTTCTGATCTTCTGGTTCGCGTATGAACAAAATGATAATCTTGGCAGCTATCTTTGCGTGACCCGAGCCAAATATCTGTCTAGGTTCCTGCATTTCGCACTTACAAATAAAATGCATCTATTTACATGTAAGAGAGCCAATCCAAAATGATAGCAGTAAATTAAACGAATTAAAACTCATTCACCTTTCCAAATTGACATTCACAGAGGTAATTGTAAATCATCCTCTCTGCTGAACAACTTGATATTTAGCATTCTCATCATAATCTTCACTGCTACCGGCTAAATACAGTCTGGACATAGCAAGCAAATATTAACCAATGAACGCAGAACTTAGTCAGATTAAAATGTATGTTTATAAGATCAGAGGTCCATGTAGTATCATTATAACAAATTCTATGAAACAAATGCTAGTATGTATCATATTGAAGATAGATTGATTTCTCTCCTAAACTATCATAGGAGCTCTTTCATGCTCCTAAATTTTTTCAATATACTGAAGTAAACCAAAATCATGTATCGTACTGGGAAAGATTAAAGCTTAATAGATTACTCAAGTACCTCTATTGCTGGACTTCGTGGCAACCGGCGACCAACAGCTTAGCGACTTATGTCCTTTGAGCTGCAGATTAAGAATGATTGTTCATGAAGGAAAAGGCTAGACTGGAAAAACTAACAGAAGAAACCAAAGCTATTTCACATTGAAAGAATCAAAATTTACCCTCACAGACTAATCAAATGTCTGAGATGTTCATTGGTTGATGTTTCTTCTACAAATGTTCAGATTTAAGAATGATAATTCACTTGTTTCTTTATTTCCTTTTTCTTTTTCCTTTTTTGACAAGGAGAGAAAGCTATAAAATCTTAAGATTAATTTTAGCTTATGTACCTCTGAATCATCAAGTAAGCTTGAGGCTGCGACCATATTCAAAATTCAATAGATCACTTACATTTTCATTGTAGATCTCCAGTCCAGATATTCTTAATCTAGACTCTCCTTCTGGGTCATATAAATGCAAAACTAGTAAGGGATCAAATAATTGAAGACTTTGATCAAATAATTCATTTTTCAAATAATTCCCTTTTGCGAGATTTTATTTAGTACAATCAAAAGAAAATTTGACTCTAAAAATCGGTCATCCAAAGTTGGATAAAAGGAATAACAAAAGGCTAGTGAACTAGAATTTCATTTATATATGGCATTGCATACCTGAGCAAGAATAAGTGGTGTATACTCATCAGTGCAATCCCTGAATTTAACCTCAACAACAAATTTTCCATAGCGAATGCTTCTAGAGAGTGCCTTCCAAGAAAAAAAAATATATTTCACTTCAGCTTATAAGTATATTTATTAGAGTCAGCCAAATATATGAATATATGCCTTCCAACACTCACATAAATGCTTAATCTTATATCTACATATGAGAGATGCTAGGTCAAATGTTTATGGTTTTATATAAACACCAGATGTGGTGGTAAATATTTTCTAGGTAAAAGTATCTGACAGAACATTGATTCAGTTTCAAATTGATCCATTTACAATGAGCAAACAAACATGTAAAAGTATAGTTACCTGCAGTAACTGAATATCATAGGCAACAGTAGTTGCATACTTTCCTTCATCAGCCTGAGTACAGAATAGTGGAAGTAATTGATTCAGATAAACATTCAATATCTCTTCAGTTACATTGATGAAGTCTGCTACTGGATGCACAACCTATAACTGAAATTAGTGACAAAAGGACATCATAAAGATTCATTATTAGTCAAGATAGATACTGGTGGACATTTGCTAGGTGGTATGATTGAGCCAGGCAAGTTATCTGGGAAGAAAGAATTTTCCTCTAGCGATAGGTATACCAACCTGTTATATTCATAACATCATTCAAATAGATATATCTATATATACTTTATTAGCACCGTCTTCAATGTAATCATACAAGGAATCTTGATGTCTCACCCTCTGTGCTGATACCAAACTCCAGTTTCCTCATCATGCATCATCAAAATAAACAAAACAAAAACTGCACCATCAGTTCATCACAACCAAAAAGGGTGAACACTAAAGTGATGAGAGTATACATCAATTCATTTGCCAATTGCAGCCTCCGATACTCAGGTGCTACAGTTATGAAGTGACATGACCATGCTAAAACTCACCTCACTTGTCAACTTTTCCCATGACTGCACATGTAGACCTTTTAAAAGTAGCTTAGTGAATTAGATAGGGTTAAAGTGCAACACTACTAACCTGAAGCTACAACATATAAACTAAGCCTCCTTTAGCCATAAGTGGACATATACTACAATCATTAGCTTAAAAATTGACCTGCCCAAAGTGGTGAGTGACTTACTAAATACGGATAGATGGTAACTCCAACTCTTAAACTCAGGACAACGAAGAACTCTACTTCCATCTCTAAACCACCATGATGTATTTAACAAACAAGGTTAGTAGATAGGTAAATTATTCAATTCCAAACTAACTCAATGTAAATAAGAAGAGGAGTCATCTTCTCAATTAGATTGCTTTGTATGCATCATTTTAGTGCACTTTATGATATGTAATCTGATGATTTCTATATAAAACAATACATTAAAAAGGTAATTACTAGAGACACTTGATTCCACTAGATTATGGAAGGCAGTAAGTACCTTCCAATAAGATCAAACTACATAAATAAAACTATCTACAGTATGAAAACACCAATTGCCAACCGATAGAGCAGACCGCTCAATGGCTTGCTCTTTCTCTACTTCACTACTGATAACAACAAATGACACATGCACAAAACGCAAATATTTAAAAATGAGGAGATAAAATAATTGCATATCTAAAATCAAGACTGAAATTTCAAAATTTCAATTTATCTATGCTCGAATTTATTTATTTTATACTCTAGGCGTGCGACAACCACTCTGCCACTCTTTAGTAAAAAGGTCATAACTTTTTGTACAGAGCTTCGATTGACAAAGCGTTTGAAGCGTCATAAATTAGATGTATGAATCTGTAATTTTCATGTTTTAATCATATTTAGTTTCATTATATATGGGGCTCTATGCTCGTGCAAAGTCAGACATTGTATGCACTCGAAATTTTCAGGGTTGCCAAAATACATTGAAATAAGCACTTCAACTCATACTACTCTTTCTAACTAATTCATTTATAAATCCAACAATTAACTACTAGGTTATCACAAAGCAATGAGAACAATCAACCTCACGGAGTGGCAAAAACTAGGGCAATTCAAGCTCATAATAAACTCGATTTAATGAATTCAAAAGAGAAAAATTGCATTCAATAGAACAGTAATCAAATGGAGTCGCGGAGTGGAATCACAAGAAGATCAGAAAGAGAAAAGCAGAATTTAGGTGTTTGAAGTATATATGTTTGTAGGAATAAGAGCTTTACCTGGGAATGTGGCCGGCGACGGTGAGAGGCGACGGCGAGCAGCGACGGTGAAAGGCAACGGCGAGTGGCAACCGTGAAATGTGGCGGTGAGAGGAGACAGTGAGAGCCGAGAGGGGGCGGCGACGGTGAGAGCCGAGAGGCGATGGCGAGCGGCGACGTAGAGAAATGAGATCGCAAATATTTTCCCTAGGTTTTCCAAACTAGTTTGGGTATGAAATAAGAAATTGGTGGAACTGATAGAATTTTTCTTTTTATTAGATATATTTAATGGTCATTTCTGCTCATTGGCGTTAAAAGGCCCTGCTTATTGTACTTGTGAAGGTTCTTTAGCGGCAATTAGGTTATTGCCGCTAATAAAATGCCGCTAAAAGGCTTATTTGTTGTAGTGTTCAAGAACGAACGCTAGCTCTAAAACCCTTAAAGCTTTACCTCGTTATTACCCACACCCAAAACTTACTCATCCAGACCCAACACAAACTTCCCTACTCTCAATACCACTTACAAACCTCCAATAAAGAACCCAAAGTGTTAACCTTGCTAAAATTGAGGATAAAGGGCTTAGGGCATGTGTTTTTATTTTGATGAAAAATGGGAAGAGGCAACTCTTTTATATGGAGTTAAGTGGAGAGGAGTAGGAAGGAGAAGAACTGGAAGGTAGGTCCCCAAACTGGAATATAATGAAACGGAGTCAAGAAGGACCATGAAAGCCACAGGGAAGAAGAAGAGAATGGATCATTGATGATTCCTCAGGTTTCGGAGCATGCAATGACTGGTCTATATATTAGGTTATAGGACCATGAAAGTCGTAGGGCAGTTGGGGGAAAGCTGGACATATAATGATTGATACACGAAGCGCTCACAAATTTCTTGGACTTGAACACGGCCAAGAGGTTGGGATGTTATAAGAAGGATATAATTGGAGATCAGGTGTGTAGCAGATATATGTGCGAGAACTTTTTTTGGAGAATGACAATACACTCGTGCTAAATTTGTAAGTAACAGGAAAGCATCTTATTATTTAATTGAGGGGCTGCCATGAGAAAGAAGTGGAAATGTCGATCTCTTAATAAAAACAGCATTTAGGAAGAGGCAAAAGGTGGAGCATGCACAACACCACGAGAATTTGGAATTAAGCACAAGGTCATGATCGTTGAAACCACTTAATCATTTATGCAGCATCGCTTTACCTCTGATACAATGGAGACACACCATTATGAGAAGTAACAAATGAAGCTGGGTTGTTATAAATTTATATGTTTTTCTCTTCAAAATGATGGGCAACTCAAGGGTGAAACCTCACATTCAGAAGGCTATTAAATGATTGGGAGATTGGAAGACTAATAGAGTTTTACAATACATTGGACCAATTCAGAGGGACCTCTACATCTGAAGATTGTATGTTTTGGAAAGGAAATAAGCAAGGAAAGTTCTCTGTCAAGTCAGCTTATAAGGAATTTAACATTTCAAATAATCACATTGGATGCTGGCCATGGGAGTTTATTTGGAAAGTTAAAATTTCCTACAAAGTTGCTTGCTTCACATGTCTCTTGGCGAACGAGGCAGTTCTGACACAGGATAACCTAATCAAAAGAGGATATCAGTTATGCTCTAAAAGCTACTTATGGGGATAGGGGCAGAGATAATCAATCATCTCTTTTTGCATTGTAAGTTGACTGTACAGTTATGGAAGATCTTTATCAACTTAGGGGAATTATGTGGGCTACGCCACGAAGAATACCTGAAGTTTTGGCATACTGGAACAGCAGAGAAGGTAAACTCTCTAGTAATGAAGAGAGTTGGAGGATTATCTCAGCTTGCATCTGGTGGACAATTTGGGCAGAGAGAAATCAAGATACCTCAAAGATAAATCCAGTAATATTCAGAAGATTAAGTTGAAGTGTTTAATTCTCTTCTATTTTTGGTGCAAAGGAAAAATACTTAGAAGATCATGAATCTATTTTTGATGTCTTAGAATCCTTGTGGGAAGACCAACGAAAAAGAACTTATTCCTGCACTCTACATTGTAATTATGTAGTCTTATTATTAATATACAAATATGTTACCTTCTTAAAAAAAGGATAGTTTAGATCTAATTTGAAGTGATAGACAAAAAAGAAATGACTTGCATCTGAACACACGTCAAATTTCAAACATGAGGACTATTGTATGATATCTTTAATTAAATATCAAGTTGGACCTGTAATTCGGGAGAAGAGAATATGTTTATTGATGTCTTAACTGATATATATACTGTTACAATAGTTTCTAATTATAGTAGGAGACCTAATACAATAAGGACTAGAAGAAAGAGAATGTTCTAGAATTACTGTAATTCCTATTCTACTTATTTACAATTCTACAACACTCCCCCTCAAGTTGGAGCATAGATATTAATCATGCCCAACTTGCCACAAAGATAATCAACTCGAGCTCCATTCAACGCCTTTGTGAGTAAATCGGCTGGCTGCTCTCCTTTCTTAACATAACCAGTGGAAATCAAGTTCTCCTCAATCTTTTCACGAATAAAGTGACAATCGACCTCGATATGCTTGGTTCTCTCATGATACACTGGATTCGAGGCGATATGCAAAGCAGCTTGATTGTCACACCAAAGCTTTGCCAGCATATAATGTTGTAAACCAATTTCTGTCAAAAGATGATGTATCCACATGATCTCATACGTGGATTGTGCCATAGCTCTGTATTCGAACTCTGCACTCGATCGAGATACAACATGTTGTTTCTTGCTCCTCCATGATACCAAATTTCCACCAAAGAAGACACAGTATCCTGTAGTAGATCTTCGATCAACTTTAGATCCAGCCCAATCGGCATCCGCAAAACCCTCTATGCGAGAATGTCCATTGTTGCCATATAACACGCCACGTCCTGGTGCTCCTTTTAAGTAACACAAGATTTGCTCTAGAGCTGCCCAATGGTTAACCGTTGGCGCAGACATGAACTGACTAACCACACTAACTGCGAAAGCAATATCTGGACGGGTCACAGTGAGATAGTTTAATTTTCCAACTAATCTCCTATACCTCTCTGGATTATCAAATGGATCACCGTCACCATTCGTGAGATGCACATTGGGAACCATTGGAGTACTGCAAGGCTTGGCTGCCAACTTCCCAGTTTCTGCAAGTAGATCAAGAACATATTTTCTCTGAGATAGAAAAATCCCTTTCCTGCTCCGACAAACTTCTATACCCTAGAAATATTTTAGCTGGCCCAAGTCTTTCGTGTGAAACCGCTTATGTATGAACCGCTTAAGTGAGGAAATCCCTGCATAGTCACTTCCTGTAATGATAATGTCATCAACATATACAACAAGAAGTATAATGCCAGCTAATGATCGCCTATAGAAGACCGAGTGATCACATCTACTTTTCCGCAGCCCAAACTCTCGAACAACCGCGCTAAACTTGCCAAACCAAGCCCGAGGACTCTGCTTCAAGCCATACAATGACTTCTTCAAACGACAGACTTTTCCATACTCCCCCTGAGCAACAAACCCAGGTGGTTGCTCCATATAGACTTCTTCAAAGAGATCACCATGAAGAAAGGCATTCTTGATATCCAACTGATGCAAAGGCCAACACTTAGAAGCAGCGAGAGAGATAAACAAGCGGACAGAGGTGAGTTTGGCCACCGGAGAAAAGGTGTCAGAGTAATCCACCCCATAAGTTTGAGCATAACCTTTAGCCACCAGTTTGGCCTTAAGTCTAGCCACAGAACCATCCGGATTGACTTTTACTGTAAAGACCCATTTGCAACCCACTACCTTCCTTCCTCTCGGTAAGTGCACCAAATCCCAAGTGCGATTTTCCTCAAGGGCATGTATCTCCTCAAGCATTGCATCACGCCATCCAGGATGAGATAAAGCTGCCTGAACTGTCTTGGGTACAGAGACAGAGTCTAGAGAAGCAATAAATGAACTAGTCCCAGGGGACAAGTGGTCATATGAGACAAAGTTTGCAATAGAATATAAAGAATCACATTGATGTTTACCTTTTCGAAGAGCAATGAGAATGTCAAGGTCGTCTGGAGGGAGATTGACTGGAGGGGGATCTGATGACGAAGGAATTGGCGCAGGACATGTATCAATGGTCTTTGATTGTCTAAAGTAAACTTGGACAATAGGTGGCTGTGCTCGAGCATCAATCTGGTCGACTGGAGGAACAAGAGGAGCAGTGGAAGACACAGTTTCAGTCGACTGTTCTTCGGGAGAAGCAGTAGAGGACCTAGTCTTATCCGGTGTCTCAACCGAACTTGATGATGTGACCTTATAGATGAGCCAATCTTCGTCCTCCCCCTGAGTGGGAGAAGTGTGAGAGGTGGAGAAGAATGGTGTTGCCTCGGAAAACACCACATCTATGGATACCAGATACTTATTAAGGGTTGGAGAGTAGCACCTATAACCCTTCTGACGTTGAGAATATCCCAAAAAGACACACTTCACAGCTTTTGGATCCAATTTAGTAATATAAGGTCTAACATCACGAACATAACATGTACTTCCAAACACTTTTGGCTCTAGAGAAAATAATGGCCTATTGGGAAATAATACAGTGTGGGGAATATCACCAGTAAGGACACTAGATGGCATGCGGTTAATCAGAAAGCAAGCTGTGGACACCGCTTCCACCCAAAATTGCTTAGGGACTTGCATTTGGAACACAAAGCACGTGCTGTCTCGAGCAAATGTCTATTCTTTCTTTCAGCCACACCATTTTGTGAGGGTGTATCTACACAAGATGATTGATGTAGAATACCATGTTGACTCATGTAATTTTGAAACGAGGCTGACATGTATTCCTTGGCATTATCACTCCTTAAGATATGCACAGAAATATTAAACTGTGTCTTGATTTCAGCACAAAAGTTAGAAAAATGGGAGAACACCTCAGAACGAGTTTTCATAAAATAAATCCATGTCATTCGAGAAAAATCATCAACAAATGTAATAAAGTATCTGAACCCAGTTTTCGAGACAACAGGACAAGGTCCCCAAACATCTGAATGAACTAACTGGAAAGCAAAATCAGCTCGTTTATTAATTCGAGGACTTAACGAGCTTCTATGATGTTTAGCAAAATGACAAGAATCACACTCTATCGAAGATACATTATTAAACTGCGGACACAACTTCTTCAAAGATGGAAGGGAAGGATGTCCCAGTTGACAATGAGCTTGAAATGGTGAGACGACACTAGAACAAGCAACTGATTGAGGCACCCATGGATCCAGAATGTAGAGACCATTAGATACATGTCCTTTACCAATTATCTCATTCGTCACGAGATCCTGAAAAAGACAGTGATCAGGAGAGAATGAGATACAACAATTGAGGTCCTTGGTAAGTTTGCTCACAGAAATCAGATTAAAGGCAAGACTAGGCAGATCTAGTACTGAAGACAGGGTAATAGATGAAGTGGGTTTAACAGTCCCAAGCCCCCCCCCCCCCAATGTTGTAACTAGACCCATTAGCTATAGTAACAGAAGATGGTGCTTTGTGTGACCGAAAATCAGAGAGTAATTTTGAATTACCTGTCATGTGATCGGTGGCACCAGAATCAATGACCCATTGGTTTGAGGAAGAGAGTAGACATTTGTTACCTGACTCTGCATAAGCAGTAACGTGAGGAGATTCCTGGAATTTGGAGAGTCTAGCATACCCATCAGCTGATATTGTAATAGTCTTCTCCGAGGAAGAACCGGAAGCAGCAGCCGCAGTAGCAGTCTGAGTCCTCTGATTGCGCATCTGCAATTTCCTGCAATTTCGCTTTATATGTCCAGGTTCTTTGCAGTAGCGACAAATAGGCTCACCATTATTGTTCCATCCCCAGCATCATTATTATTATTCCATCTCCCAGCATTATTGTTCCACTTACCAGCACCATTGCTATTATTATTCCACTTGCCAGCATCATTATTATTGTTGTTCCATCGCCCATCATTGTTGTTGTTCCTCCTTGCAGTATCGTTTCCCCCTCCTCCTTTAGCAACAAGCACATTGGGTGGCTGAGTGGAAAGAGTATTCTCTGTACGCAACACCCGGCTAAACACATCTTGAAGAGAAATGATCTCAGCACTAGACAAAATTTGAGATTTAGCGGTCTCAAACTCAGCTGGGAGTCCAGCTAGAAAGCTCATTACTGCCATCTGTTCCCTCTGGGCTTGTTGCTTCTTAATATCAATACTGAACGGCATAAGCATATTGAGTTCCTCATAATTTTTCTTAAACTCCATGAAATAGGTGGTAAGTGACTTAGCTTCCTTTTCAGAACGGTAAAAAGCCTTACAAACTTCATACATGCGAGAAACATTGCCTTTTCCCGAATATAAGAACTCCAAGTACTCCATTAATTCCTTCACATACTCACAATGATTAACTAAACCAACTACATCATTATCAATTGAGTTTGTAATTTGCAAAAGTAATCGAGCATCATCTCGCAACCAAGTCTTTAAAGTAGCATCTTCTAGAGGTTCCTCAGTAAGATGATCATCTTTTTCAACGCTACGCAGATAAACCCTGATCTTCCTACTCCAATCTAAGTAATTAGAGCCATTTAATTTATACTCCGTTATTTTTGACATTGCTGGTAAAATCTCAGTAATGTGAGCCTTATCCTCAGCCATGAGTGTAATAAACAGTTACACGGATCTTAAGTCCCAGAGATGCAGGCCAAATAATCACTGGAAGCACAAAGAAAAACCAGAACCAGAACCAAAATAGGGACAGCAGCAAAACCCTAACAACAAATCTGAAATCAAAGGCTGCCTTCGAATCAAGGCTGTAAAATCAGAAACCAAAGGTACCAAAGTGCCGGAAATAAGGAGACGAGGAGAAGGGTGCAAGCCGCGATCAATTCCGAGGCCACACGCGCCGGCGCGTGGGAGACAGTGACGGGGTTGTGGCGGCGCGTGAGAGCTACTCGCCGTCCACCCAGATGCCGGAGTTGGTGATTCCGACCGGAGATTCAGTGCGCACCTCTGCTATGGTGGAGGTGAGACAAATACTCACTCTTTAGACTAGGCCAAAATCGACCGAGTCCTTTTCTTCAACCAAGAAAAGACTCAAAAATTATTTTGAATAATTCTTAAGCCCTAGGCTCTGATACCATGTAATTCGGGAGAAGAGAATATGTTTATTGATGTCTTAACCGATATATATACTGTTACAATAGAGTCTAATTATAGTAGGAGACCTAATACAATAAGGACTAGAAGAAAGAGAATGTTCTAGAATTACTATAATTGGAGGATTATCTCAGCTTGCATCTGGTGGGCAATTTGGACAGAGAGAAATCAAGATACCTCGAAGATAAATCCAGTAATATTCAGAAGATTAAGATGAAGTGTTTAATTCTCTTCTATTTTTGGTGCAAAGGAAAAATACTTAGAAGATCATGAATCTATTTTTGATGTCTTAGAATTCTTGTGGGAAGACCAAGGAAAAAGAACTTATTCCTGCACTCTACATTGTAATTATGTAGTCTTATTATTAATATACAAATATGTTACCTTCTTTAAAAAAAAAAAAAGGATAGTTTAGATCTAATTTGAAGTGATAGACAAAAAAGAAATGACTTGCATCTGAACACACGTCAAATTTCAAACATGAGGACTATTGTATGATATCTTTAATTAAATATCAAGTTGGACCCATCACCAACAAGACATTACAGAAGATCCAATCAGAAGTGTTTGAAGAATATGCTTGATACATTTTGGTGATGGAAACTCAACCTCGGGAAACAATCTATATAATCAAGTGTTCAACAGGTGTGGATTTTATGAGTGATATGTAAGGACTTCCACTAGGGGGTGCAGTGTTGTATTAGGGATTCAGTGGTTAGTCACTTCGGAAGATATTATAATCTGATGGGTGTCCCAAAAGAAATCGAGAACCAAGTGGAGGTGGCGAATAATCAAGAAAGAAAAAGGAAGAATGATTGTGCCATTGGAAATGCCTATTAGTTTTAATAAAAGCTTACCTTTTCAAACAGAAAAAAAATGTACTGCCTCTTATACTGAATCAAATAACACAGCTGATGCAATGTCTCTAAGGACTAGAATTGATTGGTTTTGTGGAAAATGGAATTGAGAAACTTGAGGTAGAATGTTATTCCATGATGCTGATTAAATGGATTAACATAGCTGCTGCTCCATGGAATCTTCAGAATGCGGTGATGGATATCAGAAAGAAACTGTATTTAAGGAATGTGAAAGGCAGCTGACATCTTATCCAACTGTGGTATATTGTGCAGAGTAACCACTTGGAACAAAAACCTTCAAATCTTTCCTAGGGAGACCAGAGGAGAACTCAACATAGACAAAATGCAGTTTTATTCATTCAGAATGAAATGCAACAAGAACTCATTCAGCTTGGAATACAACTTCCTAGAATGTATCATTCTTGCGTGTCAGTTACCTGTCGTTTGCCAACGCATGTGTTGCAGAAACGGCAATGAGCATCAGACACCAAGAACCCGCGCTCAGTACGTGGAGGACCAAAGGTAATATTCATTCTGTTTCACACATAAGCATACTTGTCAGTATAATGGTTATAATATAATACTCCTAACACTTTACCAAACCATTAAATTGTTGTGATACCCACATATTTCTACACATTCCGTAAACGGGTGTTGGAATCAGAGCAAGTGTGAGATCCGATATAACATTAAATGTATAGTCACGTCTCTTGAAGCGTGAACATTGTGCTGCATGTCTTGCACCTAAACAATGCTGCTAACAATTGACACCATCCAACCGAGCGCATTAATAATATAAACATGTTTTCACAGTATATATACTCCCTTCGGTCCATATTATTTAATTTTTTGACTGTTTTCACACATATTAAGAAATCTACCTTTTAGCATTAATTAAAGATGTCATTTATTAAATTAACCTTAATCTCTTTCAAAATTTACTCATAGAAAATTGTGAGAGCTTTATGTATTTAATTTATTAACAAGGATAACTTTGGAAAGTCAAAATAAATTACATCTTAATTTTTGAAAAAATTAAATATTTTGGGCCTAAGAAAAAATACTAAAAAAATCATATAAAGTGGACCGGAGGGAATACCATTTAAAATCATATGAACAAAATCAATATAGGAAAGAAGCAGAAACTTGGTCCTGCAAAAAACTTAAGGGATAATTACACTAAAAGACAAGCAAAAGACAAAAATTGTCAAAAATTGCCCATATTTCTGAACTTTACCCAACTTGTTGCCTTTTTCCGAGATAGCAGCATGCCGCAAGTTTATACAAGTTTATACAATTTTACACAAATTTATACACGTGTATAAAATTGTATAAATTTGATAAGTGTGTATATGCGAGTGAATAAATCTGTATATTAAGGATGTTTATATGAATTTTTACTTTTTTGTATATATTTTTATATTTCTCTAATTGCTACGCATTTTATCTATATATATATTCATGTATAATTTATTTTTTTGGGGGAGATTTGTGTATAAACTTGTCCAAAGCAATGATGTAGACGCAATAAACAACATAAATTTAGTAAAAATACAAAAAAGTAACGACATCACTGGTGGGGGAGGGTGTCTGTCGACGGCTTAGTGGCTGGGGAGGGAGAGATTTGGTAGCTAGGGTGTTTTTTTATGAAGGAATACTAAATTTTGTAATTTGGGATGGGTGTTATACATGAAAAAAAAATATGGCCTCCTGTTTGTAATTTTGGTAGTGAACTGCCTATTTTTGAAAATTTTCCTAAATTCAAAGGAACAAAAATCATTTGCAAAAATGATTTTTTACACTATATACCTATGAAATTCAAAGTATTTACAACCCCTACCCATTAAAAATTACACTACCCATGAAATTTAAAGTATTTACCAAATCTACCCATTTATTACTGTATATCTTTGTTATACCTTATGAGTGTATACCTTTAAGGTATACTGTATATATAATAGTATACCAAGTCTAGATATGGGTGTATACTTTAAGGTATACTGCATATATAATAGTATACCAAATCCAGATATGGGTGTATACCTTTAAGGTATACTGTATAAATAATAGTATACAAGTTTAGCTGGGTAGGCATGTAAATAATTTATGGGTAGAGCTTGTAAATATGAAACTTATGGGTAGAGATGGATAAATATTTTGATTTTGATGAGTATTTTCGTAAATCTTCCTAAATGCTTCAGAATGCAGTAGCCCCTCATTTTTTCATCCCTACACCAAATACCACCCCACCCTTTCACCCCCATACCCCCACCTTCGATACACCTCACTTCACCCCCATCAACTCACCAACACCCCCACCCACAAACCCACTACATACAACCCCTACCTTAAACCCCCAACACCAAAACACCGACCCCCACCCAACCCCTATCAACTCGCCAACACCCCCCACCCACACCCCACACACACACTGATAACCACACAATGCCTTATCCCAAAACCCCTCCCACACCCACCCCCTTAACCCAACCCCTAAACACCTCACACCCCACCCTTACCCTTTACCCAACACCCTACCCCTTATTAGATGTGGTTAGGATAGTATTTGAAAAAGATAAATAAGTAAGAATATCACTTATTTTCAAAAAATATTTTCCACAAAAAACACTTTCTTTCGTACCAAACACACCCTAAAGATCAGTAATCAAGAAATGATAAAAGAAATGAATGAGGTTTATTACTTCAAGAAATCACTTGGAGGAAAATAGAATGTAGAGTGATTACCTCGGGGGAAAACAGGAATGTAGAGTGAGAATGAGAGATAGGAGGAGGAGGAGGAGGCGGAGGAGGAGGAGGAGGAGGAAGAAGAAGAAGAAGAAGAAGAAGAAGAAGAAAGAAAGAAAGAAAGATAATAGAGAAAAACAGAGGAAGGGGAGGGCGGGAACATGCACTTATGAAAATGCAATTGTCTTTTTTTTCTTCCAATGAGGCTTGCGCGACAACTAATGCTTCAGTTGTATATTTATATGAAACGGCCTCGGTTAGTCGTTTCGGAAGTTAGGACTTCGATTGGCGTGCCGATAATTTTAAAATATTCGTAAGGTCCATTGAGATTTATCTGTAAAATTTGAGCTAAATCAGACCTCGTTTGGTAGGCATCGGAAGAAATTTTCAGTTTTTATTATCGATAAATATTAAAAAGAGATTTTCGAGCTCGGTTTTGGCGAATGAGCTCCGATTCGAAATTTGAAAGCGCTGTTAGGTTTGTATGATTATTTGTGACTTTTGTGAATTTTTGAAAGTGAATTTCGAGGTTTCGGCTAGTTTTCGCTAAAATGCCGAAAGTTAAATAATTTGACCTTTTTCTATTTAACTTACAGATTGAGTTTCGGGGATCCGATTTGAGATCCGCCTTAGCAAGTATGTTACATATATTTTTTATAACTTACTTGAGAAATTTGGGAATATTCCGAATTTCGTAGGACTGCATTTTAATTTTAATACGAAAACAAAATAAAATAAAAAGTAAAAGACAAAAAAGAAAGAAACTATGGCGGTGGTCCTTAGCTTATAGCTAAGGACGAGCAGAAATGTTATAAACTCTCAAAAATGAATAGAAACAGAGAAAATGAGAAACAGAGATGACACAACGAAAATAATGTCAGAAAATGAGAAAAGAGCCGGAGAAAAGATAGAATTTTTACCCCAAAACATTCAGGTAATGATCTTAATATATTATTTGAGTTTATTACGTCTGTTCGAATATATTTTGACCGTAAAAATTGAGATATTAGACACCATTTTAATAAGTTCAATTAATAGTTTAAAGGGTCAATTGGATCCCGATAATGAAATTGATTATATATTCGTACTCGGTGAGTTATGGGCAACATATAAATATAATTTATTCAGGGTTTGATTATGTGACTTTGAACCCTGTACATAGGCCTGGCCTGCGTATTGCGTATGCGAATAGGGTATCAGGTTCCTAACCGGATTGCCCTGAGATGTGAGGAATGAAGCCTTTAGCGTAAATTGACATATTTTCTGCTTATTGAATAAGCAGGATCATTTGGCAGTGAATTATGCCCTGTTGTTGGTATTGCATTGAGCATATGAGCATTGCACTCTGGTTTTCAGCATTTCATATACTTTCCGGTAATTGATGAGAGTCCCGATCCGGTGAAGGTTCATCATTGCATATACTTCCCGGTAATCGATGAGAGTCCCGAGCTGTCATTATTTCATACACTTCCCGGAAATCGATGAGAGTCCCGAGCCGGTGAAGGTTCATCATTGCATATACTTCCCAGTTGGCGATGAGAGTCCCGCACCGGTGGAGGGTCATCATTGCATATATTTTCCGGTAATCGATGAGTGTCCCGAGCCGGTGAAGGGTCATCATTGCATATACTTCCCGGTAATCGATGAGAGTCCCGAGCCGGTGAAGGGTCATTATTGCACATATCTCCTGGTAGACGATGAGAGTCCCGCGCTGGAGATAGGTATCAGGCATATGTGACTGCATTGCATCATACCGCATTCATCCCATTTCATTGCATCGCATACTGACTATTTTCTGACTATTTGGTTGTGTTTTGTGTATGCGGTACGTATACCATGTTGTGGACACATTTTAGTTGCCTATATGTTACTGGATATTTTATGCCCCTAACTGGTTTATATGCTTTAAATATATGGATCGGGTTGCACGCCGCAACAGTATAAATATATGGATCTGGTTGCACGCCGCAACAGTATAAATATATGGAACGGGTTGCACGTTATGAATATATGGATCAGGTCGCACGCCGCGACAGTATGAATATATGGATAGGGGTTGCACGCCGCAACAGGATGTATTTCTAACAGTTGATATGTTGGGGATATCTATATTTTCTGGCTATCTTATGTTCCTAGTTGTTAATGAGTTTATGATTCCATACGTGTTTCCAGTTATTATCTGGCTTTGCCTTTTTATAATTTAAATAAGAGGAATTTGGTTTATCTGTTTCTTTTCTCCCTGGCTAGCTATCCTTTTCTTTGAGGCGGCTAGTCTGCCCCACTTATTGTGTCCTTTTGACTCACCCCTGTTTATTGTTTGTTCCTTGTCTATATATTTCGTTTCGGCAGGTTCGCTCCAGGATTGAGTTCGTCACGTTGTGAAGGAGCAAAGACGACTTCAGCTGTCAGGGTGAGCCAGCTTTTATTCAGGATGGCCACCAGTTTTGTGGTTATTATTTCAGTTGCATTTTGCTCCCTTAAGGAGGTATCTGTCTTCTTTCTTACTCTTAGATGTCTAGTCTGGATAGCCCTAAACATAGTATGTTGGATAGTCAGCTGTAATTTCTTTTGTACAGCTTAGAGGTATAAGTATGTCTGTGTTTTTTCTCTAAGTCTTATTCTTATTTATGAGTTGTATTTATATTCATTTTCCTAATTCAGTTGTTAAGGGTTCGCCCAACAGGTCTACGGGAGGATGTCGGGTGCCCGTACGGCCTAGCCTGATTCCATGTCGTGTTAGTTAGTATCAGAGCCCAGTTTAGAGTCTATCCAGACTAAGAGAGTGTCTAGTAGAGTCTCGCTGATGGGTACGTAGACGTCCGTACTTATCTATGAAAGATTATGATGGCATTTAGGAAGTTTCACTTCCTTCTTTTCTGATCCTGCGTCGGTCTAGGATGCAAAAGTATTTTCATTATTTCGTTCGTGGTAATTGTGAACCCTTGTGTGACAAATCAGCAAAAGGTTAGAATTCACGACGAAGCAGTCTAGTCAGAGGCTAGTGCTGATCAAGCCCCGAGAGTTGTGGATCGTGCTGACGATCCAATTGCGGAGGCCCCAGCTGTACGAGCTCGCGACGGGCAACGGAACAGGGCCTTATGGTTCCCTTGGCTCTCTACGATGCTTTTACGAGAATCTTGGCGATGCGGATACCGCAAGAACCTATTATTCGCTATGTAGCTTATCAGGTTGTCGCAGATGCAGATGTTCGGTCTCAGGGAGCTCCTATTCCAGTTCTTAATATTACCGCAATAAAGTATGTTCCGGAGGCAGCATGTATTGTGCCTCCAGTTGTTCTGGTTGGTTAGGTAATTGAGGTAATTATTGAGTTCGAGTGCTCAAAGATATTGCATTATTTTTTGCGGTTGAACATCCCGATATTCCCAAGCAATGCATTAGATAATCCCTGTGTAAGTTTTTTTAAAATAAAACGATGTCAGCGTATCCTTCAGGCTCTCGATTATATCGAGTGGTATGGTGTTGATTATTCTTCTTTCCAGTTTCAGGGTCCAGCCTTGAATCTGTGGACCGCTCTCTTATTAGCTAACTTGGTTCGGTTTTTCTTCTAGATTCGTGGAAAAGTTCCTTTCGAGTAGCGAGCGGGATGAAAATTGTTTCCAGTTTTAGTGGATTGGACAGGGTAGCCTGTCGGTTAGCCTGTTGGTGTTTCAGAATATGAGATTGAATTCTATAGAATGGCTGGATATGCATTAGAACTAGTTCATGAGCCTTTCGAGAGTTTCAAAGATTTATTGATGACCTTTCTTTTTCCTTGAGATCTCAGATGGCTCGAGAGATTGAGGTCGGGATTTTATTTGATGTTGTTATTGATATTGCCCGAAGGTTCGAGGCATACCATAAGTTAGAGCGGGAAGAGTTAGAGCGGAAAAGCAAGAGATCCCATGGCCCTGGTGGTCAACCATGGTACCTCATTTGGAGGTAAGAGTTCTGGTTATTTTGGGAGGTCACCTTCCAGGTTATCTCAGCTTGTGTCACGCGATTCTTGGAGTGCGCCAGTATTTCGTCCATATCAGACCTATTTTTCTCTTTATAGCTATCAACAATCTGTCCAACTCCCATTTTTGCTGAAAAGGTATTATCATTGTCGCGAGCCTGCCATCTTACGTGGAGTTCTTCCTTACTCCGGCAAGTAGGCAGTCATCCTTTCTCTTGTCGTCAGGCTCCTGCACAGTCGCAGGGAATTTCATTTAGATCTTTATCAACCAGAGATATTCCCTCATTTTATAGAGGTCGAGAGCGTGGTGGTAGTGGTTCTTCTAGAAGTAATTATCAGGGTAGCGGCTCAGCTCAGCCGCAGAGGCAGTTCTAAGAACTACTAGTCTGGCAGGATGTTGAGGTATCTGATGTGGTAGACTCAAGTATTTCTTCCACTTATACGTGTGTAAGCTTTGATTCTTCCGATCGATTTTGAAATGGTTGTCTTATCATGTTTCCATGATTTTCTTGGATGACGTTTTTATTAAGAATCGGTTGCGGTAGAGGGGTGAGCTTCTTGTATGATTTATTCCTGGAATTTCTGAGATCCTCCTAGTTGATCTAGTTTAAATGTGAGAAGTTTGAGAGAGAGTGTCGTTTTTTTTCCTGTGTAAAGTGGTTAGTAAGTAATATTCGATCTACGTATCTCCTCTTGGTTCAAAATGCTAGTAAAGTCATGTTATTCTATGAAACGACCTCGGTCAGTCGTTTCGGAAGTTAGGACTCCGATTGGCGTGTCGATAATTTTAAAATATTCGTAATGTCCATTAGGACCTGTCTGTAAAATTTGAGCTAAATCATACCTCGTTTGGTAGGAATCGGAATAAGGTTTCAGTTTTTATTGGCAATAAATATTAAAAAGAGATTTTCGAGCTTGGTTTTGCCGAATGAGCTCTGATTCAAAATCCGAAAGCTCCGTTAGGTTCGTATGATTATTTGTGATTTTTGTAAACTTTCGAAAGTGAATTTCGATGTTGTTCGGCTAAGTTCCGCTAAAATGCCGAAAGTTAAATTATTTGACTTTTTTTATTTAAATTCGCATCTTGAGTTTCGGGAGTCCAATTTGAGATCCGCCTTCACGAGTATGTTACATATATTTTGTATATCTGGTATGCAAAAGTTGGAATTATTTTCGAATATCGTAGGGTACCATTTTAATTTTTACCGTAGCAGCGAATTTTAAAGAAAAAAAAAAAAGAGGAAAAAGACAAAAGTATAAAAATGGAGTCGGTGGACAAAGGGATTAACTTAATCCCTTGTCCTCAATTCAAAGGAGAAAAACGAAACAGAAACATACTTACATACATACACTGAAACATAAAATGGAAAAACACGCAGTGAAAAAATGCCAGAAAATGAGAAAAGGGGCTGGGAAAAAGTAGAATTTTCACCCTGAAACATTCAGGTAATGATCCTAATATATTATTTGAGTTAATTACGTGTGTTTGAATATGTTTTAACGGTAAAACTTGGAATATTATACATCGTTTTAATAAATTCAATTAATAGTTTAAAGGGTCAAATGGACCCTGATAATGAAATTGATTATATATTTGTACTCAGTGAGTTATGGGCAACTTATAAATGTAATTTATTTGGAGTTTGGTTATGTGGCCTTAAACCCTGTATATATGCCTGGCCTGCGCATTGCGTATGCGAATAGGGTATCAGGTTCCTACCTGGATTGCCCTAAGATGTGAGGAATGGAGCCTTTAGCCTAATTTGATATATTTTTCTGCTTATTCAATAGAGTGGGATCGTTTGGCAATGAAATCAAAGGACAAAGCGGTTGTTGAGTAATTGTGCTAACCTTGTAACAAGGTAAGTGTTTATATCCATTTCTTTGGAGGCACCTGGCCTCGTGGATTTTCTACCACGTGTTCCTTACGTGTGTAGCTGCCGATAGGCGTACTCAGTACGCCTTAGCTTTGGATTTATATTTTATATTATATTTTATGTCTTGTTATTGGTATTGCATTGAGGATCTGAGTATTGTACTTTGGTTGTGAGTTGGTATATACTTTCCAGCTGTCGATGAGAGTCCCGCGCTGGTGATGAGTTATTACTGCATCATGTTGCATTCGTATGCACATTGCATCATATTGAGGGTAGGAGGATTCCGCCCTCGGAGCAGGAGGATTCCGCTCCATTGCATCATATTGAGGGTAGGAGGATTCCGCCCTCGGAGCAGGAGGATTTCGCTCCATTGCATCATATTGAGGGTAGGAGGATTCCGCCCTCGGAGCAGGAGGATTCCGCTCTATTGCATCCTATTGAGAGTAAGAGGATTCCGCCCCCGGAGCAGGAGGATTCCGCTCAATCTATTTGGCACATGTGACACCATTGCATCATACTGCATTCATCACATTCCATTGCACCGCGTGCTGACTATTGTGTGACTATCGTGTTGTGTTTTATATATGCGGTATGTATACCGTATCTCAGTTTGCCTATGTATTTCTGGCTCGTATCCCGGGTTGTACGTCGCGACACTATAATTACATGGATCGGATCGGGTTGCACGCCGCAACAGTATAAATATACGGATCGGGTTGCACGCCGCAACAGTATAAATATACGAATCGGGTTGCACGCCGCAACAGTATGAATATATGGATCGGGTTGCACGCCGCAACAGGATGTATTTCTGATTGTCGACATGTTCAGGATATCTATATGTTCTGTCTACCTTATGTCCTTGGCTGTTTATGATTACATACGTGTTTTCAGTTATTATTTGGCTTTGCCTGTTTATAGTTCAAATAAGATGGATTTAGTTTATCTGTTTTTCTTCTCCCTGGGTAGCTATCCTATTCTTTGAGGTGGCTAGTCTGCCCCACTTACTGAGTCCTTTTGACTCACCCTTGTTTGTTGTTTGTTTCTTGTCTATCTATTTCATTTCGGCAGGTTCGCTCCAAGATTGAATTCGCCACGTTGTTCAAGAGCGAAGACGACTTCGGCTGTCAGGGTGAGCCAGCTTTTATTCCGGATGGCCACCAGTTTATTGGTTATTATTTCAGTTGCATTTTGCTCCCTTTAGGAGGTATCTGTCTTCTTTTGTACTCTTAGATGTCTAGTCTGGATAGCTCTAAACCTAGTATATTGGGTAGCCAGCTGTAATTTCTTTTGTACAGCTTAGAGGTATCAGTATGTCTGTGCTTTTTTTTTAGTCTTGTCCTTATTTATAAATTGTTATATTTATTTTCCTAATTTAATTGGTAAGGGTTCGCCCGACGGGTGTAGGGGAGGATGTCGGGTGCCCGCACGGCCTAGCCAGATTTCGGGTCGTGTCATCCTATGAGCTTATCTAGGTTATAAAAGAGTTTTCTGGTAAATTGTTGGAGTTTTCTTTATATAGGAAGGTTAAATTGACATAGATTTTGTTCCATAAATCTCATTTAATGTCTATTTCTTCAATTGTGATTCTTCGGTTAGCCTGACCCGTAAGTAGTCTAGATTTGGTAGCCAAATGAATAGGAAGAAGAGCTTCCTAACTCTAATTATTTCTATCCTTAGTCCGTTTCCATCTCTTCTTTATCTGACACTAGTGAGCTTGGGCGGTTAGTAGCCACTCGTAATGTTACATATGTTGAGTTAGAGTGTGTGTCAAGGTAGCCGGGTAAGCACATTGTTGTTTTTCAAGGCTACTAAGGGTAATGAGAGGAATCATTTGACCTTTGATTTGATCCATCAGGCGGTGGTGCTTATAGAAAATGTATGGAGTTGTGACTCGAGAGTTGCAGCTGTTTGGAAAATCGAAAGGATAGTTGGTAGCTTAGGTCTGCCTACGTTCAGCTTTTAGCTAAATCTTCTTTCATCCAGCAGATTGTGCGGGGATGAGTATTCCTATTCAAATACCTGTATGAGTATGTGCTTTAAGTGGAGGAGTCTTCCTCCAAATACTGAATGATAATACTAAATCTCTAAGGCGTTGGTACCACTTTTGTCACAACTCAACCTAGGCCACGACAGGAACCTATAATGAGTGTCAATCATTGCTAAACCCACTCATAATCTATTAATGATAGAGATAAGCTGGAAACCTGATCATATATACGTACCTGTCTGCTGAAAGTATAAAGTCTGGAAAGATGACACGACTTTAACTTGCTGGCAATTAGAACACTGAGCCACAAATTCTGGTATGTCTCACTTCATCCCGTCCCACCAATTGTACATCTTAGTCAAATCTGGATGAACAGTGTATCTGGAATAATGTGTATGTATCATAATCTGTCCACGTAAATCTGCAACATCAGGAACACAAAGTCTATCTTTATACACGAGAACACCGTCAGTAGTAACCCTGTATGGTGACTCCGGTTTTCTTCTGGCTAGCTGTCTGTATTTAACTAGAACTGGATCCTCATACTGATGTTGTTTTACTTCATGAAAATTTAGAGTTAAAGGTCTAGTGCGGTTTATCGTTCATCCATCATTGGCATATCTCCTTCACACCTCAGCTCCTTGAGAAGCTACTTTAGCGTTATAAGTGCATATGAAATCAACTTTGTTGCTGGTATTCTGCCTCAGCTCATGGTCCAACTACATGTATCTTTTATTTTCACTTTTTCAAATCATAATATTTCCAATTCAAAGACAATACCCTGAAGTAGATGTTTAGTCTGAAGATCATTCCTGGTCTGCATCATACTATCCAGTCGTATTTGCGTGATCCTTATCCTTATATGATAGACCCTGTTCAGATGAACCTTTGACATACATTAGGATATGAGTAACTACATTCCCATAAGGAGCTTGGGGAACAACACTAAAATCAACTGAGATGTTGCATAGTGCGTTCGTAAAATTAATATAGCTTGCATCAAATCTTCTATAGTGTGTAGTGACAAGGTACTTCAAAAGCTCCCCCTATTGCATCAAGTGTGAGCTAATTCTTAGTTCCATTGACATGTTCTATATCGAAAGGTATATCGAAGAGGTGATTATCGGCTGAATCATGTTAATCCATCCAGAGTTTAGTATATCTTTGTTTTGAAAAAGGTAAAACTCTCTTCTCGTGATCGAGGAATGATCAGCTTAGTCAGAATAAGTTTTGCAATGGTGTTATCATATTATCCAGATATATTTTATTCTAAAAGTTCGATATGCGTGTTATAATTCTGATCCTGTAATCAGGAAATAATTCCTGTGGAGTAGCTCATGAAGTTCGTGCAATTTTTTTTGTGATATGTACGAATTTTTTTTTAGACTTAGGCTCGTTCGAGGACGAACGAGAGTTTAAGTGGAGGAGAATGAAACGACCTCGGTTAGTCATTTCGGAAGTTAGGACTCCAATTGGCGTGCCGATAATTTTAAAATATTTGTAAGTTTCATTGAGATTTATCTGTAAAATTTGAGCTAAATCAGACATCGTTTGGTAGGCATCGGAAGAATGAGCTCCGATTCGAAATCCGAAAGCGCCATTAGGTTCGTATGATTATTTCTAACTTTCGTGAATTTTCGAAAGTGAATTTCGAGGTTGTTCGACTAGTTTCCGCTAAAATGCCGAAAGTTAAATAATTTGACCTTTTTCTATTTAATTTTCATATTGAGTTTCAGGAGTTCGATTTGAGATCTGCCTTAGCAAGTGTGTTACATATATTTTGTATAACTTACTTGAGAAATTTGGAAATATTCTGAATTTCGTAGGACTGCATTTTAATTTTAATACGAAAACAAAATAAAATAGAAAATAAAAGAAAAAGTAAAAGACAAAAAAGAAAGAAACTATGGCGGTGGTCCATAGCTAAAGACAAGCAGAAACGTTAAACTCTCAAAAATGAATAGAAACAGAGAAAATAAGAAACAGAGATGACACAACGAAATAATGCAAGAAAATGAGAAAAAAGTCGGAGAAAAGATAGAATTTTTACCCCAAAACATTCAGGTAATGATCTTAATATATTATTTGAGTTTATTAGGTATGTTTGAATATATTTTGACGGTAAAAATTGGGATATTAGACATCGTTTTAATAAGTTCTATTAATAGTTTAAAGGATCAATTGGATCCCGATAATGGAATTGATTATATATTCGTACTCAGTGAGTTATGGGCAACATATAAATGTAATTTATTCAAGGTTTGATTATGTGACTTTGAACCCCATACATAGGCCTGGCCTGCGTATTGCGTATGCGAATAGGGTATCAGGTTCCTAACCAGATTGCCGTAAGATGTGAGGAATGAAGCCTTTAGCCTAAATTGATATATTTTCTGCTTATTGAATAAGCATGATCGTTTGGCAGTGAATCCAAAGAATAAAGCGGCTGTTGAGTAGCAAGTTGAAATAAATTAAGTGTTTGTATCCATTTCTTTGGAGGCCCTTGACCTTGTGGATTTTCTACCACGTGTTCTTTACGTGTGTAGCTGCCGATAGGCGTACTCATTATGTCTTAGCTTGAAATTTACATAGTATATTATATGTTATGCCCTGTTGTTGGTATTGCATTGAGCATATGAGCATTGCACTCTGGTTTTGAGCATTGCATATACTTTCCGGTAATCTATGAGAGTCCCGAGCCAGTGAAGGTTTCTCGTTGCATATACTTCCAGGTAATCGATGAGAGACCCGAGCCGGTGAAGGTTCATTATTGCATACACTTCCCGGTTGGCGATGAGAGTCCCGCACCAATGAAGGGTCATTATTGCATACACTTCCCGGTAATCGATGAGAGTCCCGAGCCGGTGAAGGTTCATCATTGCATATACTTCCCAGTTGGCGATGAGAGTCCCGCACCGGTGGAGGGTCATCATTGCATATACTTTTCGATAATCGATGAGAGTCCCGAGTCGGTGAAGGGTCATCATTGCATATACTTCCCGGTAATCGATGAGAGTCCCGAGTCGGTGAAGGATCATTATTGCACATATCTCCTGGTAGACGATGAGAGTCCCGCGCCGGAGATAGGTATCAGGCATATGTGACTGCATTGCATCATACCGCATCCATCCCATTTCATTGCACCGCATACTGACTATTGTCTGACTATTGGGATGTGTCTTGTGTATGCGGTACGTATACCATGTTGTGGACATATTTTAGTTGCCTATATGTTTCTGGCTATTTTATGCCCCTAATTGGTTTATATGCTTTAAATGTATGGATCGGGTTGCACGCTGCAATTGTATAAATATATGGATCAGGTTGCACGCCACAACAGTATAAATATATGGATCGGGTTGCACGCCGCAACAGTATAAATATATGGAACGGGTTGCACGCCGCGACAGTATGAATATATGGATCAGGTCGCACGCCGTGACTGTACGAATATATGGATAGGGTTGCACGCCGCAACAGGATGTATTTCTAACTGTTTATATGTTCGGAATACATATATGTTCTGGCTATCTTATGTTCCTAGTTGTTAATGAGTTTATGATTCCATGCGTGTTTCCAGTTATTATCTGGCTCTGCCTTTTTATAATTTAAATAAGAGTAATTTGGTTTATCTGTTTTTTTTCTCCCTGGCTAGTCTGCCCCACTTATTGAGTCCTTTTGACTCACCCTTGTTTGTTGTTTGTTTCTTGTCTGTCTATTTTATTTCGGCAGGTTCGCTTCAGGATTGAGTTCGTCATGTTTTGAAGGAGCGAAGACGACTTCAGCTGTCAGGGTGAGCCAGCTTTTATTCAGGATGACCACCAGTTTTGTGGTTATTATTTCAGTTGCATTTTGCTCCCTTAAGGAGGTATCTGTCTTCTTTCTTACTCTTAGATGTCTAGTCTGGATAGCCCCAAACATAATATGTTGGATAGTCAGCTGTAATTTCTTTTGTACAGCTTAGAGGTATCAGTATGTCTGTGCTTTTTCTCTAAGTCTTATTCTTATTTATGAGATGGATTTATATTCATTTTCCTAATTCAATTGTTAAGGGTTCGCCCGACGGGTCTAGAGGAGGATGTCGGGTGCCCGCACGGCCTAGCCGGATTCCGTGTCGTATCATTATATCACCTTTTTGGATTTTCTTAATCACCTAGAGTTCCTTTTTCTTGATCACCGAGAGTTAAAATTATAAGTGCATTGTTCAATTTTCAAGTTTATATTTTTCTAACAATCAAATATCCAAGTGTAAATTTCTAATACTAGTATACAATAGTAGTATAACGTATTATATATATCGGCGCCAAGAATATGTTTTAGCTGATATAGGACGAGGCGTAAGCTCTAAGCTACTATTATGGGTGGCTCAAGGATAAGGCCACTAAAGCTTTTTCTTTAGGCCCCTAAAAGTTTAAGGCCCCCAAAATTTTGTTATAATTTATATTTATTCATAATAAGATTGTTTTTTCAAGTAAATAAATATAATCATTTCTTTCGATACATTCAATTGAATCTAATTATCAAAAATCATATTTATGAATATGAAAATTTGAGTAATTTAAATAAGAGGTCCTAAAATATTAGAAAATTTTCTACTATGAAAAACTTGAATTCTTTTTTTGTTTTTTAAAGTGTAAAACCTTGAAAAGAAGATTTACTTATTACTAAGGTTAGTACGGTGCAATTTTAACTCGTTTCTCTTAATCAAACCTGTCTATAATAGTAAAATTATTTAAAGAGATTAATTTTTTTTAAAAAAAACTGGTTTGTCGTTTTCGGCTCAAAGAATTAAAAGAGTAATACATAAATACTATTAAAAAATTTATGTATGTGTTAGCTTTAGGCCCCGATTTTATTGAGCCACCCCTGGGTACCGTGCACTAACCCAAGGGATCTTCAGTATTTTATATTTTATAAGTTAATATTATTAAAGTAGATATGTTTAAAATATATAAATCATTTTAAGTGGATAAACTTGCGTCAACTTCCAAATATTTCAATGTTTACCAAGGCACAACGTAGAAAGAACACGTAGAGATGAGAATACCAAGATAATTAATAATTTGACAGAAGTTTTGAGAATTTAATTAGCAAGTTAGTATTTGAGTATATATAGGCTAGAAGATTTATCGAGAAATTTTCTTTTTAATCTGAGTTGTTCTCTTTATTTCTTTTTCGAACTTGCACCCCAAGATATAAGCATACGCCCTAATACACCTCAAATTATGAGGTTATTCCTTTCAGTACCTACACCCCTTTTAAATTGCCTTGGGGTGTTTTTGTTATGCCTCGCTTGAGGTTTGCCCTGACGTCTTTCTAAGTGAATGTACAGTCATTTCTTACCTAGCTTTCCTATTAAGTAGGCATGATGGATATAATTATTTATGTAATTTTACTATATAAGTAGATATGATTTTAAAATAATAGTATCCTATTATTGCACTTTTTTAACAAATCTTGCAGGAAAAAGAATACATGGGAAAAGAAAAGAAAGAAGCTAAAAGTCAAGGGTGATAATGATACAACTTCATCTGCAACTATGAAATACTTGTTGAACCCTCCCGAGAAATGCACACAAGTATGCAATCAGGATGTATTTTCAACAAAATGGGACTCCAAAGGGTTTCTTTGGAGTCGCCACCTAATTTAAGGATTATTAGGAACCTAAGTTAACTAAAAAGTGCAATTTTATTCTTTATTTAAAAGAAATTAGATTAAAATCGGAGATTCTAGATAAGTGGTTCTATAAAATTCGAAAGATGGTCCCTTGCCGGAGCACTTTCGAAAATCCGCTAAAAGCGGTTAATCCGGCGATTTTCACGAATTTTACTTAAAGATAATTAATTTAGGATAAATTTAAATAAAGATAAATAGATAATGAATAATATAACTAAGATAAGATTTGATTATGCCAATACTTAGATAAATAAACAACAAAATTTAAGATTAGTTAAATGAATAATGAGATAATAGTTGATTGATTAATTAATTAAATAAATAAGGGCTAAATAAAATTTAGTAGATAAAAATAATGATTAGATAAATAATGATAATTGATTAATTAATTGGTTGGATAGATAAATAATGAATAGATAATAACTTAATTTAGTAGATAATTTATTATATGAATTCAATTAAATGAGGAAGCAAAATGAAGAATAATTGATTAACTAAATAATAAATGAATAAATAAATAATTATAATTGATTAAACAAATAAATAATTAGCTAAAATTAAATAATTAATTACTTTATTTATTTATAAATAAATACCACTTAAATAATTTAATCAATGAGTAAATAAATAATAGATGGATAAATAACCCACTTAAATAATTTAATCAATGAGTAAATAAATAATAGATGGATAAATAATTAACTTAAATATAAATAATGAATAAACGAATACAATTCTAATTCTTTTGCACTTGATAGTTAATCAAAGATTACTATTATCTTAAACTAATTGGCGAGTTCCAAAGAAATGGGATAAGCAATTGCATAATAAATCCTAAACATGCAATAAGATAACAATTTGATAAAGCGGCTATCCTACCAAGCTTCTAATCATGCAAAGTCCTAATCTGATTTACGGGATCCTAAAACATGCTTTCTAAAAGGGGCGGGAGAGAAGGAGTATAGAAGGTAGAACCCGGATAGCCAACTCAATACAAGCCCTGTATTTTAACAGGTTTCCATTTTTCTTTTTCTTTTACATTTTCGGGGATATCAAGTCCCGAAAATGCGGAACGGACCAAATAACTTCCCAAATGCATGTCATCCCAATTTGTGAGTTTTAATTCAACTCGTTCCCAAGAGTGTTCATGCAAAGAAAACAAGAGGAGACAAAGAATTAGCAGCGCTTAACCGATTAAATCAAAAGAAAGGGACGTGGCTCAGGAAAAAGATTAACTGATTCAATTAAGCAGCTTAACCATTGTTTTGCACAATATCGATCAAAATTTAAGACACAATGCAAGACCCGAAATGATAGCATACCAAACAACACCGAACTGATGCTAAATTATAACTTAACATAGCTGACTATATCTGGGAAGCATACACACACAGGGCATTTGCACACATGCACATTCAAAGAGCCTATTCGCACAAACTCGCAGATACACATACATACAGGCATGCATTCACAAGCGAGCAGACACATATGCACCCTTCTGCATCCAAACCCTTCACTGAACACCCTCAAAGCTTCAAACCTTCCTCATACCAACTTCCAACCCCCTCGAACATCCTACAAAGTAAACCATAAGATTCCTGGATGCACACCAAGCACACATCCACACACTAAACTGCCTAAAACACCCAGGAAACAATACCCCAAGAACTAGACATCAACAGCTACACCAACAGATTCCAGCCATGCCCCTTAACTGACTCTAGTCAACAGAACATACCTGCAAGCCTTTGAAATTTCTTCTAACTGCCTGCAGAAATCCAAGAACAAAAACAGGACAACCCCTGACCCTGCAACACCCTTAGATTCCAACAGACACCACCTAATACCTCTTGAACTCCTAATACAATTCCAGGATCCACACCCTACCCCCTGCATATAACTCTCACACATAACCCTCATCTCCCTGAACACCAAGCAAACTACCAGCACAGCCTAAACTAACACCAACTCAGCAACACCCCCTTGAACACTGATACTTATGGCTACTGCCTATTACACTTCACAGAACTACCATATCAAAGACATTGAACTAGAGAATAGAGAGTACCAAGGAGGTTTGAGAAGAGGTTTAACTTGAGAAGAAAACAGAATTGAAAGAAAGACTATGAGGAGGATAGAATCAAGACAACTTTCAAGAAGAAACATTCAGAAAACAACAATCAATAGAAGAAAGGAATCAAACTAAGGCTAACTTAAGAGACCAACCTAAGACCCATCTTGAATACCCTGCACCTCTACACTGCCTAGACACTAAACTGTATACCCTCTCACTGCACCAAGACCACTCTAGACTCTTAAAGACCAGAAGCAGCTCCTCTTCACTTCCTAAACTCTCTCCTGATGGCCTTTAACTTCTCTGACTCACTCCCTTCATCTCACACATAAATGAACACCTGCACACACAGTTTTTGAACGCACACACACATTCACATACACCTGCACACCTCCATACTCTCACAAACACACTCCAGCCAAACCAACCAGACCAAACTGAAACCCATGACAGAACCCATGAAGAACTTATACTAGCAGAATACCAAAGGAAGAAAATGAGACTATAGATGAGAACAGGAAAGAAAATAAGAATTTGAAACCTTCTTCGCATTTTGGTTATTTCACTTAAACTAACACAGCCTCTCAATTAACCATTCTCTTTTACTTCTATTCAATTTTCTAATCCAGCTTAACATAGTCTTTTAAAATTATATTAGGTTTCAAATGGTGGGCTTTCACAGATTCTGAACCTAACAAAGCCTCTCTTAAACAGGTGATTATATGAAACAACTATGATAGCTAACATTAACCACTAACAATGATCATTCAACACTAATTTTAACTACTTATTACACAAAGAAACACCAAATACAAAGAAGAAACGAAGCGACACTGACCTTTGCAAGAGCAGTGAACTAAGTGACGCAACCTGAAGACTCGATGCTCGAACAAGCGACCACACAAACAAAACAAACAATATGCAGAATCCAAACAAGACCCTAAAACCAGTGATTGTATGCTTCTTCTTATTTTGTTTCAAGTTAAAAAATTTCCAGAAAAATATAAGCTGCCGTTTCTATGATATCCACACCTCTAACCCTAAAACTGAACTTAAGCATATATTTATAGGGAAACTTCTCTAGGGTTTTTTGACCTAGAATGAAAAGACTAAAATATCTTTACATACCTTTTACAACGTTCGAATTTTGACCCTTTTTACAAACCTTTGAAAAAAAAAACAGAAAACCAAAAAGGGATTCGAATCAAATCGAATATTCCTTTTTCGATTCTGATTTTGAATTCAAAAGCCTACTCGCCTTCAATCCGAGCTCTTGATGATGAAAAGGAGTAGAAACATATGGTTTGGATTGGGTTTTATCAGAGTGGGGTCGCGGTTTTGGGGAAAACGAAAAGGTCGCAACTTAGGGGGACCATTACCTTATCGGGGATGACAGGAAGGTGGGAACGAGGGGATGGTATGGCTGGAAATGGAAATGGAGAGGGTGACTACAATTTTGGGGAGAGGAGACTAGGGCTAGGATAAGGGGAAAAGGGAAAATCGGATTAACTGAGGATAGGAATGTGTTGTATATATGTATATATACGGGTTGCAGAAATAGGCCACATTTTAAGCTCAGGAACGAATATAACCTATTTTAGAATTAATTAGGAATCCAAGTGTTTGCACAGATAAGATGGATTTTAGGTTGCACATTGCACATTTAGCATTTTTCGAAATTAATTAATTTACTATAATTAATTTTAATTTAAATTTAAATTTTATTTTAAATAATTAATTTTCATTTAAATAATTAGTCATTAATTACCTCTCGGGACGAAATTGGGTGTCAACAATACTACACAAAACAAAGAAGAATTTGTCATCCAAAGACAACCATAAGAAATTGCCAAATTACCACCAAAAGGCAACCATGTGAAATTCATGAGAAAATAGCAAAATACCACCATAAAATTTCCCAAGGATTTGTGCCAACTTTCACCAAAGTTACGTAGGAAAATATTGTCATCAAAATCTTTGATGACCTCATCAAGAAGATTTCTACCAAAGGCCTCCAAAGACTTTTCTCTATGAATAACACATGTTGAAAAGGGAGAACATCTAATTTTTTCTCTCTTTCTATCTAGCAACGCAGGTTTTGTAAGAGCAGAGACTTGCCCTTGCTCCCTTTTCTTCTATTTTGTCTTTCTAAGTTCTTGTAGTTGTTCTTATTAGAAGAAATAATATTTCTTCAAAGTGCTTTTATTTTTCTTACTCCATAATAGAGTAATCTCTTTTAGTTAGGATAGTTGATGAAACTTGATATCTTTATAATATTATCTCAGTTTAAACAGGTTCTTGGCTTGATACTTTCTATTTACATTTTATACCATGCAAGAATGATGACCTTTTATTAATTATTATAATCACATCTACACATTTTATTTATAGATTAGTTTTATATCAATGTTGTAATTCTCATGGAGCAAAATTAATATACTAGGACTAAAGGATAAATTGTAGAGTGAGAGTAATTTTTAGTATACTATTATTTCAAGTCTGTAATCTTGCTTGCCTCAGTTTTAATTCTCACGGAGGAATTGTTGTAGGCAAGGTTATTTATTTATAGTAAGAATATTCTCACGAAATTTTTACTACCTTGTTACACTATTCAAGCAAGAAAATATTTCGGTTTAACTGTCATTAGTTATAACGTAGTTAATTTACATAACCTCACAGAGCGTTATTAACTGATTATTTCTTAGTGGGCAAAACATAATTGAATTAGCATTAAATAATTATTCTTAAGAGAAATATATGTAAAAGCTGAAATTTTATTATAATATTATCAAGTACATTCAATAATTCCCTAACTCTTTTTAAATTATAAATTTTTTGGAAGTTGTTTGTTTCACTTAAAGTAGATTATAAATTCAAAAACTCATTTTTCATCAGTTTGATTCTCTCAAATAATATTTGAAATATTACAGGTCTGTAGCATAGATTTTCCAATCTCTGCGGGACCATATCTTAAACTATACTATAATTTGACAAAGCACGAGCAGGAAATTCCTATACACTTTGGCCTTGTCAAATTTTTGGCACCGTTACCGAGAATGGGCGTATATCTATTTCAGATTAAATATTTTGTTACTAGTTTGAGCACTTATTACTATTATCTATTTTTTTTAATTATTATTAACATTTTTTTTGTTAGTAAACTAAATTGACGTTCACTTTTACCCAATTCTCTTAGCCAGTACTTAGCTAGCTTTTTGGGTGAAGTTTGATATGAAAATGAAAAGGTGTTTGGATATACTTTTTTGGAACAAATTTTTTGGCTCAAAAGAGCCTTTGAGCTCTTATGAAAATGAAATTTGATGTGTAAATGTTAGTTTTTGGCCCAAAAACAGCTCAATGCCAGTTTTTGGGACAAGTTTTGCTCAAAAAGCATAAACAAACGCTTTTGGCCCAACAAATCTCTCCAAAAACTATGTCCAAACTGGAGCTTAGTCTCTTAGTTTGTTGTGTCTATTACTCACCTTTCCTTTACTATATCAATTATATTATTATACTATTATTATAATACTTCTTTCTACCATATCATACTACTATTTCTAACATCAACTATTCCTATCATCTTTCTATCTTTTTACCGTATTATTACTAGTTTTACAATAATAATAATAATAATAATATTACTTGCCTTCATAGGTAGTACCACTACTACCTGCTTTCGTTATTATTTTTGTAACTAGATTTATTACTTTACTATAGCACTATACTACTTATAATAATAATATTTTCGTACTATTTATTTTTTATAATAATTTTCTTTTATTTATTTTTTTCTTAACATAATTAGTACTTGAATTAAACTATTTTTATGTGCTCTTAAAATATTAATATTAACATTTTATTTTACCTTTTATGTTGGTAAGTTAAACCAACGTTTTCATCCAATATTGGATCACTTCCTACCCGTTGTCAGTATACTTGTTTTTAGCCTTCTACTACTACTTTTATCAACGTATACTTTAATATTATACCTATTACTTTTACTACTATTATACTATTGTCAGTACTTCCACTCACTATATCAAACAACTATTCCCCCTAACTGCCTATTTTTTTAAACTATACTACTAAATTATCTATATATAACAATATTATTTACTACTTCTCTTTATTGTGAGTATATTGTGTATTTGTAGTTGATATTTTCGTCTGTACCCTACCGATATTTTTCCTTATATTTGTTTTTTATTAGTAAGTACTAGAATTATTATTTACTATATTACTTATAAATTATACACTACAAGAAAAAGGCTTTTCAGGGACCAAGTTTTAAAGACGAGTACAAAATCTGGTCCTTAAATGTATACATATAAGGATGAGATATTTTTCTGGTCCCTACCGCTCAATTTTATAATTTTATCTGTGACCGGACCAAATCTAGTCCATAAAAAAATAAAATTCTGGTCCTTATCGCTCAAATTTGAGCGGGGAAGTAAAAGTAGCACCACATATTTTTGCCTCTAAAAAGAAAAACTCAAAATAAAAACACTTTACTAAAATCGATAAAGTTTCTAAACCCTAAAAACTTGACAATCTCCCAAATTTATCTCCACACTATGCCCATCAAAATTCATTTCTCTCCCTTAGATCTCTTTATACAAGTTGTCGATGTCTTTAGGTTGGTCATTCCCCTTCGTTGAATCTCCTAATTTTTCTTCTTTTTTGATTTACTGATGAACTTTTTAAGTGTTTTTCTAATTTATCTTGTGAGTTCTCTCCATTGTGGCTTAAGATCTCTACAGGATATTGTCAAGTGGATTTGTACAGGTTTTAAATTATGTGTCATCTTTTGCTTCTAATATTGGATCGATGCATAGAAGCTAGGATGTTTCTCTTTTTTCTTTTTCTTTTTTTGGTTTTGTTTGCATGTAAAATAGAATAGGTGATCTCAGTTGTGGTCTGTTGAAACTTACTATGCTTTGATTCCAATTTTTTTCAGAACCTATAATTAATGAAGTAGCAAGAGCTTTAGGAGTTCTTCTATACCAGGTAACCCTCTAAAAAATTTTGATCTGCTTTTAGCTCCTTCTAGCTATGGCTCGGCTAGGTAGATTGAATCACTCTCATGATTAATCTATCTACTTCACATTCAAACAGGTAAGGAAAATGATACGAGGCCCTTTGTGCGGCTACAAATTAAGAACCTTAAAAATCTTTTGGTTTTGTATTTAAATTCATTGTACAATTTCTTTATGTTTATTCAGTGATATGAATGGTGACTAGGTGTATTATGAGATTGTTGTGCTATTCAAGATTGGATTTGTCTATTACAGAAATTGTGTATTTCCGATAACCCGATAGAGGATCTAGAAGGCAAATCTGGTGGTGTTCCACACTCAATGGCAGGTTTTTTATCATGCTTTGCAGCTTTTCTCCCTGATTATGGTGTAAAATCATATTGTGTATGTGTAAGCTTGTTAAAAAAACTCTGCCATGTACTCCGTCTCTTTGCTGCAATAGTAATTATTTGTTCATTACCAAGCTAGAAGGGCAGTTTACCCGCAATTAGAACCTTTATCTGTTGGAACTTGGCAGAAAGAGACTTTTAAACCAGATGTATACTATTGAGAAAACGTTAGACCTTATAAGCTAATAAGACGAAGAAGGAGAGGGGCTTGCATTTCCCTGTATTTTTTGTTACCAATTATTTATTTCAATTTACAAATTGTTGTTGGAGAATAGTTATGCAAGTAGGAGGAACATAAATTTATTTTCGCTTAAAGGTATGGGATTAGTGTCAATGGCCAGGGTGAATTTTACAGAGGTGTCCATTATTTTTTTTCCCTAATACTTCTCTTCCATTCATTAACTTATATCATTAAGGGTGCTACTTTTTAGCAACTGTAGGCTGTGAGGTCATTCATTCATGTTTTCTTTTTTCGTCTGAGCTACGCTAATTTTGTCTCCCCACTTGTATCTGTTTACCTTATAAGGTTACAAAATACAACCTCACGCATATTTCATATGCTCGCATTTTTTTTTTATTATTAAAAACTGAAATTGATATATTGTAGGTTCTTGGAGTTTAGATACTCTCTGTTTCATCTCCAATTATGCGTCGTCTCTTATTCTATTTTTATTGTTCACTATTTATCACTTAAAAATTATAAACTAGCATGTAGGAACATAATAATCCTCATCATTGATGGCGTAGCATCTTGAAGTGTAGCTGCTTAGTGACTTGGTCATTGGAACAGAGGCATCAAGGTCATGTAGTCATTGATTCTTCCTTAGAACTGTATGGGAATCAGGGAAAGAAGAAAGGGGGTAAAATGAAGGAGGGATTTGCTGGTTGCTCTTCCATGTTAAGAGTCTAATAATACTATTGCTCTCATGTTTGCTTAGGTGGGAATGCTTATTACTCTCTGGTTCCTTACCAGAAAGAGAAACTTCATGATAATCCTCTTTCTGTGATACAACATCAGCACTTCTCAGTAAGCATACATTCTGAACTGCACTAGCTATTTATTTATTTTTTATATCATAGACTTGTAGTAAATGATTCAGCCTGATGAGCCTGCCCTCTATTTATCCTGCAAAGTTTTGGAAAGTCACTATCATAATGTCGATTTATTAGTTCATCAACCCATGTGGCTCATCTTCCCTCTGTGTTTCTATTATGTAATGTTTGATACCTCGACTATCAATTAAAACACGAATGTTGAAATATTAAAAAATGGTGATTAGGCATATTCTGTTGGTTATGAGTACTGTTGGTCCTTTTATATGTTATGGGATTTAGATGCTGCAAGTAAAAATGATCTTGGTCATTTTGTACAATGCTTTTGTTTCTTAGGTTAAGTTCACTTGGATTTTGGGTTGTAAAATTGATAAATAAATTGACTATGCCTCATGTTTACATAGATCTATCTTACATAAATTGCTCCATTTCTCTCTGTTGATTGACGTCTTATTCTTTAGTTCATTTTTAGTCTTCTTGCCTGGTAGCTCTTCGTTGTGTCAACTTGGTTAACTCACTGTTAGGCTTGTATTAATGAAAAAATTATATAACAAGTCTGTATAGTTGAATTATTGTATTTTTTAAAGAGAATTATTTTACTTTTTTCAGGGTTCGAGGACTTTCAAAATGCAAGATTTGAAGATGTCACGAGTTGATAAATTGGTTATCTTTTAGCTAGGACTTTTGGGTACTACGTTGTATTATTTGATAGGGATGTCCCCTTTTTGCTAGCTGTTGTGTAAAAATGTTGTGACTTATATATATATATGGAAGCAGGAGATTATGGATATTGTTTTGTGTTTGCATTTGATTTTTTATATTTAAAATTGTATAATATTTTGATAAATAGGAAAATTAAAGAGCATGATGCTATTAGAAGCTAAAAATATGGTCCATAAAATAGCTCCAGTGACCAGATTTGTTTGGTTACAATTGCATGAGTAATGGAGCTAATTACCAGTACATATAAATCTTTAGGGACCAGTTAAGTTGGTCGTTAAAAAGTTATAAGCACCAATCAACTCATATTTAGGGACCAGAAATATGGTCTATAACATACGCTTGAAGGACTAGTTTTTTGCTAGTCGCAAAAACCTTTTAGGGACCAGTAACATAATCTCGTCGTTATTGATCTTTAACGACGGAGCCTTTAAGGACGGGGTGACGACCAGAAACTCTGGTCGTTATTGACCTTTTGAGACCAGAACAAGACTTTTAGGGACCATATTTCTCGTCCCTAAAGGCCTTTTTTCTTGTAGTGATATAATTTTCGTTCTATTTTTTTTAATCACCAATTTTTTTACTTTGTTACTTAATATTAGTACATTATTATATAATAGTGGTGTAGCTTTTTTTCTTTCACGAATAGTATTCTTATTTTCTACTTCTTTTTCATAAATTTTTTTCCTATCATTTTTAATACTACTGCTTTTACTACTATTTTGGGAAATTTCTCTACTTTATAAGTTTAAAGTAGTTTATGACCCGCTCTTCTAACAAAGAGTTGGTCAATTTCGATCCTGAAATTGAAAATTTTTTGCGGTTGCGCAGGAAAGATCAGACATCATCTTCTCAAAGCATAACTTGTGAAGGAACGGAACACCAACTAAGAGATGACAATAACCTACTGACAATTCCACCACCAGTCCATGTACAGGAGCAGTCTGATGAAGTGGCACCAAGACCAGCAAATAGAATCCTAAGGGATTATGCTAGACCAGACCGTTTCAACTGTAAATCTAGTGTCAGGAACCCACATGTGGTAGCCAGTAACTTTGAAATCAGGATAAGCCTGATTCAAACAATTCAACAGTCTTGCACCTTTACTGGTGATCCAAATGAAGATCTACATAGTCATTTAATTGACTTTTTTAGAATTGGTTGAAACTGCTAAGTATAATGGAGTACCTCCTGAAGCAAAAAAGTTAAGGCTATTTTTTTTTCTTTATGGAGATGTCAAGACTTGGTTGTGATGTTTTCTGCAAGGTTCTATTACTACATGGGACCAGATGACTCAGAAGTTTATAAATAAATATTTTTTCCCTGCTAAAACAACAAAGTTAAGGCAAGATATTTCTAATTTCTTGCAGACTGACACTGAGTCAGTTTATCAGGCATGGGAAAGATTGAAAATGGCAAAATACATACTTTACCACCTAAACTTGTCCCGAAAACACAATAACACACCCAAACTTTGCGGGCGACCTATCACCCCCCTTAATATGTTCGAAGTGGTATTAATACAACCACTAACGATCAACTGTCATGCGCGTATAATTCATCTTCTTTCAGGCGCGTATAATTTATTTTTGCTACTTAAAAAATTAAAAAAATAAAAGAACATAACGGTAAAATCCGTTTCCCTCTCCCCTTTTATCATTTTAACCCGACCCTTTCCTTTATTTCTTCCCCAATTTGCTTCTTCTTCAACAATAAACCCTAGCCAAATCCATTCCGAAGCCTTTCATCAAAATAACCCCCCCCCCCCCCCCAATGTTCCTACTTACTCTACTTGTGATGAATTTGAGCATGTTGATAGTGACATAGAAAGAGTTGATTATGGAAACTAATGTCGTCAAGTAGTTTAAATTCATTGTGTAGAGAAGAAGTTGACCATGTTGTGAACCAAGAAGTTCGGTGCAAACATGGCCATTTGTTGCCATTGTTGACTGCTTGGACTGAAAGGAATCCTGGTAGAAGATACTGGGTTGCCCTTATTATAAGGTAATTTATTTATTTTTTGCACAGGTTTCCTTCCTTTAAATGATGATTCTTTATACTCGACATTGCTTTAATTTATAGGGACCAAGATATTGCAATTTTTGGAAGTGGGCAGACGACGAAATTGACCCGCGATCAAAGGTGATTATTCCTAAACTTGTTGCAAGAATTCGTGAACTAGATAGGGAATTGGAAGGTTATCCCTTAACACCTAATCACGACATGAAAACTGAGATTGAGAAGATGAAGCAAAAGGAGAAGAAGTTGAAGTCCAAGCTGGTTTGTTCCAAGATTAGAGAGAATGTGTTGTTGTTTTTGCTCATTTGTATCAGCATCTATATTTTGTCATCATATGTTAAGTCCAAATTATAGTTAAGTTGTAGTTAAGTAGCAGATTTGCCTTAGTTTGTGGTTAAGTTGTAATGAATATTAGTAATGAATGTGTTTCAGTTTCATATTTGACACTGGTTGTTTATTACATATTGTTGTTGTTATGGCAAGGCAAACCAGCATTATAGTCACAACAGCAGGCAGAAACAAGGCAAAAAAGGCAGTCATTGCTGCTTTCAATTAAGAAGACATAAAAAGGGCAGTCATTACTGCTGTGTTTGTCCGTAAAACAAAATCAGACATAAAGTATGCAGTCATAGCTGCTGAAGCATTCCAGAAATTGTTTTAGATGCTAAACAAAAGATACAACCAACAACAGGACTTATTGCCCACATATCACTAAGTTGTAAGTTGATTAACAGAGCTTGATTGACTCATTTGGACCCTCTTTGCTGCAGCTGCCTTGACCTCTTTCTGTTTCATCCTTTTCATTTCTTGAAGGCCACCAGCAAGCACAGCAGATTTGCCTTTCCATTTTACACCACCTTCAAGTTTATGGCCAATGTCACCAGTTTCATTTGAAGACAAAATGACTGGCCTTCTCACAGAAATACCAGGCTGCATAAGTAGGAACAAGTATAAGGCAAACTAGTTACAAACATAAAAGACAACCACTAAGCATAATGAAAAAACTTACATTCACAATAGAATGACCACTTTGAGTGTAAAGAACTCCCATCCCTACCATTCTTGGCTTTTGAAAGGTTGTATTACCCCTTCCCTTACCCCTTATATTTCCAGAATCCTACAATGAGTATTGGAGTAATTAGCAAAGCTATCACAAGAGATGTTATTTGATTTAAACCGAATACATACCTTTGTGCTGGTTGGTTGGGTGGTTTGAGCTGGAGATGAGCCAACACTTGATATGGTGGCTGGGGGTCTTTGAGAAGAACTAGCAGCAGGAGGTCTTTGAGATGCACTATCAGCATTGGGTCTTTGAGAAGAACTATCAGCAGTGTGTCTTTGAGATGCACTAGCTGCAGGGGGTCTTTGAGATGCACTAGATGAAGGCCCCTTGGGGCAGCCCCTCTTATTATGGCCTTTTCCATGGCAATTGCTGCAAGTCATCTCAACTCCAGCCTTAGACATCTTCCCTGTCTTCTTTTCTCCTATCTCTTTTCTCCTGACCTTCTTAGGCCTTTCTGGCATTTTTTTAATCTCAGGTGGGATTACTATTGGATTCTGACCTTCTGGCCACATTTTCATATTCAAAACAGGTTGGATAAAGTGAGAGTACACCTTCATGTATGTCTCTTGTGAGTAATAATGAGAAATATATACAGCTGGATCCATTCTTCTATTGTGCATTGATGCTATGGCATGTGCACATGGTATCCCATTTAGCCTCCAAGACCTGCAGGAACATGTAAGGTTCCTAAGATCCACTGTATGTCCATAGTAACCTTCTTCAACTTCAAACCCATGCTCACCATTAAAAACCAAATGACATTTCATTGACCTTTTCAAATTGTCTCCATACACCTTGCTAGCCATTGGAGATATGTTTTCATCCCACTTCTCACAGAATTCTCTCATTTTCCCAATCCTGTTCATCATCTTGACCCTTATCTCCTCAAGCATACTTATGATAGTCTTATGCCTAACCTCTAGTATCCATGAGTTAAAGCTTTCAGCCATGTTGTTATCAACACTATCACACTGGCTGTTAAAGTCAAAATACACCTTGCTCCACCTCTCAGCATTATAGTACAACAATTGATAAACCATTCTTGGTGGTCCAAGTTTTTTCATGTACTTAATGTTCTCTCTAAGTTCTGCCTCAAATATACTCCTAGCACATTTTCAAAAACAGTTTCTCCTTTCAAGACCCCTCCATTCCTTATTCCAATTAGCAAGGATATGTCTAGCACACATCCTGTGCTCAGACATTGGTAACAAATCATCAATAGCTGCTTTGAGGCCCTGCAGACATTAAAATATTAAAGAAGAAAGAACTGATTAGAACAGACAGAAAATGTATATAAAAATGAAAAGGAAAGTTATGACAGTTTGCTTAACCTTTTGCATGTCTGTGAGCAATGTCACATTGGTCCCATCTCCAAGCTCAAGGTCATGCTTCAAAATCCTGATAAACCACTTCCAGGTATGCTGATTTTCATACTCAACCACAGCCCAGGCTAGTGGTAACATTTGGTTGTTCCCATCTTTACATACAGCTGTAACCAATTGACCTTTACAAACACCCTTTAAGAAACACCCATCCAGGCCAATGCAAGGCCTACAACCAGACTTGTAAGCCTTTTTCAAGGCATCAAAACAGATGTAAAACCCATGAAACATTTTTTTTCCACCCTCAAATGTTTCATCACTCAATTTAACAACACATGTGCTACCAGGATTTGATCTTAGTAGCTCATCTCTATAGTCCAAAATCCTACTAAACTCAAGAATATGGTCACCCATAATTTCTTTCAAGACCTTATTCCTAGCTCTTCTAGCCACAGTCCTACCCACATTCAATTCAAATTCATTTCTAATAACTTTCTGAAACTCAAATATCCTAATGTTAGGTTGTTCAGCTATTCTATCTCTATAGTGTTTTGCTAGAAAGTTAGAATTACAAAGGGTGTTGTGGTTTGTTGTGTCACAATTATGGACAGGATTGTAGTTTTTAACTACAAAATCATGTGTCCTGGAATCATAACTTGCATACAGCAGCCATGGACAACCATTTTGGCATTTAACCCTAACCCTTTTCTTTTCATTTATATATTTGTCAATGTTAACATGCTCTTGTAAGGCATACCTGGTGACAGCTTCCCTGAATTGTATCACACTTTCAAATGCCAAACCAGTTTGCCAGAAAACCTTCTTAGCACTTGGATAAAAAATTACTCTATGCTTGGGCCTTTTTGCTCTCACTTTTTGCTGCACTTCACCTTCATCATCTGCATAATCAGCTGCATCTGGATCAGTCTCAAAGCTGGCTGGTTCATCTGACAGATAGAAAGGCTCATCACCTCCCAATCTGCCCTCCAAAGTATTCTTTGTTGGTATGGTCTCAGGATACCCCTCATCAGGACCTTTTCTACCAGTTCTTACATGAGCAGGTAGCTCAGGCCTCTCACTCCTCTTCCTTCTTTTTTTTCCCTCTCCCCCTCTCTCCATTGTCTGCATCTTCACTCTCATTCATCATCCTTCCCTGCCCTTTTCCCCTCCTCATGTTCTCTTCCGGTATATCACTTTCAGTGTCAGCTTTCTTTTTCTTTCTCTGCACTACCCTCCTCTCTTCCCTGAGGGTCCTATACTCTTCATGGACATCACTTCCATAGTCAGCATCTACTTCTTCAAATAGTTCATCATGGTCTGATTCAGAACTGTCTGCAGTACTGAACTCAGATCCCAGCACTTCTGATTCATCATCTAATGTTGTCTGCTCAGGTAGACTTTCAGCAGGGTTTTGTGTGGAGTTTGTGTCAGTGTCAGCATCAGCATCTAATGTTGTCTGCTCAGGTAGAGTTTCAGCAGGGTTTTGTGTGGAGTTTGTGTAAGTGTCAGCATCAGTTTCAGCAGTTTGTGTAAAGTTTTCAGTAGGTTTTTCTGTGGATTTTGTGTGTGTCTCAGCAGCAGTTTCAGAAGTTTGTGTAAAGTTTTGAGAAGGTTTTTCTGTGGAGTTTAGGGTTTCAGCAGCAGTTTCAGCCTCTTCAAATACAACACTTTCATTACCCCCAATATTTTGACCAAACCCTGTATCCCCACCCACTGGACTGCTATATTCTAATTCAAGTGGGGCCACAGGTGGATCCACCTCAATGTGGGATACAAACATTTCAACTGTGTCTTTATTTTTTATCAAAGGGCAAATCTCCATAATATCCTTATCACTTTTGATTTCAATCAAATTAGAAGAGTTAGGTAGTCTAATTAAAACTGAAGAATTGATATGATCATACCCTAACTCCTTTACATAGTCTTTCATCTCAAAATAGGAGAATGTATCTACATCGACATCATAGTACTCCCTGATTCCCCCACCCTCATATGTAAGACAATCAGACATAAAATTACCCCCATGATATATTCGTAAGGTCACAAGAACAAAAGCCATTAAAATTAATTAGTTATACGAAAACACTAACCTTTAATTTTTGAAAGAAACAAGTCGACTGAATGACTGATAAAATTAACCTTCCGCAGTGACTGATAATTTGTGAGTGATGAACATACGTTGTTTTTGTGATGATTATTCTCAATGTTGTGATTCGGATGATTAGGGTGAATTTGATGTTGGGGTAAATGGAGGGATGGGGGTGAAATATTCAATGTTTTAACTGAATCGATGGGTCAGGTAAATGAAACGACGGCTCGGGTAATTGAATCGACGGGTCGGGTAATTGAAAGGTTAATTCGTTATTTGTTTGTTTGTTGGTTTATATTTTACCAGAAATTTTAAGTGGAAATACACGTGTCACAAGACCCAGGCGCGTGTGAGACACCCCTCACCATATGCCGGACAGTTGATCGTTAGTGGTTGTATTAATACCACTTCGAACATATTAAGGGGGGTGATAGGTCGCCCGCAAAGTTTGGGTGTGTTATTGTGTTTTCGGGACAAGTTTAGGTGGTAAAGTATGTATTTTTCCATTGAAAATAATACTAAGAAAATGTCCTCATCATGACATTCTTGAACATATGCAATTGTACATTTCCTATCACGGGCTAAAACCGTCTTCTAGAAATGTGATAAATGCAGCTGCAGGAGGTTCCATAAAGGGCAAAACCGCAGTCGAAGCATTGCAACTGTTGAATGAAATTTCTGAAAATGCCATTCAATGGCCATATGATCGTGTGATAATAAGAGAGTCGCAATGGTAAATCAGACAGATGCTTTAAATACACTAACACAACAGATTATTTCTTTGGCACAAAAGTTTGAATCTTTTCAGGTTAATACACAACAATCAAGCCAATATGTGGCTTGTGACATGTGTGGAGGAAACCATCTGAACCATGAGTGCCTAGGAACCAATCAGAATGATGAACATATCAATGTCATCGGTTACAATTCGTACCCTTTTGAACTCCAATGGCACAAAAACACATATGATTTCAATGCAGCAATCCAAATGGAGCGGAGAATTCTCAAAGTTTTCAGAAGCAACCGATACAGGGTCCAGCAGGTTACCAGAATCAAAATCACGGGCAACTGAATTTCAGGCCATATTAGCAAGCAGTTCTGTATCAGCAAAGGCCTCAACAAGCTCATCCAAGTCTTGATGACATTTTGTATAAGTACATTAAGGCAAATGACGAGAAAATAGAAAACCAAAATTCTACCCTTAAGAATTTGGAAATTCAGGTAAGCCAACTGTCAACTCTTATTTCAGAAAAGATTCAAGGTCCCTTACCAACCAATACAGAGAAAAATCCAAAGGAACACCTTAAGTCAATCGCCTTACGGTCAGGTAAGAATCTTGACGAACTCTATGCAGACAGATAGGATGAGAGTTTGTTAAAACAACAGGTAGACACGGGTAAGAATATCGACACACCTTGTGAACCATCAGAAGATAAAGAAGTGAAGAGAAAGGAAGAAAAGAATATTGAAAAAATGACTCATTTCCCTGTGACAATTCCTTTTCCACAAAAAATGAAAGGAGAAAAGCTTGATGGTCAGTTTGCAGAACTTTTGGAAATTTTAAAATAAATTCACATTAATATTCCTTTCACTGATGCTTTACTGCAAATGCCTTCCTATGCCAAGCTTTTAAAAGAAATTTTGTCAAGTAAAAGAAAATTGGAAGAATTTTATGTAGTAATGCTTACTAAAAAAGGCAGTGTTATACTTCAAAATAAGCTATCTCAAAAACTTGGTGACCCAGACAGTTTTACAATTCCATGTACTTTGGGAGGAGTTTATTTTGAAATAAGCACTTTGTGATTCTCGAGCTTCAATAAATTTGATGTCATTTTCTATTTTTAGGAAATTGGATCTTGGTGAGATAAAAATACAGTTGTTTCTCTTCAATTTGCAGATCAAAGTAATAAGAAACCTAAAGGTATAATTGAGAATGTGCTTGTAAAAGTGGATAACTTTATTTTCCCTGTAGATTTCATAGTACTTGAAATGGAGGAATGTCTTGATGAACCAATAATTCTTGGTCGACCTTTTCTTGCTACAGGTAGAGCAATTATAGATGTCCATCAGGGACAACTAGTTTTGAGAGTTGATGAAGAAAGAGTCATCTTTGATATGCAAAAGATACTAAAGTTTTCAGGAGATGAGACATCATCTTCATATTTTTCAATTGACATGATTAGTGATCTTGCAGATGAATTTAAAGATGACCAATTAATTTTGACTTAATGAAAGGTATTTGGCCAAGTCTGGGAACACATAAGATGGTGATCTAACCATCAAAAGTGAAGCTGAAATATTGGAAAAATATCATGAGGATGAGGAGAAGCCATCAGATAAAGTTCAACAAAAAATTAAACTCAAAACTCTCCCTTCCCATTTGAAATATGTTTATCTTGAACATGATTTATTTTCAGTAATTATTTCTTCTTCTCTGACTCTATAACATGAAGATAGTTTAATTCAAGTAGTAAGAGCACACAAAGGAGCCTTAGGATGGACTATAGCAGATATCAAAGGAATTAGTCCAGCTATTTTCATGAACGGAATCCTCATGGAAGATAAGTACGAACCAATAGTCCAACTCCAAAGGCGATTGAATCCAGCAATACAAGAAATGGTGAAAAATAAAGTTATTAAGCTTCTGGCGGCAGGTATCATTTACCCAATTTCTGATAGTCCTTGGGTAAGTCATTTACAGGCAGTACCGAAGAAAAGAGGTATGACAGTTATTAAAAATGAAAACAATGAACTCATACCACCAGAACAGTTACAGAATGGAGGGTCTGTATCGATTACAGACGTCTGAATGATGCCACTAGAAAAGATTAGTTTCATTTATCATTCATTGATCAAATGTTGGAAAGAGTTGCAGGGTACGACTTTTACTGTTTTCTTGATGAATATATTCAGGTATAACCAAATACCAATTGCATTTCACATGATCCCCATGGAACCTATGCATATATGAGAATGTCATTTGGTTTATGCAATGCACCTGCTACATTTCAGCGTTGAATGTCAGCAATTTTTTCGGACATGACTGAAAAAATTTCTAGAAATTTTTATGGATGATTTCACCCTTTTGGTAAAATATTTGATGATTGTCTTAATCACTTGCCCTTAGTTCATAAGAGATTGAATAGACAAACTTGATTCTTAATTGGAGAAATGTCATTTTATGGTTACTGAAGGAATTATTTAAGGACATAATATCACTGATAATGGGATAGAAGTTGATAAGGCTAAAATTGATCTTATTTGCAGGATTACCCTCTCCCATAACTGTTAAAAGCATTAGAAGTTTTTTACGCCATGCAGGTTTTCACAAATGGTTCATAAAAGACTTTTCAAAGATTTCAAAACCGCTAACTAACCTTTTGATGAAAGATGTTAAGTTTGAATTTTCAGGTGATTGTTTGAAAGCATTTGACACCCTTGTAGTTGTGTCCCCTGACTGGAACCAACCTTTTGAGGTCATGTGTGATGCTAGTGATACAGGAGTTGGAGTTGTTTTAGGCCAGAGAAAAGATAAGATTTTTCCTCCCATATACTATACCAATAGGACTTTGAATGAAGCTCAGCTAAATTATGCCACAACAGAAAAAGAACTACTGGCCGTAGTATTTACTTTTGATAAGTTTCGGTCCTATTTCATAGGAACCAAGGTCACTGTTTTTACTGATCATGCAACTTTAAAATACCTGTTAACAAAAAATGATGTTAGATCAAGATTGTTAAGATGGATTTTACTTCTCCAAGAGTTTGACCTTGAAATAAAAAATCAAAAGGGAACGTAGAATCAGGTAGCAAATCACTTCTCTAGATTAGAAAATTTCTCTCTTGAGTTGTGTGATATAAAAGAAGAATTTCCTGATGAACACATTTTTTCTATCAACTCAATTCTGACTCAACCACCCTAATCTGCAGACATTGTTAATTACTTGGTTGGAAAATGAACACCACAAGATCTCTCTTATCAGCAAAGGAAAAAGCTCATATTTGATGCTACATATTATCTGTGGGATGACCCTTACTTGTTTAAAGTTTGTCCAGATAATATCATTAGAAGATGTGTACCTGAAGATGAGATAAACAAGATCTTGTATCATTTCCATGATGGAGAAATTGAAGGACATTATGCAGCAAACCGAACTGCCTTTAAAGTTTTGGAAGCTGGATTCTTCTGGCCAATATTTTTTAAGGATGCTCGTGTTTACATTGCACAATGTGACATGTGTCAAAGAACAGGTAATATCACTAAAAGAGATGAGATGTCATTACAGTCAATACAGGTAGGGGTGTACAAACCAAACCGGCAAACCGCACCAAACCGATAAACCAAACCAAACCGGAAAAAAACCCGACTAGTGGTTTGGTTTGATTTGGTTTGGTGTTGGAAAAAAATAAACCGACATATTAGGTTTGGTTTGATGTTAATAAAGAAAAATCCGAACCGACACCAAACCAAACCGACATTACATATATATTATTTTAAATTTTTTTATACATAAAAAAATAGTGAAATTAATATAAAACACCATCTCCAAAGTAATTCTATTTATTATGTACCCAACACTTTAAAATATTCTCACTAATACAATCTTTGAGAATTTAATACTATATTTCTGTAGTTTATTTTTAAAAATACTACTTTCATAATCTCTATTAATCTCCTAAATCAATGTGTATTAAATATCTCTATCTTTTAAAATCATCTTCTTGTATCTCGCTAAAAATAGATATCCTAGTCAACAATCCTCAAGTCATCCTAAAAAAATATTTCAAATACCATAAAGGACACCGAGTATAATTATGTGTTGTATACCTATAGTATAATCAATATATATATATATATGTATATATATATATATATGTATATATTATTTAGATAGTTTATGTTTAATAAAATCTATGTGTACAATTAGAATATGTCACATATACTATCTTAATTTTTGTTATGTTAATATTTTTTAAAATTAATTTTTTTTATTATATTCTTTGCTTGAAAAAGCACCATGAAATTGTTGCTTACCAATAAAAAACCGAAAAAACCGTATAACCCAAAAAAACCAAAAAAAATTGAGAAAACCCGAGATAGAAAAACCGACTTTATTTGGTTTGATTTGGTTTATTGATTTAAAAACCCGACATAATTGGTTTGGTATGATAAATTAAAAAATCGGACCAACCCGACCTATGTTCACCCCTAAATACTGGTATGTGAAATATTTGATGTATGGGAAATATATTTCATGGGTCCCTTTCCCGCATCTCATTCTTTTGAATATATACTTGTGGCTGTGGATTATGTTTCAAGATGGGTTGAAGCCATTCTTTCAAGAAAAAATAATGCTCGAACTGTGTGTAATTTTCTCAGAAAAATATATTTACCAGGTTTGGCACACCATGAGTAATCATTAGTGACCAAATAACCCATTTAATGAATAGTCAATTTTCTTTTTTGCTATCAAAATATGGTGTGACTCAAAAAACAGCAACACTATATCATGCTCAAACTCAAGGGCAAGTTGAGGTTTCTAACCGCGAACTAAAAAGGATACTCGAAAAAACGGTTGGAATCTCAAGAAAAGACTGGGCTTTAAAATTAGATGATGCACTATGGGCATATCGAATGACGTTCAAAACGCCAATTGGTACATCTCCATACAGTTTAGTCTTTGAAAAAGATTGTCATGTAGCAGTTGAATTAGAACACAACATTTTGAGCACTGAAAGCATTGAATTTTGACTTAATCGCTGCTGGTAAAAATAGATTTTTTACAGGTTAATGAGTTGGAAGAATTGAGGATAGAAGCCTATGAAAATGCCAGGATTTACAAAGCAAAAACAAAAAGATGGCATGACAATTTGATTCGACCAAAAAATTTCAAAATTGGAGATCATGTACTTCTTTACAATAGTCGTCTCAGGCTATTTCCAGGAAAATTGAAATCCAGGTGGACAGGTCCATATAGTGTTATAGATGTTACTCCATACGGAAAAATAGAAACTCAACAGATCAATGGAGGAGAGAAGTTTAAGGTCAATGGTGACTGGCTAAAATTGTATTTTGGAGGACATTTTGAGCAACAAGCATCAGTAACCCTGATAGATTGATGAATTTCACAGTTACTACGTCGAGCTGAAGACGTTAAACTCAGAACTATGGTTTCTTACCTGTAGCCATTGAGGATGAAGCAATGGAGCCTCATAAGTCCAACTTAGATCTGACTAATAAAATGCTTAACCAATTGATCTGATCAATATCCAGATTATTGTACAATCAGAACATCTCATGAAGGCCTCTACAAAAATAGCGTCACCTAGACAGGAGTAACTCCATGGTGATCGGTATGCCTAAGTTACTGGTTGGTGAACTATTTAATTGTGCAAATCTAATCTTGGCACAGGTAATTTTCAGGTTTATATTAAAACCAGGGCCTCATGACTGTTAAGGTGCTAAATTAATCAGTCGATTACACATAGAATATGTGTGGTTACTGATATTTGGCTATTTTACCTATATGTTTCGGGTAGTTTTACCATGTTATGATAGTACACCTAAGAGTTTATATGCAAAATTCTCAAGAGTTGATACTAAATGAGTTGTTATGTGTTGTACGATTTGAACATGGTGAATTGAACAAGAAAGTGCTAGTTTTGGAGCTAAAAGTGAAGATGTTGAAGAGTTCAAGTGATCCATGTGCCACACGAGTGACACGGGAAGAAATAGAGTCTTTGCTTAGCAATTGAATAAAAATTTCAGCGTATTTAGGCCAAATACGCGAGCTGAATTGCCTGAAGAAAATTAGTCCGCGTGGCACCAGAGCACAAAGCTGTTAGGCGAAATTTTAAGGGTTTTTTGGTACTTTTGCTTAGTTTCCTACAGGGTATAAAAGCTTCTTTTGCCTCCATTATGAATTATACACTAGAGAAGAAGCAAAAAGGAGGCTAGAGCTTTAGAGACTTCAAGAACACGAGTTTTTCTAAATTCTTCCCTACTTTTAGTAATTTATTCATTCATGAATTATTTTGATATGACTATCATGAACATGAGTGGCTAATTTTACCCATTCTAGGATTGATTGAACCACTCCAATACTTATGTGTTATGAATATTTATTTTAATGAATGGGACTTGTGAATCCTTCCTATCTAAGTGTTTATGTTTTGATTGCTATTAATTGGAAGAGCTCCCAATTGATTGTTCCAATTATTCTTGTGTGTCTAGGGATAGATTCATAGGTTTGGGTTAAACACTTAGCAATATTTCAACCTAAAACCAAGGTATTACTTAGGTTGTCAATAAGGTGATTTGTGACCATCGACCCTGATTGTGAACTAAGCTTGTAGTCCCAGTTGTCTTCATTAATTAGTTGGAAAATTGGTTAGTGAAAGTTACTACTATTACATGGAAGTGAATTGTGGTATAATTGGAGCAAGTGTTCAATAGGAAGAAAATCAAGTTGAATTTGTTAAGGGTCTGTTTGGAAACCACCTCGTAATTGGATTTGGTGTAATTACTAGGGTAGTAATTACACAGCCTAGTAATTACACAATAAAGTAATTACGAAGTCCTGTTTGTCTGCCATAGTGTAATTACAGTGTAATTACAAGCGTACCGTTTGGTTGCACAAGTGTAATTATACTGTTAGATCTTTTAAAATAAAAAAAAAAAAACCTATTATACCAAATTATTGTTCAATTATTTTTTTGAAATTTACCTATCATTTTTATTAATATTCATCTTTCTAAGATTAAGAGACAAAGTTTCAAAAAAACTAGAGTAGTAACTCATCTAAGAGAAATAAAGAAGATAAATAAAGAAAGTAACGAAGAAATAAAATTTGAGAAGTTATATGGTACCACAAAAAGTAAAGATACTTAGAAAGTGAGAAAAAAAAAAAGAACTGAAAGAAAAATATGTAAAATAAATAATATACTTAAAACAAGAAATTAAAAAAGAAAAAAGAAAAAAAGATAACGTTGTAATTACCAAGGAAGATAAGAAATTGCAAGAAGTAAATGTCATCAAAATGATAGGGAGGTACGAAAGAAAAACAATGAACAAATATATGATAAAGTCAAAAACAAAATAAGTTCAAAGTAAAGAAATAAAAAAGGAGAAAGGTTACCAAGAAGCAAAAAGTAAAGATAAGAAAATAAGAAGAAAAAAATAAAAGAGAAATGATTTTAAAGAAATTATATATTTAATATAAAATTAAGAATTTTAAAATAAAAAAAGAATAAGAAATTAAAAAGAAAATAAACTTAAAATAAAAACAAAGATAATAGAAATTAAAAAGTAACCCTGTAATTACACAGTGTAATTACCAGCAATTCTCAGCTCCCCCCTAAGAATTGAAGAGTGTAATTACATAGCCTCAATTACACCCAATTACATGCTGACCAAGTAATTACTTGGTCAGCCAAACACGCCAAACTGAGTAATTACACCCAATTACACCCAAATCCAATTACACAGTGGCTTTCCAAACAGGCCCTAAAAGAATTACTCTAACACATAGGTAGGAGTTGGGTAAATCAATCCTAGGCTTCTAAATCCTTGATCAATTTATTTCTTAATACTTTACAATTTACTTTTGTTACATTTAAACCATTATACAATTACAAAACAACGAAGTTAATTGGTTAGATAAATTAGCTAGAATAACAACTAGATTTCGAGTGTTCCCTGTGGGATTCGACCTCTGGACTTTAAGTACCGAGCTATAATTGTTGCGACCGCTTAGTCCCTTTTATAGGGCATAGTTGGGCGTGATCAAATTTTGGCGCCGTTGCCGGAGAACACGGTGTATTTCTAGCTTGTTAGGATAGCTGAGTTGTTTGTTCAATTAACTTTATTTCTGTCTATATTCTTTTTAGATTATAAAAAAAAAAATATAAAAGAATATGGCATCAGGAAATAACATGTGGCTAGGTGATCATTATTATGGTTGTGCTAATACGTCTTATTCTTCCCCGAGCCCCTATTATGATGATTTTTCTTTCTCTTATGATAATAGTTTGTGCAATGAACTGGAGGATGATGAGGAAGAACATGAAGCTGAATTCCAGAAGGTTTGGGACAGACGTAGAGCACAACTATGTCATATAAAAGCTCAAGTGAATCAGTTGGCTGCACTATTGGCAATTCAACAACCTAGCCAAGAAGACGTGGAATTAGAAGAATAAATTATGGCTATAGTTGAAGATCTAAAATGTGAATTTTCATTGGATGAGACAAGGGTTGAAAGCCAGCCATCTAGCCTTATGGTGTGGGAAGATGCCGATGATGAAGATGTGGTACTGGAGTCAGCCAATAACATTGAAGCTGAAATTTTACTTGACTCTGATTCGTGCCAAAAAGATGATGTCAATATTGAAGTGAAGTCTAAGAGGGTTGCACCCAGAGGCGGACCCAGAATTTCAACTCAGTGGGGGCACAAGATAAAATTGAAGAAAAGGGTATAAAAGAATTGTAAGAGATGGGATTCGAACCCAAGTCTCCAGCTCTAGAGCTAACTTTAAATATCAGCATTACCAGCGGACCCAATTAGCTTTTGTTCTTTTGGGTGCACATTTAAATATATATATATACACATTTTCTGTCATACATACATATATATACACAAAAAAAAATTCGATGCCAACGGGTGCCGGTGCACCCACCCCCACCATGTAGGTCTGCCCCTGGTTGCACCACATTCTAAACACTTTTCTACACTAGTTTTAGAGGGAGACATGGAAATTGATCCTTTTGAGCCAAAAAAAGAGTTGAAGGATAAGGTGTATGGTGCTTACTGTTAGACCCTAAGACTCGGTAAATTATGGCACGGCATGGCTATGACGGGATTTGGGATGTTGCTCCTAGTTGTAGCTAAATCCGGATTGAAAGCAACATATTTGTGGACTGATTTGTCAAGGGCGGGCTTAAAATGACTTGGTTTGATCATGGCATTGATGAGCTGATTGGAAAACGGTGTTGGTGCAACGGCTAGGCAGCCTTGTGCCTTTGCAGGTGATAAGATGGCAACCGGGCAGCTTGTTGGGTGGCAAGCGAGCCAAGACGAGATAGACGATGATGTGGGTAATAGGGTGTCAAGACTTGGCGTCTTGATGCCAAGGCAAGCAAGTGAGCTGAACGAAGTGCATGTCGTTTGGCTAAGGTTGGGGCAAAGTGTGCTGAAGCTAGGCAAAGTCGGCTGTGCAGTGAGCTAAAGTCGGCTGGACAAAGGGCAAGTGTCAGGCACATGTGCAGGGCACATGACCGGTTGGTTGAGCGCCTGGACATGATCAGAAGTGGGCTAAAAACGTGGCTGAGCTGGCCTATTTGGGCGCTGGAAGTGCTGAAACATGGCCTACATGGCCTGCCTAGTTGGAATAACTCCCCTATCCACTTGTAAAGCCTTTGGCTGATTCCCCCATTGTATTTAAAGTCTATTTCGTGCATTTTATTACTTAGACAGATTTTACTTAGTTTTCTTAGGTGAAGAAAACATTGGTCTTGGTGGCTTTCCTTTGTATTTGGGGTGAATAATATAAAGGTTGGGATTTTCCCGTACTTGCTGTCTCGTTTATTTTTGTGCCTTAACGTTTCAGTGTTGTGCTTGATCTTTACTATATAAACATTCAATCTTCTGCCCAAAATACTTAACCATTGCTGCCTATTTTCGAAACTAAGACAAACGACCCTAAATTAAGGTTAGAGTGACAAACGGCTGAGCCTAGCGGGCGGACTGCTTGGCTGCCGCACGGGGCAAGCCTCGGTGGTTTCAAGTGATCAAAATCACCTCTGTGACACTTACATTATGGGATTTTCAGTACCATCTAGACACGATGAATATCCTCGTTTGAAGGTCAAAGAGTACAAAATTGTATACTTGGTGTTTGGTCAAGAGCATAGCCAACAATTCGAAGATACTCCTGAGTTAGTGACTACGCTCAAAAGGAGATGCTTAGTTTTTGGCATGCAAGAACTTGTGCCACCTCAAGAGCATAACCGGAGAGTTGACTTACAACTGGGGAGGCGATTCATAAGCTCAAGGTGGAGGAAAAAATATTGACTTTGGGTTATGTCGTGCCACGACTATAACTAAGGCACTTCTCGGGAGGCAAACTGTAATTATAATTGTATACAAGTAAAAAAAAATACAAAAAAATACAAAAAAAAATTATGTTATCGTTTGGAGGATGTTTCTTGGTAAGTTTCTTTGTGTTGCAGGTTTAAACTGGGTTGAAGTCTAAGTGTGGGGTGTCTGCAAACCCATCATGCTTGAAGATGAATTCCTGCTATGGATAAAGTCTGACTACCTAGCGCTCTAAGGAAACTTATAAGGATATTCTTCGGGCTTAGAGCTCCAGGGAGTTTCTCTATCACCCTTAGTTTTTATTTTTAATGCATTGAGGGCAATGCATGATATTAAGTGTGGGGTGAGAGTTTATTTTGTTGGTATCTGTTTATTCTAGTATGTTTTCATATTTTCTTGTCACTTGACATTTTTTATCTGTTTCTTGTTTTCTAATTATTAAGGTAAATTTTATTAGTAATTTTTAGTATATCAATAATCTCTTTAGGTTTTCTTAGCTTGCTTCTTTCCCATTGAGTTATTTATGCTGAACCAGGTAGCCTGTAGGTTAGATAATAATTCAAAATAAAAAAATAATAATAAAATGCCTAAGAGCTCAGAAGGAGGAAAAATGGAGAGTAGGCAGAAAAAGAGAAAAGTGAGGGATTCGAACGGCAGCCTTTAGCTTGAACTTCCTACATATTTTTGAACTTCCTTTTTGAGTTCATAGTGAGGTATTGCGAGGTGAAACTGAATTGATCTTTGAGTTCCATATACAGTGTGTGGTGAGTTTATTTGTATACTTCTCATTGTTTCATGTTAAGTCTAGAACTTGCCCTGCTTGTTGTTTGAGGCGAAATCCTAGACAGTCTTGATCTTAAGAATGAAAGTAGGCCTTCTTTAGCCCGCCAGTTTCCAAATTAGCCGACCTAATGAACATATTCCGTAGAGCCCCCAACTTGAGCATATTGACCTTTTCTTTGGACCCCTGAATTACAAGCCCTATCCATTTTTTCTATTTATCTCTCTTGTTACTCATCTTCTCCTTAACTACTTTAGGTTGTGTGTTTGGAAGGATTGTGGGTTATTAATAAGAGTTGTTATATACTTGGGAAGAAAGTTGCAAAAGAATAAAGGAATGAAATACTTGATATTCTCTTCGTATAGAAAGATGTAAAAAAAAAAAATAAAGGGTGGGGGCAATGTTCCTATGCTCGGTTAAGGGTGATAAAAGCCTCGAGTATGAACACGCCAAAGGCACCCTAGTGAAGTTGATGTGTCTCAATGAACTCTTAGGTCCCCAATCATCCAAGTGTTGTGAAAATTATAAATAAAAAAAATTAAAAAAAAAAAAAAAAAAAAGAGAGAGAAGAGAATGAGTTGATGAATAAACGAGAAGAAAGAGAAAACTAGTAGTAAGTGATGTTTAAAGTGTTGAGGGGAAGAATCAGTCACTATATACCCAAAAGTGTACCGCACCTTACCCCAAACCAACATTACAAGCTATTGAAAAGCCCTACTTGACTTTTGATTGAGACTCCTACATTAGTGGATAGCGACAAAATGGGCAAGCCTATGGTACTTTTCTGTGGGACATGAGAAAATTTTTTCTGAGTGTGAGAGTATTTGATATTTGATATGCAGCATTTCTCTAAAAATCATATGTTGTGTATTTGGTGGCATCTTCTTTCTATGAGGTACAGTGGAACTTGAGTGGTCTATAGGTTTCTACTTTCAATACTTGACAATGACCAAAAGAAAGGGTATTTGAATTTTATGGGTGAGTTTTGCTAAGTTGTTGTCACGAGTCCTTATCTAATCTTGATGCCTTGCCCACTTTCTCTGTATTCTTCTTCTTTGTTCGAGGACGAGCAAAAGTCTAAGTGTGGGGTTGTGATATTTGGCTATTTTACCTATATTTTTCGGGTAGTTTTACCATGTTATGATAGTACACCTAAGAGTTTATATGCAAAATTCTCAAGAGTTGATACTAAATGAGTTGTTATGTGTTGTACGATTTGAACATGGTGAATTGAACAAGAAAGTGCTAGTTTTGGAGCTAAAAGTGAAGATGTTGAAGAGTTCAAGTGATCCATGTGCCACATGAGTGACACGGGAAGAAATAGAGTCTTTGCTTAGGAATTGAACAAAAATTTCAGCGCATTTAGGCCAAATACGCGAGCGCCACGCGAGCTGAATTACCTGAAGAAAATTAGTCCGCGTGGCACGCTGGTGTCAAAGCTGTTAGGCGAAATTTTTAAGGTTTTTTGGTACTTTTGCTTAGTTTCCTACAGGGTATAAAAGCTTTTTTTGCCTCCATTATGAATTATACACTAGAGAAGAAGCAAAAAGGAGGCTAGAGCTTTGGAGACTTCAAGAACACGAGTTTTTCTAAAAAGGAGGCTAGAGCATTGGAGACTTCAAGAACACGAGTTTTTCTAAATTATTCCCTACTTTTAGTAATTTATTCATTCATGAATTATTTTGATATGACTATCATGAATATGAGTGGCTAATTTTACCCATTCTAGGATTGATTGAACCACTCCAATACTTATGTGTTATGAATATTTATTTCAATGAATGGGACTTGTGAATCCTTCCTATCTAAGTGTTTATGTTTTGATTGCTATTAATTGGAAGAGCTCCCAATTGATTGTTCCAATTATTCTTGTGTGTCTAGGGATAGATTCATAGGTTTGGGTTAAACACTTAGCAATATTTCAACCTAAAACCAAGGTATTACTTAGGTTGTCAATAAGGTGATTTGTGACCATCGACCCTGATTGTGAACTAAGCTTGTAGTCCCAGTTGTCTTCATTAATTAGTTGGAAAATTGGTTAGTGAAAGTTACTACTATTACATGGAAGTGAATTGTGGTATAATTGGAGCAAGTGTTCAATAGGAAGAAAATCAAGTTGAATTTGTTAAAAGAATTACTCTAACACATAGGTAGGAGTTAGGTAAATCAATCCTAAGCTTCTAAATCCTTGATCAATTTATTTCTTAATACTTTACAATTTACTTTTGTTACATTGAAACCATTATACAATTAAAAAATCTCGAAGTTAATTGGTTAGATAAATTAGTTAGAATAACAACTAGATTTCGAGTGTTCCCTGTGGGATTCGACCTCGGGACTTTAAGTACCGAGCTATATTTGTTGCGACCGCTTAGTCCCTTTTATAAGGCGTAGTTGGGCGTGATCAGTTACAGTTTCTTTAAAGCTTTCTTCTGTGATCGTAAATTTGAAAGCCAAAAATATTTTTAATATTAAGTAGTATTTACTTTTTAAATTATCCTATTTTTTTTATTAAAAAAATATTTTACTCCCATTTCACTCGTTTAGAAACAAATTTTCATTCAGGAGAATGAAATGTTCAAGTTGGGGGGGGGGGGGTATTTTGATTTGTACGTTTTTAAATAATAATATCTTCTTCTAAATTATTACTTTTTGTAGGTTAGTTAATTAATAACATAAATTCTCTACATTATGTTGAATATTATTTCTTTATATCATTCACCATATGATTTTTCACGTATGATTTTGATTTTGTGAAAACAATAGCAAGCATTTTTGACTCAGAAAATTATTGGGATTGAGAAAAGTTATGGTCACAAAAGCAGGATGAAGCAAAAGGTTTGGCTAGAACTTGCTCTGAATATTTTTCGAGGCGAAATAATAGATGACACTGATTTTTGAAAAATGAATTTAGGCCTTCTTTAATTCCCAATTTTAGCATCTTATTTCTATCCTAATATACATATTTTACCTCTTATATAAATAGTCATCATTTCTTCCAGCTATGAATGAGCAATTGAGAAAAAAAAAAAAAGGGAGGAATGAATTTTGAAAAAAAAAAATTTTAAAAAAAGGAGAAAACTTTGAATATGTGGTGTATGATATGGTAAAGAAGGGAAATAATCAAAAAAAAATATATATGTTTACCAAGTGAAGTAAATAGTATCGGGAACAAGGAAATGTTTGCTCCAAGATGGAAGAAGAGAAGTCACTACAAATATATCCCTTATCCAACCAGCCTAAAGCCTAACATTACAAGCCAAGAAAAGTCCTAAAAAGATTTTGAAAATCGATGTTGTATCTATATAAGTGGAGATAAACATGAGGATCAAGCCTATGGACAATATTATGATACATAATGAATAAGTGATCATAAATCTATTAATTCTGAAAGATTCAAGGAGAAAAGATTGCAAGCTTTGTTGATCAAAGGAGAATTCAAAAATGAGGTAAAGGGTTTGTTGAATTTAAAAAGGATAATTTAGTTTATCATAATGAAAGATATTTATTTTGAATAAATTTTCTATCCTGCAAGAGTCAAAATCTTTGAAGAGAAAGTTTGAAAATTTTCTTTTTCCTCGAGGACGAGTAAAAGTTCAAGTGTGGTGGAATTTGATGGATATAATTATTCATGTAATTTTACTATATAAAAAGATATGATTTTAAAATAAAAAATAAATAATAATATTCTATTCTCGCACTTTTCTAACAAATCTTGCATGAAAAAGAATACATGGGAAAAGAAAAGAAAAGAAGCTAAAAGTCAAGGGTGATAATGATACAACTTCATCTGCAAATATGAAATACTACACAAAACAAAGATGAATTTGTCATCCAAAGGCAACCATGAGAAATTTCCAAATTACCACCAAAAGGCAACCATGAGAAATTTTCAAAATACAACCATGAAAAATTCATGAGAAAATGGCAAAATACCACCATAAAATTTGCCAAGGATTTGTGCAAACTTTCACCAAAGTTACGTAGGAAAAGATTGTCATCAAATCTTTGATGACATCATCAAGAAGATTTCTACCAAAGGCCTCCAAAGACTGTTCTCTATAAATAGCACATGTTGAAAAGGGAGAACATCTAACTTTTTTTTTTCTATCTAAAAACGCATTCATGTTTTCTCAGAGCAGAGATTTGCTCTTGCTCCCTTTTCTTCTCTTTTGTCTTTCTAAGTTCTTGTAGTTGTTCTTATTAGAAGAAATAATATTTCTTCAAAGTCCTTTTATTTTTCTTACTCCATAATGGAGTAATCTCTTTTAGTTGGGATAGTTGATGAAACTTGATATCTTTATAATATTATCTCAATTTAAACAGGTTCTTGGCTTGATACTTTCTATTTACATTTTATACTGTGCAGGGATGATGCCCTTTTATTAATTATTATGATGTGTAGGTTATTTTTTATATCAATTTCATAATTCTCACGGAGCAAAATTAATATATTATGACTAAAGGATAAATTGTAGAGTGAGTAATTTTTTAGTATGCTATTATTCCAAGTATGTAATCTTGCTTGCCTTAATTTTAATTCTTACAGAGGAATTGTTGTAGGCAAGGTTATTGATTTATAGTAAGAATATTCTCACGAAGTTTTTATTACTTTGTTACATAATTAAAGCAAGAGAATATTTCGGTTTAACTGTCATTAGTTATAACGTAGTAAATTTATATGACCTCACGGAGTGTTGTTAATTGATTATTTCTTAGTGAGCAAAACATAATTGAATTAACAATAAACTATTATTCTTAAGAAAAATATATGTAAAAGCTGAGATTTTATTATAATATTATCAAGTGCATTCAATAATTTCCAACACTTTTTAAATTATAAATCTTCCAGAAGTTGTTTGTTTCATTTAAAGTAGATTATAAATTCAAAAACTCACTTTTCATCAGTTTGATTCTCCCAAATAGTATTCGAAATACAGGTCTGTAGCATAAATTTTTCAATCTATGCGGGACGATATCTTAAACTATGCTATAATTTGACAAAGCACAAGCAAGAAATTTCTATACACTTTGGCCTCGTCAAAGCACTTTTAGAATTATTAGATGAAAATATAATCAAATTTTGCACTACTAGCAAATCAAGGAGCCATTTTCACTGCCATGAATTGAAATATAGTCAATTATTTGCAAAGCTCTAGAAAAAACAGTCAAAGTTTTAAAATGTACAAATAGTTGGATATAATCTTCAAAAAATCATCCTTGAGTTTGGAGAAATTTCACGTAGCAGCCTGTTTGGCGCGCGCTAATTGATCCGTAGCCATCAAAAATAAATTCGCTGAGAAATAATCACCTCCAGACAAATCACAGTATTTTATACTGGGACTTTGAACATAACATGTTCAATTATGGGACTTTATATAAAGTTTCAGTAAACTAATCCCAGTATAAAATAATGGGATCTTTGAACATAATAGTTCAAAGTCCCATTATTTTGTTATGAGACTTTATATATAAAGCTTCAGTTCAGTATAAAATAATGGGACCTTTGAACATGTTAGTTCGAAGTCCCATTATTTTGTTATGGGACTTTATATATAAGCTTCAGTCCAGTATAAAATGATGAGACCTTTGAACATGTTAGTTCAAAGTCTCAGTATAAAATACCGAGACTAGTTTGGGGTATTTTCCAACGTTAATGGAGCGTAAGTGCGCGAGCGAATTTTTGGCTATTTCTCAATTAATTTTAAAATGGTGGATAAAACTCATTGAGCGCGTCCAAAAATAGCTACTCATCAAAATTACCCGTGTTGTATTTAAAATTTTAAGATAGTATTTGCACAGCTTGTCAATCAAGGAGTCACTTTTAATGCTATTAATTGAAATATAATCATTTTTATAAAGTATTTCAAAATTGTCACTTTGTTCATATATTATCTAGGCATTTGACAAAAGTTGTAATAAATATTAACTAACAAATGACAAAGCATCTAGCTAAAAATGCACAAGGATTTTAGAATAACATATTATTGTATTATGAAATAAATTATTATGGAGGAAGTCAAAGGCAATTAACGTGTCATTAAATTTAGGTAAGGACTTATAAATTTTAAACTTGGTTAATTAAAATGCTACTGACCAATGACCATTATTGAAATTGTTGATCAGGTTTAATAATTAAAATTTAAGTAAACAAATACAATTTGGTACTTTCGCAATTCAAACCAAGAAATTGTAAAAGTAAAAAAGAGAATGAAAAAGAGGAAAAAAAAGTAGGGGAACGAGGAGGAAGGGGAAGAAGAAGTGCGTGGAAATGTAACTTAGGTAGATACCTGCAAAAATATTTAAGGAAAGAAAAAAAATTTTACACAAATATACAAATTTACACCCTAAATTATAAAAAAAATAGCAACATTTTTCAAATTACACCACATAACAATATTTTTTCCTAACATTCCTCATACTCAAACACATTTCACTCCCGTTTCTCCAAATTACAACATCTCTCTTCCTTCCATCACCTAACCCCCACCCCAACCACCCAGTGCCATCACCCTACCACAGCGCCATCATCACCATCCCAGCACCATCACCCACACCACCCCCAAGCGCCCTCCCCCCCCCTCCCCCCCCCCCCTCCCCCCGCCCCGCACAGGTTACTGAGACAGAGACGACTGAGATTTGACAGAGACGCTGCAGATCTTCTTGCTCGTACTGCTCGTTTTCAAATTTTGACGGGACCAAGAAGTTGTCATAGTTTTCAAAGTCTTCGTCGTCATCTTTGTTGTCGGAGAAGTTGAAATCGTCGGTGTCGAAAGAGAAATTATGGTTGAACCAGCGGCGGAGGATTCTGGTTTGGTGTCGTAGTACAATTGAAGTAAAAAATGATTAACAATTAGTATCTAAGGACCTGAATCTTTTAATTCTTCGCCTATCTAGAGCTTTCAGCTTTTATCAATAGCTGCTCCACTAAAGTATCTTGGTGAAGGTGTTCGTATGAGATGTAAATTATAACGTGTGATATGCAGTTAATAGAGCAAACATAGAGAAATCGATAGAAGTACATATATTATTTGGTGCGCGTTCTCCTATGGTAAGACTTTCTCTTAATGTTGGTGCACGAGCAGCCAACACAAAAAAAGGTAAAATAGCTTAGAAATAGTGAGAAGTAATGCACAAATGGGATAAAACAATGCTGACACGGTTTAGAAACAATTAGATACAGTCTAGAAATAGTTTGATACATTGATGAAATAATTTGAAACGGTGCAGAAACAGTTAGATGTGGTGCTGAACACAACTTGAAACGGTATTGAAACGGTTAGATATGGTTCAATACGGAGCTGAAACAGTCTGAAATGGAACTGAAACAGTCTGAAATGATGTTGAAACAGTCTGAAACGATGCATAAACAGTTTGATATAGAGCTGAACGCAACCCGAAACAGTAGAGAAACAGCTTGATATAGTGCTGAACACAATCTAAAATGGTGCATCAAACTGATACAGTGCTGAACACAGTTTGATGCGGTGCAGAAACAGTTTCATACGGTGTAGAGTTTGATACGGTGCAGAACAGTGCAGAACAGTAAGATACGAAAAGATACAACGAGATACGAGGTGGTTGATAGTTGAGAAACATCGAGATACGGTGAGATACAACGAGATACAGTGAGGATGTAAGAGGAAAAATGAAATTGGGGGAAATGGAAGGAGTAAAAGTGAAATTGGGGGAAATGGTGGAGAAAAAGTGAAATAGGAGGAAATAGGAGGAGTAAAAGTGATAGTGGGGAAATAGGAGGAAGAATGTAAATATTATGGAAAAATATTGCTATGTTTTTGCTATATTTGTAATTAACTTGTGTTTTCCTCTATATAGGATTATTTTGCTAAAATGTTGCTATGTTTGGTAATTATTGTATTTTTGTGTAAAACTTCCCCAAAAAAAAAAAGAAAAGAAAAAACTAGACGCTTATTCACAAAAGAAACCCCTCATAAATTTAGGCTAAACACCTATTTACGAAAGGAACACTTAATAAAAAAAATTCTGACTAGAACACACAAGAAAACTTTTTGACCCGTCTAGTAATACATGAAAGCCGATGTGAATTAATAAAAAAGAAACACATCAATATTTAGCCTAGAAAAGCAATTAACCCAAAACTTTATAGAGTTGTCATACAACTTTGTACTTATTTCTACTAAATTTGAAGGGAATCCTCCGCGAAATGGATCCAAAAGTTACCAAAAACCTAGAATTGGACTGACTACAGTACACGATTTCCATAAAAAAATGAACACTCAACCTAAATAGAGCCGAGTTTCTTTGTTTTTTTTCCTAAAGGAAACGAATAAAACAAAGCCGTTAACGTCTCGATAGAAACATTATTTGTAACTCGGCATTCTAATCACCAAGTAGGTTTGGGCATAGAGCTGAGCCGGTTCGGAGCTCGCCCCGCTTGGTTGCCTTTGAGCTCGGTTCGGCTCAGTCTCATTTAAAATTTGGCTCAGTTCGGCTCGACTCGGCTCGGTTAAAGTTCGATCAAGCTCGGCTCGACACGATTAGATTGATTAATTGTGTAATTTTATCTTTAAAATATAACTTCTATTCATTAGGCTTAATTACCAAAAAATATTAGAAGTCTACGTGTTATTTAATATTTTAATGCAATTTATAAACTAGTACTTTTATCCTTATCTATGATTATAATCAAAAGAAAAATTCAAATATTATTTTTTATATTATTAAGTATGGGGACACAAGAAAAAAAGTCAAGCTCGGGCTCGGTCAAACTCTAACAAAGCTCGGTTGAGCTCTGCTCGGGCTTGGCTCGGCTCGCTATGTATAAAGCTCGGTTCGACTCGGACTCGGTTAGACTCGGCTCAGCTCGGGCTCGACTCGATGCCTAAGCCTATCACCAAGTTACTTTTTTATTTTGGCAAAATAATTACAACACTCAAACACTGTCATTTTGCAAAATAACAACCCACATTGAAGAGGTAACTCAGCTCTATAGTACCTAATATAGCTTGGAACTATAATGCCTAATTTGCCCCGTTTTTGTTTGAAATAGAATTTTGCATGATTTGGTAAGTTTTGAAGCCATTTCAGTCACGGATTCACTTTGACAGATAGACAGAGATATTAACCGCGAATTCTTTTGAACAATCCACCAATTTATTAAGTTTTTTCTTTGTACCTTGAGAGATCAAGCATTGATCCTAATTGAGACAACAGTTTTCATCTCAAAACCTTGAAGAATAAGAAATCTGTATCATAAAATTTTGAATCATGTTCTATTGGTAATACATAAAGGACTACTAGAAGGTAAGACCATACTTCTGAGTTTTAGAAGGATAGAACACTCCAAAATGTTTCTCTGTCTCAGCTCCTGTCTTCACATTTTCATCAAACATAGCAAACAAATAAGTTTCTATACTAATTCCAGGCTTGTGTACAGTTCCAGCACCTGATTTCACATGACTAATTAAATTCTTATAATAAGTCCCAGCATTATCCATACTTGCTCCAAATCCTCCATCAGATGGCCAACCACTCTCAGCAACAACAATATTTATGCCTGATCCACCTGATTTCTCGAGTGCATAATATGCTGCATCCACCATAGCATCGAACATATTTTTATAACCCGATGGATCGGGCTTAGTTTGGGTAAATAATGCATAAGGAAGTGCAACATGACCAGGGTCACCAATATAAGCATAATATGGATAAATATTTGCTAGCAAAGGCGCGTTATTTTGTTTCAAGAATCCAATAATTGGACTGATGAAACTAGCCACATTATCGCGAAATACTGCCTGAGAAGGTGGATAAGTATTCGTTAAAATCCCAGTCTCTATAGCTGTTGTGACCTTGATTTGGTTTCCCAGTTTAAGCGTTGCTATCGCCTGTAGCACGTTTTTCATGGCAGGAAGAAGGAAGGGTGCAAATTGTGAAGTTGCAACATTGTTAGGAGATATTTCATTTCCAACGTTGATATATTTGAACTTGACTGCTGGATAATAACTCATAATATTTGCAGTTACCCAATTTGTGGCTGCACTTGGATCTGTCAAGGCTTGAAGATTGCTGTTAGGAATGTCAAGCATAACATTTATGTTACTTCCCTTTAGAGCAGTGAGTGTTTCAGCAATTGGATCATAGACTCTCATGTTTGTTATGGCATTAGCTTTATAAAGATTTACCACATCTTGTGCTGATGGTAAGTTGTTTCCATTTCTCCCATAGCATACTCCAATAGGTTGTGCCTCTGCATTACAAAAAGAGTTTAGTTTCATACACAAACAATATAATGTTCTCTTTACACCATCAAGGCGAGAATATTTAACTACATATATATATATATATATATATATATATATATAGTGAATATAATCTGATGAATTTTGAAAATAATACATAACCAATTTTGGGTAGAATTTTAGTTATATACTAATATTGTAATATTTTTTATATTAGTATAGTTTAACCTATTACAACAAGCAATTATTGACCATTTTTCCAAGTTACATATTAAGTAAAGAGAGTTATATGTTACACATTTTCAGTAATCTGATTATATAAATATGTTTACACCACTGGAAGATAGAACTTAAACTAGCTAGTTTGCAACAGATTAAATATTTAACTTCGTAAGTTCCTTCCGTTTGCTTTAATTTATTTTTTTAATTCTTTGGGTGGGGATGGGTCCATTGTAGTGGAGAGGGGAATGTAGAATATAGAATAAGAAAGGCGATCTTTTGATCTGGTAAAATTAGCTTTTTAAAAGGAAATTATTCGAAATTTTAACAAAATCATGCATAAAACATAGGGGATTGAAAAAGAATGCACTGGTTATGGTATTCTACCTGTAAATAAGAATTTTTCGGGACAAGAATGAGAAATAACAATAACAGAATATTGAAAGCAAAACCAAGATAATGAGATGATTAGCAAATACCTATTATATGATGGCATGTAAATATTATGCCAACAAACACAAAAATAGATGCCCTGAGAGAACCATTACTCCAAGACAAGCTAGCCATCATGGAGCAGGAAAATTAAGTACACAAAAGAAAAAGGACCAGGTGATGGCTCCTTATATAGGAAAAAATGACCAGATGATGGCTCCTTATATAGGAAAAAAAATGACCGAGTGTATCTGACCAGATGATGGCTCCTTTTATAGGAAAATATTACCAGATGGCTCCTTGTATAGGAAAAAAAATGACTCGAGTGTATCATAGTAATCTAGTTCTTCTAATTTGTCCCAAGTTAATTAATGAGAAGTCATGTAAAATAAACATATCTATGGTCAAAAAGGTTGTGGCAAGGTAAGTAGTCATTCATCATTGACCAAAGATTTCGATTTTAAATCAAGTGATGGGCTTGCTTTTAGTAAAATGCATAAAGTTTATAACGAGTACCAGACAGCGAAAAAAAAAAACTATTATATAAATTGAAGGCTACTATATTTTTCGAAAACAATAGATGTTATTATTCAATTAAATTCATACTTGAAATGTCTGAAATTATCACAATCTTTTTACCCAACTTCTATTAGTGTTTGACGCAGTCCTCAATTCTCATCCATTGCTTCTTTTTATCAATCTACTAACTAGTGGTAGTAATAAAGGTTGGTGTAATCTTGACTGTTCCAGTTTGGTAAAAGCTTTATTATATCTCCTCATTAGGCACATTGATTTTGAAACCCATTTTGGAAGATGCTTTATCATGAGTTTCAAGAAATAATTGAAGTTAAATTCCTTTTTAATAGTACTAGTTTCTCGACACGTGCCGAGCTATGTAGTACACAGTTATATAACAAACTATCAACTTTATTAAAAATAAAATTTTAAGTAATTAATTGAATTATTAGATTGGAACCCCATAAACTTGGTGACTTTTATTAGGTGTACACCTGAACTATGCTAAGTCATAATTACCCCTGGACTTGACATTTCGATAGTCTTGACCCCCTTAGAAAGTTAGCTTTCCTAGTTGTGCATACACACTCTCTATGTCTACACGTCAGAAAGAATGCTGATTTGGCTATCCATGTAAGAAAATAAAGCTGATGTGGCTATACAATTGGATAAAAAGTTAGTTTTAATCAAATAAATGAAATATCATTTTTTTAATTTTTCTTTTCTTTTTTGTCTTTTTTCTTTCTTCATTTTTTTTTTTTCTCTTTCTTGTGTTCTCTACTTCAAGATTCTCCAGAAATTCACCATCTTCACCAATCTTTACAAATTAACCACCATTCTCTATTTCACTGCACTTTCCATCTCTTTTTATTTTTCTTTCATTCCCTTTTTTTTAATTGTTTTCTTCTTCTTTTCCCTACACCTCTTCAACCAAACCTCATCCACCCCACATCTATTTTCATTGTTTTTCACTTTCAGATTTTAGTGTGATGTTTTATGGATAATTTTGAATTTTTAGGAGGTAATTTGATGGTGATTTAGATATTCAAATGTGATTTGTAGTGATTAAGAATCTTGGGGTGATGATTTGGTAATGATATTTGGATTTTGATATAGTAATTTTGTGTTGATTTAGATTGTTAAATTTTAATTTTTTGATTTTAATTTGATGGAAATTTGGTGATGGCTACAATGGAGGTAGTAGCCATAGTGGAGAGAGAAGAATTAAGAAAAAGGAAAAAGAAAAAAAGAAAAGAATATGTTATATGAAATTAATTAGTAGATAGAAGATGTTTTCATTTTTTTTTTTTTTTTGTATTTTTTGTTGTATAGATTATCTGATATGGCTTTTTTCAGCCTGCCCATGCGCCCGAAGTCACTTGTAGTCACTTTCTTGGCCAAGCGGCACTTTGGGAGTTAATGATTATAGAAATGCCAAGTTCAGGGGTAATTAAAATTGAGCAAAGTTCAAGTGTACACCTAATAAAGTCACCAAGTTCAAGGGTTCCAACCTAATAACTCTAATTAATTTACATGAAAAATTAAGTAGAAGCTTTCTAAGAATTATTTTTGTGATCACTTTATGGTGGCATATTTGGTCAATGGCGGACCTAAGGCTATTGAAGGTGTGTCAATTGATACCCCTTTACGGAAAAATTATACTACATAGTTAGGTTCATTTTTTTATTTTTATATATATATATACACTATATGTTAAGTCCCCTTAATTTCTTTATATAACTAATTTGTTTATATTTTGATACCCCTCAACAAAAATCTTGGATCCGCTACTGTATTCGGTGAGTTAAAGATGTTGGTTATCGTTTGAATCTCAGAAGATTTGAAGATAAGTTTATTAACCATTTCTGATGGTGTGACGCATTGTGACTCGAGTGTCGTCGCAAGTACCATATTTCTTCCAAAATACATTTCTTCCTTTTGTTTATAGTGTACGTGGTGTATAAAAGTAATGATATACATAAGCAGCCCAGTTGAAAATAAGACTAACTTACCGGAAATTAGAATATGGAAATTCGATGTTTCAATAATGTTTGCCATTTCATATCCTAGTATATTTCTTATATGTTGTCATTTAGTGCTGATTGTACACATGCTAGGCTCTGAGACTATGTCCTTGCCCCGTAGACTTCAAACTAATTCTCCAGAGGAATAATAATAAACGTGCTAAAAAATAATCCAACTAATCCAATTCACATTGCTAAAGAACTACTCTAATAACTAATATAACTTTAGTTACTCGTAACCATAATATGCATGCAACACGATGAGATCCCAATCATCTATCCTAATACTTGTAGAAATTAAATTTCACAGATATGATAAGAGGTTGACACGACCCGGAATCCGGTTAGGCCGTGCGGGCACCCGACATCCTTCCCTAGACCCGTCGGGCGAACCCTTATCAATTAAATTAGGAAAATAAATATAATTCAATTTATAAATAATAACAAGACTTAGAAAAAGTACAAACATAATGATATCTCTAAGCTGTAAAAAAGAAATTACAGCTGACTACCCACATACTAGGTTCAGGGCTATCCAGACTAGACATCTAAGAGTACAAACGAAGACAGATGCCTCCTAAAGGGAGCAAAATACAACTGGAATAATAAACATAAAATTGGTGGCCATCCGGAATAAAAGCTGGCTCACCCTGACAGATGAAGTCGTCTTCGCTCCTTCACAACGTGGCGAACTCAATCCTGGAGCGAACCTGCCGAAACGAAATAGATAGACAAGAAACAAACAACAAACAAGGGTGAGTCAAAAGGACTCAATAAGTGGGGCAGACTAGCCACCTCAAAGAATAGGATAGCTAGCCAGGGAGAAGAAAAAAACAGATAAACTAAATCCATCTTATTTAAACTATAAACAGGCAAAGCCAAATAATAACTGAAAACACGTATGGAATCATAAACAGCCAGGGACATAAGGTAGACAGAACATATAGATATCCTGAACATGTCGACAATCAGAAATACATCCTGTTGCGGCGTGCAACCCGATCCATATATTTATACTGTTGCGGCGTGCAACTCGATCCGATCCATGTATTTATATTGTCGCGACGTGCAACCCGGGATACGAGCCAGAAATATATAGGCAAACTGAGATACGTTCACAACATGGTATACATACCACATATATAAAACACAACACGATAGTCACACAATAGTCAACACGCGGTGCAATGAAATGGGATGAATGCAGTGTGATGCAATGGTGTCACATGTGCCAAATAGATGGAGCGGAATCCTCCTGCTCCGGGGGCGGAATCCTCCTACCCTCAATGTGATGCAATAGAGCGGAATCCTCCTGCTCCGAGGGAAGAATCCTCCTACCCTCAATATGATGCAATGGAGCAGAATCCTTCTGCTCCAAGGGCGGAATCCTCCTACCCTCAATATGATGCAATGGAGCGGAATCCTCCTGCTCCGAGGGCGGAATCCTCCTACCCTCAATATGATGCAATGGAGCGGAATCCTCCTGCTCCGAGTGCGGAATCCTCCTACCCTCAATATGATGCAATGTGCATACGAATGCAACATGATGCAATAATAACCCATCACCAGCGCGGGACTCTCATCGACAGCTGGAAAGTATATACCAACTCACAGCCAAAGTACAATACTCAGATTCTCAATGCAATACCAATAACAGGACATAACATATAATATAGAATATAAATCCAAAGCTAAGGCATAATGAGTACGCCTATCGGTAGCTACACACGTAAGAAACACGTGGTAGAAAATCCACGAGGCCAGGTACCTCCAAAGAAATGGATATAAACACTTACCTCTTCCAAAAGTTAGCATTGCTAATCAATAACCGCTTTTATCCTTTGGTTCCATTGCCAAACGATCCCACTGTGTTCAATAAGCAGAAAAATATATCACATTAGGTTAAAGGCTTCATTCCTCAGATCTTAGGGCAATCCAGGTAGGAACCTGATACCCTATTCGCATACGCAATATGCAGGCCAGGCCTATGTACAGGGTTTAAGGTCACGTAACCAAACCCTAAATAAATTACATTTATATGTTGCCCATAACTCACTGAGTACAAATATATAATTAATTTCATTATCGGGGTCCATTTGACCCTTTAAACTATTAATTGAACTTATTAATACGATGTCTAATATTCCAAGTTTTACCGTCAAAATATATTCAAACATACGTAATAAACTCAAATAATATATTAGGATCATTACCTGAATGTTTCGGGGTAAAAATTCTACTATTCTCCGGCCCCTTTTCTCATTTTCTAGCATTTTTTCTGATAATTTTCTCTGTTTCTCATTTTTCTGATTCTGCTCATTTTCGTTCTGCTTGTGCTCCCTTTTCCTTACGAATGAAATGTCAAGAGATTAAGATCCCTTTGACCACCGCCTACTCATTTTATTTTTTGTCATTTTCCCATTTTTTTTAAAAAAAAAATTCGCTGTTACGGTAAAAATTAAAACGGTACCCTACGATATTCGAAATAATCCCAACTTTTGCATACAAGTTATACAAAATATATGTAACATACTCGCGAAGGCGGATCTCAAATTGGACTCCCCAAACTCAAGATGCGAATTTAAATAGAAAAAGTCAAATTATTTAACTTTCGGCATTTTAGCGGAAACTAGCCGAACAACATCGAAATTCACGTTCGAAAGTTCATAAAAATCACAAATAATCATACGAACCTAACGGTGCTTTCGAATTTCTAATCGGAGCTCATTCGCCCAAAACCGAGCTCAAAAATCTCTTTTTAATATTTATCGCCAATAAAAACTGAAACCTTCTTCCGATGCCTACCAAACGAGGTCTGATTTAGCTCAAATTTTACAGACATGTCCTAATGGACATTACGAATATTTTAAAATTATCAGCACGCCAATCGGTGTCCTAACTTCTGAAACGACTGACCGAGGTCGTTTCATTAACCTCTATTTAAACTCTCGTTCGTCCTCGAACGAGCCTAAGTCTAAAGCAAGATTCACGCCGATAACAAAAGAATTTGCACGACCTTCATAAACTATCCCACAGAATTTTTCCCTCATGATTATAGAAATAAAACTATAACACGAACACCGAACTCTTGGAATAAAATATATCTGGATGATATGATAACACCATTGCCCGAATTATTCTGACTAAGATGATCCTTCCTCGATCACGAGAGGAGAGTTCTACATTTTTGAAATGAAGATACATAGAACTTTGAATGGGTTAACATGATTAAGTCGATAATCACCTCTTCAATATACCTTTCGATATAGAACAAGTCGATGAAACTAGGAATTAACTCACGCTTGATGCAATAGGGAAGCTTTTGAAGTACCTTGTCATTACACACTATAGAAAATTTGATGCAAGCTATATTATTTTTACGAATGCACTATACAACATCTCAATTGATTTAGTATTACCATTCAGTATTTGGAGGAAGACTCATCCACTTAAAGCACAAACTCATGCAGCTATTTGAATAGGAATAACCATCCTCGCACAGTCTGCTGGACTAAAGAAGATTTAGCTAAAAGATGAATGTAGGCAGACCTAAGATACCAACTACCCTTTTGAGTTGCCAAACAGCTGCAACTCTTGAGTTCACAACTCCATACCTTTTCCGTAAACACCACCGCCTGATGGATGGTACTTCTATATAAAAATTTCGGCAGAGTTTCCCCTGAAACTGGATGATCTGCAAAAACAGAACCAGCACTATACTATACATGGGAATAGATACCCGGATAAACTGATAACATAAACATGTTAAGCGGATAACAAGATGAGACAACTGGATGACATAACAAATCCGCAGATAGAATGTCTGGACAGCACCACTGTCCTGCCTTTCGACCTAAATTTCAGAGTATAGATCCAAGATATAGACTTCATGGTCTCATGAAAGTTTTAGGTATATGTCTTAGGGTTTTGTGGATTCTTAAATAATCTAAATAACAATTTTGTACAAGGAGTTATGATCAATATACTAACAACTGTCCAAAGATCAAAATAATTTTCCAGATTTTGAAACGTATTGTCTTGCTGATTTGAAAGTCTTTCACGTTGAATTTTAGTACCAAATTAAGTATATACAAGGTTTCCTTGATACCATAAAAGTTTCTCACAAGAAACACTAAGTTTAGAACTAAGAAAAGCTTCAAAAGCTAAAAGATACACGCCTTGCCAAAAGAAAGGTTTAGTCTTACATACCTTTGATGTTTCTTGTTTCTAAACCTTGTTTCCTTTGAATTCCACACCTTCTAAAGCTTAAACAAGCTATAATATAGCATTTGGGTACTTTACGTAGCCATGAATTAATTCTAAAACTCAAACTATAGAAGAAATTGAAGGTAGCATAATGTTACCTTAATCGCGTAGAGCATTTTGACGCAATTTGTCTTCAATTTCGAGTTAAGATTGATGTTGTTTCTTCAAAATCATCAAAATCGGCTTTAAAATCAAGAAAGGGTTCTCTATCGTGGGTTTACTGGAAAATGTCGAGAGAGAGAATGATTTCTCTTTTATAATAAAAATATTTCATTTCTAGCCCTCTTTTGCGCTTATGTCCTTTTTTTTGTCTGATTTCTGATACTCATATCTTTTTATCCAGACATTGTATGAACAAACCGTCAAAAGTGATGGAAACTACACTCCAAGACCTTCAATTTGGTATATGATATGTCCCCAAAAGACTTCATATAACACACAAAATTAATTGCTGAAAAAGCTTCGTTACAAGGCAATTTTTTTGTCGGTTTTTTCGCAACTTAAATCTGATTTTTCCCAAACTTTATATTCAAAATATAAACATCATATATGGTCATATTATGATTTTAAACTCACTTAAATCATTCTTAACATGTCATTAGAAGTATATACCTCACTTTGGATATACGGGGTGTAACAGAGGTGAAAAACTCAATTGAGTAAAGGAAACAGAACATGTTGAATGAATTGGTACTTTTCCTAAGTTCACTTTGGTTTTGTCTTGCTTAAATATAATGAGCAAAAAAACAAAATGATCAACAGTCTTACTCCAAAGTAGGAAATGTGACAGCCATTCTTCCTCGTTTGCAACACAAGGAATGATTATTACTACTTGATGTATCCAAATACATTCCCAATGTGCTCCACACTTTTATTACACAATAGCCACCCGTGAAGAATTTTCAGAATGATCAGTGTCAAAATGACGACCAAGCACGCGGTTGAAAAATATAAGTAGACTGCCATTTAACTTCCAAATTTTTTTAAAAATTTTCAAGGAACTCATATCCATTCTCCTTGAAACATGGATCGTCTTCATCATCAAGATGGCTTTACTAATTCTTTTTAGCTACTTTTCTCCTCCTTCAACCAACAAATAATTCTCATCGAGTTTTTGAAGTCTTTCCAATTCTCTATATGGCTTGTACGACAGAAAACTCCAAGTTATGGAACTAAGAGGGATGGCATTTCCAAAAAATATATTTAAGATACTAAGTATTTCACACAATGTAAATGGTTCGATAGTAATTTATCTCCAGATCGAATACAAAGTCTACTTTAGAATGAAGATGCAGTCTTTGGTTCTTTTCCACCAAAATTTAACTAAATAGAAAGGAGAAGGTAATAAAGGATCAAAAGAAAGTTGAATATCAATATATATTAAAAGCGGGTCTAATATAATGAAGAAGAGTTATAGGAAGATGGTTAAGAATAATGGCTCATCTCTTCTCTTCATAATTGGCTGCAAAGAAAGAGGCTTAAAAAGGGCAGCGTACATCAACTAAAAGTTAATTACAAACCCAAAGAACCCAACCTTTAGGAATTAAGCCACTATAGATTCGTTCTTAGTCTTTTAGAAAATATTATCGCAAATCTTTTGTATTATATAACTCACGGATCACAACTGTTTGGCCTTTAAGCAACCGGTGGTTTGAGAGTAGGTATCTTTTGAGGTAAATTAGGAATTTTCAGACTAGTAAAGGTGAATTTGGTAAAATGACTATTGCCATTTTTGAATCTATACTTTTATAGTAGTATGATATGATGATATGATAATAAAATGACTAAAAAAATTAAGACACGTTTTCATTGTCTTAATTTAGATGCTTTTAGATTGCGAGTTATGATATGATGATATGATATGCTTTTAGATTGCGAGTTTAAAATTCTTAAATTCCCTTGTTGGAATTTCTAGCTCAGCCATTGAACATCAGCCTCGTTATTAACGGAAAATAGTACTCCTTGTATCCCGAATTGCTCGTCAGGTAATATGGGTCAATTTGATATATCTCAGAGCTAAGTTCAAATTTATCTACTCAAATCCACAAGATACAATTCAGATATTGTTAAAAGTGAAAAGATAATTCATTTGGAAAATTATAATCAAAGACTATCACATATATTTGATTATCAAGCGATGAAGAAATGTGCTTGCGGTTAAAGAAAGTAACAAGTATTAGTAGACTGTTTCCCTTTTCTTTTCTTTTTTTGAATTTTTTGTAGTCAAACCACCAGCAATACATTTATTAATTGTGGTGTCTGAAATATTTTGTGCCTAAATCGACTATTATTTCACTTAATATTTACCAAGTACATTTCAGTAACATAACTATGTGCAACAAAAATTACATAACATTTTATTTTCTACTGAAATTAAACCTTGATGTTCTATAATCTGTAACTACTTTATGGACCACTAAACGACAACGTAACCTAGGCTGCAACAATACCTAATATTCTTTGTTTCCGTTTTTTCTCTGATGTGTTTTTCAAATGGACACATGTATAAGCTAGCTACAAACGAGGCCAACTTTGCAAAATAAATAACAAATGGAGATATGCTGATCACAGTATGGTAGAAACATAAAATCCTGTTAGGCAAATTTTCACATTGGCAAATGCCATAAAATCATTGCATCCACAACTTAGAAGCCGAAGGAAAGAGTGACCACAAGCTTCTTCAAGTCTACAAAGTTATAGTATGAGTTGATGGTTCAAATGGTCACTCAACTATGAGTAATTGGTCATTAAAATCATATTTTTTTATTTATCGCTTAAAAGTCATCTAACTTTGGGTAATTGGCTTAAAAGATCATCGTTTACTAAAAAAGTGACTTAACATATTTTTCTTATATTTTTTAGCCTTTTGAATATTAATTTAAATATCCTAAAGAATTTTATATCGAACACCCAAACAAGGCCAAACCAAACTCAACCTTAGGGATGAACAATGGCCGGGTTGGTTTGGCTCTTTTATTTATCAAACTAAACGAATTATGTCGGGTTTTTTAAATCTATAAACCAAATCAAATAAAGTCAATTTTTCTATCAGAATTTTTCTTGATTTTCTCAATTTTTCAGGTTATTCGATTTTTTTTTATTTTTTCTTGGTAAACAATATTTTTATGGTACTTTCTCAAGCAAATAACACAATAAAAAACTTTAATTATAAAAAATATTAACATAATAGATTAAGATAGTTGATGTATTCTTTTACTCGTGGTCCTTAATGGTATTTGAAAGATTTTTTGAGGATATATAGTTGGTGGACTAGAATCTTTATTTTAATGGGATAAAAGATAATAATTTTATAAGATAAGGATATCTAATACATTGATTTAGGAGTAACTATTGAGATTATGAAAGTGATATTTTTGAAAATAAACTATAGAAATATAATATTAAATTCTAAAAAATGATATTAGCGAGAATCTTTGAAAGTGTTAATTACATAATAAAAATAAGTACTTTAAAAATGGTGTTTTATGTTACTTTTACTACTTTTAACGTATAAAATAAGTAAAAATAAGATATATATAGTGTCGGTTTGGTTTGGTGCCGTTTCGATTTTTTCTTTGTTAACAACAAACAAAACCTAATACATCGATTAATTTTGTCCAACACCAAACCAAACCATTAATCGCTTTTTTTTTTTCAATTTGGTTTGGTTTGTCGATTTGATTTGGTTAGTACACCCCTGCCCTACCCACTTTAATATTTTAAAAAAGTACTTATAATTATTATTTGCCAAAATTCCTAGTCCCAACGATAAGCAAACCCACACACTACTAGAAAAAAGTCCTATTGGAACGGTTATTTTGCAACGGTTTTATAACCGTCCCAAAAGATATTCTTTTGGGACGGTTTAAACCGTCACATAATCTAATGATACGGTTCTTGAATGTAACCGTGACATTAGAGTGATAAACCGTTGCAATAGAGTACCGTGCCATAAGACCGCGTGACCTATTAATACAGTTCTATACCTAACTGTTCCATTAGGATTAGAACCGTTCCAATAGAGTATTTGTCCCATCTAGGATTTGGTTTTTCCACCCAAATTTTTTCCCTCTTATTTTAGTGTTCCCGCTCAATTTTTTCCCCTATTTTTAAAGTATTAATTTTATACTTAAAAAAGTCAAAATATATAATAAGCTGAAACAAAAAATTACTCTCCAGCTAACAGAGAACTCAGAAGACGAAAGAATGAGGTTTCTTCTTCGTCGAAGGAACTTCTGAGTAGCGGCGAAGATCAGAAAGGCAGAGGCGTTGCCACTCATAAAGCTCAGCTCTATATATCAACGACGTCTAAGGCTTCTTCTACACCCATAAGGCAGTTCGATTTTTGAGTAAATTTACTGTCCATTTTTTTGGGCTTCTTCTCTGTAAATTATTTTTATATTTTTCTTGTGTTAACGCTATTCTTGGGTAAATTTACTGTCCATTTCTATGCATCTTTCATGTGTGTATTCTCTCTGTTCAAGTTTTTTTTGCTCTTCTTTTGTTTTTGTATGGAAACATCCGACACAAATTGCAGTGCAACAGTCCCAGTACTAGTGTGACTTTGAAAAGCAGTGAAACTGTTAGACTACCTCAATCATATAAAATTTTATTATTTTTACGTTCGAGTTTTGTAAATATTTGATGATTTCATCATTCTCGCGCGCGCGCGTATTTGAAGTGTGTATAAAATACAGGGGTGCCCGCGTTTGTGTGTATTTGAAGTGCGTATAAAATATAGAAGGTAATGAATTGATGATGATGAGTGTTTGAGGATGCGTGTGATAAAAAAAAATTTGGCTGAAACTCTGTTAAACAGACCTACAATCCAGTAATATGCAAATGAACATGTCGTACTCCCAACCTGTAATATGACCCCCTCCAACTGGGGTTAATTTTAATGTCGGAACAAAAATAAAAATAAAAAATAGGAAGTTAGAATTGGAATTGCATCTCTGATGAATATCCAAAAACTTCAAGATGAGCAGCCATAGCCTTGTTCATTGGTGGTGGACTACACCTTAGTATCTTAATATCAGCAGCTGGGGCAGGGCATTGAGTCTGGATCATTTCCTTGGAGACAAATCCTACGCCACCACTCCATACTTCTGGAGGCTGATTCAATATGTAATAAATATTGAAATGGTCAGGATAGTTAACAGCAAGGTCGTCCAACTCTTCCTTCAGAAGAATATCTTCATAAGTAACATTAGCATAGATTAGGTTCACATTTGTCTTGTCATTAGGATTTTCAAGAATAGCTCTAGCAACCTGGAACATTGGGGTAATGGCAGAGCCTCCAGCAAGCATTTCAAATGCTCTTACTTGGCCAGGCTGGTACCTAAAGCGCCCCTTGGGTCCCTTCACTGCCATATAATCACTCCTGGTTTTTGTCTTTTATCGCTCCTGTTTTTTCTTTATTTCAGCGTGTCGCTCCTTTATATTTCTCATTATTGCTGCTGCTGGTTTTTTATTCTTATTTTGCTACTGGTTTTTGTCTATTATCGCTGCTATTTTTCTTTTCTTTTACTGTGTCGCTCCTTTTTATTTCTCATCACTGCTGCTGCTGGTTTTTTAATCTTCTTTTGCTGCTGGTTGTTGTCTATTATCGCTGCTGTTTTTCCTTTCTTTCACTGTGTCGCTCCATATTTCTCATTACTGTTGTGCTGCTTTTTTAATCTTTTTTCACTGCTATTTTTTGTCTACCAATTAAAGAGTGAACAATTCACTGAACATGTTTTAATGAAAACTAGTACGCTTTTATTATCGCAAAAGAAAAAACTCACTGAACATGTTCAGAAAGTACAAGTGATTCTTTTTCAACTTAATATATTTCTCTATTTCTTTGCTTTCTGATTCGTTTGTTGGTGTCATATAGGATATTTAAAATTTAATGGGGAATATTGATAAAAGTTGGATGGGTCTTCAAAGGACAAGCAGTGAATACATCCAAGGAGTAAACGATTTTCTTGATAAGGCATTTGAACGAGCTTCTCAAGGAAATCAAATTTTATGCCCTTGCAAACAGTGTGCAAATTATTTTTGGCATTATAGAAAAGTGGTGGAGGGTCACTTATTTTTTAAAGGGTTTGTTGATGGATACACCAAATGGGTTTTCCACGGTGAAGGGTTTTCCTCGAGAAAGCGTCGACGTCAAACCAATGATGATGAAGGTCTTGAGATGCATGATGATATTGATGGACTACTTCATGACACTTTTCGAAATGTAGAGGGTGACTTGGGACATGAAGAAGGAGTGAGCGAGGGACCATCCGAAGATGCTAAGAGATTTTTTAAATTAGTGGAGGAAGGGAAACAGGAGTTATATCCAGGGTGTGAGAATTTCTCCAAATTGGGTTTCACCATTCGGTTGTACTTGCTTAAATGCATTCATGGGTTGAGTAATGTGGCTTGTTTAGACTTGTTAGAGTTGTTAAAAGAAGCATTTCCATCTGCCAAGCTGCCTGAATCTTTTTACAAGGCAAAAAGTATGATTAAAGATTTGGGACTTCATTATGAAAAAATACATGCATGTCCTAATTATTGCATGTTATTTTGGAATGAAAATGCAAAGGCAGACAATTGTTCTGTGTGTGGATCTTCTAGATGGAAGAATGTTTTTAATGACTTGACTAATAAAAGCTCCAAGACTCCCGCGAAGGTTTTAAGGTACTTTCCATTAAAGCCTAGGCTCCAGAGGATATTCATGTGTCCTGAAACAGCTACAGCTATGAAATGGCATGGTACGGAACGTCCGAGAGATGGAAATCTAAGACACCCTGCCGATGGGGATGCTTGGAAGGATTTTGACTCCTTGCACCCAAGCTTCTCTAGTGATCATCGTAATGTTAGATTGGGTCTTTCAAGTGATGGTTTCAACCCGTTTCGAACAATGAGCATTTCCCATAGCACGTGGCCTGTTATGCTAATGAATTATAATCTACCACCGTGGATTTGCATGAAGCCGGAGTATATAATGTTGTCAATGATCATTCTGTTGAACCCCAAAAATTACCCTTTCTTTAGAAAAGGATAGGTTTCGGAATATTTCAACAAAATAGGACTCCGAAGGGTTTCTTTGGAGTCGCCACCTAATTTAAGGATTATTAGGAACCTAAGTTAACTAAAGAGTGCAATTTAACCTTTATTTAAAAGAAATTAAATTAAATTCAGAGATTCTAGGTAAGTGGTTCTATTAAATTCGAAAGAAGGTCCCTTGCGGGAGCACTTTCGAAAATCCGCTAAATGCGGTTAATCCGGCGGTTTTCACGAATTTGTTAAGGATAATAGAATTAATTTTAACTAAGAATAATATAAATAAGATAAGGGTTTAGATTACGCCGATACTTAGATAAATAGATGATTAAATCTTAAGATTAAATAAATGGATGAATTGCAACATGGTTGATTGATTAGTTGATTAAATAAATAAGGATACATATATAATATAAATAAAATAAAATACTCTAAGTAAATAATTAGATAAGTAATTAATTAGTTGATCGCTTAAGTAAATGGATAAATAAATAGATAACTTAATTAACTAAATTAACATTTATATTAATTTAATAAAAAAAATTCATAATAATTAATTAATTAAATTAATAAATGAATAAATAAATAATCATTATTAAAAAAATTAAATAAATAAATAACTAAATTAAATAAATAAATAAATGGTTAATTAAATTAGATAAATAAATAAAATTAATTTAATAAATAATTTAATAAATAAATATCGCATAATTAATCGAATTAATGAATAAATGAATAGATGGATAAATAAATATTTAATAGATGGATACGTAAATATAAATGATAGATGGGATGTATAATTTAATTAAATTTTAATTTCTTTTGCACTCGATAATTATCCTTAGATTACTATTAACTTAAACTAATTGGCGAGTCCCAAAAAAAACGGGATAAGCAATTATATATTCATTCTAAACAGGCAATAAGTTAACAATTTAATAAAGCGACTACCCTACCAAGTTTCTAACATGCAAATCCTAGTCCGGTTTCAGGGCTTCCTAAAACATGCTTTCTAAAGGGAACAGGAAAGCGGGAGTTTAGAAGGTAGAACCCGGAGATTGCGGACTGAACGACTACTTTTTTTTCTGCATTATGCCCACGAGCCTAAGTTACACTAAGCGGCTCAACAAAGCATTTTTAAAAGTCCTCTTTCTTGACTCGAACTTGAGTTTAAATGCGAGTTGACTCCAACGTGACCTCATCTCTAAGACCATCCCAATTTGCGAGTTTTAACTCAAACTCGTCCCAAAAATATTTTCATGCCAAGAAAGAAGAGAGAAGGAATTAGTAACATACAAAAGAACTGAAACAAACTATAACTAAAAAGGTAAGAATCATATGTCAATTTCTTTAATAGCACGGCCCAAATAAATGCTTACTTTATGAAATCAAGAACACACACTTGAAATGCCATTCAAACATTTTACTAATGCACTGTATCCCAACAATGATACTTACATTATGAAACCTTAAAAAAACGTGATCTTGGAATTAAATCAAACTAAATATGAAATTGAAACAGACCACACTCCTATACATCTGCAGAATACTAAGGCAAAGAATTGAACTATGGTGCAAGTAAACTTTAAGTCATGCACCTCCTAAATAATTTATGCTTTAACGTTGTGAATCATTATAGGAAATCTTTTACACTAAGACACATGCATCATATTTAGTTTCAATCAATAATCTTATGAAGTCAACACAAGGTTAGAGAAAAATGCGGCAACTTATGACTCAGTTTATTGGCAAAAGCAGCTTGAAACTCACAAGAATAGGCTTGCAAACTAAACATAAACTTACAACAAGGGAAATGGTCAAAAGACAGAACCACACTCAGGATTCTCAACCACAATAAGGCCATTTATCAGAGAACAAGTTATGCTTGAAAACACAATATCTTAAAATTAAGAACCGCAATACTCCTGTTTTAAATATGTAATTGGGGGCTGTACAATAGGTATATACAAGCACCTAGCTAGCTAGATTTCAAGATTTAACCTCTAACACGTTAAGTTTTACCAAATTCCATGAATAGGAAAACTTTTAGCTTTAAACTACAATTTTAGCCAAAGTCCTGACGGTTAACACCATACTAGAAGTAACAAACAAGTGAAGAAACCTCAGACTTCAAATCAATGAAGGAAACGTCTTAAAGGTTGCAATTACTATTCTTAAACTTCATTAAAACTTCTCACATGGACATCTTATTTGCTTTACTTCTTACTGGACATTCAAGGTTGTAAAACTAACAGGTTAGCCATGAAGAAACATAAATAGAGTGAAAAGAAGTGGCAAGACTTAATTTTGACAACCTTTTTTGAAATAGCCAACAACTTAACTAATTTCAACAGCTTCAAAGTTAACTTATTTTAACAAAGCAAAATTTCAGAACTTTCCTTCACTCAAAATATAATAGCAAGAAGATGAAAAACAATTTATGTTCAACGAAACCATTCATTGAGACAATTAACTATGATAACTAACGAGATTGATCTTAAAATCATTATATAAAAACTTCCACATTCCAAACAAGAAAATTTCATATAACATGCCATTTTTTTTTAAAGCAGAAACCAACTATAATAACTAATCCAAATTTGAAACATGCTGGACAGATCTTATACCAAACCAATCAAGCTTAAACTGAAACATTTCACTACTTTAAAGCAAGTGCAGAAATAACTCCCGACCATCAGAATTCCCTCACACAGATAGGGAACCAGACAAGGCAAAGCAAGGAATAGGGGAAACAATTTCATTCATAAATGGCTCACACATGATTACCCCAATATCTTAAACTATTTGAACTTCAACTTAAGAAAAAGAGAAGGCCGGGACACTAATCTAGATATTAAGGGAAAGGGGATCAAGCTATTTAATCCAGAGGCATATTGGAACTTAAAGATGAAGGAAATAAAAACTTAGAAACTTGAACAACACTAAATTTCACATCATTTCAGCCACCAGAACCTCTTAAAAAGCTTTCTTTTACACCCTGAAACTGAACCCATCAGACCCCTGGACTACCTGCATCTCTGCCTGAACAACTCATACAATCACCTCACACACCTCACACTCACAAACTCCTTCAACTCACCTAAGCTACTACCTGAAACTAGACTCCACTTACCAGGACCATCACCCCTCTCCCTAGGACCAAATATACCTAAAACAAACCAAAACAGCCTAGCATTAGATCTGCACCCTAACAGGACCTCTACTATAAACCCCTGACCCTCCAGGAACAAACTTCAAATGAATACACAAACTCCTGAACAGACTCCTGGACCTATAACTACCAGAACCAAACAACAAACCTTGAAACTCCTAACAAGCTGCAGCAAGCAAATAGAACAAGAAAACAATCCCTCACCTCTAAATCAGCCTCATTGCTTCCTGACTACTCCCTGCATACTTTTGAGCTCATCACTCACCCTGGCAGCCTCTAAAACAAACCAAAGTAACCCCTACAACCAAATTAGACTACCCTGCAACACCTCAAGACTCTGAACCAAACTCACAAGAACCCCTGAGCTTCACAGAATAAAAAAAACTACTTCACTGCTGCTCCTTAAAACTAGCAATATCCAGACCCTGACCCTCACTGCCTGAACAACTATCAGGCCCCCTAACATTCTTAAACTTCTCCTTTACACCTAAAACTACTTTCCAATCCACTGCACATACTCCACAACAACCAAAGAACAACCCAGATCTCCATTTACTACTTCAGACCACCTGAAACAAACCTGAACAACACACTCTCACCACCTGACCTTCAGACACCAGAAACAAACAACTCATATAGAAATGAGAACATAAAGAAAGCAGGTTACAGCTTCTTTTAACAGAACTAATGCATGAGACGAGTTCAAAATTAAAACTTTGTGTTCCCAGAACAACACAATAAAGAATCGATTATGTGATATCTCCTCACATCAATAGCGTATCAATATACATTCAACATGACGAATAAATTACTAAGTTCAAACTAACTTAACACGATTCATACATAATACCATTTCAACTTTCAGAAACGAAAAAAAAAATAGTTAAGAAAAACGGAAGTAATGAGTGTTACCTTTTGTGGAGCAGTGAATGGGGCGAGGGGTCCGAAGAAAAACCGACTCGAACAAAAGCGATGACTTGAACAAGGTCGACGATAATACTCTTAATCCTCAAACAGTAGTAGTGAAACCGTATATGTATATATTTTACTAAAAAAAAACTGAGCAACCAAGTTGTATAAGAAGCTGCCGTTTTTGTTCTATGAGAAAAAAAAATCCGAACCCTTAAACCCTACAAAAATGCTAAATATATAGGAGAATTTAGGGTTTACTTTGTTGAAGAAAATCAAAATTACCCCTTCCCTTTTTGATCCTTCCCCTCATGAGATAAGGGTGAGAGGGTCAAATCCGAGCCCCTCTCGTCCTTATCTCTAAGGAAAATGGATCAACGACTTGGATTACTTCGATACAAAATGAGTGGATAAGATCTTGTGCCCGTTTGTACTGGTAAGAGAAACCAGTGACACCAGCTGGAATAGTGTCACTCGTCCAGCGCATTGATCGTACGGAGAAGATGATCTGCGGGTCGGATTTCGATTGGTTTCGCGGGTTGAAGAGGAAAACGGGTCGAGTTTGGGTCGACTGAAAATGGGAAATGGAATTGGGGGTGGGCTTTTCTGAGGAGGAGAGAATGAAACGCGTATATGTGTATATATTTGTTTGCAAAAGTAGGCCAGTGAAGTGAAGGGAAGGCAATTTTAGCCCTCTTCTATAGGTTAATTCAATTAAATAAGGGATTGCACGGGTAGGAAAATCTCTAGGACTTTGAACGAAATTAGCCCTTTTTTGAAATTAGTTAATTTATTTTAATTAAATTTGATTAATTTGAACTCAATTCAAATAATTTTAATTATCTAAATTTAATTTTAATTTTATTTTCATAATTGATTCTCATTTAAATAATTTAGCCGCTAATTAAATCTTGGGACGAAATTGGGTGTCAACACATTCTAGGTACATCATCTCCTGGAAATGATATTGATGTGTACCTACAACCGCTAATTGCTGAGTTGAAGGAGCTATGGGAATTTGGTGTAGAAACATTCGATGCTGAATCTAACCAAACATTTCAAATGCATGCAGCTTTAATGTGGACAATTAGTGATTTTCCTGCACTAGCAATGCTTTCTGGGTGGAGCACCAAGGGGAAATTGGCATGCCCCACTTGTAATTATGGCACTTGCTCTCAATATCTCAAGCATAGTCGTAAGATGTGCTACATGGGTCATCGGGCATTTCTTCCTCCTGAGCATCCATTTCGAAGTGATAAGAAATCATTTGATGGCAAGGAGGATCACAGACTCGCGCCGACTCCCTTGTCAGGCACAGAAGTGCTCGAAGATCTGCATGAATTCAAAAATGTCTTTGGGAAGGGCCAAAAGAAAAGGTATCAGAATAACAAGGGTCCGTGGAAGAAAAGATCTATCTTTTTTTATTTACCATATTGGGCTACTAATAAATTGAGGCATAATCTTGACCCGATGCACATTGAGAAAAATATATGTGATAGTTTGCTTGGTACTTTATTAGAGATAGATAAAAAGTCAAAAGATCATGTAAATGCTTGCTATGACTTGCAAGAAATGGGAATACAAAAGGAGCTTCAACCAATTCAAGATATTGTAAGTGGAACAGTTTCTTTGGCTAAAGCTTGTTTCTACATGAAACCAGAAGAAAAAGGGTGGTTTTGCAGTGTCTTAAAAAATGCCAAATTACCAAAGGGTTGTGCCTCAAATATATCACGATGGGTGAATGAGAAAGAGCTGAAAGTATCTGGTTACAAGAGCCATGATGCTTATTTTATAATGCATTACTTGCTCCAGATTGCTGTTAGAAAATCTTTACCCAAGAATGTTTCTTTGGCATTGATTAGGTTGGGGAACTTCTTTAAAGCCATATGTGCTAAGATTATAAAGCGAGGAGATCTCGATAGATTACAAAGTGAAATCAATGATATTGAATGTGAGCTTGAAAAGATTTTTACTCCAACCTATTTTGATATAATGCCCCATTTGCCTATCCATTTAGTAAATGAAATTGAGCTGGGGGGTCCGGTTCATTGTCGTTGGATGTATTCCAGTAAAAGAAATATGTGCATATATAAAGGGTTAGTCCATAATCGTACTCATCCAGAAGCATCAATAGCAGAGGGGTATTTGGTCGAGGAATGCTTGACCTTTTGTTCGAGATACCTTCATGACGGGGTGAAGACAAGGTTCAGTAGGTACCAAACTGAGGATGATAAAGACATTGAAGAAGCAGATTTGTCGCTTATATTTCCTAAATTGGGCCATCCCGTCGGGAAGAGAGGAAAGAATTTTGACATGAATCTGAAGTTATGTTCTGAGGCACACAGATATGCTTTGTTTAATACGGGAGATGAACAAGTGGAGGCGTTTATCATGTAAGAAATATATAACCATCAGTTATATTAAAAGCTTCATTTAATTTATATCATAAGATTTTTTCAATTTCATTTATAAGCCTAATGACTTAATTTGAAATACATGCTCGCAGGGAACATAAGAATTTAGTTGATAATCATTCTAAATCAAATGCATGGATCAGAGCAAGGAATCACTGTAGGAACTTTGGTGATTGGTTTAAAGAGAAAGTTAAAAGTGTTGAAGTGCCAAAACACTTGCGATTGCTAGCTAAAGGGCCTAATACAGTGGCCAAACGATATACTGGATGTTTTGTTAATGGATACCGGTTTCATACGCTGAATTATGATGCCCCTTTGAAGACTCAGAATAGTGGAGTGACTTTGTCAGCATCAACAGATAGTTTTTCTAGTGCAAGGGACCAAAATCCCATCGATGGAGAGGTTCTTTACTATGGAGATATTCAAGATATCATTGAGATTGACTATTAGGGCCATTTCAGTGTTGTATTATTTAAATGTGATCGGTTTCGAAATGACGTAAATGAATTTGGATTAACTCGAGTATACTTCAAAAGATTATGTTGTACTGATGACCCTTTTGTATTGGCATCTCAAGTAAATCAAGTTTTTTATGTGGAAGATCCAGTTGAGAAAGATGTGTGTCACCTAGGTTGATTGGATGGTATTTGAGTAGGCTGGAAAATTTGTGATAGTTGTATTTGCAAACGAAACTCTGCCGAAAATTTTAGTAATTTGGAGTTAGCCAATTTCGGGTTATGCGATTGATTAGTAGAACAACATAAAGGATATTACTTTCGTGGAAATTTTATTGGTGTTGTACTTCTAGCAAGTGTGTCTTCTGTAGATATGCGTTTATAAATTGAGAACCTCTTTGTAAAAAATTTATTAATCATTAATTTATCCTCTTTTGTAGGTGAAGCAATTGATGAAGAAGAGAGCAGCAGTGAAGACCTTACTTAGGAAAGCAGCTAGTTAGGATATTTCAAATATTAGGCCTTTTTGCAAACTTATGGATTGTTAAAAAGAAACACAATATTTTGTTTTGGATTGTCAAAAACAAACATCCTATTTTGGATTGTGTTTTGGATTGTCAAAACCAAACATCATATTTTGTTTTCCTTTATGGATATGCAAGTTGTTCGATACATTTCATGGTTAATTCAAGTTGCGTCATATAATATTTGGTTAGGTATTTAAAAGTGTTCCCTCAAAACTGTTCCTGCAGGTATACAAGCCGTTACAATAGCCTACAAAATAAGCGTGACAATATGTCAATAAAACCGTTGCTATAGCTTAGAAACCTTGGTGGTAAGACATATGATAACGGTTTTAAAAGTGTTCCATCAGACCAAAAACCCGTTGCCATAGAGTTACATAAGGGACGGATAATTAACCGTCCCAATAGATGTCATATAGCAACGGTTTAATGGACCGTCGCAAGAACCGTTCCAATAACCCTATGGCAACGCTGAGTCAGGTAACAATTGGCTAAACCGTTCCATTAGATCAACAGTAACGGTTAAGCAGTCTATAGCGACGGTTTCAAAGGCGTTGCTACAGGCCTTATTTCTAGTAGTGACAGTTTATCTTGTTTTTACATCATGGTTTTGGATGTTAAGACATCCTCATCGGTAAAATTATAGAACTAGAAAAAATCGGTTACTACCTAGGATCTCATTTACTTTCAGCAACCAGGTACCCAACCAATAAAAAGTTGAAATTAAAAATAAAAGACTACCTGTATTTTGTTCTACTAATTTTGGTGTACGTGCATTGCACATGTCATTTTGCATAAATTTTTAAAAAATTATGCGCCAAAGGCGATTAATACAACATTAGCGAAGGTAGATAACACTCAGCAAAACCTAACAATGCTGTGAAAGAATATCTTGTACACTAAAATATTTTTATAATTTTTTTATAACAAGTACACTAAAATATAGATAGAATTTATTACAAAAGTTACTTGTATGTCTAATACTTTTGGAGAGATTAATACAACTTACACTTTGTAAAGTACTCCCTCTGTTTCAGTTTATATGAATCCTTTCGCTTTCCATGGGTCAATTTGACTAATCTTTAAAGCTATATTGTATAAGTTAATATTTTTACATAAAATTTAAAATATCTAAAAATTATAGGAAAAGTACTATAAGTTACTACTCTTGTCATATCAATATAATGAAAAATTGGATCTTAAAATATTTGTCAAAATTCATACAATTTGACTCTTGAAAAGTAAAAAGGTTCACATAAACTGGAATGAATAAAGTACTACTTAAGGTGATACGGAAATTAACAACACAAAAATAAGATTGACAAGAATTGAAAGATGAAAGGAAAACCCACTTTTGATTAGAAAATATTAGAGAAGTAGATTACGGAAAGATTAACCGAAACACCCCTCTAATCATCCAACAAAAGGAACCAACGCTAGTTGATCCTCAATTCGATGAAATCTAATTGCAAATCAAGGACATAATGTGCTTAAGAAAACTAGCTTAGCCGATAATCTCACAATGTTAATAATCATCCAAAAAATAACCCTAAAATAATGACAATAAGGTCTTATATAGTATTTCTAGAAATGGCACAAGTTGCCTTAATTACCCCTTAGCATTGGGCCTTCAAAGTCATTAGCTGAAAATGGGCTTCTGGTCCTCGTGCCAGCGCATTCGCGCTGGAACTGGCGCTATCGCAGTTCATTAAATCAGTGTCTCGCGATCGCGGCTATGGTCACGCGATCGCGAAGGCGTGGGCCTTCAACCAACATCAGCCTCCTGCGCGATCGCATCTGAGGACACGTGATCGTGTTGACGTGCCTTTCCTTCTAGCGCGATCACGGCTGATGGTGCGCGATCGCGGTAGTCTTCTTTTTGGCCTTCCGCGATTGCATCTGAGGACTCGCGATTGCGATGAACACTCTCAGATTCCGAGGCAGTAAGTAGGCAGAAATGCCCTGAAGCCTCCAGCACTTTCCCCAGCAGCTCCAACTGTGCAAACATGGACTGCAACTACTGCAACTCCTGTGCTTGGCTCCTTGTAAATGGTTTGCCTGGTCATCGGGTTGCATCATTCTCCCCGTCTTGAGAAGAATTCTTCAACGGATTCTTTTGTTCTTCGACTTTGAAAGGAGACAAGTCACACGCGTTGAAAGTGTTGTGCATTTGGTAATTGCTTGGCAAATCTTGTACGTGTTGTCATTGAGGCGTTCAAGGATTTGAAATGGGCCATCGCCTCTAGGCATCAATTTGCTCGTCCGCTTGTTGGGAAATCTATCTTTCCGAAAACGAACCCACAACCAATCACCGGGCTCGAAGATAACCTTCTTCCTTCCCTTGTTCGCTCTTTTGGCAACTTCTTGATTTTTCTTCTCGGGTAGTTTCCTTACTTGCTTGTGAAGTTGTTTCATCTCTTGAGCTCTCACCTTGGCATCTGAGCTTAAGACAACATCACTAGACAAAGGCGTAAGATCCAACGGGGTAAGGGGGTTAAAACCATACACAACCTCAAAAGGCGTCATGCAAGTAGAAGTATGCATGGTCCTATTATATCCAAACTCAATAAAGGTAGATGTTCTTCCCGAGAAGCAAGTTTCCCCTTAACCAATGCTCTAAGCATGGCACTCAAGGTTCTATTGACAACCTCAGTTTGGCCATCGGTTTGGGGGTGGCAAGAAGTGCAGAATAACAACTTAGTGCCAAGCCTCCCCCATAGTTCTTTCCAAAAATGACTAAGGAACTTGGGATCCCTATCACTAACAATAGTTTTTGGGACCCCATGCAATTTACGTACATGTTCAACAAATAAATTGGCTACATGGGACGCATCATCAACCTTATGACATGGAATAAAATGAGTCATTTTGGAAAATCTATCAACTACCACAAAGATGCTATCTTTTTCACTCTTGGTCCTAGGCAATCCAAGCACAAAATCCATAGAAATATCAAGCCAAGAACCTAAGGGAATGGGGAGGGGTGAGTACAAACCATATGGAAGTAACTTGGACTTAGCTTGCCTACAGTCCAAGCATTGACCACACATCCTCACAACATCCACCCTCATCTTAGGCCAATAAAATTGCTCCTTAAGAATCTTCATGGTCTTGCCCACTCCAAAATACCTCCATTAGTCCCCCATTATGTACCTCTCTCACTAGCAACTCCCTCCAAGATGAACTAGACACACACAACTTCCCATTCCTAAACAAGAATCCTTCAAACTTGTGAAACTTCTTTTTCTCCACATCACCACTAGGCTCCTCCTTACCACACATTCGATTAATTCTCCTTCCTCTTTCCTCCAATTCACAATTAGCATAAAGTTCCCCAAACTCCGGATCATTAGCATACATCTCCTTTATACTTTCAAAACCCATGAGTTTGGACCCCAAGATATTCAACAACACTTGCCTTCTTGATTAAAGCACAAACTTTCTTGACAAGGCATCCGCCACCACATTCTCTTTCCCCTTTTTGTAATGGATAACATAAGGAAAGTTTTCAAGGAACTCCACCCATTTGGCATGTCTCACATTCAATTTCTCTTGGGATTTGAGGTGTTTCAGAGATTGGTGGTCGGCTATAGTGACAAATTCTTTGGATCAAAGGTAATATTGCCAATGAGCCAGTGCCCTCACCAAAGCATACAACTCTTTATCATAAGTGGAATATTTAGTGGTTGTTCCCTTGAGTTTCTCACTAAAATAGGCAATGGATTTTTGATCATGCATCAATATTGCTCCAATTCCTACTCCACTAGTATCACACTCAATTTCAAAGGTTTTATCAAAGTTTGGCAATTGAAGAAGAGGTCTGGAACTAAGCACTTCTTTCAATTTTACAAAAGCCTCTTCTTGCTCCTTCCTCCACATAAATGCCTTATCTTTCCTTATCACTTCGGTCAATAGTGCGGCTAGAGTGCTAAATACCCTCACAAATCTCCTATAAAAGCTAGCCAACCCATGAAAACTCCTCACATCACCAATGATTTTAGGAGTGGGCCAATCCCTAATGGCCTCCACTTTAGCCTCATCTACTTCCATACCATTTGCACTCACCATAAAACCAAGGAAAACAATTTTTTCAACACAAAAAGATCACTTTTTTCAAATTAGCAAACAATTGTTCCTTTCTTAAAACATCAAACACTTGTTTCAAATGATTAGCATGCTCATCAATAGATTTGCTATAGATAAGAATGTCGTCAAAGTAAACTACAACAAATTTTCCAATGAATGATTTGAGCACATGATTCATCAACCTCATGAAAGTTGAAGGAGCATTGAACAAGCCAAAAGGCATGACAAGCCACTCATAAAGACCAAAGTTAATCTTAAAGGCTATCTTCCACTCATCACCCGATTTCATCCAGATTTGGTGGTATCCACTCCTCAAATCAATTTTAGAGAACACACAAAATCCAACATAACTCATCAAGCATATCATCTAACCTCGGGATAGGATGACGATACTTTACCGTGATCTTGTTGATGGCTCTACAATCCACACACATGCGCCAAGTCCAATCTTTCTTTGGCACTAGGATGACCGGGACCGCACATGGGCTCAAGCTTTCTTGAACATGTCCTCTTTCAAGCAACTTATCCACTTGATTTTGGAGCTCTTTGGCAGCCTCCGGGTTGCTTCTATAAGCGGCCTTATTGGGCAATTGGGAGCCCGGAACAAGGTCAATTTAATGCTCAATGACTCTTAGTAGTGGAAATCCACTAGGCAACTCCTCAGGGAAGATGTCTTCATAACCTTGCAAAAGAGAAGAAATAAAACTAGGCAAAGAAGGGGTTAGTTCATTAGTAAGCAAAACATGATCTTTGTGTAGGAGGAGAATCATGGGCGCTCCTTCCTCCACATCTTTCAAACGCTCCTTCTTAGACAAGAAAAAGTTCTCTTATCCTCCACAACTCCCCCTTTATTTTCTCTCTCTCTTTTCAACTTCAACTCCCTCATCTTCCTACCCTCACTCACTTGCGCCGGAGTCAATGGGTTGAGAATAAACTTCTAGCCCTCCAATTCCAAGGCATGCTTGTTAGTCTTGCCATCATGCTTTGCCAAACGGTCATATTGCCAAGGCCTACCAAGCAAAATGTGACAAGCTTGCATCGGAACCACATCAAATAAAAGCTCATCATGGTAGTCCCCTGCTTGGTCACCTTTAGCTCACCACACTCATTCAACCATTGTAGCTTGTAAGATTGTTCCTAGTGGGTATTTTGAGTTGTTCAATCAAAGTGGTGCTCACCACATTGACACAACTACCACTATCAATAATTAGAGAGCAAGTAGTCCCTTGAACCTTACAATATGTATGGAACAAATTCTCCCTTTGACTCGACTCCTCCTTCACTTGCACCCCCATTATTCTTCTTACCACAAGAGTAGCGTAATCTTCCTCTAATTGCTCACCTACCAACGGGACCTCGTCAAAATCATCATCACATGGCATACCCCTATCTATCTCCTCTACATCACTACCACCTGTTTCATAGCCCCCATCACCCAAAGCAATGATAGTTCTCCTATTTGAGAAATCTCTCATCATGTGGCCTCAGCCATTACACTTATAACATTGAATATTAGACAAACTTTCAAGTTTAGCTTTGTTACCTCCCACCTTTGGCTCTTCTTTGGGCTTGGCTTTGTCAAATTGGCCTTTGAACTCTCGCTTGGGCTCCTTTGCTTTGTCCCATGGGGTATAGGCCTTCACATTATCCTTTCCTTTGTTCCAAGTGGAAGAGATGTTTTTGGACTTGTAGGACTTGTCCAATTTAATCCCTTTCTCCACCTTAAGAGCCGCATGAAAAGCATCATACAAGCTTTCATATTGGTGCAATTCCATGGGAGAAGAGATTTCTCTATTCAAGCCTCCACAAAACTTTGGTTTGAGGAATCGATCACCATCTTGAATGTTGACCCTTGTCCTTGTCTTCTCGAATTCATCAAAGTATTCCGGCACACTCTTGTTCCCTTGCCTCAAAGTGTAGAATTTCTTGATCAACTCATCTTCATAGTTGGTGGGTAGAAATCGAGCCTCTATTATGGCTTTCAAAGCCGCCCATCCACCATTGGCAATTAGCCCTTGAGTTTCCTTTTGCCTTCATTTGGACTACCACCAAGTAAAAGCATAATTCTAAAATTGAGTGATGGCATACTTGACCTTTGTAGCTTCTTGAACATTGTTGGTTTGAAAGATTCTCTCCATTTTGACAATCCACTCTAGATACTCCTCGAGATCAGTTTCTCCTTGGAAAGTTGGTAGGTTGATCTTGATGGTGTTCAACCCTTTATCATCATCATGATGTCTCTGATGCCCACCATTACCCCCGTAGTCATAGTAGTCATTTTCACGCTCCGCTCTCCCTTGGTAACCTCTCCCAAATCGACCACATCGACCCCTATTTCTCCTTTGTCGTGCATCTCCCGGATAGTGAAAAGGATCATCATCATAGTTCTCATGTGCATGAAAAGACTCATCTTCATGTGTCCTTGGAGTATCCCTTGGCGATTCATTTCTTGGAAGATCATGAGTGGGATCCTTTGCTTGTGGAGTGTCATTTGGAGAATATGTATCTTGGACCACCATGTGAGAGTAGCGGTCATTAACCCGAGAGATTCAACTAGGTCCATCACTCTGCACCCCACGGTTGGAGGTATTTCAATCACTTGCTTACCCATTTCCCGAAGCCTATCTTTTCGAGATAGGTCATCAATCGTCTCCTTCATTTCTTTGAACTCATCTTGCATTGAATTAACACTTGACACCAGGGCTTGCAACATGGTTTTAAGTTTCATGTCCGCCTCGACTTCCTTTTGAACCATAGTACCTACAAACAATTAAACAAACAAGGTTAGTAGAAAGAGTCCTCACCGAGTCGCTCCCTAAGTGTTTACACTCAAATTGGTTGCACTCAATTCAATCATGTTTACACTCAACGATTGGCTTTTTCTCGTTCTAATACTCTCACCACACTTGCCTTTTTCCACTCTTGGCTAATGCAAGTTTGTTCTTCGCATATAAGTCCGACTTGACAATCAAACTCAAACTAATTTGGGATGGAAAGAAATTGTTGTGACAAGAAATGGACAATTGAAACTAACGGACGGAATGTAGAAAAAGTTAAAGAAAGGAAATAAGAAAGACACGAATCGAATTGGCACCAATTGAATTCGGATTTGGATGAAATTTTGTTTATGATCTAGAAACTCACTGTACTTGATGCTGAAATTGGGTTCCGGTTGATTGGAAACTGTTCCTGAGCTGTTGCGAGCAATCCGTCTAAGAAACTGTTTTTCCGAAAAATTGAATCCAGTGCGATCGCGTGAGACACGACACGATCACGAGGGCTATTTTGGGAGCTTATGTGCGATCACGTAAGACAGTCGCGATCCTGTAGGCTTTTTAATTCTTGGCCTGCGCGATAGCGCTTGATAGCGCCCGTTAGCGTAGGCTTCTAGGCCTGAAGCAGAACCCAATTTTCAAACCCTTTTCCACTTGAATCTTCACGAACCACCATGTCTTTGCTCCAAATTTGAGATTTACACTCCTTGTTGGTCCGTGAACAAACTCCAGTAGTTGAATCTTCAATAACAACAACCATTTTTAAAAGCCCCAATTTCTTGATGAAGAATCCTAATTTTTAAATCTTCAAATCAGCATCTCAATTATTGTTGTTTGTTCAATTCCTTCTAGAAATAGCTTCTAGGATCCGATATCTTCAGTTGGTAACAAAAATTTCTCCCAAAAGAAACCTAAACCAAAGACTCCTTTTTTTTTTTTTTTTTGATTCTTTTGTGGTTTTTCAGATTTTGATAGAAAAATTGGTTAATGTTTGTGAGAACAAACACTAATCCAGCTCTGATACCAAATGATACAAAAATTAACAACACAAAAATAAAATTGACAAGATTTGAAAGATAAAAGAAAGACCCACTTTTGATTAGAAAATATTAGAGAAGTAGATTAGGGAAAGATTAACCTAAACACCCCTCTAATCGTCTAACAAAAGGAACCAACGCTAATTGATCCTCAATTAGATGAAATCTAATTGTAAATTAAGGACATAATGTGCTTAAGCAAACTAGCTTAGACAATAATCTCATAATGTTAATAATCATCCAAAAACTAATCCTAAAATAATGACAATAAGGTCTTATATAGTATTTCTAGAAATGGCACAAGTTGCCTTAATTACCCCTTAACATTGGGCCTTCAAAGTCATTAGCTGAAAAGGAGCTTCTGGTCCTCGTCTCAGCGCGTTCGCGCAAGAACTGACGCTATCGCGCAGTTCATTAAATCAGTGCCTCGCGATCGCGGCTATGGTCACGCGATTGCAAAGGCATGGGCCTTCAACCAACATCAGCTGCGATCGTGGCTGATAGCGCGCGATCGCGATAGTCTTCTTTTTGGCCTTCTGTGATCGCATCTAAGGACTCGCGATCGCGATGAATACTCTCAGATTCTGAGGCAGCAAGTAGGCAGAAATGCCCTGAAGCCTCCAGCACTTGCCCCAGCAGCTCCAACTGTGCAAACATGGACTGCAACTACTGCAACTCCCGTACTTGGCTCCTTGTAAATGGTTTGCCGGGGCATCAGGTTGCATCATAAGGTGTATATATAAATATTGTATAGTGGTAAGATTTTAGTTAGAAAATCAAACTAACAGCAAGAACAAAATTGCACGTACCAAAAAATGAGAATAACCTTAATATACTAGTGCATCTTTGAAGCTTACGGCTCCGAGCGTGACAAACAGATAAAATAAATACAAAGTCTAAATTAAGTTAATTCAAGCAATATATTTTTATCTTAAACTTACCATTCAAATATGCATATTGTATTTAAGAGAATCAAATACACCATATAAAATCCAATAAAGTGCTTAGCATAGAACATTAACTACTCTTTTACTATGATCAAGTCCCCCAGTGGTTAAAATTCAGTTGGATTCATGTTTAATTATAAAGTTTTCTTCAAATAGTCCCCAGACGACCCAGTAACGAACTTAAAAGAGAATGTGTCATCTCATTACAATTATAATTGATGAAGAGAGGTGGATCAAGAGACATGACTGCCTTAAGGATAGATTTAGTATGAACTATGTTGAAAAATTTCATTTGATTCGGGTCATAACCAACACAACTTATGCCAGGCTCCATTAATATTTGGACAAGTATTTTGTGGAGTCCACTTGATGACATTGGGTTGAGTTTGAAATAAAACAAAGAAGAAAAATTCAGCTAGTAGAGTGTGGGCCAACTAAGAGAATTAATTAAGACATCTTTACGCTAATTGACATACTAAACCTTTTAATTACAGAAAATATCGATATTTTTAAATAATTACCCTACATACCAACACTTTTTCACATTTTACAAAATATACAATTTTTCATTTCCCTTCTTCCCTCTCAACTCAAAACCCTAACTTCTCCCTCTCTCTTTCTCTTCTCTCCTCCACCCACTCACCCCACCCTCCCGCTGTTCCCCACCCCCCCTCGCCGGTCGCCGGCCGCCGGTCGCCGCCGCGGTGGAGCAGATCTGCTCCTCTCTTTTCCGATCTTCTCCTCTTTTTTCTTTTTTTTCCATTTTGTACGTGTATATGTGTGTATTTTTATGTATACATATGTATTTTGTTAATACAAGTTCATATCTGCTTCTCCTTCTTCGTTTTTGCATTTGAATATACACATTCAAATTCAGATCTGCAAGTGTATGTATCTGTATATTCGTGTATATACATGTAATAATTTTCAACACACAAGTGTATGTACATGTATATCACTGTATGAACGTGTATATCCGAGCATCTATTTATATTTTTTGTATGTATTTTTGTGTGTATGTCAAGTAATAAATATCACACACATAAATTTGTATGTTTCGTTTGTAGATCTGTAGATTCGTGTATGTATGTATGTGTTTAGTGTATGTATAACACAATTTTTTTGTGTATTTACATGTATTTTTGTTTATATGTATTTTTCAATTTTAATTTCAAAAAAAAAAACAATGTTTATATGTGTATTTACGTGTATTTCATTTTTTAGATTCAAAAACAAAACAAAAAAAAAAGAACCGGTGGTGGATGGCGGCGGCCAGCGGCAGCCGGCGGTGACTAGGCGGCGCCACCTCCTGGGGTGGTAGCAGTGGGGGCAGTAGGAAGAAGGAGGAACCCTAATTTATTAGTTTTGTTGATTTTTGTATATAATGTGTAAAAAAAATGTTGGTATTTTTTGTAAAATGGAATAATGTTGGTATTTTTTGTAATTTTGGTGTTAGGACTCTATATATTTGTAAATCTCCCATTAATTAAATCAAAAAAAAAAAGAGTGGATTGTGGGTCCCGCTCAAAAGCAAACTTACCTGTAGGCTATAATGAATGGAGTAAACGTGCAAACATTGGATGTATTTATGTAAAGAATTAAATAAGGCATTGGTTTTCTCAGTTTCCAACTAACAGAACACTTCTTCTGAACATTGATTTTTCTAGTTTCTTCCATTAACTCAACTCTTCACCATGTTCTTCCTTACATTGTATAATACATTTCTTTGGTTCTTCCGCCAAGTACATAAGATTTTCAATAGTTCTTCAACGTGTTAAAAATTATTTCTTGATTGTTCCTCGTAAATAAAATTTCAGATACTTTTATAGATCCATTCAAAATAACATTTTGTTTATCCGAACATAAACATGCCATTATTTTGATGGAATCTCCACATTGAAAATTGCTTGAAGATTGAGATTCTACTGCAAAGGAATGCTCTGCTATGAATATCATGTTCGGCCACTTCCATTCATCTTTGGATTTAAGGTATGATTCCTTTTCTATCTCTCATGGATTATTTGTGTGTTCCTCACTAAAGGAAAAAATGAGATAAATGTTCACTTATAATTTTTAGTAGCAGAATACAAAAATATACTTGTCAATTCTAATAATATAATACAAAAGTACACTTGTCATTTCTAATAGCATAATACAAAAATTCAATTACATACTATAGTTAAACATTTAAGTAAAATATGCAGACTTCATGTTGTGCAATATTCTGTAGTAAAATAGCATATTAACAGTTTAAAAACGCCCATGTAAGAACAATACAAAAGACACCCTTGTTAGCGGATTAATTATTTCAGATGTGAGCATTTGCTTGGTTATTGCTTAACCCTTGATTTTGGTTGCTACCACTTGTATGCAAACTTGGGTCTTGACTCAAAAGTTGGGTGAAAGTATTGATTGAATCTCCATGTGGCAGCATATTTGAATTTACAAGGAAAATACATATTAAGAAAATCGATGAAATGAAAATACAGTGACAAATAAAAAAATATTTAAGTTGAAAGATATAGATTAAACCTGGAAAATTAATCTCATTTGTGATGTTAAATATGATTGTGTGACTGTAGTTACTACCATGGTACTCAAAAATTGTTGCTCATGTGGTAGTCTTACTTTAACTATTGATGTCCTTCTTCTTTTCTCAATGTTCGGCTTCAATCTCCCATATCCCTTTCCCTTCCCTTTTTTCTTGATTGGATCTAAAATCTGATCTTTGCTACCTTGAAAAGGTTCAGCACTTGAACTTATCTTGTGCATGTCTCTATCACGACCTTCTACATATAACTCACTTTGAAGATTAGCGATCTCAATCTTAGCTTGGTACAAATACTTTCTGGCTATTTCTTCGGAGTCGGCGATATTTGCTGCTAAAGTCATAACAGCATAAGACTCCTTCATTAACCCATTTAAGCGAGTTGCCATAGAGGATTTTGATGATTTCTTCTTATTAATGTACTCTTCAAATCCATTTCCTTGTTTAGCACTCTTAGTCCATCTTTTCAAAATGTATTTCTCTGGGATACTAGAAAAATTTAAGTCAAAGGACAAAATTCTTAGTGCATGACAACATAGCCAACCCATCGATTCAAACATATGATAAGAACACATAATGGAATTGTCAATCGAATTAAACTGGACCATTTCAGTTTGGCCACTCTCACCCATTAAAATTGTATACTTACTACAAGTCTTATTAGTTTCAACATTGATTACTTTTTTTGTAAACGCTTGCAAAAATTCATGTTGAAAACTTGTATAAATTCTTCTCGTGTACACACTAGCAGCATGTTTCAATATTCCACAATCTTTTATTGAAAATTTAGGTTTACCTCGACATTTGTAATCCTCAGCAGCCTCAATATCTCACATTTCAATTGTTCGTTGCTCATACTGCTTTACAAATTCAGTTATACTCATTGTCTTGCAAGACATTTCTGTAAAAATCCTGTTTGTGCTCTCACTTCTTTGAGTTGATTTGATGTCCGCAGAGAAAATAGAACGACTAAAAGCAGGACACCACTTTTCCTTCAAATCATACAGCTTTTGGAGCCAAGTATTACTCCCGCAATCCCATTCACTTATCATTTTCTTCCAGACTAAATCAAATTATGCCTCTGTTTTGCACCTCCATAAGAATTTATCAAAATAGGCTTTAGATCCAGCTTTCCAATAAAGATGTGGTATGTTCTTTTAAACATTTCTGTCAATATGACATTCACATAATCGATGACATGCATCAGGAAAAACTTCCTTAATGGCAAATGCTATGGCAGGAGCTTGATCAGTGAAAATTATTTTTGGTGCTCTTCCTCCCATTGCCTTCAAAAATATTTGAAATAACCAAATAAAAGAACCAATTGTCTCATTGCACAAGAACCATAGAGTGTGTGCAAATTATTGTCTTTAATGTGCACTCCATAAACTCTCTGCTATGATCAAAGGAAGAATGTTTAACCATGATATCTCATTCTAAGACTAGTCAAATAATGACTCTCTACAATTTGTAAGGTGGATTTGGCTAATTCCACTATGTTTCACGTGATAGAATACTTGACAGTAAGTAAAATAGCCAAGTGCATTAAATGAAAATATTTATGACCTTAATCAGTTTACTAGGTTTTGAAAGAGCTTAAACCTATATTGAGGAGTGACTGAAACTTAGGAAAATTAATGTTTAAAAGTTTCTTTGGAATTATTATGTAAGATTTGTTAATCACCAAAGTGGTCAAATCTTTATAAAAATTAATTTCAAAAGAATGATAGAACATATATTCAATTACCCATTAATATTGATTCTTACAGTGATATATAATACTTTTGGGTTCATGGTTATAGGACATTTATGGATCGCCCAAAGGCTGATTGGTTTGTTCTTATAATCGTTGAACATTAAAGAGACAATTTAGATGTGCCATTAGTTTTATTTATTTATCCAAAGATAGCAAATAATACTTGGTGCATTAATAAAATTATCAAATTATATTAAAATTTTATCAAGCATCATAATGTCTAAGGTTAGCATTTTGGGGTTCTGCCCAAAGGTGAACATCAAGATACTTAAAATCTATATAAAACCATTTCTGAATCTGATAGTATGTTTAGTTTATACCTCAAAGCGTTAACAAATGAGCATATTCTATTTGCAGCACTTGATCTTCATTCGCACTATGCTTCTATTGCTACCTATAACGGACTGAACTTCTTGGAGTGGTGCAAACAGATCAAATTCCATCTCAGAGTTTTGGATCTTGATGTTGCACTCTACACTGAGAAACCAACTGTTATTACTGCAATTAGCACTGCTAAACAAAAGTCCTATTTAAGCAATGGGACATGTCTACAGACTAAGCCTAATGTTCATGCGAATGAGTATAGCGAGCAACAAAAAATCTACTCTTCCCAACACTGAAAGTGCCAAAGAGCGACAAGTCTCTTGTTGGGACACTAATGAGTACTTTGACCACCATGAAGTTTGATGGTTCACGTATCATGCATGAGCATGTCATTGAAATGACAAACATATTAGCAAAGCTTAAGTCTCTAGGAATGGAAGTGGATGAAATTTTCCTTGTACAATTCATCATCAACACATTACCGTCTGAGTATGGTCATTTCCAAAGGAACTATAAAACCATGAAAGACAAATTGAATGTGCATGAATTGCACGGAATGATGGTTCAAGAGGAAACAAGGCTAAAGAATCAAAGAACCCACTCCATTAACTTTGTAAGCCATCAAGGAGCCGGAAAGAAAGGAAAGAAGCATGTTAAGCGTAAACAGAGGAACTTTAATGTTAATAAGTCCTCTCATCAAGTACATAAGAAGGAATACAAGAATAATAAGTGTCATTTCCGTGGAAAACCTAGACACTTTCAAAAAGACTGCCTGAAATGCAAGGCATGGTTCGAGAAGAAAGGTAAGTCTTGTGCTTTTACATGTCTCAAATCAAATTTAACTGAAGTTCCTTATAATACTTAGTGGATTGACTCTGGTTGTACTATTCATGTTTCTAATACGATGCAAGGATCCCTTACAACCTCAATCATAAATCAGCATGAAAGATTTGTGTACATGGGAATAGAGTGAAGGCTCAAGTTCAAACTATCAAAACATATTGTTTAATCCTAGATACTGGACGTCACTTAGACTTATTTGAAACTTATTATGTACCTTCTGTTTCCAGATATTTAGTTTCTTTGTCTAAGTTAGACAAGACTGGATATTCTTTTAATTTCGGCAATGGATGTTTTAGTTTGTTTAAACATAATTATCTCATTGGTTCTGGTATTCTTTGTGATGGTTTATACAAATTGAATCTTCATAATCTGTTTGTGGAAACCCTTTTAACTCTGCATTATAATATTGAAACCAAACATAGTTTGGTTAATGAACACTCTGCTTACTTGTGGCATAGACGTTTAGGTCACATATTCAAAGAAAGTCTAGAAAGATTAGTTAAAAATGAAATCCTACCAGATTTGGATTTTACAGACCTGAATATTTGTGTGGATTGTATTAAACAAACAAAACACACACAAAAAAAAAAAAAAAAGCCACAAGAAGCACACAGATTCTTGAAATTATACATACCGATATATGTGGTCCTTTTGATGTTCCATCTTTTAGTAAGGAAAAGTACTTTATCACCTTTATTGACGACTTTTCACGTTATGGTTATGTCTATTTGTTGCACGGAAAATCTCAAGCAGTAAATGCCTTAGAAATATTTATTAATTAGACAGAAAGGTGAAAATAATCAGGTCAGATAGAGGTGGAGAGTATTATGGAAGATATGATGAAACTGGACAACACCTGGTCCATTTGCTAAATTTCTTGAAAATTGTGGCATATGTGGTCAATACACAATGCCTGGTATACCACAACAAAATGGTGTGGTAGAAAGGCGTAATCGTTCATTAATAGAAATGATTAGAAGTGTGTTAAGTAATTCATCTTTGCCCATTTCATTGTGGATGTATGCTTTAAATACTGTCGTGTACTTATTAAATAGGATTCCTAGGTAGGCAGTTCCAAAGACACTTTTTGAACTTTGGACTAGTAGAAAACCTAGTGAAGGCACCTACATGTTTAGGGCTGCCTGGCAGAAGAAAGAATTTATAATCCACCAAAAAAAAAAAAAAAAAAAAAAAAAAAAAACTGGATCGACGGACGATCACTGGTTTTTTCATTGTTATCTAGAAAAATCAAAAGGGTATAGATTTTACTTTCCTAATCATAGTACGAGAATTGTTGAAACTGGAAATGCTAGGTTCATTGAGAATTGTGAAGTTAGTGGGAGCGACGAACCACGTAATGTGGAAATTAGGGAAGTTAGGGTGCAAATTTCTTTACCCTATACTTCTTCTAAAGTGGTTGTTCCTGAAGTTGTTGTACCGCCTAACAACCAACAAGAACAACAAATTGATGATCATGCTATTCATAATGAAAACATAATCGATGAACCTGCAGTAGATGTACCGCAAGAAGTAGCATTAAGAAAATCTCAAAGGCAAAGGAGACATTTTATTTCTGATGATTTTTCGGTATATCTACACGAGTCAGAAACTGATCTGAAAATTGATTTGGATGACTTGAAAAATTGATGATGGTCCAGTTTCATTTTTACAAACCATTGAAAGTAGTAATTCTGATAAGTGGTTAAATGCTATGCAAGATGTGTAAAATTCTATGGAGAAGAATGAAGTTGGGACCTTGTCGAGTCACCAGAAGGTTGCAAAAGAGTCGGGCATAAATGGATTTTCAAGAGCAAATGCGACTCAAATGGTAATATTGAACGTCATAAGGCCAGATTTGTTGCCAAAGGTTTTACTCAAAAATATGGCGTTGATTATACAAAGATATTTTCACCTGTCTCCAAAAAGGATTCACTTAGAATTATAATGGCTTTGGTGGCTCATTATGACTCAGAGCTACATCAAATGGATGTGAAAACTGCCTTTCTGAATGGAAATTTGATGGAAGAAGTTTATATGGATCATCCAGAGGGTTTGGAGTTAAAGGAAATGAACACATGGTGTGTAAACTCAAGAAATCAATATACGGGCTTAAACAAGCTTCCCGACAATGGTATCTTAAGTTTCATGAAATTATTGTTGCCTTTGGATTCAACGAAAACATCGTTGATCGGTGTATATATCTGAAGGTCAATGGGAGTAAATTAATAATTTTAGTCTTGTGTGTTGATGACATCTTGCTTACTACTAATGATCTTGGTATGATGCATGACACCAAGAAGTTTATCTCTAAGAATTTTAAAATGAAAGATATGTGAGAGGCAACCTATGTGATCGGAATAGAAATATTCCGGGATAGATCACAAGGATTATTGGGGCTGTCTCAAAAGGCCTATATCAATAAAGTTCTAGAGAGATTTAGAATGGAAAATTGCTCATCAAGTCTCATTCCAATTCAGAAGGGAGATAAATTCAGTCTCCTAAATGTCCAAAGAATGAATTGAAACGTAAGCAAATCAAAGATATTCCTTATGCATCTGTAGTTGGGAGCTTAATGTATGCCCAGACATGTACATACCAGACATCAGTTTTGTTGTTGAAATGCTGGGCAGATATCAAAGTAATCCATGAATGGATCATTGGAGGGCTGCAAAGAAAGTGCTGAGATACTTGCAAGGAACAAAAGATTATATGCTCACTTATAGAATTTTGATCATCTTGATGTGGTTGGATATTCAGATTCTGATTATGGTGGCTGTAAGGATACAAGAAAATCCACATTTGTATATTTGTTCCTGTTAGCTAAATGAGAAATATCGTGGAAGAGTGCGAAGCAGTCTATCACAGCTGGATCTATCATGGAAGCTGAGTTTGTGGCATGCTTTGAGGCTGCAGTTCAGACTAAGTGGGTGAGGAATTTTATTTCAGGACTTGGACTAGTTGACAGTATTGCTAAGCCGCTAAAAATGTATTGTGATAATTCCTCAGTAGTTTTCTTCTCAAATAATGATAGGTATACAAAGGTTGCGAAGCCTATAGATTTGAAATACCTTAAACTTAAGGAAGAAGTGCAGGAATATGGAGTGTCAATTGAAGATGTTAGCACCAAAATTATGATTGTTGATCCTTTCACGAAAGGATTACCGCCCAAAGCATTTATAGATCATGTTGAAAGAATGAGCATTATTGATAGCAATGTATGATTTATCTAAAACTTTATGATATTACAAGAGAAAATAGGTAATACAGAAACATTTACATTAATGAGCTCAAAGTGTCAATTTCATTAATGATGAGTAACAAGTTATTGCTTAGATGAAATGTTCTGGGCGTTATCGTCAGACCATTATGTATTCCTAAATATTGTGTTGGATAATTGACTAATATTATAGTACATGGAAGGGATTATGCTGAGTGGTATATGGCCGCCATGACTCGTATTAGTTGATCTGCTCAATAACAATGAATGGTGTTGGAGTTTAGCATTAACTGTGCACGCCGTGATTGAAATATTTATTAAACAGTTAAGTGAATAATATCACGTGCGCCAAGTGGGAGAATGTTAGTTTTGGTCCACGATTTATTTATTATTTTGTGTTTAATAAATAATTAAGCTAGGTAAATTCCTATTGGTTGTTGGGGAAGTTATTTTAGATAAACTTCCCATGACCCCACTTTGATAGAGAGTGGGATTAGTGGGTTAAAGTGAAGGTACTCTCTCTACCTATAAAGAAGAATAGCTTAACTCCATTTTAAGCCAAACAAAACTATAAAAAAAAAAAAAAACCATAGTAAGGAAAGAGAGATATTGGAATTTCTCAAGAACGCAAAATCAAGTGCTTCCGCTTAATCAAGTCAAGAATAACGCTATGGCTGATTCAGGTATGTTTCTTGATTGAATTATAGTTTATGTGAAAATTATTAAGTTCCATGTTCGTGAATTATTAACTGAGTTTTAACTTAGATTATTATTAATCATAGTCTAGAATTGAAAAACTCTAACATTTGAGTCACGAATTCACTTTTACACAGACAGATCAACTGCAAATTATTTTGAACAATCCATCAATTTATCAAAAAAAATTCGTACCTTGAGAGATCAAGCATTGATTCTAATTGAGACAACAGCTTTCATCTAAAAGCCTTGAAGAACAAGAAATTTGTATCATTAAATTTTGTTTCATGTTCTAGTGGTAATACATAAAGGAAAAAATTGCTATTAGAAGGTAAGACTATACTTCTGAGTTTTATCAGGATAGAACGCTCCAAAATGTTTCTCAGTCTCAGCTCCTATCTTCACATTTTCATCAAACATAGCAAACAAATAAGTTTCTATACCAATTCCAGGCTTGTGTACCGTTCCTGCACCAGATTTCACATGACTTATCAAATTCCTATAATATGTCCCAGCATTATCCATACTTGCTCCAAATGCTCCATCAGATGGCCAGCCACTCTCAGCAACAACAATATTTATGCCTGATCCGCCTGATTTCTCGAGTGCATAATATACTGCATCCACCATAGCATCGAAAATATTCTTATAACCCGATGGATCGGGGTTACTTTGGGTAAAAATTGCATAAGGAAGTGCAACATGATCAGGGTCATATATATAAGCATAATATGGATAAATATTTGCTAGGAAAGGCGAGTTATTTTGTTTCAAGAATCCAATAATTGGATTGATGAAACTAGCCACATCATCGCAAAATACTGACTGAGATGGTGGATAAGTATTCATTAAAATCCCAGTCTCTACAGCTGTTGTGATCTTGATTTGGTTCTCCAGTTTAAGCTTTGTTATCGCTTGTTGCATGTTTTGCATAGCAGGAAGAAGGAAGGGTGCAAATTGTGAACTTGCAACGTTGTTAGGAGATATTTCATTTCCAACGTTGATATATTTGAACTTGACTGCTGGAGAATAACTCATAATATTTGCAGTTACCCAATTTGTGGCTGCACTTGGATCTGTCAAGGCTTGAAGATTGTCGTTAGGAATGTCAAGCATAACATTTATGTTACTTCCCTTTAGAGCAGTGAGTGTTTCAGCAATCGGATCATAGACTCTCATGTTTGTTATGGCATTTGCTTTGTAAAGATTTACCACATCTTGTGCTGATGGTAAGTTGTTTCCATTTCTCCCATAGCATACTCCAATAGGCTGTGCTTCTGCATTACAAAAAGGATTTAATTTTTGTACACACATGCACCATCATATTAAAGTAATGTACGATAATATAACTATACATAGTAAACGTAATTTGATAATTTTTGAAAACACATAGATAACCTATTTTGGATTCTGATATTGTAAATATTTCCTAATAGTATAGTTTAACATATAACAGCAAGTTAAAAGATCATTTTTCCAAGTTACCAATCAATATTAAACAAAGAGAATTATATGTAGTCACATTTTAAGTAATCTGATTATGTACATATTTTTACACCATCAGCGGATAGAACTTAAACTAGTTGGTTCGCACAAATTACATAACAAATGTGCGATTTGAATTTTGATAAGTTTCTTTCCTTTCTTTTAATTTTTTTTTAATTCTTTGGGGTGAGGATGGGTCCATGCATAATAGTGGAGGGGAATGAGAAATTAGATTAAATTAGTTTTTGAGGCCTTGTTCGAAATTTTAATAGAATCATGCATAAAACATAGGGGATGATAGAAAAAGAAAATCATCGTTTATGTTGTAGTATTCTACCTTTAAATAAGAATTTTGCGGGACAAGAATGAGAAATACTAATAACAAAATACTGAAAGAAAAACCAAGATAATGAGATGATGAGCAAATACCTATCATTTGAAGGTATGCCATTAACATACCAACAAATACAAAAATAGCTGCCCTGAGAGAACCATTACTCCAACACAAGGTAGCCATCATAAAGCAGGAAAATTAAGTACTCAATAGAAAAATGACTAGATGATGGCTCCTTAATTATATAGGAAAGAAAATGACTGAGTGTAGCATGTTTGTCCCAATCCCAAGTTAAGTTTATGTGAAGTCATTTATTACACCAAACAGCCTTCTAAGAAGAACGTAGAGTTGGATACATGAACGTACAATAATCATATTTATGGTCAAAATTTTTGCCGCATATATAATAAGTACTATACCATTCATCCTAATCAAAGGTCTGAGGTTCAAGCCAAGGGATGATCTCAACTCTAGTAAAGCGCGTAAAGCTCAAAGAGAATACCATACAGCAGAAACCAAATAATAGAACTTCTATTATATAAAATAAAGGCTGCTATATTTTTTGAAAACTATAGAAGTTATATTATTCAATTAAATTCAAACTTGAAAGGTCTGAAATTATCACAATCTATCTTTTGCATAAATTTCTATTAGTGTTTGACGTAGTCCTCAGTTCTTGTCCATTGCTTCTTTGACTCAATTCTACTAAGTACTAGTAGTACTTAGTGGAGTAATAAAGGTTAGTGTAATCTTGACTGTTAGTTACAGTTAGGTAAAAACTTTATTATGTACTCCTCATTAGGCACATTGATTTTGAAGCTCATTTTGGAAGATGCTTTATCATGAGTTTCAAGAAATAATTGAAAGCTAAATTGTTTTCGAGTATAATAAATGACTAAAAATCTTAAGACGTGTATCCATTGCCGTGGCAAAGTGTGGTTAAAAATTATTTCCGAGCAAGTTCGAAATTCTTAAATCCCCTTGTTGAAGTACCTAGCTCAGCCACTAAACATCAATCTCATTATTAACGAATAATAGTACTTCCTGTATCGCAAATTGCTCGTCATGTATCAGGTAATTTGATATATTTCAGAGCGAAGTTCACATTTATCCAATCAAATTCACAAGATACGATTATATTTAAACAATGTAAAAGGTATTAGAAGTTGCAAATGCTCTACCTTAAAAGTGCCAATCAAAGATTACTTATTTGCCTGTCAAGCAATGAAATGAAACAAATATTTACGGGGAAAGTGCACGAAAGGTCATTTTTGTCACTGGTCTTTGGGCACAGGCCATTAATACCAAAATATTTAGTTTGTGACCACTTTTACTTAAAGAGATAGAACTTCAGTCCAGAGGCGGATTGAAGTTCAGTCCTTAAAGATTGAACTTCAATCCAGGGCCATATGGACTGAAGTTAAGTCCAGTCCTTAAGATGGAACTTCAGTCCATGACCATACCATAGACTGAAGTTCAGTCCATGGCCATATGGACTGAAGTTCAGTCCTTAGAGATGGAACTTCAGTCCAGGGGCCGTATGGACTGAAGTTCAGTCAATTATCAGAGACTTAAGTCAATATTTATTTAGTAAAGGCCCAAAAATAGTCTTTAGTGTAAGACCAATAAAAATAGTGGCCTCAAACTAAATACCAATGTTAAAAGTGGCTACTGGGCGAAATTTTTACAATATTTACGATTAAAGAAAGTAACAAGGGATTTTTACATATATATACAAAATTACACCCTAAATTACAAAAAAAATAGCAATATTTATCAAATTACAAGTAATAGCAATATTTTCCCTAACACAAATAAAAATTCCCAATCCACCACGCAACCCCCAAAACCAACCCCCACCCCTGCTCCAATATCACTTTTCCGTTCATCCCTTCCACCCCAAAAACCAACCCCCACCCCCTGACTTTCGTACGACCCCCCCTCTAACTCCCACGATCCCACCCTACCCCGATCCAAAACCCCCTATCCACCCCTGACTCTCAATACAAGTAGTGAATGGGTAGGAGAAATCTTCACTGTAGGATTTAAAATTGAACGCCAAGAGACACCGAAGCAGCGGTGGACGGCGGAGATCCGGCCAGAAGACCCCCAAAATTGAAAATTAAAAATAAAAAAATAAAACGGAGAAACTGTTGCTACCATCAGTGAATTGAGCCTGAAAAGCAATCGTCGACAACTCCGCTGCGGTTGCCGCCTCTTATTACCGGTTTCTTTTTTTTTTTTTTTAGAAATGATTGTTCTGGTGGATCGGTGTTTAATGATGATGAAGAAGAAACTGAAATGTATTATGTTTTTCTTCCTGATTTGAGAAACTGAAATGAAAACATAACAATGTGAATGCAAGTGAAACGGTAAAGGGTGGGTTGGGGCTGGGGGTAGGGGAGGGTGGATAAAAAGGGGGTGAATTGTCTGTACATGCGCAGGGAAAATAACTTCTTTTTCTTGCAGCCACAATATCAAATAATATAGTTTAATTACTTCTTTCAGAAACAATAAAATGATACAGTTTAAAACGGGGTTGATACAGTCTGAAACGGGGTTGATACAGTTTAAAATAGTCTGAAACGGGGAGTTGATACAGTTTAAAATAGTCTGAAACGGGGAGTTGATACAATTTAAAATAGTCTGATATAGTCTGTAACGGAAGTTGATACAGTTTAAAACAGTCTAATACAGTCTGAAACGACATTAAAATGCTATGATACAGTCTGAAATGGAGTTGATACAGTCTGAAACGGTGCTGAAACAGTTAGAAACAGTTGAAACGGTGCAGAAACAGTTAGATATGGTGCTGCAGAAACAGTTAGATACGGTGCTGCACAAACAGTTGAAACAGTGCAGAAACAGTTGAAACGGTGCAGAAACAGTTAGATACGGTGCTGCAGAAACAGTTAGATAGGGTGCTGCAGAAACAGTTGAAACGGTGCAGAAACAGTTAGATACGGTGCTGCAGAAACAGTTGAAACGGTGCAGAAACAGTTAGATACGGTGCAGAAATAGTGAGATTCAACGAGATACATTGAGGATTGATGAGGAAAAGTGAAATTGGGGAAAATGAGAGGAGTAAAAGTGAAATTGGGGGGAAATGGTGGGAGGAAAAGTGAAATAAGGGGAAATGGGAGGAGCAAAAGTGATAGTGGGGGAAATATAAGGAAGAATGTAAGGGTTTGGGAAAATATTGCTATGTTTTTGCAATATTTGTAATTATCTTGTGTTTTCCTCTATATAGGGTAATTTTACTAAAATGTTGCTGTGTTTGGTAATTAAGCTCTAAAATTTGTACTTTTATGTAAAAAATCCAAGTAACAAGTAGTCCATCATTTGCCATATTTATGATTTTTGTCTAGTCAAACACCAGCAATACATTTTGTAATGGTGGTGTTGAACCATGCTATGTGCATCTCAACTCTTATTCCACTAAATATTTGCTACATGTCACTAACATCACTCTGCCCAACCAACATCACATAACAGTTCGTATTTCTACTGAAATTAAACCTTGATCTTCCATAATTTTTAACTACTCTATTGACCACTAAATGACAACCTTGGATGCAACAATACATATTGTCTTTGTTCCCTTTACATCTCTGATGTATTTTACCTATAGACACATGGATAAGCTTCGGTACACAAGGCCAACTTCGCCAAACAAATAAGTACTAACAAATGGAGATATGCTGCTCACAATGGTAAAAATTCCTGTTACAAAAATTCACTTCGGCAAATGCCATAAAATCATTGCATCCACAACTCAGAAGCCAAAGGAAAGAGAACAAAAAACAAATTGACCACAAGCTTCTTCAAGTCTACATGGTTAAACAATTTATAAATCTTTTTTCTTATTTCCATCAAGTGACCATGAAATGGCAGCCGTTTGTAAATTCATTTGTGAGGTAAATCTACTTATCCGCCTGGCTGACTTGTTGCTTAGCTCTGCGAGCACATTCTCTATAATTTAGAACCACATTAGCGCAATTTAAGGGATTCCTCTCGTGTTCCTTGTAGCATTTCACGCAAGCATCTCTCTCATCCAAGCAGGGGATAGGCTTTTGATGTGGAAGTTTGAACTCCTTATCATGCAGATCCTTTGCCTTCTGTTTCACTTCTTGTAACATGTTTTCCTCCTGTTTCTGCAACCTCTCCACCTTCTTCTCGCTCTCTTGGAGGACAGATCGAATAGCTTCTAATTCTGCAATTGCAGGTTGAGGCGGAGGAACTGGCATGAACAAAGGAGGCTGAACAGGCCATCCTGTAGCAGCAGTCCCCTTCACTATATCGGGATCACTAGTGATTGGTTTTTTATGCACATTAGCCTGTGCTGTTTTGTTTTCTCTCTGTGTCCTTGTTTTTGGCTTCCTTGGTTTCTTCTTCAATTTCTCGCCCTCATCAGCAAGCTGTTTGACTAAATTGCTGCTGATCTGTATAGTGAATGATTCACTCATGACGACAGCAGCTCTTCACAAGTATCTGTGACACCAATTCATCCTAGTCATATAAAATGACAACTTGACACGTAACGAGAAAATTTGCATCTCAAAAATGGCATACTACATTATACGAAAAGAATGAAGCGATACACCATAACCAAGAAGCATGATGTACTTCGGGAACACTTCCTCTTCTTTGCTTTCAACTAAACATCAATATTCAAGTTCTCTTCCCTTATGTTATATTTCTTTATGAAAAGAGTAACTAGCAGAACAATTTAAGTGCAGGATTGTTCAAAACCAGTTCAACCAGATCGCAGCATTTATTGATTACACATGTAGTTATGTACATATGAAGAGTCTTAAACAAATACTGGACAGCAAAATCTGCAAAAGTTATTAAATCCAAAAACATTTACTAATGAGAAAGACCACGCACATGCAAAGGTGAATATGATAGGCAACTGAAAAGAAACCGGGAAATCCAATTGGATCATTCAAGAAAGAAAATTGTAGTAACTCCCACCAGGAGTCTTTAAGCTCCACTTCGCATTAGACAAGATGGAGAAATAGGAAAAATGTCAAGAACAAGAAATCACAACTCTAAACAAATGTGTTCTACATTAATATGTGAGGTCAGAGCTCTAGGCAGGATAAAGAACCGCCTGAAAACACTTTCAAAAAAGAACCACCTGAAAACAAAGGTATAGTGCAACTAATTGATGATGCACAGATGAATCTCAGGCATATGGCAAACAAAAATGCAAACTTACGGTTTTTTCTTCCGGGATGGATGCTTTTTGGTGGTGGCAGGAGAATCGTAAAAAGAGCCAAGGAGGTCAGTCTTTTTTTTTTTTTTTTTTTGTGAGAAAGATAACAAATTTTATTCATCATCCACCAAAGAGGTGTTGGTAGCCAAATTTAACTATACAAGAGGTATGATCAAACCTACAGAATGTCAAAAAATTCAACCAAATCTTTGTCATTTTCTATGACATTTTCCTTACACCAAAAATAAAAGGATCCTATACAATTTAACTTAATTTGCTGGATTGAGGTGCTCCTATCTTCAAAACACCTGGAATTGTCAGTTTTTTGTTTGGAAGGAAGCACAGGGAGCCAGGAGGAAAACCTAAACAAAGGAAGCAAACACATTCCTTGGGCTTCTTATGCACACAAGCTAGGTAAGGATGTCAACCATCTCAAGAAAGTTGCACCCAAACGGTAAAAGTGGCCCAAAACAATCCTCAAGATCTTAAATTGAATCTACACTGTGATGGACTAAGCTTAAAACTGTATGGAGATGCTGAAGAGTTGGAGAACAAGGAGTAGGAGATGTACAGATCACAAGCATTGAGCACTTGGAAAGAGAGAAACTTCTGAAAGCACTAATCCACCCAAAAAGAAGGTTTCTAAATGCAAATAGAAGCTCTCGTAAAATTGCACTAATCTCCCCCACTCCCAACCAAAAAAAAAAAAAAAAAAAAAAAAAAAAAAAAAAAAAAAAAAACAGGAAAAAAAAAAAGAGGAAGGCTTCTGAATGCAAGTAGAAGCCCTCATGAAGTTGCATCTGATTTTGGTGTTTCCCTCTTGATACAGGAGATCCCATTTGTTATCAGTAATAGACTATCTACTTATTAAAATTGGAGGGAAAAAGAAGGAATTACCACCATAAAAGGTCAGCTAATGGTCGAGTGGTTAATGTGTGTCAATTTGAGCTTGTAGGGAACCACTCTGCCTACCAGTGGCAGCAAAATGATCCAATGACGTTCACCCAAACGAAAGAAGCGCCAAAACTACTTGGACGTCTTGAAAAGAACAGTCTCACAAAAGAAAAGATGGAATGGAACTATGGTAGTATGACAAAAAGACAAAGGCTACTTAATTTTCATCAACCAGCTATTTCATCAAGCAATAAAATGTTTCATCTATTCGCAGTCAAAAGTGCCAAGGTTTACTTGATGAAAGCATAAAGCAAAATTAATGTGTGGGCAGACATACATCATTTAAGGGGGGAAAAACTATACACATTACACACATACAACAACTAGATGGTAGAGGAATTGCAACAAATTTAATGAAGTGAATTCATGAACTAACTACCATGTCAAACAAGTATTGACCAATTCTTCCATAGCGATTTCCATTGACCAGGTATTACTAGTATAACTTCCACTATAATTAAATTCAAACAATGTTACTTCCTTCTCCCCATTTTATATAACTTAGTTTGGCTGCTCAACAAGGATTTTTTTATGAAGCTTTTTTTTTAATGAAGTTAACAGTAATTACATACTCGGATTACTACAATAAATCTCCAGGTTAAAAGCGAGCAAGGGGCTTTATCTAGAATAAAGATTCTTGTCTGCTAAGTTAAGCTGAATTTCTATAGATTATAACTAATTACCATCTACACAAACAGCTATCACATCAAAGTACTCCAGGTAGAAAGTGACCTACAGAAATGGCCCAAATGCAAACAATTCTGGACAACTAAGAAACTGGTCTCACGTAAGCATTAGAAGAGAAAAGCTTATGACATACAACAATTGAACAATATTGGGGTCACTTTTTAGAATGGTACCATGATTTTTGGGTCAATTCTTAAGAATATCAGGGGCACCCAGATGAAACCAGAGTAATGAATCTTATTATGAATGCTGTAAATAGTAGGCAAGAAAACATGTAAATAGAAGAAGCGGAAATCACAATGGTGTGTACACGTTAGAGACAGCGAGTGCACACGAACTCAATAAATAATTAGTAATTAGTCATCTATAATCTTTTAAAATGGAAGGGGAAGACCTGGTATAGTGAACGCCCATTTTCCCCTAGTCCTGTACTAGCTAAGGAACACCTCAATACAGGTAAGCCCATCTAGATTTTCAGACAACTTTTTTTATTAACCAAAGAAATCCCAAGGGCAAGAAGCAAATGGATTGGAACTCGTTGAATAATGGCCAATCGGCCCGCTCTACTACCCTTCTCTACTAAAATACCAAGTTTTTGTTTGTGGCGGTTTGAACTTGTGTCGTGTGTGTCCACCTAAACCACAGATCACAATTTAAGCTCTTACCACCAAACCAAGCCCTTGGGGCAAGCAAAATACAATAATAAGAAGTATGTTCTTTCATAACCGAGAAATACCCAAGAAAGAGTGGCGTGTTTGGTGTTTCCGGAACTCGCGGATAATGGGCCAGCGCCTTTACCCTTCTCCACTCAAATACCAAGGTATTGTCTTTTAGGGGCTCAAGACATATGTGCACCATCACAAACTGACCTCTTACCACTAGACCAAAGCTCTACAAGCTAGATTTTCAGACTAATAATTCTTACTTATTAAAACATATTCAGTATATTTCTCACAAATTTGAGCTATTATAACATGAAAAGGCAAATAAGAACATAGTCAAACTTGTAAAAAAAATAACATATCACAGCTAAGAAAACACAACATTATAATCAAATTTGAGCTTTACCCATTATATATTAAGGCTAAAAACGAAAAGGGTTTCATTCTAATTAGAGAAATTAAAGCAAACACAGCATCATTAATTCAAATTCACTAAAATATTTGGAAAAAGGGAAATATGTAGAAACTAGGAAATTACCGTTTGATTTTCAGACAAGAAAAGTGTGTGAGGAGATCGCTGTGGAAATAAGATTATTGGGGAACAAGTAAAAGAATGTATTTTTGCAAGAATGTCACGGACAAATATTACATTCAATTTGGGCTCCATTTGTTTTGGTTTTATTTTGGCAAAGCGCACAAATAGCCACTTTTGTCGGTAGTCTTGTATTTGAGGCCAACTTTTTTAGTGATTTTACATAAGATGCCACTTTTTGGAACTTCAATCCTTGTGGGTTGAACTTCACACAAGTTCATTCCACAAGGATTGAAGTTCAACTTCAGCACACCATAAAGGTTGAAGTTCAACTTCAGCCCCTAAGGATTGAAGTTTACGCATCTATGCCTAAAAGTTCATCCCTTACGGATTGAAGTTGAACTTCATAACTTAGGCATGAAGTTCAACCCACAAGGTTTGAACTTCAGCCCATAAAGGTTGAAGTTCCAAAAAGTGGCCTCTCATATAATATCAATAAAAAAGTAGCTTCAAACCAAATACCAATGGCAAAAGTGGCCTGTGGGTGAAATTTTTACGAAAATACTTTTATTTTGGGTAATTTTCATAAAAATTTAGCCCCGTTGCTTGTTTGGACCGCGCTAAATGAATACTAGTCAGCGGTGCAAAATTATTTGAAGACTAGCCACCTCCGGACAAGTCTCAATATTTTATACTAGGACTTTGAACTGTTCAAGTCTCAGTATTTTATACTGGACTTTGAACATGTTAGTTCAAAGTCCTAGTATAAAATATTGAGACTAGACTTCACATATCACATATAAAGCTCCAGAGTACTATAAGCATGATCCCGTTATAAAATAATGGAACTTTGAATATGTTAGTTCAAAGTTTCATTATAAAATACTAAGACCAGTCCGGGGTGTTTGCCAATGCTATGAAGTGTAAGTGTGCGAACGAATCTTTTGCTATTCTTCAATTAATTTTGAAATGGTGGATAATTTTTACTTAGCGCGTCCAAAAATGACTACTCATCAAAATTACAGATTTTAGTTCGGGTAATTTTCATGACTAGCCAGCTTTTGAACCGCTAAAAGATAAACAACTAAACTTTTAGAAAAATAGTTATATTTAAAACACGTATTTTTTTAAGACTAGTCACAGAAAAAAACTCTTGAGAATTAGAACTAACCCCAGTAAATTTTGCTCGGATTTAGTTCTAAGTTCTAAGAAACTTTACTGGAGCTTCATATTAGAAGTCCTAGTAAAATTTCTTGAGACTTTTGAACTAAAAATTTTCAAAGTGCTGTAAACTTTTCTGGGACTTCATAGTATTTCTCACCAGAAAATTTTACTAGGACTTTAAAATTTTAGTTCAAATTCTCACTAAAATTTTCTGGATTTTTCCGTTTTTCTTGAATTTGGTTATCTTTTTAAAATAAAAAAAATTAATGGCTAATTTCCATTTAAAGTGGTTTTAATTGGCACTGGTCAAAGTTTTGCTTTCAATTCAGCCCATTGCATTGAATTTGGGCTTGGACTAAACATCACATTTCTGGCACTGCTCTAGCAGTTTCGGTTCAAATACATTGAGAGACACTCCACTCACGAAAATTACCAAAAAAGACCTTTATTTTGCTACCTTACATGACGTAGCACCCCCCTCCTTTTTTTAAATTTTTCTTTCCCTCCATAGCACCCCTATTTAAAGAAAAAAAATCCTAGCCCCCATTTTTCCTCTCTTCTCCTTCCCTCCTTCCCATTTTTCTCTCTTCTCTTCCCCATTACACCTAACCCCGCCGCCGCCACCCCCCAACCCTTCCACCACTGCCCCACCGTCATCTCCTCTCCTCCAAGCCAGTGATGATGTCGCCGCCGTGGTCACCAAGTTCAAGACCGCCACTGCTTCTTCTTCTTCTTTTCTTTTTTTTTTTTTTTTTTTTTTTGCTTTTTGAATAGCAATATTGATTTTCGTTGTATATTCCGATCAAAACTCCGGTGAGGAGTTTATTTATCAAGTTTCTTCTTGTTCTTCACTTTTTTCATAAAAATTTATTGAGATCTACTAGTTTTTGTTAAAACTCTTGTTTAATGTTTAGATCTAGTGTTTTTCTTGTATAAAACTGTATAGATCTTGGATTTTTGTTAAGCTTTCATGTAAAATATGCCCGAGGCACTGTTTAACATTATTTTTGTGAGTTTATACATTTTATACAAGTTTATACAATTCTGTAAACATGTATAAAAATGTATAAATTTGTATATGTACGTATTGACAGTGTATAAAACACATTCTATGCATTGTAAAATTGTATAAAGCTGTATATACGTGTATGAAAAATGAATAAAATTGTATAAATTTCAGATTTGTGCACTTTTTATGGATGTTTTGTATAAAACTTATGTTTATTGTGTATATTTTTGTATTTCTCTTCTTGCATACACATTTTTCTATGTATTTACATGTATAATTTATTATTTTGATAGATTTAGGTGTATAAATTTATCAAAAAAATAATTATTTAAACAAATCCACAAATAAAATAAGCAAATCCGGTGAAATTTTCATTTTTCGGCCACCAGCCACCGCTGGCCGGCGGCGGCAGCTCGATTTCTGGTGGTGGGGCGGTGGTGGGGGAGGGTAAGTGAGTGGCTCCTAGGGTTTTTAGTTTAAATGGGTGCTATGTTGTGTAATTTTGAAAATAATGGGGGTGATATGTTGTGTAATGTAAAAATAAATGGGTGCTATGAATAAAATGTAGCCCCTCATTTATAATTTTGTGTTGTGGGCTGCCTAGTTTTGAAAATTTCCCTTCAATTTTTTAGTCCCAAAAGCCAGAAGTTAAAAGAAAAACTCCTGGCAATTGCCAGGTCTGGCTGCTAGTAAGGCCTGGCGTGATTGGGGCTAAAAATTACTAAAGAATTTTCTTAAGAGGGGCCAAATGAGAGCGGCCAGATTCTAGAATATCCTATTTTTGAAATCACTTGACACACCGTATTGTGTTTGGCGGCTGTTTATAATTTGTTCCCATTTTTTTTATTTGATGCAAGAATAATCATATTTTTTAGTTTTGATGGTCGCATCACAATTTCGTGCAAGTGTTAATAATCTATTTTCATAGCTTTTGATGGATTCGTCAAAACTTGCTTCTAGGTTTTTAAGGTGAATCATCAAAACTTGTGAAAAAACAAAGTGTCAACGGATCAATAAGAACTTGTGATGATTACTCTTATGCAAGTTTCAAATTGGGGATAAAACTTAAATATCACACTAAAAAGTTATATCCATGCAAATGTGTCTTATTCAAACTGGCTCTTTAGAAGTTTTTAAATTGGGTTCTTTACATAAATAGCAGCCCATATAAAAACATTTACTATTCTTTAGCCCTTACTTTTGGTAGCCACAACATTACACTAAAATAATAGAAATAAATTCTAGTGTTAATAATTATATAATACTATTTTTCTTAAATAAAAAATATATATATCAATGCTAAAAAAATAAAATATGTATCACCTAAAAAGAAGAATTTGCATAATACTATTTTTTATTTTTTATTTTTTAGTCGCCATATTTAATATTTGCATAAATAAAATACATATCACCTAAAAATAATAATAATAAATACGAAAATAAATAAATATTGAATATATACCATATTCAAATAATGATATATTGTATTAAAATAGTAAATATTAATATTTATTTATTATATATTTAATATATATTACATATCGTATATTTAATATTTAATCACTTAATATCTTAACATATGTATGTAATATTTATTGAATTATTATTATATATATTTTATTTATTGGATACACAATATATGTATGATCTTTAATATTTATTATATATCTATTAATATTTATAGATGCACCAAATATGTATGAAATTTTTATATTTAATTTAAAAAATACACGATACATTTATGATGTTAATATTTTATATATTTTATTAGATATTTATAAAAATATTATTATTTTATATATTAATATTTATTAGATACATGATATATGTATGATATCTTAATATTTATTTGATATACGATATATGTATGATATTATATTTTATATATTAATATTTATTAGATATTAATATAATTTTAATATTATTTATTAGATATATATATATATATATATATATATATATATATATATATATATATATATATATATATATGATATTTATATTTTTTATTACATATTGCGTATCTAATATTTAATCACTTAATATTTTAATATATTGTGTATGTGAGATTTATTTAATTAGAATTTATATATTAATATTAATATTTAATTAATATTTATATATTAACATATTGTGTATGTAATATTTATTTAATTACTAAATTTATCAAAAATTTAGATATTATTTAATATTTCAAATTGTGGTTAATCCCTAATACAACGGATAAATATTTTTTTGTATGAAATACAATTAATAATATATAAATAAATATTCTTAAGTACTCCTAATATACTTGCATAACTAACATTTTAATATTTTAACATATTATTATCTATGTACTGTTTATTGTACATAAACAAATAGTAAAGAATCCTACACAAATAGTATATAAACAATATCATGTATTTAATATTTATTTATTAAATGTACAATATTTAATATCATACATATCGTGTACTTGAATAATTATTCTCTTAATTTTTAAAATATTATGTATGTATTGTTTATATATTAATATTTGTTATATATATACACACACGGGGAGGATTTAAATCGTTAAAAAGCTGATTTTTGCGCTAAATATGGTATATAGGCATATGGTATATAGGCGATTTTAGGCGTCAAAACACAATTAACAAATTCATTATGATCTCTACATAAAATACACAATTATTTTTTAAATATATTAACACAATAATATGAATAAGATTATAAATACTACTCGTAGAAAAATAAGTAAAATATGCTATATATGTGTGTCTGTAATATACTCAATCATTATTATATTATAACTATTAAAAATAAATTCTTGAAATATTCATTTTGTACATTTAAAATATACACATAAATAAATATGCAATGGGAAAGGAAATATAAAAAAGTTGAATATGATAGTTATGGAAATTAATGGAAAGAAAATATTTTATTAACTAGCATTAGGAAAGAAACAATAAAGAGCTTTTTAAAAAAAAATAATAGACTCCTATAATAACTCATGTCTTTAATTCTTAAAATTACATTAATAAATATGAGATGCATTAACTAAACCCTTAAATTAAGGAATAAATTTTTTTATTAATTTATAAATTATCTAATGGTTAGAAAAAGAAAGGAAGTGAAAAGTGGGGTTAGGAAAAGTAAATAAGTACTACTCATATGCTTATTGAGTAATTCTCTCTTTTAAATTTGCAGTCGACCAAATATTTGTAATTATAATTTAATGGTAAGTTATATGCACTAACAATATAGAAAATATATATACTATAGTTATAATTTTATATTGTGATAGTTTTATATAAGTTGATTGTAATTAATTTATAAATGGCTTGATAGTTTGGAACCTTTTTTGCACGGTTCATATTTGAAAGTTAAACTCAATACCAATAAAAACTGATTTAGTGTGATACATTTAAATGTAACTATCTAATGAAACGAGATAAATTAGCTATAAAAGGCTTTGCAATGTAATATTTGACTATATTATTACGAATTTTAATAGGAGGCATCAAAGAAGATGCCCCACAGAACCAACTATACGATGGATATTTCACTTATTGAAATCATAATGTACAAATCAAATTGACATATATCTAGATACAATCATAATATTAGATTTTTCGGTGCAAATTTGGATTAGTCGAACCAATAGCGGATATCAGACACCGGGTAGGAAGAACAAAAGAAAGACATAAGACTGTTGGGAACTTTTGTGTACAATAAGGCACTGCCAACTATGTCACTCGCTAGAGCAAGCACAAACCTAGAAGGCTAGAACCTGTATACTTATTTGTCAACTTAACAAGCAATTCTTACATATAAACTCTTCTGTATAAATATGCACTCCTAGTTCCAATGTCATCATGTCCTAACTAATTCTCTTCAGAAGGTGAAAAGAAAAAATACAGAAGGAATTTCCTCTAGGATACAAATTGAAAATGTATCACCTGTAACTCCCAGATGAAGTAACGCATCAGTCCACAGGACCTATGAAAAGGAGATGGTTGTGGCACGAAGTGAAGTTTAGTGAACTCAGCACAACTGGCTCTTATGGAGGCAGACCCTTATATGACATAAAGATTGAGCTTATTACTCTACTTATTGGCTCTTCGATCTTGCCCTAGAGCACGGATAAGGTTTGACCATCATCTATGTGGTGTGGTTGTAGAGTAGTCCAGACAATAAACGGAAATCTGACCTCTTGTGCCTGTGAATTCAAGAAAAGAGGGAGGTCAACCAAAAAGAAATGTTAATCAAAGATCCAACTAATCACCACGCTTGTATTGCAAATATTCAAAGTGAATTTGTTGTGCAAAGAGTGCGTTATGACACGTGCCCGACCTTTGATTTCATAGTACCAACTTCTGACTTTGAAAACTGCTGTGGGCTTATTTAGCTAGCAATTCTCACAAGTCACATAAGATATTTCAAATATTTTTAGTTATTCCTTCTGATAATTTTCTCCAATATTTGAATCAAAATGAATATGAAATGCAATCCTTACTCCTCTGACAAGATCATAATTAAGCCGAGTTTGCCAAGAAGCAATGCAATGCAACAGTAACTTCTCTTTCTTGGATAATTATCCAAGCTAATTGTCAGATCTCGATAGAGATCTTCCATCAAGAATAGCTTCAAATCACTTTGTTGGAGTTGAAGCATGCCTGCTCTTATTCTCTTTTTGACACAGTCGACGAATTTATTGTCTCATTTCAAGTCTGCTAATTCATGTCTCATTTCAAGTCTGCCTTGAAAATACTGAAGAGCATTATTATTTCTGTGCATGTGCAAATGGGACATGAGAAATAGAAATGATACACATGAATTAATAGGTTAAAAAATAACAGTACTTTTCTTCCTTATCCGCATATCCAAATATAAACATATCCCAGTCTTCCACATGAACTTAGATCTCGAACTACTCCACACGAATTTAGACCTCGAACTGCGACATCATTCACCATTGGTACCAAATAAATAGAAACATACATCCAGCAGCTTTGTGGTTAGGAAAAGTATATATGTATGAGGTCAAATTATGGTTAGAGACTTAGAGGTAATGAAACCTTGTAGTTGCAGAGCAACATCCAACATCTCAACTCCTGATTTGCACTAAAGTAGCCAAGTGTTCACCTTGTTCGTGTAAAAAGACAACAGCACACCTTGTTTCCTTAACATGGAATGTAGCAAACAGCAGGACATGTACCAAACATTGCACAGAGCTTGTAAATGCAAAAATGGTGTAACAACCCCCTTAGCTCACCTATATTGATAATAACCTAGAAGAAGAAATGTGACTATCACTTTAAATGAGTCAGTGATCACTACGAATAAGTAACCCACCTATTGAAGAAGTCAATAAATGAAGTGCTCCTCCATGTAATCGTACTAATGATCTATCATACGCCCTTGAACCATTTTACACGACATTTATTCCTCATAAAATTTAGGCCATAACCACATCTCAAGTAGACAACCTTGAGGAATTAGAAGTATATATCAACCTTAAAAGAAAGCAAATACATCAACCTCACAGTAAGAACTATGTGAAGAAAGTTACAGAAAATCATCACCACTATAATCATTAAGATGAATGAGCAGGAATAATACTAACATTTTAAGATATTAGCCATTGTTAAACTTCAAATATTGTGGTATGTTGTTTCACATGGATAGCGTAAGAAAAGTTCCTAAAATTTAGAAAGTAGTAAGAATTGGACCTTAGATGTTTGCTCTGTATGTCCCTAATATGAACTAATTTATTCATTCAGACTCCAACATCTTTTTCTCCCTCATTTACATGTTTCCCCAGCTAAGTCTAGTGTATCATCAGCTACTGGTGGAGTCTCCTGATGCAGTAGGCATCTTATAGAAAATTTTAACACATTTTATTGACTCCAGTAATGTCCCCTGAGCTTTTCCTCGAATTAATATCTATATTACCACACTCCCGAAAATCAGTTAAAATAAGCACGTTACTATCCGCAGCTCGAATGCTAAACTATAGTTCTTCCAGAAGTTTGCAGGAAGTCAGTTACATTCCCTCTAAAAGTAATGTGTTCATGAAACACAGAAATTAAACATGTCGATGATTATCTTATCAAAATTATTGAAAATTTTCAAATAGGCGTAGCTTCAGCTATACCTCTTATTCCATTGAAAAGATCTTAGGTTCCCAAATACTACTTCGTCAAGAGCAGGAATTGAACTGTAGTGCATTGTCAAAGAGGTTTAAAGCACGCAATATCAACCAAACTATACGTAAGATGAATTTTCTGAATTGCAAATTAAAAAGAAAATCTTACACGTATGTATAAAGCAAGTTGTAGATGTGTCATCAGTAGATTAAATTATTAAGGAAGTTCTAAATGTAAATACCTTGCTTCTCAGCATAGAAAATGAAAAATATATATGCTATTACCACAAAGCTAGATAACTAACAATATTTTTAAGATGAAATTTGATAAAACCGGGTACAACACACTCGGGCGCCCATCACGCGGGTACCCCCGGCGTCCACATAAGCTTGAACTTAACTCACACCATAAAAGCTAGCTCAAAGGGTGGAGGATTGCCCAAAGCTTATATGGGCATCTTGCCCTCCACTTTTCACCGATGTGGGACACTTCCACTAACACCAATACATTCCAACACCCCCCCTCCCTCGCATGGCCAGCCATTCCCACATGGGTGGCGCGTGGACCACGTGCTCAAAGGGGGCTCCAACCGGAACCATCTACTGGCTCTGATACCATGATAAAACCGGGCACAGGGCGCCACAGACCAGGGCACAACACACTCGGGCGCCCATCACACGGGTACCCACGCACACGGGCGCCCACATAAGCTTGAACCTAATTCACCCTCCAAAAGCTAGCTCAAAGGGTGGAGGATTGCCCAAAGCTTATATGGGCATCTTGCCCTCCACTTTACACCGATGTGGGATACTCCCACTAACACCAACACATTCCAACAAAATTCGAACAGGCAAAGGCCATATTTCATTGCCAAACCAAGCAACATGCTTTTGGTTTCATCAATTGTTAAAAAAATATCCCGAAGAGTAGCAGTAAATGCTTTTCTTCACAAGTAACCAAGAGTTTACAACAATTAAATTATATAACTTCTGCTGCCATTCTTGGTGCGTGAGTGTCCCGGAGGAATTAAATGCCCAAGTAATATACCCACGCATACAAGAACAGCGAACTATCTAAGAGAAAGTTGTCCATAAAATTGGCCATACGCATTTACCAGAATTTCCTCTAATCTTCGGTGATGTGCGAAATCAAGAAACTAACATTAGCAGGACCAATGGAGCTCAACGAGAGTAGGAAACATGCATGTACATGAATATGTTATCAAATAGCCGAATTGAAACTCCAATTAAGAAATTTGAAAGAAAACCATCTGAATCACACGAAGAAGAGTAAAGTAACGAATGCATAGATAGATACAAAATAATGGCTTCTTGTGCATATGTAAACCCAAGAAGGAAGATATCGTATTACCCATAAGCAGAAATAGAGCAGAGAGAAGAATAGAACTCACCTGAGGCATATACAAAGGAGGAAGAAGAACGACGGCAATGGTCTCCTCTGAAATCTTGTATGCTACAAGTCAATCTAGTGATGTTTCACCAGTAATCTCCACAAGAACAGGACCCATCTTGAAAACTGTGGAACCTGTTGGCATCTCTTACAACTATCAATCTTACTGTGACCTTTGAGATAAGCTTCAAAGCAGAATGGCAATCATCACATATCCTGAGATTCTTGATAACGTGAATTGGAGCTTGGGGTGGTGTTTTCATGAGAGCATATGCTACAGCCAGCTTTTCGCTGTGGTAACTAAGATTGCCCTCTTTTTGTTCTTCCTCAACATCTTGCGAGACAGAAGTTGTGTCTGGAACATAACCCAATGGTTTTATTTCTTCCAATAATTTTCTCACCTTCTCATGGATTTCAGCAGTCTCTGGGTGTTTAGTGTCATCAGAAACAAACACATGAGTTTGATTTCTTATCTCAGTCCAACTCAATCCAGGTTCTTTTTTTATGTTCCTTTCTCTTAATAGTTTCCGTATTGTTGCTACTCCATCCCACCTTTTCACCTTGGCATGCATATTGGACAAGAGGATGTAGGTTCCCACATCGTTGGGGTTCAATTGCATCAAATGGTCTGCAACTCTCTTTCCTAAACCATGATTGCGGTGGACATTACAAGCATTAAGCAAAGTACGCCAGGCAATGACATCCCACGTGATTGGCGTCGACCTCATGAATTTTTCAGCCTCATCAAGTTTTCCAGCTTTACCTAGGAGCCCAACCATACATGTGTAGTGCTCTAACCCAGGTTCAAGGCCCATGTCCCTCATTAGATGCTGCAAGTAGTAAAATCCTTCTTCTACCCGACCCAAATGTCCACAAGCAGAAAGAACCCCGACAAAAGTCACATGGTTTGGTTGCTCTTTCGCGGCTAACATGTCCTGAAACACATCCAGTGCTTCCTCACCAAGCCCATGATGAGAGAAACCTGATATCATCAAATTCCAAGTAACAGTATCTCGACATATCATGTTTGAAAACACGACCCTAGCGGCTTCAATATGGCCACTCCTAAAATACATGTTGATCAAAGCATTCCCAACTATAACAAAAGATCCATGTCCTGTCTTCTCTATACGAGCATGTAATGTTTTCCCGCAGCCAAGTGCTGATAGACCTGCACAGGAATTCAACAACACTGCAAATGTGTAGTCATTCGGCACAACACCCTGAAGTTCCATTTGTAAGAACAATTTCAGGGCTTCCTCAAAGCATTCATTTTGGAAATTCGCAGCCAAGATTGTTGTACGAGAGACCACGTTATGGTCAGGCAAAGAATTATAAATACATTTTGCACCTGAAACTTCACCACACTTTCCATACATGTCCATGATTGCACTCCCCATAAACACATCAAGCTGAAGACCAGACTTCAACATTTTGCAGTGAACTTGCTGACCCAATTTCAAATCCTTGAGACGAGCGCAAAGACCAAATACATTAACATAACTGACACTGTCCCACACCAAACCTTCAGTCAACATCCTTGAGAAGACATCCAACGCTTCAGTTGTGTAACCATGATCCAAAAGCCTATTCAGCACAGAATTATAAGTTACGTTGTCTGATCCAGGAACATACTTCAAAATTTTCAAAACCCCTTCCATATCTGAAGCCACTGTATACAAAGATAGAAGACCATTCTTGACATACTGATGAAACACCAATCCTGACTTCAACACTAACGCATGATACTGCGGCCCTTCATGGAGCAACCGGCCATTAGCACAACAAGCGAGGACAGTTGACAAGACATACTCATTTGGGGACAAATTATCCACCGAAATCATGTCTTTAAACAATTTAGATACTTCCCAACTAAACCCATTGTGGTAATATCCCGACATTAAAGTGCTCCAAGAAACTACATTTCGTTGGTGCAACATGTCGAACACCTGGCGAGCAACTGCAAGTTTTCCGCACCTCGAGTAAAGATAAATGAGACTATTATTCTGAATTACATGGTCTTCTGAAGCTTGACTAGACACAACCAAAAGTGCATGAATAACTTTACCCAATTTTAAGTTCCCATCATCAGCTAACTTTTTCAACAACTTTGCAACATATTCCACAGATAAGACTCTTTGGGGATTCAATTGGGATAGAGACAACACACTCGCATTCAGAAGCGCACGAGTGGACATTGCTCGTTAGATACATAGTCAAGTCTCGGTATTTTTATTTGTAGAGTTAAATTATAACTCTAAAAACTTGAAGGATATGTAGCTGGGAGGAAACAATGTTCAATCTGAAAATGTTAAAACGAGCGCGTTTAGAATATCCACAGCTAGATTATACACCCAACCCAAAAAAAAATGCACACTTTAAAACTACTCTCTGACCATTAAATTTCTAGTAAAGTCACTAAAAAGTTTTTGGACCATGTGCACTAGAAATTTGCCTTCTCTTGATGGGATTCAAGTTCAACAGTGTAAATATCCATTTATTCCTCTAATTTTCAACAGTATAATTTTTCAACCAAAGGAATAGTGCACAAAACTTGTCAAAATTCCTGTTTTATTTGTCTAGCTTTCACTAAATAGAAAATATTGCCCACTCTATAAAATTAATAATGCATAACAAGAACAAGGCGGGTCATTGTAATTTTTAATACTAAGTACTGTAATAGTCTTTTTGTTCTTTAATATGTTATCTGATTAATGAGGAAAACAATAAATAGCACATTTGGGAAGCAGAGACATGGAGCTGATGGGGGTAGTAGTAGAGAAGGCGAAACTGATGGACTTATGTGGCTTTGTGTTTCAAACACGGTTGGAAAAAGTTATTTAAAAGAATATTCAATTTTTTCCAGAAATTAATTTAGAAAAAAATAAACTGATATTACGCTACCGTTTGGACATAGATTCCCAAATAGTTTTTGAAAAATAATTTTTTTGGTGAAGTTTGATATGAAAATAAAAAAGTATTTGGACATATCTTTTGGTAACAAAATTTTTTTTTGGCTCAAAAAGAGCCTTTGAGCTCTTGTGAAAAGGAAGATTAAATATGTAATGGTTACTTTTTGGCTGAGGCTCTTTTTGAATTTTTTGAACTTGTTGGGAGAAGTTTTGATCAAATAACATAAATAAACAGTTTTTCTCCCAAAAACTTCCAAAAAATGTCTCCAAAAAATATAAACAAACGGGGGCTACATTTTTACTCATTAGACTGTTTGAACTATCAGTAATGTTTATGTTGCCCTCCCAGACCCCCATGGCGTTGCTTTCTCGCTCGTGATGTAGAGCCCGCTTGGGCGACTTTTAAACTTATAAATCCATTAGCAGTTGTTTTGGGGTTCAATTAATTTGAATATATCTTAACCTTGTAATATATTTTACTTCACTTATAGAATTTATTTAAAGTAAGCAATGCTTTCGTGTATAAAAAAATAATGTCACAATCATGTTACTTACAAGTAAATTTCTTTGACAAATATTGAGAGCCTGTTTGGCTAAGCTTTTGTGAAGCCAAAAATGCTTATTTTTTAATAAGTACTTATTTTAAAATTTTGGAGTGTTTGGTCAAGCTTATAGGGAAAAATAATTGTTTTTGCGTGATAAAAAAAGCTGGAAAACATAGTTTCTCCAACAAATAAGTGTTTTTGATTATTTGGGACAAGAATACCCATATCAAACTTCCATATTTAATCAAATTAATATTATTATATATCTATTTTCGTAATTTGGTAATTTTTTGAAATATTGGTCAAATACAAATTAATAACAAAAACACTTCTCTAAAGTTTGGTCAAACACAAACTGCTAGTCTCGCAAACCAGTTATTGAAAAACACTTTTGATAGAAAAGCACTTCTCAAAATAAGCTCATGTTGGCTGCTTAACCGAACATGCTCTTCTGATATCTAGTGTACGATTTAATAAAAAATAGACTAATATATTTAGAGAATATATCGTGATTGGTTTTACTGGGGAGGATCTATTGTAATTTTGATGGGCGAATAAGTGAGCTTTATATCGATTAGCATGAGTGTCGAATAGCGGATGAACCAATGAAGTTGATCTCATATTATAATTCTTTAATGTAACTTCAGAGCTAATCCATCTGCCATTCGAACGTACGTACATCACCTTACTCATTAATGAAATTTGTAAATTTTCAGCAACCAAGTCAATCTCTTAGATAACACATACATCGACATAACACATATTATGTTGTTCTGTTAATATCAGTGTTTTTATGGGCGGGAGCGTGCGGCGAGGCATTTTACCTGATACATGACGAGGCAAAAACTTCGAGGCGCTGGGCGAAAACCCCATAAATCATTATTTTTTAATAATTACTATAAATAATATAATTGAAATATACAAAGACAACCAAAACATATTATATTATAGAGAAATTATAGGAATATATACATATAGAACTTCATCATGTTAGCAAGTTTGCTAAAAAAAGGTCAATTATAATTATATCAATTTCTAATTGGGAATGAATGGATAATCTAATTTTTAAGTAATCAACGAAATTGTTTTCTTTCTTTTTGACATGTAGTACTTAGGAATTTAGAAGCGCCGAACCAACTAAAGAATAAATTCGAGTAGAATCAATTGTACAACGAAATGAACACGACTCCTCCTTTCCAGAACTCTATAATAGTTAGAGTGTAAAAACAGGTAATGAAATAAAATTTTGATGCTAATTTGAATAATAAGGCTTCCGAAGTTAGTAAATAAGATACTTCTAATTATTTTTTTTAGTTACTAAGTTAACTTTTAAGAATTAAAGACTTTTCTTAGCAATTTTTATTGAGAAAATTACTCAATAAGCACATGAGTAGTACTTATTTACTTTTCCTAGCCCCACTTTTCACTCCCTTTCTTTCTCTAACCATTACGTAATTTCTAAATTAATTCACATATTTTATAAATTAATAAAAAATTTATTCCTTAATTTAAGAATTTAGTTACTGCTGATCTTATATTTGTTAATGTTATAGAAGTCTATTATTACTTTTTAAGAAAAGCTCTTTACTGTTTATTTTCTACTGCTAGTTAATAAAATATTTTCTTTCCATTAGGTAGTATGTGTAAGAACATATAATATTTCCATAACTATCAAATTCAACTTTTTTATATTTCCTTTCCCATGACATATTTATTTATGTTTATATTTTAAATGTACACAATGAATATTTGAAGAATTTATTTTTAGTAGTTATAATATAATAATGATTCAATATATTACATACACACACATATAGAACATATTTTACTTATTTTTCTAATATTTATTATCTTATTCATATTATTGTGTTAATATATTTAAAAAATAATTGTGTATTTATGTATAGATCATATTTAATTTTTAATTGTGTTTTCACGCCTAAAATCGCCTATATATTATATTTAGCGTAAAATCAACTTTTTAATGATTTAAATCCCCCATCTGTGTGTGTATATATAAAAATAAATATTAATATATAAACAATACATACATAATATTTTAAATTAGTAAGAAAATAATTATTCAAATATACGATATGTATGATATTAAATATTGCACATTTAAAAAATAATTATTAAATACATGATATTATTTATGTACTATTTGTTTATGTACAATAAATAGTACATACAAAACAATATTTTAAAATATTACAATATTAAATATAATATATGTAAGCATTTTAGGAATACTTAAGAATAATTATTTATATATTATTAATTGTAATTTATACCAAAAATATTTATCCCCTGTATTTAGGGATTAACCACAATTTAAAATATTAAATAATATCTAAATTTTTGATAAATATACTAATCAAATAAATATTACATATACAATATGTTAAAATATTAAGTGATTAAATATTAGATACACGATATGTAATAAAAGTATAAATATCATACATTTATCGTATATCAAATAAATTATATATATATATATATATATTAATGTATAAAATATTAATATTTTTATAAATATCTAATAAAATATATAAAATATAAATATCATACATATATCGTATATGAAATAAATATTAAAATATTATACATATATCGTGTATCTAATAAATATTAATATATAAAATAATAAATATTAATATATGGTGTATCTAATAAATATTAATATATAAAATAAATATTAAAGATCATACATATATTGTATATCTAATAAATATTAATATATAAAATAATAAGTAAATAAATATTACATACATAGGTTAAGATGTTAAGTGATTAAATATTAAATATACGATATGTAATATATATTAAATATCTAATAAATAAATATTAATATTTACTATTTTAATACAATATATCACTATTTGAATCCGGTGTATATCCATTATTTATTTATTTATTTCTTTTAGTATTTATTATTATTATTTTTAGGTAATATGTATTTTATTTGTGCAAATATTAAATATGGCGACTAAAAGAAAAAAAATAAAAAATAGTATTATGCAAATTCTTCTTTTTAGGTGATATATATTTTATTTTTTAGCATTGATATATATCTTCTATTTAAGGAAAATAGTATTATATAATTATTAACACTAAGATTTTATTTTTCTATTATTTTAGTGCAATGTTGTGGCTACAAAAAGTAAGGGCTACAGAACAGTAAATGTTTTCATATGGGCTGCTATTTAGGTAAAGAACCCTTTTTTATTTTTATTTGAAAGGTTTTTTGGGCTTATACCTCAAAGCCCGGATGTCTCACGCCTGGGCTTACACCCCAAGCCATGGGGCTTTCGCCCGCCCTAATTGCTTCGGGATATTTTTGATACACCCCGCCCCGAAACTCGCCCCACAAATACCTTTTAAAATGATGGTTAATATATATGGTATGATTGACATATCCTTTACATTGAGCTACATATAGCGACTAGTTTATTTTATTATGATGCTTAGATCGTCAAAATAATAAATAGTTTAAATACCTACAAACATAGTACTTCATAAAGACCATAAACTATGTTGAAAAAAACATTTACTAAAACAACAAGCAGGATTAAAAACAATCCAAATTAACTACACATTAATAGCAAGTGTGATAAAACAACTTGAATTAATTTCACAGTCATCATACTATAAATGAAACCTACTGCTATTAGCCTATTACATGGCCCTGAAAATTGTGAAGGGTCACTCCAAATCACAAATAGAAGATAAGCATCAACATTCAAAAAAAAAAAAAAAAAAAAAAAAAAAACAATAAAGGACTGTCATATTCAAAACTCAAATACTCCCACATGATCAAGAAACCAAAAGGCCAAATAAAAAAAAAGTTATACACACAAGATCAAATTTTGTAATCCAACAATAACATACATTATTATTATTATTATTATTATTATTATTATTATTATTATTATTATTATTATTATTATTTCACATGTGTGATTCGGAAAGGGTGATATGTATGCAAATTTTACCTCAAATAAAATAAACAGGTTTTTTTAAATAAACCTGACTCTAGACAAACAGTTTTGAAAACTCTTAAAATTTGTAAACCAATAACAAGAAATAAACAAAAATTATTAATAAAAAGCAAAATAAATAAAATTTAAAATTTTAAATAGGAAGTAGACCCTCCTCTACAAGCTTCTTGTTGATGTCTCCTGCAAACAAAACAAATACACTCTATTTCATGATTCTTGAAAATATTGATCAGATTAATCACCCACCGTCCGATTAGATGACTTATGTCGCCGACGTTGACTGATACCGTAGATATACCATTGCATATACATAAAGGTCAGATTTTTAACTCTCAATCTTCATATAATCTTTCAATGGATCACAATCTTGGGTCGGGTCAAGGTCCGGATCCGGGTCATGGTCCGGATCCGGGTCATGGTCATGGTCCATTTGGGTCTTCAAGATTGCAAAAACCAAGATTGTATAAAAAGAAAAACAATAAAAAAGATTCTATTTTTAACCCTTTTAAAGGTGTCTTGGAAAATCAAGAATCAGTTTCTAAGGATTTTGGGAATGTTGGTTTTGTTGATAGGAGTGGGGGGTTGGGGGTAGGGGGTAATTTGGGGTACTGGGGTGGTGGTAGTGGTGATGTTGTTAGTGGTTATAATAAAGGTTTTGTTTTTGGAGCAAATTTGAATACCAACTTGAGGAATTGTCATGGGAATGTAGGGGAAGGAACGATTCCAGTTGACGAAATGAGAGGACTTATGATCGATAACAATGAGAAGAAAATCAATGCAGGTGGCTATGCGAATATCGATGAAATGGTAAGTAAGGAGGTGGAGAACAAGTTAAAAATCAAAAGCGAGGGAAATGTTGGCGACGGTGTAAATACCAAGTTTAACGTGTTTGGAAACAACTTCTCGAGTAGTGAAAACGTTGATAACAAGTTTGGTGGGGGTGTAGGAGTTAAACTCTCAAATGAGTTGAACAAATTGAATATTAAAGGAAGTACTGAGAATGACATGAAGAAGTATGCGTCTTTGGAAAGAGGCTCTTTCGGTGAAAGCTTGGAGACCTCGATCCATGATAAGATGAAAAACATGCATATTAAAGAGCCTATGGGTTCTTATGCTGCTAATGAGAATGTAAAGGATGATCAAAGTTCAAGTGATCCTAATGTGAATGAGTCAGGAGTTGGAAGCAGAAGCATACACCATTCTGTTCAAACACAGGCCAATTTGCCTACTTCCGCAGAAAATGCGGATAGAGTAAGGACTGGGTTTTCGGCTAATACGAATGCCAGTGGAATTTCAGGTTCAATCCCTTCCACGCAGAATAATGTCTTTACTAATCAGGTTCATCTAGGCCTTCATACTGGTACGACTTCATCCTCCTCATTTCCCTCCTTTAGTATCCCTGCTGAATCTATGACGGGTACTTTTGAAGCACCATCAACTGATAGGCCTGGTAAGAAGGTTGAATTTAGTTTCACTACCAAGTCTGATAGTATTGCTATGCAAAATTTTGGATTTAACACACCAACTCTGAAAGGAAGCTTAAATAAGAAAGTTGAAACTAGAAGGGAAGCAACAAAAGACCCCAGATACAAGAAAAAGAAAGGGAAACCTAAGCAAACACATTCAACACCAGTGGATTTTGCTCAAGACTTTGCCTTCAGAGGAAGTTCCGAAGAGAATGCCGTACCTTCTGAACCATATTCACCAATGGATATTTCTCCATATCGAGAAACTCCAGCAGATCACACATACTCAAGGGAAACTTCTGTGGCTTCTGATGAGTCCTTCAGTTTGAATGAGAATTATGGATCTAGTGATTCACGTCCAGCAGTTTCAAATGACGTAACAGATGAAGATCTCGTTGATGCAACAGTGCGCATGAATATCAATGAAGATGATGGGACTTACAAGGAAACGCAAGAAGTGGAGTCTGTCCACTCTAGTCATCATGGTATAGATACTGGTGGTCCTACTGAAGAGTCCATATCTGGGACTGAGACTGAAAGCTTTAAATCTGCTATGGAGCATTTAGATTATAGTACTGATTCTTTCATAACTGCATCAGATAATGAAGTGACTTCAAACTCAGCAATTGAGAGACAAGATAGTGGGGGAAGTCAGTTTAGTGTTGCTTCAAATTTAGAAGAGGCTTGTCAGGGTAGCTTCATATTTGCTGCATCTTCTGCTGCTCAAAATCAAATGGCAGCGGCACGCCAACAGAAGAAGAAAAATCGAACGAAGCTCATTAATGATTCATGTAGTTCAACGTCAGCTACAAAACTTTCTTACTCGTCGTCACCTATGCAATTTTTTCAAGTATCTGGATCATCTTCTCTTTCATCTCCCACTCAGGGTAATAAAGGAGATATACCTACTTTGACAAGCCATAGACAGGGAAATAATGAACCAGCTAGGCTGCAGGAGGTCAACCATGAAACAGTTGCTGCAAGCATGGCTGCTCAGGAAGCATGTGAAAAATGGAGATTGAGGTACAAGTTACTGTTTTCCATCCTGAAGGGATTTGATAAAAGTTGGAATGAATTTTATTGCTTATACTGTTGCTGGATTAAGTATGTGTTAGTACGTGCTCTATTCCCTGTTGTAGATGCCAATTTCTTCGTTCTCTGTACAATATTTGGGTTATGATCTTTTTGTGATTGTTAAGTCAATTATTATAATTATAATTATAATTATAATTATTATTATTATTATTATTATTATTATTTATCCGAAGTTCATACTTGCGATCTGAATATATATCAGGGGAAATCAAGCCTATGCAAATGGGAATTTATCTAAAGCAGAGGAATGCTATACACAAGGACTGAACTGTGTGTCTGAAAATGAGACATCTAAGAGCAGTCTTCGGGCTCTAATGTTATGCTATAGCAATCGTGCAGCAACACGTATGTCTCTTGGAAGAATGAGAGAAGCACTAGAGGATTGTATGAAGGCTGTTGCATTAGATCCAAACTTTTTCAGGGTCCATGTTCGAGCTGCAAAGTAAGATCCATTTGTTATTAATTTTATTGCCTTTGGCCGTTTGTCATAAACTCCTTTTGTTTCTATATGGTATAGGTATAGCTTCCTCTTACCTTTTTGAACTTGTGGTTGGCTAACAAAAGTCTGGCCAAGTCTGCATAAACATGTCTGTTTTAAACAATCACAGTGCGCGGCATGTACAATGTTCTGTCTTGAAAAGTTCACTAAAGTGTCAGTATTTCTTTTAAAAGTTTTTGACAAGATTCATTTGTTTTTTAAAACTGAATGTCAAATGCTATATCTTTAGGTTCTTCTTTTAAATATGTATGGATATGTAAATCAGAGGAGGAGAAAAAGTTTATACCTTCCCGTGACCGTGGTCTGTATCTTTGGTTATCTGTGCATTTATTCTACTCAATGGCACAGAGTTTACTCTAGTCCTTTTTCCTCTGCTTGATTCTAGGCTTATACGTAGATCCCAAACTTTTTTACGATCAAATTGTATAATTTGAAGCATCCAAGTTTTACCCTCGCTAAAAAAAACTGCTATTCTGTTTACAGCTTCAAATCACGAGCTTTCTTGAGCGTGTTTAATCATTGCCATTTGAATGTTGTTGCATTGGAACATCCAGTTTGATATATGATATAGTAGTGTTAGTACTATCTTCTTTAGCGTTAATACCATGTACAGACAGAAAGACACTTTGTTTTTGTAACTGTGTTTTTTTGGATTTTGTTAGCTGTTACCTTGCCCTTGGGGAAGTCGAAAATGCATCTAAGTTTTTCATGAAGTGTTTGCAACAAGGGCCAGAGGTGTGTGTCGACAGAAAGATATTGGTGGAAGCCTCAGAGGGCTTGGAAAAGACGCAGGTAGCGTGGTTAATTTCAGTAGTTTGCTTTACATTCTTCTTATTGGGACTTATCTTTTGCAGATTCTTTCCTAGAGAGTTACCACCTAGACTGCCCCTTTAAAATTGAATTAACCTAGCTGTGTTTTCCATGCAATTGTTACCTCAACCATAATTCAATTAATATCATTAATGCCCCATTCTGTCTTTTTTTTATTTAATCCACCAGTTGTTTTGGTGAAAGAGAGAAATTTCAAAGAAATAATTTCAACAAGATCTATGGATTCACAGTAGGTTTTGAATGACATTATCTGGAAGCTTTACCCATAGAATCTTTTAGCTTGTCTCCGTAGTGCATCTCAAGGGCTATTAGCTTGTCTCTGTAGTGCATCTCAAGGGCTACATGAACAACTTGCTTATGTTCTCCTGTGAGATGCAAGGTCTATTAGAGGGCTCCAAAATTGAGAGAATGGAGAGACAATAGGGACCAGATAAACACAAACTAAAGAGGGTGAATTTAAGTATCTGTGCTATAGATATGAATGTCCCGTTTGGGTGTGGTCTCTGGAGGGGCATCATGAAAGGGTGGGGTGATTTAGAAATCATATTTAGTTTTAGGGTAGGGAATGGAAGTAGAGTTAGTTTTTGTGGTCATAGGTTGTGTGGGCAAAGTGAGCTAAAGGTGTTGTTCTCCAACATGTTCCAATTATCGAGTCAGAAAGATATGACTGTCTTGCAAGTTCGTGGAGCACAGGCGGGGGAAGTCCATTGGGACCTAAGGTTCAGGAGAAACCTTCAGGATTGGGAGATAGGTGAATTTCAAAATTTTACTTGAGCTACTGTATGGGTATAATTCAAGGAATGTTGCTAATGATGAGTGGAGATGGGAGGGGAGTTCGGACGGGTTATTTTCAGTCAGGGCATAGTACCAGAGTTTGCTTGTGAGAGAGGAATCAAATTTTCCTAGCAGTTCCATTTGGATCCCTAGGGTGCCTAGGAAGGTGTGTTTCTTTGTGTGGTTGGAAGCGAGGGAAGTGATTCTGACAGCGGAGAATTTAAGGAAGCGAGGGATAAATTATGTGAGTTAGTGTTTCATGTGTAGATAATCTGGAGAAGATGTGAACCACCTCTTGTTATATTGCCCTATAGCCTCACAATTGTGGGAGTAGTGCTCAGATGGTTTGGAGTTGATTGGGTGATGCCGGCTACTGTGAAGGAGGCGATGTATAGTTGGGCCTTCAGAAAGAGGAAGAGGAGATCAAGAGCATGGAACGTAGCTCCATTAGCAATTATGTGGGTTATTTGGAAAGAGAGAAATATGAGAGCTTTTGAAGGGATTGAGAGTACTTTTGCTAGGATGCATAGTAGTCTTTTGTTTCTCATTTCCTTTTGGTGTACCCATGAGGTTTCAACGTGTATAGATGATTGGGTTTCTTTCCTAGAGAACCATTTAATATAGGTTCTCTACCTTTTGGTATACATCTGTATATGGGTTTTTTCCCCTTCACTATTAATAAAATTATTTACCTTATAAAAAAAAAAAAAAGTATCTGTGCTAGATTAAGTTATTATATGAAATCCTGTCCACATTCTGCGGCTGTGTTTTGACGAAGAAAAGAAAAATAGAAGTGTTCGGATGGAATAGCTAATATTACTCATAGGTTGTGGTCTTGACATTCTAATTGAAGCTTTGATTTTGAGTTTCTTTGTTCAAACATTCCTGAATAATAATGTTTAAGCAACTTCTCAGTTCTCATTACTTAGCAAACAACATGAACTTTGTTGCACTTCTTGATAAAATGTAAAGTACTCGGTTTTTTTTGATGTCCCTCAGAAAGTATCAGACTGCATGAAGCAGTGTGTGGAATTTCTGCAAGGACGAAGACAAAGTGATGCAGAGTTGGCCTTGGGTGTAATCTCTGAGGCTTTGACAATAAGCACCCATTCAGAGAAACTACTTGAAATGAAGGCAGATGCTCTTCTTATGGTATGTCTCATTGATGCATGAGACTGTAAAAACTCTATTTTGTCTGCTTAATTTTTTAAAGCAGTTTGCACCATGTGTTTCAGAGATCTTTTGAACTTCTTGAAACAAATTAATTTTGTTGAGTTTAATGAACAGCTGCGGAGGTATGAAGAGGTGATTCAGTTATGTGAGAAGGCACTTGAATTTGCTAAGTCAAATGCTCAGCCATCTAATTTTAGTTACCAGTCATCAGAGTTAGATAGTGTGACCATGGAGAAAAATGCTTCCTCTGGGCTCTGGTGTTATTCTAAAATAGTCAAGTCTTACTTTTATCTTGGAAAGCTTGAAGACGCTGATAATTTTCTGAAGAACCAAGAGAAATCACCGCGTCTAATGGAAAGGTGGCTTCTATGTTGTGGAATATATTTTTCTCCTTCTAAAATATATTGCGGAATATGTTTTTTCACTTTTACTTGTAGGAATTAGCTTACAGTCATATAATCTGACTTTGCAGTAGTGGACTCAAAAATATTGAAGCCATTGTTCCATTAGCTGTAACAATACGTGAGCTTTTGTCACTCAAGGTAAGTGTGCTTTGTGATCTTCCCTTTTCTACCTATAACTTGTTATATTTAGCTTATTTCTATCTTAAACTTTTTTTATTTTTTATTTTTTCATTAACTAAATGGAGTACCTATCTTTTATTAAATATTAGGTCTCTATTTTTCATGAAACTTGCAAATTAATTTACTTATTATTTTGCGGATCTCCTGGGATGAAATCCGGAAGGAGAATAACAATTACTGAAGAAGAGACAATTGTGGTCTCTTGCACTAGCTAGTTAGAGTGTTATCAAAGGCGTGTTTAAGCCCTGAAGCGAGGCGCAAAACATGCCGAGCGCTTCACGTCGTTTAATGGGCGCTTCAGTGTCTTCATCAAGACTCTGAGGCGTACTTCTCCTTGCCAATGAACATATTCGTGAAGAGTCACACTAAAACAATTGATACTTTACTTTATCTTAATATTTTTTTGAGTTCTTTGTCCATATATTTGTTATTAATGCTTTAATTATTAGTCTTTGGGTTACAAGTATAGTATTGCATATTTTCTTCCTTTGCGCCTTTCTTCACTAAAGCCCACATTTTTTTTGCGCTTTGCGCTTAAAGCCCAAAACATACTGTAGCGCCTTTTTTGCGCGTTTCGCTTTTAATAACACTGGCTAGTTAGGAGCCTTAATAAATGAGAGAGATGGTAGCGGCCAGTGTGATCTTGTAATATAGGATCCAGTGTGATCTCATAATGTAGTCCACGACTGCAAGAATGTGTTATTACCATCCTGGAAGTATTATGAAGCCTCATCTTGTCATCTTACTAATTTGGTTGATCAAAGACGTTCGAACTGAACTGACTATGGCTCTTATTTCTAGTTGCTTCAGACTCTTGTTTTCTTCTGATACCCGCTGAATTTTTTGTTCAGCCATTATGTTTTAATGTTTCCCTACCCAATCTCCACTCCCTGTTTTACTTCTCATCTTCTTTGTTCTAAATCCTGACATATCTCGGAGTAAGCAATGTAAAATTTGTGCTGCCACCCTGTGAAAAAAGTAAATATAAATCTGAAAAAAGAAATTTCATGTTGCATGTCAAGATATTCGCCTTTTACTGTGCAGGCAGCTGGAAATGCAGCATTTCAATCAGGAAAGCATGCAGAAGCTGTTGAGCATTATACTGCTGCGGTATCATGTAATCTTGAGTCACGGCCTTTCACAGCAATCTGTTTCTGCAATCGTGCTGCTGCATACCGAGCTATGGGTCAAATTTCAGATGCCATTGCCGATTGCAGCCTGGCAATTGCCCTTGATGGGAATTATGCGAAGGTAAGGTTCCAAAAAGGTCTTTCAGCAGCTAGTTATTGCAATTTCTCTCTTGGACATATTGTTTTTCTGGTGGTCTTGCCTTGAATAGAGAACTTTTCAGTTACCACTTACCCCTCTTTTTTCGTTCAACATAGAATCCTTCAAATGCTCAGAAGGAAAAGAGAAAATAGTTTCCACTGGCAGTTTATTATTGCATAGGCGTTGAAACCTTGTAGTGTTCAGTAGAGGGCCGTGGTTGGTCTTGAATATGGTCAGTTTGGCAGCATTTTTCTAGTTAAGAAGTACCCGTAGCACTTTTTATTACCTGAATTATGGTACAGTATATATCTTCAGTTAAACGCCAATGGAAACGAATGCAGGCACTTTCAAGACGAGCTTCTCTTTTTGAGATGATTAGAGATTATGGACGAGCAGCTTCAGATCTTCAGCGACTTGTATCCCTTCTGACAAGGCATATGGAAAATAAAGTTGGTGAACCTGGCTCACATAACAAAATGAGTTTCATGAATGAGATCCGGCAAACACAACAAAAGCTTTCGACAATGGAAGAGGAAGCCAGAAAGGAAATTCCCTTGAATTTTTACCTCATATTGTGAGTTTTTTAATTGACTCAAGTTATTGATTCCAGAAACATAATTATTTTAGGTATTCATTCTTTTGGAACTTTTAATGGAGTGCTTGAGAAAATGTAATCTAGTTAGCATCAGTATTACGCTTTTTGTTTCTACTCTTTTTTTCTGCAGCTCCTTTTGCTAATTGTGTTGCATATCTTTGTTGCCTGTTGTTCGCTATAACTTAATATTCTTCTGCAAATTTCTTCTTGTTGGCGGTTTGTTATGTTCTTTGGAAGCGACAATCAATTAGAAATCACTCTTTTTTTGGCTTTTTATTGTCTTATGAGACATGCTAGAAGCTCCTGTTCGTTGTGAATTGTTTTCTTTTTCAGAAACCTATTTATTTATTTTTATAAAGTAATTTTGTGGGAAGCTATCGGGCTTCAGCTAGTTTGTCCAGTCAGTGTAACATGCAGTTTGAGCAAACATCAGCATGTTGGGCATCAGGCCCATATGATTTCTGACGTAAAAAGTAAAATGATAAGCTGTCTGTTTTAGTCCTTGAGTATAAAGTACAATTCAGAGCTTGAGTTGAATACACGTAGTCTCTCAGTTCCATTTTATATGGAACTATTATTTTTTAGCCGTTCTTAAAAGATTTAATCCTTTCTATATTTGGAAACTCTTTAATCTTAGCATTCCCATTTCACCTTTAATGAGTTGCGTACGAGATATTAAGGGTACTTTTATCCTATCTTTCCTATTCTTCGTGTATGCAAGAGTATTCTTCATGGAAATAAGCATACATAAAGGTGTACGATTCTGCACTATGCAATTGCTTGTCTAACAACTGATGCAACAATGGCAGGGGAGTTGATCCATCTGCTGGTGCATCAGAAATTAGGAAAGCCTATAGAAAAGCTGCGCTCAAGCATCACCCTGATAAGGTTCTTTGAAGACCTTTGCTACTATATAACACCACTTATAGTGACTTCAGCTAAACCGTTTTTTGTTGATCTAGGCTGGGCAATCACAGGCTAGGAATGACAATGCAGATGATGGACTGTGGAAAGAAATCGCAGAAGAAGTCCACAGAGATGCTGACAGGCTCTTTAAAATGATAGGGGAGGCCTATGCAGTGCTTTCAGACTCTGCAAAGGTATGTTTCAAGCCGTGCTCTACTGTGCTTCATGGTAGTTTGCCTGAGAGGTAACTTTTGAAAAGATCAAACAATGTGTGATTGATATAGTGTGAAAATGCACCAAATTGTTGCTAGCCTTTCTTACCCCATGCGGTTCTTGCGTACTCATGCATCTTCCTAGGTTGCGGGTGGACATGGAAGTACGGGCTTGTAGCAAGTTTTTTTTTTTTTTTGATAAGTAAGATAAAATAGCAAGTTTATTTATCAAACCTGCTTGATAGTAACCAAAGAAAGCAATCTTTTTTATGCCTTGCCTTATTCCATCTCTGGCTCCTAGTTTCCCGGTCCCGGAGATTGTCAACATGGAGCTATGGAAGTTAGATGCCCTGCCCGTGAATGGAATTTTCTTTATTGTTAGAGTCTTCATCTTATCTGACTGTTGATTGAGGAGCTTTTCCTGCTATAATAGAGCAGCCTAAAACTTTCACCATTACAGAGCTGCATTACACTTATTGTTAAACACTAGGGGCCAAATCCCTTGTACCCTGTTGCTAGTAGACTCTCGTTTGTCACTTCTCTAATGGCTCTAACTCACTGCCTTGTAATCAATGTGCTTTACTTAAACCAAATTTTTGAACTAGATATTTCTCATCCTAGAGTAAAAGTCAAACAAGACTTGGAATCAAACATCAAATTAGGAGCAAGGAAATGAGGGAAATACACAGATCAGGAGACCTCCCTGAAAATCTGAGTAGCGTTGGGAAAACAGCTGTCTGTAAATTGCCTCACTTGTTTGTTCAGCAAAGAAAACAAAAAATCTTAGAATCAAATCAAATCATCTCTCGAAAACAAAGCACAGAACGGCCGGATATATTCTTTTCTGGAAAATGACCAGTATGTCTTTTATACAAGCTCAAATAGTTTACTTATTTATTGATAATAATCGAAAAAATCCCCAAGAGCCAGTGTAGCGTGGTTCGAAATTCAGTGGATTATGGACCTCAGTTCTACCCTTCTCCACTAAAGTACCATGCTTTGTACGCGGCAGTTCGAAGCCATAACGTGCCTAATCCACACATCAGAAGCTGCATTCGTATGACTAGACCAAAGCTCTGGGCCAACACAAATGAAGTAGCTTTTTGAGAAAATGTTTTGAAAAAGCTTCTCCAGAAGAACAAAGAACTGTCCAAACACTGTTCATGCATATTGCAGTTCTCTTTCTTTGCTCGATTTTTAACCCCTATTACCCCATCCCAACACTGACCAGTCCCAACCCATCTCCCAAGATGATCAACATCAGTAATACACAGTCTTCATCCCTTGGTGACTCGAACTCTCAGTCTAATGGTTGGAAGTGTAAGGGCTCTACGAGTAGAGCAACCCTTACTCGTTGGATGCATTTCGGAGTTATTCATGTTTATCCTGGTTTATCTTTACCTGATTTTGAGGTTAGCTGGATGAGCTTAGTTTTCTTGTTTTTTCTCTTCTTTGCCGAGGTGGCTTTGACTGCTTAGAATTTCATTCTATAGATTATACATTTCTAATTTTGCTGAAAGTTGAATCTTTACTGAGTTACTGCTGGCCATTTGCTTGAAGCGTTCACGTTATGACCTTGAAGAAGAGACGAGAAATGCTCCAAGTAGAGGCAATGAGAGCAGCACATTTAGATCTCAAACGGATTTTAACAGTTATCCGTTCGAGAGAAGTGGAAGTAGGCGTCAATGGGAAGATGTCTGGAGAGCATATAAGAGTACCCAGCCCAGAGAATCAGACAGAAATAGAGCAAACTGGTAGTTGTGATGAACTTGCTGTGCTTGAACTGCATACATTTTGATGCAGCACGTGTGGCCTGCTGTTACCACAGGATGTGGGAGAAATGATTTGCAGAACTACAAAGACAGGCGCGGAATTTGTGGATGAAGTATTCAGCAATACTGACACCTCGATCTTTCATATTTGGCACTTCAATTCTGACCTGTCATTCCAGTAGGGTGAACGAAAGAATTGTTGCATAAAACTTGTTTGAGGATTTCAAACAATTGTGTGGTAGTTTAGACGGTGATTCGCGTCAAGCCGGACTCATGCATACAGAATTTGTTTAGGCAAATAAACATGGAAGGCCTGCACGGATGCTGTTGTATAGCTATGAGTGTTATCAAACATTGTGAATTAATACAGAAGCTGTTCATGGCCCTGGAAACCCTGCTAGTTTTGGTGGAGACACTGCTAGTAGAGGCTAACTCAAAACAGTTTGAGAAGGATGTATATGTGCTCTGGATGGCTAAGTTTGAGTGCTTGATTTATCTAACTCTTCTAGGTGAAGTTCTGGATTTGAGTTATACCAATACCTGTAATTTTCTTCGTGTACAGAAGTGTGCGCTTGTATTTGAAATGTCCAAAGAATGATAGAGTTGGTTTTTCCCCCCTTTTTTTTTTCTTAAATTCTTTTCCTTTTTTTTTTCTCTTGGTTTTGGGTGGGGTTTCCTGTTATTGTAATATGCTAGAGTCGATTTTTTAAGCCATTTGATAATTATTTGATTCTTTTCGTGAGAAAACAGCTTTCCTGAAAATTATATTTGACAAAATGGGCATTGGACCAAGATTTTTTAACTTGTCATTCCCTTTCTCGTTTAGCGGATTAATTTTGTGCATTGTATATGAACTGGCGTAATTTGCGCAGGAGCTGCTACTGAAGTTCTATAACTAGTTATCACTAGATTGTTGGAGAAATGCATGATATGTAACGTATATGCAGAGTCGGATCTAGGATTTAGTCTTGCATGTAACGTATATGCAAAGTCGGATCTAGGATTTAGTCTTGCATGGAGGTGCCATACACAGTTATAATTTTTCAAATTCGTCCAATTATAATGTATATGTCAGGCAGAAAGCAGTGGGTATAACTTCATTTGCTACAGCCATGCTCTGTCCACTACTAACATTGAAATTTGGAAGTATAATAGTAACATTTTGTTGTGTCAAACGAACCGCTCAATATGTATAACTATCAATTGTATCATAACATTCCCGTTCAGTAGATTTCTATCGAAGAATTGTAGTCCACTTACGTAAAAGAAGATAACTACGGGAAAAAAATGGAAATGAAAAGTTTTATTTTCACTTTTCTTGGTAAGAAAATTTATACTTTTTTAATCTTCATGGTGAGGTTGCTTTTTGACTCCATGCTCATCAACGCCTGAGAAGGGAAAAAGAGGATAAGTTCACTCTATTTACATGTCAAGGTTGTCTACCTACATATATTTTATACTACAAATCTTAAGTTCTAAGCAAAGATATTGTAAACATATTTATACAATCAGGTCAATTATAAGACGTTACAAGTAAATCTCTATAATAAATATTTATTGATGCCTCAGTAGAATTAGTAATAATGACATATTAAACTACACAGATTGCGTAAAAAATATTTATACGGTCAAAATACGTAACTTAAAGCCTTGTACTTATGCAATGAAAAAGGTAGGAGCGCACACTTGATCTGTCAAATCTCTATAATGAGTTTACGAATAAATCCCAAACCCGAGCTCCTTCGGGTTAGTTTCTACCATCCATGGAGCCCTACGAAGAAGTAAGAAGTGTTATTTGAGATTATAAAGTTTAGTAGCATAGTGGAAGAGAAAATGCTAGCAGATATATACTTGTTCAATATGAAATTTATAGTTCCCTGGGAAGCTCTTTGGAGAAGAACTTCTCTTGCCTCAACTGCAATTCCTTCAGGCTGCAAGGAAAGCCCAAAAAGATGTTAAAGAAAAAAAGAAAAAATTAAGCTTTTAGATAAGATGATCATAAATTTCAACATGGTAGTATTAGAGTAGATAGAGATCCTGAGTTCAAGATCTCATTGTCACTCTTCATAAAATGGAATTTTTACGTGTATAGAAACTCGGCTATAAAAAAGAATCAGGCTACACGTGAAGGAGAGTGTTGGTTCCACTATATACCTCTTCGGGAAACCAGACACCAGGTTTTGTGCTTCCTTCAAGAATTGCAAGAACAAATGCAGCTGTTGAAATTCCCACTGATCTAAAAAGAAACAAATTTAAAGCTTACAACCTTATGAAAGGATTTTATTACGTTCTAGCTTACAAGTTACAAACACTCTAGAAATTGTACCTTGACCAAACATTAAGAAATTTCATTAACATACCTAGAAAGTCTTTTATGACTAAATATGCCAATCCTGTTGTGTCCATCTGAGCATTCCAAATCTACCTGTTTCAGGAAAGATCAAACCAACTTGGTGATCATATTACTGTTTGCAAGTAGTATTTCATAATCTGTAGCCTTTCTTAGTAGAGATAAAAACTAAATAAGCTAAGACAGTTAACAGTCATCTCACTCGCATTGAGACGGCCTCTCCAGCTGTTCCATCAACGGCTCGAACAACTGGATCAAATAGTTGAACCAACTGCTGCACTTTGCTTCTATCTCTCAGGAACTCCTGCATAGCTTATACTATGTTATTATAACGCCTATTGACCAAGTGTGATATACCTACGTATATATATCTTCTGCACCCATTCTGCTCTTACAAGTCCTATATTCAAAGGACTTACCATAGTTAGACTTTTAATGCTAGCCACTAATAGATTGCAATACTCCTTTACTTGGACTTGGGACCAGCTATAGTTTGTGAAGTCACATAGGTGGAGTTTTATTTTCAAGTTTTAAAATATTATGGATTCAGACAAAGTTGGACTTAAGAATCCAAAAAGGAGATATGGAATTATCAAGTTGAGAGACCTACAGGAGGGAGTAAATTTCTCATAGCAATCATTCCCCAATTCCAAAAGAATGGATCTGTTCCAAAACGAGCACTAACAGTGGGTACTCCGAGGACCTCATGAACACTTTTCACCTCTGGCAGATTTCTGAACATTATGAGATTCTCAAAAAATTAGAACTTGACGAATGCAACGGTCACACATATTAAAAGAGTAGATAGTAAAGGGAAGAAACACTTCACCCTTCTTATAATAAGTAGGGCGATATTATGGATCACAGTACTATATTTATGCAAGAGCTTCATGATTTAATATGTTCTAAAAAAGATAAACTTTAAACTTGGAAACAATTTAACTTAAAATTCCCCGTTTTACCCTCAACGAAAAGCTTTTAAAGCCACACAAATATTTTGGCATGTTTAAGATGACAACTTTCAAAAGTCTGTTAGCAAGACAAATGTTATGACATGTCAAAGACCTGAAGAACATGCACAGTCGAATAGCTTCACGTTACATATTTTCTGTTGCAAGTACTCACAGGAAGAAGACATCCTTCTTGCCAATCCCTAGTCCGAAGTCAATGGTAAGCATTCCACTATAAGGCTTCAATTTGATTTCCTCTCCTGGCATAGAATTTAAATTTATTGGTGAGGTCACAAGAAAATACAAGTTAGGAAGGGTGGGGATAGGTGAAAAATTGATCCCAACAAGCTGACCTTTATTATATGCAATTACATCCTCTCCGAGAAGCAAAAAACTAGTAGCTAGAATAGTAGGTCCAACACCACCAGTGCCTGCAGTGTAGTAGTAGAATCTGGAAAAAAATAACTAAACAAGTTAGATTTGTAAAAGATGAATCAGATAAAAGAAGACAAGAAAATATGTATTGACATTATAAACAAAGCAAAGCCCACTCTGCTCGATCATCTTTCAAGAGAATGGGTGTCATTGCTTAATCCATATGCTCAGAAGCAAACATATTGAGTATTCTCAATGTTGTAGTCGGTCGGAAGAAACCAACATGACACTCTCTCATTGAAAATTCTTCCTGCTCTAACTGAAAGCTTAATCAAATTTATTGATACAACAGCCAATATTGTTTTTACTCTGAGAGTCATCTATTCGATATTCCTTTACTTATAGTTCTGTTAGAATTCCAGATCGATTAAGTTTCGGCTTTAGCCTCCTCATATGATCTTAGGTGATCTTAACCACTTGAGCCAACATCTTGTATTGAGTTAGATCCAAGGTCCATTCCAAAATTTTAGCAATTCAATATTTTTGCCAGCTATGTCATCTTACTTCACACTCCAAAGTGTCCTGTCTCGAGCATGCGGGAGAGTGTTAAAATCCCACATGGATTAATTGTATGAGCCGTAGTCTCCTTATATGAATCGTCTAGCATATAGAGTTGAATTAGGTTCAAGGTCCATTTGCTTTAAACAGTTCCATACCCTAGAAGGTAGCAGTCAACAGTTGAAGAAGCATGTGGTAGAATGGAAGATTTCCTGATTAATTGTTCGGAAGATATCATTTTGGGTCATACAGAGATTGATTTAGACACAAGTTAAGGTCGCTGGAAGAAGCTATTATGAAAAGACAATTTGCTAATTCAGTATTATCCAGGTAGATCAGATCCTGACAGATTCAACTGGAAATTCATAACATTACCATGTTTGTCGTTAGCCAAGGGCTAATTTCAAGAGAGTAAAGCCAGATACAATTCTCTTTTACTGAGCTGCATGGAGGGAGTATTTAACAACATGTGCGAAGATGGAAACTTTTAGTTAAAGCACGGCGGATAAAATTGGCATTCTGAATGAGATGATTGTCATTTCATCTAACACAGGTTTTTTTGGAAAATTATTAGCATAGATAAGTAGTCCCTGAATAACATAATATTCATCAAATCTCTGATCAAAACTCAACAATGTGGTAAAATGAATAAATAAGGCCTAAAATGTAACAGGAAAGGGTTACCTAAGCCTCTCTAATTCTCCATTGCTTTCAAGTTTTGCTGTGCGAACAAGTTCTGCTGCCATCACTGTCATAGCAATATAAAACATGTTTGAGATTATTTGATAAGAGTTATGAATTTTGACTTTACTAATGTACAAACTGCCACGTAAAGGGGATATAGAAGCAATGCAGCAGAGTGACTGAAGATACATTAGTGTCAGCTTGTCAAAGGAAACTAATCAGGTGGAGTATCTGATTAATTAATTAGTTAACATAATGGCAACTAGAGAGAAGCACTTCTTGCGAATGCAATAATAAAGCAGATTCGCAGGAAATATACAAAGTTTTTCCAAGAAGAAATTACTGTTCCCCAGGGCTGCAATTGATTGAACTGGGTCAAAAGTCAAAACTCAAAGGTGTGGCCTCGACTCAGCTCTGCTTACCAAATTTTAGACCTCGAGCTTGAGCAATTCGAACTCTAATTTTCTGCTCGAGATCTAGATTCTAGAGTGAAAATAGTTCAAATGATTAAGCTCGTCCCGAAAATTTGAAACAAGATTTATCTCACTCTCATTGCAATATTAATTTGAAAAGTAGAACATCCTAGTGAAGCTTTGATAAAAAATCTCAAAGAAGAGAAAAGGCTGAATTTATGCAGTATTTTCCATAGTCCAAATGCATAAACAATATAACATGAGTCATATCGTACCGTTGCTCACTCCTGGGTAGATTCCACCAGTAGTTATGGCTGGAATATTGGCTTCCAGTGCTTTATTCATATAGGACTTCACCCGTGTTGCATAGCTTGTGTCATCACAAACATCAAGATAGGCTGTCTGTTGGAGGAAACGACTTACTAGTTTCAGTCATCTCTTCAATAAGAGGACAAGTTTCATAATTCTGTAGCCATTCTTGTAAGAAAGTTAGAACTTTGGAAGTTATGCTGATTACCTTTCTCTCACCTTGGTCCCAATGGCAGCTTCTAGTACTTTACAATTCTCTGACTGTTGGAACGGCCCAGCAGCATGAACCACAATGTCCACATCTGCAAAATCGAGATAGTAATATAAATTATGCTGGAGTATCAGCAGAAAACTAACTTTTATATATCTAGGATGATTAAATTTTTTTAACTATGAGCATATAATTATGTTATCCACTATCCAGTCCCACCCGAATACACAAACTAGATAGCAGCTTCACAGCAGAGATTTTAATTAATAGACTAGATTCTCCGCATTTTAGACAATATTTGGATTATGAAGAATGTGATGTGATATCATGCAAGTGCAGTGGTCATATCTAACATTTATATTTTCTGACATTTTTTGGCAAACAGAAACTTTTGCTTCCTACTCAAACATATACTAACTGATTCTATCAATAGTCATACAACACAGATTACGTTAATTAATAGTCCACAGAAACAGTTTCATGCAAAAGATTTTGGTTTACAGCGTGATAAGTGACTTCCGGATTGGGATTGATTGCAGAAGGAAAGATGACTTCAGATAACCTATCCCTTGAGATAATTGATATAAAACACAATACATACAGTACTACATAGGCTCCTGGTTATTAATGATCCATACACATCAAGACATTAACTTGCCATAGACATATACATTCGATAAATCGCTTCTCAAGTTCAAATATGGGAAAAGGAAGAATCTGGTAGACCTGTCAAATTGGCTTCTAATGCTTCTCTGTCGTCTATATTTACTTCAGCGAATTCCGAGTTCTTTCCTAGTTTTGACACCATGGCAGCCCCTTTCTCCCTGTTATAGATATATATATAACAATTAACACACAATAGACTTTAATAATCCAGGAAGCCCAGAATTACAATAAATAATCTTTAGAAAGAAATAAAGATAGTAAAATAGAAATGAGTTCAACCAAGAGACAAATTTAACTGTGAGATCTGGATGAAACACATAGCCAATATTGTCATTTACTGCATGGATCGTGCGATAGCATTGTTAGGGAAGTTCTCGACTTTGGTGGCAATGTCACATCACTTAAGTTAATAAAATAAGTAATCTACAGTATATCTCTCAAACTTAATTGAACATAAATTCTACTTCGAATACGTTGTATCTGTTCATCCAACTGCATAGTTTATGAGCACTTGTTGGCCCATTCTTTACAACCCCAATTAAAAACTACAAGCACTGGTCTGTCACCAAACGAAAATAGTTTTGACGTGGCAATTCATGGAGAGAAGGAAACAGAGAACAGGTATGTATTCATAGTTTTGATGTTTTTGAGAAAGAATTGGTAGCTGATGTGTTTTAGACGAGCCCTATTTGATATAACTTCCGTAGACGATTAACTCTTCAACTTACAGCACTCAAAAAAATGTTCATCCTACCAAAGTCATCTCATTACTTGAACTTTTTTCCATTTACTGTATGTCTGGTACTATAGTTCATATTTACATCTCATGACATACATAACAATCAAGAAGACTTGGTATAAACATGGGCCCGTCCAGAGATCAAAATACACTCCGCAGGAAGATATCTCATTTTCCTCTTACTCTTTTACAGATCTTTCGATCACACACTAATCTTAGTTACTGTAAACTCTACCACGGGTCACAATCATCTAGGGAGCAAAAAGGTGGAGATGGTATATGAAGACAATTCTGAGTTACTAGCAGCTTCTATTTGTTGTTAAAAACAGCTTTTTATCCCTCCTATACACGCTATGCTCATGCTTTAATTCTCTTCCATGGCATTGTAGTTCCACCTCTTAGCCTTGAAAATCAATAACTTCTCAATTACTTAGTTCTCATACATAGATGCTCTATTCCAATATTTGGTTTTCAATTAAAGGTTTTGCAAATTTGGTAGGGCCAAACATGAAGCTACAGTTAACAAACAGAAAAAAAAAGAAAAAAAGAAATGACATGCTTTAAACTTCTAAAAAGAGAGACACATTTCTATATTTGAAAACTTTGTAATCTGAAATTCTCATTCCTCTCTTAATGACATACTCTTATGGCCATAGAATTGTCATGGCATGTTCAAGACCACAAGTTATGAGGATACTTATGGTATGTGCCAAAAGTCCTTCTTTTTTCTTAAGCCAGAAATCAAGATGCAGAACATAGAAAGATAGAAATGTAGACCAATAACATCTTCAAATCAAGAAAAATCAACCTCCACCTTTATCACCAATTGCTTGGTGCTATTTAAACAAATAAGAATCTATCCACAAAATACCCAGATTTTTATAAGACAAACACAATCACAAGATTGAATTCTGATTTTACAACATTTTCCCCAAAGAAAGAAAGAAAAATCGATAACGGTGGTGTCCGTGTTAACCAAATGTAAAGCACAAGTACCGGCATTTCTTCCTACCAAGACTTAACCAGGTGGGAAGAATTCACCTAGCATTCGGTCTCTTGTACTTGGCTACCGTGATTTTATTTACCGCTAGACCACACCCTCGTAGTGGTCAATTTTCCATAAAAACCTAAACTATGTGAAAGAGTAACAACATGAAAAAAAATGAAACAAATGGTATTACCTATTTCGACCAGCAATGATAATATGAAGGTCAGGACAGAACTTAGAGAGAGCAATAGCAGTAGAGCCACCAACTCTTCCAGTTCCACCTAGTATTAGTACTCTTGATTTTTTCACTTTTTCTGGTAGCTCAACTCTTGTTTCATTCTCCTTTGCAATATTAGCCATTATTACTCCCCTTTTCTTGATTATTCCTGTATTCCAATACATGCCTAGACTAGCCATTTTAATTTTTCTATATGGGAAATGACTCTTCTTGAATTTGCTCACTTTATCTTCCTGCCTTTGCTTTGTCTTTCAGTTGACAGTTTTATTATCCTCTTTGTTACTGCATGCGTGGGAAAACAACTGCCAGAAATGTAATGGTCGGGACCCTGAGTGGGTCCCATAAACAAAACTAGAGATTTTGCAAAAACAAAATAAGTATAGATTTAAAAGAACAATTTAACTGAAAATAATAGTTTTTGCAAGAAATGACAAAATTTTACAAAAAAAAAAATTGAAACAAACGAGAAAAGAATTAGGATGGCAAAATAGCATTCGGTTACCGATACTCGCCGACATGCCACATATAAAAGGGAACGTTCCATAATTTTTACAAGAAATTTCTTTATTCATAAAGCTTCAACGGGAGACTTCTAGTTATGGATGTATGGAGAGTATGCATCTCATTATATCCTTTAGCTGTGTCAAAAAGAAAAAAATTAAGTTTATTGAGTTGACTATATGAATTTTTCTCTAATTGTGTTACCCCATCTAAATTTGTATGGTTCAATATTTGGAAATCTATATTACAACATTAGAAGTTCTTTAGTGGAACACAAATCTTTTGTATTACTACTTCATTTGCTATGAAAGTCTTTCATATATTTTGGATGTGTCAAAAAGAACAATGACAATTTTTTATATGAAAAATTACTTTACTTTAAACTTTGGAGTTAATCATAGAAGAGTTAATAAGATTATTTTCTTCAAAGCTGATAGTGGAAATCTAATTTTTGATCAACATCGCATTAAAGACCATTTTACAAATTACTTCGAGGACCTGTTTACAAGAAGTCATTGTTGCTCCTTTTTATCCAAAATACTATTTCTCATCCAAATATGTCTGAAGATTAAAAAATTATCTCTTAGTAAAAATCTTCATGACCATGAAGTGATTGCTGTTATCAATTATTTTAAACCCTTTAAAGCTCTTGGGCTAGATGGGTTACATACTTTTTAAAAAAAAAAATATTGGAACGTTATAGCATTATGCCTGAAAACCTCAATAAAACATACATACGTCTCATTCCTAAATTTGAAAATGCTAACTCTATCAAGAATTTCAGGCCAATAAGGTTGTGCAACACCATCTACAAAATTGTTACCAAGATTCTTGTTGCTCGTCTCAAATCCTATCTAGCTAATATTGTTGGTCCATGTCAGTCCAGTTTTCTTCAAAATAAGAAAATTTGTGATAGTGCCATTATTCTCCAAAAAGTTATGCATTTCTTTAGTAAAAAGAAGGGCAATACTTCTTTTATCTCTATTAAATGTGACTTTGAAAAGGCTTTTGATAGAATTGAATTATTATTTATCCATAGTTGTCTAACTTCCTCAAATTTTCCTACTGATATTATTAAGGGAGAATTACACAAATATACAACCCTAATACCAAATTTACAAAAAATACCAATACTATACCCTTTTACAAAATATACCAATACTTTTTTTACAAATCATATACAATTTTCAACAAAACAAGAGAAATGAAGTTTTCTTCCTCCCCAAGCCTACTGCTCCAGATTCAGCATTACTGTCGCCGGCCGCCGGTGGCAGGTGGCCGGATTTTTTTTTTTTTTTTTTTTTTTTAAAATCTGGAAACACAAGCTAACACAAAGCATTAAACATACAAAAAAATACACATTCATAATTTAAGAAAGAGCATATATAACCAATGAAAATACACAAACATACATAAACTTTAAAACATACAAAACATACTCTTATATACACCCACACCATACAAAGACATACAAATAAATTTTTAGACATACAAAGACTTATTTACATACATTTGAAGCACTGATACACTTAAATACAACTATATACATAAATATACAAATACAAAATCAAAAGTATTCAAAAACATACAAATGGAAATACAAAAATATACAATCATACAGTAAAAAATACAAAAAACACAATCATACAGTAAAAAATCAAAAAAATCAATTAGAGATTTGAAAAGATTTTAAAGTATTTTTTATACACAAAAAAACACATACACTTAAATACAAAAACGTATATACGCATATATACATAAATACACATCCAAAACAAAAACAAAACGAAAAAAAAAAGAAGGGAAGAAGAAGATCGGTGGCAGCAGATCCGACTGCCACCAAACGCCAGCAACAACCAGATCTGGAGGGAGACGAACCTCGCCGGAGATCGGAGATGGGAAGGACGGCGGCGGGGTAGCTGTGGGTGGGTGGAGTGGAGAGAAAGAGAGAAAATTAAGGTTTTGTGTTAGGGAGGGAGTGAAATGAAGAAAATGGTATATATTGTAATATATTTAAAAGTATCGTTATTTAGGGTAAATGTTTAAAAGTATCGGTATTTTTTGTAATTTAGCTATTAGGATTGTCATCTAGTATAAATTTTCCTATTATTAATCTCATAATGTCCTGTACTACAACTTCCTCCATTTCAATTCTAGTAAATGGTAATTGTACACACATTACTTTAGACCTAGTAGAGGAATTAGGCAAGGTGATCCCCTATCCCCATATATTTTCATCCTCTGCTTAGAAATGTTGTCCGGGAATATTATTAGTCAGGTAAATAGTGAAAATTAGGATCCTATAAAGCTATCTTGTAATGACCCAGAATTATCTCATCTATTCTTTGTAGATGACCTTACCCTTCGTTGCAAAAAGCTAATAGTAAAAATTGTGATACAATTATCTCAACCTTAAACTTTATTTGTCAAAACTCTGGCCAAAAAATCAACCATTCCAAATCTAAATTCATTGTTTCCTCAAATTGTGATAGCACTATTAATAATATTCTTTCTTGTAGCATGTGCATGAATCACATCACTGAATTTGAAAATAACCTTGATTTTCCTATGTTTAGCAACTATCATAGAGCTAAAAAATTTCAAGTGATCATTGATAGTATTAAAAAAAAAAAAAAAAAAGGATGGAAAACAAAGTGCTTGAACATGGCAGGTTGTACTACCCTTGCCACTTCCACTTCTTAATAGCTTGCCTAATGATATCATGCAATATTACAAAATTCCAAAGAAAAATTGTATCCAGATTGACTAAATTCAGAAAGACTTCATCTGCGGTTCCATAAAGAAGAAGCAAAAATTGCATCTAATAAATTGGAACACCCTTATCCAACCCAAAAATTATGGTGGTTTGGGAATGGTTGATGCTGAAACTAAAAATACCACTCTTCTCACAAGTCTAACTTGGCGTTATATACAAACTCTTCCATGCTATGGGCACAAGTTCTTTTAAAAAAATACTTCAAGCCCAACTCTAACAATCCCCTCAAACATTGCCCAACCACATGGGGGAATATTCTTAAAAGTGCTAATTGTTGTCAAGGCGCTAGATGGCAAATTGAAAATAGCCAAAATATTTCCTTTTTCCATATGGAATAGCTTCCTTCTAACACTCATGTTAGAAATTATATCCCTGACCCTGAGTGTCGAGGGGTTAGCCTTGAGCCAGGTCTTGATTGTTTATTCCATTTTGTCAATTTAAGTACTGGAATGGGAGTTACGGATATTCAAACGGTCTCTTACCACCCACGATTATAATATTATGGTCTTTGATTGTATCGTAAATGGAGCTTGGTCTTTCCATGCCATATCCATTAGCCTTCATAAAGAAATTACGGATAGCATCTTTAGTATCCCAGTTCCCCTTTACCCTACTACTAGTGATAAGTGGGTCTGTAAGAGCAAAAGTGGTTATTTTACTTCAAAGTCCGGTAACCTCCAACACAATCAGCTTTAGATTTCTCTTGGATTTGGAAACTTCAAATTATGAATAAAATAAAATACTCTCTTTGGACTGTATATCATATATCTCTTTCAACTCGTGCATATCTCAGTCACATAGGAATTAACATGTCCCCTTATTGCCCTTCATGCATAGTAATTGAAGAGGATACAGATCATATATTTCTAAATTGCTCACTTGTTAGAGATCTTTGGCATAATGTCACAACAAATCCTGTGTCTTTAGTTACCATCTCCCCTTAAGATGACGTTCATTTTCTGGACAAAATTCGGTCCATTCCAAAATCCTAAGATGTCTCATCACTACTCTTGGAATAATTTTTTTTCCTCAAACTTTGTGGCACATTTGGCTTAACAGGAACAACAATCACCATAATAACTTTTCTAATAAGCCCTCTCTTAACCTGATCCACAATAAGACCATGGAGTATATCTGTGAAGAATTCTGACCTAGCTTGTGCTGAAGATCAATGGAGATTTAGAGAGAGAAAGTGAGAAGAATTCTGTTTGTATTAATTGATTTCTACAACTGTATACAGATGTATATATAAGCTAACTACCCACTAACTAATAACAAACCTTACTCCACTAACTAATCAACTAACTAACTTAACAACCTGACCAACTAACTGTACACATCAGCTAACATCTCAACTAACTAAACTGCTAAACTGCACACTTCAGCTAACTACATTTCTACTAACTATCAACCATTATCTCTAATACCCCCCTTCAAGCTAGATGTACTGAAAACATTCATTACACCTAGCTTGGACAAAAGAACCTCATGTTGACTCCTTGCCAATGCCTTAGTGAGTATATCAGCTGCCTGCTCCTTAGTATTGATGTAGACTGGTTTGATCAAACCATTTTGAACCTTCTCTCTGATGAAACGACAGTCAATTTCTATGTGCTTGGTTCTCTCATGAAAAACTGGATTTGCAGCAATTTGGATTGCTGACTTACTATCACAATACAGCTCCACTGGTTGCCTTACTTGAAGTCCCAGTTCTCTCAGCAGCCTTGACACCCAAATCACTTCTGCGGTCAGTGTTGCTAGGCTTCTGTACTCTGCCTCAGCAGAACTTCTGAATACAGTGTCCTGTTTCTTAGACCTCCAAGATATCAGGGAGTTGCCAAGCTTCAGCAAATAACCTATAACTGACCTTCTTGTGTTTGGGCAAGATGCCCAGTCAGCATCACAGAACCCAACCAGTCTTTCAGGCCTTCCTGCTGTCATGAGCAATCCCTGTCCTGGTTGCCCTTTAATGTATCTGATCACCCTTAGTGCACTATTCCAATGTGATTGTTTAGGCTTTTGCATGAATTAACTTAAGGTCTGAACTGTGAAAGCAATATCTGGCCTAGTTATGGTAAGATACAACAGCTTCCCAATCATTCTCTGATACTGTACCACATTCCTCATAGGTGGATCATCTTTCCTGTTCTCATACTCTATTGTATTCAGCTTCAAATTACATTCCAATGGAGTATGAACTGGCTTAGCTGCTCCCATTCCAGCTTCAGCAATGAGCTCCAAAGCAAACTTTCTTTGGTTCATCAAAATGTCTTTCTTGGATCTACTAAACTCAATTCCAAGAAAGTACTTCAGTTCCCCCAAATCCTTGATCTTGAAGTTCTTGTGCAGCACCTCTTTTGTGTCTTGGATCAGCTGAGCATCATTCCCAGTGATCAACAGATCATCCACATATACTAATATAATTACAATCTTGTTGCCTTTCTTCTTAGTGAATAATGAATAATCCAGATAGCTTTGTGAGTATCCTGACTTCACCAGTGCCTCTGTCAGCTTGTAGTTCCATTGCCTTGATGCTTGTTTAAGTCCATAGAGTGACTTAACAAGCCTGCAGACCACATTAGGACCACCTTTATGACAGAAGCCTTTTGGCAGCTCCATATACACCTCCTCATATAGGTCACCTTGCAAGAATGCATTGAACACATCCATTTGATACACAGTCCAATTCTCTGCAGCTGCTAATGCAATAACAGCTCTGACTGTTACCATTTTCACCACTGGTGAAAAAGTCTCTTGATAATCCACACCTTCAGTCTGACGGTAGCCCTTTGCTACTAATCTTGCTTTAAATCTCTCAACCTCTCCACTAGCTTGGTACTTGATTTTATATACCCATCTACAACCAATGGCTCTCTTCCCTTTAGGCAGTGCCACTAGTTTCCATGTACCATTATTCTCTAGTGCTTGTATTTCTTGTTTCATTGCTTCCACCCATCTTGTGTCCTTGGCTGCATCCTCATATGATCTTGGCTCTGTGTCAACTGACATCTTCCCTAAATATGCCTTGTACTGTGGTGAAACTTGTTCATAACTCATATAGTTAGCCAATGCACATGGCTTTCCCTTTCCAGTAGTTTTGACAACATAGTCCTGCATCCATGTGGGTGGTTTGGAACTCCTAGAAGACTTCCTTGAGGTCTGGTTATTAGCTATGTTGTGTACTGGTTCAGTATCTACCACATCTTCAGCTATACATTGAGACTCTACCTCTGCATTGCCATGAAGCAAGTCTTGTATCTCAATAGTGTTGCTCTCAAGTAGTACAACAGGATCTGCCTGATCTTGATCATGAGGTGGGGTGTTGTTCAGATCCCCATCTCCTGTGTGAGTGCCTTGTGAAATAGGCTGATCAAGACCCTGATTCCTCTCACAAGTGAAGTCTGGATCCCCACCTGAACAATTCTGATGATGAAGTGGAAACACAGGACATTCCCTTTTGTATAAACATTTGAAGGGATAAATTCCATCCTTAAATATTACATCTCCGCTGACAACCACCTTTCTAGCCTCCAGGTCATATAGTATGTACCCCTTCTGAGTTGATGAATAGCCTAACAACACTGATGTACCTGCTCTTGGTGAGAATTTGTCAGACTTGACCAGCTTAGTAAAATAGCCCAGACATCCAATGACTCTGAGATGAGATAAGGATGGCTTCTTGCCATGAAACAGTTCATATGGTGACTTTCCCTGAAGCACAGCTGTGGGGAGTCTGTTAATAAGGTATACTGCTGTAGAACACAGTGTCCCCAAAATCTGGTGGGAATACCTGTCTGGTGTTTAAGTGATCTGGCCACCTCCAAAATGTGCCTATGCTTTCTTTCCACCACTCCATTTTGCTGTGGAGTGTGTGGACAAATACTCTGGTGTATGATCCCTAAAGAGCTGAAGAGTGCATTACATTCTTTATTAAAGAATTCACTCCCATTATCAGACCTAACTATCTTCACACAGCAATTGAACTGATTTTGAACCAATGAGAGAAAAGTTTTGATCACAGCAAACACATCACTGTTAAGTTTGATTAAGTAGAGCCAAGTCATCCTACTGTAGTCATCAACAACTGTTAAGAAGAATCTGTTCCCATCATATGTAACTGTTCTGTAAGGACCCCATACATCCATGTGAATCAAATCAAAAATTGCACTACTCTTAGTACTACTAGAAGGAAAAGGCTGTCTGGTTTTCTTGGCTATTGGACACACAGTACAGCTATCAATGCAGCTATCTTTATTTCCTTTTACTACAGACATCTGATGCATGACTTTTATTGAAGGGTGACCTAGTCTCCTATGCCATAGCATTTCTTCACTTGGATGAGTTGCTCCTGAACTGAGTGAATTACTTGGTTCTTCTTCAAATGTCACAAAACCATGGTTCTTGGTATGAATGGGCAAGTAGTATAAACCATCATTTTCCTTACCAGTCCTCATCACCTTCCCAGTGGAGAGGTCCTGAAAAACACATATCTTAGGAGGAAAAGTTACTGAACAGTTCAGCTGTCTGGTAAGTTGAGATACTGAAAGCAAATCAAACTTATATTCTGGCACTACTAACACATCTTTCAACAAGGTCTCATTTAAGAATCTGTATGATCCTGTATGTGTTACTGAGGTAAAGTGACCATTTGGCAAGTGTACTTTCTTATCATTAGGGGCAGGTACTGTGTATAATTCTTCTAAAACATCTGGGGATGATATCATGTGACTAGATGCTCCAGAGTCAATAACCCATTGCCTTTGCTCAGTGTTAGCTAAAAAGATTCTTGAGTTAGCACTATATGTCTCAGATATACCTGCCATGTTAGCTGAGGCCATCACATCTTCTTCCTTGCTGAGTAACTTCATGAGCTGCTGATACTGTGCTTGTGAGATCCCAAACTGCTCCACATTGTGAGCTCCTTGAGCTGGTGGATTATATCCTGAACTAGAGGCATTATTAGGATAATACCCTGTTGTCTCAACTGAAGCCTGATTAGCAGTACTGTTATTGTAACTATTTGGTCCTTTTGACCTGTTTCTATTATCATTTGGATAACCATGTAATTTCCAGCAACCATCAATGTTGTGGTTGTTCAAACCACAATGATCACAGTGCATATTCCCTTTCTTAACTTAAGAGTTCCTTTGATTTCTATTTCCACCACTCCTGGATCCACCTTTGGACATTGGATTGTATCTCTTGTTTCCAGAATTACCAGCATAGAGTGCTGCAGTATCATTCAGCTCACTTCCAATGTGACTACCAGCTGTTACCCTCTGGCTCTCATCAGATATGATCATTGAATAGGCCTTGTTAACAGTTGGCCTAGGGTTCATCATAAGGATCTGACTACGAGCCTGACTATATGCATCACTTAATCCCATCAGAAAAGCAAACAATCGAAGGTATTGAATGTGATCCACATACAGCTTTGATTTGTCACACCCACAGGCAGGTGGTGGTATGAGAGAATCAAATTCATCCCAAAGTAGGCGTAATTTTGAAAAATATGCAGAGACAGACAAATTCCCTTGGTTAACTGTGCAAATCTCCCTATGAATTTGATAAATTCTAGATCCATCGATTTTATCAAATCGCTCCTTTAGATCAGCCCATACATCAGCAGCATTTGTAGCATATACAATTCCACTAAACAATTCCCTAAAAACTGTGTTCATAATCCAGGAAAGGACAAAGGCATTGCATTTCTCCCATTGTTCCCCAAATTTTGGATCATAGTCACACTTCTTACAAGTTCCGAGTACAAAACCTAATTTACTCTTAGCTCGCAGAGAAATGAGCATTGCTCTACTCCACATTGAGTAATTCTCTGTGCCTACGAGCTGAATAGAGGTTAAGATCGAACCTGTGGTATCTGAAGGGTGCAGATACAAAGGGTGGTTATGCTTTTCATCCAGAAAATCAAAGCTTTGATTATCAACTACTGCTGTTGATGGAGACGCCATTGATGCAGGTTTGAAGCTCACTGAATCGCGGAAGAACTGTCAGAATCGAGGTGAATATATGGTGATTCTAGCTCTGATACCATGAAGAATTCTGACCTAGCTTGTGCTGAAGATCAATGGAGATTTAGAGAGAGAAAGTGAGAAGAATTCTGTTTGTATTAATTGATTTCTACAACTGTATATAGATGTATATATAAGCTAACTACCCACTAACTAATAACAAACCTTACTCCACTAACTAATCCACTAACTAACTTAAAAACCTGACCAACTAACTGTACACGTCAGCTAACATCTCAACTAACTAAACTGCTAAACTGCACACTTCAGCTAACTACATTTCTACTAACTATCAACCATTATCTCTAATAATCTGCATAGCTAGAAGTCATCCATGTACTAGATCTCTACCATCGATCTTGTTGTAAAATGAATTCCACCGAAACAGCACTCTTATAAGTTGAATATAGATGGTGCAGCTTCTCAAGGTAAAGGAGACATTGGAGGTCTAATCTGTAATTACAAAGGGCATTGGATTGTGCGATTTAATACACATTTCTTCTGCTAATCATACTTTTCAGTGAACTTCTTTCTCTTTGGCATGGCTTAAAAATAGCTGTAGAAAATAATCTAAAACCTCTGGAAATTGATACTGATTCTACCGAAGTAATTGATATGATCAACTCATCTATTTTTCATGGTTGTAGGTTAATGATGCACCAGTTGCAATTACCAATGCTTAACCACTGCTTCAGAGAACAGAACCAAGTCGCAGATCATCTTGCCAAGTAGGGGCTAATTAAAAAGATCTGCAAATGCCAAGCTTTTTGTGATGGTCAGGCCACCAAGTTACGTGATAGCTTGTTTTTTTGGAAGATTTGCATGTAATACTACTACTGTAACTATTTCTACTTCTACTTGTAAGCATGTAGCCAACTTTGGCAACTCCATAACTCGAGAGAACTCTATTATGTCCAGATTTCCTCTAGTATTAATATAATCATTGTTTACATCCAAAAAAAAGTTAGCTCGCTCTTTTGGATTTAAGAAAAAAAAGAAAGAATTGCACATGATATCTAACATAATCTACTAACATAAGTCATGGACAATTAACCAAAAAATAAGCCTTAGCTAGAAATTGACCCTTCTCAATCCCTTAAACTCTTTACTTTTCTTTTTCTAGTTAAAATCAGAAAGTGTGCGTCTATGAATAATTAAACCACTCACTTTTTTGCAGGAGACAGACATTCGTATATGGAGGTATCATTAGGTCTTTGAAATCATAAAAAATGGAAGATCGAAATTTAATTTCAGAAAGGAATTAACCATTTTAGTTTCTTAGTATTCTTTTCCATTGGCTCTTTGATATTGGAAAATGAACATATAATTTTGAGTTAATTTCTAAAATGGTCACTGAATTATTGATAAGTATCTAAAAGAGTCACTTTCTTTTGGTTTGGGACGAAAATATCACTCAACTTATCCAAAATATCTTAAAAAGCCATTCTCCTAAATTGTGGGTTAAAGGTCACCGGAAAATACTGACATGGAAATTTATTTTTAGTTTTTTTTCCCAGCACATTTTAGTTCTTTTTATTAAAAGTTAATTCAATAAATATTTTAATTTTTTTCTTAAAATACCAAATTATTTATTTATTAAATATCCACATACTACTTGATCCAAAATGGGTCTACTTAAGACTACCTTATTTTAGTTCTCTTTATTAAAAGTGAATCCACTAAATATTTTAATTGTTTTTGTAAAAAAATCAAATTATTTATTTATGAAATACCTACATGCTACTTGACCCAAAACAGGTCTTTTTAAGATTATTTCAACGAGTTTTATTGATGTATGTTATTTGTGTTCTCAAGTCATGGTACGGGTAAAATACAAGATAAATTCTAAATCCTCCCAAGAGACAACTGTCTTTTACATACCATTCCATAAAAGGTTAATATTAAAACATTTTAACAAACAAGAGCTTGTCTAAATGTCCCACCAAGCGTTGGGAGCGCCATTGTCAACAAAAAAAAGTATCATACTATGCTAAAATAAGTTTTTTACATAATCCCAATAAGAGTAACATACGACGCATTTTTTCTGCATTTCTTGAGAAGACCCGTTTTGGGTCAAGTAGCATGTGGGTATTTCATAAATAAAAAATTTGATATTTTAAAAAAAAGAAATTAAAATATTTATCGGATTTACTTTTAATAAAAAGAACTAAAATAAAGTAGCCTTAAGAAGACCCATTTTGGATCAAGTAGTATGTGGGTATTTCATAAATAAATAATTTGATATTTTAAAAAAATAAAATTAAAATGTTTATTGGATTAACTTTTAATAAAAAGAACTAAAATCTGCTGAAAAAAGAAAAAAAACTAAAATAAAATTCCGTATTTTTCGCTGACCTTTAACCCACAATTTAGGAGAATGACTTTTTAAGCTATTTTGGATAAGTTGAGAGATATTTTTGTCCCAAACCAAAGGAAAGTGACTTTTTTTTAGATACTTATCAATAATTCAATGACCATTTTAGAAATTAACTCTATAATTTTTGCATAATATCAAACACAATCTAGTCTAGTAACATAAAATAGACGATAATTAAACCTATAGATGCTTTAACTAGATGTTGACCCTTGTCAATTCCTTAACTTTTTAACTTTTCTGCTTTTCTTTTTTCTCATAATATGATAATGTGTACGTCAAGCTTCTAAATTAAACTGTGAACTTTGTTAGCAGGAGAGACTTTCAAATATCGATGTATCTAGTGGAAACCATAAAAATAAAAGATCAAATTGAAGCGGAGGGAGGAACCCTTTTCTAATTTCAACAGTTTGATCTTTTCTCGATGGCTCTTCGATATTCAAAGAAGACCATATATGAGAATTTTAAATTGATTAAGATTTATATTTATATGTTTAATTAACTAAAAAATCTAACTAGACATAAATTAAATAAACTAGCGAATAAATTAGAATTCTCATATCAATTTAAAATTAGTCTAAAAAACATAAATTTGCACATGATATGGATCTAACATAATCTAGTAACATAATGACATAGATAATTAAATAGCCCTTAAATGCTTATTTAAAAGTTGACTCTTCTCAGTTCCTTTCTGCTTTTCATGTCTATTTCATTAATTTTATTTTGCAAGACAACAAATACAGGCTTTAATGTAGATGAGATCTAAGCATCTCAATTTTGCCAAAAAACAAATCAAAATTTATGTTTCTTTGCCTTTTTGGAGTATGAATAGACTAGTTACACACTTCTCTATGAACACAAAATTACAATAATTCAAGTCTTCATTTATTGCTAAGTAGTCATTTTTTCCTATAAAAGGAGAGCAATCAGATGGGTTATATTTCATACTACACATTTCTCCTCTTTTCTCGAATATATTTTTAGATGGCTAAATTCCTCTCCTCATTTGTTAGTGGTTCTACAGTGGCCATTCTTCTGCTTGTTGGATTGTTGCCAAATCTTCTAATATTAGGTATCACGTTTAGTTCTTGCATGCATAATACAAATGAATATTTTGTTTATTATATTTATTGTTCTATTCAATTATAGAGTAACTAATTTTTTTGTTGATCTTTTATTTTCATTGTATAGGAGTGCAATCAATTGGAGTATGCTATGGAAGAAATGGTAACAATTTACCACCACCTCAAGATGTCATAAAACTTTATAAAAACAATGGTATAACAAACATGAGAGTTTATGATCCAATTCCTGAAGTCTTGAATGCTCTTAGGGGTTGTAACATACCCATAATTTTGGACATTCCAAATCCTACACTTCAATCCTTAACAGATCCAAATGCAGCTATCACCTGGGTTCATGCCAATATTATTAGCTATTTTCCTAGTGTTAAAATCAAGTACATAGCAGTCGGAAATGAAGTTTCCCCAGGGTTTAATCAAACTGCACCATTTGCTCCTTTTCTTCTACCTGCCATGCAAAATGTGCATAAAGCATTAGTAAATGCTAAACTGCAAAACCAAATCAAAGTCTCAACAGTTATGTATTCAGGGGTTTTAACGAATACTTACCCTCCATCTAACGCGATTTATCGCGAAGATTTAAGGGGTTTCATCAATCCAATAGTGCAGTTCCTGGCACATAATAACTTGCCATTGTTAGCAAATGTTTATCCATATTTTGCTTATCGTGGTGATCCAGCCCATGTTTCACTCCCTTATGCCATCTTTACCCAACCGAGACCAGATCCATCGGGTTATCGTAACTTGTTTGATGCAATGTTGGATGCTCATTATTATGCACTTGAGAAAGCTGGAGGATCTAAAATGGATATTGTTGTTGCTGAGAGTGGTTGGCCATCTGCTGGTGGATTTGGAGCAACTATGGCTAATGCTGGGACTTATTATAAGAATTTAATTAGCCATGTGAAATCAGGTGCAGGAACTCCACACAAGCCTCGAAAAGCTATAGAAACATATTTGTTTGCTATGTTTGATGAAAATGTGAAAATAGGGGATGAGACAGAGAAGCATTATGGAGTGTTTTATCCAAATAAAGTCAAGAAGTATGATATTAAATTCAATTAGGATAGTTTGTTATGTATCAGTAGGATATAGATGACTGAGACTATATTCATGAATGTGGCTTCTAGTGAAAATCTATTATTCTAGCTAATTATATAGTTGCGCATCTAATATATGGAATTTTAACTACTGATCTACTTTTCTCTATCTATGGGTCAGTCTATCTATATTGTCACATGAATTTCGGAAGACGTACTAAAATAAAAATTCATGAGAATTTGAAAATTATAATCTAATTAAATTTGTATGGCTTCAACTAACAATATGACCTTCAGGATTTGAATAAGGATACTCTTTCAATGAATCCGCAAAGGGTAGCAACGCAAAATCTTGGAGGATAGATGAAAGTCTGATCGCGTAATATGGTGTGAGTAAAAAAACAGTGTTGCCTATAAAGCTTTTTCATATCTTCTAAGAGGATTAGAAGGGCACGTAAGATCTAGCAAGAGGTGAATTCATTATTTGAACTATGACTTCTAAATGAATAAAAACAACAACCTCAATGATTAATTAGCAATTGAGTTCTACCTTTCATTTTTTGTATAAATTTAGAAAAATAACATTTAACACACACAGAGGCTGTCTAGGTCAAAACTAGTGAATTTTGCCTAACCTTACTATCTAGAGAAGAATTAGCTAAAAGACCCTCTCAAGTTTTTATTTAAAGAAAGACCTTCTATTTTCTTTATTTTTAATTTATTGAGAGAAAATGTTAAATGAGCTTATGTGTTGGTCGGGGTATGTTTAAAAATAGGAAAACTTGTGAGCATAAGTATATATTATGGAAAAGTATATATATCTAACAAAAAAACGGGTCAAGTTGCGGGTCAAAAATCAAAGCGGCTCTTGGATATTTCAAACCAAACTCTTCCCTCTCTTCCAATTTTTTTAAAAAATCACTCGATTTTCCCTTCCCTTCCCTCTCATCTTTTCTTCTATTAGTTTTCTCATTACCATTCTAGTTTCAAATTGTGCAAAACCACAACAGTATTTAACAATTTTTGCCCGTTTTTTAAGATTTGAAGTAGCAGCTGAAGAATTTTGAAGAAATTTCAAATTCAGGTAAGAAACCCTAATATCATTATACTTTAGTTTTTCTAGTTCTTCGTTCCTATTTAAAAGTTATGAAGAAACGTCAATGGTGTTTTTCGAAGAAATTCAGGTTTTCTGTTTATTGTCTTTCTCCATTTTTTCTTTTTTGTTGTTTATGGATTTGCTCGTTTTACTTTATTATAGTTAATCAAGTGGGTTTCTTTAGATTTTATTTTGACATGCTTCTGTATGTAGATAAAGTAATAGCAAGGTCGAAGGTGTGTAATACAGATACTCCAAGTGCTAGAAAGAGAAATATCATAAGAATGAAACTAAAATGGAAAGAGGCGAAGAAGCAATCTGAAGAAGAGAATGTTGCTGGGATGGATAAACATTCAGAAAAAAGTGACAATCAATCTCCAAGTGGTGGAGGAGATGAAACTGAAGTTTCTGAACTTGATAAACATCCAGAAGCATATGACAGTCAATCCACAAGTGGTGGAGTTCCTAATAGTGTTAAAAATCCAGCAGCAAATGATCGACAATCAGTCTACAAGTCGTAGAGTGGCTGAAAGTGAAGTTGCTAATAGTGCTAAAAATCTAGAAGCTGATGACAACCAATCTACAGGTGGTAGAGTGGCTGAAAGTGATAAAAATCTAGCAGCAGATGACAATCAATCTCCAGTTGAGGAAACTGGTTTAATGGATGCTGAAGTTGGTGATATTGAACCCCAGATAGGAAAGACTATTGACGATCACTTTGCAAAAGATATTGTGGTTGAAGAGGCCCGAGTCAAACCCCAATCTGAAGATATTGTGGTTTCATTGGATGAACTCTCCGAAGCAGGAAAACGTAAGGAAAGCAGGGATGAAGGTGGCGATGGAAAAAGTGCTTCTGCTCATGAGGATGGAAATGGAAATGAATCAGGAGAAGATGAAAGTGGTGAAGAAGAAACTGAAAAAGAAGGTGAAGAAGAGACTGAAGAAAAAGGTGAAGAAGAAACTAAAGAAGAAGAAGAAATTGATGAAAAAACGGATCAAGAAGGGGATGAAGCCAGGGAGCCTGAGTGTGAGTCAGACTGTATATCAGTGCCCCAATGCATCAAGAAAATCAACGTTCGAAGGTATCAACTTAAAACTTGGCTTGATGAAATTCCTTCTTTCCCGTCGAAGATATCTGTTCAATCTAGCATTAAAAACTTTTATTAATTCAACAAGTTGTTGAGATTAGAAAAGAAATTTAAGGAGTCTGTGTTCGGGCAGTTCCTTGAAATGTCACAATTTTGGTGATTCAATGGACAGATGGTCCACTCCCTACTTCTGCGTAGAATAAATGATAAAAAGTGTCGTGAAGTTTGGTTCTTGCTTGATGGGAAGCCAGCTTGTTTTTGGCTTAGAGAGTTTGCTCTTATCACTAGGTGTGAGTGTGGTGAATATTACCCAACGATAAAGCAAGGAAAAAGGTTGTGAGGAAAGGAATAGAATTTATGAAGAACTAACTCATAATTACACCGGTGACGGAATAGCTAAAGTGATAGCGTTGAGGCTTTTGAGATTGTTGAAAACTAGTAAAAGATTTAACAAAGAGGCCCGGTTGAAGCTATGCCTTTTGTGGTTTCTCCACACGATATTAATGGTAAATACATCAAAGTCAGTTGAGAAGGAATGGGTTTGTATGCAGAGGTGAATCCAAGATTGAACCTTATGGGTTCTAAATTTTTTGATAACAATCTAAAGTACAACTGACTGGTTTCTCGACTTGATTTTTATACATATTTAATGATTTTTTAAACCAAAAATATGTTGTATATGCTAAACCTACTGGATTCCGCTGAACCCATAGGTTTCTCTTTAAATCCGCCATTGTTTGTATGGTTGATGATCTTAAGTTCTTCTCCAAGTATCCATGAGGCAGGTTGTACTTCGAGCTGATGATCGAATATTTGAAGCCCGAGCTTGACATGACCAAGCATTATAAAACCTTCAGTGAGAAAGGAAAAACACCTGGATATGCTCTTTTTGGCTTGCCCTAGGCATTTTTTTGTAAGTCTACAATAAACCAAGAGTTAGTTAATTGTTAAGTTTTCATTTTTCGTACTCCCATTAAATCTTTCATCTTAGGTCTAGGTCAATGAAGCATATCCTGCCACTGGAAGAAGAGCTGCACTGATAGATAGTTCTCATATGTCGTGCCCTCGGATGCTCAAATGGTACAGAAAAAGGGTTGCTATATCCTTCGACCCATTCATGGAAGGAGAAGATAAAATTAAGTTAACCTTGCGCTATTTTCATGTCACTTAATTAGCCAACTTTAAATATCCTTTTAATTTGTAAGAAACGGTATTAATTTGCTCAACTTCTATCGAGACCGTGCGCCTTACTTATTCCATACTGACAAAGAGGTGCGATTGGGGTGGGAGGATTCATTTGTGCCTTATGCAGATGAAGTTGAGGATGCGTTGGTGGATGCCCTTAGGGCTAATTTGAAGGGGGCCACAACCATCAATAAGATTGCTGGTGAAGATGAAATGGACGTAGATGGAGAAGAAGATGCAAGAGGTGATGTAGATATTGGTGGAGCTTGTACAAGAATTGTTGGTGAAGGTGCAAGTCCTTCTAGTAGTGGTGTCAGTGCTGCAGGTCATTCTTTGGATGTTGTGCTCGCTAAGTTGAAAGTAGTGGAGGCCAAATTGGTTGATGTTGCTAAGCTGGTAGCGTAACAATCGAAGAGGTCAGTATGGAAATACTTGTACCGTCCTTCTGCATGGTTGATGAGGCATAGGAAGATGAAGGCAATGGATTGTGGTACAAATGCTAATAACACTTCAATTTTAAGAAAAAAGTTTAGATTCGATCAAGTGGATGCTGCAGTTGATGCTAAAGTCGATGACAGTGTCAGTGCCAAAGTAGTTGATGGTGAAGTTGATGCCACCAATGACAATGCAAATGCAATTGATGCCGCCAACGCAAATATTGGAGTGGAAGCTTGTGTTAATGATAGTGAAGTCCTGATGAAAAATGGTGAGGATGCTGAGGAACAGTTTAATGAAGTGGAGGATCCATCCCATGTTGTATTGGAATCTAACTTGAGTGGTGGGGTTGGAGAAGATGTTGAAGACTCCAACTATAGAATTGCGGGTTTCTTGAAGAGTTTGAACAAAGAGTTGATTGACAATGATGAGAAAAAAGATTGATTTTAATTTTTTGTTTTGTTTTGATAAATAGTTAACAATTATATTTTTTAGACTTGTCTGGTATTTATTACCTTATTTTAGTATTAAATTATTGACAATCCATTGTGTTAATGTGTTACATGTTTCCTTGATCAACCATAATTGCTCAATTCATTTGGCTAGTATTTAAAATACAAGTGATCGTGGATCCCTAAATAATTTAAAAAATCTGGTGAACCACACCAGTTAATTGTTCACTGTTATAGGTCTATCATCGAAACAGACCTAACTATTGGTTGTAGTTGTAATTTTATGTGTCTTCGCCTATGTAGTTCGATTTATTATACTATATAAGTTGGATACTATTTGAGCGTTGACCAAATGTGCATAGACTGAAGACAAAATATTTAAATAATTATAATAAAATAGGCGTTTATTAATAAATCCTCCAAAAATGGAATGAGTTCTCAATTAATACCATAAGAAAGTCGCACCCCCGCCCTTTAGAGATAAGGGTGCAGCAAGAAGTATTCAAAAAGGGCGTCAGAGGCCTCAAACTCATCCGAAGTTGGAGAATGAAATAAAAAAAGATTCTCAAGAGGAATATATCATTAAAACTGCTCTTCCATATAGATCGTCGTGGCATGAACTTTGTCAATAGATTTCTAGCTTTCTATTGATCTTGATTAGTTCTAATAGATATGAAACTTAGCTAGTAAGCTAAGTAGATTATGCGGTAGGTAATAGAAGCGCATGGTAGAGTCTAATTGGTCCAATAAGTGGTGCATCTTCACTAACCTTTGTAAATCTTCAAGTTCATCTCTATATAAACCCCCCAAATATGTGTCTCTCTCCCATTCCATTTTTAGTTCAAACAATCTGCATTCAAAACTATCAATAATTTGTCCACCAAAATGGCCGGACCATCTAACTCGTGTGATATTGCTAAGAAATTATCGTTTTTGCAAAGCGAGGTTAGTTATATGTGGCACCAAGTGCGGATGAATAGAGATTACTTATGGGTAGACACACATGATAGGTTGAATCAAATCAAAGCGATCAACCACAGACTTGATACACTTAGTGTACCACCACATCCTGAGGCAAATGTCATAAAGGAAGATGCATCTCCACCAAATTCACCAAATGTTAAGGACGACGCTAATCCACCAAACTAGTCGTTGTATTATTTTGGAAAGTAATGTTGTTCAATTTTATGTTTAACCTTTCTAGCCATTATACGTATTGTTAATCTTAGTTTCAGTTATATTTTTTTATTGTCCACCACTTCTGGTCTATAGAATTTGAAGCCTCTATATTTTAAGTTTGATTTTATTATTCTACTTGTGGTTTTGATTGTCTACCACAGATGGTGTATTATAAACATATAACAAACTGAGCAAAATATTGAATGGAGCACAATGATCAATCAAACAAACAAGATAATTAAATTGCTATCACATTAATAAAATTAACTAGACCCACAATTTACAGACTAAGCAAAATATTACTTCAATAAGAAGCCTATGCACCAACTTCTTAAATCGATCCCTCTGCACGTCAACCTCCTTCAACTTCACTTGCAGTTGTTCCTTCTCCATTTGAACTTTCCTGAGTTGGGTTTTGAGGAAATCCCGCTGTTCCTCCGCCTCGAAAAGCATAATTCTAAGAAGTTTCATTTGTTCTTCATATTCATGGATCTTTTGAGTGAAATCAAACCTCGCCGCTCCTTCTTCCCTGGAGAGTAATCTGGACATCACTTCTCTTGTTTCTTAAGGAAGCAAACCATCATGCCCCCTAAAGTAATCACATCCACCATTGTCCTAAGCAGCCCAGAAATTAGCAACGTTTGTTAAGTATTTAGTGAAAATTTTAATAGACGTAAATAATTACCTACCTTCTGCATACGACAATCCCAAAATCTGCGACCAAGATTTGTTTGGGTCCTTGATGTTTTCAGCTTCTCGTTTTCATCGTAATGGCATATATCAGGTTCCACCGAAGAAGATGATGCAGATTGTGAGGTCTAGGACATTTTGTGTTTTATTATCGCAGTTAATGATAGACAAATGAGAGAGAAATTCAATTTACTCGACAATTTATATTTGCTAAATTTTTTTACCGTTGCAAATAAAAGTTACCGTTGAAAAATTCAAAATAAAAAATAAAAGACAAAACTAATTTGAAGATGCTAATCAACATAAGTTTGGTTTATTGTATGCTTATTAAACAATTGTGTTTTGAAATGTTACCGTTCAGGATATTGTCACGCGCGCGTTTGACATTTAGGATTTGGGATTTGGGGTTTAGGGTTTGGGGTCCACGAGCTTGGGATTTGGGGTTCGAGCTCTAGGGTATATGTAGATGATTTTAGCTTGATGGGTAAATTATCAACAATCGAAAATTGCACTATTTTTTATTGTCAGTATAATCTGTTTGATTGTAAAATAGTTTTCCTTAAAATAATATAAAACCCCTATATTAAACACTATTAAGTGGTAATTTATTGGTCCAAAAACTAGGAAACCACCCACATGACAAAGTTTTTGCATAATGTATCTTAATAACAGTCAATAACATTGACAAAGAGTGACATTGGATGACTTATATGATACGAGGTATACTGGTGCTAAAGGTAGGTGAAAGGAAGAGCTCTTTCTCTAAGCATGGAAGAAAATCGTAATGTGATAAACGAGCAATGCTTTGATTGAGTTATATGGATTAATACAGCCTTACACTATAATGATGATAAATAACACTTATACAAATAATAAGGTGTATCACAAGACCTCCTTCTCTATATAATGAAGATAGCTGTAGTGTGAGAAGAAACTAATACATTACATTATGGATTAATAACACCACCCTCCATTTGTAATGAATTACTTATATGTTTAGGGCTTCTTAACGAACCAATACGCATTAACTCTTTAATTTAATCTTAATCACTACAGTTGATGATACACCTTAAGAAGGGGATTGTCCACAATGTACAATCTGGATGATTTGACTGGGAATCATTCATATTTTATTTTTATAATTCACCATATTGTTACAACAACAAAATTTAAATTATATTATTGTAATTGTGTGATGTTAAAATTATGTCCTTAGAAAAAGTGTTGTCTCAGTCATATTAAATCAAATATAGCAGTGATGATTGTCAATCCTAAATGTTTGATTATCATCTACTTTAGAAATCCACATTTATTTAGAATTTGAAAGTGATTTTAGAACTTTAGAATTTCAAATTGAATACTATACATGATTTTTTTATTTTTATCTCTTAATTGCATACTCAGTCAAATGGTGAATTACCACTTTATAACATCACTGTCTTTATTTTGGTTGTTTGTATACTTGACGTGGTTTATTATCCCTTTTATCAGATCTATAAGCAAGAGGACACTTTCCATGACCCTATGTTTAGTTGTTAATAAACTTCAAATCGCTTATTATCAAGTTCATCAGATCTTCAGAAGTCTCGCATCTATGTTTAGTTGTTTAAATACTTTAATTCGTTTATTATTACTTTTATCAGATCTATAAGCAAGAGGACACGTGGAGATCTAAGTAAATACGTCTTAAATTAATTACATTTTTTCTATGACTCTATGTTTGTTTAGTTATTTATAAACTCCAGATCGTTTATTGTCAAGTTCATCAGATCTACTTTAGGTAACATCATAAATTTATCCTGGTCTCCATGTTTAGTTGCTTATAGACTTCAGTAGGTCTATTATTATGTTAAACATATCCAATTATCTTCATCGATGAAAATAAAATAGAAACAGGAAAAACAAAAGCAACACAAACATGTACGCCGACAGCAAAATTCCCCCATTCCATTCATATATTTTTTAATAATTACAATATAGAGCTTTCTTTAATCAGAAAACTCTTTAAAATAACAAAAAATAAAAAGCATAAATAATTAAACTAACTTAAAAATTTAAAAATACTTAAAATAAACATATAAATTAAGGGAAACCAGGGGTGATGAGGTCGTCAGAATTGATATTGACAAGGCGGCACAATGCACGAAGCATACATGCAATGCACCTAATGTTCATCTCTTGGCGTATCCTGTAATCATTTATAGTTCGTATGAATATGTCAAGTGCTTGGCGGATGAGGAGTGCATCTTGGGTGGGTGTGTGCACCATTGTTGTGGAGAAAAAAGCTTCAGAAAAGTTTAGATTTATTAGTTGAAATTGTGTGGAAAAAAGAGTAAAAAATGGTCATATTTATAGATAAAGAAGGTGAAGGGATATGGATGGGGGGTTTAACAATCACGATTAAACACTGTTTCTGGAGAGACTTTTTCCTTTCCTCCATTGAATCTGACGGGACATGCGACTTGAGCAGTGCACCCTTTAATTTACTCGACATGTTTACACATTGACCTATTATCTACCGCTCACTATACTTAGCTTACTCATTAAGTTTGTTGTCTATTAATATACGACAACTAGTTATCATTGCGTTTGAAATATTGTATTGTCTTTAGTCTATGCAATATTGGTGTATGATCGAATAGCCAACTTAAACGATAAATATTCAATTTAATATAAATCCAACATCTATTTAGTGTAGACCATATATAGTAATTTATACACTGTTTTGTTCGTAGTTATCCAAAAAAAATTGCAACTACAGATATCAATAAAGCCAATTAAAGTTTATTGTCAGCTACGTTATGATCGATTGTCAATTACACATACTTGGCAAAAAAATACCAATTTCTAGCGCATCAAGACTCTATTTCAACATATCTAAGTATATTAAACAATAAGACAGAGTAAATACAGGTAATTTGGAAGCGAACATACGTAAATTAGTCAATTGACAAGTACATAACAAAGGTTCAGAAATAATTACACTTAACAAAATAGAAATAAATCATTGTGTATTTTGAGCAAGAGGGCAAGTTTTTTTCTTGTGGCCGGGTCGTTTACGTTTTGAAAATCTATTCTTTCTCTTTTTGGACGCATATGATTCTTCCCTCATCGATGGATGCGCTTAACTCTTTTCCTGCCCATTTTGACATCAACCTGAGGTGGCCTTATGGTTATCGACGTATAATCGTGTGCCAGAATCCATTCTTCTTCCGGAGGAATGTGATGAGTATTATGTCCATATGCAAGCAGGTACACTTCCCTCCTATTATACTCAGAAGTGTATTGGTAAAGAAAGCTACCATACTCATTCCAAAGGCGAAACAAATTGCCGTCGTCGCATGGATGCACGGGATCATGTCCAAGTCAAATTGGCTACATAACATGTTTTTCTAGTCAGACTCACAATTTTCCTTGTTAGTATATCCTTAGGCTCATCTTCTTCCACAACGGCCAAATCACCATTTTCCATGTTATACGCCACAAGAACGCTAGCAAGACCCATATGATGCCTAAGCAGCTTCTCAATTCGAGGGACGAAAATGGTGTTCACCTTGTTGACAAACGCACGACGCTTCATGAAAATTTCATGGAACCTCTCATTATAATTAAACAGGGCGACAATCGGGGATTCCCTTTCGTCCAAGAACATTGTGTTTACAAATTCTGAAATATTGGTGGTGATCACTTCATACCTGTCACCTGAGAAATATGCCCTGCTCTATTTTTCTGGTCCAATAGACCAATACCTTCAAGACGGTTAGTAGCCACTGCATTTTTTTTTACGAAGCTCTTTTAGTTCTTTATCCAAAATCTCTTGGCTATAAGCTTGAGCTGTAGTATAATATTTATCCATAAAATCACCCTAAACCTTTTACGAATGTTATCAACAAGGCACCTCATGCAAAAATGCTCTTGAGAGTAAACCCTTGAAATTTCATTAGCTATGCTACTAGTGCGATGAGAGATGATGCACAGCTCCGGACTGTTCGGTACCACCGCCAGCAGGTTCCAAAAGAAGAAGGTCCAAGAGTCGTCGCACTCCACATCGACCACACAAAACGCCAACAGAAAAATGTGGTTCACCGTGTCCAGCACCACTGCAGTCAACATTACACTTTCGTAAGGCCCCGACAAATGAGTGCCATCAATAGATATTACCTTTCTCAAATAATGATATCCTCTAATCCAAGCACCAAATGATACGAAAAAATAACAAAATGAATAGTCATCAATCACAGCCAGTTGGACATGACTTCCGGGATTTTCTCTTTCGATTACAAACCAATGACGTACCCGTGCTCCGTCGTTCCCCTCAGCATGGCCCTTGCAATGTCCCTTGCCCTCCAAGTCTTCCAATAGATAACATTTGTTTTCAGATCATGAACAACAGTTAGGTTGATATCTTTGGTCGATGGACCCTTGTTTCCAATAAACCTATTTTTAACAAGACATGCAATGACCTCTGCCGAAGCTTGAGGATGGTGGCTCGTAGCATTCTCTACCCCACATGTGTGATCACCACAGTACTTGGTGATCTTAAATGTATCAAAAGTTTGGTACTTCATAGCGCGTACCATCCACTTGTATTTCAGCGATGCACATGCCACATAATAGAAAACGTTTGTACTCTTCTTCGTGCGGAAAGTATACATTTTCTTAATCGCCGCTAACTTCAATGAGCGAACCAACTCATTCTTGTTCAAGAATATTTTAACCTTATAAAAACCTGTGCCATCATTAAGAATAGTACTAGACACTGTTTCAGCAGACCCCCCAACAAAATCTGTCTGCGTTTCAGCAGGCCCGTCAGCTTAAATTCATCACTTTCATCATTGTCGGTACTCTCCTCTTTATCCACGTTTGCGGGATAATATCCAATGTCCTTAACCACAGGCCTAAAATCATCATCCCATTGATCATCATCAACTTCTATAAGAGATGTTGCAGCAACATTTGAAGATGGGGCGGACCTCTCGACTATTGAAACATAAATAATAGGCCTACTTCTATTACCATCTACATTTTAGGAGGTATATGCGCAGATCCCTGTCATTCCTAATAAATGAAGGAACTATTTTTCCTCTCGTAGGCACAACACCAAGCATATAACTAATGGACACATCGCCCCGATCACTGGTTAATTGTCCGCGTTCAATGATGCTGTCCATCAACTCGTCAAATGTACCCTCTAATCTCAATGCAATATGTACTGTTGCACTAGAATTTTAACGCCAAGACCAGCATTTAGTCGTCTCTACCCATTTCTCCAAGATATCAACACCCACTACTGCATAGCCCTCCATTAGTGAATGAGTCGATAATATACTGAAATAGTTCGATGAAGTAAAGCAGAGTTCCAATGGAACAAGAACAATGACGAAGATGATAAAGCACCTTACCGGCTCAATAAAACATCTTGTATACCACGAAGAAGCAGATACCAACCCAATTTTATGTCAATACATACATTATAATAGACAGATTGGAGCTTTTGAAAAAGACAAAAATTAAAAAATTCAAAACCTTCCCACAACCACAAATGACGAAATGAGGACATATTGAAGATGGGAATTGGATTGTGATAGCTACGAAATAAAATGGTACAAATTGGTGGCCTGGAACGAGGTTCAGCTGAAGAAGAAGCCAATGAACGAGCTTGAGAAGAAGAAGAGGAAAGAGGTGGAAGTTCTGGGCGCGAAATTTGGGGAGGGAGATTCACTTTTTTGGGTATGAGCCAAAGTATAATATTTAAAACTTGGGGTTGGGATGTCTAATTATTTTTTATGTCTAATTAATCCCTAAACATGATTAAATAAGAGGAGGTCTTCTGTCCAATTTTTAAAACTTGAAGTTCATTTTTTTAATTGAAGAAAGAAGTCAATGAGCTAAATGTCCCTACTATCTATCTAAAACCATTGTTGTTTGGAGGTAGAACTTATGTATTCGGAGTTTAGGGATTCTGATGCGGGGTGGTGGTTTTTTTTCCAACACGAAATCTGAATACGTTTAGTTCATTAATCAAAGAACCGATTTCTTCATGGAAGAGGATTAAGAAATCAAGAGTAACTGGATTCAGGGCAAATGTGATTTAATATTACATATGTACATATATGCTAATATTTACTTATTTTTACGATGCTTGTCTACAGAATAGTATGCATAATTATGAGATTCTTTGGCTTAAATGTTGGATGTTGTAGTAGCTCTGTGTGCTATTGCTGAGCCAAGAACGCTTCAAACGAGTAAGTTTTACTGTCTTAATAGAGTTTACATGTACAATTAACATTAACAGGTAACAAGTGCTAAATAAATATATATATCATTACGACACAAAATTTGCTTTTGGAGGAAAAATCCAACATAGGTGGCTAATTTTTTTTTTTTTAAAAAAAAGGATACTAGAAGGATCCAGTAAATTTACATGTCTAAGATATACTAAGATGTAAGCCATATTTTTTTCAAAAAAAATAATAATAAAGAAAAAATATTCAAGCCATGTTAAATCTTTACTTTGGATTAGTTGTACACCTTTTTAAAATATTTTAAAAAATTAACTTCAACGTCCATGTCCTATCCAAGTTGAACTTTGTAATGTTTTAGGAGAGCTGGTTAATGTACTTCAATTTAAAAAAGTTACGAGGATTTTAAAAAAGTACTTTCGAAATTGAACATGAATGTAATATTCATCGACATCTCCATAGATCTATTCTCAACTTGTATTATATATTCAAAATGCTTTTTTTTTAAGCAGAAAATCAAGAGCAGTAGCAGCAGCAATAGGTACAACAACAACATATTCAATACTATTTTACATATGCGGAAGAAAACATCTTCAAATCAAGAAAAATGAACCTCCACCTTTATCATCAATTCCTTGTTGCTATTTATGAATAAAATACTCCCTCCGTTCTAAATTAGTTGACACTTTAGCAATAACCATTTGTCCCAAATTAGTTGACACTTTAGGAATAACAATTTGTCCCAAATTAGTTGACACTTAAGGATTTCAAGACTAAAATTGTTAGTCTTTTCCAACTATACCCTTAATAATTAAAAGAATTTTCAATAAAATTTAATAGTCAAACATTAAATAAGGATAATATAGTAAAATACACAGTCTATTTAATAATTTTTTCTTAAGGGGCGTGAAAAAGTTGAAGGTGATAATTAATTTGGGAAGGAGGGAGTAGTCATTTACTTGTAGAAAATAAATAAGAATCAATCCACAATATACCCGGATTTGACATAGAACAAAAACAATCACAAGATTGAATTTTGAGTTTACAACAAATTACCAGAAGAAAAAAAATCAATAATGATAGCGTTCGTGTTAGCCAAATATAGTTGTTGCCTCCTATCAGCACAAGTACCGGCAGTTTTACTCACCAAGACTTAGCCAGATGGAAAAAATTCAACTAGTATTATGTTTTTTGTGCTTGGTCTTTCGTGATTTTATTGACCACTAGACCACACCATCGGAGTACCAATTTTACATAAATGCGTTTTAAACTATATGTGAAAGTGTAACAACATGAAAATGAACAAAGGGTATTACCTATTTCGACCAGCAATGATAATATGAAGATTAGGACAGAACTTAAAGAGAGCAATAGCAATAGACCCACCAACTCGTCCAGTTCCACCTAATATAAGAAATCTTGATTTTTTCACATTTTCTGGTAGCTCAACTTTGTTTCATTCTCCTTTGCAATATTAATATTCCCCGTTTCTTGATTAATCCTGTGTTCCAATACATGCCTAGACTAGCGATCTTAATTTTTCTATATGGGAAAGGACTCTTCTTGAATTTGCTCACTTTATCTTCCTGCCTTTGCTTTGTCTTTCAGTTGACAGTTTTATCTTCTTTGTTACATGCGTGGGAGAACAACTGCCAGAAATGTAATGGTTAGACGGGTCCCATAAATAAAACAAAGAGTTTTTGCAAATAATAAAAATAGATAAATAAAAATCATTTTAATTAATAGTAAAACTTTTTCTTATCTTAGTGTTGGGTTGAAAAATAATTTTTACCAGAAACAATGAGTTCTTTTGGCAAGAATTCTACAAAAATTTGAAACAAAAGCGAAAAGAATTAGGACGGCAGAATAGCATTTTTTATAACATCGGGTATATACTCAGCAACTAGAGTAATTTGGCTTACGCCCCGCATGTAAAGGGGAACGGTTCCATAGTTGTTACAAGAAATTGCTATATTTATAAGGGTTGAATTGATTTTCTTATCTTAGTGTTGGGTTGAAAAATAATTTTTACCAAAAACAATGAGTTCTTTTGGCAAGAATTCTACAAAAATTTGAAACAAAAGCAAAAAGAATTAGGACGATAGAATAGCATTTTTTATAACGTCGGGTATATACTCAGCAACTAGAGTAATTTGCCTTACGCCCCGCATGTAAAGGGGAACGGTTCCATAGTTGTTACAAGAAATTGCTATATTTATAAGGGTTGAATTGGAGACATTTAGTTAAGGATATATTGAGCGATCGTATTTATCTCATTATATTTTTGATTGTGTAAAAAAAATGCATAACTATATGAATTTTTCACTAGCCGTGTTATTACTCCATCTGTATCAATTCAATATCTGAAAATTTATTTTTACAGCACTAGAAGTTCTTTACTTGAATACAAATCTCGCCTTGTATTACATCATTTGCTATGAAACTCTTTCCTTTTTAAGTCGCCTAAATAAGAATGACAATTTTATATGAAAAATTAAATTACTTCAATTTAAACTTTACATGTTTCCTACTGTTGCTATTTATGTTGATGTTCTTTTGGTATTTTTTCCTAAAAAAAAAAGAAGAAAAAATTGTACATATTATCTAACATAATCTCGTAACATAAGACATAAACAATTAACCTATAAATTATGTCTTAGCGAGAAGTTGACCCTTCTCAATTCCTTAACTCTTTACTTTTTTTTTTTTTTTTTTTTCTAGTTAAAATGATAACATGTACGTCTATGAGTAATTAAACTACTCACTCTTTTGCGGGAGAAAGATTTGTGTATATGACGGTAAAAGGTCGAAACTCAAGTCCAGAAAGGAGCCCATTTTAGTGGGTGGAGACTTAATCAAAGTAATATTGTGTCAAATAGTATCCAATAGCCTTTTAGATTCATACCACGTGGCTTATAAATTAATTCATGGCTGAGATCTATTTAAATTTTTATAATTATCAAATAATTAAATGTAGCAAGCATATACTAACGGCAAAGTTGACGAAAAGTTAAATGCCACATTTTTTAACTGTAAATTCTAATGTAAATTCTCTTTCTCAGTTAACTTCAGTTTTGTCTTTTGCGCAGGCACTTATTGTTTTGATGCTTTTACAAATGCACAAAAGTCTTATTCACTTCCTCTTGATCAGGTTCATATGTTAAATGAAGTGTTTTGTTTATCTCTTTCAACGTATACAATTAAGTATTAAGATATGAAATTATTTACATTTTGCAGGCAAGCCTTTTCGAGAGTAAACGATCACAAAAAAATTTAAAATTATAGTAATATTATGATTTATGTTAGTGTTTTTTCATATTGAATTTCTTTCTGAATTCAATATATTAGACATGTCATTTAAGTAACATATATAACATAGACGATAATTATACCTATTAGCTAGAAGTTGAACCTTGTCCCTTAACTTTTCTTCTTTTCTATTTTCTCTTTAAAATGATAATCTGTATGGTTATGAGCTTCTAAATTAAACCGTGCACTTTTTAACGGGAGAAAGACTTTCAAATATCAATGTATCACTTTTAAGTCGTTGAAACCACAAAAATAAAAGATCGAATTCAAGCCGAAGAAGGAACCCTTTTTTAATTTCTACGTTTTGATCTTTCACTCGATCACTCTTTAGTATTCGAAGAAGAACATATAAATTTGCACATAATATGGATCTAACATAATCTTGAAAGATATTGACATAGATAATTATCCCTTAAATGCCTATTTAGAAGTTGACTCTTCTCAGTTCCTTTATGTTATTCATTTCGTCTCTTTGAAATAATATCCTATTTCATGTTTATTTTCGTGAATTTTATTTTGCAAGACAACAAATACGGGCTTTAATGTAGATGAGATCTAAGCAACTCAATTTTGCCAAAGAACAAATGAATTTATATTTCTTTGCCTTTTTGGAGTATGAATAGACTCCTTACACACTTCTCTATGTACACAAAATTACAATAATTCAAGTCTTCATTTATTGCTAGGTAGTCATTTTTCCCTATAAAAGGACAGCAATCAGATGGGTTTTATTTCATACTCCACATTTCTCCTCTTTTCTTGAATATATATATTTCTAGATGGCTAAATTCCTCTCCTCATTTGTTAGTGGTTCTACAATGGCCATTCTTCTGGTTGTTGGTTTGTTGCCAAATCTTCTCATATTAGGTATCACGTTTAGTTACTGCATGCATAATACAAATGAATATTTTGTTTCTTATATTTATTGTTCTATTCAATTATAGAGTAACTTATTGCTTTTTCGTTTATCTTTCATTATTACGGTATAGGAGTGCAATCAATTGGAGTATGCTATGGAAGAAATGGTAACAATTTACCACCACCTCAAGATGTCATAAAACTTTATAAAGATCATGGCATAACAAACATGAGACTTTATGATCCAATTCCTGAAGTCTTGAATGCTCTTAAGGGTAGTGACATTCCAATAATTATGGACATTCCAAATCCTACCCTTCAATCCTTGACAGATCCAAATGCAGCTACCAACTGGGTTCATGCCAATATTGTTAGCTATTTTCCTAGTGTTAAAATCAAGTACATAGCAGTTGGAAATGAAGTTTCTCCAGGGTTTAGTCAAACTGCACCATTTGCTCCTTTTCTTCTACCTGCCATGCAAAATGTGCATAAAGCATTAGTAGACGCTGGATTGCAAAACCAAATCAAACTCTCAACAGTTATGTATTCAGGGGTTTTAACGAATACTTACCCTCCATCTAACGCGATTTTTCGCGAAGATTTAAGGGGTTTCATCAATCCAATAGTGCAGTTTCTGATACAGAATAACTTGCCATTGTTAGCAAATATTTATCCATATTTCGCGTACCGTGGTGACCCAGCCCATGTTTCACTCCCTTATGCCATCTTTACCCAACCGAGACCAGATCCATCGGGTTATCGTAACTTGTTTGATGCAATGTTGGATGCTCATTATTATGCACTTGAGAAAGCTGGAGGATATAAAATGGATATTGTTGTTGCTGAGAGTGGTTGGCCATCAGATGGTGGATTTGGAGCAACTATGGAAAATGCTGGAACTTATTATAAGAATTTGAATGATCATGTTAAGGGAGGGACAGGAACTCCACACAAGCCAGGAAAAGCTGTAGAAATTTATCTGTTTGCTATGTTTGATGAAAATGTGAAGGAAGTGGATGAGACGGAGAAGCATTATGGAGTGTTCTATCCTAATAAAAACAAGAAGTATGATATTAACTTTCATTAGGATAGTTTTTCTTTATGTATTAGTAGGATATAGAAGGACAAAGACTATAAATTCATGAATGTGGCTTCTAGTGAAAATCTGTTTTTCTAGCAAATTATATGGTTGCATCTAATATATGGAATCTCAACTTCTCTCCTTTTCTCTTAATCTATGTTTTTGTCTATCTATCTAGTCACTTGAATCTTAGAAGATGTACTAAAATAAAAGTTCATGAGAATTTGAAAACTATAATCTAATATATTGTATGGCTTCAACTAACAAAATGACCTATCTGGGATTCGAATTAAGACATACCCTTTCAATGATTCCCACAAGGTGTAGCAACGCAAAATTTTGGAGGATAGGCAAAAGTCTGATCCAATAATATCATATGAGTGAAAATAATATCGCTTGTAAAGCTTTTTCATTTATAATTTCTAAGAGGAAGGGAGGTAAGATCCAGCCAAAGGTGGAATCAGGATTTAAACTATATGAGTTCTAAATTCAAATAAAGACAACAAGCTCAAGTCTTAGTAATTGAGTTCTAAAATTCATTTTTGTATATATTTAGAGAAAAGTTTAACAGATATATAGGTCGTCTAGGTCAAACTACTGAATTCTGCCTAATCGTACATCCGCCATAATTCAGAAAATAGAGTAATGGAAGATGAAACAAGTATATTTATCTAAAACCATTGTTGCTTAGAGGTAGCATTGGGATCGAAACAACATAGTGCATGCGGAAGCTAACAAAGCAAACATTGGTTGACAATAAAATATACATATAAAAGAAATAAATTAAAAAGGCTTTTATTTGAAATGGTTTGGCCAATGGGCTACATCATTTGGGAGTAGAAGTCTCTCCTAAATAAAATTCTATTAATGACTACATTGTGGAAACTTTTGGTGTTGTCATTATGAAGTAAAGACCCTCAATTTATAGATGTTCAAGACTTCTCCTCTAAGTAAAAGATAAGTATTATGAAGGAGACATATTTCAATTAGAATTATCTTTCTTCAAGAAAAGACTCCTAATAGGTATCAAATTCAGGGCAATACTCTAACAATTCTCCCCTTGGCCTGAATTTTCTAACGAAGTAAACTTGATCTTTAATTTCTTCTTCACATGATCTTCAACATATGACTGCTGCTTGCAATGGTTAAAAAATGTCTAGGTTAAAAAGTCATATTGGTTGAAAGTAGCCCAAGAGTGGGTTAAAAGGATTGTATTGGTTAAAAGGAGCCATGCGTTAAAAATAAGCATGGTTAAAATTGGCATTAGAGCCCACACATTATAAGTTGATATGGGTTGAAAGTGCCCGTAAATGGGTTTAAAAAGGGTTTATTTTTGAAGATGTAGTAGCAGGATTTTTAAAGGTATGGTTGAAAATTTTATCCACATGTAGCATCACATTATTTTTCCTTTTTTTTTTTTGGATAAAATATATACATTATCATCAAGCATTTGCGGCTAGAACTGACCCGCCTTGAACTTGTCTTCAATCTCGTTAACCTAGCTCATCGAACCATTGGCTGAACATGTCTCTGATACCACTTGTTGGGATCGAAACAACATAGTGCATGCGGAAGCTAACAAAGCAAACATTGATTGATAATAAAATATACATATAAAAGAAATAAATTAAAAAGACTTTTATTTGAAATGGTTTGGCTAATGGCCTAAATCATTTGGGAGTAGAAGTCTCCCCTAAATAAAATTCTATTAATGACTATATTGTGGAAATTTTTGGTGTGGTCATTGTGAAGAAAAGATCCTCAATTTATAGATGTTCAAGACTTCTCCTCTAAGTAAAGGATAAGTACTATGAAGGAGACATATTTCAATTAGAATTCTCTTTCTTCAAGAAAAGACTCCTAATAGGTATCAAATTCAGGGCAAAATCCTAACCGGTAGAACTTGGAATTTGGAGTTTAGGGATACTTCTCCTCGATTGTGTTTCTTTCAAACATGAAATCAGAATAAATTGAGATCCTTTTATAATGTTTGTGTTACTCAACTAATCTTTGTTATAAACATTATAAAAAGATCTTTGTTAACCAATCAGAAGTTGGTATTCAACCTGAACTTGTTTAACCAATTTATGCACTGAAAACAAGTCCTCTCAAACAGTACCCTCAAATGGTGGAATTTGTTTAACACCAACTTCAGAGCTCGAGCTTATGAGTAAGACTTCCGAAGTTCTTCTGGGTGAGATAGGTAATGACAAAGATGCAGAATATATCATGGAATCTTTTGGTGATAAGTTTGAGCAAGATGAGAGAGACCGTGATTATAGTGATCACAATGCCTCTATAAATGTTGAAGCTGATCTAGCTAACTCGTTTCAAGATGGTGGTACAAATAATTTGTCAGATAATGATGGATCATAGGCTGAAGATGACAAGGATACACGTTGTACATCTACAGAGGTAGCACTGTATAAGGCTCCTGTTCAAGGAATTGCACATGATGCTTTGGAGTCTTGGTGAATGTGAAGATGGCAATGGGCAGCAACTCATCTCCACAGAAGGTGCAACAACTGCCATAAAATAGGCAGATATGGCGGATGAGGATGAGCATGTAGCACAAAAGACCCCGTGTAGTACTTTAAAAGCTACGACATTAGAATTTATTTCTTTTCAATTGGCTAATGTTTGCCTGGTGAACACAAGACAAAAGAAGTCGAGCCAATCATGGTTTGGTCCAATGGTTGCCAAACAATTTGAGAATCCTTTGGTACTACATCATAAGAATGATGAAGAAAGTAAGGGGTATGATATTGGGGAGGACTTAGAGGAAGATGAGCAGTCACTGATGGATGATGCTAGAGAGAGGGCAGCCAGGGAAGCAGACATTCCGCCAAGGAAACCCAGGAAGAAAGCACACAAAAGAATTACAAGTGATGATACCACTCTCACAGGTAGAACAAATCCTCCAAGGGTTGCAGAAAATGTGATTACATCATAGAAAGATTGGATAAGTGGAAGATGAATTTGATTTGCAAGAAGATCATGATGATTTTCAAATGTAGGTGGGCTACAAGCGCTACTCCAACTCGCTCACATGAAAAATGAGGTATTTAGTTGCACTTTCTTATTTATTTGTATTCTTCTTTATTTTATTAGCACTCTCCTTTCTAATATCATTATAGATCATTATAGACTCTATGATGATCACCATGTCTTTAGTGCTTTCGAGTTCTTTTTTCTTACATAGTTGTTAGCTAGTTGAGGTTGTGTCTCATTAGGAATAATACGGTAAGGCTTAGTCCCCCTTATTTGTATTGTACTAAGTGAGATCTTTATTTTTTACTAGATGACTTTTGCCTGTGCACAACACGGGCCCAACATGGAAATGTCTTTCGAGGTAATAAATCTCACACAAGTATTATAAACTAATTATTAATTAGTTCTGAATATTAAACGTAAAACCGCATAGACAGATATTGCATATAATTAAAGCAAATCGAACAAGGATGAGTAAAGAAAAATGGGCCTTGAGGAATCATTTTACAAATAATAGGTAATTATAAGCATGGGTCTTAACTTCCTGTACAAAAATATGTAGCTTCAACTTTCTCAGAAGATTCATAACATATCTTCAAACTATTTATCATCAATTTCGCCAAGTAGACCCGCGCACTCTCATGCAACTTAAGATCCTCAACTTCAACCATTTTCCACTTCTGCACCATCGCATTGAACTTGACAGGAACTTTGAAAAACTCAAAATTATGAGCTTACCATTCGTTTTTCAAAACTCTCTACTGATCAGGAACCTGAATGGCATAGCAAAAATACCAAGCTAGCTCTGGATTGCTTGCTTTCATCGATTGATGCTCTTCATCATCAACTCCTGCTTACCTTGTTTCCAGTGTGAATACAGATGTTAGATAAGATTCTAAATAAATTCATTAACAAATGCCTTCTTATTAATGTCAGTAAGACATTATTAACTGCCTTGGAAATAAAATATTTGATGGTACCATAGATATTCAGGATAAAGTTTTGTTTCCACTCGTTCAGATATCTCTCACATTAGCTCATCTCTATATTTAAACGTTATTTAGTTATGGTCTAGGCAGGCTTGACTGTATAAGCAAATCAGATTTTTTTTCATATTTCTCATAATGAATGAACAAACATATATGCTAAGTTTTATATCAAAGCTTTGATACTTTCAATGCAATATGTAATGATGTTTCAGAAACAAAGCAGTATAACAATAAACATGAGTACATCTAAATTGTGAAAAAAAATAATCCAAAAGTCTTACCTACTATGCAAATTATAAGTAATTCAAATACAAAAATTAAGAACGTTAAATGCAAAAAAGCTTTAAAATACAAAACATAATTTATTTGACTATACATAAAGGAATAGTTTGGTTAAATAGTTTGACTACTTTAAAAGAATGAAATGGAAAACACTCCAAAAGACATAAAGTTTTGGTAAAGTAGGTAACACACAACTACGACAGGGCACTAAAGTTGATCTTAAAACACATAACTATTACATAAAGAATTGAGCAATATAGTCCAAAAGCATCAAGTTCCTCACACAGGATCTCTTGGTTTTGGATTGTAACAGACTGAATTGTTGTTGAAAAACAAAATGATTTCTATTTTTTTTCCAGTTGCTGGAATAGCTACAAAAGGAGTTTAATAACTCTACTTACTCAATTTCAGATTTAGCATAGCAAAGCAAGGTAGTCGCTTCAATGTTAAGGTTACCTTTTTTTTAACCAAAAAAAAAAAAAAACAGAGAGAAAAGTAAGGTTGTTGCTTCAGTCCCCATGAAAATTAAACAACGGCCTATTTGGATCATAAATCAGCACCATAAAGCTTTTCAGAAGCTTTCTCCTATCAGAGATGAATGTCCTGTGTTAGGTCCGAAGAAGTACTTCAATAGCCTTTGCTCATACCTATCAAAAGTAACACTATTCAAGAATTCAGCTCTACATCAGTGTGATCATTAAGCTCTACAAAAGTTAAGTCATTTAAGAAATATTATATAAGAAACTTAAGAGTGCTAAACGCATCATATAACACTCAGTATATTTTATGAGCATGCTTAACTGTGCAAATTAATGAGTTAGAGTATGAACTGTGAATTCTCACATCTAATTCTAGAGCTAGTATCCAGAATTTAGTTTTGCCTTCTGAAAGTATCAGCTGGCTCTCAGGTTCAAACGGAGACAAACATAATGAAAACGATTATTTAAGTCCTAACAGTTAGCTTAATCTCCAACCATTTCTGGTGCTAAATGATCTAGACTTCCACATATTGTGTATGTATCTTGTTTTGGATTAAACTAACTATTAAATAATTTAAGAACATCTTATTATTCTCTTTCAAAATTAGTTATGAGCAAAATGGAAAAATTATAGTTTAGACGGATATGTTAGTCTTTCAATATGTTAAAGGGGATGAACACAAAAGCACCCTTATGTAGAAACGCAATAGCTAGAAATATACATAAGCCTCAAAAGAAAATTTTCAGTAAAATACTTTCAAACATTCAATCTACTTAAATGGGATAGAAAAATAATCACTTACAAAGCTACTATAAATATCAACCACACAGCAAGTGGCGCTCCATGCAAAATTCAGTCCATGAACAAATTAGTCCTTGCCGATCTCAAGGTACAATAGAATGAATGACAGCTCGGTATATTTGGCTAAAAACAACAAAAACGAATTTTACTTAGTATTCCAAAATAACTAAAAATTGATTTTTTAATGAAGTTATGAAATGTTAAATCTAGCTAACCTTTGTCTAGAACAATAAACAACATAGATGAATAAATAAAATCAGATTAGAAAAACACACAAAAATTAATGAGAACATTGAAAGGCATAGTGAAAAAGACAGCGAATGAAGAAATCGGGACAGGGGAATTGAGATGAATGGCAAAATTTACTAAGAACCAAATTTGAGGGTGTACCAATGGCGATGGATTTCCTGCAAGTAGAAAACAACATAGAAAAAACAACTGTGAAAAAATATAAACATAAGCCATGAACTTCGAAAATCTTAAAAGTACGGAAGTAGATTAGGGCGAAATTAAAAGCTAACTTGATGAGAGGATGAAAGTCAAAGAACTCAAATATTTCTCTGTGACCATTGAGTGAACAGGTGGCCAGAACTAAAAAAATAAGTTGACGGTGTGAAATTATCAAATTAGCCCTGGACGAACATTATGGTTCTTCTAACATAGTATAAATTAATAAAATTAGTCACTAAGCATGCCGCTTAGTGACCTTTACTTATATATATATATATATATATATATATATATATATATATATATATATATAAAAGATAATAGAGTAAGAATATAGCACGCTGACACAATCCAAATTTCCTATTAGGCCGTGCGCTTGTTAGAGTTGGGGACCCAGCACATGTTCCACTCCCTTATGCCATTTTTACCCAACCGGGACCCGATCCATCAGGCTATCGTAACTTGTTATATGCAGTGTTTGGATGCTCATCATTATGCACTTGAGAAAGCTGGAGGGGGTAACATGGATATTGTCGTTGCTGAGAGTGGTTGGCCATCTGATGGTGGACTTGGAGCAACTATGGAAAATGCTGGAACTTATTATAAGAATTTAAATGATCATGTCAGAGGAGGGACATGAACTCCACACAAGCCTGGAAAAGCTATAGAAGCTTATTTGTTTGCTATGTTTGACGAAAATGTGAAAGAAGGGGATGAGACAGAGAAGCATTATGTAGGGTTTTATCCTAATAAAATCAAGAAGTATGATATTGACTTCCAGTTGTAGTTTTTCTTTATGTATCAGTAGGATAGAGGGCAAAGACTAAATTCATAAATGTGACTAATTCTAGTGAAAATTTATCATTCTAGCTAATTATATGGTTGCATCTAATATATGGAATTTTAACTTCTCTCCTTTTCTTAATCTATGTATCTCTCTATCTATCTTGTTACATGAATTTTAGAAGATATACTAAAATAAAAATTCATGAGAATTCGAAAAACTAATCTTAAAAATTGTGTGGCTTCAATTAACAAAATGACTTACGGGATTCGAATTCCGCAAGGTGTAGCAAAGCAAGACAACCGAAAGTCCGACCCTATAATATCGTCTGAGTGAAAAAAATATTGTCGCATATAATGCTTTTCCATACCTTCTAAGAGGATCGAAAGGTAGGTGAATATATGATTTGAACTATATGAGTTCTAAATTCGAATGAAGACAACACAACCTCAAGCGTTAGTATCTGATTTTTAACTTTTATTTTTGTATATATTTAGAAAAATATTAACACATGTACAAGCCGCGTAGGTTGAAGCTATTGAATTTTGACTAACCGTACATCTGCCCCTTGTTTAGGTGGTAGAGGATTGGAAGATGGAACAACTATCTAGCTAACACCATCGTTGTTTGGAGGGAGAAGTTGGAATTCGGATTTTGGGGATGCTGCTCCTGGGTGGTGGTTTTCTTTAAACACGAAATCTGATAACTTTGCTTCCAGTGCATATCAGAGTGAATGGATTCTGGACAAATGTGATTTAATATTACATCTGTGCATATATGATAAATTTTGCTTATTTTTACGAAATTTGTCTGGAAAATAGTATGTCTAGTGATGAGATTCTTTAGCTTAAATGTTGGATGTTGTAGTAGCACCTAAGCCCTAATATGCTATAATACTGAGCTAAGGACGCTCCACACGAGTAAGTTTTATTTTTGGATTAAATTTACGTGCACGTGATGTTTACATCAAATCGAGCAATTTAATATTAATAGGTAAGTAGTAATTATGATTAAGTGATATATATATAACATTACGACACAAATTTTGCATTCGAAGGTGGTTTGGAACACGATTGTACTTTTATAGCTAATTATTGAATCATTGATTTCACATCATACAATCATATAGAGAATAAAGAGGGAAAATCCAACAAAAGTGGCTAATTAGGAAAAAGATAATGGAAGGTTCTAGTAAATTTACATGTCTAGGATATAAGATATATATATGCCATGTTATTTTTTTCTTTTTTTAAAAAAAGAATCTAATAGCATGTTTGGCATTGCTTCTCCAAAGCCAAAAATATTTTTTTTTTTTTCAACAAAAGTACTTTTTTAGAATTTTGAGGTGTTTGGCAACTAAAAAAAAGTACTTTTAGATAGAAGCAGAAGCAATTTTTCTGCTGTTGGGGAGAAGCTACAAATATCTGCTTCTTCTAAGAAGTAGAAGCGGTTTATAAATTTTTTCAAGACAAAAATATCCTTACCAAGAATTCATATTTACCATATTATTCCTTATAAATTAACCATATCTCTCTCAAAATACAATTATATATTTTTTTTCTACTACGTACTTTTACATTCTTCTTCCTCTAGGACTAATTTTATTTCTAGGTATTACTATCAACCGTATATAGGATATCACTTTGATTTAACTATATTTTATGTTGTTCAATAGTTTAAATTTATATCTTTTACGTTATACATTTAATTAAATAAATTTTCTAATTAAAGTCTTTTATGATAGATATTCAAAATTATTTTTTTTATTTTTATTAATCCAAATGTAAAATGAACTTGGATGTCCTTTTCGTAATTTGACACTGAAAAGTACTTTTCGTAACGTTAAACCAAAAACAAATTATTTAGCAAAAGTATTTCTCCAATGAGTTGTCCAAATACAAACTGCTTATTATCCAAAAATACTTTTTTAAAAAGTACTTATACTAAAATACTTCTCAAAATAAGCAGTTTTTCGCAGCAATCCCAAACAGGCTCTAAGCCCTGTTAAATATCCAAAACACTCTCGACCTCTTCCTTCCAATTTCTTTTATATATGAAATCTTTTAATTTATTACCTTTTTGGGTCAGATTTTGTGCCCCAACCTTTTTTGGAGTTTGATGCTTTGTCATTATGTAGGGTTTCTAAAATGGAAAATTTTCTTAAATGAAACTTTCCCACTATATGCACATAAGGACAAATACTTATAAATTGAAACTGTTCACATTTGTGTTCATCTTATATGAAGATTAATTTATAGATTTTCTACTTAAGCCCTTTGTCATTTCCCATCTTATATTCAGAGATTTCTCAATCTTTCTAAACCTGGTGTGGTTGTTTTTTCTCAAGAAAACAAACAAATTCTTGTTTCTTAAAGTAATTTCATGGAGAATAACTATGAAAAATTCCCAGGAAGAATTAGTAGACACCGTTATATGCAATCTACAAGAAAGACTCCTAGACGTAAGATTTTTTTTTCCTTCGAAATAATTAAATTGTTTGTTTTTTCTTTTGGGTTTCTATTATATGAAAATTTTATAAGTCCAACAGAAAATGTGATATTTGAGATATGTTTTGTCCCTTAAGTATATAATAAAATCAGAGAGAAACAAATTTTTGGTCCAAGTTTAGTTAGTTATTTGATGGTTTCTCTGATTTAATTATGTGAAAACTTCTTCTTTTTTTACAAAGATGATGGCGTTCTTTCAGTTATGTTTTCACGTTATTTTCGATTTTGTTGTTCTAGTTTTTTTTTTTTTTTTTTTTTTTTTTGCTTTTTTCCTTTTTAGCTTGTATATTCTAATTTTACTTTTATTTGTTCTTAATACATTCAAAGGTTTTGTTCGTAGCTCAAAAAATTTCTCCCTAATAAGGTTTCTCTTGGAGACTCTACACTCGAACTATAAAAGCTTTAAAAGGATAAAACAAGGATTAGGAAAGCTCTATAATAGATCATGATTGATTGTACCTAATTTTTTACATTTTTTCCAATTATTTTATGGTTGAATTAATGAGCATCATGAAAGTTTAAGGAAACCGTCGACAATAAAAGATCAATGAATTAATTAACAAAAATAAGAAAAGAAATGATAACCTCTATATTTTGATTGGATTTTGGCTGACTAATACATTTGTGTGGATTAATTAAATTTACGTTGTCAGTCTATTTAACGTGTTGCAATGTATAACCTATTTTATCTTTCAATTTATTGATCCTATTTGTTATGGACAGTATATATGTATATCTTTTACGTGACTTAATAATGTTAAATAATCACAGTGTTAGTATATACAGTAGAAATTACATATACTCAATTATTTTTCTTGTTTAGGGATTTGGCGACCAGCTGTTCAACCATGGGAGAAGGAATTTTGCTTAAGGATTGGTTCATTCACATGGGAAAAGTTCTTAGAAGCCAAGAAATACATAAACCTTTCAGCAAAAGTTATGCAATGGAATGATACAGCTGCTGAGGAAGCATTTCATCATGCCAAAAATAGATTTAGAGCTGAGTTTCACAATTTGCCATTTGTTGATACTTTTACGCCAAATCCTGATCTTTACATTGATGAAATTGATTGGAATTCAGAAATTGATCCAGAGCTTCTATTGGAGTTGGAATTGGCATTACAAGTGGAAGAAGAAGATAACAACGTTCCTAGTGATCAGTTGAGAGCTTTTGATATACCTATAGAGGAAATTGAACCTACAGGTTGGGATGTTGTTTATGTTGAAAGTAACGTTTTAACTGGTCTTATTGTGGGTGATCATTGCAGCTATGGAGAAGGTGGTGAAGCTTCACGTCCATAACGGAGAGCGGACTGTATTATGAGAAAACAAACCATCTCGTAGAAGTGATACATATGACACCTTAAATTATATCGACAAAAAAGATGAAGCTGCTGCATTATATTATAAGTTCGACCACTAATCACATCATACATATGTGCGCATTTGGATTCGATGTGGCGTACTTCATAGGACAATAATGCACAGTCTATTAATAAAAAGAGACTATACCGTAGGTTTGGCTTGTAACAATTTTGGTTGACAAAGATTAGGTTCTTTTATCATGTAATTCCGCTAATCGCTTGTTAATGGATAGTTCCGTAGTTTACACCCATGGTAAGTACTTTTTTTCTTCAAATTACTTCTAATTATGCTTCATATTAGATGGTGTGGTTGTGGAAATTTCCTAGTGGATTTTGTTCCATTTACGTGTTCCTTCGAGAGAAAACGGGGATTTTAAAAAAAACAAATGCAAAATGAATATATTTACGAAAAATTAAATTTGTGTTCTTAAAGCTGCAAGCGAAGAATTAATGCTTAAATAAACATTTGAAATAATAAAGGAATGACAACTTATCTAGAATGGGTATAAAATTCGCAAATCGAAAAATCGAACCGATTCAAATTAATTTGGTGTTTTGGTTTTCGTATTTCTGTAATTTGGGACATAATTCGATATAAAATTTCAGAACTTCGGTTCGATATTCGATTTGGGGGTATCGAATTTCGAAATACTAAATTTTTTGGTATACATATTTAAAATATACCATTCTTAATTCCTTAACCCAACCGAATTGCCAATTACCTAATCCTCCTTAGTCCTAAAAATATACTCTCTCCGGTCCATTTTTGTTGTAAGGATTGAAAAGACACACACCTTAAAAAATCATAAATAAGCATATTATTTTTACTAATTTACCCTTTTATCTTCTTGGTATTTCAAGAAAGAGCTACTAATATTGAGGTTTTGTATTTTTCAATAACATTTAATACTACGGATATTATGAGAAAGAAATGGTAAATTTTACCTTAATATTCTGAAGAAAAATTTACACTGCATTACTACCCTAATTTCTAAATTACAAAAAATCCCAATACTTTTACAACATTTACAAAACATAGCAATAGTTTTCAATATTTACCCTATATATCATTTTTTTCATTTCCACTCTCCCAACCACAAAACCCTAATTTCTTCTCCTCTCTTCCTCTCCCCTTTTCTATCCATCACCCATCCCCCACCCCCCCCCCCAACCCCCCGTCGTCGTCGCTTCTCTCACCAGCGAACAGATCCGGCCACATTATTGCTCCATCGACTCTTCTCCGGCGCTGCTACCGCTGCAGTGTAGTGGCGCTGCTGCACTGCAGCAGTTCAACGCCCCGATCTATATTTTTCCCATGGATTTTCCCGATTTGGTCACTTATTTTTCCTTTTGTATGTGTATGTATGCGCATGTTTATGTTTATATCTGTATTTTGTATATATTTTTCATATCTACTTCTCTCTCTTCTTTTTTCTTTTTATTTTTTCGATTTTTGTAAGTGTATTTATTTGTATATACATGTATAAGATTTTTGTATCTATGTGTATGTTTATTAAATTGAATATTTAGTTGTTTTTATTTGTATATTGTTGTATGTTTGTGTATTTTGTACTTTCAAGTGTATGTTTGGCAACTTTTTGGTTATGTATTTTGTATAGTTTTGTATATACTATTTATGTGTATGAGTGTGTCATATATTTGTTAAAAATCCCTTTGTATGTCTTGTATTTGTGGTTTAAATAATTGTATGTTTTGCATTTTCTAGTTTATGTATGTTGATGTATTTTCATTTTTTGTATTTTTTTTTTGTATGTTAGAAGTTTTTTTTTTCAGATTTAGAAAAAAAAAATCCGGTGACCTGCTGGCAGCGACCCTGTGACTGGATTAATGGGTGTGGGAGGGAATAAACCTTCATTTGTATGGTTTTAATGGAAGTTGTATATGATTTGTAAAAAACTATTGGTATGTTTTGTAAAATTGTATAGTATTGGTATTTTTTATAAATTTGGTATTAGGATTGTATATTTGTGTTATTCTCCCTATTCTAAATTGACAAATATTTGAACCTTCAATAAATGAAATACCTTACAACTAAAATGGACCAGAGAAAGTACAATTCTTTCCTCTTTTTTTTTTTTTTTTGGATGGTTATATTAATTGATTTTCGCTGTGTTTCACGTGGTTGTTATCAAAATTACGAGATCAATTTGCAGTACTTGCGATGAAAATAGAACTTGCTCCTGCAAGAAACGAGTTACCATTCAATTCTCAAAATTATGAAGATGTACAAAGGCATTTGCTTTGAAAAGTTAAAGTATTAATATTTGAAATAAAAATTGAATTAAAAAATCAAAATAGTACCGAACTAATCGAATCGAATAAATTTTAGTTTGATATTTGGTATCAACATTTAAGTATCAAAATTTCAAATTTAAAAAAGGAATTTTGACAGAAAAGTACGCTTTTGAGAAGTTAATTACAAAATATAGCAATATTTTAACAAAATTACCCAATATAGAAGAAATGAAAAGTTAATTACAAAATATAAAAGTAGCATAATATAGAAAAACCTTACATTCTTCCTCTCATTTCCCCTTATTTTACTTTTCCTCCTCCCCTCCCCAAATTTCACTTCCTCCCGGCTTCTTTTAATGGAATCAGCAGTAGGTTGGAGCTGATTTTGCTGTTGTATCTCAACTAACAACCACCTCGTATCTCGTTGTATCTCAATTACCAACCACCTCGTAGCTCGTTGTATTGCACTATTTTTTCATGTTATCTAACTGTATCTCGCTGTATCTCAACTTACACCAAAAGCCAATCACTCCACATCTCATTGTATCTGTATTATTTTTGAACCATATCTAACTGTTTGTGAGTTTTTGCACTGTTTCTGCATTGTATCCTCACTCACCATCACCATTTCCCATATCATACGGAGCCTGAAGTTTCTTAGCAATGTGAAAACCTCATCATCATCCATGTTACGCAACACTCATATATCACCCATCACGTTACGCACGTGACGAACATCACATTGAGACTAATCGAAATCCAACAACTACACAGTAATCTTAATATCAAGAAACCCATAAACAACGAATAAAATAGTCTAAATCACTAACAATTCCACAGCATCATCACACAAATCATGACATTTACAAAAAGCTCAATCAATTTCGCTAATAACTTCGCATAAGGGCCGCCTTCGGTGGGGTCCGCTTTGCCACGAGGTAGCTGTGAGCAATGAACTTCTAAACAGCATCGAGAGCAGCTTCAGCGATCTTAAGATTACTCGAACTCGCGACATTTATTAACGGGATGAGAATAAGCTCAGAATCATTGAATGAGAGATCTAAGAGGACACCCGCGTCGGGTTGGGTAGAATTATCCAGATCAAATTGGATAAAAGGGGAAGTGGGTGGTTTTGTGGTGGTTGAAGAAGCAGATGGGTTAGTTAAGAAATGGAAAATTGTTAGTGATTATTGTTGTGTCCTAGGAAAAATATTGCTATTTGTTGTAATTTGTATAATATTATTATTATTATTTTGTAATGTAGGGGTGTGGTTTGTATATTTATGTATAAAATCCTTTAAAAAACCAATCCCAAACTGAAATTCCAAACGCCCACCCCTATAATAATCCTATCACTTATAGCATAGAATTGAGGGTAATTTTCTGTCGAGTTTCATCTTGCTGACGTCTCGGTCTAGTTCCCTTAGCATATTTTTTTTCCCTTTCGTATTAGCATTTGGTTTCTATACCAAACCAACAAAAAATGTAACGCCTATTTTTACGAATGGTTATTACTAATTCTCAATTTAATTTTACCTATTCAGGTTAAACTATATAATTTTATGTAAACATCGATTCATTTTATAAGATATGATAAATCATATAATCAAAAGAGCTAAATCAATTCCAAAACATTTCTTCAAACTTAGATTTTGTACCTTCTCCTTTCCAAAGAGAAATAATTAGTTGAGAGAAAAAAAAAAATTCCTCTTTTACATAAGGAATCTGATTATCTTTATGCATTTTAGTTGCCATATCGTATAATGTCTGAAATGGAAAATAAATTAGTCTTTCGTATTTAGAAACCAAGTAACAACAATCTCAAACTGAAAAGATAAGAATCTAGTCAAACAATTAATCTAAGTTTTGATCTGCCCTTTATTCTTACATATATGCTCCTAATATTCAAATACGAAGGTTTTAAACTTTTCTTTTATATGTTTTCCTTAAAAATATCTTCTTTTATACTTGTTTGCATACCGGAAGGTAGAGACAGATCAGAATAGGTTCTGTTATATTTGGTTTATATGTAGGAATTATTTTTGTTTTTGTTAGCATGCTTTAATATCTATAATATTTCATATTTTTACAATATATATATATATATATATATATATATATATATATATATATATATCGATCTGAAGTACATATACAAATAATTTTATGATTTTGTATGTGTATACTATATATAAATCAGTTTGTAGCATATATCAATAGGTTTACGTTAATCCAGCATTTTCAATAAGGATTTTTTTTATAGAAAAAAAAAAACAACTTTTAATAAAAAATAAATTTTGAACCCATACTTTTGAAGAATACATTGGACTCTCTGTAGTGACATAAAGAATCACCCAATCAATTAAATTCTAGATCCATCTCTAAATATTTATATATTAGACTTTGTTTGTTGGAAAGTAATATACTAAATAATCTATGTATAGGCTTTGTTCCTAGCAAGCTGGAAGAACGAACAACCCTACTATGAGTAGACGAAATATGTAAACATTATATGTTTCTAGTTACAGTTCATTTTGAGCGGAAGCAAAGCGAGCTTAGGCCATTTAAAATCTAGATACATCACAATATAACATGCCATATAAAACTAGGAGGGCGCAAAATGTGGTTTTGTCCTCATTTAGCATCAATATATATATTAGTTAGAGAAGTTGTTAGAAAAAAATTAGGACAACATTTGTAATGACTTATAATTCAAACTTTAATTGGTAGATAAATATTCAAATAAATTATGGGAATTATAGTAAAATCATAGTAAATTTTTTGAATTGAAAGTTGAAGATAAGAATAAAATATATAAGGATAAGACATCTATTCAAAATATTTAGGTCATTTCAATCTGTAGAACAAACCTTATCAGATAAAGCCTAAGTTGAATTTCACATTTGAATTGGCAAGATTATGCCGACTTCTTCGAATTTGTGGAAAGTAAACCAGCTTCTTTTCTGAGTTATAAGGTTAAGACATTAAGAGGGGAAAAAAAGAGAGGACTCATCCTAGATATAAACTGATAAAGCTTATTTTTAATTTCTAGCTAATTGTAGTTAACATATAATTAGTTTAAATTAAATCCGACCATCTATGCTTCCAAGTAGTTTGCAGCTTGAAAAGATAATAATGAGGTGTTAATGTTCACTATCAGTACTTCAAAAACTTTCACATAATATGCGTTAATATTATTATCAAAACGTTTGATATTTGATTGAATGTTTCAATTACACATATTAGATGGTTTATTTTAACGTTAATTACTGGGAAAGTGAGGGTAAGAGCTCCTTTTTAAAGAAAAATTTTGAACTAATCAAAATAATATCTCAAACATAATATGCACAATTTTTAGTGGCATTATATTTATTAGTCGTCTATATCTATTTATAAGGAAAAATTATCCCTTCAAAAGAGGTATGATTTTTTATGAATTCAAATGAAATTTGAGTTGGAGTAAGTTTCCCAGTTTAAACTTATATATATATCCCCTTAATGACACATAAATCAACATTAACATCTGTTGTTCTTTTCTTTCTTTTTGCTTTTAATCATTAGCTCAATTCGTAATTCGTAAGAAGAGTTCTTTTATCTTGCTCTATTTGCTACAACATTAATATTTTATACTTTGTTTTAGTTGTGTGATTACTAATAAGTAAACTATTTTTTGTATGGTAGCATCTCCATATGTAGTTTTTATCAAGATATATATTTTATTCTGCAGTTTTTCATTTTGTTAAAAAAGCTAATTTATTAAATTTTACAGGTTTGTTAAGAGATTTGCGACCCAACATAGTTCCGATGGAGAAGCGCACTAAGAAAACTTCACAGAATGAATATTAGATACTGACAGTGGAGAGTTAATTTTGTTTTCCTCTCTTACTACGTGCTATCTATCTTTGGTGATTATTTAGAAAGAAACTGACTATACAACGATAGTTGTATATTATTTTCCCCTTCTTCTTGATTATATCTTTGCTTCCCCTACTATTTATATATAGAATTCCAATAACTTTGCACTTTTGTACTACATTATACGTATACTATTTTTTCCATTTTATATGATAATGCTCTTTTAGTCTGTCAAAAAAGAAAAGAAAAATGCATTTATATATTTTGAAACTCATTAGTTATATTGCAGTAAATTTTATGTTGTATATAGTAAGACTTAAATTGGATTGAGCGATAATATTTTTAATGAAATGTTTTTAGTTTTATATATACTTGCTGTTGAAGTTTCACTACCTTTTATTTTCTTAATATTTTCTTTACTAGCAATTTGCAAATAAATAATTGAACTTACTCTATTTCATGTTTTGTTTTTAGCGATTTAATTGGAAATTTCTTATTCATGTATTTTATATGAAAACTTTGAAAATATTTATGATGTTTTTGTTGCAAAGAACATAAACTTATATATGAATCAAGGATTAGATAAACTAATTTAATATTGCACTAATACGAAAGCACCCAGTGAATTAAGAAACTGCAGGCAGATCTATATCATGTGTTATTTTAAATTTTATCACAATTGAAGTCCAAAGAGGAGGAACTGGTAGAGTCCTAAGAGAAGCTGAACAAACATCTTCAAGAAGTTCATGAGAAGAAATATAATTTTATGAGATTTTCGTTGTCAATATGAGTAGTAAATGTAAATAACAAAAGAAGTGCAGAGGAATGTGTAAATTACTGTATATCAATTGTCTTGCAATTCGTTTATCTATTAGTAAATAAATGTTGAATATTCTATTATTACTTCGTTGATTAAATTACAAATAGCTATTGATATCACTAGATTATATGAGTCTCTAATATTTTATATTGATATATAAATGGCAACATCCTTTTGGAATAATAAAGAAAACACAATATTTTTAATTGATGTGGTTAGTTTTGAAATTATAGAAAGATGAGAGATATTCTGTATTTTATTTGGTTAATTTTTAATTTAATTGAGGAATTCAGAAATGTTGATGTTTTAGAAGATATAATACTTTAAATATGGATGCAACATAAATATTTGAAATGTATGAAAAATGATAACCAATGAGAAAACAATTAGCGTTAAAGATATAGCATTGTAGGACTTAACTGAATTTGAGATAAAAAAGCTTAATTATGAAGAATTTGAAACAAGAGAATATGAATTTTAAAATAAATAAACGTCTCGCATGGGTACATTTTAATAATTAAATTTAGAACTCATAATTCTGGATTGAAATAAAGACGATGGAACTTTAATTTCTTATTGCATATAAGACAAAAATTACTTAACTATAAGAATTTAAGTAAAGTCATTGGTTATATTTTTAAATATTTTTAAAATTCAATTTACTAATGAATATCATATTGTTTGAGGGAACGGGTAACATACTAAATTGTAAATATCACTTTGAATATAATCGTAGGAAAATCTTCAGAAACTGAGATATTGATAGTATGAGGATGTACATTGGACTAATATAAATATTAGAATAAGGTATGTAAATAATATAAAAGAATTTTTGATAAATTTAGACAATTCAAGAAAGTAGGGGTGTCAATGGTTATTTGAAAATCGGCTATAACCGATCGATGTGAACCGTACCGAATCAATTTGTAGGTTTTTCAAAATAAAACCGTAGGTTGTTATGTAAAGTCATAACCGTACCACACATTTGGTTAGGTCTTTATTTTCAAAAGATAAATTTAAAAAAAGGTACCAAATCGAGCCGAGTATATTTATACACATAAAATTACATTATATACGCAATTTATTAGTATAAATATATATAATTCAATTAATTTACTTCTTAGATTTTTAAAGACTTATATTTATTTTGAACTTTTGAGTTTGATTCATAATGATGGTCTAACTTTTTTTTTAATCTCAATTTTTATCCAGATACTATTATTTCAGAATATGGTATACTTCATATTATTAATGAATTATTTTAGGCACATATTTTCAAATATTCAACTAAATATGATATTATTGTTTTCTCTAATATCGTTGACTTAAGTAAAACGAAAATCTTATTAGTCACTAAAATCATATAAGTTTTTCAACAGATGTGATACTTATTGTTCAATGTTGTTGTCTTTTATGTCAACAACACATTTTTGTTTGTGAGATAGTTCTAGATAATATTTTTAAAAAAACCAAAAGTTAATCGAACTGTACCAAAACCTATGCGGGACGGGACGGTTTTAATAATTAAAATTTTTGTTATATATACTAAAATAATCAAAAAATTGATATGGTACAAAATTTTAAAAATAACCGACCAAACCTATCCATTTACACCCCTATAAGAAGGTGAAAAATAGAAATATCTAAAAAAGATTAAAAAAAACTTAAGAGTAAAATATGCAATCAAAAATATTTACTACATATAGTTGTTATAATTTTTGAATATTTCATAACTTATTCTCTACACACTGGGAGTACTTAAAGAAATATTGATTTGGTTAATATTTTTAACATAATTCGCGCATCGCGCGGGTACTTAGACTAGTTAAATTAGAAAAGAAGAACAAGGCAAAAAAAAAAAGGATAAGTTTATCAAGTATATACATTCAACGAGAAAAGGGCCCAAAATGAATAAGGAATCCTCCCAATTTGCTTGCAAGTATTGTATCCATGTTTTCTTCAACCACGTAAGTTCTGTATATATGAAATATATCTATGAATGATAATATTATAAAGTAAATCTCAAACAACCAGTGAATGAAAAAGTAGGGTAGTGCAGGTTCCTTCCCCCCCCCCCCCCCCCCCCAAACTCCCCTTTTTTGTTTGGGGTTGCATTTGAAGAATCGTCTTGTTCAAAATGATGTCATTTTATTGCCAAGTGGTCACTGGAATACGAATAAAGAAATAGCATCGAAAGAACATTACTATAAAAGATATAAAGATGTCAAGTTCGTTCATTATCCGATTCCATGTATTCTCCATTTCGCTTTATAGGGTGAATGGGTGATGCTGAATTAGTCACAGGGTTTAAAAGTACATTAGTTTTGCTGATTTTATGAAGTCTAACCTTCACTGCAACATTACTAGTTTAGCTCTGCAGACTTCCTATAAGAGTATTATATAGAGAGAGCGTAAGGAAAATGGGCAGTACGAAAGGTTGGTCCACTTTGAAAGGCTGGCACCAATTGTTGCTATAGTTGTAGGTAGAACTTCCATTCTTATCTCTCGGGATTGGGATTTCTATGACCTCCTGATGGTACAAAGTAAACACGCTTCTATACTAACCTTAAGAATTTGTTTACAGGAAACCATCTGATCTTTCACTAGATTCAACAAAAACTTTTAGAACGGGTGACTTAAACATGATATAGCATCTTTATGACAGTAAAAGCATGTCACTAAAGAAAAACTAGCAAGTTTAAAATTATAAGATTTTCAAATTAAACGCTGCCATATATTTTCATCGGACTCGATGAAGTACTGTAATAAATATTGTATCCTGGGCACCTCTATCTCCCTATTTAAACCTTCAGTTGTCCTCCCAATAACCCTAACCCATCACCAATATGTGTTCCAAACTTCATAGGGAACGCCTCTGCAATGTTTTGCGAAAAAATTTGCATGGCCAAAAGTTTGCATGGCCACATACCCCATTATGTTCCACCTCATTCCAATCATAAAATAAAGACATACTTGAAAAAAAGTGGAAATTGAGTAGCGGCTGCATAGAGAAATAAACGAATTAATAAATAATCAAATGGAAGCGTTTCAAAAGATTGTTTCTCTTTACATACACAAAAACACAAAGGGGATAAATACTGAATCAACAATACCATTAATTTAACATACTACAACTTGTAATGGATAAATACCATTCTAAGACAGCAATGGGGATATCCTAGACTATAACATCATATTTGACATATATATAACACATATACACAACCTTCCCCTTTACATTTTTGATGGATTGAAATATTGAAACAATTTTTCTACAATTTACAAAGCTGTGTATAGATATGTATATATATAGTATTTGCTTATATTCACTGCAACTGTACTCTATCCACTTCTGATGCTGAATTTGCAGCAGCAAGAAGAGCTGCTCCAATGCCTGAACCATCTTCCATGACTTTAAGAATGACGTGAGAGGAAATTTCTTCCCCTAAAATGTCTGTTATCGCTTCATTCAGGTATTCTCTGAATAAGGTGTAACTTGTGTATAGGCCACCCTCAATAGCCACAACTGTTCTTCTCATTCGACTTGGCCTATATTTTCCACCGGCTATGCCCCCACTCCCATCTCGACCTATCTTCTTCAATATTCCCACAATACCAGCAGCTGCTAATCTAGCAGCCCTTCGAGTAATTACATCACATACCTTCACTACAAGTTTACGAACTTTCACAGGGACATCAGGTAACTGAAAGTGGAAGCCCCCAAGAAGCAGACAGTAAGAAACTAATAACATGTCAAGCATTAAATAAAAAGTGGATAATGTCATATGCCCTCAATCACCTACATTGCCAAAACAAATATGGAGCATAAGAGATTTAGATTAAAGAGGTTCTACCTCCAGAACTTCTCCTAGAATCCTGGCTACTTCACTCAAATCAGGTGAATCATCCTCGTGCATAGCAGCCATCAATGGTGTCCTGCAATTATTCACAATATATTATATTGTACACGTTGAGCAGAAAATAACCCCAGAGATAGTATGATGCAATGAGATTCCGCATGTATCAATACCAAATAGACAAAAGGCTGAACTTGGAAAAAAAATCTGAACAGCACAAAACATGGGACGTACCTCAAGATGAAAGGAACTGCTAATTTCGAAGATGCAGGTCCAAAATCATCAGATTCCTTCGACATTCTAAGGAGCACTCTCCTTACAATGTCTCCCAGATACATTCCCGATATCATTTTCTCAAAACCCTGCAGCACAATGCTCATATCAGGCTCGCTGCCTAAGAAATCACATAAACTTACGTGACAAAGAAATAAAAACTTTACCTGATCGTTTGGGTTTGGGCTATTAACATCCATGTCAATATCATATGAGGTTCTTGGTAAATGAGATGACCAAAAGTTTCCCCATTCCATATTGACCACCTATTACACACAAATTAGGAAGCATGTAAGCAAACCTTCTTTCAAAAAAAAAAAAAAAAATACTAAGACCCTAAACATATGAAAAATGAAACAAGTTAACATACCATGCCTCCTGATGTTGTTAAAAGACCTTGGCACTTAATAATTGCATCTGTCCGCTCCAAATAGCATGCGTTAGTGCCAGTTCCAATTATAACTGCAGCAACTGTGTCTTCGTCATTGTAATGTCCGAGAGCTAGAGTGCCCACCGTGTCATTTATCTGGGCCATAATGCAGCAATAATGAAATCTAACACCCATTGCAAAGTTAAACTAATCAAGGCTCGATTGAAACTTGAAAGGGAGAACAATGTCATACTAGGGAGAAAAGTATTCTCCACAGTGCTTCTGCAACTTCTATACAAAGACATTTATGGAATAGTGGCAGCAATAACTTTTTGATGGTATAAATGCAATTTCCCTGACAGCATGAACTATTTTAGTCATGACTAACTACTTTGTCTCCTAACACCCCTTGTCTCCTAACACCCCATAAAAGTTCATCATAATGTCAAATGCCCCAGAGAACTGAAACATCCACAATAAACCACCTGTGTCCTGCATCTTCCAAACTGGAAAATCCAGCATCAGCATAGACTGAACACTGAAAAAGGCGAGGTAATCGATAGTAGAAAAAATAAATTCCTGTATACAATCCCATCAGCTTCATTTTTTTTTTAATGAAGACCCATTACCTTCATTATAATGTTCTAGTAGTTAATTTACTATCAAAGATAGATGAAGTGTTGGAACATCTATTCTGCAGCTTCATAGTTGAAACAAGTTCTACAACAACTATCCTATTATGCAGCATGATACATGAATAGAAGGAAGACACCTCATATCATACATAAAATAACATCTACAAGTGAGAACAAGGGGACCTACTGGAAGCTAAGTACCCAAGGGTATCACAAATATGAGCAAGGAAACATGTCCATTTAGCAGAAGTTTAAACGAAGCAAGAAACTGGAAAAGAGGAGTGCTCACCAGTGCTGCCACCCGCACATCTAGACCTTTCCTAGCAATTGCTTGTTGAAGACATTCAGAAACATCTCTTCCAATCTAAAATAACAAAAAAATAAAAGCAGAAACCAGGATAAGTCATAAATGGACGGCCCCATATCAATGATCTTAAAAGAATAAATGGCATGCATAGATTCATAAATTCACACCAAATATTCACATCAATGATTACATGTGTAGTTGCTCTAACATAAAGGTAATCTTGACTCAACTCAGAAAAGAAAACACCGCATTTTCCAGCTATTAGCTATGCATGGTTGTAAAAACTCAGTACGAGTAACACATGCAGTATTAAATTTTTATGGAAATATAGCAACTCAAGTACTGAGAGGAAAGTAGCATACATCCTAAGGACATAAAATTAAAACTTTTTAATGGAAAGAAAATGATTGATAAAACAACTTGCATTATATAGAATCCAAAAGCAAGCTGCCCTGTTAACTGACCATGTCTTCTATCGCAAATCCTTTTGTCCATTTAATCAAAATGCCAGATGAGACAGACGTTTGCTTCACAGGAAATGAAAATGTGAAGCCAAGTTCTCTCCTCCTGACTGAAGGCTGCTCCATGACATTACCCTCCTTTTCAGTGAAATCCTTTAGTGATGATGCAATGAAATCAAAAAGATCCTGCACATAGTAAGGGGAAAAAGGGTGACACTCCGTCGATCTCTCCCAAGTCATAGATTGCTGTTTGCAGAAGAATAAAAAGCACATTAGTAGCACAAACTTGACTACCTTGGTGGTGCTAGTCATTAGATGTTGCGGAATGGGCTGTCGTTCTATGTCTTGCCCAAGAACAGCACTTTGGCCTCCTAAGTGGACTCTCAAAACTCTAAAGTTCGTACCACCAAGGTCCAGAGCATAATATGTTCCCTTCTCACTCCTAAAAATCACAAGCACACTCTCAGTCACTAAACAACGAAAAAAATGTGATCATTAGAGATAATCAACAAAGTAGCCCCCTGTCAACCAAAACTGAAATTGCAAGCTATAGGGAAAAAAAATTACTGTATTTCACTAGCTCAAAGTGATGAGTCAATGGAAAAGAATTATCTTGAAAGAAAGTCCTTATCCTGTTCTTTTTAAGGACCAAGATAAGTAAACATCTTCTATTACTACGTTCTCATGTTTTAAAAATACACACCTGTTGAGTATATGCAGCTTAAGGAATAATTGAAAGATACAGTTAAACTTCCAACAAAACCAGCAGATGATTTAGTAAGACTCAAAAGTCTTAACGTTCATGATCTGTTAAGGGCCATCAACTGAAAGAAAATTTCCAATTGAGTGCAGATGCAAATCAAAGGGGCTAGATAAGGAAACAAAATCAAGCAGGAGAAGCATGTTATAAGATTGAATTAGTTACTATAACTTTCAAGGCTGTTATCTAGTGACTATTATCAACGACGAAAATGAATCTGATCTCTGATACCACCTTTCATCTACTCAAAAGGACTCTTTGGAGATTCAGAAAAGGGCAAAACGATAACATATTACAGAGCAGCCAGTTAGAGTCATCTTTATGGAGAACTACCTGATGCTTGTGTTGGGGAATTTTTCACATTTAACTTCTCGATGAACAGATATGTTAGTTACTTTGTCAAAAATTTGTTAACTTCTGCACAAGCAACATAGCATTACAAAACTTATCTACCGCACTAGGGCAACACCTATCTGTCTTTGTTAACAAAAAACATTTGGTAAACTGGCAGCTGCACGTGAGAATCCAGTAATGTCCTTTTCAGACTAAAACAAATAAAGGATTCACAATTTACTTTCCTTTTCTAAACCAAGCATTCTTAAATTTGACAAAGTAATCACATGATACTTCAAAGAAGCTTAGGCCATCTAAAATCTAAAGAATAAGATCATGAAAACCATTGAAGAGAAATCAAAGAATAAGAGAGAAATACAAACAGTCAAAAACCAGAGTGCGACTCTCATCCACTGAAAGAATATCAGTCTAATTTATGGAAAAACAAAGTCATGGTAGAAAGAATAACAGCCAGAACTCAAATATATAACCCCTTAATTGTCAGAATAAGGAAAATGAAAAATCAAGCTAGTGATCTCAAATTCTGCTAGTAACCAAACTAGATACTCAATGTAGGTTTGCATTGCATTGTTACTCTGTACATCACGACCCTAACCACATAATCCATCCAAAAAAAGTAAACAACCAAAATTAAAAGCAACCCTAATCAACCATAAAAGACAAAGGACCTATCACATACCACATATTACAAATACAAAATCTTCCACACACCCTTCCCACTAAAACAAATCAATGTTCCATCTATATCACCAAGCAAATAAACAATGAGCGTGGGCGATAGATGAATCTAAAGAAGAGCAAAATCATCATAAAGAAAAAGAGGAAATCAGTAGAGTATTCATTATTAACAGGTGATAGAAGCACCCATATGCATACATAAATGCTCAACATAGAGTTTTCAAAATGTAAAAGCTCACAATCAGCACAAATCAAATCGTTAAAAAATGACATTGATATATTAAGTTCAAATCACCCTGTATTTGTGTCAGTTGCCTGGTAACTTAATCAAGATGTCACACAAAAATGAAAAGAAAAATCCAATCATCAGTCTTTGTTATAACCAAGAAATCACCGATGGCCAGCGGCGCAAGGTTCGAAACTCGGCGCATCTACTCTACTCTACTTGAATACCACGTTTTTTTGTCAAAAGTAGGGTTCAAACTTGTGACATGACTAACATACATGTTACAAATTTTTCTTCATTTTTTCAAACATAGGGCAAATGGCGAACGGTTCGAAACACCCATGGATAGTGGGAACACCCTCTACCCTTCTCCACTAAAAAGCCAGGTTTTTTGTCCAGACAAAACCCAGGGGCAAGAATAATACAATATTTACACTATCAAGTTACCTTTACCTATTATGGCAGGTACCAGCCTAATTTTAATAACCAAGGGCCAACAGCGCACGAGGCGAACCTTCGTCGATGGCAGGCACACCCACTACCCTTACTATACTTAAATACTAGTTTTTTTTTTTTTGTCAAAACCAAACCCCAGAGGGCAAGAAAAATGAAAATTTAACATTATCAATTCAACTTCACCTATTAAAGCAGATTACCTACCTTATCAAGATTACAAGTAGCACTTTCTATCGATATTTATTTCTACAATGAAAGTGCATATAAATCAAATTCAAACAAAAATAACATAAAAATGCAATCAGCAGTATCAAAAACCAAAGCTGAATCTTTACACTATCGAGACAGCTTTACCTATTGTAGCATAACCTACCTTATTTTCAAGATAACAAGTTCCACTTGACACAGACTTATTTCTACACGGATAGCGTATATAACTCAAAACTCAAACAAGAAAATGCAATCAAAGTTGAGATCTTTCCAAGTAAATGTTGATTGTGTACCCATTAGGAAGTTTGTCAACAAAAATTTACAACATCTTGCTCTTACTCCTGCCTTCGGAAGCAATTTTTACACTATCAAGTCAGCTATACCTATTATAACAAGTAACCCGCCTTATATTCAAGATTACAAGTTCCGCATTTTATGGAGGATTATTAATACACCAATAATGCATATAACTCTAACTCAAACTCAAACAAGAAGCCAAAAAAATGCAATCACCAATATCAAAACCAAAGTTCACAACTTTATAAAGTAAATGTTGAGTATTGTTACCCATTTGGAAGTTTGTCCACATGAGTTAACAACATCTTAAGTTTACTCCCGCCTTCCGAAGCAAGTCCAGCGTGCATTTCAACAGCCATAGCATCAACTACTTGTTTTAATCTACCAACTGGTGTTGCACAACTTTCCTCCAATTCTTCTAATACTTTCACTACTTTCCTCCATTTTCGTCTCCTCTTCACCCTCTTTCCTACCATTGCTGCTGCTACTATACACGCTGCCAACGCACACCCTACCGTTAATCCGACCCCTAGCAACCTCCCCATGTATAAAAACACTGTTCTTTTACCTCACTTCTTTGGAGAATAAATCAGTCAAACCATAATATCTCTTTTGGAACTAATACGACAGCGTTTTGAATAAAACGGAGTTTTAAAACTCCCTCCTCTTTTATACAAAACGCTGTTTTTGACGAATAAGATTACTAAAACGGCGTCGTTTTAGTTTATAGAGTGTGTACAAAACTAAAACACGGCGTATTATCCGGTAATTGATATAGTGAGTGATGCAGTTTCCGATAGTGAAAACTGAAACCTACTGTCACCCTCCGGCTACCGTACACGGCGGAGAACGTCGTAGTTTCCGGTAATCAACACAGTTAACTACTTATTCCGTCGTAAAGTCACCGTACACGGCTGAGAACGTTTCCGGTAATCAACACCGCGAGAGTGACAGCATCGACGACTGAGTACGTCGTTGTTTTATTATTCCCCGTTTTCCGGCGAGTTTATTGGCAATAATACAGCGACGTTAAAGTACGTTTTCTCAGGCGGCTAACAGTTGCTTGAAGTAATTGTAACACAGTATATCAGTTGAACTATTCTCCGGCGAAGTTACCGGAACTACACGGAGATACGACGGCGGCGTTGACGGAAGTTTTTTCTCCGGCTAGGAAACGGCGACCAGGTGTTTGAAGAAAGGTTAAAGAGAGAGAGGGAAAAAGAGAAGGGCGGTGTTTTTGTACTGGGAGAGGAGTGATAGCGAAGGTCTGCAATTTATAGGTACGAAAAATAGACGATTTTGTCCTTGGTGTATTTATGGAATGACGGATTTGTTTTGTTTTACTTTTTTCTAAAAGTAAGAGATTTCGTTTTGACTGTTTTTTTTTTTTTTTGGAGATATGGGAAAATCGAATTTACTATATTTTGGAATTTTGTGTTAAAATAGGAAAACATGTTGATGTTTAATTATGGTTTTTAAGCTTCGTTTGTTTGTAAAACTTGGAATTTTTTTTGTTCAAGTAGTATTTTAAATCTGTGTTGATTTGTAGAGTTTGTTCAAATTTTGAAAACTAAATCTTCAAATTTTTAAAAACTGGTTAAGTCTGTTTTTTGGGCTTTTTGAAATAAAAATTCTTACTCACAAAACTTCAATATTTATTCAAATGAAATGTATGACCAAATATAATTTTAAATTCAAAAAAGAGTATTTTTAACCTAACTTAAAAGATTATATTTTCAAGTTTCAACCAAATTTATGTCCAAACGCTACTTTAGTTTTTACTATATGATGAATTTTTTATTGGGGGTTTGACTGTGGAAGAAATTTGGATTACCTTAATTTGGAAAAAGCCTGTATTGGTTGATTAAAGTTTGACTAGTATAGATAGGGACTTTTCCTTTTCACTCTTGATATGTCTTTTCTTTTTTTTCCTTTTTTTCTTCAATGGTTGAAAGCTATGTGACTAGGGTCTTTTGACTTGTTTCATTTGAACTTGATATGATTAAAGTGTGGACTTGTGAATAATGAAGATTTTGTTCGTATCTTGGTTTGAGATTACATAGTTATTATATCTCAAGTTTAAATTTTCATTTTTAAACTATTTTTTTATGTTTTGAAATTTTATCATTTACGTATTAAGATTTTTACATCTTTTGAAAATAAACATCATTTTACTTTTGTACTTTTTTTTCTCAATCGCGGGAAGGAATGACTATTCTTCACTTATTTTATTTGAACTTTTGACTGTGCCTAAAAGATAGACTATTAGACTTTGACTAATGAAGATTTTGTTGAATGGATCCTAAACTATTGTAGCAATTGGAACACGAATTAACTTTGCGAAATTTATTCATGCATATACGTAAATTTTGACAGTATAAAGATTGTGTTCTAAAAACGTATGTATCTTTAGTTTGAAGCTTTTCCATCAGTTAAACTAGATACAATATTCATGAGCAAGCACTTGTTGGAAACTATAATAACAATCAAAACGGATACCTTTTTCTCTAATAAATAAATATGAATTTTTTACATTTAGTTGATGTGAATATATAATTTTTGCATTGAGTCTCTTACTTGAGATTTTTGTTAGTGACATCATTCAAATGATCTTTCTATTGGTATAGTAAGAGATCCGCAAAAAATAGCAACAATTACCATTATTAACATAATATTTGAAATAGATGTTTCAACTATTTAATTAATGTTGTAATATGTAACGTCTCTCATTTTAAACCTCATTGACCCTTTTACTACTTCTTTCTATTCATTTAATACCTCCAAATAGGATTCTCTTGTAGGTAAATCTAACCACTCCAAATAAGTAGCGTAGACCAAATTAAAACCTAAACTAAATAAATGCATCGGCTAATAATTCCAAATAAAAATCTACGTACAAGATTCATACATTTATGAAATATCTCACTCAAATCTATGTAAAGGATTTGTAGATTTATTATAGTCTTGCCCAAATCTATTAAAAGGATTTGTGAACTTTATGGTCTTTCATTTTGAGTAGTTAGCTTAGCATTTATAACAAAATGTGCTATTTTTACATCAAATCAATTTAAGGAGGGCACTTGAGTAAATACCCAATCATATTTGGTCCCTCACAACCCCACAAGTTCTTTATGTAGAAAAACAACAAAGTGATTCTACTTTGATGAAAATTCATATAATTTGCAAAAAGAGGAACTAAATGATTATCATTAATTTAAAAGCCTTGGACAAAATGGACATTTTGTATAAGGGGTACTTTAAGGGGGTGGGTAGGTACAAAACAAGCAAATAATATGAGGAAAAACGGCGACGTTGGAAGGTGCGGTTACGCTGCGGACCGTACCATAATGCCAGCTGTGTTCCGCAAATTCCAGCTAAGCATTTAAAAAAGTGGGAAAAATTCATTACACATTTCAGTCGACAGTACAAAAGACAATAGAATGCTGTACTATTCCCTTCAACACTTCCACACACCCCTACCCACTTTGGACCACCCACCCCTCTTCTCACCCACCAACCAACTCCCCTCCCACACTTGCATACAACAAATTCCAAGAAAATTAAGGAAAAAAAAGAAAGAAAGTGTGATATTTTATAAAAGTATTTAAAGTTAATAATTTGATATCCTTTTAATTTTAATATATGTCATTTGAAACCTATTCGCCAACTAGTTCCGATTAGTGTCGTGAACATTTGTTAAGGAGAAAGTGTTTATTTATTCTACAATGAAACTTATTTTTAGCTCAAACTCGAAATCTCAAGTAAAGAATGAAAGAATTCATTTATCCACCATTCTTTGACGATATTCTAAGATTAATATGTTTCATGGTTTTGAGTTACACTTGCAATGCATGTGGTACAACAACATCGTCTACTATTCCGTTTCTTAATTCCAATATAGTTGGGGTCCATGTATGTATACACTATATACCATTTAGTTTTAAATACTTTTGATAACTTATTCATTCTAATATTCATTATATCGAGATTTTTGTAACTAGAAGTTTTTTACTACTTCCTCCGTTCCACTTTATGTATCATAGTTTGACTCGGCACAAAATTGAAGAAATAGAGGAAGACTTTTGAAACTTGTGGTGTAGAATGAGATAGATATTTGTGTGGTCGTAAATCATTTCAGTAATGGTAAAACTGTAATTTTGAAGTTAAATTGTTACCAAAATTAGAAGGCATTAGAATGCTGACATTCTTTTTGAAACAGACGAATAAGGAAATGTTGCCACATAAAATGGAACGGAGGGAGTATATTTTACTAACACAAAAATGCTCCACCAGATGTTATGTTTTTATACAACTTGTTTCTCATCTTTTTGTCAAATTTTAAGAAATGGATGAATGTAAAAACCATGATTTCGTTGTGTTTCTTACACAAATGTCCCATACTTCATCTGCTTTAATACAACTAATTATCATTTGTAAAGTCAAACATTTTTCAATATTATTCTTCTTAAATATTTAAAAATTATTCTTAATTACTAAAATTTCTAACTTATTGCATGTTAAATAATGTAGTTAAAAAATATTTATAACCCATTTTGAGTATGGGAATAATATTACAAATAAGATATTCAACAAAAATAAATTTAATATGTTCCTGCAAGTGAAATTTGGAGAGGATGATGTGTACGCAAATTTTATCCGTACTAGAAGGTAGAGGGGTAATTCAAGATAAATTCTCGGGCTCAAGAAGAACGCATTTGAAAATGTGATTACACATAAGATATATTATCCAAATATATAGTAGTAATTTATATATATGCATGTTGCCAAAAGGAAGTTATCTTTACACCACTAACTAAACTTCATGCAAAGAAACTGGCAATGGCCCTGCCAGTAATTTATTTATTCCCATGTTGTGGCTTGAAAACAAATAAAACTTCTGTTACCAGATTTTCTCTTATAGATGTCTGATTACTTTCATAAAGATAGCAAAAATAACAAACCGAAAAGTAAAAGGCAACATATATAAGCAAATAACAATCCATGCATTGAACATTTTTTTTCCTTTTCTAATGTGTGTAGTGTTAATTTTTGTAGAAATGAGCAATGCACCATCTCTACGAGGCAAAATTACCAATGTCCTTAGCTACAGTTTATATTCCCTAATCATGTCTTAAAAAATAAAAGCAATAACAAGTCCCACAAAAGTTTTGCAGAAATAAAATTAACCTTCACAAATATTCATTCTTACCCCTTGATAATAGCTTCGTAGACGGCTATAATATGTCATTGGTCAATAGTCATAATATATGAAAACCACGGCTAAATATTACTCTTAGTAGTAGTAAACATTAGATTTGGAACAACTACAAGACAAAGTACCTGAGTGGAAAAGTATGTTTATCAATTATGATGGGGTAGCTTAACCATACGTTAGTTTACTTATATAATTCAACAATTTTTCAGCTCTTGCGAAATAATCACACAATTGATTCTCAAATCTTATTGGAGACAAAATACTAGTTGGTGATTTCTTATTATCTATTCAAGTCTTATTGGATTGACTATCCAAGATATTGGTGGGAGATAATATATATTTGATGAATTAGTCGAAGTACGTATAAATTGATTTGGTGATTATGTAATAAAAAACAAACAACTGACAATAAAAAACATAAAAGAAAATTAAAAGAGCGAGTGGAAGAGACAATAATTAATCGACTTTGTTTTATATGTTGAATTTGTGTGTTGATTGCTTAGCCATCAAAATACAGTTTGGCAGTTCGAATATTCGTATCCTCATTTATTTTTAATTTTATTTAGATAGTACGTATTTATTTTTTAAATGGGAGGTTTGTGCAGGGGGTAGTAGCGCGTGGGAGAAGGGGTGGTCCCTTTATTAGCCACCACAATCCGTCTTGGCTCTCATGCGCCAAATATTTTAGTAATATATGTTTTGACTTTGATTTGACCAATGAAAACTTCCATAACTATTGTCCATATTAATCATTTGCTTATTGATAAGTACACCTCTAAGTAAAAGATAATACTACGTCTGATATACTCTCTTATACATGTTCATGTTGCACTTATCACGTCCATGAAACAAATGAGTGATAACCTTTAGCTCGCCTGACGGTACTTAGCAAAACAAATTCTCATCCTGAGGCCTTTATGCATATAGGAGTCATACGCCTCTCTAATCAGGGGAGGTAGCTACATGTTTGGGGCCTGCGCCGAGCCTTCTAGTTTTTGCTCATATTATGTGTATATGTGCAAGAAATTGATATTAAATGTGTATATGTATTTAATTATGGATCTAGTAACTCAAATATTCTAAATACATAAACTAAAAATATTGGCCTCTACTTCTGTATGTAACATGCATCTTCTACATATTAATTCACCATAACGATCAAGTATTTTTTAGTATCGACTTTTTATATTATTTTTTTCATAAGAATACCTCGATATAGCTGCTAAAAATGTCTATCCGGTCAAACAACTCAGTATAGAAATGTCTTATCTGAAATTGACTATTAGCATGTTATTAAAGTTACTTTTAAAAGTAGTAGTATGAAAAAGAAGAAGAAAAAAATGCAATGCATAAATAATTGAATATCACTATAAAACCCGTCTCTATAATCCAGGCTTAAGAATGCTAAAGTCGAAACGATGATATCTTATAGTGGTCAGTGTTGGCTTGACCTTACCAATTATTTCTACAAAGTTTATTGCCAATAGCAATAGCACTTAAGAGATAATAATATATTCTCAGTTGTCATAATCAAAATAAGTCATCATCGTAGGATTCTAATAACATCTAAGAATTAATAGCTTTGGAAAATTGAAAGCTTTTCAAAGTTTTTGATAGGGATGCAAAGGGACGGTAATGCAATGGCCCACCCTCCCATCCAAAAAGCTTTTTATATACTCAATTATGTACATATAATTTAATCTATTATAACAAATTACTCATTTATTCACTACAGCTACTACCAACGAAGACGGAGACGGTTAATATACATACCCTTTTGGGACTCAATGCCGTCAATGGTTTGTCCTATGATTGGTTATATATGTAATTGCACCACGAGTTATTCTCATACTATATATTGTATTGGTCTAAATCGATTTAGGACGAAAAATTGAATTTGTGTCGAGAATATAAGCAATACTGAGTATCAAAGTTGAAATAATGAGCAAAATCAAGCGTAAACAACAAAGAAATAACGAAATTCCAATATATGATGATGAGTACAAATTTTGCCAGAGTTTCTATATATATTTCTAGATGATTACAACATAGAAAATGAAGCTATTTATAGACGACTAAATCTTGGCCATGTTTCCCACATCTGACCACTTCCATACCCACGTCCTGCATCTCCGATAATGAGGTTAGTGAGCTGAAGTAGTGGGGAGTTGTGTCGTTGAAATCAGAACAATCCACCGAGGTCTGAATCATTGACCTCGGTAAAGTAAATTTATTAATTCGACTGATGTAATACTTCACCGAGGAGCAACTTCAACTCTATCTTCGGTTGTTGACTTCGGTGATCTCATTGTCTACCTCGATTCGTAACTTCCAAACATCCGTTCGGTTAGGTCTGAAACACCCCCACCGAAGTGCCACGTATGCAAACCAATTTTTACCCAATATAGATAGTCTCCTCACTCCTTGGGCAAGTACCGAAGTAACCGAGGAGTAGACTCATTTTGAGCGGGAGATCAACGCAGCGAAATATACGCCAAGGAATTTAAAATTGGTTCAATCACTTCAACTTCCTGATGCGCCAAACGTGGCAACTGTTGATTGGTTCCGAACGGTTACGCCATTTCCCTTGGTCTTCCCAACGTTACAGTAATCATAACTTCTTCGTCTATAAATACATCCACTTGAGTACCCTCTCCCCCCACTTGTGATCATTTAGCAACAGTGAACAAAAATTTATTCATCAACTTTTTACCAAAAACCTCTCTTGTTTTCAAACTCTTGAGAAGCCTTTTTTCCTTAGAAGATTTCAATCATGTCTGCAATATAATCTGCTCAAGGTTCAAGCGATCCGGGTGTGAAGTGACCCACGCCGCCATGATCACCGGTGACGAGTTGTTAAATATTGTAGCACCACTAAAAGTCATCGTCTTAGAGGGCGGCGATGATGAGGTGACGTCCTTAGCAGGTGGTTCTAGGCGGCGCAAGGCCAGAGCGGGACGCGATAAAATTGAGGTAAGTGACGACGTCGATGTTGGCTGCGAGGATGACGTCATAGGGAATGACGTCGTAGATGATGATGGTGCTGACGCTGAAGAGGTCTGCAACAAAGATGGTGGTGCCGAGGTGACAGACAGCACCGAGGAGTAGGCCAAGGCTAGTACTTTGAAGAAGTCTTGGAAGAAAATTCCCATCGAGGAGGAAATTGACCCTCGGTTGGTTAACCCTTCGGATTTCGGCAATGACAAAGATCTTAAGGTCCAAGCTATATCCGATGCTCAGCGTGATTTGAATAGGAACATACCGGCGTATGTCACACCGAATTTGATAACCGAAGATATGATAGAAACTGTTCAGGTAGACTGCAGATGAGGACCCGAGGTGGAGATAAGGATTCCAGCCCCGAACACTTGTGTTTCTCACCATATTCCTGGGTATACTTTTGTCTACACATACCCTATTACTATAGGTTTCAACTTTCCCGTTAACCGGATAATTGATACTTTTTGTCGAACATACAATCTATGCCTGACTCACTTGGGCCCCGGGGTTTGGCGGGTTGTTCAGGCCCTCGAGTTCTTAAGCCAAAAAGCTGGATTGCCTTCACTTTCCAACACTTGATCGCCCTTTATTATCCCTACTTTCACAAGGCTGGGGTCGTAGCTTTCTTGCCTCGTGGACAATACGCCATTCTGTGCAAAAGTAAAGACCATGGCGATCGAGGTTGGTGTGATCACTATGTTCTCATCCCAACAAAGCTATTATCAGCCGACCCTGACTTCCCCGAATAGTGGAATAACAGACGTAAGTTTTCCTGTCTTGGCTTCTTACTTCGATCACCTCAACTTGTATTTACACACTGTTGCGTTTGCTGTATGTAGCCAACCAAGTCTCTATTAACCTACCGAGGGACTTGCTTGAATGGGTTACTGCGGTGATGGCGAAGAAAAAATGCCCTCTTCGGCAATGGATGGTTATGGCTGCCGAAGAGGAAAATCATTAGGCATACAAGAGGCATGGTGAGTTATTCGTCACCTTTGAGTTTTCCCTCTTAGCATATACTCCAAACAAACATCTTTAATAATTTCCTTCTTTTCTTATTTAGGCTTCCCCAATAAGGCTGCCAAGGACCCCGAAGGGGATGAGAAGGAAGCCGAAGAAAAGAAGGAAAAGAATAGAGAGAAGAAGAAGGAGAACAAGGTGATAGATGCCAAATATGGCGTTAGTAAAATGGCGAGCTTGGCGAAGCAGATCGCTAAAGAGAAGAAGTCCAATGGCTCAGTGGGCCAAGGGACTTCAAAAGATGAAGATATCCTTGTTGGTCGGTTTAAAATTATTTCAACTTCTTCTTTGATTTTTACCTATGCGCTTTCTCCCTCTTCCTCTACAGATTCAAAGAGGAAGAGAGTTGTCTCAAAGAGGCCAACCAAGGCGAAATTCCCTCATTTGGATGTGTCTACTCCTGCTGAGCCCGAGGTTGCCATTGTGCAACGCTGTGGGTTGATCGATGAGCCTAGTGATGAAGATCTTGAGGCACTTATGGGGTTGAGGTGGTGGACCTCGAAGGATCTGACCAAGAGGTCGCAAAGGCTCGAGGCAAAGCCAAAGTTGGCGAGGACAGCTCCAACTGCCGAGGAGGGTGCTACTACAAGTGCCGTTTGAGGTGATATTCGATCTCCGGTTTCGGAGAGAACCCAAAGGAGGTTGGAGGTGTGGGAGCAATCGAACCTCTTGGAATGCAGTCGCGATGATCTTCTAAGTCTTAGTCTGCTGTTGGGGGCTAAGGAAGAGGTTATCCTTAGGAAATTGACTCATGCACAATTGATCGCTAGTTCTACTGCCAATGTTGTACGGGTATGCTTCTTTCAACTTTGTTCTCCTTTCATCAGTGATTTGAGTATTTTGTAAATCTAAAAATGTATTAATTTTTATTCAGCAATTGATCCTTTCCTTAAGGATGCAGCAACTCGAAAGCGAGAGGACCGATGAGATTCAACGAGCTTCGGCTGCAATTCAAGCTTAGAAGGAAAAGTATTTGAACCAAATTGCAGAGTTACATGCAGAGTTGGATAAGTCTCAATCAGATTTGAAGGAGGTTGTTGCTGCCTCTGTAGCCGAAGTTCAATCTCTGGTTGAGAAATATCGAGTAGAGCGCTTGGCATTAGACACTGACATGGAAAAGCTCGCCGAGGAGTTAGCTCAAACAAAGGCTCAACTTCTTGACAACACCAACAAGAATCATGAGAAGTCGAAGGAGTACCTCCTCGCGATTCAAAGGCTAGAAGTCCAAACGGGTAAAGTCCTCGGTTTGGAGGCTGAAATTGCTCGACTTCGGGAGGAATCAGCCGAAGTGGTGAGGCGAGCCAAGGTCAAGGCCTCGAGGATGCAACTTGAAAACACATGGGCTATCATCAAAACCAGGTTGACAGCCCTCATGCAATGCAAGGATAAAGAGATTAACCTTGATGAAGAGATTGTTACGGCTAGAAAAAATGTTGCTGAGGCTCAGAAAATTATTGATGAGCTGCCTTTGAGTGAAGGTTTTGATGAAGACGAAGCCGAAGACGGCGAAGATGGTGAGGAAAGTGTCGATGATGACGAGGAAATCACTGAAGAAGGGAACCCCGAGGGGGGAGACAGTCCCATATCTTAGCTTGTCCTTTGTAACTTTTCTTGCTTAGTCTTCTTTTGTTTTTGCTATAGCCTTCGGGCTTTTGATGTAAATAACTTTTGTGGCCTTCGGGCCTTGAATGAATTTGCCTTTGCCTTTAAGTGTTAGTTTTCATTTTACCTTAGGAATTTTTGAGCTGAACAATTACAATAATTTTGCTTGCAAGGCTTGTTTCATATAAGATCGATGCTAACTTGGAACGATGTCTCGTTCCCGAGCCGATGCATGCAAGAGATAACTTTGGTATACAGAATCGCAGAAACAAAGAGATATTGAATCAAGTTTATTTCATTGATGATATCAACGAGCCATAATTGGATTTTACATTAGGCCTAGTTTAAGCAAGACTTAGGCGCAAAAATAAACATGTCACTACTGGGCGAATAATACAAAGTGCTAATCTACTCTTCGGGCGTCAGTCCCCGGTTGTCGAAGAAATAGACTTCGGTGAGAGAGGCTTTAGGTTGATCTCGGTCGCATCCCTCTCACATCCCCCCTAGTGTTCGGGTGTGAATCTTGATGAAGATCCGAACACTGTAAATCGTCTTCTCTGCTTCCTGAAAAGGTCAAGCAAAGCAAAACGAGGGGTAAGTTAAAATTATTCGGCCAAAGCCTTTGGAGCATTTTCGGCTCGAAGCTGTAGGTGAAATTTTATTGACCAAGGATTGTTTACCTTGATGTTAGAAGTAATACTATTTTAAATTGGAGATGTTCTAATTTAAGGGCTCGGGCTTGCCTTTTAAGTATTCAAGTTAGTAGGACCCATTTCCGATGATTGCTTTGACTTTATAAGGTCCTTCCCAGTTTGCAACAAGTTTCCCAATGTTTTTTCCTTGGTTGAGTGGTTCAAAGTTTTCAATCTATAGTCATCAACCTTAAAATCTCTAAGTTTGGCTTTCCTGTTAAGATATGCTTCAATTTTCCTTTTTTGAGCCTCCAACCGAATCAAAGCTAGTTCCATTTTTTCTTCAAGCAAGTCCAGCTCTATGCGCATAGCCTGTTGGTTTGCATCTTCGGTGGTGCGAGCATACCGAAGGCTAGGTTTACCCACCTCTAAGAGGATAAGTGAATCCATCCTATAAGCGAGGAAAAAAGGAGTTTCACCGGTGCTATTCGTCTCAGTAGTTTGCATTGCCCACAACACCTCAGGCAACTCCTCGGGCCATGGATCTTTTGCCTCGTCAAGCCTTTTCTTTATATTCTTAATGATGATTCTATTCGAGGACTCAGCTTGACCATTCACACTCCGGTCATAAGGTGTTGACACTATTCTCTTTACGCCCCATTATTTCAGGAAGTGAGTGACCACCGTCCCTATAAATTGAGACCCATTGTCACAAGTAATTTTCCTTGGGACACCGAATCTGTAGATGATATGTTTGTGGATGAAATCTATCACCTCCTTCTGTCTAACTTCGGTGAAGGCCTCTGCTTCCACCCATTTGGTGAAGTAGTCGGTTAGCACAAGTATGAACAGAACACTTCCCCCCGCCTTCCTCGCCTTCGGTAGTGGGCCTATTATATCCATTCCCCATTTCATAAACGGTCATGGTGACACGACCGAATATAGGGGTTCGGCCTGCTGATGGATCATTCGACCATGTCATTGACACTAATCACATGTTTTCACAAAGACGTTGGCGTCTGCGCTAATAGTTGGCCAATAGTATCCAGCCCGAAGTAGCTTGCATACTAAAGCCTTTCCTCCCGAATGATTGCCACATTCGCCTTCGTGAATTTCCCTCATAACATAGCTAATCTCCCCTAGACCCAAACATTTTGCCATGGGGCCGCTGTACATTCTCCTATACAACCTTCCCAAAATCATCGAATAGAAGGCTGCTTGAGTCCTCAACTTTTTTGCTTCTCTCTTGTCGAGGGGAAGAGTCCCCGATTCCAAATAAGATATGAACTTGGTTCGCCAATCCTACGTGTGATCCACCAAATTTACTTCCAATTTCATGTCCTTCATCTGCGCTGAGAGCAACCGAACAACTGAATCAGTTCCCGAGTGCCCTTCTTCCACAGCCGAACCCAAGTTAGCTAAGGCGTCGGCCTCTACATTTTCCTCTCGGGGTATTTGTTTGATTCTCCACTCTTAGAATTGAGCCAAAATGTGTTGTGCTTGGGCTAAGAACTGTTGCATCCTGGGCTTACGAGCCGAATAACCCTCGAGCAGTTGGCCAACTCCAACCCTGCTAAAGCTGCTTCGTATTCAGCTTTATTATTCGTTATCTTCTTGAACCGAACCGAATGCATAACTTTCTCTATGGTTAGTGCCATCAAAACTATTCTAAGCCCCGAACCTTTGGAGCTGGTTGCTCCATCGGTGTAGAGCGTCCATACTCCCGAGGTAGACCCCTTGGATATCAAGATTTCCCTTTCAGCCTTGGGGAGGATCCCAACGCTGAAATCGGCCACGAAGTCTGCCAAGACTTGGGACTTAATGGTTGTTCAAGGCTGGTATGTGATGTCATAACCGCTTAACTCTACTGTCCATTTGGATAACCTTCCTGATAACTCCGGTTTACAATATATTTCTCAATGGTGACTACGACTATTGATGGCATTGAAAATAAGGTCGTAGTTTTCGAGCAGTTACAATTAAAGCAAGTGCTAGCTTTTCCAAATGGGGATACCTGGTTTCGCCGTCGAAGAGCATTTTGCTTACGTAGTAGATGGGTTGTTGCTTGATGTCCTCTTCTCGAACTAAAACAACGCTTACTGACACCTCAGATATAGCTAGGTAGACCAACAAAGTTTCTCCCTCCTTCGACTTGGCGAGCAACAACGTGTTAGCCAAGTGGTGTTTCAACTCTTTCAGCGCTTCTTTACACTCCTAGATCCATTCGAAGGTGTTATTCTCCCTTAAGACTGAGAAGAATTTGTGACATCGGTCTGATGACCTCGAGATAAATCTACTCAAGGCAGCGACTCGGCCAGTTAAGCGTTGTACTTCTTTCACCCCGGAGAGCTCATCAGGAATTTCTTCAATCGCTTTAATTTTTTCTGGGTTAGCCTCGATTCCTCGTTTTGAGACTATGAATCCTAAAAGTTTTCCCGAACAGACGCCGAAGGCACACTTTTAAGGGTTCAAATTCATGTTGTATTGCCTTAAAATAGCGAATGCTTCCTATAAATGATTTTGGTGGTCCTCCACCCGAACTGATTTAACTAGCATGTCATCTATATATACCTCCATTGACTTCCCAATGTAATCGTCGAACATGCAATACACTAGCCGTTGATAAGTCGTCCCTGCATTCTTGAGTCCGAAGGGCATCACCTTGTAGCAAAAAGTACTTCGGGCTGTGATGAACGAGAGTTTTTCTTTATTATTCGGATCCATTAGAATCTGATTGTACCCCGAATAGGCATCTAGAAAGGTAAATACGTTGTGTCCAGCCGTGGAGTTTATCAACCTATCTATCTGAGGTAATGGATAAGAGTCTTTGGGACAAGCCTTGTTTGAGTCTGTGTAGTCCACACACATTCTCCATCTACCATTCTTCTTGGGTATGACCCCAAATTGGCCAACCATTCAGGGTATCTAACTTCTCTTATGAAGCCATTCTCTTGCAGCTTCATAGTTTCATCCTCAATTGCCTTTTTTTTAACACCGGTGTGCGGCCTTTTTTTTTTTGCTTCACTGGGGTATTGCTTGGGTCCACATTCAGCTTATGAGTCATGATCTCCGGATCGATGTCGACCATATCTGCATAGGACCAGGAAAAGCAGTCATCGTTGGATTTCAACACTTCTACTATAGCTTCTTTCGACTTCGGGTCCAACTCCGAACCAACAAACACTTTCCTCTCTGGAAAATCCTTTGATAGCGTGAAAGACTCCAACTCTTCAATAGTATAGTCCTCGGCATTTGGCTTCCGAGGCTCTTGAATACACATCGGGACTTTTCTATTTCTCATTGGAGATCGCTTTGAAGACATGATTCCCCTTCTTCATTAGACCCCAGTTGCGTTAATTTCTATTTCTTTGGTCCAGCCGGGACGACTCCGCTCTTCAGTGCGACCGAGTAGAATTCCCGCGCCATTCGTTGTTCTCCCTTGATCGAGTAAACCCCCCAAGGGGTTGGAAATTTGATGACCTGATGAAGAGTGGACGATACATCTTCCATCGTGTGGATCCACGGTCTCCCGAGGATTATACTGTAAGCCATGTCCTCGGGCATGACTTGGAATACAGTCTCCTTAACAACTCACTCAGCATACGTATTGAGTGTGATCTCTCCCAATGTTTTCTTAATTGAGTTATTAAAACCGGTTGATATGGTTGCCTTCGGGGCGACCTGGTCCTTCAACCACATTTTCTTAACAGCCCCATAGCTGATTATATAAACAGTGCTACTGGGGTCGACCAAGACTCGTTTGATATCCGAGTCATTGATCCTCAACATGATGACTAAGGCGTCGTGATGGAGAAATATCATCCCATCACAATCATCGTCATCGAACACTATCTCTTTGCCCAAACCTTCTATTCGGGTCCTTTTCTCCATTGTTACTGATAGCTTGGCGAAATTTTTGGCAGCTGCAAAGTTCACACCATTCGCTTCTGCTCCTCCAGTGATCTTATTTACAATTCTTTCGAGGGGTGGTGCCTTTGGTGGATGACCATCTCCCCTATTCTTTGCATAATTCTTTTTTCCTTTGTCGGTGAGAAATTCTGCTAACAAGTCCTTTTTCAACAAGTGTGCCACTTTGAGGCGCAGAGCTTTGCAGCCCTCGGTGCGATGACCATAGTCCGCATGAAACTCGCAATGCAGACTTTGATCCCTTTTTTCTGGGGCTGTTCTCATGTCCTTCGTTGCCCTTACTCCTGCCATCCCCTTTACGGCGTTAACCAATTCCGTGGTTGACACAATGAAATTTTAATCAGGGATCCGAGGTAATTCCCTATTTTTGGAGATCAGAGCTGGTCCCGAGGTATTCCTTTGGTTAGTGTTCGAATGAACTTTCCCACCGAGCCGTTGGCTCACATGCTGATTTCCAAGCCTGGCTGACATGCTACTTCGGTGAAGCATATGGTTCGTATCGACCCCTTGAATTTCCTCGTGGTGCCTCAGCGCGATATGAGGATTCAGATCGATTCCTATAATTGGAACTTCGACCGGCAGCCTTCCATTCAGCCTCTTCCAATCTTATTTTGGTATACACTTTATTATGCAAATCATTCCACGTCAAAGTCTGGTATTGTTGGAGCTCCTTTCTCAATTAGGTGACAGCTTCAGAGTTACGAACATTAATATTCTTTTCAAATACCATGTTGGCCAAACTATCATCCATAGTAGGCAACTCCATCCGTTCAGCATAAAAGCGCTCGAGGAAGTCTTTGATGGGCTCCTCGGGCCGTTGTTTAACTTCAAAGATGTCCTCCTTCTTTTGGAGGATTTTTTGGGCCCCGGTGTGAGCCTTGATGAATGCATCGGCTAACTCATCGAAGTTAGATATGGATCCCGAGGGCAAGTGCATGTCCCAATGTACTGCCCCTTTCTCCAAGGATTCAGCGAACTTCTTCAAGAACATTGACTCCTTCTCTATTTCTGACAAGTCATTCCCCAAGACCATTGACATGAATTTGGTTCACGTTCGACAGGGTCAGTGGTACCATCGTACTTTTTCAGAAATTGAATTTTGAAAGTCTTTGGTATTGGCGCTGGAGCGGCCTCGGGCTTATAGGGCAACTGCCTATATTTTTCTATGTCGAGCACTTTTTGGGTCTTTCTCACCTCGGGCACGCTTTCAAGCCACTTCTCTACTCGAGCCTCAATTCGGACCTCGATTTCTTTGCTGAACTTTTCGAGGTCCACAGAAGAGCTAGTTTCAGCCACGTTGGGAAACGTTCCGAAGTGTGGCATAGTGCCCGAACCTCCAGATGCGGCCCCACTTGGGAGGTCCCTCTGTTGTCGCGCCCGTGGGAATGAAAGTCGGGATGCCTCCATTTAGAGCCACGGGTGGGGTTCCATTTGGAGTGGAATTGTGTCCTTGTCTCCAACGAGATGCGAAATTTTGAATTAATAATTATCTGCTCGGCCTGTTGCGCTTGAAGGGCTTTTAAAGTTTGGATGAAAAAGCTTGAAAAGCATCGTTGGACCCCGAGGAAGAAGGATCCGCGACTGGTGGTATTATAGGTGCGTTGGGGTTTAGATTTCTGTGCACACCAGTTCGTCCATGGGGAGTTAACTGTTGCTCCATGAAGTTTTCATCATTATTGACCATTTTAACAGATCAAAACACAAATTAGAACGAATTGAACGTTCAACTTTAGAACAAAACATTGCTCTTATATCCCCACAGACGGTGCCAATTTGTATTGGCCTAAACCGATTTAGGACAACAAATCAAATTTGGGTCGAGAATATAAGCAATACTGGGTATCAAAGTTGAAATAATTAGCAAAATCAAGTGTAAACGACAAAGAAATAACGAAATTCCAAAATATGATGATAAGTACAAATTTTGCCAGAGTTGCTGTATATATTTCTAGATGATTACAACATAGAAAATAAAGCTATTTATAGACGAATAAATCTTGGCCATGTTTCCCACATCTGACCACTTCCATACCCACGTTCTGCATCTCCGATAATGGGGTTAGTGGGCTGAAGCAGTGGGAAGTTGTGTCGTTGAAGTCGGAACAATCCACCGAGGTCTGAATCATTGACCTCAGTAAAGTAAATTTATTGATTCGACCGATGTAATACTTCACCGAGGAGCAACTTGAACTCTATCTTTGGTTGTTGACTTCGGTGATCTCATTGTCTACCTCGATTCGTAACTTCCAAACATTCGTTCGGTTAGGTCTGAATCACCCCACCAAAGCGCCAAGTATGCAAATCAATTTTTACCTAATACATATATACGATTTTAGTTTAGGGGTAGTGGCCTATAATAGCGACTACGATGATAGACTAAGTGATGTTATGTCGTCAAGAATCGATAAACTTCAATTTTATTTCATCCTGTCTCGAATGAGGGAAATAAAAAATTAATACTAGAGATAACCGTCTAATAATATAAAAGGACGAAAAATAATGTTTGCTTTTATGTGTAAGAACAAGTAACCAATGTTTATGACCTTTTAGATTTCAATATGACATAACACACCATACAAATCAATTAAGTTGGGACTGATAGAACTGGACAATACGTGCTAGAGATTTTTGGATTGTAAGGGTTTTTTTTTTTTTTTTTTTTTTTGGTCCAGTTAAACGTGGCCTCCCAACTAAAGAGATTCTTTATCATGCATGAAAATCACATATTATTATATTAATGCCACGTTCTCTTACTTTAATCAAAAGTTAAAAAAGAGAAGTTAATGAATCAACTCAAATTAAAATGATACTTCATGCATTATTTAAGAAAGAAACAAAAGATAAATCTCAAAACTTAGAGGTTATTTGGTCAAGACCAGCTTATAAATAATTTTTGGCTTATCTATATGTTTGGAAAGTACTAAAAGTGCTTATAAGCTAAAATCAGCCATAAGTTATCAGTTGGTCATTCCCAACTTATTTTTTTCCAGCTTATAAGCACTTTTAGTTTGACAAAGTAACTTACTATTTTATCCCTAAAATATTTTGTAATCAATGAAATATCATTTCTAAAACAAAATTTCAACCTCCTCCTCATTATATATTCGTTATTTGTCATTTTTAATGTAAAAATATTTTTAAATTTAATTTTTTGGTAATTAACTTAAAGGATATTTTAGTCATTTTAATAAAAGATGTACTTATCAGTATTTTTTTACCAAACACACAACTGCTTATTACTAGTTTCAACACTTCTATGTAAATACGTAACTGCTTAATTATAAAACCAACTTCAACAGCTAAAAGTACTTTTCCGCACTTGATGCTTATCAGCTTCTTTAATCAGCTAATCTAAACGGGCTCTTACACGATAGTGGTAGACTGTCTTAATATTTACTTTTCCCCATTTTCAAATTTTTCATTCTATTTCATATCTTCAAGACTTTAACTATAGTAACTTGACATTTTAACCAGTTGTGAAGTTTTTTATTTTCGTTATGAATATGTTTTTACCACCGAGGTATTATGCCAGAGGATTGACATTTCGTCATCATCAACTAGAAAGTTCGATTCGAGTTTTAAGTTTTAACAATAGAATCCATACAGAATTTTTTGTTTTTTTTTCACAAAGTTTTTGAAAAATATGTTTGTCTATAAAATTCTGTGACTTTTTCAACTTTTTTTGAAAAACAGTTTTTGAAAAAAACAAAAAGTGGTTTAGACTAGAGTACTTTTTCAAGTTTTTTCAAAAAGAGTTTTTTTTCTTCTCACAAAACTCTACCATTTTCAAGTGAAATGTATATTTAAACACAATTTCAATTTTCAAATACCATTTTTCAACTTAAGTTCAAAAACTCTTTTTTCAAATAATTTTTAAATCTATGAGCAAACGGTCACGAAATATTTTAAAAAAGAAACATTTCTTTCTTTGTAGGACCTTGCATGACACTATTCGTATTAAATGGACCAACCAGTATCTGCATACTGAGTAAGTAAAAAAATGAAGCAAATTGATTTAAAAAAATTCAGATGTATCTCCATAGAGAAAGAAAGGATCTGAGTGAACTGACTTGACAAGAAGAAGCCACCGACCAAAAAGGCTACTTGCAATTTGTTCCCCACTTCTATTTATTTATACATTTTTGTTTATATGTCGTAAAGGCCTCTTTAGTTAATAAGATTTTCAAAAGGTAAGCAGTTTCGAATTAAGTTAACCTCTTTTTTTAATATGTGGACAAGCTATGAACAGCGTATGTATCAAGTATTGATCTTATATTAATAATACAAGCCTTTATAAAATAATCTTTCTAATTGAAAAGGACAAGACTTAAAAGATTGGAATTTAAAACCATCAATATACAAATTAATTTCATATTGTTTGTTATATTATATTATAGTGTATAATATAAGAGGATGGGTTAAAATATCTCATAAGATGTGTAGATTTGTAAACAACACGTGGTCCAAAACCTGCCTTTATTAAAATAATTTGAGAGAAAAATCATGAAATAGAGGACAATGGACGTGACATTAAACCGTAGAATCTACCTGGCTGCTAAGTGTCGGCACCATGTTGAGAGCGATAGCTGTCATCTAATGTTTTTTTTAAAGTAAAAACATATTACTAGGAGTACATATTTTTTGGATGAACCAAATAAGTCAAACTAAGATATTCAATGAAAGAGTACCACATTTATTCTACCTTGGGGATTCAATGCAAAATACTACTACTACACTTGACTTGGGAATCAAACCAATGACTAGTAATTTTCGAGTACCATGACTTACATTTGTTGCCGTATTAGAAGATTTCTTTATTTAAAAGCTTCTAAACGAATCTTTAACTTATTTACACATAAAAAATATTTTATTGAACTCTTCGAACCCTGTAATTCCACACTTATTGAAAGGATAGGATATAAAAGGAGGGAGAGCATTTGGAGAAGTTGAAATGTTGCACTTTAAAAAAATACAACTCCCACTCCCTTAAGAAGCACAAAGTCACAATTATCGAAAGCAGCTTGACAGAATTATTTTGGAATTTGAAACTATTACTACTATTGGATAAATAAAAGAAATTACTTTAACATAAAAACAAAAAACCCGGCAAAATACTTTCTCCTATGCCTGACATGTATCCTATACCCTGCTTTGACAGCTAATACCCAATTCACCTTCTTTGCCCTTTGTTTGTAGATGGGGCCCACACCGCATTTCTCTCACGTGGCAAAATTGTCCCCAAGTTGCTCGTCAATGGTCACGTGATATGCCACGTAATGATTTCGTCATTCACACGTAGGACCCATGGTTTCTATTCATTATGGGATCACTTTGCCGAAAGTGTTAAGAATTTTGCTTTTTTGACCAATAAGAGAAAAGCAAAAAGGTTTCTGTTTACACGTCATCTTTCTTATAATGGTATCTACCTACATTAGGAGTCGTTCGATTGAAGTTTTTTTTATGCTAGTATTAACTATTAATATGGGTATAGTAATATATGTATTAAAAATATAGCTATTGATAATGTGGGAATTAGTAATGTAAGATTTAGTAATATGGGTGTAATCTATGCATATATTACAACGTAAGGATTATTTGTTGAATCACTCATATATTACAAATTAATAAATAATATTATAATTTAAAATATTTAGTCACTCCTTAAATAAAATTTTAAAATATCCTTATTATTATGAGGATTAATTTTGTCATTTTAGTATTTTAATACCCGCTTAACTAATACCCACATTATTATTCTATATTCTACCCTGCATAAAATAATATATAGATTTTCTCGTTGAGTTATGCAGGTATTATATGTAAAAGTGTACCAAACATGATACTAGTTTTATACCAAGCATTAGAATTTCTCCTAACACAACCGAACACTGCGCTAAATTAATGTTGAATTTTGTGCGAGTATTACCCCAATAGCCGAATAACCGAACGACCCCTAGGGGCGTTCATTGTTCGGGTTTTAGTTTATCAATAGCGGTATATTGATTAACGGTATATAATTATGTAAAATCAATACCGTACCGATATGCTATCAGTTATTGATAGTTAGCGGTTCAGTAGTTAACAGTTCGGTAACCGATATTTCTTGTACCACCTAAGTAATGTGCGAATTCTCGATAGTTGGTTGTCAATAGCTAACGGACACATTGTGATTTCACAAGCTTAAGTGAACTGCTCCAAGTTATCTCTAAAGAAAAGGTGCACGGTAATTGAACATTAACAAATGCACATGAAAATTCGTTGTTGTGATGTTTAATGTTGGTACTTGCCTTCAAGCTTCAATTACTATTCTCACTTCTAAATATGAAAAATATAAACTGGTTGTATGATGAATGTTAAAACCAGTTGTATATATATTTAATCTTCTGCTATCAACTTCTCGAATAGATGAACGATGATGCTCGGAATAAAACAGGGATGTTGGTTTATGTTCTTTTTGACATTTAGTATTTCAAACTATGAATAATATAATGTAGATAAATATGAGAAATAATGTTGCAACAAATGGTGTGTATGCAAGAATCAAATAAGGCTATATAGTTGGCTGTTTATTACTACTAATACTTGTAAATTAAAGTTTTAAATTAAAATTTAAACGGCTTAATAGACTAATAATAACTAAAATAAAATATATATAAAAATTATAAAATATTTTATCGGTTATCGGTTCAATAACTGTAAAAATATATAAATACTTTACCGTACTGATATATTATCGATATTAGAAATCAATATTATTACCGAACTGATATATTGTTATACTTATCGGTAGCTGTAGCGGCTATCGGTACTGGTAAACACACCCCATAACATACACAATGCAAAGTTCTATGAGGGCATTTGGACATATATTTGGTTGAAGTTTGAAAATGTGTTTTTTAGGGCAACTCCAAGGGTTTTCCCTATTTTTTCTCCTAAAATGGGGAAGACCCTATTTTAGGAAAAACTTACTCCAACCATTCCCCCATTTTTTTCCATAAAAAGAATATTCCTTTTTATATTCTTCTCTCTCTTCTATATTATATTATTATCTTTATCTCAATTTTATTTTCTTATTTCCATTAAACAAATTCTATCTTTTATTTTCTTTTTTACATATTTGTCACACATAATTTATATTCAATATAAATTTATTTCCTACCATAAAATTTTAAACAATATAAGTTGTAAGAAAATATTAAAGATTATATATATGAATGGATAATTCAAATAAAAGTGAAATAATTGTGATACAAAATAATTAAATACATATTACATTACGATAAAATTCATTCGAAATACTACAAGTAGAACTTCAATTTGCACCTCTATGCTCCCATAAATGATCTATTAATGCATTACGAAGTTCAAAATGAGCATCTTTGTTCCTAATTCTTCCGTATCTAGCTAAAAATTCTTGAAATCGTTGATTTTCATCTACTGCCATTTCTACTACTGCCATTTTAATTTAATGTATTTCCAGTTTTAATGTATTTTAGTTTAATGTATTTTCAATTTTAATGTATTTCCAATTTTAATGTATTTTTATTTAATGTAATTTCAATTTTAATGTGTTTTTATTTAACTTTTTTTTTTTTGAATTTTAGCAATATTAAAAATTTTATATTTGCACCTTTCATTGTTTTTTATGGTTATATTTTTTTTATACAATTATAACTCATAATAAAATTAACTACCAATTTTACATAAAAAAATAGATACACGATAATTAAATTTTCAAAATAATACGACAATGCTAAGACTATAAATTATTTATATAAAGATATTATATAAACATAATTACATTTATATAAAGAGATAAATTAAAAAGTTAAATTATAAAAATAATATTATTTTAATGATGAATAGTAAATAGGGAGATGAATAGTGTGTCCTCAAATTTGGGGAAACACTATTCACTCCCTAATTTGGGGACACAAATAGGGAGTCATTGGAGTAAAATTTTCCCTAAATGTGTTCCTAAAAATAGGGAAAAGAGGGTTTAGGGACAACCCTTGGAGTTGCCCTTAAGTGTAAAAGAATAGTAATATTTGAAAGTTGAGATTGTATTTGAACAAGTTGTACTTCAAAAAAGTTATATTCAAGTTGAAACTCATCTTTATCCGAGAGTATCGAGTTGAGATTGTATTTGAACAAGTTGTACTTCAAAAAAGTTATATTCAAGTTGAAACTCATCTTTATCCGAGAGTATCGAAAACAGACTCTCACTTTGGTGGGGGTAAAGTCTGCACATACCCTCTTCCCAAACCCACTTATGAAATAACATTGGTATGTTAGTAGTATATTCAAGTTGAAACTCAAAAACTGATGCAAACGAATAACCACACAATGCTTTGGGAAAAAAAAATTCAAAGACTCCTTGAAGCTTTCCTTCAATTGCTTCGGCGAGAAAAATGTTTTCAACAAAAATATTTCGTGACAATGTTACGTTGTTCAAGTGTTTTTTAAGATTATGTTTTAGTCTCTGGTATATAGGAGTTGAGGACATGTTCAAAATCTGGAGTTACTACTGAGATTTGATGTTTAATCAAATCTTAAATACCAGGCATTGTTCACAACAAAGTTCAAAGTCGTGACTTGCTTCTAATCCATACATCACGTGTTATGATCTTATCATCTCATTTATGTTAGTTTCATGTCGAAACACAAGCGACATTGGAGAATATACTCCCAACAATCACCATAATTACTATGACAAAATGAATCTGCAAACTAACACAAGTCAATTTCTTTCCAGTCTCTCGTTTCCAATAAAAAGTAACCCTTCATAGCCCATACTGAATACAACAGTTAACTTTCAAGGTAGAAGAAAATTGACATCTTTTCCGGATTTTTTCGGGTTTAAATTTACCTCAAGAATATAGTATACAATCTTCAGTTCTGTAAAAAAACTGGGTGCAAAAAATGGGGCGGTTGGGGTGGGGTGATTTCGGACATCTATCTCTACCTCTTTTCGAACATCTACTTGGACACAAAATTACTCTTCTGAGTTGTGACTGATAAATAGGTTTCTCTTCCTCTACATCTTTTGCTTCCTATATTTGCATTTTGTTACCTATGAACTTTCTTATACATGTACAAGAATATATTCCCTAATCTCTCTTTTCATTGTCGACCAATTAGTGCAACTTGGAAGTACCATACAAGTTACAACTGTTTGTAGAAGAGAACGTACGCTTGATCATGCAGCACCTTGCTTGTGGGGATGGCTGTGACAGACACGTCATCATAACGCAGCCACTTGCCACTTGGATGGCGGGCATCAGCAGTATAATGACCCTTTGAAGGGTCTCTTCCATGATGTGTAATCGTTGCAACAAGTTCATACCTCCTACCCTGTAGCAATAGCATGGAAATATATGATTCACTAGTCATCATCTGCAGGGGTAATAAAACATTCCCTCTGACTGCTTCTGGCACAATGTTTAGATTGATATCCGATACAGGCACAGAGTTAATTAGAGAACTTCAAAGTTTAACGCAGACAAGTTACCATAGCAAGGTGCATACACTCATAACATGTTTACACATCCACAAGTTCTATAGAAGATTTCAAAAAAGGAGCCTCATCAATAAGCCAGACTACTTGAATGCTTAACTTTTAACCTCAATGCCCTTAGTCCCAGCCCCCAGGCTCCCAGCCATAACATTTCACCAGAAACGGTAACCAAGAAATGCAGGATTTCTAGGAAGTCCTGTCTTTACCAGAAAAGGAGGAACTAGCTCAAACTACTATTTATTGCACAAATGAAATGACCATCACTAGAAGCATAAAACTAAGTAATTTATCTTGATTTGTACGTGTCATTCTCGCAGGAGGGGTCATGTTAATCTTCTCTATATCGTCCCATTATTATTGGATGTCCTAAAAGCCACTAAAACTAATCAATTTATCAAAATCATTTTACTGAAATGTAGCCAAATCAGATGCAATGTGATCAGAACGAAAGATTAACATTACAATCTCAGCGCATAATCAGATATCCGGAGAGCATTCAACCACATGAACTATCAGGGCCAGACTTGTAAGAACAGGGAGACAACTCACCTCAGAAGAGGGAGAGGCAAGCAATTCACGTCCAAATACAAGCTCCAAAGGGAAGTGCACGGGTTTATGCAACTTGGTACTCCCTTCACTTCCATAGCTAAAGCGCATTAAATGCAACACCATTATATCAGAAAGCTCCAGAATCTTCACAGATTTGCTGGCACTGACTACCTCAGCCTGAGATATGATTGAGAGAATCATGAAGATTTATCTAAAATATTTAACGTCCAAGAAAAAGACACTTCAGTCAGGGCTCTCCGTGCCCAACACGTGAAGAATGCTATATATGAATGTTGCAAACTACTAGAATTCTATTAGGAAAATGCAGGGTTACATAATCAAAGCAGAAACAACATTTTTTTTTTGTTGCTAAGAGCGGAAGCAATATATAACTTGAAAATAACCTCAATGTCTGAAAATTTGGACAACGCAGTCACCTGACAATCACATTTTTTTAGCGAAAAATAGGGTACAATGGAAGAAAAAGATATATATATATAGGCGACACCTATGAGTTGACAATATATTTTAGTCGTGTTAGCACTTTTACCGTAGGGCCTTATGCTTCCTAGTAATCATTTAGCCTTTTAGAGATTTATAGGTTCAAAAAATGTAGAAAAATTCGGCCCGAGTCAAGTTTAAATGGAGTAACATGGTCATGGAGGATTCATATAGCCGACACCACTTGTTTGGGATCGAGGAATAGTTGTTGTATTCTTCTTGTTTACCCTTTTAGATGAAAAAACAGAACAGTACTATATCCCAAAGTATGACCGCGTTCTTGTTTGCTAAAAAGAGGTATACCCCCACAGAATGACCACATACATGTATGCTTAATCATCTGGTGATTCAAGAGTTCATGTAACATAAAAGAGTACCTTTCCAGCAGCTGACGTTCGATATCCTTCAAGTGCCTCTGGTGCAGAAAACATCCGAAGTGCATCTTCTATTGAGCAAATAGGCTCCGGATAAATGTTAAGGTGGAGCAAAAGAAATGGTTGTACTGTTGCCGAGGCTTTGTTACCTTGTTAAATCAATGAATAGGAGCTATTAGACGAATGAACAAGAGAGTCCAACAGGAAACAACTTATATGAACAAAAGATCGATGACACCAGGTTCATATCATTCAACCAGTTGATGAAGGCCGAGCATTTACAAACCTTAGCAGGTTCAAGTTTGCCTACCCCTTTTATGTTACTCATTAACCAAGTTAGTGAGGACCTATTACAGAACATCCTTGTACCTCAGCTGCCAGCATAAATGGATATCACCACATAAAAAGATCTTAGACCCAGCTCACACAACTTATTCCAGTTTATGTCAGTGAGTCTCTGTGTAGTCTTTATAACACTTAAGCGAGTACAAATTTGAATAGATAAAGAAAAAATGCTTTTACTGCCACAGGCACAAAAATAGCTCTTTATACAATAGGAAAAACACTCAAAGTCCAGCAGCTAGAAATCCCAAAATACAGGTAGAATCAATATTCTCCGTAATACCTCTATATGGAAGAAATTAGCTCCTTCTATATTTGTTTCACTTATCACACACTACACTATATGGGCTACTTCAACAAGAGCCATATTTTTTTTATAAGGCAACAAAAGCCAGCTTAATTGGCTGCTGGCATAACTCATGAGTTCTTGTCCATCAGGGCTGACAGAACCTGTACAAGTTGGAGCCCATTCTTGTACTTCAGAATCACCATCTTGGTGTCTGCACTATTAATAACAATATCTTGTGTTTACTGATAAAAGAAAACTTGTACGAGTTGGAATAGGAAACTTCTATATTGGGAATTTGGAACATATTGGGCAGCTTGATATGGAAGGATGAGTATGTATGGGCAAGTATGTCACACAATTTTATCCTTACACCAGGAGAATAAAAAGTATACCCAGTGTTAAAACCTGGTTATAATATTGTTCAAAAAAAAAAAAAAAAAAAAATCCCTCCCACATGATGTAAATGATATATTTGATGCACGGGATAAGACAGCATACTTCCTAATATTCTTAGGATAAAACGCTGCAAATGTGACTAAGAAATAAGACACTCGCACTGCAATACATTTCATAGAGGCATCAAACCAGAACTAGGATTGAATCGCCTTGAAAGAAAGAACCCAGAGTTCATCGTGGGTTAACAAAATAGTTTCAGTAGTAGCTGGCAATCCCTGAATGTCTTCATAAAGCTAAAGCTCAAACCAAGAAATGACAGGTGAAAGCTCCGTTCACATAAAACAAATAATCAATTGACAGTGAATGATATCCCTTTTAGGCTTAACCAGACTCAAGTAGTCCTCTGATACGTAAACAATTTTTAACCTAACAGCGAAAACTAGAACAAAAGGAAGTTGCAATCTGTAGAACAGTGCTCAAAAACGATAAATACTTATGAATAACCTGTTCAACTCACTTAACTTTTGACTTAGAAGGGAGGCTCACCCCATTTCGTGTGTTAAGTATAAAACCTGAAAAGGGATAACAAAAAAAAAGAAAAGAAACATCTATTTCCTGTTCTGAACTCTTAAGTGCTAAGTTTGAAAATGAGAAATATCACAGGTAGAATTAACAAGCTCCTACAACACTCCTCCGTTTAAAAATAAAAACCTTCCATCTTTGCTCCCGCAATATATTAGAATTATGTATTAGCTTAGTCATGATTCCTCGCGTGCAGCTATCTAAGGTGTCAGCCTTCAGGGAAAGAAAATGAAACAAGTACTTGCATAAAAATGGCCCACTGGTAGAATTCAAAACACTGCAAGAGTCAACTGCGGACATCTATATATATATATATATATATATATATATATATATATATATATATATATATATATACACACACACACACACAACACGTACACATTAATTGTGGCCATAGACATGGTGAGGTCGCATAGAGTTCTTTGGCCAAAAATTGGTCTTTGTTTTGCCTTTTTCACTCACATAAGTTTTTGGGCAAGTAAAGATAATAACTATTCCATTTTTCTTTGTGTCTTTTTAATGGAATACTCAATTCTTAGATCTTAAACATAAAGAAAAGAAAAGGAAGTTGTAACTCCTTAATATATATGGAGTAGAAAAGCACAGCCGTTTCACAATTCTGTGGAAACCAGCCATTTGTCTGTTTGCTGCCCATTTTCCTTCTCTAATAAAGTTGTTACAATCATTATATTAATGATGTGGGAAGAGTTTCATTTGCTTTCACTAATAATTTTGTAATAAATATTGGATATATAAAAGGGCAGCCCGGTGTACAAAGCATCTTGTGTCCACGCAAGGTCCGGACCCAAGGGATAATCATTGAATATATAAGGGAAGAAATGATCCAACAAGCAGTATGTCTATTCAAACGAGCAGTATCTCACTCCATTCATATGTCCGACAATGACACAATTTGAAATGTTTGTTGGTCAATTAGCCTGATGATCAAACATGATATGGAGATGGTTTCGTTTTCTTTTAATGTTTCTTCTAATGTTGTTCTCATGTTCCTTAATTTGTTTCATTATCTTCAAACTTTTATCTTATTTGATCTTCTTAAGTCGGTTCCCCACGATTGGCTTTTTTGTCATTCAACCATCCTATGTGATTTTTTTATCACTTGATTGGTACTTGATTCAAAGAGTTTGTTTTCTTCATTAATCAATTTCTATTTTTGATCTACCAGAGAGAAGTTGAAAAATGGATTTTTTTTTATTGCAGTAATTCTCAGGTTTTTTTCCACGGTATTACCTAGGTGCGACCTATTGTTAGTATTATCATTATTTTTCAGTATTCGAGTCTTTTTGGCAATACAATATAGAAGTTTGGATGCTAATATTTTCCTTTTACTATCAAGATTAGTAATTGCATCTTCAGATTATCCAAGATTGTGTTACCAAGAAAATGTATAGTAATCATACTCACTCCACCTACTGTTTCTTTGATATCGACATGGATCTTTAGTTAAATTCATAGATTAGGAGTTCAATCCAATTACATTCCGTAAATAGATCATTTTTTAGTAAGTGATATAGGTATACACAAATTATGGGAAGAAATAAGAAAATGAAAAGAAGAAAAAAAAGGAAGTATCATTCGGAAACTAGCAGGAATTCCATCCCATCAAATGACGAGATACATTATCGTCTCAAATGTTTCATAAACTATTGGAGTATTCATAAGAGATCAAGACACCAAATATGTCCTTTTAGCCGCTTCTTAGCTATCAAATACTTCAACAAGATCTACATCATCCTACATTCGAGAAGCACGGTGCTCAAGTCCTTGGATCACGAAGAAATATCAGTTGGTTGGCTGCAAGAGGAGCAATCTTAACGGCTGAGAATTTGAGGAAGAGAAATATTACTTATGTCATTTGGTGCTATATGTGCAAATGCTCGGGAGAAGAAGTTGATCATCTTTTGGTGCATTGCAAGGTGGCGTAGGATCTATGGAGGGTGGTATTTGAATTACTTCGGGTTGCAATGGGTCATGCCACAGTGTTAAAGATGTCCTACATAGTTAGGCATGTAGAAGCAAGAGGAGAGTGTAGGGCATGGGAGGTTGCACCACTAGCACTTATGTGGATTGTTTGGAGAGAGAAATAGGAGAGAGTTTGATGGTGTTGAAAATGATTTTCTTTTTTTGGTTGAAATGATGGTGTTGAAAATGATTTTGAACATTGAAAAATAATCTTATGTCTTTGATAGCTTCTTGGCGCACCCTTAAATTCCAATATATATAGATGATTGGGTGCTTTTTGTAGAGAATCATATTTTGATGTAGATTCTCTACCTTTTGGTATATCTCTTGTATATGGGAGCTTTTCCCAAAGTCAATAAAATTGTTTACCTTACCCCAAAAAAAAAAAAAAAAAAAAAATCTAGATAGAAAAATCAAGGAGATACACACAGTTGCACTCACAATTATTTTTTTTTTAAAAAAAAAACATGTTTTTTCTTAGATAAGTTATTCCATATTTATTCGGTATGTTATATGTTGGATTTTAGAAGACAGGAGAATCATAACAATGTATTTGAGAAGTAAAGATCAACTTTCTTTTTTAAAATTAATGACACAAGTAATCAATCATATTTTAATTCCTTTTACGGCCGCGCAAAGCAAGGGCAAATGCACTAGTTTTCGTCTAGTTGAAGAGTTAGATAAGCTGTTACAAAAACCTTTTACAAATTCTGATCTAACATACAGCATGCAAGAGTGACACACATTCAAACTCCCGTTTCTTTAAATCATTTCATCTTACCCCTTATACTCATCAAAAACCTAGGCTCTTTACTCGGTTGAGTGACTAGACCTTATCTTTTACTCCTTTTCCTTTTTGAATCTGGCTTTTATACTACAGTAGCAGATACGCCCTAATGAGTACAAGCATACAAGGTAAAGTGACAGATAGATGGAAATTCAAACACATCCAGATATAACTAGTAGATAAAAACAAAAGGCTTCTGGTCTAACACCATGCATTCAGCTTACCTTTGGCCTTCACTACACTCTTCAACTGGCCTCCGAAAATTTCACTTAACTTTGACGGGACAAAGCTCTGTGTTCTGGTAACTGCAGTCCTATTCCTTGGACCAACAGTCTCCCAATCATCATCCTCTTCCTCGTCATCTGTTGATGAAACCAGAGAAGAGTTTCTCCCAATACCATTTGGCACTCGACCATCTAATTTTAGCAATTCATCGTGCATCTGATGCATGAGAAAACTGAGGAACTCCTGAGCATCTTCCTGCCTGTAAGTAGCAATTCCACCATAACACTATATAAAATGAACGTATCTCATACACCATGACACACAAGTTAAACAAAACATAAAGAGAAATCACACATGAGAACAGATTCAACAAATATGTGTCAATCAAACTTATTATCAAACACTAAGTGCAATTTAAATTATAGAAAGCTCATTTGACATATCTACATTTCCCATTTTCTTGTGACAAGGACAAAACAAGCTTTGTTTCGACTGCAAGGAGATAAGCTTATCAATCACATTTACTCCATAAAACAAGCAAAATATGGATGAGAGAAGAAATAAAAAGACCATAAAAGAGGTATGCAACTTAACCAGGAAAACTGAACTTGATGTTAGGAGGACAAAGGGAAGGTTATTATTGCACTCACAGATGTCTCACTGATATATAGAAGAAAAACAAGCTGGCTTTGAAAAGGAAAGCAAAGTGAGATATTCTTTGCAAAGAAAAGAGAAAGCAGAGAGAGCTATTAAAGTTGAAATCTAAAAGGAAACCTAAAAGGTAAGAGTGAAAAGGGGTTGGGCCTGTGGATAGATAAGTTCTTTATAGACAGAACAGCAGAAAAGACAAGAATGATACAGCCAAGATAATTCTGAAAAAAGAACGATGCACCTGGTGAGAAGGTACAAAATTACAAGAGATAAGAGAGGTGGAGGTTTGGGTGTTAGGGACCTGAGGTTGCATAACAAGAGTCTTCTTTTCAAATGGCTATGGAGATTCAATCAACCAGAAGATGAGCTTTGGAAGCAAGTTATAGCTGTTGAATATGGAAGGGATGGAGACTGGAAGCCTGGTAAAGTTGACAGAGCTTCAGTTTATGGAGTGTGGAAGCAAATTACAAAGCTTTGGTTAGAATTTCAAGCACTAACCAAATTAAAGTTGGGAAATGGATGGAAAATCAGGTTCTGGTCTGATGTATGGCTGGGAGAACAGAGGTTAAAAGACAGATTTCCAGTTTTATTAAGCATGTCTAGAAAAAAGTTTTCCTATGTGGCAGAGTGCTACATAAATTCAACATGGCAGCTAGATTTTAGAAGAAACTTTAATGATTGGGAGCTGGGAGAGATTAGGCAGCTTCTTCAATTGCTGGATTCAGTTATGCTTGAAATTGACAAGATGATTCCTTAGCATGGATGGGTTCTAGCAATGGATTATTTATTGTGAGGAGCAGCTATGCAAGACTTCAACAACAATCTGGTAATTTGGAATTCAATTGGCCTTGGAAGATGTTATGGAAAATTAAAGCAAGCACCCCCTAAAGTGGCTTGTTTTGGATGGGTTGCAACTATGGAAGCGTGCTTAACACAAAGCAAGTTACAAAGGAGAGGTTTCTTATTATGCAGTAGATGTTTTTTCTGAAGAATGAAGAAACACCAAACCACTTGTTTATTCATTGTGAGCAAACTTTTTCCTGAAAATATGTGAGGTAAAATGGATAATGCCTAGTAATGTCAAATTATTACTAGAAGGATGGCAGTCTCAGGTGGTAGATGGAAGATTCAGAAAATTCTGGAAGACCATCCCTTTGTGTGTTTTATGGACCATTTGGAATGAGAGAAACAGAAGATGATTTGAAGATAAAAAGAATCAAATGCCCTATGTAATGAATAGGTATCTGCTTGATTTATATTTCTGGCGTAGGAGTAATATAGTTGAAAATGTATCTCAGTACTTAGAGATGTTAGAGTTCATGGGATTGTAACTTCTTAGAGTTTGTACAGTCTTTTGGTACCCTCTGGGTACCTTATTTATGAGATTAACTTTACTTATCCAAAAAAAAAGAGATACAGCCAAGAGAATAATCCCGCAGCTAGCTGAATAGCTTAAAACTAGACTAGAAATGAGGAATCTGGTTATTTAGGATGTAGATCTATAATGTTATATGTTTTTCTTAGTGAACTCTGCACCAAAAAAAGGAATTTAAACAAGCCAATACAATCACACGAGTATGTGACAAGAAGATAAATCATCATACTAGCATGTTTGCTGTTGAACTTACTGGCGAAACTCACTTCAATAGATTGCATCTTTTTAACTATAAACTTCACATAAGATTTTATTTGAGTTCTCAACATCTTAGGCAACACTTCTTAAAAAGAATTGAGCACAATAAGAATTGAGCACAATAGTGGGCGTATAACTTCATATGTACTATGTCTTCCTTTGGCTTCATTCATTCATCGGTCCACTTGTGATTTGACCAACAGCTGGTTTAAGGGTATATCAAAGACAGCTACTTTAATAATATCAAAGACAAGTTCTTTTGTGGAGAACATTAGTTTGATGTAGGTTCACTACCTTTTCTATACGGGGTTTCCCCCCTTCATTATTAATCCCTCTGTCCCATTTTATGTGGCGGTTTCTGACTTGGCAAGGAGTTTAAGAAAGAAATAAGACTTTTGAAATTTGGGATCTAAAACAAGCCATACAAATTTGTGTGGCTGGAAATAATTTCATAAAGGTAAATTGTTTCTACTTATACGAAGGTGACTTTCTTTTTGGACAGACTAAACAGAAAATAGTGTCACATAAATTGGGACATAGGGAGGAATAATATTATTTACCTTATAAAAAAGAAAATCAAAGAAAACTACTTTAACTTCTCGTGTTATTTGTCCTTCCTGCTAATTATTTCCCTATAACTAGTGGTTACTCCCGATCCAAGAATTGCTTTTCCATTCACTAAGAGGTCCAGTGGTCAGAACCATTAAAAATGGATCCAACACATGGTTGCCACAGTCCTCCCCTCCCCAAATGAAAATATAAAAACAAAATTTTGGGGAAAATTGATGTGTTTGTCTTCAAGACTTCTAAAACTGAAGGAGAGAATAATGCGACTGAAATATGTTCCAGAGAAAGTGAAGGAAAGTAAATCTACTGCGAAATAAGATTATACTAGATGCACTACACTGTGAAAGAAAGTAAATCTACTGCGAAATAAGATTATACTAGATGCACTACATTGTGGTCTCTCCACAGCTTATGTCTGCATGTTAAAGTTGTGAAGGCATGTATAGCTTCAAATACAATGATATTCTGATTCTATAACAATGGTACTTTTCAAATATTGACAGTGACACTTGGGAATCTATGATACTAGTTGCAAAATAAAATTCATATCGCTATTGCACGAAAGAACCAGTCCCAGTTGACAAAAATTGGAAAGTCTTTGTCGTTGCTCAGAACACTAAAGAGTAGTCAAGTGAGAAACAAGATATAGCTTATATGCTTACCTCGGTCTGCCTGACAAGCTATTTGGGACATCCGGAGTAAAGTTTTGTAGGACAGATTCAAACATTAAAGGTCGAAAAGACTGCCCAATTTCTGGAAGAACTGGTTCCTTTTTCTTCATGCTTGAATTGATGAATATGCCAAAGTCAGAGATGAACTGAACAAAAGCATGTAATGTTGGATACCCACCCTGTAATAAGTAAAACCAAAAAATGAGATTTAAGGTTGCTATAGATCATAACTAAGAAGAATTTTTTAATTAGGTTATAACCAAACCTGTGGTATATCACGTGTTTGGAGTTCTTGCAGGAGATGGACAAAAGGAGAGCAAGAGAGAAGAGCCTGCAGAGTTGCATTAAGAAAGCACAAGTTCCCCAAGTTGACCAAGCCTCGAGGTAACAGACTATTGAAAACCACAGCAGACCCATTTGATGTCTTCAAAGATTTATGTCTACCATTCACCAAGTTAGAGTTTTTAAGTTGACTAGTTAAAGTAACATCTTCCACACTGTTAGATAATTCAGACACATTATCAGATGCATAAGCTTTCAAATCTGTCACACTGCTATTGTAATCAGGTTGTGTACCACTAGAACTACCATATTCCTTTATAGTTTTGCTTGCTGATTTTATGGTTTCCCCTAATTTGCTATGACCCTCAGTGACCTTCTCTTTATGAGCAAGCTTTGGTGGTTGAAGTTTCTTAGAATGATCTAACTCTGACAATTTTTGGTCGAAGATTCCCACAGATCTCAAAGTTTCAGAATCCAAAGAGCCAAATGTGATCTCTACATCAGTTGTTGTTGGGTTGCTTTGCAGAGTTTTAATCTCATCTTCTGTAAATGATCCAAAAATCAACACCTGATGATAAAAGGGTAGATAAATAGGTAAACCAAATACAAAGAACCACAAAATAAAAATACACGCACGAAGCAACATAACGAGCAAACCTTTTTGCTACTTTGAGCAAGATGTACTAATAAAATTAAAGCAATACCCCCCCCCCCCCCCCAAACCCAAGAAAAAAGAAGCACAAGCCAGTAAGCTACTTACAGGCTACAGCTGTTGATTACGAGAGAGATACTGCATTGGTAGTTTAAGGAACTTCCAGAATGGAGAATAATTGTCACCAAAATTACCAACAAACTGGAAGAAATGAAAGGGGAAGGAGAAAACAGAGTGATATAAAATGGACAGCACAATTTTGCATCCAGTATTAGTAGTTTATGTCAAAATTAGAAAATATCTTTCAACATTGTTCACATCCTAATTCCTCCAGACAACACAAAAGCTAAAAAATAATAAAAAGTTATGCTCTTGTCTAAAATAAAGATTAACCTGCTACCGAATTTCTAAAGTTAATAAACAAGCCTAATTTCCAAAATATACTATAAAAACATTCACCAATTGTAGAATATTTTCTCAGAGTTGTTTATCCAATACAGTAATAGCTTTTGTCACCTGCAATCATAAAAGTAATTGAATATAAAAAAATTAAAAAAAAAACTACAATCTCAAAGATTTGATGGAACCCAAGAGTCATAAGGAAACCCATAGCTAGAAAATTGTTTTTTTTATTTTTTTATTTTTTTGCTATTTGGAAGGAATAACTAAAAGAAGCTCAAGTTGGTTGGTGAGCCAAGTGATAGGAGATGGCGACTGATTGCCAACGTCTAACAAGAAATAGATACCGGCTGACTGCAAATGTAACATTTGCTTCTACTAACTTTCTACAAATTTGCCACCTTTCCCTAGCACAATGAAGCTAGTCAAACCATTTTCAAACAGAACCCCAACTCCCCCCGCCCACCCACCGAAAAAGGAGAATTTGGCATTGAGTTATTTGATTCTGTTTTTTGTTTCTAACTTTTCCTTTTTCAGCTTTTCCTATGATAGTGGTGTCCAAGCCAATGCGTGCATCTCAATTATAAGCCACAAGCCCACAAGCACGGGAATAGGGTAAACCTGGCCACCCTACCTTTTCACAAAATTTCCACCATTTCCCTAACTACCATACAAAACCTAGGTAAAACAAGACTCTTATTTTTCCCCTAAAGTAGTGTTAGCATCATTTTCTAGCTACTCAAGGTTTCCTCCATTTTTCTCTATCCCAATAACACCAAGCACAACTAAATAAAACCAAAGAATACCAACTAAAATTACATCTTTTTTGCTTTCTCCTAAGCGTTAGCATCATTCTCCTTGCTATTACGATCGTGGTGTCTAGGCTAGTTTACGCGCACCTCGACTAATTCCACCAGGTATCAGATAACACTATCCACGTAGGCTTCGACAGATGGGAAGAAACGATGTAGTCTTTTTGCCTCCGCAGGAATTTAAGCTTCTCAACCCACTTCATTTACCAGTACGCCACATCCTTAGGTGCGTGTTATCATATGGCTATTCAAGGTTCTCAAAAACCATGAAGCAACTACACGAAACTCATCAAACATAAGGCAAGAACTTCTCTTTTAGCATCACTAATAGTAAAAAAACATCAAATATCCTAATCTTTTGAAAACCCCTGAAAAGGGTTGAAATATCACACACTAAAATGTAAGTTTATGACAAAAAGGTGCAGTCTATAAGTACCATTTGATCATTACTAGTAAAAAAAAAAAAAAAAAAGAAGACATCAAATTTCCTAAATTCTTGCAAAACCCTGAAAAGGGTTGTTAAATTACACGCAAATATGTAAGATAATAAGAAAAAGGTGCAAATTTAAAGTACCTTTTGATCAGTCATCTTCTAAGAGTGAACACATGAAAGATTAAAGAACTGAGCAAAGCAACAATGGGAGACATGAAAATGCTGAGAAATTAAGTAATGGAACTCACAGAGGAGAGGGGGTGGGTGGGGTGGGGGGGGAGTGGCGGGAGTTTTTAGGGTTTGGCCCTTCTTAGGAAGAGAGTGGAGGGGGTGGAGTGGTGAAGGGGGTGGGGTGGAGTGTGGTCAGAGATGCAAAATAGGAAATATTTTTAGGGAAATGGAGAAAATGACAGAAGTTGAAAAGGCAAGTGAAAAATAATTGGGGGTTAAAAGCATGTTTTAGGAAAGTTGGTGAAAAAAGGGAAAAATTTGAATAGAGGAAATAGGTAGGAGTAATATTTTTCCCCATTTGATGTCTGATGCTTCTTTGAGAAAAAAATATAATGATGAAAGCATACATACATTTGTACGTTTGATTTTTGGGCTTAAATTTGAATTAGTCAGATTAGTAGTGTCTAAATGCAATATATTTAAATTGAGAAGAATAATGTAATATTATTAGCTATTGTTAAGATTAAATTAGGCAAAATACATACTTTGGTACTTAAACTTGTCCCGAAAACACGGTTACACACTCAAATTTTGCGGGCGATCTATCATCCCCTTTAACACGTTCGAAGTGGTATTAGTACCTACCTTAAGCTATTTTTGTCCGGCATATGGTGGAATGTGTGAAAGACGCGCTCCTTCATTGTGACACGTGGATTTATACTCAAAATTTAAATATAACTAAATAAAAAAGCCAACCATTCATTAACCCGACCTTTTAATTTAACCCGACCGCTTGATTAACCCGACCCGTCGATTAATAAAACATCCAACCTCTTCATTTACCCCCCATTTACTCTGATGGATAAAAACTAACCCTAATCGTCAATCCAAATTATCAATCCCTGAATTTAACACACAAACCCTAATGTTGTTTTTGTGGAACACTGGTGTGATTATCAGTCCGATAGTCAATTAAAGGTTAGTATTTTCGTGGAACTAATTTTAATGGTGTTTGTTCTTGTTACATTACGAATATATCATGGCGGACATTTTATGTTTGATTCTGTTACCTATGTTGGTGGTCGAATTAGGGAGTATTATGAAGTCGATGTAGATAGATTCTCGTATTTTGAGTTAAAGGATTATGTAAAAGAGTTAGGGTATGATAGTAAGCATTGTTCAGTTTTAGTAAGACCACCTAACTCCTCTAACTTGGTAGAAATAAAAACTGATGGGGGATATTATGGGAATTTGTTGTTTGTTAAAAAATGATGACCTGTTTGAAGTCTATGTGTCTCATATTGAAGTGGAACCACCAGTGGCCCCATTGCAATTAGAATATACAAGTCATGTGGTAGGGATAAAGGGTTAGGTCAAAGTTTTGGGGGTAGTGAAAGTGTGGTCTTCTGCACACTAGCTGATGAAACTGCACCTAAAAACTGCAGACAAACTGATGAAACTTCTATACCTGAGCATACAACTTTGGATGATGATGACTTAAGTCTTGAAGAAGTGCTACCATCTGATGGAAGCACTTGAAACAGTTCAGATTCAGACCATGCAGAACTATTTGAAGAAGTAGAAGCTAACTATGGAAGTGATGTCCATGAAGAGTACATGACATTCAGGGAAGAGAGAAGGGTAGTGCAGAGAAGGAAGAAGAAAGTAGACACTGAAAGTGATATCCAGGAAGAGACCATGGGTGTTAGGGAAGAGATGATGAAAGGGCAGGGAAGGAAGAAGGATAAGAGTCAAGAATCAAACCATGGAGAGGGGAGTAAAGGGCAGGGGAAGAAGAATAATAAGAGTCAAGAATCAGGCCATGGAGAGGGGAGTAAAGGGCAGGGGAAAAAAAGAAGAAAGAGGAGTGGGAGACCTGATTTACCTGCTCATGTAAAGACCGGGAGAATAGGTCAAGATGTGGGATTTGAAGAGACAACAGCCTATTTAAAGAAGAAGAGTTTGGAGGGCAAGTTAGGTGGTGATGAGCCATACTGCCTATCAGATGAACGTGCCAGCTTTGAGACAGATCCAGATGCAGCTGATTATGCTGATGATGAAGATGAGGTGCAGCAACAAGTGAGAGCAAAAAGGCCCAAAAATAGAGTAATATTTGATCCATTTGCTAGCAAGGTGGTGTGGGAACCTGGTCTTGCATTTGAAAGTATACATCAATTCAGGGAAGCTATCACCAGGTATGACTTACAAGAGCATGTTAATATTGAAAAATACATTAATGAAAAGAAGAGTGTTAGGGTTATTTGCCAAAAGGGTTGTCCATGGTTGCTATATGCCAGTTATGATTCTAGAACACATGATTTTGTAGTTAAGAACTACAATCCTGTCCATATTTGTGACACCACTAACTACAACACACTATGTAATTCTAGCCAAGCACTACAGAAATAGAATAGTTGAACAGCCTAACATCAGAATATTTGAGTTTTAGAGAGTTATCAGGAATGAGTTTGATTTGAATGTTGGTAGGACAGTGGCTAGAAGAGCTAGGAACAAGGTCGTGAAAGAAATTATGTGTGACCATATTCTTGAGTTTGGTAGGATTTTAGACTACATGGATGAGCTGTTAAGGTCAAATCCTAGTAGCACATGTGTTGTTGAGCTTAGTGATGAAACTTTTAAGGGTGGAAAAAAACATTTTGTTGGCTTTTACATCTGTTTTGATGCCTTGAAAAAGGCTTACAAGTCTGGCTGTGGGCCATGTATTGGTCTAGATGGGTGTTTCTTAAAGGGTGTTGGTAAAGGACAATTGGTAACTTTGTATGTAAAGATGGGAACAACCAGATGGTACCATTAGCATGGGCTGTGATTGAATATGAAAATCAGCATACCTGGAAGTGGTTTATTAGGATTTTGAAGCATGATCTTGACCTTGGAGATGGGAAAAATCTGACATTGCTCACAGATATGCAAAAGGTGAATCAAACTGTCTTGTCTTGTATTTCTATATGTACATATATCTTCAACTATTGTAATCAATTATCTCTTTTTGATTGCAGGGGCTAAAAGTAGCTATTGATGATTTGCTGCTAATGTCTGAGCACAGGATATGTGCTAGACATATCCTTGCCAATTGGAGTAAGGATTGGAGGGGTCTTGAAATGAGGAACTGTTTTTGGAGATGTGCTAGGAGTACATTTGAGGCTGAACTTAGAGAAAACATTAAGTATATGAAAAGGCTGGGACCAGAAAGTATGGTTGATCAACTGTTATACTATAATGCTGAGAGGTGGAGCAAGGTGTACTTTGAGTTTACCAGCCAGTGTGATAGTGTTGATAACAACATGACTGAAAGCTTCAACTCATGGATATTAGAAGCTATTTATAATACTATCATAAGTATGCTTGAGGAGATGAGGGTTAAAATGATGAACAAGATTGGAAAGATGAGGGAATTCTGTGAGAAGTGGGAACAAAGCATATCTCCAATGGCCAGCAAGGTGTATGAGGACAATTTAAAAAGTTCAATGAAGTGTCATTTGGTGTTTAATGGTGATCATGGGTTTGAGGTTGAAGAGGGTGATTATGGCCACACAGTGGATCTTAGAAACCTTACATGTTCCTGCAGGTCTTGGATGCATAAAGGGATATCTTGTGCACATGCCATAGCAGCAATGCACAATAGAAAGATGGATCCAGCTCAATACATTTCTCATTATTACTCACCGGAGACATATACGAAGGTTTACCCACACTTTATCCAACCTGTTTTGAATATGAAAATGTGGCCAGAAGGGCAGAATCCCATAGTGATCCCACCTGAGATCAAAAAAATGCCAGGAAGGCCTAAGAAGGTGAGGAGAAAAGAGGTCACTAAAAAGAAGACAGAGAAGATGTCTAAGGCAGGAGTTGAAATGACTTGCAGCAGCTGCCATTGTAAAGGCCATAATAAGAGGGGCTGCCCCAAGGGTCCTTCAAAGGGTCATACAGGTAGTTCCTCTAAGGGGCATGCAGCTAGTTCTTCCATGAGGCCTTCTTCTAGTTCTTCTAAGAGATCCCAATCTGTTATATCAAGTATTGACTCATCTCCAGTCCCATCTACCCAACCAAACAGTACACGGGTTATTGTTTTTTCTTTAAATCAAGTTACTTATGTCTTGTTACTTCTGTCTTATAATACATTTGCTAATGACTGCAATGTGCATTGTAGGAATCTGGAATAGAAAGGGAGTAATGGAAGGGGTGATGGAAGAGGTAATGGAGCCTTTAAAAGGCCAAGAATGGTAGGGATGAGAGTGCTTCACACTCAAAGTGGCCACTCTATTGTAAATGTAAATATTTTGTATTATGCTTGATGGTTGTCTTTTCTGAAATTATAATCAGTTTTGCTTACATTTTTTTCCAAAATGCAGCCTGGTATTTCTATGAGAAGACCAGTTATTTTGTCTTCAAATGTGACTGGAGACATTGGCCATAAAGTTGAAAGTAGTGTGAAATGGAGAGGAAAATCTATTGTGATTGCTGGTGGCCTTCAAGAAATGAAGAGGATGAAACAGAAAGAGGTCAAGGCAACTGCAGCAAAAAAGGTTCAAATGAGCCAATCTTGCTCTGTTAATCAACATGTATGTAGAGACTATCATGTCCTGCTGTTAGGTATAACTTTTATTTAACATATAAGACATTTCTAGAATGCTTGAGCAGCTGTGACTGCATTGTTATGTTTGGTTTGTACTTAGCTTTTTGGGATTGCTTTAGCAGCTGTGACTGCATGTTATGTCTGGTTTGTACTTATCTTTATGGGATTGCTTTAGCAGCTGTGACTGCATAGTTATGTCTGGTTGTGTCAACTGGATTTCTTTAGCAGCTTCAACTGCCTTTTAGTGTTTTACATTGTGTCTTTAATGACACTATCTCTGGTTAAATGAAGTCGTAATGACTGCCTTTTTTTTCTTGTTTATGTCTGCATTTGAGTACATTGTCACAGGTTAATTGAAGCAGCAATAACTGCCTACTTTGGCTAGTTTATGACTGCTTTTGTGTCTTGTGTATTTGTCTTTCCATATCAACAACAACAGAATGTGATAAACATAGATTTCATATAAAAACACAGTCATTACATAATTCAAAACATAATTACCCTACAACTTAACCCAACTTAACTACAATTTAACTACACCATAACTACAATTTGGACATAACATATGATGCCATAACATACATGCTTATACAAATGAGCAAAGTCAACAACACTTTCTCTCTAATCTTAGACCAAAACAACTTGGACTTCAACTTCTTCTCCTTTTGCTTCATCTTCTCAATCTCATATTTTGTGTCATGATTAGGTGTTAAGGGATAATCTTCCAATTCCCTACTGATGTTTGGCATGTTATGCCTATATTTCCTTAATATTTCCTCACGTTTGAGTACTTTATTCGCCCGTTTTCTAGTTGACGAATGTGATTTTGCACTGATTTTGTGTCGTATGATTGTAGGTTGTTATGAAGTGCAATTGAAGCTTTAAAGAGCATGATCGAGCAAGAAAAGATTGAATTAGGGTTGAGGATTGGATCGAGCATGCGAAGGCACGGAACGAAGCAAGCTGTGAACAACGAAAGCAGAAATTAGCCTGGCGCTATAGGTGGCGTGGGGCGCCCAGTGTGAGCGCGGTTTGGCCCGCGGGGCGCCCACTGCAGCGCCCAACTTCCGCGTTTTGGGACGTGGGGAATGGCCGTTACGTGCAAGATTCGACGTCCTCTGCTTGGTTCCACGCGGTTTGAGACGCGGTGCGCTTGCTATAGCGCCCCTGGAGCGTTTTTGGAAGTCCTATTTTGTCTAGGCTTAGGCGTAACTATTTGTTAGGCTTTTGTAAACATTATAAATACTCTTCTACTTAGTTGTTGAGAAAGGGGAGACTTTGGAGCAAATTTGAGAGCTCATAATATCTTGAATAAGGGTTTTTCTTCCTTCCATTAATTTATTACATCATTATTTCATCAAATCCTTGTGTTGTTATTATGAGTAAGCGTAACTAAATATATCATTCTAGGGTTAGAGCGAATTCATGAAGGTTGAGGTTTGAATGTTGATTTCCATGAATTGAATTCCAATTACAGAGTGTTTATTCTTTCTTGATCATAATTGTTTGATTATAACAGAAGAATAATTGAACACTATCTACGGTTCTTAGATTGAACTCAACAGAGGGAATTTATGAACTCACATAAGAAAGAATAGGGCTTGATTGTGAACCTGGACATCGGGAAATAAATTTGTGGGTAGGATAGACATATACCTATTCACCTTGCTTAGCTAAATACAGAGTTCGTTAATGCGTGCATGTGATTTAACTCCATAGACATATAGACGTTAGAGTAGCTTGCATAGACCGTGAAGAATCGACAGGTTTTTAGGGGTACAATTAACCTGTTAGTTAACAATCTTGGGACTTAAGAAGTGGAATCAACAGGATAACTCAACTAAATTGGTCGCAGCTCTAACCCTGGACGTCTCCTTATTAATGATAACAACCAATTTTTGCTCCATTGTTTGAATTCACTTCTACCATTTTAATTACTATTTTTGTAGTTGATAATATTCTCACTATTGGAAAAGATCCCTGAATAGTTGTTAAGAAATTGTTTGTTAGGAGTCCAGTCTGAATAGTCCTCGTGAGAACGATACTCTGCTTATCACTTTATTACTTGTCGACCACGTATACTTGCGTGTGCGTTGGGAGCAACACCTATCAAGCTCACGAATTCTTGCAATAAATTTAGGAATAATCACCTTTGATCGTGGGTTAATTTCGTCGTCTGCCCACTTCCAAAAATTACAATATCTTGGACCCTACATTGAAGCAACGTTAAGACTAAATTAACAACATTTTAAGCAAGAAAACAGAGGTATAAAACAGTCAACTACCTTATAATAAGGACATACTCAGTATCTTCTACCAGGGTTCCTTTCAGTCCAAGCAGTCAATAATGGCAACAAATGACCATGTTTTCACCTAACTTCTTGGTTCACAATAGTGTCAGCTTCTTCTCTACACAATGTGTTCAAACTACTCGACGACATTGCTTTATTTTTGTGGGGGGGGGGGGGGGGTTAATTTGATGAAAGGGGTAGGATTGATTTGGCTAGGGTTTTGTTGTTGAAGAAGAAAGAAAACTGGGGAAGAGGATAAAGGGTGTCGGGTTAAATGGAGGGGAAATGGGAAATGTTACTGTTTATAAAATTTTTTACATTTGTTTTAATTTTTATTATTTATTTTTTAAATAGTAAAAATGCGTCTTACACGCCTGAAGTTACAGTTTATAACGCAGGCCACGTGGAGCTTAAGGTGGGTACTAATACCACTTCGAACGTGTTAAGGGAGGTGATAGGTCACCCGTAAAGATTGAGTGTGTAACCGTATTTTCGGGACAAGTAAGTACCAAAGTATGTATTTTGCCGATTAAATTATTTGAGTATTAGCTTAGTGGAGAAATACAACTGAGTAACTCATGTATCAATTGGATACAAATCACTTGGCATCATTTTTTGGTCGTACAACGATTATAACTAGGGGTGAACAAACTGAACCGCTAAACTGAATCAAACCGAACAGAAAAAATAATCAGCTCGTGGTTTGGTTTGATTTGGTTTGATTTTGAAAAATAAAAACCGACATATTTTGTTTGGTTTGATTTTACAAAAAAAAAAAAAAAAAAAACCGAACCGAACCTAAACCGAACCAACTTTTATTAATATTATTTTTAAACATTTATACATAAAAAATATTCATTACGAACTTCTTTATATATAATTTTAAACTTTGTTTGTATTAGTTTCTGACAATTTATAACATGGGTTAATAAGTTTTTATAAAAATATTTTTACGCTAATTGACATACTAAACCACTTAATTACCAAAAATACCGACACTTTTAAATAATTACCCTACATACCAACACTTTTCACATTTTACAAAATATACAATTTTTTTCATTTCCTTTCTTCCATCTCTACCCAAAATCCTAACTTCTCCCTCTCTCTTTCTCTCCTCTCCTCCACCCACCCTCCCGCCGTTCCCCACCCCTCTCGCCGGTCGCCGCCGTTGCGTTGCTCCACCGCGGCGAACTGGAGCAGATCTGCTCCTCTCTTTTCCAATCTTCTCCTCTTTTTTTTTCTTTTTTTTTCATTTTGTATGTGTATATGTGTGTATTTTTATGCATACATATGTATTTTGTAAATAAAAATTCAGATCTTCTTCTCCTTCTTCTTTTTTGCATTTGAATATACACATTCAAATACAAGTGTATATATCTGTATGTTCGTGTATATACATGTAATATTTTTCAGCACACAAGTGTATGTACGTGTATATCACTATATGAACGTGTATATCTGAGCATCTATTTGTATTTTTTGTATGTATTTTTGTGTGTATGTCAAGTAATAAATGTCACATACATAAATTTGTATGTTTCGTTTATAGATCTGTAGATCCGTGTATGTATGTGTGTGTTTAGTGTATGTATAACACAATTGTTTTTGTGTATTTACATTTATTTTTGTGTATATGTATTTTCCAACTTTAATTTCAAAGAAAAATCAATGTTTATATGTGTATTTATGTATGTTTCATTTTTTAGATTTAAAAACACCCAAAAAAAATTCGATGGTGGATGGCGGCGGCCGGCGGTGACTGGGCGACGCCGCCGCCTGGGGTGGTAGTAGTGGGTGGGCAGTAGGAAGAAAGGGGAACCCTAATTTGTTAGTTTTGTATATCATGCGTAAAAAAATATTGGTATTTTTTGTAAAGTGGAATAATGTTGGTATTTTTTGTAATTTTGGTGTTAGGGTTGTATATATTTGTAAATAGCCCTTTAATAAAAGGAACAATTACACAACTAAACAATACAAAGATTCACTTTTCCAAAAAAAAAAAAAAAAAAAAAAAAAAACAGAGCAACATTAGCCCACTAAAAGAGCCCAAATAAAGCAAAAATATACTAATTTTCTGAATTTAGTTATGCTTGCTTCTTCTACTGAATGAGGTGCAAGAGTAATTTTGATTAATTCATTTGCTATGTGTAGTAGCATCAACTTAAAAGTTACTATCATGTAATACCTTGGTACTCTCTCTGGATAATATTTTAATTTTCTAATGTACGTACATCACATTTCATTGTCTTATTAAGATGTATATGTAATTCCTCATGATTTCTAATTATCTATAAATAACATACATGGATAGTTGATTATAGGAAATATTTGAAAGCAACACTTGCATATTTTTTTGTTGTAGAGACTTTATTTTTTGAAAAAAAAAATCAAAAAAAAAAAATAAAAAAAAAATGATACGACCCGGAATCCGGCTAGGCCGTGCGGGCACCCGACATCCTCCCCTAAACATGTCAGGCGAACCCTTACACTTTAAATTAGAAAAATAAATATAACAATTTATAAATAAGAACAAGACTTAGAAAAAAAAACACAGACATGATGATACTTCTAAGCTGTACAAAAGAAATTACAACTGACTACCCAACATACTATGTTTAGGGCTATCCAGACTAGACATCTAAGAGTATAGAAGAAGGCAAATACCTCATGAAGGTAGCAAAGTGCAACTGAAATAATAAACATAAAACTGGTGGCCATCCGGAATAAAAGCTGGCTCACCCTGACAGCTGGAGCGAACCTGCCGAAACAAAATAGATAGACAAAAATAAACAACAAGCAAAGGTGAGTCAAAAGGACTCAATAAATGGGGCAGACTAGCCACCTCAAAGAATAGGATAGCTAGCCAGGGAGAAGAAAAAACATATAAACCAAATTCCTCTTATTTAAATTATGAAAAGGCAGAGCCAGATAATGACTAGAAACACGTATGAAATCACAAACTCATCAACAACCTGGAACGTAAGATAGCCAGAACATATAGGTATCCCGAACATATCAACAATTAGAAATACATCCTGTTGCGGCGTGCAACCCGATCCATATATTCATCATGTTGCGGCGTGCAACCCGATCCATATATTCATAATGTCGCGGCGTGTAACCCGATCCATATATTTATACCGTTGCGGCGTGCAACCCGATCCCCGCAACCCAAAATACGAGTCAGAAATATATAGGCAAAATGAGATATGTCCACGACATAGTATACATACCGCATACATAAAACACAACACAATACACATAATAGTCAGTATGTGGTGAAATGAAATGGGATGAATGCGGTACGATGCAATGCAGTCACATATGACCGATACCTATCTCCGGCGCGGGACTCTCATCGTCTACCAGGAGATATATGCAATAATGACCCTTCACCGGCTCGGGACTCTCATCGATTACCGGAAAGTATATGCAATGATGACCCTTCACCGGTTCGGGACTCTCATCAATTACTGGAAAGTATATGCAATGGTGACCCTTCACCGGTGCGGGACTCTCAGAGTGCAATGCTCATATGCTCAATGCAATACGAACAACATGGCATAACATATAATATACAATGTAAATTCAAAACTAAGGCGTAATGAGTAAGCCTATCGGCAGCTACACACGCAAGGAACACGTGGTAGAATATCCACAAGGCCAAGAGCCTCCAAAGAAATGGATACAAACACTTACCTTGTTACAAAGTTAGTACATCCACTCAATAACCGCTTTGTCCTTTGGTTTCATTGCCAAACGATCCCACTCTATTCAATAAGCAGAAAAATATATCAAATTAGGCTAAAGGCTTCATTCCTCGCATCTTAGGACAATCCGGTTAGGAACCTGATACCCTATTCGCATACGCAATACGCAGGCATTAGCATCATTACCTGAATGTTTCAGGATGAAAATTCTATCTTTTTCCGGCTCTTTTCTCATTTTCTTGCGTTTTTTCTTTCCTCCCTGCCTATCTCATCTTCTTTCTGTTCATTTCATAAATGTTTCTGTTGCTATATACCATTACCTCGTCCTTAAGCTTTTGCCTTTCCTTTATTTTGTTTTCTTTCTTTTCTTTTGTCTTTTTTTTTTTAATTTTCTTTTCTTTTCGTGACGAAAATTAAAATGGTACCCTACGATATTTGAAATAATTCCAAATTTTGCATACAAGTTATACAAAATATAGTAGTATACTCGCTAAGGAGGATCTCAAATCGGGTTCCCGAAACTCAAGATGCGAATTTAAATGAAAAAAATTCAAATTATTTAACTTTCGGCATTTTAGCAGAAACTGGCCGAACAACCTCGAAATTTACTTTCGAAAGTTTACAAAAGTCACAAATAATCATACGAACCTAACGGCGCTTTCGGATTTCAAATCGGAGCTCATTCGCTAAAATCGAGCTCGAAAATCTCTTTCTAATATTTATCGATAATAAAAAATGAGACCTTCTTCCGATGCCTACCAAACGAGGTCTGATTTAGCTCAAATTTTACAAATAAGTCCCAATAGATATTACGAAGTTTTAAAAACTATCGGCACGTCAATCGGAGTCCTAACTTCCGAAACGACTAACCGAGGTCGTTTCATTCTCCTCCACTTAAACTCTCATTCGTCCTCGAACGAGCCTAAGTCTAAAGAAAAATTCATATAGATAACAAGAGAACCTGCATGACCTTCATAAACTACTCCACGGGCATTATCTTCTGATTATAGGATCAGAATTATAACACGCATATCGAACTTTTGGAATAAAATATATCTGGATAGTATCATAACACCATTGCCATGCTTATTCTGACTAAGTTGATCCTTCTTTGATCACGAGAGGAAAGTTCTACATTTTCAAAACAAAGATACACGAAACTCTGGATGGATAATCATGATTCTGCCAGTGAATCACCTCGTCGATATACTTTTCCATATAGAACAGGTTGATGGAACTAAGAATTAGCTCACGCTTGATGCAATAGGGGGAGCTTTTGAAGTACCTTGTCACTACACACTATAGAAGATTTGATGCAAGCTATATTATTTTTATGAACGCACTATACAACATCTCAGTTGATGTTAGTGTTGCTCTGCACGCTCATTGTGGGAATGTAGTTACTCATATCCTAATGTATGTCAAAGATTTATCTCAACAGAGTCTATCATATAAGGATAAGGATCATGCAAATACTACTGGATAGTATGATGCAGACCAGGAATAATCTTCAAACTGAACATCTACTTCAGTGTATTGTCTTTGAATTGGAAATATTATGACTTGAAAAAGTGAAAATAAAAGAGACATGTAGTTGGACCATGAGCTGAGGCAGAATACTAGCACAAAGTTGATTACATGAGCACTTACAACGCTAAAGCAACCTCTCAAGGAGTTGAGATGTGAAGGAGATATGCCAATGATGGATGGACGACAAGTTGCACTAGACCTTTATCTCTAAATTTTCATGAAGTAAAACAGCGTCAGTATGAGGATCCCGTTCTAGTTGAATACAGACATATAGCCAGAAGAAACGGAGTCACCATACAGGGTTATTACTGATGGTGTTCCCATGTATAAAGATAGACTTTGTGTCCCTGATGTTACAAATTTAAGTGGACAGATTATGATAGAGGCACATTATTCCAAATACACTGTTCATCTAGGTTCGACTAAGATGTAGCATGATCTTAAGCCGATTTATTGGTGGGACGGAATGAAGTGTGACATAGCAGAATTTGTGGCTCAGTGTTCTAATTGCCAGAAAGTTAAAGTCGTGTCATCTTTCCAGACTTTATGCTCTCAACAGATAGGTACGTATATATGATCAGGTTGCCAGCTTATCTCTGGCATTAATAGATTATTAGTGGGTTTAACAATGATCGACACTCATTGTAGGTTTCTGTCGTAGCCCTAGGTTGGGTCGTGACAAAAATGGTATCAACACCATAGAGATTTAGTATTACAATTCAGTATTTGGGGGAAGACTCCTCCACTTAAAGCACAAACTCATGCAGCTATTTGAATAGGAATACCCATCACTACACAGTCTGCTGGACTAAAGAAGATTTAGCTAAAAGTTGAACGTAGGCAGACCTAAGCTACCAACTATCCTTTCGATTTGCCAAACAGCTGCAACTCTTGAGTCACATCTCCATACATTTTCTATAAGCACCACCGCCTGATGGATCAAATCAAAGGTCAAATGAGGCCTCTCATTACCTTAGTAGCCTTGAAAAACAACAATATGCTCACCCGGCTACAAGAACACGTACTCTGGCTCAACAGAGGGAACATCACAAGCGGCTACCAACCGCCCAAGCTTACCAGTGCCGAACACAGAAGAGATGGCAATAGACTGAGGATAGAAATAATTAGAGCTTCAGGAAGCTCATCTTTTTATTTGCTTGGCTACCAAAGTTAGACTACTTACGAGTCAAAATAGCGCAAGAATCGCAATTGAAGTAACATATATTAAATGAGCTTTATGGAACAACATCCATGCCAGTTGACTTCCCCATAAAAAGGAAACCCTGACAATTTACCAAAAACCCTTTTATAACTCAGACAAGCTCATTGGATAACATAGCTCTACTAGTGTTTTGAACCAAGAGGAGATACGTAGATCGAATATTATTTACTAATCACTTTGCACCAGAAGAAATGATAACACTTTCTGATGGTGATGAATAAGAATCTCATCATGCTACCAACGCTAAGTTCCAAAGAGAGATAGATTGACTTGACATTATAACAGAATGAGGCACACAAGATGCCAAGCAACAATACCGATACTCACTGTCAAATTTCTCATATTTAGACCAGATAAATTAGTAGGATCTCACAAATTCCAAGAATAAATCATACTAGAAGCTCGACCCTCTACCACAACCAATTCTTAATCAAAACGACATTCGAAAGAAACCATGGAAACATGATAGGACAAACCATTTCTAGATTGACCGGAAAAACAAAATCTTACTCACATTTAAGGGAAGAAGAAATACTTGAGTCTACTACATCGGATGCCTCAACATCCTGCCATACTACCAGTTCATAGAATTGCCTCTGCAGCTGAGCTAAGCAACTACTCTGATAATCACCTTCTGAAGAACCACTACCACCACGCCCTCGACCTCTATCGAATAAGGGCATATCTCTGATTGATTAAGATCTAAATGAAATTCCCTGCGACTTTGCAGGTGCCTGATGACATGAGAAAGGACGACGACCTACTTGCCAGAGTAAGGAAAAACTCCTCAAAAGATAACCAGACTCATGACAATGATAACACCATTCTGTTGAAAATGGAAGCAGGATAGATTGTTGATAGCTGTAAAGAAAAGACTGAATCTGATCTTGACGAGCTACATACACACTCTAAGAATCACGTGACACGAGCTGGGATAACCTGGAAGATGACCTCCTAAAATAATCAGAACTTTTACCTCCAAATGAGGTACCATGGTTGTCCACCAAGGCCACGAAATTTCTCTCTCCCGCTCTAACTCTTCCCCCTCTAACTTATGGTATACCTAATACCTTTGAGCAATATCAACAACAACACCAAATGAAATCCCGACCTCAATCTCTCGAGCCATCTGGGATCTCAAGGAAAAAGAAAGGTCATCAATAAATCTTTGAATCTCTCGGAAGGCTCATAGACTAGTTCTAATGCATATTCAGCCATTCTATAGAATTCAATCTCATATTCTGAAACACCAACAGGCTAACCGACAGGCTACCCTGTCCAATCCACTCAAACTGGCAACACCTTTCATCTCGCTCGCTATTCGAAAGGAATTTTTTTCCCACGAATCTAGAAGAAAAATCGAACCAAGTTAGCTAATAAAAGAGCAGCCACCAATTCAAGGCTGGACCCTGAAACTGGAAAGAAAAATAATCAACACCATACCGCTCGATATAATCAAGAGCCTAAAGGATACGCTGACATCATTTTATTTTAAAAAAGCTTACACATGGATTATCTAATGCATTGCTTGGGAATATCGAGATGTTCAACCGCGTAAAATACTGCAACCTCTTCGGACACTCGGACCGAGCCATTACTCTGGCTAACTAACCAGCCAGAATAACTAGGAGCACAACACATGCTGTCTCCGAAACATAATTCACTGCAGCAATATTAAGAACCGGAATAGGAGCTCTCTGAGACCGAACGTCTACACATGCGGCAACCTGATAGGCTGTCCAGCGAATAATAGGTTCTTACGGTATTTGCATCGCCAAGATTCTCGTAAAAGCATCGAAGAGAGCCAAGGGAACCACAAGGCCCTGCTCCCTTGCCCATCGCGAGCTCGTACAACTGGGACCTCCATAATTAGATAGTCAGTACGATCAAAAACTCTCGGGGCTTCGTCAGTGCTAACCCAAGGCTAGACTGCTTTGTTTTGAACTCATACCGTTTGCTGATTTATCGCATGAAGGTTCAAAATTACCACGAAGGAATTAACAAAAATACTTTTGCATCCTAGATCGACGCACGATCACAAAAGAAGGAAGTGAAACTTCCTAAATGCCATCATAGCCTCTCGTAGATAAGTACGGACGTCTACGTACCCATCGCCGAGACTCTACTAGACATTGTCTTAGTCTGGATATACTCTAAATCAGGCTCTGATACCAACTGACACGACCCAGAATCCGGCTAAGCCGTGCGGGCACCGGACATCCTCCCCTAAACCTGTCGGGCGAACCCTTACACTTTAAATTAGAAAAATAAATATAATAATTCATAAATAAGAACAAGACTTAGAAAAAAAAACACAGACATGCTGATACCTCCAAGCTGTACAAAAGAAATTACAGCTGACTACCCAACATACTAGGTTTAGGGCTATCCTGACTAGACATATAAGAGTATAGAAGAAGGCAAATACCTCATGAAGGGAGCAAAGTGTAACTGAAATAATAAACATAAAACTGATGGTCATCCGGAATAAAAGCTGGCTCACCCTGACAGCTGAAGTCGTCTTCGCTCCTTCACAACGTGGCAAACTCAATCCTGGAGCGAACCTGCCGAAACGAAATAGATAGACAAAAACAAACAACAAACAAGGGTGAGTCAAAAGGACTCAATAAGTGGGGCAGACTAGCCACCTCAAAGAATAGGATAGCTAGCCAGGGAGAAGAAAAAACATATAAACAAAATTCCTCTTATTTAAATTATGAAAAGGCAGAGCCAGATAATGACTAGAAACACGTATGGAATCACAAACTCATCAACAACCAGGAACGTAAGATAGCCAGAACATATAGGTATCCCGAACATATCAACAATTAGAAATACATCCTGTTGCGGCATGCAACCCGATCCATATATTCATCATGTTGCGGCGTGCAACCCGATCCATATATTCATACTGTCGCGGTGTGCAACCCGATCCATATATTTATACCGTTGCGGCGTGCAACTCGATCCCCGCAACCCAAAATACGAGCCAGAAATATATATGCAAAATGAGATATGTCCACGACATAGTATACATACCGCATACATAAAACACAACACAATACACACAATAGTCAGTATGCGGTGCAATGAAATGGGATGAATGCGGTACGATGCAATGCAGTCACATATGCCTGATAGCTATCTCCGGCGCGGGACTCTCATCGTCTACCAGGAGATATATGCAATAATGACCCTTCACCGGCTCGGGACTCTCATCGATTACCGGAAAGTATATGCAATGATGACCGTTCACTGGCTCGGGACTCTCATCGATTACCGGAAAGTATATGCAATAATGACCTTTCACCGGTGCGGGACTCTCATCGCCAACCAGGAAGTATATGCAATGCTCAAAACCAGAGTGCAATGCTCATATGCTCAATGCAATACCAACAACAGGGCATAACATATAATATACAATGTAAATTCAAAACTAAGGCGTAATGAGTACGCCTATCGGCAGCTACACACGCAAGGAACACATGGTAGAATATCCACAAGGCCAAGAGCCTCCAAAGAAATGGATACAAACACTTACCTTGTTACAAAGTTAGTACATCCACTCAATTACTGCTTTGTCCTTTGGTTTCATTGTCAAACGATCCCACTCTATTCAATAAGCAGAAAAATATATCAAATTAGGCTAAAGGCTTCATTCCTCAGATCTTAGGGCAATCCGGTTAGGAACCTGATACCCTATTCACATATGCAATACGCAGGCCAGGCCTATGTACAGGGTTCAAAGCCACATAGCCAAATCCAAAATAAATTACATTTATATGTTGCCCATAACTCACTGAGTACGAATATATAATTAATTCCATTATCGGGGTCCAATTGACCCTTCAAACTATTAATTGAACTTATTAAAACGATGTCTAATATTCCAAGTTTTACCGTTAAAATATATTCAAACACACGTAATAAACTCAAATAATGCATTAGCATCATTACCTGGATGTTTCAGGGTGAAAATTCTATCTTTTTCCGGCTCTTTTTTCATTCTCTGGCATTTTTTCTTTCCTCCCTGTCTATCTCATCTTCTTTCTGTTCATTTCGTGAATGTTTCTGTTGCTATATACCGCCTTTCCTTTATTTTGTTTTCTTTCTTTTCTTCTGTCTTTTGTCTTTTCTTTTATTTTCTTTTCTTTTCGTGACGAAAATTAAAATGGTACCCTACGATATTTGAAATAATTCTAACTTTTGCATACAAGTTATACAAAATATATGTAGCATACTCGCTAAGGAGGATCTAAAATCGGGTTCCCGAAACTCAAGATGCGAATTTAAATGAAAAAAAGCCAAATTATTTTACTTTCGGCATTTTAGCGGAAACTGGCCGAACAACCTCGAAATTCACTTTCGAAAGTTCAAAAAAGTCACAAATAATCATACGAACCTAACGGCGCTTTCGGATTTCAATTCGGAGCTCATTCGCCAAAATCGAGCTTGAAAATTTCTTTTTAATATTTATCGATAATAAAAAATGAACCCTTCTTCCGATGCCTACCAAACGAGGTCTGATTTAGCTCAAATTTTACAATAAGTCCCAATGAATATTACGAAGTTTTTAAAATTATCGGCACGTCAATCGGAGTCCTAACTTCCGAAACGACTAACCGAGGTCGTTTCAGAAAAAAACTGAGAAAAACGAAAAAATCGAGATCAGAAAAATCGACTTTTTGTTGGTTTGGTTTAGTTTAAAGATTTGAAAACCGATATATTTATTTTGGTTTGGTTAATTATAAAATTGAACCAAACCGCCCTATGTTCACCCCTAATTATAACCTTAAATTGAGCTAGAAACACGTGCAAATAAGCCATAAGGGAGGCGAGGAGGTCCACTAAGCCATCTCTTTCAACCAATCTTTAAACGCTCGGTGTTGTTATTGGTACGAATTATAACATGTCTTAATCTTGATTCTCGAATTAAAATGGGTGTCATTCATTTTTATATAAAAAAATGAAGCATACTAGAAGACTAGATTAGTTGCGCTAGAAAAATTGTAAATATTGATCAAAAATGATTTTTCGAACAAAAGGATAATTAGATTAAAAAATAAGAGTTGTTGTAGATTCACTTCCCATGTATACCCTCATATACACATAAAAAAGGGGTATTATTTAAGGAAAAGTTTTAAAGAGGCAACTTCAACTATTTTCACCTCCAATTATCTAATATGTTTCTATAGTAGCTAAAGCCTTTCAATTGATTTCAAATAAAGCAATTTTATTCTTTATCTCGATTCTCGAGTTGTGACATCATTTTATTTTTATGAGTGTATTATGAGACTAGACAAGTTGCTCTTTCATTTTACAATTGTGGTCATCTTATGTGTTTTAAGTTGATAAAAATCTCAGCTGACTAGAAAAATTGTAAATCCTGATGAACATGACCTTTCGAACAAAAAGATAATTAAATTACAAAACAAGAGTTGTTGTAGATTCACTTGCCATGTATATCCTCATATATACATAAAAAAAAGCTATTATTTAAGGAAAAGTTTCAAATAGTCAACTTCAACTATTTCCACCTCCAATTATCTAATATGTTCTACGGCAGCTAAACTCTTTCAATTGTTCCCAAATAAAGCAATTTTGTTCTTTGTCTCGATTCTCGAGTGTATTACGAGACTCGACAAGTTGCTCTGTCATTTTACAACCGTGGTTGTCATATGTGTTTTAAGCTGATAAGAATCTCAGTTGACTAGAAAAATTGTAAATCTCGATCAACATGATCTTCCGAACAAAAAGATAATTAGACTACAAAATAAGAGTTGTTATAGATTCACTTCCCATATATACCCTCATATACACATAAAAAAATGGCTACTATTTAAGGAAAAGTTTTAAAGAGCCAACTTCAATTATTTCCACCTCCAATTATCTTCATGTTTCTATTGTAGCTAACCTCTTTCAACTGTCCCAAATAAAGCAATTTTTTTCTTTTATTGTTTGTCATTAAGGCACCTAGGGGCTAGGAGTACAGTAGACAATATTTGATTCCAATGTACTCATATAATTAAACTAGTTAGTGTTTGGTACTTGGATCAATCGCTTACTTCATGAACTTCCCATTTTGAACCAAACTCAAGATTTAGTTTCTAATTTTTTTGTTACATGAGTTTGTGCTTGGACCCAAATTAGCTCTAAAAAGGAACAACGAGAAAAACCCTTGGTTAAAATAAAGTTTTCTAAGGTTTTCAAATTAAAATTATCTAATTCGAAGTTTTTAAAATCTTTAAACCGTAATCCATCAATTCTTAATTTTGAAAAGCATATTCAGACGTTTGCTCACAACAAGATCAATCTGATTATTACATAGTAATTTATAGAAACAACTAAAAAATTGGGTATAAAGGAACATTTTTTTAACATCAAGCTACCTTACTAGCATGTATAACATATGTAGAGATGAGAGAAAACTCTTCGTCTTCTCTCTAACTTTTGGTCTTCGTCTCATTCAAAATTCCTCTAAAAGGCACAAATTTTGACAGGGACTTTCCATCTCCTTATTTTTTTCTTCCTCCTTAATGACTTTCTTGGATCTCCCGATGAAAACTACTATCCCTCCTTATCCACTTGACACAAACCCTACCTCTTCCACTTCCAATACCGTCGAAAAGAAAAACTTTTCTAGAAAAACTCATCTCCCCATTCCATTATAGTCCTCCCCTCATCATCCTACCCCCTCCATGCACGTTGATGATACCCCGATATCTAAAATGATCTAGAACCTGTTAAGTACGATGACATCAATAGAGGAAAACATATATTCCTCTCTACACGAGATCTTGGCAAACTATATACTCAGTCATTATCAAATCTAAATTATGCCGATTATGGAAACACACTGAAGACTCCCACTAATTTATGTGGGCTTCGACTTCTACATTGTAAATTCTTAAAAGAAAAAATCATTGTATTACTCTGTAAAACAGACCATGATTTATAAATGGGTTCTTTCTGTTAGTTACAAAATGGGAGCCAAACTTTGTTGCCTCCCCGGCGAAAATGGCATACTCTACAACATGGATAAGGCTCGCCTAGTTACCCACTGAGTTTTATGATAGATATGTTCTTGCAAAATGGGTAATATCATTGGTAAGCTCCTAAGGATAGATATGTGTACTTCTGCAACTCTCTGTGTACTTTTTGCCATGATTTATGTTCAAGTGCCAATCGAGGTCCCAGTATTGAATCATAGTATTTACATTGGGGAGCATAAGCATGAGATCATATACGAGGGTGAGGACGTACTGTGCAAATCTTGTGGGCGTCTAGGACAGAAAATCTCTTTGTGTTCTCATTGTCACAATGCAGGTAAATAAAAGTACTACTTTATCTCCTATTTCTCCCACCCTACTAATCTATGAATCAAGTCTGGTAAAATAGGAAGCTTTGAAAATTTTACCTTTCCATGGAGGAAAGGTAAAATTTCTACTCCTACTAGTAACAAAAATCATATTGATACTTCCGATAGATTAAATATGATTAACTCTGCTAATAATGCTCCTCAAGGTATTAATGTTAAAAAAATTAATGCTAAGAGTGGTTAATATTTAGACATTCAAATGCTTCATTATAAAGGTAAAAATAAATCTAATGATAATTATCATGCTAGTAATAAAGATTCCTACTCCTACCCGATAATAATCCAATTGACCCGATCAATACTAATTTGGACAATTCAAATAATCTCCCTCCTACCCAGCCAAACAAATCAGCTCACATGGCTAACCCCAATAGACCAGATGATTATTTCCAATCATTACCAAAATCTTCACATGCAATTCCTCCTCTTGACATGTCAATTTTCATGCAGAACTAGGAAATTAACCCTTTACATGATCTACCCCTACCGCCCAATCTGGCCAATGCTATAGAGCTTTCCAACTCTCACCCTAAACCTACAAATCCTATGCCAATAAATTCGCATGCAAATGCATCTCCTCACACGCAAACCTCCTCTCAGTGCATGGACATAGACCCTAATCCAATCATACAACCTACTTCCTACCCTTTTCAAGAGCTTGATAAATCTTCTTCTATTATACACAATACCAAGAGTTCACTTAAGAACTCCATCCCTCAGAACAAAGACTTCAACGAGCAACTCCGAGATTCAACCAAGACTACTAAGCACTCTGGCAATAAATCAACAGAATCCTTACAACCTCCCTCCAATGCCACCGTAATCACCACAATAAAATATGTCACCAATCTTTCTACTCCCTCATCCTCCAAATCCTCTACCCCAATCCTGGTTGGAACAAGCTCTCCAGCTCTCCATGGCAATGCACTCTTGTTTAATATGATCATCAACAACCAAGAAGTGGTAGTTGCTCTTCAAAACCCGAATTTCTTAGCTTATATGATATCAGAGGGAATGAGGTAGGGAATGGCCGTCTACATGAATCACTTACTCTATCAGCAATTAATTTACCCCTTGGCACAAGTCAAACATATGATGAACCAGCCAATGGACCTATGTTTTTACCACCCACAACTGGACTGGACGACCAAATGAACCCAAATTTTCCTCCATGGCCACTTCAAGAAATAAAAATAGGACATGAACCAGAACCAAGCTCGCCAGGACCTAATTTTACAGCCTCCCAATCCACCCATACAAGACCAACAAAACCTAAAAGACCAGGGAAACCTACAACTAGAAATTCCACAAGAGGACTTGCAGGCAAATGTCACGAGCCTACGAGAAATAATGATCATGCTATTCAAGGAAAGTGCAAGGAAGAAATATGTGCTCATATGCCCGAGTGCAATTAGGGGTATGCAAAATCGAATCGGTACCGATAGCCGAACCGCTACCGCTACCGATAAGCATATCGGTATCGGTATGACGGTTATTGATTCGGTAATGGTATTAATTTTCTATACCGATAAGATATCGGTACGGTAACGGTTTATATATCTCCTTACCATTACCATACCGATAACCAATAAGTTTTTTTTTTATAATTTTTATACATTTTATTTATTATTAGTATATTAAGTCATTTAAACTCATTAACTTATAGGTTAAACTTCAATTATTATTATTATTTTTGGTGATTATATGTCAATACTCATACATTTTAATTAATGAGTCCGGCCTATTTTATAATTAATTTTGCTTTCTCGCATCATTGATTAGACTTTCTTATCTTTTCTTTTTCTATTTCATTATTTTGTGTTATGTTAGCATACTGTTAAGACTTGTTGATTGCACTTGTTTACTTAGTTTGTGTGGATGGTTTGTCTATTACTTTAGTGGTTATTCATATTAATTAAAAAATATTACCTATTGACAACCATCCACCAAGAATTCACGCATTACTTCGGTGTACCGGTTACCGAATCGTTAACTACCGAACTGTTAAGAACCGATAACCGATAGCTTATTAGTACTATATTAGTTTAACATAATTACATACCATTAACTTACCGATAAGCTCAAACCCGAATTGTACCACCCCATGAACACCCCTAAGTGCAGTGCACAAATTCTCAATGAATATAAGTTACCCTGCAAACCAAAGGGTAGCTATATATGCAATGGTTATGAGCCCTTCTTCGAGGGAAAATGTGAATTTACCTGTGGAGAACCAGCGCAACCAAGACCCAAACCTTCTAATGAATAGCGCTACTTATTTTCCTGTGTGGAATATGAGAGGAGCTAATAATTCTGATTTTAGGAGAGCTTTTAGGAGTACTTTAACCTATCATCGACCTTGTCTTGCTAACCTCCTAGAAACTCATATGGATGATCACATTGCCTTAAGAGATGAATTTGGTTTTACTAATATGGGGGAAGTCGTGCATGCATAAAGGTTTGGAACTCTTTTCTTATCTGAATCTTAAGGACAGGACCCTACCCTATTCGGCCAAACACTTTTTCTCGCTGGTCGAGCTTTCTACAAAAAAAGCGATGCCTCAGCTGATGGTCGCTCATAGGGCATAGTTATTATGTGGAATAACTTGTTTGTGACTCTTGAGGATATTCGCCTCACTGGTAAGGAAATCCATGCAATAGTTAAGGTACTCTTCTTTCCTCATTTTTTAATTTTTTCTTCAATTTATGCCATTAATGATTTTATCACTAGATTACTTTTATAGGACAATCTTGTTAGTATGACTTCTCAATATACTTTACCTTGGGTTGTTGGAGGTGATTTCAGTGAAATTCTTACTTGTAATGATAAATGTGGAAGTTGGAGAATTAATAACAAAAAATGTAGTATTTTCTAGGATTACATTAATATTTGTAATTTAAATGGATGTCAAAGGTGCAAAGTACACTTGGATTAATAAGCGCTCAAATGGTAGTGTAATTGTTGAAAGATTTGACAGTTGTTTTGGAAATGATAAGTTCCTCAATTTGTACCCTAACTATCTTCTCACTCATCATCCTAGGGTTCATGGTGACCACACTCCTCTGTTGGTCCAGCTTATTCCTTCTTCAATCTATAATTGTTTTAGAAAATCCTTTAGATTTGAAAAAAGAAAAGAAAAGTGGTGCTCTCATCCTGACCTCGTTGATGTGGTCCAAACTTCTTGAAATTCTAATCACAATTTTATCCATGTAGCCTCTTTTTTTTAAAAAAAAATATTAGAACATAGAACCGAGATATTTTTGGCATCATTTTTCAGAAAAAGAAGACCATTCTTGCTAGGCTGGTTGGTATTCAAAATTCAATTCACTATCCTACTACTTTTTTTCCTACAAAACCTTGAGTCACCCCTTCAAGAAGATTTTTTTGAAATTCTTAAAAGTGAGCAAAACTTTTGGAAGAAGAAATCTTGAGTTATTTTGCTAAGTGATGGGTATTGCTAGTACTAAATTTTTCCACATTAGCACTCTTAAAAGGAGGCGGGTTAATAAAGTAGTTTTCTTTAAAGATGACATGATTAACTTAATTTTTGACAACCATAAAATAGAAGATCATGTTTCAAATTATTTTCAAAATTTATTTACTACTAGTCATTCCTGCTCTCGACATTTTGACAATACTGTTTCTTATCCTGGCCTTTTGAAATCTTAGAAACACTCCCTTGAACCTTCAAGACTCTAAGATCATCACTACTATTAACTCCTTTTAAACCTTTCAAAGCTCCGTATTCTAATGGATTACATCATTTTTTTTCAAAAAATATTGAAACATTATTGGTCTCTCTGTCACCTCCATGTGCCATAGTATTTTCATCTCTAATATTATGCTAGATAACCTTAATGAGTCTTACATCAATCTTATTCCTAAATTTGAAAACGCAAATTCCATAACGAATTTCAGAATAGTAGGGCTTTGCAACACAATTCACAAAATTGTTAAAAAGATCATTGTTGCTCGTATAAAACCCCATGTGGACACTCTTATTAGCCCTTCTCATTCCAGTTTCATGCAAAACAGGAGAACTTGTGATAGTGCTATTATTCTTCAATATATTATTCACTTTTTTAGGAAAAAGAAGGGTAACATTACTCTCATGGTCATAAAATGTGACCTTGAAAAGGCTTTTGATAGATTAGGTAGTCCTTTATCCGCAAATGTCTAGTTGTTTTCAGTTCCCTACTAATATTATAAGTTTTATTTTGTATTGTGTTAGCACATCCTCTATATATGTCATTGTCAGTGGAAACTGTACATGCTTTTTTAAGCCTTCCAGAGGCATTAGACAAGGAGCTCTTTCTCTTCTTACCATTTCATCTGTGTCTTGAATTTCTCTCAAGAGATATAGATTGCCAAGTAAATTTGGGGAGCTGGGATCCTATTCGACTATCTCGCAACGGTCCTAAGTTATCTCACATCTTTTTTGTTGATGACCTTACCCTTCTATGCAAAGCTAATAACAAAAGATGTGATACCATTATTGCAACTCTAGACTCTTTTCGTCTTAACTTTGGCCAAAAAATAAACCTTTCTAAATCAAAAGTTATCTTCTCTGAAAATTGTGACACCACTATAAAGGATATTCTTTCTTTTAGCCTGGGTATGAACCATAACTCTGAATTTGGGAACTATCTTAGGTTTCCATCTTTAGAATACCCAAGGGCCAGAAACTTCTAATTAAACATTGACAATATAGGGAAAAGGCTTACCGGGTGGAAGACAAATTTCCTTAATATACAGGCCGTACTACCCTTGCAAATTCCACCTTAAATAGCTCCCCAAATCACATTATACAATACCATAGAATTTTCAAAAAAAAAAAAAAAAAATGTCATCTTATTGATAAAGTCCAAAGAGACTTTATATGGGGTTCTACTGCTGAAAATCATAAGATGCACTTTATAAATTGGAAAATCCTTACTCAATCTAAAAAAATTGATGGGTTAGGGATTGATGCTGAAACTAAAAATAATACTTTACTTACCAACCTTGTATGGCGTCTTTAAAAACACCTTACTACCCTTTGGTCTCAAGTTTTACTGAAAAAAATACTTTAAATCAAATTCTGCAAACCCGCTAAAGCATTGCCTAGGCACTTGAGGGAATATCCTCAAGGTGTTAAAATTATACAGCCAAATATGAGATGGCAAATTGATAATGGCCATACGATATCATTCTTTCATATGACATAGCTACCATCTAACATACCCATCAGAAAATGCATTCAAAGGCTTCTTGCATATCACGAAAATAGTGGCAATTACATATCCAATGGTGCTTGGTCTTTTCAAGGCATCTGTTTCACTTTACCAACAGAGATCATGGATAGTATTATTAGTATCCCAGTTTTCCCAAAACCGCTCCATTCAGGACAAATGTGTCTGGAAAAGCCAAAATGGTTGTTTCACATCCAAATTAGCTAGAGTAGTCATTAACCCTCCAACCATTCTTCCAAAGATTTCTCATGGATTTGGAAATGCCAAACCTTGCACAAAATTAAATTCTTCCTTTGGACTGTATATTATAAAAGACTTTTTACTCGTGCCTACCTCAACCATATAGGTATCCATATATCCCTTGATTGCCTTTGTTGCCCTGACATTGAGGAGGATTGTTCTATTGTGATGAGTCTCTGGCAATGCCTAATAGGTATCAATAATTATCCTTCCATAGTCGCATGTCATAACAATACTCATTTCTTAGATCATATCAGAAATAATCCAAACTTCAAGTTCTCTCCTTATTATACTTGGGATGATTTTTTCCCCTCAACTCCTCTGGCATATCTAGCTCGACAGGAACAACAACCATCACAACAACTTTACTAACAGACCATCTCTTGATCTCATTCACTCTAAAATTTTGGAATACATCTACCTAGCTAAGAGTTATCCCTATGACAAAACCACTACCATTGATCAATCTCTAAAATAGATTCCTCTTGCCTATCATTCTTAGGAACTAAACATTGATGGGGCATCCTCTAAAGGTAAATGAGGTATTGGAAGTTTGACTAGATTGTCCTTTTTTTTCCCCAGCATATTCTGGTTGTTGATCACTCTCTTAGTGAACTTATCTCCCTGTGGCATGGTCTGAAAGTTGCCCTTGGCACTAATCTAGTACCACTAGAGATCGATACTGACTCCATTAAGTTAATTAATATGATCAATTCAGCTCATCAACTTTACTTATCCATTTTGCATGACTGCAGTTTAATGATGCACCAACTAGAAATGTCGATGCTTAGGCATTGATTCAGAAAGCAGAATCAAGTTGCAGACCATCTAGCCAAGGAAAGGCTCAAAAGGACGGCAAGAGGTAAACATTGTGTTGGTCAGGCCACCAAGTTATGTATTAGCTAGTTTTTTTTTTGAATAATCTGAATGGTAGAACTACTACCTGGACTCAGTGGCGTAGTCAGAAATTTTTTCAAAACTGTTCAAACTTCAAAGAAAAAAGTTCTTTGATCAAAATGTAAGTTGGGACTTGATCCTAGGTTGTTTAATTAATTTTGAACACCCTACACCACTAGACTATCACTATTGGTTGTGTCGGGGGTGTTCAAAATATGATATTTACTCATAAATAGTTAAACTTAACCTATCTTCACGGTATAATTTTTCGGCAAAAGGTGGTCGCTTGACCACCCTTCCTTCAATGTGGCTCTGCCACTGCTAGGACTGTTTCCTTTCTAGCATGTAAGCATGCAGCCAGCTATACCAACTCCATAGCTCAAGAAAGCTCCCTATTATGTCCAAATTTATTCTAGTATTAATATAGTCATATTTTGTACCAAAAAATGTAATACCACTTGTTCTTATATATCCACACACTTTGTTTCTATTTAGAATGAGCATGAGTCAAGGGTGGAGTTACAAATATCAATTAAGTCAACAAAAAATTGTTGAAAGTAAGTCAGATTGTAGGTTTTTTTCTAATTACAAACTGAATTTAAGAGAGAGAGAGACACTATTACGAGATCTATTACTCTAAGGTGTTTATTGTTAGTCCAACTTATCAAAACTCATAATCTCATTTATTAAAATTTTTGAATAAATATTCACGTATTGTTCGAGATAAGGTATAATATTTATTAGCAAAAGTTCTATAAGAATTGAAGGAGCTTGGTTTCCTATGTTTATAGTCTCAATTTTTCACCTTTTCTCATATGTACAAATTTTCATATAGTTCTCATGAAGCTTTTCTAGTCTTACTATTCACACGATATGACTTGGGGTATTGATCATACTATGAACTTGAGCTTTTTGCTTAGGCGGCTATTTACTTTCTGCTCATGGTGAATATAAGTTATGAGAATTGAGATATGTGAAAATATATATTTCGAAGTCTATTGATTCATTTAGTCATAACCAGATACAACATTGGAGTATGTCATAAATTTACGATTTTGAACCATGTAGGAGCACAACCATATGCTTTTCACCAATATTAAATATATTTTTTTCACTTTCTAGATCTCTATTATAGTAATTAGTCAATTTAACTGGAGATTTTTGGGTGAAAGAGACTCCTAAGTCTTTAAATAGTTTTTTGGGACAATTACATGGAGAGACACCCCACTCATGAAAATTACCAAAAAAGACCCCTATTTTGCTACCTTACATGACATAGCACCCCCTCCCTTTTTTTTTTATTTTTTCTTTCACTCCATAGCACCTCCTTTATAAAGAAAAAAAACCCTAGCCCCCATTTTTCCTCTCCTCCTTCCCTCCTTCCCATTTTTCTCTCCTCTCTTCCCCATTACACATAATCCGCCCCCCCCCCCCCCCACTCTTCCACCACTGCCCCACCATCATCCCCTCTCCTCCAAACCACCGATGTCGCCGTCGCCGAGGTCATCACCACCACCGCCGCCGCCGCAGCTTCTTCTTCTTCTTCTTCTTTTCGTTTTTTTTTTTTTTTTTTTTTTTTTGCTTTTTGAATAGCAATGTTGATTTTCGTTGTATAATCCGATCCAAACTCCGGTGAGGAGTTTATTTATCGAGTTTCTTTTTTTTCTTCACTTTTATCATAAAAATTCATTGAGATCTACTAGTTTTTTATTAAAACTTTTGTTTAATGTTTAGATCTAGTGTTTTTCTTGTATAAAACTGTATAGATCTGGGATGTTTGTTAAGCTTTTGTATAAAAGCTACCTGAAGTACTGTTTAAAGTCAGTTTTGCGAGTTTATACACTTTTATACATTTTTATACAAGTTTATACAATTCTGTAAACGTGTATAAAAATGTATAAATCTGTATATGTACGCATTAACAGTGTATAAAACACATTCTATGCATTGTAAATTTTGTATAAAGATGTATATGCGTGTATGAACAATGAATAAAATAGTATAAATTTCATATTCGTGCACTTTTATGGATGTTTTGTATAAAATTTATATTATTTGTGTATATTTTTGTATTTTTCCTCTTGCATACACAATTTTATATGTATTTACATGTATAATTTATTATTTTGATAGATTTAGGTGTATAAAATTATCAAAAAATAATTATTTAAACAAATCCACAAATAAAATAAATAAATCCGGTGAATTTTTGATTTTCCGGCCACCGGCCGGCGGCAGCGGTGGCAGGTCGGTTCCTGGTGGTGGGGCAGTGGTGGGGGAGGGTGAGGGAGTGGTTCCTAGGGTTTTAGTTTAAATGGGTGCTATGTTGTGTAATTTTGAATATAAGGGGTGATATGTTGTGTAATGTAAAAATAAAGGGGTGATATGGATGAAATGTGGCCTCTCATTTGTAATTTTGTGTTGAGAGGTGCCTAATTTTGAAAATTCCCCTAGTTTTTTAGGAGTCAAGTCTAAAAAAATAGGTAAAAGGGACACTTTTAAGATTAGTACTAATTAATAACATTTTAAAAGTCCCTCAAATTTTTTTATTTACACCAAGCCCCCACCTCTCATCACCTACCACCCATCCAGCCCCCACCCCTCCCCTGCCCATCCACCATTCCACCACCACTCACCGCCATCTTTTACCATCCATCCACCATCACCACCACCTCCTACCACCCTCCACCATCCACCACCACCTTCTACCACCCTCACCACCAACCACCTTTTATTACCCTCCACCAGCAACCACCACCCCACCACTCTCCACCAGTCCAATAAAAAGATGTGTACACATCAGTCGATATGTGTACACTTATAATTAAGATATGTACACATCTCGTCTGATGTATTAATATGTGTATACATATAATAATAAGTGTACACAACTCGTACACAGATAATAATATGTGTACGAGATGTGTACACATATTAATACATGTAATATGTGTACACACACATTAATAATATGTGTACATATCAGACGAGATGTGTACACATCTTTTCCAGCCGTGAAAACATCTCCAAAATTATATAAACATACCGAAAATCTATTTACACATTCGAAAAGATGTGTAAAACGACTAAACGGGGATGAAGAGGAAGAAAACGGAGAACAACAAAGAAAAAATAAAATTGATATGAAGAACAAGAAAGAAAAAATAACGTGGATAGTGATGAAATAAAATTTGAAAAGAAATCTAGAAGAAAGAAGAAGAAGAAGGAGGAAGAAGAAAAAAAGAGAGAGAAAGAAGAGAAGAGAGAGAATTAAGTTTGAAATATGAGAGAGAGTGTAAAAGTAGGTGGTGAGGAGGGAGATTGAAAATTTGAAAATTGGAGTGTTTTTGTAAATTCGAAAATATTTATTTTGCCCACAAGTTTTTAATGACTACACTTCAGTCCTCATTTAAATTAATTAAAGGTTGACTTGGTCTTGTACCTTAACCTTATTTAAAGACTTCAGGGGTCTTTTCCCCTCTTTTCTCTTTAGAGACGTTATGGGGTGCTTCCTTACGTTTTTAAGGTTTTTTTATACTTATATACAATTTTGCACCTTTATCACAAAAAATAGCAATATTAATAATATTACAAAATATACCAGTATATTTATATACAAGTTGTTAGAAATAATTAAAAAAAACACACTAGTCTCCATCTCCCATCCCTCCCCCGCCGCTTGTTGCACCCTCTATTGCCGCCGGTATGCAGAAATAGTCAGAAATAGTGCAGATTAGTCGGAAATAGTACAGAAACGTGAAACAATTATGCAGTACAAGTGCATAAATACATAATAATGCAGAAAATAGTGCAAAAATGCAGAACAATGTAGAAACATTGCAAAATGCAAAAACAATACAAAAATACTTGGATACAATGCAGAAATAGTAAGATACAATAAAATGAAAAGATTTAAATTAAAACAGATTTGGTCGAAAAAACACCGAATATAAAAGGAAAACAACATATTTGGCCTAAAAATACCAAAATTTAGTCAAAAAATATTATTTTTGAATTAAAAATACCAAATATAAACGAAAAACCATTAATTTTGACCAAAAAAACACCATTTTTAAAAAAAAAAAAACCAACTTGAGCAAAAATCTTAAAAAAAAAAAAAAAATCAGCCAAAGTTGATCTGATGGAAATTTCTCTAGTGGTGGATGGAAGGTGTTCGATGGCAGCAGTAGGGAGGTAGTCCGGCGGCGGTAAATTGGGAGTGAAGGAGGGAGTAAAAATGGGAGAAATGAGATAACGAAGCTAGGATTTTGTTATGTTTAATTTTATGTACTTTTACTATGTTTCGTAATTAAGTCTTCAATTCTTTATGGAGTATTTTATAATTAAGACAAAATATCATTATTTTGTATAATTTTCTCCGTTTTTAACAACTCTAAGGCAGCTATTGTTTAAATTTTCTATCTCATTAAGTAAACTTCTAATCAAAATAATGAGAAAAAGGTTAAAAATTGACCCAAAAAAAAAAAAAAATTGATAGAGTTGCCAAAAAGAAGTGTCATATCACTTCTCTAAAGCTTAATTTTATACGTATATATAGATTAGTCTCTACAATATATAAAAGAAATTTAGCCCGACAAAACCATTTCAATATGTGACTTAAAATGTAGCCTAATAATTAATGGAGTAAAATAAAAATCAAGAGATATGTGGATTGAGTAACAACCACCACAAAAAAAGATAGTTACATAATTTTCTCTTATTATTTAAATCTTGTTGACCGTCACTTGTTACCTACATTAGTAGAGGAGATACGATAAAATAGTCAAGCTAACACAAATCGGGCCAAAAATTTTGTATTATCAAATCCAATTCAATCATCATATAAGTTAAGTATCATCTAAAACTCTGTAATACAATTCAAACTAATATTAAAAACTTCATTTCTTTTAGTAATAAATCAAACAAAGGGTAGATCATAGATGTCTACATTTCTTTAATTTTATTCCCTTTTTTTCGTATCAAACTAGCCGTTGGAATATCAAACACACACTTTTAGGGCCAGCCCACCCCCTAACGTTCAAAAAAAGCTTTTATATATTCTTCTCATAGTCTCTTAATTTCTCAATCAAATTCTCTCTAAACCCCTTTTCTCTTCTTCTAAAAAAATACTCATATCAAGAAGAAGAAGAAAAAAAAAAAACTTCTAAAAAACCTCTCTTTTTACTATAAAATCAAATCTTGAAAGTCAAAATGGCAACAATGAACAGTGGAAACAACAGTAACACTACAACAACTGCTCAAATAATGGCTTCTCCTAAACAAACTTTGCCTACTGCTAAAACTGTTGATACTCAATCTGTTCTTAAAAGGTATTCATTTTCTTGATTTTTGTATTCTTTATTGTTTATGGGGTATAAAATTTAGCCTTTTTTGGATCTGGGTATGTTTATCATCTGTTTCTGCATTTGGGTCTGTTCTTAAAAGGTTTAAGTTTTCTTGAAATATTTAATTTTTGATGTTTATGGTTTATGGGGTTAAAAATGTAAGGTGTTTATGCATATGGGTGTTTTGTAATTTTGTTTTCTTGATCTTTGATTTATAATGTTTAGAATCCGTTTCTGCCATTTGGGTATGTTCTTGAAAGGTTACGTTTTCTTGAAATCTTTAACTTTTGATATTTATGGTTTATGGGGCTAAAAATGTAAGGTGTTTATGTATTATGGGTATGTTTGTAATTTGATTTTCTTGATCTGGGGTTTTAAGATGGTTTTTGATCTGGGTGTGAATCATCCAAATTTTAAGGTGTCTTTTTTGGGTACACTTGTATTTTTGTGTATTTATGATTTATGGGGTTAGAAATGTATGGTGTTTATGCATTTTGGTTGTGTTTGTAATTTTGATTTTGTGCTTATGAATTTTGTATTATGGGTATGTTTGTAATTTGATTTTCTTGATCTGGGGTTTTAAGATGGTTTTTGATCTGGGTGTGAATCATCCAAATTTTAAGGTGTCTTTTTTGGGTACACTTGTATTTTTGTGTATTTATGATTTATGGGGTTAGAAATGTATGGTGTTTATGCATTTTGGTTGTGTTTGTAATTTTGATTTTGTGCTTATGAATTTTGTTTTCCTAATCTTGGTTTTCTTTTGGTTGTATTATATAGGTTGCAGTCTGAATTGATGGCTCTAATGGTAAGGAATCTTAATTGTATTTCATTTACCTTGCATTTCTAGTTCTTTTGAGAAATTTCCTTTTTAACCTTGTTTTATTAAATCTTTTTAGATGAGTGGTGATTCTGGAATATCTGCATTTCCTGAAGAAGACAACATATTTTGCTGGAAAGGGACAATAACTGGTAGCAAAGATACAGTTTTTGAAGGAACTGAATACAAGCTCTCTCTTACATTTCCTGCTGATTACCCTTTTAAACCACCAAAGGTCAAATTTGAGACTGGCTGCTTTCATCCAAATGTTGATGTGTATGGGAACATATGCTTAGACATTCTTCAGGTAACGTCTCGATGGTCTTATCTGAATCCAATGTTACATACATATGAGTTCAACGAGTTCATTGCTAAGAACCTTAAAATTGAATTTGTGAAATTTAATGAATCTGCGTCTGGTCTCATTTCGTGCATTGAGTTGTTTTGGTGATTTTTGTAACAGGATAAGTGGTCATCTGCTTATGATGTGAGGACTATACTTATTTCAATCCAGAGTTTGCTTGGAGGTAAAAACCTGTGCAATTTTTTGGTTACATTTTGTATTCTGATTATCATGTTAACCATTTTCTGATCTTTGTGTATCAGAACCAAACATAAGCTCACCTCTAAACACTCAAGCTGCTGCTCTTTGGAGCAATCAAGAAGGTAAATCCTTAAGCTTTTCTTGGAAAATTGAAATTATATAACCTAGTAAAATTGTTTTAACATGTCTGCCTTTTCTTTTCTTTCAACAGAATACAGAAAGATGGTTGAGAAGCTATACAAGCCCGCTGCTGTGTAGGCGTAGCTAGCTGCTAGTGCAGATTACATTCTTTTTCATATGGAACAAATGTAGTTGGAATTTTTCTTGTTGCTACTTTTTCTTTTTGTTGATTTTGGAGAATCCTCTCATAAGAAAGAGGAAAGATTGTACTCTCACAAAAAATATGAGATATAGAACATCAGTTCAATTTTATCAATTGTTTTCTCCAATTCCTTTGTGTTGTCGAAACTTAAACAATGATGAAATTGCATCCTTGAAAATCTTCCTTGAAAATTGTATGCTTGTTCAGGGGCAAGTTTTATATTGTTCTCCCATGCAGGATGAGACTCAATTGATTCCGACTCTCACAAGCTTCTTCTTTACCACTAAGAGCCTGTTTGGCCAAGCTTCTAGTGAGCCAAAAGTGCTTATTTTTCTCCAAAAGAGCTTATTTTGAAAAATCAAGGTGTTTTTCTGCTGTGGGGAAGAAGCTGAAAAAAGTAGCTTTCCCTAAAAGTGCTTTTGAGTAGAAGCAGAAATTGTTTTTAATTTCTATGGTTCCAAAAATATCCTTACAAAAAAATACTTATATACCTAATTACGCCTATATATTTATTTTAACCTAATGATTATAATATATATAAATAGTACATTACTTTTTTTCTTTTTATATGACCTACATCAATCACTATTGTTACAAACTTTTAATCAAATAATATCTTTTTTTATTCAATTATGAATACTTATATTTTGGAAAAAAATTACTAAATAAAAAAATTAAATATAGTGTTTGAGAATAAATGTTTCATCTAGTTAAATAACTGCAAAGTGAGTCTTTAAATGTCCTTACTCGTAATTTAACACTCAAAAGTACTTTTTCAAAAGCTTGGCCAAACATAAATTACTACTCAACTGTTGACAGAACTGCTTCTCAGATGAGTTGGCCAAACACAAACTGCTTTTCTCCAAAAGTACTTTTACGAAAAGCACTTTTAAAAATAAGCACTTCTCAAATAAGCAGTTTTCAGAAGCTTGGCCAAACAGGCTCTAAGTTCCTATTCATGTTTAGGGTTCCAGTGGAAAGGCACTTAGATATGTTTGATACGATGTATGCAACAGAAAATTAAATCAGCACGAGGACTCAAGGTATTCCATATAGGACACCAGTAGGTGCTGTCCAACAAAGGTTCACCACTAATTATGCTCAGTCGTAGGGGTAGGGAGTCTCAGAAAAGGGGAGGGGAGTCGACTGACATGTCAACCAATACCAATTCTTTGAACGTTGTAATTTCTAAAATGGTTTTCATGTATATATAACAACACCAAACTCGCAACCTATTTATTGTTGGATTCACTCTAAGTGAGATGAATTTACAAGCGCAGTAAAATTCTCTTAAGTTCTCCAAAATAGAAAAATAAGATAATGTTTGTGTTAGATGCTAGGTGGCCGTGTTAATCATATTTGTTGATAATAATAAAGAGAAGAAAAACATATGTTCTTTTAATTTACCAATTTTTCAAATATTTACCATCAATTTTATTTCCAGTAACCTCGATATACATTGCTTGATCTACTTGGAAACAACAAGGCAAAATCGATGCTGTAAAACTAGCAAAACATTAAACTTAAAAACGTGAAAATCATAGTTTGAGCCTGCCTAGTGCGGTTTACCTCTCTGGTGTGGTTTCCAGGCTAGGAGCGGGGTTTACCCAGAGAGCACCCGAAGGATAGCGGCTGCGGGTTCCCTTGTCATAAAAAAAAAATGTGAAAATCATTGCCAGAATGCAGCTAAAGACATGATCAAATCTTTAACATAAAGTTCCAACAACATTTCAAACCTCAGTATAGAAATTTTTTAAACCTGCCCTAATATAATATCGATTATTGGATACACAATTCCTCCAAGGGTTCTTGAAACACTATTGAACATGGCAGGTTCTAAAACACTCCGCAGATCTCTTCTCAATTCGATGCTTTAACTCAAAATCTGTCTGATGTTTGATTAGAATTAATTCTTAGAGGTAAGCTGTCGTATGTTATACTTGGAAAGTTCCTTGTACTTCTCAACAACTCCAAGCAAGCATACAGTCTGCAAAATATGAAAAAATAAAGATCCTACAAGTGATTTTTCTTTAAACATTTCAATCGTAAAGATACGAAAACATATATGTTGCACACCAAGGGTGTGTCACCATTTTATAGGGATAGATGTAAAGGTTAGATACCCAAAAAAGGCTTAATCACTCTTACGATCAGCAAAACAGGTTTCATTGATGGCATTATCACAGGGTAGGAAGATGGTTAGTATGCATTCCAGACACTGCCCAAATCATACTGTATAGACCTTGTGAAGAGAAAAATCTAGCTTTCAAGCACAACACAACACTCATTTGCACATAGTCAAACTAAGCTCTTGGGAGATTTACTGAGTGTACAGATTAACAGTTTCTTCCTCTTTAGCTCTTAGCTGACTAGTAGAGTATTTTTTGCAGAATGCTTTGCATATCAACAAAAATAGAAGATGGAAATAGCACAAATTCTAAGCAAAGATATGTACCTTGACTATTTGAACCACTAGGTTTATTTCAGGGTTGGTAAGATCAACTTTGTGAGGTGAAGGAACAGCTTTAGCAACTGTATCAATGATTTTCATCTTATCGATTCCAGTATTTGCTCGAGCTTCATAAAGCACTGCGAACTGTGAGAGAAAGTTGATTAAGCTAGAAACTTGACTCATTCTGCAGCATAAATACAGTTCACACCACATTTTCCATCCTATTTTCACATCACTGACACTTGAATTAACAGAAGTAACAGACAATTATATCTCATGAAAATGCTATGAAAACAAACTCCAGTGTCCAAAGAGAGTGGACATAATGTAGTTGAAAGATCCTGGATAAATTAAGTGCAAGATTTCTTGCAATGGCGGAATAAATAAAAAAATTTGTAAAGTTTCACTATCATATACATGTCGATTATTAAATAAAGTTTAAATAAGATGCCAAAAGAAGAGCCTTGACACTGACAATAATGGACCGGGAAGTACGAATATGACCTTCTTTGAAATGTCGGTTTCAGCAGGTAAGTACTTTGCAATGAGAGGCTTTATTGCTTTTCCAATTTCCTCCTCTGATGCATAACATGTTACTTCAATAGGTAACACTCTCAATATGAACCTGTTGGAAGCTATGACATTCTTGAGCAAGAGATATCAAACAAACAGAAATAGAGCTGTCTAGGGATAAAACCTAAGAAGAAAAAAGAACCTTGATACATGTCTCTTTGTCGAGGCAAGCGAGGACATCATATGTTGAATGATCTCCTTAGGGTTGGGATCTCCATCTTTCTTGCGCATTTGAACAAACACAACACCATTGCAACCTGAGTCCAGGTAGCTAAAACGCCTCTGTTTTCAGAACGAAAGCAACATCTTACAGAAAAATTCCAGAGACAAGTAGGACGAACTACATTGAATCAAACAATTTGTTAAACCGGCTTAGAAAGTCATCCTTTAGAGTCTCTGCTTTTTTATTAAATCAAACAAAAAACAACAGATAAAATTAGGACAAAGAGGGTGTCTTTTCTCCTTTTTTTGAGAAGGTAAATAAAAACTAAAAAATAGCATTACTGCAAATGATAGACCTATGCCAACCACAAATTCAAAGGGGAGGAAAATAAACCTTTTCAGTCTGTGATTATAAATATTTCATTTTTTTTTTTTTGAGAAGGTAACATATAAACATTTCATTTCAAACAGGATTTTTATTTTTTTTTTGAAAAAACAACTAACATGAACTAACCATGAATGAGCATGAGACATGCAACACAGATACTCACAAATAAAGAAACTAAATAGCAATGAATAATATATTTCCCTAGCGTAGGAACTAAATTCGTCATCTACTTACCTTGCTTTTGTCTCCCAACTCAGCAAGCTCAGCTTCAATTTGTTTATCAACAGATATCTGCTCTGTCTTACCAGATGCAATATTTCCAGTTTCTGGTGCTTCTCTTTCCACACATTGTTTCTTTGCAGGTGGCTCCCCCACTTCACTATCTTTCTGTTCATGGGTTGTCTCTAGTTCTTCTTTATTCTCAGTATTTCCCTGAATTTGCTCATCAGCAGAGATGTTATCCTTGTTTTCAGGTACTGCTTTACCATTTTTTAAGCTTTCAGTTTCATCATCAGCTTTCTCCTGATTCTGCTCAATTTTTGAAATCTCCTTCTTGTTCTGGTTCTCATCATCTCCCTTGTCTTCATCATCTCCATCATCATCATCACTACTAGAAGATTCAGAATATGTGAAAACAGTCTTTTTGTTTACAGGTCTTTCTGATTCTCCATGTCCTGATTTTGAACTTGTCCCCTCCAACAGCTCTTCATAAAACTGCAAAGAAAGGAAAAAATTGTTACGGTTCAAATTAATCAAGGAAACAAGACGGAAAATGCTGTCTCTGTTTGTCAAGCTTCAAGTCTGAGGGTCGCTTCAGAAGTCATACACAGAAGAGACCAAAAATATTTTAAGACAAATTCTTTTGCAGTTTTGAATTTTTAAATAATTAGTGTTCTATTTTGACATTCTTTAGATAACAGGAAAAGCATATGAATCAGAAAGTCTCATGAACGAAAATGTCTATTTGGCAAGCTTGCTTTTAGACTCTTCCTAGATGACCTTTTTCTAATAATGATGTCCCCGTGCCAAGGCTTAGTCAGATGGGAAGAAATTTTGTCACTGCTGGAATATGAACCTTAGTCTCCAAGGTTTTCACCAACTTCATTGACCAGTAAGCCACAACCCTATGTTTAATGAAATTTCTATTTACTGGCAAGTAGCTCTTGGTAGAAACTTCTGCCTCAAAGAGGTAGACGGTTCTCCGATTTTGCGATGAAATGCACAGATTACTTCTGGCCATACAATATCTTTTCTCTTAATTTTGTTTTAACTAAACACTGAATTATTTATATTCAACCAATTCTTTTTCTTATTCTTCAAGGACTTACCTTTTATAGTACTTAACTGTTCAAATCAGGTTTTCCCTGTAACTCATATTCAATTTTTATATCCTATCAATGGAAGAGTGTCATTCATGAAATCCAAGTAAGTTATGTCCTTGAACGACAAGATCAATTTGATTGCTGGTAACTGTTTAAAGAGCCACTATAGTCTACTATGTAGACATTTTAGTAAGGCTATTTCATCGTTTGCTTATGTTCTGCTAGTGTAAATTAAGACAAACACAATCTTTCCATCAAGGACTTACCTTTTTAATACTTCAGTGTTCACCTTAGGTTATTACCCTAATGCCGTGACGTACAAGTTTTACCAATGATATTTACATGTCATCAAACCCAAATGATGTTAGCAGTTGATTCTACATTAGTTTTTGGACCCAATCCCATTTAGGTAGTACTACTTATGTTTTCTAGAGTGTTTATGTTAGGTAGTTTCTTCATGATTTTTACGCACTGGCCGGTGCACATGATACCCTTAACATATTGGTTCTATTCTCTCTCTCTCTCTCTCTCCCCCCTTGAGCTGGCGGTGAGATAATTGATAAAGTATATTTGTGCATATCTCTTTTGCATTGCTGGTCCAGTAACTGTTTGACTTTACTTATATGCTTTAACTTATGACGTTAGAGAATGTATTGCCCTCCTAATCACTGTCTAGGACAGAGTGGAGCCAAAGTCTCATCAGACTCTTCCACACACATGTGGCATGTGCTTTATCTCAAAAGATATTTGCCAACAACTACAGATTACAACCCTGTATCAGTCACTCTTTTGAGATAGTGGTTTGATGATGCTCACAAAGAAAAGTAATTATCTCATTTCAAATTTGGCTTGTAGGATGATAGAGAACGAGAGTAAACTTATGTTGAGAGAGTGCAACACAGAAGCTGAGCCACTCATTCAACAATATCAGGCTGCAATTGGACCTCCAGCACACCACATAACAGAACTACAGAAGTTCCAAACTCTTTAGGAAACTTGTTAGTTTCTACCGCTGGCGAAGCTAGTCTTTTGAAAAACTTAAACTAACACGGGAAAGAAGGCAAGGTTGATGAGGATCACTACAATTAAGCAAAATAGCTTCCTGGTCCTAAAAACTACCATATTTCTAAAGCGTCAAGAACTTCCATTATGTGGTGTGCCAGAAGGCGTGCCCCTCTAACCTTCTCTACTTAAATACCATGTCTTTTTGTCCGCCGCAACATTCAAACCCATGACGTGCACCTAAACCACATATCACAAGTTGAGCTTTTACCACCTAAGTTGCTTGGATCCTCCAAATTTTCTGCACTCGTGTTGCATCTTCCAAAAATGCACTACTTTTAGGATCCGACACACATCCGCACTTTTGGAGAGTCCAAGCAACATAAGCCACTAGACCAAAAGCCATGGGGTAAAATACCACAATAACATATCCAGTATTATCCCACAAGTGGGATCTGGGGAGGGTAAGGTGTACGCAGACCTTACCTCTGCCTCGAGAAAGGTAGAGAGGCCGTGGGGACGGGGGCAAAACCAACTTTTTATATTCTAGTGTAGTCTCAAAAAATTAGCCAAAGTAACCCTTACAAGTAAAACTGAACAACAAAGTTAACTAGCAAGAATGCAGAAATGAATATATTCAAACACATAAACGTATAAAAAAGGTAGCATAACTTCAAGATAATTAAAAAGATAGAAACTTTAACATACAGAGTCAATAACATTAACAGCTTCTTGAGAAGCTTGTCTTTCCCTTCCACCATCACATGTTATATAAAAACCTTGTACTCCTGGCATTAATGGGTATGCTCCTTTCTTTTTCACTGCTTTCTATTTATATATGCGAAAAAATAAAAACCATAGTTAGTCATAAATTAACTTATATACATAGATGTATTTTACATGAATAAATAGAGAAAGATTACATTGTTTGGACGATAACGTTGTCTGTTTTTCTTGTTGTTGTTGTTAGCTTTTGCCTTTGATTTGTTGTCTGTAGCCATTGTTGAAGAAGAAGTGAAAACAATGAGTGCAGGAGAAAAAAGAGGGACTCTTTGAGAAAAATGTCAGTATAAGGTTTTAATGGGTCAAAGCCCATTTTCATTATAAAGGCCCAATTAATGTTTGTCACATCAAAATTTGATGGCTAGCCAATTTTCAACACGTTAAGTGAGTTCCATCCATAGTTTCAAAATTCATTGAGAAATAGCTAATAATGACTCACGTACGATACAGGCTGCTGCCGCTAACAACACCCCATATTTTGAATTTATTGAAATACCCTTAAAAACCTACAGCTCAACATAAATACAAATCACACGTGAAAAAAACAAAGCAAAGCACACAATCTCTCTCCAGATCACCATTGTCTCTCTCCCGAAGTTCAAATTCAAACTGTAAAAGGTAATTTGAGCTGCGTTTTCTTAGTTTCTGTGCTGAATTTCAGTTATTTTGCGGAAATATATCCGTTTTTGTGATTGTAAAACAATGGTTTGAAATAAAAATTCGTGATTCTGATCTCATTTGTACTGTAAAATATGCGATTCATTCAACGAATTTATTTTTTTGACGTGAATTTACTGTTATATATATTTAATATGAATCTGCATTGAGTTCAAAAGGGTATACAACACTAGGTGCTGGGGGATTAGTGTTATGTTGAACCAAAGCCCCATTACAATATCCTGTAGCTATGATTATATTTTAACTTAGCACTTCAAAATCGCCTGTTGTCCAGCATTAAATGCTGAGGCTTATTGTTACGTTGAAGCAATGCTATATTTTAGGATATAAAGCTGCACTTCAAAAAATACATGTTGTCCAGCACTAAATGCTGAGGTTTAGTGTTACGTTGAAGCAAGGCTCAATTACAATATTCTGTAGCTATGCTATATTTTAGCTTATAAAGCTGCACTTCAAAATCTCCTACCCTGTATAATTAGCCATTATACTATGGATATCTATATTTAGCTGCATTTTCTCAGTTTCTGTGATGTTTCTGTGCTGAATTTTAGTTATTTTGCAGAAATATATCTATTTTTGTGACAATAAAGCAATTATTTGAAATAAAAATTCGTGATTCTGATCTCATTTGTACTGTAAAATATGCGATTCATTCAACGAATTTATTTTTGTGACGCGAATTTACTGTTATATATATTTAATATGAATCTGCATTGAGTTCAAAAGGATATACAGCACTAGGTGCTGGAGATTAGTGTTACGTTGAACCAAAGCCCCATTACAATATCCTGTAGCTATGATTATATTTTAGCTTAGCACTTCAAAATCACATGTTGTCCAGCATTAAATGCTGGGGTTATTGTTAAGTTGAATCAAAGTCCCATTACAATATCCTGTAGCTATGCTATATTTTAGCATATAAAAATCCTGCTGTCTTAAGCCATTATACTATGGATATCTATATTTAGCTTATAGGTTAGCAGTTCTTAAGCTTACTTTATTAAGCTACAATTACAGTATTTTACCATGTGGTTTTCTTTGTCACTTAGTTTAGTGTCTTTACTATGTTTATAGCAGGTAATGGCTAAACAGTGTATTGTTCTTGCATTCAATGGGAAATAGACACCAGATTATAAGTACATAGATCATGAGACAAAGATTTTTCTGCATAATGAAACAGATACATTTGAAGATTTCAGAAAAAACTTTTGGAAAAAGATAGATTTAGATGAAGAACATTTTGAGACAGTCATATGGTTTGATATGGAACTTGGAACAAGCAAAGGGGTCCCTATAAAAAATACCGATGATTTAATCAACTGTTTACACTTGATGAAGAACAATTATGAGTATAGGAGTAGACGTTTCATAATTGACATTACATAACGGATCTCCACAGTCTGAGAAAGTTGATTACGCTAAGGCCAAATGATAATGCAAATAGACAACGATGATGCTTTTGAAGTGATAGTTTTAACGCCTTCATCTGTCGAAGCTGTATCAGTAGATCAACAATTAATGCATGCTAAAAATACAGAACAACAGCTTGTAAACCTTCAACTTCCTGAGACATCAAGTGCTGCAAAAAAGAGAAAGAGGTATTCAAGGAAGAAAATAAAAGAATCTCCTCATCTAATACTAAAAGAACATGCAGATTTAGACGACGTCAAGGTTGGATCAATTTTTTTAAACAAACAGTGTGTCACTAAATGTTTCCAGATAATTGCAATTGCACACCATTTTGAATTCAAGGTTGTGAGATCAAGCACAATGAGATATTCACTGGCGTGCATGAATGAAAAATGTAAGTGGACTGTTCGATCTTCCAGAATTAAACAGTCCACACTATTCAAAATACTGAAGTTTGAGAAGAATCACACTTGCTCAGTGGATGATAGAAAAAGAGACCAAAAATATGATACGTCGAAGATTGTCCGAGATGAGATAGTTGAGATTCTGAGAGACGATAATTATCCTGTTAAGCCTAATTTTGTTGTTGCAGAGATTAGAAGGAAATTGGGAGTTGAAATCTCTTATAATAAGGCATGTCGTGCTATAAAAGAAGGAGAGTCTTTAATTAGAGGGACGCCTGAGGAAAACTTTCAGAAGTTACCAACATATTTATTTGTGCTAAGAGACATCAATCCAGGCTCACACGTTGTTCTTCAAAGAGATGTTGAGAATAGGTAAAAATAAATGTGTACTTATATATTTTTGTGTAGAATTCCAGTAATCCCCATTAAAAAAGGCCTGTGACTGCACTGTTATTTGTTGGAGTCCCATCACAAAATGCTGGTACGTCGTAATTATGTATAAGTAAGGTTCCAGTACTAAAAGCTGAGACTCAAAATTTTATCATGCATTTTACTGATAACACTGCAATTGTATTATGCAGGTTCAAATATATATTTTTTACTTGTGCGGCATCTATTAAAGGCTGGAAACATTGTAGACCTGTGATAGTTGTCGATGGAACATTCCTCAAGTCAAGATATCAAGGGACACTATTGGTTGCAGTGACGAAAGATGCAAATAACTAAATATTCCCACTTGCCTTTGGAGTTGTGGACTCAGAAAATAATTTGGCATGCAATTGATTCTTTAGGCAGTTGCGCATTGCATTTGGTTGCCGTGAGAATTTACTGTTCCTTTCAGATCGTAATTCTGTAATTGCAAATGGGATTACAAATGTATATCCTGAATGTGCGCATGGGATCTGTGTATATCATCTGGAAAAGAACCTTAACAAAAGGAACGTGAGTCCTGCAGTGATAAGTATATTCAATAGTGCATGTCGGGTCTACACGATTGCAGAGTTTGAAAAAGACATGAATCAAATGAAAGAAATAGATAGGGCAACCTATGATTACCTCATGGAAGAACCACCAGAGAGATGGACTAGAGCTTGCTGTCGAAATCGAAGATATGACATGATGACATAATATATTATGGAATCCATGAATAATGCTCTTTTACATGCTCAGGGGAAATCAATACTGTCAATGGTGGACAACATAATGAACAAGTTACAGAGCTGGTTTTATGAGAGACGGAAAAGTGCGCAGGATATTTTCTTTGCAACATCAAAATGGACAGATGATGAATTGAAAAATAAATAAAAAAAGCATATAGAATGAATGTGAGTATATCAAATAATACAGTTATTTTTGGATGTAATTGTGTTATTTCAATGATAATTTATGAAGTCCAGGAAAAAAGTCTTGGACTTACCAGATATTTTGTTGCAGTCCTATTATGAAAATAATGGGGACTTGCTAGTGTGCACAGGTTTTGTGCTGGCACTACATGGTATCCAAAGCGGGGGATACAGTAAATTGCAGCATTATATCTGTTATGCTAGTTATTTATTTTTCTTTTTACTAAATAAAAACTAGTCAAGTAGTCTTATACATGACATTTTTACAGGTTGACCAGACTACGGATCAAAGCTTTAAAGTAACAGAAGAAGGGAGAGAATTCAATGTTTGTTTGAAGAAGAAAGAATGTCAATGCCTCAAGTTCCAGATGGATGAAATGCCTTGTGGACATGCACTTGCTGCCATAGACAGAGTACACCTACACAAGTCCGATTATTGCTCTATATGATATAAAAGAGAAACATGGTTAAAACAATATGAAGCGGAAATCAACACTGTTGGACATGAAGAATCATGGGTTGTACCTAATAGCATTAAAGAAGAGATAACAGAACCCCCCGATTTTAAAGTTAAGCCAGGTAGAAGGCAGGAGAAAAGATTTGTCTCCACTGCAAAATATGTAAGACAAAAGGGGAAACAATGTGGGATATGTAGAAAGCGTGGACACAACAGGACATCCTGCAGACTCACTCTAGTACTTCATCCATATTCAAAGAAACATAACTCTCAATAAAAACAATAGGTATGTCTCTCTATCAGCATTTTATTTTTTAATTCTATTTTACTGCAATTCACAGTCAAAGCTGCTATGTTAAAATTTTTCTTTTTTTTGTCTTTCAGTTAGGAATGCCGTCGTCACTAGATAGATAGAAGACATTCTTCTCTATTTTCATCCAGTCGCAATAATTTTGAAGTAAAAAAAGGACTATTCACTTATAGAGCACTTTTTTTTTTTTTTAAATTTTACTTCTTCTGTATTCTTTAACAATGATTATTATATATATAAAAAATACACTTTTTATTTGTTGCTGTGCAAAATAGTTGTCTCGATTTATCTATTTTCTAGTTATCTTACTTATTGAACAACAAACGTTTTGATCTTACTTGAGAATAAAAATACAGTACTTAAAAACACAGTACTTAAAAAAATAAAAACACAGTTCATAATACGAAAAAACACTGTTCATAATTCATCAATTGCTCAAAAACTTAAAAACACACATGAAATAAAAAGACAAACAAACATCCCAGATTAACTGAAAAACACATAAAAACTACTAAAACTTATTCAATTACAATAGGCTTCTGGGCTGATCCTACATCTTCTTCACTGCTGCCATCATCATCATCATCATCATCATCATCATCATCATCATCATCATCATCATCATCATCATTATTGTTGTGGCCATGACCATCCTGACGGTTTACTAATGCAATTTTAAAAACCATAGTGGCAACACTGTTGAAAACCTCATGAACAACGTGATTAAACCGAAATACATCACCCAGTCTATAGCCTTTACGCTAAAGCATCTCCTTCTATCCATTACACAACCTTGAATATCCCTTCCCAGCCTTGAACTTCATTTCATAATCCGTGTCATCATTTTCACAAACTAAGAGTGCATTTCCATTGACATTTGGAAGCTTCTGTTTCCAATTCTCTGGAAAGATCTGAAAAAATAAACTTTCACAGTTAATACAAAAATCAAAGACATTGAAAAATTAGATGAACAAAATATAAAAAATAATTTGATAATTTTTTTAACATACAAAATCATCTCTTTTGAAGTATGATTTGGTTATTCTCATAGTGAAATCGCCTAGTTCCTCCCAACGATTGTCCTCCATATTATTGTTTTGATGAAAAAATAAATTAGTTGCCAATTAGTTGTTGTTTACTTCAACTGCAAAGCCTTATTTATATGCTAGGAGTTACTAATTTTTGTTCAACTGTTATGGTCAAAGAGAATATGTATAGTCAAAAATAGATTAAATATCACTATAAATGTAGTCAAAAAAGTTGTGTTTCTATGTTCTTCCATATGTTTCTTCCAATTCAAGGTCTTCTCGTATGCCAATGTTATCCTGGTAAAATGCTGGTACCCGAGATATTTGCTGACACACTCTTAAAAACTGGAACAACTTTTATATTTACAATAACGTCTCAGAATAAAAATTTTGAGCACCCATGTGCCTTAAACTACTGCCCCATCATAAAAATCTGGGGATTAGTGTTACGTTGAAGCAAAGTCCCATTACAATATCCTGTAGCTATGCTATATTTTAGCTTTTAAAGTTGCACTTCAAAATCACCCCCCTGTTGTCCAGCATTAAATGCTGGGGCTTAGTATTACGTTGAAGCAAAGTCCCATTATAATATCCTGTAGCTATGCTATATTTTAGCTTATAAAGCTAAATTAACCAGCCATATAATGGGGAATAATTTGTAAAAGAATAAAATATAACATTTGAAACTGTTGAAAACAATACCCAATAACATTAATTTATAAACAGAAGAGTTGTTAGTTGTCACCTTAATTACCTACTAATAGAAATGGTCCATTTGCTACCTGACAAAATATTAAGGGGAAAAAAAAAGAGGAACTCAAAATTTGTCTGGGCGATGCAAATTAAAGGGGTATGGTGTGTAAGAGAAGGGTTTTGGGCAGGAAGTTCTAATAAGAAATGCTGGGGCATGTATGACTGGGACTATACATAAATATTATTTAAGAGTCAACATTTTAAACACAACACAAAAGGCAAACTTACAACATTTTTCATTAACAGTAACATAAAAATTACATAAAAGCATACTTCTAAAAACACAAAAGAAGTATCCTCAAGTACAAGAAAAGATAAATTACAGTTGCTTCACACACATGTTAACACTGTCTGTTTGCATTTTTGAATACATGATATCATTATAAAAAAATTACTAATATGTGAAAGAACAACAATAGGTAATATATCAAATTAAATCCTTGTTTATTCTCCATAATTCCTAAACACGGGCTCTCCTGGCCCTCCATTGTGCAATTGCAGGGGATCTGCCATTACCGTAAGCAATTCCATCAGTTTTTTGTAATATTGTCGATGCGTATACCTTAAATTCCACAACTCATCTTCATATTTTTTTCTGAATTCATTCAAGGATTCCACCTCATTCTTCAGAATGTCAAAATGCCAGCAGAGGTTTGTTGGTATTGAAGGCAAGTTCATAACATGCCTTTGAGTTGATGATCCATGACCATTCTGGAAAACCTATCCTCCATTAAATGGTTCGTGGCCATTCGATGATCCGTGGCCATTTGATGGTCGGTGACCATTCTCCATAGATACTTTTTGATCAGATAGTATTTGACACAATTTTTTTTTGTTCAATAACAAAAATGGCAGATTGGATTCATGTCTATCTGTTTTATGGGTAGGAATTTATATACATTGGCATTTCATTGTAAGAGTCACTTCTGGAAATTCTGAAAAGGTACAATGTGTATTTTGCCATCAGTTCTGATAAGTCACACTGTTTACAACGGGTCACGCTGTTTAACAGGTTTTTAAATTAGATTGTGTGTTGTCCAGCATTAAATGCTGGGGCTTATAAAGCTGCACTTCAAAATCACCCCTGTTGTGCAGTATAAAATGCTGGGGCTTGGTGTTACGTTGAACCAAAGCCCCATAACAATATCCTGGGGCTTGGTGTAAAAATGCTGGGGCATATATTGCTGGGACTATACATAAACATTATTTAAGAGTCGGCATTTTATACACAAACAAAGGCAAAAGTTACAGCCATTTTTTTTATTAACAATAACATAAAAATTACATAAAAGGATACTTCTAAAGACACAAAAGAAGTATCCTCAAGTACAAGATATAAATTACACTTGCTTCTCATGGAAGCATAAAAACAGAACACTCCGAAACACATAAAAAAATACAGTAAAACATTAATGATTACTAGGAACGCAAGAGCTAGAACCAGAGGTTGAATCTGTAAAGTTCTGCAATTCAATGTCCATGAGTTTGTCAAAAAGTCGATCCATATCTTTATTGTTTTTCTCTCTGAAAGCTACAAAAAATTCAAACAACACATCCAAGTTATTCTTCACGACTGATACCTCAGTTTTCAAAAACTCAAGATCACTTTTCAAATTCCTAACATCATTATTCAACTGGCGCCATTGTTGTCTTCTTACTTCATCACTGCAAGCCATTTTTTATTTTATGCTTTGTTATTTTCCTTTTTTTGGAATAATATTTTATTTTGTACAAGTGAAAAAACAACACCACTGTCTAATTTATAGAAAACAAAAACACAAAAAACATGTAAAAAATATTTCTTATATTTAGCTGACATTGTACCTCAAAAAAAGCTGTAAAAATTCCTTGCATCTTTCTCTGAAAATTCAACAAAATTCAATAAAGAAGATATCACTTTTTTTTAATAGGTGGGGTCGTATCTGTATAGGATAAGATTGAACTAAGATTTTCAACTGTATTAAAGTAACAGTATTACACAGTTGACAACACAAAAAGAAATCAAAGAGATTCTGGAAAGATTTTGTAATTTAAATTACTACAACAGACCTCTGTTCTAAAATATATTGAAATCCACAAAATATTTTCTACTTTAATTTTGCAAATCCACAGCATTTGTGTCGAGTAACTTTGTTGCTATAAAATCCTGGGACTCATTAGTTATTTTAGAAGTACACCCAGCATAATGACCTGGAAATTCTTTACCATATTTAATTCACATTGTTATATTGTTGACAATACATGAAGAAAAGTAGATAGATTCTTTTGTCGTTTTACATGACAAGTCAAGTCAATAAAAAATCTTGAAAGATTCTGTAATTTAAATTACTATAAGAACTCTTTTACAATATTTAAAATCCACAACATATTCTGTTTTATAACTTTCAAAAGTCTGTAGTTTGAATATGAGCAACATTTTCATAATCACAAAAATTAATAATATTTATTCATATATAAAAAACTGCTATCACATACATTAGTCCCAGTACTTGTGCTGGGGCCATGGTGTTATGCAGCTGAAAAATAACAGCATTTTGATCTGGGGTCCAATACTCATATTTGTAAACTAATCCCAGTACTTGTGTTTGAGCAATAGTGTTATGCAGTTGAAAATAAAAGCATTTTGATCTGGGGGTCCTATACTAATAATTGTAAAGTAATATAAGTACTTGTAATATGTATTTTACTCCAGTACTTGTAATATGAGCAACATTTTCATAATGACCAAAATTTAATAATATTTATTCATATATAAAAAACTGCTATAAAAAATACATTAGTCCCCAATACTTCTGCTGGAGCCATAGTGTTATGCATTTGAAAATAACAGTATTTTTGATATGGGTCCTATACTCATAATTGTAAACTAATCCAGTACTTGTAATGTGGCTAGAACTTCAATCCTCGTGCACAGAACTTCTACTCACATGGAATATGATCTTCCAGTACTTGTAATAGGATTGAATTTTTGTTTCCTATTTCAGTTATTTATCAAGCATTACAGTTACTTGATAACATATGCAAATATATAAAACACAATTAGATAAGAAATAATACATAAACACAATAGTTTTAATTAGAACACAAAATCTATAGAGTACTCATAGACAATACATATTAAACTAATACTAGAAATTATTCAATTACAATTGGATTCTGTGCTGATGCTCCATCATCATCATCATCATCATCATCATCATCATCATCATCATCATCATCATCATCATCATCATCATCATCATCATCACTTCTTTCATCATCATCACCATCTCCCTCACCATCTTGATGGTTTATGACAGAAACTTCAAAAACAATAGATAGAATACCGTTGATCATCTCGTGCCATAGGTGATCAAAACAAAGTATATTACCTATCCTGAAGCCTTTTTTAATAATCATATCCTTCCATCCATTATACAACCTTGCGTGTTTCCCAAATTTGAAGTTCATCTCATATACATTATCATCATCTTCACACATTATGCATGCCATTCCATTTTTATTTGGCAGCCTCTGCTTCCAACTTTTTGGGAAGATCTAAAAGGAATAATATTTCACAGTTAATAAAAAAATCCCAAAACACTGAAAAAATAAATGAAAAATATAAAAAATAATTTGATCATTTCTTTTAACATACAAAATTATCTCTATCAAAGTAAGATGTTGTGCTTTTTTTTCTTGTCGAAACTGCCTAGTTCCTCCACACGATCTTCATCTGCAATATCTTCTTTTCTAAAAAAAAAAAACTATGTAGTTTATAAGAGGAAATGAAGTCTCAAAAAACTTTGTAGTTTGATTTAACTGCAAAAGGTTATTTATAGTCAAAAAGTCTAAGTGGATATGTATTTTTTAAAAAATACATTAAATGTAGTCAAAGAAGTTATATTTTCTATGGTCTTTATAGTGTCTATACGTTATCAATTGCAACAAAGATTCTGTAACTTAAATTACTATCATAAAATTTAATAATATTTATTCATATATAAAAAACTGCTATAACATACATTAGTCCCCCAGTGCTTGTACTGGAGCCATAGGTTATGAAGCTGAAAATAACAACATTTTGATCTGGGGTACTATACTCATAATTGTAAACTAAATCCCAGTACTTGTGTTGGACCATCGTGTTATGCAGTTGAAAAATAACAGCATTTTGATATGAGGGATCCTATACAAATAATTGTAAATTAATCTCAGAATCACAAAATTTAATAATATTTATTCATATATAAAAAACTGCTATCACAAACATTAATCCCCAGTACTTTTGCTGGAGCTATATTGTTATGCAGTTGAAAATTACAGCATTTTTATCTGGGTCCTATACTTATAACTGTAAACTAATTGGAAATTATAGACTAATAATTAAAAATGACAACATAGAAACTTCACATAAACTCCATTATGGAGATCCTGGTGCAAGGTTAAAATTAAGATGTGCTGCTATAGCTTCAATAGTGCGGCAGATCATTCCCACTTGTCGCCTTTGCACGTGACACATATCTCAAATATCATTTTGCATTTGCTGTATTATATTAATGTGTTCCTGCATCTGGCCCTGCAGGACTGCAACATCCCAATTTAGATTATTTGGAAATCCTGGTGTGGTGGGGGTGGTGGTGGTAGTGGTGGCCCTGACTGTGCTGGTGACGGTATTGGTTGATTGACACTACTTTCAGACATTGTTGTACTTGAAGTATAAAAATCTAAACATAGATAATTGTAATAATAAGATGATAAGAAAAACTATAAGTTGATATGTATTTATAGAATAAATTCCATAATCAAATAACAGTTGCGACTTATAATTGAAAATGCACCATTACATAAGAGTTGTGATGTTGTTTACTGAACAATCACAATTCAAAAAACAACAGTTACATTACACATACATAACTGCACCAAAAACTTAGATATTGTTTACCAAAAATTGTAAACAGACACATAAATAAAGTAAAAAATTCAATAGACATTGAACTAAAACACACAAATATGCTATCTTATTCAGCCATCTTTAAAAGTTCTAGTTCAGGCTGCCAAATACTAACATTTAAAACCACACGATCTAAGGATTCCAAAACCCTAAAATGTAGCGTACTTCCTACTCCAAGATTGTTACTACGAACAAACTCCCTCCATCCATTACAAAGCTTTCTCTGTCTTCTCAGTTTTAGGTAGTTCATCTGGAAATGACTACCACGGCAAATAAGAGTGGCTGGCACATCACGTCTTGGAAGCATAATTGCCAACCATACTTGCAAAATCGACGAAACAAAACAAAAGAAGAAAGACAATATTTTATAATAACAACAAACAAAACTAACACTTTAAAAAAATGCTACGATTAACTTACAAACTGATCTAATTCAGCATCCAATTCACTTAACACTGCTTCTACGACTGTTTCCATCTTAAAAATACAAAAAAAAAATTGAGGGGTTCCTTCACTAACAAATATTTGTGAAAAGTGTTCTCTAATATTCTGGGGATAGCTTATTTATAAGATAGCAGTTACTGTTCTCTAATATTAACTTTTGTTCAACTGTTATGGTCAAACAATAGATTAAAATATCAGAATAAATGTAGTAAAAAATGGTAGGTTTTGTATGGTTTTCCCTATTTCTTTCTAGTTTCCAAAAATAATAAAATCCAGACTTTTCGAATCCCAATGTTAGGGAGACAATTAAATGCTGGTATTTCTGTATTTTTATTCACACAGACTTAAAAAAAGTTGGGGTCAGCTTCTATATTTACCATAACGTCCCAGTGTAAAATACTGAGAGTGAAGACTGCGAAGCATAAGAAGACAAACAAAAAAATAACACTTTTAAAAAATGGCATGATTAACTTACAAACTGATCTAATTCAGCATCCAATTCATTCAACACTGCTTCAACGACTGGTCCCATCTTAAAAATAAAAAAATATTTACGTGTTCTATTCAGTAACAAAGTGGTCTATTTTTATTAAAATAATTATACAAGAAATGATCTCAATTATACTGTATTGTCCTTCTGCTTTTGGATGATAGTAAAGATTCTTCCTTCTTTATATAAAAGTTGCGCATTGCTTGTTCTTTTCCTTTACGATGGAGAATTGGGGCCAAGATACAAAACTAAGACTTCATTATAAAGAGCATTAGAAAAATAAAATAAAAAAACTCAAATGTCCATGTGCCTTAATTTACTACCCACTGCAAAAACATCTGGGGCATCCATGTGCCTTATTTTAGATACCATTTTTCACACAAAACAAACGCAAACTTACAGACATTTTAATTAACATTAACATAAAAATTAAAGAAAAAAGGATACTTCTAAAAACACAAAAGAAGTATCCTCAAAGTCCCACCATTTCTTCTATACAACATAAGTTTATTAACAAACATAACAAAAATAGTAAAAATTAGTTCTCTGGTAACCCTGGTGGAGTATGTACTTCATTATAATTTGGGATTTGTCTGATTGCCCTCATCATCCTTGTCATTTGTCGCTCATTCCTTTCAATCCTCTGATTTTGCCGAATAATTAATAATCGGAGGTGATCTACAGTACGAGTCAACTGCTCAATGTCTCCCTGCAACCCTACAATCTCCCAATGTAAATCACGCCCTGTTTGCTCTGTAGAATGCACATTTTGAAGTGCATGTCCATTCTCAACTACATGCCCATTTTTAAGTGCATGTCCATTCTCAACTACATGCCCATTTTCCTGTGGGAGAGACATTTTTTTTTTTCTAAAAGACCGCACAAGCAAATAAAAAATTTGAGACAAATTTGAGTGATGATTCTATATTGAAAGACTGTATTTATAGACAGATAGGCATGCCCCACAACTGCACCCCTAAAAAATAGGAATGCTCGTAATGAACTCATAACTGCACACCCCTAATTATATTGGTGAAATAATTATACTAAGTAATTATACCCAGTATGTTAACTGGGGGCGCTGGTACTTCATAAGTAGACTCACAGTATTTTGGGCTGGAGGGATGAAAATGTATGCTAAAGTACTGGGGCACAAGTATTTAAAAATACAGAGTCCCAGTATTGGTGCTGGGGGGTACTTACAGGCATTTTAATTAATATTAACATAAAAATTACAGAAAAAAGGATACTTCTAAAAACACAAAAGAAGTATCCCATAAGTCCACCCATTTCTTCTATACAACATAAGTTTATTAAAAAACATAACAAATATAGTAAAAATTAGTTCTCTGGTGACCCTGGTGGAGTACTTCATTATAGTTTGGGATTTGTCTGATTGCTCTCATCATCCTTGTCATTTATCGCTCATTCCTTTCAATCATCTGATTTTGCCGAATAATTAATAATCGAAGGTGATCTACAGTACGAATCAACTGCTCAATGTCTCCCTGCAACCCTGCAATCTTCCAATATAAATCACGCCCTGTTTGCTCTGTAGAATGCACATTTGAAGTGCATGTCCATTCTCAACTACATGCCCATTTCCCCATGGGAGAGACCCAGTATTGGTGTTGCGGGGTACAGGTACTTCATATGTGAACTCACAGTATATAGATACTAAGATTGTTTACCTAGAATTAAAGTATTAGCATCCCTATTTATATCCTTCAAAAGCTAAAAAAATAACAACAAACAAACAACATATATATGGTATACATACTTCAAAAAATATGTACATTGCATTGTTTATAAAAACATAACAATATGTAGAATTCAAAAAGAATAAATAAAGATTCAAAGAAATGGCAGCCTTCCATGTCCACAAGCTAGTTTGTCATCATGCTCTCCATAATCATCATTCAAATTCTCTGGTGGAGTTTCATAGCCTTCATCTCTCTTTGATCTTCCATGCGTCAGTAGATTAGCAGCAACCATTCTCCTGTAAATACTAATAGCTTCTACTCCCCATTCATATTTAAACAAATCCTGTCCGAGCATGAGTAGGTCTGTAAACCTTGTTACAAAGAGACCACAGTCTGTGTCTCCTGATTGTTTTGGTGCTCTTTGATAAACAATATCAAGTTTCTTGTATGTCGTACCAAAATTAGGATATTTAGTATGACAATTCATCTCTTTTAGTAGCTGAGGTATAGCAATTGCATGCATTGCCATCTTGATCTTCACAAAATGTTCATCCCCATACAAAATCAAATCATAGACATCTATTCTAGGATCTATTATAGAATAAACTTCCAACCAATAATGAGTGCAAGACATGTAATCATTAGGATCAACTGAAGTCTTCCTAATTGGCATAAAGACTTTTTCGACTTGAGTCCATGTTATGCCGCGTTGATTAGTAGACCCATTCACATACTCATTGAGGTTATTCTGCGTAGTTCCTTAAAACTGTGCTAGGTCAAAATCTAACTCAATCCTCTCTAAATCCTCCAATGTCAAGTCACGAATTCCAAAAACAACTTCTGCTGAAGGTTTATATTCTTTTTTCTTTTGTTGAGCACGAGTCCTTTTTCCTCCTTTCTTCTTCGCCTTCATTTGTTCAAAATCTTCATTATTCTTCCACTCTTTTTCCATTCTATCCTTCTTCTCTTTTATTCTCCTGGTCTTCTCTTCCTTTTCCATATTTTCAAAATAGGATTCAACCTTCGAAAAGAACGACGACTCTACAAAAAAATTAAAATTCAAGTCTGTCGTTGTGAACAACGCTGAGTAGTTTGTGAAATGATATACATGCTTCTTCCTAAGATAGTACAGTATAACATCAATATGATGCATGACAGAAAAAATCACAAAACACAAACAAAATAAATTAGTTAACAAATATACATATATATATATAAAAGACTACAGAACCAACAACAACAAAAAAGCTGTAGAAAACCTCATTGGTAAGTGAATATCTTCTATCTGCAATCGCTCTAAACCACATTTTGCTCTTCACTGAAACAGTATATAATTTAATTTTTTTCTGTGAATTGATGTCTGCAATTTTGTCATCATAAAGTTCGTCACCCCTGAAAAAGTTAAACACAAACAACATAAACAATACAAATTTACTAATATAATCTACAACACCCTGTAACTTAAAATACACAAAAACTAAAATAAAATAAAATAAAATAAATTACACTTTAGAGACGCTGTTTTGATCAGTCACTTTCAAGCCTTTCTTCAACCATTGATAAAAAATTGCCAAACAATTAGACGTGTCATTGACAGTATGAAAAGGGAATACACTCTTATAAGAAGGCTTCTAATCACACTTTTCTTTTGGCTCAAAAGGCCTGAATGGAGATAATAAGTGGCGGCTAATCTTACGAACCCTTTGTCCCCTGCCTAACAGCTCTCCTCCTTCTGGATCATCTGATGGTTCGTCTGGCAAAACAACAAAATCCATAACTTCCTCCTTTTTCACTGAACACTGCATAGCCGACTGTTGTTTAGATGAACACACATCTGTTCCAGCAAGCTTCCATTTCTCCGCAAAAATTAACTGTTCAGGTGTTTTCATGGCTGAATCCAAAGCAGACTCTTGCTCCAGTACTACAACAGATGCATCAGCAAGTATCGTAAGTTTTGAATTATCTTTCTCTATTAATGCCAATTCTGTACCACCCTTACTTTCTGAGCGATCGATATCTATAGAATCTGGCCTGACATTATCAATCACTGCTGCAGTCTCTTACGATGGCTGTGAGAAGCCAAGTGAAAATAAAGGTGCTTCTATGCGACCAATATTCATGATGCTATTGCTTGCCTCAACCAAATTTTCAACAATTTTAGGTTTGAGGGGAGATGCAATTTTAGGAGAAGCATCATTATCACGTTTCTTCCTTTTTTTGCTGGAAAATGCTTTCAAACCTTTTTTGCAGGCTAATGCACAACACCTTTTTTGAGACCTTCTTGGGAACCTTCTTGAGAACCTTTATAAATAAAGATAATATATCACACATTTTCCAACAATAAAAAATACAAAATAACTATAAAAAATAAGATTACATACCTACTGGTGTAAAAACAAGACCAGCTACGCAAAGCTCACAGACAGTCTCAACTTCAAGTCAAACCTCAGCACTGTGACTGCGTTGATTGACAACGTCTTCATTATCAGCTTTAACATTTGTTGCTTCTGTAAAAAATAGAAAACAACAATACATTACATATGCATAGACAAAATGAGTCGCAGTATTTAATAAATGGCACAAGACACACTATTCATTGACCAACCAGCGGGGTATTTTATGCTGGAGTGTGGACCATACAAAATATGCAAGATATTTTCACGTACCAGGATTCAAAAAAATTTGGTTGTCAGCAGGCTTAATTGGTTTAGAACCTTCTTGAGAGACTTTAAAACAAGATAATTTGTTACACATTTTAAACAACAAAAATAGGAACACTAATCATTATATAAAAATTACTTTTACATACCTACTGGTGTCCAAATACCAGATTCAACAAGATGCTTTAATTCCTTAATTTGTTCTTCAACCACCACACTTTTCCCAGATTCGCCATTATTACCTTCTGTAAAAATAAATAAGCACAATACATTACATTTCTTTATAGAAAAAAGAAGTGCCAAAATACAAACATTAAAAATAGATTTCCATTACTATAGAATTCCCAGAAATTGGTGCTGGGGACAAGTACTTCATATGAAAAAGTCATAGTATTTGTGCGGGGGGGGGGGGGGGGGAGGGGGAGGGGGGGGGGCTATAGTGCTTTGTTATCGAAAGTCCCATAATTTAGAACTGGGACACAAGTACTTGTTAAACAAAGAGTCCCAGTATTTTATTATCTGGGACATTAACATATCATAAAAATACAGTATTAGTGCATAATATGTTGGTTGAATCTACCAACAAGTTTTTTTCTTCTTACTATTAAGTGTGGAATAAATTTTTCCATCACGAAGCTGGACATCTGTTGGATTCAAAGATACATTATCATCTTTAGATGGACACTTGTGCAATAAATCAGATGAAGGATTCTGTTTATCTGCATATACAATAAAAAAATCATTACATTAAACAACAAATTTCCTTTTTACTTAGATTACGACTATATAGAATACTCTATTTAATTACCATGACTTTGTTGATGATGGTCTGAATTTGATGGCGCCTTTTCTAAACCATCTGTACCTTTTGCTTCATCAATGGGGTCACAGGTATCAGCTTTGTAATCCTCTAAAACATCCACAATCATTTGATTGCTTTTCTCTATTAAAGCAGCTGGAATACCATGATCACTTTGTACACTACCAACAAGCTCGGACCGATTATATGGTTCTTTGAAAAAAACATCCCGACCATCTGAGTAATTCAAATCATCAACAAAATGGCTCTTCTCATTTCTACTTCTGATGTCTGATTTACTTACAGAAACACTACATTTTTCTCCAAGATCACTTGTCTTTGATTTTGCAACAAGAAGCAGTAATGAATCAAACTTTGCATTCAACTGATCTGTAATCCTCTTCTCCATGTCAGCAAGATTTTTCTTCATACTATTTTATGAGGAATTGATCATATGTTGAATCTTAGTCTCAGTAGGTAAGTTTACTTTGAGATTAGCTATTAACCTCTGATAAAAGAAAAAAGATTAAAACCACATAAGAAAAAGAAATCAAAAGACAAAATCCACAAAGAATTTCACATTTACAATTTCATTCATGTCAATAGATTCTGCTGTTGAACTAGTCTTTGAAGATGAATTTGAGGGTGACTTTGAAGTTGAAGCACGTTTAGATTTATGCCTTATTGGTCTCACTGAGGCATCCTCCCAAAACTATTAAAAAGTACATTTCAAAAGCAACAAAAAAGTAAAAAAAGAAATAACAAACAAAAGCAACTACTAGTAAAACTCACTTGTTCATTATGAAAGTACTCATCACAGAAGACATTGTAATGCGGGGTAACAGTACATGTGTAAGGTAGCATCAGAGGTTTGATCCTAGGATGAACAGTAAAATACTGCCTGAACACAGGGAACACCTCCGCCACCCAGCAACAGAATAGGAAGGGCATACTAGGAAACAAATAAGTAGAAGAATTTGGCTTTATGATTGACTACAAATGGTGTACCATTTGACGATATATCTCAGCACCCCACTGATAATAGCTATGCACCTTTTCATCATCAATAGTAATCATATGTTGATCATCCACTACTCTAGGTAATGGCCAGCCCAATAAAACAGAATTAAGCAAATATACCTCAGCTAATTTAACAACATCATCTTGCTCTAATGGAACATCCAATCGTGCGGCGGATACTCTATTAACATTACCCTTGTTCTTTGGAGTCACTCTCACATAACTAGAATGATGTTCAATCAAATCAAGCAAGTCATATAACTTTAAAGTCCACTTTTTGTCTTTTTTATTAACATCATCTTCAGGATTCCTGAAATACTTCTCCTTTAATCTACTCCTTGAAAGCTTAAAAATACTTATATCTACAACACTGGGAATATTAAGACCACTAACTACATGAAAATCATTAGCTGTGAAATCTATGTCACCAAAAACTTTGAAGCTAAGCTTAGTGCTGTCTGAAGAAACTATTTGAGACTTCAGAAAAAAAATTATAAGCCTCCCAGAATATTTAGCATCTACCAAAAGCATAAACTTGCCGAATGGCCCTTGCTTCATTTTCTCCAGGTGATCAGCAGACAATAACCCTTCAAGTAATCCACGATACTCTGTGTCACCTTTCTACTGGCAATCACGATTTTTCCACTGCGCAAATGGAACCAATATACCATCGTTGTTTGGCAAATTATCCATACCCTCATCATTTGGTATAATCTCCATAGCTATAACATTAGCACATGTATTAAAATAAAACCTATATGCTTGCACCTAAAAAACCCACAGACATTAGTGTTGGGGGCACAAGTCACATTATTTGTGCTGGGGGACAGCTTGTTGGTCCGCCCCTCCATAGAGTGACTTCCCCCAGCCATTGGTGCTGGGGGCACGAGTACTTTGTGTGTAAAGTCACAGTATTTGTGCTGGGGGCCTATAATGTTTTGTTATGCAAAGTCCCATGATTTAGAACTGGGACACAAGCACTTGTTAAACGAAGAGTCCCAGTATTTATTATGGGGCACACAAAAAGCTTGTTGGCCCATCCACATACTGACTTTCCCCAGCCATTGGTGCTGAGGGCACGAGTACTTCGTGTGCAGAGTCACCGTATTTGTGCTGGGGGCCTATAATGATTTGTTATACAAAGTCCCATGAATTAGAACTGGGACACAAGCACTTATTAAACAAAGAGTACCAGTATTTATTATGGGGCACACAAAAAGCTTGTTGGCCCCATCCACAGACTAACTTCCCAGACATTGGTGCTGGGGGTACAAGTATTTCATGTATAAAATCACAGCATTTGTGGTGGGGGACTATAATGCTTTATTATACAAAGTCCCATATTTTAGAACTGGGACACAACTTGTTAAACAAAGAGTCCCAGTATTTTATCATGGGGCAACAGTCTATCCCCCTACAAAAGTCACAGTATATAGTTCTGGGGCAAAGACTTTCACAAAAAAACCGTTGACCTTTAAAAATAACCCACCATTTACAATGGACAAGTACCTGTTAAAACACACGGTCCCAGTTTTTTATTATGGGACAACAGTCTATCCCCCTACGAGGTCACAGTATATAGTTTTGGGGCAAAGGGTTTCACAAAAAAAGCGTTGCCCTAAAAAAAACCCAACCATTTACAAAGGAATCAAAAGCCTATACTGTACTTAATGGAAAATCTAAACATTTTTCGAAATAAAATCATAACCTAATAACCCAATAACCCATACAAAAATGAAAAAATAACAATGCGAAGTAAACACAGTTACCTTAATAGACGAAACAGCAAAACAAAGTTTTTACCCAAACAAAAAACTTCAAAATCTCAAAAATAAGAAATTGGTGTATTTCGAAAGAGAGTTCGTGTATTTTGATAGAACTCAAAAGTCACAGTAACAAAGAGAGAAATAAAACTCCTGAAATAAGTTAAAAATAAGGAAGGGTAAAAGCGGAATTTTCAAAAGGCATAAAACGACGACGTTGCACTATTATTTTTAAAAAATGCGACTAGCGGCTAATTCTCAGCGAGTTGTGAACAGAGGCTACGCATCAAAGAGCGCGTACAAAGTGGCTTCCGCACGAAATTTTTACGTTTGTCACTAGTTTAGCGAAACATTTCACTGGGTGCCCTCCATAAGGAATGATTTTGGCAAAATAGATTAGTGCCCCTCAAACTTTACACGTTTTTTGTTGTTATACACTTTATCTTTGCAGGGGTCCTAGTAACCCCTGAATATTTCCACATCCTTACTAAGTAACCCTTACGAGCTGACCTGGCAACTCGAGTGTTTACAGACAAGCAGAGGCACGTGGGAGTTCTTATTTTTGTCCCAATTTTTTCTTTTGACCGTTACCCCCCTCTTAATATATCATCTTCCAAAAATTACTTCCAACATTAAAGACCTCTTCCATCTTCCAAATATAGTTCTAAGTAAAGGCTTGAAGACTCATTTCTTATTTTATGGCAAATTCGAATTTGAGCCGCATTTGTATGGACGAGGAAGACCCAATGTTCCGTTTTAAGGTGAGATGCAAGCATGGAGAATTGCTACTTTTGCAAACATCTTGGTCAAAGAAAAATTCGGGAAGACGATATTGGGTTTGCCCTTTCTATGGTGTTAGTCGTATGTTTACCTAGTTGCCTAATTTTTTCTTATTTTTATGTTCTCATTTTGTGTGTTTACTAATGTATAGGATTGTCGTGCAGATTTTTTTGATTGAGGGATGAAGAAGTTGACGCACGATCAAAGTTTGTACTTCCAATATTGGTCAACAAATTAAAGGAAATGGAAGAAGGGTTAGCATATCAAGAGGCTATGAAGAAAAAGTTGGTGGATTTTGAAGAATATAATGATAATGGTATGAAGGAGAAAAAGAAGAAAGATTGGTATCTTTATTGTTGTGTGAAGGTCATGTGCTATTTTATTTTTTCTATCTTTGTTGTTGTCGTAATCGGTAGCTTCTAGGGTGTTATGGCTTAGTGTTTATGTTTAGGGTATGACTATTGTGGTTGTTGTTCTTGCTATTCTAGTGTGTTATGACTTAGTGTATGTATTTTGTATAAGACTATTTGGGCAGATTGTTGAATATTATGATATTGCAATTGTGTTTCATGGGTTTCTTGTGAATGAAGTGCAAGAATTCTACTATATTGGGTGCTATGGTGCAAGAACAAATATTATTCCTTACTAACCAAACCAAAAGCACATAGATACATAAAGACATAAAGGAATGCAAGAAACTGATGCATGATAGATACTACACTGCATTTAATACTTCAAAATAGATAGTTTCACAATTGTCAAGATTATGTGTTCCATCAAAATAGTAACATAACATAATAGAAGTCACTAATGTTGGCACTATCAAACATCTGTGATAAATTCAGCTAAGTATCTGAATTCAAAACAACAACCAAAAGGACTTAAACACTAGGTACTAAACTTTAGTCTTAAATTCTCTTCATATATTGTTAGTGATTGGCAGTTGAGCTACCCTGGCTAAGATTCTTAGCAACTGCTGCTACTTGCGTTGTCTGCTTCATTTTTTCAGCTCGCATTTGTTCAAGTCCTGCTGGTGTCAGTCCATCTTTTCCCTTCCACTTCACCCCTGATTTTGGGTGGCAGCCAATGTCACCAGTTATATTAGCAGATTTCTTGATTTTTCTTCCTCCTCCAATGTCTACAAATTTTCTAGTTGACAGGTCAGGCTGCACAAGTAGTCCACTTTAATTTATAATAACAGAACAAGTAATAATATCATAAACAAATCAAACAAGTAAAACACTTGCATTCAGACTTGTGAATCCATTTTCAACCTGGAATAAGCCTATTCCAACAACTCTAAGTCTTTTAAAAGGACATGATGGACTAGAACCTCCACAAGCTTCAAACTGTTTTGCCCTTCCTCTGCCTTTAGAAGCAGGAGCAGAAACGGGGGCACCTGAACCAGGTGGAGCAGAAATAGGGGCACCTAAACCAGGTGGAGCAGAACTAGGTGTACCAAACTATGACTGACATTGTCTTGCCCTTCCTCTGCCATTAGAAGCAGGAGCAGAAACAGGGGCACCTGAACTAGGTGGAGCAGAACCAGGTGTACAAAACCATGACAGATATTGTCTTGCCCTTCCTCTGCCATTAGAAGCAGGAGTAGAAATAGGAGCACCAAATCCATGGGTCGAAACCAAAAATAGGTGTACCAGTACTATCAGTTGTACTAGAAACAGGTGGAGCAAAAACAAGTGTACCAAATGCCCTTCCCCTACCTCTTCTCCTTGTAATGTTAGACTATATTATGTATTAGAGTTAGCATTAAACTAATAAGTAGAGAAAATTAGAAAAAAATAGTAGATAGTGTGCTGGGATTTACCTGAAAGTGTGTTGGTATACCAGTAGTATCATTCCTACCTCTTCTCCTTCTACTAATAGACTATACAATGTAACAGGGTTAGTAGTAATCTTAAGTAGAACATAAAGCTAGAGAGAAAAAAATAGAGAATGTCATGTTGTTTACCTGAGAGTGTGCTGGTGTTGGGGTACTTTCAGTCCTCTTGGGACACCCTATTTTGTTATAGCCTTTCTCATTGCAGAAGCTACATGTCATTACTGCCCCAGTTTCTTCAATTTTCCAGTTTTTTTGCTTTCACTTACCTCCTTCCTTCTTACTTTCTTTAGCCTACCAGGCATCCTTTTGACCAATGGTGGTAAAACATGTATATTGTTATTTACTGGCCACATCTTCATCATTCTCATTGGTTGAATGAAGTTTGAATACACCTTCGGATAAGTTTGCTTGTTGTAGTAGCTTGCAACATACTCCATTGGATTCCACAACCTGTGATGCATTGTAGCAATAGCATGAGGACCGGGAATTCCCTTGAGGCTCTAAGCCCTACATGAACAATAAAGCATCCTCAGATCTACATTGTGCCTATAATCACCATGCTCTACTTCAAAGCCTACATCTCTATTAAACTCAATCTCACAGTCCATGGACTTTGAAATGTTATCCTCTAAGGCCTTGTATGCCATGGGAGAGATTGGATGCCTCCAGTTAAGCTCAAACTCTCTTAGTTCTCCAATCCTCTTCATCATGTTAACTCTAACCTCTTCAAGCATAGTGATCAATGTCTTGTGTCTAGCTTCCAAAATTCAAGAATTGGAACTCTATGACATATTATTATCTACCACATCACGGTAGCTGAAGAACTCAAAATAGAGCTTAGACTATGTTTCCTTATTATACCAAAACAGGTCATCAACCATTCTCGCTGGTCCTAATTTCTTCAGCTAATCCAGATTATCTTTAAATTTAGCTTCAAAGGTTGACCTTGTCATCTTCTAGAATGTATTCCTCCTCTCAATACCTTTCCATCCTTTAGACAAATTAGCAAAGATATGTCTAGCACACATACTGTGCTCAGCAAAAGGCAGCAGGTTGTCCAAAGCATTTTTCAGATCCTAGTAAAAAATAATACAATATTAGTAAATGTTTTTTTGGTAATGAACTGTGAATATTACCATTAACCAACAAAGCTTACACACTAAGAGCATCTATGTCCTCGATCATCAAGGCATATAGACCTCAAGATCTAATTACAAACGTAGCTACATCTAATTAAGGACTCTATTTAAAAAAAATAACTACATTTACGAGCTTTCCGGGATCTCTTAAGCATGTCCACTCTTCCTCTAACCTCTGTCTGTATTTGTTGAGCTTCTACCTCAGTCTGTACAGTATGGTCTCTGAAATTTTTTCTATTTCTTGCTATCCACGTGTGATATACATAAGCTACAAAAATTGCTACCATTATTTCCTTTTTGAATTTTCCCCAGTGTTTCCTCTAAATCTTCTCAATGTACTGACCCATTCCCAATCTCTGTATTCTATGCTCTATCCAGTTGAGAATAGTCTCCCATGTTGGTGCAGACCATGCACATTCTTTGAACAGGTGTGTATCTGTTTCAAGACTATTGTCACCACATAAAGAGCAGCCCAGATTTTTACAAGCTACACCCATCCTCATCATCCTTTCCTTAGTGAGTAACCTGCCTTGCACAACCAGCCATAGGATGAACCTATGCTTCGTTAGTAGGACTGAATTCTGTATTAGCAAAGATAGGTTGATCACCTTTCAACGCTGAGTAACTAGCAGTCACAGAGTACTGCCCATTTGGTGTCAGTATATACTCATCATTTCTGTTTTGTTTACCTTCATATTTAACTATTATTATTTACTAATATAATTTTTTAACATATTAGTAAAAGTTAACAATTAAATATAAAAGTAAACAAAACAGGAAGAAGAATTGACTTACCTTTTGCATATCAGTGACCAGTGTGAGTTGATGCCCTTCACCAAATTGCAGATGTTGCTTCAACAACTCCACAAACCAGCTCCAAGTATGTCTATTCTCATATTCCACAACTACCGAAGCAAGAGGAAGCATTTGATTGTTTCCATCTTTGTAAACAGCCACCAGTAATTTTTCTTTACAAACACCCTTCAGAAAATACCCATCCAAACCAATACACCTTCTACACCCATCCAACAATGCCTTTATCAAAGCATCAAAACGGATATAAAAGCCTTCAAATACCTTCTGGCTAATCCCAACTGTTTCCCCAACTTTAACCACACAAGTACTACCTGGATTTGACCTTGGCATCCCATTCATATAATCATAAATCCTCCTAAATTCAGCCACATGATCCCCCATAAGTTCTTTTAAAACTTTTCCCCTAGCCTTTCTTGCAACAGTCTTACCAACATACACTTTAAACTTTTTCCTAACAAGTTCTTGAAGTTTGAAAATCCTTAAGTTAAGATGTACTCTGATTGTTTCTCAAAGTGTTTGGCAAGGAACCTTGAATTGTAGAGATAATTTTTTGGTAACTTGGACACATTTATGGACTGGTTGATAATTTTTACAAACAAAATATTGAGTAGCTGAGTCAATACTTGCAAACAATAACCATGGACAACCCTTGGTTAAACACCTCACCCTAACTCTACCTCTTTCATTGACATGTTTTTTAATAAGAAGCTTCCTTTGAAGACCATATCTTGTAAGTCCATCCCTAAACTGGACAACACTTTCAAATACTAGGCTAGTTTGCCACACTATCTTCATAACAGTTTGATCAAACACAACTCTTTCAGAAATTTTCTTCCTAGCAGTTTTACTAACTCCACTTTGAATCTTTTGACCAGACTCTTCATCATCATATTCATCTACTATTTTAAAGCTGGCATATTCATCACTTGCATAATATGGTTCATCACCCCAAGCTTACCATCTAAGGTCTGCTTTTGGGCTGCAGCATACTCATCAAAACCAGGATCTATCCCTGCCTCACCTACAGGAATTTCATCAACCACATGCTTTCTCTCTTTCATTTTCCTTCTTTGGTACTTCCTCATTTCTTCCCTAAAGCCCTTATATTCTTCATGTATCTCACTTCCATAGTCTAAATCACCCTCTTCAAACAGCTCCAAATGTTCAGATTCTGAGTTGTTTTCAATGCTCACAGACTCATATGCAACATCACTATCTGAGTTTTCATGGTTAGGTGGAGGAGCATCACTGTTTGAAGGATGAGCAGCAATATCTGAAGGAGATGCAGTATTGGATGGAGAACTAGAGTTTTATGTTGCTGCTTGACTACTCAATCCCTCACCAATTTCAACATTAAAAGATTCCCCACCTACCCCCTCCCCCACCAGTGTTAGAAGGCACAATCCCATATTCAATTAGTGGGACTGTGGGGACCACAGAAAGATCATCCAACATGTGAGCCACATATATGTCAAGAATATCCTCATTTTCTAATTCATCACAAATTACTTGCATATCCCTATCACTCTTAATTTCAACCAAATTACCATGAAATTGTGATCTTACATAAAAACCAAAATTAGTTGTATACCCTAATTCTTTAACGTGATCGCATAACTCAAAATAGGACATACGATCAATGTCTACATCATAATATTCCCTTATAGACCCACCCACATATGAAGGAGGAGAACCAAATTCTATCTTCCCCCATGAAACCACCTCAAAGTTACCAAAATAAAAGTCATAACGTAAACTTGAAACAACAACAAATAATTGGTTGAAAACTAACAAAAACCCTAATTTTGTTTACATGCAGCATAACCTAATCGAAATACCCTAACATTACTAAAACCCCAATTTTGTTTTACAACAGATTCAACCAAATAAAATTAATTAACTATCTACTTAAACAAATAAAGAAATAGTATGCAAATAAGAAATATAAAAATAATTGTAATATACAAATGATTGTAATGGAAACTTACCTAAAGTGCCTTTCTTGCAACAGTAATCACCCTCCGAACACTGTAAATAATCACGTCTATAAATCATTAGCAGATTATCATATGAATTTATGGAGTAATTTTGATTAGGCGAAAATTTTAAAAGATAAAGTTTATGATCGTGAGTTTTGATGAAGACAAAGAGGTAAAATGAAGGGTTTGGGTCATTCGAGTTTCGGGTTGGGCGTTTCATTTTACCAGGTTTTGGGTGGGTCATTTGATTTAAAAAAGAAAAAATTATAATAGGGGCGTGTTTACACGCGTCTGAGTTTTACTCGTGGACAGTTGCCAGGTCAGCTTGCAAGGGTTACTTAGCAAAGGCGGGAAAATATTCAGAGGGTACTATGACTCCCCACAAAAATAAAGTGTGTAACAGCAAAAACGTGTAAAGTTTGAGGAGGCACTCATCCATTTTGACAATAATTTTGCAAGTTTGCCCCCGTTTAATAATATTTTAGCAAAATACTCTTATGTTGGCACAGGGCGAAGACTTCAACGCAAAATTTGCAAGTGTTGGCTTATAGGCAAAAGGTCAAGGGCAAGTATTGTCTTGCCAACACTTCAAGTTATACGAGGAGAATGCATGAAGAGATTGGGAGGGGTAAGTGTTGCTTTTTGCCAACACTTACGACCAAGTACTGGAAAGTGTTGCCTTTTGCCAACACTTCAGAGGCAAGTGTTGGCAAATAAAGAGGGGTCAAAGGGCAAGTCTTGGCCCCGTGCCAAGAGATTGACAGGGGTTTTTCCATCAAGAATTTTTTCATTAAATTAAACGGGGGTATTTTTGCAAAACCCTGTTAAGCTAGGGCAAAAAGACAAACCACTGCTTATGGTGTCTGTTAATCTCTTGGCAGGGGCCAAGACCTGCCTTTGACCCCTCTTTATTTTCCAACACTTGCCCCTTGAAGCCCATTAAATCTCACATTCTGTCAAGGAAAGTGTTGCTCCCTGTCAATCTCTCGGCCAAGACATGCCCTTTTGATCCCTCTCTATTTGCCAGCCCCTTGAAGCCCTTTGAATCTCACATTCTCTCAGCACTTGGTCGTAACTGTTGGCAAAAGGCAACACTTGCCCATTCCAATCTCTTCCCATATGACAAGTGTTGGCAAGACAACACTTTCCCTTGACCTCTTGCCTAAAAGCCAACTATTGCAAATTTGTGTCTTGAAATCTTGGCTCCGTGCCAACATAAGAATATTTTGCTAAAACATTGTTAAACGGGGGTACTTACAAAATCACTCCTTATGGAGGGCGGGAAAATTGATGAGTAGCCAATTTTGGACGCCCTAAGTGAGTATTATCCATTGTTTCAAAATTAATTAAGAAATAGCCAAAAATCCGCGCGTGTACTTACACTCCATTAGCGTTGGCAAAACACCCTGACTAGTCTCAATATTTATACTGAATTTTGACCTAGTAAGTGCAAAGTCTCATTATTTTATACTGGGTTCATGTTCAAAGCTCCTTTATATATAAAGTCCCAGTATAAAATACTGGGACTTTGAACTAACATGTTCAAGGTCTCAGCATTTTATACTGGGATAGTGTTTAAGTGACCCCAATATTTTATACTGGGACGTCGAACTAACATGTTTAAAGACCAAGTATAAAATATTGGGACTTGTCAGGAGCTGGCTAGTCTTCAAACAATTTTGTGTTGCATACTAGTATTCAATTAGTGTGGTGCAAACAGGCTACGGGGCCTAATTTTTACTATGGAGGGCATCAAGGTAAGTGCACGAAAGGCCACTTTTGCCACTGGTCTTTGGGCACAGGCCACTAATACCAAAACATTTAGTTTGTGGCCACTTTCGCTTAAAAGATAGAACTTCAGTCCAGGGCCCTGGATTGAAGTTCAGTCCTTAAAGATGGAACTTCAGTCCAGGGCCATATGGACCAGTCCTTAAAGATGGAACTTCAGTCCAGGGCCCTATGGACTGAAGTTCAGTCCTTAACGATGGAACTTCAGTCCAGGGGCCGTATGGACTGAACTTCAGTCAATGAACAGAACTTAAGTCAATGTTCATTTAGTAAAGGCACAAAAGTGGCCTTTAGTGTAAGACCAATAAAAATAGTGACCTCAAACTAAATACCGGTATTAAAGGTGGCCTCTGGGTGAAATTTTTACGAGGGCATCCAATGAATTGTTTTGATTTAGTTTGTAGTAGGTGTTTTCTAAAAATTATTTATACGCATAGCTGCTCTTTATCAGGCTATCAGGTGTTAAGTTTATGGTCCATGTCTCTAGCGTTCTTGGTAGCATTCATTTGTTGCCAACTTTTCTTGCCCTTCCATCACAATTTTACTTATAAAAAAAGGAGGGGAAAAAAAAAAAAAGAGGGGTTTGCAACAAAATCGTTCCTTTTTTTTCACCCTTTGAATATTAAATTTTTGTTGCAAGTATTATTTCTAACAATAATGAATATGAAATTACTATTCTCTACGCTCAATGCTCGTAAAATACAATGTGTACATATTTTTATCCATTCCAAAACATCATAGCGTTAAATTCCAACTGCTACTTTCTCAATCTACGAAAAACAATATTTTACTCATTTTAAACAAGAGGTTTGCGTTTACAACAAAACCCGTGTTATGAAATTAAAAGCTGCAAAGTAAATAAAAAATAGAAACTGTATAGAGAGAGATTCATATATTATTTCCCTTCAAACTGAATTACAAATTTACATTTCAAATGTCCTATTTATAGCATAGCTAGAACCCATAACGGTTATCGTACAAAACGGTTATCAACCATAACAGTTATCAACTCATAACGATTATCCCGTAACAGTTATCATACAAAACGGTTATCAACTCATAACGGTTATCATACAAAATGGTTATCAACTCATAACGGTTATCCCGTAACGGTTATCATATAACATTTCTCGTATAACACCCACTTCATATGTTCCACAATAATGGACATCCACTATTCAGTGGATTCATAACACTCCCCCTTGGATGTCCATTAATAGATAATGTGCCTTATTAAAGCTTTATTAGGAAGAACCCAGAGGGAGAAAAGTCCAGTGAAGGAAAAATAGTGCACACATCTTGTAATACGCATTAGCAGTTGCCTCATTAAAAACCTTACCAGGAAAACCCATTGGGAAAAAACCATGGTTAAGGAAAAAAGAGTACAACGCGTATTTTATTCCTCATTGGCTGCCCATGTAATACGCATTCCATGCTGCCTCATTAAAAACCTTACCAGAAAAACTCATTGGGACAAAACCTTGGTTAAGGAAAAAAGAGTGCAGCACGTAGTTTACTCCCCCTGATGAAAACATCACTTAATGTCTTGGAGACGACGCATTCCAATCTTGTATTTCAGCTTTTCAAAGTTGAGGTTGTCGATGACTTAGCGAATAGCTCCGCCAAACTCTCACTGAATGAATTCTTCAATCTTAATTTCTTCATTCTTTTGAAGATCACCGTTAAAAGAATTTTCCTGAACAACTGTCTCCTTAATTGTATATCCATTTAGCTGAATTATCTATGTAATATTTCATATAATATTATTCGGATCATCGTCTTCAAAGAAAGACCACACTGTTGATAAATATGTTGGAGGCATTTACCTCAATCATTTATATTGTCGGCTTGCTTCATGCATGACTATTATCTTTTCATGATTTGAAGATGTAGCATCAACAATTTATTTTGTAGAATGCTATAATATAGTTTTACCTCCACATATAAATTAGTAGTCAATTGATATCAGGCTTTTATCTGGACCAAGCAAATATCTTGTATTCTTCCAATGCATTTGCATTGGAGAAGAACTAAATCTTGCTAATAAGGTTATAACAAAAGCTATAACTGGTGGAGTATTGTCGGCAAGATTATTCAATGCATCCATTTCATTAAAATATAATACTTATATATCAAGAAGCTCGCAGTGATTTAATCACATGCAACCGGATTACTTTAATCCGTATAAAAATTTATAAAGCTTTTTGAACAGGTTTCCCGGGAACCTTTAAATGCTTCCAGCATTTTGAATCCTTAAAGTATTTCTCATAAATATTATCCAATAAACCATATAATAGGTTGTAACGAAGATTATTAGACGCATATCAAGTCTTTCATGCACTGCCAGACTTATAATATATCTAAAGGTGATTGCATCCACCAAAGGAGAATATATCTCCATATATTCAATGCCATATCTTTTCAAAAAAAAATTGTGTCACAAGTCGTGATTTATATTTAACGACTTCATTTTTTTTTTTTTGCATTTCATTTTGCACAAATACTTAGTTGTGATCAACTGGCTTTGCACCTTCAGGTGTCGGACTATAGGTCCGTAAACTTTCATATCAATTCTGCTTGAATGCATCTTTTAACTTTTGGCCTATAATTTCATGTCTGCATTCCTAACAGACTTAAGCTCAAGATCCTCATCATTATTTATAATATTGAGCTATATAATATATGTAAGATATCGTCCACGATAATTTTATATCAGTTCCAAATGTGACATAACATATTGAGATCTCTTTTTATTCATTATTTTCAGGTACCTGAACCTCTCCTGATGAGGTTTCATGAAGTCTTATGTCATTGGCTCTTCTAGAGCCATGCCTCCTTATTTGACCATCATAATTATTTTGCTCCTTTTTTTTTTTCAAGAATTCTTATCATTGGAACCGAATAGTCTACCACGCTTCAAGCGTGCCTTAGACTCATTTGCATAAATAGATTGTCCTACTAAGACACCAAATTAAATTTTAGAGCATTAACAACTGAAATATAATTTTTAGCTTTGTGCAGCAATGCGTCTGGCAGTGACTTGTATTATCTTTAATTGAGGATCATATCAGTGACAATTTAATTTATTCCTCAGCTGTTTTAATTTTCTCCCCCTAATGTTAGGCATACTAACATTCATTCCCAACATTTTTTTTTTTGGATCCATCTTTGTGCGTTGTGGTGGAGTAATTGTTAGAATACCGCACATTAAGATTATTAGATGAAAAATATTTGGTTCCTGACCCTGAACCAATTATGAGAGGACTTTATTTGGAGGCATGTTACGCACAAGTGCTGCTTTATGGATATACCATATCTCATACCTGATTTATGTAGCTTTGTTCTCATATGCATGGTTTAGTCAATAATTGGAGGCTTTCAATTTTATGAATTTGATAAACCAGCTTGCCAACATTATAAAGAAACTTGTCTTGATTGCATAATCTGAAAATATGCTCTTAGTTAAATTAATTTGAGCAAATACTTAACCTTGCAAGTACCATTGCAGGTTCATAATAAAGCACATGTGACCTATTCATAGATGCATCTATCATATAATTATATGGTCCACATGACAGGTGAACGGACCTATATTCACCTTTTTTATATTCCAGATAAGAAGGGATCCTGATCCCAAATTTAGTTGGTCTAATAATTTATTTATCATGAGAACAAGCAGCACAAAGAGAATTTTCTGAGAATCCTGATTCTTCAGTATATGCCCATTCAATTTCTCAATTATATATATTTTGTGCAATATATTTAAACCAGGATGGTCAAACCGGTCATGCCAACTGATAAAGTTATTCTTCTGATTTACTATATCATGGGCTTTGTAACAATAAACTAAAAGTTTATTGTGGCATCCATATGATTTCACAATGCTTATAATTTGTGTAGTATAAACTGGAGGAAGGGGCGGGGAGCTTTTCAAGCTCATATATCTCACCCAACATTATTGTAGTAACATGAAGATATTTAATCATTCAATTTATTCTAGTCTCAATATGGTAGCCATTTTCGCGAATATTTTTCTTGAAACTTAGCAAGTTTCATTGAGACTTATTACAATAAAATATTTCATCAATTTTATTCCTCCGGTAGTACTAAATTAGCTCTTCTTGAGCTCTCATTTAACTTTGTACTACCATATAATCATAACACTTTCATCCATATGGTGAATATCTCCTCAAAGGAGAAAATCATTTAATTATTCTCATGGTCAATTCGTTATGGAAAGATCTATTTCTTGCTTTACTTGCTCATATGTAATTCATAATAAGGGATTCGACGTATGATTTGTACGCGAGCAATGACCAATCATGCCTTAATAATGGACATATGCAATATTCTTAATCTCTTCTGGGGTGAGTTTTGATATTTTATCAACCATGATGGTTGCCGTCCATATTCATGATCTTTTATCACATATTGCCACATTCACTTCTGGGAATGGGTCTATATTCATAATTTATTTAGTACAAATTTGTCTCATTCACTTAATAGAATGTATGGACCATAATCATCTAGACTTGCGCATAATCACATGATACATTGATGACATTATTATCTTTACCGTTTGAACGGTCAAATTGAGAACACTTATTGTTCTCTTATTTATTTCACTATGGTGATAATTATTTCGTCCATTGTCAAGTCCACGACCATGGTCTCTACCATGGTAATTATTTTATCATATTTCGGACATAAAATTACTTGCCTTTTTTCAGACATAAAATATTGTGTCTTCTTCTTTCAGACATAAAATATTGTGTCTTCTTTCAGACATAAAGATATTTTGCCTTCTTTCAGGCATCATTAGGTGCTACTACATTCTTACTTATGAATGGAGCATGTGTTGCTCCCATATTCACATTATGGAATGGAGCATATCCGTGGACAGACTTCATAAATTTTATTAATAACTCATTATTTGCCTGTATCATCATTGTATCATCAGTATGGTGCATTAGGACCTTAACTCAATTTTCTTTTTAACCGCATTAAAGCGTGTTAGACCATAATGTGTTGGGATCTGAACCCAAACATCTTATTGTTATAGTGCCTTGGGACTCACCATTAATGAGCCATCGTCATGAAACCAATTTCATAGTATTTCATGTAAACTTACTTCTTTAAAATATTGCTAGTTCAGGAGCAATTTTTGAGGCATTAAAATTTCTCATAATTGATCACAAAAATATTCAACACTATCTATGTGTTGCCAAAGTTGAGAAACAAATGAGTATTGTGGTAATTATATATAAACCAAAAAGATGTGAAACATAACTTATAACCTTTTACCTTATTGGGCTGTGTTGCCAAGCCTTATTGTTGTACCTTGTATGGTTGTGACGGCAACATGTTTTTTTTAATATAGGTACGACAAGTGTTTTTCCAATTATAAACTAAGTAAACTTTCTTTAGGTATTAGCTTATCTACTTTAGCACTTTATTTTATGGATTGATCGTTAGATTATATTTTGTATACCAAATAGCACCTAATAACTATCCACTATCAATGATAACATGTCATGGTAATTTATAAGAACATAGATAGCACCTTCACAAACTTAAGACATAATATTGTCTATTAATTACAATCAAGTAGTTCTGATGTGTGCACTGCATAAACAATAATTGAACAGAACATACTCTTACCAATGTGTTCAGATAGGCTTTAGAGATAGAAACCCACTAGGTAGGAGTATGGAAAGTTTGTTCCCAATATTCATCTGAAGAGTTTATCAACTAGAAACATAATCAAACATTGACTAGAAGTATTTGCACACTAGAAAGATACTCAAGACCTTATGAAAATATATAACAATGGTTGCAGTATTTTACTTTAGCCATGATTTAGCATAAGATATCGACTATTTTGCATATTTAATCCAAAGAAAAGAAATTAAGTATTAGTAATAAAGAAATGTAACTGAGTAAGATAGCATACCTTATCATCTTCTTAATGACAGTTACAAATACATACAAGGACATAGACACTTACATTCATAATCCAACTTTAAGGAAAAAGGTAATTAAAAAGAATTTTACCTTAAGATCATTGGAAACCAATCAACTATTAATAAGAAGAGAAACGCACCACCTTCAGGATCAATTTGAACAGTCCCACTCATGGTCAGTTAGTGCTCGTTTTAGTTTAATCCAAACATATCTTACTTTTGGGACAGTAACAGTAATAAAATAGAGACTCGTGCTGATAACGTGTTGTGAAATTAAAAGCTGCAAAGTAAATAAAAAATAGAAACTGTATAGAGAGAGATTCATATATTATTTCCCTTCAAACTGAATTACAAATTTACATTTCAAATACCCTATTTATAGCATAGCTAGAACCCATAACGGTTATCGTACAAAACGGTTATCAACCATAACAGTTATCAACTCATAACGATTATCCCGTAACGGTTATCAACTCATAACGGTTATCATACAAAATGGTTATCAACTCATAACAGTTATCCCGTAACGGTTATCATATAACAATTCTCGTATAACATCCACTTCATATGTTCCACATCCACTATTCAGTGGATTCATAACAACCCGAGTAATTTTGTAACAAAGCAGAGATGCTTGGCGGCTTGGTTGATACTACTATGAATATATGATCGAAATAGTTAAAATTTGGATTTGTTAACTTTCGACTCCATAGTATTACCAGGAAGAAAATGCATTCGGATTAGTCACCTGAAGATATATTGGCAGCACAATTTTCTTTCTTTTGTCACGTTTAAATCTTTATCAAGTATAGTTATAAGTTTTTTTTTTTTCAAAAATACAAGCATAAACCCCTTCCTAGCTAACTCTTGTAATAACATTTCATGGTTCAAAACTTTAGACTTTATAGCTAAAAGATTGATCATCAATAATGGAAAGACAACTGCTTGAAATTTAATGGAACATCGGTTCTGCATTCCTCCATAAAAAAAAAGGGGGTGTAAGTGTCCGTTTCAATTCAAAGCTTTAGCTCACAATGACAAAACAATACCACACACAGCTAGCTGTGCACCAAGCTATTCTCCTTGATCGTCCAACTTTGCACCTAACCACACTACCAGCGAACTCTTCAACTGATTCAGGATTGAGCCATCGTATGCTGGAAAGACAAAATAATGTGTGCCAGAGATCCTGGACGCCTCACAGAGAAGAAACAAGTGGCTGAACGTCGACTCTGGTCTCCGAAAAATGGGAGCAGAAGTTACCTTCTACCTCTCAACGACAAATGCCATGAACTAAGGGAGGAAAACTTGTTTCCAATTTATTTTTCAAGGAATATCCTGACTATGCTGAGCGTTGCGAGATAGAATGAGAAAAAGGGATTTACCAGAGACAAGCTGCCATTGATAGTCTGAGTAGGCCGGCTTGCCCTCCTACTATTGCAATGCTTCTTACAAAGGCATTACCCCGGAGGTCTCACAGCAAGCTGCATTTCTCGATTTGCTGTTGTTTCAACACCTTAAGCTGAGGAATAAGAATTACCAGAGGGCCTGAGGCGACCATACATTTGTGCTGCATTGAAGCTTGTCATTCTGCAAAGCTGACCAGCTGAACGAAAGGAAATGATAGACATCCATAGCCAGGAGCCGTCTTCACATCTCTCATTCTCCATCGTCTTCTTCGACCCAATATGCTGTCATCTCGATCCAATTTGTCGAATGGAAAACTATCGATTGCAGGTAGACAAATCTTTGTTTAGTGAATAAGTTGAAGTAGAATTGCACAATTTCCCTTTTCATGTTACTCAGAATCCACAGATAATAGGCTTACTGATGGAACTATTTCTCCTGGGTATAATATTTTGCAGAATGACCTGTGTTTTGTTCTCTAGTTAGGTTTAGCCTATTATCTTGTTGACGAGAGACGAGAATAAAACCGAGGCGGGAGATAGAAAGTGAAAGGGGAAAAGAGAGATAAACATGGCTGATGGCATCTGGAGGTAAAGGATCACATCCAAGACCGTCACAGGCTTCCAGTTAGCCCAGTTAGAGCTGGACAACCCATAACTCTGACGGTGATAGATTACACTTGCAGGCTTTTTCAATCACGATTTCTCCTCTCCAATGCACAAAAGAAAAACAAATGAAGCCTCCAATCTAAGTGAAGTAGGACAGCAAGGAGAACGTACCACTCGTTAGCAGAATTTTGTGACAAAACTGGGCAATAGCTCATACAATGAAGCACCAGCAAGACTTCCCATCAAACCCAACTGCGAAGCTGGACAGCCCAAGAAATATAAAAATATTAGGCAAATACGCAGAACAGAATGATGGACTGATATCCAAAGCTACAAGTAAACAAGGCAAACTGAAAGCAAAGAGTACTACCACAGAGTACAGTTGAAATGTTCAATCATAACACATCCATTTGAAGTTCATTGTTTCAAGGTATATCCATGATCTAACTGAACAGAATACAAAATATTATTGAACTAATAAAAAAAATAATAGAAAATATTTTAGAATAAGATTCACTATAAGGAAGTTATAATTCACAACTAAAGCAAAAGTTGATTGCAAGAACACTGAGAAGTTCGGTTGAAGGTCTAAATGCTGGGTTAAGGAAAGCAAATACTTAATCGGTTCATCCAATTATACTTAGAGACAAACTAGTTTCACAAATATACATCAGACATCAGAAGCATTCATATGTTCATTGCTCTCACAAGTTTCAACAATCCTAAATGCAATAGATATCCCCACCGACAATTAGCGAAGACTAAATAAACAGAAAAGATGATGGACAAGCAGTTTCAGAAAATAAAGCCTTGCTCTTTAATTCCTTCGAAGATTCTTATATCCGCCTTAAAGAATCAGTGCTTCTTGTATTTTCCATAACATTCTTTTTCAGGCCGGATTAGTTATTCACCAGATGAAGAACACTCCACCAGAGTAATGCATTAAGTTTGAGAATTCAGAAGTGGATGTCGAAAAATGATCGAAGTACCATATAGATAAGGTAACAGGTAAAAAAACAACACAAAACAACATGCCCAGCTTTGTCCCACAAGTGGGGTCAACAGGTCACTGCAAATTTATTAGTTCACAATCACAAGATTAAGCAGAATGAATTATGATTGGTGACATGAACCACATGGTGAAAGCTCCCTTACCTACTGATTTTCATTACTGTGAAGACGGAAGACTTTGCAGTTGAATCCATCTCTGATGGAGAGTTGCAGTATAGGGACTTACCTGTAAAATGGCAATGTACACTGACAACCGCAGGACTAGTAAGTCCATCACTTAAACCAAGGGGTTGGGTACACCTCAAAACAATCTAGGTTTAGAATCAACATCAAGTGCCCGGATAGCATGTCACTCCCAGAAGTCGAAGTGGAGCCAAAGGAGTCTCAGAAGCTTCTTAAAATGATCTAAAAGAACCTTTTCCCAAAAAAACATGATCTAAAGGAAAAAGTGTCTGAACAAAATCCAACAAGCATCACTAACACTTAATTCTGGTATACACCACCCAATCCCACCTCTACAATAATGCATTAACCAATAGCTGTCCACTAAAATGAAAGAATGCAATGGAAGGGAAAGAAACATGCCTCAAATCAACTCTGTTTGTTTACTCCAAGGATGACATCATCAAAATATTCTATATAAATGAACATCCTAATAAAATTAGAAGATTCACAAATGAGCTAATGTCCGTAACTCTACGGATGGTAACTGTATGAGTCAAAGTATATTCTACATCTCTAACCTACTTGTTTCCCTTCAACACCAACAATTTGATTGGAAGCTAAAATTTCCTCTGTGGACAATTCCAGCACAACAACAGCTCTATCTACCACTGAACAACTGTTGTTTTACCATTCCTCTGTTGGTCATTGCTAATGAAGGTAATCCTGTTTCTCTAAGATCCACTTCAGACTTGAAAACTGTAAATCCTGTCACAATGATTGTGTTTTCTCCATGTCTATCCACAGATCCAACTTACAAATCCTTCATATCTATTGTGTGATCATTCAGCAAAGAGCTGTCATTAGACGACACCAACTCATTCACTGGTTTCCGATCCTCCTCCTCCTTTATACAATTAACACAATCATTCAATAAGGCAGGTTCATCTGGAAGTACAATATCCATCTTGCTACAGCTATCAATAGTTTCTCTCGTCTCTGAACTAACAATAGTTGGCAAACTTCCATTCTCCGCATTACATGAATCGGGAAGAGTCTCTTGCGGATGCTTTTCATCATGATCACCAGTAAAACAAGACGCTGATTCATCATTCGAGTGAGATTTCTGTTCTAGTGGTCCCTTACATGAGAGAGATCCAATGTTACATGCTTCATCTGCTGATTCAAGCTCAGTACTCTCTAACACAACCTGCTTAGCCTTGCTACGCACCGTATGCAAATGAGCACAAAAAGGAGGGGTCCTTTGCCGACATTTGTGGCACTTGAATCCAATTAGCTTAGTAATTCTTTCAGCTGTAAGATCGAAAGCATCTCCATGAAACCAGTCTGCAGGATGGAGACATCAGACAGGAAATTTAGGTAAGGTACAAGATATAGAGCCTGTTTGGGTGGGCTTTTAAGGAGCTTTTTTTAAGTGGCTTTTAAGTCAAAAAGTGACTTAAAAGCCACTTTTTGAGAAGTTAGGATTTCCTAACTTCTCAAAAAGTGACTTTTAAGTCACTTATGACTTAAAAGTCTAAAAAAAATTAAGTTACCAAACATATATTAATGGGCTTATAAGCTTATAAGTCACTTTTAAGCCCACCCAAACAGGCTCATAGAGGAAGAGAAAAGAAGGAAAAAAAGAAGAAGAGGAAAACATATAAATGCTTCAACACCCGATAGCAGGATGCTTAAGCGCAATTTAGATAGGATTTTTCTTGATCAAAAAACCAACATGAAGAAGTTAAAATGCCATTTTCCAGCAACTTTAACACACTTTAATTAGTGTAAGACGTGAAAGAGAAGGGGAGCTTAAAGAAAAATGGGTTGAACAGAAACATTTCTTTTAAAAGAGAAAAGATTGAACAGAAACAGCTATTGACAACTTATCCAGCAATACTGCCTCTAAAATTTATTCTCATGATCACACTCAAGTTCTAACTGTTTATAAAAGAAGTATTTGCATTATCACTTATCACATATAGCTTAACAGAAATAAACCGAGTCAGACTCAGAGCACCAGACCCAAGAGCAAAAATGTTTTTTATCCCACAAGCAAAAATGTTATACTAGACAAAGTCGTGTCATTTGTTAATCATGATGTACAACTGAAAATAAAGGAACGAACTGCTATAGGCAAAACAATTTAAAATATATGACAGACAAAAAACCAACTCAAGATATATGGCGGACAGTCGCCAACAACATAACAGGGATCATAGGCATAGACACAACATTGAATAAAACACTCCTTACCTCCACAAACTTCACATGCAATGTAATCTGAAGTAGGTGTATATTCTAGTTCACCGCAGAGACTGCACTTGGGCTGATCAGCTGTGCTAGCCAACTCTCCAGAAAGAACGAGATGCTTTTTCCCCCTGAAGAGAGTTACTCTTTCATCATTTGGCTTTTGTGACAGCAGCAGACCATTTAGCCAGTATATCCGACATAACTGCATTCTCTTCTTCTGCCAAGCAACTTCTGCTGGTTTCTTTTTCTCTGCCACGTCAACTTTTGCTTGTTTCTTAGGTCTACCTCTTCCAGATTTTGTTTGTTTCCCTTTCTTGCGTCCTACTTTTTTGTTTTGCACAGCCACAAATTTAGCCATCCTAGCAGAACGTCTGAGGGGTATAGCAACAGGCTCTTTCTTACTCTTCTGTGATTGTGCTGGCTTCTTATTTTTGGTGCCTCTAGATTTAATTTTTGAGCTCAGTGGCCTCAAGGCTTTCGATGCTTTCTTACTCTTTTGCAACTCTACCCTCCCTCTCTTGACATTCTTTTTCCCGTTATTCACATCCACACACTTGTGGCATGTATACATAAATTCAGCAGAGACAACTCCTGTTGACTTTCTAACATGTCGTTTATGGAAGAAACCTGAAGAAAATGACATAATACCAGATTATTTGCATAAAATATGGACAAAAGGCAAGGAAGATGTGGAAGTGAAGATAAAAGTACACTATACTGATGACCAATAAAAAGTAAGCTAATAAATAAAAACATGGAACTGAATCAAAAACACAATAGAAAGTATATAGGAAACTCAAGGGGGGGAAAGGTTTCAGCCTCAAAAGAAAAACTACTGAAGCCCAACACTAAATTTAAGGCAGGACTTTTGCCTAACCCAAACCAACAATGGATTTTTGACTTCCTCCAAGCTCCAACTTACTAGTACTGAATTTTGTGACCGTCTCATCTAGCATTTAAAAGTTTTAACTGTTAGGGGAGGGATGCTGATACGTAATTATACTTGTCTTAAGCATGCCCCTCAAGTGCTGGCGGGGATTACAGCTACCACGTGGAAATTCTATGATAATGGGTGGCGATAAGACATGAACCCGAGGACTTTATATGCTCCAATGGTAGTTAATGACAGTGAGACTCTAACCGGGGGACTTCAACATGCTCCAACACCTATTGAATTATGTAATGTTTATCTATTAGTACCTATTGAATTATGTTACCATCTTATCTAATAATTTAAGTTATTAGAGAAGAAGATTTTTTTTTTTTTTACTCATATAAGTCTTCAGTATAAGATGCAAATGCAGAACAGCAGAAGATCATGAAAAGAACACAGTTATTGCATCTAGTAGTAATTTTGCTATGCTATTACATCGAGCAGTTAATGTCTAAATAAAGAATAGAAACTAAAATAAGATTCCAAAATAAAATAAAATCAAAAGAACCAAGAAATAGCAGACAATTTTGAGAATGCTATTTGAAAGAAATGACTAAAATCTGACAACTCGACTAGCAGAAACCCTGCAGGGTACATCAGGCATTAACGAGATGACCACCTAACGCAATCCTGGGCCATGAAAAAAATCAACCAACTAAAGGCACATTTTGATAGAGTAAAACACGCAGATATTAATAAAGTTCCCAAGGATCAATAGTACTATCATTTATTTCATGTTAATACCCCATAATATTTCACATGAATTAAATGCCATTAGCCACTTGATGATTAAAAAATAATTATAAAAATACCACTCGACAGTTCTCAAGTGGTCACAGCGTAAGAAATTCTATCAGGGAGAAAGTCAAGTACTCACCATTGCAGTATTGACAGCTCACAGCTTCCCTGCAAGTAATAAAAGAAAATTAAACTAAAGAATATTTCATAGGTAAAACATCCAGTTGAAATGGAAATCCAAATTACTTCAGTCTAATAAATGTGTACGGAACTCACAGAAAATAATACATCATTTACCTAGTTAGGATATTAGGGCAGAACAAAGAAAGCCAGCCAGAAACTGGCCAGCAGCAACAAACAAATAACATGCCATGCCGTTCAAAAATCTGTCATTTAATAGTCGACTTAATATGTGAGATAAGAACCCAAATGTAGATCGTGATCAAGAGTAAACAACCAATATTGTTTATTTGCAAAAGTTTGTACAGTTATTCCTTTCTTAACGGTAATACTAAGCAAATGATGAAAGACAAATAAGAAGGAAAGATGGAAACAAAACAACAAAATGTGCTTTAACTAGGACTGAAATGCTAAAAGAATTTTATGAGGAAAGCAATTGAATGAGAATAGAAGCAAACTCGCAAGGTTATCTAAAGGTTGCTTCGCGACAACAGTTTCTCATAACTAACTATTCTCTTTCTTTTTCAGCATAATATCCTTTTTCATGAACTCCTTAGATTATAAACGAAGTTTAGTCATCCTTGTAAGCTAAAATGATTTGTGCATGCTATTAGTTAACTGGAGCTGTTTCACAAATATCAAGTAATGTCATACCTAATTAGGACATCTTTGTTACAGTGCCCACACTGATAATACTCTGATCTTTCTGCTTTGAGGAAAAGGTACGAGAAGCCCTTTTTCTTCATAGGTTTTTTCATTATTTTCTTAGTCTCACGATGCTTCCCACCACTAATCTTGCTAGATTTGCGAGCAATTCTTTTCTCTTCAAATCCTTTCACAAGATGCAAGGGCATGTGAGGTTCTTCTAACCAATATCTCTTTCTTTCATTTGAGGCCTCTTCTAGTATGGTTCCACATCGAACAACAATGTCAGGTAAGAATCTTCTCTTTCCAAAATCGAGAAGATATTTAACTACAGATCCTTCAGAGCTTTTCTTGCGTACAATAACTTTCTTGAATGATCTGAAAGCTTTTTGGAATTCCTTGTCAGTCATTGCAAGAATATTGGTGTTTCCAATATCATTCCATCTAATATGAGCATCAAGATCTCTAACCTGAAAAATGAAGAAGAGAAAGTGATGAACAAAGCTCAATAACAATTGTAAGCTCAAGCATGCACCTCAGCCAACCATAACAAAGACAACTAAGAAGTCCTTCCAAGACAAGCCACAAAGAAAAGTGCTAATGGACAATGGAGTCTATCTGGGTACTTCATATAGGGCCATGTCTCCATTGTCTGGGCCTCTGAAATGTCTCCTTAATGTAGCAGACTCGGGAAGATAGTTTCTCTCAGGCAAAAATCAGGTAAAAACTGAATTGCATGGAAAGCAAACCTGGAGAGCAAGTTGCTCCACAGTTCTTGAAGCCTCAACAGCAGCCCTCCAGGCTACGCACTTGCTTCTCTTGGCAAAGTCGGAAGCATCTGGATATAACACGCCTGGTATCTTCTTACGTCCACCTGCACATGATAATTCTAGGAATAAAGCTCAACTGTTCAGTTTACGAGAACTCCAAGTAGTATTTGAAAACAAAACAAATGTCTAGACCTTGTCGGGCAGCTTTGTGTGCTAATGATTGCGGCAAAACCTTCCAGTTGAATAGTCGACGAGATAGCCTTCCACCCCTCCACCAAAACAAGCCCAATCCACTTCCAGCATTTGAAGATGGATTCACCTCCGGCTCCAAATGCCTGGACTTCTTTTTGCCAACTCCATGTCTTGAAGACATGCGTGGGGTATTGATGACAATATGCTGCCCCGAACCCATTTTAGCCAAAGAATCCACATGTTTGAGCCAATCAGGGGTAAGTGCTAGAGGCCGTAAGTTCGACTCTAACTGGCACCAAAAGCATTAGTCAGAAAACTATAATCTCTGCAATTTATACTGACATACACATCCTAGAGCCTGTTTGGGTGAGCTTAAAAGTGGCTTATAAGCTTATAAGCCCATCAGTAAATGTTTGGTAACTCAAATATTTTTTTTTGATAAAGTAAATAATCTTATTGATAATGAAAAGGGAAACCCCCATATACAAGATGTATACCAAAAAGTAGAGAACCTAAATCACATAGTTCTCTACAAAAGAAACCCAATCATCTATACACATAGGAACCTCATGGGTACACCAAAAGGAAATGAGACACAAAAGACTACTATGCATCTTAGCAAAACTACTCTCAATCCCTTCAAAAGCTCTCATGTTTCTCTCTTTCCATATAACCCACATAATTGCTAATGGAGCTACATCCCATGCTCTTGATCTCCTCTTCCTCTTTCTAAAAGCCCAACTATACATCGCCTCCTTCACAGTAGCCGGCATCACCCAATATTTATGGGCTTATAAGCCCTTATGTGCTTAAAAAAGCCAAAAGTGAGAGGTTAGGATTTCCTAACTTCTCAAAAAGTGGCTTATAAGCCACTTTTGACTTATAAGCTACTTAAAATAAGTTGCTTATAAGCACCAAAAGCATTAGTCAGAAAACTATAATCTCTGCAATTTATACTGACATACACATCCTAGAGCCTGTTTGGGTGAGCTTAAAAGTGGCTTATAAGCTTATAAGCCCATCAGTAAATGTTTGGTAACTCAAATATTTTTTTTTGATAAAGTAAATAATCTTATTGATAATGAAAAGGGAAACCCCCATATACAAGATGTATACCAAAAAGTAGAGAACCTAAATCACATAGTTCTCTACAAAAGAAACCCAATCATCTATACACATAGGAACCTCATGGGTACACCAAAAGGAAATGAGACACAAAAGACTACTATGCATCTTAGCAAAACTACTCTCAATCCCTTCAAAAGCTCTCATGTTTCTCTCTTTCCATATAACCCACATAATTGCTAATGGAGCTACATCCCATGCTCTTGATCTCCTCTTCCTCTTTCTAAAGGCCCAACTATACATCGCCTCCTTCACAGTAGCCGGCATCACCCAATATTTATGGGCTTATAAGCCCTTATGTGCTTAAAAAAAGCCAAAAGTGAGAGGTTAGGATTTCCTAACTTCTCAAAAAGTGGCTTATAAGCCACTTTTGACTTATAAGCTACTTAAAATAAGTTGCTTATAAGCCCACCCAAACAGGCTCGTAGACAGGCTAAAAGGACTCCTAGCAGATACAGAAACTAATATAAGCGTACTGCCATGACTAATCCTTAATCCCAACAAGAAGACTTTTGAAACCACGTCAAAAGCTCCATCTTTATGCTGGCTCATGTTCACTATGTTCTTAGACTAAACATACTTCACATATTAGGAAGGAATAGTCATGTCATATATAACTATTCTGAGTTTTGTAAGGCACTTAATCTAGTTTCCCCATGACCGTATGGTGTGCATACAGTTTAGCCAACCATATTAGGAAGTTGTGAATAGTGATACACAGGATGGACTTCAAAAAGAAACAGCAAGTCGCTGTCCAGAACCATTTACTTAAGTAAAACCTAACCAACTTTCTGTTACTACAGGCATGTGAAAACTCAAAATAAACAGAGTAGCTATGACATGGTGTCTTCTAAAGAAGTTTAACATCCAAAACTGCGCTCATCAGTCACAACAAGAATAAGAAGACACTTTTTGGAAAAGAAAAGTTAAAGCTCACATCTCTGGGAAACAGCAATCTAGAGATTCACATCCTTCTGTGTACTGAATAATTAAAAAACTGAGCACTCTCATTCATGCCACACCAATTGATGCTATAACTACTCCCAAAATATATATATGCTATATGACAAGGGAATGAACTACAACCTGAATGAATTAGCCTGATTTCTCCAGATTCCATGTAAACAATCACTCGACCGGAGAGGTGAAAACAAAAACAAGGAATCTTTATACAACAGTACTATCATCCACTTTTCTAGCTTACAAACTCCTGAAATTGTAAGTTCCAAGAAATGGAAACCCATACTATTATTTCTCTTGAAGTCTAATTGCATTAAATGAGTAATACAGTGAAATACAAACATGAATGTCTTACATGTTTTAGCGAGTATGATTAATAAGCATGGGCTACTATGACCAAGTTTTACTTTGCGTAGCTTTGACCAATTTCACGCTGTGTTATACACCGTATATGAGAATGTTATTTCAATATGGACATTAACTACTTTAGCTAGTTAGTATCTAATAGCTGAGCAGTATGGCAAGGTGCTGCAGATAAGTCCAATAGGAATGTCATTCATTTGATGTTGTTGAACATACTTTATTCTAGTTACTAATAAAATAAAGTATAATACTTTGCTTTAGTTTAAGTATAGAATTTTCTTTATTCTCAAAAATCTGTTGTTTTTTCCCTTCCAAATTACCCACCAAATAGCTGCTGTAATGGTGCTCCAGTAAGAGTAAGCGGTCCTGTTTATACCCTTTCCATTCCATACTACGTGAAACTTTAAGATCACATGGTACACATAACTCTAAATAGCTTCCAGCTGACCGTTCCTACCTCAAAAAAATTAGGGGCTGAGAGAGGATATAACTTCCTATGTAAGATATCAAAAGTGACAAATAACTGCCAAAAAGAATAATTTCCTCAACATAAAGAAATAAAAACAGCTGGGCAGAAAAAATTCCCTAAAGTTGGATATTCGATGGACAAAAGAGCATATGGGGAAAAAGAAAGTTACTTGGCATGTTTCTCGCTCTTCTTTTAATGAAACTTATTACCTTATCCAATAAAAAGAGCAAATGAATTAAGAGCCATTTTCATCGAAGTAGAAAACACTTTTCAAATGAAATGACAAAAAGAGAGGGATGATAACAGTGAGAATGATGTAAAAATCTTAAGGGAACTTTTTCATTCAGTTGTATTTTGGTGCAGGAAAACCCCATGGTGTATGGATAGTTGGTTAATCTAGGTGGAAGACAGTGCACCTCCTGTACATGTTTTTCGATACAAACTTTGTGTTTATGACACATCGGAAAAATAAAAAACAAACTGAGAGGGATGATCACCCTTACCGTAAGCAAAAAAGCTCTCAGAGCAGCAACATCATGTGCCTTGAGAACACCCGTCCGCCAATTTTGGGAGTGGTGTGGATTCAACCAAGGACCCAACAGAAGCCCATGAAGACGGTCCTCAATGCTCATTATATAGCAAAGGACATTAACAAGATGACTTTTCCTATTCTTCCTAGAATGAACACCCAATGCATCACTAGAAAAACTTTCGGGGCCAGGACCTGCAATAATCTGCATGAATAAGCAGTCCTTTTCGCACTCCGGAAATTTGCAAGAGAAGCACCACCCACATTTTTCTTTCCTAGCATCAACATTCAGATTATGAACATTGGGCCAACAAAATCCAATAGATTTGCTAGATATGGCCTTCAGTTGCACTGAAATTATCTCCTCCTCCGTCTTTGTAGCAATTTCACCAGACTTACCGGGCGATCTCTTTGTTAACTCTTCTACAACTGCTGATGCCATTCTAGCAAAGCAATAATAGTTCACATAAGTTTCTGTACACTGATCCTCTGACATAATTCCGTCACTGCTGGCTGTTGATGGCCCCAATTCCACAGATTCATTGCCCTTTCCTCCTTTAAGTGCCCTTCTAGTCTCCATATTTGCTGTAAGATTGGAATCTTCAAAAGCTCCAACCTCTTTATAATTTTGATTGTCTACATCAGCCTGAGATATTTCAGCTGATCCTTCAGATCCTGGCAGTAGATTTCCCATCCTCATTGATGGGTCGACAGTCTCTGATTTGTCATATTCTACATCATCAGAACTCGAGAACAGCTTTTCCACTTGCTTTCCTCCGTTTACCTTTTCATCATTTTGCGACGGAATTAATACTGGAAATTTTGATGACATAGTTTTCAGCTGTATATCCAGTTCAACTTTTGCACCTGCAGCCATACAATTTTTATCCCAAAGCCTCATAACTGCACGTAACACAGTTTCATAAACACTTTCTGATGACTTCATCATCCCAACAACCGCAACCCAATCATTCCTGTGGTAATACTTAAGTGAGAACTCATCTTCCCAAGGATCTGACCTGCGAGGACAGCAGCACAAACTCAAGTCAGACTGAAAATAAACTAAGTATTATTTTATACTAAAACTGGGATAAATGATAAAGCGTCAAGAACAAATCATCACTAGTAATTGCGTGCCTGTACAACCAGTGCCGGTAACAATAAAGGTTAAAATCCTTAACTATGCGTTTCGTTTTTGACACATTAGTTAGGCTCATCTGAATATCCACAAAGCACCACAGAAATCCCCCATCTGTCTTCTGACACTCCAATGATCTATTGGAAACCCAGCCAAACTCACTGAGGATACCTCATTTTTTCTCTCCATGCCTGTGCAACCAGTCCTACAAGCCCGCTGATCCAACAATGCAAAGGAACAGACTGCCCCTTCTGTCAACACTCATTCAGCTTCGAGTTTAGCAGGGAACCTGACTATGATCAACGAACCTACTAAGTGGAAGCCTTGAGGCCAGTACGTAACCTAGTTGTGCACTCTATGACACCCTTGATGGAAGCAACTTGGCAGTTGAAGAAACCAACAAAGCACATGATTAATGGAAATACTAGCCTAGAGACCTTGAGGCCTGCAATTACCTTCGACGCCCTAGCTGCCCAATCCACGACTCCACTGATGGAAGCAGCTCAGCATTTGAAAAGACCAACAAAGCACACAGTCGACAAAACTGTTAACCTAGATACCTTGATGCCGGCAGTTACCTTCCGTAACCAAGCTGCCCACTCGGTGACTCCATTGATGTAAGCAACTTGGCAATCGAAGACACCAACAAAGCACATCCCCGGAAGAGCTTCCAACTTTCACCTCCCTATCCACAAGAACTGTATACCCACTATGTTCCCACAAGTGGGGCCTGGGGAGGGTGAGGTGTACGCAGAGCTAGACCTTACCCCTTCTTTGGACCCCATAAATCAGAACTCCCATCAACCAGCTCATAGCTTCACTCTCCTTTAAGTACTAAGCCTCGTCATGCTTCTTCTTCCCTGTAATTTCTCACTAACATGTTGCACGACATCTCCATCCGTCCATTTAATCTGTTTTCTCTCAGTGATGCACTAGCCAAGTGTTACTTGGTGTAATCGCGTAAATCTAGGATGTTGGAGATGCATCGGTGTTCTTGCGGGAGAGAACAGAGACCTACAGCAAGCTGAGATTCACTTGGGCCAAGGTAGGAGAGAAGTAAGATTTTCTTTTTAAAAAAATAAATAAATAAATAATGGTGGTGTACAGGCCAGCTTACATGCACCTTGAAAAAATCCACCAGGTACTTTTTACCTCCCACCAACTAGCACCCACCTAGGCTCAAACATATGGGAAGAAATCACCTAGTGTTTTATGTCTCTGCTGGATTCGAACCTAAAACCACGTGGTTCTCATCCCACTTAATTGACCACTAGGCCACACCATGGGTGCAGAGAAGTGAGCTTTTCTCTCACTAGATGACTAGAAACTGGCTATTTTTATGTAAAAGACAAGCACCATATCTAGTGAATCCTCTTCACTTCAAGATTAGAAAAAGGTTATATTACCTTTTGCAAGAATGAAGAACTTGTATCCACATAACATCTATTATTGGACAGAAAGATTTATTGACGTAATTGGCCAGCGTTCTTCTGGTTTTGTCACTTAGACTTTTTTAAGACGAAATGTAGAATTTAAATAATACAAAGAATAAAAACATCAGGCATGAAGGAAGATGAAGGTGTCATGACATAAGGGGAGATGAAGCTGGCAACAAACTTGTCACGACATCAGGCGTATTCAAGAATCACAACATCTATGTCAGTCGACTATGAATCAATACCAAAAATAACAGTGGTGTTGAACACAAATTCTTTGTAATTATTCGAATCTATTCAGGCCAAACATTCCAACACTACTTTGCTTATGTATTTGCATTTTACAGATCACCCATCAGAAGGGGTTAATGTCAATAGCAACCTAGATTATATACTGATAAAGACTATCTCATGCAAACTGTTCCAAAGAGTGCAAACAGTTTTGTCAAAAGATAAATGTTAAAACATAAACAGAATCATAAAGCTTCAAAAAGGAACCTGACTGACAGGGAAGGTACAATGACTTACTAACTTTAGGGTGACAGAACTTACACCAATAGGTAATCGCAGCAGCTATAGTATAGACGGCCGTAAGGATCAGTTGCCAACAACTCTGCCCCTCGAATTGATTTTGCAAAATTCAACCAGGGGTTTTTTTTGTCAATCAGACATTCAGGACAATACCAATCACCCTCGGGCAAGTGACTACTAGCAACACCAACACATTTGGAATGAAATGCAGCAGGGCAACCATCACAGCATATTAAGCTACCATCCATTTTGCAGAGGCAGCAGTCATCGCTATTCCAGTCAGTTGATTCATTGACTACTTCCTCACTCAAGCATGAACCTGGAGCAACATCCATGGCAGCCCTCCTCTTCTTGGAACTGTCAGACCTCAAATTCCGATCAAAATCGGTGTTCTCTACAGCCAAAGTTCTTCTGTTAAGCTCTGATCTTATGCCCTCTACTTCGATCACATCATCACAAAGACGCCTAAGCATTTCAATCTTTAAATGAGCTGGTTGCTTGTAGTAATCGCTCTCGAATAGTTTAAAGTGACAGAGATCAAAACTTGGCTTCAGATCAGATCCATGTAGTAGTAGATATTCAACCATAAAGAGAGGCCATGTGATCAAGTCCAGCAAATCCCAGTTAAGAGACCTACATCCGAAATTTTAAATGTAAATCTGAGTATCAAAGGAATTCAAGCAAAACCAACCTTTTTTAAGAAATAATTCAAGCAAAATCAACCTATACACAACTTTATGAGAGTTCAATACTTTACCTAAGACAATTAGATGCAGATTCAGAACTTTCATCTGAAAGAGACTCCAAATGCTTCCTCAGTATTTGCAAAAGAGAGAAATGAATGGAGTCAAATAATAAAGTAGGAGCATCTGATTTTATGCAGGCCACGAATTCCTCCAACTCAAAGGGGCTCAAGAACAATAAAGTACTAAATGATCTCAAAAATGCATAGACAGCGAAGATATCAAGCACAGGAATACCATCTAAATCTATGCTACGCGAGGAAGGAGGCAAATCCATCTTTGGTGGAAGAACATCCTGTTTTTCGAACTTCTCATGAACTGATACTGCAATTTTCTCCTCTGAAACCATACTAATTGCAGGAGACAACAATGGATCGCTCGCTGCATCAGACAATACCGCACAAGAAATGTGATCTTCAGCAGAAGAGGAATCTAATCTCGCCCTACGAGCACTTCTTCTCAAAACCGTCTTTGCAACACTTGTGCCAGTATCCAAGAGCTTCCTCTTCTTCCTACCCCTTCTCCCCTTCATCAAGGTCCCCGAAACGCCATTTTCCACAACCAATCCACCAGTACCTTTATCTGGCGTTGTCCACTGAACCTCAACTTCCTGCGTAGTACCATCCGTTAACCCATTCGCAGTCAAACAGGTGCCCAAATTCAGTGGGACCTTCTCTTCATTTCCAGCCTCAGTTCTCTCGATATCTCGACTACCCTCTTTCTCCTGTGTTCCTCCTCCAGCACAACAATCCATTTCTTCCGCCCTCCCATCACCAACACCATCTACATTCTTGTTTTCTTCATCTAGCTCTAAATTCAAGTCAAAACCGCGTCCACCCTTTATTCCTACATCCTCCGAAACACATCCCACATCCCCGATCGCATCCACATTCAAATCAATCACATTGCTCCTATTCAAACTCCCCTCCACAGTTTCCAAATTTTCCTCATTCCCAACCATATTTTCCTCCTCATTATTCAAATCCACCCCTTTATTCAAATCCAAATCAAACCCTTCTTCACTCCTATTCAAATCTAAATTAAAAATACCATCTTTACTCAAATTCAAGTTCAAGTCTTTAACATTTTCAGCATTATCATTTTTGTCGAAACGGCGTCGTTTTTTAGGTTTTCGGCCAACTTTAGAGCTGGAAATGAGCTGCTGGTGTTGTTGATTTTGAACAAATGGGTTTGATGATTCAGTATTCAACAAAATTAAGAGTTGGGAAAAGTCAATTACCTCGGAATCCCCGAAATCATAGGCGATCTCGAAAAACCCAGTTCCAGAATTGTAGGATTTAACAGTACCAGTGAATGTTCCAACCCCTTTGACTTGTTTGTTGACTCTTTTACCTATATATTCTTCCATTTTAATAATTTCCCCCAAATTCTAGGGTTTTAAAGAAAAGGGGTTTGGTAACTGGGTTTCTCTCTCTAAGAGTTGTGGGGTGAGTGTTTCTCTCTCTAGAAAAATGGGGGTGAATTTTGAAGGTTTTGAAAGTATGTGAAATGTGTTTTCTTTATTGGCAGTCATGGAGCACGTGAGTGGTTGGGTCGTGGGTGGGAGCAAAAAGTTTTGAAAGTAACTACTCCCTCCGTCCCATTTTAGTTGTCGCCTTCAGCTTTTTCACGTCCATTAAGAAAATCATTAAATAGGGTGTATATTTTACTATGTTACCCTTATTTAATGCTTGGCTATTACTAACTTTCTTTGAGAATTATTCTAATTATTAAGGGTATAGTTGGAAATAACTAGTAAATTTAGTCTTGAAATCCTAAAGAGACAACTAATTTGGAACAAATCATTTCTCCTAAAGCGACAACTATTTTGGGACGGAGGGAGTACATAAGATAATTTATTTAAAACCAATAAAAATAGAATCATAGTATTATCTGTTTTTTTTTTTTTTCTTTTTTTACATCTTCTGTGGCATTTGTATTGAGCAAATGTTTAGAATGGCATCCGTCATATGTGATTTATAAGATGCATTCGTCAAACGTGATTATGTAACTGTGCATTCATTTATAAATCGCATTATATTTAATGTGATTGATAAATTTCATTGCGCTAATATGATTTGTAAGTCACAATCAGACATTACAATTGTAGAGGTAGTTGCTAAATATAATTGTAAGTCGTAGTTGTTGAATGTACTAGGCATATGATGAACTAATGGTTCAATGTTCACAAAAATGAACCATTATATGGCTTGGCATTTCTTCCATTATGTGGTCTAATGGTTAGGTGTGTTATTCCTGCAACCAAATAAATCAGAAAAAACAGTAAAACACGATCCCGAACCCACAATTTGCTTGTGTCTCCTTAAGAAATCTAACCCCCTCACAGTTGCCCAAGGTTCACGGGTTAATTTCTCCCAGGATGGAACGGGATAACAGTTCTACTGTAGCGGCAATTTCTCCCAGGATGGAACGGGATAACAGTTCTACTGTAGCGGCACTTCAAACAGTAGAACACTGCGAACTCAAAGAAACGGAGCAAATCACACGACTTACTTAGTATGCAGAAAAGAGAGGGAATGCAGTAAGATATGTTTGTGTATTCTGTGTTTCAGTGTGTGTTCAAAGGTTGATGACTGACCAGTTTATATAGCCTTTGGAAAGAGTGTGAAGAGTCACCACTAATGGCCACTAACACCTGACTTCACTGCCACTAATGGCTGAATTCACTAAATATCAGTAATGAATTATCCACTAATGGGAAAACGTGGGAGAACATGGAGGAATAATTAATCTGGATTAATCTGATTAATCCATTCAGATTTCTGTTACACAAACAGATTTAATATTAAATATTAATAATAAATTATTAATTAATTAATATTTTTAGTTTTGTCCGAAGCCGAGACGAGCGAGCGACGACGACGGCGCGAGGCTTCCCTTCTTCTCAACCCTTTTAAGAGCTAAGAGAAGTGAATCTTTATTTAAACCCAACAAAAGTCTTTTCCTCTACCAATATGGGAGAAGGTGCATTTCCTTACTAAAAGGAACTTTTTCACCTTCCCACCCATTTCCCATTCACACTCTATTTATTCCAAAACCCCAACAATCCCCCACATGAATGGGGAATGGCTATATTGGAAATATGCATGACAGACTTGTGTGATTTGCAAGAAAGAATTAGTTGCATCGGGATAAGTAGGTTTCCCTTTGAACTTTCCGTAGTGAACATACATCGGATATACTCGGTCAATCGGTAAATTTGATATCTTTGAACCGTTGAGCTTTGGTGTATACCTAGACAACGTAAGTCACACAACTAACCCTTAACCGTCTTTGGTTCTCACTGTTGTGTTCGTTTCAGCCATGAACACCGCCTGGTTTCATAAGTACTTAGAGAACTTGCCATACCGAATTCTCCTTGAAGCGGCTTCCACTTCACACTTACATAGGTGATTTCTAAACGTGTAATCCTATAGATGTACACTGTTTGATAATTTAAAATATCAAACTTAGACAATCATTAAAAAATGCCTCTAGCATTTTACCCTTGGTACTTGAACATTGTCTAATCATGAGAATGGACCAAACATTAACTGACAATGTTGGACCGTCAAACACAACTTTGTATTCTCCTTGAACCTAGTTCTTGGGATCTCCAGTCTCCTAGGTAGAGTTACCGCCGTGATGACTTGTCCTTGGCCATAGTCCCATTCCCTTCGATGAACACTCAACCGCCTCTCTAGTTAAGCCTTTTGTAAGCGGATCCGATACATTATCCCTTGACTTCACGTAGTCAATGGTGATAATTCCTCTAGAGAGTAGGTCCCTAACGGTTTTATGCCTTCGTCGTATGTGACGATTTTTACCGTTATACATGACATTCCTAGCTCGTCCTATAGCCGATTGACTATCACAATGTATACAAATTGGTGTCAACGGTTTAGTCCAGAACGGAATGTCTTCCAAAAAATTCCGAAGCCATTCAGCTTCTTCACCGGCTTTATCTAAGGCTGTGAATTCAGCTTCCATAGTAGAACGAGCAATACACGTTTGCTTGGACGATTTCCAAGACACCGCTCCTCCACCAAGTGCGAAAATATATCCACTTGTGGACTTAGAATCAGTTGTTCCGGTGATCCAATTGGCATCACAATATCCTTCAATGACTGCAGGATACTTGTTATAATGCAATGCAAAGTCTTGAGTGTATTTTAAATACCCCAAAACACGTTTCATTGCCATCCAATGGGTCTTATTGGGATTACTCGTGTATCGACTTAATTTACTTATAGCGCAAGCTATATCTGGTCGAGTACAATTCATGACGTACATCAAACTCCCCAAAACACGAGCATAATCCCGTTGCGACGTGCTTTGACCTTTGTTCTTCTTTAGAGCAAGGTTTACATCAATAGGAGTCTTTGAAATTTTAAAATCCAAATATTTAAATTTTTCAAGAACACTATTGATGTAGTGAGTTTGAGGCAACGCCAGACCTTGAGGAGTTCTATGGATCTTAACACCCAGAATTAAGTCCGCAACTCCTAAGTCTTTCATATCAAATTTGCTAGTCAATATGCATTTCGTAGCTTTTATATTGGCAATGTCATTGCTCATTATCAACATGTCGTCCACATATAAGCAAACAATGACTATAAAATTCGGAGTGTTCTTAATGTAGACACATTTGTCACACTCGTTAATTTTAAAGCCATTTGACAACATTATATGATCAAATTTCGCATGCCATTGTTTAGGTGCTTGTTTCAGTCCATAAAGTGACTTAACAAGTTTACACACCATCTTTTCTTTACCTGGAACCACGAACCCTTCAGGTTGTTCCATGTAAATTTCTTCCTCCAAATCCCCGTTTAAGAACGCTGTCTTAACGTCCATTTGATGGATTTCCAGACCATACACGGCGGCTAACGCTATTAACATACGAATGGATGTAATTCTGGTTACCGGCGAGTATGTGTCAAAGTAGTCAAGACCTTCTTGTTGTCTATAGCCTTTAACAACAAGCCTTGCCTTGTACTTGTCAATAGTGCCATCAGCTCTCATTTTCCTTTTGAAAATCCACTTAGAACCTAATGGTTTGTTTCCAGGAGGAAGATCAACCAACTCCCAAGTGTGGTTGCTCAAAATAGATTCTATTTCACTATTGACTGCCTCTTTCCAAAATGGAGAGTCTGAAGAAGACATTGCTTCTTTAAACGTCCGAGGCTCATTTTCCAACAGGAAAGTGACAAAGTCATCTCCAAACGAAGTAGAAGTTCTTTGACGCTTGCTTCGTCTTGGTTCTTCCTCATTTGGTGAATTTCCTTTGGTTCCTTCCCGAGGTCGTTTGGATCTTTCACTAACTGACTCACATTCCTTCTTATACGGATATATAGTTTCAAAGAATTCAGCACTATCTGATTCCATCACCGTATTAACATGAATGTCGGGATTTTCTGATTTATGAACCAGAAACCGATATGCTTTACTGTTTATAGCATACCCAATGAAAACACAATCAACTGTTTTCGGTCCAATCTTAACCCTTTTGGGTTTTGGAACTTGCACTTTTGCCAAACACTCCCACACTTTGATGTAATTCAAGTTGGGCTTCCTTCCTTTCCACTTTTCATATGGAATGGAAAGTGTTTTGCTATGGGGAACTCGATTGAGTATTTGATTAGCCGTGAATATAGCTTCCCCCCACAAGTTCTGGGGTAGACCCGAACTGATTAACAAGGCATTCATCATCTCCTTTAATGTCCGATTTTTCCTTTCCGCAATCCCATTGGATTGAGGCGTGTAAGGGGCAGTTGTTTGATGAATAATGCCATGTTCCAAACATATTTGTTCAAAAGGAGATTCATATTCTCCACCTCTGTCACTTCTTATCATTTTGATCTTTTTGTTAAGTTGCGTTTCAACTTCATTTTTGTATTGCTTGAATGCGTCAATTGCCTCATCTTTACTACTAAGTAAATAAACATAGCAGTAACGAGTGCTATCGTCAATAAAAATTATGAAATACTTCTTTCCACCGCGAGATAGTATTGACTTCATGTCACAAATATCTGTATGAATTAAGTCTAATGGTTCAGACTCCCTTTCAATTGACTTGTAAGGGTGTTTAGCATATTTAGACTCAACGCATATTTGACATTTTGACTTAGCGCAATCAAATTTAGACAATACTTCCAAATTGATCATTTTTCGCAAGGTTTTATAATTGACATGTCCCAAACGAGAATTCCATAAATTATTTGACTCAAGTAAGTAAGAAGAAGCTGCAATTTTATTCATAGTGTCAACGACCATTACATTGAGTTTGAAAAGGCCCTCAGTCAGGTAACCTTTTCCTACATACAGCTCATTCTTAGTTATTACAACTTTGTCAGAAACAAACACACACTTAAACCCGTTTTTAACAAGAAGTGCAGTAGACACCAAGTTCTTCCTTATTTCAGGAACGTGAAGAACATTGGTCAGAGTCACAACCTTGCCAGACGTCATCTTGAGGAATATCTTCCCATATCCTTCAATTTTGGCCGTTGCAGAATTGCCCATAGAGAGCGCCTCATCAGGTCCAGCGGGAGCATATGAAGCAAAGGCTTCCTTCACAGCACAAACATGGCGGGTGGCTCCTGAATCAATCCACCATTCCTTAAGATTTCCAACTAAGTTGCATTCAGAAATCATTGTACATAAATCAATGTCTTGCACTCCTTGGGCCAATTTAGTCTCTTCAACCATGTTTGCTTGACCTTTTTCCTTTTTCCTATCCTTCTTTGCAGCACGACATTCGGCGAACTTATGTCCACTCTTGCCACAGTTGTAGCAATTTCCCTTGAACTTTTTCTTGCTGGGGTTGGTCTTCCCTCCAGAAGGCTTCTTTCTCTTATTTTGATTTGGAGTATGCTCAACAATATTTGCTGCCGCTATTGCAGCACTTCCACGAGCCTTCTTTTCAGCAGATTTGTTGTCCTCTTCAATCCTCAAGCGTACAATCAAATCTTCAAGGGTCATCTCCTTGCGCTTGTGTTTCAAGTAATTTTTAAAGTCCTTCCATGATGGAGGTAACTTTTCAATCATGGCTGCAACTTGAAACGCCTCATTAATCTTCAAACCTTCAAAGAAAAGTTTGTTAGCAACAATATAAATAATACTCTTAACATAAGTATTAATCAGGATCAAACCTTCAGCAAGGAGATCATGAATAAGGACTTGAAGTTCTTGGACTTGGGACACAACAGATTTGTTATCCACCATTTTATAATCCAGAAATTTGGCAGCCACAAATTTCTTCAGTCCAGCGTCTTCAGTCTTATATTTCTTTTCTAGAACATCCCACAGTTTCTTAGACGTTTCAACATTACTGTAAACGTTGTACAAGTCATCTTCCAAGCCACTTAGAATGTAATTCTTGCATAGGAAGTCAGAATGCTTCCAAGCTTCAATCACAAGGAAGCGTTCGTTTTCAGGTGTTTCATCAGTCAGGACTGGAGCATCCTCCTTGATAAACCTTTGCAGGCTTAAGGTGGTCAGATAAAAGAACATCTTTTTCTGCCACCTTTTAAAGTCCACACCAGAAAACTTCCCCGGCTTTTCTGCATGTGGCATAACCGTTGCAGCAGCACGGCTAGGCCCAGCAGCACCAGAAACTGCGGTAGCATTAGTATTCACAGCAGGGACAGTTTGTTCCACTCCGTTTGTCATCTCTGTCAAGTGACACAAGCAGAAACAATATCAATAAACTGTTTAAACAATAGGAGTAGAAAAACCACGAAGGCTTTTAGTCTCCACAAACAGATTCTTTGACAGTAATTAGGAGTAGAAAAACCACGAAGGTTTTAGTCTCCACAGCAGATTAATATACAATATAGGAGTAGAAAACCACAAAGGTTTTAGTCTCCTTAAGCAGTCTCCTTAAACAATATTTATTTAAGCGCAGAAAATAAATAACATTAGATTTCTTAAGCTTGTTATTCCTGCAACCAAATAAATCAGAAAAGACAGTAAAACAGAAGTATATTATCAGTTTGGTATGTGACGATCCCGAGCCCACAATTTGCTTGTGTCTCCTTAAGAAATCTAACCCCCTCACAGTTGCCCAAGGTTCACGGGTTAATTTCTCCCAGGATGGAACGGGATAACAGTTCTACTGTAGAGGCACTTCAAACAGTAGAACACTGCGAACTCAAAGAAACGGAGCAAATCACACGACTTACTTAGTATGCAGAAAAGAGAGGGAATGCAGTAAGATATGTTTGTGTATTCTGTGTTTCAGTGTGTGTTCAAAGGTTGATGACTGACCAGTTTATATAGCCTTTGGAAAGAGTGTGAAGAGTCACCACTAATGGCCACTAACACCTGACTTCACTGCCACTAATGGCATCAGAATTCACTGCCACTAATGGTTGAATTCACTAAATGTCAGTAATGAATTATCCACTAATGGGAAAACGTGGGAGAACATGGAGGAATAATTAATTTGGATTAATCTGATTAATCCATTCAGATTTCTGTTACACAAACAGATTTAATATTAAATATTAATAATAAATTATTAATTAATTAATATTTTTAGTTTTGTTGGTCCAAAAATTAAGTCAATCAATCATATCAATTGACCGAAATCCGAAACCAAAACCGAAGCCGAAGCCGAAGCCGAAGCCCAGACGAGCGAGCAACGACGACGGCGCGAGGCTTCCCTTCTTCTCAACCTTTTTAAGAGCTAAGAGAAGTGAATCTTTATTTAAACCCAACAAAAGTCTTTTCCTCTACCAATATGGGAGAAGGTGCATTTCCTTACTAAAAGGAACCTTTTCACCTTCCCACCAATTTCCCATTCACACTCTATTTATTCCAAAACCCCAACAAGGTGTTCACAAAAATGATCTTTAACTTATTCAATGAGTCACGAGTTATTAATTCTATTTTCATATTTTGTTATAGGTACATTTGATTTACTAATTCTTCTAACTCTTTGGAGTGTGAAGTTGTCATCGATACTCTCCTCAAAGACATCTACTCATTGGACTTGTCTCTAACTTGTCAGAGTGAGAAACTCATTCTAGCACCTAAATTAAAATGATCATCTAAAGAAAGCTAAACTGTAACAACATAATAACAGATAAATAATGTTCTCAAAAATTACTCTATAACAGTTTTTTTCCACTAAAAAAAATCCTTCCACCGCCATCGCGGAAAAAGTCCACCTGCAACAAACATGCTTCCCTCAAACTCTGTACTTCATAGTATTCATCTAATCATCCAACATTTTTAATTGCTGCTCTTTGTGGCAATGTTTGTCCTTGGTGGCTGTTAGTCTTTTCGTTTTTCAGTTTTATAATTTTTGCTTCTTCTTGACTGTTTTAGTTCTATCATAGATGATGTAATGAATGACGTTTCTCGGCTGATTGAAGAGTTAGAGGGATTAGATTTGGAATAACCAGAGATTTGGATGAGACCAGTTATGACCTTTGTCTAGTAGGAAAATAGCTAAATGACAGGACTATCAATGTTCAAGCAATGAAGAACACGCTAGTAAGCATATGGCGGCCAGAATGACATATGAAAATTACAAAACTAGGAGGATATTATTTTATATTCCGCTTCAATCATGACTTTGATATTCAACAAATTATTGTGGGAGGGCCCTAGTCATTTAATAACCATTTATTATTGTTACACAGGCTGCAAAGAGGAAAGGATCCAGAGCAAGTGGATTTGCTTCATTTCGGGTTTTGGGTTCAAGTGCATGACCTTCCGCCGGGTCCGATTTTATATTCGAGAGCCATTGAAACGTTCTAAAAATATTGCCAGGTGTGGGCAGAATATTGCTACCATTACATTTCGCTATGAATGTATGTCATTGTTCTGCTTTATACGTTGTTGCTTGGGGCATAGAGATAATAATTGTAAGACCAATTTTGTGATGCCACAAGACAAGATTGTCAGAGAATGGGGGCCTTGGCTGAGGGCACTTCTGAAGCAGAAGTTGCAGGAAGCAGAGCCATAGTTAGAAGATGATGACGCATAGGGTATATCTGGAGGATTGAAGAACTATGGCAAGAATATTTTTTCAAGAGGTATGGCTGCTATTCAAAAGGCACAAGTAGTCCAGGGAACTATGGTAGCAAATTGGACGGGTTCCGATGCTGCTGATAGATAACTACTTATTGTTCTTAAGAAAATATAGAAGAGTGGATCCTTGAGGTTGAAGAAAGTAACAAAGTGCCATCTTCCTTTATGCACGTGTCTTCAAAAATTAGTTTTTCAATGGTGGAGCCTGTGGGACAGGCCCACTGATAACCAAGAAAATCTTTAGTTGAAACTGTCGCGGTATGGAAATTCATGAGCCGTTCGCGCTCTTAATGAGCTAGTTAAAAGAAATAAGCCTATTGTAATTTTTTTAGTTGAAACTCTAGTGGATGTTGCTACAATTGAGGAAGTTCATAATAAAATTGGCTTTGCTTATACGTTTGCTGAAAATGGAATTGGAAGATGTGATGGTTTAGCGGTGCCTTGGAATAACTATAATCTTGTGAGCATAAAGTATTACTCTCATAATTTTGTTGATCTTATTATTACTCCTATCGTTAATGAGGAGTGAAGATTAACACGCTTTTATGATTTTTCCGAGCGTAATAGAATAGGAGATTTTAATGATATTTTTGCCGCTAGTGATAAAGAAGGAGGTGTGGCCCATCCGCAAAGTCTAATAGATGATTTTTTTTAGATACGCTAAGTTATGTGATCTTCATGATTTACCTATTATTGGTTACTATTTCACTTGGGAAAAAGGTCGAGGGTCCGATAATTGGGTTCAAGAGCGATTGGATTGGTATATTGCCAATACCAGCTGGCTGGATCATTTCTCTTCCAGCAAATTGTTTAATTTTGACTTACTCGTATTCTGATCACTCTCCAAATTAAATCTTCTCACCACAAATCAAAATGGCTTTTTTAGAGGTAAGTTTAAATTTTAATTCGAGAACTCATGGCTTATGCAATCAGATATTGCAGAAGTTGCGGCAAATGGCTGGAACATTAACTCTTCTTCCTTGTTTCTTGATAAAATTTCAAAAAATGCTCGTATCATGGCGGATTAGAGAAAAGAGGTAAAGTGATTTTTTAAAATGTTGAATGATTTTTTATTATCAATGTGATATTATTCGAAAGATGAGTGATGCTGATAATGCATAAGCTACTAAATAGAAGAATGATTATAATGATGTCTTGTTGCAGTAAGAAATCTTCTGTTTCGGCTGCAGTTTGGTGATGGTGATACCAAATTATTTCATAACTAGGCTTCGGAGCAGAGGAGGAGAAATCGAATCGAGGCACTGAAAGATAGAGATAGGCACACAAAAGGGCTAAACAAGCCCTACAAGCATAAGGAATTGAAGACTTTTCTGCTAAAAAATAAATTGACACTAATAGGATGTTTAGAAACAAAAAAGGGGTTGACAAAATAAAGAGGAAGCTAGGGAATGAGTGATCTTGTTTTGTTGATTATTCCATGGAACTAAGAGGCAGGATATGGATTTGTTGGAAACATCAAGATGTTAATGTACAAATCCTGCTTGTGAGACCCAGTTTGTTCACTGTTTTGTTGAGGACAGAGACTCACAATTCAACAATTATGTGACCTTTGTGTATGGCTACAATACTAACTTGGAAAGACATGATATATGGGAAACTTTAAAAGCCTTAGGTGCTAATCTAGCCTCATCCTGGTTGATACTAGGAGACTTTAATACTATTTTGGCCACTGATGATAGGATAAATGGTGCTCCAATGCATCACTCAGAGATCCATGATTTCAAGAAATGTGTGACAGACATAAGGGTGGGACAACTGCCAAGAAAGGGCATTCAGTTTACTTGGTGTAATAAAAGAGATGTTGTTGAAGGATTTATAGCATAATTGACTAACTCTCTATGATTTTTGACTTATACTAGTGTTGAATCAGTTTTTAAGGATCTGAAGTGGTCAGATCACTATCATATATTCATTTACATTGAGGTAGTACATCAGCCCTTTTAGACTATTAAATGTACTACCTTATAAGTTAAGAGTTTTCAGAGATAGTACATCAGGTTTGGGCCCAACAAGTTGAAGGGTACAAAATGAATGTTGTCTGGAGGAAATTGCAGATGCTGGGTGCAACAACAAAATTCCTTAACATGAAAATATCAAGTATGGAACTACCATCAATGGAATAAAGGAGCAACTATTGGAAGTGCAAGAAAGACTAAGTTCTGAACTCTTCAAACCAACAGTTGATTACTGAAGAGAAAGAACTCAGACAAAAATCAAGAACATTTTGGATTCAACAAGGAGATTCAAATTCAAAGTTCTTTCATGCCTACTTAAAGGTTAGACAGGGTAGGAACAACATAGCCTCTATCAACAATGGTCAAGGAGTAAAAGTGACTGATCCTGAGGTGATTAAGCAGGACCTTATCTCATTCTTCAAAGGCCTACTTGGGTCAAGAGCTAGTGAAATATCATGCATTAATATGCATATAGCCAGAGATGGGCCATGCCTCTCCCTGGAGCAACAAAAGTAGTTGATCCAGTTAGTCAATAGTGAACACATCGTAAATATTGTCAAACTCCTCCCAAAGACAAGGCCCCTGGTATTGATGGCTTTCCTGTTGAATTCTTTCATGCTTACTAGCCCGTAACTGGGGATGAGGTAATAGATATTATCCTACAATTCTTTGACAATGGCAAGCTCCTAAAAATATTAATTGTGCTCCTATTATTTTAGTACCTAAAGTTCAAAACCCCAGCCCTGTCAAGGAGTTTAGACCAATTGTCTGATAAAATCATAGCCAAGATCTTAACAGCCTAATTATAAATTGTGGTTAATCACATGGTCAACACTTCTCAATATATTTTTATTAAAGGCATATGTATCCTTGATAATGTACTAGTAGCACGTGAACTAGTGAAAGGGTATGAAAAAAAAGGGGTGTCACCAAGGTGTGTGATAAAGATAGATATTAGGAAAGCCTATGGTTCTGTGGACTGGGGGTTCCTTAAAATGGCATTATCTGCCCTTGGTTATCCATGGAAATTTGTGAACTAGATCATGACATGTGTATCTACAATAAGCTACAAACTCCTGATAAATGGTAGCTTGATTGAGAAATTCCAGGCAAAGAATGACTTAGGCAATGGAATCCCATGTCTCCTTACCTATTTGTCCTAGTCATGGAATGCCTGCATAGAACACTCCACCAATTGAGACAAAATCCTAATTTCAACTATCACCCCAGAAAGAATGCAAATAGCTCACATCTGCTTTGCAGGCGGTCTTCTTTTTATGTGGTAGAGCTGATAGAGACTCGATATACTTATTGCTAGAAGTCTTCCAGCATTATTCTGTTGTGTCAGGGCTGCAAGCTACTATGGAGAAAAGTGCACTCTTCGTAGCTGGAGTCTCAGCAGAATTCAAAGAACAAATGCTTGTTGAATTACACTTTACTCTTGGAGAATTGTCATTCAAATATTTGGGGGGGCCTTTATCCTAAAAAAAACTCACCATCTCCCAGTTTGCCATTGGTAGAGAGAATTATTTCTAAAGTTAGATGCTGGACCACAAAATTCTTGTCTTACAGTGGCAGAGTTCAACTGATCAAAAATGTGTTGTTTGAATTTCAGACATAATAGACTCAGGTATTCTTACTGCCAAAGAATGTGTTGAACATGATTAAAAATATCTATAGAAAACTTTCTATGGAAGGGAAGCAATGAGAACTCTAAAAGGAATCAGGTATCTTAGGTCAATGTATGTCTACCTAGATCTGTTGAAGGCTTAAACATCCTAAACATTCATACATGGAACAAAGCTTCCAGAACAAAAGGAAGACTATTGTGAAGATAATTAGAGATATAGCACTAGAACTGCACATTAGAGGGCAACATTATTGTAATTGGAAGAGTACACTAAAGATATTACATGATTATCCAGTATAGATTTCTTAGATGGAATAGTTAACTAGGAAAAATATATATTGTTGAGAGAGTTAGCCTATAGTCTAAACAAGGATGACATGTACTTTATTGCTTCTGGTTGAATAAAAATCTTTTTCATTTGTCCCAAAAAAAGAAGAAGATGAAGCTAGGCATTGAGTGAGTCGAAATGATGATATACGTGCTATGATTGTTCATTATTTCTCTAATCATTTTTAGCTTAGCTTTGGGGAATATGCACATGTGACCAAGTAGAAAGAAATGTTTCAAGTGATGATAAAACCTTACTGTTGGATCTTTTTTTAGACAATGAATTTCATAAAGCTGTATTTCAGATGTATCCAGATAAGTCACCAGGCCCGGATGGTATGAATCTGGTTTTTTTTCTAAAAGTTCAGGTATTTGATCGGGCACAGGGTTGTGATGGCTTGTTAGAGAAATTTTTTTTTCATGCTTCATTGGGGGACATCATTATTGTTTTCATACCAAAGAAGATCTACTCTTAAAGACTTGCAGCTTATTTCGTTATGCAATGTTTTATATAAAATATTTTGCTAAAGTATTAGCTAATAGGCTAAAGTCTTTATTGCCCCAAATTTTATCTCAAGGTCAATCCGCTTTTGTCCTTGGACGATTGATTATTGACAATGCGTTGGTAGTTTTTGAAGTAATTCATTATATGAGGTACAGGAGGCGTGGCAAGGCAGATGAGATGGCGCTGAAAATTTATATTAGCAAGGCCTATGATAGAGTTGATTGGGGATTTCTTAAAGCTATTATGTTGAAAATGGGCTTTTATTCGAATTAGGTTGATCTTATGATGATGTATGTATCTTCAGTGAGTTATCAAATATCGTTTAATAGGGAGGAGAATGAGCCTATTGTTCCAGGGATAAGCCTTAAGCAAGGTGATCCATTATCCCTTACCTTTTTATTATATGTGATGAAGGGTTGTCTATTTTTGGTATGCAAAAAGTTTGGGTGATATCCATAGTAGCCGAATTTGCAGGAGTACTCCTAACATTTCTCGCCTTCTATTTGTAGATGATTTATTCTTTTTTTTTTTTGGTGCAACCAACAGAGAATATACTAATATTAAAAATATTTTATTTGTTTATGAAAGAGCTTCTGGCTGGGTGATGAACTTTGGAAAGTCTGGAGCTTTTTCAGCACTAATGTGAAGGAAGAAGTATAGTCAGATTTATATGCCGAATTAGGGCTGCATAATTCGATAGATCACAACAGGTACCTGCGCTTGCATTCACTTATTGGCAAGATTAAAACTCAGATTTTTGCTTTCCTTAAAGACAAGGTGTAGAAAGGATATTTGGTTGGGGTAAAAATTCTTATCTAGGGTCGGAAAAGAGGTCCTAATTAAGTCAATAGTTCGAGCAATTCCTTCTTATTGTATGTATGTATTCATGCGATGACCTAGAAAAAATGATGAACTCTTTTTTGTGGGGTTCAAAGATTGGAGAACAAAGAAAGATGCACGGGCTTTCATGGCAACGTTTTTGTGAAAAAAAAAACTGGAGGTATGGGTTTTCATAATATACATTATTTAATACCGCTATGCTTGGGAAGCATGGTAGGAGATTTCTCATTGACCCAAATGCTCTTCTATATCAAGTCTTCAAAGTTAAATATTTATATCTAAAGAATTTTTTTAATAGTCCAATTGAGCCACAATTCTAGCTATGTTTGGAAGAGCATATTGCATCTAAGGATTTGTTGCAAAGTGGTGTTAAATGTAGAGTGGGGAATGGCGAAAAGATTAGCATATATAATGATCCTTGGCTAACTCTAAATAGTCATTTTATTCCTAAGACTTATCTATCAGCAGAAACATAAGATATGCATGTTAAAGATCTTTTATGTGAAGATAGTAGAAGGTGGGACGAGGATAAAAAATTTCTACGTTCAACGAAGAAGAAGAAAAGGTACTGATTAGTTTAAGAAGGGAATTGATCCCTTAATATGGCATATCACGAAGGAAGGGATCTTATATGGTAAAGTCATGTTATCATCTTTACTACTCTCTTTCTCGTGCTTTGAATTATCATGGGGCTTTTGTTGATTGGAAGAAGCTTTGGAACATGAAGCTATCGCCAAAAATTAAAGATTTTATCTGGAGCTTAGATCGCAATATTTTGCCAACTCAGTCAATTTTTTTAGCTAGAGGAGTTAATCTTCAAGCAGGATGCAATTTTGTGGTGCAAGAGAAAGTAGTGAACATGTATTCTTTGACTGCGTGAAAACCAGGGAAGTCCTGGCAGCGTATCAATGTAAGTTGGATGTGGACAGAGTTAGTATGGTTAAATTTTTTAGTGGTGTTGTAACACTATTTGGAGGCTAAGCAAATTTTTGCGATACTTTTGAAAAATTTGGGCAATGAGGAACAAGTCTATGTGGAATGGTAAAGTTCTCCCTCCTTCTCATGTGATATGAGTAGCTCTAATTTTTTAATGACTGAGAGCCGGCCACAGCTAAAAAACGAGTGTGGCCCAATGGGTGTTTCTTCTTGAGTGGTGGAATTTAATTAGTCTAAGCCTCTACATGGAACTTGGAAATGCAATATAGATGCCATCGTCTTCCTTACTTCGGGGTGTAGTGGAACTGGAGCTATTATGCGTGATTCAACAAGTCAGTTTGTAGCTGCATCTTATTCGGTCTTTTGAGGGTGTATTAATGCTAGATATGCTGAAATTATGGGTCTGCGCTTTGCTCTCTCTTAGATGCTTTAACATTTTGGTGGCCCAGATATCATAGAAAGTGATGCACCGCAGGATATTGTGCTTTCATATAACTCTACTAGTGAAGATTTTATAGAGTTTGGAGTACTTTTAGATAATTATCGATGTGTGGTAAAAAAAATTATCCTAATATTTCTCTGATGTGGGTTAAGAGGCGAGCAAATCGAGCTGTTCATTGCTTGGCAAGAGAGGCTAAAAACTATGCTAGTCCTTTTTATTGGGAGTATCCTCCTAATTTAATTGTAAACTTACTAATTGCAGATTCAATTTAATGAGAGTTACTATTGAATTAAAAAAAACATAAATAATGTTTGAAAATGTAAATAAATACAATGTACCTTACTTATACGTTCGTGCCTTGAATTTCATGAAAAAATGATAAATAATTGCATTTTACACAATTTTAGACTCAATTTATATATACATAAAGGAGAAAAAACATACTTCGCATAACGACCATTTGAAGAGAGAAAATGCATTGTCACCTTGAGCTACTACCGCTCTACTCCTTATTCTCCAAAATTCGTACATAAGCTCACTATTTTATAATTAACTAAAACTGTTAATAAATGTTCTATAATTCGTCATTTGGAGCAATTTTTTACTGATACGTGATAAAGATAATTTTATAATACATGAAAGTGTTTCAGGCATTCTTTCCTCGTAATACATATGATTGATTATATATGGACATCGACGAGACCCTTTACAAGGAATAGACTAAGATAAGTGATTTATGTTTGTCATCTATACCTGCCTTTTGTCAAACTGATATGACCAAGCGATTAATTAGTGTTCGACTTAATTATTGTTGCATAATATTTGACTTTTGACATGCGATTCAAGGTCGATTCTGTACAATTGTTAGAAGGTTAGAGAGTAGTCGAAAGATGTCTGTCATATCAACAGTAATATTATTCTTGTATCTACTATTTTTAATTTTATTCTTCGTCTTTATTTGTAATTATATTTAATTTTTATAATAGTACTTTTAACTCTTTGGATACCTTGTTGTTGATACTCAAACCATCCATCTACGAGCTACCTATTATGATAAAAGCTTGGATCCTAGAATTCTAAATGCACCAACATTATTAAAACTAAGAAAGTAAAAGTAAAGTTAAAAAGTATATGCAACTTATCCATCAAGAATTACCCATCATATTTCCTTATACAATAGTCAAACACAGTAATATTTCCTCACGAATATTAAATATTTTTTTGTACTAATATACATTTAGAAATTTATAGAATTATAATTTTATAATAAATACTTATATTTTCCACAAATAAATTTGATCACACTTGCAAATCGTGATTAAAGAATTGTGTTCCAAGGCACCACCACATTTTTGGTACAACAAGGTTAACTACTAATCAATAGTTGAGCAAAAGGAACCATTTCATTTTTGGCCACTTTGCAAAAACGACTCATAGCCATCTAGAGAGAGAAAGTAGAAAGAGAGAGAGATGGGAAGAGATAGTTGTCTAGCAAGAATAACGGCTGGGGTTGCTGTTGGTGGTGCTGTTGGTGGCGCTGTTGGTAAAACCCTAAACCCCTTTTTTTTTAAAAATAATTTTCTTGATAATTCTATTTATGCCTAAAATTTGTTCTTTGATGGATTATTTCATTTATTTATTTTCTGTTGCGTATATCTTTTTCTTTTTATTTTATAAATAAACAAGAAATTATGAAAACTCTATACTTACAGTGTAAAGATTGTACCTTTTCGGTTGTTGGTGAACTGGGTGACAGAGACCCTTTAGCTAATAACTTCATTTTTTTTAGATTCCGCTGAAATAATGGTGGAAATATGAACTCTAATTTAGTGTTGTCAAAGGCGCTTAAGCCCTGAAGCAGGGCGCAAAACATGTTGACCACTTTGACTCGCTTAGCGCTTTAGTATTAGTCATCGAGGCTCTAAGACATACTTCCCCTTGCCAATGAGTGTTATCGTGAAGAAAAATACTCTATAATTAGGTTCTTCAAGTGTACAATATCGTTTCAGCTTTTGGTGAACTGGTAGGTGTTGTTATAGTAGCAACGCTCTAACAAATAACTTCCATTTTTTTTCTTTTTGGTTTAAGCTGAAAAATGGTGGAAAGATAAGCTCTAATTCTTGATTAACTGGTTTTTAGGTGAAATGGGCTGATATTATGGTTGATGCATTTTAACAAGCAACTTCAATGTTTGACTCAAGCAAGAAATAGTGTGACAATAAGCTCTAGTTCTTGCCTTGAGGATTTGTCTTGTGGTAAGAGCTTAGCTTGTGATGTGTAGGTTAGGCGCACGTCACAGGTTCATACCTTGCTACCTGGTCTTTAAGTGGAGAAGAGTATAGGGGCAGCCTATTATCCACCAAACTTCGAACCATGCCCCACTGACCCTAGGGGATTTCTTGACTAAAAAAAAGATCTAATTCTCGATGAAACTGGATTTTTGGTGAACTGGGCCAGTGTTATGGACTTATGGTAGACACACACAACAAATATATTATATGAACTACACGACAATTATGTTCAAGTCTATTAGAGTAATTTGAAGCATCTATTAGTGCTGGCAAAGGCAATAAATTTTTTTGATAACAGAGAAATCCCGATGTCTCTACTATGTAGCCGCGTCTTTCTTGATTGAGTTGTTGACAGTATACAGTTGCTAAGAAGTGAAAGTGCTGATTTGGTTTTCGTGTAATTTTCTAAATCTCTTCATTTGGGTTGGTTAGTAGTCCCGTAATAGGGAGCTTTGAGGTTTTAAAACTCGAAACTCTTTCTCTTTTGGGCATGCCAGAGGAACCATTTTGACTCTTTGATGCCATCAGTGAAAGATTCTACTTCAACTACTTTGTCATTTCTTCATTCTCAGCACATTTGTCTCAGTTAGAAATATAAAAAATATTTGACATTGTTGATTTCAATCTCAAAAATAATAAGATAGATATTGATGTCTACATTGAATATGTTTATAGTAACTTGACAGTGCATCTGATGCATATATTTATTTGTAGGTGCTGTATATGGGACTTATGAGGCTGTTAGATACAAGGTAAAGTTATCCTCCCTATCTCTTTCTCTGATGAAGCCATTGTTGCCTTTATTCTTTCATTACTGGCTTTATAGCTGTATAGAGAGAGCTACACACATTGCAGCATATGGGTTAGCTTGCCCTTTGGCATCTGATCTCAATGCCTCGTGTTGTTTAGTAACTCAACACACACTGTAAATGGTCTAGTACGAAGGTCTTGACTCTCACTTCCCAGATTTCCAGGTCTTGGGTCTTAAATGCACTTTTCTTACTGATTATCATAGGTACTATTGAAAATTTTGCTCATTTCATGCACAAATATGCATCTGTTCTCTTTTTTTTTCCCTCTTTGGGGTGTGTGTGGGAGATGGACTGGGGTGAAAGCTGGAATGAGAAATGTGTCTCTTGCTTTCCTAGTTTTAGTGCAGTTCATTACATTGATGGACTTGTGATGGGTTTGGATGCGTTGTTTCATTGATGCAAGCTTTCTAATGTTATTTTGATGACAAGCTTGTCTTCTGCTTTGCTCTTCCAACTAAACCTTCACGTTTTATGCAAAGTTGCTGTTTTACCCTTTTCTCTCCAAAGTTCATCTCCATTGATCGATGCATTATTCAGTTTCAATAATAAGTTAACTTTCTATTTGTAAATAAGCTTCATTCTTATCCGTTATCGAGTTGTAAACAACTGATAATAGGTGGTAGGGGATAAGTAGATGATGACAGAGTACCGCTTCTAGTCAAGGTTTATACCTACTATTTAGAGGCTTAAAATTGAAGAGGGCATTGAGGATCATATTTACAAAGATGCCCTTTTCGTTTATTTTCTGGTCCATTTTGGTTTTAAAAAAGAGTGATTCTTGACAAATGTTGTTTCCTTTTGTTTTTCTTTTCCTATACTATGGCTGCATAATGTAGACTTATTCCTGCAGAGAATCTGATTTAAATGTTGCTGCTTAATGCGATTTGTCCGAAGAATTAGCCTATGACAACATTTAGTTGATTGACATTGCAGGTGCCTGGCCTTCTGAAAATCAGATACATTGGACAAACTACTTTGGGCAGTGCAGCAATTTTTGGTCTCTTCTTGGGTGCTGGAAGCTTGATACACTGTGGAAAGTCTTACTAAGCAATCATATCTTTGCAAGCCGGGTTAAACTTTTTTGTTGTCTCAGGAATATGGTCATTGTTAGCAGAAGCATGTGCTTGTACAAGTCCAAATTTATTTCCCGTTTATTTGAGTAAGTAATGGTGTTTGAATTGGTGACTCAAAATTTAGGTTTTCTCTTACCTTTCAACTTCAGTTTATAGCTCAGTTGGTTGGCTATGGTGGACCGTTTTGCATGCTACCCTTGTTCCCCTTTTCCCAGCATGTAATAATAAAATATCATCAAAGAGATAAAAAGGAAAGAAGAGAGAAGAGAAGTACCATCTCTTTGCTTTTTCTAATGGTCAACTCCATAGTTTTATTGAATGGCTAATTGAACTTTGGACAGGGTTGAAAGGAAATGTGAGGACTTGAGTTTTAACTTTTAAACTTCTTAGTGAAGGTAGTGGTTCGTTACATTTTCATTATGTTATCTTCGCTATATCTGTTACTTTGTGCCAGAGTCGAACACTTCTTAGAGAAGAGGGGCACAATTTCTTTTCCTTTTGTCATTCTTGTTTTTGTTTTGGGAGTAGCGACCAGCTTTTGTCATTGTCGTTTTCCTTTTAACTCATCATCGACAAAGAACAACTCAAACCGTACATATCTCAACTTTGCTTAGAATTACACCCTTCATCATCTATTCACGTAGAGGGCCAACAACCCTTTTAAGCATTTAACACGAAGAAATTCTTTTGTATAGCTCTTTCATGCATTCTTTTCAGCATTCGACATGAAGAAATTATTTTGTAGAAGTCGGTTTCATGCGTTTGGATTTGGTGTAGAAACTCTATCATATATGTATAGGGTAGGACAGACCCACACTCATAGCAGTTAGAAAGTCATGGTAATTTGAATTCGTACTATAGATCACATCTTTGCCTCGTGTGTCTTGACAACAAACTGTGAGATTATTCATTGAAGTTTCCGGATTCTAAAATCATGAATGATTAACTCAATCTAGATTCTCCTGCTGTTTTTAAAATAATGACTCAAGCGTAAAATTATGTATGAGGAAGAACACTATCTGGATCAGACATAGTGAACTTTGAAATTGATGCAGGCTTTTGACGTGCATGTTTTCCGATTTGTGCATTCTTACCGAAAAAATCATATCTCAAGCTAAGTGTATCGGAATCATGAGCCGGTCGTACTGTTGGAAGATAGATCAGAGAACCGCACCGAACCTTCAAGTTTGCATGCCAAGAAAAGGCATTCAAGACCAGTTGGCGAATTTAATCCAAAATTTTGTGTTTGATCTTTTTTAAATCATTGTCGTCTAACAAACTCCTAATTGTTATACTTTTTTTTTTTTTTTGAAAAGAAGCAATCAGCTCAAATTTTATTCAAATCGTAACTGAGTATATCATGAATTAAAGATGGGGAATGCGTAATCCACTCCATAGCATCAAACATAGAACCTGCAGCCCTAGCCAACACGTGGGCACATTGATTCACTGACCTTTTAACAAAAGATAAAGATATAGATGTAAAATCACACATGAGTGCTTTACAGTCTTGCACAATAATATCAAAGTAAGAATTGTCACTCTCAGATTTTTCCAATGCTTGCTTGGCGATCAAACAATCCATTTCAGTAACAATCGGGTATGTGTGATAGTAGTTATTTAACCAGCTCAATATTTTTCGTACTGTAAGAATTTCAGCCATTTGAGCTTCAGATGTGGCCTCTAATGGTGAGCAAAATCCTCTAACAAAATTTCTGTGAGTGTCCCAGATTAGCGTAGCGGCCCCTGTCCTTTCGAAGTGAACATCATAAGATGCATCAATGTTACATTTTAGAGTACCCGCATCTGGAAGAAACCATTTAACATGAAAATCTGGCTCAGTCAGCAAATAAGTATCATCATTAATACGTGTTGCTTTCCATTCCTGCCAGAAGTGGCTTGCTCTATGTATAACAGTGTTTGGTCGCGTTTTTTTTCGTTCCAGACTAAGTTGTTGCGAGCATTCCATATCTCCCAGAGAAGCATGATAATCTCGTGAAGTTGATCACGCGTCACAGTCTGTATCAATAATTTAAATCACTCTAGTAGCGAGTTTCCCACTGTCCGCCATCCTACAGAAGATTGAAGCCATACCCGCTTCGCTGCATCATAGTGTACTAAGCAATAAAAAGTGTTTTCGGCTTCTTGAAGGCATGCTGGACACATTTTGTTGTAGGACCTTTCGAACAAGCAAATTATCTCTTGTTGGTAGTACTGCTTTCAATGCTCGCCAAGCAAAATTTAAGACTTTTGGTGGCATTTTTAACTTCAAATTTTTTTCCAAATATTGCCATCATGATTAGAGATATTATCCTTTTGTAGCATCATATACCCACTTTTAACACTTTCCTTGTCTGTCTAACCTCCACATCCAACGGTCTTCCCAGAATGTAAACCCCGAGGGAATAGATTTGACACAATTTGCCTCATCTACAGTAAAGAGGAATTCCAGGAGGTGTAGTTTCTATATTTTTGTAGCACTATCTATCAAGTCTGCCACACAGAGGTTTAGGGATTCATCATCAGGAGCATTTTGGATAAACATGGATTGGCCTGTTGGTAACCATGGATCATTGTATATATGTATATTAAGTCAATTCCCAATTCTCTTGACGCAACCCTTTTGGAGAAGATATTTTGCCGCACAGAGTGACCGCCAAATAAAACTAGGATTTGATCACTCACCTGCACTAAGGAAGTCTGAGTTGCGATAGCACTTAGCACCAAGAACTCGACTTACAAGAGCATTTGGTCGAGTCAAAATTGTCCAGCCTGTCTTGGCTAACAGTCCTGTATTTGTATGTTGTAGTCTTCGGAAACCTATACCACAGTCACTTTTGTGCTTACTAAGTCGATCCCATGAAATCCATTTAATTCCAAATCCCTCGCTACCTCCATTGCACCACCAAAAATCATGCATAGCTCGTTCAATAATGATGCATATGTGTGCAGGCAATGCAAAAAGGGACATAAGATAATTTGGTATGGCTTGTACCACTGTCTTCAATAGAATCTCCTTCCTTGCTCTTGATAGGACTGCTTTTTTCCAACTCTGAAGATTTTGAGTGTACCTTATCCACTATATAACTGAACCTCCTTCTTACTATGACCCAATAGCTGACAATCCAAGATATTGGCCAGGATGATCCACTATCGGTACATTTAGAGTAGCACCAATCGAGTCTCTTGTTTCAGTATCAGTGTTTCTACTGAAAAAGATCTCCGATTTATGAAAGTTCAACTGTTGGCCTGCTTGTTGGTAGATCCTAAGGCAATTCTTAGTAGTGTTTGCTTCACAATCACTTGCCTTGAAGAAAAGAAGTGTGTCATCTACAAAAAAGAGATGTGAAATAGAGGGAGCATGCGGTGTGATCTTAACACTATGTAAGCTACCACGTTGTATATGATATTTTAAGAGTGCTGAGAGAGACCTTCTGCCACAATGATGAACAAGTAAGGTGACAACGGGTCACCTTGGCATAAACCTCTTGATAGACTAATGCTGCCAAACTCCCTGCCTGCATGAGATATTTTGTATGAAACCGTAGTAACCATTCTCATGACTTTCAAGACCCACTCCATAGAAAAAGCAAGCTTGAGCATAATGTTCTTCAAATAATCCCACTCCACTCTATAATAAGCCTTGCTTATGTCAGTTTTTAAAACTGCAAATCCTAATTTTCCTTGTATTTTCTGCTTCAAGTAGTGATTTACTCAAATGAAATCATAGCATTATCAATAACAAATCTACCTGGAATAAATGCGTTCCGAGCCTCTAAGATTATATCATTCAGACAATGCTTCATTCGATTTGCCATCATTTTAGAAATAATACGATCAATCACGTTACACAAAGTCTAAGATCAGACACTCCTCAGGTTTTTTTTTTTTAAAGGATTAAGACAATTTTTGTGTTGTTTTGACCGGGTATGTTGCCATTATTATTTACACACCGTAAGATCGCGTCAGTGACATCTTTCCCCACCACAGACCAAAAACTGCAATAGAAGCCTGGATTTAGGCCATCAGGTCCAAGGGCCTTGTCTGGGTGCATAGAAAAGACTGTTTCCTTCACCTCATCAGCAGTAAACATTTTGTTAAGATATAAATTATGCTATGTCGTCACCTTATTCTCAATCAAGTCAAGAACTGTGTGTTTAGCCCCTTGTTCAGAAGTGAACAAAGTGTCATAATAACCCGTGATCATGTCTTTTAAACCATTATCCCATCCGCGCCACTGCCCCAACCCATTTTTTAGTTGTGTAAACATATTTTTCTTTCGCCTATTCGAGGACATAACATGAAAGAATCTTGTATTGGTATCACTTTCTCTCAACCAATGTTGTTTTGCTCGCTGCTTCCAGTAAATATTTTGTTGTTCAAGTGCCTGTAAGTATGCCTCTTTAGTTGAATTAAATAGCTGCATAGAGTATGGTTGTGAGCTGTTTCTATATCTCGTCATCTACGCCTTGGCTTGCTTTAACTTGGCCTTAAATTGTTGTCTTTTGTTGTTTCCCCATTCAAGAAGATAGGCACCACAATTTTTTATCATCTCGTCAATTGACAGACCTTTCCCATGATCCCACACCGTTTGTACTGCTTGCTTAACATCAATCTCTCTTATCCAGGAGTTTTCAAAACGGAGAGGTTTTGCAGTATAACATATAACATTTATACTCAATGTTAAAAAAATACCTGCGTGGTCACTTGTTGCTGAATCAATATGGAACACTCTGGCATTTGGAAAGTTTTTTTGCCAATCTCTTGTTGCCATAACACGATCTAGTCTTTCTCAGACCCAATTCTGAGTATTTCTAACTCTTTCCCATGTAAAGCAGTTACCATTGTAGCCAAGGTCAAAGAGTTTACAAAAATTAACCGCCGCTCTGAAACCATTTATCCTCCATTCTGGTTGCTGTATTCGACTAAGTTTGTCCCCATAGTCAAGAATATCATTAAAGTCACAAGCGATACACCATGGGAGGGTGGATTTGTCTTTTAGGGACTTCAATAGATTCCATTATGCACGTCTTTGGTGTGATACTGGGTAGCCATAAAATCCAGTAAAACGAAACGGATGAGTACCAGTAACATGTATTTCTACATCAATAAGCTGCTTGTGGTAAGTAATAAGGGAGCAAGAGTTCTTTTCTTTCCAAAAGAGTGCCAAACCCTCACTGGATCCTATTGGATCCACAACAAAAGGTCTTTCATAATTTAGTTGAGCTCGAATTTGATCTAAAGTGGCCCAACCTGTCTTTGTTTCTTGGACGAAAATGATACTAGGTTTCTTAGAAGAGACCATGTCTTCCAGCTCTTGAATTGTCTGTGGGTTTCCAAGCCCACTTAATTCCAGCATAATGAACTCATTAAGAAAAAAAGAAGCAAAAAATTAAGGCTTGTATTAAAGCAAGAGATCTAGCTCTCATAAAGAGAGAGAAAGATGGCTCTCACGTGGAGAGAGGAAAACGGCTCTCTTGCAGAGAGAGAAAGGCATGAAAGTATACTTTGTGTCCAAGTAACTATGAATCAGAAGCATTGCAAGATCATAAGGAGGCGTTCTTGGGGAAAGATTTAGGGTTGTTAGCTTGCATATTTAATCTGGGATGGATTGTAGATGTAGTAGTTTATGGGTGGATATTATTTAGTTGCATAGATGCAAGGGGAAAAGTTTATGTGTGGATATTATTTAGTTGCATAGAAACATGGGGAAAAGAACTCTATGATATAAGATACTTTGTGCCTAAGTAACTAAAAAATTGTGCAAAAGAGATTCAATAAGATCAAGAATGAGCAAGAAATAATATTAATTGATTAAATTTTATAAAAAAATAATTAAGTATAGCTGACACTACGAATGAAAAATCTTGAAGACTTTATTCTATATATATATATCAGACTTTATTCTGATACCAAGAGCCCGGAAGCGAACCCCCTAAATAAAAGGGAAGAAATAAAGGGAAGTAAGGACAGGAAGCAAGTGCAGATTAATTAATTAAGTTAGTTAATTAGGTGGCAGTGCCAACCATATATAATATATAATGCAAAAAATTAAATATGCAGTGCAGTAAAGTAAATCAGGCGGTAAGACCGACCATATGCATAAGATTCACAATATAAAGATCAAAGATAAAATTTAATATAAGAAGATTATATTAAACTTGAAAATATTACAAAACTAGAGGGATAGAACTCTAACCAATAGAGAGAGAGGGAGGATATTGTGAGTGATGTAGTAGAAGTGGTGTGTGTTTTTACAAGTGATAGGGGGGAGGGGGGGTATTTATAGCAAAAAATACATGAAATATCTTGCTAATGCTTGTTGATGTCATGGATGATGTCAACTCTTGCTAATGCTTGTTGATGTCATGGATGATGTCGACTTTATCTTGCTAATGCTTGCTGAGGTCATGAATGATGTCAGCTTTAGTTGATGTCATATTTTGTCATGCTGATGTAATAATTTGTGTGCATAAAAAATGATGACACCTTGATGTTATGCTTGCGCATTTTGATTATTCCTCTGCTAAGTCATAATCGGGGTCTTCTTCTTCTTCTTCTGAAGATGGTTGAGACTTCTGGCTGGAGGATCCAGCTTTAAGTTGTTGCAGGATTAATTCCATTTGTTCAATGAAATCTCCTTTATTGCTAGAGCTGGCTAACTGTGCAGCTGCTATTAATTTTTGTTGAAAAAATGAGTATTGGGCAGCATCTGTTGGAGACAAATACTTTGGATTCTCTAGGAACCATTTTTCTAAAGCCGGAACATAGGCTTCGGAAGGATTCCAGTTCTTGTACCATTTGGTGTGACCTTGAAGGGCTAACCATGGTAGTCCTTTGTGTCCTTCTGGCTTATGAAATGAAAATTTTTGGGAATAGATCCACGGAAGGTGAAATCTATGGGAAAATTGGAGTATCACAGGTATCTGTTGTTGACCAAAGAACCTAGTACTGAAGTATTCATATCCTTCTTTAACCAAAGGGGGAAGGATTTCAATCTTGTGTCCATATACAGGCCACCATTGATGTATGAACCACTGAGGAAATTCAGAGACTAATTGTTTACCCCAAAGGATAAACCAAGAGTGTTTTCCTAAGTGATTTTGAAATGTGAAGGCGTTCATCCAAGCAGCCTTGTAGTCGTAATAATTAAAATATTGAGGTCGAAAAGGTTGGGAAAGTTTTTTATATTTGGTTGGATGTGTCCCCCATTCTTTCGGCGAGATTATTTTATTAATCCACACCGTTGTATGGGTAACATATCCCTGGGTTTGCTTATCTTTGTAGGATTTGAATAAGCAAGATTTGGTATCCGCAAGGATAAATTCATAAAATTTCTGAGTATGGTCAGGAGTTTTTTGTATGAAATTTGCTGATGAGCTAAGCATCTGACTAGCTACTTCTTGAGGGTTTGAATTCCAAAATTCTGGTTCAATTTGGGTAAGAGGATAGACATTGTCATTTTTAAAGTAGGTTGGTTCCTCAGGGGAGGAACTTTTGAATGAAGAAATTGGTTGTGGCACTGGTGAAGAAAGTGCATGTTTGGGTGCTGAATACACCGTGCTTGTGCTCTGTATGTTGGGGCTTTTGGCCACCACTGGTGTCTGTGTGGTGCTTTTAGCAGCCACAGAGGAAGAAGAAGATGCGTGGCCTGAGGCCGCCACAGTGGAATATAAATTTTTAAATACAATAAATTGTTTTCTTATTTTAGGATCACTTATGGTTGCTTTAATTCCCATAAGCTTACACCAATTTAAGAAGTCTGTATCTGACCAGGAGTCAGATGATGTTTGTGCAAGTTGATTTTCTTCTTCTTTAACTAATTCTGCCCATTTTTTCGGGCTTTCAATTAAAATTGGTTCTGCCTTTTCCAGGAGATATGATGGGTGTATTCCCTTCATAGCATAGTCTGCTGGAGTTTGATATCTTGGCTGATTTGGGTCAGCCACATCTTTTGAAAGTTGCTTGGAAGCAACTGAAATTGTTTGCTGTTGAGAGACAGCTTTATCTTGTTTGACTTCCTCTGGAGGAGGAAGTGTTGGGAGTTCTTCCTTCTTTTTTCTGGGCATATTATCTAACCTGCAAGAATTCTCGAGTGAGAAAATCTGGAATAGAGTTTGAGCTCCCTTTGATATATTCTATATCAAAATCAAAAATAGATAAAATAGCTTGCCATCTGGCAAATATATGTTTTGATGCAAGGTTTTGTACATCTTTTTGTAAAACAGATTTTGCAGCTTTACAATCAATTTTCAAAAGGAATTTTTGGTTTAGTAAATCAGCTTGAAATTTAGAAATGCATAAAACAATTGCTAAAATTTCTTTTTTAATTGTAGGATAATTTTGTTGAGCATTATTCCAATGCTTTGATGCAAATGCAATGATATGTTCTTTGCCATCTTTCTTTTGTTTTAATATGCCACCATAACCAATGTCTGATGTATCTGTTTCAACAATTTTGAATGCAGAAGGATCAGGGAGAGATAAACAAGGAAGATGTTTAACTTTTAATTTTATTTGCTGGACAATGTTGGTATGAACATTAGTCCATTGAGGAGGAGGCTTTTTCAGTCTATTATGGAGAGGTTTTAGCAAATTGCTAATGCCTGGAATAAAATCAGATACATAATTAACACAACCTAAAAATCTTTGAAGCTGGGTTTTATCTAAGATTTGATCAGGGAACTTATCAGCAAACTGAATTGATCTCTGGATGGGGACAGTAGTTCCTTGTTGGATATTGTGACCTAAAAATCGTATATTAATTTGAAAAAGACTATACTTAGTTTTTGAAAGAACTAAGCCATTTTCTTTAATGGTATTAAAGAAGATTCTCAAATGTTTAAAATGTTGATCGATGCTAGTAGAAAATACTAAGACATCATCAATGTAAACGATAATAAATTTTGAAAAAGGATTAAAAACGTCATTCATAATTCTTTGAAATTCTGAAGGAGCATTTTTTAATCCGAATGGCATTACATTCCATTCGTATTGCCCAAATGGAACAGTAAAAGCAGTTTTATACCGATCTCTTGGATCAATTTGAATTTGCCAAAAATCTGATTTTAAATCAAATTTTGAAAAAATAGTAGCAGCGTAAAGCCGCTGAAGTAAATCCTTTTTGTTTGGGATAGGGTATCTAATCCAACGGAGAGCTGTATTCAAAGGTTTGTAATTAATGACTAAACGAGGGACACCTCGCTCAATTTCTGAGTTTTTATTAACATAAAAAGCAGCACAACTCCAAGGGGATTTACTGGGAGAGATAATGTGTTTGTCAAGAAGATCTTTGATCTCACTTTGGCAATGGATTGTTAACTCGTGATTCATCTGGATAGGACGAGCTTTAGTAGGAATGGTTTTTTCATCGAAGTCAAGTTCATAAGGAAGTCTGACTATGTGTTTCTTTCGATTCCAAAAAGGCTGTTGGTAAATCAGCACAGAGATCTTTTTGGATTTTGGCTTCTAAAGTTTTAACTTTAGACTGAAGAGAAGGATCTTGAAGCTGTTGTTGTAGCCTTTGAAATGCTACTTCTTCTTTGAGGAAATTGATTTGGGCTTCCTTATGTTTCAAAGTGACAAGACCTTTTTGATAGGAGGTTTATCAAAAGGGAGGAGGATCTTATTTCCTATGCACTCAATTTGAATGCCTTGGTTAGTGACCATAAAAGGCATGATTTCTTGGATAAAAGGGGTGCCTAATATGACTGAGTTAGTAAGGTCTTTTACTAACAAGAAAGAAGTTTAGACTGACAAAGAAGAATTTTCCAAGGAAGTTCTTACTTCAACATCAGAGAGTTTGAAGCTAATTCCTAATTTTTTGCCATTGGCTGCTCTAAGGGCTTCTTTGATTTTCTCAAAGTATTTTGTTGGGATGAGTCCTTCTTGTATACAATTGAGATCCGCACCTGTATCAAATAAGGCGACTATATCTAAAGTGAAGGACTTATTGATAACTAGGGTAACCCTAATATGCCATTTCTGGATGGAAAGTCTAGAGAGGTAGTTGATGAAATCTTCCTGATCAACTGGTTTGGTTTCTGTTTGTCTAGACTGTTCGGGCTGGGTAGAAAGCTGTTGGAGAACAAGGCGATCTATGTCTTGTTTTGCTCTAATTTCACGAATTTCTTCCTTGAGGAGTGCTATCTCCGTTTGTAGATTCTGGATAGTTATGGTCTTGGGTTTCTGTGAAGGAAACCTATTGAGAATGTCAGTAATATTGTAAGTATTAGCTATTTGAGGGTGATTTGGAAAGGTACTTGACTACTTGAAGATGTGGAAGGCTTATCTATGGTTCGTTTGAACTGCTCTAGATAATGTTTCTTTTGGTCAGAATTCTCAAGATTACTAATAAGCTCAAGGAGGAGATCTTGTTCTTTAGAGAGAACATTAATCTCGGGTTGGCTATTTTGGTCTTCTTGGCTAGATTCGGACGGAGATGATTGTACATAATCATCTTCAAGTTGGTTGAATTGCTGTTCAAGTTCATCATCAGCAATATCAGAAGCATCACTATCTTCTAGTAGGAGTTGTTCTATTTGGTTAAGAATAAACTCATCTAGTTCAAGGTTTCTAACTTTGTTAGCTAATTTGCAGTATTTGGCGATATGTCCAGTTCTGTTACATCTGTAACATTTGTCAGAATTTGGAGGTTTGAAACCTGGTGCTTTAGGTTTATTGGGTAGAGCTGGTAGAGCTTTGTTTTTGGAGTAGGAAGGTTTTGTTTTTCTGTTGTTGGGTGCAGAAGGCCTATTTCTTGGGACGGCCTCCTTATCTTTAGCCTTTTGTCTTCTATGAGGCTTATTCGCACAAGGAGGGATACCAAATTGTTCACAGAAACTTCCTAAATCTCTGCGAGTTTGAGCTCTATCTTTGGCTAATTGTCTCAATATCTTATCTTGTCGACAGATTTTGAGAGCAACTTGTTGAATAAGACTGGTAAGTTGACCATAGGTGATTTGTTCATAAGGAATAATATCACCAGTGTATTGACTTTGGAGTTCCTCTTTGACTAAATCTCTAAGAGACTTAGGCAGGCCATCTAGGAATTATTCTTTCCAATATGGGAGGTTTCCATCTGGTTTTTCATATATCCTGGTAAGAAAGGAATCTTTATACCACCTAAAATCAGAGAGGGTTTTACACTTAAGATTGTTAAGTATTTCAGAAGATCTTTCTCTGAAAATACCTGGACTGCCTATGAAAGTTTTGATAATAGTGTAAATTAGGGTGTTGGTTGAATCAGGAATAACTTGGCCATCTTTCAGGATTGGTTCCCCTGTTGGATCAATTCTAACGCTGTAGAAGATCTTTTGATGATCTTCCTCACTAAGATGGGTATCCCACCAGCCCTTAAGTTGACCTGTAAAACCTGCTACTAATATGTGGGTAGTAAGCTGGTCACTACAGTTATGAGAAGTTCTATATGCAGTGGCTACCATAGTCATCTGCTGCAATTTAGACAAAATATTGTATTCGGAGCAACCATCTATGTTCCACTCATAGATGTTGTTGGCATTGTAGTTGTTCTGCATGACGCTAGGTTTTTCTTCTAAAATCATGTCAGGATGGATAGCTCTAGGGTAATAGAGTTTTTGGGGTTGTCGCCAGTTGGAGGATCCTGTTCTAAGAGGAGCAACTTCTAGAGAAGGATCAGGATGAAATTGATCAGAATGTGTTTGGGATTTTCAATCTGTATCTACCTCACGAAGAACACCTATAGAAGCATCTTTAACCATAGACTCTTTGGTTGCAAAGTCTTGAATGACAAAGGTTTTTTCTATGTCAGAGATTCTACGTTGAAGGTCAGAAAGTTGAGGGAAACTTTTAGATTGGTGACTCTGGAGTTCATTAGCAAAAGTTCTAGGAATCTCATAAGGTTTAAATAGTGGAATTGAAGATGTTTCGACTGGCTTGGAACTAGTAGATGCTGAAAACGATGGTTTCGAAACCAAATAGTCACCAAGAGTTTGTAAATACTTGTTTGTATAATTATTTTGTTCACAGATATTTTTAATATCTTTGCTTGTGAAGGTTCACTCTCAGGTTTTACTTTGAAAGGAGTAGCTAGCACTTGGATTTTGCCATGATTTGTTGAAAATCCTTGTGGTGGAGGAAGTTCAGAGATGACTTCTTCTCCTGTTGAAGTTTTCCAAATTTTTGAAACATTAATAGATTTAGAAAAAGGAAATTCTATATGGTGGTATTCAGCATAGGCTTCAAACCACTCAAAGAAATCAATTTGCTCTTGAATCGAGTCCAAGGATTCATAATAAATTTTTTGAAGATCTTTTCTTTCATTTCCTTGAAAGTTGTTAAAAAACCATGTTCTCTTAAAAAGGTTTTTAGGAGAGTAAAATTCAGTCCTGAGTTTTTCTTTATCAATTTGAAAATCTTTTTCTAAAACACCTAATTCAGCACCTAGAGATGAATATGTAGGAGACTGAGGTCTTTCAAAGTTAACTTCAGTTGGAGGTGTTTCCACTAAGTATTCTGCTTGAGGAATCCTAGATTCGAAGTTAACGGTTTCGATTCTAGAAGGAAATGAGGAGACAGAATGTCTAGCAGATTGGGTCTCAGACTGTGCTAAAGGCGAGGAAGGTATTCTTTGACTATGAGACCTTCGGAAGGAAATAGTTACAGATCCTGAAGAAAACTGTTGGATCTGGGATACATTTGTATTTTCTGGCTTCTGGGCTGGGGTAGCATCTTGCAAAAGCCAATTTTGAGGTAAAGAAACTTGATTCCAAGATATAGGTCTTGGGACTGACAAATGGGATCTTTGAAGATCTGTTTGGAAGAGAACAGTTTCTCCTTTGTGAAGTGTTTTCATGGCTCCAGAATTGAAAGCTGAATTCATAGCTTTGTATTGGATTCTATAGATAATTGCAACTGGAAGAGATCCAGTTTTGGTTTTATAATTGGATGTCTTGACATTTAATGTCAAGGAGTCTAGTATATTCCTATCTTTAAGGGATACAGTAAAGTTGGGAAAGCAGTCAAAATAAATTGGTCCATTACAAAGACTGGTTTCTACCATTCCTAGATAAGAATCATTGAAGTCTAGAAATCTAGAATCCCTAAGGCAGAGGAGGAGAGATGTATCTAGTCCTTCTCTGGAAAGAGGTTTAGCTGCAATTTGTACTAAACCAAAATGAAGATAGTTGTACTTTTTTCTATATTTTTCTATAGATTTTGGGTTTAAAAGCTTGATGTCCTCATGATCTGACTCAAGAGGAATAGTTTATTCGATGGTTGAAATGTGGTAGTCACTTGTCAAATTCCATCTAGACTTATAAATTGTAGACTGAGGATGTTTAGGAATTTTCCAGTCGTCAATTGATTGCTGTAAATCAGTAAAACTAACCTCTTCTTTGAGTTTAGAATTTGAAGAGGAAGAGGAGGATGTAGATCTAGAAGAGGGAGGAAAAGAATTTTTAGTGGAGGAAGAGAAAGGATGGAAGAATGCCATAGTAAGATCTGCACAGAAGATTTAAAAAACAATTATTAACTTAAATGCTTCCTATTCTTGGATCTAGAGACCAACGGGTTCCATAAGGATAATATTCAAGTTCTTAACTCAATAGTATGAGGAAAAATTAGATTTAGAAGTTAGAAATATAAGTACATGTTTTCTATTAGAAAAACCTATAACTATGCTTGGAGCACAAGCAACTAACAATCTATGAACATGCTAGATACTTGGCGCACAAGTAACTTAAGGAGTCCTGTAAACACTAGAGGTAGACTCATAGAAAGGAAAGAACATAGAGATTTTTCACCAAAGACTAACTACACAACCGAACAACAAAGGGAAAAATATAGTATCCAATGGTGCAATATATTAAGAGAATGATGAACTTCGATATGATCTTACTTACCAAGAACTGAGGAAGACGATCCAAAAAACCAAAGACTAGTAATAAGAAATTTAGTGTCTAAGGGTGATGAAGTTTATACTAGATCGAAAAGAACTGAAATAGAATGGAATGATAAGGGTTAAAATAGGGGATGAAGGTGGAATGAAATAGTGATGAGAAGTTTTGACCTTAATGAAAATATTGATGGAAAACTTTAAGGAGGATGAAGATAATAGTAGTGAATACTGGGGGGGGAGGGGGGGGGGGGGTTAATAGCGACACTTTTCAATTTTGAAGTTTATGAAGTGAACCTGGTTCAAACACACAAATACGTAAAACAACACAAGCAATTTTACATGGAAAGATCTCCTTGCTCAAGGGAGCAAAAAACCACGACCCAAGACTGGGATTTAAACCTTCACTAACGCACGAGCAAGTTTAGGTTACATGTTATAACCTAGGACTAAAATCTAGCCCTAAGTTCAAACAAACTACACTTTAGTTTATGAGAACTCACACTCTAAAGTCTCGCCAGAAAACAACCTAAAACAAGTATTTCTCAAAGCGGAATAAGGTTACAGATTAAAACAGTCTTGCACAATAACTAACTAAAGCAACTAGCTAATGTGTCTTCCCTCTCTTGACGTAAAGCTTGATCTAAGATCTGGAAGATACTTTGTGCTTTTTTTCGTTGAGTGGATACCTAGACCAGGACTCTTTCACTCGCTTTTTATACCTTGGCTTGCAAGGGTTTATCTTACTCACAGATGTATGTGAAAATAATCCCTCTATGAATCACTTCCTTATCTGTGTCAATCACCGAGTAGTGACAACTCCTTCCTTAAATAAAATTCTGCTTCACTGCAATCATCTCAAAGTGCACCAACTGCATGTTGTTCCACTTGTATATACTGCTTGTGTCACTTATCAGTACTGACTTATCAATCATCAAAACCATGCAATAATTTCCCCCTTTTTTATGATAATAAACTCCAAGTCCGCTGGTAGTAGTCCAGTCTCTTCATTCACAGCTTATCACCATACTTTCTGAGAATCAAGTGACAAAAGCAAAACAGAAGCAACAACAGCATATACTTCCCCCTTTTAGCATCATTAAAAAGGTTACACACCCGCACATTAGATAGTAACAATCTAGTCTAGAGCATAAAGCCAAAATTTAGTCAGCACAGAATCTTGGAAAGAGCCAAAGGGCCAGCATAGAAATAACCATGGCAAAACAAGCAAAGTCAAATAATTTAAACAACCAGTTAGGATCCACACCCAAGTGAATCAAATAGTTACAAAAACAACTTATCTTAAAATGTATCACCAACAACTAAAGGCATAAATGAAACATGGAAATTTGAAGGTGGGACATGCTTTTCAAGGGTTGAGGTTGAAGTGTTGCACCAAAGCTGTTAAATTTATGGAATTTGGTCTCCTTTCCACAACAAGAGGAGCCTCCATCCTGTCATGCTGAATAGTGAGTCTGGTCACTTCCTGTTCTTTGAGTTCCAGCTGCATCTTCAATTTGACCACCTCAGCTTCCAGCTCTCCAATCCTAGCTGTAAGACTCTCCACCTGTTCATCTTGGTCATCTTCTTCTCCACTACTGGAGTCTTCCACCTCTACTGCTTTCTTCCCTTTCTTACCACCTTTGCTAGTTGTGTCTCCCTTGTAGTTGTCAAATGAGATCAAAAAGTTCCTTCCAAAAAGATCTTTGGGCTTAGGAATGTAGCACTCATGTTCCTTAAGAGGAACTCCAAAGTGCCTAAACACTAAAGTCAAAAGAAAACCATAAGCTAAGCTGTGTCTCCCCCTCTTTGGATCAGATATTCTCTCAATGTGCTTAATCATCAGTTCAGGATAACTAATGATTGATTTTCTCAAGATCAAGTCTATGTAAGTCTGATCCAAAAATATTTCCTGGTTTCTTCGTTCCTTCCTAGGCACCATATTCCTAATTACAAATTCAAACATCAACTGGTGGAATGGTTCTATCTCCTTTTTCAATACCTTTCTGGCCTTCTTTAGCTGATGAATTCCTATGAACCTATTGGTGACAGTCAAAGGCTTCACACCATCAACCTAGGTGGCCACTTGTATTTTTCATAGCCTGTATAGCCATCTGACTGCACCCCCAGAATTTTATCAAGGAGGTCTTTGTCTAATTCAAATTCCACTCCATTCACTGAAGATGCAACCACTCTTTTGACACCTTGCAATTTACATAGAATTCTCTCACCAACTCATCATATGACCACCTCTCACCTTCTCCAAACATCTGAGACTAGCCCTGCACTTCCAGCTTTTGAACCAGCTTATCAATGGCTGGTTCATTTACATCAATCAAGATTTTACCCCTAATAATCTTCCTTGGAGAAAATCAGTTCACTCTGTCCACCACAATCACTTCTTTGGGACAGGGTAATCTTTTGGCATATCATCACTCTCAGATGACTCTTCCTCTAGTTTATACTCTTCCACAAAATCTTTTCTTGTTTTCTTTGTTCTTTTCATTTCCCCAGTTAATTTAGCCTCTTCCGGTTTAGTAGAGGCCCTGATAACAGGTTTCCAACTAACAGTAGAGGGACCAACTCTGTCTGGCATCTTTCTTGCCATCTTACTGGTCTCAACATCAGCTTTCCTTCCCACTTTAGTTTCCCCTACTCTCTCACCAGTTCCTCTCACTAGCCTTCGCTTTTTCTCAACTCTCACATTCTCAGCTTGACTACTTCCCTCTTCAGTCACCTTCACTGTTGTTCTTCTTTTCAATTGATTTACTTCCCCCTAACTTTGTGATTCCTCCACCAAGTCCACTGGTGCAGCTGGTTTCAAACCCAAGATATTTGCAATCTTGTGTCCAACTAACAGTGCTGGAGTATCATAGTTTTGCTTGGATCCTTCAGAATTTCCAAACCACTTTTCAGACACTCCCTTTTTACTAAACACAGACAACTCAAGCATGTCTTCTTCTCCAGTCTTGGGTGCATCAGGCAAACCATCCCGGCAACACCTAGTCCACCTGATGAGCCCTTGACTGAGTCTCCGGCAACACCATCCCCAGTTTGCTTCTCTTTTACTGTCTTTCCTACTATCTCTCCAACAACAGGTTCAATCAAACATCCTTCTCTTTATTTTGTACTCCAACCTCTCCTTCACCTTCAACATGAGCAACTACTTCAGCAAGTTCAACCACTACAGTCTCTTCTTCAACAGTTCTAATCACAGGGTTTTCCACCACAATAGCTATATTAACAGGATTTTCAGTAGGGATTTCAATACTTGCTATATTATCAATACTCTCTTGAACTTATTTTTTTTTTGGAAATAACTGTGAATTATCATTAACAAACCAATCTTACACCTAAAGAGCACCCTAGCTATGGTTAGCTACACCATTGGCTAAGGCCTCAAACAAAGCAAAACCAATTACATAAGCTTTCTAACCAGTCCCTACATCTACTTGCTTTCTTAGTATTCTTTTACATTTCAATCCTAACTATCATTTGCTTCTTTATCTGTGTTATTTTAAAACTGCAATGTACATTAATTCCCTGAAAGATTTTCCTTTTCCTAGCTCTCCAAGTATAGTAAATCACAACACTCTATATTGCAGCAACGACCTCCTTCTTGATACTCTACCAGTGTTTATTCCTGATCTACTTCAGACACTGCATTGTCTCCAGCTGAGGAATGTTCAGGTTAGTCCATGAGTTCATTACATTCCTTAGTTCATTCACCCATATGTATTTAGAAAACAAGTGTTTATATGATTCATCAACAACTTCTTCACACGAACAGCAAGTCTGACTCTCAATTTGAATGTGCATTCAACCTTCCATAAACACAACCACATGAAACATCTGTGTTTTGGTACTGCCACTGAGCACTATATCAGAAAAGCCACTTCTAATCTGGTAAGTGTGGCTAGCATAGCAATATAGCTACTCGACATTGAATAATATCAATTGTTACTGAGCAAGTACCTGTCGTGTTCATACCAATCCTTCATGCCCTCCTTCATCCCGTGCAGCTTCCTCCACTACCAGCTACTGTCTAGAGCTGCCTCATGCTCCCAGATTATTCTTCATATAGACTCCATGAACCCATTTCACCCATAGCATCTCCTTCTTGGTTATTAGTTGCCATAACAGCTTCCCCACTGCAACTAAGTTCTATTTACTACATTCCTTAACACTTAGCCCCCTATTTCTCTTGAACTTTATCCCCTACTTGTTCACCTACACTAAACCTAACAGTACTATCAACAACAGATTGAGATTTGGATTTTACCTCAATGTCAGATTGTTGTTCGACCCTTTGTTGACATGATTCACCACCTTTGTTACCATGAGATGACTCATGTTGAGAGGAGTCACCAACTACGTTGCTTTTAGCCTTAACAAGTTTTCGAGCCATGGAGACTGCTTTTTTTGCTCATCTTGCGCTTTAGGGCTAAGGAGACATTGGGCTTTGGTGCACGTTGGTTGGATGGGTTGGTTGAGATGGAATCTTAGTTAGGGTTTGACATTGTGGGGTTTTGGATTATGAAGCGAATGTGTGAAGATTTTAGGAGAGAGATTTAGGGTTTTGGTTCAACGATGAAAGGTATTTTGGTAAAGTGATACGGTTTAAGTATAGGGAAGGAGTTTGATCACAAGTGGGAGATGGAAAGATTGACGTGATTGATGGGGGAGGGAAAACTGACATGAGCGACGCGTGGGCAGTTTCAAAATTTAATTTGAACTCCCCCACTGATAGGGTGATTTTGGGCGGTTAAAAGAAATTATTTGGTGACACATAATTAAAAACAACTTAATTTGTAATACATGATTAAGGTGCGTACCTGACCAGTTGTGCGCATGACTCCACTTGTTGTCACCTAGTTTCTCTTGTGAGTTTCACCTCACCATCAGGGTACACATTAACTTTCTTTATTTCTAATGACTTATTACACTTTACACTGCAATCAGTGTGAGATTAGACTAGAATGAAAACTATGCAAAAATGTACAAATATAAAATACCTTTTCTTAACCATACTAGGAGAACTTGGTGTATCATAGATCCATCAGTGGAGGTTGGTCATCCCCAACTCCAGTCTATTCTTTTCAAATTGCAACTTGTTCATAGCTTTTGTAAAGATGTATGTTATTTGTCCTGCAAAAATTCATTATGATTAAACCTTTTTCAACATTGTCTCTCAAGATATGATGTCTAGTATATATATGTTTGGTTGTCTTATGTTGCACTGGATTTTTTGCAATGTTCACTGCACTAGTATTATCACAGAAAATAGGAACTGGGCCACTTTTTACTCCATAGTCCTCCAATTGTTTCTTGATCCAAAGAAGTTTAGAGCAGCATGAGGCTGCAGCCATATATTCAGCTTCAGCTGTGGACAATGCTATCAAATTCTGTTTCTTAGTAGCCCAAGATACCAGGCAGGGACCCAGAAAGTGGGCCATTCCAGATGTGCTTTTCCTATCCACCAGATTCCCTACATAATTTGCATCAACAAAACCTATTAGATCAAAATTTCAACCTCTAGGATACCACAGTACAAGATCTTGTGTACCCTTCAGATATCTTAATATTCTCTTCATAGCTGTCAAATGAGATTCATTTGGGCTTATTGAAATCTAACACATAATCCTACACTGAACACAATATTTGGTCTACTGTCTGTAAAATACAACAGTGATCTAATGATTCCTCTATACTTCTTCTTCTCAATAGATGCACCTGTTGCATCTTTATCTAACTTGGTCCCTAGAGCAATAGGCATATCAATTGTCTTGGCTCCATCCATTTCGAATTTCTTCAGCAACTCCCTTATGTATTTCTATTGATGGATCATTGTTCCCTTTGAGCCTTGTTTGATCTGAAGTCCAAGGAAGAAGTTGAGTTCTCCCATCATGTTCATCTCAAATTCACTTCCCATGAGCTTTGCAAATTCCATGCATAAGTGATCACAAGTAGCTCCAAAAATGATATCATCAACGTATACATGTATGATATATCATTTCCCTTCCTTTTCAGAAAAAAATGTTGTCAATCCTTCCTCTAGTGAACCCGTTTCCCAAAAGAAACTTAGAAAACCTCTTGTACCATGCTCTGGGAGCTTGTTTCAACCGCATACAATGCCTTGTCTAACTTGTATACATGATCAGGAAACTTTGGATCCTAAAAACCTGGAGGCTGAATCACATACACTTCTTCATTTAAATAACCGTTTAGAAATGCACTCTTGACATCCATCTGATATAAAGTGAACTCCATATAGCTGGCAAAGGCAATCAACATTCTAATGGCCTCTATTCTAGCATTTGGTGCAAATGTTTCTTCATAGTCAATTCCTTCCTCTTGACTATATCCCTATACTACTAGTCGCGCCTTGTCCCGAGTGACTGTTCCATGTTCATCAAGCTTGTTTTTGAAAACCCACTTTGTACCAATTATACTTCTTTCACTTGGTCGAGAAACCAAGTACCAAACTTTGTTTCTTTCGAACTGGTTCAATTTTTTTTGCATAGCAACCACCAGTCTTCATCTTTCAAGGCTTCTTGAACATTTCTTGGTTCAATAGTGGAAAGAAAAGCATAGAATGCAAAAAACTTCTTAAGTGCACTTCTAGTCACTATTCATGAGTTTAGATTCGAAACAAGGTTATCTAGAGGATGAGAGCTTTGATGCTTCCTGGGCTTAGGCTATATTCCAGAGGAATTTCCTTCACTTTGTTGAGTTGATGCATCTCCTGAGTTACCAATTTCAGTTTCTCTAGAGGACATTGTTCCGCCTGTCAGTGTGCCCTCTTGCTTACCTTCTGCATTAACATGATCATTTTCAACATCTCTCTCTCCGGCTTGTTTGTCTCTTGCCAGTTCAATTTCCTGATCTTCGCGCTACAAACCTTTCTCATCCAAGTTGTCAGATCCATCAAACACAACATTAACACTTTCTTCTACACACATAGTTCTTTTATTATATATGTTATAAGCTTTACTATGTGTGGAGTATCCTAAGAAGATTCCTCACCACTTCTAAGATCAAACTTGCCTAGAGTCTCTTTTTTATTATTGTGAACAAAACATTTGCAACCAAAAGCTCATAGGTGATTGATGTTAGATTTTTCGCCTTTCAGTAATTCATAGGGAGTCTTCTCAAGTATAGGTCTGATTGAGTACCTATTTAACAGGTAACAAGCAGTGTTCACAGCCTCAACCCAAAAGCTTTTAAGCAGACCACCAGATGTTACACCCCGTATGTCTAAAGTGACGTATATCAATCTAATAACATGTTAAGAATGATTTAAGTGAGTTTAAAGTCATAATATGACCATATATTATGTTTATATGTTGAATATAAAGTTTGGGAAAAATCAGATTTAAGTTGCGGAAAAACCGACTAAGGAATTGCCTTGTAACGAATTTTTTTCAGCAATTAATTCCGTGTGTTATATGAGATATTTTGGGGACATATCATATACCAAATTAAAGGTCTTGGAGTGTAGTTTCCAAAACTTTTGACAGTTTTTTCATATAATATTTAAATAAAAAGATATGAGCATTAGAAGTCAGGCCAGAAAAGGAGACATAAGCGCAAAAGAGGGTTATAAGTGAAATATTTTTAGTATAAAAGGAAAATTCCTCTCATATCTCATCACTTACAGAAAAATCAAGATAGTAACAGTGGGTTCTTGAGTATTAAAGCCATGAATATGGTTTTGAAGGATGGACGTCAATCTTAACTCGGAATTGAAGACGGATTGTGTCAAATGCTCTACGCGATTAAGGTAACGTTATGCTACCTTCAATTTCGTCTATAGCTTGAGTTTTAGAATTACTTCATGGCTAAGTAAAGTACCTAAATACTTTATTATAGCTTGTTTAAGCTTTAGAAGGTGTGGAATCTAAGGGAAACAAGTTTTAGAAGCAAGAAACATCAAAGGTATGTAAGGCTATTCTTTTGACAAGGCATGTATCTTATAGCTTTTGAATCTTTTCTTAATTCCAAAATAGATTATTCTTGTGGGTAAATTGTATGGAATAAAGGTGACCGTATATGTTCTTAATTTGGTGCTAATAAACATGGTAGAGGATGTCCAAAACAATAGCACAAAATATTTCAAAATCTAAAAAATTATTTTTATTTTCAGATAGCTGTTAGTAGTTTGAGCATAACTCCTTGTAAACAATTGATATTGAGATGATTCAAAATTCCCTGGAACCCTAAGACATGTATCTAAAAATTTAATGAATACCATGAAGTCTATAATTTTGATCTACACTCTGAAAATTAGGTCGAAAGGCAGGATAGTGGTGCTGTCCAGACATTCTATCTGCGGAGTTGTTATGTCATCCAGTCGTCTCATCTTGCTATCCGTTTAACATGTTTATGTTATCAGTTTATCCGGGTATCTATTCCCGTGTATAGTATAGTGATGGTTCTGTTTTTGCGGATCATCCAGTTTCGGGGAAAACTCTGCCAAAATTTTTATAGAAATTCAAAGAGTTAGACAAATTCTTAGTTCTAGGTTGTGTCTATAATTCTATCCTGAGTTTTCTTATCATTCCTTTGTGTCCATATATATATTGTTTCCACATGTGTTATGCCTCATACATGCTTATGCTTATATTCTGATCATGTTATGTGTGATTTGGAGTCCCCCATAGAGACTGGATATTGGACATATAGTTCGGTCGCGTGTGATACTATCCGTCTGGGGGATACAACCACTCCAGTTCAGGCGGGAGTTGAAACACCTAGTGTGACCGGGTGTCATTCACAAACTCTGACTAGAGAGACTAGATATTACTGGCTGGGGGGACATAGCCTATAACACCCGCCAGGTTTGTTATATACGCGTATATAGCCACAACATGCACTGCATGATTACACATAAGGCTAGTTAAGGTTTTCAGTTACCTGATTTGGAGGGATACAACCCATAACACCAGATCGGTTCTAGTTCAGATGTTCAGCTACCTGATTTGGTGGGATATAGCCCATAACACCAAACAAGTACCAGTTCAGATAACTGTTTAGTTTTAGCTCAGTACCAGTTATCAGTTCTCAGTTATCAACCACCAATTCTTAATGTCAGTATCAGTTGACAGCTATCAGTTCCAGTTTCTAGTTACCATTTATCAATCATATTACAGTTATTTATCGGTATAGGTCAGCTCAGTCTTCAGTTTCAGATTCAGCTAGACTTTCATTTATATTCAGATCATGTTTAGTATGTTCTTCAGATTTCCAGCTACATTGATATGCTCCAGCTCATATTTACATATTTATATTCCAGTCTTACAGTTTCATTCAGCTATGATATATTATATGCTCATGCCTTACATACTTGGTACATATTGTACTCACGCCCTTTTCTGGGGCGTTGTGTTTCATGCCATGTAGGTACAAATAGATCAGCGCTTGAGCCACATTAGTAAGCCATCTACCAGCTATTGGAGTCACTCCGCTTACTTCCAGAGTTTACTGCTTGTGGTATGTTTTACAGATGTCGAGTAGGTATGGCGGGGCCTTGTCCCGTCCTTTGTATATTCAGTTCAACAGTCTTAGAGGCCCGTAGATATGTTCCTGTGTGGTTCTATCAATATGTTATGTATGTCAGCTTATGTTAGCCTTGTCAGCTTTTTGCATTGCATAATTCTTATCAGTTAGGTTTATGTTTATTCTGTTTATCAGTTATACTCATGGTTAGCAAATTATCAGTAAGATTAGTGATGATCGACACTTAATGTTGGTCATCCGTCGCGACCCTAAGTTGGGTCATGGCACTAGATATTAGCATGGTTTTAGCCATATCTTCTAGGGACCTGTTCTTCCTTTCTACAACACCATTTTGTTGAGGTGACCTAGGTGCTGAAAGTTATGGTCAACTCCATGTTTCAGACAGTAGTCAACAAACTTAGCATTTTCAAGTTCAGTTCCACGATCTGATCTAATGGAAGTAAGTTCAACACCCAGTTTCCTTTGGCTCATTTTAATGTGAGCTCGAAAGAAATCAAATGCTTCATATTTGGATACCAAAAATAATGTCCATGTGAACCTTGAGAAGTCATTTACTATGACTAGTACAAACCTCTTTCCTCTTCTACTTCTGACTCTCATTGGCCCATATAAATCCATGTGCACCAGTTCTAGAGGTCTCGAGGTACTTACCACCTTCTTAGACTTAAAAAAGGATCTAACGTGCTTCCCCCTGACACAAGCATCACAGACTTTGACACTATCAATTTTTGTGTTGGGTGAGCCTAGTACTAGTTCCTTAGATCTGAGCTTATTCAACTGTGACAGGCTGGCGTGACCCAGTCTCCTATGCCATAGAAGAGGGTCATTGTCAAGGACATTCAAACATGTTGCATTGCTTTCAGCTAATGATCCTATAACAACTTTGTACACATTACTAGCTCTCTTTCCTTGCATGATTATTTCTCCGGATTCAGAGTTTTTTTACCATACAGCCAGCTACGGTAAAAGTTACCTCATTTCCATTGTCACACAGTTGAGACACACTCAGCAAGTTGTGTCTGAAGCTATCAACACAGAACACATTATCAATTGCATGATTAATATACTTACCAATTGTTCCAATGCCTACAATTTAACCTTTCTTACCTCTTCTGAAGGCTACACTGCCTCCTTGGAATGCTGCGAGTGAGAGAAAATTTCTTCTGTCACCAGTCATATGCTTGGATCAACCACTATCAAGTATCCAACTTTGGTTGTTTCCTCTCACTCTAGCCTGCAAGACAGTTCAGAGGTTAGATTTAGGAACCCAGACAAACTTGGGTTCCTTTTTATTTAAAAAAGGATGAATTAAAGTTCTCTTTGCCCAATTCGGTAGGGCAAATTTTCATTCCTATTAATGGCTCTTTTTAAAGTTAAGCATTCTGGCTTACTGTGTCCAGTTTTACCACAGTGTATACATAATAAGTTCTCTGGTAAACCCATATACTTGCTTTTTGGGTTCCAGTCAGGAAATATTTTCCTACACCCCAGACCACTTCTAGTTCTGTTATGTTGATTTACAACCCAACTCATAGCCTCAGAGGAACTGTTCCATTTTCAAAGCTTAGCTAGCTCAAATTCTGCCTATTCACTTTTATTCTAAAGTTCTTTGTTCTTCTCAGTTAACTCTATGAGTTCTTGATTTCCTTTCTTTATCTTTTCTTCTAAATCAAGTTGTGTTTCACTCATGGGCAGTTTTCCTAAAGCTTCCTTGTTCCTAGTATTTTCTGAGTGGAGTGCTTCATTTAGAGTTTCAACTTTCAACACTCTTTCCTCAAGAACAACCTTCTAAAGTTCAAAGGTTTTCTTTGATTGGTTCATGTTTCCGCACTTGGATTTAAAATTTTCAACAGTCGAAAGTAGTTCCATTCTATCAGCACTTAAACACTCAAATTCATAAATTAAATCAAGCATTAGGATAGCTAATTTCCTCTGAGAATATGAATGAATGTTTTTCTTTATAATAGAATGACTAACCTCAGATGAGTCATCTTCTAGTTCTCCATCACTCATAGCTAGAAGAGCTGTTTGATCATGATACGGAATCTTCAAGTGTTCCTATATCTCCTTTGCAGTAGAGCAATTAGCTACCATGGGATAGATGTTGGCGCTTAGTCCACAAGTAAGTGCAACTTTTGCTTTGGCATTCCTTTGAATTTTCTTGCAGTCATCATCAATCAATTCCATGTATGATTTCAATTCCTTATTCCCCTTTCATCAGTCTTGTAAGGAACAAATGATCCATTTTTAATGATCAACCACAAATCATAACCCTGAGCTTTAATAAACTGCTTCATTTCCTTCTTTCACCACTTGTAGTGAGTTTCTGCGAAAAAAAGGGGAATATCTATATGTCTGCCTCTTGAAAATTGATCAATAGTGGCCACCAGAGCTAAAGGTGACTCATCTTCAGTTGACTCCTCTTCTTCATCTTCATCACTTGTGTCTCCCCATATAGCATTAAAGGCTTGTCGCTATTTTTCCTTTGAGCTTGGAAATTCGCAGGACGACGATTCTTCTTTTGTCCCTTCAGCTTTCTTTGATCTATTCTTCTTCCACTCAATTTTCCATTGTGGATAGTCCTTTGCATCATGATCTATTTTTCCACACTTGAAACAACCACTGTAGTTTGGATTTTCAATTATATTCTTCTTCCAGTGCAATCTCCCTTTGGTTTAGAGATTGAGATGTTCAGCCTTTTCTTGAACTTACTAAACAACACAAGTTCCTCATCATTCATGTAATCTGAGTCCTGTGTAGCCTTAAATGCCAAACTCTTTTCCTTTTCTGGTTCCACTTTTACATTAGAAAATTTCCTTAGTTCCCAAGTTTTCAAACTTCCAACCAATTCATCGAAAGATAACTTGTCTAGCTCTTTGGATTCCACAATGGCAGTAACCTTTGAATCTCATGAGTCTGGTAGGATTCTCAGGACTTTGGTCACCAAATCTTCTTCAGAAAACTTTTTTCCCAAAGATTTCAATTCATTCATTATTATGGTAAGTCGAGTCAACATGTCTTGGATTCATTCTTTCTCTCCCATGGAGAGCAGTTCAAACTTTCTCATAAGTAGTTCAATTCTTGACTTCTTGACCTGATTGGTTCCCTCATGTACAACTAGCAGAGCATCCCAGATCTTTTTGGCTTCAGAGCATGTTGAGATACGATTATACTCATCAGGTCCAACAGTCCAAGACCACAACATATAATTCTCTTGGCTTTTGCATTCTTTTCAATCATTTGGAAATCAGCCTCAACATATGTGATAGGGTCTTTAGGAACAGTTGCACATGTAGCTCCTTCACCAATTGTAGTAGAACATAACAAGAGGTCCCTGAGTATTTATCTGACACAATTGATAGTCTTCAGCCAACAAAATTTTTTCTGTTCTTGCCTTCCACTATCGATAATACTGACCGTTGAATTGAGGAGTTCGAGTAATGGATTGTCCCTCAGATATGTCAGGTGGTGCACTCATGATTCATATCCTTCAAAGATGTTAATCTTTATGAATGAAGACCTGCTCTGATACCACTTGTTACACACGTTGCACCCTAAAGTGACACTAGGAAAGGGGTGAATAGTGACACTGTTCAATTTTTAAGTTCCTGAAGTGAACTTGGTTCAAACATACAAATACGTAAAACAACACAAGCAGTTTTACGTGGAAAAATCTCCTTGCTCAAGGGAGAAAAATACCACGACCCAAGACTGGGATTTAAACTTTCACTAACACACGAGCAAGTTCAGGTTACACTTTATAACCTAGGACTAAACTCTAGCTCCAAGTTCACATAAACGGCACTCTAGTTTATGAGAACTCACACTCTAAATTCTCACCAGAAAACAACCTAAAACAAGTACTTCTCAAAGCGGAATAAGGTTAAAGATTAAAACAGTCTTGCACAATAACTAATTAAAGCAACTAGCTAATGTGTCTTTACTCTCTTAACGTAAAGCTTGATCTCAGATCTGGAAGATGCTTTGTGCTTTTTCTTGTTGAGTGAATACCTAGACCAGGACTCCTTCGCTCGCTTTTTATACCTTGGCTTGCTAGGGTTTCTCTTACTCACAGACGTGTTTGAAAAGAATCCCTTTATGATTCACTTCCTTATCTACGTCAATCACTGAGTAGTGACAACTCCTTTCTTAAATAAAACTCTGCTTCGATACAATCATCTCCAAGTGCACCAACTGTATGTTGTTCCACTTGTATATACTGCTTGTATCACTTATCAGTGCTGACTTGTCAATCATCAAACCATGCAACACTCGTTAAGTTATAAATTGAGCTACTGCATTCTTGATTTTTAAGCTATAATCTTGTTCAATCCTCATGTCTATACATCTCTTCAAGGTTAAAATCAATCTTTTTTCGTCAATATGGGGCATCCTTGAATGAAATTTGATCACTTTTTTAGTAAATAATGCGGAGAAGGGTAGTGAGATTGATCCACAAGAAGATCCACAAAATCTTGAAATAGCAGAAGGAAAGATGTCTATCTATCTTTTAGTAAATTGAACGATTTTCAATTAGGATCGACCATACTTGAGAAAAGCAAACTTAATGACATAGAAACATACCAAACAATAGATAAAAGTAGGGGCGACTCAACAATATGAGAGACCTAAAGCCAAACTTATATTTGGGAAAAGGCATAAATACCCCATATACTATGACCAAAATATCAGTTACGCACCTCACCTTAGAAAAGGTCCTATGACCCCCCCCCCCCCCCTCCAAACTATTTAGATTGGAATTATTAACCCCCATAAATGTTAGAGTCACTCTTCTTCATCTAATTTTATAAGCACATTTATAGTTGCCGTAAACGAGCCCAAGGGCAAGTTGTAACTTAAGGACATTAACTGACGCAAAAGAGCCTTCTCAGCATTAATTTTTGGAATTGAAATTTCATATTAGCACTTTCTTCAAATAGTTTTTGGTGTTCGCAACTTGAAATGTTGCATTTCAGCTCAGGGCCATTAATGGACGTATTAAGCTTTACCATTTGCCATATAATTTATTAAAAGTTTCTCATGGTTTCTCATCAAACTTAAGATTTTTTTTTTGATGGGTTGTCTTTCTCTTTTCTGCCTCTGCCTTTAAAAGTTATAGCTTTGGGTAAGTACGGATTGGTGGGGTTGAGGGGAGCTAGCAGAACTCTCTTATGGGCCTTCCTGTCAGCGATATTGGTAGTGGTCAAGGAAAAAGAAATAAAAGAGAAAGGAAATTGAAAAGACAAAGAAAATAAAATTTTAATAATGGGAAAATAAAGTTTTTTTTTAAAAAAAAATGATACCAAAATTAAGTTTTAACATTCCTTTTGTTTCTCTCACTCTCTTAAAGAGGGTGCATTGCACACTCTCTGCCACCTCAGCATTGATTGGGTACATAATTTCCGACATTTCAACTTATCCTAATTTGCCATCCCGATCACTAAAATTTTGAATTTTTTGTTTTAACGCCTTAACTCGATAGAAAGAGTATTCATAAATACTTCTGACCATTCACCAAGCTTATGTGGCACAACGTGAGTGATGTGGCAATACTACGTGCCAATCACGCAAATAAGTCGCGTGAATCTACTTTTTTTATTGAACAAAAACTACATAAAGAAAAAAGAAATTAAAAAAATGCAAAAAGAAAGACAAATAGTTTAAAAAAGATAAAAAAACCCTCCTTAGCAGGACCCACGTGTCCTTATTCTGAATACATATTCTTTTCTTTCTTTTACTCTTCCCCCACGTGCCCCATTTCCCTTTCTGTTCATGATCTGATTTCTTTAGCACAGAAATGGAGCTTCTTGCACAAAAATGGAGCAGCCATTCTCTAAGAAGGAAAAAGAGCCAGCCCTCATCTTCTCCTTTTCTTTTCTTTACCCGCGTAGGTTCAACCACACCAGAAAATTATCCTCTTTAATCAATAATCAATGAAAATATAAAATCAAAAGTAGGTTTTCAGATCTGGTGACATCAGATAGAGCTTTTGGTGGGTTTACAACTTTGGTGGTGAAGAAGAGGTGGTATTGTTGGACAGGTTTTTACTGGTGGTTCTGCCTTAATTTGGGGTGGCTCCAATTGCTTTGACGTGGCGGAGGTGCTATTTTTCTGTCTTCTTTTCAAGATTTGAGATGAAGAATTTTTTAGAAGGTTGAGGTTATGATCGATTGGTGGTTGTGTTGCAATCATTTTTATATTATGGTGGTTGTATAGAAGCGGATGGAGGAAGGAAGAAAAAAAGGGTCCAGTGGGGGAGATGAAGGAAGAAGATAGGAATTTGTGCGACTTTAAATATTTTTTTCAAATAATTTAAAATTTAAGTTAAATTAACATAAAACATGATGTGTACTAAATTTTATGACATGGATGCTGATGTGGGTGACACCTCATCTTAATTGAACCACACACGTGGTAAACGTGTTTATTTATATGCATTCAATCGAGTTAAAATGTTAAAATAGAAAACTTATAAGTTTGATGGTCGGGACGACAAACTAGGACAATTTGAAGTATCGGTTAGGCTATTCCGCCATTCCATTTTAAAGTACTTCAAGGAGGTGAGATGACCTTCGCAAAAATAGGTGTGTAATTGATATTTTGGTCATAGTATAATGGGGGCATTTATGCTTTTTTTCCTAATTTTTTTAATACATTTTAATTCAAAGTTCACTTTTCTTATTTCTATAGCAATACAATTTTATAATTAATATTTTAAATTAATTTTTAACATGGATTAATAGACACAATTATGACATTGGTAATGTGGAAATATTCTTTCCAAGACTTTTTAAGTTTTTTCTTTTTTTAAATCTAAGTTTTAATGAAAAAATTATTTTATATTTTAGAAATCTAAATTAAACTCATATATGTTAATAATATTTTTAATAACAAAATCAATGTAGTGTATTGAAATAAATGACTAGCATTTTGTTCATTTCAAAGAACCCTTATTAATATAAATAAACTATAATAAATTTTGGGGTCGTTAATGCTCGGGGACCTAAAGCAAAAACTTTAATGGCATTACCCTTGAGCCACTCATGGATAAAAGGAGTTCAACTTCAATAAATCAACAACAAACTCAAACATAATTCCATAGCTAAAATAGAACAGTAAAAGAAAAAGAACATAGTAATACTAAAATGACGAAGAGATACATAATGCTAAAACCAAACACAATTAAGTTCCTAACACGTCACTTAGTCTGACCAGTTGTTGCCACCATTCGACGAGTTGTTGCCACCATCTGATGAGTGGTTGACACCATCCAATTCATAGCGGTCCTGGGATTTTTAGGCCTTGCCGTTAGCCTTGAAGTCAGTGTTTTCATCCCCATCCGTCCATGCTTTGTCGGCCATTATCGATAAAATTCAAACTTTTATTCTGCTAGCTAAAATTGTTTCACTTGTAGATGTGAATAACTTCGATGGAATATACATAGGAATATATAGTAAAAGAAAAATGCACAAAGTGTTTGTGATCTTTTGTAATTTGCATGAGTAGAATAAGTTAAATAACATGAATATGTTGCTAGTAAATGCATGAGGTGAGCAAGTCTTTAAGTGTATGTTCATAATACCATGTTTGTTTCGTGAATGAAAAATCATAGGAAAGGGATGAGTAAGTAGATTGCTTCGCAGGTGTGTACCAAAAAGGATGATCAATGATTTTATTAAGTAAAATGCTAATTGGAGATTTTCGTCATAACAATAGGCGTATGATGGATGTTTAAGAGGTGTAAAGGGACATAACCAACCCTAAAAGAAGATTTAATTGCAAAAATAGGGTAGCTACCTCTGTTTTAAAAGGCAGGCAATTGGGACTCGCCCGGAACTCGCCCTGGGGTGGGGCAATTGTAAAACGCTCTGAATCTCTCGGGCGGGGCTTAAATCCGTGAGACTTACACCTCAAGCGCCCGGCAATGCGCCCAGAGCACGCCCAACGCCCAACGCCCAATGTTCGGGGCTCGCTTTATTGAACTTATGCAAATAATCTGTTCAATTTCCTAATTAAGATTGTTTATCCACAATTTTCTTTAAAATGATTGATACAAGTTGTATTCATTTATGAAAATTGAGTGTAGCTCAATTAACGAGACATATTTCATCTGTATATATACTTAATCTGAAAATACGTAGTCGAGGTATATATCATCACTTGTTATTAGTCTTCATGTCTTATTTCTGTCACTCAATTAGACGTCAATTATTTTATAATTTAGAAGCAATTTATATTTATCAATGAACAATTAATATTTTAAATTATAATAATAATAAATTTTATTATTTATTCACTCTAATATTAACAAAATTTTATTTTTTAATTGTTTGAAAGTTAATATAGTTTATTTGTCTCATAAAAACTGTAACATTATTTAATTTCTTATACTTGTAAAAAATGTTAGATTGTTTGTTACTATAATCTTTTTTCTTATTTTAATTTTCTTAACTTTTTTTTTAATGTATTTTCGATATTTTTTTGCTCATTATGCTATTTATTAATTAAAATTAGTTAAAAAATTAGATCCATGGGGCTTACGCCTCACGTCTCGAGGCTTACGCCTCGCCCCGCCCCGTTATAAGTAAAACGTCTCGCCTTGCGCCCCTGCCTTGTAGTAGCTACAATAAAAACTCATAAAAAGTAAATTAATAAATGATGCAAAGTCATAAAAGTGATAATATTATTTAAAGGTATTTGCTGATTTTTGCAGAAGCAGACAAATACCGTTATTTAAGAGTATGGCCAAACCTCAAAATTTGCAATTTCGCACAAATTCTATTGTAATTGCCTTGGATAATACCAAAAGTGACATTTTTTTACATTCATATTAGTGGCTTAAGCGTGCATTATTGAACTTCAAAAGGGCCAGATGTAAATAAAATGATCAAGAAGATTGGGGGAAAGTGCACGAAAGACCATTTTTGCCACTGGTCTTTGGGCACAGGCCACTAATACCAAAATATTTAGTTTGTGGCCACTTTTGCTTAAAGAGATATCAGTCTAGAGGCTGGATTGAAGTTCAGTTCTTAAAGATTGAACTTCAATCCAGGGCTATATGGACTGAAGTTCAGTCCAGTCCTTAAGATGGAAGTTCAGTCCAGGGCCATATGGACTGAAGTTCAATCCTTAAAGATGGAACTTCAGGCCATACCATGGACTGAAGTTCAGTCCTTAGAGATGGAACTTCAGTCCAGGGGCCGTATGGACTGAAGTTCAGTCAATTATCAGAACTTAAGTCAATATTTATTTAGTAAAGGCCCAAAAATAGCCTCTAGTGTAAGACCAATAAAAATAGTGGCCTCAAACTAAATACCAGTATTAAAAGTGGCTGTTGGGCGAAATTTTTATGAAGATTGGTCAACCAAAATTGGGAACAAATCGTGTTCCCTTAACAAATATCTTTGCGTTCTCCCAGCAAATGTAACAAATTTAGCCGTCTTGAAATAATGGATAAGGGCAATGAAAGGTTCGTCAGTGAAATTGTTATGATGGTTATTATTTCTGTTCAACCAGATGTGCCAAAGAAGATGAGGTTTACTAATGAAAAGATTTGGCGATCTTCTTGTGGGAGCCAAATTGCAAGACTTTTCTTAACGGAGCCAAACTTGTGACGAGCTGCCATAAATGTCCTATTTTTATAAATCACAACAAATAGTTCACGCTAAAATCCATGAATTTGACCCGTAGATAGTTGGGATTTTTACATATATATATATATAAATATACACCACTAATTACAAGAAAATAGCAATATTTTTGAAATTACCATATATAGCAATATTTTTTTAGCACATTTCTTCAATAATCAACCCATTACACTCACACCCCACTCTCCAAAAAACCCTAAAACACGTCCCCCTATCCCCTTTTTTCAGATCCAAACATATAACCCCACCCCCCAACGCCGCCCTTACCCCACCTCTCACCCCCACCTCCACCTCCACCGAGACTTAAGCGATTGCCAGTGATGGAGGCAGAGCTGCTGAGGTAAAGGCCACGTATTGGGTTCTTTATTCTTTGAGTACTCTCTTCGAGCTTAGCTTTTCTAAGGTCATTGAGTGGTATGCTTTTCACTTTTCAATTTACTTATTTTTGCATTTGTGTCATTTCATAAAAAAATTTGAGTATTAAAGATTGATGACAATGTCTAAATCTTGATTAAAACGAATAAACGATGATATGATTTTACTTAAGAGTTGCAGCTGAATTTTGTACTTGTTCAGGTTTCCAATATGGTCGTATGCTATAGGCAGAGAACCAGTTGCAGATGCGATGCAAGAACTTCAGGGATGCAAAATGGAGCTCTGGTGGGAATACTGTTTGAAGGAGGCTTTGACAGAATGCCCAATCCTTAATCAGCTAAATCATCGATGTTTAGCCATTTTTTCCAGCTTACTTTTGTTGTTCCATTTTTTTCCAAAATTTTATTATAATAATCAGATGGAAGATAATCACTTTTCTTTATGGAATTTTGTTTTACATGATACAGAAACGGAGTGAAAATTTTATTTTACATGATGCAGTAAAAAATTTATTTTGTATATGCGTTATATGATACAGAAATAGAGTTGATACAGTCTGAAAAACGGAGTTGATACAGTCTGAAACGGTGTTGAAACAGTTTGATACAGTCTGAAATGGCATTGAAACACTATAATACAGTTTGAAACGGGGTTGATACAGTCTGAAACGACATTAAAACATTATGATACAGTCTGCAACGGAGTTGAAACAGTCTGAAATGGAGTTGAAACAATATGATATTGTCTAAAACGGCTAGTGATACAGTCTGAAACAAAATATAAAAAATAATGTGAAACAACACAAAAAATGTCAAATAGCTAAGTAACAATGAGAAACAATGCACAAACAGGATGAAACAAGGTTGAAACGGTCTAGAAACAGCCAGATACAGTGCAAAAATAGTTAGATACAGTGCTGAAAACAACCTGAAACGGTGCAAAAACAGTTTGATACAGTGCTGCAGAAACAGTTGATACGGTGCAGAAACAGTTAGATACGGTGCTGCAGAAACAGTTGAAACGGTGCAGAAATAGTTTGATACGGTGCAGAAACAGTTGATACAGTGCTGCAGAAACAGTTTGATACGGTGCAGAAACAGTTTGATACAGTGCTGAAATAAACTGAAACGGTGCTGAAACGATTACATACAACGAGATACGGTGAGATACATTGAGGATGGGATGGGGAAAAGTGAAATTGGGGGTAAATGGGAGGAGTATAAGTGAAATTGGGGAAATAATGGGAGTAAAAGTGAAATAGGGGAAAATGGGAGGATCAAAAGTGATAGTGGAGAAAATAGGAGGAAGAATGTAAGGGTTTGGTATGTTATGGGAAAATATTGCTATGTTTTTGCTATATTTGTAATTATCTTGTGTTTTCCTCTATATAGGGTAATTTTACTAAAATGTTGCTATGTTTGGTAATTAAGCTCTAAAACTTGTACTTTTATGTAAAAAATCCTAGATAGTTTGTAACGTGTTGAATGAAAAACAATCAATGTTTAAAATGTTTTAAAAGAATAGCCTTATTTAATAAACACGAAAGAATCTTGAGAAATAACCACCAAAGTCCAAGAAAATCTCCTAGGACTTTGAACTAAAATTGATGCAGTTTTAGGTAAATTTTCTAGAATTTTGAACTAAATTCCATAAAATTTTCCTTGAGTTTAGTTTTAATTCTTGAAAATTTCACTATGGCTAGTCTTTAATAAAAAACATGTTTTTTTTTAAAAAAAATTTGGCTATTGTTTCTCTTTGAGCGGCATAAAGTTGGCTAGTCAACAAAGTCCTACTACACTGCTTATCACCTTTCTTCTCCATGGCGAAACGAAGGGAGGTATGTTTTTAAATAAATAAATGATAATCCCCAAGACACACCACAATTATGTTAAGGACCGGTTTCTCGGATGTGTTCCTTTACTTTGTTAAGTGCGGAAAAAATAAAAGGACAAGTAAATGAACACAAAATTTTAGCGTGGAAAAACACTGACAACTTGGGATAAAAAAACGACGACATACTCTCTTAAATATGATTTCAACTTCACTATTTGAAAGACTCACTTGTTTACAAGACTTCTTTCTGACTAACCTAAGATGAACTCTAATCCTATAATGACCCCTTTCACAATAGGTAAAGTTTCTTCAAGTAACATGACTTGAATGTTGTGTACTCTTATAGAACTTCTAAGGAAGCAAATAGTACAATTCAATTGCTCCTACTATAGATGAACTAAGATTAAGAACAACAAGACTCAATCTAAGGAACATGTTCTTCACTTAGTTCCCTGTACCTTATGACTGCTTAAATATAACTTAGACTTGCTTCAATGATATAGCTCTAATTTCTCTGTATTTGTGCGTGCCTTCAACTGATGAAATGCTTCTCAATTTATAGAGTTGGAAACTTGAGAAGTCTTGTGCATTTTAGAACTCCAAATGTCTTTCAGAGTTTGAGTCCTAATTGAACTCCTTCTTGGATAAGTGATAACTTGTTTGATTTATCCCAATCTCTATGCAATCTTTACAATCTTGTGCATTCTTGCATAATTATCAAGATAAACATTAGAATTAGGATAACGTTAACTTTTACCGCTCAATTTATTCTTCATAAATATTTATTCAGCTGTAGAGATTAAAAAAACATGTCTTTTGATTTGTTCCTTAGCCATCAGTCAAAACTCCAAGCTAACATTTTTCCCCTTTTTGATGATGACAAACTCATAAACTGTGCCTTATATACTTAATGTCCTAGAACACCACTTTCATCTCAAAACCACATTAGTAGAAGATATGTTAATCATTAAGGACGAGGTTATTAAACAAGTTATGACATATCACAAGCAAAATCATACTTACTCTTCCCCCTTTTGGCATCATTGAAAAGGTTGCATAAGTTAGAATTATGTTAAGCAATGTAGAAAAAAAACTCATAGCCTTTTAGGCAACTCAAAATGCAATCATAAAAATGCAAAATCTACTTCATTAAAATGATATTAGCCATCGAAGATATAACATCATAAGCAACAGATATTAACCAAGGGAACAAACTAAGAGCAAATACCACTAAACTATTCAAAGACTAGAAAAGAAAAAGACTAAGGCACTAGAATTAGTCTAAATCCCATTGGACAAAAATATGGCTTTGGGTTGGCTAATCAGGGACTGGAAGGACCAGGATCCTGAGTTTTTCCCTGCAACATCTCAAACATCTGTTTGAGCATCCCTTCATTTGTTTCTTTGGCCTTAGCAGCCTTAGCTTTCTAGAAATCCCTTTCCTCCTCCAACCTCTTGATCTCAGCAGCTTGCACCTCTATTTGTCGTCTCAAAGTTCTAACCTTGTTGTTCAAACTCCATAAGGACCAGGTCTAAAAACTAGCAATTTTTCTCTTTTCTTGCCTAGAGAACATGGTTTTGTTTACAAACTCAAACAACAATTAGTGACGAGGTTGCATTTCATATTTCTCTACTGGCCTAGGTTCCACTTCATTGGGATTTTCAGCAAACTTACATGTAATCTCTAAAGCATTTGGAAAGTTTGTCAAATCAGGCCATATCTTCTTAACATAGTAGTTATCAGAAGAATAGCTGTAAAAGCTCACCTACTCCTTATATCAAAAGAAATTTCCTTATCATTTACAGAACTGGTGATTCTGCCTTCATTAATGGTGCAGTTGAAAAAGAATTCAACTACCTCATCTCTGGCCAATTTCCCTCTACAGGTCCTTCCATCCTTGTGTATCCAGTTTTTGCAACAACCACATCAATCTCTCTTCTTCCACATCTGCAATCACTCCTCCTTTCAACAATTTTCTTTTGTCAAAATCAGCATTCTCAGTTTTTCCAGCTTCATCACCCTCATACTCACTCTCACTCTCAGCACCCTTAGTTTCTTCATCCTCCTTAGTGTCATTGCTTTCTTCTACAAGTGTTCTCCTTGAGGACATAGTCCTTTAGAAACATGACCAACACTAGAGGATTTCTCATCAATCTTTGCAGATATCCTTTGAGATGATCTCCTTTTTCTGGTCAAAGGAACATATTCTTCTAATTCTTCTTCAAAACCCTCAGCTTCCACCACAGGCTCAGGCACCTATTTATTTCAAGAGTTGCAGTCATTCTCTCATCAGTAGCCCTTGCAGTACTTCTAGTTCTCCTAACCCCACTAGTAGGAGTTTGAGTAGAAAGAATATGTCCTTTACCCTGTGCAGAACTTTTCCCTTGTTTTTTCTTCTTAAGGCCAGGCTTATAACTTTCACTTACTCTTTTTAGTTCAACATTAATTTCTGAAACCAATTTAGGATCAGTAGGTCCCTTTCTCTCTAACTTTCTCTTCATACTCTTCATATTAATAAGATCAATTATAGGTCTGTCACTATCACTTATATCATCGCCAACAAGATTCTCAACATCTACCAAGTTCTCATCCTCCATGGGTGCTCTCCGAAGAATTTGGAGACTCATGCATGGGAGCCCCTAAACCCCTCACTTCCTCATTTTCTCCTTTACCCTCTGGAACAGGAAGCCTTAAACCCCTCACAATTTCGCTTTGTTCCTGATCATCAACAAAATTAAGGGGTTCATCATAGTTTACATGAAATTGGTATATGATCATTGCTCTAGACAAAATCCTCCATTTGTTCTAGCGTTTCAGCAACAGAAGGAACTAATCCTTCCCCCTTAGTTTCAGGTTCAGGGTTTTGAGGGTTTAGATTTTCTGGAATGGTGAAGTAGTGTCCATGGGTAAAGTTGGATTTGTAACTGGTGGTTGTTCAGTGGTAGGAGTAGAAGATGTATTTTCAGATGCATGAGACATGGCGGTTATATGTTTTAGAAGATAGTTCATGATTCTTTCTGAAATTTTGAGAAAATTTGAAGAAAATAATATGAGGTGAGAAGGCGAGTGTGTGTGATTATATAGAAGTGAATTAAATAGTAGAGTTTAAGTAGAAAACTAATTCAATTACCCCATTGATTGAATTTCACACGTTAAAGGACTCTTGGAAGTCTCCCAAAAAGAGCCGTTGTGATTTGAGAGTCCAAGTGAGATTGAGAACTGGTTCTTTGATGAGACTCTTATTCAGAACGTATAACACAAGTGGGATTCTTACTTAATCCAGTTACCTATAGCCTTTTACCTCTTATAAAATCTGAATAATAAAGGAGTACATACTTGAGTTTGTGACAAAGGGGCATTGTCCTCACCCAATTTTAAGCAAAATGCACAATATGAAATTCTAAGAAAATAAGGATAACATCATTAAAATTTAGCAAACTTAAGTAGAAATCATGGCATAGAGTATATATTTAAGTATGGAATTGGGTTGTACTTCTAATTGACCTTAATAAATTTTCTTTTTTAGCCATATTTTCTAGCCAACTTAGAAGAGAAGCTAAGTAGACTTAGGCGAATTTAATCATCCCTAGTTCTAACCTGTTCCTTTCAAACGGATCTATACTTAAGGCCTTTGTGAAAATATCATCTATTTGCTTATTAATGGAACAAAAGGCTATAATGATGAAACCCTTCTCATAATTGTCTCTTCGAAAATAGTATTTTATGTCAATGTGTTTTGCTCTCTTGTGATGCACTGGATTCTTAGTCATGTTAATTGCACTAGTGTTATCACAATAAATAGGAACAGTTCCTACATCAATACCAAAATCTTGTAATTGTTGTTTAATCCACAACAATTAAGAACAACATGAGGCAGTTGCCACATACTTAGCTTCTGCAGTGGAAAGAGCCACTGAATTTTGCTTCTTGGTTCCCCATGAAACCAAACACTCACCAAAAAAATGTGTCATACCTGATGTACTTTTTCTATCCACAAGAAAACATGCATAGTCGGCATTAGTATATCCAACAAGATTAAAATTTCCACTTTTAGGATACCAAAGTCCCAAGGAACCTATTCCTTTCAGATACCTTAAAATTCTTTTAACAACTTTCAAGTGTGATTCCTTAGGATTTGATTGAAATCTATCACATAAACCAACACTAAACACAATATCAGGTCTATGAGTAGTTAGGTAAAGCAAAGAACCAATCATTCCTCTATACAATTTTTGATCAACTGAATTTCCATGTTCATTAAGATCTAATTTAGTGGTAGTGGCAATTGGTGTATCAATTTCTTTAGCATTTTCCATGTCAAACTTTTTGAGTAGTTCCTTAACATATTTTTTTTGGTGGATCATGGTTCCATTTGAGGTTAACTTGATTTGTAAACTCAAAAAGAAATTGAGTTCACCCATCATGTTCATCTCGAATTTACTCCCCATCAAGCTTGCAAATTCCTTAAATTTCACAAGTAGCACCAAAGATTATATCATCTATATAAATTTGAACATTTAAGAGATGCTTAACTTTTTCCTTAAAAAATAGTGTGCTATCTATTTTCCATGCTGAAGTAGGAATCTAGATAAACGTTCATACCAAGCTCTTGGTGCCTGCTTGAGTCCATACAAAGCCTTGTCCAACTTGTAAGTCGAGGACTTGGAAGTCAATAGCAAAGTCCACAGGCCCAATTGTCAATGTCAGCTCGATCTCACCAATTGACTGTCTTTTTTCTCCATCAAAAGCACGGATACTCATAGTATTGGTTCGAATTCTATCCACATTGATTTTCAATCTTTTCAAAGTAGATAGTGGACAAATGTTCAGACCAGACCCACCGTCAACCAACACTCTTGTGACGTAAGAGTTGTCACACTTAACAGTCAGATGCAGAGCTTTGTTGTGGCCTGTGCCTTCCATAGGCAATTCTTCATCAGTGAAAGTGATCCTGTTGACTCCAAGTTACCAACAGTCATTTTATCAGATACGTGAGCTTCATTCAGGATTTTCAAAAGAGCATGACGGTGCGCCTCAGAATGCATCAGCAGGGACAACAATGAAATTTGAGCAGGGGTCTTCCTCAGCTGCTCCACGATAGAGTAATCTTGTACTTTCATCTTCTTTAGAAACTCTTCCGCCTCTTTCTCAGTGACAGGCTCCTTGACTGGACCCTGATTTTCCCTAGCTTGCCTTGCCTTTCTTAACTCTTCCGGGGTAAAGCACCGCCCAGAACGAGTTAGACCGCCCACTTGTGTCGTTTCTGCTACAACCTCCTTTCCCATGTACGTTACCACTGCCTGGGCATAGTTCCACGGGACAGCCTTGTTATCTGTCACATGGAACTGGGATGCCCTCTTTATGACAATGGGCTCGCGCATTGTGTTCAAATCATCTTCCCGGGGTGCATTTTTTATAACCAACCTCGGTTTGGTAGCAGAATCCGCTTCCCCTTCCTTGCTGATGGCCCTTGAGATCACCAACTTTGGCTTCTCAGTCAACATTTCCCCTTTCTCAACAGCTCGTTTCAATGTTAACACGGGCTTATCCAACTGGACAGATGGATTTGTTCCTCCGGACACCACAACAGGACTTGTCTTTGAAGTGATATGCATCTTTTCCACCCCAATTGTTATTGCATCGACTGACACTATTGGCCTTGCAGATTCGCTTTCAAATCCCCCTGTGCATGCATATACCATGTGTACATCATGGACTGGCAGAGGATTGCGATTAATGTTTGGCGTTTCTGCATCTTCAATCACGATTTGGTTGTTGTCAATCAAATCCTGCACCACTCTCTTGAGATAGTAGCAATCTTCTGTATCATGCCCTGGTGCGCCCGAGTGGTAATCACAATGCCGAGAATGATCCACTTTGCCAGTAGGATTCATGTTTCCTTGAATTGGCTTTATCATGTTCAAGGCCCGCAGTTTCTCAAAGATACTGGTGTAGGATTCCCCAATTGGCGTGAATTCTCTCTTCTTCTCTTCTCGAGCCTTCTTGAATTCAGCTCTCGGACGAAAGCCTGCCGGACCTCTTGGTCGGTAAGTAGGGTTAGGTGGAGCCTGATAGTGATTATGTGGAGCTTGGTGAACGGGATATGCAGGCTGTGGGGCTGGTGCGCGCCATTGCGGATAAGATGTTGGGGCATATGGCTGCGCGGCGTGTACGGAGTATTGGGGTAGAGGTATGGAGTATTGTGCATTTTGTGGCGGGTAATAATGTTGTAAATAGGGTGCTTGTGGAGCTTGGTATGAATTAGTTTGACTGTACCGCTCATCATTCCACCTTCGTGGACCCGACCCTACCATGGCCACATCTTCTTTCTTCTTCTTACCGAACCCTGCTGCCCCTGTCTGCACGGCCTGTGTGGTCGCTTTTAGTGCAGTCTAGCTCACAATTTTGCCAGCTTTGACTCCTCTCTCAATCATTTCTCCCATCTTGACGACTTCACTAAACGGTTTCCCAAAGGCGGCGATCAATGAACCATAGAACGCCTCATCCTGCGCCTCAATGAACAAACGGACCATGTCATCGTCCGGGATCGCGGGGCTCACTCGAGCGGCCTGCTCGCGCCATCTGAGGGCGTACTCCCTAAAGCTTTCGCTTGGCTTCTTTTTTATCGCATCCAAAGAGGACCGATCTGGCAAAACTTCAATGTGGTATTTGTACTGGTCGTAGAATGCCTGTGCCATATCCTCAAATGACAACCATTTAGTTAAATCCTGCCTCATGAACCATTCGGCAGCTGCGCCCCCCAAGCTTTCAGAAAAGTAGGCTATCAACAGTTTGTCTTTCTTGACCCCTCTCATTTTGTTGCAGTAGGTTTTCATATGAACCCTTGGATCTCCTTGCCCGGTGTATAGATCAAACTTTGGCACTATGAACCCATCTGGCAATTGCAATTCAGGGTAGGGGCAAAGATCCTTGAAAGAGATGTCAGTATGATCTCCATATCCTTGAATGGTCCTTACTGCTTGTTCTAGGCCCCTCATCTTTCTTAGAACCTCGTTCTCATCAAGTTTTCCTGATCGATCAACCTCAACTTGAGACCCGCGATGGAACCCCAGATCATACGAGTCACTATGTCGGAAATTGGGTTCATGGTGCTGATCATAATGATGATCCCCAGCCTGGAGATGTGGTTCGCTGTTGGACCTAGCCATAGCAGGCCTAGCTGGGCCCCGAAAAATTGGAACTTGTGGGAGAGGTGGGCCATACTGCCCTTGTGGCGGAGGTGGACCATACTGTCCCTGTGGTGGGGGTGGACCATACTGCCCCTGTGGTGGATGTTGTCCATATTGCCCTTGAGGTGGAGGTGGTGGGGGCGGTGCATGAGGGCGCACTTCAACTTCTTTTGTTGGACCGCCGTAGATGTGCCTGGTGCTCGCTGGCTAACTGTTGGCATAAGCCCATCCAGGAGGTTCGGCATGGGAGGAGGTACCCGTCCCGTGGTTATCGCATGATGCATGTCCACCAGGAATTGCTTCAGAATCAGGGCCTCTTCCGTCGTCCTATCATTTTCTTCGGAACCAGCATCGGATTTGTCTCCTTCAGTGGCCATGCTACCAAATGAAATTTCAAGTCCCCTTGAGTTAGTTGTGTGAGAGTGGGGTAATGCTAGAGCGCTGCACCAAGTCACTGGTAGTCTAGTCTTGTCTGCAAACAAAACAGGTTAGGAAACATGATATTTATGAGCCGAGCGCGCCTACAAGCCTAAAGTCATCATGCATCATCCCGAATCAAGACAAAGCGGGTCCTCTCTTTCTTTTCTTTTCTTCTTTTTTTTTTTCATTTTTTCATTTTCCTCTCTTTCTTTCCCTCTCTTTTTTTTCCATTTTTTTTTCATTTTTTTTTCATTTTTTTTTTCATATCATATATCTTTCAAATGTAAGAGGGGTCCAAAATCAGATTGAAAAAGGAAGAAAAAATGCATTTAAGATAATAAAAGACACAATTTTGGATTTTCTGATTTCCTTTTCATAAATGCCGAAACAGTACAATATAAAAAGCCCGCCGACAACATGGGGCAATAGTAGTGCTCCTACAAATTCAAATAAACAAACTAGACCGACTGTTCGAAATAGAAATACCAATACATAATAAAAGCTACAATCTGTCCAAGATGCTAAATGACAAACAAAAGGCACTGAGCTGCATCATCTCGGACTGGCATATATCTGCTAAGGTGATCCGGGCCCTGCCTCATCTAACTCCTCTGGATCTGACTCAAATGGCTCGTCGAGATCTTCCTCTGGTGGCTCCTCGGGATCTGCTGGTGGGCCTTCCACCAAGGTGCGGCGCAATCCAGCCAAATTTTCTGCAACTCTGGTGACGAAGGGAAGCACATGTGGAAGTAGGTCCTCCGCGGGCAGCCTCCTATAGTCACTGATAGCCTGTGCAACATATACAGCAGAGTCATAAACCTGCCGATAAACTACACTGATAGTCTGTCCTGCAGCCTGTATATCCTGAAGTCGGCTCTGTGCTAGCTTCCTGAGCTGCTCTTCCTGCTCCAGTGCCCTGTCGAGTCGAGCTCGAGCATCCATGGCATCCCGACGATGATAATCCTCCCTTCTCCTGCTCTCCACCAAAGCTGCCCTGTCGGCATCCCGCTCTGTCAATGCCTCAGAGTTCATAACACGGAGTCGTCTAACTGTGTCTAGGTGCTGATGCGCGAGACCCTCACTCTCAACCAAAGCAGCTCGAGCGGCATCCCTCTCAGAACGAAGACGGTAGACTAGACCTGCATATCTCTCCTCAGTCTCTACCCTATGCATCTCTATCTTCATGTCAATCCTGAGTGCCTCATCATACGGTCCCTTGACCGTTTTCGCTGGCATAGCTACCAAAGCAGGCTGTCGGCCGAACCAGAAGACATACTCGGGAGTAACCTCGCCTCTGAATCGGTCTATAACCTGTGTGCTGGAGGTCAAAGGCCTCATATTATCCCAAATGGAGAACCACTGAGTGTGCCTGGGAAACTCACCGCTAATATGCTCAAGGCGATACTCTTCCACGTCCTCTACCCTAGGTACACCCTGAACGCGCCCAAGCTGTCGGAGTACCCGCGTAGGGCAATAAGGCTCGGCTCCCTTATGACCCATCAATACTAGAAAAGGACGGTCCATACTACCATATATTCCCTCTTTCGAGGGGTACCAACTAACCTGCCACCGGATATTTTCCAGAGCTCGCTCGCTCAAATACTTTGCCCACCCATCAAAGCTCTCAGGTAGATCAAGATGTCGAGCACGATAATAATGGGTGTTCAAATGGCATTTAGGCGCATCGGGTAGTGGAGTAGGGTCGGAACGGCCGAACAAATGCTCAACGAACCATACTTGCAACAACAAGTTGGAACCCTCGAAAAATCGGGCCCCTTTCTCTTTGCATCGAGTCAGAGCACGGTAAATACTGCCCAAGATCATCGGCACCACAGTAGAATCTCGAACTCCCCCAAATAAAGCTCTCACGATCCAAGAGGTATGGATAGAGATTTGTCCATTCTCCATCGGGAAGACCATGAGGCCAAGGAAAGCGAAAATGAAAGCTCTTTCCCTAAGGTTATCCCATTGGTCATGGCTCAACATAGTGATGAATTTCGGCCGATGCTCTGTGTAACCATCTCCCCGCCCATAAAGAGCATAAAGATACTCCAGACTGACCCAACCTGAGGCCAAACTCACTAACTGGGTATCAGAACGCAGACTCATGTCCCGTAGGAACTCCTCGACTCTCACAAACCGAGGCGCTATGCACTTCTTTGTCCTAAACACTCCATTAGTCAAACCCGAGATCTCCTCTAAAGTAGGAGTCATCTCAATATCACCAAACACAAAGGTATTTTGACTCGGTTCCCAATACCGAATCAAAGCATTTACTAGTTCCCGACGTGGGGCAAACTTAGGGTTAAGAAAATGTTTCATTTCCCCAATTCTCGCATGCACAACCCCTTTCTGCTTTTCGCTCAAATGGTACCACCAATTCCTCAACAATGGAGGACATTTATCGACCATCTTAATAGGCGGTGGAGTAGATCCCTCAGGAAACTTCCTTTTTCCTACTCTAGATGATGATGCAGCCATGATACCTATTTTATTAAAAATGAAGTATTAGGACCGAGAAAACTTTGGACAAAATTTGTAAAACAACATTAAAACGGACAAGCCGACTCAAACGAAATGTTTTACATGATTGACTAGGCTAGACAAATAAAACTTGTCAATGTTTTACAAAACAAGACGACTCTATTTTTGACTTTCTAATTTTTGAACAAAATTTGACATGACAACGACACCAAAATTTGACTATTGACATTAAAACGGACAAGCCGACTCAAATAAAATATTTACATGATTCGACTAGCCTAGACAAACAAAACTTGTCAATGTTTTACAAAGCAGGACGACTCTATTTGATTGATTCCTCTTTTTTTTTTTTTTTTTTTGATTTTTTCTAATTTTTGAACAGAATTTGACATGACAACGCCACCAAATTTGGCTATGGACGTTGTTTTTTCTCTTTTTTTTTTTACAAAAAATTGGCAGTTATAACGGCGTGAAATTGGCTTTAAAATCTTTGCCGACAACGGGAAAAGGACATTTGACACGCTAATATTTGAAAATCTGAAATTGCCCCTCTTAAAAAAGTTTCTCTTCTCTCTCCCCTCTCTTTTTTTCTTTTTCTTTTTTTCTTCTTTTTTTTTTTCCATCATTTTTCAAAACTAACCCGCTTTCCCTCGATAAACGGTCAGCATAACGGCCTCCCTAGATGCAACGCAGAAGATGCCACTATTGTCTTTCTGGAGCGTGGGCCCCATCTAGACTCTAAAGGGTCAGCCTAGACAAGTGCGGTACCGGTGTACCGCACCTCACTAAGTCTAATGACATGCAAATAAATCGGCCTAGACAAAAGCACAGGTTCAACTCTAGGTGACTCGATGGGTTCATGTTCTATAGTTTCTGGCAATTTGGAAGTGCCTCGGGGGTACCGATCGACAACGTCTAACGGCCTAACCCAACGCACCTCCTCCTAAAAAGGGTTAACTTTTTGTGTCCTGAGACACGACAGAAATTCCAGACGCCGAAGCGAGACTGGCGTGCATGTGTGCAGTGTTCCAGAAGACTCAGAGGTGTACGAGAGAAGACAGTTGTGTATATACAGTTCAAACATATCAAAGCAGTAACATTCAAGGCAGCATGTACAAACAATATTTAAAAGCCGAAAACGACAAAGTATAAAGCCTGAGATTCTCAGTTTTCACTGGTTTCCCCAGCGGAGTCGCCAAGGCTGTCACACCCCTTTTTTCCGCCCGCCCAGCTTTTGGGAGGCTGTTTCGGGTTTGGGAAAGCGCTTATGGGATTTTATGATTATTTGGCGCTATCCCGAGTTAGGGTTTCCATTTAAGGAAGTGACGGTGTTTCAAGGTACGAATTGTTTATTTAAAATTCGGAGTCGCCACTTGACAAGTTTAAGGTGTGCCAAGTCACCCAAAAGGGTACCTTGGAACACCTATGACTCGTTAGTGGTCTGCGTTAGAGTTCCGGGTAAGGATTTCGGTTGACTCTCGGGAAGGGGTTAGGCACCCTCGAGTCCTGTGTCGAGCACAGTTGCTTTTATTTGACGCATTCCGGCTATATGAAGTATTTATTGTACCTGCCTTTATTTATTTCCCTTTGCTACGCTTTGATTTATTATTATTTTATTTTAATTAATTTATTTATTTATTTTTGTTTTTTTGTTTCAGTGACTCGGCCGAATATTTTCGCGCAGGCACTTCACCCGTTCGAAGCCTTATCAACCTTGATTTGAGTCTCCAAATTTATTCTTTATTATTGTATTATTTTGGCCAAACTCGAAACTCATAATTCAGCTTGATTTTTATTATACATGTCGCATTTACTTTGACACATTTTATATCTTATTTAAATACGGCTCGATTCAATATTTACAAATGTAATTTATTTAAAATCGGATATGGTCGCGCAGGCACTTCACCCGTTCGAGATCTTCCAATTTAAATAAACTACACTTGAATCAATTTATTTGGTTTCCGATACTAATGTCTCTTAGCTTATTCATTTATCCTTCACCTAGTTTGATTTTGTTTATCTATCAAAAAGAAGTTGCTAAATTTAATTTAAACACCATTGGGGCCTTAAGGTTTAAAGACGACAACTAAGTAATCTAGATTTGCAAAAAGGTTCAGCCCATTTAGGAAAACTTGCACGCCTCTGAATCTTGTTAAAATGAATTGCAGAAATGTTCCTTTGGCCATTTGTTTTAGCATTTGGCCACAAATTTGCAGATTTGATTGTTATTTAGCCCACTTTAGCACTTTAGGCATTTGTACTGATGTTCATTAATTGTGGCTCTTGCACATATGTCCTACTTATCTAATCACTTCAAGATCTGGCCGTATTTTGTCAACATTTTTGTAAATCCAATTTGCCCAATTTTCCCTTTTATATTTCATATAAAGACTAACTTATACACTTGATTTGAACATACTCTACAAAGGGAAATGCAACTAACGTGGTTCTAGTTTGTTTCAAAACACGTTTGCGTAAACAGTCACTATTTCTGCTCGAAAATCAGATCTGTACCAGACTACATAATGGTGTCATTTGCGCAAAATTTCAGTTTGTAAATGATACACTAACAGCTAATCAATGAACATTCAACATAAATTAGCATTCATAAACATAACTTCAAATATGGCTGATTTTTTCTCATAAAATAAACTATAAAATGAGAGTTTACCTAGTGTAGATAAACTTCAAACCAAGGAAATTAAAGGCCCACTCCAGCAGCCCAAAGCAAAGACAAACAACAACAACATCCACAAGCAAACACCCTTTTGAAGTAATAGCCTAAACCCAAACCCTTCCTTGCTATTCCCTGTTTTTTTTTTTTCAAGTATTTTTTCTTGCTATTTCTTTTTACTTTCAGATCTATTTTTCTTGAAAGTAGTTGAGGAGTAAAGTGGGAGCATTCAATGTGTTTTTTCCTCCTCTTTAATGAGAGTTAATGCCTTCAATTTATAGGAGAAGGGGAAGTGAAGAGCTGTTGGACTACAGCTCATGGACCCAAGGCCCAAAGCCCCTTTTCCTTTTCTAAAAAATCAGACCATGGCATTGTTAAGCCATAAATGCAAAATTGTATTTTAACTAAAAATGGCATTGGCATGGGAAGAGTCATTCTTTTGCCAAAACTTTATGCCCTTTTATAGCCTACCAAATCTGCCCTCATTAATGAGGGAGATTTTGTTGACTCCTCCAAATTTCAAATCTCCCTTTTTCCATTTATATTTTCAGATTTTAGTTTTTATTAATTCTATCCCAAAACTAATTTTTCAGATTTATCTAAAGGGCCTATACAACCTCAAACATAAATCCAAATGACCCCCTGAGCTCTACTTCTTAACAAACTAGGCCAAACTCCACATCAAACCACTAGAACTGGACAGAGTATTCATCAGTCATCACCTTCAAATTTCATACTAGATCAGAAACCAATAGCCAAGTTACCTAACTAACTATCAAGATACCAGCCAGAACATATGAGCTAAAAGAAATCAACCCACAAGCTTGAACTAAACTTTCCGCATAAACTAGACAAAGTGGTACAAATTTATATCATCAGAGAAGATTAAACCATGGACAATGAGGAGATATAGACCTGATGCCTTAGCAAACAAGAATGAATCCCCACAAGCTTACAAACTGAGATTCAATCACCAGTCAACATGTTAAAGTTAAGCCATAAATTCACTTAAATGAACAAAACTACCAAGACGGATCCATTCCATGCTGATACTAAACTAACCATGAGATTCATGTTCAAAACAAGCAAACATATTCACTGTTGCTATATTGGACAGGATTTCTAAAAAAAATGATTGAGCTTACTTATCCGGAACAAAACACAGTAATGCCAAAGCTTATCGGAACCAAAATCTTCCTAACTACAAACTAATTAAAGTGAAGCAAAACAAGGAAACACGACGCTTACTACTTTGCCGCTGCCCAGTACAGTAACTACGAAGCTACCTCGCCATTGAACAAATGCAGCCGCAGCATTATCAGACAAAGCCAAACAAACAACCACTAATGAGCTAAACTCACCACTGTATTTCAACATGAAAGCAACATCAATTCGCCGCTCTTGTTACTGCCTCGATCATCCCAAACAAAGCTGCCTCGCCGCTGCTTCAAATCAACCACCACAAGGCTGCTTGCCTCAAAATCACCCATTCTACCCCCAAACGAATCAACACAGACCACCTTCGCTGCCTCAATAAGTCACTATCGCGACCAACACAAACGACACCAAATCTGTTACTACGACGCCAACGGACAATCAAAATACAAACCCATCACTGCCTCCTTATCGCAGCATAGCAACCATTGAAAAACAACCCCCATCCGTTCAAATCAATCGCAGCCCCCTCCACTCCACGCCAAACATCACAGTCCCTCCAAAACATCATTATTAAAAGAAAAGAAAAAGAAAGTAAGAAGAAGCCGAGGAAAACAGAAAATGGAAGGAAGGAAACGGGAAAAACGGGGATGGGGTTTGGGAAAATGGGGATGTGAGGGTGAACGGGGTGGAGACGAAAAGAAGAAGAAGAGAAAACTCACCGGAAAAGAGAAAAAGTTGCCGGAGTGCCGACTTTCAAAACCCGATTTAGAAGAATCCCTTGACATTTTGTGGAAACCAAGACCAGATCGGGACAGAGGGGCTCAAAGCGGTTCGGGAGATGTATTTTTTGTATTTTTCCGGCCACCGGAGGTGGCGGCTGGCGGCGGAGGAACGGCGGCGCCGCCGGCAGTGACGATTTCCGGTAGGCTGTGTATATTTCGGCAGAGTGCAGCTAGTCTTAGGAGACTATTGGGGTTAATGGCCAAAGGATGGGAGTTTAGGATATTTTATGTGTGAAAGGGATGGGTCAACGTGAGCCATTAGATCAAATTGATCCTACGGCTATGGTGATTTCGGGTCAAGTGAGGTGGGCTAAGATATTGGGCTCTTTTAACTCTCTTTTGGATTTCACAAATAGCCCCAATTGAAAGTTTAAACTACTAAAGTACAAATTATATAACACACACAATTGGCAAAATAGACTAATTAACTAACACTTAAATTATACAAGTGCACAGATTATCACAAAATGTAAAGACACAGTTAGACACATAACAAATATATATTTGATAATTTTTTAGTATTTTTCCCTAATTAAATGCCTAGAATCAGCTATGATACGTATAAAAGATGAGCAAAATTAGCACTACTATCTTACGCCATTTGGTATTTTAGGTGCCAAAATTAGGTGATTACAGCTGCCCCTCTTTGTCCGAGAACACGAAGAGTTTTTGGACAAAGACGTAATCGACAACTAATTTTGGTGTTTCGGTTCTAGCCGAGAGCATGCTTGCAAAATTGTGACCGTGCCCTGACTGTAAGGCTCCTACATATCCTTGGACTAAGGAATCAGGTCAGTGTAGTTCCTGACATGCGATGGCTGGGACTACCGCTTCCTAGACATATAACCTAGACACTTCTAAACTAAACTAGACTAATACTAAACACCTAGACTCACCACGATTGATTCTAGATGCTTCTACCCACACTAGGACTGATACAAGACATACTAGAGTTGTTGCTGCTGGTCACTGGTTGCTTGCTGATTGGCGGTCATTGCTTTACAGAGAAAATGAAAGTACAACATTGAAAATGTAAAGTTACAATTCCTATTCTAAGTCTTCATGCTTCCCGAGATGAGCTTCTTGGTCCTTGCTCCCCTCACTTGTTAAAAATAAAACCACCGCTCTTGGTTCAAGTGGGTTTTGCTCTTTGTAGAAAAGATAAACCCCCGATCTTGGCTCAGGTGGGTCTTCCCTCTTTACAGCATGGATTCCCTCGTTCTTCAGGTGGGTGCCTCGACTTCTTTACAACTACTCCCTCATTCTCCAGGTGGGCGCCTCGATATCTTAAATAAACTACTCCCTCATTCTTCAGGTGGGTGCCTCGACTTCTTTACCACTACTCCCTCATTCTTCAGGTGGGTGCCTCGACTTCTTAAATAAACTGCTCCCTCATTCTTCAGGTGGGTGCCTCGACTTCTTTACAACTACTCCCTCATTCTTCAGGTGGGTGCCTCGACTTCTTTACCACTACTCCCTCATTCTCCAGGTGGGCGCCTCGATATCTTAGATAAACTACTCCCTCATTCTTCAGGTGGGTGCCTCGACTTCTTAAATAAACTGCTCCCTCATTCTTCAGGTGGGTGCCTCGCCTTCTTTACAACTACTCCCTCATTCTTCAGGTGGGTGCCTCGACTTCTTTACCACTACTCCCTCATTCTTCAGGTGGGTGCCTCGACTTCTTTACCACTACTCCCTCATTCTTCAGGTGGGGCCTCGACTTCTTTAACACTACTCCCTCATTCTTCAGGTGGGTGCCTCGACTTCTTTACAACTACTACCTCATGAATGCTGCTTCTGACTTGAAAATTGACATTGTCACTCTTGAAATTGGTGCTCAGGCGAGATTTGATGATCTTGAAATCTGCCTACCGTCTGATGATCTCCTTCATAGTGCAAATTCTCAACACGTCAATTTGCGATCGAGAGATGATTTGGCTTCCATTATCCAGGCGGATCCTGACCATGCTCTGCTACAACTGCAAAACAGGTAAACAATTTTGCAAAACTTTCTTTTGCTCGTTTTGATGTTATTTTGATTGAAAAGTGAAGAAATGGGAAAGATTTCGGACAAAAGGACTCCGAACGAAATGATGTCCTTTTGGAGATGTAAAAAGAAACTTATCTGAAGGTGGAAGTGACGACCCCAATAACATGACATGCTTCTGGCCCTCAAAAACCTGATCATTCACAAACATTTCTTCCTCGATCTTTCTCCAGTTGGAACATTCAGTCATGACCACTTTCCAAACCCATCTCGATGACATTTATGAAGACCCTCATTCGGTTAGTAGTGCCCCTTTCGGGGTTTTCACCAACTAACCTCTCTCTTTGTTCTTTTATCTCACTGTTTGTCATGCGGCGCCCTTTCAGGTTTTCACCCGCAAGACTTCATTTTCTTTCTTCTTCTTTTTCTCTTTTTTTTTTCTTTTTTTTTTCTTTTTGCTGATGATAATGTCTTGGGCGCTCTGAGCCTTTTCCTGATTTTGAGACTGAAATGCCAAACGTCTCATGAGCATGTGAAAAGATGGTAAGAATAATAGAAGTTTGTTTTTATTTTATTGACGAAATAAAATAAAAACAAACTTCTGCCCCAGTTTAGCAAAAACTGCGGATTTGGATTTTCTTTGAATTTGGCCGTAAACTTGGAGGCAAATTTTGCGTCGATATGAGATGGGAAAAGGGAACTTTCTCCTATTTTTGACCGCACCAGAATGGTTGCCTACGTATCCTTTTGAGAGGAATCAGGTCAGACGTAGCTCTGGCAACTTAATGCCAAAATTTGTTGTTTTGAATCTTTCTTTCATTCATTCAATTTCATTACAATTACAGGATTCCCAATAAGGGTTCACAAAAGCAATACAAAGCCAAAGGCTAACAAAAGGGATACATCATCTGGATAAGGGAAACAAAGACTTTCACCATCCCAATCCAAGGACATCAAATGTAGTACCTCTTCACTGCATCAGCATTAACAATCATTTCAGCCATCGTGCCTTCGATGTCTGTCAAGAATAGAGCACCATTGGGCAACACCTTCTTCACCACATACGGTCCTTGCCAATTTGGAGCAAACTTGCCCTTCGCTTCTTCCTGATGTGGAAAGATGCGCTTCAAGACTACCTGGCCTTCACTGAATTTGCGTTGGCGCACTTTCTTGTTGTATGCTTTGGCCATTCTCTTCTGATATAGTTGACCATAACATACTGCATTTAGCCTTTTCTCGTCGATCAAAGCCAATTGCTCCAAGCGGGATTTGACCCATTCAGTGTCCTCGATCTCAGCTTCAACAATGATTCTCAAGGATGGTATTTCGACTTCCGCTGGAATGACCGCTTCAGTCCCGTACACCAGTTCATATGGGGTCGTGCCTATTGAGGTGCGCACAGTTGTGCGATAACCCAGAAGAGCAAATGGCAACTTCTCATGCCAATCTCGAGATCCTTCCACCATTTTTCGAAGGATCTTCTTGATGTTTTTGTTTGCAGCTTCGACCGCGCCATTTGCCTTTGGCCGGTATGGTGTGGAGTTTCTATGCACAATTTTGAACCTTTCACATACCTCTCTCATCAAATGACTGTTCAGATTAGCCCTATTGTCGGTGATGATGGTATTGGGAATACCGAACCGGCAAATGATGTTTGAATGAACAAAGTCGACCACAGCTTTCTTGGTTACCGACTTGAATGTCGCCGCTTCCACCCACTTAGTAAAATAGTCAATGGCGACCAAAATGAATCTATGCCCATTCGATGCCTTTGGTTCTATCGGGCCAATAACATCCATCCCCCATGCTACGAAAGGCCAAGGAGCGGACATTGTGTGGAGCTCTAAGGGAGGTGAATGTATCAGGTCGCCGTGCACTTGACATTGGTGGCATTTCCGCACGAACCCTATGCAATCTCGCTCCATGGTGAGCCAAAAATAACCTGCTCTTAAGATCTTCTTGGCTAACACATAGCCATTCATGTGCGGCCCACAGATTCCCGAATGCACCTCGTTGAGAATTCTTGAGGCTTCTTGTGCGTCCACACATCTCAACAGTCCCAGATCTGGGGTTCTCTTGTACAACACCCCTCCACTTAAAAAGAAACCATTTGCAAGACGGCGGAGGGTTCTTTTCTGATTGCTCTCTGCCAGCGCTGGATACTCTCCATTCTTGATGTAGTTTTTGATGTCCAGGTACCATGGCTCGCCATCAAGTTCTTCTTCAACCATGTTGCAATAAACATGTTGATCCCTAACTTGAATCTCGAGAGGATCAATGTGAGTCTGGTCAGGATGACTAAGCATGGACGCTAATGTAGCCAAAGCGTCTGCCAACTCATTGTGCATTCTTGAGATATGCCTGAATTCAATGGAATCAAACCTTCGGCAAAGCTTTTCCAGATACTGCTTATACATGATGAGTTTCACGTCTCGAGTTTCCCATTCACCCTTGATTTGATGTACTAGTAGGTCGGAATCTCCAAGCACTAGTAGTTCTTTGATGTCCATATCTATCGCCATGCGTAGACCCATGATGCAAGCTTCATATTCTGCCGTGTTATTGGTACACCAGAAACGAAGTTGCGCAGCCGCCGGATAATAGTGACCTGTCGGGGATATGAGAACAGCCCCAATACCATGGCCCTTGGAGTTAGAGGCCCCATCAAAATAGAGCTTCCAATAATGATCATCTTCAGAAGGCAACTCCTCAATTGTGCCTACCTCTTCATCAGGAAAGTATGTCTTAAGAGGTTCATACTCATCATCCACTGGATTTTCGGCTAAATGATCAGCCAAAGCCTGGGCTTTCATTGCAGTTCTGGTGACATAAACTATGTCGAACTCTGTGAGTAACATTTGCCACTTGGCAAGCCTTCCTGTTGGCATAGGCTTTGAAAAAATGTACTTTAGTGGATCCATCCGGGATATGAGGTAAGTAGTGTATGACAACAAATAATGCCTCAACTTCTGTACTACCCATGTGAGGGCACAACACGTTCTTTCCAGCAAAGTGTACTTGACCTCGTAATCCGTGAACTTCTTGCTCATGTAGTAGATTGCCTGTTCTTTTTTCCCCGTGGCATCATGTTGCCCCAGTACGCAACCAAACGAATTGTCCATCACCGACAGATAGAGGAACAAAGGTCGTCCTGGCTCTGGCGGGACCAGCACTGGTGGATTTGACAGGTACTGCTTGATTTGGTCAAAGGCTGCTTGACACTCCTCAGTCCACTTAACTGCCGCATCTTTCTTTAGCAGCTTGAAGATTTGCTCACACGTGGTGGTGAGTTGAGCGATGAACCTACTGATGTAGTTCAATCTTCCGAGGAAACTCATAACTTCTTTCTTGTTCTTTGGCGGAGGCAACTCTTGTATAGCCTTGATCTTTGAAGGATCCAATTCAATACCCCGCCTGCTAACAATGAAACCCAACAACTTTCCAGCTGGAACACCGAACGCACATTTGGCCGGGTTCAACTTCAAATTGTACCTTCTGAGTCTTTCAAAGAATTTCCTGAGGTCTTTAACATGATCCTCTACCGTTCTTGATTTGATTATCACATCATCCACATACACTTCAATTTCTTTGTGTATCATATCATGGAAGACAGTTGTCATGGCTCTCATGTACGTTGCCCCAGCGTTCTTCAAGCCGAACGACATGACCCTGTAACAAAAGGTTCCCCAGGGCGTGGTGAATGCTGTCTTCTCGGCGTCATCCTCATCCATCAGGATCTGGTGATATCCGGCATAGCAATCCACAAAAGATTGGATCTCATGTTTAGCACAATTGTCTATGAGAATGTGAATATTAGGCAACGGAAAATTATCCTTGGGACTCGCCTTGTTCAAATCTCGATAATCAACACAAATTCTTGTCTTCCCATCTTTCTTCGGCACCGGTACAACATTGGCCAACCAAGTGGAATACTGAAGAGATTGTATCACCTTCGCAGATAGCTGCTTCATGATTTCCTCATGGATTTTCTTGCTCATTTCTGTCTTGAATTTCCTCCGTAGCTGCTTGACCGGAGGGAAACCAGGATTAATTGGCAACTTATGAACCACCAAATCTGTGCTCAAACCGGGCATGTCATCATATGACCAAGCAAACACGTCTCTATAGTCAAACAAGACTTGGACTATGTCATTTTTCACTTTTGGCGCAGCGTGCATGCTTATCTTGGTTTCCCTAACATCGTCAGGGGTTCCCAAATTTATATTTTCTGTGTCATCTAAATTGGGCTTAGGCTTGTTCTCAAACTGTTCTAATTTCCCATTTATTTCACTCTCAGCTCCCTCCTCATCATATTCTTTCTCAAACATTTTTTCGGTGTCCGTCCTTTCCATATCATCTACCTCCTCAACTGTTACTTCATAATCACTCCACCCACCAACATGTATTTCCTCAATTTTTGGTTGATTCAATGAGACCAATTTAAACTGTGTGTTTAGATCAGGGCGTGATTTCAGCATGCATGTCATGTTATTAAGGCCATCAGAAACATAGCTACAGAAAGAAATAAGAAATAAAAATCAGGAAAGTAAAGAGATAGAATAAGGAGACAAGAGCATGTCTTGCTTTTCATTGAATTTGAAAGATAAAAGGGTTTGACATCATAACGAGCAAAATAAATACACTTGGATTACAACCCTTAGAATAACCAAGTATACAGAAAGGATAACAAAACTTGCTACCAATAGCCCCTCCTAGTGGGGAGAGGCGTGGATTCCCAGTTGTTCAGCTTCACATCAGGGCCAATGTCCTGGATTTCTGCATTGCTAGATCCTTCGCCAGTTTGCACCATGTTGATGCCAAAGACGTGCCTCAGATCGGCCAGGAGCTTCTTTTGTTCTTCAGTCTCCTCAGCATTCTTGGAAATAGACTTGCCCCCGTTGGACCTCGTGAAAGACTGAGCGAGGCAAGGGACAGGCTTCTCAAGGGACCATTCTTGTTTCTTCATCTTCCTAGCTCTTGCTCTGTCTGCAGCTGTGGGCTTGTATCCCAGACCCCAGGTACCTCGAATGCCAAGTGGATTAATTGGATGCGACATTCCTTGAAGTGATGCCCCGAGACCCTTTCCTGGTTGAAAACCATGCTTCAACATTTCTGTAGCCATCATGACTGCCGCTTCCGACAATCTTGCTTGGGGCAAAGGTCTGCCTTCAGGAACCTCTTCCACATTGACTGCTTCAAAGGCTTGGTACATCAGAGTTGGGCTATCATTGGTGACCTCGATAACTGGAATGGATGGGTCCTTATAGATTGACAGATCTCCCTCTCCGTGTACCATGATCATCTCACGGTTCCACTCAAACTTCACAGTTTGGTGCAAAGTTGACGGTACTGCGCCCGCCATATGAATCAAGGGCCTTCCCAACAGTAGATTGTAAGACGAATCCATATCGAGGACTTGGAAGTCAATAGCAAAGTCCACAGGCCCAATTGTCAATGTCAGCTCGATCTCACCAATTGACTGTCTTTTTTCTCCATCAAAAGCACGGATACTCATAGTATTGGTTTGAATTCTATCCACATTGATTTTCAATATTTTCAAAGTAGATAGTGGACAAATGTTCAGACCAGACCCACCGTCAACCAGCACTCTTGTGACGTAAGAGTTGTCACACTTAACAGTCAGATGCAGAGCTTTGTTGTGGCCTGTGCCTTCCATAGGCAATTCTTCATCAGTGAAAGTGATCCTGTTGACTTCAAAGATACGGGCAGCAACAGCCTCCAAGTTACCAACAGTCATTTTATCAGAACGTGAGCTTCATTCAGGATTTTCAAAAGAGCATGACGGTGCGCCTCAGAATGCATCAGCAGGGACAACAAAGAAATTTGAGCAGGGGTCTTCCTCAGCTGCTCCACGATAGAGTAATCTTGTACTTTCATCTTCTTTAGAAACTCTTCCGCCTCTTTCTCAGTGACAGGCTCCTTGACTGGACCCTGATTTTCCCTAGCTTGCCTTGCCTTTCTTAACTCTTCCGGGGTAAAGCACCGCCCAGAACGAGTTAGACCGCCCACTTGTGTCGTTTCTGCTACAACCTCCTTTCCCATGTACGTTACCACTGCCTGGGCATAGTTCCACGGGACAGCCTTGTTATCTGTCACATGGAACTGGGATGCCCTCTTTATGACAATGGGCTCGCGCATTGTGTTCAAATCATCTTCCCGGGGTGCATTTTTTATAACCAACCTCGGTTTGGTAGCAGAATCCGCTTCCCCTTCCTTGCTGATGGCCCTTGAGATCACCAACTTTGGCTTCTCAGTCAACCTTTCCCTTTTCTCAACAGCTCGTTTCAATGTTAACACGGGCTTATCCAACTGGACATATGGATTTGTTCCTCCGGACACCACAACAGGACTTGTCTTTGAAGTGATATGCATCTTTTCCACCCCAATTGTTATTGCATCGACTGACACTATTGGCCTTGCAGATTCGCTTTCAAATCCCCCTGTGCATGCATATACCATGTGTACATCATGGACTGGCAGAGGATTGCGATTAATGTTTGGCGTTTCTGCATCTTCAATCACGATTTGGTTGTTGTCAATCAAATCCTGCACCACTCTCTTGAGATAGTAGCAATCTTCTGTATCATGCCCTGGTGCGCCCGAGTGGTAATCACAATGCCGAGAATGATCCACTTTGCCAGTAGGATTCATGTTTCCTTGAAATGGCTTTATCATGTTCAAGGCCCGCAGTTTCTCAAAGATACTGGTGTAGGATTCCCCAATTGGCGTGAATTCTCTCTTCTTCTCTTCTCGAGCCTTCTTGAATTCAGCTCTCGGACGAAAGCCTGCCGGACCTCTTGGTCGGTAAGTAGGGTTAGGTGGAGCCTGATAGTGATTATGTGGAGCTTGGTGAACGGGATATGCAGGCTGTGGGGCTGGTGCGCGCCATTGCGGATAAGATGTTGGGGCATATGGCTGCACGGCGTGTACGGAGTATTGGGGTGGAGGTATGGAGTATTGTGCATTTTGTGGCGGGTAATAATGTTGTAAATAGGGTGCTTGTGGAGCTTGGTATGAATTAGCTTGACTGTACCGCTCATCATTCCACCTTCGTGGACCCGACCCTACCATGGCCACATCTTCTTTCTTCTTCTTACCGAACCCTACTGCCCCTGTCTGCACGGCCTGTGTGGTCGCTTTTAGTGCAGTCTGGCTCACAATTTTGCCAGCTTTGACTCCTCTCTCAATCATTTCTCCCATCTTGACGACTTCACTAAACGGTTTCCCAAAGGCGGCGATCAATGAACCATAGAACGCCTCATCCTGCGCCTCAATGAACAAACGGACCATGTCATCGTCCGGGATCGCGGGGCTCACTCGAGCGGCCTGCTCGCGCCATCTGAGGGCGTACTCCCTAAAGCTTTCGCTTGGCTTCTTTTTTATCGCATCCAAAGAGGACCGATCTGGCAAAACTTCAATGTGGTATTTGTACTGGTCGTAGAATGCCTGTGCCATATCCTCAAATGACAACCATTTAGTTAAATCCTGCCTCATGAACCATTCGGCAGCTGCGCCCCCCAAGCTTTCAGAAAAGTAGGCTATCAACAGTTTGTCTTTCTTGACCCCTCTCATTTTGTTGCAGTAGGTTTTCATATGAACCCTTGGATCTCCTTGCCCGGTGTATAGATCAAACTTTGGCACTATGAACCCATCTGGCAATTGCAATTCAGGGTAGGGGCAAAGATCCTTGAAAGAGATGTCAGTATGATCTCCATATCCTTGAATGGTCCTTACTGCTTGTTCTAGGCCCCTCATCTTTCTTAGAACCTCGTTCTCATCAAGTTTTCCTGATCGATCAACCTCAACTTGAGACCCGCGATGGAACCCCAGATCATACGAGTCACTATGTCGGAAATTGGGTTCATGGTGCTGATCATAATGATGATCCCCAGCCTGGAGATGTGGTTCGCTGTTGGACCTAGCCATAGCAGGCCTAGCTGGGCCCCGAAAAATTGGAACTTGTGGGAGAGGTGGGCCATACTGCCCCTGTGGCGGAGGTGGACCATACTGTCCCTGTGGTGGGGGTGGACCATACTGCCCCTGTGGTGGATGTTGTCCATATTGCCCTTGAGGTGGAGGTGGTGGGGGCGGTGCATGAGGGCGCACTTCAACTTCTTTTGTTGGACCCTGACTAGTGCCAAAACCAGGGGGATAGGTCGGATCCTCGACCGCCGTAGATGTGCCTGGTGCTCGCTGGCTAACTGTTGGCATAAGCCCATCCAGGAGGTTCGGCATGGGAGGAGGTACCCGTCCCGTGGTTATCGCATGATGCATGTCCACCAGGAATTGCTTCAGAATCAGGGCCTCTTCCGTCGTCCTATCATTTTCTTCGGAACCAGCATCGGATTTGTCTCCTTCAGTGGCCATGCTACCAAATGGAATTTCAAGTCCCCTTGAGTTAGTTGTGTGAGAGTGGGGTAATGCTAGAGCGCTGCACCAAGTCACTGGTAATCTAGTCTTGTCTGCAAACAAAACAGGTTAGGAAACATGATATTTATGAGTCGAGCGCGCCTACAAGCCTAAAGTCGTCATGCATTATCCCGAATCAAGACAAAGCGGGTCCTCTCTTTCTTTTCTTTTCTTCTTTTTTTTTCAGTTTTTCATTTTCCTCTCTTTCTTTCGCTCTCTTTTTTTTCCATTTTTTTTTTTTCATTTTTTTTTTCATTTTTTTTTCATATCATATATCTTTCAAATGTAAGAGGGGTCCAAAATCAGATTGAAAAAGGAAGAAAAAATGCATTTAAGATAATAAAAGACACAATTTTGGATTTTCTGATTTCCTTTTCATAAATGCCGAAACAGTACAATATAAAAAGCCCGCCGACACCATGGGGCAATAGTAGTACTCCTACAAATTCAAATAAACAAACTAGACCGACTGTTCGAAATAGAAATACCAATACATAATAAAAGCTACAATCTGTCCAAGATGCTAAATGACAAACAAAAGGCACTGAGCTGCATCATCTCGGACTGGCATATATCTGCTAAGGTGATCCGGGCCCTGCCTCATCTAACTCCTCTGGATCTGACTCAAATGGCTCGTCGAGATCTTCCTCTGGTGGCTCCTCGGGATCTGCTAGTGGGCCTTCCACCAAGGTGCGGCGCAATCCAGCCAAATTTTCTGCAACTCTGGTGACGAAGGGAAGCACATGTGGAAGTAGGTCCTCCGCGGGCAGCCTCCTATAGTCACTGATAGCCTGTGCAACATATACAGCAGAGTCATAAACCTGCCGATAAACTACACTGATAGTCTGTCCTGCAGCCTGTATATCCTGAAGTCGGCTCTGTGCTAGCTTCCTGAGCTGCTCTTCCTGCTCCAGTGCCCTGTCGAGTCGAGCTCGAGCATCCATGTCATCCCGACGATGATAATCCTCCCTTCTCCTGCTCTCCACCAAAGCTGCCCTGTCGGCATCCCGCTTTGTCAATGCCTCAGAGTGCATAACACGGAGTCGTCTAACTGTGTCTAGGTGCTGATGCGCGAGACCCTCACTCTCAACCAAAGCAGCTCGAGCGGCATCCCTCTCAGAACGAAGACGGTAGACTAGACCCGCATATCTCTCCTCAGTCTCTACCCTATGCATCTCTATCTTCATGTCAATCCTGAGTGCCTCATCATACGGTCCCTTGACCGTTTTCGCTGGCATAGCTACCAAAGCAGGCTGTCGGCCGAACCAGAAGACATACTCGGGAGTAACCTCGCTTCTGAATCGGTCTATAACCTGTGTGCTGGAGGTCAAAGGCCTCATATTATCCCAAATGGAGAACCACTGAGTGTGCCTGGGAAACTCACCGCTAATATGCTCAAGGTGATACTCTTCCACGTCCTCTACCCTAGGTACACCCTGAACGCGCCCAAGCTGTCGGAGTACCCGCGTAGGGCAATAAGGCTCGGCTCCCTTATGACCCATCAATACTAGAAAAGGACGGTCCATACTACCATATATTCCCTCTTTCGAGAGGTACCAACTAACCTGCCACCGGATATTTTCCAGAGCTCGCTCGCTCAAATACTTTGCCCACCCATCAAAGCTCTCAGGTAGATCAAGATGTCGAGCACGATAATAATGGGTGTTCAAATGGCATTTAGGCGCATCGGGTAGTGGAGTAGGGTCGGAACGGCCGAACAAATGCTCAACGAACCATACTTGCAACAACAAGTTGCAACCCTCGAAAAATCGGGCCCCTTTCTCTTTGCATCGAGTCAGAGCACGGTAAATACTGCCCAAGATCATCGGCACCACAGTAGAATCTCGAACTCCCCCAAATAAAGCTCTCACGATCCAAGAGGTATGGATAGAGATTTGTCCATTCTCCATCGGGAAGACCATGAGGCCAAGGAAAGCGAAAATGAAAGCTCTTTCCCTAAGGTAATCCCATTGGTCATGGCTCAACATAGTGATGAATTTCGGCCGATGCTCTGTGTAACCATCTCCCTGCCCATAAAGAGCATAAAGATACTCCAGACTGACCCAACCTGAGGCCAAACTCACTAACTGGGTATCAGAACGCAGACTCATGTCCCGTAGGAACTCCTCGACTCTCACAAACCGAGGCGCTATGCACTTCTTTGTCCTAAACACTCCATTAGTCAAACCCGAGATCTCCTCTAAAGTAGGAGTCATCTCAATATCACCAAACACAAAGGTATTTTGACTCGGTTCCCAATACCGAATCAAAGCATTTACTAGTTCCCGACGTGGGGCAAACTTAGGGTTAAGAAAATGTGTCATTTCCCCAATTCTCGCATGCACAACCCCTTTCTGCTTTTCGCTCAAATGGTACCACCAATTCCTCAACAATGGAGGACATTTATCGACCATCTTAATAGGCGGTGGAGTAGATCCCTCAGGAAACTTCCTTTTTCCTACTCTAGATGATGATGCAGCCATGATATCTATTTTATTAAAAATGAAGTATTAGGACCGAGAAAACTTTGGACAAAATTTGTAAAACAACATTAAAACGGACAAGCCGACTCAAACGAAATGTTTTACATGATTGACTAGGCTAGACAAATAAAACTTGTCAATGTTTTACAAAACAAGACGACTCTATTTTTGACTTTCTAATTTTTGAACAAAATTTGACATGACAACGACACCAAAATTTGACTATTGACATTAAAACGGACAAGCCGACTCAAATAAAATATTTACATGATTCGACTAGCCTAGACAAACAAAACTTGTCAATGTTTTACAAAACAGGACGACTCTATTTGATTGATTCCTCTTTTTTTTTTTTTTGATTTTTTCTAACTTTTGAACAGAATTTGACATGACAACGCCACCAAATTTGGCTATGGACGTTGTTTTTTCTCTTTTTATTTTTTCAAAAAATTGGCCGTTATAACGGCGTGAAATTGGCTTTAAAATCTTTGCCGACAACGGGAAAAGGACATTTGACACGCTAATATTTGAAAATCTGAAATTGCCCCTCTTAACAAAGTTTCTCTTCTCTCTCCCCTCTCTTTTTTTCTTTTTTTTTTTCTTCTTTTTTTTCCATCATTTTTCAAAACTAACCCGCTTTCCCTCGATAAACGGTCAGCATAACGGCCTCCCTAGATGCAACGCAGAAGATGCCACTATTGTCTTTCTGGAGCGTGGGCCCCATCTAGACTCTAAAGGGTCAGCCTAGACAAGTGCGGTACCGGTGTACCGCACCTCACTAAGTCTAATGACATGCAAATAAATCGGCCTAGACAAAAGCACAGGTTCAACTCTAGGTGACTCGATGGGTTCATGTTCTATAGTTTCTGGCAATTTGGAAGTGCCTCGGGGGTACCGATCGACAACGTCTAACGGCCTAACCCAACGCACCTCCTCCTAAAAAGGGTTAACTTTTTGTGTCCTGAGACACGACAGAAATTCCAGACGTCGAAGCGAGACTGGCGTGCATGTGTGTAGTGTTCCAGAAGACTCAGAGGTGTACGAGAGAAGACAGTTGTGTATATACAGTTCAAACATATCAAAGCAGTAACATTCAAGGCAGCATGTACAAACAATATTTAAAAGCCGAAAACGACAAAATATAAAGCCTGAGATTCTCAGTTTTCACTGGTTTCCCCAGCGGAGTCGCCAAGGCTGTCACACCCCTTTTTTCCGCGCGCCCAGCTTTTGGGAGGCTGTTTCGGGTTTGGGAAAGCGCTTATGGGATTTTATGATTATTTGGCGCTATCCCGAGTTAGGGTTTCCATTTAAGGAAGTGACGGTGTTTCAAGGTACGAATTGTTTATTTAAAATTCGGAGTCGCCACTTGACAAGTTTAAGGTGTGCCAAGTCACCCAAAAGGGTACCTTGGAACACCTATGACTCGTTAGTGGTCTGCGTTAGAGTTCCGGGTAAGGATCTCGGTTGACTCTCGGGAAGGGGTTAGGCACCCTCGAGTCCTGTGTCGAGCACAGTTGCTTTTATTTGACGCATTCCGGCTATATGAAGTATTTATTGTACCTGCCTTTATTTATTTCCCTTTGCTACGCTTTGATTTATTATTATTTTATTTTAATTAATTTATTTATTTATTTTTGTTTTTTTGTTTCAGTGACTCGGCCGAATATTTTCGCGCAGGCACTTCACCCGTTCGAAGCCTTATCAACCTGATTTGAGTCTCCAAATTTATTCTTTATTATTGTATTATTTTGGCCAAACTCGAAACTCATAATTCAGCTTGATTTTTATTATACATGTCGCATTTACTTTGACACATTTTATATCTTATTTAAATACGGCTCGATTCAATATTTACAAATGTAATTTATTTAAAATCGGATATGGTCGCGCAGGCACTTCACCCGTTCGAGATCTTCCAATTTAAATAAACTACACTTGAATCAATTTATTTGGTTTCCGATACTAATGTCTCTTAGCTTATTCATTTATCCTTCACCTAGTTTGATTTTGTTTATCTATCAAAAAGAAGTTGCTAAATTTAATTTAAACACCATTGGGGCCTTAAGGTTTAAAGACGACAACTAAGTAATCTAGATTTGCAAAAAGGTTCAGCCCATTTAGGAAAACTTGCACGCCTCTGAATCTTGTTAAAATGAATTGCAGAAATGTTCCTTTGGCCATTTATTTTAGCATTTGGCCACAAATTTGCAGATTTGATTGTTATTTAGCCCACTTTAGCACTTTAGGCATTTGTACTGATGTTCATTAATTGTGGCTCTTGCACATATGTCCTACTTATCTAATCACTTCAAGATCTGGCCGTATTTTGTCAACATTTTTGTAAATCCAATTTGCCCAATTTTCCCTTTTATATTTCATATAAAAGACTAACTTATACACTTGATTTGAACATACTCTACAAAGGGAAATGCAACTAACGTGGTTCTAGTTTGTTTCAAAACACGTTTGCGTAAACAGTCACTATTTCTGCTCGAAAATCAGATCTGTACCAGACTACATAATGGTGTCATTTGCGCAAAATTTCAGTTTGTAAATGATACACTAACAGCTAATCAATGAACATTCAACATAAACTTAGCATTCATAAACATAACTTCAAATATGGCTGATTTTTTCTCATAAAATAAACTATAAAATGAGAGTTTACCTAGTGTAGATAAACTTCAAACCAAGGAAATTAAAGGCCCACTCCAGCAGCCCAAAGCAAAGACAAACAACAACAACAGCCACAAGCAAACACCCTTTTGAAGTAATAGCCTAAACCCAAACCCTTCCTTGCTATTCCCTGTTTTTTTTTCAAGTATTTTTTCTTGCTATTTCTTTTTACTTTCAGATCTGTTTTTCTAGAAAGTAGTTGAGGAGTAAAGTGGGAGCATTCAATGTATTTTTTCCTCCTCTTTAATGAGAGTTAATGCCTTCAATTTATAGGAGAAGGGGAAGTGAAGAGCTGTTGGACTACAGCTCATGGACCCAAGGCCCAAAGCCCCTTTTCCTTTTCTCAAAAATCAGACCATGGCATTGTTAAGCCATAAATGCAAAATTGTATTTTAACTAAAAATGGCATTGGCATGGGAAGAGTCATTCTTTTGCCAAAACTTTATGCCCTTTTATAGCCTACCAAATCTGCCCTCATTAATGAGGGAGATTTTGTTGACTCCTCCAAATTTCAAATCTCCCTCTTTCCATTTATATTTTCAGATTTTAGTTTTTATTAATTCTATCCCAAACTAATTTTTCAGATTTATCTAAAGGGCCTATACAACCTCAAACATAAATCCAAATGACCCCCTGAGCTCTACTTCTTGACAAACTAGGCCAAACTCCACATCAAACCACTAGAACTGGACAGAGTATTCATCAGTCATCACCTTCAAATTTCATACTAGATCAGAAACCAATAGCCAAGTTACCTAACTAACTATCAAGATACCAGCCAGAACATATGAGCTAAAAGAAATCAACCCACAAGCTTGAACTAAACTTTCCGCATAAACTAGACAAAGTGGTACAAATTTATATCATCAGAGAAGATTAAACCATGGACAATGAGGAGATATAGACCTGATGCCTTAGCAAACAAGAATGAATCCCCACAAGCTTACAAACTGAGATTCAATCACCAGTCATCATGTTAAAGTTAAGCCATAAATTCACTTAAATGAACAAAACTACCAAGACGGATCCATTCCATGCTGATACTAAACTAACCATGAGATTCATGTTCAAAACAAGCAAACATATTCACTGTTGCTATATTGGACAGGATTTCCAAAAAAAATGATTGAGCTTACTTATCCGGAACAAAACACAGTAATGCCAAAGCTTATCGGAACCAAAATCTTCCTAACTACAAACTAATTAAAGTGAAGCAAAACAAGGAAACACGACGCTTACTACTTTGCCGCTGCCCAGTACAGTAACTACGAAGCTACCTCGCCATTGAACAAATGCAGCCGCAGCATTATCAGACAAAGCCAAACAAACAACCACTAATGAGCTAAACTCACCACTGTATTTCAACATGAAAGCAACATCAATTCGCCGCTCTTGTTACTGCCTCGATCATCCCAAACAAAGCTGCCTCGCCGCTGCTTCAAATCAACCACCACAAGGCTGCTTGCCTACCCCCAAACGAATCAACACAGACCACCCTCGCTGCCTCAATAAGTCACTATCGCGACCAACACAAACGACACCAAATCTGTTACTACGACGCCAACGGACAATCAAAATACAAACCCATCACTGCCTCCTTATCGCAGCATAGCAACCATTGAAAAACAACCCCCATCCGTTCAAATCAATCGCAGCCCCCTCCACTCCACGCCAAACATCACAGTCCCTCCAAAACATCATTATTAAAAGAAAAGAAAAAGAAAGTAAGAAGAAGCCGAGGAAAACAGAAAATGGAAGGAAGGAAACGGGAAAAATGGGGATGGGGTTTGGGAAAATGGGGATGTGAGGGTGAACAGGGTGGAGACGAAAAGAAGAAGAAGAGAAAACTCACCGGAAAAGAGAAAAAGTTGCCGGAGTGCCGACTTTCAAAACCCGATTTAGAAGAATCCCTTGACATTTTGTGGAAACCAAGACCAGATCGGGACAGAGGGGCTCAAAGCGGTTCGGGAGATGTATTTTTTGTATTTTTCCGGCCACCGGAGGTGGCGGCCGGCGGCGGAGGAACGGCGGCGCCGCCGGCAGTGACGATTTCCGGTGGGCTGTGTATATTTCGGCAGAGTGCAGCTAGTCTTAGGAGACTATTGGGGTTAATGGCCAAAGGATGGGAGTTTAGGATATTTTATGTGTGAAAGGGATGGGTCAACGTGAGCCATTAGATCAAATTGATCCTACGGCTATGGTGATTTCGGGTCAAGTGAGGTGGGCTAAGATATTGGGCTCTTTTAACTCTCTTTTGGATTTCACAAATAGCCCCAATTGAAAGTTTAAACTACTAAAGTACAAATTATATAACACACACAATTGACAAAATAGACTAATTAACTAACACTTAAATTATACAAGTGCACAGATTATCACAAAATGTAAAGACACAGTTAGACACATAACAAATATATATATATTTGATAATTTTTTAGTATTTTTCCCTAATTAAATGCCTAGAATCAGCTATGATACGTATAAAAGATGAGCAAAATTAGCACTACTATCTTACGCCATTTGGTATTTTAGGTGCCAAAATTAGGTGATTACAGTGCAGTTGAAAAAGAATTCAACTACCTCATCTCTGGCCAATTTCCCTCTACATGTCCTTCCATCCTTGTGTATCCAGTTTTTGCAACAACCACATCAATCTCTCTTCTTCCACATCTGCAATCACTCCTCCTTTCAACAATTTTCTTTTGTCAAAATCAGCATTCTCAGTTTTTCCAGCTTCATCACCCTCATACTCACTCTCACTCTCAGCACCCTTAGTTTCTTCATCCTCCTTAGTGTCATTGCTTTCTTCTACAAGTGTTCTCCTTGAGGACATAGTCCTTTTAGAAACATGACCAACACTAGAGGATTTCTCATCAATCTTTGCAGATATCCTTTGAGATGATCTCCTTTTTCTGGTCAAAGGAACATATTCTTCTAATTCTTCCTCAAAACCCTCAACTTCCACCATAGGCTCAGGCACCTATTTATTTCAAGAGTTGCAGTCATTCTCTCATCAGTAGCCCTTGCAGTACTTCTAGTTCTCCTAACTCCACTAGTAGGAGTTTGAGTAGAAAGAATATGTCCTTTACCCTGTGCAGAACTTTTCCCTTGTTTTTTCTTCTTAAGGCCAGGCTTATAACTTTCACTTACTCTTTTTAGTTCAACATTAATTTCTGAAACCAATTTAGGATCAGTAGGTCCCTTTCTCTCTAACTTTCTCTTCATACTCTTCATATTAATAAGATCAATTATAGGTCTGTCACTATCACTTATATCATCGTCAACAAGATTCTCAACATCTACCAAGTTCTCATCCTCCATGGGTGCTCTCCGAAGAATTTGGAGACTCATGCATGGGAGCCCCTAAACCCCTCACTTCCTCATTTTCTCCTTTACCCTCTGGAACAGGAAGCCTTAAACCCCTCACAATTTCGCTTTGTTCCTGATCATCAACAAAATTAAGGGGTTCATCATAGTTTACATGAAATTGGTATATGATCATTGCTCTAGACAAAATCCTCCACTTGTTCTAGCGTTTCAGCAACAGAAGGAACTAATCCTTCCCCCTTAGTTTCAGGTTCAGGGTTTTGAGGGTTTAGATTTTCTGGAATGGTGAAGTAGTGTCCATGGGTAAAGTTGGATTTGTAACTGGTGGTTGTTCAGTGGTAGGAGTAGAAGATGTATTTTCAGATGCATGGGACATGGCGGTTATATGTTTTAGAAGATAGTTCATGATTCTTTCTGAAATTTTGAGAAAATTTGAAGAAAATAATATGAGGTGAGAAGGCGAGTGTGTGTGATTATATAGAAGTGAATTAAATAGTAGAGTTTAAGTAGAAAACTAATTCAATTACCCCATTGATTGAATTTCACACGTTAAAGGACTCTTGGAAGTCTCCCAAAAAGAGCCGTTGTGATTTGAGAGTCCAAGTGAGATTGAGAACTGGTTCTTTGATGAGACTCTTATTCAGAACGTATAACACAAGTGGGATTCTTACTTAATCCAGTTACCTATAGCCTTTTACCTCTTATAAAATCTGAATAATAAAGGAGTACATACTTGAGTTTGTGACAAAGGGGCATTGTCCTCACCCAATTTTAAGCAAAATGCACAATATGAAATTCTAAGAAAATAAGGATAACATCATTAAAATTTAGCAAACTTAAGTAGAAATCATGGCATAGAGTATATATTTAAGTATGGAATTGGGTTGTACTTCTAATTGACCTTAATAAATTTCCTTTTTTAGCCATATTTTCTAGCCAACTTAGAAGAGAAGCTAAGTAGACTTAGGCGAATTTAATCATCCCTAGTTCTAACATGTTCCTTTCAAACGGATCTATACTTAAGGCCTTTGTGAAAATATCATCTATTTGCTTATTAATGGAACAAAAGGCTATAATGATGAAACCCTTCTCATAATTGTCTCTTCGAAAATAGTATTTTATGTCAATGTGTTTTGCTCTCTTGTGATGCACTGGATTCTTAGTCATGTTAATTGCACTAGTGTTATCACAATAAATAGGAACAGTTCCTACATCAATACCAAAATCTTGTAATTGTTGTTTAATCCACAACAATTAAGAACAACATGAGGCAGTTGCCACATACTTAGCTTCTGCAGTGGAAAGAGCCACTGAATTTTGCTTCTTGGTTCCCCATGAAACCAAACACTCACCAAAAAAATGTGTCATACCTGATGTACTTTTTCTATCCACAAGAAAACATGCATAGTCGGCATTAATATATCCAACAAGATTAAAATTTCCACTTTTAGGATACCAAAGTCCCAAGGAACCTATTCCTTTCAGATACCTTAAAATTCTTTTAACAACTTTCAAGTGTGATTCCTTAGGATTTGATTGAAATCTAGCACATAAACCAACACTAAACACAATATCAGGTCTATGAGTAGTTAGGTAAAGCAAAGAACCAATCATTCCTCTATACAATTTTTGATCAACTGAATTTCCATGTTCATTAAGATCTAATTTAGTGGTAGTGGCAATTGGTGTATCAATTTCTTTAGCATTTTCCATGTCAAACTTTTTGAGTAGTTCCTTAACATATTTTTTTTGGTGGATCATGGTTCCATTTGAGGTTAACTTGATTTGTAAACTCAAAAAGAAATTGAGTTCACCCATCATGTTCATCTCGAATTTACTCCCCATCAAGCTTGCAAATTCCTTAAATTTCACAAGTAGCACCAAAGATTATATCATCTATATAAATTTGAACATTTAAGAGATGCTTATCTTTTTCCTTAAAAAATAGTGTGCTATCCATTTTCCATGCTGAAGTAGGAATCTAGATAAACGTTCATACCAAGCTCTTGGTGCCTGCTTGAGTCCATACAAAGCCTTGTCCAACTTGTAATCATGTTCAGGGAACTGTTCATTCTCAAAACCAGGTGGTTGTTTACCATACACTTCTTCTTTCAAGTAGCCATTTAGGAATGCACTCTTCACATACATTTGATATAGAGTGAAGTTCATGTAGGTGGCAGAAGCTATAAGAAGTCTTATTGCTTCCAGCCTTGCGACTGCGGCAAAAGTCTCATCATAGTCTATGTCTTTCTCTTGACTATATCCTTGAACAACTAATCTGGCTTTATTTCTGGTTACCATACCATCCTCATCAAATTTGTTCCTAAACACCCATTTTGTACCTATGATGGACCAGTTCCTTGGTTTTGGTTCCAGGTGCCAAACTTGACTCCTTTGAAATTGATTCAATTCCTCATGCATAACATTTATCCAGTCTGGATCCTTTAGTGCTTCTTTACAATTTTAGGTTCAACCAGAGATAAAAGTACACTGAAGGCACATATGTTATGATTCTTGACTACAGATCTTGTCTGAATGCCAACTAAGTTATCTGAGATTATCTAATCTACAAGATGTGAGCCTTGGTATTTATAAGGCTTCAGTACTAGTCCATCCTGTATTTTTTCATGCTGAGGAATAGTTCTTGATGTGGTAGCACTACCAGGGTGAGAGGTGGATGCAACATTTGTTCCCCTGTCTCTGTGCTGCCCTTTTCAGTTCCAGTTGGGGGGACTATTCCTTGTGATTCCTTTCTCACAGATTCAACTTATATAGATTACATTTATTGAGGAACAGGTTCATCGTGTCTCAATATTCTAATTTCTTCATCTTCATGTACCTGTTCTTGAGATAAATTGTCAGATTTATCAAACTTAACATGCGTACTTTCTTATATCTTCATAGTTTTCTTGTTAAACACTCTGTAAGACTTGCTATTTAAAAAATAACCAATAAAGACTCCCTCATCACTTCTAGGATCAAATTTTCCTAAGGCATATTTTCCATTATTGTGAGTAAAGCATTTACAATCAAAGGCCCTAAGATGTGAAATGTTAGGCTTTCTTCCTTTAAGTAACTCATAAGGAGTCTTTTCAAGTAATGGTCTGGTCATACATCTATTTATTATATAATAAGCAGTATTTATAGCTTCATCCCAAAAACTTTGTGGAAGATTTCCACACAATAACATAATTCTAGCCATTTCTCCTAAGGTCCTATTTTTCCTTTCAACCACTCCATTTTGTTGTGGAGTTCTGGGTGATGAAAAATTGTGATCAATGCCATTTTTATTATAGAAGTTAAAGAACATCTGATTTTCAAATTCAGTACCATGATCTGACCTAATAGATACAATGTGACTATCTAGAGTTCTTTGAGTTTTCTTAGCGAATATTGAAAATGCATTAAATGCTTCTTCCTTAGATGTAAAAAAAAAAATAGCCAAGTAAATCTAGAGTAATCATCAACTAGTTCCATGACTTATTTCTTACCCCCACGGCTCATTGTTCTCATTGGTATACAAAGATCCATATGGACAAGTTCCAAAGGCTTGGTAGTACTAACATGTTTCTTAGGTTTACAAGAAGACTTTACCTGCTTCCCCTAGCACAAGCTTCACAAACTCTTTCCTCCTTGAACTTAAAGTTAGGGAGACCTATCACCAAGTCCTTATAAACAAGTTTGTTCAACTGTGAAAGACTAGCATGACCGAGTCTTTTGTGCCATAAGAGGGGCTCATTTTGCATCACACTTAGACAACTCACACTCCCATCATCTGGTGACAAGAGATCCACTTTATAAATATTTCCATGTCTATTTCTCTGCAAAATGATCTCTCAAGATGCTTGGTTATTTACAATACAACTAGTAGAAGAAAAATTTGCATTGTTACCTTTGTCACACAATTGATATGCTAAATAAATAATGTTTCAGTCCATCTACCAGAGACACATTATCAATGCTATGTGAGTCAGACCTACCTTTCTTTTCAATGCCAATAATTTTCCATTTCTTACCATTTTCGAAGGAAACACTTCCTCCTTGAAAAGTTGAGAGTGAAAGAAACAGTTCCTTATATCCTGTCATATGCCTTGAGCAACCACTATCCATGTACCACTTGTGGTTCCTCATTTTCACTCTAGCCTGCAAAAGAAAACTAGGGGTTTTCTTTGAGAAAAAGGATGAATCAAATTTTTCTTAGCCCAGACTGGTAATGCTTTCTTTGTGTGAACAATTTTCTTAGGTACATATCTTTGGACAGGTTTGTAGGACCTGTTTCTTTGTGTAGCTTTTGCCAAAGATATACAATTTCCTTTTATATGACCAGTGTTCCCACAGTGAGTGCATAACTAATTTTAAAAAAGTGCTAGATACTTACTCTTTGGATCCCATTTGGGCAATGACTGTGATTTCATAAGCCCAATACCCTTCCTGTTACTATTATGATTTTCTTGTAACCATTCTAAAGCTTCAAAGGGCTTGTTCGATTTGATAATTTTGTTCGATTCCTCTTCCAAAGATCTTATCTTTTCATCTTATACAGTTCATCAACTGTAACTTTCAGTTTCTCTTCAGCAATGAGCTGATGAGAATTAGCAATGCCTTTATCATTTTCAACTGTACTAACTTCTAATTTCTCATTCTGTAATTCTTGAACAGTTGATTAAGTGTAAGGACCTGTTCCTTTAGCATGCATTTTTTTTAAAGTGTCATTTTTTTACCCCTAATTTCCTATATTTAGTTCGTAAACTTTTCAATTTCATCATGCAGTTGTTCTTTAGCATTACTTAGAGATTTAAGCTCATTTAGCACAGTATGAAACACTTTAACTAATTTCTCTCTTGGCATGCTCTTAACATCATTTTTAAGTTCAAAAATAAATACCTCAACATCTTCTTCATTGTCTGAATCTTCAAGAGCCATTAGAGCAAGCTCATCATCTATGTCATCATCAAGCTGCTCATCTTCACTATCCTGCCATCCAGCAACCATGGCTTTGGGAGATCCACTCTTCTTGCGAACATGTTCCTTAGCCTATCTTCTTTATTCAACGTACTTCTTTCTCCATTTTTCTTCCATGACTGGAAATTTGCTGATGCAGTGCTCCATGTTTCCACAGTTGAAGCATTCTCCATCCTGTTTCATGTCATAAGACCTTCCCTATCCACTAGATCCCTTTTTCTTATTCATGAACCTTTGGATACTTCTAGTGATCAGGACCAGTTCCTTCTCATCATTAAGTTTTATCATCAACAGTTTAGGCTAGATTGAGTTCAGTTTTAACTGGTTCTCCTATATTCTTGACTTTCTTCCTTAGTTCACAAGTTCTTAGATTACGTATTAGCTCATCTAAGGAGAGAATACTAAAGTCCTTGCTTCCAATAATGGCATATGCCTTAATTTTCCAAGAATCTGGGAGTACCCTAGTCAAAATCTTTTCAACCCTATCTTCTATAGTTAAAATTCTTTCCAGAGAAATAAGTTCAGTTGCAATGGCATTAAACCTAGTGTACATTTCAGAAATTATTTCCCCTTCCCTCATTTTAAAACTTTCATATTCAGCAAAGAGAAGCGTACCTCTAGATCTTTTTACCTGGTTGGTTCCTTCATGAGCAACCTGCAGTGCATCCTAAATTTCTTTGCCAGTGGAACAACCTTGGATTCTCGTGTACTCATCAGGAAAAAGTCCACAGATAAGCTACTTTTTAACCCTTGCATTCTTTTCTCATTGCCTTAAGTCCTCACCATTGCATTCCCTTCTAGTTTTGGGAACATCATTGCCTTCAGCATCCTTCTTCATGGAAATTATGGGACCCTCAGTGATTATGTCCCATAGCTCATAGTCCTCAGCTTGAAGATGATCTCCCATTATCTCTTTCCACCATGAGTAGTACTTACCATTGAACAAGGGTGACCTAACAGTGGACTGACCCTCAACATTTCCCTGTGGTGCACTCATCTTTCTAATCTTAAGGTGTTAGCCTCTTCAAGGATAACCCGCTCTGATACCAATTAAAAATTTCCAAGACACACCATAATTACATTAAGGACCATTTTCTCAGATGTGTTCCTTTACTCTGTTAAGTGCGGAATAAATAAAAGGACAAGTAAATGAACACAAGATTTTAACGTGGAAAAACCCCAACAACTTGGGATAAAAAAAACCACGACCTACTCTCTCAAGTAGGATTTCAACTTCACTATTTGAAAGATTCACTTGGTTACAAGTCTTCCTTCTAACTAACCTAGGACTAACTCTAATCTTATAATGGCCTCTTTCACAATAGGTGAAGTTTCTTCAAGTAACATGACTTGAATGTTGTCTAGTCTTACAGAACTTGAAAGAAAGTAAATAGTACAACTTAATTGCTCCTACTACAGATGAACTAAGATTAAAAACAACAAGACTCAATCTAAGAAACAGGTTCTTCACTTACCTCCATGTAGCTTATGACTGCTCGAATACGACTTAGACTTGCTTCAATGCTATAGCTCTAATCTCTCTGTATTTGTACGTGCCTTCAACTGATGAAATGCTTCTCAATTTATAGAGTTGGAAACTTGAGAAATCTTGTGCAATTAGAACTCCAAATGTCTTCCAGAATTTGAGTCTTAATTGAACTCCTTCTTGGATAAGTGATAACTTGTTTGTTTTGTCCCAATCACCATGCAATCTTTTCAATCTCGTGCATCCCCCCCTGCATAATTATCAAGATAGATATTAGAATTAGGATGACATTAACTTTTACCGCTCATTTATTCTGCATAAATATTTATTCAGCTGCGGAGATTCAAAGTAATATGTCCTTTGATCTGTTCCTTAGTCATCAGTCCAAAGCTCCAAGCTAACAATAATGATGTGAAGGAAACAAATAAATCTTTTTCTTAAGGTTTTTTGTTATCTTGAAAGATTGTATTCCTTTTCTTGGGTATTTGTCAAAATTTTGTTTCTCCTTTTTTTTTTTTTTTCTATTGAACATTGTTTGAGTTTTTTAAATGGAGAATGGAAGAAAGTAGATGAATTAAATTGGTTTAGACGAAATTAATCATGAAGATAGAGTAGTTATTATGTCTGTGTTAGTTGTAGATTTTGTTCTATGTTTTTTTACTTGATTTTTTTATTTCTCGTTTTGAAGTTTTTGTTTCTGGCCTTCAAGAATAATGATTTCCAAGGAAAGCCACAATTCCAAAAAAACACATGTTGAGATTAAAATTACCTTTCTTTATTATCATTAATTTTGAACATTATTTTATATTGGTTCTTAGCATGAATTTAAGTACCATATTAATGAGATAGCACTTCTCTTGGATAATTTTTGATGCATTATATATAGGTGGTTATGGAGCACAGGCAAGTGATACTAGCAAGTATATATAAGCTCTCCCATTATCACAATGAAATACCAGCAAGTTTAGTGGGTACTTGCACTCATTGGTTTAAAATCTTAGATTCTCTATAAACATATCTGTTTCCTATTGACATTGGTGAGATCTGAATGCTGAAACATTCTCACACCTCTAACCATATAGGAGTAGTATATATGTGTGGTGCGTGACACTAGTTACTCAATGAGTGCTTGAAAGCTACTGACTTTCACCCTGGTTTATGTCTATCGGTTAATTCTCAATTAAAGCAACATCTCAAATATACATGGTAGTCCAGACTTAAACTTTTTTTGAATAGGTAAAGTCCGGACCTCACACGACTAACTTCATAAAGGAAAGCAAAACAGTCATCCATCAGTAAATCCAATTTTTAATAAAGAAAGGTTAAGATAAACAAATATATGCAGCGGAAACAATCAGCCTAAGACTACAAATTAAATTACACAGGATAAAGAACAAAAACAGATACTTACATTTGACAACCAAAAGGGACAAAACTTCAGCTTCCTGCTTCTTCCATACTTGAGAAAGTATACAACCTTCTTTAGACTTTAGAGCAGTTATGGCCTGATGTAAATCATAGAAGTAATTAGAATCTGAAAAGATATTTGAGTTGTAAATGAAATTGCTTAATTCTACTTTACTGCTCTTGCTCTCCAAAATCAACCCTTTTAAGAGTATCTCAGCACATCAGACAACAGGAACAACATTCCTAGCAATATTATGACATGCAGACTGCAGTATTTGTCAAAAATGCTACCCTTGTATTATTACCTCAATTCCAAACTAACTGCGGTTGGCTTATATAAGTAATAAAATACATTCAATCAACTGTATGTCTCTACCTAAAACTAGGTGGGCACAATTTTATCTTTTTTCGTTCTTGTTTTTGTTTTGGGAGTAGTGACCAGCTTTTATCACTGTTATTTTCCTTTTTAGTGATCGTCAACGTATGTTTAAAGAACGGAAAAGGATCAAAAATATCTTTAATCTATTAGAAAGGGTTTAAAAATACCCTTTGTTAACTTTTGGGGCCAGATATACCACTATTATTAACCTTTAGGACCAAATATACCCTCAACGTTTTATTTAGCCTCAAAAATACCCTAAAAACTAACAGACTTTTAAAAAAAGAAAAAATAATTAAAAAATAAAGTAGCCGGGGATATATTTTTCCCATAATATTAACAAATGACATTTCAAAACTATTACGAATAGTTTATGACAAGTTTTGGTTCTTTTACGTTTAAAACTTATAGATAGAGTTGAAAATTAGCTATTGATTTATTCTCTGTGTAAAATAAACTTTTGATAAAAGGTATTTTACAATTCACCAATATATATTAACAATATAAATAAAATAGAGAGTGCAACTTAAACATACCCAATGTAATCTCACAAGTGGGGTATGGGGAAAGATATATGCAGACCTTATACCCCCACCAAAGTGGAGAGACTGTTTTCGATAGACCCTCGACCAAAAAAAAACAACTAGAAGCATATTTAGAATAATAAAGTGCAACTTAAGCACATATATATTAATGTATAATATCCATATATTAAAAGAAAATATTAACTATATATAATATTGGAAAATCATCAATTGATTTTTATGATAGGTAGATATTGCATACATTACATATGCACTTAGTTGTGCTCTCTATATTATTTTATATTATCTATATATATTTGCGAGTAGTAAATACCTTTTGTCAAAAGTTTATTTTAAACAAATGATAAGTCAAGAGCTAAATTTTAAAAATTTACCTATAATTTTAAAACTGAAAAGGGCCAAAACTTCTCTTTATCTATTGACAATAAGTTTGAAATGCTCTTCTTTAATTAATATTACGGGCAAGAAATATTCCCTACAATTTTATTTTCTTAATTATTATTAACTTTTTTAAAATTTTGTTAGTTTTAAGGGTAATTTTGAGCTTAAATAAAATGTTGAGGGCATATTTGGACCTAAAGTTTAACGAAGGATATTTTTAAACACTTTCTAATAGGTTAAAGATATTTTTAACTTTTTTCTGTTTAAAGAACAACACGTACTAACTTTGGCTAGTTGCATAGGAATTATTTATTGTACTTTTTGTAGGTCACCACTTATGCGTAAAATCACGAAGGCAAACTTAATTTTGTTTCTGAACTGTTACACATGCAGCCTTGCCAGTGTTTAATACTCCATCCGTCCCACTTTGTTTGTTAGTTACTGTTTCGAGAGTCAAACTTTGTAAATTTAACCGTACATTAGAATATAAAATTTTTAACTTTTGTCAAATAACATTTACATATTTGAAAACTACATGAAAAGTACTATAAGTCACAATAAATTGCAACTCAAAATATTTAAAAGATATATAAAAAGATTATGATCAAATATAAACTGGTTTGACTCTCGAAATCCGAACTATGACAAGCAAAGTGAGACAGAGGGAGTACACAATTTCTTAACAAAGAGAATTGCAGGCATATATATCTCCCAGATTGTATCTTCTCGGAGGACTTGGTTAGGCTCTCCCAGTTGCTTTTGTTAATAATCAGTCACCTGAACGTGGCTTTATTAATAGATAAACCTCATCCTGCTACTAGCGACCACCACACGAGTTACTGGTAGTTACTTTAGTTGGCCAAGTATAACCCTGTCTCAAACAAAAACTGCTAAAGTAATTATAATATAAATAGTAAATAGGATTTAAAAGAAAAAAAAAACTCCTGCAAAAAGGTGGAAACACCATCTACAAAGTAACTGCTCAAGTGGTTATGAAAACTAACTGAACCCAATCCAAAAAAATTCGTTTTCAATCTAAATTTAAAAGCCAAACCCATCTCAAATGTAAAACTAACAACTAAAACATGACTAATTTACCTAAAATTACCAATTGACTTTCTTGTTGTTTGACACTTGACTACTTTTCATAGACTACTACATTTCTTTTAATAATATACAGAATAAAATACAGATATAGATCATAAAACTTTCACATATTTGTTATTTTGATTTATAAATTTTTTTAAATAATTCTTTTGATATTCTCTGCACATCACAGTAGTCCTATACTAAATAGAAAAGGTCGATACAACAATTCTTTTTTGGGGAGTCCTATACTAAATAAGAAAGGTCCGTCCATACAATAATTAGGAGAAGTGAGTTGGTAGCGGCACAGAAAGTGTTTTATATCCACCAAAAACAGGATTCATCATCGTCTATAAAAGAGACGAAAAAGATACTAGGTTTTATAACATTCAATTCAATAACGAAGAAACACATTCAATGGATGAACAAGGAAGAAAGAAGACAAGACCTGTCAAACTGAAAATTTTTAAAGAATTAAGAGCTCTCCACTTAAAAAAGCATGCTATGGAGTCTGATGAAGAGGTTTGATTCTAAATTAACTTAAAATGTTACCTAGTATTTTGCATTGCAAGTTTGTCCATTTTAATGTTTTGGTTGTTTTTGAAGATGCTAAATGCTGGCACTCATGTTGCTGATGAATTTACTGGAATTCTGAATATGAAGCGTACTCCCAAAATATTGATTACTACATCCCGCCACAGCCATAACTCTACAGTAAGTCGGGTTTCCCTATTGTTAGTATTTGTTATTGTTTTGACTTTGACCTTAATTCAACACATTATTTGGCAGATAGGAGAAAGATTTATTTTGAATCTTGTTTCTATGATTCCTAATGCTCGGTACCGTAAACTAGGCACCTGTGATCTGAAAAAGGTTCTTACTTGCCCTTTCGCCCTTAATTATACACTTTACTAGTTTAAATCTACTTCATTGCTTCTCTAACTTTTTGCAGCTTGTCCAATATGCAAACGAGAAGCACTGTACTTCTATGATTGTAGTCTGCAACAAACGCCATGGTCCAGGTCAGCACTTTGCTTTTTGTAAAACCTATGGATTGCACCTTTCCTGATTTCTTCCTTTCTCAGTCTGCAAGTCATCTATACAAGCAATCTGATCACTTTTTTCCTTTTTTTTTTTAGAATCTCTTCGCATTATTGGCTTACCTGTTGGACCTCATGCTCACTTCAAGCTCTCCAGGTTCACCATGCCAATGGATATTGAGGTTTGCTTGTTCTCCTTCTAATCCGATCATTTATTCCCCTGTTTCCCTACAAAATGGAGAATGGAATACGAAAGTAGGGCCACCATACAAACTTATACTTTGATCCAAGTGCTGCCGGTGAAGTTGTTAGTACTTTATACTACAGGTGAAACTTTTATTAGATTCATACAAAAAAAATCCAGTGAGCATGAGCTGGTCTTGACGATACCAGTGTTTTTGATATTGTGATGTCAACTGTGTAATGAATTAAGTCAACAGACGGTGTTATCTGGTCCTCTTAGATACTCAGCATAAGATGTCGTGAGTGAATAATGCTGAATTAATCATTGGATGTATGACTAGTAGATGTACAGCTAATCACTCCTAAGTTTCTTGCAGAATCATGGAACGCCAACTAATGACAAGCCTGACCTAGTTTTGACCAACTTCACAACAAGTTTGGGGCATCGACTTCAGAGGTAGAGTCACTATGATAGTCCTGGGTTATTATAAATAGTTTTCAGAGACATAGTATCAAGCTATTTCAAACATTGATAAAGTTTTGACAATTTTTTTACTGATGAAGGGATAGAAACAACATGAGAAGTTCCCTTTAGATTATTGTCATTTTCTTTGAGAAACATCCATTACATGTGATTTTCTGGCTAATCACTGTCTGTTGATTTTGTTGTTGTAGGATGATACAATCACTATTTCCACAAGACCCCGTATTTCCAGGTCGTCGAGTTGTGACCTTTCACAAACGACGTGATATCATAATCTTTCGCCATCATAAGTATGTCCTATTACTCTTGTGTTTCTGTTTCTAATTTGATAATAATGTGCTGATGAACTTGTTCCCTTTTCTGAAGCTACATTTTTGAAACCAAAGAGGGCAAACAGACAGAATCAACAGGTAATAAAAGCAAGGATGAGAGGAACCCTGAGGAAAGAACAATTGCCTCTTTGCAGGTTTGTGGTTCTGATTCTGGTACATTGATTTTTGGAACTCAAGGTTTTTGAGTAGCTGCTTAGAGTATTTATGTTCGGAGTCTGTGCGTCTAGTGACCTATATGGACTCAATTCAAGCGTATATCCAATGACAAGGATTTCTTGTCGGTGTCCAAGTGAACTGAAATGTATTCAACCCCGTTGCATCAAATAGTTTAATGAATTTGAATTCTTGAATGGCACTGAGAGGAGTGAATTGCCAACTGTTTGAGATTCATAGTAGGAGCTGTAGGGGAGCTGATATGTTCAAAATTCCAACAGTATATACTGTTGGCATTCTCCTAATGCATAGTTGAACAAAAGAATATGTTGTGAAGCTCTTTGTTGAATCTGGATGAATGAATATAGCTTTGATATTGTCCATAGGTCTTCACCTGCTTTTACTTTTTTCATGCATACCAGCTTCAGCAATGGACATAAACAAAACATGACACTGATTTTGGTGATTTTCAATGTATAGGCACGTGGTCCTAAATTTTGTCTCAAGTTAATCAGTATCCAGCGTGGTACGCGTACTAGCGAGGAATATGAACGGTACAAGGTAATCCATGTCCAAGGAATGATGTGTAGTTTGTATAAACTTTTAAACTGGAGCTGCTTGTGCTTTTCCATTCTTGCAGTAACTCATTGTGGACATGTTTATCATTTGCAATAAATTCTCTAATTCAGCCTTTTTTTTTTCCAGACAGAGATGGATACATGTGCGTTGGATTTTCAAGATCTTCGAATTTGAAGCATGCAAAAGAAGAATATCTTGAAGAGAAACGGACTTGTGATATTATTGACATGGAACTTGAAGGGAAGGAAAACAGAAGAAGATCCAAACAGTTTAATTTTACTTGGTAGATGATAAGTCAAATAGAGAAAGTAGTGCAGTTTATATTACAACGATGTTGACCGAGCTGCAAACTTCGACTATTCACTCTACCGCAGCTTAAAAAATTATTCTACTTACAAACATAGTTGAACTAGTCATGCTCTGTGAGTTGAAATCTCTTCCTCAATATTTCTTTCTACTAATAAACAAACATACTAATGAGTAGTTGTTTGTCTTTACTGCAAAAACAAAAATAATCTCAACTTCTGATCGTACTAAAAGCATTGACACAGAAGTTAATACAACCTTTGGTTGACCTTATCAAGCTTCAGGTTGCAATAAGTTATGCGTATTATTTTCTACGAGAACTGGCTAATCATTCAGCTCAAATAATGGAAGAAAATTATTTAAACTCTCAATTACTTTGCTCTAAAATTCTGTCTTTCCGTTAACTAGTACTCCGTACATGATTCAACTTGTCACAACACAAAGAACAATAAGAAGAAAAAAGGAATGATTTTTGTTAGTTAATTTACAAACTTTCGTTGTAACACTAAGACGGCACCGTGTGGCTGTCGTCCGGTGTCAGGTGTACGTCTTTCCCATTAAGGTTTATTCCTCTCTCCGTAGGGTTCAGAGCCGCGTCCTCTGTTTCTGTGGCAGCGTCGCGCTGAACTCCAGCGTTTTCGTTGTACATGATCAGGTGGGTGCCAAACTTGACATAAAACTTGCGTAATAGGAAAACTAGTTTAATTGTATTTAGGGCCAGAAACAATAATGAAATATCAAAGAAACAATAGTACAATACTAATTGTATTACTTGAATGTCATATTACAATTGGGTGAGTAGAGTATCTATAGTCTAAACTTTAGAAAAAGTTACACCCTCAGTCATTGTTGGACATTTTTTCAGAAAAACATAGCAATATTTTATCACTTTACCAAGCGTAGCAATATTTTTTATCATTGTTTGCATTTTCTCAACCATTTGTCACATCCCAATTTCATTTCTTGCATTGTCGTTTTGGGAGCCTCTATCTCTTTGTCTTCTTTTGACTTCGGAGAAATTATTGTTATTCCTTCAGAAATGTAAGGAAACAAATGTAGAAACGGTGCAGGTTAAAAAATCCCGAGCTCACAAGTTACTTGTGTCTCCTTAAAGAATCTAACCTCCTCACTGTTGCCTAAGGTTAATTGAGTAATTCTTCCAGAAAAGAACGAAAAACAGTTTTATGATAGTGGCACATCAAGCTATAGAATTCGGAAAACTCAAAGAAAAGAAGCAAATTACATGACTCACTTATTTTTTCAATTGAAAGTTATGTAGAAGAAAGAGATGAGACAAACTTTAGAATTTTTTCGCAAGTAAAAATCTACATAATGGACAGATATTTATAGCCAAATGAGGAGGTTCTATTTCAATGACAGCCTTTCAGAGGTGGTTGTTTATGAAAAAAATCTACTCTGGTGGCTATTTGAACAATACGGGAAAAAGAATTCATAATAATCGGCCAGAAATATTAATATCAAAATATTAATATTACATAATAAATTTAGTTTTATTGGTTAAAAAATTAAGTCAACCAATTGATCGAAGCCAATACTGAACCAAGCACACAACGACGACAACACGAGGTTTTCTTTCTTCTCAATCTCTTTAAGAGTTACTAAATACCCCCCCCCCCCCTCTATTTAAACCCTACAAAAGTCATAATACCATTTAAACACCTCTAACTCGTCAAAATATGTATTAGTAAACACCTCCATAAAAACGTGATACTCAATTGCGCTGACAAAGATGACACGTCACATGTTAAGGCTTTTTATTACTTGACACATGTTATTTGTGGATTCCACATAAAATACAAAAATTCTGATTTTTTTTTCTCTTGCTCTTCACACTAATACCCGATAATTTTCACTACTAACAAAAAAATCACAAATTTCATCCACCATTTCAATAGCTCCGACGACTGTAAAATAAAACAAAACAAGATTTAGGGTTTGTTTGTTACAAAGGAAGACATGTTCTATGGAAAACATTTTTCATTAAAACTATTTTCTTGAAAAATAAATGAATTCTTACCCATTTTCTAGTGTTTGGTAGCACAATAATAAATAGAGGTTTGTCAACAGCTTCATCACCAGAGTGACCACTAGAGTTTTGTGCGGACATTCTTTTGAAAAGTTAATGATTATGGTTTGGATTAAAAATTTGGAAGAAAAAGATGGATGTTTCTTTACTTTGAGGTTTCTATTGTTGCTCAAAGATTGCAAGTGGAAAAGACAAAGTGATCAAGTGAGGTATTTATAAGGGAGAAGTCATTATTGCCTTGGGAAGGACTAGAGGATGAAACGGCGTGACCGTTCAACGGACACCACGTATAACAGATGGGAAGTCGAAGTGATGGCCGCCTTTTTTGAATTGCTAGCGCACGTGTGGCCACGTCATTCTCCCGCCTCTTCTCATTCCACTCCTTGAAAACTTTGTCAGCTTCTCGAGGAATAGAGGAATTATCTGTATTGGGTGAAATATAGCTCACATACGTGGCGCCTCGAGCGTGAGGATCGGGATATTTCTTACGAAGTTCACAAGTGGACTACGAGGTAAGCAACATGGTTCAGCGGGATTCAGTCCCGAGATCAAGTTCCCTGGTGAGCTACAAGGCAAAGTCACCCCGAGGAACATAGAGCTCATCTCCCCGAGGCAAAATGGTCTTAGCCTCGTGGAGGCGGTTATCTTCGGTACAAGAGTCAACCACGATCTCCATCCACGATCCCAACACTTAATTGGGAAGATCATGGGTTGGCCATGATTCAGATATCGAGTAATGGGCTAAATAATGCCCACATCCATCCTTAGCCCTTTAGCTATAAGTAGCACCTATGTAATTTTGTATATGGATCCACAAATATTGAGACGAAACTCTGTCAAATTGTAATCTCAAAACAGTTATAGTGAAATCATTATCTTGTACCTTTGTTATTCATTTATTTCCGTTAATTCCTTGTTTGTACCGACTTTGATACACCAAATTATTTGTAATCCTCCCAAAAAAATTTAATTGTAATCCTAATCCATTTTAGGTGAATACAATGTCTTCTTCAATTTCTTCTGAAACTTTTGTTGAAGTTTCAATGGATCAACTTTGCCTTCGCTGTTACTTTAATTTGTATTTCATTTCAGTGTTTCCTCTATGTTCATTGATTTTATCCCTCTTTCGAAATGAAAAAGTAATTATTATTATTATTAGGAAGTTTTGATGACCGATTAATTTAGTAGAAATAGATGACAAAATGAAAAGTAAATAAAAGCGTATGAAGAAATTCAACGATCGTTCCATGCATAATTTGGAAGCATTTGGCAACTCTTTTGCATTTTTTGTTTGTGCGAAGTCCATGTCTCTGTCTGGTTGGCTATAGATTCTTAATGCATTTTTTTGTGCCGTAGGCATCGGGGCAAAAACGCATGCTTGATTTGTTAACTACTCCTAATTTATACTCCACTCAATTTGGTTCTCTATTAAAGAATCGACTAATAAAAGCTTTTTATTTATGTTTATAACTGTTGGGTTTGGAAGGAAGGTAAAGTGGTGTAAATGGAAAATGAAATAAATATTAATATTTTATATTAATATTTGATATGGAGCCGGTTTCGTAACGAAATTAAAAAGTGGATTAGTTATGCAAATATTCCAAAGGAAATGGCTGAGGTAACGTTATTCATTTCATTTGGAAATGGTGCTTTTCATTGAACAGCCACCTTGAAGGCTGTCTTTCATGAACAGCTACTTCACCAATGAAAAGGTGTCTTTTCATTGAACAGCCACTTTGAAGACTGCCTTTCATGAACAGCCATTTCACCAAAAGACACCTTCATGCCTTTTCACTCCAAATCTTGTGGCTATAAATAGAGAGGCATTTTGCCTCATTTTGTTCATCCAAAAATTTCATACTCTCTCTCTCATTACCTTTTGCATTTGTTTTCAAAACAAAAGTAAGTTCTGAGTCAGTGTGATTTGCTACCATTATTTGAGTTCGCTGTTCACTGTAATTTGAATTACCGCTATCACAGTGAGAATAATTCCATTCTATCCTGGGAGAAATTAATCCACAAACCTTGGGTAACTGTGAGGGGATTAGATTTCTTAAGGACAGGCAGTGTATACTGTTGGCTTGGAATTTTTTCTACTTCATCTTATTTCTGTTTTGGTCATTATCGAAAGTGCAGACATATAACAATCTTAAGAAATCTAATTTGTATTTTGTTCTGCTAATCGATAATAGGCTGTTTGTGGAGACTAAAATCTGAAAAGATTTTCTACTCCAAACTGTTGTGGAGACTAAAATCTGAAAAGATTTTCTACTCCAAATTTAATATTCCGTTTTTGAAGATTTAAATACTTCAACGGATTATTAAAATTATTGTGTATTTAATCTGTTCAGAAGATTAAAAACTTCCGGATTATTAAAATATTTATATTATTATTTGCAGTTTGAAGATATAAAAACTTCACTGTACATTAAATCAGATTGTTTGAATCTGACTGCGTTATTTTGTTTTTACAGAATAATGACGAACACAGAAAATAACAACGGTGTTTCTGGTACACCAAATGCTTCTATTGGTGCAAGCTCCAGCCGCCCTGCATCTGCACCGGCCCCAGCGCCAGCACCGGTTGAAAAGCCGGGAAAGTTTGGCGGGATTGACTTCAAAAGGTGGCAGCAAAAGATGTTCTTTTATTTGACCACGCTGAGTTTGCAACGATTCATTAAGGAGGATGTTCCTGTCCCGGCAGACGATACTCCTGAAAATGAACGTTTCGTTGTTATTGAGGCATGGAAGCATTCTGATTTTCTATGCAAAAACTACATTCTGAATGGACCGGAGGACGACTTATACAATGTCTACAGTACTGCTGCAACTTCGAAGGAGCTGTGGCTTGCTCTTGAAAAGAAGTACAAAACTGAAGATGCTGGGATGAAGAAATTTGTAGCCGCCAAATTTATGGATTTTAAGATAGTGGACAGTAAAACTGTCATAAGTCAAGTCCAAGAGTTGCAAGTGATCATTCATGATCTCATTGCTGAAGGTATGATCCAAATTAATGCTTATATTAGAAGTATTAATTATCCTATTAATAATAAATTTCTCATTGAAGGTTTGGTCATCAATGAGGCGTTTCAAGTGGCTGCGGTAATTGAAAAGTTACCACTTTTGTGGAAAGACTTTAAGAATTACTTGAAACACAAGCGCAAGGAGATGTTACTCGAAGATCTCATTGTTCGTTTGAGGATCGAGGAAGACAACAAGATTGCGGAGAAGAAGGTTGCTCGTGGAAGTTCAACAGTAATGGGAGCAAATATCGTTGAGACAAATGATGCACCAAAGAACAACAAAAGGAAGAAACCTTCTGGACCAAACAATCAGCCGAAAAAGAAGAAATTCAAGGGTAATTGCCGCAACTGTGGCAAATATGGACACAAGGCTGTAGACTGTCGTGCCCCAAAGAATGCCAAAAATAATAAAGGTCAAGCAAACATGGTAGAAGATACCATTTCCCAAGGAGTGCAAGAGATAGATCTTTGTGCAATGATTTCTGAATGTAACTTGGTAGGAAATCTGAAAGAATGATGGATTGATTCTGGAGCCACCCGCCATGTTTGTGCAAATAAAGATGCGTTTACTAGCTATGCTCCCGCTTGACCTAATGAGACACTCTTCATGGGAAATTCTGCAACAGCAAAGATTGAAGGTTATGGCAAGATAGGCCTAAAAATGACATCGGGCAAGGTTGTGACTCTCAACAATGTTCTTCACGTTCCAGAAATACGTAAGAACTTAGTGTCAGCTTCACTTCTCGTCAAGAACGGGTTTAAGTGTGTTTTTGTTGCTGACAAGGTTGTATAAACTAAGAATGATAGTTTTGTAGGAAAAGGTTACCTATGTGAGGGCCTTTTCAAGCTCAATGTAATGACTGTTTCTATCAATAATAAAGTTCAAGCTTCTTCTTACTTACTTGAGTCAAATGAATTATGGCATGCACGTTTGAGACATGTTAATTATAAAACCTTGCGGAAAATGATAAATATGGAAGTATTGCCTAAATTTGAATGTGATAAATCCAAATGTCAAATATGTGTTGAGTCTAAATTTGCGAAACATCCTTACAGATCACTTGAAAGGAATTCCGAACCTTTAGACTTAATTCATACGGATATTTGTGATATGAAGTCAATACCATCTCGCGGTGGAAAGAAGTATTTCATAACTTTTATTGACGATAGCTCTCGCGGTGGAAAGAAGTAAATAAAAACGTATGAAGAAATTCAACGATCGTTCCATGCATAATTTGGAAGCATTTGGCAACTCTTTTGCATTTTTTGTTTGTGCGAAGTCCATGTCTCTGTCTGGTTGGCTATAGATTCTTAATGCATTTTTTTGTGCCGTAGGCATCGGGGCAAAAACGCATGCTTTGATTTGTTAACTACTCCTAATTTATACTCCACTCAGTTTGGTTCACTATTAAAGAATCGACTTATAATAGCCTTTTGTTTATGTTTATAACACACTAAAAAAAATGCGGCTGCTCATAATACTACGTCCTTGTATCTATGAGCATGATTAGAATACGAGAATCCATTTTCCCAAAAAAGGAATGTGTCAAAAGAGAATCAATTTTCTAATGGTTACTTTGCCTATCATGCGCCAAGACCACCGTAACTGATAAATGGTGAAAAGGGACAAATGTGCTAATAATACATGCGCTAATATAGAAAGAAACTAACATACGCATGTGTGTTTTCTTTAATACAACAGTACCTCTTTTTCTTTAGCTTTTCTCTCTCCTCCTTTGTCATTAATCTGCTTCTTCTTCCCCCTGGACAATTTCTACATGATTGTGTGTAACTTTTTCTCTTAGAGTTACCGCATCAAAATTCCCAATTACGTTCAACTTCAATGAGGTTTTTTAATATTACCGTCGACACTCTTCGCCATGGACAGCTGACTTCAAAACCACGCTAGCTCTTCTCAATTTCACCGCTCGTTGTAAACAGTTGGTGAAGAACTAATTTATAAGCTGGAGAGTGCACTAACAATGGATTATGCGTCATAAGTTGTAACAATGGATCTCACATTTAAATTATACTCCCCGCCTTCTAATCTATGTGAAGTCCTTTAGTTTTTAATACACTAACAAAAAAAAACGTAATTTTAAATTTGAAAATAATTTAGATTAAACTTTGCATTTTATTCTCAATGAGATTTTCTTTTAGGGAAAATAACAACCCTCTCCATATATTTTTTTAGCCTCCTTTTTTTAAAATAACCCTAAATAAATATTTAACCAAACACACTAATTTTTTGTAGCCACTAGTATTTTTTAGGTCTTTTCCTTCTTATTCCTTCCCCTATTTCTAGGGTTTTCCCCGCCACCGCCAATCCCCACCCCGTTAGCCACCGCTGTTGCTCCTCCACCCTCACTGACTTCCCCCATTCCAGATCTACCCGTTCCGGCGCCGTTGCTCCTGCAATTTCTGGTGAAACCATCCACCACAGCTCCTCCCTTGCTTCTGCTCCTTCGTCATTCCTCCTCCCTGCTATGCGCCGGTTGTTTTCCTCCTCCGCTGCTGCTCCGGCGCTACAGATCTGCTGCAGCAACTTACCGGAGCTCCGGCGATCAGAATTGCGTGCCAGCGTCGAGCCCTTTTTTTTTTTTGTGCGTTGGATATATATACAAAAAATGTATATACAGTAAAAAAAAAGTGAATATACACTAAAAATAACTGGAAAATGTGTATGTATACATTGTGTATATCTGGTAAATCTGACTGTATGCACCATATTTTTTGGTGTATCCACTGTGAATACGTGAGGATATCATTTGTATACGTGTGCTATCGTTTGAATACACTGGATATTCATTTTTGTGTATACTGGCTATAAAAAGTAAGGGCTAGTCAAAAGTGAGGGGAGGGATTGACTGGCTATTTTGGTAATTCTCCCATTTTTTCATAGCCATATAAATACTTTAGCATGTTTAAAATCATGAGTTTTAAGAGAATTATACTTGTTTATAATTACAAGTTTCAAAAGTTTTTATTTCTATCTAAAACAATATCGACATGCAAATAAGTTCACATAATGATGATGTTCAAGTAGTAGAAAAATACTAACAATGATATTCAAGTAGTGTACTTTACATATGAGAGAACTGTATGAGTAAAAATACGATACCTATAATTACTAGGATACGAGTCCAGCCGGTGAAGATTAAACTTACGGTACAATCTAACGGGTGCTGAGGATATATGCCGAGTACACAAGCCACGACTACTCATCAGGCATTGGACTAGGGCCGAAGGACGCATACCCAACCGCCTTAAAAGTATTAGTCTCCTAGTTAGGTTTTATTTCACATAATCACCTCTTGTAATGAAGAGTAGGAGTGGAGTTATCGTTATACAAGAACAAAGGGGATGCTCAAAGTTGTAACAATTATATGGGTATCGAACTGCTAAGCCATACAATGAAAGTTTGGGAAAGGATGGTAGAAAGGAGGATGAGGAGAGATGTAGCTATTTTCGAAAACCAGTTTAGATTCATGCTTGGGTGATCGACTATGGTGGCCATCCATCTTTTGAGGAGGTTAGTGGAGCAGTGTAGGGGCAAGAAAGGGACTTACATATGGTGTTCATTGACCTAGAGAATGCTTACGACAAAGTCTCTAGGGAGGTTTTATGGAGATGCTTGGAATCTAAAAGTGTTCTTGTGGCATACATTAGAGCAATCAAGGACATGTATGCTGGAGCAAAGACCCGCATGAGGACGGTTGGAGGAGACTCATATCACTTTCCAGTTGAGATGGGGTTACACCAGGGGTCAGCGCTTAGCCCGTTCTTGTTTCTTCTAGTAATGGATGAATTAACTCGGAGTATTCAATGGGCCGTACCGTGGTGTATGCTTTTTGCAGATGACATTGTCTTGGTTGATGAGACGTGCATCGGTGTTAAGGATAATATAGAAGTTTGGAGGCAGACTTTAGAGTCTAAAGGTTTCAGGCTGAGCAGGACGAAAATGGAGTACATGGAGTGCAGCTTTAGTGATTCATCTCATGTTTCAGATAAGGAACTGACCATTGATACTCAAGTTATCCCCAAGAAAGGAGCTTCAAGTATCTTGGGACAATACTTCAAGGAAATGGAGAGATCAACGCTGATGTCGCACATCGTATAGGAGCTGGTTGGATGAAATGAAGGCTTGCTTATGGGGTTCATTGTGATAAGAAAGTTCCACCTAGATTAAAGGATAAGTTCTATAGAGTGGTTGTGAGACCAGCTCTGTTGTATGGGGCTGAGTGCTGGCGTGTCAAGAACATTCCCGTTCAAAAGATGCACGTAGCCGAAATGCGGATGCTTAGATAGATATGTGGCCATATGAAGAAAGATAAGATTAGGAATGAAGTCATCTGAGACAAGATGGAATTGGCCTCGGCGGTGGACAAGATGCGGGAAGCGAGGCTCCGAAGGTTTGAGCATATGATAAGGAGGAGCGTAGATGTCCCATTGAGGGTGTGAGAGGTTGGCAGTATTGGGTCTGTAGAGAGGTAGGGGTAGACTGAAGAAGAATTGAGACGAGGTTATTAGACAAGATATGACCCACCTCTACATTACCGAGTACATGATCCTAGATAGAAAAATATGGAGGTTAAAGATTAGGGTAGAAGGCTAGACACCAAATGAGTGATTTCTATCACATTATATATGTCATTTATATCTTATTCCTCGTCGTTATTTTTGGTTCGCTCTGGTGAATGTTAAATTTATATCACCAATTTCTTTCTCATGATATTTGCATTTTGTTTTGTTCTAATTATTTTCACAAAATCAACCCTTTAAGAGTATGTGAGCACATCGACAACAGAAACAACATTCCTAGCAATATGATGACATGCAAACTGCAGTATTGGTCAAAAATGCTACCCTGGTATTATTACCTCAATCCCAAACTAACTGTGGTCGGCTTATAAGTAACAAAATACATTCAATCAACTGTATGTCTCTACCTAAAACTAGGTGGGCTCAGCTAACCAATAATGAAATATAATTGAATCAACAGTGTCTCAATCCCAAACTAGCAGGAACTAGTAGGACTTAGCTTATAGATAACAAAATACAATTCAATCAACTACGTCCATATCACAAACTAGTTGGGTTGGCTTATCAGTAACACAATAGAATCTTGAAAACCAAGAATACTCAATAAACATCAATACATGAAAGTTAGAGTATTTTCAACATGCATATTAACCAAGAATAAGATGAAGAAGATGGTGATAATTAAGATGAACCAGAAGAATCTTCATCTTCTTGTTCTTCCTATTCATCATCATATTTTTCACTTGTTCAGAGATTTTTAACTAAAAAATAACGTATGAAGAATGAGTATTTTTTGCATGCATGTTTTAGACATTCACATGATATATGGATGAATATGAATTTGCAGAACTCGTGTTAGAAAATAGTTTTGACCACTATTTAAAGATTTTTTCAAAGGTGAATTACTTATCATTAATTGGTTAATTAGGGTGAGGGTGAAAATGAGACATTACAATATATGCAAGTAATGCAACGAAATTACAAGCACTATGTCATGATCCGCTGTCGTCCCACTTAAAAGAAATGGACTTTATTATGTGATTAAAAACTAAATAGGCTGGCTTTTACTACTTTATAAGAGATTTGCGTAAAAAAGAGGGATTTTGCATATTAACTTCTCCACTGTAGCTCTTCACATCAACTTTAACTTCTCTGCAATTTTTGAAGAAGAGTATATACTATAGTAGAAAAAAGATTTGATAAACAAGCAATCACCTAAATTTACATAGAGATTAGCAACAAACGTGTGTTATGTTTTGTGAAAATAATACGGAGTTTTTCTGTGAACGTGCTTGGCATGTGGATTCATGTTCTACTGATATAAATTTAAATATTAACTAACACATTTTCTAAGAGATTTATCTAGGTAATATAATAAAAATTAAACTACTTAAAAAAAAGTAATTATTCATCCGATGATCACATATATTATATAAGATTTGGATCGGTACATCCATAACCGTCCAACGCAATTGACTGTTTAGCTTAGTTGGTAGCCTATGGTGGAAGGTTTTAGTCTTGGCATCCTCATTCCGCTTTTCCCAGCATGCAATAATAAAGATTAAAAAAAGGAAAGAAAGAAAGAAAGTAGGCGTATCATTTTCAATTTTCTAATGGTAACTCCATGATTTTGTTGAACACCTGGTTTGAACTTTTGGACATGATTTCAATGGAAATGCGAGGACTTGAGTCTTAACTTTATACCTCCCCAGTGACAAATAGAGGATCAGTTTAATACATTTCCATTATGTTATATAGCTAATTCGTCACTAAGTGCAAAGTCAAACAATTGTTCTTGTGAAGAGGGGCACAATTTTGTCTTTTTTCGTTCTTGTTTCTGTTTTGGGAGTAGTGACCAACTTTTATCACTGTTATTTTCCTTTTAAGTGATCGTCCACGAATGTTTAAAGAACAACGCATATACTAACTTTGCCTAGTTACATCCTCCACATCTATTCAAGTTGTGGCCCAGCCACCCGTTTAAGCATGCAACACATCATTTCTTTCGTTGTATTAGGAAAAAATATCTTTCTGCTTCGTTGCAATTCTATTTTTTCTATAGTATTACATATTTAAACATAATTTATAGGTTAAAGAGACCAAAATAATAGAAGTGGACAGAAAGTCAAAGTAATTTGAAATTCGTGGAACTACAGCACGAACTGAAACTTCTTGAAAGACTATTTATTGTACTTTTTGTAGGTCACCACTTATGCGTAAAATCAAGAAGGCAAACTCAGTTTTGTTTCTGAACTGTTACACATGCAGCCCTACCAGTGTTTAATACACTATTTCTTGACAAAGAGAAGTGCAGGGATGTCATCTTTCTCCCAGATTGTATCTTCTCGGAGGACTTGGTTAGGCTCTCCCAGTTGCTTTTGTTAATAATCAGTCACCTGAACGTGGTTTGATTAATAGATAAACCTCATCCTGCTACTAGCGACCACCATATATGAGTTACCAGTTATTAGTAGTTATTTTAGTAGGCTAAGTATACGTTGCAAGTTTGAACCCAGTCTCAAACAAAAACTTCGTATTTAAGTAGAAGAGTAGGCGAGCAGAACCATTATTCGCCAAAGTTTCGAACCGTGCGTCAAGCTGGCCCTTGGGGTTTCTCAGTTATCAGAAAGAAAAAAGAATTTGCATGCATCAAACTAATTGAGAGGAAAAACACAAAAAGTACCAAGTGTAGTAAGCAGTCACTTGCAGCAGAAAGGGAATATAGAAACAGGGTAGGGATTAGAAATATGAAGATGCATTTCATTGGGAAATTTACAAGGAAGATACTCCCAATAAGAGCAAGCAGCCTACTAAAACTTTACATCTCTCACTCTCAATTCCCCACATACACCATTTATGGAGGGGAAAAAATGGAAAAAGAAAAATGTCAAGCCATAAGAGCAATAGAGCGACAACAAAGAAATTAAAAAGAAAAGAAAAATCTAACGAAAACTTACAAGCAAACCTCTACTCCTAGTTCTTTTTTATGGCAACCCCTGATATCACCCCACATATTTGAGAAGACAAACTAAGTGATGAATATGATCTTCCCCATCAAGCAGAGATTTTCCGAAAGGGAAGAGGAAAATTAAGAGGTCAAGAAAAGAAAAAATCACTTACAAATTATTAGCATGTTTCAGTGTGGTATCTCTTCGCTTACAGTACCAACACTTGACTTGTCCCCCATGCGTACGTTATACTGCTCATAAACTCTTACGCGGTTCTCTGCCCACCACTGTTCAGCTTGTTTCTCGCTAAATCGCTTCCGGCTGCATTTTAATACATGTCAGTCTTTGGATTCAAACAAAGAATGTCATTGGGATCACCCACTGATTGTTTTAAAGCATACAAACACAATCTTCTTTTTGCAGGATTCTAGAAATGAATTCAAACAAAGAATGTCATTGGGATCACCCACTGATTGTTTTAAAGCACACAAACACAATCTTCTTTTTGCAAGATTCTAGAAATGAATTCTCAATCATTGAACTCAACTGTGCCTCAATCCTAAACAATGTGTGTTTTCTAGATGAATCCTCTCTATGCATTCTACTCTAATTAGTCAATTTCATTCAACTTATAAATAATTTTCTTTTGAAGGCAAACTCGAACTAATCTCAAGCTTATTCCTGCATGGGCATACAAGCCTCCACAGGAGATGAATCATTGTATGATATTTACATTGTAAAACAGAGTATTGATAACGTTGAGCAGCAGAAGTGGGAGATCTATAACCAACATAGAAGCATATAGTTAATAGCCACTTGCAAAAGAACTGGATGCATGATCTTGTAACATCAAAATAAAAAAAATAAAAAAAAGAAAGATATTTCGTGGCATTTGTACGTCGTCTTTTGGAATATTAAGAATCAGCCGAACGATAGAAGTCATTTCTGACCAGGATTATTTTCTTCCTACAAAAGAGATGGATCACCTAAAAGAGGGATAGTGTGGCCAGGCACAAATCATATTCCATAAAATTTGCCCGGATAAACTGACAAGCAATTGCCGGCAGTAACAAATGACTAATAACAGGGAGATCATTTACTTCAACAAGGATAATGCAGAAAGGATAAATGACCAAAAGCGATAGTTAGCGTACCTGAAGCGAACACGTTTAAGATCTTTGACGCCTCCAGGTAGGGAGGTAAGTGTAATATATACACCTGGTTCATCTTGTTCGACCCATTCATTCTCATTACGAGAATCACCTTCTTTTGTTCTGGCCCCATTTCTTGTCGTTGGTTCTGGAGGCCCTTGTCTGTTTTGAACAGCATTGCGGTTAGCGGCATTGTTTGATCCATTCGAAAGTACTTGGATGTTAGATACATTTGACTCCACATCTTGGAAAGTTAGTTGACTATGAACTCGGTCAATACAACCATTTGGTATATCACTGGTGGTAAGATTGGAACCCGAGGAAAAAGATGTAGGAGATTTGACGTTCCGGGAAGCACCTACTGGAAGCCTCTCAGCCATTTCCTTCAGCTATGAAAAAACAAAGAGAATAAAACAGATTATCAGCAAGAGAAGCTAATGAAAGGCAGGTCAACAAAAAAGTATGCATTGGATACCTTTACAGATCTTCATTAAAAGAGGGCAACAAAGATAGTAAACTAAAAGGCGGAAGAAGTGATGACTATAATGTATTTGTTCTTCTTTACTTGCTCTTTGCATCGGTACAAAATTAACAATGGCATTTGAGGATCACCTCAATGAAGATAAAGGTCTTAAGTGAAAGCATCCTAAAAAGCCTAACTCGATTGAAGACCAAGGACCAAGCATCGGAACTCTTAGAAGGGCAATGACAAGATCATAGACAAACGCATTCCAAGACAAGCTTCAATTGCAAATAAGGAAGTGCCTTGTTTTGGAGGAAGAGCTCAAGCCCAAGGCGGATCTTTGGCCAAGTGTTACAACTATTTATGGCCCCAATTTGCCCAATTGATATCATTAGTCATACTCTTCTCTTTCTTGCACTCAATTTTGACGTTTACTTTAAAAAAATTAAGATAGGTTTTACAACCCCTTCTTCCATAACAGCGTGATGCATCGTGTGTTGTTAGACTCAACCCTAAGGCCATATCTAACAAGAGCAGGGAGACGTTTCAAATTTTGCGATGCTTCATTTATTGCTACAGAATCTATTAAAAAGATTCAAAGTTGATTATATACGCAGCAGCTAGACGCACACAAGACCTTTCGTCCAAGTTGAGGGGCGGTGTTAAGAATATGTAAAGGATCTATAAAGGGCAGCACGGTGCACAAAGCATCCCACGTTCGCAGGGTCCGAGGAAGGGCCCCACCCCAAGGGGTGTGATGTACGCAGCCTAACCTTATGCAAGCATAAGTGGTTGTTTCCAAGGCTTGAACCCGTGACCTATAGGATCTATAAGAATCTATAAATAAGATATATTCACCTTAATAAGGGTAGGGATGTAAGAAGCTGAAATATAATATCAATCTTTGTAATTATAACTTCGACTAGGTAGATACCTAGATTTAATATTTTTCCTAAGAGTTTAGTCCATATCTGTAAACATTACTCATAGCTTCCAAAACTTGAGGCAACAATCAATCTAACACGTTCTCAAAACCCCTCCTATTTCCTTTTTCTTTTTAAGAAAAGATGATAAAAAAGAAAGAAATCCATCAAACATATCTGAACTGTTGAGGTCAGTGTTACAAAAAGCCATAACTTGCGATGAGAAGTGACGGATTGCCAGTTCATGGGTGAAATCATGCACTTTAAATAAGTGTTAGCTTCAAGCAATGACACAAAGGATCCGAATGGGAAGCGGTTTGGTTCCTAGGATCTTAATATTGAGGAGTTGGAATAATATCGGCACTATTGTTGATTGGGTGCTTAGATTAGTTAGTTTCATTGCAACTCGATTATTACAGTACTAAATTCATACAAGTTTAGTAATTTTAACTTCCGCAAATTGTCCGCTTCGTTTCATGCTTTCCACTTCAAACTCCATGGACCATATCACTTCTCCGTGCTCTTCACTTTTAAAACACTTGGGGTTATAGTTGACCGACTTGAAGTGACTCATTCTTTCACTGAAACTGACCATGAAGACCACCTAGATTTCAGCTAAGCCATGCAAAATAGTTTGGGTTTTGACACCACAAACAGGACATCTCTTCATTCAAGAAATTGAGCTCCTTGACGACATATATATGCTATCACCAAGCTAATATGCTTATCTAACAAGTTACTTATTTATCAATTTTTTATAAGTAATATAACAAGTTATGTAAATAATTAAGTCCAGGTTTACCATTATTTTTTAAAACGCAGGTGATTGGACAAAGAAACTAATCTAAAGAAATACGCAGAAAAACGCAACTTTACATTTAAGATATACTGCAGAATATGTTCATGTAACTGTAGAACTTTTTTTTTTTGGGACTACCAATATATTATGAAACATAGTGGGGAGTTCCGTATAAGTCGGAGTGCTCCAAGATGAACTTATAGCCCAAAGAGAAAAAGAATATTATGCATTCTTAAGATTGTTAGCATAAAACTAATAACACAGTGACAAACCACTACCATCTAGACCAAAACACACAAATTTTCCAAATACTTAATTCAACAGACATTAATTTGTTTAGAAATGAAAAGATTGTAGAAAACCCACTGACACGCATATGCATATAAAAATGTTTTTAGAGCATCCTACTTGAAAGAATACTCTATAAATTAAGCAGTTATAATTTATTAAGGTAAATAAAAATTTACTTTCCCGTTCTACTAATAAAAGTTAAGTAGAATACATTCTTATTACTTAATAGTCGCAGCATTTCACTAAATAAAACCTAAACAATTTGCGGTGAAACTCTGTCTGACGAAAGGCATGTATTTCATCATAAAAGTGGCAACTTTTTGACAGAAAAATTTAAAGCAGATTACCTGAGCAGTAAGTGACTTAATCACTTCTTTTGCTGCTTTGCATTTGGCAGTCTCCTCTCCGGCAATGGATATTGCCTCCTTTAGCTGCTTAGTAGTTCTTTCCAGTTCTATCTCTTGGAGTTGAGCCTTGCGCGTGAGGCTTTCCACCTATGATGAAGAGCGTTCAATACATTGCTTCTTTTTAATGAATTAATAGTTCATTCATTTGATTCGGAAGACTAAATTTAAATGGAATCATGATGCTTATACCGAAAATTTAGATACTAGAGTAAATTCCATGACAATGCTATTATAGATTAAGATTTAATACACAGTTTAAAAGAACGCCTGGAGTGGCAAGTGAGACAACAATACTGTAAGATAATCAACAAGGTGAGCAATAGGTTTTATAGTATGATTGAGAGACCCACATATTATATAGGAGCGAATATTGAGGATTAAACCCAACATATCCACTGATGAAATCATGAAATGCAAGATATTCAGATGAATATGGACAAGCATAGAATTGATAATATCCGACCTGGGATAAGTAGCACAACTGAAGAAGAAAACAGAGAAAAGGTCCCCAGAGAAAGTTTAAGCATGTTCTTGTAAACATCCTGATGTGGTCATTAGGTGTGACAATTTGACAATTGAAAATGACATGGAGAATAGATACCTAAAAATCACACGAGGGTTTGTACCAAAGACCTAAATTCTCTCCAAATAAATGAACTTCTAGTTCAGAACATAAAAAACGGAAGCAGAGGATCCATTTATTATGAGACGGAATAAAATGTGATACAACACCCCTGATTTGCCTAAAAAGGCAGATTATCTGGTATTGGAATGTAATAAATCTGAATAGGACAAAAGGGATATAAAAGATTCACTAGCCGACTCCACTCAGTTTGGATTGAGATAAAGCTGATCAGTTGATATTTATTCCAGCGTAAATTCTCCACATACAAAATGTACACAAAAGTAGAGAACCTCGTAAAATACATGGTTCTAGACAAACGGGCATCTAACTGGGATAGGATGCATTTTTTTAGCATTTAAGTGATGTATTTGAGAAATCATTTCGGAATAGGAAAGAAGCAGGTTGTCTTTGCTTCACTTTTCTATTTTAATATGTACAGGAACGGGAGACAATTTTTTTGTTTCTTTTTAGTTTAAATTATTATCGGAATGAGAGATATTTCCATTAAAATATGTAAAGGAATGAGATACACATTGAGCTAACATATTGGCTTTATACTTGTTGTGTATTGCTAAGAAACTTAAATTCAACCATTCTTCACCGCATTTACCAAATAAAGCTACTTGCCATATTCAAGGATCTGATGTACGTTATTCTTTTTCTCTTTTCTTCCCACCAACTACAACCACAAGTCCTAATGTAGCCTCTACGACAATTTTCCTCTTAAAGTTCAAGTTTATCTGCGCAATATGTGTTGAGACTTTACGTAAAAGAATCATGGATCCAGCATCGAGGTGCTACATAGATGCACTTAAAGGCACTTTTGGAAAATGATAGGACATCAAATGCCTATGAATAATCATAGTTGCTATGTTTTTTACAGAGAAGAAAGCCTTGACAGTGACCTAAGTTTCAGGGGTTCAATTGTATGCAGGTGCAAGACTTCTAAAAGGTAATCCTCCACAATAGGGAAAAGGGGTTCCAACTTTCAGCCATGCGCTCGAGCAAGTAAAGCTCTATTTTAAGCTCTAGGCGGATTACAATTTTGATCAGTTGATTGTCGTTTAGGTAAGTATTTAGCCTGTTGAACAGTACAAAGCAGCAACTGGGGGACCATTCCACAAGATAGTAGTACCTAAAAGAAGACATATCAGTGACCTTGAGGCTCCAAAAACTGTTAAAAGACAGTACACGATCACATATTTTGTTTTCTCTGTCCATTTAATCACTGTGACGTGTTATCTATTCGAAGTAATAGTTTTTTTGGACTTGGATGAACTTTACCACCAATATATGAAAGTATAATGCATAACCAATTCACTCTTGACCACAAGTACTTAAAGAGTATTAGACAAGTTTTCTCAAGCCAGCGGATACTATACTATGAATACAGTGTTCCCTGGAAACCCTAGAGAATTTCTTGCCCCAAGTCCAGTGTTTGACACTTCATATTACTGAATAAAGAAGCTCTAATCATTGTTTTTGAACCCACATCAGCAACAAGCATATGATGTGGAGCAAAGTGAGGATAATGCATCACAAGTAGATGGCTGCTCCTTAGACAAATGACATACCTGTGCTCTTAATTTGATAACCTCTTGGCTAAGGCCATCGTTTGCCCTTTTAGCATCATCCAAAACAATCTTTGGAGAAGTGAGTCCACCCAATGTTGGAGTTGGTGTAGTAGAACGTGGTGGACTAGCCCGTCTAGATATTGGTGATGTTGCTCGAGAAACAATTCTTGATCCAGGAACTGAAGCTGAAAAGAATTTCTTGGACGAGCCAAATACAGGATTCAAAGACTTGGAAATGTTAAGAGCTCCCCATTGAGAGGTTCCATTTGGAATAGGTGACACGCGACTACTGTTGAATTCAAGTTTTTTCTTCTGTTTGGAAGAACGGGTTTCTACTTGTTTGAAGGACTCCATTGAAGAAAATCTAGCAAGTTGAGGTCGAGACCTTGCATCCAACTTAGTAGTATCCTTGTCTGTTGTATCAGTTAATGCCTGATTCATGCTTCCTCGTCGACTCATAGAAGAATGAGAAGAACCATCAGTTTCATTAGCTTTTTTCAATTTACTGAAGCAATTATCACAGACACGATAGGGCTTATTGGGGTTTGGTGCCATTGATGCCCGCAGTGATTTCTTGCTGCTACATGAATGACAAAAGACAAGCCCACAATTATAACAGTTGTGGCGTTTCCTTTTAAAGTTAAAAGGAAGACGACAACCAGAACACATGGATTGGTCGACCCCTGATACCCATTTATGAAGGCAAATAGCAGCAGTAAAATTAGTACCACAAGCAATGCTTTTGACTTGCTTATCTTTTAAAGCTTCCACTAAAGTTGGAGAATTTCTGTCGTCTGTATCCCCGTGACCCAATCTTCCATTTGCTCCCTTTCCCCATGTGTAAACTTCAGTTCGGGAAGTCAAGACAGCAACGTGATAAGCACCACAAGCAATCTCCTCCACAAAACTCTTTCCCAGTTTTCCTTCAACACGACGGGGTAGCTTTCCATCAGCTTGGGGATGACCTAGTTGGCCGTATACAGGACTCCCCATTGTATATACATGACCAGAAGTCGTCAACGCAACTGTCAAGCTATGTCCACAAGCAACCTGGCAAAAGTTTGGGTCAACAAGAGCTGCAACACAGGTAGGTACAAGTTTTGACTCCTTGTCACCATGCCCAAGTCTACCTTTATCACCATCTCCCCAAGTAAAAAGCTTTCCTGATGAACAATTACTCGAACTTGAGCTTCCCACCATGACTTCAACAACTGCTGCAGTGTGCCAAACCCCACAAGCTGCTCGTACAGTTCGAAGTCCCTTTAAAGACTCCACTTCCCTAGGTTTAGAAACACTTTTCCTGTCTCCATGACCAAGAACACCAAAAGTACCATCACCAAAAGTAAATAATTGACCAGCAGATGTCACCACAGCAGTATGCCAGGGCCCACACGAGATATATGAAACATGTATGCCCTCCAAGGGTCCATTTACTCTTTTGGGGACCCAATGACTGACTTCATTTCCATGCCCAAGAAGACCAAAATCGCCGTCACCCCATGTGTACAAGTCTCCAGAGAGTGTTACGGCACAAGTATGATTTTCACCACATGCAACAAGCTCAATGTTTGAATGGCTAAGTGAATCTATAAGCTTTGGATGCAGAATATCAGAATCAATACCATGCCCAAGTCTACCTCCTGATTCCTCACCCCAGGAAAAAATCTCACCCTGCTTAGTTACTAGTGCCACATGTCGGCCACCACAAGCTATATTTTGAACATCTAATACCACCGCAGACTCTAAAGCTTTGGGAAACAAAGAATCTAATTTGGCACCAGAAGAACTGCCAACTCTATGAGGTCCACCACCTAGGACACCATCCCCTGTCCCTTCCCCCCAGATAAAAACATCCCCCAAGGCATCACCATCATCATGACCAGAACCTTGACTTGATGAGCTAACAGCACTTGAAAGGCTTACTCTAAAATTATCCATCCCTAATCCCCTCATCTGACCATGCATGCTATCTGAACCTCCAGATGATAAAGAATGAACAGAAGCACTGGCAGAATCTGAAGGGAAAAACCCCTTGGGAGGCACAGCATAGAGAATTACATCAGAAAATGCCTTATCTAGACCATTTTTAGGAGGGCTTTCATACGGACTATGAAGGCGAAGCTGATCACCACCATCCTGAAGGACATACAGGACCTCAGTCAGCATCAGAGAGACCATAAAACCAAAATACTTTTACTGTATCAAAATGAATAAATTAAAGAGTCATTTCATCTGCATATGCAAGAATGTTCATGTAGAAACTATTTACCTTCTGCAAGCTGTCACCACTACTAAATGGAGAATGCAGAGGAGAGCTTCTTCGTGTATATGTTCTGGGACTAGTAGCACCAGAAGAAATTCCATCGCTCCTTGATTCTGTTCTCCATTTTCTCTGGTGCCCACGAGAAATTAAGGCTTTCAAACCACTAAACCAAACCTCTGCTTCGTCTTTATCTTTACATATCTAAGAAGAGAAAAATGACAAGCAAAGACAAGATGAGTCTGGTGCAGGAACCAATTTCTGACAACAATGGAATGATACAGAGCAACAAGAAATCAGAATAAAGAAATTTCTTTAAGGGGAAGACACAGCTGTTACTAATAAACTCTTACCAAATCCAGCGATCTATCATTGTATATAAGTGAAAATGACTGATACTCCTTCTCTGGTCGTGGGTACCTTTGAAAAATTGGCTGGAATAGAACAGCAGTGATTATTCAGATCAGTGAAATCTACTAACAAGCGTTTCTGCCTTGTTATGGTTGAAAGTTATAAGACAAAGGTTGAAGAAACATGCAGCACTATTAATAAGATCAATTATGGCTTGCAAACAAACTTCCTATAGCAGTGTTTGGACCTTGGTCCTACTCATTCTCAACCCATCTACTTCTTCCTCATCTTTCATCTACTCTTAAGTCTATTATTTATAGCAAAAAATACATTACCACATCGAACAGAAACATAAAAATATTATGCTGAGTGCCACGTGTCCATGCCAAACTAAAACAAGTTCATAACTATTCACAAAACAGACCTTAGGTTCTCTATCATTTATTAAATATGACCACTCAAGTTCCATTTATGGTCAACTCTCTCCACTCTCTCGCTCCTTCCTTCTTATCTTTGGGATCACTAACGGAAGGAGAACGAGGGTGCTTGCACCAGGATAACAGAAAAACCAAGGTTTATTTGAAAAAATAAAAGCTTATTAAGGCCCAAGAAAAAGGTGCCAATAACAATCTGAGAAGTGAGCTACATATCTTTTTCCTATTTACGCTGGTGAGATCTGAATGCTGAAACATTCTCACACCTCTAACCATATATGACTTAGCTAATACCACAAAGAAAGATTGGCAGATGGATTCATTCATACAACAAAGATACCAATTAAAAAAGTTGCAACACAGTATCAAGTTTCTCACAATGGAGAGAACTTACAGTGCGCTGCCCGGATATTATTCTTGACACATGACTTAGCTTCAGGTGTTTCTCCTCTTTACCTGAGAACCATATTAAAGCCGACTCATCCTGCGACCACGATAAGAATCAATGTTTAGATTCTGGCCATTAATTCTCGATTAATGCAACTTTCAAAGGACAGTAGGACACAAAGTAGTCCAAACTTCAGATTTACTTTTTTGATACAACAACAATAACTATGCATCAATCCCAAACAAGTTGGGGTCGAATATATGAATCCTCATAGACCATGTTATTTATGTCATCATGATACCATATAGGAAAAAAGTGTGAAAAATAAGATAGATAAATGTAAGTAATAGTAGCAATGAAAAATATTAATAGCAATAAAAAGTCTCTACTATTACCAACTAATAGATATCTCCTAAACATATTTTCTTCCATTTTGCCCTATCTTTAGCCAAGTTTGCCTCTATTCCAAGGAAATATAGGTCCTTCCCGACGACTTCATTCCATGTCATTTTAAGCCTACCTTGTCCCATTTTAACACCTTTACCCACCATACTTTCGCACCTCCAGACCAGTGCATCAGCAGGACGACGCAGGACATGACCTACCCATCTCAAATGACATTCTCTCATTCTATCCTCAATCCGAACTACATGCACCTTCTGTCGGATATGGTCATTTCTGATCTTATCTAATCTTGTGTGACTGCACATCCATCTTAGCATCTGCATCCCTGCATCACTCATCTTATGGATATGTTGGACTTTAGCAGGCCAACACTCACTACCATATAACATCGCCGGTCTTATAACTGTCCATAGAATTTACCTTTCGCTTTACTAGGCGCATCCTTTTATCACATATTACCCCAGTAACCTCCATTTCAACCCTCCGAGTTTACTTCTATGAGTGACATCATCTATCATTTCATTATTTTGGAAAAATGAGTCCGGTTAAGATAACTACTTGCATTTTCGCACTGCAATCCCGTCTAGCCTCACCTCAACTTCGCTCTTCTCCTGCTGGCTAAACTTGGATTTTGATAGCTGACTTTTCTTTATAGGTAATGTCTGGACCTCATACTAACTTAATACAGGGAAGCAAATGCTGGATAACAGTCATACTCATACATCAGTAAATCCAAACAAAGAAAGGTAAAGATAAACATGTTGCATAGATGCATTAATGAACCCTTTCTTCTGACACAGTTTATGGTATAATCACAGTCATCAGCAATGGCAGACACCGAAATGGGCAGAATCAAGTGTTAAACCTCAATAAAAGACTGGAGCTTAAGTACCCAACTACTGGGACAATTGGAAAAGAAAACAAAGAATAAACGGATTTCGTGAAGTTGGATCACACGTTGGCTTGAACAGTATATAGTGCTGTTCTTAAAATGGTTGATTCTCTTTCTGGTGTGAGAAAACCGGCAAACCTGAATAAAGAACCACTCTAGGTGTATATGTTTATGGAAAATATCTATTTCAATTCAGCATATATGGTTTGATTTCTTAGTTTTGGTTGTTGGATAACACGAAAAGGGTAGGACTTGGAAAGACAAGTTGATTACCCAACTTTTGCCGCATTTCACTGGTAAGTCGACTCCATATCAACACAGCAAAAAGTATCAGGGTAAGAATACGAAGTAAATTACACAGGATAAAGAAACATAAACTGATACTTACATTTGACAACCGAAAGGGACAAAACTTTGGCTTCCCCCTTCTTCCATACTTGAGCAAGTATGCACCCTTCTTTAGAGCAGTTATGGCCTTATGTAAATCATAGAAGTAATTAGAAGCTGAAAAGAAATTCTTTAAAAGAAAAATTGAAGAGATTTCAAATCTAATAAATTAACAATGAACAAGCAACACTAATAACCTGATTTTTAGAAGTAGTTCTATTTACTTGGTAACTGAAATTACTTATCTTGCTATCCAAAATCAACCATTAAGAAATACTCAGTACATCGACAATCGAAACAACATTCATAGCAATTTTATGGCATGCAGACTGCTTACTGTTTGTCAGAAAATCCTATCCTAGTATTATCACGTCTCTTCTGCATAACACTCCATAAAAGGAAGTTGATTACGAATTCTCGTTGCAGAATCCCAACAAATACTTTTAACACTAAGAAAGAAAAAAGGAAACCCCAACAAAAGGAGAAAGGGAAAGAGTACTGCCACATTCTCACAAGTAAAAAAACTAGGTCATATATCTAAAATATAATAGAGCAATCTCCTGAGTTTCCAGACCTTATCAATAACAAAATGCAATATAATCAAACTATGCCTCTATCCCAACCTAGCTAGGTTGGCTTTTTAAAATAAATAAATAAATAAAGATGATAATAATATAATAATAATAATAATAATTAAAAAAATCGGGGTAAACTAGTTAGGGTCAGCTTATCAATAACAAAATACAATTCAATGAACATCGCTACATTCCAAACGAGACGGAGCCGACTTATTGGTAATGAAACTAATTACATTCACTAATAATCAATCTCAAACTAGTTGGCTCAGCTAATCAATAATGCAATGTCAATTGCGCCTCAATCCCAAACTACTGAAGCTCAGTTTATCAGTAACAAAATAAAATTCAATTAACTACATCTTTATCTCAAATCAGTTGAGGTCAGCTAATCAATAATGAAACACAATTCATCAACTGCGCCTCAATCCCACACTAATGGAGCTCAGATTAATCAAAATACAAATCAATCAACTAATCTCGGTCTCAAACTAGTTGGACTCCAATAATCAATAATGAAATACAATTCAATAAACTGTGCCTCAATCCCAAACAAGTAGAGCTCAACTTCTATGTAACAAAATATAATTCAATCAACTGCATCTTTATCTCAAACGAAAAGGGCTCAGCTAATCCATAATGAAATACAACCTTAATCCCAAACTAGTGGGACACTGCTATCGGTAGCAAAATACAATTCAATCAACTACAATCTACATCTCAAATTAGTTGGGCCCCGGTAATCAATAATGAAATACAAGTGAATCAATTGAGCCTCAACCCCAAACAAGTGGGGCTCAACTTATGAGATACAATATACAATTCAATCAACTACATCTCTACTCAAACTCTTTGGGCTTATCTAATCAATAAACAATTCAATCAACTGAGCCTCAATCCCAAACTAGTGAGTCTCAGTTTTTTTATTATAACCGAGAAATTCTCACCAATGGCGCATGGTTCAAATATTGGTGGAATTGACCTCATCCCTCTACCCTTCTCCACTTAAATACCAGGTTTTTGATTGCGGAAGCACTCAAACATGCGATGTGTGCCTATTTACACATCACTAGCTAAACTCTTACCACTAAACCAAAGTGATATGGACAACTAGTGGAGCTCAACTTACATTTAACAAAATATAATTCTATCAACTACACCTCTATTTCAAACTATTTAGGCTCAACTAATCAATGATGCAATACAGTTCAACCAACGGTACCTCAATCCCAAACTAGTAGGGCTCATTTTTTGAAAAACAAAATACAATTCAATCAACTACATCTCTACCTCAAACTAGTTCGGGTCATCTGATCAATAACAGAATACAATTCAATCAACTGTGCCTTAATCCCAAACTAATGAGACTCAGTTTCTTTTTATCAGGAGATAATGGACTCGTCGCTCTACCCTTCTCCACTAAAATACCAAGCATTTGACTGCAACATTGTCCGAACCTGTGACTAGAGCCTAACAGAGAGGTCACTAGCTGAACTCTTATCACTAAACCAAAGTGGTAGAGGCAACTAGTGAAACTCAACTTACATGTAACAAAATACAATTCAATCAACTATGTCTCTACCTCAAACAAGTTAGGGTCGTCTTATCAGTAACAAAATAGAACAATACTCAATAAAATTCACATTTACAAACAAAATACAATTCAATCAACTACGTCTATGTCTCAAACTAGTTGGGGTCGGCTTATCAGTAACAAAAAACCAATAATACTCAATAAACTTCAATATATAAACAAAGAGTAATAGTGCAAATTCACTATATATAAATCAAAATTTACCTGTTCAATATCCCTTTCAACTTGTCCACCACCACGGTTTGCATCTGAATTCATTCTATCAACATATAACCACTTTTTCAAAAACTAGCCCTAAAATCTCTAAAGCCCTCCCATTCATTTAACCAATTCAAATTCTAACCACTGAAACACAAATTATTTGCAAAATATAACCAAATGCCCTAATAAGCAGTGAAAAATTCAGTGAATCACAAGTGATCTTAATAACCCCAAAAGTGGCTAAAATTGCTATTTGCAAAACAATGGTTCGAGAACTTAAATGGGTATTCCAATTTAGAAGAAATTAAGAATACCCAAATAGCTAAAACCTTAAAAATGATTGAAAATGAGGTTATTGTAGTAAAAAATGAAGTGAATTTGATGGATTTTTGAGCTAAAATTGATAGAGGGATGAGCTGAAAAAGGAAAGTAGTAGAATGTAAGGATTGATCTGATGTTGTAATTTTAGCAGAAAAAATACGCACATACAAAAGAGTGATGAGAGAGAAGAAAGGTGGACTATAGAGTATACAATACTATTAATTTTAATTTTTGGTTTGGAGAATTAAATTTGTTTAGCTCACAATTAATTTGTTGTAACACCTGGTGCACATAATAATGAATGAAGTTAAATGACTATATAAAAACTAACCATCAAACTTTGGAAAGAAAGTAAATTGGAAACAAGTACAAAATAAAAAGAAATCATTTTAATTATCAGTGCGCATTTGCACATCAATTTCTTAACAGATTATATTTAAAATTATTAGCATCACAAATATTTTTAAAAAGAAATATTTAAAAGTATTTACTAAATCATAGTATGGTAAACAGTAATTGTTTGACTCGAAACCAAAAGTAATAGTGTCAATGTGTCATAAGTCCACTAATTCTTTCCCCCATTTTCACTCTTAATTTCTCTTTTTTGTTTTTCTCCTTTCATTTTGTACAGTCCATGACTCCATTCCAAGCATATGATTCGAATTCAATCCAAATTCTCTTCAAGAAAAAGATTCCCTATCAATATCCTAAATTGAAGAAAAAACATCAGATTCTCGTAGAAATTCAAAGTTAATATAGTAGTATAGATTATTTTTGTTATTATGTGCTTAGATTATCCTTTCCTCTCTTTTAGACCAAGTGACTACATATTATACCTATCAAATTTTTATTTTTTTGGGGTGGGGATTTTTATTATGTCTAACCCCTTTTTTTTCCCACCTGCCACCTTGAGAGGTCGTTTGGTTGGTGGGATGAGGATTATGATCTCATAATAAAAGATAGGATTAAATTTATCCCGCATTTCCTACTTTCGTTAATCCCTCCAACCAAACGACTCTTGATGGTTTAAACAAAGAATGTATTATTATAGCCTATAGGCCGTTTTAAACATTTAAATTCTTTAATAACTCACCTCAAACAGAGAATATGCAGTAGTTACGACACACAAAAAAGGGCCATTAATTGGGGCTCATAAATGTTTTAGTTTAATAACAAAGACTTCCATTTGTGCACACTTTACACTTGCCTAAAGAGTTTCACAAATAGCCACTAATATCCTAGAGAGTTTTTACAGGATTGTATCATAATTGTCTATTAAAGTAGAAATGGGTAACCCCCAAAAAAAAAAAAAGAGTAGGTTAACACTATTTATGCGACATCTTTCGCGAATTGCATTCGATTAAAAAACAAGGGTGCAAAATATACGCCCTAAAAATCATTTGAATATCAATATTTACCTAAAATTTTGCTAATGTACAATATTTTCATCGATATAAGTCCATTGGTAATATTAAATAAATATGCGTTCAGTTAACACAAGTAAATAAAGTACATTGAGAAAGAAGTGTTTTGTATAGTTTCATATTAACTACATTATTTAAAAAAATATTACAAGTAACATTTATGGACAACCCTATCTTCAAAAAATTATACCTAACACATTACAGTTTGTCCAACATCTTATTAGAACATTTTGCAATCTATCTATAAACATGTGGACCAAAAAAGAAAAAGAAATCCGAGCTTCTTAAAACAAATAAAGATGTCAAAAATATAATAGCGATATAACCAAAAATACCCTTGACAAGAACACTTGTCTTTCCAACACATTGACAATAACTATGACCACAAGTTTATGCACTTTTTTAATTTAGAGAAAAGAAAAAGAAAGAATGGAGCCACAAGGGAGAATTATGCAAATTAAAATGGTCCCCTAGTTCCTTTTTACAAACTTATGTTTGGGTAATGTGCTTATCAATTATAAAGTCAACAACCATTTGCCACATGCAAATGAAAACATTTTCAAGCAAAGTACTCTCCACTTTCAAATAAGCTTACACTTTTTTTTCCATAAAGGAAATAAAGTCATTGTCATGTGAAGTTGCCTGATTATGTCAAGAAGGAAGTTACTTCTTCTAGAGAGGTATACATATTTTCTAACATAGCTAGGATAAGTTTTCACATAGATATTTAAGGTATATTCAATGATATATTAACAACTCTATAAACTATATTTTATGTAATCTGGAATTGCATTTTAACGTTTAAAACAGTACAATTTTTAATTGATTTGAGGTAACTGGAAAAAGGGAAAAAGATATCATGTTCACAAAAATTCGAGGGGCTTATCTCCTGTATGAAACTGATGCTCCACATCTCACCCTACACTTCAACTTTTAAAAACATTGATAGCTAATAATAAGAGGTTCGTTTACCAAAAAAAACATCATATAAGTTTCATCCTGCCTTTTATCAGTGTTGTTCAATGCTGGCAAATTCCTGAAGTTGGCAAAGAAAAAATTGAAATTGGACTCTACAATTTCATGTTACTCACTGAGTATAAATATACAAAATTTGGATCTGAGAACACTCACTTAACCTTCATAGATTGCATCAAAGCATCTGTATTAACTAAATCACAAAAGACAACAGAGGTTTTGGTTCCAGTGCCAAGATAAAGTATTAATAACAAGTTCCAATTGCCACTAAGCAATTGGTCTGACTGACAACTTATGCTGTTATATTTCTAGTATCATTTTATTTTCAATCGGGTTGAATTACCTATGTAATTTCCTTTCAATTTATGGCTCACATTCAGCTCATAAATAAATTTGGCTGTGATTTGGTGCTGGCTCAAAGTCATGAGTTTAAGCTATGTCCCAATAATTTGCACGTTGAGCATTTTAAATTATGTAACACGACAATATAAATAATCTAATAAGTATTTTGTATAGTTTTGTAAAAGTTTAAATATACAAGAAAGTGTTATCTGGGGTAGCACCAAGTAGTTATGTTTGATAGATACTTATATGTTCACACATCCGCTGCACAAAGATGACACACATATAGAGAAATGGTCAGCTCTTCTATATAGTGAAAGTACCTTACTTGATATTGCCAAGTGATCATCAAGCTATTGCAGCAGTAACTGAGATGTTTATTTTGATAAAACTCTCCTCTTCGGGACATCCGATTCTATTCAATGGAAGTACCTTACCTTAAGCTAAATGACAATATATCACAGTATTCCTATTTCAGCATCAAGCTACAAAATGGGATACAAATATTTTAAACTATACAAGCCCTGAAAGATCTCTTCACACGCTGGAGTACAATTGGCAAATTTAAGTTGTTTTCAACTGTACAAAACCGGTGTTGTTCTATTGACACAAAAATCCAACAACAAATACTCCTAAAACTAACGGACCAGCAACTTTTTCTTCAGTCAAAAGCTAATCTTTTAACCCTCGAAGGAACTGCTGTCTTCTGTTTCTTCATCTTCACTATAGTTCGGTGGCATCTCTGCAGCAGTCCTACAGCAAACATAAATTTTCAAAATCTTTGGTTTTTGCTTGCATAATACATAATAATCACCATTCTTAATGTGACGACAACCTCAAACACCTTGCTTTTTTAAATTGTCATAGCAGGTTGTTGAGATAATATCATGATTTAGTAACAATCAAGAAGATAATGCACATGGTACCAGAAAATATTAGGCTGCACTTGGTTTCATGAATCAGCCTTCTAAATCAGCTCTAAGACGGCATAACACAAAACCATATATTCTTCTGCACTTCGCACATCACCATTTTACATTTGAAATTGGATAAGAGGAGGCATTCAAGGAGTAAATGTGATTCTCAAGAGTCATGACATCAAAGTCACGTGATCATCCCAAAATGGAACCATATTTCAAGAACCCTATTAAATAAACATGTTGAACTTTTTATATAATTTGCATCATCTTGATGCCATTTAATGAAACTTCTTGCTTCATCAAAAAAAAATAAACATGTTGAGATACAGATGCATGTTCATGCATACTATGTGGTGTACAATCAAGTTCTTTAAGTTGGCCAAACCTTATCAGATGATTTGACTGCAGTGGCATTCCGATAGCAGATGCTCTCGCGTACTCTCGATGGTCAGGAACTTCATTCATTGGTCGTTTGAAAACCTTTAAATAACAATATCGGGTTTATAGAATTCATAACATGTCTAAACCAAAAGTAAGTTGCAAGTATTAACCAAAGCAACCATAGAGCTTACTCTTGTCTCGTTGTGCCGTGGAACCTTCACACGAACTAGAGTGTTTTCATCAACTGCTGTCCTATTTCCCATGATGTTGTCCTATATATCATTTCAAGGAAAAGTATCAGGATTTTGCTGGAACATAGAACGACTCAGCGACATAGCATACAGCAAATGTGGTACTATACCTTTTCCACTATTTTGGGGAGCTCTCTCTCCCCAACATTATGATAGTAACTTCCCTTAAATTCAGAACGCCTGTCCAAATGGTCCTTCTCAACAACCTTACGGCTCACTTCACTGTGGCTAGGGAATCGAGGTTTCACTTGCTCCCCATTGACTTTTCCATCATAGGGACTTCGAATACCATGGCTAGAACCAGTACTAGTTCTAATTTCTGCACGTCCATGTTTGGCCGTAAACTTACAGTTCTCTCTGCTGTTATGTGTCATTTTTCTTGCAGAACCCTCATACATGCCTGATGGTGAGTTCCACTCAGGATATTCATTATGCTCGGAGGACTTCCGTTCAGGCTTTTGGTTGTAGCAATATTCAGGACGAGCGGATTTGGTTCTTTTGAAGCTTGAACCGTCCAGATCAGAGTCATGAGAGTTTGTCATTTTTCTTGCAGAACCTTCATACATGCCTGATGGTGAGTTCCACTCGGGACATTCATTATGCTCAGAGGATTTCCGTTCAGGCTTTTGGTTGTAGCAATATTCAGGATGAGCGGATTTGGTTCTTTTGTAGCTTGAACCGTCGAGATCAGAATCATGAGAGTTTGTCACGGAATTGGATCTGTATCCCTGATGGGGAAATGAAAAGGCAAAAAACATGTAATTACAAACGAGACATCATGAGTGCTTTTGGTTTAGATGGGAAGATCTATATATGATAACTAGGCAAGATGAGCTGCCTTAAATAACAAGTAAAGCATAGTTCTGTTTTAGTCCATCCTAATGGCCGTTGTAGAAAAAGATGTAACATATTAAAATACTAATTAAAAATACATAAACGAGGATTTATTTTATTACCAAGACAGTTAGTCGTTACTTCATACTCATTTTTTTAATCCCAAAGAAAGGCATAAAGACAAGTGACAAATGAAAATTATGAAATCACACAAAGCCTTTCCATGGATACGTAGATAGATACTCCCTCCGTCCCAAATTAGTTGTCACTTTAGCAATAATCATTTGTCCCAAATTAGTTGACACTTTAGGATTTCAAGACTAAAATTGTTAGTCTTTTTCAATTATACCCTCAATAATTAAAAAAATTCTCAACAAAATATAGTAGTCAAAACATTAAATAGGGGTAACATAGTAAACTACACACTCTATTTAATGATTTTCTTAATGGACGTGAAAAAGCTAAAAGCGACAAGTAATTTGGGACGGAGGGAGTAATAATCATGGAGATACACATTAGTGATAATTCATGGTATATCAATTCCAGTGATAATTGAATAAAGATTTTTATTAGTGCTGCCAATATGGGACGGCCCGACCCAGCCCACGTGGGCTTTACAATTTTCCAGGCCAGGCCGGGCCGGGCCGGGCCACGATTTCCATGGGCCATTAAAACTTTAGCCCAGCCCTATGTGGGCTGCAGGCCGGGCCATCCCACCATTATTATTATTTTAATTTTTTTAATATTTATTTTTTAATTTTTGATAACATTTTAAATTGAAAGTACACAAGTTATTACCATTATTTTCAGCTGAAAAATAATACAAACTTTGATTACAACAAATATTTAATTTGAACTTAATCATTTCAACTTTCATTAAAAGAAAGTGAATAATAATTTTAAAAGTTCCTGAAGCAATTTCAGATAACACAAGATATAAGATTTAAATCACAAACTTCGATCAAGCTATCACATACAATAGCGGATCTAACATGTATAATACGGGTTCACAGGAACACATACTATTTGGTTGAAGATCATAATTTTATATGTTAATTTTTATAAATTGTGGTTGTATGGTGTAGTGTGAGCCCATTAGTAAGAACACGTTAATGTGATGCACCCATAAACTTAAAATTTTGGATCCGCCTCTTACCACACATATTTGATATTCTCTATTAATCAGTAAGCTAATTTTTTTATAGATAGGTGTTTGTCTAATCATAATAGGATATTCCTTTTACTTCGTGATTAAGAAGAAGGCAATACTATAATCTACAGATAGTATTACATTTGAACTCTAACTTATTTTACAAGATCAATTATTAATTTTGAATTATTGATTTATACCATTATACCCATAATTAAATGTATTTATGAAGGGTAAAAAAGTAAATTTTATTTTACTAAGCCCACGGGCTAGCCCACCCAGCCTCGGTCAAGCCTCATGGGCTGTGGGCTTGTGAGGGCAGGGATAAAAAGCCTTGGTGTCCTATGGGCTAGAAAAATCATAGCCCACCCCTATCAAATTACGGGCTAGGCCGGGCCAAGCCCATATTGACGGCTCTAATTTTTCTATTTTCCAAATCGTCTTTTAACCTTCACACCAGATGTAACTGGCTTTTTTGTATATGCAATGATAAAATCGTGTGCCAAAGCTTTTGATGGCAGAATCAGATAAAAGGACACAATCGAGAATGTATCAGATGACTCCCGTTCAAGAGCCTTTATGCGTTAGATTGGGTGTTTGATAAATGATTAGAAGGAATGACGACCATCTCGCCTAAGGATTTCGGTAGAACTTGGGGGAGAGAGAGATAGCATGAGGCATTTTACTCTTCCAAGAAACAGTTGTATGCATACACTGAGCAAGAAATTAAGGTCAGTGTGAAGGAAACACCAGGAGATGCATGCTGGTAGCGCAGGTTACCCACATTACATTTCAAGGGCTAAAAGAAGAGAAAAATTCTAAGAAACTTTCAAGAAAACGAAGTATAATAAAGAGCAATTTTTTTTTTTTTTTTGATAAGGATATAATAAAGAGCAATATTTAAAGCAGCTGCTTCTTTTTTGTTAAGTTCAGAAACTTTGGGTCAAATCTTAATGCACTCTAATTCACCAAGTATGCAAGCCAACAAACTACTAGTATTGAATTTTCATAAGGCTTTTTTTTGGGAGAAAGGAATTGTAATAAGCTCGAGTGAAGTAATAACTTATTGGGTTAATTTGGCCTCCTTTGCAGAAATCAAAAAGGCTCTACTCCATAAAAAATGCACAACATAAGAATTTACCAAAAAAGTTTAGAAGCTTCAAGTATATTCCTACATTCCATATCACACAATGGTTCGAAGTACATTTAACACATATACATCTGTGAATTTTGCTATAGCTGAGTTTTAAGTATAGCACTTAGTTCCATCATCTTGACAGCCGAGCAGTAAAGGTAAAAGATGTTCTCTAAATTCTAGTGTTTGATTGAGTTGACAGAACAAATTAAGCATCCTTGTGCAGTATGGTAAATGTTCATGGTTTTTAGATTCCTAAATCAAGTTTACCAAACAATAAATAAGAATGCAGCAAGACCACTTACATTTGACCGCCTGTAGACGTTGGACATATCTGGTGAGCAAGCTGGAACAGGCTCTGTAGAGTAATAAGGGTCTGAGAAACATTCATAATGCCAGCACTAGTGAGCAACACTTTGTATCGGGAAACTGAGTTACACTCTGAGAATCACATATTTCAGACATAAACCAAGAAATGCAACACCAATAATATAAAATTGCAGAAATATGACCCAGAATTCAGGTGATGCTGAATATACTAATAAGAGCTTGACATTAAACATGAAAATCCCTTAAACCTCTTTTTTACCCTTTTTATTTTTTATTTTTTGAGAAAGGTAACATTATATTTATCAACACACAAAGGCTGTGTTGGAGACATCATTACAGTCCAAAAACAGCAAAATACTTGTCCTTGTTCATCTTACAAGCACTTATCATTTCTGGTAATGGTTGAACATCCTCTAAAACACTCTCTTTACACCAAAAGTGAAACCCCGCGAACTCTTATTATGAATACAGAACCATGACTACTGTGTCAAGTGTCATACACCACAGACTAATGCCTATGAATAATTTAAAACTGAGAAATCCCCGAGGGCCCATGTCACACAGTTCAAAGCTCAGTGGATAATGGCCTGCCCCTCTACCCTTCACTATTAAAATACCAAAGCTTTTGTCTGTTGCAGGGTTCTACCCGTGACGTGCGCCTAATCAACACATCATAAGCAGCACTTTTACCACTAGACCAAACCCCAAGGGGCTAAAGTGTCAGCATAGTTGATTAAATAATGAATAATCTCGAAGATGATGAGTTTAACAGTTACTGCCCAATATATGAGTGACAAAGAGACTAGTATTTATGACTTCATTAAAAAAAAGACTAGTATTTATGGGACGGCCATGAGTTTAACAGTTATTGCCCAATATATGAGTGTCAGTGTAAGAGACTGCATGGTAAAGCAGAAAAATGCATCTTTTTTTAAAAACAAAGGCATATAAGCTGTAAAGAGAAGAAAAATCCAGACAGGCACATAAAACTTGGATCCCAAAAAAAACATTTGAACTCACCATTGACAGGACTTGCCCCTGAAGATTCAAAAGCACCAGGTGGAAGTGGATCAAATTCAACACCAAGCGGTGGACCATCCAGTCGATAGTGCCTCCCCAATTGCTTCTTCACAGCAGTAATTGCAGCGTTTTCTACCTGACCCTTTACTTTTAAATACCCAGATGGGCCATTCTTTGGTTTTACACCCTTATAATCAGTAGGCAAATTCTGAGATATGTATCTTGAAGTTGCTATATCGTATGATTCTGCATTTTGCAAAAAACTTTCATTCCGTAATGAAGAGCTACTTCTTGAAGATGCATCATCCATACGATTAGACTTTCCTCTAAAATGAGTCCCTACATCATATGTCACCTCGGCAGTTGAGAATTCTGGGCCAGTTAATCTTCTACTCTCAACTTCCCGATGATCATATTTCTTATCATCCACTTGCTTGGTGCTACCACAAGAATCCTGCCTAAATCCGCTGCCATGGTCCTGAATGACCCCACTTGAACGATCTTGTCTTCCATTTGCATATATTTCCCCATTTGAAAGCCTCTTGTCCTTCAACCGCCTATGACAAAACCACCCAGAAATTTGCTTTTCTGTTAATCCTGATGAATCTGCCAGATCAGCTTTCAACTCGTCTGAAGGGTACTTGTGATCTGAAATAGCAAGTAATAGTAAGTAATAATACTTGTGTTCTTATTGCATGTCTGAAACAACATATATGATGTAATAGCTCATTGAAAAACAAGAAATAGTAAGTACAACCAATTACCCTCATAAAGTTTCTCTAGAGCTTCGACCTGAGCACGTGTCTTGATTATTCTTTTGAATTTTTTCTCCGTGTGGCCTTTATCATCTTCAGAATGCACTTCTGACAAATCTGCAAAAGCTTAACAGCGTCAACAACTCAACAACACTAACACAGTACTTCAAAATGAACAGATTTTCTTATTTTTGTATTAAAAATTGAACAAATCTCATACCTATTATAATACGTATTACAGGTAAGCATTTAAAAGAAAGGACTTTGAATGGGGATCATGAAAAATCTGTGATAACGTAGCACTTCAAATTTCATAAAATACAAAAGAAGAGTTCATTACTTACTCCCTCCCTATGTCATCTGAACTGAGTAGTCATACTTATCTCTTTCTTTCACTGTTTTAGGATGAATAATTCAAAAGGGCAATTCTTTTTCTTCAAACGACCAACCTAATACGTGGTTACAGCATATTTCATTCACAGATCATTTAAAACATTGCCGCAACTGCCAGCTGTTGCAGACAGCTCTATACGTCGACTATAATGGTATACATCCTATGAAGCAAAATAGACCTGCGAAAATCAAATTTTCATGTGCCTAAAGAAAGGCCTTTACTTGGTCCACCCTCCGCTGCCCAGGGAATTCATTTCATTTAGTGGCAAGGAAAAAATTTAACTAACAAATAAGGGATTAAGACACTGGTGAAAAAGGAATAACATAGATTTCAGAGTTGCACAAACTATATACCTTCATCAAGATCATCTTTTTTCTTTTTTAGCTGCATATTAGAATCTAACGTAGGGAGAGCAATTTGAATTCCAGTACCGACGGATAATAAAGCAAAGGCATTCCCAAATGCAAATACACAACGTCCTTGTTACCCACCAATCTTAGTTATGCACCTACTGTAGAAGAAAAAAGGTGCATTGACCAGCAGCCTCTCAAGTTTCAACCACTTAAAGCCTCAGAATAGTAGTGGTATATCACATCAATATTTTATTTACATAATCTTAGTTATTTCCAAAATCTCTGTTAACTATCGCCATAAACCAATTAACACTTTCCTTGTCAGGACACTGCAAATATAAGATCACAAATCTAGTAATCCATATTCCATCAAAACTCTCCAATCCCCCATATCCCCCCCCCCCCCCCCACATACACAGGCGCGACCAAAACCCTACATTGCACACAAATCTATAGCTATAAGAAACATCAATCCTACAAATTCCCCAACCCACTTGATCCTCTGTAACCAATATTAATCAATCATCAATCAACTACGCCCAATCCAAGATCAGTAGGGTTTAATTATGTGAATCCTCTATATCTATTCCGCTCGGTACCATTATTAGTTCTTGTATTGTTTTCCTCAGTCATGAAGCATGATTTACAATATCTATGCACCACCTAGTAGATGTCAACATTCTCTACCACACACAAGCAAAGTTCTCATCAACGCTTAGTCACTGTACAAAAAAGCCAAAACCAATTTCACAAAAAGATAATCGAAAAGTAGCAAAAGCAGAATCTCCAAACTCACAGCATTGCAAAAACTGAATTCACCCTATAAAACCCAACAACCACTAAACACCCAGAATTGTAAAAACCAACACATACATAAAACACCAAGAACTACGCTAGATTTTGATCTGTAATGGAAAAGGTAACATATCGATACCTTCCATGACGATTTCACCAAGACTTTTCTGGGTTTTTTCTATTTCTTCTAAATTTTGCTTTATAACCTCAACGACTCAATCTTCACGCCATACCACATAACTAAAAGTTGCAAAAGCAGAATCCTTAAACTCACAACAATGTAGAAACTGAATTCACCCCATAGAAACTCAAAAATTAACACTGCCCACAAAACCCAAAATCTCTTTCAGGATCTTTCCAAAAATAGCCGGTCAAAATCACTTTAATTCATTCCCTAGCCGGTATACACGAATTATACACTGGTTATACAATAATATACATGGGTTATACATACATTATACATCCGCCTGCTAAATTTTGTTTAATCAGTTGGGTGGACAGCTAAAAAAAGGGCAGCCCAGTGGAAAAAACATCCCAGATTACCGCTTCCGGCCTACCCTGATGCAAGCATCAATTGCTGTTTCCGAACCTAAACACCCCACAATTGTAAAATCCCATTTCCTTCTAAAACCCAAAACACACCAACAATTGTAAAATCCAAAACATATACAAAACACCACAATTTATACTAAATTTCGATCTATAACACAAAAGGTAAAATTTGTATACCTTCCATGATGAATTTTCACCAAAAATTATGTGGGTTTTTCTCTATCTCCTCTAATAATTGCTTTATACCCTTAAAGATTCAATCTTGGTGCAATACCAGGCGGAGAATGCAAGAATCGTAGCACCCTTTTGTGCATCTTAGACAAATAAAAAATGTTTAATAAAATGGTAATTTGAGACAAATCTAGATTGGAAAAGCCATTATCAGAAGAGTAAAGAGAATTGTTGAGCAAAAAAAAGGGAAAATTAAATGGAAAGTTTGGAAGAAGTTATGGTTTTGCTTTGGTTGTTTGCTTGAGTTGTTTTGTTCTTTATTACATGTTCATCTTCTCTCTCTGTATTTTCAATTAATTTTCTGAATTTAAATACTGAAAAAAACAAAAATGGATACTGGTACTACGTCCTAAAATTTCCCTTTTTCTTTTGTTTATTGTTGATTTTAGAGCTTTTATAGCACATTAGATTTATATCTATAGGAAAATTTATATTTATCCCAAATTTTATTCGTTGGTCCTTCAATTTACATTTTTTATATTTTAACATCTCTGCTTGACGAGATAACCATTTGTTGTGGAGGTTGGTAGAGCACTATAGGGACAAGAAAATGAACTTACATATAGTGTTCATTGATCTAGAGAACGCTTACGACAGTTCCTGGGGAGATTTTTGTGAAGATGCTTAGAGTCTAAAGGCGTATATGTGGCATTCAATCACAACGACTAAGAACATATAAAATGGAGTCAAGACTCGAGTGAGAATGGTAGGAAGAGATGCCGAACACTTTCTAGTCGAGATGGGGTTGCATCAGGGGTCATCACTTAACTCATTTTTATTTGCTTTGGTGATGAATGAATTAACACAAAATATTCAAGTGGAGGGGGGTGTACCATGATATATGTTATTTGCAGATGACATATAGTTTTGGTTGATGAGACTCGTGACAAGGTTAGTGATAAGTTGGAGGTGTGGAGATAATATTTAGAGTCCAAATGTTTCAGGCTAAGCAGGAAATGAAATACACGGGGCAAGTTTAGTGACGTATTACATGAGTTGGATGTGGAAATGATGTATGATACTCGAGCCATCCCCAAAAAATGAAGTTTTAAAGTATCTCGTGTCAATACTAAAGAAATTGAGATATTGACGACGATGTCACTAATCGTATAGGAGTGGGTTGAATGAAATAGGAGCTCACATCTGGTGTTCTATGCGATAAGAAATTGTCACCTAGACTTAAGGTCAAGTTCTATAGAGTATTTGTTAAACCAGTATTATCGTATAGGGATGAGTATTGGCCGGTCAAACACACACGTTCAGAAGATGCAAGTAGCCGAAATGAGGATGTTTAAATGGATGTGTGGGCATACTAGGAAAGATAAGATTAGGAATGAAGTCATTCAGAACAAGAAGGGAGTGGCCTTAGTGATGAATAAGATGCGGGAAATGAGACTGAGATGATTTGGCCATGTGAGGCGGATGAACATAGATGTCGCGGTGAGGAGGTGTGAGAGATGGACAATGTTAGGTCTACATAGAGGTAGACTTAGACCGAAGAAGAATTGGGCCAAGGTGATTAGGCGTGATATAGCACAACTGCAGATCATCAAGGACTTGACCCTAGATAGGGAAGCATGAAAGTGTAGGATTAGGGTAGGAGGTTAAAGATAGTTGCGTGTGTTCTCTTTTATTAGTCGTGTCGTTTCATCTACTCCAATTAACTTTGATATTTTGATGTCATTATTTTTCTTTATTTTGGATATTTTCATTGTTGCATTTTATTCTAGTATGTTTTTTCCTCTCCTTTCCAAATTCATTTTTACAACTACTTTTTTTTTCTTGAGCCGAAGATCTTTCGGAAACAGCCTCTCTACCTCATTCGAGGTAGGGGTAAGGTATGCGTATACCTTACACTTCCCAGACCTAACTTATAAGACCATATTGAGTATGTTGATATATATATATATATATATATATATATCAGTCCAGGAGAGCAAATGGGTGGGAACTAAGGCGTGGGATATAGACGGGTATATATTCTTACTTCTTTTACTCTTTATGTATATATATATATATATATATATATATATATACATACATACATACACACACACACACACACACACATCTCCTTTCTTTGTCCGTGCGCCCAACCCCATCGCTAGATCAGCGCCGCCGTGAACCAAACCAACACTCCACCACCGGTTCCGGCCAAAACTCTAGTAGCGTGAAACGGTCTCGCGTGAACCAGCGACCAAGCAACAATAAGCGTTACAAGCTAGTAGCAGGGACACCATGGCAACAGGTATAAGCCACACTGGTGCCATTTTCGGTCAAGTTTCCGACCAACTATAGTACTCAGCTAACAACAGTATCGCAACAACAGTCTCATGTCGGGATCAGGTCGGAGCGAGATACTCACATCCCGCCTAGGGTTTGCTTTCTTGTATTTGTACAATTTTCCAAACTTTTCTTGCCTTGTATTTTCGTTACTTTCTTTGTATTCCAGGCTTGTTTTTACTGGCTTTGACTGTTCTCCATTTTAGCTTTCTTGCGTTTGTGCAATTTCTTGTGAATTTGTTGTCCAGAGGGTAGCATTCCATATATTTTTGCCTAGAACCTTATATTGTTTGCTTGCCATTAGTTTGTGTATTATTATATTTGCATTATTCTACTTGCTCTTTTGAGTCCTTTATTGATTTAGTCATGTTTGTAGTAGCGTGGCGGTGGTGTATGATGGTAGATTGAGGTCGTATCCTCGGGTGGGGTTAGGGGCGGGGGTAGGGGTGGTAGGGAATCTTCTAGGTTAAAAATTGGGTCATGGAACATCGAGTCTTTGATGGGGAAATCTGTAGATTTGATAAAGATTCTTAAGAAGAGGAAGATCAGTATTGCCTGTGTCCAGGAGAGCAAATGGGTGGGAACTAAGGCGTGGGATATAGACGGGTATATATTGTGGTACTCCAGAATCTCCAGGAACAGGAATGGAGTAGGTATTTTAGTCGATAGGGACTTACGCGAGCAAGTGGTGGAGGTCAGGAGGGTGAATGATTGGTTGATGGCTATCAAACTCGTCATAGGAGGGCTCACCTTCAACATTGTAAGTGCTTACGCACCTCAAGCAGGCTTGGAGGAAGAAGTCAAGAGGCATTTTTGGGAGGACCTAGATGATGTTGCATGGAGCATCCCTGTCAAGGAGAAGCTATTAATTGGAGGAGACTTCAATGTTCACATTAGGGCATCTTCGGGAGCCTAGGATGGAGTGCATGGCGGTTTTGGCTTTGGGGACAAAAATGAAGGAGGAGTTGATCTTTTGGATTTTGCTAAAGCTTTTGATTTGGCAATAACTAACTCAAGTTTTCAGGAAAAAAAAAAGAGCATTTGGTCACTTTCTGTAGTTTGAGGCAAAGACCCAGATTGATTTCCTCCTCTTAAGGAAAAGCGATAGGGGCGTGTGCAGGGATTGCAAGGTTATCCCGAATGAAAACCTTGTTACCCAACCTAGGCTCTTAGTTTTGGAGCTAGATATTGTAAGTCATAGGAAGAAGATGGTTGTGTCAGAGCATCCTCGAATTAAATGGGGGGCCCTGACCGTGGAGAAGATCCAAGAGCTGGCGAAGAAGTTGGATGCTATGGGTGCCTGGGAGAGTTGCGGGGACGCGAGAAGTACGTGGGCTAGGACAACAAAATTAGTAGCTTTCATAAATTCTTGAACTCTGTTGGCGATAGGCATATTATGTTGGGTAAGTTGGTACACTCAGAGGGTCGCTGAGATTTCAGGTATTGTAGGCGTATAAGAGTTGAGGAGGTCGAGGAGGCAATTCAGAAGATATGGTGGGGGGAGAGCGACTGGGCCAAACGAGATTCTAGTAGAGTTTTGGAAGAGTGAGGGAAGAGCAGGTTTGGAGTGACTGATCGGGTTGTTCAATATCATCCTTAGGTCGGCAAAAATGCCTGAGGAATGGAGATGGAGTTGCATGTTCCATTATACAAGAACAAAGGGAATGTTCAGAACTGTAATAATTATAGAGGCATCAAACTTCTCAGCCACACTATGAAAGTATCAGAGAAGGTGGTGGAGATGCGGATAAAAAAAGATGTGCACATTTGCCGATGACATATAGTTTTGGTTGATGAGACTCGCTAGACGGGTCAATGATAAGTTGGAGGTGTGGAGACAATCTTTGGAGTCCAAAGTTTTCAAGCTAAGCATGACGAAAACGAAGTACATGGAGTGCAAGTCTAGTGATGCATCACATGATTCGATACGGAAGTGATGCTTGATACTCAAGTCATCTCCAAAAAAGAAAGCTCCAAGTATCATGTGTCAATACTAAAGGAAATTGAGAGATTGACGGGAATGTCACTTATCGTATATGAGCAGGCTAAATGAAATAGAAGCTCATATCTGGTGTTCTATGCGATAAGAAAATGTCACCTAGACTTAAGGGCAAGTTATATAGAGCTGTTGTTAGACCAACATTGTTGTATAAGGCTGAGTGTTGGCTGGTCAACAACACACACGTTCAAAGATGCAAGTAGCCAAAATGATGATGCTTAAAAAGATGTGCGGACATACTAGAAAAGATAAAATTAGAAATGAAGTCATTCGGGAAAAGGCAGAAGTGACATTAGTGGTGGATAAGATGGGAGAAGTGAAGCTAGGATGGTTCGGGCATGTGAGGCATAGGAGCACAAAGCCCCAGTTAAGAGGTGCGAGAGGTTGGCAGTGTTAGGTCTACAAAGAGGTAGAGTAGACCGAAGAAGAATTGGGGCAATGTGATTAGGAAGGATATGACACAATTGCAAATCACCGAGGACTTGACCCTAGATAGGGGAGCATGAAGGTCTATGATTAGCTTAAAAGATTTAAGGTAGTTGAGTTATCGAGACTCACGACAGAGTTAATAATAAGTTGGAGGTTTGGAGGCATACCCTAGAGTCTAAAGGTTTTAGGTTGAGCAAAACGAAGACAGAGTACATGGAGTGCAAGTTTAATGACGCGTCTCAGGAGTCAGAGTAGGAGTGATGCTTGACTCTCAAGCCATTTCCAAAAAGAGAAGCTTCAAGTACCTTGGCTCAATCATTCAAGGTAATGGAAAAATTAACGATGATGTTACCCATCATACAGGGGCAGGCTGGATGAAGTGGAGACTCACGTCCGGTGTCCTATACAATAAAAAAAAGTGGCACCTACACTCAAAGGTAAGTTCTACAAAGATGTCGTTAGACCAGCTATTGTATGGCGCTGAGTATTGGCCAGTCAAGACCACACACATTCAGAAGATGAGAGTAACAGAGATGAGAATGCTCAGATGGATGTGTGGGCATACGAGGCTGGGTAAGATTAGGAATGAGGTCATTCGAGACAAAGTAGGAGTGGCCTCAGTGGTGGACAAGATGCGAGAAGTGAGGCTACGATGGTTTGGTCATATAAAGAAAAGGAGCATAGATACTCTAGTGAGGAGCTGCGAGAAGCTGACAATGATGGGTCTTCGAAGAGATAGAGGTAGACAAAAAAATAATTAGGGCGAGGTGATTCAACAGGACATGGCTCACTTCCAGATCATCGAGGACAATGATCCTTGACAGGAAAGCGTGGGATCGAGGATTAGGATAGAAGGGTAGGTAGAAGGCGATTGGTCGTTGGCATTATAGCTTTATTATTCTTATGCATAGTAATTTTATTCATATACGGATAACATGCTCTGGTTGCTGTAATTTTTATGTGTGTACTTGAGCTATCATGGTGTTTCTTACCTTGTTTCTTTGTATCATATATTTATGTGTGTACCTGAGCTATCATATTTTGTTTGTTTTCAAAATATTTTTTAAAATATTTTTCCTAGCCGAGGGTCTACCTTAAACAACCTCTCCACCTTGGTGGGGGTAAGGTCTGCGTACATCTCACCCTCTCCAGACCCCACTTATGGGAATACACTAGGTATATTGTTGTTGTTGTTTAAGGTAGTTGAGTGTGTTCGCTTTATTTAGTACTGTCATTTCATCTACTGTAGTTAGCTTTAAGATTTTGATGTCATTGTTTTTTTTACCTGGATATTTCATCCTTGCATTTTATTCTGGTATGTTTTTACTCTTCTTCCCAAACCCATTTTTACGACTATTTTTTTTTTCTTGAGTCGAGGATCTTATACGCCTTACCTTCTCCAGACCCCACTTACAGGACCATACTGAGTATGTTATTATTGTACTTAATGAGATCAATATTAATAAAAACATCTAAGTTTTAATCATTCTTATATGATATTGGTTGATTTGGATGTGACAAAATACGTGGAAATCACTAGTTGTAAGGTGGGTGAATTTGATTCATTCTCATCAAATTCACGATTGTAATAGAAAAAAATTGTCTTTCAGCTCCTCTTTCTTCCACCATTGTTAGCCTTTTTCATCATTACTTTTCTTCTACCATTGTTAACCTTTTCATCTTTTCCTTTTGTTCAATTATTATTCATATGCATACTATTTCTATCTTATTCTTCGTTTTTATGGCTATTGGTATTTTCGATTTATCTCAGGTATTCTTTAGCTTTTAGGTCAGTATTTTTTTACTACGATATTTTCATCTTGTTTTTTCGAATATATTTTTAAAATGCTTTTCTTTCATCGGTGATCTATTAGAAACATCTCTACCTTAGTAGGGGGTAAGCTATGTGTACATCTCACGGTTTTCAGATTCCACTTGTAGTATAACACTGATGTTGTTGTTGTATACTATGCAGAACAATAATTTTGTACAAACTGATAATAACTTCTTCATTATTCTTGCCCCATCCCTTGTAGTCCTCCTCTTTTAAGCATTCCGACTACATCTCATTCTATCGTCGTGGCATAAAAAGATTGACTAGAAATTAAGGCAGAAGTAGTTCTAATTTGACGTCCAATTATTTAAAATTCACCAAGAAAACATTTGTCCTTTTACACATTCTCATGATTTGTGTGAAAATAAGAACATGATAGATGATAAAAAAATAACATAATTAGTTTAAAGAATAAGGGCAACGATTGTTTAAAAATCTAAAATTTTATAAATGCATCACTTTTGAGTTGTTACCAATGAAAAATATTATAAGTACAAAATACAATATAAGTTATAATAAAAAAATATGGGTGAAATATCCACCGTATCTAATAATTATTATATTTTTTTTGGCAAATTGATGCTCGAATATTTGTTGTGATAAGGAAACATACAACCAATCATGTCACTATTGCAAAACACTAACTACCCGTCTAAGAGAATAGTTTCACGTCATGCTTTGCCGGGATTGTCATGTCAAAATACAAGAAGAATCGTTTTTATGTCTAAATTCTCAAACATAGATGCATGATACTTCATAATCACTGTCTCCTTACGAGTTAGCCATGCAAAAAAAAAAAAAAAAAAAAAAAGACTTACAAATCCAACGGTCGCGTAGTTATTGCAGTATAGTTGTGTATCGAGTTCAACATATACTCAGAAAAATTCAAATATGCGAAAAAACGCATAAACTAATGTGTTATTCGTTTATTTTTCACTTATTTTTTATAGTTGTTTGGTTTGGTGAACCCATAAACCATAACTCCGACAAAAGGCTCTCAGGCTTGTCTCGTTGGCAATGCACATTTTCTTCATATTTGGAATGAAAACGGGTCATAATTGCCCCTACTATCAGATTTAGTTTAATGTTGCCATCTGTTTGATTATGCAAACAAACCTACCCTCACCGTTCAAGTTTTGAACAAAATTACCCCAATCTTATTCGAAGTAACACGTGGAGGCCTTACATTGACCTGATTTAAAATATAAATCAAATCCTTTAAAATATTCACTCATAACTCATAACTCGATCCAATTTTTTGATAAGTTAGAATCTTAAATTAAATTAAACCCCCATACAACTACACATTTCTCTCTCCCACCAGCCATCCAGCCAGCCTCGCGTAATTTACTTACCAGAAAGAAGAAGAAAATGGAAAACCTATTCGACCGAGTTCAAATTAAATTTCGAACTAGTGTATTTTCGATATTGAATGACTAACAATAAAAGGTTATTTATGAGAATAACTACACAAAAGTACAACGTTGAAATTTTTAACATAATATAGAGACACTTTTAAATAATCAAAAATATATAGAAAACTTATTTACAAAAGAAACTAAGCCTCTAGAAAAGATATTCCGCATAACAGAAAAGATACGGTACAAAATAAAAGATATTACCTATTTTCTATGAAAAAAATATTTTGTTATATTTTTAAAATTATATAATATTACTATTTTAAATAAGCATCTATATGTATACTTGTGTAAATAATTGGCAAAATGGTTGAGTACCCCCTCAAAGTTTACACGTTTTTGCTGTTACACACCTGAACTTTGCGGGGGTCCTAGTACCCCCCTGAACAATTACCCGCTCTTACTAAGTAACCCTTGCCAACTCACCTGGCAAGTCACGTGTTCACAGACAAACTTAGGCGCGTGGGAGCTCTCATTTTTGTCCCAATTTCAGATTTTGACCGTTACTCCCCCTTTTAATATGTCATATTCCACAAATTACTTCACCCACCATTAAAGACCTTCTCTATCTTCCAATTATAGTTTCGGGAAGACGAATTTGAGGTCCCATTTCTTATTTTATGGCAAATTCGAATTTGAGTCGTATTTGTATGGACGAGGAAGACCCAATATTGCGTTTTAAGGTGAAGTGCAAGCATGGAGAAGTGCTACCTTTGCAAACATCTTGGTCGAAGAAAAATCCGGGAAGACGTTACTATGGTGTAAGTCTTATGTTTACCTAGTTGCCTAGTTTTTTCTTATTATTATGTTCTCATTTTGTGTGTTTACTAATGTATAGGAATTGTCTTGCAAATTTTTTCGATGGAGGGATGAAGAAGTTGATTCACGATCGAAGTTTATACTTCCAATATTGGTCAACAAATTAAAGGAAATGGAAGAAGGGTTAGCATATCAAGAGACTATGAAGAACAAGTTGGTTGATTTCCAAGAATATAGTGATAATGGTATTAAGGAGAAAAAGAAGGAAGATTGGTATCTTTGTTGTTGTGTGAAGGTCATGTGCTACTTTATTTTGGCCATGTTTGTTGTTGTTGTAATCCGTAGCTTCTAGTTTGTTGTTGTTGTAATCCGTAATGACTTAATGTTTATGTTTAGGTCATGGCTATTATGGTTGTAATTATTGCTAATGTAAGGTGTTATGACTTAATGTGCCTATGTATTTTGTGTATGACTGTTTGGGTTTCATATGAATGTGCAAGAATTCTACTATTACTCCTTACTAACAAAACTAAAAGTACATAGATACATAAAGACATAAAAAAGTATCCAAAAAATCTGATGCATAAGTACCATCACATTGCATTTACTACATCAAAATAGATAGTTTCATAATGGTCAATATCATGTGTTCCATCAAAATAGTAACTAAACATAAGGCACACATAACAGAAGTCACCGATGTTGGCACTATCAAACATCAGTGATAAATTCAGTGATAAAACATCCAAAAGGAACATAACACTAGACCAAACTTTAGTCCTAAATTTTCTTCATGTATTGATGGTGATTGGCAGTTGAGCTACCCTGGCTAAGATTCTTAGCAGCTGCTGCTTTAAGCCTTGTTTGCTTTCTTTTGTCAGCTCTCATTTGTTCAAGTCCTGCTGGTGTCACTGCATCTTTTCCCTTCCACTTCACCCCTGATTTTGGGTGGTAGCCAATATCACCAGTTACATTAGCAGATTGCTTGATTTTTCTTCCTCCTCCAAGGTTTACAATTCTTCTACTTGATAGGCCAGGCTATGTAAATTGAAACCCATTAACATATACTAGAAGAACAAGTAATATTAGCAGAATCAAAGCAAACAAATAAAACACTTACATTCAGACTTGTGAAACCATTTTCAGCCTGGAATAAGCCCATTCCAACAACTCTAGGCCTTTTAAAAGGACCTCCTGGACCAGAAACAGGTCTTGCCCTTCCTCTTCCATTAGAAGCAGGTGCAGATACATGGGCAGTTGAACTAGGTGTACCATTAGAAGTAGGAGCAGATGGGGGAGCACCAAATTCAGGTGGAGCAGAACCACAAATAGGGGTACCATTACTAGCAGTTGTACCAGAAACAGGTGGAGCCCTTCCCCTACCTCTTCCCCTTGTATTGTTAGGCTATATTATGTATTACAGTTAGTATTAAGCTAATAAGTAGATAAAATTAGAAAAATATAGTACAGAGGCCCTGGGATTTACCTGAAACTGTGCTGATGAACCAGTAGTGTCATTCCTTCATCTTCCCCTTCTACTAGTACTCTATACAATGTAACAAAGTTAGTAACCTTAAGTAGTAACCTTAAAGTAGAAGATAAAAATACAATGTAACTGTTGTTTACCTGAGAGTGTGCTGGGGTTGGAGTACTTTCAGTCCTCTTGGGACATCCTCTTTTGTTATGTCCTTTCTCATTGCAGAAGCTACATGTCATTACTGCCCCAGTTTTCTTCAATTTTCTAATTTTTTTGCTTTCACTAGCCTCCTTCCTTCTTACTTTCTTTGGCCTACCAGGCATCCTTTTGACCAATGGTGGTAAAACAGGTATGTTGTCACTAACTGGCCACATCTTCATCTTCCTCACTGGTTGAATGTAGTGTGAATACACCTTTAGATAAGTTTGCTTGCTGTAGCAGCTTGCAACATACTCCATTGGATTCAACTTCCTGTGATGCATTGCAGCAATAGAATGAGGACAGGGAATTCCCTTGAGGCTCCAAGCCCTACATGAACAGTACAGCTGCCTCAGATCTACATTGTGCCCATAATCACCATGCTCAACTTCAAAACCTGCATCTCCATTAAACACAATCTCACAGTCCATGGACTTTGCAATGTTATCCTCTAAGGTCTTGTATGCCATGGGAGAGATTGGATGCCTCCATTTGAGCCCAAACTCTCTTAGTTCTCCAATCCTCTTCATCGTCTTAACTCTAATCTCTTCAAGCATAGTGATCACAGTTTTGTGTCTAGCCTCCAAAATCCATGAATTGAAACTCTCTGACATATTGTTATCTACCACATCATAGCAGTTAAAGCACTCAAAATATAGCTTTGACCATGTTTCCTTATTATACCACAGCAACTCATCAACCATTCTCTCTGGTCCTAATTTCTTCAGCTCTTCCAGATTATCTATAAATTCAGCTTCAAAAGTTGATCTTGCCATCTTCCAGAATGTATTGCTCCTCTCAATACCTTTCCATCCTTTAGACCAATTAGCAAGGATGTGCCTAGCACACATCCTGTGTTCAGACAAAGGCAGCAGGTTATCCAAAGCATTTTTCAGACCCTAGCAAAAAATAATAACATATTAGTAATTGTTAATAGTTAAATATGAAATTAAAAAAAACAAAAGTAGCATTGACTTACCTTTTGCATATCAGTGACCAATGTAAGATGATGCCCTTCACCAAGTTGTAGATCTTGCTTCAACAGCTCCACAAACCAGCCCCAAGTATGTCTATTCTCATATTCCACTACTGCCCATGCAAGAGGAAGCATTTGATTGTTTCCATCTTTGCAAACAGCCACCAGTAATTGCCCTTTACAAACACCCTTCAAAAAACACCCATCCAAACCAATACACCTTCTACACCCATCCAAAAATGCCTTTTTCAAAGCATCAAAACAAATATAAAAGCCTTCAAATACCTTCTGACCAGTCCCAACTGTTTCTCCAACTTTAACCACACAAGTACTACCTGGATTTGACCTTAGCATCTCATCCCTATAATCATATATCCTCCTAAACTCAGCCACATGATCCCCCATAAGTTCTTTTAAAACTTTTGACCTAGCCCTTCTTGCAACTGTCTTACCAACATACACTTTAAACTTTTTCCTAACAAGTTCTTGAAGTTTGAAAATCCTTAAGTTAGGATGTCCTCTGATTTTTTCTCTAAAATGTTTGGCAATGAATCTTGAATTGCAGAGATAATTTTTGGTAACTTGGACACATTTATGGACTGGATGGTAATTTTTAACAACAAAATCTTGAGTAGCAGAGTCAATACTTGCATACAATAACCATGGACAGCCCTCAGTTAAACACCTCACCCTAACTCTACCTCTTTCATTGACATGTTTTTCAATAAGAAGCTTCCTTTGAAGAGCATACCTTGTGACTGCATCCCTAAACTGGACAGCACTTTCAAATACTAAGCCAGTTTGCCACACTATCTTCTTGACAGTTGGATCAAACACAACTCTTTCAGAAGTTTTCTTCCTAGCAGTTCTACTAACTCCACTTTGAACCTCTTGACCAAACTCTTCATCATCAGATTCATCTACTATTTCAAAGCTGGCACATTCATCACTTGCATAGTATGGTTCATCACCCCCAAGCTTACCATCTAAGGTCTGCTTTTGGGCTGCAACATACTCATCAAAACCAGGATCTATCCCTGCCTCACCTACAGGAATTTCATCAACTACAGGCTTCCTCTCTTTCCTTTTCCTTCTTTGGTACTTCCTTCTTTCTTCCCTAAAGCCCCTATATTCTTCATGTGTATCACTACCATAATCTAAATCACCTTCTTCAAACAACTTATCATGTTCAGATTCTGAGCTGTTTTCAGTGCTCACAGACTCAGATGCAGCATCAGTATCTGAGCTTTCATGGTCAGGTGAAGGAGGAGAAGGTGTATTGGAAGGAGCAGGAGTATTGGAAGGAGCAGGAGCATGAGTATTGGAAGGAGCAGGGGTATTGGAAGGAGAAGGAGCATGAGTATTGGAAGGAGCAAGAGCATCACTAGGGTTTGATGTTGCTTCTTGACTACTTAATCCCTCTCCACCTACCCCCCATCAGTGTTCATTGGCACAGACCCATATTCAATTAGTGGGACAGTGGGGACCACAGAAAGCTCATCCAAATTGTGAGCTACATATATGTCCAGAATATCCCCAGTTTCCAATTCATCACAAATTACACATATATCCCTATCAGACTTAATTTCAACCAAATTACCATGAAATGGTGATCTTACATAAAAACAACAGTTAGTTGTATACCCTATTTCTTTAATGTAGTCGCATAACTCAAAATAAGACATACGATCAATGTCTATATCATAATATTCCCTAATACACCCACCCATATATGAAGGAGGAGAACCAAATTCTATCTTTCCCCCATGAAACCACCTCAAAGTTATCAAAGTAAAAGCCATAACATAAACCTGAAACAACAACAAATAATTGGTTGAAAACTAATAAAAGCCCTAATTTTGTTGACATGCAGCATAACCTAATTGAAAAAACCTAACTTTACAAAAACCCTACATTTGTTTTACAACAGATTCAACCAAGTAATTATCATCACTAGCAAATTATATAAAAAAGAATACTATGCAACAACAAGTAACGTAAAGGCAACATTTGTAATAAACAAAAAACAAGTAATGTAAACATACCTAAGTACCTTCGTTGCTTTAGAAATCTCCCCACGAACACTGTAAATAATAATTGCGGACCAATCGCTACCAGATTATCATATGAATTTATGGAAAAAGTTGAATTAGGCGAAATAATTAGTGAATATCGCCTGTTTTTTGCTGAAGAGAATAGGAAAGTGAAAAGGGTAAAGTTAAAAGGGTAAATGGAACGGTTGGTGTACTGGTTGAACAATTATGGGTTTCGGGTGGGTCGTTTGAAATTCGGGTCTGAGAAAGGCGCGTAGACACGCGTATTTGTTTTACTCATGGTGACTTGCCAGGTGAGTTGGCAAGGGTTACTTAGTAAGAGCGGGTAATTGTTCAGGGGTACTAGGATCCCTGCAAAGTTCAGGTGTGTAACAGCAAAAACGTGTAAACTTTGAGGGGTACTCAACCATTTTGCCTAAATAATTTATTAATTTGTCTAAACTTTAGGGGTCTCAATGCAGTGAGTCAAATGGATGCGAAAATCGCCCTCTTTGCTGAATACATCTCCTTAAACCCCCATATATAGCCTAGTAACTTTTGTTACGTACAACACCAGCAACACAGCGTACAGCTAGAGAGAGAAAAAAAATGGATGCGAAAATCGGAAAATTCTTCGAGTCGGTGGGAAGTTTCTTTTCCGGCGGAGATCAGATTCCGTGGTGTGATTCAGATATTGTCACTGTATGTTCAATATTTTTCAATTTATTCTATATCTATGTTTAAGTTTTATGCACCGTCATTTTAAACAAGTTTTTACACTGTCACATCACCTTGACATGTTGTTGCATAAGTAACTTTGAAATTTGAGCTTTTGTTCTATGCACCGCCGGTTTAAAGGAAGTTTTTACACGGTCAAGTCACCTTTACCTGTTGTAGCAGATAATCAGTATTATTGAAATTTGACCTTTACCTGTTGTAGCAGATAATCAGTATTATTCAAATTTGAGTTTAAGTTCTATAACCGTAAAGATACACTATCAGGTAAAGGTCACCTTTACGTGTTATAGCAGGTAACCTGCCATATTAAAATTTGAGTTTAAGTTCTATGCACAGTTATTATGAAGATTTTACGCTATCAGATCACTTTTATTTGTTGTAGTAGGTAATCTGCCTTATTCTTAAGATTACAGTTCCCATATTTATATTTTATGAAGGCTTACTGTAATATCTTATGGTGTCAATTTTTTTTTTACGCGGACGGTACTTAGAACCTAAACTCTTGAAGTTTTGTGTTTCTATAAAGTTATTATCACATGAAAGGAGGTGGTCTGAAGGACCTAGAATCTCTTGGGATTCGTTTAGACTTAGTGAAAGATAGGGCACAAAGGAAGAAACAATTTATATTGGCAATACCTTTTAATTTTAGTCATGTTAGACTTTTAATTTAGGTCCTATACTTTCTAGAAGTCTTTAGTTTTTCAAAAGATTTGTATGTCAGTAGAAAACTTAGAGAACTTTTAGTACTTTTTATATATTGGTCTGAGATGACTTGTAGTGGAGTGACATGGTTAGTGAGGATTCATTTAGTTGGCCACAACTTGTTTAGGATTGAGGTATAGTTTTGTTGTTGTAAGTTAACTCAGATGGATTTCTAAAATTCGCGTAGTAAACAAGATATCACATAAGGGAATCCCATTCTAGGAGTTGTCACAGCCATGTCTTATATAAAAGAGAAAAGCTGTATTAACGCTCTAGCCCAAGGATAGATCTTATGAAAAGAAAAAACATCGTCAGATAATAGAGATAATATGGAGAAACAGAAGAATTCTGTATGGGTACGACTATTATTTGAACGATGTGAAAAAAGTGCTATATTTGTTGGCAAATTATCGAAAATTAGGCACATGCTGAGGGATTACCTTAGCTTATAGTTGATGTTTGGGGGTGTGCGGGGGAAAAAATGGTTAGATTTGGGTTGGATGGAGATATTTAGATAATGAGAAGATTTTAAATTTATGAGTTTTAAGTTTAAGATTTAGGAAGAAATGTTTCCAAATGGCACTGCCGAATGCAGATCAATCCAAATTAAGGTCTCCAATATATATATATATTAGATTTGAATTATTACACTGACAGTGTGACAAGAGTCGTATTATCATCAAATTGGTCATAATAGGTTATCGTTACTCATTTTCCGATTCCTTTTTGTTTCTAATTTCAAATGTTGGCTTCTGAGGTCTTGAAGATTGGATAGACAACAACTTTAATATTGATTCTGATCTCAGTTCCAGAAAGTAATAGAACCAGTTGTTTTTTCTATCAATAAAATTTACCATTTCAAAAAAAAAAAAAGTAATAGAACCAGTAGCTTGCAAGAAGCAGATAAATGTTAGATAAACATAACCACCCAATAGAGGAAAAGCTCTTAGGAATCAGGGGTAAAAATTAGTTGGCTGGGCCAACAATCCTATAAGCTATTTATAAAAGGCTCATTAGACATTTGTTGCTTTAATTTGGTTGCAGACTTCCATTTTCAACGGCACTTGGAGGCCAGTTATGACTTTCGCATGATTTCTGAACACAAGCAAGAGGCACTTAAAACATATATGACACCTCCTTTTTTTTTCATAATTGTTTGAAGCAGAAATTCCTGTTGAGGTGTTTCTCATCTAAAGGCATGGTGCTGATAATTACAGCAGGGACAAAAGAGAGTGTGATAGTTGAAGAATAGTATAACTGTAGCATCTTATGTAATCAGTTGCCATCAATTATCTGGCAGATGGTAATGCTTCCTGGATAGCCTTTGGAAAACGCTCTGTATTTCTTGCTGAAAATCACTTGCTTAGTTTTTGAACAACATGTAGTTTATCATATCAGTGCTTTGCAGTTCCATGTGTATGTACTAACTAAACTTGATCAAAGGAATCTTGGTAGTATTTGAGTCTCACCAAAGTGAAATATGTATATAGGGTTGTGAACGCGAAGTTGCTGAGGCAGAAAAGGGTTCATCTGATGAACTCAAGAGTGAATGCATCATGCGTCTGTCATGGGCTCTTGTTCACTCAAGACGCCCAGAAGATGTACAACGTGGAATAGCAATGCTTGAAGGTGAGTTCATTAGGGAATCCACCTCTTTCCTTGGAATCCATGGCCCTTCATTCTAGCATATTCTTGATTGGGATTGTGCAGTTTCATGAAGAATTTTATTGAGACACTGACTTATGGATTTGTCCTTCCCTTAGCTCATAATGGTTATTCCATTTTATTCCTCCCCTCTCCTTTTGTTTAGCAGTTTATTATTGTTACTCCTCTTTTATGCTAGTTTTCCTTCGTGGGCAATATAGTTGTTTATTTGGGAGAGCTTTGACTGTATCGTCATTTGCAGCTTCTCTGGGTGGCACTAACAGTCCTTTGCAAATGAGGGAAAAGATTTATCTTCTGGCTGTTGGCTATTACAGAAGTGGGGACTATGCAAGAAGCAGGCAGCTTGTTGAGCGTTGTTTGGAGGTTTGATTTTTGATTTTCAATCTTTTCTGGGATATTAGCTCTTCACTTTGACAATAAAAATCTGAATTACTTGCATCCAGGCTAGCATGTCTCACTATTTCTGTATTTTGAACAATTGCATACTTGAACTAATTCTCTTAGGGGCCATTTGTTTTTATTAAGATTAAGATGCCTGAACCTGAATACACATCTGAATATTAAGATATGATATCTAGAACTGAATACTAACTAAGTAAGACCGTTTGTTTTCAACATCTGAATCTGAATTACGCCCACTTCTATTTTTTGCTTCTATTTTTCTCAAATAATATTTTGAAATGGATCTTGTTAAACTCCAAATTTGAAGATGAAAAATATAATTAGGAAAAGGATTCACGTTTGTAAATTCCAATTCTAAAATTTTCAGTAAAAGTTTTGAGGTATATTAGTACTTTTGGCTTTGGTAGTTGGAGAGAGAAAGAGAGGCGTGAGAAGCCTATTACAAATCAAAAAGAAGCTATACCACTTTTAAGAGTCTGTATGGTATAAAGACATAGTTAAAGATCTTATTTATTAAGAGTTAATAAGATCTATTAAGAACTTTTCAAGAATAAAAAACAAATGCACTTAATGGGTGGTTATCTGAATTATTCAGATTCAGACTCCCATTAAGTGCAAACAAATGTGGCCTTAGTCTGTGAGAGGCCGTCTTTCCGTTTTTCTTGGTCTATTTTTTAACATTCTGTTTTAATTAGTAGTTGGTTGACATTTGTAGATTGCGCCGGACTGGAGGCAGGCCTTGTCCCTCCAGAAAACTATCGAAGATAAGATAACAAAAGGTAGCAAAAAGAACATCTGTCTTCAGTTCTATATTAGATTCTGTTTCTAGTAAAGAGAGTAGAATTACGTATTTTACTTTGTCCAAACAGATGGAGTTATTGGCATTGGCATTGCTGCTACTGCTGTTACTGCTGTTGGACTCCTGGCCGGTGGAATTGTAGCTGCCTTATCCCGCAAGAAGTGACCCATTTTAAACTACTAACGTGCATAACAGACACCCCCTCCCCCTCCTGGTTAGCCATCGAGTAACCGCTCAATGAGCAACTTTATGTGGTGGTTTCTCGATCAACTAGTACTTTGTATACATCTGATCCTATCAACTCCAAGTTTTGAGCCTAAGTTTTGATACTTCTCTTTGTTGAAACAACAAACATGTGCAACTGGTGCAAGGATATTGCTAGCTTTGTTTAGTTGTCTAGTTTATATGCAATAATTACTTGTCTTTGTCGTCTTTATTGTAGCAGAAAGGATTCATGATGCTCTCTCTACTCTATCTGATCGTTGGTCTTTTGCATTTTTAGGTTTTGAAGGTTCTTTATCATACTTATTTGGTTTCTTTTTTCCTTCAACTTATTAACTTAATCCAACTTTTTTCAATTCTCGTCAATATTGAGGCGTTACAACATTCCATCCAAACACCATCTTTAACATAATTTTCTATATAGAAGTCGTAGAAAGAAATGTGATTTTTATAGATTAAAAAAAAAAAAAAAAGAGTTTGAAGATGCTACCGCAGAGAGGTGAAAACATACATAAAAGATAGTGCATACATTACTAATTAGGGAGCAAATCGAAGAAGTTCAAAGGACATGGTGAAAATCAAGAAATGATGCAACTCGTAGAAAACAAAAGGATGCAAGTAATAAGAATAATACACATGCCCAAGGCGGATGCAGAATCGATATCTTATATATGAAACACACACATATATAACTCACAAAAATGTCGGTAATTGTTAAATTTGATCTTCTATGACTCAAGTGAAGAATTTTAATGGTTGAATGTACTAACTTTAAATCCTAATCATCCTAGTAAATTATAATTAAACTAATAGCCAACAAGACTCCGTGGCCCAATGGATAAGGCGCTGGTCTACGGAACCAGAGATTCTGGGTTCGATCCCCAGCGGAGTCGTTTTTTTTTTAATTATTATTATTATTCAATATATTTGTAGTTATATACTTATTATTTATATTTATTCTCCCCCATATTCTTCAACTCGTTGTCCTTATCTAATTAGCATTTTATATAACGAAAACGACAATTCTTTTGTAAAAAAAGAAAATTATTGAATGGTTTTGTGTGACAATGATATCAAAGAAGCTGTTCAAAGTAATTAGGTCTAATAGATTCATCTCAATGTTTGCTTTACAAAGATGAAAAACACTGGAACTCAATAAAAGAAGATCTAACCTTTTCGAGTGGTTGGAAAAATTAAGATAACGAAATTTTAAATTCAAACATACGTCAAGTAATTAAATGAAGATCAAGGTTTAGTTATTGAATGATGCTAAAAGATGGAATCCATTAGTCAAGGAGGTAAACAACCTCCAACTCTTACCTATAGCGAATATACTTTTTACCTCGGTGAAAGTGACCTACACATGTAACATTATAAATAAACAAAACGACCTGCTATAACAAGTTAAAATGCACAAATAAGAAGCAATTACTGTCAATTTATATAAGTTAACTCATCATTTTATTAATAAAGAGTTCAAATCACATGGGAAGTAAATGAAAGACCACTTGAAAAAACTGCAGTTTAATTAGAGTCAATCAAAACTTCTTCTGATCTCAAGTCCACTAAAGAATGATACATAAACAAAAACTGTAGATTCCCGATACTTCAAAATCAATGCTATACAGACAAGACACTTCTAATCACATTGAAAAGAAGAAAACAAAAAGAACTATGTATATCACTCCTAATCACTAAAAAGCTACCAGAACTCACTTGTAGTGTTGCACAGAGTTCCTTATATTCAATCTTTCATCATTCAACTCTGCTAATAGAGACTTTTTCTGCAATTATCCTGACTCCAACTCTATTGGAAACTGCTATAACTATAAACAAACTCTATATTTCCTTTACGGAAGCTCCCATTTGTAGATTAAGATCCTGTGAAATACTTACCTTGCTGCTAAAAATGCAGAGGCTGCATTGCTATGGATTATTGGTTGCATGCTTCCCCTTCTAACAGCATATCGTGGTTGCTCACTGCGCATACTAAGAAAGAGAGTTGGTTCTTGAAAGCAGTCTTATTAGACCTGGAGATCCTGTCTTCTAGACATGGTTTCCTCAGAACCCGATTCACCTTCTTCTTGTTCATGCTTGGGTGATTCCCCATTCGAGTTACATAGCCGGGTTGATAATGTAGGGGATAATGGTGTGTAGTTACCTGCATTTTCGTATTTTATTAAAACTTCAGCATTTATAAAATTTACAATTTTGGGAAGAGCATCAAGTTTTCACAAAATAAAAGAAACTAAGATAAAAGTTGGAATGGCGAATAATGCACCTCTGAAAGATGAGCTTCTCTCCGCATCTTTGGTAACATGCAACAAGATGGTTCCAGAGAGCACAACGATGAAACCACATATTTCTGATATAATGCTCCCGACGTTCTGTCCATCCCAGTCCTACATAATTTAGTATAAATAGGTCGATAAGTATGGCATCGAAGTTCTGGAAAAAGTAATCATGGCTCCCCTGTTTCAGGTCATTGACAGCACGTATGACACCAAGTCATGCAATATAATGGTGTGAAAGTCCATGGCATCCTAAGGTGTAAACTTTTGGATAAATTCCCTAGAAGCAGATTAACTCTTAGTTGTACTCATCATTCTATAGAAACCAGCTCAAAGCAAAAGCAGCAAGAAGAACATGGTAGATGCTATACCTTAAACATGATGACACTGGCTACAATTGTTAGTGTTGTGAACATAACGTAGTATATAGGAGAGACAACGGCAGTGTTGAAAGTATCAAGCGCCTGAAACATGGAAAGCGAAAAAAAAAAATGTTAAAGCAGAGATATGATTGATCATCTTTTTCATGATATCAAATAAATATTGCTTGAGGAAGGTTGAGGCATAATAGACTGCTTAATACATCACTTTACCCAAGATACCAGAAATCAGAATGGATAAAAGGAAGATGCTATCACACCATTAAACTGATAACCTAAAGGAAAGTTTAAGAATAACTGCTGCATATTCTAGGTAAAGCTGCATAAAGCACAAAGCTTTCTTGGAACTCAACAAGAGTTAGCTGCAATTATCCACTACAAATTAGATGGACATCAAGGAAATCGATGACCTAGCAACTACACTGTGCCTGAAAGATGAAGGAACGTCTCAAGAGTGACAGAGAGAGAGAAAAAAAAAACAGAACTAAATTATGACTTCCATAATAAGAGCGGACCTCATAATCTAATGGCATGTAGATGCAAATATAAAACTCTCGTCCATATAAGGAAAAGAAAAAGCGTCCATTCTGACCTGCTAAACTTCAAAACTTCTCAAACAACCAATATTATCCATGATTCTGGAGATATAGGAAATCTAAAATTTCCATTCAGCAAATTTAGTGATTCTGACATTAACACTTCAGATAAATATCATAGCTAAAGATAAGAAACAAAAACTCTCGATACTTCTGCAACATGCACTAGTTCCCTACCTTCCTCCCTCTAGCATTTGGGTAACTCATCTTACAGTTTTAAACTGCTGCGATATATGCAGCAGAGAAAAATATTTGGCACTTTTAGAGTCTTTATCTTGAAACTGTTTCCTCTAGAGATATATGACACAGATACGTCAACCTTAAGTTCTAATGTCACTTCTTCATTGCTTCATTTTTTATGTACTTTGTTCATTCAGTATGCTATTATGCTAGAAGATCAACTACAAGGACTGAATGAAGATTATCAACCAAGATTTATTTAGTTACCATCATGATAAATGATTTTCATTTCGATAAAAAATCAACAATCAAAAATTGTTAAACCTTTCATAAAGTTTTTAGTTCCATGAAATAGTTTCAGCATTGTTCGAGGAATGCTCTAAGTTGACAATAATAGAAGTAAGGTGGTCATAACGATAGCAGCTCTACACAGAAGATCAAGATGCGTTGTATTTTGTTGTTTCATTACTGGTGTAAAGAAAAAGACGTAGATGACGTAAACCTTTCATAAAGTTTTCATTACTGGTGTATTTTTTTTTTTTTTTTATTAACTTTTGGACAATCAATCAGGTTCCTGTTAGTATGACTGACTGAGCGTATTAGAGTAGGTTCTGCACTTTCTGGTATACTTCTTCTTTGCTAATAATTCAAGGCTTTCATTAGTTAAATGTCAGTAAGAGAAGTACTAACAGGGAAATATGCCAAAAATATTTACGTTTTTCTATATGTTTGCCAAAATGTTTACCTAAATCCATATAGAAAAGTTTCTACACTGTCTCCTAGTTTTTACTTCTGCAAATAAATAAACAGGGAAAACACAAGATCCACACACGAGGAGGAATTTAGCAAAACAAAGAGAAGAGGGGCGGCAAAATTTCAGGGCTCTCTTAGAATCTCAAAGGAAGAATAGCAGTTCAACTCAAAGAGTGAGTTTGTAGACAAAACGTATTTCATCACAAAAGTAGTTAGAATAGTAGCTACTCACCTTATTGAGATAGTTCATTTGTGTAACGACACAAACTGCCACAACAAACATAAAAAACCAGGTTTCCGGATACATCAGCTGGTTTTTCCCCTCAACAGTTAACTTTATTGAAGTACCAAGGGCTTTAACACTCATAACCTGCATAATAAGCAGAATAGAGGGACATAAATTCAAGTGCACCTACATAATCAATCACAAAGATTTTGGCTATTGACTTAACTTACAAAAATAAGATGTTCAGAAATTTGAGCATTTAAAAATAGAGCACAAGGCAGCAGAATCAAATTTGAAGTTTTACCGAGAGAGAACCCATCAATGAACAGATTCCAGTAAAAACAAGGACATTTGAGTGCCCGCATTGAGGAGCGAAGTAGAAGACAAGAATAAAAACCAAAACAAGCGCTGATCCCACGTAAAGCAAAAATGCTGCAATTAAAAAAAAAAAAAAAAAAGAAAGAAAGAAAGAACTGAAGTTAGAAAGTGTAGATGGTCAACAAGAGGATTTGGTCATGAAGGAAGGATCTCACCTTTTTGAGTTGCCATGTACCATATTTCTTTGACAGAAGAAATAGCATGCTCCTGTGGTGCGTGGATAACTATCACAACAGAACCAGCAATGCACATAACACAACCCAAAATTCCAAGCGGATGCAACTTTTCCTTCAAAATAAGCTGAGCCAGTACAGCACTGCAAGAAGTTTTCGCCATAAAAACAGTTAAACAATCAGAAGAATATCTCCACTCCTACCAAACTATAACCAGGATTACACACCTGACAATGATACTCAATGCACCAAGAGGGGTAACAAGAACCGCAGGAGCAAATGCATATGCTACAAAATTCGCAACCTCTCCGACAATCACTATGAAAAAGCAAAACAACAAGAAGATTCTACGGACAGTCAGCCAATGGCCAAGAAAGAAAAGACAAGAGATATGCCATATCTTACTTATGTTGGGACAGATACAGGAAACAATTTTCAATAACACCAATAGGTTAAGAGAGTTGATTGAAAGATAAGTAAGTCCCAAAATTGAAATTAGAAACACACCCATCAACTATTAAGCTTAACTTCCCATTAATAAGTTAAATTCAAATATACAATTCTGCCAGTCCTTTCTAGCAATGTCACTCTATCAAACATTCTAAGCACCCCCCCCCCCTCTTCTCCCAACCCCAACCAACCCCCAGGACAGACACAGAGACAGTAAATGCTGTAAATAAGGATATAGGATTACAGAAGACAGAAATAAAGGAGAAAACTTACTTGTGACCATTCCAATCCACCAGAGGGGTTCCGCGAGATAGGAATACCCACCAACGCCTACAAAACAAACCCAAGAAAACTCAAACCAGATTCATACTACATAACAAACAACAAGAAGATGAAAAGATTCAAACAACTTCCATTAAAAAACAAAAAGAAAATTAGAGGACCCCACATACCAGCTCTAACAACAGATTCACATACAACAGAATAAGCAACAAGAAGATGAAAAGATGAAAACTTTATACACTTCCATAAAAGAACAAAAAGAAAACTAGAGAATCCCACGTACCAGCTCTAACACCAGATTCATATACATCAGAAGATGAAAAGACTCAACCTTTACAAACTTCCACAAAAGAACAAAAAAACAAAATTAGAGAATCCCACGTACCGGCTCTAACATCAGATTCATATTACTACAGGAACAAGCAACAAGAAAGATAAAAAGATTCAAAATTTACAAACTACTATAAAGGAACAACAAGAAATTTTAGAGACCTCCACATACCGGCTCCAACACCAGATTCAAATACTACCTAACAAGGAACAAGAAGATGAAAAGATTAAAACTTTACACACTTCCACAAAACAAAGGAAATTAGAGACCCCATACCAGCTCTAACACCAGATTCATACTACAGGAACAAGCAACAAGAACATGAAAAAATAAGGCTTTACACACTTCCATAAAAGAACAAGAAAATTAAAGAATCCCACATACCAGCTCTAACACCAGATTCATACTACAATAGAATAAGCAAGTAGAACATAAAAAATTCAAACTTCTACACATTCCATAGAAGAACAAAAACAAAATAGAGACCCCACATACCAGCTCTAACACCAGAGACTACAGCAGCTCTTCTAAGGCCTTTCTTCTTAATAATAAAGCTTGCCCCTATAAACCCACTTGAAAGAAGAGCCAAAATGATGCCAGTCATATTATCTTTAGAGAAAACCATGATTAGACCTCTCTTTCTTTCTTCTTTCTTCTTCTTTTTTTCTTCATGGAAATCTGAAAATCATCTGTTTTTCCTTATTGGGTCATCAAATCTGAACTTAAAAAATATGTACTTGTTGTGGAATAAAAGATTGTATTGGCATATTGTGTGTGTTGCAATCTGTCAGATCCAGCTCATTCAAGACGGCACTAATGGGTCCCTATGTTGTCTGAAACTGGAAAAACATTACCAGCCTTAGATTATACTAATGCCTACTATTTGTTTTATTTGTTTCAAAATAAATATCGTTTTATAAATAACAAAAAGTTAATTATTCTTATATAATTTTATGCGTATATTGTTTTTTAATAGACATAAAAAAGGAAAATGGAGTAAACACTTATAGTGAGACGAAAACAGTAATCATGTAAGGCATATACTCATTTCATGATTCTTGCGTCATGTGCATATATACTTTCCCACATGTGATTTTTTTAAGAATTAATGAGGTACTTTTGGTTATTCAGATTTAAAGTGTAATATGGTCAATACACTGATTCTGAAATGAATTTTACATTTATTAATTCATTAACTTTAGCCAGTCACTGTATTTTCCAATTTTGGCAATCGAATAAGTGGTCAAGTTGACCTTGACAGTCAATTTAAGACATGAAAAGTTAGACGACGGTGTTATGACTATACTGAATTGAGGATGTCATTGACTAGTCCTATAGCTGCTTGCAACCAAACAAATAATCTATATATTTTTTAACTTATAAGCAACTTTGTGAACAAAAAAGCCTCTGAGATGGACAGTGCATTTTACGATCTTACTTGATTGCAAGCCTTTTCAAGAAGCGATAAGGTTACTTGCAAGTCCTTTTAGGATTGCAAGCCTCTTCAAGAAACCGCTTGCAAGACCTTTAAAGAATCATGCAGGACTTTTCTGGAGCTACTTGCTTAATTGTAAGTCTATTCAGGAAGCTGCTACTCCAAAAGGTAAGCTGCTTGCATAAGCTACTAGATTGCAAGCTTCTTCACAGGATTGTAGAAATATTAAGTGGACCACAATTCACCATATTCATTACAACTCGCAGTTCTATTTATAAACAAGAGGGGCATCTTTTACTCTCCTGACTGATTCATACATTAATGACATACTTGATGGTCCAGGTCAAATATGTTAGTAGTTTTCATATATGCTGCGTTGTTAATTAACTTGGTCGGATTATCTACTGATTTAGCATTCCTTTCGTGAAAAGACTTCCATCTCATTATACAAACTGTTGAAGGCTCCATTTGAAAAGACATCAAGAAAAAAAGATTGATACAATAGACGCACTTCACTAGTTTGAATTTCATCGAGAAATAAGACATGGTATTTAACTGAGGAAAGGATAGTAAAACATGCTCGTACTTTCCACGAGTTTCAGACCTGTGCGTCAACTCAATTTTTTACAAAGTAATATCATGTCACCCCGGAAAAAGAACTCTTTGTAATAATACATCAGAAGAAAAACTAAAGTTACATAACATCTATTTCCAGAACATGAAGTGACAAAGTAACAACAGTTTGGAAAGAAATCCTCATGAGTTGAGCAAGCTCCGAGCAGCTTCCAAACTCAGTTCTTCATTAACCTGAATTTCATAAAATAGAGGTTTATAGAGTCCAGTAACTGCAGGGAGTCTTAGGCAATTGGCTAACAAGAAATAAATTACACAAATTTTAGCAGATTCTATGTAGAGAAAACAGGAAATTTTCTGCTTAGATACTTCAAAGTATACTTACAAGTTTCCTGTAAACTTGTTGGAATGCCTTGCAAAATTCTTCCGCTTCCGCTGGACCCATCTGTAGAAAGCCAGACCAACTCCTTGTTAATCGTTATCACAGATACGACCTCTTGTTGTCTTATAGTAGGATGAAACATCTAAGGGCAGGGCTTAGCGTTCTTGAGTGGGTGAGAAACAAGGGAGACTAGGGTTCAAATTCCAGTATATAAATAAAATATACTAGGTAATTACTTTCCATCTACCTAAATTTTGGTGGTAGATTTACTCGGTGACTAAACTGGAAGGATGTAAGAGGTCTACGGTGAAATAACCGAGGTATCCCCAAGCTGACACATACAACACATACATTACCGTTATAAAAAAAGTAGCAATAATAATAACAACAAAAAACCATCTGTGTGCAAGGCGTTCTCAATCATGTCACTAGGATTGTAATTTTTGTGAGCACGTTTAGTTTGAACAATCTTCAACAGCAACAAGATATGAAAAGAAATATATAGGCATCAAATGCTTTATGTTGCTTTAAAAATAAGCAGTGAACCAGAGAAGAGGATTCCCAACATTCTCGCCCCTCAATTAGAACCTTGACAAGAAGCACTCTTGTCACCAGTGGAAACCGTTTTGCTCATGAGATGACTGGCTTAACTGAAGGAGACTGCTGGCTTTGCTCGGTCATTTAGCAGCATTTTCCCAGTTGCTGCTCCAATCTAATCCTCCCTTCTAACATAGCACTAAAGCATAATAAGACTTGGACTTAAACGTGGTGTAGTTTTAGCTTATAAAGTTTCGGTCTTCTAGTTCAATAGAATATCCAGGGTGATGGTCATTTCAACTTTCGAGATTTCTAATTTAACTTTTTCTTTCTTTTTTTATAGGTGAAAGACGAAAGAGGTATACTGATTCAATCTTTGGTCACTTGCGGAAACCCTAATTCACCTTCCAACACCTCTATTAGAGAAGTCACCTGAACCTAGACACCTAATCCTATTGCTTCGACGAGCACATGCTACCTTGAAAAGTAGCACCTTATGCTTCTGTTGCTTAAACTTGCGTTAGTACTTCACCGACTAAACACCTAAGTCTGTCCCGATCTCAAGGTATCGATTTAGGAGCTTGCTTAGGTTTTTTATTGGGAGAAAGGTAAGTTTTCAGAGTTCGATTTAGTTTTATTCCATCATGAAAGAATAGAATTATTTCTTTAATGTCGTGGTGCCCGGGCCAGTTGCCCGAACCCCTACTATTCCACTGCGAATCAGCTACCTACCAGCACAAGCATCAGCTAACTCTACCCACCAGAAGAACACCTAATGCTTTTTTTTGGTATCCGCTAGATTTTGAACCCTGCTCTCCAAGTTTGCACCAATTTCATTGACCAATAGGTCCCTTGGGTGGGGCTAGAACAATTTATCACAACTTCGAATTTCAATGACTTCTCAGTTTTCACCATAAAATCATGAAAACCAGCAAAACGAGAGAATTATGTTATGAAGTATAGACCTAAGGAAACACTAGAGCTAGTCAACTCACTCTATCTGATCGAGCAACTATACGAAGGAAAAACAAACAGTAAGACTGATTAATAGCCCGTGCAGTATACAGGCATGAATTCAAAACCAAAGCAAATTTCAGAATCTACTAGATTTAGCTGGACAATGTCTGATAGCAGAGCACTTGGAAATTATTCATGATGACTCTTTGCAAAAAATAACATAAAGATCATCACAGGACATACCTTTTTCTCAGCAGCTGCTTTTAATTTGCCCCAAAATGCTTCTGCAACATGAAAGTGATTCAGTTACTGAAATCTTTACAAAAAGGTGTAAGAGATACAGATCGAGCAATCTCAACATAGTAAAAAGCATCATTGCCATTGATAATTAATTTCAACTCTGGCAAGAATCAAACAAATAGGGTTTTGAATTTTATTTTTCATTAGTGAAGACTTAAGATAGGATTTGAAATTCAATATTTCTGACAAGATGATCACCACATAACCTTTAAGAGGGAATTTGTGGACAGAGAAGAAGAAAAGTAAAGAGTAATTTAACGGATATACAAGAAAAGTGGAATCAAAGACCCTAAAACTAATACCAGATATTACACCACTGTAACATTCTGAAAAAAAAAAATACACTTGAGAGAAATGAGTGCACCCTTAATAAAAGCAATTGAGTTGGTTGTTTAGTTGTATGATCTAAAGAAACCTGTATTTTCATGTATGTTGAATATATTTTATAAGGTAAGGAATGGTATTTGGTCATCTCCAGTAAAACAACTGATAACTCATAACATACCACCATGATCCATTGCTCGACTATTGGACTCTGTACTTCCCTTGCTCTGTCCATCTTGCAACTGCTTCACCTGCATTTGTGTTAGGAGGATTAATCAAGATCTGAAAGCAAAGCTCCAGACAACTACGTGCAGAGAAACCTGTCCTACCTCCTCTTTCTGCTTGGATTGGGAAGTTGACTGCCTTGATGTATCCAACTCTAGCTGATCAATGCAAAGGTTCAGGAGGTAAGACGATATCAAAATGAAAGCACTAGGAAATTGAAAAGCAGAGAAGAACCAATTGGAAAATAAACAGCACTAGAACTTGATTAAAAAATGAATAAACGACACTTAAACTACAAGAGATCATTATGTCGGGGACAGAGCAGACAGAGATGGGGATGTACTGTCTGGAATTGACACTTATACATCATAAATATGTGGAGAGTCCCATACATCGTGAACCTATTCAATTTTCACAAATCCTACATTCATGTTAGTAAAGTTAGACAGGTCCTGCATACTGAGGAACTGGAAGTTTTTTCACATTCAATTCTTCATCAACATCAGAACAATAACGGTAAATGCATTAGTTTCCCGTCACTCTACATTCTTGGAGCTTAACTAAAGTTCTAACGTATTCTATTTTATAGCATGATATCAGTTCAGAGATTCTTTTGTCGCATGTCACATAACTATTGTGAATCCTCAATTGTATCACCAAAGAGATACTCCTCTCCAAAGGGAATCAAAGACCAACAAACTAATATTCGGAACTTTGGATTAGATTCAGGACAGAAAGAATCTAAACAAAAGGAGAATTGCTATTTGTAGCTCAGGCCATATAAGCTAATTTCTCGAGGTAATTGACCAACAAGCAGAAACTGATATTCATTTAAAGCGATAAAGTCACATTACAGTAATAAAACAACATATGCATATAGAGAAAAAATGTTAACCTATCAACTCTTTTCCACTTCGAGTGGAAAAGATAACAATCAAGACAACGAAAGCTCCTTTAAACTCTGTTAACCTTTCATGTTTCAAAATGAAAAGAGATATCATATACTAGTGTTCTTCCAATCACCTTGTATATCCACCCGACAGATGGTTTCGTAGACCAAAGAGATCTCGCTCACCTCTAAACTACAACTCTCCTTTTCTCTTGGACTACGTTTTTCATTCTTGCAAAAGTACCCAATAGTTTACCTTATCGAGAGAGAAAAAAAACCTCCTTTAAACTCCACAACTGGGCTCAATACACAAACTTCACAGGCAGTTGAGCTGTTAAAACTGCCAGGCATATCAGTATCAATTAAACAAATGACAACTTTAGCACCTATGGCTTCTTTAGCAAACCCAAACACTGCAAATGTCAAAATGCCCTCAGGGCTTTGGTATAGTGGTAGGAGCTCAATTTCTAATATGTAGGTTAGGCACACATAATAGGTACGAGCCTAGCAACAAACAAAAGCCACCCTGGTATTTAAGTGGAGAAGGGTAGAGAGGCGTGTCCAATTATCCACCAGGTTTCAAACCACGCACCAGGACCCTCATGGTTCTGCTAATCAAGACCACGAGTAGTGGGACTAAAATTCTAAAGAATCTATGATCTACCATTAAAGATTGCTCTTTTATAGAAGCATAAACCCAACCACTACAAATCTCAAAATGAACCTAGGGCTTTGGTCTAGTGGTATGAGCTCACTCAACTTGTGACACGTGGGTTAGGTTCACATCACAGTTTCGAGCTGAGGCGCGTATATTTCAGTGGAGAAGGGTATAGGGGCAGGCCCATTATCCACCTAAGTTTCATACCGTGCGACAAAGGCCCTCGTGGTTTCTATAATCAAGACTTCGAATAGAGTTAGGGGCAGGGGTAGCTACAGAGGTTCGGAGGTTCAACTGAACCCAATAGCTTATTGGATTAAACCAAGTGTATGTAATAAATCTCTACTAAATATGTATGAATATTAAGTTTCGAACCAAGTAACACAAGTAATCAGTGAGTTTAATAGTACTTTGAACCCATAAACTTCAAATCCTAACTCCGCCTCTCATCTGTAGGGTGACTAAAATTCTTAAGAATCTATGATCTACTACCAAAAGTTTGCTCATTTATAGGACCATAAACCCAACCACAGCAAATCTCAGAACTTTCCATCTAAAAACCATTTTACTTGCAGCAAATTGATAATAATGAGGAACTAAGATTGCTTAATAAGCTCCAAATTCAAGAAAACTAAAGTAGAAGAAAAAATATTAAAAAACTATAAATTGGATCAAGATTGTCGAAAACAACTTTAATCAAGACATAGAATTAACAAAAACCCTAAAAGAAGAAGATAATACAAGTGGGTATTAAGTGAAAAGGATATTTAAGCAATACCCAAATTTTAATTTCCTTGTTTCTCACAGGCAATTCTATAAAATCAATGGTTTACAATTAAAGGTTGGGTTTTTAAAAACAAGTTTGTTTAAAGGAGAGCGGATTACATAGTAATCAGGAGTTCTAACTGATGGAAACAGCTCAAGTAGGCGTTGAAATTCTTGCTCATCCATTATTTCTGACCTCTCCCTATATGCTGCTGCTCCCCCCCTCTTTTCTTTTTCTGCTTAGAGCAACTGTTTGTGTTTGGAATAAGGGAAATACTTACTTTTTAGGAGTAGTAGTTTTTATCTTCACTTGTTTTGCTTTTTTAAAAAGAAAAATAATCAATACATAATCGTCCCATTAATTTTGTCTCTAGGCTTTTTATAGTTACACTCCGTTTGAATACTTGTTATCTATCGTTTCATAATGTGTTTGTATTATATTGTATCGTATGGTACTGTATCGTATTCTGTTGTATGATGTTTGAATAAACTGTATTATTTACCGTGGTTTAATAATTGAAAATAAAGTAAAAGATAAAATAGAAATATTTAATAATAAGTAAGGGCATGATGAGTAAGAAAAATAGGTAACGACGCGATCCCACCAAATCCGTCGTTACATAAAGTGACAGTTTTCATGGTTACATAACCATAGATTTAACGATATCATACAATGTTAATTAAAAAAACAACCAAAACAAACGTCGTACCCATAATAACAATACAATACCATACCATGGGTTACAACTAAGGGTGGCTATCGTTCCGGCTGTGACCGGACGGGCCGCATTAGCGCTAATAATATACTTGATCATGAAATGTTAGAAGCACAATATGACAATCAAAGCGGGGTTAATTTAGAAGAAACGCCTGAATTTCAAGCTAGTCCACCTGAAGTTCAGTCTGACTTGCCTCCTGTACCTCCTACTAGAGTACCGTTTAAACGTAAGAATAGATATGAAGTGGGGGAATTTGCATTAAAGAAAGTTGAAACGCAGACGGCCGTATGTGGGATTTGTTAAAAGGAGTGGGGCTTTAAAACTTGTGGTAATGATGGTGGGACGGGTAAAATTAGGACCCACTTACAAAAGAAACATCCTAAAGAATGGTCAATGCGGGTGGGGGTATATATTTAGGGACCGAACATGGGGAGTAGCGCAAGATGAATCTTCGGGTACCCAAACAAAAATTAACCAAACAACAGGAGGGCTTCTTACTTATGATAAACAAAGGGATAAGGAAGCTATTGCTAAACTAGTTGTCGTCGAGGGTTTACCTTATAGTTTTCCTTCTTCTACTGGTTTTGTTTGTTATGTTCAATCTATATATAATCCCTCTTTTAAAGATTTTCCAAGAACTACTGTTAAAAATGATATTATTAAATTTAAGAACGAATATCAAGATTATTTGTGATATTTATTTGATAACTTTGACACTAGAGTATGTCTTACTACGGATATGGGTGGTTCGACAAATGGATGTGATTATATTACTATTACTGTTACTGTTCATTAGATAGATACTGATTGGGTATTTCAAAAATGTATTATTGCTTATAAAGTTGTTGATGAACCACACATGGGAAATTATATTTGTAATTAAGTTTCATCAATTTGTTGTACGTACTGTTTAACTAACAAAGTTTTTAATATTACGGTAGATAATGTTACAAACAACACGGATGCACTTAGGAACTTGAAACCTATTTTGAACCCCCTTTTGAGGAATTTTTTCATGTTAGGTGTGCATGTCATATTTACAACTTAATAGTAAAAGATGGTCTTGACTTGTTTAACGACATTATCAAAAAGGTGAAAATAGCTATTACTTATATTTTTAGAAATAAAAACCAAGAAAGAAGAAGAGAATGAGAAAGAAAATGTATAGAATTAGGAATGCCAATTAGGAGAGCCTCAAAGAAAGTTTGTACTAGATGGAACACTTTATATGAAGCATTGAATGTCTTATGAATATAGAGTACCTATTTCCCAAATGTATAATAAAACATTTTATGGAAATCTATCACCTTAAAGAGGACGATTGACAACTTTTTCAACATCTCCTTCAGTTTTTACAAAAATTTTATCAAGCTACTTTAGAATTTTCCGGACAATATTATCTAACTACTCCTACCATGTTATATTATATAGCTGGAATATCGGAATTATTGAAAGTATATAAGCAATATGAAGTTTACAAAGCGGCTGTAGAAGCTATGATTGAAAAATTTAGAAAATATTTTTTTCCAATTCCTCCTATTTTTTACATTGCTTCTGTGTTGCATCCTGCTTTTAAAATTAAGTTAACTGAACGACTTGTTAAAGAAATATATGCAAATTTAGAAATTACTCATATTGAAATTGCTACTAACGGGTATCGAAGTGTAGAAGATGCCGTTGCTAAAGTTTGTATAGATACCGTGGCTATTTTTGCAAAGTATAGAGCTTGGGCAGACACTGCTACACCAACTGAACCAATACGATCCATCGGTGAAAGTTCCTCTCAAATGGGCAAAAGACATGCGGGGATGGGCACTTTTGGGGGACTTGATGAAAAGTTGCTTTCAGAATAGGACGAGTACGAGGAGGAATACAACGAGTTCCAAGTGTATTTAATTCAATATCTAAAGAAACTTACAAACTTTGGAACTCATCATTTGTTGAGTTATTGGAAGAATCAAGAATCACAATTTCCAATTCTTTCAAAAATGGCCCGGGATATATTACCAATTCAAGCTTCATCAGTTGCATCGAAAAGCGCTTTTAGCCAAGGAAGATTTCAAATTGGAGATCACAGATATTCGTTGAAGGATGAGGCAATGGAGACATGAGTTTTATTCAGGGATTGGATCAGAGCAGAGTGAAGAAACTTTAGTCTACCAGAAGGCAAAAGGCAAAGTATATCTCGATCAAATTTTGAGCGACGGAACGAGTGAAGAAGGAAGTCAAACCAGCAATGAAGAAGAAAGACAAGATGAAGAACCAGAAGGAAATGATGAACAAGAACAACAACGGTCAGTTCCTAAAGAAAAGCCTACGACTATCATAAAAAAATTAGCAGTATGTTTAAAAAATGTAATTTTCTAAATTAAAATTTTGAAAATACAAGTTTGAAAGTTTAGCTATTGTAGTATGTATTGGAGTTGCACTACTTATGTCTTAAACAGTTCAATAAAATTGCTCAAAGTCTTGGAATTCCATCACAACTATTGTCTTCATGTTGAACTCCCAAAAAAAATTAACCTTTCTTTGAAGAAAAGACAGGTTTCGGGTATATTTCAACAAAATGGGACTCCAAAGGGCTTTCTTTTTGGAGTCGCCACCTAATTTAAGGATTATTAGGAACCAATTAATTAAATAGTGCGTGCAAGCACTCCGTTTTAAGGAAAATGGTCTTTTCAGAGATTCTAAGTAAGAGGTTCAACTATTTCCGAAAGAAGGTTTTCATTTGAAAAGCACTTTCGAAAATCCACAAAATGTGGTTAATCCTTCGGTTTTCACAAAATAGCTCTATAGATGCAAGTTTACACAATTTAGTTCAAAAACATTAAAATTAATGCTAAAATCTAAGATTGTAATAAATTACGCTTTAGATATGAATATAATAATAATAACAATAATAATAATAATAATGATAATAATAATAATAATAATAATAATAATAATAATAATAATAATAATAATAATAATGATGTATTCGGGAAGAGGTAAATAAATTAATTAACATGGGGAAAATCTCAATTGAAGTTGCAATTTAAGGGATTTAAAACAAAGTTGCTACTTTTATTATTTTTTTCGAATTTTATTGCACGCACTATTTAACTAAAAGGTACGAAATTCCTAGATAAGATGGAAATTCAAAAGAAATAAATATTCACAAAATAACTCAATAAATAAATATTCATTCATAAATAGCAAATTATTCTATAATAATTATCTACGGGGAATTCCTATAGACATGCAATTTCTAAGGGATAGAGGGGAGAGAGAAGGTTTAGAAGAAGAACCCGGGAATTCAGAAAACTCGCGGGAGCCTTGAATTTATTTAATTTTTATACATTTATGCCCATGAGTCTAAAACATCATACGACTCAACAAAGCATTTTTAAATTTCTATAGTCTTCACTTCTTGAATCTTGAGCCCGGACTCGACCCCAATGCAACTCCAAGCTAGTGAGCTAATCCCAATTGAGAGTTTTGTCCGAACTCGTCCCAAGGGATTTCATGCAAACATAAATAAGAGATAAGGATTAGTATGTGTGAGAGAAAGTTGAATAGATAACAACCATTTCAATTCTAACTAATGGCTGCAGACTACAACTCAAGTCAAAGTATTAACTAACTTAAGTATGTAAATTGAAATAATCACATATCAAATGAGGCAGCAATTAGTCACAAATTCTCAAAGAGATAAGACACGGGAATCGGACTAAACTTTTCAAGGTTCAAACAACAAAAGAACTAAATTTAAGATGCTAGTTGAATTCCAAGACACAGGCAAACGAGCAAAGTGAGTAATATCAAACTAAAGCTGTGTTAAAAGAAAGGATTGGACTAGGGTACCAAACAGGGACTCGATAATGGGTCATGAATAATTCATCCAATCTCAAAATTAGTTCATATTTCTCATGATGTTTTCGCTATTCCATCAATGAGGATAGATGGTCTATACAATTACATAAGTGAGTTCACATACTCAGGAAGGTCATGGAGGCAGGAGGCTGTAATGAATAAGCAGGATTACACATTTGACAATGGCAAGAATGACACATTTGACTTAGTCAAATAGGCACTAAAACATATAGGGGACTCTGGCGGAGAATAATAAATCATTCCATGAAATATTTTTCTCCAGACAGAAGGTTTTGGATATATCATGATAAAATAGCTACTTCTCATGAGAACACACAAAGGAGACGCATACAATTTGTATGAAAGGAGTAAAATTTAGTGATAGAATGCTTCTCAGCATGGGTGCCATAACTTGCACTTCACTGGACTACCTCATGAGATGAGAAATTTATTTAGAAATATAGAGGCAGACTTTTCTCTGGAAAAGTAAGCCTTAACTTCTGACATTCCAATGCTGTAAATCGTGAGAAATGTGCCAGTGAGACTTGTGAAACTAGTAATGCAGAAGTCCAAAGATCAGCTCTTGGGAAAAGTTGTAGTCTATCCCGCTTAAGCAAAAAATAAATAAACAAATACAAAAAATAGGAGGAATGGAGCTACAGTCAATAGGAGTGGCATAGCAAAGTAAGACTAAACTACTAAAGATCATACTTTCAATCTCTATGTTTGCTCTCTATGTCCCTGAGGAACTAATATGTATAAAATTATTCACTCAGCTTCCAACATCTTTTTCTTCCTCATTTATACGTTTCCCAAACTAAGTCCAATTTATCCGCAGCTAATGGTAGAGTCTCCTGATGCAGTAGGCATGATCTTATTATAGAAAATTTTAACACTATATGGACACCACGTCCCCTGATCTTTTCCTTGAATTAATATCAGTTGTATTACCATACTCCAGAAAATCAGTCAAAACAAACACGTTACAATCTGAAGCTCGAATGCTAAACTAAAATTCTTTTAGAGTATTGCAGGAAGTCAATTACTTCCCATCTAAAGAAATCTGTTCATCAAACGCACAAATTAAATATGTGGATGACTATCTTATGAAAATTATCAAAAATTAATATTATTGAAAAATTTCAAATAGGCATAGCTTCGGCAATACCTCTTATTCCATTGAAAAAAATATTAGGGCCCCAGATACTGCTTCATAAATAGTAGGAATTAAATTGTAGTGCATTGTCAAAGATGTTTAAAGCACACAAATCAACTAAACAAAATGTAAGATGAATTTTCTGAATTGTGAAATAAAGAGAAAATCTTACACTTATTTATAAAGCAAGTTCTAGGTGTGTTAACACAGAAAAAGAAAAGAACAAACTTTCAAATCCCCCTACCTGATAATCAGTTAACTGTGCCCCCAGCTTCAGTTCTTTTCTCACTCCTAAGCAGAACCAATGGTATCTATGATTTGAAAAGTTGATTTATATAAAGGATGACCTAAGTTGAACTCAATATTCGAGAACTAAAGTCCTAATGATGGAGCCTTACATAAGCAAACATATGCCTCAATACATAATTAGAATTGAATACCTAAAGCAATTTACTACCATCGATACTCTCAGACAGAATACATTTAAAACTAGCAATGGACCAAACAAACTCACCTATAGATTGAACAAAGCCTCTGAAACTAAGCTACTGGACACTTGACTGACCCATCAACATTAATCACTTCTCTCCAAGAAAGAACCTACACCTTTTCTTGGCAGGAGCTAGCTGCTGCCAACCCTCCAGGCAAGAGAAAATAACCAGGAAGGATTCCCTTTTGGACAAATCAGAACCTACTCAAAATTGGACAGCACCAGGACTTGCAACTTCCTTACACACATAGAAATTAGGACAAGCCCCCAACATCCAGACCAAAACAGTCTGACCCCCTGCTACCTCTATGAACAACCTAATGCACATCTACAGCCACCAAGAAACAAGCTTCAATCCAGGCTTCCATCTATACCCCTTATATTCCCTGAACAAAAGAACCAGAAACTAAGCCGCAGCATCTAACTATTTCCTGAAACCTCTGCAATCTGCTGCAGCACCCTCTCAGCAGCTCCCTCAAACAATCAGGGCACCTCAAAGCCAACAAAGACTAATTCCCTAAGCCCCTTCTACACCTCTTTAGACAGAACATAGCCACAAACCTCTAAAAATTCTGCAGCATCTAACCAAAAAGCTTACCAAACAAACCCAAAGACACCTGCAAATTAACCAGAACCCCTAAACAACCTTCTCCCATCACCTGCAATGATCCAGAAATCAAGACAACCTTCATACACCCTTTCACACTCCTACATTGCCTCCCAACACCATAGACACTTCAGGACTCAACATTCAAACCAGAGAAAACACTTTAAGCACTCCGGATTTAATCACATATAATGACCATATTAAAATTCAATCTTCAATAGTATAAACTAGAGAGAAGCAGATAACGAGCTAAGATTAAATGAGGTGAGAATTTTAAAGTTCTCCTTCATGCTTGATAACTACCCATCTAGACTAAATATGAAAGCTACAATACAAAGCTCACAAATTTTAAGAAAAAGAAAACTGAAACAGGCTGAATATAGATACAAAAGAGAGAATGGAAGTAAAAGGGAATCGGGGTTACCTCTTGCGGCGCAGTGAGCCGGGGCGAGGGATCCGAAAAAATACTACTCGAACGATCAAGCGACAAAACTCGAATGAGAGTGACGACTCGAACAAAGTCGACGACTTAAACAACGATGAAGCGACTCAAAGTAAAGCGATACCCCGAAACCAAAAACTGCAACAGTATATATATGGACTTTAACTTGAAAATGAAATGAATAAAACTTATGTGTTGCTGGCAATTTTGATATCCTCTGTCTATGAACTCTCTATTTCTGCCTCTCTAAGACTCTCTACTGCTCTCCCATTTCTCTCCCCTATTAACCGCTCTCTGCTGCTGCCTAGACCAAGACCTTTAGCTTTCAATTTATAGGAGAACAAATTAGGGTTCTCGGATTGAATGAAATCCCTAAAAAAAACTTCTAACGGTACCAAATGGATAAGAGGTACGATTTTTGACCAGCTGGAACTTTTTGGACTGATCTGTGTTTGAAATTTTTGGGGAAATCGATTGGGTTTAGGGATTAGGCGGGTCGGGTTAGGGATTTCTGAAGTGGGGAGGGGATATCCGCGTGAAAAGAGTGGTGTGTGTATTTGTATGTAATGTTGCACGAGTAAGACAGATTTGAGGCCATCATTGCGAATTTAGCCTATTTTAAGATAAGTTAAAGTGAAATAGGTGATTGCACGGGCAGGCTGGGTATTAGGTTGTATTTTACACATTTAACCCCTTTTCTTTGAATTTGCTCAATTACTTTTGACTTTTTCAAAATTGATTTTAATTTTAAAATAATTATACTTTAATTATTTTACACAACCGGGACAAAATTGGGTGTCAACAGCTGCCCCTCTTTACCCGGAAAAGGATGAAAGAGTTTTCAGGGTAAAGAAGTTGACATAAAGCCAATTTTGTCACGATAAAGCCAAAGACTTTTGATTCCATGGACCAAAAACCAAGGTTCATAGACATGGCCGAACTCCGGTTTCCGAGTTGCCTACATATCTCGGGCTGAAAGAGAATCAGGCCATATGTAGTTCGACGACACTTGGACACGAAAATTCGCACGATTGATAGAAAAGACGCACGAATAGGAAAGAAACCAAATTGACACCCTAATCCGAAATGAAAGATTAGGATAGACTTGCTTGTTCGAGTGCGATTCTTCAGATCCTCGTTGACGAGTCTAGCTCATATCAACGATTGCCCCAGTTCACTGCTAAGAAAGAGTTCCACGTTATGCTCCAAATGCTGCTGCGGTGCTGCTAATATCCTATAATAAACTTGACAAACGGTAAGTGCGTAACTGCAAATAAGGCTTAATAAATGGAGTAAGAAATAGATAATGAATAAAACTTGCAGATGTTGGTTGCAGAATCAATGATAGGCTTGTCTTCCAATCAACTTGTGAAGCAATCCGACTTTGTGAGGTAAGATGACTTCGGGGCCGTTGGTAGACATGGTAAAGCCTAAAGCTTTCAATCATGAAGAGGCAATTCGAAAAGCAATCTTGGAATGGGCTCCAACTCAAAGTAAGTACACATCCGAAGGAATCTCATTATCCTGCCAGCCTTAACAAACTTATTAGCAATGTAAGGCTATGAAAATATGTATAGCAAATGTATAAACGCCTCAGGAGGCTACAGAATGTGCTCAAGAAAGTGTGCTAATATTAAAAAGTCTTCGAGACCATTAAAGATTACTCCTTAGAGGAATTTAAATAACTAACACCTTCGAGATGAAAGGAATACGCCTTTGAGGCAATAAAATTACGCCTTAGAGGCATTCAATAACTAACACATTCGAGGTGACATAAATACGCCTCCGGGGCAACAAAATTTCGCCTTAGAGGCATTCGAATAATTAACACCTTCGAGGTGACATAAATACGCCTCCGGGGCAACAAAATTACGCCTTAGAGGCATTCAAATAATTAACACCTTCGAGGTGATATAAATACGCCTCAGGGGCAACAAAATTACGCCTTAGAGGCATTCAAATAATTAACACCTTCGAGGTGACATAAATACGCCTCAGGGGCAACAAAATTTCGCCTTAGAGGCATTCGAATAATTAACACCTTCGAGGTGACATAAATACGCCTCCGGGGCAACAAAATTACGCCTTAGAGGCATTCAAATAACTAACACCTTCGAGGTGACATAAATACGCCTCCGGGGCAACAAAATTACGCCTTAGAGGCATTCAAATAATTAACACCTTCGAGGTGATATAAATACGCCTCAGGGGCAACAAAATTACGCCTTAGAGGCATTCAAATAATTAACACCTTCGAGGTGACATAAATACGCCTCCGGGGCAACAAAATTACGCCTTAGAGGCATTCAAATAACTAACACCTTCGAGGTGATATAAATACGCCTCCGGGGCAACAAAATTTCGCCTTCGAGGCATTCAGATAACTAACACCTTCGAGGTGAACAGAATTACGCCTCAGGGGCAACAAAATTTCGCCTTAGAGGCATTCAAATAACTAACACCTTCGAGGTGAACAGAATTACGCCTCAGGGGCAACAAAATTTCGCCTTAGAGGCATTCGAATAATTAACACCTTCGAGGTGACATAAATACGCCTCCGGGGCAACAAAATTACGCCTTAGAGGCATTCAAATAACTAACACCTTCGAGGTGACATAAATACGCCTCCGGGGCAACAAAATTACGCCTTAGAGGCATTCAAATAATTAACACCTTCGAGGTGATATAAATACGCCTCAGGGGCAACAAAATTACGCCTTAGAGGCATTCAAATAATTAACACCTTCGAGGTGACATAAATACGCCTCAGGGGCAACAAAATTTCGCCTTAGAGGCATTCGAATAATTAACACCTTCGAGGTGACATAAATACGCCTCCGGGGCAACAAAATTACGCCTTAGAGGCATTCAAATAACTAACACCTTCGAGGTGACATAAATACGCCTCCGGGGCAACAAAATTACGCCTTAGAGGCATTCAAATAATTAACACCTTCGAGGTGATATAAATACGCCTCCGGGGCAACAAATACGCTTATCGAAAGCGTGAACATAAAGACGCTTCTCGAAAGCTTGAAATATAAAGACGCTCTTCGAAAGCGTGAGAATGTTAATACGTTATACTCTCTGAACTCTTCCACGGAGGAATGGTCTTGATTATAAAACAAAGTGAACCCCTTAGGATTGGAAATATCTGAAAATCAAAATATAGAACTTTAGTAAGCGTTCTCATGAAGTGAAAGAGAAATGAACAAATATGCTTAACAAATGGCAAGAGCTATGGGAAATAGAAATGCCGCCTTTCGGCAAAGTGGAAAAGCGTCGAGTCATGAAGTACGAGCTTTATCCAAATATTATTGCAATCCAAGCGATTAGAATCTTAGAGATTGACTTGCTAAGATGTTTATCCTCCTTTGCGGATCTTAGTGTCCCTGCTCTCAAAGAAAAATTGTTAGTTTTGGGAAGGAGGGGGGAGCGTTTGATTCATGCTGACTCGAGCCTTCATTCTTCAACCGCTTCCTTCTTCTCTCTTTGTCTAGATTTGCGGTCCGTATTTCGAGACTTGGCCAACAAACTCTTTGTCAAGCAATACGGCTTTTTGCAAAATTTGCCCCAGTTATGATCTTTCAAATCTTCAACTTGCCTTGCAAAATTTGCCCCAGTTGCTATTTTCAAACTTCATCTCACTTTGCAAAATTTGCCCCAGTTCACTTTTAGGGGGGGAAACTAAAAATTTTAATATTATAGAGTCGAGCCCATTAAGAGCGCCTACGTATCCCTCCACGGGAATCAGACCGTGCGTAGTTCTGCTTACATAAAGATTTGGGGAATATGGCAATCTAAGTGCGAAGCCGAATCCGAATAGGAATGCCTACACATCTACCCAGATGCATAGTTCGGAATTACATCATCAAAGATAAACAAACCTAAAGCATTATAAAATCTGATCGAATCCGATGTGGATTGCTTACTTATCCTGTTGCCATTCCAGGAATCAGACCAAAAGTAGTTCAAAATTACATAAAAGAGGAAATAGGGAAATCCTACGCTAGTGTAACCGAGCTCTATGTGAGTTGCTTACGTATCCCAGCCCTGGGAATCAGGTTACGCGTAGTTCGCATTACAATTAAAATTACATGAAATGAGAAAAAACACTTGCTTGCGCCGCTTGTGAGCTATCTTGATTGTACTTGGATTGATAAATTTTGGTATTCTCCCATCTGGATTGATCCATCTTCGATTAAATCTTGGATCTTGTGTTTAAGAGCAACACATTCGTTAGTGTCGTGCTTGAAAAATTCTGCATGGTAAGCACAATATTTGGTTCCATCAACCCATTGTGGGGGAGGGTCAAATGTACCATTTCCTGATAGTGGTTCTAGCATTCCCACATCTTTTAATCTTTCATACAATTGAGCTTGTGGTTCACCTAAAGATGTGAATTTTCGACGCTGCTTCTTCTCATATTTGGAATGCGATCTTGATGGTTTAGACTGGCGAGCCACAGGTGGCAGATGTTGTTGAGGGTAATTGTATGCTTGCGGTTGTGAATAAGGGTGATAAGCGGTTGCTGCAAATTGATGGTAACTGGGTTGGGCATTATAGACTGGACATGGAGCGGGTGGATTTTGATGCTGACTTGGATAAGTTGGATATAGTGTGCTTCTGTAAATAGATTGATTTGATGAGTTTCTGAAGGTTGGCTTCTTGTTTGGCCTTTGATTGATATCAGCCATATCAATTCCAAATTCATCTTCCCTCTTTCTCTTCTCAAAATTGCCCATACCAGTCTGGATGGCTTGCGTAGTTGCCTTCATTGCGGCAAAACTTACAATTCGCCCTGTCTTAACCCCTTCTTCAACCATCTCTCCCATCACAAGAAGTTCAGAATAAGGTTTACCCATCATAGGGAGCAAGTGCATGTAATAAGAATCATCTTGGGCTCGGATGAAGTACTTTACCATGTCTTCCTCAGTCATTGGTGGTCGCACCCTTGCAGCCTGTTCACGCCATCTCAATGCGTATTCCCTAAAGGTTTCTGTTGGTTTCTTCTTCAGATTGGACAAGGTTATAAGGTCAGGAGCCATCTCGACATTGTACTCAAACTGCTTTGTAAAATCACTGGCTATGTCATCAAACTCACACCACTTGCTTATATCCTGCCTTGCAAACCATTCAGCAGCAATACCTTCCAGACTATGACTGAAGAAGGCCATCAGAAGTTCCTCTTTACCTCCCGCAACCCTCATTCGGTTGAGATATTTGGTCAAATGAACAAATGGGTCACTATGACCATCATACATATCAAATTTCGGCACCTTAAACCCGGGAGGAAGAGTAACGTCAGGGTATAGATAAAGATTGCGGTAGGAGATGCTTTGACGTCCTCTAGACACTTGCAAATCCTTGATAGATTGCTGCATGATTTTCATCGTTTGGATTATCTCCTCTTGCTCAACTGCCTTTCCCTGCTTTTCTACTGTTATGGGCACTTCAATGGGTGCTTTGGATGTATCTTTGGCAGGTAAATATTGATAGTGAGGCAAGTTATTGTGGTTAATGAATGCATTTGGGATGTTGTTAACTGGTGCAATGACACTGGAATTTAAAGGCGTGTTCGGATTGGCAGTTTCAACATTGGGGTTCAGAGTTGACAGCACGGCTGACGCGTTTTGGTGGCTCGACCCTTTCATTCTGTCTAGTTCAGCTTGCATACACTCAATCTGCTTAGCCATTCTAGCAATTTGTTCATCAGGAACAACAACTGCTTGCTCATTAGAAGATGCAGGGATACCAGTCTGATTATCAGTCAAATCAGTCATTTTCTGCTTCACTTTAGATTAGACGCTTAACCAACTCGGGAGTCAACACGAATCAAACCCTCTCTCTTTGGGGAATAATCAAAACAAAAGGAAAAATTCAAAAGGTAACTATGTTAGTTTCCAGATCATTGGCATCATTGCACACAATCACGTAGCGCGCGTCACGTAGCGCTTTGCATTCTAAACAAGTTTGAGATGTGGCAATCACAATTAGTTGAGCGTAAATGAAAATGCGAGCGTGTCCTACCCTGTAAGGTACCTCTTTGTGCCAGAGGTGGGCCTAAGACGCCAAATAGGTGATAACGAAAAGTAGTCCAAGCCGGTTTTGCAATAATCGAATTTAGAGTAAGTGAAAATGATAGTAATAATAATTTCTCTTTCGTTATAGCTTGATTTTGAGTACATCATTGTTACATCAAAAATAGAAACTGCCAGACATAATTTAAATACATCATTTTGAGTGCAATGAAAATATAAATAAATGCTATAACTACGCTGCATCAGGCTTGAGGAGGCAATGGAACTGAAGTGCGGGCCCATTTCGATCAATCCTTGCTTGCACAATCGGTGTAATTTCTGACGTCTGGTCCCAAATGTGGTTTGCATCCAAAAACTTACTTGAATCAAACATCGATCAAATGGATCGAACGTTTTATCGTCCTTTCGACGTCTCTTGCCCCAATTTGTTATCTTCTTCCAAGTATCTTCTCAATTTCAACTTGATGACTTATTTGAATACCTCCTGAATTCAAGTATCTTCTAGTCTACAAAATTAATAAAAGTATTCTAAATTTAATTAATTGCAAAACTTGGCTTGGACTGGAAGTTCCGTTATCACATAAACACATAATATGCAAATGTTGTTGGGTTTAAACCCGTCAACGAGAAAAGGCGGTTTTCCTAACTATGGAGGCGGTACCAAGGACCGGGTCCAATCTAAGGTTTATGCATGCATGTTCCTAAAGGAAACTCTAGAGTGGGTTTACTAAACACAAGGCTGTTTTGAGTGGCAAGCGGTCACGCGGTAGTAAAACTATCCGCTCACCCCGCAGGTACGCGCACTCTTTCCTAAAGGGTTTTTTGTGAGTTGCGGGTGTATATGCATACACCTCGCGGGTATAAGTAACCATGAAGAAGCTCCCAGGAGTGGGGGAAATATGAACGGAATGCCAGTTTTATATGTGCACAAATAAAGTGTAGTGACATGCTTTCAGTGACAAACAATTGCAAATAATCAAATTAACTAAAGATGCTATTTTGCAAATAATAAACAAATAAAGAGTTATCTTGTGAAAACCTTGCGGTTAGAACCTTAAGGTATCCCCAGCGGAGTCGCCAAGCTGTTGAACTCCCAAAAAAAATTAACCTTTCTTTGAAGAAAAGACAGGTTTCGGGTATATTTCAACAAAATGGGACTCCAAAGGGCTTTCTTTTTGGAGTCGCCACCTAATTTAAGGATTATTAGGAACCAATTAATTAAATAGTGCGTGCAAGCACTCCGTTTTAAGGAAAATGGTCTTTTCAGAGATTCTAAGTAAGAGGTTCAACTATTTCCGAAAGAAGGTTTTCATTTGAAAAGCACTTTCGAAAATCCACAAAATGTGGTTAATCCTTCGGTTTTCACAAAATAGCTCTATAGATGCAAGTTTACACAATTTAGTTCAAAAACATTAAAATTAATGCTAAAATCTAAGATTGTAATAAATTACCCTTTAGATATGAATATAATAATAATAACAGTAATAATAATAATAATGATAATAATAATAATAATAATAATAATAATAATAATAATAATGATGTATTCGGGAAGAGGTAAATAAATTAATTAACATGGGGAAAATCTCAATTGAAGTTGCAATTTAAGGGATTTAAAACAAAGTTGCTACTTTTATTATTTTTTTCGAATTTTATTGCACGCACTATTTAACTAAAAGGTACGAAATTCCTAGATAAGATGGAAATTCAAAAGAAATAAATATTCACAAAATAACTCAATAAATAAATATTCATTCATAAATAGCAAATTATTCTATAATAATTATCTACGGGGAATTCCTATAGACATGCAATTTCTAAGGGATAGAGGGGAGAGAGAAGGTTTAGAAGAAGAACCCGGGAATTCAGAAAACTCGCGGGAGCCTTGAATTTATTTAATTTTTATACATTTATGCCCATGAGTCTAAAACATCATACGACTCAACAAAGCATTTTTAAATTTCTATAGTCTTCACTTCTTGAATCTTGAGCCCGGACTCGACCCCAATGCAACTCCAAGCTAGTGAGCTAATCCCAATTGAGAGTTTTGTCCGAACTCGTCCCAAGGGATTTCATGCAAACATAAATAAGAGATAAGGATTAGTATGTGTGAGAGAAAGTTGAATAGATAACAACCATTTCAATTCTAACTAATGGCTGCAGACTACAACTCAAGTCAAAGTATTAACTAACTTAAGTATGTAAATTGAAATAATCACATATCAAATGAGGCAGCAATTAGTCACAAATTCTCAAAGAGATAAGACACGGGAATCGGACTAAACTTTTCAAGGTTCAAACAACAAAAGAACTAAATTTAAGATGCTAGTTGAATTCCAAGACACAGGCAAACGAGCAAAGTGAGTAATATCAAACTAAAGCTGTGTTAAAAGAAAGGATTGGACTAGGGTACCAAACAGGGACTCGATAATGGGTCATGAATAACTCATCCAATCTCAAAATTAGTTCATATTTCTCATGATGTTTTCGCTATTCCATCAATGAGGATAGATGGTCTATACAATTACATAAGTGAGTTCACATACTCAGGAAGGTCATGGAGGCAGGAGGCTGTAATGAATAAGCAGGATTACACATTTGACAATGGCAAGAATGACACATTTGACTTAGTCAAATAGGCACTAAAACATATAGGGGACTCTGGCGGAGAATAATAAATCATTCCATGAAATATTTTTCTCCAGACAGAAGGTTTTGGATATATCATGATAAAATAGCTACTTCTCATGAGAACACACAAAGGAGACGCATACAATTTGTATTAAAGGAGTAAAATTTAGTGATAGAATGCTTCTCAGCATGGGTGCCATAACTTGCACTTCACTGGACTACCTCATGAGATGAGAAATTTATTTAGAAATATAGAGGCAGACTTTTCTCTGGAAAAGTAAGCCTTAACTTCTGACATTCCAATGCTGTAAATCATGAGAAATGTGCCAGTGAGACTTGTGAAACTAGTAATGCAGAAGTCCAAAGATCAGCTCTTGGGAAAAGTTGTAGTCTATCCCGCTTAAGCAAAAAATAAATAAACAAATACAAAAAATAGGAGGAATGGAGCTACAGTCAATAGGAGTGGCATAGCAAAGTAAGACTAAACTACTAAAGATCATACTTTCAATCTCTATGTTTGCTCTCTATGTCCCTGAGGAACTAATATGTATAAAATTATTCACTCAGCTTCCAACATCTTTTTCTTCCTCATTTATACGTTTCCCAAACTAAGTCCAATTTATCCGCAGCTAATGGTAGAGTCTCCTGATGCAGTAGGCATGATCTTATTATAGAAAATTTTAACACTATATGGACACCACGTCCCCTGATCTTTTCCTTGAATTAATATCAGTTGTATTACCATACTCCAGAAAATCAGTCAAAACAAACACGTTACAATCTGAAGCTCGAATGCTAAACTAAAATTCTTTTAGAGTATTGCAGGAAGTCAATTACTTCCCATCTAAAGAAATCTGTTCATCAAACGCACAAATTAAATATGTGGATGACTATCTTATGAAAATTATCAAAAATTAATATTATTGAAAAATTTCAAATAGGCGTAGCTTCGGCAATACCTCTTATTCCATTGAAAAAAATATTAGGGCCCCAGATACTGCTTCATAAATAGTAGGACTTAAATTGTAGTGCATTGTCAAAGATGTTTAAAGCACACAAATCAACTAAACAAAATGTAAGATGAATTTTCTGAATTGTGAAATAAAGAGAAAATCTTACACTTATTTATAAAGCAAGTTCTAGGTGTGTTAACACAGAAAAAGAAAAGAACAAACTTTCAAATCCCCCTACCTGATAATCAGTTAACTGTGCCCCCAGCTTCAGTTCTTTTCTCACTCCTAAGCAGAACCAATGGTATCTATGATTTGAAAAGTTGATTTATATAAAGGATGACCTAAGTTGAACTCAATATTCGAGAACTAAAGTCCTAATGATGGAGCCTTACATAAGCAAACATATGCCTCAATACATAATTAGAATTGAATACCTAAAGCAATTTACTACCATCGATACTCTCAGACAGAATACATTTAAAACTAGCAATGGACCAAACAAACTCACCTATAGATTGAACAAAGCCTCTGAAACTAAGCTACTGGACACTTGACTGACCCATCAACATTAATCACTTCTCTCCAAGAAAGAACCTACACCTTTTCTTGGCAGGAGCTAGCTGCTGCCAACCCTCCAGGCAAGAGAAAATAACCAGGAAGGATTCCCTTTTGGACAAATCAGAACCTACTCAAAATTGGACAGCACCAGGACTTGCAACTTCCTTACACACATAGAAATTAGGACAAGCCCCCAACATCCAGACCAAAACAGTCTGACCCCCTGCTACCTCTATGAACAACCTAATGCACATCTACAGCCACCAAGAAACAAGCTTCAATCCAGGCTTCCATCTATACCCCTTATATTCCCTGAACAAAAGAACCAGAAACTGAGCCGCAGCATCTAACTATTTCCTGAAACCTCTGCAATCTGCTGCAGCACCCTCTCAGCAGCTCCCTCAAACAATCAGGGCACCTCAAAGCCAACAAAGACTAATTCCCTAAGCCCCTTCTACACCTCTTTAGACAGAACATAGCCACAAACCTCTAAAAATTCTGCAGCATCTAACCAAAAAGCTTACCAAACAAACCCAAAGACACCTGCAAATTAACCAGAACCCCTAAACAACCTTCTCCCATCACCTGCAATGATCCAGAAATCAAGACAACCTTCATACACCCTTTCACACTCCTACATTGCCTCCCAACACCATAGACACTTCAGGACTCAACATTCAAACCAGAGAAAACACTTTAAGCACTCCGGATTTAATCACATATAATGACCATATTAAAATTCAATCTTCAATAGTATAAACTAGAGAGAAGCAGATAACGAGCTAAGATTAAATGAGGTGAGAATTTTAAAGTTCTCCTTCATGCTTGATAACTACCCATCTAGACTAAATATGAAAGCTACAATACAAAGCTCACAAATTTTAAGAAAAAGAAAACTGAAACAGGCTGAATATAGATACAAAAGAGAGAATGGAAGTAAAAGGGAATCGGGGTTACCTCTTGCGGCGCAGTGAGCCGGGGCGAGGGATCCGAAAAAATACTACTCGAACGATCAAGCGACAAAACTCGAATGAGAGTGACGACTCGAACAAAGTCGACGACTTAAACAACGATGAAGCGACTCAAAGTAAAGCGATACCCCGAAACCAAAAACTGCAACAGTATATATATGGACTTTAACTTGAAAATGAAATGAATAAAACTTATGTGTTGCTGGCAATTTTGATATCCTCTGTCTATGAACTCTCTATTTCTGCCTCTCTAAGACTCTCTACTGCTCTCCCATTTCTCTCCCCTATTAACCGCTCTCTGCTGCTGCCTAGACCAAGACCTTTAGCTTTCAATTTATAGGAGAACAAATTAGGGTTCTCGGATTGAATGAAATCCCTAAAAAAACCTTCTAACGGTACCAAATGGATAAGAGGTACGATTTTTGACCAGCTGGAACTTTTTGGACTGATCTGTGTTTGAAATTTTTGGGGAAATCGATTGGGTTTAGGGATTAGGCGGGTCGGGTTAGGGATTTCTGAAGTGGGGAGGGGATATCCGCGTGAAAAGAGTGGTGTGTGTATTTGTATGTAATGTTGCACGAGTAAGACAGATTTGAGGCCATCATTGCGAATTTAGCCTATTTTAAGATAAGTTAAAGTGAAATAGGTGATTGCACGGGCAGGCTGGGTATTAGGTTGTATTTTACACATTTAACCCCTTTTCTTTGAATTTGCTCAATTACTTTTGACTTTTTCAAAATTGATTTTAATTTTAAAATAATTATACTTTAATTATTTTACACAACCGGGACAAAATTGGGTGTCAACACTTCATATTTTTTATTTTTTATTTATAGTTTGCGCAAAAATACTACAATTAATTACTAGTTTGTAAATTAGTTCAAATTTGATTTTTATAAAATTAATTCAAAGTTTGAACTTTGAACTTAACAAATTAATTCAAAAGTTTGAACTTTGAATCATCACTTCAAAAATTTCATTAATTCAAAGTTCAAAAAAATACTACAAGTTTTTTAATTTTAAGTTTAAACTTTAAACATTGAAATAAACTAAACATTCCAAACATATATACAAACTTGATAATATTTTGTTATTATATTTTTCAAATTATCCATCACTTTAAATAAAACACAAAGAAAAAACCAAAAAAAAAAAAAAAAATACATTGGGCCGACTACCGGACCGGGCGGGCAGTTTGAATTGGCCAACGGCTCTCTTTCAAATATAGTCGTTGGCCAACTGCCAAAAATGGCTATTTTTGCCTACCACCCCCCTAAACGCCTCCCCATACCTCACAACCTGTTTTTATCTATATATACCCTATTATTTCATCATTATAGCACACAATTCATCACTTTCTATCAATTTATCTCTCAAAGGCTATTTTTTAAATTTTTTTCAAAGTCCAAACAATTATACTGGCTGAAAATCAAGCTCTCGCTGCTCCCGGTCCTAGACAATGTCCGGAACGAAAATGTCGCTCTGAAGTTTGAGAATTTATGGAGTATAATAGAGAAGTTAACAAAGCTAAATGTAGATTTTGTCAAAGAGAGTGGAGCTTATTGGGTGGGACGAAGAAACTTATATCGCACTTAGAAAAACAACATAATTTCGAATGGAGTCATCGAGTGGGGGGCATATATCTACGTAATAATTTAAGAAATGGTTAAGGAATTTTCTATGTCATTTCAATTATGTTTTTTTCGAATTTCTAGTTTATTTAGTATCTTTATAATTTTCTATTTCTAGTTTATTTTTGTCATTTAAATTATGTATTTCCCGAATTTTCAATAATTTGTGTGTATTTCTTTTCCAATGAACGTTTGTTTAGTGTTTACTTTACATAAATAAATTTAATAAATATAATTTATATAATTATTTTGTTTCATTAAAAAATATAATTTATATAATTATTACAAATGGTGTTTACTTTCATTAATAAATTGTTTAGTTATATCAATTTTCAATTTTAATTTACATTGTATTTGCCAGAAAATAAAATTAAAAAAACATATAAAACCGTCAACCGGACCGGTCCGGACCGACCGGCAAAACAGTCGCCGGTTCCGGTCCCAAACCGGTTCCAAAATTTTTAACTGGAGTGGACCGGACCGATAACCCATTAATGGTCCGGTCCCCACCCCTCTAAGTGGCCGGACCAGACCGAAATCGGAAAAAAAAGAACCGGACCACTAGTCACCCCTAGTTACAACCATCCAAATAAGCTGAAGGGTGGAAGGATTAGTCTGTCAAGTTGTCGTAATTGATCCATGTGAGTTTTGTACATAGAGAATTATTGAAAGTGTAAAGAGTTTTTATCGAAAGGTTACTCATTATTATATTTTTAATGATAACTCTTATTTCGACCGTACCATTACGTCTAGGGCTATTTGTTAACACATATTATCCATTGCGTGCATTTTATATTTTACGAGTAGAAATGTCACATAAGTAACAAGACTGGGACAAATAAGCTTATATTTAATTGTTGTAGGGATGTGATTATACTATAAGATTTTCAGATTAAATTTTTTTCTTATTCAGTAATTGGTACTCGCATTGGAGCTTCGATTAATACAAATTCGCATCGCTTAAAGTCAATTATAGAAAAAGCTCCCTACCAAATTCTTTTTCATGACCAGAGCTCGAACATGAATGATGTGGTTAACTCTTTAGATTGTCACTCTTAAGCCTCGACAACTTTGTCCCTGGCGGACAAAAGTAAAAGTTTTTTACCTACTCCTCCTTTTCTTCCTTTGTTCATGAGAAGGAAAAGAATCAAATAAATAAATGCTGGAAACAAACAATAAATTTGTTAGTGTCATTTTCTTTTACGAATCCATTTTTTCTTTTTACGAAAATTTGTTTACGAATCCATTTTTTTTTCTTCTCCTATTTTGTACCAGGCAAAGAGGATATATCACATTCTCTAAACTTTTCCTTCTATTCATTTCTATAATTTTCAAATATATGATAAATCTTTGTATAGCAAAATAACCATCTACATTTTCTCCGCAAATCAAACTAGTCCAAGGAAACACACTGTTTTACTTAAAATTTAGTTCCCTTTCCGTTGCAAGTCGGTTTATTTTTTGTCCTACTTTCAAATGAAAGGAGGCTACTAGCTTTACGTGTCTAAGAAATAATTACTTTATAACTAAAACTTGAGATCATAGTGGACAAACATGAATAAAGAACAAGGGAAGCATAGATGAATACTCTTTGTATTAGATAGGCTGCAATGAGCAGCTTGATGTTGTCTTGATAATGACATAAATCAATATTCTTTGTATTAAGTATACTTTCATGTAGTCTCAAATAGATTATTTTTCATCTTTGATAAGTACACTATAGAAGTGGCATCTCTTTTAGTCTATTTTCTGGATTTTGCACTTCTGATGAGACCATTTGATCACATCTTGAAATGGTTTTCTTTCTATATCTTGGATGCATCTGCTGTGACTCTGCTCAAAGCAATGGCTGCTTTGGATCCGGATGAACGGCCCAGATACTTGCTGATGAACTCCCCGGCTAGCAAGAGTTTATGTATATCGACATTGGTTTTTATCCCCAAACCGTTAAGCATATAGACAACATCTTCGGTTGAAACGTTGCCAGTAGCTCCTTTGGCATATGGACAGCCGCCAAGACCAGCAACAGAGGAGTCTATAGTGCTAATACCCATCTGTGGAGAATAAAACAACAGTAACATGAGTTGGACATTCTTGAAAACATTTATGCATTTGAAATACAGCAACTCAGCGACAATAACCAGACTAAGCTCCTGCTTTTGTCAAATGTGGCTAAGAATCACCATACTTTAGGCATGCAATCCTAGCTTTAATGAGAAAATTAAAATATGGATGTGAAGTAAGACGTTAAATGTCATGGTCATTAGATAGCATGAAACTTTTGTCGAATGTGGCTAAAAAAGACTTCGTTTTTTTCTCGTCTAGCATGATATCCTAGTCTGCCTTGCATCATCCAATCAGTCAGATAGAAAGTCTTCCCCGCAGGATTCTGCCATATTATCTTGACCAGACGTGGAGCTGTTCTGCTCTAATTTAGGTTAGAGAGGTCATGCTTCATATGCGCCCCATCAACTTTGTACTTTTCATTCTATGGTGAGTGGGTTGTAGGGAGAAGGCCAGTAGGAGAGGGCTCGGAGAAGGCACTTTGAAATTGTGGGTAGGTTAGCAATATTTTCTTAAGTAGAGCAAGTACATGTGATTATGACAAACCGGAGAGTGTGTGAACCCTTTTTGACTACTAGCATACCTACATTTTACTGTTGCAAATTCTCAGAACATTACCTTAATGATCGTTTCTAAATTAAAATCTTAAGTTTTGACTTTCTAACTAGTTTTCAGCAGCTTAATTCATATAATATGCAATTACTTGTACGTTTAGATTAAATTTAGCACGAAAGAAAAGAATATGTGCTTGCCTTGAATACCAAGAGAAAAACTTACTTGGAGAGAGACTAAAATATTTGAAAGAGACTGTCCATACGTATCATGGAAGTGCACAGCAAGCTTTTCAACAGGAACCACAGCCATCACAGCTTCAAGCATAGGAACAACATTTCCTGGCAATAAAAAATAAAATAACACGGAAAGGAAGCCAAGTCATTTCACAAATTTAATCTGTAGAAATTCTATTACTCTTTCAAGTCCGCTCTAACCAACCATCCAATTGAAAATACACACTATGGCAATATATAAGTTAGCTATAGCCTAACTATACTTATACTCCTAAGATGATACGTTTGGTTAGACTGGGAAAATTCCTATTCTCAGCAACAAAATATTTTAGTTTTGGAACCTAATCATAGAAATACTTCAGCAACATAAATAGCATTTCAGTTGGACCCATAACCAAATACCTAAGTCATTTTTCACTTGAAAAGCAATACATCATTTAAAACAATACCTGGAGTAGCGACTCCTATTGTGTCTCCAAGGGAGATTTCAAAGCATCCCATGTCATGAAGTTCCTTTGCTACATATGCCACTTTTGAAGGTGAAATTGCTCCTTCAACAGGGCATCCAATAGCACATGATACATATCTGTCAAGCATTGAAAGATCTGATTTAACTTTGCGCCATATATGATGGTAGTACATGCTAGAACATCCAAGCTGTAGCAAACTAAAATGAGATTTCTATTTTGTTCATCTGGTCATTATTTGACTAATCAAATTGAAGTTAGGGAACTGAGGCAGTTTAGATGACTCACTTCAAGACTAAGGAAATTCAAATTGATCACTAGAGCCAATGAAATCAAAGACATGAGAACAACAGAAAATAAAAAGCATTTCATACCCGCGAACGGGTATTGACAGCTTTTTGGCAGCAGAAGTAACAGCTCGATATCTGACAAGGCTCTCCTCAATGCTGCAATTGATGTTTGACTTTGAGAAAGATTCTGAAGCTGATGCAAAGACTGCTACTTCTTTCGCTCCGGCTGCAATAGCTGCTTCAAAGCCCTAACAGAAATCAAATAACACCAATATAATTGTCAGACAAAAATGTGGTAGTTAAGAGGATGAATGGTTTTCCAACTATCAGTACGTACTTTCATATTAGGTGTCAATACAGGCAAACTGGCACCTTCCAGATCCTTAACTGCTTCCATTACATCCTTGGCATCTGAGAGCTACCAAATAGAAATGGGAGAATGAGAAAAGATCATTTTGCATAAATCATACTCTGAAGCAAGCTTATATATAGCCAATGATTAAGTTCAGCAACATCACACAAAGATCATGTCATTGAAAAAGTGTACTACTGAAATTATATGCAGAAAGTGGATTTCTTCTGTAAAAGGAAGAGGAGAAATACCTGAGGTACCCACTTTGGAGAAACAAAACCCGTCACTTCAACCACAGGCAGCCCGCAAGAGACAAGCTTTTCAATTAATTCAACCTTCACTGATGTAGGAACAATATTTTTCTCATTTTGTAACCCATCCCTTGGACCAACTTCAACTATCTTCACATGCTTTGGCATGCCATCAAACAACTGCCACCAGAAAAGATACAATCAGAAGTTGAATTGTTTAAGAAGAAGGATACAAGAAATATGCGCAAGAAATAGAGAAAACTTGTCTTGAAAATAGTGTTGGATCTCCTAGTGCTGAAAAATAGTGTTGGATCTCCTAGTGCTGTACGATAAGCACAACCAAACCTGAATCACTTTTCTTTCCATGTTTTCGAAACGAGCAAACAGAGGACCAAAAATGACTTCATAAAATTACCTTGAATGGTTTACCAACTGTGCTTTTGTGGTTGCTGTAAGATTTAGATTGATGATCTGTCAAGTACTTTGAATGAGACACAGTTCCCCTTACTACATAATTGTTGCTAAGACTCTTTGACCTGCGACTTGAAATGCCGTTACGTGATCCATGTCTTCTCCATTTTAAGTTCTCTCTCCCATATTCGTCTTCATCCTCACTGAAGACAAACATATTAGAATGCTTATACATCAATTTCTGTCAACCACATCAAGGCAAAAATTCTAAAATGCTCAGCATTTCCGCACCGAGATGCTAAGTAGCAAGAAATTTCACTGATTATTTATAAAATAATGCGGTAGTGCCTCCCAAAACCAGAAAGAAGGGGAAAGGATTTGATTAAATACCAAATGATAGAATATAGAAAAAGCATTTTTAACCAAAAAAATAAAAGAAAGGTGAAAGAAGTTTATGATCCTCCGTCTTCTTTAGAAGATAACATTCTAGCTTCTAAATGTAAGAGCTCTGCTTGAAACATTGCCCAAGACCATGATAGGCAACAAACAGTCCAATCAATAACAGCAACCATTACAATTATAACAGAAACAGATTGGATTAAGAATAGGTTTTCTCTAACAGATTAAAAGAGAATTAGAATAATCGCGCACTGCCACTGCAGATCAGCTTTAGTTGTCATTGATGTGAAATCATCAAGGAGACAGCTAAACTTGTAGTATTTACTTTATTCTAATTAGTGATAAACCAATATATCAGCCTAGTTGAACCTTGGTTACTGAAAAACAAATCAGTAGACGGAGCAGGTCCCTTGAAGTTCAATTATAAAATGAATAAACAAGAGGAACAATTTGCATAAAAGGATTGCGAAGTAACCAGTAAAGAAACATTTGAACTCTTACATAGAAATATACAGTACAAGAAAAAAGGGGAGCATCATTATTTGTCAGTCTACGCTGTGCAAAGAGAAACATCAAAAGACACAAATGAAATCATGATACATGCTAGCTGGTAAGAGTAAAATTTATGTCCTTACATGCAGCTGTTGGAGGAGCTGCAAATTCTCCCATCAGTCCAGCAGTCACCCATTACCATATCTTCTCCTATAGGCCTGCAGGCAGCAGATGAGAACCTCTCTAGCCAATCAATGTTGCTCAAACTTGGCAACCTGTCCAAGTTAAGAGGCTCTTCCAAGCTTGACATTGTTGAAGGGGATGAAACTACTGGAAATAAAGCAGGATAAAAGTAAGTGTTTTGTTAAAAATTCATCAATGGACTTTCTAGCTAGCATCAATCGACAACAGTTCAAGGGTTTGACCATCTCATACTGTTGATATTATATTAGGAACTCAACTACCTGTTGCAGGTGAGAGGAAAAAAAAAACCAATCGGAAAAGAGTCTGTAGGAAATCAACATTTGCAGTATGATCATCGGGATTGTTAAATTGTTTTGTCAAAGCAGATCGCTTGCTATAATCAGAGACTCATAGCAACAAATACCACTCAGAATTGATCACACCAGCATTTATTATCTTTTGTCGAGAATTTCAGACTAAAGGAAAATGAAATTACAGTAAGTGAATTAAGAGAGAACATTCAAGAAATATAACATGGATGCTGATCCTGTGTATGTTTAAAAGAAATCCAGAGGAAGTCAAGTCAATTGGAATACAACAGATTTCTTCTGTGAGATCATATTTTGCGCGGATTCCCTTTAGTAATTACGAAAAAGTTTCATGGAAATCAACTAATAATAATCAAGTTATATCGTTTAAGCATTCCTCTAATTCCTAGACTAAACCACTCCCTTATACTTTTAGACAAAATTAAGCATATTAAAAAGGAGATTCACGCACACTGGCTCCATCCCCCTAATTGTGTGATGCGGAACTATCGTGCTGCAATGAGAAACTTCTATATCTAGTTCTCCCTCAGATGAGTATCAAGACCTTTTTATTAGGGAATCATACAACAAAGACTGCACTAAATGATCAACATAAGCTAATTAGAGTAACCAATGTTGGAACACTCTCACTCCCTAAAAATGCAATGCAGCATTTCCTTTTCCCCCGATCTCCGGTCTCCTCTACGTACTTAAGAGTATCAATTGACACACCCTGAGCTCTAGCTATGCACCAACATTCATTACCCTTTTTTTAAATCATCAATGCAATAAATAAATCAATTAACATCTGCTCTCCACAAGAATTACTGACCCTTTAACATCAGAATCACAACTTTCTTCCATTAAAAGATAAATTACAACTAATTAGTCCTTCTTATTACATCAAGATCACAACTTTCTTCGGAAAAAACAAAATTAGTACTACTTAGTACTTCCTATAACATCAAGATCACAACTAACTTCCAATAAAGACAAATTCTTTGCTTAGTATTTTCCAAAAAAACAAACTGATAAACCGAAGAAAATTAACAAAGATTCAAACTTTCACATTCATTCTTCTAAAGTCTCAGCTCAACATCAAATTTCAGCCAATATTAACTACCCAAAGTTACCAATTTCCAATTTTTACTACTATACAACAAGAAAATTACCAAGATTTGAACTTTCAAATGAATTCTGCTAAAACCACAGCTCAATTTCAAATTTTAACCAATACCAACAACTCAAAAATTATAAATTTCCAATATTTACTACTTTTCAACAAGAAAATTACCAAGATTCAAACTTTCACATGAATTCTACTAAAACCTCAGCTAAACTTCAAATTTTAACCAATACCAACTACCTAAAATTACTAATTCCCAATCTTTATTACTTTACAGCAAGAAATGAAGGTTGGTTTATCAGAAAAACAAGAAACTTACCTAAAATGAAGAAAAGGGTCAACAGAAAAATCAAAACTTTTGACTTTTGTGGGAGTTTCTCTCTTGTGGCTATTTATTAAAAGAGGCAAGGAAGGAGAAAATAAGTAGAGAATTAAAAGAAGGGTACCCCACAAAGGAAACGTGAAGGAGAGTTGTTTGGTGATCAGTTGCTAATTTATATGGTGTCTGTATTAAGTTAAAAGTTTGGTTACTGAAACTTCTATTACTTGTGATGTGAATTGAATCGCCAACAATTTGGAGGGAGTATTAATAAGACAAGATGGTGGGTAGGTAGTTATCAGTAGGCAGTTGGTCAAATTCTTTGCACTACTATTTATTGGTTATAACTCCTATTCCTTTAGGTCCTGGGAATTCCAATTATTTCCCATTTTCAAACTTTCTCAAATTGTTTCTTTGAATAATTATCTAATATCTAGAATTATTGACCTGATCAATTTGAATCCGCACCATGTAAAATTTATTCAAGGAAAAATGACTATCTATCAGTACTCCAAGTCGAGATATCTAGTTAATGGCGAACTCAGGATATCTAGTTAATGGTGAACTTGTTCGATTCATCATACCACACTCTTTCATAGTAGCTATGCATATTGATCGTACAGTTCAGTATTTAAAATTATCGATTTAATATATCAATCATTGATGTGTAAATATACAAAATCGATAATAGTATCGATATTATCTATAAGCCTATTACATCTAACTATCTATAACAAGTGTAAGTGGTTAATATATCAATAGCAACTAAAAAAGTTGCAATTGGCGATATGAATTATCACTGGTATGTTATTTTATTTGGATTCATCTTATATCAATAATATGCAAATACAAATAGACTGGACTATACAAGTATGATAAAATTTTCTTACATCGCACTCCAACATTAGTTAACTATTTAAATTATACATCTAGAATAAGAAATTTCAAAATAAGTAAAAAAATTTGTCTAATATTATGAGAATATAGTCATACTTATACATGATATCCATGCTGAACCTTGAGAAAATTCATACATGTAATTCTCCCTATTTAGTTAAATGGAAGTGTATTATGTTACCTTAATTGAACTTAGCGTAGTCATTAATCCAACGTTTTATATTTAACAACAATCCTCCTATGCAATCTTTTACTTTGAATTCCTATTATCACAAGAATTTGCAAATATCAATTAGTAATTTATATATTTTAAATAGTTCATTCTCTCGAATCATTCCATATTAGTAATTTCTTTTCTAAAAGAACATTACACTTTTTGCCACTTGCGATTTTCAGTTCCTCCACTTAGGTTTCTGTAATAAAAAATAGGCAACCTTCTACTAAAAACCGCATATTAATTTTTGTCAGGTTTGGCAAGTGTTAGGCTTGTATGCAAGACTGAAACTAGTCAATATTCACATTAATTAATTTATAGATACTCCCTCAGTTCTATATGAGTCGTTTTGATTGGTTGAATTTGTCTCCCAATATTTGATATTTACAAAAAAAATTCAAAAGTCATTATTCTTTTTACTAAATTAGTGTAGGAAAGTTAAGCCACGTTTGTCATTCATAATATCTTTATGTTTTTTCTGCTCTCTTGTTTTTACACATATTTTTAAGTTTTTCTTCATTCTCTCTTTGTTTTTCCTTATTGGTCTATCAATATTAACAACAGCTACACCTCAAAGATCTTTGGAGGTGGGTTTAATATAATTCCAAACTGTTGTTTCTAGAAGAAAATAGGACATGAACGGATCCTATTGATGACAGCTATGATTCTCACTTGCACCTCAAATTTAAGATACTACTATTTGAAAATCGATCGAGACGCCCTTTGGAGTAAAGTCTAAAAGAGTAACACCGTGAGGTCCAAAAAATTTTGAGATCGTCTAAAATCCAAAGAAAATTAATATAATACCTTTGATTATTTGTCGCATCATGGAAAATTGTAAGGACGAGTGAACTTTGAATATAGCATAACAAAAAGAGAAAGAGAAAATAATAATCTAGTTAGGGAAAATTGTGAACTAGTGTAAAAGTTCAAGAGTGAATTAGTTAGTATTACTAATTTTTTTTTTTTTGGTAATTATAATTTTATTTAATCACCAAATTTGGACATTATACACCACAGCACGCTTACACTCAGCTATGCTGTTCTTGAAAAAACTAACACTTAACAGGGAGTAAAACAACCTAGCCTAACTAATACATCAACAGAACTCTAGCTAGAAACTATACTGATCAAGCATTTGAACTTTTTTCCCTATAGCTCTAGAACGACATACTACTGCAATATTCTTTGCTACACTATCAACCTCTCATTCAGTTTTCTCAAAAATTCTCAAATTCTCTCAATTCAGATTGCATGAATCAATTCTGCATAAATCATTCTGAACACATGAGCTCTTGGTGATTTTCCATTTGCATTCTTCACAACCCACTGCCTTTGTTGCTCCCAGTTCTGCAGTTGACAATTCTGCCATTGCAACCATGTACCAGTTCTGCTCCACAAAGCATTGGCATAGCTGCACTCAACAAACATGTGATCTCTTGTTTCATCATAGTTCTTACACAAGTTGCACTGTGATTCCACATTCATACCCCACTTGATCAGCCTATCAGCAGTAAGAAGCTTCCCCTGAAGGCATAACCACATGATGAACTTTGCTTTAGGCCTTGCCTCATTTTTAAACATGAGGCACTTCCATTCTACCTTGCCGAAATCACCTAGATGATGATAGAATATTTGCCTGATTATGCTCTTGTTTGTCTTAAAGCCTGCTTGCCAAACAACATAATCTTTCCCTGCTCTCGGGAATTTTCTCACCATCTAAGATACTTGATTAGACACTTTGATACTTTCCAATGCTTGATTCTTTATGTAGTACTCATGGATCCATTTGATCCATAGCTTATCCTGCTTTTGGCTAAGTTCCCAGCACTATTTAGCTAGTTTCAAATTAATCATGTTTAATCCTCCAACTGCTCTTGGTGTACACATCTTGTCCCAAGCTACTAAGCTTTTCCTGGTGATTGTGCTAGCTCCTGACCATATATAGCTCCTGCTATGTGCTTCAATCAGTTAATCACTTTCATTGGTAGCACAAACAGTTGTGCCCAGTAAGCTTGTTTGAACTAATTGGATCCTACCTGTATATGATAGCTTTTTTGCAGTCTAAGATGAAATTCTCGCCACTATCTTGTTGATAAGAGGCTGCCATTGAACCATGGTGATCTTCTTGATTGATTGTGGAATGCCTAAAAAATGCAAAGCAAAGAAAAAGATGCAAAAAAATGCCTAAATACTTGAAAGGCAGCTCATCTTCTGTGTAACCCAGAACTTGAATAATTATTTCCCTTTCTACATCCTTCACTGCTCCAAATTATACAACACTCTTCCCCAAGTTTGGTTGCAGTCCAGAAGCTGTGGAGAACTGTAAGAACCATTGTATAATCTAGATACAGCTGTAGTATCTCCTCTAGCAAATAACAGTAAGTCATCTGCAAAACTTAGGTGTGTAATGCCAAGCTTTGCACATCTAGGATGGCATTTAAACTGTTTATCTTCTCTCAGCTTGTGCAATATTCTTCTCAAGTATTCCATTACCACTGCAAAGAAGAATGGTGATATAGGATCACCTTGCCTTAGTCCTCTTGCAGCTTCAAAAAGTATAGTAAGTTCTCCATTTACTGAGACAGTGTAGATCAATATTTTAATACATTGTATCACCCACCCAATGAATTTTCTTGGAAATTTGAGCCCCTCCATGACCTGCCTTAAGTACACATTGAGTCATAAGTTTTTTGCATGTCAACCTTTATCATACACCTTGGTGAGATGTGCTTCCTCATGAGCAAGTATCACATTGTCCCCTATCATTCTACCAGGAAGAAAACCAGCTTGAGCCTTATTGATAATGGAGGCTATTACTTTTTATATCCTAGCTGCAAGCACTTTAGAGATAAGCTTGTATAGCACATTGCAGCAGGATATAGGTCTAAAGTCCTTGACTGTTTCAGGGCACACAGTTTTTGGTAACAAGGTAATTGAAGTGCAATGTATAGCTTTAGTCATCCTCCCAGTTACAAAGAACTGCTTTGCAGCTCTCATCACCTCTTCTTTGATCACATGCCATGCTTTCTTAAAAAACATCATTATATCCATCAATACCATGGGCTTTGTCATCCCCAACAACAACTAGCCCCTCTTGAATTTCAGCATCAGTCACATCTGCACAAAGCTGAAGCTGCTGCTCATGGTTTAAAGTTGGCCCTTGTTTCATAACTTCCCTGTCGATTGCTGGCAAACAAGTGGCAGCAGACATCAATGATTTATAAAATTGTACAATCTCAACCTTAATAGCATCAGGATCTGATAGCTTCTCTCCATAAAGAGCTGTAAGTTTATCAATCTGCTTCATGTGCTTCTTTTCTTGAATGAGTGCGTGAAATACTTAGTGTTTGAGTCACCAAGATTAATCCACTTGCTCCTTGCGTTGTGTTGTAAGGCACTTTCCTCCATTAAACTCCATTTCTCCAGCTTCACCAATGTATTTTTCTCCTGCTCAAGCAAGGTCACAAAGTATTGGTACTGCATTTCTCCTTGAATTGCTTTCAATTCTTCTCTTGCCTTTGCTATTCTTTGAGTTATGCCCTTAAACTATTCTTTGTTCAGTTTTCTGAAGTTCCCCTTAAGCTATTTCATTTTTTCCATATATTTTCCCATTGTATCTTGATCCAGTCTTTGCTTTCATCCCTCCTTCACTATTTTGCAAGAAGGACTCATGTTCAGCCTATGTATTGAAGAACCTAAATGGAACTTTAGTACATTGGTTGGACAACTGCACAATCAACAACATAGGAGCATGGTCTGAAATATATGGAACATCATACTCCAGTGTTAGGTGTCCCCATTTCAGTATCCATTCATCATCACCAAAAGCTCTACCAATCCTGTTGTAAATTCTATCATCTCCATTTCGATTGTTGGTCCATGTATAGAATTATCCTTTCCATGTCGGCTCACACAGGAATAGTTGTTGCACACATTCACTAATTTTCTTATTTCTACACTAGTCACTGGATTGCCATGTAGCCTATCTTGTGGGGATAAAATTGCATTAAAGTCTCCACAGATAAGCCACAGACTAGTCACTTTTCTGCTCAAATCTTGCAGCTGATTCCATAATGCTCTCATTTGCTCACCAATATTATAACCATAGATCACTGTCACCTCAAGTTCTGTTCCATCACTCTTGCTTTGAACCTTACAGTAACTCAATTGTTCAAGCTTGATCATCCCTTGGACTTTATACACTTTGTCATCCCATATACGCCATATTCTCCTATTTATAGCACGCCCATAATTTTGCGCACTCTGGTACCCAAGGGACACTATTCTTAAGATTCCAAGAGCTTTGTGCTCTTTTACTCCTGTTTCAACTAAGCCATCAAATTTAATATGCTTTCTTTTTATATAATTTTTCAGCTCCTTCTGCTTGTACTTCTTGTTGAGGTCTATGATGTTCCAGAATAACCAAGTCATTGAGTTAGTGAAATAGTTCCCCCCTATCATGAAGGAGATGCTTTTCACTCATAGACTCATTGATTCTCAACGTTGTAAAGCAATTCCTGGTTTAAATGTTATTCAACTTTGGGTATTCTTCCAGGTTGAACTCAGGTGTGGAGTTAAATTCTTTGCCTTTAGTACTCGTATTCTTCTTCTGCACACTTGATGATCTATTTAGGATAGCGACATGTTCTACCTCTACTGTCTTCTTTCTTGATTCAATATCATGATGGCTGACTGCATTCACCACCTGCTCATTCTGCTTGCTGTCACCCTGCACCTTTTCCTCTTGCATTTGTGGCTTTATATTGTCCACCGCCTTATTCCCTTGCTGCTCATTGTTATTGTTCACATGCCCTTTTTATTGCCGTTGTTGTACAGGTCTAGCTCTTCTTCTCCTTTTTGGTTGTATGTGCTGCTCCTCCCAATTTTGTAGTTGCCTTGCTGGTGCTTGCTGCTGCTCCCATATGTGCCCAACTTTCATACATTTCCCACATAAATTTGGTCTTCACTCACAATACATTGGCTGAATATACTCCTTCCCATTAGGATCCATAATGATCACTTCTTCAACAAGTGGCTTAGTCACATTCACCTCAATCAACATCCTTGCATATGATATCCTACTTTGCTTAGCCGTGCATTCATCAGCATACATGGGAGTACCGATTGCACTCTTCATTCTGCTAAGTGAATCACAGCTCTAGTAACTCAATTTTGGAAAATTGATCTGCAAAGAAATGTCTACAGGGTACTCAGCACTGAATTCAGTCTCGGGGTTCCAAGGTTTCATAATCATAGGCCTATTACTTGTATATGGCCCAACATATAAAATATCATACATGTTTTGCTTTGATTGAAACCTAAATCACATAATAACCCTCAGTATGCAGGAAAATTTTAGGTGGGGCAACCATTGACCAGTTCTGTGCAATATACCTCGCTGTATAATTATAACCTGGTGTTTCCCCAATTACATATGCGATTAAAGCAGCTTTTCATTTTTCATTCTCCTGTGCTACTTCATGTGGATCCAATTGCATTTTATTTTCCCATCTATTATTTCAGGTGGAATATATTTTAAATTACGACCATTTGTTGAGCTTCTATTACCTGTAAATAGATTTGGCAATGGTGATTCAGGCAACTATGGTAGATCTTCTTATGTGCCTCTTAGTTGATCTCCTTGTGTGCTTCTTAGCTGATTTTGTTGTATTTTGCCTTCAGATCTATGTCCTTGATCCAACTTCGCTGATTCTAGTTGCACTTTCTCTGTTACTCATTCTTCCTTCCTCGTAACTTTACATAGCTAAAGCTTCTTAGCTGCTCCGATGGTCTGTTTTGATGAACTCGCTCCAGCTGAATAGGTAAGTTGCTGGGATGGAGTCACCTCAATTTGAGGCTCATCTCTTTGAATTCGAGCGGTTGAATGTTCACTATCCTCATCTAGCTCATGAGATCTAGTTCCTATTGAGCTCCCTAGTGTTGTTAGTGTAATTTTTGGCGGTCTTCCACGGCCGCGGCCTTTATCTCGTCCTTTTTCCATTTACATTCACGATGGCGCACGTTAGCTTAACATGCACCGAGAGAAAATTTTGAGAAGAGAGAAAAATTTAGAAATATGGAAATGTGAATTAGTTACTTCACTTACTATATTAAACTTAAATTTAAAAATTAATGTAATTTTTTTGTAGAAAATTTGAAGCATCCATACAAATTATTTGTGATCAAAGGGTCAAATACAGACCATCATTATTCTCTCTGAAAAATTTTCTTTTAATTTTTTTGGTCTTAAGAGGATTCTATTTTTACCTATATATAATATTTTGAGACGTTGTAAAACAATAGAGGATATCTCATTACTAATTGAAAAATATTATGAACGGGGGTTATATATTTTTTTCAGGTAACTTAGAAAATGAGTAAATAAGTAATTTAAATATAAGATATATATACGAAAAGACGTCTCATAATATATTAAACCATGCAGATATTTTTACTCTGTATGTCCAGTAACTTTTATTTTGAATTAAAAATAGTCATATTTAAAAATATTTATCTAAGCTGATCATTTAGCAAAAACATATTTCATTCCATAACCGCATATACCCCAAGCTTGTATACCCCATAGCCACAGTATATCTTAATGATATACAATATCTTCAATTGTATATCTTTCTAGTATAAATATACCCAAATGGTATAGAAGTTTGATACCCAATGGTATACTCCAATATTGTGGCTGTGTGGCTACAGAATGTTTAAACAATACTTGGACCATGGTGAGGTAATATTTTAGTGTGGACTGATTAGTTTTGAAAGCTTCCAAATATATTATGCTCCTGCGAAAACTTCTATTTGTTAAATTTATTTCTAACGGTTGAATTTATGCATGTTTTGTTAGAATCTGCACTTTCGAAAATAAACTGAAAAACAAAAAGAGATGAAATAGAAAATTCTGAGCCAACATTATACTGCTTGTCCTTAAGAAATCTAATCCCCTCACAGTTACTCAAGGTTGTGGATTAATTTCTCCCAGGTTAGAACGGAATTACCCTTACTGTGATAGCGGTAATTCAAATCACAGTAAACAGCGAACTCAAATTCGGTAGCAAATCACAACACGACTCTAGAGGAGAGGAGAAATATTTAGTTGTGTATATTTTCTAAAATGAGGAAGTGTCTCACTATTTATATACCAAGATGGGTGTAAAGAAAAGGTGTGAAACCTTTTCAACAAAGAAGTGCTTATGGTGTCTTTTCTCATTCACACCTATTCAATACCCCAACAATCCCCTACATGAATGGGGAATGGCTCTATGATAAAAATGTGCAGAAACTTGTGTGATTTGCAAGTAAGAACTAATTGCATCTGGATAAGTAGGTCTCCCTTTGAACTTTCCGTAGTGAACATATATTGGATATACTCGGTCAATCGGTAGATTTGATATCTTTGAACCGTCGAACTTTGATGTATACCTAGACAATATATGTCACACAGTTAGCCCTTGGTCGTCTTTTGTTCTCATTGTTGTGTTCATTTCAGCCATGAACATCGCCTGGTTCATGAGTGCGTAGAGAATTGGCCTTACAGAATTCTCCTTGAAGCGGCTTCCACTTCACACTCACATAAGTGATTTCAGAACGTGTAATCCCGTAGATCTACACTGTTTGACAAATCCTGTATCAAACTTAAATTATCATTAAAAAATATCTTTAACATTTTATCCTTGGTATTAAACATTGTCTTATTAAGAGAATGGGTTAAGTTGTTTGACAATGTTGGAGCGGTCGTACATAATATTGTTTGAGCTTCTTTAACCTAGATCTTGGGATCTCCAGTCTTCTAGGTAGATTTACCGCCATGAAGACTTGTCCTCGGCCATAGTCACATTCCCTTGATCTCAACTCCCTCTCTACTTAGGCCTTTTATAAGTGGATCCAACACATTATCACTTGACCTTATGTAGTCAATTGTGATAATTCCTCTAGAGAGCAGTTTTTAACGATTTTATGTCTTCATCGTATGTGCGATATTTCTGTTACACATAACGCTCCTAGCCCGTCCTATAGCCAATTGACTATCACAATGTATACAAATTGGTGTCAATGACTTGGGCCAAAATAGAATATCTTCAAGGAAATTCCAGAGCCATTCAGCTTCTTAATCTACCTTGTCTAAGGCAATGAACCCGGCTTTTATTATAGAGCGTTTATTTGCTATTCTTAATTTAGCATCTTTATATCAATAGCTTGAAATGGTTGCATCAGTTGTGCGCACAACCTTTTCATATTTAATATATTTCTCAACAATTTCAGCATATTCCTAGCATTTATCTGCTATTGATACCCAAATTATAGCACTTTCACTGCTTATACAAATCCAAGACGATATGGACTTTTATAATCGTCATTGGTTGGTTCAATACTAAAATCCAACTTGATATGGATTTTATCATTAATATCATCGGTTGTTTTACAACTTTATAGACCAACATAATAATTTATTCGTTCATTAACGATCATGTCTATACAAAGCTCTTTTAACCGAGATATTTTTTAAGCAATACCGTTTCATGAAAGAATACTACCTTCTAAAAAGGCACGTAACCAATCATCAAAATTGGTAGATTCATCAACTAGTCGGTCCAAAATAGCACTAGTTATGAATTGAAAAATTATCATGTCAATATTCACTAAGGACTCGTGGGGTTAAGAGAAAAAGAATCATGTCTAATTCTTCTAAATAAAATAGACATTAAGCCTAATTATGCATACGTCAAATGCTCCCACATTTCAAATATTTCAAGTGCCTTATTTCATAGAACTCAAATTACTTTTTTTTTTTTGAGTTCTAAACATTATGCACAAAGCATGTACATTTATCCATTTCACTTGAACGAATTGCAAGATGCTTTTCTTTGTTTGTTACTTTCTCTCTGCAAGAGACAACTACCAAAATTTTACTCCACATTTTCCCACTTAATAATACGGCGAAGTTTTTAATCTTCAAAGCCGATTCATTACAAAAGTGAAGTTTTTAATCTTCAAACCGTTTCAATACAATGGCGAAGTTTTTAATCTTCAAACCAAATATAAAAGTACAGTGAAGATTTTATATCTTCAAACTGATTTAATATAAAGTGAAGTTTTTATATCTTCAAACTGCAAATAAAAATATAAATAATTTCAATAATCCGTTGAAGTTTTAGTCTTCAAAACGGAATATTAAAATTGGAGTAGAAAATCTTTTCAGATTTTAGTCTCCAGAAACAATAAGAGTTTGGAGTAGAAATTTTTTCCAGATTTTAATCTCCATTACCAGTTCAATATCGATTAGCAGATCAGAGAAATAAATTAGATTTCTTAAGATTGTTAGAATCTGCACTTTCGAAAATAAACTGAAAAATAAAAAGAGATGAAATAGAAAATTTCGAGCTAACAGTATACACTGCTTGTCCTTAAGAAATCTAATCCCCTTACAGTTACCCGGGTCTTTCGAAAAAAAGACCCTTTTCAAGTATTTTTTAGTTAAATGACCCTCAAGTTATTTTTCTTAACTAGATAACCCTTTTTTCTGTTTAACAAAATTAGAGTTAATTCTTAGCCTAATCAAGTCACCCCAACTTTTCTTATTTACACAAACCCCCCTCCCACTATTTCCCCTCCCCTTTCTCCCCCATTTCTCTTCCATCCCCCTCTATCTTCCCTATCCTTCTCCACCATGCCTCATCCTCTTCCACCGCTGCAACGCCTTCTGCTCCTCTTCATCCCATTTCTCGCCGCCTCTTCCAAACAACCTGATGATGCTGAAAATAGCCGAGAGTTGATGAATCGAATCCTGATTGTTTAAACAACTAGGAGTCGATGAAAACAACCAGGAGTCGATTCATCAACTCTCAGTTGTTTGAATCGACCGAAAGTTGTTTGAATAAACCGAGAGTTGATTAATCAACTTGTGGTTGCTTAGTTCAAAACAACCATAAGTTGATTAACCAACTCTCGGTTGATTCAAACAACTTTCGGTCGATTCAAGCAACTGAGAGTTGATGAATCGACTCTTGGTTGATTCAACCAACTTCAAAATTTTGTTTGACGGACTGCAGAAGCATCTCCAATATTTAAAAAAAATTAAAATATTCTACCACTAAATCTTCACAGCAAATACAAAACACAATGGAAAGAAGAAATAAATGAAGAAGAAGAAGAAGATAAATGAAGAAAACACACAAAGATAAGAATGGAGATGGTTAAAATGTAAAAAAAAAAAATGAACGGAGGAGATAAAAAATGAAATGAGGGAGAAGACGAAGAAGAAAGAAGGAGAAAATGAAGAAAGAGAGCAGATTGGGAAGAAGGGGAATAAGGAAAAAAAGAAGTAGTAGAAGAGAGAGAAGAATGGGGGGAAATGAAAAGTTTAAAATTTGAAATTTGAATGTGGGTTTAAGTGATATATTTTCAGATTTTTGACATACCCCACAAGTTTTTAAAATTCTAATCTAGCCCCCATTCCACTTAAACACATACTTAACATTTTTCTAGTTCAAAGAAAAGGAAAAAGAAAATAAAGGGTTACTTTTTTAATTGAAGACTTGGAGAGTCCTTTTGGTTAAATCTTCACCAGTTACCCAAGGTTGTGGATTAATTTCTCCCAGGATAGAACGGAATTACCCTTACTGTGATAGCGGTAACTCAAATCACAGTAAACAACTAACTCAAATTCGGTAGCAAATCACACGACGACTCTAGAGGAGAGGAGAGGAGAAATATTTAGTTGTGTATATTTTCTAAAACTAGTTTTTGGGCACGCGCTTTGCTTGTGTATCCCATACTAATTATTACAAATATTTTAAAATGATATAATAATAAAAAATATGCGTACAAATATTATTTTTCTATTAGGATCACAGTTATTATTTGTAGTTGTGCACATTCAACTGAATTGGTATCACCTTGTTTCTAAATTGCAAATGCTTGAAGTTGTAGTCTTATCCTTTATAGCACACATACATATAAAAAGTTGTCGAATAAAAATACTATTTCGTAGAAGTTGTATAGAATTTTGATCAACATATACCTACCTTGAGGATGGCTAGCAGAACAGGGTAAAATTTGTGGTGTATACCTGCAAAATAATACAGTTATTACTCCTGATAAATATAAGTGATAGTCATTAAAATCAGAGAATTTATTTAAAGTATTTAAATCATAATTGGTAACTTTATCCTTTGTGAATTACCAATACATCCGCAAATTTTGTGATCGGTGGAAAGATTGCTTGGAAACCTGATTTGCTAAGAAGATATTGTTATAATCTGAAGGTTGAAAATACATGTAACTGGACAACGCGATTCATATATATGTGCAGGTCTTTAAATAGTAAGAAAAATTAGAACTAAGTTCTAACCAAAAGATGAGGTAAAGGCCGAATAAAACTTTAACCAATTGTTATCCAATTTTCATAGCAATGCAAAAAGGAATAGAAGGCTATTCATAACTATGAAGTACCGGTGGAAGGCCAAAATACTAAACAAAGAAGAGTTATATAATAATCATTAGATTTCTCTAACAGATCAGATACAATGTACAAATTGAACTTGGATATATGAAAAGGCATCTAACTCCTCTTAATAAAAGCAGTCCACGTTAACACACATTCGTGGCCATTTCTTCTTTTGTGTTGTTATCTCATAACAAAATCTTTTTATAGTTATATGGAATGCATTTACATTAGCTATTATATGTTTTTAAAGGTGTTCTCTTATATGTTCTTTTTTCTAGCCGAGAGTCTATCGGAAACAACCTCTCTAACTTGGTGGGGGTAAGTCTGGTACATCTTACCCTCCCCAGACCCCACTGGTGGGACACACCGGGTATGTTGTTGTTGTTGTTGTTGTTTGGAATGCATTTACATTTTTGCACAAAAAAAAAATTAAATAATTCTTGCATGAAGGGCAAAATGATCCTTCGCTTTTTTCCTATTTTGGTCAGCAATATTATTGTTATTTATTATTGTTTTAATAGCAACAAAGTAATGTTCAACAATTTCAATTGTATGTGGGTTCCTCTAACATAGCAAATATGTAGGTTGTGTTGTAAAATAAAGGTAAAAGAGTGCAAGAACAAGACGAAATATATGAGAGGAGAAGGAAGAACTTGTATTATTCTCAAAGTGTTTCCAGTGTGTCTTCCATAGACAAAGTGTCCTCTATTTATAGGACACCAATACATAGGAAGTTACAAGTCATCCCAAAGGTTACAAGAATTAATAGGTGACTAAATGAGGAATTAAGTAGGAGAAAGTGGGGATGAATTAAGTAGGAGAAAGTGGGGTAGTAAATCATAAGTTAGTGGTGAGTAGTGGTCATCCACATTAATACAAATACATGGATTTACAACACTCCCCCTTGGATGACCATTTTGAAGGTAATGTGCCCTTACTAGAAAAAACCCGGTGGGAAAAAGCCCAGTGAAGGAAAAAAGAGTATACACTTCCTTTAATACGCCTTTAAAGCTGCCTCATTAAAAACCTTACAAGTAAAACCCAAGTGGGATAAAACCTTGTTAAGGGAAAAAGAGTGCATCGCGTACTTTACCCCCCCTGATGAAAATATCATTCAATATCTTGAAGACGACACATTCCAATCTTGTAAATCAGCTTCTCAAATGTTGAGATTGGCAATGACTTAGTGGACAGATCCGCGAAACTATCACTGGAGTGAATTCTTCAGCATTAACTTCATCATTCTTTTGAAGATCACGACTGAAAAGGAATCTTGTTGAATATTTGTCTCCTCAGTTGTATCTCCTTTTAGCTGAACTATCCATACAATATTTCATATAATATTACTGGGATCCTCGTCTTCAAAGAAATACCACATTGTTGTTGAATATGTTGAGTCCTTGATCTCAGTTACCAATATTGTCGCATAGTTTCAAGAATGACTATTATCTCTTCATAAATTGAAGATGTAGCAGCAACAATTGATTTTATAAAATGCCACAATATAGGTATTCTACCACAACAAATAAATACCAAGTTGATATCAAGCTTTGTGGATCAAGTAGATATCATGTACTCTTCTGATGTCTTCGCATTGAGGAAGAACTGTATCTTACCAATAAGCTCATAAAAAAAGCTATAACCAGTGGAATATATTTGGTAAGATACTTCAACGCACCAATTTCATTAAAATATAATATTTAAATATCAAGAATCTCGCAAACGCAATTTTTCCACATGTGGCCGGATTGTTTTAATTCGTATAAATATTTATGAAGCTTCATTGAATAGGTTTCCCGGGAACCTTTACATTCTTCAAGGATTTTGAATCCTTCAAGGATAAATATATTGTTGCTCAATGAGCCATATAAAAGGTTGTTACAACATTCATACGCATATCAAGTCTTTAATGCACTGCCAGACATATAACATACCTAAAGGTGATTGCATCCACCAAAAAGGAAAATATAGCTCCATATAATCAATGTCACATCTTTGTGCCTCAAGTCATACTTTATATTTAACGACTTATTATTATCAATATTTTTGCACAAAAATATTTTTGTACACCACTGGCTTTGCACCTTCAGGTGTTTGGACTATAGATCCAAAAACTTCACGTCACTCGAGTGAAGCCAATTTTTGCTTGAATGCATTTTGCTATTTGTGCCAATAATTTCATGTCTGTATTCCTAACAGACTTAAGCTCAAGATCCTCATAATCATAAAATATTGAGCTTTATAATATATGTAAGATATCGTCGACGATAATTTCATATCTCAGTTCTCAATCCGACATAACATATTGAGATCTCTTCACATTCATAAATTTTCAGGTACCTGAACCTCTCCTGATGAGATTTTATGAAGTGTTATGTCGTGGGCTATTTTAGAGCCCTGCCTCCTTATTTGACCATCTCAAATATTTGCTCCTTTCCTTTTTCAAGGACTTTTACCTTTGGAACCGAATGGTCTACCACGCTTCAGACGTGCCTTAGACTCATTTACATAAATAGATTGTCTCACCAGGACATCAGGAGCATTAGCAGCTGGAATATAATATTTTTCTTTGGATCAGTAATGCGTCTGGCAGTGACTTGCATTATCTTTATATGAGGATCATAATCAAATGATAATTTAATTTATTTATTCCTCAGCTGCTTTAATTTCTCCCCCTAATATTAGCCAAACTAACATTCGTTCCCAACCCATATATGGGATCCATCTTTGTGCGTTGCGGTGGAGCAATTGATAATATACCGCACATAAAATTATTAGATGGAAAATATTTGATTCCTGACCCTGAACCAATTATGAGGGGGAGTTCATTTGGTGGCATGTCGCGCACAAGTGCTGCTTTATGGATATACCATATTTCATACCTGATTTAGGTAGCATTGTTCTCATATGCATGGTTTAGCGATTGGAGGCTTTCAATATATGAATCTGCTAAACTTGCTTGCCAACATTATCAAGATAACTTATCTTGATTGCATAATCTGGAAATATGCTCATAATAAGATTTATTTAAGCAAATACTTAACCTCGCAAGTACTATTGCGGATTTGTAATAAAACGCACATGTGACCTTATCATAGATGCATCTATTTATAATAATTATATGGTCCACATGGCGGGTGAACGGGCCCATATTCACCTTTTATACATTCCAGAAGTGCGGGGATCCTGATCCCAAATTTAGTTGGTCGAATAATTTATTTATCTTGAGAACAAATAGCACAAAAAGAATTCTTGAAGAATCGTGATTCTTCAGTATATACCCATGTGAATTCTCATTTATATACTTTGTGCATCATATTTGAACCGAAATGGTCAAACCGGTCATGCCAACTTACAAATTTATTCATCTAGTAAACTTCTAGTTTACTGTAGCATGGGCATTGTAACAATAAACTAAAAGTTTATTGTGGCATGCACATATAATTTTACCACACTTATATTTTGAGTAGTGCATACTCGAGGAAGAGACAGGGAGCCTTTCAAGCACATATATCTCACCCGATATTCTTATATTTATATGGTACAAACTGGAGGAAGAGGCGGGTAACCTTTTATTATATACATATGTCTTACCCGCTATGACTGTAGTAATATGAAGATATTAAATCTTCCCATATTTGTAGTCTCAATATGATAGCAATTTCGAAAAATATATTTGAAACTTAATAAGTTTCTTTGAGACATACTACAGTAAATATTTCATCAATCTCATTCCTCCAGGTAGTAATATTTTGGCTCTTCCGGAGCACTCAAATAGCTTTGTACTACCATAGATTATATTACACCAACCATATGGTGAATATCTCCTTTCAAGGAGAAAATCATATTATTTTTCTCATGGTAAAATCATCATAGGCAAGATCAATTTCTTGCTTCACTTGCTCTTATGTAATTCATAATAATACATAATTATGGCGTACGTTCTGTACGAGAGCAATGACCATTTATGCCACAATAAATAGTAGAATTATTATAGTCGAACCTTTTCTAGAGGTGAGTTGTGGTACTTTATCAACCACGCATGGGCACGTCCATATTCATCTTTCTCGAACCTCTTCTGGAGGCGAGTTTTGATATTTTATCACATATTGCCACATTCACTTCGGTGAACGGGTCTATATTCATAATTTTTATTATGAATTGTCTCATTCACTGCAAGGAATGGACCATAATCATTTGGACTTGCTTCATGCTCATATGATACATTGAGGGCATTATTATATTTACCGTTTGAACGGTTACTTTTTGAGAACCCTCATTGTTCTCTTATCTATTTCACAATGATGATTATTATTTCATCCCTTGCCACGTCCACATCCATGGTCTCTATCATGGTAATTATTTTATCGTCTTTTAAACATAAAATTATTTGCCTTCTTTCAGACATAAAGACATTTTGCCTTCTTTCAAGCATATGATATTGTGTCTTCTTTCAGACATAATGATAATTTGCCTTCTTTCAGGCATATTATGTATTGCTACTATATTTACATCTGAGAATGGAGCATTATGTTGTGCTCCCACATTCACCTTATGGAATGGAGCTTGTCTTGCTCCCACATTTATCTTAGGGAATGGAGCATATATTGCTCCCACATTCACCTTTATGAATGGAGCCTATTTAGTGGACGGGCTTCATGATTTTTATCAAAAATACTTTATCTTTTTTATAATACTTTAATTTGTCTCAATCATCATTATGCCATCAATATCTTATTATCGCAAAAGCGTGTTACACCATAATACATTAGGAGTTGAATATGATGTGTTACCCTTAACTAATGGCATAATAGGCCAAAGTGTGTACATATAATGTGATTTGAAGTACAATACTCAAAGGTACTCATGCTTCGTGTAATTGAAACATATTACTGTAATCATGTACCAATGATATAGTACTAATATATCGGGTAAAGATCATAAAAAAAATCAGCATTATTTCTCCGGTCTCCACTTACCAAGAGTATAAAAATTTATACCCAACTATAAATCAAAGAAGCATTCTTTAAAAATTACCATATTTGTTTCATTCCATATATCCATGTGAGAGTAAAATATTAACCATACTGCATAATCCATGTTTGCTCTCACAAGCAGTTTACCTTGAAACATGAGTAGAACTGATCTACAATATCATGTTGCTAGGCCATGCACCCTTAAATTGTTGTCAAATGATAGCTACAAAATCAACCAAACAATGGAAGAATAGAAAAAAGTTGTAGTCAGTGAAAGGTTTCCACAATTTAAAGTGGTATAAATCAAAATGAAAATAGGGTACTATTAATTTTGAGATTAACAAAAACCATAATATGAAGGAATTTAGAAACAAAAAAAAAAACTTATCTTGTGTTAGCAATCAGAGCGTTGGCTTCTATCAATTGCATCATAATTTGCTTTTCATTTCTTCTAAATCGTGTAATAAAGTAGAGACTCGTGCTGATAATGTGTTGTAAAATAAAGGTAAAAGAGTGCAAGAACAAGACGAAATATATGAGAGGAGAAGGAAGAACTTGTTATTATTCTCAAAGTGTTTCAAGTGTGTCTTCCATAGACAAAGTGTTCTCTATTTATAGGACACCAATACATAGGAAGTTACAAGTCATCCCAAAGGTTACAAGAATTAATAGGTGACTAAATGAGGAATTAAGTAGGAGAAAGTGGGGATGAATTAAGTAGGAGAAAGTGGGGTAGTAAATCATAAGTTAGTGGTGAGTAGTGGTCATCCACATTAATACAAATACATGGATTTACAACAGGTTGAAAATTTCCCCGCCTTTATAAATCTCAAATATACGTAAAAATTTCGCCCAGCAGCCACTTTTAACACTGGTATTTGATTTGAGGCCACTATTTTCTTTGGTCTTACACTAGAGGCCACTTTTGGGTCTTTATTAAATAAATATTGACTTAAGTTCTGATAATTGACTGAAGTTCAGTCCATACGGCCCCTGGACTGAAGTTCCATCTTTAAGGACTGAACTTCAGTCCATATGGCCATGGACTGAACTTCAGTCCATGGTATGGCCATGAACTGAAGTTCCATCTTTAAGGATTGAACTTCAGTCCATATGGCCCTGGACTGAAGTTCCATCTTAAGGACTGGACTAGACTGAACTTCAGTCCATATGGCCGTGGATTGAAGTTCAATCGTTAAGGACTGAACTTCAATCCGGCCTCTGGACTGAAGTTCTATTTCTTTAAACAAAAGTGGCTACAAATTAAATGTTTTGGTATTAGTGGCCTATACCCAAAGACCAGTGGCAAAAGTGGTCTTTCGTGCACTTTCCCCAAATATACACACAAACTTTACATGTACATGTGGGTACGCTTGCTACGATTGACAATATTTCATAGTTACGACTCTTTAATTTCCATCTGCTAAATTTTTTAGAAAAAGGTTAATTGAATTGTATAAATATAATTGTTCAGCGAAATTCAACTTTCTGATTGTGCGTCAAATCTAAATAGTTTAAGTACCCTTAAGCTAATTTTTTAAAGAAATTTGAACCTTCAATTATCTGTTAAACTCACACTGTTAAACCAAACTGGTTAAGATAGACCAAAATAATTAAATGGCATATACTTTATCATCGGCAGTAGTCACTAATCAAGATAACCATTAACTATTGTTTTATTCAATTTTGGTTGTGGAATGAACGAAGTATCTGCACATGCACGAAAGTAAATAACAACTTGAACTATTCAGTAAGAGATTTAATTTGCATGGTTCCTCTTTCATTAGAATCTTTTGTTGGGTGTTTGTGTTAGATCATATATGCAGCGGAAACAGTTCAAACATCATACTCACATGTATTCTAGACAAACTAGTAGCAAGCATTCAGTTTTGCAATAATATAAAACGGAATACTTGTTAAAGCCCACACAAAGACCTTCAATAACCTTGTTGTCCAGTTGCTCCAGCTTTCCACGGTCTTCTGTTGTGTACCCGATCAATTCCCGGACCAACAGTACTTGGGTGGAACAAGTGCTTCAGAGAAAGATAGTGAAAAATATGTATTTTTTTGTGTGTGTGCAGTGGAGGCCGAAATCCTCCTTTTATAGGTTAAGTTTTGGGGTTTAAAACCCTTCTCCAAAACCTGTTAGGATTTTTCTTTTCCATCAAACAACTTTCTCCCGGTCCAAATTGGATTCGGTCACAACAGGGACCACAGAATCAATTAATAAGGCTTCCAATTATGGAATTAATTCTTTTTCTCTAGAATTAACCTTTCCATAATAAATTACAAATTATTTCCACTAGAAATTCGTAATTGCACTCCTTAGATGAATTTTGAATTCTTCCATCACATCTTATTTAACTCCCCACGTTAAGATTACAGACACCAATCAATAATATTAAATTACTGACAACTTAATATATTGATTAAATGAATATCCTTTAGATTTTCGCTTAACTTATTCCATGTGCCGGATACAAAATCCACTAGCTAGGTTTACACATAGAAGCTTATAAGCTTTCATAAAGGGATGTCATCAATCTCTATAGCGAGACGTGGATTCTATCAACTAGCTATCACTTCGCAAATGCATATTATCATTATCCAACTTATCAGGAATTATTTGACCCAAATATCCTGGACCTCACCTATTGATAAATCAAGACAATGAATAATATACATCACTCATAATAGCTATATCAAGATTAAGAGTATAAGTACATCTGATGAGCTAGAGAGTTTGTTTTATATAGTCAGTATAAAAACATTTATCTCTACTTGGTCCGTTCAATACACAGAAAGTGCACTAGCACAAGAAGTTGGAACTATACCGTTCCCATAATCAAGATAAATTATATATAATCTTGTACTACAACCATACCGATGGTTTTGTCCAATTTCCATCTTAGATTGCGAACACTACTTCATTATTTATAAGAACCGATGATTTAATCTTCCGTGTATAAGCTTAGCTCTACACACTAAATCAACTACTGTATAAATAATAGGACACATATGACACAATTGATCTAAATAAATAATACTTTATTATATTTAATAAATGTATAAAGCAACAATTGTTTAACAAGAAATAATCTAACTAACAACCGCATGGTTATTAGTATATTTTCCAACAGTTTGATACTACAATATGCAATGCATATCATGAAATATTCATCAAAGCATCATACAATGAAGAGAACAAAATTTGTCATTTATTTTTTTATTCCAATATTGGTTCCAAATTAACGGTTGCTAACATGTATAGTTTGGAGGATAAATTAAACAAAAAAATTAAGCTTATATGTTGTAATAATCTGAAGCCAAACTCAATATCAACACGAATAGAAAATAGTAAAGAATGAAAAAAATAATTTTAGGAACAGTATTCAAAAAACATAAATAATGTTGGACAATTCGAGTTTCAGAGTCCAAGATAGCATCAATTTGATGAGAAGTTTCAAAGGTAATAGTTCTGAAGAAATATAGAAGAACATATTGTATGTTATAATGCCAAACAAATATAATTATAAAAGTATAGGATTGTCACCAAGTTTTTGATGCAGTAAGCAAGTATCCTGTTAGAATACATACTTCGAAATTCAATTTAAGCCTTAATAGAATATGGTCAATTGACTGCACAAGGATGATTCTCTCTCACCAACTATCAGCAAAATGAATGGGGCTTGGTAGTAGAAGTTGAGCGATTCACCAAGGCAATGGAGCTTTTAATTAAATTTGACATAAGCACTAAAAGATGAATATGATGTGACTTGAATTGTAGCCCACTACAATTTATAGAATCTATAAAGGATATGAAAAGTTTAACTAACGACTTCAGTATTAGAAGCTTTGGAGGTATTAGCTTGATATATTAAGTTGTTTTAAAATCAATTAATGAGACTTAATTGATTCGAGGCTGCTAAATTCTTCTCTGGTCATACAACCTCCCGAATTACTATTACAGCTGTGTATATATCAAACTTAATGTTTGGCAAGTTAATGGTTGAATAAGTAACTGAAATTAATTACTTTCCCATAATTCTTAGAATCTGAATTTAGTTAGGTGGGAAAATACTTTAGATGAAGGGTAAAATTGTATTTCACTTTTATATAGGGGTATTTTGGTATTTTAACTTTTACTTTGGAGATTCTCACTTTTAATATAATTAGGCTCTCGACACGTGTGTTGCACGTGAATGACAAACTTTGTAGCATGTATGTTATAAATAATATGTCAACGCGGATCGTTACACTAAGCATATTTCGGGCATACCCGTGTGCCTAACCTAATAAATTCCAAGAGGCCTGTTGACCGGCTAGTTTTTGGCACACATATTGCGCGTATATGCCCAGTTTTATGATACATGCATGATCTATAAAGTAAAATCAATATTATTAAAACAAACTTTAGTAAAAAATTACTACTCCTATAAATTAAAGTAAGTAGATGAAACTTTTTGTACTTACTAATTTTGGTAACGTGTGTTACACATTTTATGCCATACTAATCATTCAGACAACCAGAAGTCTAGTGTAAATGAGCATCAATTTCTTGTTATATATAAACAAAATAAAAAATAATTGAAAAATATATTTGACTAATAAATTAGAACTTTATTGAATAAGTCGAGGTTACCTAAAATAATGAATCAATATTGATCATGTCAAACAAAATTATATCCAGGTTACATTAGAAATAAAAGTAGGTCTTGGTAACCATTATAAGTATTTGTGGATTAGATAATTGATTACTGATGCAGCCCAAACACGTGCGATCAAGTGTTCGATCCACCGAGGCCAATGACACGAAGCCAAGCCAAACTTCTGTATGATGTTCATATTCACTTGGCTTGGCCGAAAGAAAGCAACTACCTCGAAGCTGAATATTCGAGCTCAAGAACCGAAGACTTCATCTACAAGCTTGAGCTCGAAGAGGGGGAGCGACCGAACCTTAATCGAGCACTCAACATCGGCGCCGAAGTAAATCCAATTAACCGAAGAAAGGGCGATCGATGTCAAGATGAGCTGAGCCAAGCGACCAAGCACCGAAGTGAAGAAGCTCGAGCTCAAGTGCTCGAAGTCACGTATTCGGTTGAAGGAGTGACCGAACACTCACTAAAACAGCCCAGCGTGGCCTGCTCCTAATGGTCGCCTGTGACTCTTTACTATTTTGTCCTTAGCTTAGTCTATAAATACTCCTTTCCATTTCATTGAAAATTAGTTGTTGTTGAATGATTAAACATAGCAAGTGCTATTGTGAGACTCCGATGGAGCCAAACCCCGACGTGGGATTTAAAAGAACTTGTATCATTCGGTGTCTTCGATTGAATATTTTCTTCTTGGTCATTCAGTTTGCAAGAAGCTTGTTCTTCTTGAGGATTGTTGCATAGCATAGGTGCGTCTTGACCTTCATTCGATTGAGCTTTGAGACAGGTTCCTCACTGTTCTTTTGAATCGAAGCAAGATTTATCTTGCTTCTATCTTTTAATTCTTGTTATTTCTTCCGCGTTTCATTGTGTCTAGCTTTCCTTCGAGTTTGCTTGCACCATCTTGGTATCAGAGCAAGGTTTGAGTTTGTTCTTACAACCTCAAATCCTGTTCGATTATTCGTGCTTGTGTCTCCAGTTTCAGCTTTCTTCCTTGTTGTTAATTGTTGTTGTTGTGGTGTTTACAAAAAAAAAAAAAAAGTAGAAAAAGAAAAACTCAAAAATTTTGGTTGATTTCTTGGTTGTTTGAATCAAACAACCATTGATTCGTGTTCACCACTGTCCAATGAATGATTTGAGTACCCGACATACAACATTCGTGACTAGGGTTTCTTGACGAATTTTTTGACCGTTTGAGCTTAGTGGTGACTGATTTCGAACCCCAGTGTGTTTTGGTTGTTACCGATGAAGACTAGTGGTTCTTGATTGATTTGGGTGTGTTTGTGCTTAAATTTTCAAAGTTCTATGATTTGAAATCGTGACCGTATACCGGAAAATTGTTACTGTTGTAGCAGTGAACGGACACGAGGAGCTGAGTCTTAGCTCAAAGAACTTTGGACTGATTTCCTCCGTTGTTGTTGTTACCGAAGTTGAAAGAAGCAACCCAAACTCTGTTGAAATTATTGGTCAGTAAACGAAGTTAAAATTGTCCGTACGCCGGAGCAAAACTTTACTGTTCCATTGAAGAAGAAAGGGGCAAAGTGTAAAGATCAAAACCCCAGGTGAAAAGTTGTCGGCTAGAAAAGGGAATTGGATGAGGTAAAACCCTATCCGTACCAAGGAGGGGCCACTCTTGTACGGACAAGAGTTGGTGTGTTCGAAAGGGATTCCGAAGAGGAATCAAAGGGTAGATTCTCCTAGGTTTTCACTTTTCTTGTGTTCGATAAATCTTGTTAGCGGATCTCTTGAGTAATTCTTCCAACTCGAGGTCGTACTAACTCATTTGAGCTTATAGGAACTCGTGCGTGGGGTGACCGAAGTCCAAATTTCGTAGAAAATTCTTTGACTTCCGAAGCGCAGAGTAAATAGCGTCCGTTCCATCGAGTCGTGTCAATTCACTCATCCCGAAGTAGACATTGTAGCTTGTCAAATTCGAAGGAACTGAGAGAAGTTGATCAACCGAGGAAGCCATTGGCTACAAGTTCTTGAGTGACCAAAAACTGAACCCATCAATTGAGTGGACCCGAGTGCCACCCATCAAAGGTGAGGGAGCGTGTGAGGTGATTTCTAACCTTAACATTTATTTGGTCTTTTATTCGTGCAGGTACCATGGCTGGGAATGGAGGCGATGGAAAAGGCATTGAGAAGCCCGAAGTGTCGTTAGCCGATCTCATGGCTGCGATACAAGGCATCCGTGCCGAAGTAAGAGGAGTGAGTGCTCGAGTAGCTCAACTCGAGCAAGGAAGTGTGTTCGTGGCCTTATCTGGGTCCGGCGCTAGAACTAGCAACTCCACTCCGATGAAACCTGAGCTGTATGCTGAGCTTATTCGACAACATCGGTTGAAAAGCGAGGCAATTCGAAAGGAAGTTTTGGGCAAACCCCAAACACAACAAAACTTGGGCAATCCCCAAGCTGAGAATCAACACTTGGGCATTCCCTGAAGTAAAAGACCACCACTTCTAATGGCCCGAAGACAAATTGAGGTCGTTGATGAAGAGGTAGATGGAGAATTTCCTGATGCCGAACCTGAATATGAGCCACCGTTTGATCAACGAAGGCAGTCTTACCGAGGTCGAGGAAATTTCCGAGGTCGAGGCCGAGGCGCAAATGTTGATCGACATATTGAGCGTGAGGCTGATGACCGCTATGATGAGTATCCCGAACAAGTTCATGGTGTTCGAGACTCAAACTTGAGCAGTGTTAAGATCACTATTCCACCCTTTAAAGGAACTAGTGATCCGAATGAATATCTTGAATGGAAGCTTAAAATGGAGCGAATCTTCGAAACCAATGAGATCACCGATGAGAAAAAGCTGCCCATGCCATTGCTTCGTTCGAAGCGTATGCATCTACATGGTGGGAAGCTGACAAAAGGCATAGACGAAGGAATGCCTATCCCGAAGTCATTACTTGGGCACAGTTAAAGAGAGCAATGGATGCTAAGTATTTGAGTGCCAAGTACAGGCAAACTCAATTACAAAAGCTCTATGAGCTAAAGCAAGGGTCCAAGTCAGTCCAAGAATATCATGATGAGTTCGAAAGAGTTCGATTGAATCTTGATCTGGTAGAAGATGAAGAGCAAGCCACTATTCGATTCAAAAATGGCTTGGCTCGGGATGTGTCATCTCAATTGAGGCTACACGTGTACCACACTTTGGAAGATCTGTTCGAAGCTGCCACCGAAGCAGAGAAATTGGTGAAGGATGATAAAGCAAACCGATATCGAGGAGTCACTACTTCAACTCCTTTGAACCGAGGTAAAGAATGGAAGAGTTCTAATCCAACAAGTGCTAACACTGTTCGAGATTCGAAGAAACCCTTCGAAAGGGGTGTGACCGTTAACCAATGACGAGCTCTGGGCGTATATTATTTTATGCTCGTACTCTGTCAAATTATAGTATAGTTTAAGATATCGTCCCACAGAGATTGGAACCACCTAGGCTACAAATTTATATTGTCTTTGTCACTATTTGAAAAATAGATTGGTGAGATGAGAATTGTTTAATAGTCCTAAAAATTTAAATAACAATAAAGTAAATATTTTATGGATTTGTAAAGTAAATAAAAGATAATAAAGATAAAGGTTGGGATACTTTGTATCAGCAAAATAAAACTATTATAATAAAATCAAAATTTCATTATTTCTTCTCTGTTTAATGACATGGTCGCTTATTTCTAATACAACCAAATCACATAAAAGTAACCAATTAATAACACCTCTTTCGGTTAATGTAGTTAATCGATTGACAGTGAAACAAAGACCTTGTTCAAAGAATGATCATTTATTTCTAATACAACCACTTCACTTAACCACAATATATTAATAGCACCACTCGCGCTTATACTATTAATTTATTGATAGTCAGTGACATTAAACAATAATTGATTAATAACACCTCTTTCGATTAGTGTAGTTAACCGACTAAAGTAATGATTTAAACAAGAAGTATCTTAGTTGAGTACACCAAGTGAGTAAAAACCTCTTTCGATTAGCTTTTACTAAATCAATAATCTTATTTGAGTCAACTCCTCCGTGAGAATTAGAATTGAAAGAAATAAGATAAAGATTATGGTTAATCCTGGTGTATAAAGATGATAAAGAGAAAACCCCAACATAAGAATATAATAAAATCAAGACTTTCATTATAAAATTTTTATCAAGCTTCAACTAATATCCCAACCAAAGAAAATTACTCCATTCTGGAGAAAAGAAAATAATATTTGTACGAAGAAGAAACAACTTATAAAATTAAAATAAAGCTAATAGAGAGGTGTTTATTTTTTACACAAAAGATGGGATATCCTTCTCTACAAAAATGTCGAGCTATTTATAGAGAAATTTTCCTGCGAAAGACTCCACTAATGCGAAACCACCGATGCCATGTATGGCATTTCTTTGTTATTTTCCCACGGATGCGAGCCATTGATGGCATTAGTGCACTTCTTCCTTTTTGCCACTAATGTGAAGACATCACTAATGCCATTGGTGGCATTTCTTTTCTTTTGTCCCACGGATGCGAGCCACCGATGCCATATGTGTACTTCTCTTCCTTTTTGCTACTAATGTGAAGTCATCACTAATGCCATTGGTGGCATTTCTTTTCTTTTGTCCCACAGATGCGAGCCACGGATGCCATCTGTGGCTTCTTTTCCATCTTCCTTGCTTTTGCGTTCTTTCCTTTCCTGAAAGGTTGTTTTGTGTATTTGCACATATTTGAAAATAATATCATATATTTTATATAAAATATTAATATATATAATAATTTATGTATTTAAAAATATATAATATATATAACTATCAAATACCCCCACACTTATATATTTGCTCGTCCTCGAGTAAAGGATACAATATAAAGTAGCAGCTGAAAACATTAAGAAGAATGAGAATTTTCGGCAAACAAGAATCAAATAAGACCAAACTTCAAGTTCAAATGATCTTTATCCGTATCCATGTTACCGATTGAGAATTAAAATCACAATATTTTCTAATCCCAATGTGTCTCACCAAATGAAGAGAGATGCCCATGAATCATACATTATATAATATAAAAGAATAAGGGCATAGATAGAAAAATTCTCTCACTCTCAACAAAGAAGTATCTCTAGCTATTGAAAATTACCATAGGCTTGCATATCATGTGGCTCTCCACTAATGTAGGAATTTTTGAGTTGAGATCATGTAGGACTTTTCTTTTGGTTGTAATGTAGGCTTAGGGACAGGTATGATATATATTAATATGAGTGACTCGAGTCCTTATAGACACCACAATACATTGACATTCAAGTATCACTTTGTCTTCCTTTTTCTAGAACAATCAACATTTTTTTTTCTTTATCAGACCCCATATCTCTCTATTTTTTTCTCTTATTTTCTTTTCATGACTATCACAAATTTTCTTTGTAGCACATTTTTTTTCATTCTTTTTGTTTTTTTTTTTTGAAGTGATTGCATTCTCAATAATGAATAAACTAAGCAATAACAATTTTGCCTTATTTTTTTCACAATTACTCCCTCATACTTTATTTTTGCATTTAAATATATATTCCTGATTTTTTTTTTGTAAGTGCCAAAAAGGGAATATGGTGAATAAATAGATATGACAACGAAAATTGGGCTAAGGGTTAAAGTTTGGTAATCAAGAAAAATAAGGGATAGTTCATTTAGGCTCAACGAGGCTGACTAGGGATAAAAATATTATGGTAGGTTAATTTTGGTCATGGTTTAGAAAGGAAGGCCTACTTTCATCTCACAACTCAAAAATCTACCTAGAATTTCGCCTCAAACCACATTCAAGGCAAGTTCTGGATTTCCAAATAAGCAAGAGAACTGATAATAACCTGACAACACAATACACTTGGGATTAGCAAAAATTATAATTTTAATCACCAATAAATAAAAATGAGTTTGGAAAGATATTCTTAGAACTCAAGAATGGTACCCAATCAAATATGTTTTTCCAAAATCTCATTCTATCAAAAATCATGTTTTTAGCTGATTTACTTATTGAAAATCCTAAAAGATGTTCAGTTCAAAATATTACGACCATGGCAAAGAACTGAACAAAGAAATCCATGGAAGTATACGAAAGAAGTTATGCTAATTTTATTTTATTTTTTTACAAAAGAAAAACACATTAAAAAAATAAAAAGATTATATATACAAATTTATATATAAAAAGTAAATCAATAAAGGTTTAAAAGAAAAAACACACAAAAAATTGAAAACACACACATATTTACACACACAAAAATATATATTCCTCTACCCTCACACTTAAAATATTGTCAAATCCTCATGACAAATAATTTAAATGAAAAAAGGAGGTAAATGGGCTCCCCAAATTTTTATTTCTTTTTTCGCCTGGAGCTTGTGAACTCCATACCCAATTTTGAATCAATTTTTCTTTTTCGCTCCATGGTGTTACTTTTGGAGTTCACTTGGCCAAGAACAACATAAAATAGTTTCTTTGTACGCACATCCCGCTCTTTCTTAGCCTTTTCTCGAGCGGGCACTTCTTCATACATGTGGACCCTAAATTGAATTTTGTATTTTTTGAGGGGATCACTCCATGTATTTTCCTGAAAATCTCCAACAACAAAATTCAAAGAATTGTAAGTAGAATAATAGGAAGATAAAGGAAAATGGTCAATTGTATATTTTGTTTCATTTTGATAATCAAAGGCCATTTTTTCCTCAATCTCTTCTATAACATGTTGAGTTGGTGGACAATTGGAGGATATTGTGAACTCTTCTTTATTTAATCCAAAACCAGTCAAATCATTATCAGTATCCATCTCCACTAGATCAAGTTTTTCTTCTTGAGTAGTAGATTCATTCTCACAAGGTTCATCTTTTTGAGTTGGTCCATCCTCACAGGATGTAATTCCATTTACAGGTTCACCACAAAAATCTAAGGAGATTGCCATATTTATTAATTGATTCACTTGCATTGTTAGGTTCGTAATGGCTGTTTGGTTCTGTGTAAATTTCTCGTCAGTGATTTTCGTGAAATTATACACAGTTTCTTTTAAGCACTCGTTCTCCCTTTGTGGTGGTTGACACATGTTCCAGTTCTCACCAGAATATTGGTTACACTCCGGATTGTAACCATATTCATTCGAATCAATGTACCTGTGACTGTGAGGACTAGAAACAACGTAAGATTCTTCATAAGATGAACCAAAGAAATAAGAGTTACCTGCTTCACATTCATGAATGAGGTGATTTCCACCGTAATATTCACAAGTAATAGACCTTTGGCTAACTTTATTAATTATTTGCTCAAGGTCTTTGATTCTCCCAGAATTTACATAGGTGAATTTGTTACTTGTTGGACATTTAAAGCTTTGGTGGTTGTCTCCACAATAGTCACAGATAATATCTTTCTGACAATATTTTTCTACCAACTCAACAAGACTTTCATTTGACTGGTTAAAATTTATTTTTAGAGTGTTGGAAGAGAATTCATATTCGGGTTTTTTTTTTTTTTAAAAAAAATACTTTTGTTTCCTAGCACTTGTCAGATACTAGGAAGAAAAATACTTGAAGAAAAAGAAAAAAAAATCTCAAAGTAGTAATAAGACAATTAATCTGAAGTAGATGCTTACCAATCCCCGGCAACGGCGCCAAAAATTTGACGAGCTCTGGGCGTATATTATTTTATGCTCGTACTCTGTCAAATTATAGTATAGTTTAAGATATCGTCCCACAGAGATTGGAACCACCTAGGCTAAAAATTTATATTGTCTTTGTCACTATTTGAAAAATAGATTGGTGAGATGAGAATTATTTAATAGTCCTAAAAATTTAAATAACAATAAAGTAAATATTTTATGGATTTGTAAAGTAAATAAGAGATAATAAATATAAAGGTTGGGATACTTTGTATCAGCAAAATAAAACTATTATAATAAAATCAAAATTTCATTATTTCTTCTCTGTTTAATGACATGGTCGCTTATTTCTAATACAACCAAATCACATAAAAGTAACCAATTAATAACACCTCTTTCGGTTAATGTAGTTAATCGATTGACAGTGAAACAGAGACCTTGTTCAAAGAATGATCATTTATTTCTAATACAACCACTTCACTTAACCACAATATATTAATAGCACCACTCGCGCTTATACTATTAATTTATTGATAGTCAGTGACATTAAACAATAATTGATTAATAACACCTCTTTCGATTAGTGTAGTTAACCGACTAAAGTAATGATTTAAACAAGAAGTATCTTAGTTGAGTACACCAAGTGAGTAAAAACCTCTTTCGATTAGCTTTTACTAAATCAATAATCTTATTTGAGTCAACTCCTCCGTGAGAATTAGAATTGAAAGAAATAAGATAAAGATTATGGTTAATCCTGGTGTATAAAGATGATAAAGAGAAAACCCAACATAAGAATATAATAAAATCAAGACTTTCATTATAAAAATTTTATCAAGCTTCAACTAATATCCCAACCAAAGAAAATTACTCCATTATGGAGAAAAAAAAATAATATTTGTACGAAGAAGAAACAACTTATAAAATTAAAATAAAGCTAATAGAGAGGTGTTTATTTTTTACACAAAAGATGGGATATCCTTCTCTACAAAAATGTCGAGCTATTTATAGAGAAATTTTCCTGCGAAAGACTCCACTAATGTGAAACCACCGATGCCATGTATGGCATTTCTTTGTTATTTTCCCACGGATGCGAGCCATTGATGGCATTAGTGCACTTCTTCCTTTTTGCCACTAATGTGAAGACATCACTAATGCCATTGGTGGCATTTCTTTTCTTTTGTCCCACGGATGCGAGCCACCGATGCCATCTGTGTACTTCTCTTCCTTTTTGCTACTAATGTGAAGTCATCACTAATGCCATTGGTGGCATTTCTTTTCTTTTGTCCCACAGATGTGAGCCACGGATGCCATCTGTGGCTTCTTTTCCATCTTCCTTGCTTTTGCGTTCTTTCCTTTCCTGAAAGGTTGTTTTGTGTATTTGCACATATTTGAAAATAATATCATATATTTTATATAAAATATTAATATATAATAATTTATGTATTTAAAAATATATAATATATATAACTATCAACCAACCAAGAGAAGTGGGAGGTAAGGTTCAACTAAACTCTCCTAGTGCTTCAAATATTCAGTGTCATAAATGCAAAGGTTATGGTCACATGGCAAAAGAGTATCCAACTCGTAAAGTTATGCTTTTGCTCGAAGATGGAACCGTCCATGAGCAAGCGAGTGACACCGAGGAGGAATATATCGAGGAGATTGACCGAGTTGAAGATAATGATGGTCGTGAAGCTGCCGAAGCTGATCATCCGAAAATGTTTCTTGTGGTTCGAAGGAATTTGAGTTGCATGACTCTCGAAGAAGAGGACAACCAAAGAGAAAATCTTTTCCATGCCCGATGTCGAGTGAGGGGAAAGGTGTGTTCGATGATCATTGACTCAGGTAGTTGTGCAAATGTAGTGAGCCAAACCTTGGTTTAAAAAATGGGACTACCTACTTTGAAACATCCCCACCCTTACAAGTTACAATGGCTGAATGAGTGTGGAGAATTGAGGGTTGTCAAACAAGTGTGGATCAAGTTTAGAATTGGAGAATATAAAAATGAGATGATGTTCGATGTGGTGCCGATGCAAGCGTGTCATTTGCTATTGGGTCGACCATGGCAATATGATCGGTCGGTTGTGCACAACGGAAGATCCAACACTTACACTGCAAAGCTCGAAGGGAGGAGTTTTATACTCAAACCCTTGTCTCCAAAACAAGTCACCGAGGACTATAAACGGATGAAAGAATTGAAAGAAGCGGCCAAAGCTAAGCTTCCGATGGGAGCAAAATTGGGGGCCGAAGATGCAAACTCACCACCCGAAGTAAGAGGTATCTGCGCAATCATGTAACCGGGTGAGTATCTACGAGGCAACGACCACGATCAGATGATGATTTGCCTCGTGCACAAGGGTATCTTTCTAAACTCTAATGATGAATTTTCTAACGATAACCCTTTGCCTAGTGCTGTACAAAGTGTTTTGCAGGACTTCGGAGACATGTTTCCCGAAGAAATGCCAGGTGGATTACCTCCGTTGAGAGGAATCGAGCACCAAATTGACTTCGTACCGGGGTCTCAAATCCCCAACAAACCTGCATACCGGTGTAATCCCGAAGACACCAAAGATCTCCAAAGGAAGGTTGATGAGTTGCTGAACAAGGGCCTTGTTCGAGAGAGCTTGAGTCCTTGCACCGTTCCTGTTATACTTGTCCCAAAGAAAGATAGAACATGGCGAGTGTGCGTTGATTGCCGGGCAGTCAACAAAATAACGGTAAATTATCGTAATCTTATCCCTCGATTAGATGACATGCTAGACGAGTTAAGTGGTTCTTCATGCTTTACGAAGATAGACCTCAGGTCCAGTTACCACCAGATCCGAATGAAACCCGGAGACGAGTGGAAAACCGCATTCAAGACCAAATTCGGTCTCTATGAATGGTTGGTGATGCCTTTTGGCTTATCCAATGCACCGAGCACATTCATGCGACTGATGAACCATGTGCTCAAACCGTTCAAAAATAAGTTTGTTGTCGTCTACTTCGATGACATACTTGTTTATAGCAAGACTGTGGATGAACATGTTGAACACCTAAGGCTAGTGCTCGATAAGCTTAGAAAAGAGAAGTTATTTGCTAACTTCAAGAAATGTGCCTTTTGTGTCGAACATGTAGTCTTTCTAGGATTCGTTGTCAGTGCTAATGGTGTCAAAGTCGACGATTCAAAGGTCGAAGCCATCAAAGATTGGCCAACTCCAACCTCGGTATCACAAGTTCGTAGCTTCCATGGCTTAGCTAGATTTTACCGACGGTTTGTTCGTGACTTTAGCACCGTCAGCTCCTTTAACCGAGCTGGTTAAGAAAGACCATCCATTTGTGTGGGGAGAGTCCCAAGAAAGGGCTTTCCAAGAGTTGAAATGGAGGCTTTGCTCTGCCCCGTTGTTATAACTCCCTGACTTCGGCAAAGCATTCGAAGTCGAGTGTGATGCGTCCGGAGTTGGGATAGGAGGAGTGCTGATGCAAGAATCGAAGGCGATCGCTTACTTTAGCGAAAAGCTTAAGGGTGCAACCTTGAATTACTCTACGTATGACAAGGAGTTGTATGCCCTCGTTCGAGCACTCGCCCATTGGCAGCATTATTTGTGGCCTCGAGAATTTGTGATTGAAAGTGATCATGAGTCCTTGAAACATCTCCGAGGTCAGGAGAGATTGAACAGAAGGCATTCCAAGTGGGTAGAATTCATTGAAAGCTTTCCCTATGTAATTCATTACAAAAAGGGAAAAGACAATGTTGTGGCCGATGCGCTATCAAGGAAATTTGCCTTAGCGACTACTCTTGCCTCAAGGCTCATGGGATTCGAAAGCATCAAGTCGATATACGAAGACGATCCCAAATTGAAATGCGTTCGTGACGCAATCTTGAGTGGCCGAAGGGTTGATAAATATCAGTGGCACGATGGCTACCTCTTCAAAAATAGGAGGTTTTGTGTGCCAGTGTCATCGTGGAGAGAGCTCCTAGTTCGAGAAGCTCACTCCGGAGTTCTGATGGGATACTTCGATGTCGACAAAACTCTTGGTATCTTAACCGAGCAGTTCCATTGGCCCAAAATGCGGCGATATGTGGAAAAGCTTTGCAACGCTTGTCTCGTTTGCATGAATGCTAAATCGAAGTCCAACCCTCATGGTTTGTATACCCCATTGCATGTGCCTGATCGACCTTGGGTTGATATATCCATGGACTTTGTGTTGGGGTTACTGAGGTCGGGGGGTGGACATGATAGCATCTTCATCGTAGTCGACCGTTTTTTCAAAAATGACTCACTTTATTCCTTGCAAAAAGTGTGATGATGCACAACATGTAGCTACTTTATTTATTTCTAATGTGTTGAAATTGCATGGTGTGCCTCGTCTATTGTGAGTGATCAAGACTCAAAATTCTTGAGTCATTTTTGGAAATGTTTGTGGGGTGCCCTCGGCACTAAATTACTATTCTCGACGTCTCACCATCCTCAGACTGATAGACAGACCGAGGTAGTTAACCGAACCTTGGGATCTTTGCTTCGAGCAATGACCAAAGGCAAGGTCAGAAACTGGGCTGATCGTTTGCCTATGATGGAGTTTGCATACAATCGAACGGTGCATCGAATGATCAATATGACCCTGTTCGAATGTGTGTATGGTTTTAATCCTTTAATTCCACTTGATTTAACCCCATTGCCTCGAGATTCTGTTATTGATTTTGAAGGTACTCGGCGAGCCACTGCCTTGATCGAGTTGCATGCAAAGGTGAAGAAGAACCTCGAGGAAGCTTATGCAAAAGCTGCATCAAAGAAAAACAAGGGGCTTAAAAAGTTGGAATTAAAGAAGGGGGATTGGGTTTGGGTTCACTTCCGAAAGGAACGGTTTCCGAACCAAAGGAAAGAAAAGTTAGCTCCTCGAGGGGATGGTCCATTTCAAGTATTGACCAAGATCAACAACAATGCTTACGTGATCGATCTCCTTGTTGAGTATAACATGTCCAACACCTTTAATGTTGCTAACTTAGTTCTTTGTGTTGTAGGTCAAACTTCGGAGGACGAGGAGGGCTCGATTTCGAGGACAAAATCTTCTCAAGAAGGGGAGGATGATGCAGCCCAAACACGTGCTGATCAAGTGTTCGATCCACCGAGGCCAATGACACGAAGCCAAGCCAAACTTCTGCACGATGTTCATATTCACTTGGCTTGGCCGAAGGAAAGCAACTACCCCGAAGCTGAATATTCGAGCTCAAGAACCGAAGGCTTCATCTACAAGGTTGAGGTCGAAGAGAGGGAGAGACCGAACCTTAACCGAGCACTTAACATCGGCGCCGAAGTAAATCCAATTAACTGAAGGAGTGACGATCGATGTCAAGATGATCTGAGCCAAGCGACCAAGCATTGAAGTGAAGAAGCTCGAGCTCAAGTGGTCGAAGTTACGTGTTCGGTTGAAGGAGTGACCGAACACTCACTAAAACAGCCCTGCATGGCCTGCTCCTAATGGTCGCCTGTGACTCTTTACTATTTTGTCCTTAGCTTAGTCTATAAATACTCCTTTCCATTTCATTGAAAATTAGTTGTTGTTGAATGATTAAACATAGCAAGTGCTATTGTGAGACTCCGATGGAGCCAAACCCCGACGTGGAATTTTAAAGAACTTGTGCCATTCGGTGTCTTCGATTGAACATTTTCTTCTTGGTCATTCAGTTTGCAAGAAGCTTGTTCTTCTTGAGGATTGTTCCGTAGCATAGGTGCGTCTTGACCTTCATTCGATTGAGCTTTGAGACAGGTTCCTCACTGTTCTTTTGAATCGACGCAAGATTTGTCTTGCTTCTATCTTTTAATTCTTGTTATTTCTTCCGCGTTTCATTGTGTCTAGCTTTCCTTCGGGTTTGCTTGCACCAATTACATAAAGGGATAATTTTAGTTTCTTAATATCAACTCAGCTATGACACAAAGTGTATGTGAAACTGGTAAACAAAGTAAATGAAGTTGATCATATTCTTTTTTTTACAAACCTATTATTTCAATTACAGTGTCATTGGCAGTAACTAATCCAAGTAAAACTAATGTAAGAACTCAAAAGTTATTGGGGCAGATAGTGAAAATATGAGAAAAATGAAACATGACAAAACAATAATACCAGATCATAATGAATAAATTTTTCAAAGAAAAGCAAAAAAAAAAAAAAAAAAAAAAAAGTACCGCATCAATTTATTCTTCATGGTATTGTTGTCACCACCACTCGATGAATTTGTTAGATTTATCAAACCAAAAAACTCCTAATATAATTTGGATGGGATCTGATCAAATGCCAAAAATATCAAAAGTAATTTCTAGAATACACTTTTGTTGTACACAATCTTTCTATATTCATGCAAGGAGTAGTGTAAGAGACTTGATGACTAATGGCTAATTTTAATGAAATAGAGTATGATTAATTAATATCTAGATTCATTTCTATTCTGGATCAAAATGAACAAAAGACTTGTATGGGAATTCTAAACACTTCTATTTCAACAACTAATTGTTCTATTTATTACCAAATGAAGACTATACTTTTAAATACACCGTACAGTAAAATATTGAATTTGTCCATGGAGAATATAAATAGTTATTCGGTGGTTTAATCTTGGTCAAGTGCTCTAATAATTAACATGGACAAAATTAATATATATTATAGTTACTCAAAGATTAATATTAATACAATTTCTCAACTTTATAGGGGTATGTTCGTCTTTCACTTTTTACTTAAGGGATTCTTGCTTTTATATTAATATGAAATATGATATGATACGATATGATGAGGAAGTGTCTCACTATTTATAGACCAAGGATGAGTGTAAAGAATATGTGTGAAACCTTTTCAACAAAGAAAGTGCTTATGGTGCCTTTTGCCATTCACACTAATTCAAAACCCCAACATGTTTAACTTAAATTTTAAAATAAGTAAAGTAGATTAATGTCGAAAAGCGCAAAGTAGTTACCAACACAGGATCAAAAGAGTAGTTAGCTAGTAGTAAGGAATATTTGTCGCAAATTAAAAAAAAAAGTTTTTAACTTTTTGAATTGACGAAAACGATAAACAGATATCTAACAATGTCGGTAAGCTAACCCTTCTCTGGTATTTAGGTAATTAACAGTTACTATATCATGTTTTGTTCACCTAATGACTAATATCATTTTTGTCTTAATTCAAACTACTTATGAATAAAGCTTGATCTTGACCATACCATACATTCTCTCTCTATCCTATTTATATGTCGCTTTTGCAAAATATGATGTTTCAAAATATTCGTTGCTAAGAGGCACATGGTTAGTGATTACTCGTTTAACGATGATTATGTAAGCGTAACCTCGATTATGTGATTTTAGTATATATAATAGTTCTCTTTGGAGCCCGTCTAAATAAGATTTTGACAATTTATTTTGTTGGGGAAAATATCTTAGGATTTTAAACTGCATTGTAAGAAAAATATCTTGAAGTTCGAGCAGTAGTGGTGATGCTTCTGAAACTTTGCAAGTTGCAACCACTGGCTCTTCGTTGACTAGCACTGTAAAAAGTGGTTACCGGCCAAAATTTCATGTTTTCTCAAAAATTTGTCCAGAATAGACAAAAATACGGCTTCTTTTGAAAGATTAGACATAGTTTGTGTTTTACTTATAAAATATACTTTTCAGTGTTTTTCTCATCTAAAAGAGTATTTTTCCCCGGATTTAAGTCTTAGTCCCTTTTAATTCCTTGAAATACATCATCAATTTATAAACATTCATTATAACATAAGATTATTGATTTTATTGCAGCAAGTTATTCATTATCATTCTTTGCAGTAACTCTTCTGAATCGACAGTGTTTTAGTTTAGCTCAAAGGGTTCTGCTTGTACTAATTAGTTCTAATGAGGACACTGTGACAATAATTCATTCATATCCAATGTTTATCAGCATGTAGTGATTATCAGAAACTCGTATAATTCCGGTACCGTTTTAGATTGCTTCAGTAAAATGAGTTTACCTCTAACTTCTCCAAATACGCAAGGAGTTCATGCACATCAAATATGAGGTTTGGTTAGTATTTTTGCAATAATTTTTCCATTTTGACCGTGTTTAGTCTAGTTTAGAAGGAGTAGTATATAATAGTTAGCTTCAATGAGGACAATGCGACATCATTTCATTCATATCCAATTTTTATTAGAATTTGGTGATTATTTAAGTAACTCATGTAATTTCGATATCATTTTATGTTGATTTAGTAATAGAATGAGGATCTAATTAGCTTTAACTTCTCTCAATCTGCCAGGAGTTCATTCACATGAAATATGAGATCTAATTAGTATTTTTGCAGTAACTCTCCCTATCTGGCATTGTTTAGTTTAGTTAAAAAGGAGCAACATGTACTAACTAGCACTAGTTAAAACAATGTGGCGTGGGTTATTTAGTTCAATCAATTTCAAAATACCTAAAAACTTTATGAGACCATGATTCAAATTTGTCTATTTGTGCAAATTAGCCAAGCCTATTGAAAGTGAAAGTGAAAGTGAAGCCCAAAGGCCCACAAAGAACGAATCACATAGGAGCCTATTTTAGGCGTGCTATTTAGATTTTAGTTATTTTTAAAATTTATTTAGTTTTTAACTACTTTATTGAACTTCAAACCAACTTCAGACCATTCAGATTTGAAGTTAAGAATCGATGGCCTGAAGTTAAACAAGCGATTCAAAACTAAATAATTTTGAAAACAACAACAACAACAACATACCTAGTGCAGTTCCACGAGTAGGGTCTGGGGAGGGTGATATCTACGCCGACTTACCCCCACCAAGGTGGAGAGGCTGTTTCCGATAGACACTCGGCTCAAGAAAAAATATGGTTAAGACATGCTTGCAAAAATAAGATGAAACTTGTTGCGGTGCTGCTAATATCCTATAATAAACTCGACAAACGGAAGCGCGTAACTGCAAATAAGGCTTAATAAATGGAGTAAGAAATAGATAATGAATAAAACTTGTAGATGTTGGTTGCAGAATCAATGATAGGCTTGTCTTCCAATCAACTTGTGAAGCAATCCGGCTTTGTGAGGCAAGATGACTTCGGGGGCGTTGGTAGACTGAAAAATAAAGCAATAAAAAGCTTCAATTAATAGGAACATAAAGTGAACTTTAAACTAAATAATGAGGATAAAAATGCCGCCTTTTCGGCAATAACCATGATAAAGCCTAAAGCTTTCAATCATGAAGAGGCAATTCGAAAAGCAATCTTGGAATGGGCTCCAACTCAAAGTAAGTACACATCCGAAGGAATCTCATTATCCTGCCAGCCTTAACAAACTTATTAGCAATGTAAGGCTATGAAAATATGTATAGAAAATGTATAAACGCCTCAGGAGGCTACAAAATGTGCTCAAAAAAAGTGTGCTAATATTAAACGTCTATCGAGACCATAAAAGATTACTCCTTAGAGGAATTTAAATAATCAACACCTTCGAGGTGATATAAATACGCCTTTGAGGCAACAAAATTAATGTCTTAGAGGCATTCAAATAACTAACACCTTCGAGGTGATATAAATACGCCTCCGGGGCAACAAGATTACGCTTTAGAGGCATTAAAATAACTAACACCTTCGAGGTGACATAAATACGCCTCCGGGGCAACAAAATTTCGCCTTCGAGGCATTCAAATAACTAACACCTTCGAGGTGACATAAATACGCCTCCGGGGCAACAAAATTACGCCTTCGAGGCATTCGAATAACTAACACCTTCGAGGTGACATAAATACGCCTCCGGGGCAACAAAATTTCGCCTTCGAGGCCTTCAAATAACTAACACCTTCGAGGTGACATAAATACGCCTCCGGGGCAACAAAATTTCGCCTTCGAGGCATTCAAGTAACTAACACCTTCGAGGTGACATAAATACGCCTCCGGGGCAACAAAATTACGCCTTCGAGGCATTCAAATAACTAACACCTTCGAGGTGATATAAATACGCCTCCGGGGCAACAAAATTTCACCTTCGAGGCATTCAAATAACTAACACCTTCGAGGTGACATAAATACGCCTCCGGGGCAACAAAATTTCGCCTTCGAGGCATTCAAATAACTAACACCTTCGAGGTGACATAAATACGCCTCCGGGGCAACAAAATTACGCCTTCGAGGCATTCAAATAACTAACACCTTCGAGGTGATATAAATACGCTTACCAAAAGCGTGAACATAAAGACGCTTTTCGAAAGCCTGAAATATAAAGACGCTTCTCGAAAGCGTGAACATGTGAATACGTTATACTCTCTGAACTCTTCCACGGAGGAATGATCTTGATTATAAAACAAAGTGAACCCCTTAGGATTGACAATATCTGAAAATCAAAAAATAGAACTTTAGTAAGCGTTCTCATGAAGAGAAATGAACAGATATGCTTAACAAATTGCAAGAGTTATAGGAAATAGAAATGCCGCCTTTCGGCAAAGTGGAAAAGCGTCGAGTCATGAAGCACGAGCTTTATCCAAATATTGTTGTAATCCAAGCGATGAGAATCTTAGAGATTGACTTGTTAAGATGTTTATCCTCCTTTGCAGATCTTAATGTCCCTGCTCTCAAAGAAAAATTGTTAGTTTTTTTAGGGAGGGGGGGGGGGGGGGAGAGTTTGAGTCATGCTGACTCGAGCCTTCATTCTTCATCCGCTTCCTTCTTCTCCCTTTGTCTAGATTTGCGATCCGTCTTTTGAGACTTGACCTACAAACTCTTTGTCAAGCAATACGGCTTTTGCAAAATCTGCCCCAGTTATGATCTTTCAAATCTTCAACTTGCCTTGCAAAATTTGCCCCAGTTATGATCTCCTGAATCTTCAACTTATTTTGCAAAATTTGCCCCAGTTGCTATCTTTCAAATCTTCAAATTATCTTGCAAAATTGCCCCAGGTTCTTGCCTTAGGGGAGACTGGAAATTTTAATATTATAGAGTCGAGCCCGTTAAGAGCGCCTACGTATCCCTCCACGGGAATCAGACCGTGCGTAGTTCTGCTTACATAAAGATTTGGGAAATATGGCAATCTAAGTACGAAGCCGAATCTGAATAGGAATGCCTACACATCTGCCCAGATGCATAGTTCGGAATTACATCACCAAAGATAAACAAGCCTTAAAGCATTACAAAACCTGATCGAATCCGATGTGGATTGCTTACTTATCCTGTTGCCATTCCAGGAATCAGACCAAAAGTAGTTCAAAATTACATAAAAGAGGAAATAGGGAAATCCTACGCTAGTGTAACCGAGCTCTATCTGAGTTGCTTACGTATCCCAGCCCTGGGAATCAGGTTACGCGTAGTTCGCATTACAATTAAAATTACATGAAATGAGAAAAAACACTTGCTTGCGCCGCTTGTGAGCTATCTTGATTGTACTTGGATTGATAAATTTTGGTATTCTCCCATCTGGATTGATCCATCTTCGATTAAATCTTGGATCTTGTGTTTAAGAGCAACACATTCGTTAGTGTCGTGCTTGAAAAATTCTGCATGGTAAGCACAATATTTGGTTCCATCAACCCATTGTGGGGGATGGTCAAATGTACCATTTCCCGATAGTGGTTCTAGCATTCCCACATCTTTTAATCTTTCATACAATTGAGCTTGTGGTTCACCTAAAGATGTGAATTTTCGACGCTGCTTCTTCTCATATTTGGGATGCGATCCTGATGGTTTAGACTGGCGAGCCACAGGTGGCTGATGTTGTTGAGGGTAATTGTATGCTTGCGGTTGTGAATAAGGGTGATAAGCGGTTGCTGCAAATTGATGGTAACTGGGTTGGGCATTATAGACTGGACATGGAGCGGGTGGATTTTGATGCTGACTTGGATAAGTTGGATATAGTGTGCTTCTGTAAATAGATTGATTTGATGAGTTTCTGAAGGTTGGCTTCTTGTTTGGCCTTTGGTTGATATCAGCCATATCAATTCCAAATTCATCTTCCCTCTTTCTCTTCTCAAAATTGCCCATACCAGTCTGGATGGCTTGCGTAGTTGCCTTCATTGCGGCAAAACTTACAATTCGCCCTGTCTTAACCCCTTCTTCAACCATCTCTCCCATCACAAGAAGTTCAGAATAAGGTTTACCCATCATAGGGAGCAAGTGCATGTAATAAGAATCATCTTGAGCTCGGATGAAGTACTTTACCATGTCTTCCTCAGTCATTGGTGGTCGCACCCTTGCAGCCTGTTCACGCCATCTCAGTGCGTATTCCCTAAAGGTTTCTGTTGGTTTCTTCTTCAGATTGGACAAGGTTATAAGGTCAGGAGCCATCTCGACATTGTACTCAAACTGCTTTGTAAAATCACTGGCTATGTCATCAAACTCACGCCACTTGCTTATATCCTGCCTTGCAAACCATTCAGCAGCAATACCTTCCAGACTATGACTGAAGAAGGCCATCAGAAGTTCCTCTTTACCTCCCGCAACCCTCATTCGGTTGAGATATTTGGTCAAATGAACAAATGGGTCACTATGACCATCATACATATCAAATTTTGGCACCTTAAACCCGGGAGGAAGAGTAACGTCAGGGTATAGATAAAGATTGCGGTAGGAGATGCTTTGACGTCCTCTAGACACTTGCAAATCCTTGATGTATTGCTGCATGATTTTCATCGTTTGGATTATCTCCCCTTGCTCAACTATCCTTCCCTGCTTTTTCACGGTTGCAGGCACTTCATAGTTAGTGAAATCCACATTCTTACCATTGGGGTCATGCTCATAGTATTGGGCTTCGGGATATCCTTGTCTTGGATCATTGGCATTTTGAGGAGCAACAGCCATAGAAATAGGTGCTTTGGATTGTGGAGGACGAGGAGTATCTTTGGCATGTAAATATTGATAGTGAGGCAAGTTGTTTTGGTTAATGAATGCATTTGGGATGTTGTTAAGTGGTGCAAGCATATGAATGACACTGGAATTTAAAGGCGTGTTTGGATTGACAGTTTCAACATTGGGGTTCAGAGTTGACAGCACGGCTGGCGCGTTTTGGTGGCTCGACCCTTTCATTCTGTCTAGTTCAGCTTGCATACATTCAATATGCTTGGCCATTCTAGCAATTTGTTCATCAGGAACAACAAATGCTTGCTCGTTAGACGATTCAGGGATACCAGTCTGATCATTAGTCAAATCAGCCATTGCTTGCTTCACTTTAGATTAGACGCTTAACCAACTCGGGAGTCAACACGAATCAAACTCTCTCTGTTTTGGGGAATAATCAAAACAAAAGAAAATTTCAAAAGGTAACTATGTTAGTTTGCATGTTATTGACAATATTGCACACAATCATGATGCATGTAGCGCGCGTCACGTAGCGCTTTGCATTTTTAAGCAAGTTTGATATGTGGCAATCACAATTAGTTGAACGTAAATAAAAATGCGGGCGCGTCCTACCCTGTAAGGTGCCTCTTTGTGCTAGAGGTAAGCCTAATCGCGCAAACAAGTGGTAACGAAAAATAGTTCATGCCAGTTCTGAGCAATTCAGATTTAGAGTAAGCAATAATAATTGATAACAATCATCTCTCCGCCTTGACACTGCAATTATGTTATCCCAACTACCTTCCAAAAGTTGGTATCAACTCGAAATTCTAACACAGCTCATGCTCTTCACAACATTTGCACAAAATTCTAAACTCAAATGCCTAAAACCTGAAACAATCCCCATATACCTTTGTAAACATCCACACTCTTCCAAACACAACTCCCAATTATTTACAACATCCAGGGGTGAGATTTCCAACCGCCTTCACAATACCAGACTGCAAATCATGAAAGGCGCCAATTGGCCTTTTACAAGAAAAACCTCACTGGTCCTCGGCTTTGGACAAGCCTCTCAGCTTCCTAGGTTTTGCAAGGCTCACAGACCTTGTTCATAGGGCTCCTCACTGGTCCTCGGCTTTGATTAAGCCTCTCAGTTTCCTAGGTAGCCAAGACCGCACTGGTCTTCAAGGAGGGACCCCACTGGTCATTCAAAGACACAGGGGCTTCGCTCTCCTAGTATGCGACAAGCATACTTCAATTTTATACAGTTGCAGCTGGATAATCAACATAGGCCTGCACACACGCAAAGCCATTCAAGAGAGGGACCCCACTGATCCTTTTAAAGACACCAGGGGCTTCGCCTCTTAGATCTCGCCACACCAGACTATCTCCAAAATACGAACCAACCAAATCTGCCTAACTTTCCCCCGACTGCAATTCTGTCTATGATCTCAATTCTGCTAAATTCTTCCATTTTGACCTAAAGACAACATTGGAGACAAAATTCCAAATCTGATTTTGCTCAAAACATGGTTAGGACTGAGGATTCGTTATCACACAGCACATAATATGCATTGTCGTTGGGTTTCAAGAACCCGTTGACAAAAGGGCGGTTTCTTAATTCTTGGAAACGGTATCAAGGACCGGGTCCAAACTAAGGTGTATATGCATGCATGACCTAATCTCCTTCTAAGAGTGGGCTAACGGTTGAGGCTGACTCGACCTATGCGGGATAGACCTGGCCTCACAACGCAGTAGAACTGGCCATGACAAAACAAGGCAATCTCAATATCCCGAACTAACTTTGGTGACACGAAAGAAATTTCAAAGAGTGAGGTAAGGGCAATGCCCTTCCTGCATAGCTACCCGTCAAGCGGGTACCCCGTGATGAAATCGAGGAGGTGAAAGAGAATTGACAGGCTCCATGAGGGAGGAAATATGAACGGAATGCGGACTATGCACAAATAAAGAAATGATTCATACAATCTAAGGCAAACCAAACAAACAGATATAATAAAACAAATAAATTAGGCATGCTAGTTGCAAATAATTGGAAACCTTTATGGTCAAAACCTTTATTGGTCCCCAGCGGAGTCGCCATGCTGTTGAACCTGAGACCAACTAGGATAATTCTAAGAGAGGATCCCATAAAAAATAACCAGGGAGGGATTGTCTATTTGGCTTTCAACACAGCAACAACAATGAACTCGCAGGACTTAAGAGAGCTGACCTACTGAACTCATGGACTGGACAATCAGGACTTGAACTGGACTCCTATACACTTCTCCCCAAAGCAACCAGAATGGCCCCCTAGAAACTCCAAGCCCTGCAGCTCCTAAAACAACCTTCACACCACCTGGAACTCCCTTTTTCTGCACCCTCAGAACCAGGACTTAGGACCTGCGACAAAGCAGCCCCTCACAAACTGACTTCTCCTTTCCCTGATCACCCTCACAACCTAGAGACAAAATTAATCTGCTTCCTTCTCTTGCACACACCTGCAGCAACATCAAACTACCCATTTCATTTCAAAACAGACCTAGGCCACTCTGGAACTCCCTCTATCCGACCCCTGCTACTCTTCTAAATCTCGCAGCACACCTAAGCTACTACCTGAAACCAGACTCCACTTACCAAAACCATCACCCCTCTCCCTAGGACCAAATATACCTCCTAAACAGCCCTCACAAGTCCTGGAACTCCTGGACAACCAGGAATAACTCCAAACAGCCCTGCGCACTCCTTACTTCACCCTGAACCACTACAGAACCCAAAACAAACACCTCCAGCTCCTCCGCAAAACAGAACCCAAGCCAGACTTCCTCAACAACAACAAAACAAACAGATCTCCTGAAACTTGGACCAAAACAGCCCTGCTACCTTCACAGTTCACACATATAGCCAGGCAGAAATAAAAGCAAGCGAAAACAAACCAACTGGAGGAAACAACAACAGACCTAGACTAAGCTCAAACCAATGACTAAAATGTACAAAGATGGACACTTTACTTGAATCATCTGATAGTATCCTAAAAGAAATCAAGAACTACTAAACAAAATTCATACGACTAATACTAATAACAAGATGAATACTTAACAAAGTTTTCAAATCCTTAATGTATACCCCAAACAAGTGAGCTGATCCAGTAGGAATAGGAAAGACATATCACAGAATTCTCATTTTTTTACAGCTAAACAGTCATAAAAACATAATTACCCATTACATACTACATGTCAATCATAAGCAGTAAAACAAAATGCAGAGGATGAAGAGTGTTACCTGTTTGGGTGCAGCGAGCTAGGGCGCGGATTCGAAGATTACAACTCGAACGAGGTCGTCGACTCGATCAAGGTTGTTGACTCGATCAACGATGAAGCGACTTGACTCGACTAGTGAAGCAACGACACAAAATCCCCAAAAATAGAAGCAGCAACACTGCCTCTTTTATAAACTTTGAAACGAAGAAATTTTCTTTGTGTATGCGGTATATTTCTTCTTGTCGCTGTTCACCCTATCCACTGCTGCTCTATCATGACCCCATTAACGGCTCTCTCTTCGACCCCCTAACCGCTGCTTCTATCCCCCTATATTCTACTTCTCCTCTTCTATTTATAGCAGTCCCATTTTAGGGTTCTCCAATGAAGAATCCCTAAAAGAACCTTCTAACGGTACAAAATGGATAAGAGGTACGATTTTTGACCAGCTGGAACTTTTTGGACTGATCTGTGTTTGAAATTTTTGGGGAAATCGATTGGGTTTTAGGGATTAGGCGGGTCGGGTTAGGGATTTCTGAAGTGGGGAGGGGATATGCGCGTGAAAAGAGTGGTGTGTGTATTTGTATGTAATGTTGCACGAGTAAGACAGATTTGAGGCCATCATTGCGAATTTAGCCTATTTTAGGATAAGTTAAAGTGAAATAGGTGATTGCACGGGCAGGCTGGGTATTAGGTTGTATTTTACACATTTAACCCCTTTTCTTTGAATTTGCTCAATTACTTTTGACTTTTCAAAATTGATTTTAATTTTAAAATAATTATACTTTAATTTACACAAGCGGGACAAAATTGGGTGTCAACAAAACTACCCATGATAAAGAAAATACTGTCAAAACAATTACTGATAACTAAAGTGAACAGATAACACAGAAAGCAGTAACGACACAGAATACGATAAATAAATTATATAAAAATAATACAAATGATATTAAGACAACAATCTCACGACTACTACCAACCTTACCCTAATCCTCGACCTACACCTTTCCTATCAAGGGTCATGTCCTCGGTGATCCGGAGGTGAATTATGTCCTGATAAATTACCTCGCCCCAATTCTTCTTTGGTCTACCTCTACCTCTTCGTAGACCCAACACTCCAACCTCTCGCACTTTCTCTCTGGAGCATTTATGCTCCTTCTCACATGAACGAATAATAGAAGTCTCACTTCTCGCATCTTATCCACCATTGCAGCTACTCTTACCTTGTCCCAAATTAAAATTTAAGTGAAACGCCTAAAATAGGCCCTTTATGCACTTCCCGCCAAATTGAAGTGGAAGGTGCAATGCCCAAATAAACAAAGTGAAGAGAAGGGAGTACTCTTCTAGAGTTGACAACTGCAGTCTTTGTCCATAATGTGTTCAAGTCAGCATACGGAGTTTCCAATGCAGAGCCAACACTTTGCTTGTAGATATGCACTCCCGTTTTTAATTAATATTTTGTCCAATTCCAATGTAGAAGTTTATTCAATATTGTGTTACATACTAGTAGCAAATAGAGGAAATAAGAATTGAGGGAGCATATTAACAATTGTACTGACTTAGGGGGCCGAATTACCAATTATAGCTGAAGAGTTAACTTTAACTCGTTACGGGCGGTTACAATATGTACTTCTTTCCATATTGGTTACTAGGGTGACTTGGCTAAAAGATCCCTGCAATGAAGGAAAATAAGGGAAACCCTCAAGTCTTAAAAATTAGGTGTATAACCCTTTAATTTCTTAATGACCATTTAACAATAATGATCTTACCTAAGTTCTCAAGTCTTAAACCCCCAGCCCCCAAGTTACAAAAGCTACACTTTGGTCTACTATATAAACAATTATTATTTACCTAAAATAGCAAAAAAAATAATTAAATCTTCCCACCAAAACCACTAGACTCCAGTTACCTTCTTCTTCCCTCCAAGCTTTCCCACCCAGAACCACTCGTGCCTTCAATGGCTGTTTGAGCTTCGTTTTTTGCTCCATTTCACTCATCAAGAACTGTGTCATCTCGATCTATAACTGTTTTCTCTTTTGGAACCCATTTTTCTGGAAATTTCTTGTTGCGGCTGTAACGTCTGTATGCGAGTAATGTGGATAAAAATCTAAGGTAAATTGGTCTGGGCTTCCTTCTTTGCGCATACATCCTTTCATTTCTTCAACTGGTAAGAAGTTCAAGCTGGTTTTTATTTGTTCGCCATTGTTATAGAACTACTGCATTATTTCATCGACCATCGACCACATTTGGTTGATCATCGACTTCGTTGAAGTAGATGGAGGGTTTCGTAGTAGCAGGTGCTGACTTTATGGGTGAATAGATTGAGACCCCAAAATGCTGGAATTAGCAATCTAAGACAAAGACAACAGTACCTATTGCATTAAATTTGGAATGTACCTACGATCAGTTAATTGACCAATTAATCGATCGCGGCAACTTAACGTGCCATCGCAACGAGGTTTCAATTGGCTATGTTTTTAGTGCTGCTCCTACGAGGGGTAAAGTGACTCATTCTTTTATAAGGAATGATAATGATTTGCATATCTATATGCTCGATGTTGGAAATAATGGTAGCAGGCCTATTTTAAAGATATTTGTTGCCGATAGCTCTCCAGCAGGATCAAATATTGCCACTAATGCTGCAACTACTTCTGCAAGACCACCACGACCACCACTATTCAATGAGAGTACGGGTGATTATGGCAGTGATGCTGGAGTTGGTGATACTACTAGTGACATAGATAGTGAAGAAGAAAATGCTATTGAAGATCCAGAGGTTGGAGATCCCGCTGTAAATGGGAGCAACTGTGTTGCCGAATCTGCTCCCACTCAAGGCAGCAACTTGGGTGATGTGGTCGATGATTGCGCAGGTTTTCATAGTAGGAAAACCTTTGATACCAAGAAGAGCCTGGTTATGGCTTTGAAGATGGGTTCAATGAAGAAGCCATTCACATTCAAAACAAAGAAGAGCACTAAATCCCTGTATGTCGTGGCGTGTGTAGAAGCGCGCTGCAGGTGGATGGTGCGTGCCATGAAGTATGTTAATTCCAACAGGTTTGTGATCACTAAATACTTTAAAGAGCACACATGTGGGGTGCAACATCTACCAAGCCATCATCCACATGCTTAAGCGGATGTCATCGGAGAATATTTCAAGAACAGGTTTATTGAAGGCAAAGGGTTGATGATAAAAGATATCAAGAGCGCATTGGATCAACAACTGAATAGTAAGGTAAGTTATTGGATGTGCTGGAAAGGAAGAGAAATTGCAAAGGCTTTAGTTAGGGGCAGTCCGGAGCATAGTTACGCAGTTATAGATGCATAGAGTTTTGTGTTAGAAAGCCTAAATCCTGGCAGCAAGACTGGGTTAAGGGTTGATGAACAGGGGAAGTTCAAATATTTTTTGTAGCTTACGAAGTTTGGGTTAGAGGGTTTACATATATGAGGAAGGTGATATCAGTCGATGGGACACATTTATCGTCCCCCTACGACGGTGTTTTGTTGACGGCTGTCTTGCAGGACACAGAGAACCACATTTATCCATTGGCTTTTTGTGTGGTAGACAAGGAGTGCAATAGCTCATGGAAATTCTTCTTTGAATAGCTGGCTCACGTAGTCCCCACTATACCGGACTTGTGCATAATTTTCGATCGCGCCAAGGCCATAGCTAATGGGATTATAAGGGTGTATACTTTAGCATCTCATGGTTCTTGCTCCAAGCACCTTGATGAGAACATGCGCGTAAGGTTCAAGTGTGGATCATTTTTGAAGGATTATTATACCGCTGCGAAGGCGTACCGTTTTGAAGTGTTCAACGATGCTTTTAACCAGCTCGCGTCAAAATGCCCTGTTGCAGCTGCTTGTAGGGGTGTTTATCGGTCAGTTCGGTTCGGTTTTGCACCTTATCGGTTTGAACTATCAGTTTTCGGTTTTTAAAAGTGCTAAACCAATAACCGAGCCAATAAGCTATCGGTTATAGGTTTTCGGGTTATCAGTTTTAGGATCTTATCGGTTCGGTTTTCGGTTTAACCATTAAGAAACTTAGGCCTAATAAGTATTAAAAAAAAAAAACCTCTTAAACGATTGCATCCAATACAAAATCGGCTTATTTTCACAGCGAATTCAAATGTCTCTTATAGCATTCACCATATTCAAAAAAGCAACCAACAACAGATTCAAATATACTTCATTGTTCTATAAACTAATGGAGGAGGCAAGGAATAAGGCGACTTGAAGCTATACAACTAAAAGAAGACTAGATTTTGAGGTTTCGAAGTTCCAACTAATAGTAATTAAGTATACTACTTTTATGCACATAAGCGCAACATAGTAAATTTGAAAACCTTATTGGGTTATCGGTTTAACCAATAAGAAAATGTACCAAATCGAAAACCCAATAAAAAAATTTTGTGAACCGTTAAATAACCGATAACCCGATAACCCAATATTTATAAACCATTAACTTTTTATCGGCTCGGTTTATCGGTTTAAACCGAAAAATGAACACCCCTAGCTGCTTGTCTTAAGGATAAAGTGGGCTTTCATAGGTGGACGAGAGCATTTTTTCCAGAAACAGATACGATGTTATGACCACAAACCTTTCCGAGTCCCTCAACGCAATGTTCAAGGACGAGAGAGAATACCCCATCCTGGGATTGTGCAATGCTATTACTCGCAGGTTTACTAAGAAGTTCAATGAGAGGTGTGAGGAGATGAAGAAACACAACACCATTTTAATGCCTAGTGTTGAAACAAAATTGAATCAAAATATGCTTGAAGGAAACAAATTGATTGTTTATCATGCAGGAGAGAACGTGGAAGTACTGAAGTACACTGTGGTTGGAGATGGCCTATCCCACACTGTCAATCTTCATTTCAGAACGTGTACATGCCGGGAGTTTGACCTAGACAAGATACCATGCAAGCATGTGTTTGCAGTGTTAAGGATAAGGTATGGAGATGAATATAGTGCTAGCGCGTACCATTACACTTGTCCATTTTATAGGCTTCAGACTTACATGTGTGCGTATGAAAAAAATATTTATCCAATGCCACCAGAGCAAGAATGGATGGTTCCTCCAGAGGTAGTTCATAGAAGAATTCTTCCGCCGATGGTCGATCCCAAAAAGGGTAGAAGGAGAATTAATTATTTTCCCTCAGTTGGTGAAATATTTTTCTCAAGGAAGAGGCAAAATAGATGTTCAAACTGCAAGAGAAGTGGCCATAAGAGGACAACCTGCCCTGCTTTGGTACGAGGTTGATAATCAACCTTGCAATTCTGATTTGGTATATTAGCTTAAGTTGTAATAATTTGGTGTGTTTAAGTAGTGTTAGATGCGGTTGTCATAATTTGGGACTGTGTTATTTGTTGGAACAATTTGAACTGATTGTAATAGTTTCGTTAATGTTTTTTATTTCTATTTTAGGTGTCTTTTAAAAAAATGACTATTATTTAGTTCACCAAATGCTGGACATGTTTACAATCAGTTGAGTAGTTACATTTTCAATTAATGGACACTATATGGGTTGATTATTGAAAAAAATAACGTATATTAATTGACCCAATGCGGTTGATAAAGTGATTGAATGCATTTAATACACGCGTGCGCTCCGTCATTGAAAGCAGCCGGATTGGGTTAAATGAAGTGGCTGTTCATAATTGCCACTGGAAACGATGAGACCTTTTCTGGGAACACCAAAGGTTGCATCGATTTGGAGCCTATAAATAGAGGCATTAGATCCAATAATCCACAACACAACTCAAGAATCACTCTCAGATTATAATGACAAGAGCTCCAGGCGCTGCAAGTAGAAGTGGAAGTGCCACCAGAAACAACAACAACAATGGCAATGGAGGAATTCTCAATCTCAGAAACGACGACCCAGAGGTGCTGCTGATTCGTGCTCACATAGATAGGCTTATCTGCCTCCTGTGTGATGATCGTAGGAGGCAGGAGATGAACATCCGTCGTACTGCTAGGATGTTGAGGGTGCTCATGGAACGACAGGGGAGGATCTGGACAACTACATCACCCCTCCCCCTCCCCTCGTAATAATTAGTTTTTTTTTTTTTTTTTTAATTTTCAAATGTAAAAAGAAAAGAGTTTTCATTATGATTACTCATTTCTTTTAAATTATTATAAATGAAAAGCCCCTGTTTATTATTATTATTATTATTATTATTATTATTATTATTATTATTATTATTATTATTATTATATCTGGTTGTTCCTTTAATTTCTCGTTTAATTTTCCGCTCCCCCATTTTATGGGTATTCTTGATGAACTGTCCATGCTCTATTTTGGTGTATAATCAGCCAACACCAAGTAGATAAATCGATAGATAGGTTCGAAAAAATGGAAATAATCAGAAAATGAGCAAAAATAAAAATAAATAGAAAAAGATAAAAGTAAAATAATAAATAACGATAATATTTAATTAATAGGAAAAGTGAAATTTACAGGAAAAGGTAAATAAAATAAATATTAAGTAATAAGAAAAATATTTAAGTAAGGGGAGAATTTTCTGGAAAAGGGAAACGTATCAGAAAAGTGAAAAGTCAGGACTTGACTGGACAAAGGTAATCGACTATTAACCAAATCAACTAATTGACTGCACATAGGTCCTTAATCGACTATTAACCAACTCAACTATGAAAGGGTTGATTATCGACCTAGTGTAATTTCACATAAAATCAAAAAACCATGATTAATGTATGTTGTTACACCTCATATGTTGGTATATCATACCCATTTGAGTATTATAGCTCACATTGATACATTAAAACAACATATTGATGCCTAAAAGGGTAAAGCTCATGTATATATAAGCCTACTATGTCTATTCTTGTTAAGCAATGCCTTAGTGTTACGACTCATATGTCTTGTTACGACTCATATGTTGATATATTGAACCCATTTGAGTATTATAGCTCACATTGATACATTAAAACAACATATTGATGCAGGGTAAAACTCATGTATATATAAGCCTACTATGTCTATTCTTGTTAAGCAATGCCTTAGTGTTACGACTCATATGTCTTGTCATACCATGAATGATGGTATAATGTGCCCATCTAATATTATTACCTACTTTAATAGCTTATAACAACTCATTGATGCCTACAAGATAACTTATCTATACATTAGCCTATTACGTCAATTTTTGTTAAGCAATGCGTAGTATTGCGACTCGTACATCTTGTTACACTATGAATGATGGAATAAATACTACATAACTTAAGTATAACATGTATTAAGTCAGTTCAATCCATTTATAACATCATTTATACACTTTTCAATGAATAATTACAGTATTACCTTTTTAGGATTCGAGAAAAATTCTATATGTTAATTTTCAAGAGACAAAGTTGATTATCGACTACTATATGTCGATTATCGCTAACCCTAACCCTAAACCGTAACCCCAAACCCCAAATCTCCAAACTCCAAACTCCAAACTCAAACACGGAACACGTAACGCCCCAGGGCATGTGGCTTAGACAAAAGTCAAAAGAATTAAGCGGCAATGCAACCCCAATTTCCCGCCTCCCTTAAACATTTAACTTCATATTTTAACACAACCCCCCAAATATATAAAAGCTAATTTAACGCCAAAATCCACAATTAAATTTTCTATTTTACAAATCAAACCTAACCCACCCACCCCTAAACACTCATCTTCTCCAATTCTTCAAAATCTTCGCTTCCACCCGCATAAAAATCAAACAAGTCCAATAACATCATGAGTCAAGGTTCAACGAGCTCCAACGTACCAGCGGAACCCGATGTCTGTCTTTGTGGCCAATACACAAAGTTAAGGACCCCTCGTACTGTTACAAACCCTGACCGCAGATTCTGGAGTTGTAAAACTACAAAAGTGTGTTATTCATACATTATAGTTCTGTGTTTGTTTTTAATTAATTGTTAATGTACTAATTTTTTCTTTGGTTTTGTTAAATAATGCAGCTAAATGGTGGGTGCGACTATTTTAGGTGGTTTGATGGACCACTGCCTGAAGCAGCATCAAAAGTGATTGGAAGCTTAGTTAGAAAGCTAAAAGAATTTGAAGACAATTGGTTCTAGTGAGAGAATTGTTGAGTGAATGTGAAGAGCAAAACAATTTTCTGAAAATCATGCTGAGGGAAGCTAAAATAAAGCTGGAAGAAGCTGAAATGAAGATTGATCTACTGAAGAAGTTGATTAAGTCGATGGTTGCTGGTTGTGTCATCTGCTCCTTTATTAAATGGATCTCCTCTTAGTTCGCTATATATATATATTATGTAAATATTAGTGTTTTAGACATCTCAGTTGGTCTACTATAATATTTAGATGCTGTGTAAATTTTGTAATCAACCCGGATCTGTGTATTATTTTGACACAATATAAATTTTGTAATCTACTCGATAATGTGTAATATTTTGATACACTAATGTGGCCGTATAGCTGTTTTTGAAGATGTTTTTGTTATAAAAGTTTTGATATTGTTTAAGTTGCAAGCACATAAGTACAAACATATTATTAGTTGCAAACCATAATTGAAACATTGAACAATGAATGAAACGAGTTCCTAACAAGTTACATTAATAAACCCACACTTAATGTCCAAAAACTAACCAAAAAACAAGATCAGTCACCATACATTTGTCTATGATTAACCATAATATTTCCAAAAATATCAAGTTCAAAGTTAACTTTCAACTACTCTCATCAATAAACCTAAACCAAGAAACTATTATCATTAACTACCAATTCAACTTTCAACTTATACAAAACAATCATTAATACTAGAGTCAAATATTATCTGCTCCACTATTCTCTGAAGAAAAGTGAACATTCAGACACGCAAGAACTTCATTCACAGACACATCAGCTTCATCCACCTGCACTGCTGCTTGTGTCTCTCGATTCTCTTCAACAATCACATCCTTTACAACCTCTTCACTCTGCTCTGTTATCCCTACATTCATTCATCTCTGCAAATTCTCCATCAATTGGAGCTTCATCAACAACCCTTTCTGGCATCTCTGCATCTTCTCCATCAACTGGAGCTTCATCAACAACCCTTTTTTGCATCTCTGCATCGTCTCCATCAACTGCTTCATTTTTTCCTTCTTCAACTGCAACATCTTTCTCATTCAGCTCTCTAGTCATCTCTTCATCATCTCCATCAACTGGAGCTTCATTTCTGGCTTCTTCTTCAACTGCAGCATCTCCAATCATCTCTTCATCTGCTCCATCATCTTGAGCATCATTTTTCTCTTCTTTTTCATCTTCTTCTTCTTCGACTGCATCATATTTTTCTCTCACCTCTTCATCCTTCTATTCATCATTCTTCCCTTCATTCTTCTCTTTCTCTTCTAATTCAACATTCACTACAACTAAAACGAAATACTTAGAAACAGACAAAATTAATCAAATTATCATTAAAATAAATATAGATACCTTTCTTCTTTCTCCTGACAATCTTCCTTTGCTTGAACAGCTTCTTCTTCATAAAATTCCTCGACTTTGTTTTCCTTTCCCTCTTCACCTTTTTCTCTTTCAACAACTTCAAAATCTCCTCATTCACCTCCAACATTATTGACAGCACACCTTGCACATGCCCACAGTGCCTGCAAGTTCCCCTCCTACCACCATCAACACCATCATCATCACCATCATCACCCCTATCTTTCTGGCTTTCACTTTTGTCCATTTCATCAGCATACTCCTCCACAATGTACCTACTACCAGTGACCCCCTCCAGCTGAGCCCTTACCCTGTCCAGTGCAGGATCCTCGACCTCATCAACATGAGGACAGACAAATTTTTGGCAACCCTCCACTTCTTGCACTGTTGGGATCAAGAAAGGGTGAAAAACCTATCATTTTACGTAGATTAAAAGAATTAAATAATCAAACATCATCATTAAATGATAAAATAATTAATAAATTGAATTGGCACATACCTGTCTAGCTTCTTGATGGCCTGCATCAACATCTCCTAAATTTCTTCTTGTCTGCTGCCAACTCAGCATCCTTGGGATTGGCAGGAGAGACTGTTCAGATTTGCCAGCACTACGGCCAACCAAGGGCACTGCCTCATATATCCATGCGTGTCATGAATGCCTCAGTCACAATACTTTAAGTTTTAATACAATCATTCTTAAGAAAACTGGAAAATAATATAACAATACTTACAAGGAAGGCCCAGGGGAATCCAAACAGTACGTAACCGACAGCTTTTCCCTTTAGATGTCGTCGATGGGTCTTTGCAAAATCCACTTTGTTGTAGAGGTAATCCAGTGTCAAGTCATAGCAAAGCCTACCCAAGGGGTACTTGCTGAAGAAGTCTAGGTTATTCACACATTGGATCCACCATTTCTCAACATTTTTTGTTTTGTCCCTGGCCATCAGAACAGTATGGAGGAACCACAGAAGAGCCAACTTTAGCTTCTGTTCCTTTGAGAACTCTTTCTGCTCCATCAAGTACTGCATATTTTCTGCCCTCACTTCCCCACCTCCACAGACCTTCTCCAGAAAGCCTTCACCACTTTCCAAGAACTTGGCCTTCACTTTAGTATCTGGCTCTTGACAACAGTTCAAGCCAGTCATCAAATAGAACTCCCTCAAACCAAAACAGACTGGCTTACCATCTATCAAGAACCACATCTCATGTTTTTTCTTGGGCTGCCTAATAGTCCTCAAAAGCACTGAGTGCACCAGCTGACCATTGAAGGTCCAACTCTCAGATATGCTTAAGAAATCCCCAAAAACTGATCTTCCAAACATCTTTTCAAGCCCCAATTTTGCCAACTTGGTCTTGAAGTCATAAAACTTTTTCACTGAAGATCTCACAGAGATCTTTGCATTAAAAGATTCAAACCTTGACAATCAGGTTTTGAACCTAAAGCTACTGACATCAATGTCAATCACCTTCTTTGGAATACTCAATCCGTCAAGAGGATGCACATCCTCTTCATCATCTCCATCCTCTTCTTCCTCATCTCCCTCTTTGTTTTTTCCCCAACACCAGCATTATCCCTATCAACTCCATCATCCCTTGCACCAGCCTGTTCCTCCTCTTCATCCCCTGTACCAGCACTCTTCTTGCTTACCTCCCCAGAATCATCCTCATCGTCGTCGTCGTCATCATCATCATCAATAACAACAGTCTTTCCTTTTCTTTTTGCTGCAGCAACACCACTACCAACTCCATCTTCAGCCTCAAACTCATCTTGAAACCCATCTATCTGATCAAAGGTATCATCAGATCCTCGTTTTGAACCCAGGAACTCTGAGTTGTCACCCACCTCTGTTTGACCTCCACCAACATCTTTATCGGTGGCTGTCTCATCACTATCATCATGTTTCTCCAGCCTTCTTCTTTTACTTTTGACAAATTCTTTGGGGATGCTAGCAAACGCCCAAGCCTCTTGCGCTGATTTACGCATGGACCACCTACGTGTGCGTATATTTCTTTCGTGAGCTCTCTTGTTTTCTAAAAGCTCTGCTCTACGCTCATCCCAAGTTCGTGGACCTTTTCCCTTCGGAACGGTGTGCTTTACCCTAGGCATTTAAACGCCTACACAGAAAATTATCCACAATTTTTACTATGAAAGTTAAAGAAAAAACCCCCAAAAATAAAACCTAAATCCTAAATCGAAAATTGCGTATAAAACGGTAAAATAACAAAATCCACCACCCAAAGCTCTATGTAAAGATGCAAAATAACCATTAATCGAAGAAAATACAGTAGTTAAATTTCAACTAAAAACCCTAACAAAATCGAGTGCGTACCTGTTTATGCTCTTGATCGATAATGTGCGATAAACCCGCAGAGATCCTTTAAATAACTGAACGGGATACTCACAACAATTACGAAGTCGTGCAGGCGGTTGATAGAGAGAAAATAGGAGAAGTAAAGAGATAAAATTGGAATGACACAATGTAGTGGATGATCGACCGATTAGGGTAGATGAAGTATCCGTTATGTTTTAAATTACCATGTACTTTTTTTTATTTCAAATGAGTTCACAATAGTTTTTTATGTTTTGCACCCAAAAGATTTATTGTTTTGCACCCACAAGTTTCTAAGAATACTAATCCAGTCATTGGTCCCCACTTAAACTCACTTAAGTTTTTTTCTCTCCAAAAATAAGTCAAAAAGAAATGGAAAGGTTAAACTTATTATTCAGAACTTTTAAGGGGTCTTTTAGCTAATTCCTCTCTGGTTACTAGGATCTTTCACCATATTTTCTTGCAAAATATTATAGGGAGGTTTACGAAAACATCTATTGAAATCAAAATATTTATCTACTTCTACCCATAAGTTTCATATTTACAAATCACACCCATAAACTATTTACATGGCATACCATCTAGACTTATAAATACTTTGAATTTCATCTAGACTTATAAATACTTTGAATTTCATGGGTATATAGTATAAAAATCCCAATATAATACTCTTTTCCATATATATTTGGTTGTATTCTCTTGTACAATATACTCAACTTGAGATTTAAGCGCAAGAAAGCTATGGAGTTAGGCAAGGAGGTAATTAAAAAGCTACGTTCTACACTTTTTACGTGTATTGATTATTGTTGCATGCAGAGTGAATTAACATTCTGGCGTTGTTTTTTTAATAACTAATAGGTCCATGTTAGTTTTGTGACTTTGATTGTTGATTGTGCTGTTCAACATTTTGGGTAGATGATATTTGTTTGTGAACTTGTTGTTCGAATCCTTTGGTCTTTACGTGGAAAAGGGTGTGGGTCTGCCATCCACATGCCAGTGGCTCTAGGTTATTTCTTAGTTATTAAAAAATTTATGATATCATGTTCTTAGGGTTTAGAGTTTTGATTCTTGATTGTGCGGAAGAACTTTTGGCCATTTGTTTCCTAATGCTTATTACTTGGTCAATTAATTTTTTTTTTTTATGACAAGGGAACCCGCAGCCGCTACCCTTCGGGTGCGCTCTGGGTAAACCCCGCTCCTGATGCAATAGCCTGCAAACCACACAGGAGAGGTAAACCGCACTAGGCAAGCCCTGTGCGACAGGCTCAAACTGAGAAGGCTGTTGGCTAGGGGGTTTGAACCCAAGTCTCCCATGTGGGAAACCACTTGCTGAACCAACTCAGCTACCCTTGCGGGTATTACTTGGTCAATTAATTAATTGGTAGATGATACTAGTAGTAGTTTTCTTTTTTTTTTTTAGTCAAAAGAAAAAAAAATTGGTCAAATGGTAGTAGTGCAATGCGTGATGTGTGGATTAGGCGCACACATTGTTTGAATCCTCTGGAATTTAAGTGGAGAAGGGTAAGGGTTAGAACCTTTTCTCCACACTAGTGGCTCGACGGGGTTTCTCGGTTATTAAAAAAACCCAAGATCATGTTCTTAGGATTTAGGATTTTTTATTCTTGATTGTTTGTTTGAACTAATTAAATGGTTGGTGTTGTTTTGTGAACAGAAGATGGTACCTCATACCATTGAGAATACAAGGGAGTCTGATGAGACTGTCTGTAGACCTGAAGATGAAGAGGTTTTCCCTTAATGCTTGTTTGATTCTAAATTAACATAGAAAAAATGTAGTTTAGCATTGGAAGTTTGCTCATTAAGTTTTTTGGTGTTTTGGAAGATGCTAAATGCTGGCAATGATGTTGTTGATGAATTTACTGGAATTTTGAGGAAGGAGTGTACTCCAAAAATATTGATTATGACATCCCGTCAAAGCTCTAACTCTGCGGTAAGCCTGTATTTTGGGTTTTCCTATTGTTTTGTTACTCTAATTGATTTGACTATGAATTTAATTCAACACATAATTTGGCCATTCCATTTTGCAGTATGGATCAGCGTTTATTTCGCATCTTATTTCTGTGATTCCTAATGCTCATTACTTTAAAAGAGGGACATGTGAGCTGAAAAAGGTTCTTACTTGCCTTTTCTTTTCTCATTGTTTTCTTTGACGGTTAAGCAATTTTTCCATTGTACTAGTTTAAATTTCATTGCTTCTCTAAAATTTTGCAGGTTGTCCAATATGCAAATGAGAAGGAATTTACTTCTATGATTGTAGTCCACAATAAACGCCGTGGACCAGGTCAGCTCTCTGCTTTTGATTCCTTTAGAAAAAGCAATGGATTGTACTCGTGCATTTACCCACCTTCCCCGATCCTTTATACAAGCAAGCTGATCAATTTTTTGTTAATATTCCTTATTTAGAATCTCTTTTAATTGTTGGCTTACCTGATGGACCTACTGCTGATTTCAAGCTCTCAAATGTCAGGATACCGAAGGAAATCAAGGTTTGGTAGTTCTCCTTCTAAGCCGATCCTTTATTCCCCGACTTCCTTTCAAAATGGAGGAAAAGTATAGGAAAGTAGGGCCACATACGAACTTACTCTTTGATCTAAGTGCTGCCGGTAAACTTGTTAGTACTTTACACTACAGGTTTCAGTTTTATTAGATTCATACAAAAAATCCTATGAGCGTGAGCTTGTCTTGACGATACCAATGTGATTCATATTTTGATGTCAACTGAGTAATGAATTAAGTCAACACATGAATTCATCTGGTCCTCTTAGATTCTCAGCATGAGATGTCATAAGTGAGTAATAGTACTAAATTAATTTTTGAATGTATGACTAGTAGATGTACAACTAACCACTCCTATATTTCTTGCAGAATCATGGAAAGCCAACTAGTGACAAGCCTAAGCTAGTTTTGACCAACTTCACAACAAGTTTGAGGAATCGACTAGGGAGGTAGAGTAACTATGATTTTCTAGGATTATTTATAATTCTCAAAATGGTTTCCAGTCACAGAGTATCAAACTATTTCAAACATTAATGAAGTTTTGACAAAGTTTTACTGACGAGGGGATAGCAATATATAAGATGAGAAGTTCTTTTCAGATTATTGTTCCTTTTCTATGAGAACTTCATTTACATGTGAATATCTGGGCTAATGTATGTCTGTTGTTTCTGTTCATGTAGGATGATACAATCACTCTTCCCACAAGACCCCGTGCTTCGGGGCCGTCGAGTTGTGACCTTTCACAACCAACATGATGTCATAGTCTTTCGCCATCATCGGTATGTCCTCCTTACTCTTGTTTGATATGCTTCTGTTTCTAATTTGATAGTAAGACTTGTAATAACATGTTGTGCTGATGCACTTATTCCCTTTTCTGAAGCTACATTTTTGAAACTAAAGAGGGAAAACAGACAGAATCAAAAGGTGAAAAAAGCATGGATGAGAAGAACCCCCGGGAAAGGAAAATTGCCCGTCTGCAGGTTTGTAGTTCTGATTCTGCTGCATTAATTTTTAGAATTCAATTTACTTTTAAAGATTTTGGGTCTCTTTGCAACCTTGAATTGAGGCCGGTCGAATCTATGGCTCCGTTGCTAGTTAAAGGATGAAAAATCTTTGACGTTTTATTGGGAAGGGAAGGTATCTTTTCATGTAATATTCCCACGTATTTGTGCTGTAGTTAACAAGAATAGGTAGACTTTGTCTTTGTGAAAATGTGAGAAAAATTCTGCTCTAAAGGAAAGAACTTAATGGAGTGTAAACCAACAGAGCAAGTGTTTAGTATCTTTGGAGAAAAAATTGCAACATAAAAATTGTTAAGTGTTGCTGCTTGAGTATTTATGTTCGTAGTCTGTACAGCTAACAACCTATACAAAGACCAAATTCAAGCCTAAACCCTGTGACAAGGATTTCTTCTTGCTGTCCAATTGAACTGAAAAAGATTCAAACCCATTGCATGCCCTGCCTTTTGGGCACAATGATGGCTTGAGCTTAATTTTCCTGGCCCTCATCTTTTTGCGTCTTTTGTTCATCTCTTTTCTTTCTTTTTTCAGAACTTATACTCTCTCGTTCCTCCCTCCTTCATGTTTCATGTAACAGGTGTTTGAATGGGCACAAAGTCTTAAGATGTTGATTCAATTGTTATATTATACTAGTGATAGTGGAAGAAAATGTTAAATACTCCTATAGTTGAATATTTAGTTTGATAAAAGAAACATTACATCAAATTTTAAGCGTTGTGGGAGTTGTATAGAAATGGAATATTGTCAAAACATTTTCCTATATATACTGTTAGCATTCATAGTCAAACCAAAGAAGAGTAGTGAAGCTATTTATTGAATTTGGATGAATGAATTTAGTATGGACATTGTCGATAGTTCTTCACCTGCTTTTACTTATTTCTTGCATACCAGCTTCCAGCAGTGGACACAAAGCATGATATTCATTTTGATGATTTCCAATGTACAGGAATGTGGTCCTCGATTTACTCTCAAGTTAATTTGTCTCCAGCGTGGCTATGCTGACGGTGGAGAATATGAATGGGTTAACAAGGTAATCCATGTTTAAGAAATTTGTGTAGTTAGTATAAACTTTTAAACTAGAGCTGCTTTTGCTTTTCCATACTTGTAGCAAGGCATTCTTAACTTGTTTATCACTGCCAACAAAATTCTCTAATCCATCCTGTTTTATTTTCAGCATGAGATGGATACAAGTCGAAGGAGACATGCTTTGGATCTTCCCTTGGAATTTCAAGGTCTTCGGATCTGAACCATGCAAAAGAAGAATATCTTGAAGAGAGATTGGAATCAAATACATAGTATAGTACCTAAGGTAGAAAACAACTACTACGGGAGCCAGGGATATTATAAACATGGAACTTGAATATCTTGATGGTTTTTCTCAGGCTAGTCCCCGGAATTGTCCTTACATATATGTTCCTCTGAATCTTACCAATTGACTATTGAGCAAGAAATCATTAAAAGGAGGGGGAAAAAAAAGCTCAGTAAGCAAATGGAAACAAAACAATCAGCAAGAAAGCTCATTCTATTCTCGCAACTTCTGTAAGATAAAATTATGTATTCAAAGCATAGTAATTAAATAAAGCAAGAGTGGAAGACATGGACCTTCTAACAGTAAGATATGCCTGTTGATGTTTGCTGATTAATAAGATATTCAGTGCGAGAAACTGATTAGCAACCAATTTTACAACTCGCTATAGTCTATACATGTTATAGAAAAAGGTCTGTTTGCCTTTTATTTTTTCTCTTCATTTTGTTATCATGTCCTTTCTTCATTTCTTGAAACAATTATCTTATTTAATCTTATATACGTAGGTTTCCATGTTTTAAAGCTCGATGCAACGTAACAAGCTCTTTTATCTGTACTACGACCTAATGTGAAAGAACCGTTTTTCAAGCATTACTCATATCTTGAAGTTCAAATTAATCATGAGTTAAACTGTTAGCTCGAAATCTATTATTCTTTCTCTTGTTAATGGAAAACATGAAATAAGATTTTGTAAGAGTTGAATAGTGATATGTATCTCAACCGTTGTAATGATTTGCCATTTTTTTTAATTAAATTTCACAAATTAGGAGTCAAGTTCAATTGCAGTCTCCTAAATAAATTCATACTAATAGTTTAGTATGTCAAAGAGATGTACAAAGGAAGGGAAAGAAATGACGGGGAAAAAAGGTTAAAAAAAAAAAAAAAAAAACCAGGGAATTGATCCTAACAGATCACGATACACATTGCACTGAAAGAATGAAAATGTCAATCTTATGAAATATATGTGTAAAGAATTTATACCAAGAAACAAAATACTAAAAAAGTCTTAGAAGAAGAAAAAAACTGGTGGTCAATTTGTTTCTCTCTCTTTCTATTACTTTTATTGTTTGAATTCAAGTTCACAATAGCAGACAAATAAACTAGTTAATATATATTAAGTCGATTTATTATGTATGAATTATACGGAGAATGAAAGCAGTAGTATTGAGATCGAAACAAGAAGACATTTGCTGAGGGAACACATCTTCTCACAACGTCCGTTTTCCATTTCCATAATGCATATCTGCTACCACACCAATTTTGTCTCATCAATCTCCTCGATCAGATTCTTGACATTTGGCTCTTTGGAAGCTTAATAATTGTATTGGGTGAAAAATCAGCGAGGTTTAAATTAGCAAGACTTGGAACTAGGTAAGGTTGAAAGCTTCTATTCGCGAGCTCTCCAAGACTTTCCCAGGTTCTGAGGTCAGTTGCCTCGAGCACGTAATAGATGATGGCCACGAGCTGGCCACGCGAGGCGATTGGAAGATATCCATCACGAGGCGAAAGATTCATCCCTCGTAGAAGATTTCGCTTCACGAGCTCTCAGTTCTATAACTGCCGACCATTGTCCATGGCTTAAATGAGGAGATCATGGACAGACCACGATTAAACGTGGAGTAAATGCCATTAAGTGCAGTGAATGTTGCCCCCACCCTTGAAAGCTATAAATAGCCTTGAAAATATTATGTAATGGATCCAGAAATATATCAAACACACATATACTCTGTCTTCAATTTCTTGTCTCGTTTTCTTTACTTAAATTCTTGTCTTTTTCGTGGCTTTGATACGAACAATTCCTAGTTAACCTTATATAAATTCGATTTTTCGTTCTAATCAGATTTTGGCCAACACAAATTGGTACCTTCTGTGAGGAACAAGCAATAACGTTCGTTCCAAAATCATATTATCAGCTTTACAGGTTACTTCCGTTAACATCATCCAATGGCAGACGACACCAATACCTCTGATAACACAACAATCCAAACCCCTGACCCAACGACTAGCGTCACCTCGTCAGGGAATGGAACACCTATAACCCCGCCAAGTTTACCACCACTTGGTTTAACGCTATCTAGTTTAGTGCCACCTGGTTTAACTCCTCCTAGCCTGAAACTCGCTGGTTTGATTCCATCAACTGGCTTAAATCTCCCAATTGGTGTTACTCCAACTAGTCCCTCGTCATCAAGCTCAAACGACCCATTTCAATTGTATGTAATGACTACTTTGCAACGGCTTCAAGAGCAGTTCGCCGCCTTTTCTGGAAACGGGAGGAATGCATCGCCGAGCCCACGCTCAATGGAAGCGTCCCGAATATTGTTCCTACGAGCGCAACAATATGAGGACTTCCAAACGGCACTGCATCTGGGTGCTCGGGCTCTGCGCCAGTGCGGAATCAACCCTTCGGGGCAGCTCCAACAGTGGCTGAAACTAGCATCCCGTCGGACTTTGAGAAGCGGAAGAAAGAATTCGAGGTCAGCATGAAAAAACGGCTCGAAAATGTTCCTAGAGTCAGTAAGCCTTAACGAGCAATAGATATTGAAAAATGCAGGCAACAACCTTGAAAAAGTTTGCAAATCTTGAAAAAATACGATGGGACAAGTGATCCCGTAGATCATATAACTGAATACATGGCTATGGTGAAGAGCAATAATTTGACCCGAGTAGAGAGTGAGTCAATGTTCCTTAAAAAGTTTGTTGACACGCTTGAGAAGGGAGCCCTGTGCTGGTACATGCACCTCCCATCAGAATCGATATCAAATTTTGAGAAGTTGGCTGACGTGTTCATCAAAGCTCATCCTGGGGCCCAGAAGATCCTCAAGCAAAAGGAGGACATCTTCGAGGTCAAACAAAAATATCTAAAGTCGATCAAAGACTTCTTCGAGCGTTTTCAGGCTGAAAGAATGGACTTTTCGAAAATGGACGATGCTTTGGCAGTCATGGCTTCTGAAAGAAATCTGAATATGAGTAACTCAGAAGCAGAAGCCGAGCTGAAGAAGGAGCTCCAGCAGTACCAAGCCCAGACTTAGGGTGAATTGCATGACAGAGCCACTGCGAAAATTAGGCTCGAAGAGGCTGAGTAGAGGATAGCAGGTCGGTATAACTCGTACCGAGGCCAAGCAGAGTCATCTTGATGCGCCGATGCACCACGAGGAAATTTAAAAGGGAGATACGAGCCTTACAATTCGCAAAGGCAACATGTAAGCCAGCGCCTCAGAGGACACCAACATGTGAGTCAGATGTTAGGGGGAAGGTTAGCACCAATGTTAATCAGAAAAGCTCAACGGGTCCATCCTTGGTGGCCAAGGATAAAGAATTCCCTCGAATCTCTGATTATAACTTCAATATCTCTACTTTCGAGCTGGTGAATGCCATAAAAGGAGTGACAGATCAAGGTGTGAGGTTGTCGAGGGATATGAGAACACCCCCGGGGAAAATAGATTAAACTCAGCATTGCGAGTTTTACATGGATTATGGGCACGCCACAGAGGATTGCAAGGCGTTGCGACTTGAAGTGGCTCATCTTCTCAAGAAAGGTGTACTAGCTGAGTATCTTACTGATAAGGGGAAGCGAAATTTCTCCAAAAACAGAGGAGTGGGACAGCCACCGAAGGTGGAGTCTCTAAAAAGAGTGATGGACGTTATAACTGGGGGGGGGGTCGGAAGTTAATGGTGTTAACTTCGCAGCTGCGAAGAAATTTTCCAAGGTTTCAATTACTGTGGAGAAAAAGGACCCGAGCTGGCAGGTCAAAGAACGAGATTGTGTTTGATGCTAAAGATTGTGATAGGATGATGTTCCCTCATCACGATGCCTTGGTAATTATGTTGAGGATCAATGAATGCAACGTCAAAAAGGTTTTGGTCGACCCTAATAGCTCGGTGAACATCATCAATTATGGAGCAGTGAAGAAAATATATTTAAAGGACCTCGTCGTCCTGAAATCAACCATATTGACAGGGTTCAACAATTCAACTGAAAAAATACTTGGGGAAATTACTCTTATTGCGACTGCCGAGGGAGTAGATAAGAAGACTGTTTTACAAGTAATGGCAGAGGATATGGCTTATAATGTTATCCTCAGGAGGCCTTGGATCCATGAAATGTAAGCTGTTCCATCCACCTTGCATCAGGTAATCAAGTTCCCAACACCATGGGGAATCCGTGCTATTCGAGGAGAACAACGTATAGCTCGTGAGTGCTACACGATTGCGATGAAGAGTGAAGTGGCGTTGGTTAAGCCACCTAAATAGCAATTACCAGGCCTGGGGCCCGACATCGAAGTTTGTTACCCTTTGTTAAATTCAGACTTGAGCTCACAGCTCCAACCCGTTGATGCCCCAACATTTAGGCCGAGTGACGGTCACCCCTCGTTCTCTTCACCTATCCTTCTTAGGAAACTGAGAAAATGGTAGTCAGTGCTCGGGTCCGCATTCTTCGCACCCGAACACTAGGTGAAAGGTAAAAGGGGAATGGTACAACTGGGGACTTCGAAAACAAAACTAAAAAATTATCGATCCGCACAGCAAGGACTATTCCTTTAATTTATCTGTTGTCTGATGTTATCGCCCGAGGAGGCTGTTGTAATAAAAATTTGCTTAAGTTTTTCCTAAGTCATACAATGTGTGAAACTTATGTAATCGGCTTGTATTTTATCAATAAAACTTGAACACGATTTCTTTTTTATTTGATGCCTAAAACCTGTTTTCACTTATGCCTCAGCTCGAGAACGAGACGTCGTTCTAAGCTAGCCTCGTTTTTATAAGTCTTGTAAGCAAAAAACTCAAACAACGTGAAATTGATATCGTCAATACAAAGTAAAAGATTGCGATAATCTGAATGTTCGTTAAATGCCTCGAAGGCCAAGATAAGAGAATTTACAAAGCATGGGCCTAAAGGCTTAAGGCTCGAAGCCCAAACAAAAAACAAGGGGAAAAGTTTATTCAGACGAAGCTTCTGAATCCTTGTCTTCCTCATCTCCACTTTCGCTGCTCGAAAGCAAATTAATCATTAACCGTTGAGCCTTGGCAACATCGTCATGCGCCTTAGCTATTTCCTCGTCCAAGTTCGCTCCAGCTTTGCATAGCTCAAGAGTCTGCAACTTGGTCTGGATAATAGCCGAATTTTTCTCAACTCGAGCCCTAGTATCACGAGACTTTAGCTTAGCCTCGATCTTGGATTTGAGCTTGGACGAAGACATAGCCCCTTTATTCTGAAGAGTCTCAACTTGAGCCTCGAGGGTTTGGGCTTGGACTTCAAGCTCGTTCACCTTCACCGAGAGCTCTTTCCATTGGCTATGGAGCTGGTCGTTCAGGTTATCAATCGCTGCATTTGCTGCTTCGATCTCACTTTGGTGAATCTCTTCTTGAGCTTTCTTTTCAGGCTCAAGTTTGGCAACGGCCTCTTGAGACTTGTCAAGCTCAAGGTTAGACTTCTCGACCGCTTTACGAGCTCGGTCCGAGTCCACCTCAGAATCGAGCAAATGCTTCTCGAGATCAGCAATCTTGTCCTGAATACTAGCCTTTAAATGGTCCCAGCAACCCCCAATCGTTCTCAACTCTTCTGCTCGGCCAGCCTCCATCTCGGCTGCTTTCAAAGTGTAAACAAAACTCTGCAAAAGTAAAGAGTTCAAGGGGGTGCTAATAAAGTCAAAGGATGAAGGAAAAATGAGTTAAAAGAGTAAAAAATTACATGAATCGCATGGTGAAACGTGAAATCCATCAGGTCATCAATTGGCAAGCCCTCGATGCGCTCCCGCTCTGCTGGGCCAAGAAAGTCCTTAAGAATGATGGGAACAACCACTGAATCATCGAGCATACACAAATCAGGAGGGATGCTTATCAGCCTAACGCTTGCAGTAGAAGACGAGGGATAGTCTGCCTGAGCACAGTCTTGATCTACCCTCTCTTTATCTTGAGCAGGGCCATCAGCCGCCCTCACCTCGGCAGGAAAATTTTGGCCACTTTGGCCTTGCCCTTAGCTCTATTCACGGCTCAATCCTCCTCTAGAGTAACTACTGCAACTTCATTGCAAGCCTCGCCACCTGAGGGCTCGTCGATTTGGTCATGCTGAGGAATTTCAGGTGATTTAACCCAAGAGCGTTTAGCTTGAGAAGAGTTGGCTACCAAACTTTTCCTTTTCTTTGAAGCTTTAGCTGCAAGGACTCCCACTGAGTCCTCCAACTCCTTCAGACTATCCCCCGCTTCGGGGACCCCAGTCTCTGGCTTCTTTCTTTTCTTCTTCTTCTTCTTCTTCTTCTTCTTCCTTCTCTTTTTCTTATTCCTCCTCAGGTTCAGTGACCGCTTTGTTGGGGGAAACCTACAAAAGAGGAAGGCAAGAATGATAAAATTTTTTAGAAGAAAGAAGAAAGGTTTAATTCACACTTACCGTGCCGTTTGCATGACAATTGGTTTTCCTTCAACGCCGCCAGGATCATCCATGATCTCACAGGCCTCGGTTTGGCGTCGATAAGCGATTGAACCCATTTAGTCAAACCCTCTGGGGGGTTGATAGGAAGTTTCTCCGCTGGAACAAAAATAATGAGTTGGTTAGAAATTGAGGAGTTGTAAGATTAAAGGAAAAATCAAGGGACAACAACTTACGAGTTCTGTTCCACTTATCGGGGAACTCCGCCCCAGAGGAGAGAAGAGCAGTAGGGATAAGGACAAATCGATCGCACCAACCACGATCCTCGGTGTCGTCACCCTTCATTATAATGAAAAATTTGCCCAATTTTCTTAGCTGGGAAACCCATCTTTGTGCACAATGGGGCAAAAAAGGGAAATGAGGTGATCAAAAATAAAGGCAACTTTGGCTCGTTGGCTCAGAAAGTCGAGGCACTGGATGATCCTCCAAATGCCAGGACCGAGCTGACCTAAACAAATGTTGTATGTTCGGAGAAAAGTATCAGCTATGTGATGGATCGGAAGAGAGAAACCTATCGTAAATGGATAGGTGTAGACGAACAAGAGACCGGGGACTCTGTTGCAAGTGCGATGCTCTGGGGTCGGGACCACGATTTCGACCTTAGGGCCCCAACCGCAATCCTCGCGAACCTGGTCTACGAGGTCTTGTGTGATCAGGCTTGGGGAGTGTTGGACTAGAACTTTTCTATTTTTCTCAAGATAAAAAACCGATTGCTTCTGCATCTTGAAGTCTTTGTTGTGATCAAATTTTGAAGGGATCACATGATGAGGTTTTAATTCCCCAACAAAAGTTTTCTTCGTGGGCTATGAAGCTTTAGCTGCTTCAGCATTATTATCAGTATTGGTGGCTTCTTCAAGCACACGTTCATAGCTACCGGTCGATACTTTTTCCAGAACCGCGATGTCGCGATGGTCAGAGACAGTTTCTTGGTTGCTTCCTTTTGGTGAAGTTACCCTCAGCGGTACAGACGTACCAGCCAAAACTTCGCTCGTAGACACGGGGTTTTCACCCATTGCTCTTGTTTCTAAGGATTTTGAGGAATTCTTGGTAGAAGACATGGCGACAAAATTTTAAGGGATTTGCAGAAAATTTGGTTGTAATTAATCAGAAGATTTGGGAAACAATACAAATAATAAACAAGTTGGAACTTTTATAAGATGGGTGGTACTCAAGTGCTTCGAAGAGTCGTCATTATTACCTTTACATTAGGAAGGTAAAACGAAGGGTTACAACGGCTTAGAAAATTCCGCGTGGAGAAGATTAGACGTCGAAAGGACGGTTAACTTTTCAAATTCCATGGTGGGGAATTGGCCACGTCGATTCCCGCCGAATTAAATCCACCCCTCAGAAAATTCTGGCTATTATCCGAGGAGTGGGGGGACTATCTGTATTGGGTGAAAAATCAGCTAGGTTTAAATTAGCAAGGCTCAGAGCTAGGTGAGGTTGAAAGCTTCTATTCGCGGGCTCTCCAAGGCTTTCCCAACTACCGAGGTCAGTTGCCTCGAGCACGAAATAGATGGTGGCTACGAGCTGGCCACACGAGGCGATTGGAAGATATCCATCACGAGGCAAAAGATTCATCCCTCGTAGAAGATTTCGCTTCACGAGCTCTCAGTTCTGTAACTGCCGACCGTTGCTCATGGCTTAAATGAGGAGATCATGGGCAGACCACGAATTAACGTGGAGTAAATGCCATTAAGTACAGTAAATATTGCCCTCACCCTTGAAAGCTATAAATAGCCTTGAAAATATTATGTAATGCATCCAGAAATATATCAAACACACATATAATTTGTCTACAATTTCTTATCTCGTTTTCTTTACTTAAATTCTTTTTTTTTCGTGGCTTTGATACGAATAATTGCTAGTTAATACTATATTAATTCGATTTGTTGTTCTAATCAGATTTACGCCAATACAATAACGTATCCTAATATTGAGAAGAATGAGAAGAATACTAGTTAGGAGTATTATTTGAACAACTGTGACTAACTAATTTAACTACTTGTGTTAGTTAGTACTTAGTGTAGTTGACTAGGGTTAGTTGGTAACTACTTAGTTGGAAAATATCTTTAGATATCTTATAAATATTTCTTTTGCACACACTTGACTAATACACATTCCAAAAAAGTTCTCTCTACTTTTCCTTCTTAGCTCAAAGCAGAGCACCATTATTGTGCCTCACCGGAGCTTGTATTCATGGCTGGCCTCAATGTATAACTGAAACTTTACACCTAAAGCATGTAGTACTAATATGAAGGTAAAAGATGTCACTTTTGCTATTATCTAAGGCAATTACAAAAGGATTTGCAGAAAATTGCATGTTTTGTGTTTTGGCCACACTCTCAAATTGGGCCATTTCTAGAAAACATTGCTTACCTGCAAAAATCAGCAAATAATTCATTTTCTTTAAAATAAGATCGCTTTTACGACTTTCCCGCATTTATATCCCAAGTAATTTACTTTCTATGCGTTTTAGCAGTATCTAGCCTATTTTTGCAATTAAATCTTCTTGTAGTGTTGAGATACCCTTTACACTACTTCAACATCATTTTGTAAGCCTAAATGATACTTTCAAGGTCATAGTTGTTAAAATTGCAAGTTTGGCCTTTTAAGTAAACTCAATTGTATTTTTATTAAAATCAATAGAATTTTGTTTAAAAGATCAATTTCAACATTTCAGGATATGTTGACATTCTATTTGGCCATACATGCAAGGAAATTGGTTAAAATCATTCTCACTTAAGCCGCCTTTTGGTTCACATGCATAAAGCTCTTACGAGTTGGATTAGATGCGAAAAAATAAGTTAGTGACAGAGCAATCCAATGCACAGAGAATCTCGTGATCACGCATGGTTCGGGGACGGACCACAGCTTAAGTCCTAAATGAGTGTAGTGTAGATAACCTACCCTATTACATAACATTAGTGGAGTTAGGAATACACAATGTTACGTTGTAATAATAGCAAAAAAGGTTTATCATCTTTTAGGTTGCATATTTGCATAACATTAGTGGAGTTAGGAATACACAATGTTACGTTGTAATAATAGCAAAAAAGGTTTATCATCTTTTAGGTTGCATATTTGCATGATCAACGTTTTCTCAACAAAGTCTGGACGATTTTAAGAATCAAAAGGTGGGTCTCAACTGAATTCATTACATTCGCCTCGAATTATGTTTTGTTATTCCTGCAACCAAATAAATCAGAAAAGACAGAAAAACAGAAGTATGTTATCAGTTTGGTATGGGACGATCCCGTGCCCACAATTTACTTGTGTCTCCTTAAGAAATCTAACCCCCTCACAGTTGCCCAAGGTTCACGGGTTAATTTCTCCCAGGATGGAACGAGATAACAGTTCTACTGTAACGGTACTTCAAACAGTAGAACACTGCGAACTCAAAGAAACGGAGCAAATCACACGACTTACTTAGTATGCAGAAAAAAGAGGGAATGCAGTAAGATGTGTTTGTGTATTCTGTGTTTCAGTGTGTGTTCAAAGGTTGATGACTGACCAGTTTATATAGCCTTTGGAAAGAGTGTGAAGAGTCACCACTAATGGCCACTAACACCTGACTTCACGGCCACTAACACCTGACTTCACTGCCACTAATGGCATCAGAATTCACTGCCACTAATGGCTGAATTCACTAAATGTCAGTAATGAATTATCCACTAGTGGGAAAACGTGGGAGAACATGGAGGAATAATTAATCTGGATTAATCTGATTAATCCATTCAGATTTCTATTACACAAACAGATTTAATATTAAATATTAATAATAAATTATTAATTAATTAATATTTTTTATTTTGTTGGTCCAAAAAATTAAGTCAATCAATCATATCAATTGACCGAAATCCGAAATCCGAAATCCGAAATCCAAAATCCGAAACCGAAGCCGAAGCCGAAGCCGAGACGAGCGAGCGACGACGACGGCGCGAGGCTTCCCTTCTTCTCAACCCTTTTAAGAGCTAAGAGAAGTGAATCTGTGTTTAAACCCAACAAAAGTCTTTTCCTCTACCAATATGGGAGAAGGTGCATTTCCTTACTAAAAGGAACCTTTTCACCTTCCCACCCATTTTCCATTCACACTCTATTTATTCCAAACCCCAACAATCCCCCACATGAATGGGAAATGGCTATATTGGAAATATGCATGACAGACTTGTGTGATTTGCAAGAAAGAATTAGTTGCATCGGGATAAGTAGGTTTCCCTTTGAACTTTCCGTAGTGAACATAATCGGATATACTCGGTCAATCGGTAGATTTGATATCTTTGAACCGTTGAGCTTTGGTGTATACCTAGACAACGTAAGTCACACAACTAACCCTTAACCGTCTTTGGTTCTCACTGTTGTGTTCGTTTCAGCCATGAACACTGCCTGGTTTCATAAGTACTTAGAGAACTTGCCATACCGAATTCTCCTTGAAGCGGCTTCCACTTCACACTTACATAGGTGATTTCTAAACGTGTAATCCTATAGATGTACACTGTTTGATAATTGAAAATATCAAACTTAGACAATCATTAAAAAATGCCTCTAGCATTTTACCCTTGGTACTTGAACATTGTCTAATCATGAGAATGGACCAAACATTAACTGACAATGTTGGACCGTCAAACACAACTTTGTATTCTCCTTGAACCTAGTTCTTGGGATCTCCAGTCTCCTAGGTAGAGTTACCGCCGTGATGACTTGTCCTTGGCCATAGTCCCATTCCCTTCGATGAACACTCAACCGCCTCTCTAGTTAAGCCTTTTATAAGCGGATCCGATACATTATCCCTTGACTTCACGTAGTCAATGGTGATAATTTCTTTAGAGAGTATGTCCCTAATGGTTTTATGCCTTCGTCGTATGTGACGATTCTTACCGTTATACATGACATTCCTAGCTCGTCCTATAGCCGATTGACTATCACAATGTATACAAATTGGTGTCAACGGTTTAGGCCAGAACGGAATGTCTTCCAAAAAATTCCGAAGCCATTCAGCTTCTTCACCGGCTTTATCTAAGGCTATGAATTCAGCTTCCATAGTAGAACGGGCAATACACGTTTGCTTGGACGATTTCCAAGACACCGCTCCTCCACCAAGTGCGAAAATATATCCACTTGTGGACTTAGAATCAGTTGTTCCGGTGATCCAATTGGCATCACAATATCCTTCAATGACTGGATACTTGTTATAATACAATGCAAAGTCTTGAGTGTATTTTAAATACCCCAAAACACGTTTCATTGCCATCCAATGGGTCTGATTGGGATTACTCGTGTATCGACTTAATTTACTTATAGCGCAAGCTATATCTGGTCGAGTACAATTCATGACGTACATCAAACTCCCCAAAACACGAGCATATTCCCGTTGCGACGTGCTTTGACCTTTGTTCTTCTGAAGAGCAAGGTTTACATCAATAGGAGTCTTTGAAATTTTAAAATCCAAATATTTAAATTTTTCAAGCACACTATTGATGTAGTGAGATTGAGACAACGCCAGACTTTGAGGAGTTCTATGGATCTTAACACCCAAAATTAAGTCCGCAACTCCTAAGTCTTTCATATCAAATTTGCTAGTCAGCATGCGCTTTGTAGCCTTTACATTGGCAATGTCATTGCTCATTATCAACATGTCGTCCACATATAAGCAAACAATGACTATAAAATTAGGAGTGTTCTTAATGTAGACACATTTGTCACACTCGTTAATGTTAAAGCCATTTGACAACATTGTATTATCAAATTTCGCATTCCATTGTTTAGGTGCTTGTTTTAGTCCATAAAGTGACTTAACAAGTTTACACACCATCTTTTCTTTACCTGGAACCACGAACCCTTCAGGTTGTTCCATATAAATTTCTTCCTCCAAATCCCCATTTAAGAACGCTGTCTTAACGTCCATTTGATGGATTTCCAGACCATACACGGCGGCTAACGCTATTAACATACGAATGGATGCAATTCTGGTTACCGGCGAGTATGTGTCAAAGTAGTCAAGACCTTCTTGTTGTCTATAGCCTTTAACAACAAGCCTTGCCTTGTACTTGTCAATAGTGCCATCAGCTCTCATTTTCCTTTTGAAAATCCACTTAGAACCTAATGGTTTGTTTCCAGGAGGAAGATCAACCAACTCCCAAGTATGGTTGCTCAAAATAGATTCTATTTCACTATTGACTGCCTCTTTCCAAAATGGAGAGTCTGAAGAAGACATTGCTTCTTTAAACGTCCGAGGCTCATTTTCCAACAGAAAAGTGACAAAGTCATCTCCAAATGAAGTAGAAGTTCTTTGACGCTTGCTTCGTCTTGGTTCTTCCTCATTTGGTGAATTTTCTTTGGTTCCTCCCCGAGGTCGTTTGGATCTTTCACTAACTGACTCACATTCCTTCTTATACGGATATATAGCTTCAAAGAATTCAGCACTATCTGATTCCATCACCGTATTAACATGAATGTCGGGATTTTCTGATTTATGAACCAGAAACCGATATGCTTTACTATTTATAGCATACCCAATGAAAACACAATCAACTGTTTTCGGTCCAATCTTAACCCTTTTGGGTTTTGGAACTTGCACTTTTGCCAAACACCCCCACACTTTGAAGTAATTCAAGTTGGGCTTCCTTCCTTTCCACTTTTCATATGGAATGGAAAGTGTTTTGCTATGGGGAACTCGATTGAGTATTTGATTAGCCGTGAATATAGCTTCCTCCCACAAGTTCTGGGGTAGTCCCAAACTGATTAACAAGGCATTCATCATCTCCTTTAATGTCCGATTTTTCCTTTCCGCAATCCTATTGGATTGAGGCGTGTAAGGGGCAGTTGTTTGATGAATAATGCCATGTTCCAAACATATTCGTGATCACGCATGGTTCGGGGACGGACCACAGCTTAAGTCCTAAATGAGTGTAGTGTAGATAACCTACCCTATTACATAACATTAGTGGAGTTAGGAATACACAATGTTACGTTGTAATAATAGCAAAAAAGGTTTATCATCTTTTAAGTTGCATATTTGCATAACATTAGTGGAGTTAGGAATACACAATGTTACGTTGTAATAATAGCAAAAAAGGTTTATCATCTTTTAGATTGCATATTTGCATGATCAAAATTTTCTCAACAAAGTCTGGACTATTTTCAGAATCAAAAGGTGGGTCTCAACTGAATTCATTACATTCGCCTCGAATTATGTTTTGTTATTCCTGCAACCAAATAAATCAGAAAAGACAGAAAAACAGAAGTATATTATCAGTTTGGTATGGGACGATCCCGAGCCCACAATTTACTTGTGTCTCCTTACGAAATCTAACCCCCTCACAGTTGCCCAAGGTTCACGGGTTAATTTCTCCCAGGATGGAACGGGATAACAGTTCTACTGTAGCGGCACTTCAAACAGTAGAATACTGCGAACTCAAAGATGGTTAATCAGGATGGAACGGGATAACAGTTCTACTGTAGACAGTAAGAACACTAACAGTTCTACTGTAGCGGCACTTCAAAGATGGTTAATCAGGATGGAACGGGATAACAGTTCTACTGTAGACAGTAGAACACTAACAGTTCTACTGTAGCGGCACTTCAAACAGTAGAACACTGCGAACTCAAAGAAACAGAACAGTTCTACTGTAGCGGGACAGTAGAACACTAACAGTTCTACTGTAGCGGCACTTCAAAGATGGTTAATCAGGATGGAACGGGATAACAGTTCTACTGTAGACAGTAGAACACTAACAGTTCTACTGTAGCGGCACTTCAAACAGTAGAACACTGCGAACTCAAAGAAACAGAACAGTTCTACTGTAGCGGAACTCAAAGAAACAGAGCAACGGGATAACAGTCTTCAAACAGTAGAACACTGCGAACTCAAAGAAACAGAGCAACGGGATAACAGTCTTCAAACAGTAGAACACTGCAAACTCAAAGAAACAGAACAGCGCGAGGCTTCCCTATTTCTCAACCCTTTTAAGAGTTAAGAGAAGTGAATCTGTATTTAAACCCAACAAAAGTCTTTTCCTCTACCAATATGGGAGAAGGTGCATTTCCTTACTAAAAGGAACCTTTTCACCTTCCCACCCATTTCCCATTCACACTCTATTTATTCCAAACCCCAACATGTTTAAGAGGCTAAACAACTAGTACGATCACTGTTATTCTGTACACATAATTAAATTATTTTAGATTCGCCGTTACACCCTGCCCAAAATCGAATTCCCCAAAATCCAAAGATGAAATAGGATCGTGCATGCACTGCATGTTTACTAGCAGGAGGCTACAGTACAAAATTTGAAGAAGTCCATTTAAAAATGAAACCGAAATCCAAAGGTTCTGTTGCTAATGCTGGTTTATCAAGAGACCATCATTCCTGAATCCCGATTCGGACTACTTTTAATGCTTCTTTTGGACCAAATCAAAGAATACTCTTAGGCGAATAAGAAAATTTAGGGGTCCAAAAGTCTAAGTCTGAGAAAGCAATCACTAACATAAGCATGCCTTGATTGTTAAAATCATATAGTATACTCATTATGATCTTGTAAATAAATAATGAGTGAACAATATTGGATTAAAAATGAATTATTTTGATCTTCTAAATTTTGAACAGAGTTATGTTTTCAAAGGTAATTTTCGTTTAAAAGGCCAATTATTAGTGAGACTGATTTAGTCATGAAAGGGAAGTGGGTAACATTTCTGCAACTAAAAGAAACTATATCTTTTGTATGATAGGTGACATAGGTCTATAATTAAGATGTATAGACACTTCCGGTTCAATTATGAAATGCATATATCCTATTAAACGTATGAAAAGATGAGTTCTTCTCATTCCATTGCCATGTCACACATACGGCAACATCAAGGATGAAACAATCCATTCAAACAACATTTTGTGCTATAGGTTATATTTTTTTTTCCTTCTCGTTGGCAATTAAATAACTAAAAGGTACAAATATCCATCACCATTCAAACAATCAAACATGCTGGATTCATGCACCCCATATGTTTTACTATCACCAAATAGATTATGCATGAAGCTAGACTAATCTAAACATGAAAAGGCATAACTTGAGAAAAAGGAAAAAAAAAATCAGAGCTTCATGCGAAAAAGAATTAGGATCAGTTTGAGAGCTGAGATTTGTTTGGTCTTTTAGTGGTCAAAACCAACCATTTTTTTGTGAATAGAGTACATGTAAGTTGGGGTTATAATTTAGACAAATTTGGCATGGATTAATTCATCCATATTTCATTGATCAACATTTCCTACGTGCTTTTTTCCCCTATATAGTTCAGCCAAATTCTTCAACTTCAATAAACCAAATTAAAACAAAAGAAAGATTACATTACTATATACTAATAATCCCAAAATGTCTAGTCGCAGTGAAAGCTCCCACCACCATGAAGAGGACGATGAAGTGAAAAATACCGAGCCAAAAAATGATGAAGATGATGACGACGACTCCGACAATGACAATGAAGAAGACGGTGATGCCAATGTGGACGATGATGACGACAAAGCTGCTGACGCTGATGATGGAGATAACAACGATGATGAATCATGAATCAGGAGACGATGAAGATGATGAACAAGACGATGAGAAGCATTCGGACCACGCAGATTTTGGCTATGATCAGGAGCTCCAGTCGGACGGTGACGAAAATTCAAACTACCGTCCTACTCTTCCTACCCCCTCTCCCAGCCCTCCACGCAGTCCTTGGTCTCGAGGATCAAAGTAGCCTCGCACTCCTCTCACTCTAATTAAACGTGTGTACAATTTGCTACCCTTCCATGCAATGGAGTGAAAACGAAACAATAACGATTAGACCCACTACTTCATCCCTCTCAATGTACTTGAAAAGAAGTTTAAAGTTTTATTAGTGAAATTTCTTTCAAAAATTAGTCTGAATCAGTTTTTTAATTTTGAAAAATTCATCTAAAAAGACTGTCATATTTATAAATAAATGAAAAAACATGAAAAAAATTTGTAGCCAAACGACAGCTAATAATGAGATATTTTTAATTACACATTTATTTATATCTTTCTCAATAAATGTTCAATAATTACTTGAAGAGCTTTGTGGGCACTTCAGTTACTTCTTCTCCGTCGAGCTCTGTTGATCCTGCTGAAATGGCTCAAATGAGAGAGCAGATCGCACAGCTGTCGAGAGTAAATCAAGAAACGCAAGACTTTATCAAAAAGCTCCTTGCCAAAAAAAGAGAAGAAGATAGCGAGAAGAAAGCATAAGAGCAAGCATCGACGCAACTCCTCTTCCTCTTCCGAGTCCGGGTCTAGCTCTGCCTCAACCGAGTAGTCTTCTGTGCCTGTGAAGCTTTATGTTAACAATTTCAAGACATAACTAATGTTGTTGGATGTTTTTGAAATGTTAGGTTTTATTGCGTTGTGTTTGAATTAGTGTTTTTATTGTTTTCGAATGCATTTTTCTGTTGAAAACAGGTTTTTGCTACTGGTTAACATCTGGTTTTTGCTGTTGCTACTGCCTGAAAACAGGTTTTTTATTGCAGGTTTTTTCAGTTTGGCGACCGACTTTCAGTCGCCAAATCAGTGGCAAACATTGACCAAGTAGGCGACCGATAGTCGGTCGCATAGCATAGCATATGCGACCGACTTTCCGTCGCCTAAATGGTCACAGTTAATTCTAACAAATTGACCAAATAGGCGACCGACTGTCGGTCGCATATGCTATGCGACCGACTATCGGTCGCCTACTTGGTCAATTTTTCTATCCTACTATGCGACTGAATGTCGGTCGCATGGTGGTCGAAGTTTCGACCAATTTTCGGTCGCAGGGCTTTTTGTTACCATTTATTCTCCGACCACCCATATCGGTCGCCGATCGGTCGACTGGGCGACCATTATGCGACCGATTGGGCGGTCGGAGATCCCGGTTTTTTTAGTAGTGTACCAAACACCAAACAAAAAGTAATCAGGGGTCGTTCGGTTGACATCATTAAATATTAATACCCGTATAAAACTCAGCGTTAATTTAGCGCATTGTTCGGTTGGTTTTTGTGAAATTTAATATCCGCATAAAATTAGTGCAACGTTTGGTTGCGTTTTTGTATATTCCGCATTATTAACGCGAGAATCTATGTATTATTTTATGCGGGGTAGAAGGTGGTATTAATAATGTGGGTATTAATAATGCAGGTATTAAAATTTAAAATGATAAAATTAACCCTCATAATAATAAGGATATTTTAAAATTTTATTCAAGGAGTACATAAATATTTTAAATAATAATATTTTTTGTTAATTTGTAATATATCAGTGATTCAACAAATAATTCCTACGTTATAATATATACGTGGCTAATACCCACATTATTAAACCACACATAACTAATACCCGCATTATCAATACTCACATTATCAATACACACATTATTAATACCCACATTACTAATACCCGCATTAATAGTTAATACCCCCATAAAATATAAGCCAAACCGAACGACCCCTCATTGTATTACTAATTCCTGCATTACTAATCCATGTATATACTTTCATCGTACCAAACGGCCCCTAAATATAATGAGAGAGGTTTACGAAAATATCTATCAAAATCAAAATATATCCACCCATACTCATAAGTTCTATATCTAGCTCTATTCATAAACTATTTACATGCACTATCCATTTAGATTTGTATATATACAATAATAAATGAGTATGTTGGTTAAATACTTTTAATTTTATGAGTAGTACAATTTTTAATAGGCGGGTGGATAAAGGCTTTGTATTTCAAGGATACATAAGGTTAAAAAAACTCATATAATAATGGGGGAACATAAGTGTTGAGTAATAGCGGCACAAAAAGTGTTGCTTAAGAAGGAAAAAGATACGTACAGTTTAACAACCCCTTTTGAACAAAATTCTCAATGCAGCCAAAACAAGAAGAGAGACACATGAAAGGAAAAGCTCTGGAGTTAGGCGATGAGTTAAAAAAGCTACACTTAACCGACCAGGTAAATATAACCTACAATTAACATTATGGGGTTGTCTTTTTATTTAAATTAATTAATGGGCCCATGTTAATTTTTTCAATTGCATTCTTGGTTGAACATTTTGGTTTTGTTTCTTAATGCTGATTTGTTAACTAAATTAATGATCATGCTTCCAAAAGCCAGTTGCATCCGAGGTTTTGAGCTAACTTGTGACGCGTGTGTTAGGCGCATGTTACTAGTTCGTACCCTTTTAGTCTTTTAAGTGGAGATGGGTAGAGGGGCGGACACTATAGCTCTCAGGGATTTCTCCATTATTAAAAAAAATTCAAGTATCATGTTTTTTATTCTTAATTATCTATAAAAGAAAAGGCAGCCCGGTGTTGGGGAAGGCCGCACCCACCCTTAACCTAATGCAAGCATTAGTGGCGATTTTTTATCATCTGTTTGAACTAATTAATTGGTTTTGTGGACAGCCTCGTGAGCATACTATGGAGTCTGATGAGACTGTTTGTAGACCTGACGATGAAGAGGTTTGATTCTAAATTAACATAGAAAATTAAAATGTTATTTTGCATTGCAAGTTTGCCCATTTTAATGTTTTGGTTGTTTTGGAAGATGCTAAATGCTGGCACTGATGTTGTTGATGAATTTACTGGAATTCTGAATAAGGAGCGTACTCCCAAAATATTGATTACTACATCTCGTCAGAGCACTAACTTTAAAGTAAGCCAGTATTTTGTGTTTCACTGTACTTTTTTTTTGTTAATTGATTTCTCTTTGATCATAATTCAACACATTATTTGGCCATTCCATTTTGCAGAGAGGACCAAAGTTTGCTTCACATCTTATGTATGCGATTCCTAATGCTCATTACTTTAAACGAGGGGCATATGAACTGAAAAAGGTTCTTGCTTGTCTTCTCTTCTCTCATTGTTTACATTATTTTTTTGATGATGTTGACGACTTGACGCCCTTATACTATACTAGTTAAAAAATTTCATTGCTTCTCTTAACTTTTTGCAGATTGTCCAATATGCAAACAAGAAGGATTATACTTCTATGATTGTAGTCCACAATGTCCGCCATGAACCAGGTCAGCACATTGCTTATGATTCCTTTAGTACTTTAGTAAAAGCAATGGACGGTACTCGTGCATTCACCCACCTTTCCCCATTTTTTCCTTCATCAGTCTGGATTGCCAGCATGTTTTGATCAATACAAGCAATCTGTTCAATTGTTTTATTAATATTCGTTCTTTAGATGCTCTTCGCATTATTGGCTTACCTGATGGACCTATTGCTTATTTCAAGCTCTCAAAGCTCCACATGCAGAAGGATATCAAGGTTTGGTAGTTCTCCTTCTAATCTAATCCTTCATTGCCTGCATTCCTTATAAAATGGAGGAAAAGAATTGGAAAGTAGGACCACTTACAAACTTATACTTTGATCTAAGTGCTGCTGGTAAAGTTGTTAGTACATTAACACTACAGGTTTCAATTTTATTAGATTCATACAAAAAAAATCCAATGAGCATGAGCTGGTCTTGACAATACCAGTGTAATTGATATTATGATTTCGACTGAGTAATGAATAAATTAACATATGAAGTTATCTGATCTTCTTAGCATGTGTGTGTAAGTGATACCAAATTAATCATTGGATGTATGACTAGATGTACAACTAACAACTCCTATGTTTCTTGCAGAATATTGGAAAGCCAACTAGTCACAAGCCTGAACTAGTTTTGACCAACTTCACAACACGTTTGGAGCATCGAGTTGGAAGGTATAGTCACTATGTTTTTCCAGGATTATTTATAATTGTCAAAATGCTTTTCAGAGACGGAGTATCAAGCTATTCCAAACATTGATAAAGATTTGACAAATTTTTACTGATGAAGGGACAGATGTTAGATGAGAAGTTCTCTTCCGTAACATGTGGTTATCTGGGCTAATGTATGTCTGTTGATTTTGTTCATGTAGGATGATACAATCACTTTTTCCACAAGACCCCGAATTTCAGGGCCGTAGAGTTGTGACCTTTCACAGGCAACATGATGCCATAGTCTTTCGCCATCATTGGTATGCCCTCATTACTCGTGTGATCTGCTTTTGTGTCTAATTTGATAGTAAAATTCGTGGTATATGTCTGAAGCTACATTTTTGAAACCAAAGAGAACGAACAGACAGAATTAAAAGGTAAAAAAAGCAAGGATGAGAAGAACCCTCAGGAAGGGAAAATTGCCCGTCTTAAGGTTTGTGGTTCTGATTCTGCTGCAATGCTTCTGTACAGCTAACGGCCTATGCGTCTAATTAACTAGGATATATTTAAACAAAAGAATCTATGAAACAACTCCACAGTTGGGTACAAGTTATGTATGAAGTCAATATATATATATTGTTGGCATTCTCCTAATGCATAGTCGAACCAAAGAAGAGGTCGTGAAGCTATTTGTTGAATCTGGATGAATGAATATAGTTTGGATATTGTCTGTAGGTCTTCTCCTGCTTCTACTTTTTTCTTGCAAACCAGCTTCCAGCATGGACATAGATAAAGTATGACATTATTTTGGTGATTTCCTATGTACAGGAATTGAGTCCTCGATTTACTCTCAAGTTAATCAGTATCCGGAGTGGTACTGATTATTCTACTGCTAGCAGTGGGGAATTTGAATGGGTTGACAAGGTAATCCATGTCGCAGAAATGATGTGTAGTTTGTATAAACTTTTAAACTGGAGTTTTCCATACTTGTAATAACGTTTTTGAAGTTGTTTATCGTTGGCACTAAGTTCTCTAATCCAGTCTGTTTTTATTTTCAGTCGGAGATGGATACAAGTGAGTTGGATCAAGGTCTCCGGATCTGAACCACGCAAAATGAAGAATATCTTGAAGAAACCACCCCGAACAGTTTAATTTTACTTGTACATGATAAGCCAAATATAGAAACTAGCCAGTTGGCATTATTACGATGGTGACCAAGCTGCATAGTTTAACAATCCACTATACCGCAGCTTGCAAATTATTCTACCTACTTGAAATTATCACACTTGCGACACAACCGAACTGGTCATGCTCTGTGAGTTGAAGTCTCTCTACGGATAAACCAACATGCTCTGTGTGAATTAACATTCTGGAGTTTAGTTAAAGTCAGTGCTCCATCCATCTCAATTTTATGTTGATATTTTAAAATGACAAACCATCTTTAATAACCACGATTACTAGTCAAAGGTCTTATTGTGTAAATATTATATAATTGGGGGGTGATAGCGGCACAAAAAGTATTATAGATACCATGCATCCTTTATAAAAATAATGAAAAAGATACTTATAATACAGTTAGCCAACGAGGTAGTAATACGCCCAACAATTCTTTTTTTTTTTTTAAACAGTTAACATTCTGGCTTTGTTTCTTTATTCAAATTAATGGATGGGACCATGTTTTTCTTTTTTTTTTTTCAATTTTGATTCCTCATTGTGCTTTTGAATTTGTTGCTTAATGCTGAATTGTTATTTCATTAATCATCATTGTCAAAAAAAAAAAAGTATGATACTTTTTATGAACATGCTGCCTAAATTTCCAATACCTAGTTGCCCACCTACCCATGGTGTAGGTAGGAGAGCAACTTGAGATGCGTGGATTAGGCACGTTATTAGTTGGAACTTGGAACCTTTGTTTTTTAAGTGAAGAATTCCAGCAATGGACATAAACAAAGCATGACGTTATCTTGGTGATTTTGAATGTATAGGCACGTGGTCCTCAATTAAGTCTCAGGTTAATCAGTCTCCAGCGTGGTACGTGTACTAGCGGGCAATATGAATGGTACAAGGTAATCCATGTCCAAGAAATGATGTGTAGTTCGTATAAACTTTTAAATTGGAGCTGCTTGTGTATTTCCTTTCTTTTAGCAACTCATTGTGGACATGTTTATCATTCGCAATAAATTCTCCAATCCAGCCTCTCTTTTTTTTCCAGACAGAAATGGATACATCAGACATGTGCGTTGGAATTTCAAGATCTTCGGATCTGAAGCATGCAAAAGAAGAATATCTTAAAGAGAAACGGACTTATGAGATCAAACACATTATATATTAGCTAATGTGGTAAAAGATCCAGCACCGAGATTTCTATGACACACAACCAAGACTAGAACTGCCACCAAATTATTACTCCCTCCGTCCCAATTTATGTGTCACTATTTTCTTTTTTGTTTGTCTCAAAATAAGTGACACATTTTCTTATTTGACAACTATTTAATACATCATCTTTATTTTACCCTTGTTGGGTCCTACATACTTTTAAACCTACCAACAACTTTTTTATTACTCAGATCTTCTCTCTCTTACTTTTTCAAGTGTAAAATTGATATTTAACAAGGTCAACCTCTATTTTCTTAAACTCCGTGCCCGGTCAAATGGTTAGGGCCGTCTCAACCAAATTGGGGGCCTAAAGCGAAACTTCACGGGAAGGCCCTGATTTTTTTTTTCTCAAAAAAAAAAAAAAAAAAAGAAAAGAAAAAAAAAAAGAGAAGAAATATTGTCATATTTAGTTTTAATTAAAGTCTACTTTTGTCACTTTTTTGGATGCGAAGCCTTTATAATAAATTTGTTCTAACAATTCCATTTCAATTGATAACATAGCTAATTCATTTAATCTCTCTTGAAACATCGTTGATCTTTATAACTTGTAAGAAGCAAGTTTGTAGAAAGCAGAGAGTTTGAGTTTTCATTAAAAAGACTCAAATATTCAGCAAGAAAAGAATAAGAATGGTGAAAAAAGGTAATTATAAGATGTAAGTTAGCCAACAATAAAATAGATACCCACCTAAAAATAAGGAATTAAGGATACTACAATTACTAAAAAAGTAATACTTTTTTCACTCTTCTATTATGTGCTCTCCCTTAAATTTTTCTTTAATTTTGAGATTGAATATACAAGAACTTTTTTTTTCTACAATATAAATAGTAATATATCTTTAATAAAAAGTGGGGGCCCCAAGCCATTGCTTTATTGGCTTTATGGTAGAGACGACCATGCAAATGGTGCCACATAAATTGGGACGGAAGGAGTACTTGATAGAAAACAGCTTTCTATCAAAGTCTTGTTTTAGGTAATTTTTGAAAGAGGATGATTTGGATGATTTTGTGATGGGACTTTAAGCTAGAAGATTGTTGTGTTGTTTTCCAACATTGTAACCCAACCAGGAAGGAGATAAAGGAGAAAAGATCCTTGTTACAAAATCATCACAAAATCATCCAAAGTGATTTTATCATTCTGTACAGTTCAGCTGTGGCATTATTTCCTTTGTTGTTCTTCATTGTCCATTGTAGCTCTCCCTGCCATTCCATCACCTGTTTTGATATCCCTTGCCACCTCAATAGCCATGCCCATACAGTTTTAGAGAAGTTGCACGCGAAGAGGTGTTCATGGCTTTCATCAACTGCCTCAATAGTGGACATATAACATTATCTGTGACTTTCCACCCTACTAATCTGTCTCTGGTAGATAGTCGACTATGAATAACCAGAAGGAGTATGAAGTGCATCTTTGGTGAACTAAGGTATAGTCGCAATTTGAATTGGTCACTTCAGGCAGAGGCAGATCTAGGATTATAAGAAGATGAGTTCACTATTATTAGAGGTAGAGTTATAGCTCTCCAAGAGTGATAGGTGAACAACCTTTCGAAAGATTATATTGTGTATATAGGTCAAATATCATTTTACACTATATTGAGGAAAGAATATTAAAGGGCATTTTCATAGAGAACAATCCCTACTCTTGAGTGTAAGTGAACCATCACTTGATCAAGTGAACCATTTAAACTTTTAGAGTATGAGTTCTTGAACATCATATAAAAATATGTACATAATATACCTAATTTTGTGGGAGAACCATGAGTTCACGTAAACTGCAATTAACAATGTACCTCCGCCACCGACTACATGGGCCATTTAGATTTCTCTTTAAGAAGACAAAATTACAGAACTTACAAAAGAACTGTATCGCTAATCAAAACAAATCATTACTCCTATAATCTATGACTACTAAACCTTCTGCACAGTATTCGAAGTGCAATTGAGGTGAACACGTTATTATTTTTTAGAATTTGGAACCAAAGTAAAGCAGAAAACTTTGGAAGAAAAATAAACTATGGCAAGGTCACATTTAATCCTTTTGATCTTAGAAGAAACCATTTGAGTAAATATTACTACAAAAGTGAAAGCTGAAATCATTTGTTCTTAATATTAAAAATCGATCATAGAGATCATGAAATGTTCTGCGTTTTGCTAGAAGCCTTGTTTCGGATTTGCTTCTTAGTTTTTAGGTGACAATACGATAGCTAAACCAGATGTGCCATAAAAAATGCCAACGATTATTTCGAATCAATAAATGGAATTGGTGAGACTAGCTAGCCTTGATGCTAATTTCAACGGTAAGCGTAACCAATTTCGTCACTTGCTACTAAAGATTTGTCTTAAATTCCAGAGAAACGATTAAGCCGAAGAAATTCAAAGGCCATAAATGCTCATTTTGCCACACGACTTTTAAGTCTCGCCAAGCTTCAAAATATTTCACCATGTGCCCTCGTTAAAGAGTAGTTTTGTAAAATTACCTCTATTTAATAGTGTTTTAGCAAAATATCCTTATGTTGGCACAGAGCCAAGACTTCAAAGCATAAATTTACAAATGTTGGCCTTAAGGCAAGTGTTGTTTTGCCAACAGTTCGAGTTATACGGAGAGAATAAAGAAAGATATTGGAAGGGACAAGTGTTGCCTTGTGCCAACACTTACAACCAAGTGTTGGCAAATATTGTCTTTTTCCAATACTTCAAGAGACAAGTGTTGACAAATAAAGTGGAGTCAAACCCCGTGCCAAGAGAAAGACATGAGTGTTTCCCTTTAGAATTTTTTCATTAAACTTAATGGGGATATTTTGTAAATCTCTGTGAAACGTGTGCAAAAAAGCAAAACAATTACTTATGGTGTTATACGGCCAATTGAGTCCTTCATATTTGGCACTCTTAGAATTTCCTAGAATTTTGAAAATGTTCACTCAAAATCTCAGGAAATTTTTTGTTATTTGGTACTTAAATATGACTATTTTTCAAGCGTTTAAGTGATGACTATTTTTCTATAAAAGTTTTTAAGTGATGACTGTTTCTCATTCAACTAGCTACAAAGGGATTTCCACGTAAATAGCCCACAATATTTCATATTAACAAGTCATTTAGCACTAACATAATATAGCCACAATATTTATATTTAAAATTTAATTTATAATTAAAATATCAAATATAATAGATTGATATTTTGTATATATATCTTCTATACACATATATATTTGTCCTATATTTTTTAAATATTTATATCATCAAATAATATTTAATAAATATGCTAGGAAAAGAAAGAAATGACAAAATATGGTTACAAAAAGTGGATAAGGGTTGGAAGTGGTTATGTGGGGTAAAAATCCCAGCTACAAACTAGCTAGGGCCCACAAACAAACAACTCAAAGTTTCACCATGTGTCCTCAAAATTGACTAGTGCTGCTTTTTGTCCCTATTTAAGATGTTTTTAGCAAAATGATATTTGTTTCAACCATAAACAATACTTTAAGTTATGAATCGACAAGTACTGCCTTTTAAGAAGAGATCAAATGACAATTGTTAACTGCAAAAATTTGAAAATATATTGAAGGGGCAAGTACCGCCAAGACATAAGAGATTAAAGGGTAACTGTTGCCTATGCAAGAGAGGATAAAAAACAAATGGTGCCTCTTAAACAGTACTTACAAAAAAAAGGCATGATGCGAACATCATTATAAGATTTTGTAGGAGTATTTCCGGAAATTTTGATGCGTAGCCATTTTTGGACGCACTCAAAGAGTTTTATTCACCGTTGCGCGCACACTTACGCTCCATTAACATTGGAAAAACACCCCCAGACTAGTCCCATAACAAAATACTGGGGTTCAAAGCCCAGTATTTTGTTATGGGGCTGAAGCTTTATACAAAGTCCCATAACAAAATAATGGTATTTTGAACAAAACTTGTTCAAAGCCCAGTATTTTATACTGTGGTTAGTTTACTGAAGAAAGCCCCAGTATTTATACCGGAACTTGTCCGGAGGTGGCTATTTCTCAGCAAATTTATTTTTGACGATTACAAATCAATTAGTGCGCGCCGAACAGGCCCCTACACAAAATTTTTACGAATATTTCCGTCTGGAATTTTTTTATTAAACTTAACAGAGTCCTTTTTTGCTAAATTATTGTTATGTATGAGGGTCAAAAAAGCAAACAAATGTCCATAGGTGTCATAGTTAGTTCTGCAATTCCCCCCAACAAAATTGATGTCAAAGGCCCAAAAGAAAAAGAACAAAATGAAAGTGAGAGGAGGTTTGCAGTTGGCAAGTGCTGTAGCAAAGAAGACAGAAAGCAGCATCAATCACCATGAGTAGAAAAGTAGAAGAAGAAGAAGATGATGATATAGTATGCTTGGATGAATCTTTTTTCATCAATGACAAGTCGGTATCTCTTACTTTTTTATTTGTTATACATGTTAAAAGTTTGTGCTTTTGTAGAATATTTAAATGAGTTTAAAAAGTTCATTTTTTGCAGCTATGAAATTACAGATTTTACATTTGGGTCTCATGTTCTTCAGCTCTACTGTCTCCACTCAGCTTCAAGTGAGTCTCTTCTTGAACACAATATATTTTTACTTTTTATAGTTCTAAAAAAATTAAGTAGGCCTTAGTAGAGGTAGCTCGTGATGTGTTAGTTAGTTGCGCGTCGGTTTGAGCCATGTATTCAAGTAGAGAAAAGTAGAGGGGCGGGTCCATTATCCACCGAATTTCGAACGCTGCACCACTAGCCTCGAGGATTTCTTGGTTATAAAATAATAAATAGAAAAAGATTATTTTTGTTGTTTTGGTGGGTTTTTTTTTTTTTTTTTGCCTTGGGTTGGTGGGGGTTTGTGGGATCAAATCTTGTACACTTACACAGTAGAGTTGTATTTGGAATAAAAAAAGATTACTGTTAGAACAGGTGGAATCAAAAGTAGCTCTTGTTTAAGAACAAGAAGGGTGCTTTAATGCAGTGCCTACTGAAATATGTAATTAAGATTACATTTCAGTTAAAAAAAAGGGGATTTGTTCCTTTTAAAAAAAAAACAAATAAAAAGGGGATTTGTTGTATTTTAGTCTGTTGAGGAAGTAGTAGCTCTGGTTCTCTCGTACTTGGTTGTTTGAAGACTTAGTGTGCTTTTTGCTCTGTCGAAAAAGTTCCTCAAAGATTTGACCTATGGAAAGCTCTTGTCTTGTGCATAGTTGATATGTGGCTGCGGCTAAATTAGAGCTTGGTGAGAATCGGTTACCTTAGTGTATCCATGTCAAAAGCTACAACACGTGTAATGCAGTGTTATTAAAAGCGAAAAGCGCACAAAAGTGCTAAGGGTTGTTTGGGTATATGTGTTCTCTAAGACTAATAATAAAAGGCATGAATAACGAATATATCAACAAAGAAATTGAAGAAAAAATCAAGATAAAGTGGAATATCAATTGTTTAGAGTCTCCTCTTCAGGATAACACTCATCGATAGGTAGAAGTGTACCTTAAAACCTTGATGAAGACACTGAAGCGCCCATTAAGTGACGCGAAGCACGCGATATGTTTTGAGCCTCGCTTTAGGGCTTAAGCGCACCTTTGATTTCACTGGTGTAATGACACGTGTAATGGTATTTCATGTTGATATTTTGGAATACACTAAAGATCTGCAATTCTATGAACGTGTTTGTGTGGAATCCATGTTGTACCTCATACTTATACCTGAGTCTCTATAACTTACTAAAAAATGAATTCAAGCACTTTGTTAGCTTTCTGTTATTTCATACTTATAGAATTTTAGCTTGCGCTACAAAACGAAATGGGAGTATTTTTTATTTGATAATCAAGTGCTCCCATGTTTGCATTAATATGACCTAATATAATAGTTGTGGGCTGACTATTTGTGGAACAGCTGATTTTGATTTGACAGGTCAGTTGGTGTGGCCTGGGGCAGTGCTAATGAATGATTACCTTATAAATAATGCTAACATGCTCCAAGGTTGTTCTGTCATCGAACTAGGCTCTGGTGTTGGTTAGTATTGTTCTTTAAACCTCAAAATTTATGTATATGATTTGGTATTCTCTTGTCTCATTTTACGTGTCTTATTCTGATTGGGCATCACTATTAAGGTAAAAACTGAAGTAGGTTCCCTTTGAGAAGGTGCTCACAATTTGGGACAGACCAAAGTAAACAGCGTGGAAGACAAATTGGGATATACGGAGTATCTAACAAATGCAACAAATGCATAATTAAACGGAGTATCTACCAAATGCATAAGTTGCAACGGAATTGGTGGACCATTTACCTAAGTTACTCGGACTCGGGTGCGGGTGTCCGATATGGGTACGGATCTAGAGGTCGGATCTTTCATGATCTATATTTTAAGATTTGGGGATACGAATCCAGTTATGGATACGGGCGTGGGGATTCGGCTAAAAAAAATTTCATAATCTAAAAGTAGAGTTATAAAACCTAAATTATGAGATATTATATGGAAAATTTGAGGAATAAATATTGATCAGGACATAGAAATTTCTATATACAATAATACAAGGTATTCTATTTCCTTCAATTTCCCCTTACTTTGTTTTGATTAAAAAAATCATTGAATCTGTCCAAAATTTTTCTGTTGATTTTGGTCAAAATACCCAAAATCAGTTGACCAAATCGGGTACGGATCCGACACGGGTGCGGCACCAAAAGTGAAGAGTCCGAGTAACAAACAGGTCGAATAATACTCATGTACCCATTTTTCAAATCCAGCTATCAGAGAGTTCATCGGAGATGGTCTTTTACATGGTTTGGGTAAATGTTATCGATATGTTTTTGCAATGTCGGGAAAATTGGACTCCACTCTCCAGAAAATCCCGTAAAACTATGTATTAAGATGCAATTAACCCTTCTGTTTCTTCATCTTCTTCTTTGTTTTTTCCCAAGATTTTAGGCCATTCTACAGCACAAAATTTTCAATGATTGTACAGAAGCCATTTGACACTGAGATTAATAGATGCACAAATGAACATGAATACTGAACTGCACCTCCTTGTTACTCTTGCTATATCATGTCCCCATCACATGAATATTGATAGCACTTCTTTTTATTTTACTTTCCATATTGTTTCCCCATGTCAATCTTATTTAAAATGAAATTAGTTGATTGCATCTTATATACAGGTATAACTGGAGTACTCTGCAGTAGATTCTGTAGTGAAGTATTGATGACAGACCATAGTGAAGAAGTTCTCAAGGCAAGGTTGAGCAATTGAATTCTTTTGTAGAGATATGATTGCAAGTTCATCTTCTAATCTTTTTATGTGCTCCAGATTTTGAAGAAAAACATAGCGCTGCAGGAATCTTCTGAAGACTCTGTTTGTTGTGCAGGTGTGTGAACAATTTAGGAATGTGATTGTCATTCTCGATAAGCTCATGTCATCATTTAAGCTATCTTCCTTGCAGAATTAAAAGCTGAGAAGCTGGAATGGGGTAATTCTGATCAGCTGAATAACATATTACAAGGGCGTCCAGAAGGATTTGATTTAGTTCTTGGAGCCGACATATATATCCAAGTTGATTTATCTCCTAATGTCTTGATTGGTTCTTATTTTTGACTTAATCTGAAGCTAATAACATCATGTCGGCAAACCTTTCATGAACTAACTCCGTTCTTCTTTGAGGTTGGAAAGTGTCTTTTAGTTTGGATACCATGTACCTGGACATCTTTAACAGTAGTGAACTAGCTCTTTTTAATTTCAGTATTATTGCGGAAATTTCCAATTCATGAGGCCTGTGCCTTCATCTTCATTTGGTGCCTAAAAAATATGAATACCCTACTTGGATGACTTTTTTACATCAAACAAGTAGTCTAGTTTTCTGTCCTTGTGTTAGCACCTGAAAAACCTGTTGTTGTTACATCAACTGATCTACACTTGAAACCTACTAGCAACTAGATTTTCTTGACTGAGAAATGATGAATCATAAATTTAAATTTATGGGTTGCTTTTTTTTCATTAAGAGGATATCATTTGAGAAATAGAGTGTATTCCTTGACAAGCTTTAAGTTTTCAGCAGGCAAATGTTCCTTTGCTTTTTGATACTGTTGAACAGCTACTTGGGCATCATGGTCAGAGTAAATGCAAATTTATTTTGGCTTATGTTTCACGAACGAAAGTGTAAGTGGCCTTCACTAACTTGGTTATTGTGATCATGATTATTGCTGCAACATTATGGAGGACATTGCATAACTCCCAAGAAATTGTTGTGATCATAACATGCTGTGAGTCTCACTAATAGTAAACATACCGTCTTATTCAACAAAATTGCAACTAGCATCTGAAATTTCATGAGTAATTTTTTTTTTTTAATTATCTTTTTTTTGTGTAATCTACTCTCAGCTTTTAAAGATCAGGTATCAAAATATAAACACTTTGTTAGAAAAAATTAATCGCTAGTCTCGTACAGGTTTGTAGACCAAGTGTTGGAAGAAGAATTAGTACTCACTTAGATTCTCTCATCCTCAATAACAAAGCATAATGAGTAGCCAGCAAGCCAATCTTGTATTTCATTGAAAATTTGTTGTGCTTGATTCACAAGATTCTATAATCAATAGCTTCAATATCGATATTTCATTTTGCTACCTCTCCCATGACTTTCTGGACGGATGTTGAACTACTCTAGTTTGGGAGGCTTGGTTGTTTGATATGTTTCCTGAAAGTTGAACACATGCAGCTATTCTTGTGCATGTGCATCATGTAGGTGCCAATACTCGACTAGTAAAATGTTGATCTTCTGAAGGGAACGAAAAAAGCCATTGACATGTTTTTAGTAACTGTAGTCATTGTCATCCTTGATGCATTGTCGTCTTTGTGTGCCTAACGGATCAATTCCTATGCAGCATGGATGCTATGGTCATCAGTGAAGCAATTCGGCATGGTCTACAGATAAATGAAGTTTCTGGGACTCGACGTATTATCAAGAACCATGAAGGAGTCATATTTGAGATTACAACTAATCACTAAAGCTGGCAATTTGGAGTGGAGTTCTTTAGCACCAGTTGAATGGAAGATTATACAGTTTTAAGGAGCACAGAGATACTATTATTCGAAAGGATTAAAAAAGAGAGAGCTCGGATTTCCATGAGAAAATGTATAATCTGTAATTTTGACATTCTGGGGACAGTAAAGATGCATAAACTCTGTCTTATCATTTTTTCCCTTAAAATCCTCTTTAGCTTTTTGTGCAATCTATTTTATATAGTTGACAATGAGCTAGCTATAGCTTTCCCTCTTCAGTATGTTGAGCTTTTATTTGGACTCGTAACGGGACTAGTAATTGGACTGTTAAGGGTGCGGTGGATGGTTGAGATCCTTCTACCTTAATCAAAGGTCTCTAGTTTGAGTTTTTGGAGTGGAGAACTTCTTGGTGGGAAGTGTTTTACCCCATAGGCAGTAGGCTTTCAATACTGGATGGTTATATGAAAAAACTGGTCAACCGTTACTATTTTAAATTGAGTTTCTCTGTTAGGACATGGGAGTAATAATTTAGTACCTGCAGCATTACCAGCTAAGCATGATCTATCCTTGGAATGGGCTGTCTTTCATTTTCTTAAAAGGCATTGCTAGTGTTCAGCGCTTATTGGTTTGGTTGTATTAAAACTATCGGTCTTTAACTAAATAAATTCGTTATTTGATAATTGATTGAAATAATTAAGTATAGCGGACAGTTTGCTCTTAGTTATAACAATCGGTTTTCTCTCTTTTTTTTTTTTTTTTTTTTTTAGAGAATTGGTTTTCTCTTTTTGCTTCTTCCGCGACAATTTTTCATGTAAATAGTCATAATTTGGAATTATTAAATCAGCTGAAGTAATTGAGTCTTTTTATTTGGAAAGTCTAGTCCGCATTCAAGGTGGGAGGTTTCAAAAGGTCATACGTATTGTATTTTGGGTGCAACATTTTATTGAATTACTCCTTTTTTTTTAGAACAAAAATCTTATTTGAGTTTTCACCTACGAAAAAGCACATTTTATCTTTCAACTATGTAATATCTGAAAAATGTGCTTCCATAGGGAAGGGAAACAATTTCAAAATTATTCTAATAAATAAAATATATGTTAGCTGTGCAACCACACAAAAATATATCGCGCCTAGTGTTATTCATTTTCTTTGCTGCAACCTGCAAGCAATACAATTGAATTTCACTCTTGCAAGACATACCTTATTGACCTAGAAACTTGAATTAGAACTAGAGCTCTAGCAGAAATTCTTCTATCAATTGAGGAATTAGAATAAGATAAGTGCAAGAATCAGCATTCACAGCAAAAGAGGTTATATCAGAATAAGCAGATCCTTTGATGAATGAAAATCTTGAATTGATTGAATCATGTCATAGTTTTTAGAATACAACAAGCTTTACAATTCAAGTGAAAGGCTAATTTACAATGGAAGGGATGTTTGTTTCGACTGTTCAGGTTCGCGATTGAGATTTCTCCTGCATCTTTGCTCGGGCAAAAAACACTCCAGCCAAGAGGCCTGCAAGATGCAACACGTTTTCCTTTAACATTCTTAATAACTAACTATTCCTATGCTCACATTACCCGTCCCCAGCCAAATAATAGGGTAACAAGAGTTCCGGTAGGTTCACAACCAGCATAAAACTAGTCAATTAATGATAAATCCTCACAATATAGAATATAAATGAGTTTAAATAGAGCAACAACATGGACAATGAGGAATCGTATACAACCCAACTTGTTTGAGATTGAGAGCAATTGTATTTTTCTCATGTAAACGGAACACATAACTAAGAGAGAGAAAGAGTAAATACTCACCAAAGAATATACTGGCAGAATTCTCCAGACTTGTTGGGACATGGAAAAGAAGAATACCAGCAACAGAGAGAGGTATCTTATTTAGTGAACCCACAAGGCTGCAGAATCCAAAATCAAAGGAAAATGGTACAGAGAAACATTTAATGTCAAAATAATTTTAAAAAAAATCAAATAGTGTACTCAGATGAAAAAGAAGCATACCTATAAGTAGTGGCACTTGTTTGATGAAGAAACCACATGGATGTGAAGCTAATTCCTAAGCCCAAAAATCCACTTAAGGTTATGACCAACCAGAATGTTGGCAATTGTAATAGCGGTCTGCCATAAAGATAATGCAACAAAATTATACTTTTTCGACACAATAAACAACACATACTTGCAACTAACTATTGAGCGCATGTGGATTAATAGTATCAGAAAGAACGAGAGTTATCTACCAACTAGATCGAACCATTTTATAGTTTATACTGAAGCCAACAAAAGTAATCCACACGCCTTTCTCATTACAGCATAACCAACCAAACAGTAATCAAGAATTGGGGGTTTTGGCCCGGGGGGGGGGGGGGGGGGGGGGGTGCACAAGTAATTTTCGTTTTAACTGTCTCCCCAAAACTCAGAGAATGGCCACTGCTAATGGATGAGATAAAGCAAAACATTGAGGACAACATATTGCTACTTTAAGAAACCAAAACTCACGTTCTAGAAAGATAGTCCACCTCGTTGAATAACAATACAAGCAAAATGCCTAAAGGGAGTGAAAGAGTGTTATTTAGCAGGACCATTGAGAATTCATCCAGATTCCCAGATTTAGTCACTTGCTTGGCAGTGTCCATTACCCTGCGTAGAGTCAACTGCACCAGAAGACAGAGACATTATTTCACATTCATGCGTTAGCTTCCGAATTAAGGTCCACATACTGAAGAAGATGCACTAGAGATCCTACAGTCTTAATGTGATTAATTAGAACATCATATTAAATGTAACCTCACGAAAACAAAGGAGATAAGAAGCTCACAAAATCAATTGAGGAAAACTGCTGCTTGTTCCCATTACTGACGGCAAACAAAATTTGAGGTGTTATCAAGAAACCAAGACGAGTCAAGTTCTGGATGTTTGCGCTCGACTGAAACATTGAGTAGCCGAGGTCTAGCTTACTGGACTGTCTTGAGTTCGACCGAGACATTCTGTCTCATTTTATATTTTCGGTAGCTGCTAAATAATGATAATGTCTTATGATCAAGCTAACCTACTATCTGACAGTTTAAATGTCTGACATCTACAAAGGAAAATTACGAATTCCACAAAGTTTACTTTCCCATATGAAACAAATGGAACATAATGCAGCACTTTGATAGCACTTAGCCGAGGAGTAAGGTTTACAAAATATCACTATATTCTTCAACAAGACACCTCAAACATTTTAAATCTAGGAAAGGCAAGGAAACAGAAGGAATGTGTCCTTGGTGAAAAAAGGAAGCTCCTACCACCACATAATTTAGTTGCAACTCTTCCTCACTCTAACCCAAGCCCACAGGAGCAACAACAGAAAAAGGTTATAAATACAAGTGACTTTGCACAGTATCATAAATGCAGATTAACAAAGCAAATGTTCTGTCTTCAAAATGGTCAAAACTACAAAACTAAGAAAAGAGAGGAAACAACATGAAGAAAATACTTCGATTTTTCAGTAACTAGTAACTGAGCCCAAATATATGTGATCACAAAGGGATGTACAATAAGAAAATTATGTACTTACAGAATATGAGGCTGTCAAGAAACAATTAATAAACTGCCATGTATAACCAATGGCGTGAAAAGAAAGATCAGTAATTCCTCCAGAAATTGCTGAAATAATCTGCAGAACACAATTGAAGAATTACATGCCTGGAACTTTCATTTTAAACATAGATCATATTCCAAATGTAGTCCCATAATATGCATCTCTAGTGAAATGACATTAAATCAGATGATTTTAGGGTAATTCTAAATATTTCTATGCTTGATGACACACTGTTCATCATTGTAAGTTCCATTTGCTCTCAAAACAGCATATGCGATTTAGTCCCAGCATGAAATTCATTCTATTTATTGTAGGATCACTTAAGACGCCTTTGATTGAGGACTAGGGTACCAGGGTAGTAGCTGATGCTATCAGGTACAAGTGGGAAGAACAGAACCAAATTTGAATTTTTTTAATTGCTGAACAAATTGAACAGAACGATATCTTTAAGGAAAATATAGACGACGCATATTCTATTTAAGCTAGTATCCTACCATAAGGAATAGAGCAGTCCAAACTCTGTTATCGTGTTGTTTACTGAATAAATACATCTCACCAACAGCAGTTATCACATTAGTGACATTCTTCAGGACAGTGACCATAGCAACATTGATGTACTTTAGACTGCAGGAAATAAGACAATTAAAAGTGAGCTATTCAGTCAAGTTTCACTGAAAGCTTTAACTAGTAAACACTAAACCAGCTTGTGTGCTAAACATCTTTTGATGCCGCAGCATAATAATTGATATAAAACGATAGAGTAGTGAAATTGATGTTGAAAATGCTACTGCAGAAAGAAACAAATAGCTGGACTTGAAATTGAAAATACCTTCTCCTTTGAACATTAACGTTTTTGTATCCTTTTTGGCTTTTGACATGCAATGCAATCAAAATTCTAGTGTTCATTACATACATGTTAAGCATCCTTTGTTTTATTGAAAGTAAATCAGCAGGATGGAGCGTAAGAGTTGCTCCATATTGTTGAGTGGAAGGCCTAGGAGAATCCCCGCACCCAAAGGTGTGGCCTAGTGGTCAATGAATTGGGTTTAGAACCATGAGATCTCAGGTTCAAATCCCAACGAAGGCAAAAAAATACTAGGTGATTTCTTCCTATCTATCCCAGCCTTGGTGGATAGAGTTACCCGGAACCTGTGCTGGTTGGAGGTAGCAGCTACCCTGCGAAATTAGTACATGTGCACGCAAGCTGGCCTGGACACCATGGTTATTAAAAAAAGGCCTTAGAGAATCCTCCAAATGCCCGCGCGCGCACACAAAGCGAGAGAGAGAGAGAGAGAGAGAGAGAGAGAGAGAGAGAGAGAGAGAGAGAGAGAGAGAGAGAGAGAGATGTGCATGTCATAGGCAGTCAAGGATCCCAACTTAGAAAGAGGATGAGCTCTTTATCCTATATATAGGCACCATTTCCTAGTAGAACTAACCGTTTATCAAAACTCAAACACGCGATCGAGCTGTATAAGATACACGTCTTGTGTGAAACTAAAAAAATTATCATAAGACATTCTAAGATATCTTGCATTGTAGTGGAAAAACAGTAAACTTTCAGGAAACTCTTGCATAAAGGTCCAGTTGAACTCAATCACACTGTCAAACAATTCCTGGGGAACTGAGCATTGTAGACGTGCTCCCAACATAATAGGGATCGATGCATGACTTGTGCAATCAGATGAAAATAAACAATAGGGATAATGGGATATTTAAATAACCAAATTCATGATACAACAAATATGAAGAGAGAGTATTGTGTACCTAAACATACTTGTTATAAGCATCCCAACAAATATAACATTAACAGGCAACCAGACTTTGATTAGCCTCCAAGTGAGTGGCTCTGTAGAAATTAGCCCAGACAGTCTCAAGGTGGAAACCACCACCACTGAGACAAAATTCTGCATAAAAGGTCAGAGACTATTTGTCAATAACTTACCTCAATACCTCGACATGCTCAAAAATTATAACAAAGATTTGGAAGTACCTGATAGAGCATCAACGATATTGCCGCATTAAAGTCATAGCTGGAAAGTACATACTTGTTCACTAATATCATGCTACAGGAAGAAAAACAATAAGCGACTCCGGATAGCAAGGCCTTATTGTGTACTGTGACTACTGCATTGTTGTGGACTGACTTCTCTCTATCCTTCTCCAATATCCCATTTTCCAAATCTTCATCGTTTCTATTTACAGTCTTCATGGAAAAAGATCTGAAGGCAATAATTAACCAAATATTTTTAAAAAAAATTCTTCTCATTGGTATGACCATCATGTCATATGATCCGCTAGAAATGTATTTCGTCAAAGCTAGTCACATGGCCATGAAATACAAAAAACAGATAAATACAACCAATGGGCAAAGGCCAAATAAAGCACCTATTATTGAGAAGGAAAACTCGTGCTAAGGAGAAAACCTAGCCATTGTCCAACTGTAATTTTAGAGACAACATATTCTTTAGCACGTTCATAAGAGGATTACTTAGGAATCTGCAAATTCGATGCGAGCTAAAAACAGCATCAAATATTATTTCTCCTGCTTTCCTCGTTCCACCAAAAGAAAAAAGAGTGCAAAGAAAGATGCTTAAACTCTTATTGTGACACCAAGCTAGGAAATGTGGGACATGGGAGATGCCAGGTATATAAGCATGCATGCCTTATACCCTGTGACACATTTTAAACCCATAGGAACAACATCACTAATGGGATGGATGGTATCAGATCCACTCATGTGTAACCTTGCAATGTGGGACAATGTTCAACTGAGTTTAGGCGAATCCATGAAGATGGGGCAAACCTTAGTGCAGAGTCTAGGCAAATCGCAAGAAGGTGGAGCAAACTTCAGCGAGGACGTTGAGTCCATATGATTGGGTGCATGTGACGCCCCAGCTAGGAAATCCCATATCGAAAAAATACATAGAAAAATGTTGGGTATACAAGTATGGATGCCTTGGACCCTAGTGACGCGTAGCCTAGGCCTAAAGCGGATAATATCATTAGTGGGCTGGGCTGCTACACTTATTGTCACTTCTACCCCTGCAAACTCTATTCTATTTCTCTCCGGCCATATAGACCAAAAGGCTTCTACAAAGCAACATAACAGACACATACATAATCAAAATTTACACCACGAAAGAACACACAGCAATGCAGCATTCTCCCAAAACGCACAGAATAACAATTACCAGTTAAATTCCATTAAGTTGGTTGAAACAAAAAGACCAACAGATAACTTAATACAGACCTTAAGGCATACAATTACATAGTGCATTAATATGCATGAAGATATTAGGAGATAAATAAGTGAAAGTGAAAACTCGAAGTCTGCATCCAATATCTCAAAAACACAATTCAATATGAACACTCGTTTTCAAAGTAGAAAGACAGAACTTGCAGCCACCACTGCAAGGAAGGCAAAAAATATGCACAATCTTTGGAAGGTACGGACACAAGGAACCAGGACCATAGTTCACATAGTTTGAAGTATCGCATATTAACATATAAAACATATTAATGTTCATATAGCATGTATGTTTTCAGTTATATAACCAGTTGAATCTCGAAGAGACCTACAGAATATAGCAGCTCCACCAGCAAGATCTAAAGGATGATAATCGTAGAAAGTTAACATGTAATGGCAAAGGAAGGTGATAATGGCACCTGTTAACTATATCTCTTCTGACGGAACTGGAGACCTGTTCCAGCAAAATTGGTTGATGAGCTAAGAAGTTTCTTTCCCTGCCTTGGCTACTGTTATCACTATCCTCCACAAGAATCCTTTCCAAAATTGGATCCGGAGAATTCAGAGAGGCAGCCACGGATGAGCCTCTTCAATTGGAAAGAAAATTATTTAAGGCTATAAATCTCAATAAAGGGGCAGAGCGAAATGCAACTTAGGCATCAACCATAATAACTCATCGCACATGAAGCATTAGACATTGGATACCAAGGATGTACCGATGTAGAGCATGAGCATCATAATGCAGCTTTAACTCAAACTCATAAAAGATATAACATGAAGTAAACTATCGTTGAAACTTTCCTTGTTTCTGAGATTTATTGAGCAGAACTTAGTGCACATTATTCCAGCCAATACCGTTCCTCAACATCAGCCAAAACAATTGATAAAGGCCTTTTCTAGACTTTGAATAGATAAATTTGCTTAACCCCAACATTTGTACCATTTCAACTTAATAACCTCATAAAGACTAGCCAGAACTAAGTTTAGCACTATCTAACATCTATTCATTCTCAAAGAGACTTGACATTAGCACACATAATGCAGGCGCAAAACACCTAAAAATCTGAACTTTTCTTTACCCAAGGGCCAATAGCTCATAGTTCGAAGCTCGATAGATAATGGCCCCTCCCTCTACCCTTTTTCCACTTAAATACAAGGCTTGTGTCTGTGTATCCGAGTCCAAACCTATAACGTGCACCTAACTCATACATCACAAGCTGAGCTATAACCACTGGACGAAAGCCTCGTGTGCATAAAAATCTGAGCTTTATTGCACCCTAAATTCTAACAGCCAACTTACTGCTTCACAAATTAAACTCCAAATTATCTTGTTCTATATAACATTCAAGCAAGAAAAGCAAAACTACAGCTAGAACCAAGATACAAACTTTGGAAAAAATAAGAACAAGTAAAAAGATACAAACTTTCTAGCAAAACAAGAACAAGGGTCTTCTCATATATCAATCAAGAATTCAAAAAAAGTACAATAAAGTTTTAATCTTTAAGTCAAAAAGGAAAATAAAATTGACCCTTTATGAAATTATATACATACATGATATATCTGATAAGAGTTATTCAATTACCTTGGATTCATCCAAAACAAAGGTTGTCAACTCTTCAATTTGTATATAAAAAGAAAGAAATAGCCAACTAATTATGCTTTAAAATAATGAAATTAATTTACAACATGTAGTAATATTTTATTTGTATATACTCTGTGAAAAGAAGATATGTTGGAAGAGTGCTAATATTTTTTGTTGTTTGTTTGTTTAAAATCTCAAAAGGGCACCAAAAATTGGCTGTGTGTGGAATAGTTTTGAGCTAAGTGTCAACTGTCAACTTCAAGTTCAGTTTTTAAACGACATTAAACGATGTCGTTTTATTAAGGCCATCTTTGTTTGGTAAAAGACCAATGAGAGTAAAGAGTGGGTTTGGTAAGAAGGCATGTTTGACAAGTAGTCAAAGATCACAAATTGTGAAGTCAAAACTTGATTGACTAGTAGCTCGCCCTCTTTGTTCCATGGTCTTTATCGAATTTTGTTGATATTGTTGTTTGTGCCGGCTTAAATATTTAACTGGACAATATGTTACAATAGATATTTAAGTGTAGTAGTCGATAAATCTATTTATTTCAAATTGAAAAGTTCAGTTTAAGTATATACGTAAAATTTGAATTTCAGATATCTAAAGTAACAATCTTATGCTTCAAGTAATCAGTCATCCTCTGTTAAAAGAGAGATGATTGTTTTTGTGAAATTGAAGAAGGAAAGAGGAGGAAATGCAAGTATAAAATATTTTCCTTCTCTTGAAGAAGAGAACGAATTGAAAAGGAGGAACTATTATTCCACTATACGTTAGGGGTGGGAGCAATTTTTCTGTATGTGTTTCCCTTTGAACTTTGTATAGATATGCTTCAAGTGGAAAATTGTGAGTGTGTGTGATCGAATCTGCCGTAGAACATCAAATTTCAAGGTCACTTGCCCATAAACTTCTCTCATTACGAGAAGACCTCTAGTGGTATTTGATCATTGATAACTAGCATTAAGAAGAAATGGCTTGCATCTCATAACTCCGTAAAAGATGATGCGGGACAAACCACTACAAAACCATTCACTAGAAGTCAAGCCAAGAAGGTCCAAGAAGGTCACCTATATTTGGTGAGGATGGGCTTTGAAGATGAGAGCATTGAAGGCAATTTGAGGATGTTTCGGGTGCTTACAGGCCGAGGCGCTCCGCTCAAGGAGGAGGAGGTCCGCCCCACAGAACTAGGCGCTCCACCCAGGGCCGCCTGCCATGCTGAGGACTTAGGCGCTCCGCCCATACCCCCCAGGCGCTCCGCGCAAATAGCTCACTGGTCAATTTGGATGATTTTGGAGGCGGAGGTGGGCGCTCTGCCTAGTAGCTCCGCCTAACATGCTGGATTCTGGGATTTTTCTGTAGTCTTTTACTAAAATAACCCTGCGTGGCTTAGCTACTATTACCCAACTTGTGGGTTGTTTTGGTAACTACTTAGGCTTGAGGGAAACTCTATAAATACCTCAAAGCCCTTTTCATTTCATTTAGCTTACTTTGAATATTGAAAATAAACAATTGAGATATGAGATTTCTCTTTGAATGAATGAACCTTTTGGCTTGAATCGATTAATGGATCTAGTTGAGACTCATTCCATACCCAATCGGACTATTTGCAAGACCCGGGTGCGTCTTGAGGACTGTTCGAATAGTATAGACTATTCTTGACCTGATTCAAAGGTGTTATGAGACCCATTCCTCGTAGCTACTTTGAAGGGAGTTCAAGACTCGTCTTGCTCCTATCCTTTTATTTTTCGCTTTCGTTTTTAATCCGTATCAGTTTGGTATCAGAGCAAGGCTCGAGATTTGTCTCTGCAAATCCTCGATCCTTGTTCATCGTGCCTACATTAGTTTCTTGTTATTGTTGTTGACAAAGAAGAAAAATACAAAAAAAAAAAAATGAAAAAGTTGAAAAACACCATTTGCTAGTGTTTCTTTGATTGATTGACCCATTGATTGATTGATATTGAAGTTTGTTCTCTATAAAAAAATCCGTCGATTTGGTACCAATATCTTGTGATTTTGAGTTGTGAAACAAAAATTGAAGAATCAAAACCCCTCTTTTAAAACCCTAGCTTGCAAGACTTTGAATCATGATTGTGATTTTGTTAAAAATCATTGGGGTTTGTTGGGGTTAGTGAAAAATTACCTGGGTACCTTTGATTTTCAGAAAACAAGATGAAATCATCGAAAAATTGGGGTAAAAATTGAAGAAACACGTTGTTGGAAAAAGCTGAAGAACACGCCAGGCGCTCCGCCTGAATTGGCTACTGGTCAATTTGTTAGGCGCTCCGCCTACCCCAGGAGCTCCGCCCAAGGCTGCTCCGCCTGAGCCTTAGGCGCTCCGCCTGACCCTGTAGCTTGGTTTTGGATAGTTTTCTTCTAGGTTTTCGTGTTTCTTTTGATTGCATTGCATCCGGCTAGTACTATTAGAGTAACATTCCTACTTGATTAGTACTAGTTATTTGAGCCTTTAGGATAATCATGCTTAGTGGAGAGTAGAACTCAAAGAAGACTAGTAGAACCATTTGTTTCAAGTCCACACTTAAAGAGCCTACCGTCCATCGAGTCCCATTAATTCCACTCGTCCGGAAGAGTGCTTGATCTTGTAGATTGTTTGGTTGTTGATTAGGAACGTGGTTCAACTACGTGATATCTTTGGTTCAAGCTTGAGTGATAAATCCCCCACCACTAAATGAGTGTACCCGAGTGACATTCAAGTGAGGTGTGTGTGTGAGGATATTTCACTAACCGTTTGCTTGTTTTGTAGGTATCATGGCTAGTGAAGATGATGATCCCATTAAGGGTGTCTTGGCTACTATAATGGCCAAGTTGGATGGCATGAGCCTAAGGCTTGAAAATCTTGAAAGAGGGACTCCGAGTGTCCAACTTGAAGCCGGTGAGGGTACAAGTGGCTCGACCATTACCTAAGAACAATTTGTCGAATTGGTTAAGCAACAAAATCTAAAGGATGATCTTGCTCGTAGGGAGCGTGTGTTGGGCATGGCTCAACAAGTGGGCATTTCCCACAACTTGGGCAATCCCCAAGGAAATGCTCAATTCCCCAGACCCCGTAGGAATGTTGCACCTCTTGAGAAGTTTATGAAGCTCAAGAAGGGGAGGAGCCCGGACTTGATGATGATGACTATGAAGCTGTCTATCTGAATGGGTGAGCAATGAATGGAGGCCGGGAAGTGAATAGGGGTAGAGGTCGAGGTCGAGGACCTCAAGGGGGTTATGATTGGAGAAATGCGAGAAGGGATTATGATGCTTATGGTGACAAATTTGGGGGCCAACCGGAGCCTTACCGAGGGGGTCGTGACAACAATAATCTCAATAGTGTGAAGCTTACTATTCCTACATTCAAGGGGGGTAATGATCTGGTTGAGTATCTTGAGTGGAAGGTGACAATGGAAAGAGTGTTGGATACGAATGACATGGCCGAGGAGAAGAAAGCCAAATATGCTATATCTTCCTTTGAATATTTTGCTTCCACTTGGTGGGAGTCGGTCAAGAGGTCAAGAAGAAGGAATGCCTTGCCCGTGAACCTTACTTGGGATGAATTGACACGTGTGATGGATGAAAAGTATGTGACTCAAAAGTATCGTCATGATCAACTCAAGCAGCTTTATGAGTTGAAGAAAGGCTACAAAACGGTTGAAGAGTACTACAATAAGTTTGAGCAAATCCGGATGGCCTTAGACATGGATGTGGAGGAAGATGAACAAGCGGTCATTCGATTCAAGAATGGGTTGAACCGAGAGGTGGCCTCTCAATTGAGGTTTCACAAGTTTGATTCTCATCATGAACTATTTAATGTCGCGGTTGAAGCAGAGAAATGGCTCAAACAAGAGAAGTCCACCCGTTGTAGGAGTACTACCTCTAATCCCGTGAGAAAGCAAAAGGAATGGAAGTCTCCAAACACAAGTGGTGCAAGTGCAAGTCGAGATGTGAAGAAGACTTATGAGAAGCCAACACCAAATGTGGGAGGTAATTCTAAAACTCAATTGAACACTCCTACTTCTTCTTCTATTCAATGCCACAAGTGCAAAGAGTATGGTCATTTTGTTAGAGATTGTCCTACTCGAAAGACCATGATTGTCATGGATAATGGGATGGTATATGAACAAAATAGTGAACCCGAGGATGAAGGAGTGGAGGAGAGTGAGTTAGTTTAGGGAGGAGAGGAAGCAGAAGGAGATGACCCTAACATGTTCCTTGTTATTAGGAGAAGTTTGAGTGACATGCTTGTAGAGGAGAGTGAAAATGTGCAAAGAGAGAATCTATTTCATGCTAGATGTCGTGTGATGGGGCAAGTGTGCTCAATGATCATAGATTCGGGTAGTTGTGCTAATGTTGTGAGCCAATCTTTGGTTTCACAATTGAAGTTGCTTACTTTGAAACATCCAAACCCCTACCATTTGCAATGGTTAAGAGTGTGGGGAGTTGAAGGTGGTAAAATAAGTCTTGATAAAGTTCAACATTGGGAACTATCAAGATGAGCACATGTTTGATGTGGTGCCTATGCAAGCTTGACATCTCTTATTTGGTAGAGCATGGCAATATGATAGAAATGTGATACATGATGGCCGTGTCAACACCTATACGATCAAGCATGAGGAGAAAAATTATGTGCTCAAGCCCTTGACGCTTCAAGCAATTAAGTGATGACTATAGGCGTATGAGGGAGTTGAAAGAAGCGGAAAAGGTTAAGTCACCCGTGGAGACTAGACCTTTGGCCGAGAGCCTAGTTGTGGCTCCACCATCTTCTACTGGTAGCATTTGTGCCAGGATGCAACTGGGTGAGCTCTTGAGATGGCACCAAATTGCTCATTTGGCTAATGCACAAAGGTGTGGTTTTATCTTCCGAATTTGATTATTCTTCTAATTAAGGGTGACTAACGGTCCGGTTTTGACCGGACTGGGCCGGATTCGGGCCGAAAACCGGCTCGGACCGGTTGAGACCGGACTGTTGGTCCCTAAGGGCTCCGTTTCCCGGTTCCGAAACGGCCTCGCAAAAAAAAAATCGGATGAACCGGTATAAAATTGGACCGGAACCGGCCGGACCGAACCGGTACCGGACCGGACCAGTCCAAAAATTTAAAAAAAAAAAAAGGAAAAATCTGATTTTTTTTCTAGCCGTTGGCAACGGCTCTTTTGACCCCCTAGCCATTGTCCAACGGCCATTTTGACCCCTCTACCATCCCATAACCACCCCTAACTATTTTTTTTTATATAAATACCCCATTATTTTATCATATTTTTCACACAAATCTTCCAATTCTCTCTAATTCTCTCAAATTTTCTATAACATTGCTATTATTCTACTTTGGCTATTTGTTAAAAATTTATAATTTGGCTACTTTATCAAGTTCTATTTGGAGTTTCTATCAAATTTATATTTGGCTATTTGGTGAAGTTTACAAATATCAAGTACTGGGTCAATTGGAGGCGCTACTTGGTTGAAATATCAATTTGGCTATTTTTGCAATTTTTCGATTATCAAGTATTCAACTAATTAATTGAAGTGGAGGCTCAAGTTTCAACTTCACCTCAATTATACGGTTATATTTGGTTGGTCGTTCCTACTTCTACTCTTTTATAATATCTTTTATCATAATATTTATTTTATTTGCTATTATTATGTCTCAAAGAGGTTCAATTGGAACTAGTAGTGGGGGGCGGGCACGTGGTCATAGGGGAAATAGGGGTAAAGAAATTGCTGGTAGTTTTAGTCAGTTCACCCACATAGATGATTTTCAATATTATCATAATATTAGCGCTGATAATATACTTGATCACGAAATGTTAGAAACACGATATGGGAATCAAAGCGGGGTTAATTTAGAAGAAGCACCTGAATTTCAAGCTAGTCCACCCGAAGTTCAGTCTGACTTGCCTCCTGAACCTCCTACTAGAATACCGGCTAAACGTAAGGATAGATCTGAGGTGTGGGAATTTGCATCAAAGAATGTTGTAGCGCAGACGGCCACATGTGGGATTTGTGATAAGGTGTGAGTTTTTAAAACTGGGGGTAATGAGGGTGGGACGGGTAAACTTAGGGCCCACTTACAAAAGAAACATCCTAAAGAATGGTCAACGCGGGCGGGTGGTATATATTTAGGGATCGAACATGGGGGAGTAGCGCATGATGAATCTTCGGGTACCCAAACAAGAATTAACCAAACAACAGGAGGGCTTCTTACTTATGATAAACAAAAGGATAGGGAAGCTATTGCTAAACTAGTTGCCCTCGAGGGTTTACCTTATAGTTTTCCTTCTTCTACTGGTTTTGTTCGTTATGTTCAGTCTTTATATAATCCATCTTTTCATTGTTTTCCAAGAACTACTGTTAAAAATGATATTATTAAATTTAAGAACGAATATCAGGATTATTTGCGATATATGTTTGATAACTTTGACACTAGAGTATATCTTACTACGGATATGGGTCGTTCTACTAATGGATGTGATTATATTACTGTTACTGTTCATTGGATAGATCCTGATTGAGTATTTCAAAAACGTATTATTGCTTATAAAGTTGTTGATGAACCACACACGAGAAATTATATTTATAATAAAGTTTCATCAATTTGTCGTACGTACTTTTTATCTAACAAAGTTTTTAGTATTACGGTAGATAATGCTACAAACAACACAGATGCACTTAGGAACTTGATACCTATTTTGAACCCCCCTTTTGCTGAATTTTTTCATGTTAGGTGTGCATGTCATATTTACAACTTAGTAGTAAGAGATGGTCTTGACTTGTTTAACGACATTATCAAAAAGGTGCAGATAGCTATTACTTATATTTTTAGAAATAAAAACCAAGAAAGAAGACGAGAATGGGAAAGAAAATGTGTAGAATTAGGAATGCCAATTAGGAGAGTCCCAAAGGAAGTTTGTACTAGGTGGAACACTTTATATGATGCATTGAAAGTCGCTTATGAATATAGAGTGTCCATTTCTCAAATGTATAATAAACATTTTATGGAAATCTATCACCTTAAAGATGAGGATTGGCAACTTGTTCAACATCTTCTTCAGTTTTTACAAAAATTTTATCAAGCTACTTTAGAATTTTTCGGTCAATATTATCCAACTACTCCTACCATGTTATATTATATAGCTGGAATATGGGAATTTATTGAAAATGTATAAGCAATATGAAGTTTACAAACCGGCTGTAGAGAGAATGATTGAAAAATTTAGAAAATATTTTTTTCCAATTCCTCCTCTTTTTTACATTGCTTCTGTGTTGCATCCTGCTTTTAAAATTAAGTTAACTGAACGACTTGTTAGAGAAGTATATGCAAATTTAGAAATTACTCCTATTGAAATTGCTACTAATGGATATCCAAGTGTAGACGAGGCTATTGCTAAAGTTTATGCAGATACCGTGGCTGTTTTTGCAAAGTATAGAGCTTGGGCAGACACTGCTACACCAACGGAACCAATACAATCCACCGGACAAAGTTCTTCACATGCGGGGATGAGCACTTTTGGGGGACTTGACGAAATGTTGCTTTCAGAACAGGACGAGTACGGGGAGGAATACAGCGAGTTCCAAGTGTATTTAATTCAATATCCAAAGAAACTTAACAACTTTGGAACTAAGAATTTGTTGGATTATTGGAAGATTAAGAATCGCAATTTCCAATTCTTTCAAAAATGGCCCGGGATATATTAACAATTCAAGCTTCATCAGTTGTATCGGAAAGCGCTTTTAGCCAAGGAAGATTTCAAATTGGAGATCACAGATATTCGTTGAAGGAGGAGGCAATGGAGACAAGAATTTTATTCAGGGATTGGATCAGAGCAGAGCGAAGAAACTTTGGTCTACCAGAACTTACTAAGGAAAAAGGCAAAGCATATCTCGATCAAATTTTGAGCGACGGAACAAGTGAAGGGAGTCACCGGCAATGAAGAAGAAGAAGAAGAAGAAGAAGAAGAAGAAGAACCAGAAGGAGATGATGAACAAGAACAACAACGGCCAGTTCCTAAAGAAAAGCCTACAACTATCCTCAAGAAACTAGCTAATATGTTTAAAAGAATGTAATTTTCTAAATAAGAATTTTGAATTTACAAGTTTGAAGTTTAGCTATTGTTTGCACTACTCATGTCTTAAACAATTCAATAAAATTGCTCCAAGTCTTGGAATTCAATCACAACTATTGTCTTCATACTTTTTATTTTTAATTTATAGTTTGCACAAAAATACTACAATTAATTACTAGTTTGTAAATTAGTTCAAATTTGATTTTTCTAAAATTAATTCAAAGTTTGAATTTTGAACTTAACAAATTAATTCAAAAGTTTGAACTTTGAATCATCACTTCAAAAATTCCATTACTTCAAAGTTCAAAGTATAAAAATATACTACAAGTTTTTTAATCCTAAGTTTAAACTTTAAACATTGAAATAAACTAAACATTCCAAACATATGTACAAGTAAAAACTTAATAACTTTTTGTTGTAATGTTTTTCAAATTATCCACCACTTTAAATAAAACACTAAGGAAAAACAAAAAAAAAAAAAAAAAAAAAATATTTGGCCTAAACTACCGGACCGGGCCGGAACCGGACCGAACCGGCAGTTTGGGCCAACGGCTCTCTTTCAAATATAGTCGTTGGCCAACGGCCAAAAACGGCTATATTTGCCTATCACCCCCCCCAAACGCCCCCATACCCCCAACCTATTTTTATCTATATATACCCTATTATTTCATCATTATATCACACAATTTAGCATTTTCTATCAATATATCTCTCAAATTATTCTCAAAGGCTATTTTCTAAATTTCTTCCAAAGTCCAAAAAATTATAAATTATAATGGCTGGAAATCAAGCTCCTGCTAATTCCGCTAACCCCGCTCCTGCTGCTCCACAACGTCCTGAACGAAGATGTTGCTCTGAAATTTGGGAATTTATGGAGTATAATAGAGAAGATCACAAAGCTAAATGTAGAATTTGTGCAAGAGAGTGGAGCTTAGTGGGTGGAACCTATCATCAACTTATACAACACTTAGAAAGACAACATAATTACGAATGGAATCGTCGTGTGGGGGGCATATATCTGCGTAATAATTGAAGAAATGGTTAAGAAATTTTCTATGTCATTTCAATTATGTACTTTCGAATTTCTAGTTTATTTAGTATCTTTGTAATTTTATATTTCTAGTTTGTTTTTGTCATTTGAATTATGTATTTCCCGAATTTTCAATAAATTATATGTATTTCTTTTCCAATTAATATTTGTTTAGTATTTATTTATTTACTTTACATTAATAAATTTAAAAATATAATTTACATAATTATTTTGTTTCATTAAAATATATAATTTACCTAATTATTACAAATAGTATTTACATAAATTGTTAAGTTTTTCAATTTTCAACTTTATTTGCCTAAAAAAAATTAAAAATAACCGTTAAACCGGCCGGATCAGACCGGGACCGACCTGCTTAACGGTCGCCGGAACCGGTCCCGATCCGGCACTAATTTTTTAAACCGGATAGGACCGGAACGGTAGGGCCGGTTAAACCCCGGTTTTCAAAATTTTTTGGCCCGGTTCTGGACCGGACCGGGCCATTAGCCACCCTTACTTCTAATCCTAACCCTTTGCCTAGTGCTATTGAGAATGTTTTGCAGTTTTTTGGGGATATGTTCCCGGATGAGATGCCAAGTGGTTTACCTCCATTAAGGAGGATTGAACATCAAATTGACTTTGTCCCGGGATCCCAAATCTCAAACAAGCCGGCCTATAGAAGCAATCCTGAAGATATAAAGGAGTTGCAAAAGCAAGTGGATGAATTGCTTACCAAGGGCTTGGTTCGTGAGAGCTTAAGTCCGTGTGTCGTGCCCGTAATACTTGTCCCAAAAAAGGATGTCACATTGAGGATGTGTGTGGATTGTCGAGCGGTCAACAAAATCACGGTAAAGTATCGACATCCCATACTTCGTTTAGATGATATGCTTGATGAGCTAAGTGGTTCTAGCATCTTTTCAAAATAGACCTTAGGTCCGGTTACCACCAAATCCGTATGAAACTGGGTGATGAATGGAAGACCGCATTCAAGACCAAGTTTGGTCTATATGAATGGTTGGTGATGCCATTCGGCCTCTCCAACGCACCTAGTACCTTTATGAGGCTAATGAATCATGTGTTGAAACCATTCATCAACAAATTCGTGGTCGTCTATTTTGATGACATTTTGATATATAGCAAGTCATTAGACGACCATGTTGATCATTTAAGGCAAGTGCTTGAAGTGTTGAGAGCCGAAAAGCTCTTTGCTAATTTTAAGAAATGTGTCTTTGGTGTTGAAAGGGTAGTCTTTCTTGGCTTTGTTGTGAGTGCCCAAGGAGCGGAGGTCGATGAGTCCAAGGTAGAGGCCATTAGAGATTGGCCTACTCCCACTACCGTGTCTCAAGTGAGAAGCTTTCATGGTCTTGCTAGCTTCTATAGGAGATTTGTGAAAGACTTTAGCTCCATTGCCGCTCCACTCACCGAATTGGTGTAGAAAGACAAGCCTTTTGTGTGGGGAGAGCCTCAAGAGAAGGCCTTCCAAGAATTGAAAAGTAGGTTAAATACCGCCCCTTTATTGCAATTTCCCGACTTTGGAAAGGCATTTGAGGTTGAATGTGATGCCTCGGGGTGGGAACTGGAGGTGTTCTCATGCAAGATAGGAAACCCATAGCCTACTTAGTGAAAAATTGAAGGGTGCAACTTTGAACTACTCTACATATGACAAGGAGTTGTATGCCCTAGTGAGAGCTCTTGCTCATTGGCAACATTATCTTTGGCCTAGGAAATTTGTGATTAAGAGTGATCATGAGTCACTCAAACATCTTAGGGGGCCAAGAGAAGTTGAACAAGAGGAATACCAAATGGGTAGAGTTCATTGAGAGTTTTCCTTATGTGATTAAATACAAGAGGGGAACCGAAAATGTTGTGGCGGATGCATTTTCTAGGAAGTTTGCTCTAGCCACCACTCTTGCCTCTAAGCTCATGAGTTTTGAGAACATCAAGTTGATGTATGCTCATGACCCAAAGCTAAAGAGCATTCATGAAGCTCTTGAGAAGGGAGAAAGAGTTGAGAAGTACCAATGGGTAGATGGCTATATCTTTAAGAATGGTAGAGTTTGTGTACCCGAGTCTTCGTGGAGAGAGTTGCTTGTTCATGAATGTGGGGGCTTGATGGGTCACTTTGGGAGAAACAAGACCTTGGCCATTCTCATGGAACAATTCCATTGGCCTAAGATGGGGTTGCAAGTTGAGAGACTTTGTAATTCTTGCCTTGATTGCAAGTATGCTAAGTCCAAATCGAACCCCTATGGTTTGTACACTCTCTAACGAATGGGAAAACTGAGGTGGTGAACCGAACTTTGGATGCTCTTCTTAGAGCTATGACCCGAGGTAAGGCCGGGACTTGGATTGAAAAGTTGCCTCTTATGGAGTTTGCATATAACCGTACTTTGCATAGAGAGGTTTCCAAACTATAGAAAAGAGAAGTTGGCACCCCGAGGAGATGGCCCATTCCAAGTGATATCCAAGATCAACAATAATGCCTACGTGATTGACTTGCCTGGTGAGTACAATGTCTCCACTACTTTCAACATTTCTGACTTGACCCATTTTGATGTAGGTGATGAAGGGGCCGTGGTTGATGATGTCGTGATTTCGAGGACGAAATCCTCTCAAGAAGGAGAGGATGATCCGGGGCAAACCACCACAAGACCATTCACTAAAAGTCAAGCCAAGGAGGTCCAAGAAGCTCACCTATACTTGGTGAGGAGGGACTTTGAAGATGAGAGCATTGGAGGCAATTTGAGGATGATTCGGGTGCTTACAGGCCTAGGCGCTCCGCCCAAGGAGGAGGAGGTACGCTCCATAGAGCTAGGCGCTCCACCCAGGGCCGCCTGCCATGTTGAGGACTTAGGCGCTCCGCCCAATACCCCCAGGCGCTCCGCCCAAATAGCTCACTGGTCAATTTGGATGATTTTGGAGGCGGAGGTGGGCGCTCTACCTAGTAGCTCCGCCTAACATGCTGGATTCCGAGATTTTTGTGTAGTCTTTTACTAAAATAGCCCTGCGTGGCTTAGCTACTATTACCCAACTTGTGGGATGTTCTGGAAACTACTTAGGCTTGAGGGAAACTCTATAAATATCTCAAAGCCCTTTTCATTTCATTTAGCTTACTTTGAATATTGAAAACAAACAATTGAGAGATGAGATTTCTCTTTGAATGAATGAACTTTTTAGCTTGAATCAATTAGTGGATATAGTTGAGACTCATTCCAAACCCGACCGGACTATTTACAAGATCCAGGTGCGTTTTGAGGACTGTTCGAATAGTATAGGCTATTCTTGACCCGATTCGAAGGTGTTACGAGACCCGTTCCTCGTAGCTACTTTGAAGGGAATTCAAGACTCGTCTTGCTTTTATCCTTTTATTTTTCGCTTGCGTTTTTAGTTCATATCACCTTACATCAAATCAATAGATGTATATCATATCGAGACGGAACCACGATTTTAAGTTTATGGGTTCTGAGTTATAATCTTTCTTGCTTACTGGGTTTTACATAATTTTTTTATACATATTATAGTGAAAAATTTAACGAAAATATAGGATCTAAGCTAAAGTTACTGGTTCTGTCGAACCCGTATCCAGACTGCTAAATCCACCACTGATGTCATATATGTAATACAGATGGTTTTAACTTAATCATAATTTATTAGTAATATATGTTCTTACCTCATTAATTTTTTAACAATGATATATTACTAGTATGATTTAATGTGAACACATATATATGATTTAATGCGAACACACATAATTAAGTTTTGAAGGTCGCGTATATATTACTCACAAGAACAAGACATTGGTTTTCTACTGCTGTTAGCAGGACCATTAATTGAAAATGAGAGGTGAATTATTAAAGATACAATTAGAACGATTTGATGATAGAAAACACAACTTAGGAAATACACATTTTTTTTCTTTCCTCTAGCTTTTTTCCTAAAAAGTTAAACATGATTTTATCTAGCCTTTTGGGTATGAAAATAATGTTTCCCTTATAATATTTCCCAAATGAAAAATTTGCAGTATCTGGTTGTCTAAAATTGGTAAACATGTTTTCAGCAAAACATGATTTATAGATAAAATAAATGTGAAGAAACTACTTTATATCCTTACTCCATCTGTTTCAATTTATGTGGCAACATTTTCTTATTAGTCTATTCCAAAAAAGAATGACATCATTTTAAATTTAGTAACAATTTAACTTTAAAATTACAGTTTCACCATTAATGAAATGATTTACAATCATACAAACATCTATGTCTTATTTTAGACCACACGTTTCAAAATTTTTTCTTTATTTCTTAAACTTCGTGCCGAGTCAAATTATAACACATAAAATAAAACGGGGAGAGTATAATTTTGTATAATCCTTCCTAGTGGGTACATACTCTTATCCTATAAACAATTCAATATTAATGTCGCCAATCTTTATTACACAAACTATTATGCAATACTACTTTTCATATCCATTTTCCATCTTTAACAAGTACTACTAATAATATCATTACCACCTGCCACCTACCTTTCATGTCCGATTCAATTACCAGGATTTGCTAAAAAAATTTTAAGTGATGGCATAGATCATAGCTCTGAAGGGAAGTCAACTTCCAATGTCCTTCCCTTCATTGTACCTAACGATCTCTCTTTTCTGGTGGCATACGCATAATATATATACAAGCAATATCAATTTATATCACAGCTTAATTTTTGGTGCATGAGTTTGAGTCTGGTGACGAATTTCTAAAACGTTATTCTTTTTTTTAAAAAAATGATCATATCAAGATGGCACCAAAGAACGCCTTCTTGCACGTAGAAGGGTGTCTTCGCCACTGCAATCTTTTCCCTACCTCCTATCAAACAAACATGACTTCACGGGTGGCTTCATCATGGAGTGGTTCGAAGTTAGACTTTTATCTTTTTAAAATGAGATTATTGAAGTAGACCATCTATTGATTGTGTCAAAGGTTCCAATTAGTCAAGTATATGATAGGTGTTGAATCATATCTTGGAATAGCTATCACGTTTTCGTTTGTGTCTTATTGTACCTTCTACATCTGTGAAAATTTACGCACAAGAATAAGGAGTAAGTATCTTATGCTTAGTAAAAAATAATGAAAGGACTTCTTATACGTGTTTCTTATTCACTTGCTCTTATCTGGTACCGCAAATTATAAATATTCTATACATGAGCCTAAATGAGGAGGATTTTGTGCAAGAAAGTACAAGACCAACAATTCATCTTTCACAAACTCTAATACTAACAAAAATAAAAGAGTAGTGGATTGTTTAAAATAAAGTTCAAAAAACAAACTTTTGGTCTTTGAACAACACACGAGTCCAAGAAAGAAGCACCCAAAAATCCAAATATACACATAATATTCTAGTGGTTGGTCCACATATGACCATTTTGTAATCAGACAACTCTACACCAATATTTTGAATCCTTTTAAGCTAGTCTATAGTTAGGGACATGAATGAGTATTTTCAATTATTTAACTTTGAAGATTATTTTAGAACCAAATGGCAGTGCTTGTGACTTGGGCAATCCTTAAATTCAGGAGCAAAATATTCAGCACTCAAACAACTTTTAAAAGTCACTCTTCATTCTTAAGAGCAAATTCAAAACCTTAAACTTCTAACTTGCCTTGTCTAAACACTCAATTCCTCAACTCTAGTTATGGAGTTTTCATCTCCACCTTCAACTTCCCCTTATGTGACTGCACCAACTAGCCCAACTTCTTACATGGTACAATACCATAGTGCCCCGGCTAGTCCTGGTAAAAGGTTTGGTAGCTATACAACTGATGGTGACTATCAACTGACCTTGGATGATTTTGAATTTGAAACAAGTAAAAAGTTTGACAATTGCATGGAATTTGAGACATATGATAACTCTGAGGATGATCAATCGTGGCATGAGAAACGTAGAGAGCGGGGTGGCTCGCTTCCTGAGATGGCATTTGCTGATGAACTTTTTTCTAATGGTCAAGTCATGCCACTTAAACTTCCACCAAGGCTTCAATGTGACAATGACATGAAATATATTAACCAACGACCGATAACATGTTCAACTATCTCTCCAAGTGCAATAGTTAAGTCACCGTTCGCTCGTCCAAACTTTGATCCTTTTCTTGTTGCCATGCAAAAGGTAATGAAGGAAGAAAATAGGGGAAGAAATAGCACTTCAAATCACCATAGACGCGCAAGATCACAATCACCATTTAGAGCCAAAAGTATGGTATGGAATATTGAGGAGATGAGAAAAGAAATTGTATGCATGACACCAACACAACCTTCAAGCCCAAATTCAAGAAAGCCCATTGAGTCTAAGGCTAAGGGGGCATCATATGGAAGATGGGTCTTAGACCATTCCATGACTATTGGGCCAAACTCAAAAGGAACCAAAAAGACCAAAAACTTGCTTTTTGGAAGAAAAGAGCCCAAGCCCACTTCAAATGGTGCTACTCAAGATTCTAGTAAAGGGGATGCTTTTGTGGAAACCAAAATGCAAAAGTTTAAAGGAATGCTAGTTAAATATGCATCATTTAGAAAGGAGAATAGTGAAGGAAAAATGATTAATCCAATTTCAGCTTTATGGAAGCCCAATTACTTCAAGAAGTTGAGTTTCAAGCTCAAGGGAAATAGTAATGTCAATGGGAATAAAAAGGTAAACGGAGGAGAGCCAAAGTTGGTGGTTGTGAAGTACAAACCAGCTGCACTTTGTTTGGGTTATGGACTTGAAACTTGAAAGTGTAAGGAAAATGTAGTGATCACCTCAAAGAAAGAGATATCTATCAACAGTGTTTGTGGTCCTTTATTTTTTTGTAATGTAAACTTGAAGCTTTCTTTATTTAGTGAAAGGAATGAAGTCATAAGATTTTCATTTGATACGAAAGTGACTTATGTTTCATATATAGTTGAACTTACCTGTGACATTCTCTTTGAAGTTTTTTTTCTTTTTTCTTTTAATGCTATCAAGTATCATTTTACTTGTATCTTGCAACAAATGAGTCATTATCCTTCGCTTTGATGACATAGTTCAAGAATTTATGGTGAAAAACAAAAAAGAATGCCTTTTTAACTTTTTTCTTGAATGAGTTATAAAACAATGGAAAATGCGTTCATCAAGAATTCGAACACAAAATGAATAAAAAGATATATTTATTTAAACCAAATTGTTCGTCAAAGATATCTTTTTCTCAAGAAAAAATAAACAGTTACCAATTTGAGTTTTGCAGTTGTAATTCATTTAGAACATATATTTAGCTTCTTTTGTTTTTAAATAAATACTAAATTAGCTTCTATCCTCTCATTGGTCAAAGAAACCATAAATGTGGTAAGAGAATTCAATATCTAATTTCTTAGTACAATAAGCTAAAACTAAAGCTTAAATAGATTCACTAAACAAATCAATGTGTGAACGTGGTAATTATTTTACAAACAATTTGGACCTATGAGGAAGCAAATAAGGCAATCTCTACATTATCAAAATAACCCTTTTAACTCCCTCATCGATCACTAAATAATAGGAGTGGAAGACACTGAACATGCTGCTAGTGAAACTGAACTTCCAAGTTATGTGCTGAAGGAACAAATGAGCTTTTGTAATGGTAATGTTTTGCCAATGATGGTGTGCTCTGACTTACTCCAAGACATCGGTTGGCCAGAGGCGTTTCCACATTGCAATCTCTTCATTAGTCTGAAGCTTGCGGATTCCTCCGTAAAATCCATCAGCTTCATTTCCTTCCTCACGATGATCTTTCCTATCAATGGTTGTTGTTCTCCATCGCGATCCAGGAGTGTATTGATTGAACTCTAGCATTACGGTATCTGCAGGAAGCACATTGAGGTTATAGAAACTATGAAACACATTGAAACGAAAAACTTTCCAAGTGCCAACACTAAAAAAGTTGCATTCCCTCTGCACTGGTTCATTAGTTTTCAGGTAATTTTTCCTTACTACAGTTTATAGCCGCTGGAATATGTCTCATTCCCCTGACCCTTCTCCCTTTACATGAGAAAAAAAGATACACCTTTGATACCTCACATCAAGTTCGAACTAACTGAGAGTAAAGAACTTTGGCTAAATGAAGGACTCGGGTGAAGTAGATTGACAGGATCCATATAACTGACTTATGAATGAAGGCTCCAGAACAACCATTTGATAGAGGGTGTCAAAAGTGAATATACATCTAGTCACCATACCACCATCTCAAACAGATTTATCATATTTTGATTTGTTATTATCACCATAAGATAAGTTAAAATGGCTGTTGTAGAGATGGGGTCCAGAAGTTCATTTTAGAATATGTAAGAAGTGCAAGTGAAAAAACAGATATCCACACAAAAAAAAGGATAATTATTGTAGATATGAAGTTATGCATACTAGTGTACTAGAATTCACCAAATTACCGATTGACACAAGAATAGTAAGACGATCAAAACAAAAATCTTGGATTATAATCAAGATTCAGTAGTAAAGGCAGAATCATTGCAGCTCAAGTTAGGATCATAGGCTGAGAAATTTACAAGTCTCTTTCAGCTTGTTTAACATTAAATATGCTCCACTGAGACAGCACTTATGACCATGTTGGAAGAAAAGATGACAAACTGAATAGGACTTGTCTTGGGGACCGGTTGTGTGGCATAAAAGATGAGCCCACTTGCAAAATGATGGGAGTCCAAAGGGGGCCTTACCCAATAAAAGGTCCATTTTGTGATAATGATGAATTGACAATTTCATCAAAAAGATTTTAAAGATGTAAACACATAAACTACAAACAAGTGATGGGTCATACTCAGCTTATATTCATAGCTAAGATGTCTTCTCCTCCTACACAAGTGTGTATGATAATCTTGGATGCACAACAGGGCAAGTTCACAAGTTTTTGTGTCCACCTTTTCTTCTGATGGTTAAATAATGACAACAACAATAATAATTGCAATCTAATTATAATATTACTACTGTTTTGGTTGTAGTAGTCATTATTTTGGACCACAAATGAGACCTGTGATCTGAATTTGACGTTTGCGGGAACTCATGTAAGTTTACTTAGATTTTTGCACGTCAAGTAATTGACTTAGCATAGAAGTATATAACTATCTTGGATTTTTGTCCGTTTGACAAAGTAGATGACGGATAAGTGGTAAGTAAAGCTATGGACTGAGTTCTTTGATGGACTTAGTGTAAAAGTATATGGTTGAAAAACATACTGCTAGTGCTAGTTATAGATGTGAAAAGGCAAATAGCTCACCACTATCATGACAACGGCAGTAATACTCATTTCCATCACATGTTTCCAAGTGGCCTACAACACCATACCACCAGCCTGCAAAGCATGCCACAAAAATTCAAAGATTGCCAAAAACCAAAGACAGATTTGTTCAATCTTCAAAGTTCAAAGACCAATCAAAGTGAGTTACGTTTCCTTAGAAAGAATTTGACAGTGCACTCAAATCAAATATAGAAAGTCAAGTTTCTGCTAATCAGCTGATGCAACTTTCTACCAAACAAGAAAGACTAGCCACCTTTCATTTGAGGAAAAAGAAATAATTAACAAAGCATAGAACACCAAACATGTACTGCTAAAATTATATTCCAAAATTCAGATCAATAGTGAAAAAAGGTTCCACTAGGTCCATCAAAAAGTTGCAGTCAACTAAGGCCAGCTTAACAGTTGAACACGTTTGAGATCAAGAAAAAAAAAAGGACTTCTTAAGAAAGACTCTTTCCTAGATACTGCCAGGAAGTTTATTTGTAACACATCATCCATATCTAAAGAATCTTAGAACAGTACCTAACTTCATCAAGTAGCATCATAGAAAGGAACTGTATAGGAGGCAAAATTAAATCAGAAAAAAAAATACATTGTGGTAAACATTTGCACTTCTGAAAGAAAGAATGAAAATCGAAAAATGGGAAGGGTATATGGAGGAACAAACCATAAGGGAATTCTTTGTTTCTTCTCCATTGAATCTCAATATGATCACCCGGGCATAACTCAGTCAAGCAATCAGATACACAAAGATCATGTGGAGAGGTATCAAGAGGCGGAGCTCTTAATCTATCCCATGTTACACCTGTCTCTATTGCAATTGCCCTCCTTCCATGTGGAGGATATCTACAAATAAAATAAAGGAACAAACTAATTTACATAACTCATTGATATATAATTACAACAAAGAAGCATTTCTTGAAATTTTTAGGAACTCATTTCTAACTAACAATGGCAAATTTTCACTGGTTTTAGCCATTAAGGATCAAGATTTGTGTATACTATATATAGTTACCTGGCCTGGAAAGTGTCAGTTCTTGGATCATAGCTAAGCTCAGCATCATAGCAAGATAACATAAAACCAACATGCCCATTCTACAATTAGAAACAGAAAGACTAATCTTATTAGTAATTACATTTCACAAAAAGTATTCAAGCTGAAGAAGTTTAGCAAGAAATTCTGACGATACCTCGCGATTGTAGACTTGAGCAGGGAACCAAAACTTGCCAGATTCAAGAGCAAGATACCAAGACATGACTGAATCAACAGGTGGGGTATGCTTTTTCTTGATACTATTGCTAGAATTAGATCTAACTAATGAAATAGGCCAAAACTGAGAGAGGTAAGTCATGAAGCCTCTTTGTTTAGCCTGGTTAAAGAAACTTGAATCATTTCTTGAAGCAATATGCCACTGCCACTCCCTATAAGCAGCAGGGCCAATAACTTTACCCCATTTCTCTTTCCTATGCCTTTCCCAAAGATAATCACTTGTACATTTCTCTCTCAACGAGCTACAAACACTAGCCATGCTACAAAGTCCCTCAGGGGGAAGTCTTTCAAGAATGCACTCTAAAGCCAATTCAGGCAAATCAAGAACAGACATGTCTGAATTTGACTCAACATTCTCTACTCTAGAACTAAAACTCTTCCTCCTCAATGACATTTTTAAGGACACAAAAGGGATAACACAATCTCGTAAAAATCCTTTGTTGAAGGGGTTCAAAAGCAAGAAATCTTTCCAAAACCAGATTGATAACAATCTAACCTCAGAACTCCATAAAGGAAGTGGCTTAAGGTTGAGAGACTTATAAAGGAAAGTGATGAAAGTGAAGCAAGTTATCAATAAGAAAAGCATTTGAAAAAAGTTTGATTCAAGTTAATATATAAGCATAAATCATGTGAAGGAAAGATCAAAAAAGTTAGGTGACCAATAGTGGAAAAGCAAGAGTAAATAAGTAGAAACTCATTTAAAAACAATTACTACTATATAAAACTACAACTCTCCTTAAAAAGGAGGTAAAGGGATCCCCTCAAATCACCTTCCAAATATACAGGTTTTATACTTCTATTGGCTTGATGAAGCCCACCAAAACAAACTGTGGGCCTCACCAAAGTCTCAACAAGATTAACTATAATACACTATTTTCTTTTTTATGAATGTGGTGTCCGAGCCAACTTGCACGCACCTAGACTAATTACGTGCCACAGCAAAAGTACTATTACTATATACAAATATCACCCTTTAACCATATAAGGAAAAAGGTAACAATGGATAAGGAATTACATAAATTCACAAATCAAGAATCCAAGTAGAGTGCAAGAACAGTACATATACACATTAAAGATTGGATTTTTATTATCTTTTTTTGCAGTATGAGGCAAAACAAGATCTAATATGGGTCTCTGACACCTGAAAAAATCCCCTAGTGATGAAAAAGTAGGAGACAGGTCCAGATACAAAGACCCCTTTTATCCAAAATACCAACTTTTCTTGGAAAAATTAAAGAAACTGAGTATTTTGAAGCAAATAACAAGTGATAAAATTGAAGATTTTAGACAGACAAGTGGGGTTGTCCTTTTTTCAATCACCCACCTAGATTATTATTCATCACAATTTTTTTGACTTGGAACAAGAAAAAAACAAGAAAGATGAAGTGTGTGGTTAATGGTTAAAGAGAAGCTTGTGGATTGGTTAGTTTTGTGGATTTCAATGCAAAAAGTTATTGGCTATCAATTTGCATATAATAACACCGCCCATTGGCTATGATACACCACCCACCCCCCTTAATGGTTTGCCACTGACTTCCATACACACAAGTGGGAGGAAATAGCGGCTACACCAGTAGATGTAATACTACTATAGTATTATGTGTTATTCCATGATGTAATACTATAGTTTAATACTAGTACATCATAATTGAAAGGTGAGAGTAGCTCATCTACAGCTATACTATACCAAGTTGATCAAGTGAATCAACCTGAATCTTAATATCAAATAATTACAAGGAGAAAGAGTTCGTGAATGTTCATTTTTTGAGTTTGTTATTTTAAATCTGTCAATATAAGTAGGCATATATAGTTTGGTTTTAAAACTAGATTAAGAAGAGGATTTAAGTAGTTTTAACGATCAGTACAACATAGTATAATTATGATGAATACTAGATTTATTGAAAACATGCATATAGTGTTGATGTGAATAGAACAAAATGGATACAAATGATTAGTACTATAACCCAATAAAGATGGAGTTTAGTAACTACTATATATTGGATACAAAAGGAATACGAATAGCAATTTTTGTTCCATGCAACCTTAGATAAAATTAATCAAAATCAAATTATCCATAAATGTTGATTCTAAGAAGAAAATGCCATGTCATAATGGAAATATATAATTATGGTGCACAAGAAATTGAAAATTATCTGGCTCATTAAAATAGAAATAAATTTTTTTGTTAGTACCAAGATTAGTTTTATGTAGTGGTAGTCTTTCCTCTGAAGTAGGACAGCCCAATTAGGCAATCTTATATTCTTACTAATTACTTATGATCCTTAATCTTTGTATAAATTTGATTTATAATCTTTATCTTGTATGAATCCTCAATGTGTAGTGACAACGAAGCTCGTCAACGATTATGGATACTGTCTATACGACTTTCTTTACTATTATTATCTTGTCTTTAATTACAATTTACATTTACACTATTACTGCCCTTCATACAAATTCTTGATTGTTGGATGTTTTAGCATCCATGTATTATTATTGCCTAAAATAGGAAAATAAACTATTTTGCTTAGATATCTTATTGACCACTTTAGAGTAAAAATAAAAAGAAATTTCTACAGAGAGCAAGATCTAAGCAAGCTCAAGAACATAGGTAAGGAAAAAAAAAAAGTCAAAAGGGAGCTATTCAGTCCATCAAAATTTCGTACTCTCCAATCAAAACTCTTAAGTACAAGTTTGTCAAAGTCAACCTCTTTCCTATGGAGAGAAAAAAAAAAAAGCAATCCTCTTCTCAAATTCCCATTTGTTAAATATTACAATCAAATGAAGATATGATCTAATTCATCTGTTTTGTTGGTAAATATATATAACTCTAATGAAGAATATGAATATGCTTTTTTTGCCGTGACTAAAATCATAAGTAATTTGAGAAAATAATCATATAGATGTGATGATAAAATTATACCGAGTATTAGTTTTATACTCCGTAGTAGTGAAGTGACAAACTTGAAGAACGAATTATTAGCAGAAAATAGTATTTTTACAAATCTAAATTTAAAGATATCAAGTAGAGACACATGACAACAATTTATAGCAAAATAATTGAAAGATTCAACCCCAAAAGTACATGTGAAATTTGCAATAATTATTTGAACCTGCTGTTGCCAGCCTAAATCTTAGGAAGCAACGCGAAAGATCTTGCTAACTCCTTAGATCTATATTTATTCGTGTGAATACAATTATTCTTTTATTTATGTAATGATTTTGTTTTGGTGATATATCAATTTCTTATCCTACCAACCATATCTTATATCTCAATAATTGTAATTTGTCATGCAACTCAATTTGCATCTGAACTACCTAACGTGTTAGCTTTTCTTCTCCAAACGCTTTTATGTCATCAAGATCTTAGTATATTTTTTGCTTATGTTTATCACATATGGTAGAACATAGCCAATGGAGGTATATTTGATGTTTTTAACTTATTGTATGTTAACATCTCAAAATTAAATACATCTAAAGAGTTTTAATTTGCTATACAAATTATTGAGAAAATCATGTTAACGTATCATTGTTTTTGTTGATTGTTCTCATTTTTGTTCTTACTTTTTTTTTTTTTTTTTGGGAATTGGAGTAGCCACGACTTTAGTCACAAACTGTTTAAACCCTTAAATGTAGTATAATTGCAATCATGTTGATAATGAAAGACTAAAAGTTTAGTTATTCATACTTCATGTGCGTGCCACTCTATCCAAAAGCTCATTCAAAAAAAAAAAGAAAAAGGAATTAAGTTGCAAGATAATCGTTGTGTCTTAACACATGCATGTTGCTCCGAATTGTAACTTGTAAGTATCTCCAAAAGATTAAACACCTCAACTTGATTTTGGAAATTGCTTTCTAAACCAAAAAAATGGGAAATTTATGTTTCCCGAACAATGGCTAAACTAATTTAACAAAAAATAATTTATTTTTTGTATAATTTTTGCACATTTCATGTATATTTATGAATAATAAATATATATTCTATGCATATTGAATATGACGATTATCTCTATAAAGTTTTTTTTTTTTTTTTTTTTTTTGGGAACATATGCGGTACTTGGGGAAAATTTTCACCATGTAACTTATACTCTTTAGAGATCGAGGTGTCCACCTCATTTGTATCAGTATCCAAATTACAAATTATCAAACTTATATCCACGTCTAGTTGCCAAAAGGAAAACGTTTCCTCTAGCACAAGGAATCTTATCTGTTATTTATTTGCTTCTTTTCCAATAAAAACCATTATATTTTGTTCATGCAGTTTTCAAGTTGGAATTTTTACTCTTTCATATTTGTGAAGTCATGAATGAGTAGACTCCCCATAGATTAAGGACTAAATATGCCTAAAGAGCATGGAAAGGAAAAACAAGTTAAGAGGAATAAGAGAAATAGGATTATTTCACTTGATGTTGTCAATAAGTGTAAAGATAAAGCGACTAATTAACATGTGATAGTGTGTAATCTTCATAGCTCTACTGCGTGGTTAGTTTAACCAACACAAAAAACATGCAAACCATTTAAATGCTGAAATGATGGCCTACAAAGTTGTTTGAAATATGTTGTTCAAATAAATCCAAAAAACGCAAAATACAGAAATGTGAAAAAGAAAGAAGAATATTTGAGCTCAATACATCCACAATGTCTTCTTAAAGAATTTAATCCGCTTATAGTACCCGAGGTTATGGATTAGATTCTTTCAGCATAGAATGAATTTGCTTTTGTTGTTGTATTGGTACTCCAAACTACAACAAACAGCGAACTCAAATGGCCGGAAGCAAAATCACACTTTGATAGTTTTATTATATTTGAAAAGTAAGGCAAAAAGAGAGAGAAGGATGTTCAAAATTTTTGTAAGAAAAATCTGAAGGAATGGCTCTCTATTCATAGCCAGCAGATTCTGAAATGAAGAGGTATGAATGTGGTTGTTTGTTTCAAATCAGGTGGTTGTTCCCGAAAGACAGCCCTTCAAGTAGTTGTTTTCACAACAGGCGGGAAATATTAAAACGGAAAAGGAAATTAAATTATTGTTACGAAAATAGTAAGAAAAAAAATTAGTATAAATATTAATATTTAATATACAATTTAATTGTGTTGTCTAAAAATATTAAGTCTGTCAATCATATCAGTTGACCGAATCGGAATTCTAATCCGAATCCAAAACCAAAGCCGAGTTGAGCGGGGCGAGGCTTCCTTTCTTCTTAACCTTTTTAAGAGTTAGAAGAAGTGTTTCTCTATTTAACCCAACAAAAGTTTTTTCCTCTTCCAACATGGAAGAAGTTCTTTTTAGACGACTTTTCATTTTCTCTTCATTTCTCATTCACACCATCACACTCCACACTTCAAATCTGAATAATCCCCCACAGAAATGAAGAATGATAGAAATATACAAGAAAAACTGTGTGATTCGGAAGAGATGATTAATCGCCAGAATAAGTAGGTTTCCTCTATTAACTTTTCATAGTGAACATACATCAAATATACTCAGCCAAATGGTAGATTAGATATCTTTGAACTGTCGAGCTTTGGCGTATACCTAGATAGCATATGTCACACAATTAACCCTTAGCTGTCTTTATTTCTCATTATTATTTTGTTTTAGCCATGAACACTGTCTAATTTCATAAGTGCTTAGAATTGGCCTTAGAAAAATCTTCTTGAAGTGGCTTCCACTTCACAGTTACATAGATGATTTCTAAATGTGTAATCTCGTAGATGTACACTATTTGATAATTTCATATCAAACTTTGATAATCGTTAAAAGGCTGCAGTGTTTTATTCTTTCTACTGAATGTTATCTCATCATGAGAATTGACCAAAATAAATTTTATTTGACAATGTTGAACCATTACTCACAACTTTATTTGAGCTATTTGAACTTAGATCTTAGAATCTCCAGTCTTCTAGGTAGAGTTATCACCATGAGTCACTTGTCATCGGTCATAGTATTATTCCCCTTGATGACTTTTCAACTATGTCTCTAGTTAGGGCCTTTTGTAAACGGATCTGATACGTTATCACTTGACTTCACGTATCGATAGTGATAATTCCCTTATAGAGTAGTTTTCTAAAGGTCTTATGTCTTCGTCGTATATGCCTTCATCAACGGCTTGAGCCAAATGGAATATCTTTTAAAAAAAATCGGAGTCATTTAGCTTCTTCATCGATGTTATCTAAAGCTATATACTCATCTTTCATTGTAGAGCGGGCAATGCATGTTTATTTAGATGATTTCCAAGACACCACTCCTCCACCAATTGTGAAAATATATCCACTTGTGGATTTTGAATCAGTAGAGACGATGATCCACTTTGCATCACAATATCCTTGCGAGATATTTACTATAATGCAAAGCAAAAATTTTGGGTATGCTACAAATATCTCAAAACTCGTCTCATTGCCATCCAATGAGTTGGACCCGGGTTTTGTGCGTACCAGCTCTGTTTACTGATAGCACAAGCTATATATGATCATGTACAGTTCATGATGTACATTATGCATCCCAACACTCGAGCATATTCCAATTGGGACGTACTTTGCCCTTTATTCTTTGCTAAACCCAGATTCATATCTAATGAAGTCTTAAAAATATTGAATTCTACTCACTTGAACCTTTCAATAACGCTTTTGAGTAATGAGATTGAGAAAAAGCTAAACCTTGAGGAGTCTTATAGATCTTAATACCCAAATTAAGTTGGTAACTCCTAAGGCTTTTATATCGAACTTGCTAGTTAGCATACACTTAGTATTATTTATGTTTTCAATGTTGTTGCTTGTTATCAATATGTCGTCCACATAAAAACAAATAATGACTATCTAATTTAGAGTGTTTTTAATGTAAATATATTTATCACACTCATTAATCCTAAAGCTATTTGATAATATTGTGTGATCAAGTTTTGCGTGTCATTGTTTAGGTGCCTGTTTTAATCAATAACAAGACTTAACAAGTCTACACACCTTCTTTTCTTTTTTGAAAATCATAAAAAGTTGGGTTGTTCCATGTAGAATTCTTCCTTCAAATCTCCATTTAAGAATGATGTTTTAACATCCATTTGATAGATTTCAAGACCATATATCGCGCCCAATGTTATCTGTATGAATATAATTCTTGTTACCGATGAGTATATGTCAAAATAATCAAGACCTTCCTTTTGTCCATATTCTTTGACAACAAGTCTTGTTTTGAATTTTCAATAGTTCCATCAGCTTTCATTTTCCTTTTAAAAATCCATTCGTAACCTAACGGGTTGTCCTAGGAGGAAGATCAACCAATTTCCATGTATGGTTCTTTAATATGAATTCTATCTCACTATTGAATGCCTCTCTCCAAAATGGTGAATCCGAAGAAGACATGACTTTTTTAAAGGTTCGAAGCTCATTATCCAATAAGAAACAAAATCTTATCCCAATAAAGTATATGTCCTTTGACATTTGCTACATCGAGGTTCTTCATCATTTGGTGTACTTTTTTTAGCTTCTTCCCGAGGTTGTTTGGAACCTTTTCCAATCAACTCACATTCCTTTAAATATATTTTCAAAGATTCAACACTATCAGATTCTATTACTGTATTAATATGAATGTCATAAATTTTTAATTTGTAAACCAGAAATCGACTTGCTTTACTGTTACTTGCATATACAATGAAAATGAAAATCCACAATTTTAGGTCCCATCTTTACCCTTTTGATTTAGGGACTTGCATATTTTCAAATAGCCCCCACACTTTGAAGTAATTCAAGTTGGGTTTTCTTTTTTTCCACGTTTCATTTGGAATGGATTGTGTTTTATTATGGGGCACTCAATTGAGTATTTGATCAGCCGTAATAATAGCTTCCTCCCACAAGTTTGGAATACACCCGAACTTATCATCAAGGCATTCATCATCTTGTTTGATTTTTTCGTTTCACAATCCCATCAGATAGGGAAGTGTATGGGGCTATTGTTTGATGAATAATGTCATATTCAAATCATATTTTCAAAAGGATTCATATTCACCATCCCTATCACTTATTATCCGTTTTTATCTTTTTGTTAAGTTGCATTTCAACTTCATTTTTGTACTGCTTGAATGTGTCAATTGCTTTGTCTTTACAACTAAGTAAATATTGCAATATCGCGTGCTGTTGTTAATCAAACTTATGAAATACTTCTTTTTACCACGAGATGGTATTTACTTCATGTCACAAATATTTGTATGTATTAAGTCTAAAGGTTCATAACTCCTTTCAATTGACTTGTAAGGATGTTTAGCATACTTTGACTCAACACATACTATACACTTTGATTTTTGCACTTTGATTTTTTGCATTCATATTTAGGCAATACGTCCAAATTTATCATTTTTCCAAGGTTTTATAACAGACATGTCCCAAACAAGAATGCTATAAATTATTTTACTCAAGTAAGTAAGAAGAGACTAAAATTTTATTCAAAGTGTCAACTAACATTACATTGGGTTTGAAAAGGCCCTCAACTAGGTAATCTTTCCCTACAAATATTTCATTCTTACTTAATCAACTTTATTAGATACAATAACACACTTAAATTCGTTCTTGACGAGAAGTCCAATACAAACTAAGTTCTTCCAAATTTCAGGAACATGAAGAATGTTGTTTAGAATCACCACCTTACCAGAAGTCATCTGCAGAAAGATATTTCCATATCTTTCAATCTTAGCCGTTACAAAAATTTTTGTGGAGAGCATTTCGTCCGTTTCAATAGGAGCATAGGAAGCAAATACTTCTTTAACGGCACAAACATGGCTGGTGGCTCTAAAATTGATCCACCATTCTTTTGTATTTTCAACCAGATTGCATTCGAAAATCATGGCACACAAATCAATGTCTTGAACTCCTTGGTAAAGCCTATTTTCTTCAACCATGTTGGCTTTAACTATTTTCTTTTTCTTGTCCTCATTATTGTTCCTCTTTGGGGCACGACAGTCCACGAACTTATATCCAGCTTTACCACAATTCTAGCAACTTCCCTTGGACTTTTTCTTGTTTGGATAATTCTTTGCTCCAGAAGATTTCTTTCTCTTATTTTGCATTGAAGTAACTTCAACCCTGTTCTCTCCTGCTATTTTTGAACTTCTATGAGCCTTCTCAAACAGATCTTCAAGCGACATTTCATTGCACTTATGTTTCAAGTAGTTCTTAAATCTTTCAACAACAGTGGCAACTTTTCAATCATAGACGCAATTTGAAAAGCTTCATTGATTATCAAAACCTTTAATGGAAAATTTGTAAGTAACCACATAATTAATACTGTTGAGAGCTGGTTTTGAAGTATGACAAATGGAAAGGACTCAGAGGTTCCCACGAAGAACCTAGTCCTTGAAATGAAGGGCACGCTTGATTGAAAAGAATTACGGGTTGCAAATCCCTGCGGAACTAGGAGTAGTGGCGTGTGAATGAATATGCATCCTAGTCAGACTAAAAGAGGCGGTGCCCAGGCTGTGTCTTCGAAGTATGAAAAGGAGTTGGATTTCAACAAGGAAAAGAGTTACTTGGAATCCTGACTTGCCATAATTAAAAGGATTCCCTGTAGGACTCAACTAGGGTTTCAAGACCCATATAAATACAAGTAGTAGAGACAGCCGTAAAATCAGTTATTCACAAACGGAGAGTTGAGAGCATACAAAGGCAATCTAGCATCTTTCTACGTGAGTAAACTGGAGAAGACAACTGAAGTGCATGCAGTGTATTGAGTCTAGATATTCTGTCTAGGATCATCGAGTTGTAAGTTGTCTTAGTTTGAGCATTCATAGTTTTTACCTATTGGCTTATTACAGAACCATATGTATTAGGTGAACTCTTGTGTAATTACTAGCAAAGCTAGAGTTTAGCTTTGAGTAGTGATTAGGGTCTAGAGTGTAGCCCCTTGGTTACAGAGTTTGTAATCAGAAACTTTGCTCTTCTGTTAGTGGATTCAGTTCTAAAATCCCAGAGTGTGGGTCGTGGTTTTTCTCCCTTGAGCAAGGAGTTTTCCACGTAAAATCCTTGTGTCTTCTGTGTGTGTGATGTGGTGAGTTGCAGTGTTTGAAGTAGTATAAGAGCTAAGGTAAGAACTAGGATCTACGTCAGAAGAACCAGGTTCTTGTAACGAAAATCGGTATATATTATTCAACCCCCATTTCTAGTGTCTTTAGGAGGTACATAGATTATAACAAGTGGTATCAGAGTCGGTCTTCTCGTGAAAGGTTAACACCTTGAGAAGGATCAGAATCATGAGTGCACCACCTACCATCACTGAAGGACAGTCAGTTCAGAGGCCCCACAGTTTAATGGGCAATACTATGCATGGTGGAAGAACAGGATGGAGAACTACATATGTGCTGAAGACTATCAATTATGGCTGATAGTCTCTGAAGGAAATCTGATCCCCACTAAAATAGTTGGTGAAGGAGCTACTGCCAAGCAAGAACCTAAACTGAAAGAAGAGTTCAATGAGACGGATTATAAGATGATTGAAAAGAATCACAAAGCCAAACGTCTGGTCATATGTGGTCTTGGTCCTGAGGAGTTCAATAGAGTGTCATCTTATAAGACGGCTAAGGAAATATGGTATGCTTTGCAGGTGGCACATGAAGGAACCACAGAAGTAAAGGACTCAAAAAGGAGAATATTGAAGAGACAATTTGAACTATTCACCATGGGAGAGAAAGAATCAATTCAGGATATGATGACCAGGTTGACCATCATTACTAATGAGATGAGATCTCTGGATATGGAGCTGCCTGAAATAGAGATGGTTGATAAAATTCTGAATGTGCTTCCTGAAGCATGGGAACCCAAGATGACCGCCATCATTGAATCCAAACCCCTAAGATCTATCAAACTTGAAGAACTGGTTGGAAGCTTGAAAACTCATGAGATGATGAAGGACTCAAAAGCTAAACCAACTGTAAAGAAGGACAAGACCCTTGCACTTGAAGCAACTGATGAAATCGATGAATATGTTGATCTTCAATCAGTTGAAGCAGCAATGGTAAGTGCCCTAAGACAGAAGCTTAATTTGGGAAGGTTCAAAGGATTCAAAAGAAGTGGCAAGGAGAATTCTGGCAGGAAAAATATAGTTGACAGCCCTGACTATTCAGGATGCTTTAAGTGCTTCAAAAAGGATCATGCTGTCGTGGACTGTCCTATGTGGGAGATAGAATGGATGAAAAATAGAGCATCCAAGGAAAAGGAGAAGGAGACGCCTAAGGATAATGACAAAGATAAGAAGAAGTCAAGACGACCTCCAAAGTTCAGAGCAGAAAGGAGAAAGAAGAAGGAAGCCTTCTATGCTACATGGAGACCAACTGATAGTGAATCCGATCATGAAAAAGATTCTGAAGATGATCCGCCACTTGCACTAATGGGTATGTCAGACATCAGTTCTGATGGAGAAGACCCTCGAAAGTTTAGAGGAGGAAGAGATCCATCAAGGCCACCTGTGTTCAACGGGACTCATTACAAGAACTGGAAGAAACAGATGAAGACTTTCTTGCAAGCAGCCGACTATAGTCTGTGGCTGATTGTGAAGAGAGGACCTCATGTTCCTGTAAAGAGAGCTGCAAATGGTGTCCTAGTGCCAAAGAAGGTAGAAGAACTGGATCCTCAAGACCTAGACTGGTTATAGGAAAACTCCAAAGCTGAATGGTACCTGAAAAGAGGACTTACCTACGATGTGCTTGCTATGATACTTGAATGCAAGTCTGCCAAGGAAATCTGGGAAAGGCTGAAGGAGGTAATCAAAAGAAGGACTCTGCTCTCATGGCAACTGATGAAACTGAAGATGCTCATTCAGCAGAGGTATGTCTATCTGAACTAAAGAAAACTTTGCATACATACTCTTCTGAAAACTTGATCTTAATCACTGCCACCTTGATCGAGGGATATGAAAAAGAGAAGCTTGAAAAAGATAAATTAACTGAATAACTAAGTAGTCTTAGAACTAAGCACAAGAGTCTCCTAGAATAGAACATTGAACTTGAAGAAGTCAATGCCATCTTGAAAGGACAGACTCTTGTGTCAAACTCTAAGATCACTGAGCTAGAATTGGAATGCAATAAGTTAAGAGAAAGTGCAAATGGTAAGCAAGTAATAGGTGAAGTTCAAACCTTTTTGGAGAATGAATTGAAAAGAGCTAATGAAATTCTGTATCAGGAAACTGAGAAGAACAGGGTTTTAAGTCAAAAGGTTGAAAAATCAAAATTTGAGCTTACCAGATTAACTAAATGGAATAAATCATCAGAGTCAATGAACTGGGTTCTTGAAAATCAAAATAAAGGAAAGCAAGGGTTAGGATTTAAGAAACCACTGCCTCCATGTAACCCTAAGAGCGAGTATGTGGCATTACCTTGCAACATGTTATGTACTTTTTGTGGTGAAACAGGACATGTCAAACAAAAATGCATAAATGTCAGCAAGGCAAAGGCCAAGAACAAAAGAATTGTTTTACCTAAATGGGCTAGACAGGATTTGATTTATCAATTTTCTAGTAAAAAGGGACCTAAGCTTGTCTGGGTTCCTAAGGCTAACCTCTAATTTGTTTTGCAGGCTGGAGTGAGGGAGAACAACTCAAGCTGGATTCTTGATAATGGTTGTTCAAGGCACATGACAGGAGATAGAAAAAACTTTCTCTCACTCACAGCATTTCAAGGAGGCAGTGTGGCCTTCGGAGGAGGAAAAAGTGGTCAAATAGTAGGAATTGGAAAGATTGGGAGAACTCGGGATCATGCAATTGAGAATGTTTATTGTGTTGATGGTCTCAGACACAATCTGCTGAGCATCTCCCAACTCTGTGACAGAGGTAACGAAGTGAATTTCTCGTCTGTAGGATGCATTGTGAAGAACCTATAGAGTAGAGAAACTGTAATGGAAGGAAAGAGGTTGACAATGTATACAAAACATCGCTGAAGTCACTACCTGAAAATAACCTAACATGCTTGAATGTACAAAGAAAGTGACTCTCAGCTGTGGCACAAAAGAATAGGTCATGCAAGTCTCTCACAACTGAATAAGCGTGTATCGAAGGAGCTGGTTCGTGGATTACCAAGTAAGAGATTTGAAAACATAAAAATGTGTGATGCGTGTGTAAAGGGAAAGCATGTGAGATCATCCTTTAAGTCCAAGAAGGTGGTAAGTACATCAAAACTACTGGAACTGTTGTATATGGATTTGTGTGGACCTATGAGAGTCAGGAGTAGAGGAGGAAAGAGATTTGTGTTCGTGATTGTGGATGACTACTCTAGGTACACATGGACCCTGTTCTTGGCAACTAAAGATGAAGCTTTTGACAACTTTAAAGACTGGGCTGGTGTAGTTCAGAAAAGTTTAAGTCTTGAACTCATGAGCATCAGATCTGATCATGGAACTGAGTTTGAGAACTCAAAATTCTCTGAGTACTGTGCAAAGAACATCATAGATCATAACTTCTCTGCCCCAAGAACTCCCAAACAAAATGGAGTGGTTGAGAGGAAGAACAGGTCTCTTGAGGATATGGCCAGGACTATGCTGTTGTCGAGTGGGCTTGCAAGAAACTTTTGGGCTGAAGCTATAAATACTGCATGCTACTTGCTGAATAGATATTCCATCAGAGCAATTCTTGACAAGACACCATATCAGCTACTCAGAGGTAGAAAACCAAATATTGCTCACCTAAGACCTTTTGGCTGTAAATGTTTTATTCACAACAATGGCGAGGAACCCTTGGGAAAGTTCGATGCTACGAGTGATGAGGCAATATTTCTTGGTTATTCTACTCAAAGCAAAGCATTCAAGGTGTTTAACAAAAGAACACAAATAGTAGACGAAAGTATGCATGTTGTATTTGATGAATTAGATAAGGCACTGGAGGAGAGTGAGACAGAAGATCAAGTGATTGGCTTAAGTAGGGAAGAAGGTGTAAATGAACTGGAAGACTCAAAAGACAAGGAGACATCAGGTGAAAATCCAAGCACACTAGAACAAGGAGTCAACTTGACAGGGGGAACCTCTGATGAAGCTGATGATCCAGTAAGTCAGGAAGAAACCCTCCAGGACAATGTTGCAGGTTCTTCCGGTCATACTCAACTCAGGCCATGGAAACATCAAAGATCTCATCCTCTGGAGAATGTCCTATCGGAATTGGATATAGGAATCATGACCAGGTCAGCTTTGAAGAACTTCTGTGCTTTCTTTGCGTTCCTCTCATCTCTGGAACCAAAGAATATAAAAGAAGCTCTAGAAGACCCAGACTGGATTCTAGTCATGCAGGAGGAACTACATCAATTTGAAAGAAGCAAAGTGTGGCACCTGGTTCCTAAGCCAAAGGACAGATCATTAATTGGAACAAAATGGATTTTCAGGAACAAATTGGATGAGCATGGTATAGTGACGAGAAACAAAGCGAGATTGGTAGTCCAAGGTTATAGTCAGGAAGAAGGAATAAACTATGATGAAACCTTTGCACCGGTTGCGAGGATGGAGGCCATCGGGATGCTAATTGCCTTTGCTACATATATGGAGTTTACATTATACCATATGGATGTAAAGAGTGCTTTCTTAAACGACTACCTGAATGAAAAAGTCTATGTGATACAGCCACCAGGATTTGTGAACAATGAATTCCCTGATCATGTTTACAAACTGGACAAAGCCCTCTATGGATTGAAGCAAGCCCCTAGAGCCTGGTATGAAAGACTCTCAGGATTTCTACTGAAGAATGGTTTCTCAAGAGGAAAGATTGATAACACATTGTTCCTCAAAAAGAAAGGAAAAGATCTATTGGTGGTTCAAGTGTATGTCGATGATATCATTTTTTGAGCCACTGATGAGGGGCTATGCAAAGGATTTGCTGATCTGATGGGAAGTGAATTTGAAATGAGCATGATGGGCGAACTAAATTTCTTCCTTGGATTGTAGATAAAGCAAATGCCTCAAGGAACTATGATTCACCAGCAAAAATATGTCAAGGAACTACTGAAGAAATTTGACATGGAAAGAGCAAAATAAATGACTACTCCCATCTTTACCCTTTTGATTTAGGGACTTGCACATTTTCAAATAGCCCCCATCTTTACCTTTTCGATTTAGGGACTTGCACATTTTCAAATAGCCCTCACACTTTGAAGTAATTTAAGTTGGGTTTTCTTTTTTTCCATGTTTCATTTGGAATGGATTGTGTTTTATTATGGGGCACTCAATTGAGTATTTGATCAGCGTAATAATAGCTTCCTCCCACAAGTTTGGAATACACCCGAACTTACCATCAAGGCATTCATCATCTCCTTTGATGTTTGATTTTTCCTTTTCACAATCCCATCAGATAGGATGGGGCTATTGTTTGATGAATAATGTCATATTCAAATCATATTTTCAAAAGGATTCATATTCACCATCCCTATCACTTATTATCCTTTTTATCTTTTTGTTAAGTTGCATTTCAACTTCATTTTTGTACTGCTTGAATGTGTCAATTGCTTTGTCTTTACTACTAAGTAAATATTGCAATATCGCGTGATGTTGTTAATAAAACTTATGAAATACTTCTGTTTACCACGAGATGGTATTTACTTCATGTCACAAATATTTGTATGTATTAAGTCTAAAGGTTCATAACTCCTTTCAATTGACTTGTAAGGATGTTTAGCATACTTTGACTCAACACATACTATACACTTTAATTTTTTGCACTTTGATTTTTTGCTTTCATATTTAGGTAATACGTCCAAATTTATCATTTTTCCAAGGTTTTATAACAGCCATGTCCCAAACGAGAATGCTATAAATTATTTAACTCAAGTAAGTAAGAAGAGACTAAAATTTTATTCATAGTGTCAACTAACATTACATTGGGTTTGAAAAGGCCCTCAACTAGGTAATCTTTCCCTACAAATATTTCATTCTTACTTAATCAACTTTATTAGATACAATAACACACTTAAATTTGTTCTTGACGAGAAGTCCAATACAAACTAAATTCTTCCAAATTTCAGGAACATGAAGAATGTTGTTTAGAATCACCACCTTGCCAGAAGTCATCTGCAGAAAGATATTTCCATATCTTTCAATCTTAGCCGTTACAAAAATTTTCGTGGAGAGCATTTCGTCCGTTTCAGTAGGAGCATAGGAAGCAAATACTTCTTTAACAGCACAAACATGGCTGGTGGCTCTAAAATTGATCCACCATTCTTTTGTATTTTCAACCAGATTGCATTCGAAAATCATGGCACACAAATCAATGTCTTGAACTCCTTGGTAAAGCCTATTTTCTTCAACCATGTTGGCTTTAACTATTTTCTTTTTCTTGTCCTCATTATTGTTCCTCTTTGGGGCATGACAGTCCACGAACTTATATCCAGCTTTACCGCAATTGTAGCAACTTCCCTTGGACTTTTTCTTATTTGGATAATTCTTTGCTCCAGAAGATTTCTTTCTCTTATTTTGCATTGAAGTAACTTCAACCATGTTCTCTCCTGCTATTTTTGAACTTCTATGAGCCTTCTCAAACAGATCTTCAAGCGACATTTCATTGCACTTATGTTTCAAGTAGTTCTTAAATCTTTCAACAACAGTGGCAACTTTTCAATCATAGACGCAATTTGAAAAGCTTCATTGATTATCAAAACCTTTAATGGAAAATTTGTAAGTAACCACATAATTAATACTGTTGAGAGCTAATTTTGAAGTATGACAAACAGAAAGGACTCAGAGGTTCCCACGAAGAACCTAGTCTTTGAAATGAAGGGCACGCTTGATCGAAAAGAATTACGGGTTGCAAATCCCTGCGGAATTAGGAGTAGTGGCGCGTGAATGAATATGCATCCTAGTCAGACTAAAAGAGGCGGTGCCCAGGCTGTGTCTTCGAAGTGTGAAAAGGAGTTGGACTTCAACAAGGAAAAGAGTTACTTGGAATCCTGACTTGCCATAATTAAAAGGATTCCCTGTAGGACTCAACTAGGGGTTTCAAGACCCATATAAATACAAGTAGTAGAGACAGCCATAAAATCAGTTATTCACAAACGGAGAGTTGAGAGCATACAATGGCAATCTAGCATCTTTCTACGTGAGTAAACTGGAGAAGACAACTGAAGTGCATGCAGTGTATTGAGTCTAGATATTCTGTCTAGGATCATCGAATTGTAAGTTGTCTTAGTTTGAGCATTCATAGTTTTTACCTATTGGCTTATTACAGAACCATATGTATTAGGTGAACTCTTGTGTAATTACTAGCAAAGCTAGAGTTTAGCTTTGAGTAGTGATTAGGGTCTAGAGTGTAGCCCCTTGGTTACAGAGTTTGTAATCAGAAACTTTGCTCTTATTTTAGTGGATTCAGTTCTAAAATCCCAGAGTGTGGGTCGTGGTTTTTATCCCTTGAGTAAGGAGTTTTCTACGTAAAATTCTTGTGTCTTATGTGTGTGTGATGTGGTGAGTAGCAGTGTTTGAAATATTATAAGAGCTAAGGTAAGAACTAGGATCCACGTTAGAAGAACCAGGTTCTTGTAACGAAAATCGGTAGACACTATTCAACCCCTCTCCCCCCCCCTTCTAGTGTCTTTAGGAGGTGCATAGATTATAACAAATACTTTTAACAAAAACGTTAATATGTATCACACCTTCAGTAAGTAGATCTTGAATGATAATTCGAAGCTCTTGGACTTGGGACACAACAGACTTGTTGTCTACCATTTTGTAATCCAAAAATTTGGCGACCACAAATTTCTTCAATCAACTTTCTCCCATCATTTACTTCTTTTCAAGAGCATTCTTTAATTCCTTTGACGTACCAACGTTACTGTAAGCGTTGTTCAATCATCTTTCAGTCCACTAAGAATATAATTATTGCACATGAAGCTAGAATGCTTCCAAGCTTTAGTCACAAGGAAGCGCTCATTATCAGGTGTTCTGTCAAGTAGGACTGGAACGTCTTCCTTTATAATCTTCTGCAAACTTAAGGTGGTTAGATAAAAGAACATCTTTTGTTACCATCTCTTAAAGTCAATACCTAATTTATTGGTGGCATAGCCATTACAGGCGCAGTACGACTTGAATTTACAGTATTGAGATCTGTTGTAGCACCAACAGAGTTGTCCATTTCGTTTGTCATTTTCGTCAAAAGTGACATAACCAGAATTAACAAACGGTGAAGTTTTTAATCTTCAAACCAATAGATAATATAGTGAATTGTTCAATTTCAGATCGAATAACAATTAGAGTAGCAAATCGCGTAGATTTTAATCTCCAAACGGGAGTATAAAACCACTCTAAAACTTGTTTATGCCTAATATCGGTCGCCTAGGTTAAGAAATTAATTAAGACTGAGGTCACAATAAATACAGTAAATACGATGAAAAAGTAAATAAATTAAAGAGAGAAATAATGAGCAAGAAGAGTAAAGTGTCTTATTCCTTGAGAATAGCCGGATTGTGGTGAATCGTGATGATGTACAATATAATGTAAGGAGACATATTTATAGTAGTGGATACCTTATCCTAATTAAGGTAAAATACAAAGACTAATAAGGCTGTGGGCCTGTAAATCAAGCCGGTGGTATATATGAAACCCTAACTAGGAGACTGTAACCTTAAGGCGGCAGGATGTATGCCCTTTGTCCTACGCCTGTACCGCTTGAACGGTCGTAACTCGTAGAACATGTGTCTATCCTTTGCACCTGGTGACTTGTAGGATAAGTCTAGTCTCACCAGCTGGACTCGTATCCCCGTAATAGTAGGTGGGGTATTTTTGCCCACACAGTCAGTCTCCCCATTTGTTGAGCACTGATGCAAGCAGTCAGGAAGTGAAAGCTGCATAAAAGATGGAGGTAAAAAGATATCTCACTGACTCCTTGAGACTCGCAGTTTCTTTGACCAAGAATAATGTTGATTTCTTCGAGAACTCCACATGCTTTCATCTAATTGGTTGATACTGGTTCCATGCACTTTTCTAAGAACTGCCATTAACTGCTCCGAATCGTTCCATATCTTTAGGAATAATTATGCTTGTCTGTTTCATATGCCATCCTTATCTCCTTTCTGCCTATAAATAGGGACTTCGTGACGGTAGAAAATTACAAACTCCTCTTCAGAAAATACTTCACTTCTTCAGCAATTTCTTATGATAGTGAAAAACTTCTCTTTCTCCAAGAATATTTGCCTTTGATCCTGATTTGATATTCCTAGAAATCTATTTTCATTCCAAATAGAGGATCTATGAAGAAACTATAAGAAGAAATTTGTATGTTGTTACCTGTTTTTCCTCCTTTATCCGCGAGGAATCGGATGAAGTTCCCCGAGCCATGAAGTTTGATCGAGATTCTAATGGCGTCCTTTGAGATTTATTCATTGTGTCATGTGCACTGATTACGGTGCGTTAATCTTCTAACACAACGGTTGTTGTGATATTCTTCTTGTCATGCGGGGTCATGCCACTTAGCCCTTTGAGCTTCCGTGTGGCTTCTCCACCAGGACTTCTCTGGTGTTCAAGTTGCTTCTTTGACGGAGTAGGGTTGTTTACTTTTCTGACTCTGTTTCATGGCAGGCAAGAGGATTTAGCCTCACATCATCAGGTGATTAAGGTGTACCTGAGCTTTGGATACTCTTGTAATTCATGGCTTTCACCTTGATTATCTGCTGCAGCTGAATCGCCATTATAACGTTTTATCGGTCGTTGGTTGTGGGATACCCGAGGGAAGAGTCTCCCATGTGGTAGGTTCCCAGCTCGAACCTATCCGTCCCTGGTGAACTCCTGTTTGTGCTTGAAGATTTGCGGGACTTTACACTCTGGTTTAACCAACTGAGGTTAACATGGATGGTCAAGTTCTCTTTCTAAGATCTGCGGCGAGTCTTCAAGTGTCTCTTTCAGTTTGGTGGGCGAGATGGAGATGGTTAGACCTGTACTCAGATGCTTTTAAGGACCCTTGCTTTGATCAAGCAGACGGGCTTTGGTTGCTCCAACGGCCGCGTATCTTGAAGGAATGCTCAGGCCAACATATCTCAAGCTGCAAAAAAAAAAAAAAAAAACTATGGACTGTGTACGGCTTGTAGCTACAATCCATATGGAGGATTTTCAGCCATGTTAATCCAGATGAGCTCTTTGTTTTTAGTCTTCGTTTTTTTTTTTCTACAATTTATTATGAACAAATGTTGTATTCAGGAAGAACTAAATGTATAATATAAGCATACGGACTGTTTGTAATCAATGAAACAGTCGTCCATCAATAGTTTTATACGTACTTGTGTATTTACGTATGGTGTAATGTGTAGCCAAGCAGTATATTTTGTGTCCCTTTTTGGGATAGTGTCTTCAAAAGATGGATGTGCGCACTGAAGGGCGCTTCATTTGCGTCACTAGGTGACGGCTTAAATTGCATCCACAATGGGACGACTTTAGTCCGTGTGGAAACGAGCACTTTTGCGTCCGACTTCGAAAGTCTCTGCTTAGTGACTCGAGTATTTACGACTTTCTGACACTATGCTAACGGGCATCCCCATCGGCATGTAGGTGCAGTTGTTGAATTAATGAGTTCAACGTACGAGTAATGCTTGGTAGCCGAGTTAGACGTGGTCTAACTCTAAGTGATTAGTATCTCAGCCCATTCTACCATCTCCTCTGAGAGTTTGGGTTTAGACAATATGCTCTGTACCGGTGTAGAGACGACGATGCTGACCGTATGGTCAAGAAAATACGAGTGCAGCTCCTGGGTCTCTATGATCATGGCCGCAATAAATTAAAAGAGTAAAAGAAAAAACCTATCTCGAAGCGAAGGTCTTTGGCTGGCGTGCTTCACGGGAAATTGCCTTCCATTCTCTTCTCGTACAAGGACTGCGTTCCATGCTATTTTTGAGATCGAGACATAGAGTAACAGATGGTCGCCTTGCTTTGGTTCGGTTATCACTGGAAGCTGTAGGAGCTGCATATTTTTCTGGGCGACGGTTAGGTAACTCTGTATCAGCCATAGGGGCCCCCTTGCCTCTGTAGCACCTCAAAAATCTGACATACCAATTATGTGGCCTTGGGGACTAGCTGATCCATTATTGCCAACCGCTCCCATAATTCGTTGATCTCTTCTCTAACTTCTCGCTCCATGGTCTCGAACTCAATTGGCTCCTCTTCGGCCATATTTATTTCGGCTACTGACCGTACATCAAGATCCCTGACACAAGTAGCATGACATTCTCCAAGTGAAGCCCCACTCACCCCGTAAGTCGTTAACCCCATGAGAAGTCGGGTATCTGAAGACTTGATGGAGTGTTGAGGGTATTCCCTTGACGTTATGCATCCAAGGCCATCCCAAGATGACGTCATAAGATAGGTCACAATCCAATACCTGGAAGGGAGTAATGCTCGTCACGCCCGATATGTAGACCGAGCTACTTCCCCGATAGGCTTTTCCCAACAGCCATTGAAATCAACAATGTTTTGAGGACTTGAAGTTACTTGATGGTGTTGGTGTGAATCAGGCAGCATCTCCATCCGAATAATGCTCACACTCCTTCATGGATCAATCAGAGCTTGCTGAATACCCAGATCAGACACGTCTATGGAAACGGTGATGGTCATTCTGGTACACTTTGTCTTCCTCCTGGCTGAACGGGATTGGACCAAGCGATTCCCCCACTCTGTAGCCCCCCAGGTTGTGGCTGGTTCCAGAATTGCAAAGATTGCATTGACGGTCCTCAGGTTTTCAGAATCCGACGCTCTCGAGTGCCGTGGTTCTCCTTCAATATAGTCTTTGATGTGTCCTTCTTTCAATAGATGCTCGATCTCGATCATCATGGCTTTGTAATCGACCGTTACATGGCCATCGCTGCGATGAAAATCACAATAGGGCTTCACATCTCTCCCCGTTGCTCCTTTTATGGTAGGCGTCCATCAGACCCTCGAACCCAGTTTTCGAAAGTGATCGGCAACTAAATCTACGGCGTTGACTCGCAAACAAAAATCTCTAAAGCTACGGGACTCTACATACTTATCTTGGGATTCAGATCCCCGGGAAATGCTCTGTCTGCCGCTTCCCATCTGGTTCTAGACCTTTGCTTTTGTTCTTCTTCCATCCCCCTCAATTTCCAGAGAATGACTCCCTGCTCTCTTCCTTCGCTCAGCTTCGAGGTTCACGGAATGGTCTAGCTCCAAGCGAAGTTTTTCAGTGTACCTCTGATGCAACGCGCTCCATGTTGTCAGAGGATTCTGAGTCAAACTCCACTGCAATTCCCTAGTAGCTAACGACCTTTTTGAGTTCATACTTTGGCCAAAGGCTACCACGGTAATATTATTGGGCACTGGAGGAAGCTCCATGCATTCACGCTTAAACCTATCGAGGTAGTTTTTTAGCAGCTCATCGTCACGTTGACAGATCTCAAAGCTGTCCTCCATGCACTTCTCCCGCTTGCGGGCACCAGAATAAGCTTTCTTGAATAGGTCATGCATCTGAGTGAATTATTCGATGGAGCCCATTGGTAGCTGAGTGTACTAAGCAAGGGCGCCTTTGGTCAGAGTTGAGCCAAACCTCTTCACCAGAGCAGACTGAATTTCTTCCTTGGTGATCTCGTTGCTCTTTATAGCTGTGTAGTACGCAACAATATGCTCATCCGGATCAGTTGTTCCATCATACTTCAAGTTATCCTGTAGACGAAAGTGCTTTGGTATGCGGACCGGTGCAGCGCTTGCTTTGTAAGCATGCTTGTAAAACTTTTGCTCATCAACCGTGGTAACTTGGGGTGGAGCACCCGGCACATTACCAATTCGGTCATGCATGGTCTTCATCTCCTTTATGAGGTCCTGGATGAAAGGCGCTCCCTTGTGGTCTTGGTTGTTGATTGTTGATGATCATTCAGGGGCGACACCCATGTTTAGCCAGTGGTTAGGGATGGATGCTGGTGAATGGTTCGTGGGCACTGGTCCTCGCGGGGATGCTGGCCTCTGAGACGATCCATCAATCATCGCTCCTAACTTCTGAGATACCCCTTCGACCACGTTGCTTGAGTTTCACTGCTGCTGTTTTGACATTGAGTTGAGGAGATTAACAAGAAAACCTCGGACATCAGTATTACCCTCCCCATCGCTGGCGACATGGATCGGCTCTTGGGAAGGGTCTTTTGATTGCTCAACTGGATCCTTAGGTTGCACGCAGGGATCGCTGGGATACTTTACGGATTCATCTACTGCATCTATAGTGTTCTTTAGAATGTTGCTGCTATCATCAGAAATAATTGCGCCTTTTTCTTCGTAGAATACCTACAATTTCCTGGGCCCCATAGTGGGCGCCAAACTATTTATGCCTAAAATCGGTCCCCTAGGTTAAATAATTAATTAAGAATATGGACACAAGCAATATAGTAAATACGATGGAAAACTAAATAAATTAAAGAGAGAAATAATGAGCAAGAAGAGTAAAGTAGTCTTATTTCTTGAGAATAGTCGGATTCTGTGGTGAATCGCGATGATGTATAATACAATGTAAGGAGGGGTATTTATAGTAGTGGATACACTGTCATAATTAAGGTAAAATACAAAGACTAATAAGGTCATGGGCCTGTAACTCAAGGCGGTGGTATATACGAAACCCTAACTAGGAAACTGTAACTCTAAGGCGGCAAGATGTTTGCCCTTTGTCCTACACCTGTACCGCCTGAACGGTCATAACTCGTAGAACAAGTGTTTATCCTTTGCACCTGTTGACTTGTAGGATAAGTCTAGTCTCACCAGCTGGACTCGTATCCCAGTAATAGTAGGTGAAATATTTTTGCCCACACAAAAATAGAATATTATTCAGAAATACAAAAATTATGCTCCTTAAGCTTGTTCGAAATATGTTATTCGAATAAAACCAATAAACAGAAAATGCAAAAATGGGAAGAAGAATATCTGATCTTACTAAACTTATAGTGTCTTCTTAAGGAACTTAATCCCCTCACAGTACTTGAGGTTATGGGTTAGATCCTCAAAGGATGGAAAAGATTTATCTTTGTTATTATAGTGGTACTCCAAACTAAAGCAAACAAAGAAATCTAACGGTCGATAGTAAAATCACACTTTGATGCTTTTAATTTATTTGAAATGCAATTCTGAAAGAGAAAGAAGAATGTTTAGAATTTTCGTAAGGAAAAAAATGAAGAAATTACACTCTCTTTATAGCCAACGGATTCTGGTATGAAAAGGTATGAAGGTGTCCGTTCGTTTCAACCCAGGTGGTTGTTCACGAATGAAAGCCCTTTAGGTGGATGTATTCCAAACAAATGGGAAATATTAAAATTGTAAACGAAATTTAATTACCATTACAAATATGTTCAGAAGAAATATTAATAGAAAATATCCAATTTTAATAAATAATTTAATTTTTTCAGTCCAAAAAATTAAGTCAATCAATCATATCTATTGACCGAATTTGAAGCCGAGCGAGCAACATCAGCGGCGCGATGCTTTGTTCTTCTCAAACCCTTTGAAGACTTAGAAGAAATGATTATCTATTTAGACACAACAAAAACTCTTTTTTCTTCCAATAGGGGGAGAAGTTTCTTTTAGGAGACTTTTCATTTTATCTCCATTTTTCGTTCACACCACCACATTCCACACTTCAAACCTCAACAAAAGTCACCCCTGTTATAATCTTTTATAGAAAGTAATATAAAAGGGAATCACTCATACTTTAAATATTACGGGTATAAGTGAAAATGATCAACAAATTTAGTCTTGAATTCTTAAAACAATAAGTATTTTGAGATAATTTTTTGAGCTAAAGTGACAATTAAAATAGGACGAATGGAATAGTTTAATTATCTTAGCAAGCCCTCATCCTTTTGTCAAATCTATGTTACAATTTTATATGGTTGGAATACCTACTTTTATAACAACATAATATCTACTACAACTTGCAATATTCGGGCTAAATTGGGTCACTATTATGCGCAAAGCATCACAGTCTCTATTCTATGCTGGTGGAGCTACTTAGAACATTTTCTTATGCTCCTCAAGTAGGTTTGAACGAGGGGGTCAAGAAGCACATTGAGAGGATTAGGACGAGGTAGTTCGAGATATCCCTCACATAGAGAAGCTTTTCATAGGAGGAGTTTTCGATGGCCAAATTGGGGCAACCTCGATGGGATATGATGATGTTCACGTGTGTTTTGGGTATGAAAGATAGGAATGAAGTAGGTGTTTCTATTTTGGATTTTGCAAAAGTTTTTGGCTTGGTGATAGCTAATTCGAGTTTTTCGAAGAATCAGGAGCAATTGGTCACCTTTTCTAGCGCGGTGGTAAAGACCCAAATCGACTTCATGCTTCTTAAAAAGAGAAATAGAGGAGTTTGTGTGGATTGTAAGGTTATTGATAATATTACAACCCAATATAAGCTCTTGGTTATAGATTTTAAGACCCAATGGAAGAGGGAAAGTAAGGTTTTGAAGGAACGACCCAGAATTAACTAGGGAGCTTTGACCAGTAAAAAATTTCAGGAATTGGGGGAGAAGTTGGTAGCTATGGGGGCTTCGGAGAGTAAGGAGGATGAGGATAATATGTGGCCTAGGGCAGCGGATTGTATAAGAGGGGCAGAAAGAGAGGTCTTAGGGGTTTCGAAGGGTAACCCATGTAGACACAGAGGAGATTGGTGGTGGAATGAAGCGGTCCAAAGGAAAGTAAAGGCCAAGAAAGTTTATTCCATGAAGTTAGTGGAGAGCAAAGATGAGGAGGAAAATATGATGAATAATGATGGTACAAGATGCGAAGAGGGAAGCAAATTTAGCGGTTACATACGTTAAAACAACAGCTTTTGAACACTTGTATGAGGAAATAGCGGACAAATATAGGGAAAAGAAGTTGCATAGACTCACCAAGGCAAGGGAGAAGAGGTCTCATGACCTAGACGAAGTGAAGTGCATTAAAGATAAGGATGACACGGTATTTGTGGAAGAGGCTCACATTGTACTCTTAAATGGGAAGTGGGACAAGAATGTAGTGTTGGGCCATTTATAGCACTTTGAGGGCCGCCATGATTTTAGATATTGCAGGTGTATAGAATTTGAGTAGATTAAGCAGGCAATTAGTAAAATGAGAGGAGGAAGAGCGATCGGACCAGATGAAATCCCAATAGAGTTTTGGAAGAGTGAAGGTAGAATAGGTATGCAGTGGCTGGCTGAGTTATTTCATATCATCCTTACAACGGCCAAAATGCACGAAGAATAGAGGTTGAGCACCATGATTCCATTGTACAAGAATAAATGGGATATTCAAAACTGCAACAACTATAGGGATATAAAACTTCTTAGCCATGCTATGAAAGTTTGGGATGGAGCGGTAGAGAAGAGGATGTGGAGAGATATAACTATTCCAAGAACCAATTCAGATTCATGTATGGGCAATCGACGACTGAAGTCATTCATATTTTGAGGAGGTTGGTAGAAGGGATATGAAAAGGGACTTACATATGGTGTTCATTAACCTGGAGAAGGCCTACAACAATGTCCCCAGAGAGGTTTTGTGAGAATAATTAGAGTCTAAGGGTGTACATGTGGCTTACATCAAGGCTATTAAGCACATGTACGATGGAACCAAGACTCGAGTGAGGATGGTAAGAGGTGACTGATTAGATCACTTCCCAGTAGAGATGAGGTTACATCAGGGTTCAGCAGTTAGCGCTTTTACATTTGCTCTGGTATAAATTAATACAAAGTCTTTCAATGAGAGATATCATGGTTTATGTCATTTGTAGATGACATAGTTTTGGTTGACGAGATAGACGTATGGGTTAATTATAAGCGAGAGGTTTGGAGATAGATTCTGGAGTCTAAAGGTTTCAGGCTGAGCAAGACGAAGACAGAGTAAATGGAGTGAAAGTTTAAAGATGCATCATATGAGCTAGAAATATAAGCGACGCTTGATACACAAGTTATCCCCAAGAAAAAAAGCTTCAAGTATCTTGGTTCAATTATCCAAGGTAATGGAGAAATTGACGAAGATGTCACTCATCATATAAGGGCAGGGTGAATGACACGGAAGCTTGCCTCCAGTGTCCTATACGATAAGAAAGTGCCGTCTAGACTTAAAAGTAAGTTCTATAAAGTGGGCGTTAGACCAAATATGTTGTATGGAGCGGAGTGTTATCCAGTCAAGAACTCACACATTTAGAAGATGTGTAGTGGAGATAAGAGTGCTTAAATGGATGTGTGGACATACTAGGATGGATAAGATTAGGAATGAGGTCATTCATGACAAGGTAGGAGTGGCCAGGGTAGTGGACAAGATGCGATAAGCAAGGTTGCGATGGTTTAGATATCTGAATAGGAGAAACACAGGTGCGCCAGTGAGGAGGTGTGGGGATTGGCGGTGCTAGGTCTACGGAGAAGTAGAGGTAGATCAAAAAATAATTGGAACGAGGTGATTAGACATGACGCGACGCATCTTCAGATCACTAAGGACATGACCCTAGGTAGAAAAGTGTGGAGGTCGTGGATTAGGGTAGATGGTTAGATAGTAGATTAGCAATTTCTGTCATACTAGTGTGAGTTTTTTTAATATATATCGTTTCTATCTTACACTCCGTTTGGATGGTTGTTACCCATCGTTTCATAATATATTGTATTGTATCGTATTGTGTTGTACAACGTTTGGATAAGTTGTATTGTTTATTGTGGTTTAATAAGTGAATATAAGGTAAAGGGTAAAACGGTAATATTAAATTATAAGTGAAGGCATAATGGGAAAGAAAAATAAGTAACGATGCGATCCCACTAAATTGATCGTTACATAAAGTGATAGTTTTTATGGTTACATAACCATGAATTTAACGATACAATACAATACAATGGTAATTAGAGTAACAATCAAAACAAATGTCATACTCATGATAACAATACAATACGATACAATGGTTACAACCATCCAAACAAGTTGTTATTCTTTGCCTTTCTTACTATTGACGTTTGATGTTTGCTGTTTACCTCGGTTATATGTAGCTTTTACGTCAGTGTTTCCTGTACAATAGTATTTTCATATTATTTTTTCTGTACAAACTTGTTTTCAAAAATGTCTTTCTTTAGCCAAGGGTCTATCCGAAGCAGCCTCTCCACATTGTGAGGGTAAAATTTATGTACATTTCACCCTCTTAAACTACACTTATGAAACGACACTGAGTATGTTGTTGTATTAATAATATAACATATCTACTCTAACTACCAAAAAAAAAAAAAAAAAAAAAAAAAGACTATGAGGGCATAGTTTAGTTTCTTAAAAACGTGAAAATAGCCCATAAGCACAAAAGGTTCTTGTTATATTTATTTTACTAAGGGGTACAACGCACTGCATAAAACATATTTATTTTCCGAAACTTCTTAACAAGAGGGGAAGATTCTTACCATCTTATGGTACTTTTATGTTGTTGTTGACGTATTTTCTAATAATAACCATGAAAAAAAACTGCGACGAATAATCGAACGAGATTTTTAGAATAAAGAATTTAAGTCCCGCGCGCCACATATCAACATCAGCTTATGAAGAAATGAAATTTATAATAAAGAAAAAAATATTGCCTTAATGAGTGGAGATTTACCTTTTAACATATAGAGAGTTGGAAAAATAATATTTTTAAATTAACGCATAAAATTGGTTCCTTAATTCTTAAAACATGTCTCCAAAAGTTGAAGCATTTTCTTTCAAAGAGCTGCCAAATTAAATATCAGCACTCCAGCTTTTATTCATAGTGGTGTCCACTTCCACCACTTTCTTTTTCATGTTTCTAGCACAAGTAAGTTAATCAATATTTTAATATTTATCTCTACGGGTGAAAATGAATCAATATATTTTTATAATAAGTTAAATAAAACTGTCTCAATTTCTTTAATTATGTCTTCAGATTATTCATGCACAACAATAAGCATGACTGGTTCATGAGAATTAAAAAGTATATGCTACTTGCAAAAGTGGAAAGGTGAATGAATCCACAAACATTAATTTGCAATTTTCCTTAATTGGGAATACGTTCTTTGCAGTAAAGTGCTTTATCTATTACATTGATTAAATTGTCGAAAGTCTCTAAACGTGTCATCTTTTGTTTAGATACTAGATTAACATGGGAATTTAAAATTTTGATTGTGTATGATATAGTCAAGGAATATCCTGTAGTAATCTTTTATATTCTGTTGGTAAAGAAAAGGAAAAAAGAAAAGTCAAAGAATGTGGATGAGCTGCTTTAATTACTCATTATCATTAGCCTTTAAATATTGAAATGGAAGTAAAGTTGCATGGAGATAAGAATTAATTAATAAAATTGGATAATACATCTCCTCCCTTCAGCGGAGCTCGGGAGTAGGATTCATGGTAGTGAGTTCCCAGTTGGAGAGAGATCTATGAGGCAAAAATCAAGATTAACCAAACTACTGAGTTCCGTATATTGGATAGTCTTAAAAATATAAAAACTAAAAAATAAAACGTACAAGGTCCAGATATTTTTCTTAGAATATGTCAAATTTCCTTGACAAAGTGAGCATTACGTTGAGGCAAATAAAAAAAGTGTGTTGGAAACTTAGTCAATTTTGTCAGGTGAATTATATAGGAGTCTCTGTTAATCTTGGTGTGCTTCTCCCATTTTTAAAAAATACATGCTTCCCTTCTAATAACAGAAGAAAACGATCATTTTCAAAACTATTTTACTTCAACATCGTTTTATTTGACTATTGGAGATAGTGCACAATGAAATTAATTTTACCTTTTATTTTCTGCAAAAACTCAACCTAATTATGACTCTTGTTTAGCTGTTAACTCGAAAAGATGATAAATTACTTACTACAACGGGTGAAACAATATTGGTAGAAAATTCTTATGATATAAGTTTACTTTTATCATATAAGTATTTTTCAAGAAGCCCCTTAAATTATGCGGGTGCACATATAGCATATTTTGGGTGCGTCATTTAGGTTTAGCAAATTTTTTACAACTTTTTAATTTTTAGCGACCGACGTCAACTTCAATATAATTTGACCAAAAAAAAAAAAAAAAAGAACTTCCATAGAACAAGTTGTCAAAAGACTTGATTCCTGAAGAACTGACCATAGCAAGGACATTCCGGAGGCGAACTAAACGATTGACTAGAATCAATTACCCCTGTCCTGTTCACTGGGCTATTGGCTTACCAAGCACTTGCCCGCTGCTCCTGCCGCTTAGCGGGCGGAGCGCTCGTTATCCTGACTTGGTTTCTGAGTTCTAGTTCAAGGTAGGGCAGGACGGGACTCACGGGGGTTTGGGGGAGCCTTCTCCCAGAGAAAACCTAATAAAACTCATTCGAATACTTGAGTTCAAGCTCCTAGTTCGAACCTTTGCTCTTTTTCCTTCTCTCTTCCAGTTCTCCCCCTCTACTTAATTCCCGCCTTGCAATAACAGCACATCTTGTGCCACAGAATCGATTGTGCGGCTAGAAAGACTCATTTGAGTAATTCATAAACCCTCGTCGGGATAAAGAAGCAAGGGTCCATCCCCCACTTTTAATCTTTAACTTCAGACCTTCAGGGTTGAAGTTAATTACTGAAGGTCTGAAGTTCAACTTCAAATATGAAGGTTCGAAGTTTGGCATAATAACTTCCAATTTCTAACCTTAGGTAATGTACAACATCAAACTTGGGCATAACAACTTCAAACCTGAAGATTTGAAGCTAGGCATAGGCAGCTTTCAACTTCAAGTTTGAAGTTCAAACCTTCAGGTTTGAAGTTTGGCATAACAACTTCTCACTTCAAATCATAGCAACTTCCAACTTCAAATCTTCCTTCAAACCTAGGCATACCAACTTCAAATATAAAGGATTCAAGTTAGGCATATGCAACTTCTAACTTCAAATATGGGGCATAGCAAAAACTTGTTTAATGGAAAAATATAGCAAAGACCCGAAATAGATTATTTCTGAAAAAAATATTTTACTAACTAAAACCTAAAAGAGGATGACAAAATTGACTGCTAAACTTAATTTTTTACGGTGTACTTTTGTAGAAATGAAATGACCATAACAAGTCAGGCCCATCATCATGAGGTCCAATAATCCAGCTAATACTAGGATGATTTACAAAAAGAACCTTTATAAAGGGTGATCTTGAAATTTTAGCCCCACTAAACGTATTCTCTAAAATATGGCATATGTTAAGGCATCATACATAAGTTGCTATTTTGCCTATTAGGCAGGAGTTCCGGATGTTTTAACAGGTTGAATGGTTGAAATAGATTTTACGCGGGTATTAGCAATGCAGGTATTAGTTATGCAGGTATTAGCTATGTAGGTATTATTAATGCATGTATTATTAAAGAAAGTACTATTAGTTATGCAGGTATTATATCTTGGTTAATGAATGATTTGTTGTATTAAAAAATTATTATACATTTCATAATTTAAATTATGTATTTTAATATTTAATGTTTAATAGATTTAGCTTGAATGATACAAAGCGTATATTGTAAAGAGATGTGAGGGCATATTTATCCTTTTAATATTTTAATACCTGCATAACTAATACCCGCATTATTATTCCACTTCTATCCCGCACAAAATAATACATAGATTCTCTCATTAATTTATGCGGGTATTAGTAGTGCAGGTTTCTAAATCCAAACCAAACGCTGCATTATTAGTGCAGATTTTTATACCTTCTTGCAAAACAAACCAAACACTGCATAAACTTTGTTAGGAATTTAGTGCAGGTATTAACTTTTAACGAGGCTAACCAAACGACTCCAAAATGTTATAAAAAATAAAGATAGTATTATGCATGCATATTGGGCACAATTTTAACTAATAACTAGTTCTCGGCACGTGCGTTGCACGTGTATGCCGATTATGTTGTGCCTTATTTTATATTGAGTGAAATATTTTTACAAAATATCCGTCTCTCTGCAAAATTCACTTAAATCACTATGAAATATGACTCAAGAACTAATCTATTACTACTTTATAAGTGGGAAGCCTCATAAGTTGTAAAGTCACAGACCAAATTGCCTATTATTAATCAACTTGCAAAATAAAAAATTTGTACCAATATGTAAATTTACATTATATAAACATATTAAATAACAAAATGGTAAGAATACCTAGTACTTCAATAAAATACTATACTACTAATACTCATCCATTAACTGAGCCTCTTCCACTATGTATCATTATTGCTTTAAATATTTAATGTTGATAAAAAAAACTTAATTCAGTCAATCAAGATGCAAGTGCTCACTGCAAATGAAGAGCCACTGTTACAATCTTATCAGGTTCTTGGAATTGATTTGCTCCACTTCACATATATCTTGACTCTAGATAAAAAAAAATTTCAAGTCTGCACATTCAGTTTGTGGGCGAGTGTCCTCAGGATGGATTTTTTATGGTAAACTTTATAATATACGTTTTGAAAGTAGTAGTGGTAAATTTCATAACGAACTATTAGTATGAATTGTTTTTATTGATTCAGTTTTTTTTTTCAAGATGAGAAGGACATTAGATTAAGAACTTTAGCACAAAACGTGGAGGAGATGACTAGAAAGTCTATAGGTAACATTTACTATTTTCTTCTTCTTCTTTGTCGTCTATTAAAACTTCTTCATTTTTGTTCTTCTTCAAGTCTCCTTTCGAGGCTTTTTTGTTCATTGAAATGTCTGCCTAGCTTGGATGATATATCGATGAATTCATAGTAAATTATATAAAACTACTTGACATTATGATACCGATATGGCTGATTGAAAACTGCTAAAATGCATTTAGCTTGAAAAACCTCTATATTAGGATTGATATAAAGTGAAAACAAACGTGACTAAGATTGAAGGAGAAATAAAGATAAAATCAATATTATGTAAAGGCAAGAAGAAAGTAAAATGAAAAAAGTTCAAATGAGGAAGGATACCCACATTCAATTTAATTATGAGTTAATGAGTTTATAAATAATTCCAAATATTATGTTCTTGCAACTGGGTTATTAGGATGTTTCATTAAAAAAAAAATAGTAATTTCTGACTTATATCCTGCTACGAAGTATATTCTTCTTTAATTTTATTTCTATTAAATAGTAAGATACTACTCCAGCTTCGAAATTAGATGTTATATGTTGTTTAAATTCATTATTAAGCATACCATTGCTTCTTTTTGTTTGTTTGTTTGTTTGGATCATTAATAAGATCAACATAAATTTGTACTATTTTAATTTTGTTGATTTATTTAAGGGGTTCACACGTGATGCGCGTGTTCGAAAACTAGTATCTAATAAATCAGAAGTACTAAGCAGAGCAGGGCATACACCAAAACCATGAACTTACATAGTATTTGAAGAACTCATTCATCTTTTGAAAGGGGCATGGTATAATATACTCAGATCTTTTAAGTTATGGTAAAAATATGTAACAGGCGTCTAAATTATAAATAGACCAATATATTTACCTTTTTTATTTCATTCTGATAGGACATCCCACTCTATTGTATATCACTATCGACAATTCGATTAGAAACTTAAATATATAGAAGCCAAATAATTCGATAAAAGAGTTATCATATGATTCATATATAATATACAAGATAAAAGTAAAAGGCTCAAGTTTCGTTTGAGAAAAATGTATCTTAGTTGTCAAAACAGGAAAACAATTGTGTTGTTGGAAGTAAATTTGATGACTGAGACTCACAATGAAGTAATTTTAGTGGAACTGAATACTGATTGAAGTCTGAAACTTGTGTCATTCAACAATTAAAGCACAACCATTTAAATTCTAATAGTATTAAGTTTGTTATATGATTCCTTGACATCTAGCAAATGTATCATATACTTCCTTTCCATAAAAAGAAAATACGCTTCCCTCTTGATTACAAAAATTACATAAACGTAAATTTCATAGAACATTTGTAAAAGATATCATTATCCGAAAATATCCTGAAATTATTTATCCGTCCTACCCATTCAAATTGTATACCTAACTTAAGCAGTATACCTTAAAATATAGGAGTACACCTATTATTCCATGAAAGTATACAACGAAAATAGTTAGAAGTGAAAAAATAGTATACTATAAGGTATACAATAAAATGAGTAGACCGGGTAAATACTTTGGACTGCAAGAGTAGTATATTTTTTAATGTTTATTAAGGACAAATACTTTGCATTTCATGGGTACATAATATAAAAATTCCTTTAAAGATTCCGGGTTACCTTTTCATGGGGTAATTTGCATGGATAGGCTCTTTTTCACGTAAAAGTTTATCCCATTTCTAAAATTTGTGCAGAAAAGCTCAAATCTTTGAGTTAACACAGACTCGTTAAAGATTGTAAATAATCTCACTACAAGTTTTGATGAATCCATCAAAAGTTTATTTATCTACAAGTTTGACGAATCGTTAAAACTTAGGGCCACGGTTAAAAGGTGAAGCTATTCTTGCACAAATTCAAATCGAGACAAACATAAACAGCAACACCCAAATGGCTATTTAGTGAATTTTTTTCTACTTGTTTTTTTTTTTTTTGTTTAAAACATGATACTTATATTAATAATAGAAGAATTATGGAGGTTTACATAGAATACTCATACGAGTTCCATTGGAGTCCATTACATGAGCATTTGAGTTCGTACAAAACATAGGAATAGCATCTAATACACACTAATTTCCTAACTTAGATAACATAGAACATGTACTATCCAAATGGTGGTCACAAAATTTGTGCCAATCTGATCATCCTCCAAGGCTTTGTAAACAAAAACAGGAGGTACTGCATAGTGGATGGTAGATAAAGATTTGAACTGTGAATGAGCTCCTTGTGCTAACAGGTGAGCAACCCTATTCCCTTGTCGAAAATTATGCCAGAGCAATGGCATTTTCAGCTTGAGCATCAACAATTTGCAATTGTGAATAAGAGATGAATAAGTAGGTGTTGATTTTTTTATTACCTCGGTAGAGTATGTTTTAATTTATAAGGAGATGTAATTTTGTTCAATAGCTAAGAGCAAGCCTTGATGAAGACCTAACAACTCTGCATGGGTGTGGCTATGAGCAAACACTTCCTTATGATATCCTAGTAGCCATTCCTAAAGATGCGACCAATACTAGCTGAGTTATCTCCAGTCTTATAAGAACCATCAAAATTTAGCTTTATAATATTATGCTTTGGAAGGGTCCAGTATAATTTGATATTCTTAACAATGGATTTTCTAGAGTTTGAACCAGTTAAAAGCTTAAATTCTAGCACTCTAATGAACATGACTATACGTAATAGTAGAATTTAGATTATTAATATTATTATTATTTCTATTCAACGACAAATTCCATAGTACAAAAAACATAAATTCAATCTATGAATAGAATTTATTATATGGCATATTTAACATATTCTTTAGAAGGCGTAGTCAATCTTGAAACTCATTGATTTAGCAATTTAAAGTGCCTTCCAAAAAGCTCTAGCTATGAGACAACCTAAGAATATGGAATATAAAGTTTCAACTGTATCTTTTTAAATGGAACACATAGGGTCAATATTAATGCCCATTTTATGCAAGTAAGCTCTAGTAGGCATCCTGTTATGTTGGCATTGCCAAACAAAGTGTTTAATTTGGCTAGGCACATCAACATTCCATAACCATGTGAAGTCTTCAGTATTGTTAGTAGCAGAATCTATTTGCTCATAAATTGAATTCATGATGAACATACCATTACTAGTTAGAACCCAAATAGGGTAATCTAGATTAGATGAATTTATATGGCGATACCCCAACTAAGTGTTAAGTATCCCACATCGGTATAACACAGGAGAGATGCTGGGTATATAACTATATATGCCTTGGACCTTAGTGACGATTTTTAAAGCCGTGAGGGCCTGGCTCAAAGCGGACAATATCAATAGCGGGCTGGGCTGTTACAAATGATATCAGAGCCACTCCGTGTCAGCCTTGCCGATGTGGGTCAGAGTTCAACTAGGTACATGGGGCAAATCTCAATGCTGAGTCTAGGCAAATCCCGGGTATGCGGAGCAAACCTCAGCGAGGATGATGAGTCCATAAAAGGGGGTGTATGTTATACCCCAGCAAAGAATTAAGTATCCTATATCGGCATAACACAAGAGTGATCCTGGATATTTAAGTAAACATGTCTTAAACCCTAGTTACGCGTTTTAAAGCCGTGTTAACCTAGGCCCAAAGCGGATAGTATCACTAGCAGGATTCGGCTGTTACAGATGGTATCACAGCCACTCTATGTCAGCCTTATCGATGTGGGTCAGATTTCAACTGAGTTTCAGCGAATTCCGGGTATGCGGGGCAAACCTCAATGCTAAGTCTAGGCGAATTCTGGGTACACGGGGCAAACCTCGGCAAGAACGCTTAGTCCGTAAGAGAGGGTATATGTGACACCGCAGCTAAGGGTTAAGTATCCCATATCGGCATAACACAAGAGAGATTTTGGGTATATAAATATACATGTCTTAAACCTTAGTGACGCGTTTTAAAGCCGTGAGGGCCTGGCCCAAAACAGACATATCACTAGCGGGCTGGGCTGCTACAATAGGAGTAGTGGCCTGCCTAAATAGATCTTTAATGCAGCTAGGAAATTCAAAATCAAGGGTATCAAGGTCCCGTTGATTGCCCTTAGAGATATCACACACCTTTTTAGAAGAATCCTTACGAGTTAAAGGACCATATGTTAAATTCCTAAGGGTTATCTTATTTGGTAACCATCTATGCTCCAAAAGTGAGATATTTTTACCATTGCTTATTACCCATTGCATGTTATTATAGCAAATAGGCAGTGTCTTCTAAATACCTTTACAAATAAAAGAATTTGCCTTAGTGGATGATTTATGAATATATTTATTACTAATAACCTTAGACCATAAAGCACTAGGGTTAGACAAAAGGCACCAAGATAATAAGGTGAGCATTGCAGTGTTTTTTTGTTCTAGCCCTTGTAATATATAGACCCCCAAATTTTTAGGTTTAGTGACTACCTCCCATGATAATAGATGGATTTTCTTCTTAGCATCAGTTGTACCCCATAAGAAATTCCTTTTGATTCAATCTATGCAATTTAGGGTTTTCGTAGGCAAGGAGTGGAATTGCATAATATGATTAGGAAGGGCATTAAGAGTTGACTTAACAAGAGTAGCTCTTCCAGCTAGATTGAGAAAGTTTATTTTCCAATTAGAGAACTTGTTGTAGAGGTTATCTAGGATGAATTGATAGTCACAATGCCTAGGTTTGTGAGTTAGAATAGGGAAACCTAAATATTTTTCAAAATATTTATCAAAATAATTCCCTATTTGAAGATTAAAAATATTACCAATATGAGTAGCTAAAGAGGAATTAATATTCCTAGAGAAGACGGTCTTAGACTTTGCATTGTTAACTTGTTCAACCGATATTTCATAAAATAGGTGAATAGTAGCCTTTATGTTAAGGGCTGATTTTTCATTTTCTCTAGCAATAAAACTGAAATCATCCATAAATAAAAGATGAGAAAGCTCAGGCCCTCTAGGAGAGAGTTTAATTGGATCCCATAGGTTCCCTTCTACATGTTGATTAATATAAATGGAGAGAAGTTCTAGACATAGGATAAAAATAAGGTGACACCGGGTCCCCTTGCCTAATCCCTCTTGAAGGTAAGAAATAATTAGTCCTACTATCATTAATAAGAATAGAAGTTGTAATACAGGATAAAATTAGCTTAGTGATATTGAGTGGAAATTTAAAAAAACCCAACATGGTTCGAATAAAGGACCATTCAATTCTATCAAAGGATTTCTCTAAATCAATATGAATAATCATCTCACTTTTGTTACCTCTCATGTAGTTAAATTCATTAATAATTTCTTGTATAATAATAGCATTAGCTGAGGCTCTCCTATTTTTAATAAAACTGGCCTGACAAGGACTAATAAGAGAATCCAAACGAGGTTTGATACGATTTGCTATAATGTTAGAGACAATTTTGTAAACAGTGTTACAAAGCACTATAGGCCTAAAGTTTGTAGGTTTACAACATTTTTAACTTTAGGTATTAAGCAAATATAAGTGGAGCTTAAATCTTTAGGCATGACCTCATTTTGAAAAATTTGACGACAAATATTTTTAACTGAATTTTCAACAATATCCCAATATTTTTGGAAAAAAAATAGGATGAAGCCCATCTAGAGCAAGGGATTTATGAGGCTTAAAAGAAAATAAAGCGTTTGTAATTTCATAATCAAGTAATAGCCTGTCTAATATAGTTAAATTAGTCTCATTATACCATAAAGCATTATCATGCAAAGTTTAATTTGGCTTATGGTATGATTTGTGCCATAAAGACGTTCAAAATATGAAGCAACATGCATAAGGATTTCCTTTGGCTCAAAAATCAACTTCCCACAGTCATCTTGAAAATGAGAAATTCTATTGTTCCTCCTACGATTGAAGGTTGTCACATGAAAAAACTTAGTGTTAGCATCTCTATAATTTAACCAGTCAATTCTAGAGTTGAGCTTCCAAAACTCTTTCTCATGTTTTAAAATTGTATTATACTCAGTGATAAGCTCCTTTCAAGATTTTGAAGGAAAAAACTGGTAGTATAATTAGGAGAGAATTGAATATCTTTTACTCTAGCAAGAGTGTTAGATTTTTGTTTAAAAATATTGCCAAAGGTTTCTTTATTCCAAATCACGATAGTTTCCTAAAAAACTTTTGTGGCCTCATCTAGTGGTCTATTAAGCCATGCATTGTGAATTATATTTTTAAAACTTGGATGTAAAAGCCACATTGTTTCCAATCTAAAAAGATTTCGAACAATTATGGTTAGGATTTTTATTAAGAGTGACAAGTATAGAATTATGGTTTGAATAAATCTTAGGCAGGTGAATAATATTTGCATCCTTAAAGAGATTAATCCAATCGTGATTTGCTAAACATCTATCCAAACATTTCAATATAAGACCTCCTCTTCTCCTTCTATAATTGGACCAAGTAAATTTAGGTTCTTTGAACCCTAGGTCAGTTAGGTTATAGTAATTAAGACAAGCACGAAAGTTTGAAGTATTTTTATAGTTTATCGGTCTACCATCCCACTTATCATCTTGAGATAATACTTGGTTAAAATCCTCACTAACTAGCCAAGGTCCTTTATAATTATCATAAATATTCATAAGATCTTTCCATAAGATTTCTCTATTTAGATATGAAGTACTAGCATAAATTATAGAAAATAGCCAAGTAAAATTAAAGGATGGATGAAGTACCTTAATCATGGAATGGATTTCATTTCCTTTGATATGAATGTCAGTGACACTCACATAGTCATTTTCCAAAGAAGAACAATACCACCAGAGCGTCCCCTGGGCAACGAGCGAGCGAGCGAGCCGAGTCCGAGCCGATCCTAATCGAGTCCGAGCCGAGCCTAATCGAGCCCGAGCCGAGCACGAGCCGAGCTCAACTGAGCTTTGTTAGAGTTTGGCCGAGCCCGAGCCGAGTCTGAGCTGGCTTTTTTTCTTGTGTCCCCATACTTAATAATATAACAAAAATAATATTTGAATTTTTCTTTTGATCATAATCATAGATAAGGATAAAAATACTAGTTTATCAATTGTTAACTATTACATTAAAATATTAAATAACACATAAACTTCTAATATTTTTTTGGTAATTAAGCCTAATGAATGGTAGTTAAATTTTAAAGATAAAGTTACACTATTAATCAAGCTAATCGGGTCGAGCTGAGCTTTGACAGAGCCGAACTTGATCAAGCTTTAATCGAGTCGAGCGAGCGAGCTCCGAGCCGGCTCAGCTCTATGCCCAGGCCTACTTTGAGGGAGTTTTAGCATAGTCAGTGAAGTCATAATGTACCCTAAAATCATGATGGTCATCCATTTTCGTTTCCAATAGGGCAACAACAACAGGTTTATAAACTTCAAGAATAGCGCTAAAGTTCATGCAAAATTCAGGATTATGTGCACCTCTATCATTCCAGACTATTATATTAGTTTTTCCATTCATGTTAGGATTTGCATTATTATTATTGTTAGCAATATCCAATTTAGGATGAGTTCTCAATGTGGGGTTCAGAACCACCACATATTTCCCCACCGACTTGTTGGCTGGAGCTTTCACATCCAAGGAACATTTGTAAAGACTCTGGTGACATGTTAGAATAGTTTTTTTGTCTAATCTTTCTTTGAAGAGAAGTACTATTATTTCCTTTAGACTTAAAATTCTGTGTGACTCTCCCTCCCCCTTAAGACGACTTCTTGTTTCCCTCTCATGTTTTCCTCCGGTTCTTGTGGATTGAGATAGTTTCTTGGTGATGCTGGAGGGACTGGTGGTTGTAGTGCATCCATCTCCATGAGGGGTGGTTTTTGTGGGTACACATGCAAAGGATTCAAATTTTGGTACATTCCATTTATGTCCATTGGTGCATGCATTGACTGATTCATGTTCAAGTCCCATGAATGAAAATAGGATTTTGTGGTGGTAATACTCGAGGGGGAAAGAAGGGTAAGTCCCTTAGGGGGTGATCCGGGTGTTGTATGCCTTGGAGAAATTGAGTCCACATGTTGTTGATATAGTTTGCATTGTTTTATGCATCCCCCATTCACAATTTATTCAAGATAGTGTGGGTTTTGAATGACTACAAGAGCTTTTTGTCCATTGATGTCCATTGACACTGCTATCGCTTGATCCCATAGTGTGGATTCGAGCCAAGATTGTGGAACTTGGTTTTGGACTGGTGATAGTGCAAAGATCAATGGTTGGTTCAAAGGAAGCAGTTGTGGAGCTTGGAAATTGTTTTGATTCATGTCGTTGTTCATTTTCTTTTTCAAGTGGTGATATTTCAGTAGTAATTTCACAAGGTGATTGGATTCCTTCCTTGTTGCTGGAAGTTGTAATCGTGCCATCAAAGTTTATATAGTTAGGATTTGTAGTGATAGAGGTGGTAGTGGCAGCTATTTGCATAAAAGGTAACGTGTGTGAGTTGCAAGAGGAATTAGGAGAGGAATAAGAGTGTGAGTCAGTTCCACTTTTCGAATCTGCATTTGGAGGCTGAGTGGAGAGCTTGGACAGTGATAAGATACTAGAAGATTTTTTAGGTGTTAGAGTGTAACCATCCTTGGTAATTGTGTGTTGCTTAGGAATAGAGTTTGTGTAAGGAAATTTGTCAGTAGTCCAATTCTTTCCTTGTTGTGCCACATTGTTTTTTTGTTGTGCCACATGATTAATTTATATTTTCATGACTTTTTCCACGCGTATTTACACGTCAAAGTTCTGAGTTGTTTGCATTGTTTTTGTCAAAATTTGCATGGGCAAAGCCTTATCAAATTTGACAAGTTTGTCATACTCAAAATTTTTTTGCTCACAATTTCTTTTAATAGATTGATTACCCTTATTTTCATAATTAACAACATTTAAGGCATCAAATTTGTTAGTAGACTCCATAAGAGGATTAATAATAGATAAATTAGGATTATTAATAACCTTATAAGTAAAATTATTACCAAAAGGTTTAGAAGACTTATCTGGTGAAGGTCGAGTATTAACTTAGGAAAAAATAGGATTAGTAGACTTATTCAATAAGGAAATATTGATATGGCTATATCCAACTTCTTGCATCTACTTACTTTGTGAGTATTGGGTAACATGAAATTATGTATGTTGTTTATTATTGGACGTATCACATTTTTCTCATGAAAAAATATTTAATTAAAGGGTGATTTCGCGCGCGCACACACACACACACATATATATATAGCAATATTTTTATATACAAGTTGCTACAAACAACTAAAAAGAAAAACTATAGCCTCCACCTCACATCCCTTCTTGCTGCTGCCCCTCCATCCCCCTCACCCCACCGAATGTCTCCTACCGTCTGCCTCCACCACTACCTCCGGTTGGAATAGTCGCAACAAAATTGCAGAAACGGTGTGAAATCACGCAAAACAAATATGAAATAACGCATAAACAGTATGAACAATGCTGAAATAATGTGAAACAATGCAGAAACAAATATGAAATAGTGCGGAAATTGTGTGAAACAGCGCAGAAACAGTGTGAAAAGTGCAGAAACAATGTAGATACAAACAGAAACAATAAAAATACTAGAAACAGTTTAGATTTAAGTAGAAACAATGTAGATAAAATATAAAAATAGAGTAGAAAATATTAGAAAAAATATGTACAACAAAAACACTAAAAATAGTGTGGAGAAACAGTGTGAAATAAAATACTGTAATAACAGTGTAGATATATTAAAATAAAAAGACGACAAAGAAATAACTGAAATAATACACTAAGATACACTGGAAACAACTTTGGTATAATAGATACAGTTCACATACATTGCAGATACGGTGTTCATATAATGTTGATACGGTGTTGATATTGTCCATATACAGTAAATAAAAAAAATAAAAAAATAAAAGATTTGAACTGAAAATAGTAGATATGATCGGACAATAACTAACCAGAAAACACAAGATCTTCATCGGAAACACCAGATGTGAACGAAATAAACAAAACTTGAACCAAAAATCAATAGTTCTAGATAAAAATACCACCAGTCGTGATGGAACAAGAGAGCAAGCCGCGGAGCATACCACAAATCATGGTCACCAGAAAAGAAGCCTGGCAGCATTGAAGAAGAAAACGAAGGAGGAGGTCGGCACCGAGGGAAGGAAACATCGGAGGAACGAAAGGGGAGGCCGGCGTCAAAGAAAGTGGTCCCGCTGGCAACGCCAAGAGTGGCAGGGAGGAAGAGAAGAGGGGAAGGAAGAAGTGGGATATGGATCCTAGAGTTTTCTCTCTTTTGCTATGTTTTGTAATTAAGTCTCCCTTTCCTATATATTGTGTAATTGTACCAAAATGTCTCCAAATTTTGATAAAAAGGTCCCAATTCATACTTTCTACAAATTTTTCTTAATTAAACGCAAGTTCAATATACGACATAAATAAATAAATTATTTAATTATAGTAACCTATCATTAAGAAGAGATTTTAACTAAAAGAACCAACAATTTTGATTCTTTACTTACCACATTAGATTGAGAAGGTATAGCAAGCTGGTAAATCTTATACAAGTAAGATGATTATGCGTATCAACTTTTAAGTATAGAAAACATGTGCCATTTCGTCAAAGATCTATTATTTTATAGTAAAATTTTTTTGATCCCACTTGTAATCTCGACAAAATTATTTCAGGTTCAATTTAAGTTGTTCTCTTGATTCCAAATTATGAAATTAGAATCGTTGAACTAAGCCCCTTACGACACTTGGTGACTCTCAAAGCTGCCTCACCAAGTGCAACCTCAACACCGAGGTAGCACCTCAAGTGCTATGCCAACACTTATTCATCCACACAAAGAGATATATAAATAGTACAAATTAAACATAAGAGAAGCCTTTATGACCGATATGATTCGAGATAAACAAGCAGCGAAATAATAAGAATAATGATAATGTCTAGTAATGCTACATTTAAGAGTTTATTATTCATAAAAATATTTGCATCTTTTTGCTACAGATTCATAAAAGGAGAGGATTCAGGATTTTGTTTGAGTTGTTATCTCAGTAGTTGCTTTCTCTCTAGTTTCCTTGAAAGAGGAAAAGAGCCCAAGCCTATTTAGTTACATCTCCTTCTTCTCGATTCCTTCTTCCATAACAAAAGCTCGGAGAAAGGAAGAGATAAGAGAGCTTAGGGAGAATGTAGTTAGAAATCCATAAACAAAGCAAACATTAAAGATAATTTTCGATAAAAATAATCCAAAGATGTCTGATTGTTGTATAACAAGGAGAAATTTAAAACCCTAGATGAACGTCTCGAGCAGCGACATATACACTATCCAATTGCCTCCCAAGAACGACGAAAAAGAGAAAAAAATATAAAGATAAAGAAGAAGATTACCTTCAAGAATTAATCTTAAAAACACGTAATTCATGCTTAATCCGAACCAATAAGTTTCTATTCTCAAAATATTATAAATTGTCACTCGCAAAAGTACTCTAACTCTACGTATACTAGTAAAGACTATTCAAAATGATGACAAACTTATCCCTTTAAATAATTTTCGTTGAGCCGTGCACAGGGCACGCATGACATGCAGTTATTCAGTCCCCTGGTGCGTATTCACTTGCGCAACTTGACTAGGCGTGCATGAGGGCGCATAACATCCTAAGCGCAATTAGTTCCAGACGAAACTGAGTCTCGAACCGATAATCCGATAATCATAGAACACTAACCCGGTATAAAACCAATAACCCAATGATCCAGGCCATTATCTAATAATCAGCATTTTGGTCCAAATTATCAATTTCCCTAAAAAATTCCACAATCTTAATTTTCACAAGTGCTTAGGGCAATGAGTTTCCCACAAAGTTTAGATTTGTAGTAGAATCTCTCCCGATGTTAAAGGGAATATTTATGCATTATCTGTTTTACTTTTTTACCAAAAGAAGGAATAAATTATAATTTAGTCCAAGAACTTGCCAAAATTACTTTCCCATTAACATGCATATGGAACTTTTTCATTCACGGGCATGCCTTGGACTAAGGTTAGATTAAAGTTAGGAATGTTCCTACAACTAGATCTATTGATTATTACAAAAGGTGCTTTAACCAAAAAAATAGAAACTTTTTAACCATCGAATAAGCTTTATTCTAAAAGAATTATAAAAGAAAACCATCAAAAGAGGCACCCGTCACATGCGTTCCGTGATCCAGTTTTATTTGGTGCCAAGTTTTTGAGTCAATCTCTGATCTTTAGATTCTAATCAATGTAATGGTTGGTTAAAGAATTAACTTTTTGTTGAACTTGGGAAAATGTTATGAAAGTTAAGGGACTTTAAAACAACCTTTTCAAGAGTTTGAAGTTTCAGATCTGATTTGGCCAAGTTGTCAAAATCAGCTTATTTTAAGAAATATTTTTTATCAGAAGTGTTATTTAAGTAAGTACTTTGCGAAATAAACAGTTTGTGTTTGGTCAAATTTTAGAAAAGTACTTTTGTTATTAATTTATGTTTGACCAATATTGAAAAAAAATTACTATCAAATTACGAAAATGGATATATAATAATATTAATTTGATTAAATATGGAAGTTTGAAATATGTATTCTTGTCCCAAATAATCAAAAAGCACTTTTTTTTTTTTTGAAGAAGCTACTTTTTTGAGCTTCTTCCCCATAGGAAAAAAAAAAAAAAAAAAAAGCTTCTGTTGCCACTCAAAAGTACTTATTTTTCCTAATAGCTTGGCCAAACACCTCAAAATTTTGAAATAAGCACTTTTAGCTCCCCAGAAATTTGGCCAAACAGACTGTAAATTATTGTATCCCCCTCTTCCCCTCTCTCTTATAGGAGACCCTAATGGAAACTCAACGCGAAAAATAGAACATCTTTTAAATTGACCAAATAGAATGATTTATTAGAATCATCAAATTTACTTATTGACTGGGCTTTTTTTGGATTAATTTGTAAATAGCAAAAAGTTTAATCTAACTCCAGGAAAGTGTTAAACATTTGCATATCAAAGAATGGAGTTTACATATTACACAGTTCTATTAAAATTTAGTAGTAACATCTTTCTAATTTAGATTTATTTTCGTATTATTGTGTTTGCAAAATTTTCCAAACTATTACAATTAGTACATGATAGCCACAGAAGATTCTTTTTAGGAAGATTTGAGCATGAGACAACATGCCATTTTGAGACTCAAAGTTCAATGAGATGCCATCAAAAGATAAGCTCAATCACCAAAATGTCGCACTTGGGCACAAAAATTTAGATAAAGTATGAGTTTTAATACGAAATCATGGAATAAAAGTGTTTTGACCAATTTGACTTCTGAAGAAATAACTTATTTTATACAACGAACTCATGAGCTCCACTATACAATACTCTATCCAAAAGGCAAAGGGAACATTTATAGTTTAATAGTTCATTCATTCATTGGATCTCATTATACACCAAATCTAAAGCAACACAAATATATAATACCGACAGGTTCATATGCTTTTCTTGAAGTTATAAACGTTAGAAATGAGTAATTAAAGAGGAAAAAAAAGAGTAATTAAAAGGAAAAATTTCAAGTGCCAAAGACCTTGTTTTTGTAATATTGACAACATATATCACAAAATAGTATGACCCAATGGTCAATAAATGAGTGAACAGAAGTGACTAGAATTCAACTTCTATCACAGTACAAAAAACAGTAAGTGATTGGTGAGCGAAATTATCGGATACACGCATATACTATGTTAGAACTTGTTTTGATTATCACAATAAGTTTGAAGTGAGGGTTGTCTCCATAAAATATTAACGCATGATAATTGTCATGGGCGGCCTCTCAGCCGTGCCCCATGACTTTTTGGGCGCGCTCCGTAGTGCTCTGGCAAGCCTCAAGATGTCTAGTGCTACGGTTGTGGCCGCGCCAAGATCTATATGCGCATCTGCGTATGTCGCCCGACCGCGCACAGCAAGCAGACAGCGCCCTCAAAGCCTGCCCACAGCCAGCGCCCGCGCCCCCCGCACTTGAGTGCGCCAACGGCATGCGACCTGCGCATGCGCGCCACAATGCTGCCCATCCCGCACTAGAGTGCGCCTATGCCATGCGACCAACGCATGCGCACCTCAACGCAGATTGCCCCGCGCCTGCGCCAAAGCCTTGCGCCCTGTGCGCAAGCCATGAAAACGCAGACAAGGATGCGGCCCTCAAAGTGCCGCACATCATGTAAATATAGTTAGGTTTATCTTTTTGTATTTTTCTAGTATGATTGTCTAGCCTCTTAATGTTTGCTGCTATGACATGGGTTTATTTTTTAAGAACATATATATGGGGTATAAGGATTCGAACAATTTGTAAGCTGGTTTCATATTTCTGCTCTGGTGTCTCACCCCCTCGACACCACGTTGGCTTTCTTGTAATCGGTTGGCTTTTGGTTAATACAAGCTAGTGCAACGACTTTCATCTTCAATTACTCTTTTTATACACAGTGTGATTGACATCGGTTTTCCCGCACGGCACTGACGCTCTAGTCTAGCGTGCGGAGGGGACCATTGGCCGGCATACGTTGCCCTTCTAAGCAAACTCAAGAAGGCGCCGCGTAACAGTTGGTATCAGAGCATAGGCTCGACAACGGACAAAGGAAAAGGTTGACAAACAATACGGAACATGGCTGGTGGACAGAAAACGAACGGTGAAAGGATTGGTGCGCTCGAAGAAACAGTCGAGGCAGTAAAAGAGATCGTAGGGACGGTCCCGGATCTCAAAGCTAGTCTCGAGGAGAGACTGGACGATCTTAGTAGTCTTGTGAATCGAAGCGAGACTGACATCGCTAACATGAGCCAAGACATGGAGAATGACCGGGTTGAGCTTGCTGCGATCAAGAATAAGCTCGATGCGAGCGAGGAAAGGAATGCTACTATACAACAACAGTTGGATGAGAATGCAGCATCGCACGCGGTATTGCAAAACACTGTACATAACTTGATGGCTCAAGTCATGCAAGGCCTTCTCAGAGGAGGCGGAGGAAACGGAGGTGGGGGTGCAGTGAATTTTGCTCCCAAGCAAAAGATTAAGTTCTCAGAGCCCAAGCATTACAATAGTGCTCGGAGTGCTAAGGAAGTCGAGAATTTCTTGTTCGACATGGAACAATATTTCAAGGCAGACGGCGGGTTAGATGATGATCAGAAGATCACAGCTACGGTCATGTACCTTGAGGGTGACGCCAAACTATGGTGGCGTGGGAAAGTTGAGGCCGCGGGGAATGGTGAACCAGAACTGGCAACGTGGGATGAGTTGAAAGCGGCTATCCGTGGACAGTTCTTTCCAGAAAATGTTGAGTACAGTGCTCGACGAAAGCTCAGGGAACTAAGGCAGACGAGGTCTATGCGGGAATATGTTCGTGAATTCACAGCCCTATTGCTAAGCATTCACGACATGGGTGAGAAGGATAAGCTCTTTACCTTCATGGAGGGACTTAAACCTTACGCCCGTGCCGAGTTACAGAGGCAAAGGGTAGACACGTTGGCAAGGGCTATTCAGGCTGCTGAGTGCATTGCGGACTATCAAATGGATACTCGAAATGATAGACAGCAGACGACTCCACGTTCTGCTCGTGGTAACAACTACAAAGGGGGACAATCCAATAAAAGTGGTCCTAGCAAAGGTGGGAGAGAGCGGAGTAATAATTATTCCAAGGCCTCTTCCTCGATCAGTAGCAACACGGTAGCTCAAAACAAAGGAAAGGGAGCCGCCTTTATTCCTAAAGGTGGATGCTTCGAGTGTGGGGGTCCTCACAGGGTTGCTGATTGCCCTGAGAAGAGGAAACAACTGAATGCCCACGAAACTCTTGATGAATAAGAAGTAGACGAAGAGGATGAGGGTGATGGTGAGGCTCTGATTGGCGCGTTCTCGCACACGTTCTACTCAATCTCTCAAGAAGTGGGTGAATCAAGTAATGCAGGTCTTCGGTTGAAGAAGGAAGCTGATCATGCTGGTCAGAAGAAGAATTCTGAAGCCGATGCCAAACTTCGGGTTGGCAAAAGTAAGGGACTTATGTACATCGACGTTCGGGTTAATGGCAAGCCTGTTCGTGCGATGATAGACACAGGTGCTACTCATAATTATTTGGCTGCTACGGAGGTGGAGCGGCTAGGACTCGTCGTGGAGACGGGTCGTGGTCGAGTGAAGGCTATTAATTCTCCAGCTCAACCTGTTGGAGGTGTGGTGAAGGAAGTCCCAATCAAACTGGGCCCCTATGAAGGGAAGACTACGTTATCTGTAGTCACGATGGATGACTTCAAATTGATTCTTGGTTTGGAATTTTTGCGGGAAACTCAGACCGCAGTCTTGCCGCATGGTGATGCCCTACTTATCATGGGGCAAAACCATGCACGGTTTCAACTTTGTCTGGGAAGTTGAACGAGAGGAGCATCTCGGCTATGCAACTGAAGAAGGGTGTCAAGAGACAAGAGCCAACGTTCTTGGCTACCTTATGCTTGGACGAGATTGAGCGGGCATCTGGCCCTATTCCTTCTGCTGTGAAGGATATGTTGGTGGACTTTGAAGATGTGATGCCACCAGAAATGCCTAGGCGACTGCCGCCTAAGCGAGATGTGGATCATCAGATTGATTTGGTGTCGGGCGCAAGGCCTCCTGCCCGTGCGCCGTATCGAATGTCACAGCCCGAGCTCACCGAGCTTCGGAGACAATTGATGGAAATGCTGGATGCTGGAATTATTGTGCCCTCTAAGTCCCCTTATAGGTCGCCTGTGCTGTTTCAAAAGAAGCACGACGGCTCCTTAAGGCTCTGTGTGGACGATAGAGCATTGGATAAAATTACTGTGAAGAACAAATATCCTATTCCCTTGATGGCAGACTTATTTGACAGGCTGGGTGGTGCTAAGGTATTCACAAAAATAGACCTGAGATCAGGTTATTGGCAGGTGCGTATCGCTGAAGGAGATGAGCACAAAACAACCTGTGTCACAAGATATGGATCTTTTGATTTCCTAGTTATGCCATTCGGCCTAACTAACGCTCCAGTAACGTTCTGTATTATGGTTGTCTATCTGGATGACATTGTGATTTATAGCAAAAGCATGGAGGATCATATGATGCATTTGAAGAAGGTCTTGACAAGACTAAGGGAGCACGAGCTATATGCCAAGCCATCGAAATGCGCTTTTGCCCAAAAGCAGATCGATTTCCTTGGGCATATAGTCGAAGAGGGACGAATCAAGATGGATGGCGGGAAAATTCAGGCCATTACTGATTGGCAACCACCAACAGATATTCATGCCCTAAGATCCTTCTTGGGCCTATGTAATTTCTATCGGCGGTTCGTGAAAGATTATTCCCTTATTGCTTTGCCCCTGACTGAACTTTTGAAGAAGGCCACGCCATGGGAGTGGTGTCCAAGGCGTGAGAAGGCGTTTGCTACTTTGAAGAGGGCTATGTCAAGCAGCCCGGTCTTGGCCCTTCCTGATATGGCCAAGCCGTTTGAAGTACAGACTGATGCCTCAGAATTTGCGCTTGGTGGAGTTTTGATGCAAGCGAGGCACCCAGTTGCTTATGAGAGCCGGAAACTTAAGGATGCGGAGCGACGTTATGCAGCCCATGAAAAAGAGTTGTTGGCTGTGGTCCATTGCTTGCGCTTATGGCGCCATTACTTATTGGGAGCACCCTTTGTTGTTAAGACTGACAACACTGCTGTTAGCTATTTCATGATACAGCCAAAACTGAATGGGAGACAGGCGAGATGGCAAAAACTTCTTGCCGAGTTTAATTTCCACTTGGTATACAAGAGTGGGAAGTTAAACCAAGTTGCTGATGCGCTAAGTCGGAGGGCCGACTTAGCCGAGGTGTGTACGCTCTCCGCACTTAGGGGAAGCGAGGTAACCACCAATATTAAGGATCAGATCAAGGATCTTCTTGTTCGTGACCCTGCTGCTCAAGATTTGATCAGCCTTATAGAGCAAGGGAAGACGCGTCAGTTCTATATGGATGATGGCTTTCTCAAGACAAAAGGCAAGCGGATCTATGTGCCTAAGGGAGGTGATTTGCGGAAGACCCTATTGAAAGAATGCCATGATACCCTCTGGGCTGGCCATCCTGGAATGGATAGGACCCTAGTGCTGCTTCAACGCGCATACTATTGGCCCCAGATGGCGGATGATGTAGATCAATATGTGCGAACCTGTTTGGTTTGCCAGAAAGACAAGCCCGACCGTTTGACACAAGCGGGACTATTGCAGCCGCTACCTGTCCCAAAAAGGCCTTGGGAGAGTGTCTCTTTGGATTTTATCACCGGATTGCCCAAGGTCGGAGATTTAACTACTATTCTAGTAGTTGTTGATCGGTTTTCTAAATATGCAACTTTTATAGCAGCCCCAAAATATATAGCAGCTGAAGAGACGGCCAGGCTATTCTTTGCTCATGTGGTGAAGTATTGGGGGTCTGCCCAGAGATATTGTTAGTGATCGCGACTCGCGATTCACTAGTAACTTTTGGACTGAACTCTTCAAGTGTCTCGGGTCGAAGTTAAGCCACAGCTCCAGCTTTCATCCACAATCTGATAGCCAGACGGAGCGGTTTAATGGGATACTTGAAGAATATCTTAGGCATTTTGTGACTGGATCGCAGAAGAATTAGGTGAAGCTACTGGATTCTGCCCAGTTGTGCTTCAATGCCCAAAAATGCTCAAGTACCAACAGGAGCGCTTTTGAAATTATCATGGGACAACAACCTCTTCTCCCGCATACTGTTGATGCACCAAATGTGTCAAAGTCCCCTCAAGCTGCGAGTTTCTCAAGAGAGTGGAAGAGAAATCTAGAGATAGTACGGAGCTACCTTGAAAAAGCACAAAGGAGGATGAAAAAGTATGCAGATCAAAACCGGCGTTTTGTAGAGTATAAAGTTGGGGATAAGGTGATGGTAAAGATCCCCAAGAGATATCTGTTCGTGGGAGCTCATGACCTGCGTCTTTTGCAGAAATACATTGGACCTCTGTCCATTGTGAAATGTGTTGGAAAAGTTGCCTATCGAGTTGAATTACTAGCTTGGTGGAAAATCCATCCCGTTTTTCATGTCAGCCTGTTGAAGCCTTTCCAAGAAGACAAGGATGATCCTTCCAGAAGCCAGCTCACCATGCCGAGCATCAGGAAGAACAAGTGGTCAGGGAAGAAAGTAGCAGAAGCTATCCTAGATGACCGTGTTATTCATGCCTCAAGGAAAGATCACCAGGAATTTTTGGTGAAATTGAGCGGATGTGATGCAGAGGAGAACACCTGGGAGAGGGGAACAGACCTCAAAGCTTTCAAGGACCTGATAGCTGAGTATCTTGCAAGGAAGGCGCCGAGGACGTTGCCAACTCAGGTGGGGGAGAATGTCATGGGCGGCCTCTCAGCCGTGCCCCATGACTCCTTGGGCGCGCCCCGTGGTGCCCTGGCAAGCCTCCTCAAGATGCCTAGTGCCACGGTTGTGGCCGCGCCAAGATCTATATGCGCATCTGCGTATGTTACCCCACCGGTTGAGCGTGCCCGCGCGCAGCAAGCAGACAACACCCTCGAAGCCTGCCCGCTGCCAGCGCCCGCGCGCCCCGCACTTGAGTGCCCCAACGCCATGCGACCTGCGCATGCGCGCCACAATGCTGCCCATCCTGCACTAGAGTGCGCCAATGCCATGCGACCAACGCATGCGCACCTCAACGCAGATTTCCCCGCGCCTGCGCGCGCCAAAGCCTTGCGCCCTGTGCGCACCTATGAAGACGCAGACAAGGATTCGGCCCCTCAAAGTGCCGCACATCATGTAAATATAGTTAGGTTTATCTTTCTGTATTTTTCTAGTATGATTGTCTAGCCCCTTAATGTTTGCTGCTATGACATGAGTTTATTTTTTAAGAACATATATAGGGGGTATAAGGATTCGAACAATTTGTAAGCTGCTTTCATATTTCTGCTCTGGTGTCTCACCCCCTCGACACCACGTTGGCTTTCTTGTAATCGGTTGGCTTTTGATTAATACAAGCTAGTGCAACGACTTTCATCTTCAATTACTCTTTTTATACACACTGTGATTGACATCGGTTTTCCCGCACGGCACTGACGCTCTAGTCTAGCGTGCGGAGAGGACCATTAGCCGGCATACGTTGCCCTTCTAAGCAAACTCAAGAAGGCGCCGCGTAACATAATATATGACGGGAAGGACGATTGACCGAAGAAGAGTAGAAGCTTTCCAAGAAAAGAAACGAAGTCCTTGGAGAGTCAAAACTAACTAAGGAAAGTTCTATTAATGAAGTACTCTTTTTAAAGAAAGGAAGCTGTACGTGCATATATGCGTGTTTGTGTGCTGGCATGTGTGAGCGGAGTCAAAGCTCTTACCCTTATTTTCAAAATGATTCCTCATTAATTACAAGATTTTTTTAAGGATCAAATCGCCTGGGTCAAATATATCTTTTACGGTAAAAAAGAAATTACTCTTATTCCTTTTCCTACAAATCAATTGTTGCTCCATTTATCAACAAATCAAGTATGAAGACAATCAAGCAAATTTATCAAGAGTCAATCAATCTAAGCAATGAAAGTTGCTTACAAGGAAATTCCTCAGCGGCCGTCTCCATTCAGAGCCTATATATTAAAGACCTCTTTGAGGAGGATGCTCAGGCTTCTATATTTTGTCAACTATATATCTGTCTTTCGCTCATATAATTTCATGGCAATCTTAACGGCTTCCAAGTGTTCGAAAGAAAAAAAAAGATAGAGATAATAGTTGTATCAAGATAATTCCTGTGGTGAGCTAGAATACCAGAAAATTTGTTATTGGTGAGCGAAAGAAACAAAACCAACTAGCATATCGTTGCTGGGACAAACCCAAACTAAGAGTTGAAAGACATACCTCCCTACCGACCCAAGAGAACTATATTAGAAATCACATTGATTCTCAACCAGTATAAAAATATCGTGTTATTTTTATTTTTCTGCACTTTATTCCTGCAATATTTATCTTTACTGTTTTTCTGCTTCCTGGTTAAGTCAAGTAATATATTCTCTAAGTCGGCTAAAGTTTTATAAAGCAACCATTTAACTCCCTCTTGTACTTCATGTCATATTCCTTCAGTGTTACAATATAAGTATAACATATAGTATAGCAAATATATCAAGTCTTTTAAAGTATATTATATTAGTTGGTTTGACAAGACCATGATCAATTCCAAAGTCAATTTAATAATCGATTACATTGAGCAATCCTAATTCTCAAAGTTCATGAACAAACCCTTACAAGTGTTTGTTTGTTAAGAAAAGAAAGAAAACCTCAATAAACTCATTTTATGACCACTTACTCACTCCACCATAAAAGAAAGAGATATGCTTTTAATTTAGAGTCATATGTTACTGATATTTAAAGTTAATATTATCATGATGAGCGAGATCCAAATTAAAACCAAATAAAGAAAGAGTCTAACTTATGGTACTGATCCCTGTAATTTTTCTAAGTTTCAACTAAAGATGGCCTATAACAAAATGTAATTTTTTATAATGCCTATATAATAATTTAGAAAAAAAAGTAAATGACAAATCGTAACAAATTAATTAATAAGCACCAATAATATAAGAATTAATTTCTCTATCAGTATATAAATATAAAACTTATATACGCTATTAAAGTAGAAAATTTCTCACTATTAGTATAATTTACCTTTGACAGCATGTTGTAGTAGGTTTATTTATCTTATTTTCTAGATAACCTGTTCCACTTAATATGAGCATTTTCTTATAATTACTCTGTTATTTTAGGTGATCTACTAGCAATTGGCAGGTTTGTATGGGGTGAGTTATGGGTTCGTTTGAACTCAATAGCTTTGATTTATAGATATACGCACTAAAAAATCTATAAAAAATAGTACAAAATAATAAATTTTGAACCCAATAAATTAAAAAATGAATTCTGTCAAAATTTTCGATCAGAAATAAAGTTAAATCTTGAATATTCATGTACTTGCTAGTGTGAAAATTCTTTTACTGGGTAAATAAGTTAAACTCATTGAATTACATCCATAAAGAACATGTGCACATGCAACCACAACAAACACACACTCACAAGGGTATAGGGAGACCCATTCTTTTTTCTTCGTTAAAGACAAACCTTCTATATATATCTTATCAAAATAGTTACTGCTATATCCTTAATGGCTTCCAATGGTGGTGAAGATATAATTTTCACAGTGCAAGATTCTCAAAAGGCAGTACTGCCTGCACCTTTCTTGACAAAAACATATCAACTAGTAGATGATTCAAGTAGTGATCACATTGTTTCATGGGGTGAAGATGAAACAACTTTTGTTGTTTGGAGACCTCCTGAGTTTGCTAAGGATCTTCTTCCCAACTACTTTAAACACAACAATTTCTCCAGCTTTGTTAGACAGCTCAATACTTATGTAAGTAGCTTAGTAGCCTGTTTTCCTTTTCTATTGATCTTCCAAACTAACCAAGAATGGAGGTTCTCCCTTTTTCTTTTGGCGTCCTATGCACTGTACTTCTTTTCTTCATTTGCACTGTTCAAAACTTTTATGATTTGGATTTCATATTTTTTTCTTGGTTTCCAACTTTTACTATTCGGTCGTTTGTATCAAGCTAGCTAGAGCGGGCTAAGAAGAAATATCCAACGTGAAATTTGTTAAACTTTAAATTCTAAATCCGCAATGTGCCAAATTAGTATTGTTTGAAGGAGATGGACGAAACCTTCGCTTTGTGTTGATTGACCTTAAAGTAGGAGTATTATTTGTTTCAAAGAGTGTAAAGATTAGACCATGTAAATGTACTGTTAAGAACCCAAGAAAAGACCAAATAAATAAAACGGATCCATTATCCAAGGATGGATATCTCATCCACATTGTACATCTTGATATTCTAGTTTCCATTATGTATTGCCGACAGCTGAGGCATATTCTCTAACATAATCTTTTTTTGGGTTATGGATTTATGGTTTTGAAAACAAATGCCTTTTTTTTTTCTTTTTGTGTGTGTATAGATTGTTTACACTTCATAGTATTTTAACATGTACTGATAGAATATAAGTTATCATTATGAGGGTAGCAATTACATAACCTTTTTTACAAGAATTTATTTATAATTATCTTATAGTGACTTGACTCTAATATCTTGCTCATAGTTAATACTACATAAAACTTAAACTCGTCCCTCAAGTTCAACCCAATTCACCAATGATCTAGTTTTTAATGGTATTAATAATGGTGTCCAAAATTTTCTCCTAACACAATGATTTGCTTTGACAAACCATTTTCTGGAGTTCACCTGTATGTTGGATAAGCCAACTCACCATAGTTCTACAGATGCTTAAATTTTCTTATCTAAGAAAGAGTTTTGTCTTTTATATGGAGTATCACGTTTCTATTTTTCATTTCTTATCTTCTTTTTTCTTCCAGGGATTTAAGAAGATAGTTCCAGATAGATGGGAGTTTGCAAATGAACATTTTAAAAAAGGGCAAAAACACTTGCTCTGTGAGATCCAAAGAAGAAAGACCCTTCCACAATTACACCATTTGAAACCGTACCATGAAAATATCATCACAAGAAGCATCTATCAGCCAGAAGCACAGAACTCTAGTGTTGACCATGATGTCCTTTTAACACTGACACAAGACAATCAAAGGCTAAGGAAAAAGAACATCTTACTATTATCTGAACTCACTCACATGAAGAATCTCTACAATGACATTATCTATTTCATTCAGAACCATGTCAAACAAGTTGACCAAAGATCCATTGATCATCATCAACATCAAGAGACTATAGATGAAGAGCCAAAGGGTAGTAGTGTAAAGTTGTTTGGAGTGAGTTTGTGTGGTAAGAAGAGATTGCATCATGAAAACAATGGCGAATACGAGTTCACGGGTTCTGCAGATTCTAGCGTTAATTTGGGGTTGAACGTTATATAAAAATGAAAAGAAAGAAAAAAGTATGTAGTACATGAGTAGTGTAGATTGAACTTAGCTTTAGATAAAACAAGCTCTTTTAGTGCATAACATGATACCCCATTCTACTAGACCTCCTCAGCTATATTTGACATTTGGTGAATTAATCAGGAAGTTAGTGTTTTTATTCTACATGTACTGCTTAATACTTATGACTATCTTGTTTCTGTTTTTTTTTTTTTTTTTTTTTTTTTTTTTTTGGGTAGAAATACTAAATATTATAGATTCTAAGGCGAGCTAACAACAAGCATAACTACCTGTTGAGCATCATAGTTGCCAAGATTGGCCAAAATATTACATGCATCTAGAGAGATTTGTCTAGGGTACAAGCACCCTTTTGAGTCATTTAAACATAAAGACATTAACCTAGTAGTAATAGGTTCAGTATACATAAACATAGAAGTAGAATAGCTACGATCAAGTCCCATTTTTGCCAGCAAGTCGGCTATCTTGTTTCCTTCTCTGAAGCAATGTCTAAACTTCACCATGTCCATTGTCTCCAGCAACTTTCTGCAATCAGATAGTAATGCACCATGACTTTTGTTAGGTTCGAATAATGAAGCTATAGTCTCAGATGAGTCTGACTCTATTAAGATAGGATAGAGCCTTTGATCTTTTATAATATTAAGGTCATGACATACAACTAACGACTCAATGTGGACAGCTTTAGTAGAGTGAACATGGTTATAAAAGCCTAGAACCCAATCTCCTTTGTGGTTTCTAATAACTTGACCAGTCCCTCTTTTGTCTAGTTTACTAGCACCATCAATATTAAGCTTGAAGAATCCCGGAGGAGGGGGGTGCCATCTTATATTCAAAGTGATGAGAGAGTAGTAAATGGGTTGATGATGAGCTATAAGGTTATATCCAGTGGTACGATTATGAATTAAGGAGAACGAGACTTCATTTGTAAGATTTTTATGGTGATTATTGTTGCGATTGATCCATATGTTCCAAAGGAGGAAAGGAAAAAAAGTGTTCCAGTCATAGTAATGTTGAGAAAAAGGAACATGAGAATTATAGATCCAATCAAGCCAATGACTAGTTTGATTGTTATAGGCGTTAGTGTTGATTTGAAGACGTAGCCGTAAATTCTTCACATTTTTACAAGAAAGGAAGATATGGGTAAGGTTTTCATTTTCAGTAGGGCAAGAAGGACATTTTAGATTTATATTTATACCAATGTGGTGGAGGTATGCTCTCGAAGGAAGACGATCGTGGTAGCACAACCAGAAGAAAAATTTTATTTTATTTAGGATTTTAAGGTTCCAGATCCAAGAGAAGTCTTTGGAGGGACCAATAAGGATGCTATCAAACATATTCCTTGCTGATTTTGTAGAAAATAGGTCGTTCCTATTGAATTTTCAATATTGATGATAGTGGTAAGAGTAGGGAGATGGGAGCTTGTAATAATTTTAATAATATCATCAGGGAGGGAAAAAGAAAATTTAGAGAAATTCCAATTTCCATGGGAGTTTAAGTCATGAATTGAAAGATTTTCCTTTTCTTCGTTAAAGGACCATGGATCATAGATCGGATAGTGTCGTTCTTGACCCATTCAATGTACCAGTAATTTATGGATTTACCATTACCAATTAGCCAGTAAGTGGCTATTTACAAAAGTTAAGACCTGTCATGATATTTTTCCGAGTACCTTTGTAGGATAATTTTGTAGTAATAGAATTTGATTTGGTGTTAATAGTAGTATATTTACTAATGAGAAATTTGGCCCATAGAGAGTTAGGATTGGATAATAAACGCCATGCTAGGCCAGTTAAGAAAGCTAAGTTCTTTGATTCAGCCTTAATCATACACAAGCCTCCTTTTGATTTGTGTAAAGCTAAGGTATCCCAATTTAAAAGATAAATTTTGGATTTTTTATCGGTAAATCCCCAAATAAAATTTCTTTAGATTCTATCAATCGAGTGACAGACTTTTTTTGGGTAATTTGTAGAGTTGCATGATGTGGTTGGGAAAGGAATTAAGAGTTGCCTTTGCGAGAGTAGTCTTTCCGGCAAGATTAAGAAATTTTGTTTTCCAATTTGCTAAATGATTGTTCATAGAATCAATGATACATTGAAAGTCCTTGGCCTTAGGGTTTTTTTTATCAAGAATAGGAAAACCCAAATATTTTCCAAAAGTAGTACTTTGCTTTATATTGAGTCTAGAAGAAATAATATCTCTAACAGTAGGGTCACAATTGTTAGAAAAGATAATTTTAGATTTGATGAAGTTTATCTTTTGGTCTGATTGTTTACAAAAGGAGGTTAGGGTATGATAGACTGCATCGCAGTTCTTGCTATTGGCTCGACAAAAGAAAGTGAGATCATCCGCAAAATAAAGGTGAGATAGCATTGGCCCATTTCTAGATATTCTAATAGCATCCCAGTTACCCTCTATAACTTCACTATTGATGTTTTTGGAAAGCATTTTAAGGCAAAGAATAAAGATATAAGGCGATAGAGGATCACCTTGACGAATACCTCTTGAAGGAGAGAAATAACTTGTTTTTTTTTTCGTTGATAAGAATGGATATAGTAGATGTGGTAATACAAGACATAATGAGCTTGATTAATTTGCTAGGAAAATTGAAGTATTCTAGGGTATTATGGATGAAACCTCATTCAAGACGGTCGAAAGCCTTCTCAAGATCGATTTCGAGAATCATGTTGGCAATCTTCCCTTTTTTACATTTGAAAGTTTTAACAACTTTCTGGATGATAATAGCACTGTCAGAAGTTCTTCTATTCTTTAAGAAGCCACTTTGACAAGGGTTTATGATGGAATTAAGAAAATGTTTGATACGATTCGCAATTAGTTTGGTAATAGTTTTGTAGATAGTGTTACATAATCCGATGGGTCTAATGTTTCTAATGTTGTTAGCTTTGTCAAAATTAAGAATTAGGCATAAATAAGTTTCATTAAGGGGTTCGGGCATAGAACAAGAATGAAAGATATCATGGCATTTTTTAAAAAAAGATGGACCAACAATATGCCAATATTTCGTTAAGAAAAAAGGTTGAAGGCCATCAGGGCTAGGAGCTTTGAAAGGTTTAAACGATTTTAGGGTTTTAAAAATTTCAAAATTTGTAACAGAAGCTGTTAAACTATTAAAGTCTTGAGAATTAAAAGAAAAAACATTTGAATTACCATGAATATGATAGGAGAATAACTCATCAGTTTTAAAAAGATTCTGAAAATAATTTTGGATATGCATTTCTATTTCATTTTGACTGAAAAATATAGTATCATTATCATCCTTAATGAAAGCAATTCTATTAATTCGACATCTATCTTGTTTCTTGCTTTAATTCTAAAGCGGCTGAATCTCGAACTAGAGGTAAAGTCATGATTTTAAAATTCTAAGAAGGCTAAATTTCGCACTAGAGTTAAATTCATGATTTTAAGTTAATAATGTAGCTTATTATAGTTACACCTCCTATTATTTTGTGACAGTGAGTGCAAATTTAGCACAAAATATATAATTTTTGAAAATTTACTCCCATTTATGACACAAATTGAGGCCAAACAATGCGACAACAATAGCATCCGAATGCTACATCTGTCGGTGCCTCGAAAAAGAGGGAAACAAATTAGTTGTACGTAATGTTGAGTGCAAAAATCTAAGCAGTGCCATCTTAATTGTGTATGGGTACTTCGAATTTGTACTTACTAATGAATTTTATCATTTGTACTACCACTGGTTAATAGAGGTACTCTCACCGGATAAAAAAGAAGTTAATAGAGGTACACTCCAATAAACAACAGAACACATAAAATCTTCAATTGACTAATTGTAGTACAAATGTGTGGAGTACAATAATTTGTACTTTAATTTGGACAAAGACACAGTAACATATTACCAAGTGACAGTCCAGTACCATTGTAGTACAGTACGTGTTACAATCTACACTTGTTCAAAATCTTCCCATTATATGTGTCTTCAAAATCAACATGATAACCCACAGAAAAGTGGATGCAAGAATAAGTGGAGGGGTTCAATAGGGACGACTTGAGATCATATGTATGAGCGTTTTTTGTTTTTAACAATTTTTGTAAATGTGAGACATATGTTCTCAGGTCGCCCCTGTAGAACTATTCTACATTGTTCGACTAAATAAGAGCTTTGATTCAATGGTTGGTGTTGGTGTTGGTGTTGTTGGTTTTGATAGACTGACTCCGTTTGTTTTAAAGATGTTTCCAAGGTAAGCTTATTGATTGATAAATAAATTTCTCTCTTATTTCAAATTGCATTTTCCTTACACATGATAAGGTTTGCAAATGTAATGACGAATCAAACCTGAGAGAAACATTCAACAAAGTTGGGAAATTTGTGAAGTTTATAATTGCAGAAAAGGAGTTAAAGCAGTAAATGGGACACATTTAGTCATTTTTTCGATTGGACTTTGAACATCTTCACAACCGCGAGAGGGATGGGTGCATGTTTGCATCAACCTATTTTTAAAATTTCAATAAAGCATGTGTCCAAAAAGAACAATCTGAAAGATTTATGTCCTTTTTAATTCTTCTAGTTCCCTTAGAGGTCGTTTGGTATGCTGGACAAATCCTGGTATTGAAATTTAGATAAATTCATCCATTGTTTGATAGCTATTTCCCACTTCAGCATAACTTATCCCATTATTTGGTAGCTACTCCCCAAATTCAGTACAATTTAATACCTACACTGGCATGGAATAATTAAGGAAGATTTACAAAAATATACTATCCTAACACCATATTTACAAAAACTAACAATACTTTACCACTTTACAAAAATATAGCAATAGTTTATTTTTTTACATAATATACACAACTTCCATTAAAACCATACAAATGAAGGGTTTACTCCTCCCCAAGCCAATTGCTCCAGACACAATGCTCCGCCGGCCACCAGAATTTTTTCAAAAACTAATAGCATAAAAAAAACACAAATAAAAATACATTAACATACATAAAACTAGAATATACAAAACACACACTTATTTAAACCACAAATACAAGATATACAAAGGAATTTTACACAAAAATGTGATACACGCATACACATAAATACTACTATCTACAAAAATATACGAAATACATAACAAAAAAAATGCTAAACATATACTTGAAAATACAAAAATACACGAACATACAATAATATACAAATAAAAATAACTAGATATTTAAAAAAGACTTAAACCTATTTATGCACGTCAACATACACATACACATAAATACAAATCTCATACATGTATTTACCAATAAATACACATACAAAATCAAAAAAGAAAAAAAAAAAAGGAGAAGCAGATCTGTATGTATATACAAAAATATAAATATATACATAAACGTACGTATAGATACACATACCAAAAGGGAAAAAAAAAAGAGCAGATCGAAAAATACGAGATCGCCGAAAAATACATAGATCGGAACCGTCGCCGCTGCAGTGCAGCATCACTGCCGCAGAGGAGCGACGTCGCTGCATTGTAGCAGCAACAACGATTCAGCGGGAGAAGAGGGGACAACGATGCCGGTAGTGGCGGAAGAGAACGAGAACAGCGTCGCCGACACTGGTTTCACCGGAGGAGGGAAGGGGACGGCGGCGGATGGGTGGGTGAATGGGTGGAGAAGGGAGAGGAAGAAATTAGGGTTTTATGTTTGGAGGAGAGTGTGAAATGAAAAGATGGTATGTAGGGTATGTTTTTAAAACTATTGTTATGTTTTATAAATATAGCAAAAGTATTGATATTTTTTATAATTTTACTATTAGGATATTCATGTGGTGTAAATTTTTCTTTAATTAATACCAGGATAACTAATATATGGATAATAACTTGAATTGACCAAACTACCCTGGCCTTCCTCTCTTTGTGTTTCAGAAAGTTGCAATAGAAGTCTGGTACACTTTTTGTTGATACTTTTTCTCTCCAATACACAAGTGTAAATTTTCAATCAAATTAATCCTGCCGGTCTACTCTGATAGTTGGATTTAGACTTAAATTAGTCCTTCAAAGTAACTTGTTTCAATATAATCTGTAATTTATAGAAGCTTATTTTGCTTTGCTACTAGCAAACCAATTTATTTTCAGCCTTTCTCTCCGCAATTTGTATAAGATCATGGTTAATATTTGGTCTGCATGTTTTCCAGTAACAACACCCATAAAAGGTTTCTTCGTTTGGAAGAGAGAAAGTTTCCCCAATTTTGCAGAGGAAAATCTAGACATCAAAAGCCAAGGAATGAAGGGTCAATTTATTTAGTCTAAAAAATGAATAAATTATACTATATAAATGCTATTTTGAATACAACAAACTAAACATAGGATAAAAAAAACAATCTCAGCATTGTAATCTGACGAGCTTTGGGAGTATAGAATTTTATGCTCGTACTTTATCAAATTATAGTATAGTTTAAGATATCGTCCCACAGAGATTGGAACCACCTAGGCTACAAATTTATATTGTCTTTGTCACTATTTGAGAGAAATAGATTGGTGAGATAAGAATTGTTTAATAGTCCTAAAAATTTAAATAACAGTAGAGTAAATATTTTATGGATTTTTAAAGTAAATAAAAGATAATAAAGATAAAGGTTGGGATACTTTGAATCAGCAAAATAAGACTATTATAATAAAATCAAAATTTTATTATTTCTTCTCCGTTTAATGACATGATCGCTTATTTCTAATACAACCAAATCACATAAAAGTAACCAATTAATAACACCTCTTTCGGTTAATGTAGTTAATCGATTGACAGTGAAACAAAGACCTTGTTCAAAGAATGATCATTTATTTCTAATACAACCACTTCACTTAACTACAATATATTAGTAGCACCACTCGCGCTTGTACTATTAATTTATTGATAGTCAGTGACATTAAACAATAATTGATTAATAATTGATCAATAATTTTCCCACTGACGTGAGCCTTCAATGCCATTTTTCATCTTTCCCAGTAATGTAAAATCACTAATGCCATTGGTGGCATTTCTTCATTCTTTTCCCAGTGATGTGATCCACTGATGGCATCAGTGACATTTTTTTCTCTTTTTTTGCTTTTGCGTTCTTTTCTTTCCCGAAAGACTGTTTTGTGTATTTGCACAATTTGAAGATAACACCATATATTTTATATAAAAACATAAATATATATAATAATTTATATATCTAAAATTATATAAAATATATAACTATCATAATCCATGTATTACTGGTTCATGTATTACTAATTCATGTATTGTTAATCCTTGTATAACTCATTTTTGAACCGAACGACCCCTTAGTGATCTTATATTGAGCCAGTTTCCTTTGAAAGGAAAAATTGATGCCAGGTAGCTACTATTAGAATCTGCGATGAGGAATATCCAATATTTGTAAAGTAATTAAAGAACTGTCACAACTTAAATATGAGGAAAGCTATTGAAAATAGCTGGTGGAGACTCTGGGACAATGTCGTATAATTCAAACTAAACTCCAAAATGCTTTGTCTTTGAGTTCAAAAAATAAGAATCGTTTGAACTAAATATTAAAATTTTCAGAGTTCAGTTTGGATTTTAAAATATATTTTTTTGGAGTTCAGTTCAAACTTCAAGACACTACTATCATGGAGTTTTCACTTTTCAGGTTCAAAAAGTTCTTCATAGTTGGTGGTTTCAATCTTGATTTGTTGTTAGAAATCCAAATTGATGTTATTTTGAGAAAATTTGTGATACGTACATTGATTTGGTAGTTGATTGATGAAAAATTGAAAAACACCATTGTTGATGTTGAAGAAGTGTTGTGAAGAGAACATCTTAAGTGACTCTAGTTACACTTCCTCATCCAAATTTATATGATGATGTTTGACTTGACATGAAATTTAATAAGAAAGAAAGAAATTTGAAACTTCTAGTTTAAATCAAGTCATAGATATTTGTGGAAAATATAAATTATCTCATTAAAAGTGTGTTTGGTTTGAAAAAAAATTATTTTTCAATTTTCTCATGTTTGATTGGTTAAATATTTTGGAATGTTTCTTTAGGAAAACATTTTCCTTAAACTAAGGGAAATGAATTCCCTAATTGGGAGTGGGAAAACAAGTTTATAACGGGCATTGTCTCCCCACCTACCACACCCCACACCTTAACCCCGACCCTACCACTAACCACTCAACCCTGCCCCAGCATGTCCCCCTTGCCCCTGCCTCACTCCTAGGTTAAAATTTGATATTTGTTTTGTACTCATTTTTCTACTAGGTTACGAAACACTGGATACAAACAACAACATCAACAACCTCACTTTGATCGCCACACGTGGCGTCTAGCTACCAAATACTAGAAAACATATGAAAAATTACTTATTTTTAGAAAATATTTTTCATCCAAACACACTCTAAGAGTATAATAAGAAGTTTAAAGTTATATTATCTCTCAATAAAAAAGTATGACATTATGACACGTTGAAAAAATGAATATATGGCACATAAATTGATAGTATACGAAAATTAAAAGTATTGGCTATATAAGAAACTATACCTAAACAATAATTGACGGTGTATTCTTTAAATAAAATAAAAATTGAACTAGGAAACACTTGACACCATTGCTTAAAATTTTCAAGTAATTTATGTTCAACAAAATTTGTGAATAATCTGGGCTCTTACATACCAGTAAAGTTTTTGAAAAATTAAGAAAAAATAGGATACACAGGTGCTACTGTTACATATTTTGCCCCTACAAGGAAACCTTTTGATTTTTAGCTCCCCTTGCGAGAGATTTGAAACCGGAGATGACGTGTCGTCATAACTTGCTGAGTCTTATAGTAAGTTATGACGATCTTATAGCAAGTTATGCCGACCCATCGGGAATTTCTTGGAGGGTCATCATAACTTGTTGAGCCTTATAGCAAGTTATGATGATGCGCCAGGGCTCAGACCAAACTTCATGATTGATCGTCATAAGTTGTTGTGTACGAATCTATCAACATATTGTTTACTTTGAATTTGATTCAAAATGATCCAAATCGACTCTAAATGACGTCAAATTCGATATCCAGCACTCTACTATCAATCCTAATTATCTTCTTCAATAATCAAATTCATTAAAAAATCAATGATGCTGTCTTTCATGTTTATTCAACCCAAACTTTTAAAAAAAAAATAATAAAAAAAAAAAAAAACCAATCAGTTGATTTTATTGGAAGGAGGAAGCAGAAGAGGAGGAGGAAGAAAAAAAATAAGAATAAGGAAGAGGAGTCCTAGTGAGAGGCTAACAGTATAAGAGTTTTTTAAATGGGTTTAAAAATATGACAGTGTTATCCAAGAGGCTATGAGAGTCAATTCTTTGTAAAATTTTGCTAAATATGTCACTTTGTGTCCCTTAAATTGAATGGTTCTGAGAATTTGTTCATATTTAAGAAGGCTTTACCAAAATGGTCTCCGCTTCGTCCGTAAGGAACATTTCAAGCTATCAAACGACAATTGTTGTCTCTTAGGAAGAAGTCAAAGGCAACTGTTGCCTAGGCAAGAATTTCAACGGCAAGCTCAGCCTAGGCAATACTTCAAGTTATGTGGGAGAATGTGAAAAGAGATCAAGGGAAAGTGTTCCCTAAGCAAGAGAGGTCAAAGACAAGTGCTTCCGTTATGTAGTACTTATAGATAAAGGGACTGCGGAGATGAGGGTGTCATTATAAGATTCATAAGGATATTTCCATTTGAATTTTGTTCATTAGATTAGGTGGATGTCATTTTCGCTTAATCACTATTACGGAGTAAAAAAGAAAAACCAGTTGCCTCTGAGTGATAGTTTTGTAAATACAGTCAAATCTCGTTATAGTGGCAGCATTTGTCTAGAACTTTCAAGGCTGTTATAGTGAGGTGTTGTTATATATGTATATTGACATTTGACTTTTAGATCTCATTTTGATATTATATCAAAAAGTACGGAAAAATATTTTTATGTATTTTTATGTTATGAACGAAAACAAAATAAATGTTAAACTTAAAAATCTCAAATAGATTTTCATATTTTATTAATTAAAAATTAAAAAAATTTATATATTATTAATAAATTCATAACTAGTTGTACCATACTGATACAAAATTAAAATTAAAGGAATATATGCATTTAAAATTAATTAAAAATTAAAAAAAATCAAGTTTGACGCAAGAATGATTCAATTGTAGATTGTTTCGTAAATTTTTGTTTCTTAGCGTCAATATAACGCTTAAAATTTGTCCAAACTTTCAACAAAACGGTATTCAAAAGCTTTCACTTAAAGGCTGCCTAATAGTTAACAGTTGACTCTTATATCTCAGCCCAAGTGGTAGTAGGTTGAGGCTCTTTATCGGAACTTTTGTCGTCACCTTCTGCATCCATTGTCTCTTGTTCTTCCACACCATTGACTTGTGAAGCAAGCTCTTCTAGATCATCAGTACAAGTTTCAAGAATTGGAAGTGTTGCATAAGTGGTAGCATTCATTACTTAATTAGTGTTATGAGATATGATTTAGACTGTAAGTGGTGACATACTACCAACATCCTCAACAAGTTCTAAATTTTACATTATTTTTTTATTGATAATTAAATTTTATTATAATCACCAAGGGTGTTCATTACATAGCAAAGCCATCCACCTCAGATAGCTAACTTAGTCTTAGCTCTATTCTATTGAACCTCCTAGTCCTTCTCTAACATTCACAACTAACTATTACAAGTTCTAGAAATAAAAGCTGTCTAGTAGTTCTTTGAGAGAACCCATGGCTCGAACATGACAGGCGTTTGCTATTTCCTTTGCCAGTTGGGAAAAATGATGCTCTTTTGCTTGAAAGATTCTCTGATTCCTCTCTGTCCAAACTGCATATATGAACTCTGTATAGAGCATCTTCATCAGGAGAGCCTGCTTCGATCTTCCCTTCATCCACTGTAGAATGAGTTGTTGTTGCTGTTCTTGTGTCTGTCCCCAGCTCCATGATCGTTGGATCCATCTCAGCAGCCTGCGCCACAGATCTTTGGCATATTGACACTCCCTAAATAGGTGATCATTAGATTCTAGAGTTGTTTTGCACATTACACAAGTAGGGTCAATGTGCATCTTCCACTTTAAGAGTCGATCCGATGTAAATAGCTTTCCTTGCACCTGCAACCAGAGAATGAATACTGCTTTTGGTCTGGCTTTATTGTTATACATCATATTTTTCCAAGCTATATGTTGAGTCTCCTCCAGTAGTTGGTAGTAGATGCTACCTATCATACTTCTTGTCCCTCTAGCAGCCTCCTTAGCAAGGTTCAGCTTATCCTTAGATGCCAGTATTTTCTTCAGCATCCAGCTTGCCTGAGTTGGGATATGTTCCAGCTCCATCACAGTTTTATGCTTTAAGTAATAAGCATGCACCCATCTGATCCACAGTTTATCCATTTTGTTGGCCAAATCCCAACATGTCTTAGTAATGGCAGCCTTATTCCATAGGTTTAGATTAATCAGATTGACCCCACCAGTGGCTTTAGGCTGACACATTTTGCTCCAAGCAACAAGGGCTTTCTTTGTAATCTCATTAGTACCAGACCAAATATAAGAACGTCAGTAAGCTTCTATCATCTTGATCACCTTAGCTGGAAGAACAAATAATTGAGCCCAATAGGCTTGAATGCCAAAGATTACTGTTTTAACCAGCTGAATTCTTCCTGCATATGACAATTTCTTTGCAGTCCATGAGGTAATTCTTGCTACAATTTTCTCAACTAAGGGTTGCCACTGGGAGCTTGTAAGTTTCTTAGTGTCCAGAGGAATACCAAGATACTTAAAAGGAAGTTCTCTTTGTGCATACCCCAAATACTCCAGAATTCTTAGTCTCTCCAGATTTTCAACACCTCCAAAATATATAGAACTTTTAGCTGTGTTGGCCTGAAGTCCTGAAGTAGATGAGAACTTCTTGTAAGCTTCATGAAGTATCTGGACAGATTTCACATCACCTCTAGCAAACAGGAGGAGGTCATCAGCAAAGCTCAAGTGAGTTAAGCTCAGCCTAGCACACTTGGGGTGAAAGTTATACTCAGGCTCCTCCTTCAGTTGGTTCAAGCATCTGCTCAAATATTCCATTGCAATGGCAAAGAGGAATGGAGAAATAGGATCTCCTTGCCTCAGTCCTTTTGCAGCATCAAAGGGAGGGGTATATTCTCCATTTATGATGATTGAGTAATTGACTGCAGTAACACATCCAAAAATCCATTTGATAAATTTTTTAGGGAAGCCCAAGCTCTCCATAACTTGCCTGAGATATCCCCATTCAACTGAGTCATATGCTTTCTGCAGGTCCACCTTCATCATTACTCTAGAGGATATGGTCTTTCTGGAGTAGGCTTTCACCAGCTCATGTGCCATTATGATATTGTCTGCAATCTTCCTTCCAGGAATGAATCCAGACTGTGCTTCACATATTATATATGGCGTCACCTTTTGCAATCTGGAAGCTAGTATCTTAGAAATTATTTTATATAGCACTGAACAGCAAGCAATTGGCCTAAATTCCTTTATAGTGGCAGGCTTGGTTGTTTTAGGAACTAGTGCAACTACAGTACAGTTAATTGCTCTGTAGAGCTTACCAGTTGCAAAGAACTCCTGGACAGCTTCAATTACATCCTGCTTGATAACACTCCAAGTTCTTTTATAGAATAAAGCATTGTACCCATCCACTCCTGGTGCCTTTGTATCATTAATAGCTGGGAGGCCCTCCCAGATTTCTTTCTCAGTTACTGGAGCAATCAGCTCAATTTGTTGTTGATGTTGGAGTATAGGTCCTGTCTTCATGACTCTTCTGTCCACACCAGGAAGGTATGTAGCAGAAGATCCCATTAAAGATTTGTAAAACTGAATGATCTCCTTCTTTATTTCTTCTGGATCAACTAATAACTTCCCAGTTAGAGAGCTAAGTTCAGTGATCATCTTTCTTTGAGTTCTCTCTTTCAGTACAGCTGAGAAGTATTTGTTATTTGAATCTCCCAGTTTAAGCCATGTTGCTCTTGACTTCTGTTGCAACACACTCTCTTCTATATTAGACCATCTTTCTAGTTGTAAGATAGCTTCTTTCTCCTGTTTTGCAAGGTCTTCATCAAAGTGTTGTGACAGGCTTTCTTGGATTCTCTGTAATTCTCTTCTGTTTTGGCTCATTTTCTCCTCCAGACCTCTAAATTCCTCCCTATTCAGTTTTCTTAGGAGAGGTTTTAGAGCTTTCAGTTTCTTCCATACCCTCATTTGTCCTCTTTCTCTGGATTGCTTTAGCCATTCATTAGTAACTATCTTCTTAAATTCAGAGTGATCAGCCCAAATGTTAAAGAATTTGAAAGGAGCAGCAACACCCTGGGCTTGAGATATCATTTTTATCAGCATAGGAGCATGGTCAGACATTCCAGAGAGCTTATATTCTGTCACAAAATGGCCAAACTGGTTCATCCATGTTGCATTTCCAAAGGCTCTGTCAATTCTAGTCCACACTCTATCTAGTCCCTCATGTTTGTTGCACCAAGTGAAATAGTCACCAGACCAAGGGAGTTCATGCAGTTCTGCTTGTTGAACACATTTAGCAAAGTCCTGAGTTTCTCTTTGACTGACTGGGTTACCACACCTTCTGTCTTGGGTCTGGTGTGGGGCATTAAAGTCTCCCCAGATCACCCAAGGACCCTGAATATGCTGAGCTATTGCTTCCAGTTGCTGCCACAGTTCTTTCCTTTTTTCTCCACTGTTACAAGCATATATGATAGACATAAAACATTCTACCTTGTCCACATTTTCCTTTACATAGCAATGGATAATCTGAGCACCTTTATGCAATACTTGGATCTTGTATCTGCCCTCATCCCACATTAACCATATTCTCCCATTATAGGTCTGGTCATAGTTTTCAAGAAGGCCCCATCCAGGAACTATTTTATTTACTATACTTCTAGCTTTAGGCTCCTTGACTCTAGTTTATAATACTCCTACCAGCTTTATTTTATTTTCCTTCAAGTACAAGCTAAGCTCTTTCTGCTTGTATCTCTTATTTAGTCCCCTAACATTCCACACAAGCCAACTCATTGGTATAAGGTAAGAGGCCCACCTATATCAGGTGGAATATCCTTATACACTTCTCCATCTTCACCCTGCAATAGTTCAAACCCATTCTGTAATGCAATTTCAGCTGCTTGTAGATAGCTCCCTCCCTGGGAAGTCACCACTGCTTTCTCTGTAGTAGTTCTCATTCTACTCACCTGACCAGATGTACTACCTTTCAATTCTGGCCATTCATGGGGTTGGGACACTGGTAGCAGATCAGCCTGCTGTGAGTTAGTAGTAGAAGGAGGAGCCTCCTGTTTGCTTGGTTGCTCAGGCTTAGCTGGTTGGGGGTCTTGAGTAGTAGGTCCTTTAGGTTGCCACTGTTGAACTATCTTCTTTTGCTCAGCTGGCTTCTGTGACAGAGTTTTCTCTTTGCCACCTGTTCCTTGCATAGTTTGATGTTTCACAGCCTCTAAAGTGGTACAGTTATGCCCTACCATCAAACACTGACTACAGTATTCAGGAACCCATTCATAGACTACTTTCTGTTGGAACTTCTTCCCTGAAGGATCAGCCACTGTTATTTCATGAAGAAGAGGCTTTGTAACATCAACCTCAATTAACAAACGAGCATAGGAAATACGTGTCTTCTTAGCTGTACATTCATCTGCATATAGGGGAGTGCCAACAGCACTAGCTATCCTACTTAGTGAATTGTAGCTCCAACAGCTCATCGGTAACTTAGGAAAGATAACCCACAATGGCACTTCAGTTAAGAAATCAGTGTTATAATCATAATCAGGTGTCCATTGCTTAGCAATGATAGGCCTATTGCTAATGCTATATGGACCAGAGTATAGGATCTCAGACATATCTTCCATGGATTTAAGTTTCACCAAGTAATAACCCTCTTCATGGAGATATACATCTGGCTCAGCTATATTCATCCAATTTTGTTGGATATACCTATTCATAGTACTATACCCTGGTGTTTTCCCAATTGCATACACCACTAAAGTACATCTCCATTTTTCTAGTTCTTGATCAACCTCAGTTTGTTCTAATTCCACAGTGATACTTCCATTGACTAAGGATGGGGTAATATAAGACAGAGATAGACCATTACTTGCTTTCCTATTACCTGAGAAGAGATCTGCCCAAGTTTTCACAGGTTGCGGCACCACTGGCTGTTTTCCTAGCTCTGCTGGACACTCTTGAGCTAGCTCAGCTGCTTTGTTGCTTGGATGTTCTTCATTCAGATTTGCTTGTTTCACACCTGTTCCATTACTTCCTTTCACATCACATTAGCTGGGCCAGATTTGGAGTTGATTATTAGCCAGTTACAGGTGATTTGATATGATGTACGATAGGATTTGGGGGGATTTGACTTAGCTCATTAGATATGTTATTCTCCACTAATTTAGGGGTTTTGCTAGCACCCATTGTACTTGATTCAGGGGTATTCGATGGAGTTCGTGTACTAATTGAGCTACCTAAGTTGAGTGGTAGCTTCCTTGGTCGTCCGCGTTTTCCGTTTCCGGCCATGATTCACCGTCTGGCGTACGTTAGTTAACGTGCGCCGAGAGCATGGCTCAAAATTCTTTATTTTTAAAATTTTACATTATTAACATTGGGGTTGTCATCTGAAGGTAGAATGATGGTAGTTATCCAACAATGGAGAATGATATAGAGGTCTTGACATCATTTCATGCTTTTATTAGAGTGTTGATTACTTGTCATAAGTTGAACTTGTTGTCATTAGATAATGGATGGCATGGAATGTGTGACTTACTCTTTAACTTACCATCATATAATTATTTTTTTTTATAAATAATTTTATGGTACGAATGTAAAATTGTAATATACTTATGGTGCAAATAATTACCATAAATATTATATATTTTATCTATATACATAGTATATTTTTTACAAAATATTAGTATTACACAATATTTGAGTATGACTGTTATAGAGAGGTAATTTTACAAAGAATGTACCGTCATAATGAACGTCATTACTGTTATAAGTAGACTGTTGTTATAGAGAGGTAAAATATAACATGAAAAATCGACTCTAAAGAAAATTAGATCTTATAACGAGAGGCTGTTATAATACGGTTTGATTGTAACCCAAAATTTCCTATTTTACAGTAATTCCAATATTTGTGCAAATAGTAGTTTATTTTTCTTATTCCCAAGTGTTTGAAGATTCCATAATTAGTACTATTATATAAGAGCGAAGGAGAGGTGCTTGGGCTCGTGCTGCCTATGGGTTCAAAAAATTTCACCTAGTACCCTCAATAAGAGGTGGTCTTACCTAATTGCCCCCACTTAGAAATATTTTAACTAAATGCCATCCACATCATCCACCCCTCTGGGAAAGGACTCTTTTGCCCCTGACTAAACCTAATTCACATTGAACGCATTCCTTTATCTCTTTCCCAGTTTCTTTCCTTGTTTCTTCTTTGTCTGTTGGAGATTTATGGGTTTGTTTTCTCTCTTTTTCGTATGTTTATCTTATATTTGTTCTATTATTTTTTCTTTAAAATGTAATTTTTATTTCGCTAATGATTTATCTGTATTTATTTTCTTCTTGTAATTTATTTTTATACTTATTGTTTATATTTATGTTAGTTTGTTTTGCATTTGGATGGATGATCGTTGAATTAAGTTTGAGCTTCGCTTGTTTTTGGTTGATTACGGTGATTTGAAGGTTTTTACTGGTATAGCTATTAGATTTTTTTGTTGCTCATTGTTTAGAGCTTAAAGTCTTGGCCATGGCCAAGAGCATAGAATTTTTCTTCAAGTTGGTTATTGCATTAGTTTTTAAAGTCTTGGCTATTGCCAATATTTGCAGAGATGTTTCGTATAAGTTGTCGCTTGCAGCAGCACTTAGAGTCTTGGCTATTGCCAAGAGTTGCAAAGACTTTGTCTGCAAGTTGTTCACTGCAGTAGAGGTAAAAGTCTTGCCAGTTGCCAATACTTTTAGAGATTTTCAGTGTAAGGTCCTCCTTGCATCAGAACTTAAAATCTTGGCTATTGTCTAGAGTTTCAGAGACTTTCTCTGCAAGTTTGTCACTACAGTATAGGTAAAAGTGTTGGCAATTGCCAATAATTGTAAAGACTAATTCTACAAGTTGCCTCTTCCACTAGAGTTTAAAGTGTTGGCTATTGTCAATAGTTGTAGAGATTTTTTCTGTAGTTTGCTCTTTTCATCAGTCATGCATTCTGTAGTTGTTGATGTGTTTTTCAGTTGTCTTTGCTTTTGGCCTGTTGACTTTGAATTATGGTAATGACATAGGAATTTTTCTGCATATTAATCATGAGTTCATGATGGCACTTCGTAATGAATATTTCCTTGTCTTTACTTGTTGTTTGTTATCATACTAGTTTTGTAATTTTATTTGTTGAGTATGCATATTTTATCTTTTGTTCCTATAGGAAGGAGATCAAAATTTTAAGTTTGAGCACTGGTTTTGTTGCCAAAGGTTCTTGGGGTGGTGATGTGAAGTATAGTAGTTTGGTTAGTGAAATTTTGACGGAGCGGCAATTGACGTTGTTGAAAGGTGGAGTTTTCGACAAATTTATGGAGTATTTTTGTATATGGTCTTTTCATTATTGTTTCATTATTTTGTTATTATGTGTTGTCATTGTTATTTTTTTAAATTTTGCAGGTAATGGATATTGAATCTTCTGATCATGATCATGTACATTTAGATGTGGTGGATGATTTTATAAGTCAACCAAGATTTTCTGATGAAGATACCAGGAAGAGGCAAAAATGTGATGTGGGCGATGAATTTCCAAATTTTTGTTTGTTACCTCCATCGCAAGATGATCCGTGTAGCAGTCCAAATAAGACTTTTAGTACTGCAAAAGAGTTAGAGAAAGTTGATGAGTAGTTTTAATTACGTGTATTTCATATTTACTCTGTTTTTTATGTTTATGTAAACAAGTACACTTGGATGTTGATATTTTGTTATTTTAAAGACTGGAGTTGTTTTGAATTGGATGAGATGGAAGTGTTAGCAATTGCAAGACTTCAAGGCTTTTTAGTTGTTGTGGGGTGAAGGGATTAGATGGAAAGTCTTGCCAATAGGCAAGACTTAAATTCTAGTTAATTAATTCCAAGTCTGATACTATATAATTAATTTAAAATTGATAAATAATTCGTGGAGGGTTGTGCTGGTAATGTTTTTGCCAAGATTTGGTGGAAATTTAGTTGTCAATACTATTGTCTACGGTAAGACTTCAAGGCAACATAATTATTTCTAATATTAAAGTCGATAAATAAGTTTCAGTAGGAAGTCTTACCCTTTGCCAAGACTTTGCGTCAAGTTAAATTGAATTGGTTATCTGTATGAGTGTAAAGTCTTGGCTATAGCCAAAAGTTCAGTTTATATTGATAATATTAACTTTCCAATCACGTTTGATTTTTAAAAATATTTATAATCAACAACTGCCCTTCCTTTTGATGCAACACCATGCTATGGTCAGCTTCATTCACAAAGAATTCAAAAGCGGGATTTTCTGAAATTGTCATCATTCTTCAGCAGATACATGCAAGTCATAAGTTCTTGATCATTTGTTACCATCATTCCTCTGCACGTTTCAAGATTCGTGTCAAACCTTATCTTTGCTTCACTTTCATCAGTGTTGATGCTTAGAGCATTACAAATTTCTTTTTCAAATGCCTGGTAGGTTATACCGTCTTCGACAAGTATCAACTTTATATCATGGTTGATGTATTTGCTGTTTGCATCCCAATTCCCATTATTATCTATATAAATGCAGCGAGTCGCCATAGTGGTAATCCTGCACATGATCAAGACAAATAATATGCTTTAATAGAAGCAGGATCATCGGTAAAAGTATTGCCCTTTTCTGGGCTTAAGGTCTTGCAAAGAAGTCTCTCTTAGGTACCTATTGCACCAGAGCTGCAACTCTTGGAAATAGCCAAGACTTAAAGAGACTTTGTCTGCAAGCCTCCCATAGTAACAGTCTTTAAGTGTTGGCAATAGGCAAGAAGTCTCTCCTAGGTGCCTATTGCACCAGAGCTGCAACTCTTGGCAATAACCAAGACTTGTAGAGATTTTGTATGCATGCCCCTTATAGCAACAGTCTGAAAGTCTTGGCAATAACCAAGAAGTTTCTCCTAGGTACTTATTCCACCAGAGTTGCAACTCTTGGCAATAGCCAAGACTTGCAGAGACTTTGTTTGCAAGTCCCCCATAGCAACAGGTCTGAAAGTCTTGGCAATAGCCAAGAAGTCTCTGCTTTGTGCTTATTGAACCAGAGCTACAAGTCTTGGCTATAGCCAAGACTTGCAGAGAATTTGTCTGCAAGTACCCTATTGCAACAGGTCTGTAAGTCTTGGCAATAGGGAAGAAGTGTCTACAAGGACCCCATTGCATCAGAGCTGCAAGTCTTGGCTATAGCCCCTCATTGTAATAGGGTTGAAAGTCTTGCCAATAGGCAATAACTTTGTACAAGCCTCCCATTGAACCAGAGCTTAAACTACTGTCAATAAGCCAAGATTTTTCCAGAATTGATAGATTTTTTTTAATGAAAGTGCATATTACAATTACTGTAATCAATCTAATGTCACGTGTTTTTTTATTATTATGAATAAAAACCATATCTCGTTTGGTTTATATAGAATTTTAACCAAAGTTAAGCATAATATAAATGAAATTATAAAGAAATTAATCAAACTATTGGTAAAATTCAATAGCAATTTGAAGAAATCTTACAGTGAACCTTTGTTTGAACGGAGCAATTTCTGAAAGGAATGGGTCCTTAGGGTTACTGTGATCGCGTGAACAGTGAAAAGGAAGGGGATGGACTGTGCGCATTTTTTAATTGGTTTGTAGGGGGTATTTTGGTCCAAAAAAAGTTTCATTAAACTAATGAGGGCATTTTTGCTAAACATCTGTTAGTGAGGGCAATTTGGCAAACCATTACTTCCGGTCACATATTTTTGCAATTCACCCAATGGGTTAGCGCCACCGTTTATGTAGAATAGCCACTTTTTGGTTCACTACTGAAGTGATAGCCAGATTTTACAAACCAATGGATTCACTAATTAGCCACTTTTATAATTACTAATTAAAATATAGCCGTTCTTTGGCAGCCACTTTTAGTACTAAATTACCAAAAGCTAATAGATTATTACAAGTAGTAAGATTAACATTCCTAGAGTAAGTAGCTTCTTTATCTTAGATACTATGCTACCTAATGATCCTGATGCAACTACTGTATCTACTACCGATGTACTGATGCCTTAGTATTAATATTAATCTTCCAGTTACCAAAAAAAAAAAAGTATAGTAAGATTTTGCAACATCAACTGGCCATTTTTGGATTGTTTTGAATATTAATACCCACTTTTAAGGCTGTTTGATGAAAATCTAATCAAATATTTTTCTGAAATTCATGAATTCTTAAGCAGTTTAAAGTGAACTTGAAAAAAATTCTAGAGTTTACACTGTCGTCAATGAAACTTCGAGATAAAATTTGCACAGGTTGTCAAGCGAAAGAGCAACTTTTTACGCTATTACTTGAACAATGTCATCACAATACTTAAGTTATCTAACTCTTATTTATGAGTAATGTCATAGAATTGATAAAAAAAATAAAGAAATTAATCAAAATAGTCACTCAAAAAATAACTTAAATTAAAAATAACTAGCATATAATTAAGATGAATCACATCCAAAATTGATAAGAATGAAACTCTATATTGGATTAGGGCTTGTGCTAGCGCATAGAAAGATGAATTCCACGTACTAAATTAATAGAAAAATTACACAAATCATTCATAACTAACATAAAATTTTATAATTAAAAAAATAATCCGTAACAGCATTACAAAATAATTAAAATTTAATAAATTTACAACGTGAGACCTAATGCCACTACTTATCACATAAAGTTGGTTCACAACAGTGATAAGACTCTCATGGTGATAATAAATCTAAAAATAAGCCTTACTTCTGCCGAAAGTCAACGAACTGATAGCAACTGAATCTTGAGTTGCTTTATACACAAAAATATTGACCCATAAATGATCGCCAATTAGAGACGAAGATAGAGTCAAGAATTTGTTAGCACATCAATGGAGTTTTTGATTCCTTTCATTTCTGTCTTTGCTCTTTTCTCAACTGTTTATGCATCCAACCAGGTATGTTCTGCTTTTTGTGCTATCGAAAATAGTACAATTGTACTCTCCCATTCGAGTATTCCATTAATTCTATCCTCGTCCTTCAACTTTTAAAACATATTTACCATCTAATAGGACACGTGGCCAGAACTGAGACTGACTGAGCTCTTGCCACGTGTCCTAATAAGAGGGTAAATATGTTTAAAAGTTGAAGACGAGGATAGAATTAATGGAATACTCAAACGGAGAGTAGTACATGAGCAAATTTGTCCGTTTTCAGCTGATTTTATCTTTTTCTTGTTAATATTTTTATGAAAGTAGTAAAGATTCAAACTTTACAACATGGCACCAAAAGTATGCTTACAACTTATGGTGTTAAATATGTCATGACATTTCTAGACGCTATTAAGGATAAAACTGGAAGTGTATAGTTAAAGAGATTCCAAATTTAGAAGATGTCATTCTTTTATGAACAAACTGAAAAGGAAAATGTGCTGTATAAGATGGAGAGACAGCAAGTATCAGAAGTAGTAATATTTTTTTATTTTATTATAGAATATACTTAAGAAGTTGAGCAAATACTTAGTACTGTTTTGAGGGAAGCTGGAAGTGTTTAAATGGAGAGGCAGGAGTATTTGTTTAAATTAGAACAAAAAAGAGGCAGTTTTGCATATGCGCAAGCTAGCCCGGGCACCACCTTTATAAAAATAAAAGAGGCAGTCGTGTGTGAATTCTATTGTGGGGTTTCTCAGAAGTTGGCTTGTTAATTGTTCCTTTTTTGTGTGTGTCTTATCTCAATAAGCTGATGATCAGTTAGAAAGGTTGGATCTTTGTGGTGAAACTCCTGTTAATTTGAATCTATGCTGTTAAAATGGGATAGAGTCCTTCATTGGTTGAGGGAATGAGTTGTTTATCTAGTCTTGGACAATCCTCCCCTTGAGCTAGCTTTTGGAATTGAGTTAGGGGCAAGGTCCATTTCAATTTTGACATATGCAAATAAAATAGTGTATGCCAAAGATCTTGGCAAGAAGGGAAATGAGATTGGAGATTTGAATGCATTGAAAATGAAGTCTGGTCGAATCTTCTGGTGGGTTTTTAAGAAGTTCATTATTGTACTCCATGAGCTGATCAATGATCATCAACCAGATAGTTTAATTTGTGGAGGAATTCTCATTTGAATCATGGTGCTAATTCAAAATTTGAACTGACAAGTGTACATATACTTAATTTTGGGGAGAAAAAGCAATAAATAGAATCTTCTTCCTTTGTATGAATGTCAAGAAGTTTCTTTTCTAGGATGGTCTAACCATTTTTTCAATCTTTCTCAGTTTTGTGATGCTACAAGTTTCTATGGAGATCCTGGATGCAATGTTCTACCTACAGTTTCATCAAAGATACTGATAAAAGGAGGAACTGTAGTGAATGCTCACCATAAGGAGGCTGCTGATGTGTATATAGAAGATGGAATAATTGTGGCAGTGAAGCCTAACATTATGGTAACAATAAAAGTTTTTCCTTTTTTAGTTTGAGGTTTTTTTTTTCTTTTTTTTCTGTTTTTTTAGATCGTCTAGGAAGTGAATATAAAACGTTCAACGGGGGAGCTAGCATGGCTGCTTGTCAATTCCAATTGGTCAATCCATTTTTTTTCAACAGCTGGCTACTTAAGCTGGCTTTGAACTTTACATATCCCGGAACTCTTTATAGGTTTTCAGTGGTTGATTATTTTTATCCTTGGTGAATGTTTTCATCGCTGTTCATCTCAGTTAACAAGACCATCTGCAGGTTGGTGATGATATCAAGGTCATTGATGCAACTGGAAAGTTTGTCATGCCAGGTAGAGTTCCTTTCTTTAGGGCCATGGTGCTCAGTTGATTGCATATCGAGTCTTAGAATCATAGTTTTGCTTTTTCTGCCAGAAAAGGACTTAAAAGACATATCTACTGTAATATGTTTAGTGTCATATATGCAGCTTTTACATCAGTTTTACTTATGTTAGTTTTACGTGAATAAGCAGAGAGTTTTCATGTGCAAGGTCTGCGAGATTTCTCCCTGCTTAATAAAAATATTTGAGTTTGAGTAGTAAAATAAACATGAGAGCAATTTCTCGAAGTGACAATTCCAAGTAAATTAGCCTCAATAGTAAACCCTGGCTAGCATACAATTTATCTTCATTTACTAATTCTGATGATGATGACAGGAGGAATTGATCCTCATACCCACCTTGCTATGGAATTTATGGGTTCTGAGACAATTGATGACTTCTTCAGTGGACAGGCGGCTGCATTAGCTGGTGGAACAACAATGCATATTGATTTTGTTATTCCGGTAAATGGAAGCTTATCTGCAGGTTACAAATCTTACGTAGAGAAAGCAAAGAGGTCATGCATGGACTATGGTTTTCACATGGCAATTACAAAATGGGATGAAGCTGTTTCAGAGGAGATGGAAATCATGGTCAAGGAGAAAGGTTCTTATTTCTGGAGAGTATCATTTGTCTGAATACTTTTTAAGTTTTTGTTTCATAATTGCAGGGTAGAGTATGGAGAAGCATCTTTCTCTCTTTAATTTTTGTTGTCTCTTTGCGTCATTCTTCTTGAATATGTTTCTCTTACCCTAGGTATCAACTCTTTCAAATTCTTCCTTGCCTACAAAGGCTCTTTTATGGTTAATGATGAGGTTCTGTTGGAGGGATTCAAGAAATGCAAGTCCCTTGGTGCCTTACCTATGGTTCATGCTGAAAATGGGGATGCTGTATTTGAAGGTCAAAATAGGATGATTGAACTTGGTATTACTGGTCCAGAGGGACACGCACTGTCAAGGCCTCCAGTGGTAAAGTCAACCTATTTTTCCTTCAGCATTCCTGCCTAAATATTGAACTAATTCAATAAATACACAAGCTTCTATGTAGACATTTAATGGGGTTACATATGAGTAATTAATATATATGTTTGGTTCTTCTGCATTCTCTGAAGGCATAGGTAGACTTGATAATGGTAAAAAAACTCGGACATCCAAAGCTGTGTGTAAAATGCTTGATAACTATAGTTGTCACTCTTGGATAATCATGAACACAGACATTTCAAAAGTTTCCAGGCTACATAGAAGAAGAGATATGAATTAAATATTTGTCATATTATGGTGTTCTCAAGATTTTCTGTTATTTTCCATACTTCTACCCTTTCTAGCCAAGAGTGTGTTCACTGTGCTTGTGAATGTTTTGTCTGATTTGACAAGGCTATTAGTTTGTAGTTTTACTCCAAAGCTATGTCATTCTTTGGAAAACTTTTCCTAATGGTATTCCTTGCAATGTCATTAATATTTTCAGCTGGAGGGGGAAGCTACTGCTCGAGCTATTCGTTTGGCTGCCTTTGTGAACTCTCCACTGTATGTTGTTCATGTCATGAGCATTGATGCGATGGAAGAAATTGCCAGAGCTCGAAAGTCAGGTCAGATTAGTGTCTTTGTAATGCTTGCTTTATGTCAAATGTACCATGATTCTTTTTCCGCTCTAAGGAGTTATAAGTATAATCTTCAAATTCGTGGTTTCAGCCCCATCAAATCATTCACGCAAACCCCATGGTCCCCTAAATTTTGTTCTGTCATTTTTCAATTGACCATGGAGCTCCTTTTGTTCGAAGGTCCTCTTTTCTGCTCTCTGGCAGTAATGACATTGTTTCTTCTACTTTGAATTTACCAATCTTCACTGGGAACTCATAAATAGAACTTTGCTTAGTAGCCTGCAGGGCTTTGGTAGTAAGGCACTACATTTAGATGTGTGGGCAAGGCACATGTCACCGGTTCAAAACCGTTCCCAAAACAAATGCCTGGTATTTAAGCGGAAAAGGGTAGAGGGTCAGGCCCATCATCCACTGAGTTTCAGACCGTGGGATTTCTCAGTTATCAGAAAATTTCCTAATACTTGTAATGTTGCTATCTCTATCTTCCAGTGCTTGCATAGCTATCTATAATTTAGAAGCAAAAAAAAAAGAAACACTTATTTACATGCCCTTTTGATTTGACCCATTTCACTTCCATGAATAATTCTGCCTCAGATCCCAGTTTCATGGCACTTGAGTTATGACTCCAGACTAAATTTACCATCTCATTTCAGGTCAGAGAGTTGTTGGGGAGCCAGTAGTTTCAGGTTTACTTCTTAATGATTCGGTACTTTGGGACCCTGACTTCCATTTTGCTTCCAGGTAGAAGTCCTTTTATTCCTCTGTGGTTTAGATTTTCTTTATTTTCTTTTCTATTGTCCCTTCATAGATGGCATAAACGCGCATGAAAGTTTTTTTCTAAATCAGGTATGTCATGAGCCCACCAATCAGAGCAGCAGGTCATGGAACAGCTCTTCAAGCAGCTCTTGCAACGGGGCTTCTGCAGGTTTTTATCTTGATCAGTGTGTAGATATCAGCATATGCTTTTATGTGCTGTCTCAAATATGAAAACTACTTGGGATTCCATTGGGCAATGGGCATAGGCCACATCCGAGAAGTCTACTTTCCCGTCTTATGATTCTGTCCATCAACTCATATGGGCAAGATGGACGTTACTAGCATTCCTTTTCTTGTCTATAGAACTGATAAGCATGGCTTCATATATGCAGCTGGTAGGAACTGATCACTGTACCTTCAATTCAACTCAGAAAGACCTAGGAATTGGTGATTTCCGCAAAATACCAAATGGTGTTAATGGTATACAAACTCCTTTTCCTTCATTTATCTAGTGCTGTGTCCTTAGCTTCCTTTTATGGCATTTCTAAGTTCTACAGTGTAAACCATATCTGTATAGGCTTGGAGGAAAGGATGCATTTGGTTTGGGATACAATGGTGGTAAGCTGCGACATAATCTATTGTTCGTAATATGACGAGACGCTCCTATCCTATGAATCGTGGTATGCGAGTATGTTGTTTACTTTCATTTGACTGTTTTCTCAGGCATCTGGTCAAATAACTGTCAATGATTATGTTCGCATGACAAGCACTGAATGGTAAACTTTCACTAAAACTTTTGCTGATCTTCTGATACTTATTTCGATCTGAATCTCTATCCGCCAGTCTAATGGTTATGATTCTTTCTTGGGTTTAATATGGGATATATTTCAACAATCCAACTGTCTTATCTTAACTGGAATACCCGATCTTGTGTTTTAGTGCTCGCATTTTCAATATCTATCCAAGGAAGGGAGCAATACTTGTTGGGTCTGATGCTGATATAATCATATTAAATCCAAACTCGAGCTTCGAGATCAGTTCAAAGTCGCACCATTATAGAACAGATACCAATGTCTACGAGGGTTGGAGAGGCAAGGTAAGCATTCACAAGTTGTTGACTTTTACATATCATATAAAATTTTCTTGCCAGAACTATGATTTAGAACTTCTTTGAATGTAGTGATTCTATTGTTCCATATTCTTGTGAATTTACTTTTTAAAGGTTGAAAAGAAAGTACTACATGCTAAGCAGCAAAGATTGCCAGTGCTTTGTGTTCTCACTTTATTAAGTCTATGTTTCTTATTTCCTTATTTATTCCTTGCACAGGGAAAGGTTGAAGTTACAATTGCAGGAGGAAGGATTGTTTGGGAAAATGATGAGCTGAAAGTTGTTCCTGGTGCTGGCAAGTACGTTGAAATGCCACCTTTCAGTTATCTCTTTGACGGGATAGACAAGGCAGATGCAAAGTACCTCTCTTCCTTGAGAGCACCCGTAAAACGGTCAACGGCTTGACTTGGCAAATTCAGTTTTCATTTTGAGGAGCATAAAGTCTGTCTCTATTCACTTGTAAATACAGAAAAAACCTTAAGGACATTTGCACTCAAGCAGTTGTAGCTAGGCCCTTGGGCACATAATGTTATTTTATCAAATGGTGTTTATACCATAAATGATATTATACAATGGTGTATAGCTGGATTAATGAATGGAGATTGAGATTTTACCTCATTGTGCAGAATACAAATAGATCCCAAGAATCACAATGCTTTTAATTATAACATTGCTACATTTTCGTCATTCTTACTCCAAGCAAGAGGCTTGGATGCATATATACTCTGATGAAAAATGATAAACCTATCTCGTATATTCATCTATGAATATAGGAGAAAATTAGTCAGTCAAGACTGTTACAAACGGAGCTGCTCATGCCTCGCGCACACTAAAACCACATCATACGGGAAGACAGCAAGTAAGGTAGGTCAGGAACTTCTTCTTTTTCCTCTGCACAAAGGACATGTTCAAAATAATTAGAGGCATAGTTGCAATTTGCCTAACAACAATGTCTATGGCAGCTGGGTTGGTACATTGGCATGTGTCTGATCCTAGGGTGTCAACCAATGACGAATATGGATCAGAAAAACTCCATTATGCACCTCTGTTTTTTTAGGGAATTCTGTTGAGATGTGTTTACCATGTAACATGATTTTTCTGAGATTATTGAATATGTGTTTAACGTAATTGATTTTCAGAGTTTAGGATGTCTTACTGTGGCAGCTTGCTCTCGCTCCCTGCAAAGAAGCTCCTGCTCAAAATCATAGCTACGATGAGTTAAATCACTTTTGTGCTGCTTCCTGTTGGCGCGTGCTTGGGAGAACACCACAGAATAATTGGTCTCACTCACAGTCTTTTGATCCCACTCTCCAAATTGAGGTACAGACAACCAACCAGTTTTCTACAGATTTAGAAAACAATCTGGTCAGTTATTTAGAGCTAGCAAATATTTTCCTTACACAAGTTCATAGTTGTTCATATGGGTGATTAATATGGAATGCGTAACTAATACAACTTCCCGTGCATGATTAAAAGTGTGAACACAATGAAACACATCACTTATTAGCTAAATAATCAATTTGAGGGAGAGATTGCTTAAAACCTATTTAAAAAGAAGAGGGAGAGATTGCTGTAAAGGGAAAAAATTCACATATTATTTTAGACTTCCAGGTGCAGTAATGAATAATGATCACTTGTAAATTCTGGCTGGTGGTACTGTCAAACCAAATTTTCATTCTTCAATGGCTATACGTGTTCTATAGGAATTCTACAACGTGCTTCAACATTTCTACCTCATTATGTCAGGATGCAAAATTTTAATGGAACTTTTAAATCTTGTAATTTCCTGTACAGTATTATGTATTTCTTTCGTTCTTTCTTGGGGGACAATAACCTTTTATCAATGGGCATTGACTACTAAAATCTCATATAAAGGCGTAAAAATGGTGATTGTTGGTTGCTGAGTAAAGAGTAGTTTGATCGGATGGAGTTCACTCCCCCTTCTCAACTAATTACCCATAGGAACACCTAACTTCCTTCGAAGTCTTTTTCTTTACCTATTCATTTTTAGAGGCCAATAAAATTTCCTTTGTCAATGCACTTTCATTAGTGCAAGTGCGATGTAGGAAAGGAAATGAAACTTTGATTACTAACAGACGAATACTGGAATAGTCTGATCTTAGTATGGCTCAATTTCCATTTTCAACTCATGGAATTCGTACCTTGTATTCTTTTGCTTGCATTTTACTTCCCTACTATACAATATACATCCATGCCAATGACATATGGCCCAAAAGACAAACATATCAAAATACAAATAAAAGTTGCTATATGTGGAAATCACTGTGGAACTGCAAAAATCGGAAAGGAAGTAAATGACTGTTTTCATGAAGTGATAGTAGGTACGGCTCTAAGCTCATATCAGATGAAGAGAATGAGCCACTACCTTCAATCTGTAATACTTATCAATTAGCCTAGCTGACTATGTAACAACACTGCTAAAATTATTCACCTCCAATTTAATCAGTTTTTGATTGGGATAACCTATTCAAACTAGAATGCATGTGTTGTGATATCATGGTAATCAATCAATTGATTTACTATATACTCCATCGCAAACTTGCTAGGATCAGCTTACATGAATCTTCGGTATGCATTCTGCTTAATTTAGGTCCATTTCAATAATTAAATCTTTAAACAAATATTAGTGATTGATTGTTCCCTTACTCAAAAAAAAAAAAAAAAAGTAATTAAAACTAGACATGTATAAATCTCACGTATATCTGTTCGCAGACATACAAGTTTCCGAACAACACAAATTAAAAGGACTCTTGACCAATACTAGACCTAACGTAAATATAATAAGGACAACTAAGCTTTAATGCTAACTAGTTTGTAGCGCCTCTGTTGCTTTATTTGTGTTCTTTCTTAGATAGCTTTGTAATGGTACAAGGTATTGTAGCTCTTTTAGGTAACTTCTTGTCGAGTGATTTTACGTTTACCTCATCTCCTTTTATCACTTTCAATGATCATATTCTCGTACCAACATATAAATGCATTGGGAGGCCTCTGCAAGAGCTAGAGGCAAGCCCACATCATATTTGTCCCGACTTATGTCCTGGTGCATATTGAAGTTTGTATATGACATGATCAAACTATCCCGGGTGAATTTCTCTCATTTTTTCATGTATTAGTGTTAGTTACTCCATTGAGGCCAATAATCATGCATTTGTCTCTAGAGTCGAGTGCATTAAAATGAAGATGTGTCTGTATATGTGAATGCATTTTCATGAGCTCAGAAACAATGTTTTTCTTACCATGGGTGAACCATCCCGATGCTTTCCAAGCTCGTGCTCATTTCCGAGGCTGCGGTGTTTATGCTGCTTCTTTCTGGCTTGAGCTTGATCATCCTCTGTCTTTTGATCCCATGCTCCTAATTGAGGCACCGGCATAGGAGTTTTTTTCTAAAATTTAGAGGAAGAAAAACTATCAGCGGCACAATGACATGATGAGTTGCCCACTCTCTCCAAGACTTGAGTAGAAACGTTTATCTAAGTTTTGAATCTTATAATATATCATAAGTTACCATAGATGATTTTGATATTGATAAGTTTTTATTACATGCAAATTAGGGAGTGGTTAATCATTTAACATACCAAAGACAAGCTTCTACTGTATAACTTGTTAAAAACATATTTATTTTCTCTATCAGCTTAATCATTTTGAGAGGTGGTCACATGATTTAATTCTACGTTAGAGCAGATATAGGTCCTTGATTTAAGTCTCACCCAAAAAAAAAAAAAAAAAAAGTTCCACGGGTTTGGAATAAAATAAAATAGTACTAGTAGTTAAAAAGAATAAAAGTGCATCCTCTCTAATAACTTAGACTTTTAGGTGAGGTGATGACAAAATTAAATATAACTACAGGGAAGTTCGAATCGAGTACTTCTTACCCTGGGTGAAACCTCTTGGTGCTTCCCATGCTCTTGTTCATTTCCCAAGCTGCGGCGTGCTACATCTTGTTTATGCTGCTTCTTGTTGGCACGAACTTGTGGGGATACTTTCACATAATCAGGACTACCCTCATTCTTTTCATCCAACTCCCCAAATTGAGGAACAGATTTTGGACGAGTCTACAAACGTATCGAACATATTAGTGAAACATTGGAAATGTTATCTAAGTATTGCATAATTTACATCATTAGGACAACTTACACAAGGAGAAAAGATAAATGATATTGATATAATTTAAAATAAGGTCATGAAAGTGAGTTACAAATTGAGCAACACGTGACTTGATGAAATTAGAAGTACAAAGTGAAACCAATGCTTCAAATGATATGTAAAAGAGTAAATTTGCATATAAGTAACTTGGGGTTTTTAGGTGAGAAGGACTCCCAAGTCTTTATATAGATATTAGAGACTCAAGTCTTAAAAAATAGGTGAGAGGGACACTTTTAAGATTAGTACTAATGACTAATATTTTAAAAGTCCCTCAATTTTTTTTATTTACACAAAGCCCTCACCTCTCATCTTCCCTTCCCTTCCCTCAGCCCCCACCACCTATCGGCCTCCACCCCCATCAACCCCACATATCCACCACCCCACCACCATTCTCCACCACCCTCCACCACTCACCGCCACCTCCTACTACCCTCCACCACCCACCACCACCTCCTATCCCCCTCACCACCAACCACCACCTTCTACCAGCCTCTACCACCACCCCCACCGCTCTCCACCATAAAATGATGAGTACACATCAGTAGAGATGTGTACACATATAATATACATATACATATAATAATATGTGCATACATCAGTCGAGATGTGTACACATATTATTATAGAGATGTGTACGGATCTTTTATCTCCAAAAAATGTATAAACATGTAGAAAATATGTTTATACATCCGAAAAGATGTGTAAAAAGACTAGAATTAAAAAAAATGAAACGGGGACGAAGAAGAAGAACAAATAAAATAGATACGAATTCAAAAGAAGAAAGAAAAATAACATAGATGGTGATGAAATGGAATTTGAAAAGAAATTTAGAAGAAAGAATGAAAAGGAAGAAGAAAAAATAGGGAGAAAGAAGAGAAGAGAGAATAAAATTTGAAATGATTTGAATAAGGGGAGAAAGTGTAAAAGTGAGTGGGAAGGGAGGAAATGAAATGTTTGATTTTTTTAAAAGTGACATGTTTTTTTAAATATGAAGACTTTTTATTATATCCACAAGTTCTTAAATAATACATTTCAACCCCACTTAAATTAATTCACCTTTGACTTAGTCTTGTCTTAAATTCTTTTGTTGAAACTTATGGGGACCTTTTGCCTCTTTCTTCTCAAGTAACTTTGACTACTTGACTTGAGGGGGGCTCTAGTCTACTGTTAATAGTCAAATTCTGATGTATAGATTAATCGCGCATCAAGGATTTGAATCCTACCACAGAGAAAAACATAGCATTTAAGTAGATTGAGGGGCGGCCCCTAATATCCATTGAGTTTCGAACCTTGCGTTGACAAAAAAAGATATTGGAGTAGGCTAATGTTATTTTGTCAGAAAAATTAAAGTGTACTTTTAATCTATTGCACTAGAACATTTGTACCTTATAAACAGATACAAGTTGTTCTTGCCTATGTGCTGCATGCATATTACCGAGTAGCAAGTATGTCTGATTGTCTGAAAACTTGAAAAGAATATGATTGTTTACTCTTTTTTTAAAATCAAAACCTCTCAGGTCTGAGATATCATCAATACTCCCCAATTCACCGCCTTTGGAGGTCAAAGATGATTTACAAAATCACAGGTTAGAGCCTCCATTCTTATTTAAACTCGAAGAAGAAAGAGAAGCTGCTGCTTTGCTTCTTCTGTTTTTGTTATGTGTTCGTTAGGATACTTTATTATGCAGAGCTTTGCATTGTTAAAGGCCACGAGTAAAGGTGGAGAAGGGACTGAACCTACTGAAGATTGAACCTAGCACCTTTACAAAGCAAGGTAACAGTTACTTTTGTGATTTAAGCTCAATCTTCTTTATTAGGAAGTACATGATATGAAATTGTTGAAAATTGCTTTTCAAAATCTTTTGATAGTTGTTAATACATCTTTCAATGTTGTTAGTGGTACGTTTATGTAATAGTATATCCTTTTAAGTGTAAAAAGTTGACTCTTGCATATCAATGATTCCTTCCCTTGCTTTCCCTGAATAGTCGGAGGGGCAAGGGAAAGCACATAGATGGAGGATGGCAGAAGGGAAGTGAAACTATGAACAGAAGACTCAAACCTTGACCTCTTATTATATGCGAGAGCAAAGGCTCGACTTATCAGTATCATAAGAGAAGAAAAGCAAGTGAAGCAGTATGCCTGGTTCACAAGGTTATACCACTGCTTTGCCCTTTATAATGGGGGAATTTGGTCTGTTCCAAAAGGAAAGGATGGGATGTTGCCAATCTAGTTAGCAATGGGGTGTTGCCAAGCCCCGGCTAGGTCCGTCCTATAGCTGGACAGGGTGTTGCCCTTTCTAGTCCATTGGCGATGGACCTAGCTAAATAGGAAGCGTTAACTTAATCTTCAAAATATCTGTATCTTCACTTCTCTATCTGTTTCTGACACTACTCTCATGTCCGTTTCCATGTCAGCGTTGACCCTTGTGGCATGTTCGATTGTTAGTCCTTGTGAGTTGACCAAACGAATATGTATTTGAACAAGACCTAGGTATACACTTCTTTTATATGAAATCTCTAACACTTGGTAGCTACTAATCCAGTTTCCATCTTCGAATGCAAACATAGGGGGATTTAGGTTAAACTCGACCTTTAAAGTTTTTAGCACTGAAATTATTGTGCTTTATAATTTACGGGTTTAGGATTTAATATTTGCTGAAATTTTAGTGATCTTTTACTACGTAGTATCTGCTTTCGATTGAACCATTGTATAGAAACTCCATCCGCCTCTTATGCAAACCCATCAAAGACAAGTCCATATCACTAATGGAAAAAGTTTGTCTTGGAAGTCTCATAATGCATTAAAAATGAGAATTTTTCTCGGTTTAAAAAAGAAGTATCTCTTACCATGGGAGAAGCCTGTTGCTGCTTGGCAAGAATCTCTTGCTCGTTTCCCCAGCTGTGGCCATGTTTATGCTGCTTGCTGGCACGAGCTTTAGGGGGCAGCGCGGGATTATCAGGATTATCGCGTGCTCCATATTGGGGCACTGGCATCTGACTATTTTTCTACAAATTCAGAATAGATATGAAAGGTTATCTGCGCATTGAATAGTTGAAATACGTTGTACACTAGAATAACTTGCATAAGGATATAAAATGAATGATATGGATAAAATTCGAAGTTTGGTCATGAATGATGATAACAATGGGATTTGGATCATTGTTTTATCTGTTTTATTAGTTAAATATAATTCCTGTATATAATGGTCAATATTGAGTTAGAGTTAATAGAATTCCTGTATGCATTCTGCACCTTTTTCTGTATATGTATACATAGTTCGGGCTGAATACAATGAGTCAGTTGAACTCGTTGAACCTGCCTTAGATTTATCTCTCTATATAGAATGGTCTTTAGTGAAGTTAGTCTCGAGAGTCTCATGATGCATTAAAATGATGTTAGAAGAAAAATATTTCTTACTCGGTGTGAAACTTCTTGGTGTTTGCCAAGAATCTCTTGCTCATTTCCCAGGCTGTTGTGTGGTAGATTATTTTTATTCTGCTTCTTGTGTGCACGAGCTTGGGAGAATACCATGGAATAATTCAGATCGTCCCCCGTCTTTTGATCCCAAGCTCCAAACTGAGGCACAGCTGGTGATCCATTTTTCTATGTAGAAAAAAAAAATTGTTTGATTAATGAAACGACGACAGTACGAGTTACCTGATATATCTGACATACAATGCTACATAAACGTTGAATAAATTAATCATGTTATAAACGATAATGACTTGTCCAAGGAGAAAGTTCATGAATAAAGTGTAGGAGAGACCTCATGAATGCTGATAATTTGAAAAGAATGTTGTAATCATGAGAATCATAGTTTATCTTTAGAAATTTGACGAAGAAAAGACGTAACAATAGCCAACAAAGATGGTAGTTACTAGATAACTGCACCTTCCCTTTTCTTTAAAGTACTAGTATAAGTTAACAATGAGACGTTCACATAAGAAGTGGGTTAACTAGCTAATTTAAGCAAAAAGCTATATAACTCAAGCTTATAGAGAGCTCTAGGATTTTTAACCGATGGGTTCTGACTTCTGAGGATCACCATATGTACTAGTATTTCATTGTGACAATGGGTGTAGGCATAGTAAAATACATATATTTGAAAAAGTTTGTAGTTATAAATATATAATTCAGAGTCGAAATTGTTTGATAGTGGCATGTGCTGTATAACACCTATATATAATGCTTCAAAAAATATTCAAGAGAAGTGCTATCTCTCTAATATGGATCTTAAATCCATGCTAAGAACCAATGGAAAATAATTTTCAACATTAGTGATGATATAGAACGGTAATCTTATTAATCTCAACATGTGTTTTTTCAAATTGTAGTTTTCCTTGGAAATCATTATTGTTGAAGGCTAGAAACAAAAAACGCAAAACGAGAAACAAAATCATAAAAGCAAAATCAAGTGAAAAAGCATGAATAAAATCTCCAACTAACAAAGACACAATGATTACTCTATCTTCATGATTAATTTCGTCTAAAACAATTTAATTGATCTACTTTCTTCCCATTCTACATTTAAAAACTCAAACCATCTGAAATAGAAAAAGAAAAGGAGAAACAAAAATTTGACAAATACCTAAGAAAAAAATACAATCTTTCCAGATAACCCAAAAAAAAAAAAAAAAAAAGATTAGAAAAGAGGCATTCTTTTCCCTGACATCTTGATTTTTTCAAAAACATACCTCTCTTCGTTTTGCCATATTGGAGAAGAAAGGTGATAGGAAAAACAAGAGAGAAAAGGTTGGAAAAGATTTTGGAAGAAGTTATTGTGTCTTGTCTCATGTATATATAAGCCTCTAATATTTATGGAGTTTTAATTAACTTGTTACATATGCTAACTATTCATCTACATCCATTGCCTTAAATAAACTATAAACTAGAGGTAAAAATTAAATGGTGGTTATTAGTTAGACAAAAGGGTAGTGAAGTTGCTTAGATTTAGTACTACTATTACTAAAGGAAGTTATTTCTCTTGTGTGGATGCCAAGTGATGAAAAGTAAAATAGGGTAAAATTGTATTGTTTTTAAACTTTCCTTTATTTTCCCTAGATCTTTGGTGAGGAAAATTTCCTTAAAAAGTAGCCTTCATAGAGAAGCTTTTAAGTCAAGTCATTCCCTTAAATACTCGCAATCGACACAAAGGAACTGATTTATTTTCTTCTTTTTTCTTTTTCAAATTTCAACAAATTAATTATGTTCTTTTACAATATCCATCTCAATCCTTTTTTACTTATTTATTGAAAACATTTTAGCATATGATCGTTGAAGTGTGCGTCTAAAATACCTTGGTTAAATATTAGCAACGAAAAACGTATATTCAGTATATTTGACAGGTTGTTGTTAATTGTTAGAGTACTTATATATATGATGATTTGAAAATCTACCGGCTATAACAACTACAATAACTAGTGCAACATAATAAATACAAGAATATTAATTTTAAAAAAATGCAAGAACATTTATTTCCATAATCTTGTCGATTATTTACTTCCAATAATTCAGTGGAAAAAAGAATTGTATTAGGTAAAAACCCACCACCTCGGTGTAAGGGCTTAAATCAAGAGACAATCAAGTTTCACCGAGGACAGCTTCCCAAGGGAATAGTTTTCACTTCTGCCTCGGGAAGAATCTAGCCAAGTACAAGATTAGGACTCGGAGAAATTGAAGAATGAGCGATATGGCGACCCCTCGAGGGATTGAATCACCTCAGCGAAACGACCATCTCTAATTATAATCATCGACCGTTGCCCAAGCATTTAAGAAGAAGATCATGGGCTGACCACGATCAAACGCAGAGTAATGACCATAAAAGCATAGTTATTGTGGCTGTAACGTCATCCTCCTAGACAAAATTATAAATAGGAATCGTTTGTAAGCAAGAAAGACATTCAGAATACAATGCTCAATTTATATCCTTAAGCTTTGTCTCGTTTTACTTCTCGCCTCATTAATTCTTTTAGGCACTTGTCTCGTTCAAATCCGATCTTAGTTCGAATACAGCTTTGATACAAATAAATTATCAATCAACCCCAAAATAAATTTGATTTATTGTCCTATCTCAATTTAGGCCAATACAAATTGGCGCCGCATGTGGGGAATTGGTAATAACGCTTGTTCCAAGGTCGAACCTTTCCAGATCTCAGCAAGATGTCAATTTCCTCAATGTCACGAAAATTTGCAAACGTCATAACTGGCGGCATGGAAGTAAACGGTGTCAATCTCTCCCCAGTAAGGAAGTCTGCGAAGTTCTCAACCAGTACGGAAAGAAGATCCCACATGTTGAAGGAGGTGAAAATGAAATCACTTTTGACAAGAGGGATTGCTACGAAGTGATGATCCCTCATCACGAGGCTCTGGTTATCACCTTAAGGATCAACGACTCAGACATAAAACGAGTCCTAATAGACCCTGGGAGTTCTGTGAATATCATCAACCACAGAGCCATCGAACAAATATGGTTAAAGGACCTCATCGTCCCGAAAACAACCACTTTAGCAGGGTTCAACAACTCCGTAGAAAGGACCTTAGGGGAAACCACCCATGTAACCACCGCCGAGGGGTTGATAAGAAAACAACTTTTCAAATAATGAGTGAGGACATGGCCTACAACGTCATCCTTGGAAGGCCTTGGATTCATGAAATGGAGGTCGTACCGTCGACCCTTCGTCAGGTGATTAAGTTTTCTACCAAACGTGGGGGATTCGTGCAATCCGAAGTGACCAACTAACGGCTCGAAAATGCTACTCAGTCACCGTAAAAAGTAAGAGCGCCCCGATCCGGCACTTGAAATCACAACCAAGCGGTTCGGAGCCCCACAAAAAAGAGAGCTCGATCCAAGAAGTAGTTTCTCCGAAGGAGGAAGAGCGGATCCCAATCTTCATTAAAGAACCTCAGAAGCAAAAGGCCAAAGACTCAACGGTGGAAGAATTAGAATCTTATGCCTTGTCAGAAGAATTTCCAGACAGGAAAATTTGTGGGCTCGGAGCTAGATACTGAGTCTAAAAAAGCTTTCATTGAACTATTAAAAGCCAACGACGATTGCTTTGCTTGGTCCCACGTAGACATGGTGGGGATCGATCCCGAAATCATGACACACAATTTGAATGTAAATCCCAGCCACTGCCCGGTGAAGAAAAAGAAAAGACCTCATGCTGGGGTAAAGAAGAAAGCGATCCAAGACGAGACCAAAAAACTACTCGACAATGGGTTCATAAGAGAAGTCAAGTACCCAGATTGGCTAGCTAATGTGGTAGTGGTACCCAAGAAAAACGACAAGTGGAGAATGTGTGTCGACTACACCGACCTGAATAAAGCTTGCCCCAAGACTCTTACCCTTTATCCTAAATAAATGTGTTAATAGACTCCACATCTGGACACAAGCTCTTAACCTTTTTAGATATGTATTCAGGGTACAACCAGATCCTGATGGACCCCAGTAATGAAGAAAAAACTTCTTTTATCACAGATGAAGGAACTTACTTCTACAAGGTGATACCCTTTGGTCTCAAAAATTCCGGAGTAACTTATCAAAGGTTGGTATGCTAGATGTTTAAGGATTACACCGAAAAAATGATGGAAGTATATATTAATGATATGTTGGTAATGCTTACTGAGAAATGTAGTGCTATACTTCAAAATAAGCTACCACAAAAACTCGGTGATTCAGGAAGTTTTACAATTCCATGTACATTGGGAGGGATATATATTGAAAAAGCACTTTGTGATTCTGGAGCTTCAATAAATTTAATGCCATTTTCTGTTTTTAAAAAGTTAGATCTTGGTGAGATGAAAAATACGATTGTCTCTCTTCAGTTTGCAGATCAAAGTACTAAGAAACCTAAGGGAATTATTGAAAATATGCTCGTGAGAGTAGATAAATTTGTCTTCCCTGTAGATTTCATAGTACTTGAAATGGAAGAATGTCCTGATGAACCAATAATTTTGGGTAGACCTTTTCTTGCTACAGGTAGAGCAATCATAGATGTTCATCAAGGACAACTAATTTTGAGAGTTGCTGAAGAAAGAGTCATTTTTGACATGCAAAAGATTCTAAAGTTTCCAGGAGATGAGTCATCTTCTTGTTTTTCAATTGACATGATTAGTGATCTTACAGATGAATTTAAAGATAATCAATTGATTCCAGACTCTATGGAGAGGTGTTTGGCCAATTCTGGCACAACACAGGATGATGATCCCACCACTAAAAGTGAATCAGAAATACTGGAAAGATATTCTGAGGATGAAGGAATTCAATCAGAAGGAGTTCAACAAAAAATTGAACTCAAACCTCTCCCTTCTCATTTAAAATATGTTTATCTTGAGCTTGAGTTATTTCCAGTCATTATTTCAGCTTCACTAACTGCAGAACAGGAGGATAAATTAATTGAAGTACTGCGAGCACACAAAGGAGCCTTGGGATGGACTATTGCGGACATCAAAGGGATTAGTCCAGCTGTTTGCATGCACAGAATCCTCATGGAGGATAAGTACAAACCAATAGTCCAACCCCAAAGGCGATTGAATCCAACAATGCAAGAAGTGATGAAAAATAAAGGTATTAAGCTTCTGGCAGCAGGTATCATTTACCCGATTTCTGATAGTCCTTGGGTAAGTCCTGTTCAGGTGGTACTAAAGAAAGTAGGTATGACAGTTATAAAAAATAAAAATAATGAACTCATACTTACTAGAACTGTTACAAGATGGAGAGTCTGTATTGATTACAGAGGGCTCAATGATGCCACTAGAAAAGATCATTTTCCTTTACCATTCATTAACCAAATGTTGGAAAGAGTGGCAGGATATGGTTTTTATTATTTTCTTGATGGATATTCAGGCTATAACCAGATCCCAATTGCACCAGAAGATCAGGATAAGACAACTTTCACATGTCCCAGTGGAACCTATGCATATAGGAGAATGCCCTTTAGTCTATGCAATGCACCTGCTACATTTCAGCGGTGTATGTCTGCAATTTTCTCGGACATGATCGAAAAGTTTTTGGAAATTTTTATGGATGATTTCACACTTTTTGGTAAAATATTTGAGGACTGTCTTCACCATTTGACCTTAGTTCTTAAGAGATGTGAAGAGACAAACTTGATTCTTAACTGGGAAAAATGTCATTTTATGGTTACAGAGGAAATTGTCCTGGGACACAAAATCACTGCTAAAGGGATAGAAGTTGATAAGGCTAAAATTGATCTTATAGCAAGATTACCCCTCCAACAACTATTAAAGGCATTAGAAGTTTTTAGGCCATGCAGGTTTTTACAGACGGTTCATAAAAGATTTCTCAAAAATTTCAAAACCTCTGACTAACCTTTTAATGAAAGATGTTAAGTTTGATTTTTCAGGTGATTGTTTGAAAGCATTTGACACCCTTAAGGAAAAATTATCAACTGCCCCTGTAGTTGTATCCCCTGATTGGAGTCACTCTTTTCAGGTCATGTGTGATGCTAGTGATACAGCAGTTGGAGCAGTTTTATGCCAGAGAAAAGATAAGATTTTTCGTCCTATATACTATGCCAGTAGGACTTTGAATGAAGCTCAGTTGAATTATGCCACAACAGAAAAGGAACTACTGGCAGTAGTATTTGCATTTGATAAGTTTCGTTCTTATCTGATAGGAACCAAAGTCACTGTTTTTACTGATCATGCAGCATTAAAATACCTCTTAGCAAAGAAAGATGCCCGACCAAGATTGCTAAGATGGATTTTACTCCTCCAAGAGTTTGACCTTGAGATAAAAGATAAAAAAGGAACGAAAAATCAAGTTGCTGACCATTTGTCTAGAATAGAGAACTCTCATCTTGAGATTTGTGATATAAAAGAAGAGTTTCCTGATGAACATATTTTTTCTGTCAGCTCAGTTGTGACTCAACCACTCTGGTTTGCAGATATTACAAATTACTTGGTTGGAAAATGGACACCCCAAGATCTCTCTTACCAGCAAAAGAAAAAGCTTATTTCTGATGCTAAATATTATTAGTGGAATGAACCTTTATTGGTTAGGATTTATGCAGATAATATTATCAGAAGGTGTGTGCCGGAAGATGAAATGACCAAGATTTTGCATCATTGCCATGATGGTGCAATTGGAGGACATTATGCTGCAAATCGGACTGCATTTAAAGTCTTGGAGGCTGGATTCTTTTGGCCAACACTTTTCAACGATGCACGTGCATATGTTTCACAATGTGACAGGTGTCAGAGAACATGTAACATCACCAAGAGAGATGAAATGCCTTTGCAATCTATACAGGTATGTGAAATTTTTGATGTTTGGAGAATAGATTTTATGGGCCCTTTTCCTTCATCTCATTCTTTTGAATATATCCTCGTGGCTGTAGATTATGTCTCAAGATGGGTTGAAGCCATTCCTACGAGAAAAAATGATGCTCGAACCGTATGCAATTTTCTTAGAAAAAATATTTTTACTAGATTTGGCACACCACGAGTCATCATTAGCGACCAAGGGACTCATTTCATAAATAAATAATTTTCTACTTTATTGTCCAAATATGGTGTGACTCACAAAACAGGAACACCATATCTTGCTCAAACACAAGGACAAGTTGAGGTTTCCAACCGTAAATTAAAAAGGATACTTGAAAAAACAGTTGGAATCTCTAGAAAAGACTGGGCTTTAAAATTAGATGATGTATTATGGGCATACCGAACGGCGGTCAAAACGCCAATTGGTACATCCCTATACAGATTAGTCTTTAGAAAAGCTTGTCATTTGCCTGTTGAATTAGAACATAAAGCTTTTTGGGGATTAAAAATGCTGAACTTTGAATTAAACTCTGCTGGTAAAAATAGATTCTTTCAGATTAATGAATTGGAAGAACTGAGGTTGGAAGTTTATGAAATTGTCAAGATTTACAAAGAAAAAACAAAAAAATGGCATGACAACTTGATTCGACAAAAAAGTTTCAAAATTGGAGATCAGATACTCCTTTACAATAGTCGACTCAGGTTATTTCCAGGAAAATTGAAATTCAGATGGACAGGTCCTTACATTGTTACAGATGTTACTCCATACGGAGCAATTGAAATTCAACAGATAATTGGAGGAGACAAGTTCAAAGTAAATGGCCACATGCTAAAATTATACTTTGGAGGACAGTTTGAGAAACAACCATCAGTACCCATGATAATCTGATAAATATCACAGTTACTACGTCGAGTTGGCGACGTTAAACTCAGAACTACGGTTTCTTACCCATAGCTATTGAGGGTGAAGCAATAGAGCCTCATAAGTCCAATATATATTTGAGTAATTAAATGCTTAACCCATTGATCTGGTTAATATCCAGGTTATTGTGCAACCAGACATCTCATGAAGGCCTCTACAAAAACAGAGTCACCTACACAGGAGTAACTCCATGGTGATCAGTATGCCTAAGTAACTGGTTGGTTAGCCATTTAATTATGCAAATCAAATGTTGGCTCAGGTAATTTTTTGGTTTACATTTAAACAGGGATCCCATGAACATATTCACATCAAAAAAAATAATGATGGTTTTCGAGGAAGAAACCTCAGGTATAGGACACGGCCTCTTCTTGCTTTTTTGAGTTCTCGGTTGATTCCTATCAGCAACAAAACCGACATATACTTGAACCGATTAACTTTGTTACATGCCATTTGTTCAAGGATGCCTATAAATGTTGGTAACATTATTAACGCCCATATCAAAATGTACATGTATGACCTTACTGTTTCAAGTCTATGGTTTCCATCAACCATTACTAAGCTGGTTAAAAATACGGGAATTAATCCTAATCCTAATCTTAATTTTATGACACCTTCACACAAAATGATAAACAAACACTTCTGGGCAAAATGTGGACCAACTATTGGGCCAAGAAAAAGAGAAGGGGAAGTAGAAGAGCTTCTAAGGAATAGGAGAAATGAAACACTTGTTTCTCCCGGTATGATGAGGCATATGATGGAATCATTTACTGAAAAATTTGAGTCTGTGGAAAGGAAGCTTGCTGGAATGAAAAGTGAGATGCAGGACATGAAAAATGATGTGAATGAACTGAAGAATGAGTTGAGAAAAAGCAATGCTGAAATAAGGGAGATGAAAAATGCAAATGTGAAAGTTGATGGAATGGAGACAAGATTGATGTGGAAATTGCACAAGATAGAACATATTCAAATGCAGCACGTCATTTACGACTCCACAATGATTTGGCAATTTGCAAATTATGTGCAAGAATGGCTTACTATATTGGTTATGCCGAAACAATTCAGTTTCTTCCATTCCTGTTTGTTGATCCATCTTCTTGTCCTATTCCTAATTTCAATCCTATTCATGAGTGGCAAGAAATGGCACAACAACCACCTCCTCCACCACCCGCAGAAAATCCACCACCCCAAGAACCAATCACCTCTGACAAGGGCAGTGGGACTTTCTCAAATTTAGTGGATTTTGCTGCTCTTTTTGAAATGCCTAATATCGCAACTAACGTAGAGAGATCAAGGTCAGCAGAATCTGATCTAGATAGTGAGAGGGCCAAAAGGCGAAAAATAGAGAAGGGAAAGCAGGTGGTGGAGAAGGGAGATGAACTTTCTGATGGTTGGAGACTTGTCCTGATTACACAACCTGGTTACGCTTGGTTTGGAAATGGGGACATTGGAGGGAGTGGAAGAAACTCCTAATTAAGCTATCTCATAAGGCATCCAGGAGGATTTGCACTTAAGTGTTGGGGGGAATAAATATTTTTGGAAAGGAATCCGAAAAAGAACAAACAAGATCAAGTCCAGTTTTTTGTGTTCAGTATATTATTGCTATGAATAGGAACAATAGTATTATTAATGATGTTTGTTTTCTTGTTTTATCTATTAGTACTTAACAGAAAATTTTTGGAAAAGATTTTGGATATATGTCCATGTATGTGCGTGTCTGTATAGGTATACAGACATACATATCCATTGATGAGAAAATATTAATGATATGATAAATATTATGTTTTTCACTTTATTTGTTTTAAATTTTTGTCTCTTTTGTTATTACTTGTTATTAATAATGTGTTTTGTTTACAGGTACTTAGCTTTAAAAAAAATTGTCTCTTTTTAGTAATCTAACATTGACCAAGTATTTTTTTATGATATTGAAAATACAGGCACGTGACAAAGGAGAGCTCTAAAAGCAGAATTATTTTAACTACTTTCTTTTCGACTCTGGATAAGTATACACACTTCTCTTTTAAAGAATATTTCCACACTGTGGATATCAAATTGGAAAATTAAGTTTCTCTCATTTTATTTTATTTTTAATTTTTCTTTTAAAAAAAATATTAACTTTTTTTTTCTTATATCACATAATTTCCAATTTTAAGAATGTGATCACAGTTTCTTTCAAGCTTTTTTTTGTGATTGTATATTTGAAAGCCAAAAAGATTTTTATTTTTGTAAGTAGTATTCTCTATTTTAGTTTATTATATTTTCCTAAAAAAAGGAGTTTATCCACTTTTTCATTTTTCTAGGGATGTGTTTGCATCCATGAGAAGAAAATATAGATAATATTTTCTTCCTACCTATGATATTTTGTAGGTATTTAATTAACAAATTAATTTTTTTCATTATGTTTAATATTATTTCTTTTTATCTTCACCATATGATTTGTCATGTTGATGATTTTTATTTTGTGAAGTAAGAGCAAGCATCTTCAACTCAGGTAATCATTTGAATTGAGAAAAGTTATGATCACAAAAGCAAATGAAATTAACAAACTTGGCTAGAACTTGCTCTAAATGTTTTTCGAGGCGAAATAATAGACGACACTGATTTTCGAAAAATGAAATTAGGCATTCTTTGATACACAATTCTAACCTCTTTATTTTCATGCAAATATACATTTATTTTCATGCAAATATACATTTATTTTCATGCAAATATACATATATTACCTCCTAGAACCCTTCTTTCAGCCTTAATCTTATTTCTCGAACACCATAATTCTCTTAAAAAAAGAGAGAATAAAAATCTCATAATATATATAGTATGCATTAAATATACACATTTGTATATACATATTTAAATATAATCATTATTTCTTCCAGCTATGAATGAGCAAAGATTGGTATCAACGAAAGGAAGAAATATTGTGAAAGAAAAAGAAGTTTGTATGATTGTTATGATTTTTATTTTTTTTTAAAAAGCAAGTACTATGAAATGATGGAAATACCGAGGATTAAGAAATGTTTGCTCAAAGCTGGAAGAGGAAAAGTCACTATAAATATATCCATATACCCTACCAGCATGAAGCCTAACATTACAAGCCGAGAAAAGACTTAAAAGGATTTTGAAAATGAGTGTTGAATCTATATTAGTGGAAATAAACATGAGGAGCAAACATATGGACCAGACGATGATACTAAATGAATGAGTGATCATAAATCTATCAATTCTGAAAGATTCAAGGGGAGAAAATGCAAGTTCTTATTGATCGAAGTGGAATTCAAAAATAAGGTAACGAATTTGGTGATTTAAAAAGGATGATTGCATTAAAAATATTGAAAGAAGTTTATTTTGAATAACTTTTTTATGCTACAAAGATCATGAGTTTGAAGAAAATGTTCACAAAAAAAAAAGGTTTATATATGTGTATATATATTTTTCCTCGAGGACGAGCAAAAGTTCAAGTATGGGGGAATTTGATGAATATAAATTATTCATGTAATTTTATATATAAATTTAAATATTTTTTGACACGACCTTCATTTTCGGCTAGGCCGTGCGGGCACCCGGCCACCTTTCCTAGACCTGTCGGGCGAACCCTATAGAAAAAATCGATATAAACAGCGCAAAATTACCTTGAAAATAAAATTAAACATGACCTTAACAACATAAAATAACTCTCAAGGATAGACATATATACAAACTGTCTGGACCAAACAACTAACTACCCAGAATACACAGGTTTAAAGGTTTCCAGATCAGACATCTAAGAAGGCCAAAAGATATACACACCTCCCGAAGGGAGCAAAAGTAAGGAAAACTGTAATATCTGAAGTTGGTGGCCGCAATGAACAGGATGGCTTACCGTAGACAACTGAGAACGTACTACTCCTCAATCACGGCACGACTGGCTGGGTCCTGGAGCAGAATCTGCCGAACGAAAAGAAAACACAAGGACAAATAGGGGGTGAGTCATAACGACTCAATAAGTGCGAACAAACTAGCAACCTCGAAAAAGAGATACGCTAGTCAGGGAAACGGAACAAGAAAACAATCAACAAATAAGCAATTCACATATAAGCAGAACAGTAGTCATGTACAGAAAATCTACACAATAGTATGAAATGAAATGGAATGAGATGAAATGAGATGAAATGAAATGAGATGCAAAGGGTCACATGTGCCAAATGAATGGAGCGGAATCCTCCTACCCTCAATATGATGCGATGGAGCAGAATCCTCCCACTCTGAGGGCGGAATCCTCCAACCCTCAATTTGATGCAATGGAGCGGAATCCTCCTGCTCCGATTGTGGAATCCTCCTATCCTCAATATGATACAATGATAACCCTTCATCGGCGCGGGACTCTCATCGACTGCCGGGAAGTATATGTCAACTCACAGCCAGAGTACAATGCTCAGATCCTCAATGCAATACCAACAACAGTACATAACATATAATATAGAATGTAAATCCAAAGCTAAGGCGTAATGAGTACGCCTATCGGCAGCTACACACGTAAGGAACACGTGGTAGAAATCCACGAGGCCAAGTGCCTCCAAAGAAATGGATATAAACACTTACCGTATTCCAAAGCTAGCCCTGCTACTCAACAACTACTTTTTCCTTTGGATTAACTGCCAAACGATCCCGCTCTATTCAATAAGCAGAAAAATTATATCAAATAAAGCTAAAGGCTTCATTCCTTATGTCTTAGGGCAATCCAGTTAGGAACCTGATACCCTATTCGCATATGCAATACGCAGGCAAGACCTATGTACAGGGTTCAAAGTCCCATAACCAAACCCTAAATAATTGCATTTATATGTTGCCCATAACTCACTGAGTACGAATATATAATCATTTCCTTCATCGGGGGCCAATTGACCCTTTAAACTATCAATTTAAGTCATTAGGGTGATGTCTAATTTCCCTATTTTTACCGTAAAAATAGATTCAAACACACGTAATAAGCTAGGATAATGTGTTAACATCATTACCTGGAGATTTGGGGTAGAAATTCTACTATTTTCCACCTCTTTTTCCCTTTTTTCCTCTTTCTTTTCTAATATTTCTTTTCTCTGCTTTGCTCGTATGTTTCTGGTTGTATACATAACTTACTACTGCTAAGGGATTAAATCCCTTAGCCAACCAACTTTACAAATTTTAATTTTTTTTAATAAATTCGCTACGACGATTAAAATTAAAATGGAACCCTAGAGAAGTCGAAATGATACCAAATTTTTCAAGTAAGTTATACAAAATATATGTAATATACTCGCGAAGACGGATCTCAAATCGGACTCCCGGAATTCAAGATGCGAATTTAAAGAAAAAGGTCAAATTATTTAACTTTCGGCATTTTAGCGGAAACTAGCTGAACAACATCGAAATTCACTTTCCAAAAATCACAAAAGTCACAAATAATCATACGAACCTAACGGCGCTTTCGGATTTCGAATCGGAGCTTATTCGCCAAAACCGAGCTCAAAAATCTCTTTTTAATATTTATCGATAATAAAAAATGAAACCTTGTTCCGATGCCTGCCAAACGAGGTCTGGTTTAGCTCAAATTTTACAGACATGTCCTAATGGACCTTACGAATATTTTAAAATTATCGGCATGCCAATCGGAGCCCTAACTTCCGAAACGACTGACCGAGGTCATTTCATTTTTAATATTAGAATAAATAAATAAATTATATTTTATTATATTTTCTAACAAGTTTTGCGGTGAAAGTTCAATTGAGGAATGAAGACTACAAGCAAAAACAGAAGAAAAAAGAACAAAAAAGAGTGATGTATAAAGGAAAGAAGAAATGATATTAAATCATGTTGCGAATTGAAGTCGCGACACCAATTCATGTTGCGACGGTAACTGTTGAAATTAGAATACCAACTCATGTTCTGGCTTGAAGTCGCAACACCAACTCATGTTCTGACTTGAAGTCGCAACACCAATTCATGTTCTGACTTGAAGTTGCAACACCAATTCATGTCGCAACGCCAACTCATGTCCTGACTTGATGTCGCAACATCAAAGATTTTTCTATAAATAGGAGGCAAAGTTGTAGAGAGAAAACAACTTTTCATTAGCCTAAAACCAAGAATTCTCTTGTTTTTGTTTTCTCTCTTTTGTAGTGGAAATATTTCCAAAGTCTTCTAAATTTTATTTTAGCTTTTATCATTCCATAATGGAGTAATTTTCTTATGTTGGGATAGTTGATGAAACTTGGTATATTTATAATATCTACCTCAGTTTTAGTACATGCTTGGCCTGAAAATTTATATCTGCATTTTCATACTGTGCTAGAGTGATCGTTCTGTTACTCTTCATTTTCACATCTATCTATTTTTAAGTTATTGGATATTAATTTTGTAATTCTCACGGAGCAAAATTAATATATGATGACTGAAGAATAAAATAGTAGAGTGAGAATGGAACCTATAGTAACCTATCATTCCAAGTCAGTAATCTTGTTTCCCTCAGTTTTAATTCTCACGGAGGAATTGTTGTAAGCAAGATTGTTGGTTTTAGTGAAAATAATCTCACGAAGTATTCGCTACCTTTTAGCACAATTCAGGCAAGGATATTAGTTCGGTTTAACCATCACAAAGTCATAAATCAATTAATATACATAACCTCACGGAGTGTATTTAATTATTATTTTTGAGTGAGCAAAATAAAATTGTATTAGCAATAAGCAATTTTCTTTAGAGAAATACATGTCGAAACTGATATTGCATTATAAATATTACCAAGTGAATTCAACAACTCCCAACTCTTTTTAAAGTTGAAATCTTTCGAGAGTTCTTTGTTTTAGTTAAAGTTAATTAAATGTTTAAAAAAAAACTCACCTTTCATCAATTTGATTCTCTCAAATAGTAGTGAAAATATTACAAGTCTGTAGGATAGATCCACCCAATATTTGTGGGACGATATCCTAAACTATATTATAATTTGACTTAGCACGAGCATTAATTCCTATACACTTTGGCCTCGTCACCCGAAATGAGCGGGCATGCTAGAGTGTTTGTTAGGAATTGCGACAAATGTCAAAGGCATGCTTCCATGATTCACCAACAGGTCGAGCCCTTGCACTCGGTGGTTTCTCCATGGCCCTTCATGAAATGGGGAACGGATATCGTGGGGCCATTCCCCAAAGCGAAGGACAGTGTCAAATATATCCTCGTGCTCACTGATTATTTTTCCAAACGGATCGAAGCAGGAACTTTTGCTAGAATCGGGCAAAAATAAGTCATCAACTTCATATGAAAAAATATTATATGCCGATTTTAGTTCTAAGGGAGATTATCTGTGATAATGGCACACAATTCGTTGGCTCGAAGGTCACAACTTTCTTCGCAAAATAGGGGGTCAAAAGGGTGACTTCAACACCCTACCACCCCATTTCCAATAGACAAGCTGAGTCGTTCAATAGAATAATCGTCGACAATCTCAAAAAGAGAATGAACAAGGCAAAAGGCTCATGGCTCGATGAGTTACCGGAAGTGTTATGGGTAATGAGAACAACGGAGAAGAATAGTACTGTAGAAACCCCATTCTCTCTTGTTTACGGGGTAGATTCGCTAATTCCTGTCGAGGTTGGTGAACCAAGCCTTCGCTATGCTCACTCAACCGATGAGTCAAATTAAAAAGCTATGTGAGTGGAACTGGACTTGCTCGAAGGACGGCGAGAGATGGCCCTGGTATGGTTAACAGCTCAAAAGGGCAAATTGAGGCCTACTTAAAAAAAAGGCCAAGTTAAGAGAATTCAAGGTTCGCGACTATGTTTTAAGGGCCTCAAATCAACCGACCAAAGAGAAAAACGCAGGAAAATTGGCCACCATTTGGGAGCGCCCCTACTGACTGAAAACAATCGTAGGGAAAGGGTCCTATCAACTGGCTGACCTCAAAAGGAAACAAGAGCCTATAAATTGGAACATATCCAATTTGAAGAGGTACTATTTCTAACGTCAAAAGGACATTGCTCCAAAATCAACAGTGCTCGAGTCCCCATCCTTCACACTCAACTACTGGGGGGTTGCAAGGGAATGAGATCAGTCTAAAATTGACTCATAGGCTCGTAGCTCAAGTTCTTCGAAAAATAACCCAGACTCGGGGACTCAACTCGAAAATTTTGAAATATGAAGATCGCCTGAGGCCCAGTTAAAATGTGCTCGGTTACCTACACCTATTGCCTCAAATGGCTTTTGTAAATGAAATATGCGTAAGTACAACTAGGCTCTATGTAAACTGGCTTAATTTCTATCAATGGTATAAAAATCGATGTATCATTTTTTTTATCCATTAACCTTTGCTTAAGCCTCGGCTCGAGGACGAGACGCCGTCCTAAGCTAGCTCCATAATATACTTAAAGTCTTGCAAGCAAACATAAAACCGAAAAGATATTAAAACAATTCATATTCAATATTCATATATTCACAAGGCTCGAAGGCCAAAATAATTACAAAAAGATGTCCCGAAGGCCCAAAAACAAAACAAACGAGCAGTCACTCACTCAGGCCCGCTTTCACTACCCAAAGCTTCTCCTTCAGACGAGCTATCGATGTTCGAAGGAAGTTAATCTAAAACATTTTGAGCCGTTGAGACATCTACCTTAGCCCTGGCAATCTCGTCATCCAAAATAACCCCCTTTTTACACTGTTCAAGGGTCCTCAACTTGGTCTGGATGATTGCCCAATTTCTATCAACTTTGGCTCGGGTAGCTCTCAGGTCCAACTTGGCTTTGGACTTGGATTTGAGCTCGGAAGAGGAAACTGGATTTCTACCCCGAAGGGTCTTCATTTCAGCTTTGAGAACCTCGTTCTTAGCTTCAACCTCTTTCATCTTCGAGGCAAGCAGCGAAGATCTCTCCTCGAATTGCTCAGTTAATCTCCTGAGCGCTGCATCTGCTGCATCAGCATACTTTTGAAGCTCAGCTCAATAACTCTCCTCTTGAGACCTCTTCTCAGCCAAAAGATTGGTAATTTCTCTACGAGCCTGAGAGAGTTCGACGCTTGACTGCTCGACTTCCTTTTGAACTCGGCCTAATTTGGCTTTCGAGTGAAAAAATTGCTTTTCAAACTCAGAAACACGAGCTTCGAGCACGTTCCTCCTATGATCCCACTGATCCCCAACTCGCTTAAGTTGTGCTGCTCATTTGGCTTCGATCTCAGCCGCCTTTATAGCATAGACGTAGCCCTACAACCAAGGGGAGGAAATCAAAAGTGGAAAAAACAGCTAAGATCGAAAAAACAGTAAAGCAAATAAAAAACTTTACATGAATCACATGTTGAGCTGAGTAAGCCATCAAATTGTCCGAGGGAACGTTCTTGAGCCGATCATTTTCCAAGGGCCCAAGCAACCCCTTACAGCTGATGGCGATCCCCATGTTGTCGTCCAGCAGGCAAACATCGATTGGAACTGGGATTTGCCTAATTTCTTGAGGAAGGGCTGCCTTAGCTTGAGTAGAATCGGTGCTTGCCCTCTTTACAGACGAAACCGCCTTGGTAGGCTTGGCCCCACCAGACTCAAGCTCCTCGCGAACCTTATCAACGACTTGACTTGGTTCCTTATCGTTCGCGCTTCGACCTCGCCTAGAACACAGACATCATCTGGTTCTTCAATTAATCTTCGTCGAGGGTCTTCAGGCAAATCAACCCAAGGGATTTTAACCTTGGTTATCTTCTACGGCATATCCCCTTTTCTCTTCGAATCTGAAGAAAGAAAACGTGTCATTCGAAGAGAAAGAAAAGGAAGATATACAAAGGACAAACGAGGATACCTATTGGTGCCTGAGTAAGAGTATGAACAGACTCCTCAATAGACTGTAAATTAGCCTCGACATCAGGAACCTTGACGATATCCTCTCGTCATCCCTGCTTCTTCTTCTTCTTCGTTTTCTTTTTCTCCTTTTTGTCCTCCTACCCTTCCTCCCCGGCAAGAAACTTATTAAAGTATGAAAAACAAAAGGATTAAGACCAAGAGAGGACACATTAAGAAAAAGGAATATCAAATTTGAAATCATCCTAACTAAGTCGTTTGCCCGACCAACTGTTCTCCGCACGAACGACCAAGACCATCCAATTCCTATGTGGCCTCTCTTTGGCACTAATAATGGTTTGCACCCAAGCCTCTAAATCCTTGAGAGGAGTGATTAGAAGCTTCCTAGCTAAAGAGTACGACGAAGAATGAGTTTCATCGCACTTATTGAAGCCAAGTAAAAAACAAAACCAAAAGAGAACTTACATGTTTTGTTCCACACCTCAGGGAATCCAGGCCTCGCAGAAAGAGAAGAGGTAGGAAGAAGAACAAACCAATCGCACCAGCTATGATCCTCGCTGTCGTCGCTCTTAGTGATGAGGGAAAACTGGTCTTGTTTGTTTAACTACACAATGCCATCTTTGTGCAAGGAGAAAAAAATCAAGTAGTCGTACTAAAAAATGACCCTAGCTTTACGACTAATATAGTCGAGGCACTGAATGACCCTTGAGAAGCCGGGGTGTAGCTGAGCCAACTAAAGAATTGGTATAAACAAAGGATTGCCCCAGAACACTATCGCACGTGTGATGCTTGGGGGCAGGAATTGAAATTAGGACCTCGGGGCCTCAATTACTCCTCTCGAATCAAAGTTACATGCTCTTCTGAGGCAAGGCTCGGGGAAAGCTGAACGGGGAGGTTCCTTTTCCTCCTAATATCCGAGGCTGTTTGCCCTCTCATCCTGAAGTCCTTACTAGAATCAAACTTTCTTGGGATAACCCATTGTGGTTTGAGCTCCCCCAGATAAACTTGCTTCTTTTTCTTCTTTGGAGGCGAGGTCTCAATCACCTCGTTATCATCATCATCATCGACGGCCTCTTCAGTCGCCACCTCATCATCGCCAATGGAAGGTTCTTGACTGGCGGCGCTACGACTGTCATCCGAATGGGAAGAAGTTGCCGATGGGGAAAAGTTTATCAAATCGTCAGTTGATGCCAAAATACTGGCGTCAACGATGTTTTCACGATGGGAAGGTGAAAACATGATAAAAAATTTAAAGGTAAAAAAGAGGCTGGAAAATGCAAAATGGGTTTAAGGAAAAATTATGAAATGATGAGGATAATGACAAAAAGTGGCCAATTTTTAGCAAGGCGCAAGTGGATTGAAACGCCGTGATGACAGTTACATGGGGAAGGTAAAACGAAAAGTTGCAGCTGTTCAAAAAAAGGCCACATGCAGAGGATGCGACATTGAAGTGACGCTCACCTTTTCAAATTTCCTAGCCAATAACGCGCCACGTCACTCTCCCGCCTGATTCAATTCTACCCCTCAGAAAATTCTGACAATTGTCCAAGGGGTGGGATTATCTGTATTGGGTAAAAACCCCCCACCGCCTCGGTGTAAGGACTCTAATTACGAGACAATCAAGTTTCACCGAGGACAGCTTCCCAAGGAAATAGTTTTCATTTCCACCTCGGGAAGAATCTAGCCAAGTACAAGATTAGGACTTAGAGAAATTGAAGAATGAGCGATATGGAGACCTCTCGAGGGATTGAATCAGCTCGGCGAAACGACCATCACCGTCGGCCGTTGTCCAGGTTTAAGAAGAAGATCATGGGCTGACCACGATCAAATGCTGAATAATAACCATAAAAGCATAGTTATTGTGGTTGTAACGTCATCTTCCTTGACAAAATTATAAATAGGAACCGTTTGTAACCAAGAAAGACATTCAGAAATACAATGCTCAATGTATATCCTTAAGCTTTGTCTCGTTTTACTTCTTCTCATTTATACTTTTAGGCACTTGTCTCGTTCAAATCTGATCTTAATTCGAATACAACTTTGTATAAATAAATTATCAATCAACCCCAAAACAAATTCGATTTGTTGTCCTATGTCGATTTAGGCCAACACAAGAATCTTTCTCTAGTACTAGATAAGGGAATTTACTGCGGGAATTTTTCACACCTGTAAACTAAAAAAACAAAAATTAAAGAAAGAACAAAAGCACGATTAAAACATAATGTTGGTAAGTTTTTACCCAATTAATATATATTCTCATTTCGTTAAACTACATGGTAAAGATTTAATACGAGTGAGTATTTATCGCAAGAGTATACTCACTTGGTAGCAATGGTTGCTCCTTAGAAAAAAAATGGTAGTTGATGTTCCATCAAATTTTCACTTTCAGTTTCTTTTGAGATTCCCAAAGTCTTGTTTGCATTTCTGAACAAGAGAAGAGGGACGAAAAAAAAAACACTTTGTAAAGCAGCAAACAAACATTTTGAAGGGGCTGTTTGGTTCGAATTCAACTTATATCGGTATTAATAATGTATGAATTAATAATGCGAGTATTAAAAATGCTTGATTAGTAAAAAAGATATTATTATGACAGGGCAACCGACTACCTTCCATAGACATGTAGGGTGAACCCTATCGACTGAATCGATAAAAATAGCGTGGAATTATTTTGAAAATAAAATGAATTTTAATTTAACAACACAAGATAACTCACAAGAACAAACATTTATAAGATAGACATACATACGAGTTGTCTGAATAATACGGCTAACTACCCAAAATACATAGGTCTAGAGGTTTCCAGATCAAACATCCATGAGGTCCAAAAATATGTACATCTCCTGAAGGGAGCAAAAAAAATAAGATACAACTGTAAAAGCTATAGTTGGTGGCGCCAAAAAACAAGCTGGCTCACCACAAACAGCTGAATACGTCTTGCTCCTCACTCACACTGCATGTTGAGTCCTTGAGCGGAATTTTCCGAAACGAAAAGACAACAGAAGAAACAGATAGGAAGTGAGCCATAAGGACTTAGTATAGCTAACTAACCCGAACTATAAGCAAGCTAGCCAGGGAAACAGAACCAAACAACAACCAACAAATAAGCAATGCAAAGATAATCAGAGCAGTAGTCATGTACAACAAGTCTACACACATAATGGTAAGAGATGAAATGAAATATGATGCTATTGGGTCACATGTGATCGTAATCCAGCCCCGAAGCAGAATATTGTTGCGTTTGAGGGGAATACAATCTGATAATCGAATAGAGCGGAATACTCCTGCACCCGTTATAATATAAAGCTGAGGCAAAATACTCCTGCACTCAGTATATGACATTACAGCCCATAACTAGAAAACATAACATATGAATGTGTTTCAAGGCTGTGGTATAGTAAGTACGCCCTGTGGACAGCTATTCACTGAAAGAACGCACGAATAGAATATCCATAAGGCCAAAAGCCGTTAAAGAAATGGATATAATAACTTACCTTAAGTTATGGGTGAAATGCCCGGAGAAAGAGTATTTAACCTTTAGACGGTGCAAGAAAAAAAATTATCAAAATATTCCTGGTCGGACTTAGCCGAAAACCCATAAACTATACATTTATGGACTCCTCATAGTCCCACGAGTCCAATAATATCATTATTTTTCATATTCGAATTCAATTTCATCAAATTCCCTAATTTCATAACTTTTAGAGTTCTAACCCAATTTTTCAATTCAATTTCAAGAAATTCTAGCTTCGGAATCATAAATTAACACAATTGAATGTTATAGGATTGATACCTGATGATTTCTAACAACCTGGCACTATATTTTGCCTTGGAACCGACACTAAAAATGAATATGAATGAAATCAGCTCAAAAGAACCCTTTTATACTGCATTTGAACCTGCTTACAGTGCATACTTTTGCACCATCATATAAACCCTTTTATATCTGCTTTGAACATTTTATACTGCAATTCGGGTCAAAACGCGACCATACGAGGATCGAAATGACCCCAAATTTTGCACACAAGTCATACAACACTTGTGTGACATGCTCGCAAAGACGAAACTAGAATCAGATCTCTGAAACTCAAGATAAGGGTCCCATAGGAAGAGGTCAAATTCTTAATTTTCGAGATTTTAGCAAAAACTATATGAACGACCTAGAAATTCACTTTCGCAAGTTTCCACAGTTCAAAAATGACCATACGAACCAAATGCAACTTTCGAAATTAAAATCGGAGCTCATTTACTCAAATCGAGTTCGGAAATCTCTTTTAAGCTTTACCGACAACTGAAACGGAAAACTTTTCAAAAAACCTACCAAATGAGGTCCGAATCAACTCAAATTTTACAAACAGCTAACTCCCGAAACGACTAGCTAAGGTTGTTTCATATTAATGTGAAAACTAATGATATGGTTATTAGTTATGTTGGAACTATAATGTAAGGACAAGTAGTGCATGGATTGTAATGAATGAATTATTTGTTGTTGAATCATTGATATATCACACAAAAGTATAAAATGCATAATATAATAGTTTTTTATTTTTCAAACTAATTAAAAACATTCTTACTATTATGAGAGTTTGTTTTGTCATTTTAACATTTAATATATGTACTATTAATATCTGCATCTTATTATTGTATTGTCCTGAATAAAATAATTCATAAAAGTCATGCATAATTTTTATATGGTATTAACTGAAACCAATTATTATGGTATTAATAACGTGGGATTTGAGGGGATTAACTCCCTTCGAGCGGACAACGGCCCCTTAAGGGGCGTTGGGTTATCAGGACTAAAAATTAGGATGTCCCATAAATTTGTGATTATAATTATCCCAAAATTACAATATCGAGATTATATTTTCACCTCTTATATAGAACAGAATAATACCATAATTTTGATATAAAATTTATCTCAAATTAGCTAATACCAATAACCAAACGTTGGATAAATACAGCCCCAAATTTCATTTCAAGATTAATAATTCAATCCCACCAACCAAACAACCCCTTATGTGATCATTACATAGTGACAGATTTGGTCCTAGAGTATATTTATAGGGGTCGTTTGACTGAAAGTATTGCAAATTTGGTACCAACATAATATTCGGCATAAGATAGTATATTGTTTGGTTGGCTGCATAAGAAAGATAATCACGGAAAACTATTGTTGCGTTTAATTACGAATTTGGATAAAAGGTCAATTTTCCAAATGACTGAAACACCATGAAAAATTTCTGATATAAGAAGCGTCGGTAGTGAACTCCTCGATAGACATATGAGATTATGATTAGTCAAACCAATAAGTTTCAAATGATTTAAATGAAAAAAATAAAAAAGAATATATAACCCAATAAATTACTAGGAGAATTACAAATATATACAACTCTAACACTAAAATTACAAAAAATACCAACACTATACTACTTTACAAAAAATAACAATACTTCTTTTACATAATATATACAAAACTCATTTAAAGCATACAAATTAGGGTTTTAACCTTCTCCCTTGCCCACTGCTACACTGCTGCGTCGCCACCAGTCACCGGCAGCGGCAGGTGGCCGGATTTGTATTTTTTTTTTTTTTTTGTTTTTTTTCCTTAGATCTACAAAATGAATAATACAAAATATATACCAATATACATATGAAACTTTATGTAATTTATTGTTTCGAATTTACTCATAGTCCAACATACACAAACATACAAAAATATACAAAAAACAACATACAAACTATTTTGTTACTTCATACATACACATACACAAACATACAACAACATACATATATATGCACCCACATACACATACAAAAATGGAGAAATAAATATTTGTACACAAAAAATACAAGAATATATGTATTTTATACAAAAAAATATAAATATATACATACTATACACATACAAAAAGGAAAAAACAAAAAAAGAGAAAAAAAAAAGGGAGCAAATCGAAAAAACCCTCCTGGAAACACAGAGATCGGGGCTGCCACCACTGCAGTGCAGCAGCGCCGAAAACGGCGACCTTGGATCACAGCAACAGCGGGAGAGACACCAGCAGCGATGGGGGCTGTTGGTTGGCGGCGAAGGAGAGGCTGACGGCGGCGGTTGAGGTGGGTGGATGGGTGGAGGAGGAGAGAGGAAGAAATTAGGGTTTATGTTTGGGGAAAGTGAGAAATGAAAAAAATGGTACATAGGATAATTTTTAAAAACTATTGTTATGTTTTGTAAATATAATAAAAATATTGATATTTTTTGTAATTTAGCTATTAGGGTAGTTACGTGGAGTAAATTTTTCTAAACTAATCTCTTCACCAAGAACCACGCATAAGAATTTGTGTAAGATAGACTAGAATGAATGTTAGCTACCTGAAACAAGTACACTCACATTAAGGCCCAGGAAAAAATGCATACATGTCTAACCATAGATAAAATCAACAGTGCAAAAATTAGAGGTAAATCAGCCAATGTCCATTTCCATTAACCTAACTGCAACTATTACACATGCTAACATACAACAATGCACATCCCATTATGTCAAAGAAGTTAAATATGAAAAATGTTACAAGTACCATTACAAGAGATGAACAAGTAGGATTGAAATATAGCCTGAAAATCTAAACTGAAAATATATCCATTAAAGCCCGGCAGCTTTCTCCAGAAAGAGGTTTCTCATTTACAAATGTTATCAAGAATCTTTCACAGGAGTATTAGAAGAAAGCAGGTGTTATTCCCGGGGACGAGCAAGCCAGAGAGAGCTTAGTGCACGAAGCCGAGAGAAATAATCACTGATTGCAAGAAGAGCACGAGCTGATTGGCGAGTTGTCAATATACGATGCATTTGCTGCAGTGTCTGTTGCCGGAGGTTATCAGCCTGAGGGACATTTTAATTGATAGGTCAGCCTATGTACACCCCAAAAAAGAAGCTTCAAACAAGTACAAAATTAGGTACATCAGCAGATCCAAAATTTAGACTTTGTGGATTGTGAATTGAGGGAGTGAGCAAGCAAGACTTAAATTCCAACCAGGAACCTTCCCCTCCCCACGCCCCTGCTTGTACTACAAAAAGTAGTGATATAATAACAATTACAATATGACGGTGCCGTAAATAAGTTATTTGGATTAAGTACGAATATGAGAATCTAACAAATGGGCTTGGAATTATTATTTTTCCCTTTTCCTCTCTTTGCTTCTTCCATTTTCTTTGAGGAAACTGAGGGAAAGGCTAGGAAAAGAAAGATGCATAGCTTTGACATGTCAATAATAAATCTTTTATAGTGTCTCACATTAGCTGTAAGAATCTTATATGGTTTTCGGCTATTTTCATCTCATGAGCTAAGCTTACTGGATTGAGTTAGGTCTAAGATTTATTTTCCTTTTTTATTAATGACAAGGGAACCCGCAGCTGCCACCCTTCGAGTGTGCTCTGGGTAAACCTCGCTCCTGATGCAATAGCCTGCAAACCACATAAAAGAGGTAAACCGCACTAGGCCTTATGTGGTAAACCGCACTAGGCAAGCCCTGTGCGACAGGCTCAAACTGAGAAGGCGGTTAGCAGGGGATTTGATCCCAAGTCTCCCATGTGGGATTTGATCCCAAGTCTCCCATGTGGGAAACCACTTGCTAAACCAACTCAGCTACCCTTGCGGGTAAGAGATTTATTTTCTTAACACGGTATCAAAGCCAATCTCAACAATATTCTTGGTTTACCCAAAGTTACGCTTCCATGTTATATTGTCCATGCACCTGATATCCAATCCTAGCATGTCGAAACGAGGGGGGGGGGGGGGGGGAGTATCATGTGTCCCAAATAGGTTGAGGAAATGATCGTTACATCGATATATGGTTTTGGAAATCTCATCTCATGAACTAACTTTTAGGGTCCAATTTCCATTTTCTTAACAAATTTGAGGGCTGTTAGGAAGTAATTCAGACACCAAGCAAATTATTTCAAAAGAATATACACAGGTGTGAAAAAGGATTAAGCACCTGGCGGATGAAGCCTTCGAGAGTTCCAAGCTTCCCCATTGCCATAGCCATTTGACCCATATAATTGGCGACATTCCCGGAGGAACCTGAAGGTCCAAGAGACCCTGCCAGAGTCTCAGCCAAAGACTGCTGCAATGCCTCCATTCCCTGGGATAACGCATCTTCAGCCTGTTGTGATGACTGTTGCAAGTTGTTGATTGCCAATAATTGTTGTTCAGTTAACGGCTCTAACTGATTAATGAGCAGCTGCAACCAAGTGGCAATAAATTTAAAAACTTGCAGGAACATTAAGTCAATAATACCTTTACCCTTTACCCCTTGAAAAGAGAAGAAGAGAAAGAAAACGTCCACTAAATATTAGACTGTAGGAATATTAGGAACTGGAAGATAGGGTCGAGGCACAGGTCTGACTCAGTTCCTGTTGAAGGTGAGAAAAAATGAAAAAGAAACCCCCGCCCCCACCCTAAAAGAAAAACTTACATATATCATGTTAAAGGTGTGCTTGGACCCCTCTATGGGTTTCTCATTTGTGGGAAGAAAAGGCTCTCACCTTGAGGAGTTCAGACGAACGGAATCCACCAAGCCACAAGAAGCATCTTTCTGCTGGAGTTTTCCACATGCCCGACAATATATGAAAGACGTCCGCCTTTGCAGCATCCCCTTTTATCCTAAATATGTCATCATAGTGTGCCAAGATTCCATCGACAATTATGCGAAGTTCAGCATCACCAGCATGAGAATTTACAGCTCCTCTTAACTCATTAACTCGTCGGTTATGCTCTTCCAACCATCGGGCATATTCTACATCAAATGCCAAAGCACCTAGAAGGACCGGAACTTAGCACTACTTTCATGGAATTCTATAAGCAAACCCTTTTTTTAAGGATAAGTAAGAAATATCATCAAAATGCACCAAGTGGGTGCATCATATTTTCAGAATTCTATATTCAAATTGCTAGACACAGTAATGGTTACATATTAAAGCTAGTGCACCAGAAAAGTTGAATGAATCAGATTAACTAGGGAATAGATGAAACTTCCGTAATTGACAAAAACTCATTTTAAATGTGTCTTTCTTTGTCGAGTTGTTGAGACATACTGTTAATGACTACTCTACTCCCTCCTTCAATTTTTACTTGTTAATTTTATAAGAATTTTTTTTCTATTTTTACTTGTCATTTTTAGTAAATCAAGAGTTACTTAATGATATTTTTCCAATTTTACCCATATCATTAAATAACTATTTCTCAAACCATAGTTAAATTTAAATTTCCAAAGCATAATTAGTAAGGGTAAGTTAGTAAAATCATCAAATTTATTTGTGATTTCTTGGTGGGTGTGACAAGCTAAAGGGTGACGAGTAAAAATTGATGGAGGGAGTACATTAAGCTTATGTGAAACCATCTCGGAGTCACCAATAAACTACTTGGAGGGCATAATTACATCAGAAGGATACCTATACAATAGAATTGCGAGAAGTAACTTTCTCAGACATCACAGTTTTATCATCATTTCACTTAAATCGAAGGGACACCCTTTCCATCCCTCCCATCAATATGAATAAGCTCTTGCGGTTGACGGCGAGAGTGGTGCTTAGTTTTCGTTATACGCACCAATCCCACCACCAATTTAATTATACAACAGAGTTAATACTTTTCAGTAGTCAGTCATGCTAGATATATTTTACTTTTTATTGAATCAGTCATACTAGATTATCCAACATAAAAATGAGCAGTGCAGAATTTTTTTTAAAGAGAAGTCTGAATGCAGAAGATGAGCATACCATTTCCGCTCATCGACTGTGATTGATCTCCTGAACCTGAAATAAATATACCCTTGCGGGAAAGAAAAAAAAATGTCTCAGAAAAAGCGTATCATCTGAGAGACTGAGCTACAACTAAGGAGGTGATAGTTCTAGGTGGTAAAAGAGAAAACAAATGAGGACAGAAGAAATGCTGAACAAACCTGTTGCCGAGCTCGTTGAAGCTCCTGCTCTAGTTGTGTCAGCTTCATCCTGCTGCTCTCTAACTGTTGAACATATGCCTAGACCACAAAAATAATACAGCATAAGGAATATATTTAATTATATTATGACACTAGTTTTGTCAAGACAATACAATTCCCTGGACATCTCTGACATTAAAATCGGTGCACATCTATGTAGTTCTGATACCCATCTCACAAGCATAGATCAAGGAAAAGTAGGACTACTTGCTGCCATTGCTGCTACTACTGTGGCTGCTGATCTAGTTGTTAAGAAGATATTAAAATGATATATTACAGCATCAATACTCCAGCACGAGTCAACACTACAGGAGAGGAAAGGCAAGGCAACACCATTTTTTTAATAGAAGGGGAAAAATGAAAAGCTTTTTTTACAACCGAGAAATCCACGAGGGCAAGTGGCCCACGGTTTGAAGCCCGGTATATAATGGGCCCGCCCTTCCACCCTTTTCGACTTAAAATGCAGGCTTCTGCAGCAGGTTTTGAAACCGTAACGTACGCCTAACTCACACATCATAAGCTGAGCACCTATCACTAGACCAAGCCCCTGGATCCAGAACCTTAATCTGGCGTAAAACAGCTATAAAATATTTATTTTGGATTTTCTTCTAGTGTAGACTCACATGAGGACCATGACACATACACGGTAGTAAAATGTGGAACTATTAAGGATGTGACAAACACTATCATCCCTAAAGAGTGACAGCAGGTACCAGGTAAAATGAGGTGCGTGCAAGCTGCCCAGACACCACTGTTACCATATTAAAATGACAACTATCCTGCTACAATGAGGATGCAACATCTTTGTGGATGTGTGCAGTGTGCACTCTAGCTCACTACTCTGACTTTGGTAGTGGAAGAAATTGCTGGGTCAAGGATTCAGCATTGAAATTGACCATCACAAGTATTTACTGTTTGGGCAACCTGGCAACAGGCCCAAGCAATCAAATTAGGCTTGTGAAACGAATCTTCTACTTAATGCAAGATCAAGTCCTTCATTTATTCAGGGTAAACTGGATTTTGAACTAATTGATCGTGACACTAAACCTTCTTGTTTCATCTTGACTAGTATTATGACATTAAACTTTCAGAAGCGCCAGCAAAATTTAAATGATAAGACCAACTCAAGCAGGTTTTGGTTGAGAACAAACCAAAAGACTGTTAATTACATTTCCAAATTTAACCTCAAATGCAATGGATAGAGTATATATCAATGAAATAATAGCAAGGGACTTTACCTTTTTCCTTAGACGGCTTTTTCGAGCGGCTTCACGATTTTGAGCAAGTCTACGAAGTGTCTGCACAACAAGAGTTCAATATCACCTGAACTTTACATTTTCCACTCATATTCAGTCATTCTTAATATGACAACAAATATGGGATACCTTTTGATCTCTTGTTCTGTCACTTCCATCAGAAGCTACCGCAACCAGTTGTTGAGCATTTAAGTACTGCACCAACACTCCAACAGTGAGTGAATATCAATTTCATAAAGTATTTTCAGTACAGATCAGTTTCGATGGATCAAAAGTAGTGCAACCAAATTCAGGGGAAGTTATGGATTAATATAGTAAGGACCGTTTTTCAATCGGAACTGTTTTCTGCTTCTTGTTTTATCAAATATCTAAATATTAGGCTAACCGATCAAAACAATGTCTGGAAATTAAGTTAAGCTCATGTCGTTTTTCTTGAGACGTTTGGAAACAGGTGCAGCTTATCAGCAAGGCAGTTTCAAGTGGTTCCACGTACATGTATAAGCAAGATACGTATGTAGCTTAGTGTGATAAGCCTGGTCGGTATTTGTTCCTAATCCCCCTTACAACTGTACCAAACGCAAAAGTGTGTTGGTAAGATAATCTTTTGAATCTCATGATGTTTCTTGGTTATCGGAAAAGATGTTCTTTTGAATCTATCTCCTCTTCTTATTCTTTTTTACTCCCTCTGTTTCAGTTTATTTGACCCTATTTCCTTTTTAGTCAATTCCAAAAAGAATAATCTTTTTCTAATTTTGGAAACAATAATTTGAATTCCCCATTAAGCTTTTATAGCCACACAAATATGGCATATTTATTACCACACATCAAAATCTTCCTTTCTAGTCAAATAGGTTCACATATATTGAAACGGACGGAGTAATTGGTAAATCTTTCTCCTATTCGCCCCTACACCCCCTTTTCTAAATAGTACTTTTCATCCTTCACTTCCATCACTTTACACCTTCACCATTCAATCCTTTATTTCGAGACTCCATCAATCATCCACAACTGCAATGTCATGGAACCCTTAGTTTGGTTGGAAGATAATGGAACCATCAGGTACAATGTCTTTCAATATCATTTTCACATTTTTTCTCCACCATTCGCCTGTCTTTAGCCTTGTTTCTCTCAACTATTGCCTCCACCCAAGCCAAAGCAGTTAGCACTTCTTTACCCTTAACTAGCAGATTGCAAACACCTTCTTCCCGCTCTTTATGGTAAGAAAAAGACAATACAGATGATTATATTTTTCTTGATAAACAAATACTTATAAAATAGCCCTACTTACCAATCACGTTTTTTCTTTTTCTTAAACAACACCCAAATTCAATTTCAACCTCATACTAATCAACCAAAAAGCTTACTTGGGCTTATCGAAGTTAAGAGTATTCATAGTTTAAAAGATAAAATTAGATAAGACTAGATATGGATTTGAAAGAACATTTACTTACCCTGTTCTTTTCATCAGTATCAGCATCTGTTGACGTACTAGGACTAATATCAGCCATCGTGGACTATAACCAAATTTCTGGAAGATCAATTTAGGTTGAAACACAAATCAGATATAGTATCTTCTGTAAAAGCACCAAAACAGAAGGTCATGTCAATACATATTGACTTGCAGTTGATAACTGCCAAGATATAGGGTAAAAATATCAAAACACAAGAGACGTGTCTCTGCAATAAAATTTGACATAAACTACAAGGCATTTTAGTTAGCACATCATGATATTTAACTTTTCAAGATGACTAATACATGTTCTATCATCTCCCTCAACGTCATAACATTTACATGATTCACTCACAGGTATCAACTGAACAAAGATTGTGGTGTCTCCCTAAGTTAAATGAACTCGGAAAAGATAACCTAACTCAACCTCAAAGCTTAGCTCATGAGGTTACGATTGCCCAAGAATATATAAGGAGGTAACAGTCGGTTCAGGCAGCCAATGCTGGACTCTAACACCCTTCTCCCTCCTGCCACCCAGGCCTAGAAATATGGAGCACAGAAAACATAACATGGCGGCCCAACTGTGCTTAATAGAGTTAGTTTACTTCTCTGTTCAATGTGGTAAAGTTTATCTATTTTACACCAAATTACAGCGAAAAGAAAACCACTACTGAATCCTAAGCAACAATATAAGAAGTAAATGAATCCTAAGCAACATTATAAGAAGTAAATGAAAAATGTTTATGCAACATAAACCAGAACGTACTAGTACAAGCATAGACAGCTATAAAAGCACCTCGAGCGAGTAATTTGGCTTAAGCTGAAGAACATCTTCAGACCTCACATAGCCTTTCCTCATAACAAAAGCAGAATAACGCTAAAACTTGAAAACAGAATCGTGCATCTAACTCTCAAATCCTACATACCACTAATCCGAAATTGAACGTTCGTAAGCTATACTAAGATCAAGAATCACACTCACAACTCATATCTAGTAAAATCCAAACTTGAAAACTGAATTGCTCATTTAATTCTCAAATCATAGACACCACTAATCCGAAATTGAACTTCCGTAAGTTATACTATGATCAAGAATCCCACTCACAACTCATATCTAGTAACATCCAAACTAATACTCCCCAGTCCACACCCCACTCCACATCCTCAACTGAGGAAAAATGCAAACATTTAGCTCATCAAGTCCTCAAAATATAAACTTTATAACCTTCCACACCAAAACACACACACCCAACTTCAAAAAACAGTATGTAATACAGTAGCAAGTTAAATAATAACTGAAAATTAAAGCAATACAATAGCAGAATCACTAAAAAAGTAAAGCAATACATAAGCAAAGTTACATAATAACTGAAGATTTAAAGAAAGTTACGCCACTTACAGTTGAAGAAACCAAAAGGGTCTCTAGCAAAAGCCTCAAACTTTGCCAAAAAGACAACAAAATTCTCAAATCTTGTTCTTTTTTCTTGGTTTTTTTTCCTTCTTTTCTTTTGACTTTATGTAAATCAGTAAGTAAAATCAAGTGAAGTTTACTCACAACTAAACAAACTAATGAATGAATCAAACAAAACCCTCTTGTTTGGGGAGATGAGAAGAATGTGAAAATTGGGAAAATGGGAGGTGACGTCTACACCTTGTCACCTCTCTTTCTCTCTCTTACTACCAATTTTGACTTTTTTGGTCACTATTATCACTCTCCTTTTCCTCTTTTCTTTTTTGAGTAATTTTTACCACGACAAATTTATTGGAAACAATATTTCTACCTTACACGATGTAGGATTAAGGTACATCCTCCTCTATCTAGATACCAACTATAAGATCACACTAAATATGTTGTTGTTTTTTTAGTGACTACAGTTGGGATACTGCAAAAGTTATCGCATATTTTGTGGAAATTCTCCCCAACATTATATTAAAAGAGTATATATTAGGTCCATGACGATTTACACACACTTTTATTTTACTAATGTTTTATATATATATATATATATATATATATATATATATATATATATATATATATATATATATATATATATATATATATATATAGGAGTATGTTGTTTTGACCAGTAGAAATACTGGATAACCACTATACATATCGATAACTCTATTCACAACTTTATATCATCTGAGTGATATGGTGTAATGGAAGATCTAATCATTAATTTGGGAATGAAAAAGATTCTTGATAGAAATAGCTTCTCTATAATGAGTTATATTGGATGATTCTGAATAAATTATGTCAGTGCATTTTAAATATCATATGGTTAAATTTAAATAAAAAGAAAAGTTCTACTTTCCAAAATTTAGACACATCTTATGTTTGAGATGATTAATTGTGCTAAAAATAATTTAAAATTTTGGAAGAACAAAAAAATGTTTTGAGAATTTTTAGTATTTTATGGAAAGTTGATGAATTTTTCATATCAAATCTTTAGTTTTAAAAGTAGTCAATTTGACAGATACAAAAGTGGAAAAGTAAAATAATTTTGTGTTGAAGTAATATGGAATAATGTAGTTAGAAGTGACCGAGAGTGGAGTGATATGTCATCTAATCACACAAAGACAAGTGAGATCAAAAAAATTAATCATATGAAAAAAGTGAAGTCTACTTTTTGAATGATCAACAACTTGCACTCATTGAACGGTCTATACTACATGAAAAAAGTCTATTCGAAATATTCTTTTATCAAAAACTTCACTTTTATAGTCTTCGGTGAAATTTAAAAACACAAGGAAAAAAAATAAAAAGAAAGAGCATGAGAATAAGGAGGATAGTTGAAAAAAAAAAATCAATAAGGATAACTTAAAACAAGCATAGCCTTATTACAGTGCTAGAAAGAAGAAATATTTCATGTTCATTGTATAAATAATAATAGTATATTAGCAATATGTAACGAGTGAGCTGTGTAGTTTTATAAAGGAAATATCACATCAAAAGTGAAAATTAATGTTATTAGTGGGAGAGTTGGTGAAAATTGAAACTTGAAATGTTTTAAAATAAAAATAACATCATGTAATTGGATAGCTGAGAACTTCATAACAAAAGTCAACTAAAAACTAGCTCGGTTTAAATTTCATCACCTCTCCTATAACAAAATTGTGAATATATAAAATTAAGATTCTAAATTATAATATCAACAATTTTAATAAACTTTTTAAACCTCAGGTTGACTAGTCCCAGCTTGACCAAGTCAACTAGGATAAAAGTAAAAGATAGAACTCGTTGAAGTTTATTCTTCTCCTTCCATGACACATAGTACTCTAGTAGATTTGCAGTTGCAAATAACAAGGTAAACTTCTATGGTGTAACTAAATTAACAATAATAACCAACAATTATAGTTTGTTTAATTTTATCGAAAACAACTCTAAGCCTCAGTTTTACACTAGGTTATCTCTAGTTTTCTTCCTCTTTAAGGAGGATATATCTTTGCAATAATTACCATTCAGAGCGTTGACTGATTTAGGCCATCCAAAGTCAAGACAACAAAAAAAAAATTAAATCAAGAGCATTTAATTTAATTATGAACAAGAGACGGTACTATAATTTACTTTCTTGGTCTAATTATTCTGTGCAAAACGACCCTAAAAAGAATTTTGAAGCATATTCATTTATTTTTGACAACTTAATTAAGTTTGAATTTAACTTATAAACAATGATAATTTAAAAGTTTTTATACTCACATTTTTGTAAAAGTAGTTTGTCTTATTTTTTCATGATGATTATGTTTTAAGTGACCTTATTATAGTAGTATCAAAGTATATTACATATCGGTGTGTACAAAATAAATTGACTAACTATACTTAAAAAAAGGATTCAATCCCGCCTTAGATGCTTCGTTATACTCAATTTCTTTCTCGTTTTTAGTCCTTTACCGAAGAAGTAAATCAAGAAAACAAAGTCAAGGGAAAAAATTAGATATTTCTCCACCTCTAACTTTGATTTTGCTTAAGCAAGTAAAAAAACCATGTAACTAATGGTGGTCTTTGTCTAACATATTCTTTTCTTACTCTCTTTTCTCTTCGCCCTCAATCACCATCACCTATTCTAGCATTCACTCATTTATTTTCTTTCTTTCTTTCCTTGTCCTAAATTAACTCTCTCTTTCTTTTCATACTTGTCTTTGTGTAATTATTTCTTCATTGTCTTCATTAATTTCTTTGCCCTTTTAGTCCCCTTTAAACAATGGGGAACTGTTGTTCAAGGGGCCAACCTAATGAATCAAATGATCATACAGAATCCACCAGCAATGCCAAAAATGGTGACGAAAAAGTCATGCAAGGTGGTTCAGTTACACCACCAAAAACTCCACCTCCTGCATCACCTGACCCTTCTTCTAAACCATCTAAAACTTCCCCTATAGGCCCAGTTTTAGGAAGACCAATGGAAGATGTTAGAAAAACATATTCTATTGGTAAAGAATTAGGAAGGGGTCAATTTGGTGTAACACATTTATGTACACACAAACAAAGTGGTGAACAATTTGCATGTAAAACTATAGCAAAAAGGAAGTTGGTTAATAAAGAAGATATTGAAGATGTGAAGAGGGAAGTACAAATTATGCATCATTTAACAGGTCAACAAAATATTGTTGAATTAAAAGGTGCTTATGAAGATAAACATTCGGTACATTTGGTTATGGAATTATGTGCGGGTGGTGAACTTTTTGATAGGATTATTGCTAAAGGACATTATACTGAACGTGCTGCTGCAACTTTACTTAGAACAATTGTGCAAATTGTTCATACTTGTCATTCTATGGGTGTCATTCATAGAGATCTCAAGCCTGAGAATTTCCTATTACTTAATAAAGATGAAGATTCACCTCTCAAGGCTACAGATTTTGGTCTATCTGTGTTCTATAAGCAAGGTAATATTTCATTTGTTTCATTTATACGACAATATTTGATTAGTCACGAGAGATTAACAAAGATAGGAAGATGACTATTTCCACATACCAAACTATTAGTATTGGAACTCATGTTGACATTTATGTTGCTATGAAATAGGACATGTATATTTGACAATTACTCTTCTTTCTTTTTTTTTTTTTTTGGTTACGACTTTTTTGATATTTTGTATTCTGCAGGGGATGTGTTTAAGGACATTGTGGGTAGTGCATATTACATTGCACCTGAAGTCTTGAAAAGAAGATATGGTCCAGAAGTTGATATATGGAGTGTTGGAGTTATGCTATATATTCTTCTTTCTGGTGTTCCTCCTTTTTGGGCAGGTATATATATCACTCACACAAACCCCTGGCATAAAAAGGAAATAAGAGGCAAAATGATTTATATGTCAGAATTGCTCCTTTTTTATCATCATCATCAAAAAGATTTTAACTGAGGATACAAAAACTATCTTCTTTTTAATAATAGTGGTGTCTTCGTCAATTTACGCGCACATCAACTATTTAATCATACTTTTGCTATCTCCCATTAGCACAAGTATATAGTAACAAGTGTAAACACTCTTAATTTTCCTTTGCTCTTGTTCTATGAATAAAATCGTTTTAGGCTTTTATAAGTCAAAATTATTATACACAGTAACACGTTGTTATAGGTCGTCTTAATATGATCGGTGTTATTACTAGTTAGTTTTACACTATTAGTGCTCAGAAGTTACAATGATTGTTTGTTTCAGAAACTGAACATGGAATATTCAATGCAATATTGCGAGGACACATTGATTTTTCATGTGATCCATGGCCTGCAATTTCTCATGGAGCCAAGGACCTTGTCAGGAAGATGCTGACTATAGACCCCAAGCAAAGGTTAACAGCAATCCAAGTATTAAGTAAGTTACTAATAACATTGTTAAGTAGAATTAAATCATCCCCTCTTACAATAATCTGCCAGTTTAAAATTTAAAAAGAATTTAATTAGAATTCTATGCACAATATTTACACGATCAAAATCATCAGTTACAAGATAATTACAAATAGATTAACCCTTGCTTGATAACCTGTTAAAATTGGTATAAGACGGACTTGACCTCAATTGTGGGGTTTCAAATAATACATGGTGATAAAAGAGTTAAGATTGAATTGTTACATCACAGTCTGCTAAGATAGTCTTCCTCATAATGGAGATCGTTTTAGTAGGAAAGCTAGCATTTACTACCTACCTATCTTGTGCAAATTCAAATTAGTCAGATTAGTGAGTTTGTATATCGAACGATAAATCAAAATATATTTACGACATTCTACTATAAGAATTTGAGCATGATATATGAAAAGGTTTATATATTTAAATATAAATATTGTAGTAACATTATTTACATGATATCTAACAATTTTTTTATATGAAGATCATCCTTGGATCAAGGAGGATGGAGACGCACCAGATACACCACTTGATAATGCTGTTTTGAGTAGGCTCAAACAATTCAGAGCTATGAACAATTTCAAGAAAGTTGCTCTTCGGGTAATCATCTTCTTCTTCTTTTTTCTTTATCATACTTTTATATATATATATATATATATATATATATATATATATATATATATATATATATATATATATATATTTCATGACATAAAAAATTTATATTCAAAACTGAACCATTTTAATTGTGAATTATCACAACACTCAAGAATCTAAATACTCTTACTGTCGAGCCGGTGGCAGAGACGAGATTTTTAACAACGGGATTCAAAAAAACAAATACGAAAAAGTCACCACGAGATTTGAACTAGTTGACCTAAAATAAATTTTGAGACACTTTGGCCACTAATTTCAATCTTTCCATTGTCAAAGCAATTCAACAATTTATACATATATGAAAAAAAATTGTTCTATTTACAGAGTATAACTTCTAACGAAAAGTTGTATTCACCTTACTAGCTCCATGGCTCGTCGAGCCACTTTATATATGTGTGTGAAAATGAGTTCGTTTATCTTCTATTTACCACTATGCCTTCACCTAGCTCTGGCCTACTCCAGCTATATGTTTTAGAGTTAAAATTATTGAAATGGTTACACAAGATCTTGAAATGTCGCATCTAATTAAAAACTTCCTTTTAGAAGAATCGCACTTGTTTTTTTTTTTAATGTCAACTACAACGTTTGACAATTTTATCAACCGCCAGATTATTCACTTGGAAGAATTACAGGTAATTGCAGGGTGCTTATCAGAAGAAGAAATTATGGGATTAAAGCAAATGTTCAAAAGCATGGATACAGATAACAGTGGAGCAATAACATTAGAGGAGCTAAAGACAGGACTAGCCAAACAAGGGACAAAACTATCTGATTATGAGATTCAACAATTAATGGAAGCTGTAAGTTCTCTAATTAATTACACTATTTAACTTCTTATTGCAAAGGCCAAATCAATTTTAAAAATTGAAACCTAGTTTCCTAAGCTATAAAATATATGCATTGCACTTAATTGGGAGGGTATCCCCCTATGATCGGTCTAATTAAGTGGTCGAGCTAATGTCGCAAGTTTCTTGGTCATGCTAATGTTTTTCTTTGTCTATTTTGAAATTTTAGGCTGATGCTGATGGAAATGGAACCATAGATTATGAAGAGTTTATTACAGCAACAATGCACATGAACAGAATGGACAAAGAAGAACATCTTTACACAGCATTCCAATATTTTGATAAGGATAATAGTGGGTAAGTTATATTTAATGTTTTGATTAATATATATTGACGCTGGAAAAATAATTCACCATCAATGTATCTTAACATGTTATAACAAGTTATATATCTTCTTATCCAGATTACTAATATCACTTCTTATGTTACTTGTAATTATTTTCTTTCTTATAGTGTAAATTTTTTCTACAATATTTCCCACATTCACTAAGGTTGTAATTGCTTTATATATATATTTTCTTTCAAATTATTCCAGGTACATTACAGTAGAGGAGTTAGAGCAAGCTTTAAGAGAATTTGGTATTACTGATGGAAAGGATATAAAGGATATCGTTGCTGAAGTTGACTCTAATAATGTAAGTTTGAAATACATATATTTTTACGAGGTTACCAGTTATTAATACTAAAATTTACATGTAATTACCTTATAAATGACTTAATTATAAGTATTTTTATTATAATATCAGTGTATTTAATTTGAACTCTCACATTATTTATTTTTGCAGGATGGTCGAATAAACTATGATGAGTTTGTAGCTATGATGAAAAAAGGAACTCCAGATACAGCAGCAAATCTAAAGAAAAGAAGGGAGTCATTTGTTGCGAAGTAGTTTTCCTTGTTAATAACAAAATTCTAAATTAAAGAAAAAGAAAATTAAAGTCTTTGGTATTTTCATTGGAGAGAAGACCAGGGGCTTATTTTGTCAAATTTTACGAGCCATTCATGGAACTTACAATTTCATGGAGGCTTATGTACATTATAACTATCATTTTTCCTAAAATCAAATTGTTAAAAGAAAGGTGATTGTAGAATTCATGAGTTTCTTGGGATTTTGATTGTGTATATAATTTTTTTTTTTTTTTTTTTTGGTTAATAGTTCCTTCTGTTACCAAAATTGCAGTGTGGTTAGAGCATACTTTTTATTTGGAAACAATGGGGTTCTTTTCATTATTGATGTATACTATTTTCTAAGGTTATCATAAATAAAAACTTAAGTCTTACATTTGTTATATTAAAGTGGCACTGTTCTTCGACCCAAAAAACTTGAAGCATGTCTTAATCCAATGTTATATACATTTGTCTTCAACACGAGAAGATCTCACATTTTTACTGACATATAAATATATGGCAAACTCAATTACATGGTTCTGGGACAATCTAACATCGAAATTCCAATTTATTAATGGGGTGCTCCATCCAACTTCTTCTTCCTATATTATGTGTTTTTATTATATTTGCCTAAAGCTCGATATAACTGTATGGGTCTAATCAGTTTAGGATCACAAATCAAATTTGGGTTGGAATACAAGCAAATCTTCGTATCAAAGTCAAGAAAATACAAAGAGTAATCGTAAATGCGAGAAAATAATGTGATTTCAATATATTGAAATGAGTACAAATTTCGCCAGAGTTTCTGTATATATTTCTGAATGAATACAATGTAAAATGAAGTGTTATTTATAGGCTAAAGGGCCTTTGCCCACGTTCTCCATGACTGATCATGCTTCAACCCACGTTCTGAACATTTAATAGGAGAGTTAGTGGGCTGAAGTAATGGGCTGCTGAGCCGCTTGAACCGAGGTGTTCCACCGAAGCTCAAGTGTGTGACCTCGGTGGCATGACCTTACTTTTCGGTTCAAAAGGACGTCACCGAAGCTCAGCTCGCAGCTCGCCTTCGGTAGTGATATTGAAACTCGCCTTCGGTAATTTGATCGCCTGCTTCGATCATTCTCCTTCGGAGTATCAGCTCGTTTGTACTCGGTTCGTTGTACCAAAGTTCTATCCGAACACGTCGATTTTTGCCCAATACAGATAGTCCCCCCACTCCTCGGTTGAGCGCCAGGGTCGCCGAGGAGTGGAATGAATTCAAGCAGGAAGCTGACGAGGCTCAAGCCTATCCAAGAGTTTCAAAGGTTGCTCGCCTTTTCGAATTACTGTTCCACATTACGTGGCGACCGTTGGTTGGCTACAGAACGGTCGCGCCAACTCTTTCGCTTTCTCCAACGCTACAGTCATCATTGCTTCTACTACTTGCACGTGTGTCACCCCTATAAATACTTCACTTGGAGGTCTTCTTCTCCACTTGACAAAACTCTTGCCAACAGTAGAAATCACAGAGAAGAAAGTTTCCAGTTTCCAGCCAACTTTCTTGATCTTCATCTTCCTTCCAATCCAATCATCATGTCAGCTACAAATTCCGATCATGGCTCTAGCGACTCTGGCGAGAGGGCGGAGCATTTTGCCACCACGATTATGAGTGGCGATTTTGTAGCTACTGTGCCGCCGCTGCAAATGATTGAAGCAGAAGGGGGTGACGAGGCGGCGTCGACGGCCAGCGTTCCAAAGCGACGCAAGGAAAGAGCTGGTCACGACATGGCTGAAGTGAGATTTGTTGTCAATGATGGTGATGACGATCACGATGATGGCAGAAGTGACGTCGCTGGTGCTGATGTCACCAGCGCCAAGGAGGTAGTTGGCCCGACGGGCGAGACCGAAGTCAGTAGAGAAGCAAGTGGCCAAAGAAGCGAAGCCGAAGCCAGCAAAGAGGGGTCTCAGACCGAAGATGGCACTTCAAAGAAATCGAGGAAGAAAATTCCTCTCGAAGTAGAGATAGACCCTCAGTTGGTCATCCCTTCGAGTTTTAACAATGAAAAGGACCTAAAGGTTCATGCTCAATCCGATGCCCAGTAGGGAAGAAAAGAAATATACCGGTGCATGTCACCCCTAGTGTGATAACTAAGGATGTGATTGAAACCGTTCTGGCAGATTGCCGATAGGGCCCCGAAGTGGAAATTAGGATTCCAGCTCCGAGCCCAGCTGTCTCCACTCACGTTGTAGGGTATTCCTCCGTCTTCACATACCCTTTCACTATAGGATTCAATTTCCCAGTCTACCCCATAATCGACACATTTTGCAGATCGTACAATCTGTGTCTAGCTCAATTGGGGTCCGGGGTCTTGAGGGTTGTACAAGCCCTTGAGTACTTAAGTAAATTAGATGGGTTGCCCTTCACCTTCCACCATTTGATCTCCCTCTATTACCCCTATTTTTCACAAAGCCGAGGTGGTAGCCCTATTACCTCGGGGATCTCATGCCATTCTGAGCAAGAGTGAAGACCACGGTGACCGGGGTTGGAATGACCGTTATGTGCTCATTCCCACGAGGCTGCTTTCAACCGAACCTGGCTTTCCCGAAGCGTGGAATGCTCAACGTAAGTTTTATCGTTTTCCCTTCGGCATTCGATCGCCATAGCTTATGTTTACCCCCTGTTTGTGATTTGTAGCTGAAAAGGTTCTGGTCAATCCACTGGAGGATTTGTTAGAGTGGGCAACCGAGGTTATGAAGCAGGAGACGCATCCTCGTCGGCAATGGATGATCTTAGCCGCTTTGAAAGGGAACCTATGGATATGCAAGAGGCATGGTAAGTTATATATCTACATTAATAACTCCTTAAAACTTGCTTTGAATCACTGTATCCCAATGTTCTCTTTCCTTTCCCACTTAGGTTTCTCCAACAGGGCTGTTAAGGACGCCGAAGAGGAAGAGGAGGAGGAAGTCGAAGAGAGGGGAGATGGAGAAGGGGAAGGGAAGAGGGATAAAAAAGAGAAGAAAAAGAAGGAGAAGAAGTAACTTGACGCCACCGAAGGCGTCGCTCAGATGGCAAGTTTGGCGAAGTAACTCGCGGAGGACAAGAAAGCTAAGGGCTAGTTGGGCCAAGGGACTTCGCAAGGTGATGATGTTTTTATAGGTCGGTTTTTGTGCATTCCTACTCCTACTTCGTATCATACTTATGAGATTGCTTCTCTCCTTTCCTCAGGCTCTAAAAGGAAGAGGACTGAGTCAAAGAGGGCCACTAAAGCGAAAGGACCTCGGGTTGTGGAAGCTGCCGCTCTTACTGCCGAAGCAATGGCTACAAAGCGCTGAGGTCTTGTTGATGAGCCCAGTGACGAGGAGATTCGTCCCATGGCTCCCGAAGTAGCTCCAAAGCCAGCTCCCGAGGTGACTCAAGAGCCAACTATCGTAGTCCCTAGAGTGACCGAGTTGATAAATGTGGAGGAATCTGATCAGGAGGCAGCAAAGAAAAAAGGCAAGGCTAAAGCAAACGAGGGCTTGATCAAAAGCATGGTTAAGGCTTCCCGAGCTTCAGCTAAGACCTCCAATGCTGCACCTCGGGCATTGGAAATTGCTCCTGAGGCCAATATGCTGGACCCCACCAAAGAGGACGTCGCTGCTATCGATGCTATGCTTGGGTCTACCGAAGCTCATGCCCTTCGGAATCTCAGCCCTATGATTTTGATGGGTGTTTCAGCCGCTTCTGCCCTTCGAGTAAGCTTTCATGCCCTTTTATTTGCATGATTTACCTTTTCTTTTCTCTCGATGCTAACACTTTGGTCTTATGCAGAGCTTGGTGCTCGCATTGCAAGCTATCCACCTCGAGCACGACCGAGCAGAGCAAGTTCAGGCGGCGACCGCTACTTGGAGAGAGCAGAAGAGGGGGTTTGTAGGTATAATCGCCGAGCTCGAAGCCCAATTTGCTACTTTGAATGAAGAGTTGGAGCGTGCCAATGAGGCATCAGGTAAAGCGAAGGCTGACCTACATGGGGTGTTGGAGTCCACCGAGGCTAGGGTTCAGGCTGTAACAAACGAGTTCACTAATGAGTGTTCGAGGCTCAGCCTCAAAAATGCTCGACTCAAAGCCGAACTCTTCAAAGCCAGAACCGAGGTGATTGAAGCAGGCGAGAAGTATCGCGGCAAGCTGGAGGAATATAACACCAAGCTAATTGGGCTGCAAAGCCAAGTAGATCAAGTGCCTGCTCTTCGGGACCAGGTCTCCAAACTCCAAGGAAAATTGCCTACCTCAACAAGCGGGCCGAAGTCAAAGCGACGAGGGCGAAGATCGAGGAAGCTTGGGCTGTCATCAAGACTAGGATCAACACACTCGAGCAAGTCTAAGCTGGGCAAATCGTGCTCGAAGAGGAGATAGCTAAGGCCATGGATGCTGCCGCCGAAGCTCAAAAGATTGTGGATGACCTTCCCTCGAGTGAGGGTTCGGATAATGGTGAATCCGAGGGCGATGAGGGGGGCGAAAGTGCCGAGGAGGGAAGTGGAGATGCCGAAGGGGGGAACCCATAGGAACAAGTAGTTCGCCTTTTGCGTTTGTTGTTTAGGCCCTTGTGCCTTTTGATGTAAGCCTTCAAGCTTTCTGATGTATGTAATCTTGACCTTTGGGTCACCTTGTTTTTTATGAAAGAAATTAACCTTCGGGCTTTTTAATGATATGATTTTGCGTTTCACCTTAAGTGTTAGCTCTTGTATGAACCGAACACTTGAAAGAATTTGCTTGCAAGACTTAATTAAATAAAATCGATGCAAACTTAGAACGACGTCTCGTCCTCTAGTCAATGCATTCAAGATATAACTTCGGTTAGTAAGATTTATAGAAACAAAGAGATGTTGAATCAAGTTCATTTCACTAATAATATCAACGAGATATAATCGGCTTTTTACATAAGGCCAAGTCGAAGTGGACCTTGGGCGTAAAAACGAATTGACAACATGCCACTATCGGGCGTAATTACAATGTACTAGTCTATTCCCTGGGTGTCAGTCCCCGGTTGTTGAACAGATAGACTTTGGTTGGGAGGCTTAGTATCGACCTCGGTTGCAACCCATCTCTTACTCCCCCCAGCGTTCGGGTATGAATCTTGATGAAGATCCGAGCACTGGAAATCATTTTATCCGCTTCCTGAAAAGGTCAAGCAAAATGAAAATGAGGAGCAAGTTAGTACATTTCGACTGGAGCCCTAGGACCATTTTTCGGCACGAGGCTGTGGATAAAAATGATCAAGGAATGTTTACCTCGATTAAAAGTAGTATCGCTTCAAATTGGATATGTTCCAATTCAAGGGTTCGGCTACGCCTTGCAGATCTTCAATTTGATAAGATCATTTCCCAACAATTGCTCTGACTCTGTAAGGTCCTTCCCAGTTTGCGAGGAGTTTTCCTCCGTTCTTCTCCTTCGTTGATTAGTTCGTAGCCTTCAACACATAATCGCCAACTTTAAAATCCCTAAGTTTGGCCTTCATGTTGAGATATGCCTCGATCTGCCTCTTTTGTGCAACTAGCCGAATCAAAGCCAACTCTCTTTTCTCCTCGAGCAAGTCCAAATCTATGCGCATGGCTTGCTGATTCGCATCCTCGGTGGCGTGAGCATATCGAAGACTTGGTTCGCGCACTTCCACGGGGATAAGGGAATCCATGCCATAAGCAAGTGAAAAAGGGGTCTCACAGGTGCTGTTCTTTTCTATTGTTTACATGGCCCACAACACACCTGGCAACTCCTCGGGCCAAGGACCTTTCTTCTCATTGAGAATTTTCTTGAGATTTTCAATTATTACCCTATTTGAAGACTCGGCTTGGCCATTGGCACTTGGATGATAGGGGGTCGAAGCGATTCTTTTGATTCCCCATTGCTTGAAGAAATCAGTAACAGCTGCTCCCATGAATTGTTTACCATTGTCACATGCGATTTCTCTTGGGACACCGAACCTGTAGATGATGTTCTTCTTAATAAAGTCGATCACTTCTTTTTGTTTGACCTCGGTGAGAGCTCCTGCTTCCACCCATTTTATAAAGTAATCAGTTAGAACGAGGATGAACCGAACACCATATTTTCCCTTCGGCAAGGGACCAACAACATCCATCCCCTATTTCATAAAAGGCCATGGCGACACGACTGAATGTAAGGGTTCGGCTTGTTGATGAATCATTCGTGCATGGAGTTGACACTTATCACATTTTTGCACGAAGGCCTTTGCATATGCGTTAATGATGGGCCAATAGTATCCAGCTCTAAGTATTTTGTGCACCAAAGATTTTTCCCCGGAGTGGCTGCCACACTCGCCTTCGTGTATTTAAGCCATCACATATCTAACTTCATCTGGACCCAAACATTTGGCCATCGGGCCGCTATACAATCTCTTATACAAACTTCCCTCGATCATATGATATGAGGCCGCTTGAGTCCTTAATTTTTTGGCTTCTTTCTTATCTTGGGGGACAGTCCCCGAGTCGAAGTAAGAGATAAACTTACTCCGCCAATCCCACTTGTGTTCCACCGAATTGACTTGCAATTTCATCTCCCTCATTTGTGTAGAGAGCAACCGAACCACTGAATCAGTCCTCGAGTGCGTTTCATCTACCGTCGAACCCAAATTTGCTGGGGCATCGGCCTCGGTATTTTCCTCTCGAGTAACTTGTTTAATCTGCCATTCTTGGAATTGGGCCAAAATCCTCTCTGCTCGGTCCAAGAATAGCTACATTCTAGGCTCCCGAGCCGTATATTTACCGAGCACTTGGTTTACTACTAGCTGTGAGTCGCATCTCAACTCAATTCTTTCTACCCCCATTTCTTTAACTAATTCCAATCCTGCTAAAGCTGATTCGTATTCGGCCTCATTATTGGTTACCTTTTTTAACCGAACGGAGTGCTTGATTTTCTCCTCGGTGGGCGCTTTTAACACTATGCCTAATCCCGAACCCTTGGAATTAGTTGCTCCATCGGTGTGAAGTATCCATAGTCCCGAAGCCGTTCCTTTTGACATTGAGTTCTCTTTTTCGGCTTCGGGTAGGATCCCAACACTAAAATCTGCTATGAAGTCAGCCAAGACTTGGGATTTGATGGCTGTTCGGGGTTGATAAGTAATGTCATACTCGTTTAATTCTACTGCCCACTTAGATAACCTCCCTGATAACTCAGGTTTATGCAATATACTTCTCAAGGGGAAAGTTGAAACTACTGCTATTGGGTGACATTGGAAATAAGGTCGTAGTTTTCGAGCAGTAATAATTAAAGCAAGTGCTAGTTTTTTCAAGTGAGGATACTTGATCTCAGCGTCGAGGAGTGTCTTGCTCGCATAATAGATGGGCTGCTTCTTGCCATCTTCTTCTCGAACCAGCACAGCGCTGATTGACACCTCGGACACCGCCAAGTACACCAGCAATGTTTCACCATCTTTTGGCTTGGCGAGCAACGGCGCATTAGCCAGGTAGAGTTTCAATTCCCTCGGCTTCTTTACACTCCAATGTCCATTCGAAGTGATTACTCTTCCTCAAGACAGAGAAGAATTTGTGGCATCGCTCCATGGACCTTGAGATGAATCGACTCAAGGCAGCGATTCGGCCAGTTAAGCGCTGAACTTCCTTTACCCCGGTCAATTCTTCCAGGATCTCTTCGATAGCCTTGATCTTATCTGGGTTGGCTTCGATTCCTCATTCAGAGACAATGAATCCTAAGAATTTGCCTGATCCTATGCCGAAGGCACACTTCTCAGGGTTTAATTTCATGTCATATTGCCTCAGAACAGCAAAAACTTCCCTCAAATGATTCAGGTGATCCTCCATTCGAATTTACTTGATAAGCATATCATCTATGTAGACTTATATAGATTTTCCAATATACTCCTTAAACATGCAACACACTAGCCTCTGGTACGTTGCCCCAGCATTTTTCAAACCGATGGGCATTACTTTATAGCAAAAAGTACCTCGGTCGGTGATGAACGAGGATTTCTCTTCGTTTTTCGGATCCATGAGGATTTGGTTGTAGCCCGAATAAGCGTCCAAGAAGGTTAATAATTTGTGTCCAGCCGTGGAGTTTATTAACCTGTCTATATGTGGCAATGGGTAGGAGTCCTTGGGGCAAGCCTTGTTTAGATCAGTGTAGTCTACGCACATCCTCCACTTTCCGTTTTTCTTAGGCACGAAGAACACATTGTCCAGCCATTCGGGGTACGTCACCTCCCTTATGAAACCATTATCTTGCAGCTTCGTGGTTTCATCTTCGATTGCTTTCTTTTTAACCCCGGCGTGAGGTCTTTTCTTCTGCTTCACTGGGGTGAATTTTGGGTCTACGTTCAACTTGTGGGTCATGATCTCCAGATCGATACCAATCATGTCCAAATGGGACCAAGCGAAGCAATCGTTGTTGGACTTTAAGACTTCAATGATTTCTTTCTTCGACTCTGGGTCCAACTCCGAGCTGACAAATACCTTCCTTTCAGGAAAATATTTCAATAAGGTGAGAGATTCCAACTCCTTAATAGTTGAGTCCCCGGCCTTTTGTTTCCGAGGCTCTTGAATGCACACCGGGATCTTTTCAATTTCTCCTCGGAGGTTGTCCTCGCTTGACCTCGGTTGCATTAGTTGCTATTGTTTTGGCCTAGTCGGGGCGAGTCCACTTTTCAATGCAACCGAATAGCACTCTCTTGCTACTCGATGCTCTCCCTTTATTGATCGAACCCCCCAAGGTGTGGAGAACTTGATCACTTGATGAAGAGTGGATGGGACAGCCTCCATGGAGTGGATCCATGGTCTGCCAAGGATCACGTTGTATGATATATCCTTGGGCAACACTTAAAATAATGTTTCCTTGCTAACTCCTTCACCAAACGTTTTGATTGCGATTTCACCCAAAGTCTTCTCCGCAGAGTTGTTGAAGCCAGTCAACACTGTTGCCTTGAGGATGACTTCCCCTTTAAGCCATATCTTCTTAATGGCCTCGTAGCTAATTATGCTGACCGAGCTACCGGGGTCAATCAAGACTCGCTTGATATCCGAGTCATTGATTCTCAACATGATGACCAAGGCATTGTGATGAGGGAACATCATCCCATCACAATCGTCATCATCAAATACAATTTCTTTACCCGAGCCTCCCACTCAAGTTCTCTTTTCCATTGTGATCGACAGTTTGGAGAACTTCTTTGCAGCTGCGAAATTCACCCCGTTCACCTCTGACCCCTCGGTGATAACGTTTACAACTCTCTCGGAGGGTGGAGCTCGAGGTGGCTGTCAATCAGCTCAGTTCTTGGTGTAGTTGTCTTTTCCCTTGTCGGTAAGGAATTCAGCCAACACACCCTTCTTTAACAAATGTGCCACCTCGAGGCGCAATGCTTTGCAGTCCTCAGTTCGATGGCCATAATCTGCATGGAACTCGCAGTGCAAATTTTGATCTCTTTTGTCTGCTGGAGTTCTCATGTCTTTAGGTATTCTTACCCCTGCGGTTCCTTTGACTACGTTGACCAGCTCCCAGGTCGATATGTTAAAGTTGTAGTCACGGATCCGAGGTAATTCTTTATTCTTTGAGGCTGAAACCGGGCTTGAGGAATTTCTTTGGTTCGAGTTAGGGTGAACCTTTCCTCCGAGCCGTTGGCTTACATGTGGGCTCACAAATGAGTTTCCAAAAGAATCTCCCAACATTTGGCTGACAGGCTGCCTCGTTGAGGTATATGGCTCGTACCTCCCCTTCGAATTTCCTCACGACGCCTCGGCACGATACGAGGATTCGCCTCGGTTCTTGTAATTATAACCTCGATTTTTAAACTCGGCTTCCACCAGCCTTATCTTGGAGTAAGCTCGTTTGTGTAAATCTTCCCACTTCAGAACTTGATATTACTGAAGCTCTTTTCGCAACTCAGCGGCAGCGTCGGAGTTGCGAACATTGATACCCTTTTCAAATGCCATGATAGCTAGAGTATCATCCATTTGAGGTTGCTCCATATGCTCAGCATGAAAGCGCTCAAGGAAGTCCTTAAGTGTCTCACCGGGCCGTTGCTTGACTTTGCAAATATCCTCCTTCCTTTGGAGAATCTTTTGTGCTCCGGTATAGGCCTTAACGAAGGCATTAACCATTTCCTTGAAGGTGGAAATTGACCCTGCTGGTAAGCGTATGTACCAACGCAGCGCTCCTTTCTCTAAGGATTCGCCAAACTTTTTCAAGAACATTGACTCGAGCTCTATTTCCGTTAAGTTATTGCTCTATACCATCACCATGAACTCAGTTACATGTTCTTTGGGGTTAGTGGTCCCATCATACTTCTTTAGGAAGAGGAGCTTGAAATTTTTGGGAGTTGGAGCTGGTGCTACTTCGGGCTTGAATGACAACTCCCTATATTGGTCTATGTCAAGCTCGTCTTCGGTCTTAACTACCTCGGGGATGCTCTCGAGGCATTTTTCTACGCGAGCCTGGAGACGGGCTTCAATTTCTCTGGTCAATCTCTCAACATCGACCGAAGATGTAGTTTCTGCCACAGTGAGAAGCGTCCCGAAGTGTGGCGTTGTGCTCGGTAAATTTCCCGAACCCCAGACGTGGCCCCATTTTGAGGTCCCCCTATTATCGCGCCCGTAGGAATGAAGGGCGGGATACCTCTATTTGGAGCCGAAGGCTGAGTGCCGTTCGGCGCCGAGCTGTTCCTCGACTCTAACGAGGCGCGAAATTCGGCGTTGATGTTAACCTGTTCATCCTGTCGCTCTTGAAGAGACTTTAGCGAAGCAACAACAAAAGCTTGGAAGGCTTCGGTCGTCATTGGAGATGAAGAGGTGGGATCTGATTGAGTACTAGTTTGTCCATCGGGAGTTAACTGGCGATCAATAGGATTTCTGCTGTTATCAGCCATATCGTCGTCGTAAGATTATGGGCTTCAATAAAAAAGGACGTTTTACTTTGGAACACAGCGTTTCTACTTATATTCCCACAGACGGCGCCAATTTGTATGGGCCTAAATCGGTTTAGGATCACAAATCGAATTTGGGTTGGAAAACAAGCAAATCTTCATATCAAAGATAAGAAAATGCTAAGAGTAATCGTAAATGCGAGAAAATAATGTGATTTCAATATATTGAAATGAGTACAAATTTCGCCAGAGTTTCTGTATATATTTCTGAATGAATACAATGTAAAATGAAGTGCTATTTATAGGCTAAAGGGCCCTTGCCCACGTTCTCCATGACTGATCATGCTTCAACCCACGTTTTGAACATTTAATAGGAGAGTTAGTGGGCTGCTGAGCCGCTTGAACCTAGGTGTTCCACCGAAGCTCAAGTCTGTCACCTCGGTGACATGACCTTGCTTTTCGATTGAAAAGGATGTCACCGAAGCTCAGCTCGGGGCTCGCCTTCGGTAGTGACATTGAAGCTCGCCTTCGGTAATTTGATCGCCTTCTTTGAACATTCTCCTTCGGAGCATCAGCTCGTTTGTACTCAGTTCGTTGTACCGAAATTCTATCCGAACACGTCGATTTTTGCCCAATACAATAACATAGTTTAGACCAATGCTTTAAAATGACGAATTCATGACACACCTTTACTCTCTTCTTAATGAATGGTCAGGAGCCATCTTTGAAAATTGATGAGGCCGTCATGAGTGCCGAAACCGAATTTTGGTAAGAGGATGATGACTTCTTCGATAGTATTAAGCTCTGAAGATCTAAACTAAACTTCTAACAATTTGATCATATTCAACTAAGGGCCCCATTAAGTAAGATGGGAACTAATAGAACCCAGTACTAAAGCTATGAATACGAGAACTAGTTAGTAGCGGTATGTATAAGTCGGTTCTCGATTTTGATCTTTATCACTTAAAACTATCGGTTTTCGATTTTTCAAAGTGCTAAACCAATAATTGAATTAATAATGTATCGATTATCGGCTTTCGCTTCTTATCTATTCGATTTTCGATTAACTCATTAAAAAACTTAGGCTTACAAATATTGTAAAATAGTTACTTCTTAAACAGTTATCCAATTTTTTTGGAGAATATATATGGACAAAGTGCACAACTTTTCAAGTAGTAGTTATGTTTGAGTTTTGATGAATGACAAACGAGAATAAACTGGTAAAGGACCTTGTACTCTGACAGGTTCTACTGATGATGATAAGATGTACTGATACATTTTCAGTCCGAAATGGAATTGGAAAGTACCTGGACAGAGTAGTTTTACAATCCGAATTGGATTTGGAATCGCGTAGGAAGGTTCTACGAAACAGTATAGGAAAGGAAGCAGAATCCTAGTAGAACTAGGAGAACCTCGTGCGTGAAGGTTCTCCGAAACAGTGCAGACTGTAAGGGTGTCTACCAGCCCGGTCCGGTCCGGTTCCGGCGTGCCTTGCCGGTTCCAGACCGGTCCGACTTAAAAAAAATGACCGCCGGTTTTCCGGTCCTTGCCGCTCTGGTCCACCGACGCAATTGAACGCTGCTGTGTCGGAACCACTACCGGCAAGTATGAAAGGATCCGGTACCAGTTCGATCCGGCTCGGTTTAATTTTTTTTGATTTATTGAAATAGATTGAAAAATTGTTGTAGATAAAAATAATAACAAAAAAATATTTTATTGAACAATAAAAAAATACATTAAGTTGGAAATACATAATTAAAGTGACAAACTAGAAAAATACTATATAAGTCATAGATATTTCTCAAGTGCTTCATGCCTTCATCAACGACTCAATTCAACGCAGATATATTCTCCCAGACCGAGCACCCCATTCTCCGCTATGTTGTCTTTCCAAGTGTTGCCTAAACTTCATAGACCCTCCATTAGGTATTCCAATATGATGATTCCAAACTTTCTGACAAAGATTACACTTAGCAGTGTTAGTATCACGATTTTTCGTGATAAATTTCCAAACTTCGGATTCACCTCTTGGTCGGGCAGGGGATTCACCTTGAGCTTGAGTAGGTTGATTTCTAAATATTTTGATAGAAAATTTAGAAAATAGCCTTTGATAGAAATTTTAGAGAGAAATTGATAGAAAATATTGAATCGTGGTTAATTTGATGAAATATGGAAATATTTATAGGAAAAAATAGGTGGGGAGGAGGGGGGCTGTTGGGGCGCTTATAGGGGTGGGGGAGGGTAAATAGTCGTTTATGGCCGTTGCCAACGGCTATTTTTCAAAATTCATAATTATTTTTTTGGTTGAACCACTCTGAACTGGCCTGTTCCTGGTCCGACCTGGTTTGGACGTCCTTTGCTTTTTTTTTTTTTTTTTTTTTTTTTTTGCTTTTAAGTAGTTTTAAATTAAATAAATAGCTAAAGAAAAAATAACAAACAATTATAAAGTAATAGCAAGGCCTATAACTTGTTATTTTTTTATATAATTATATATACTATATACTATATAGTAAGCTAAGATACTATTTTACTAATATAGCTAAATAAAATTGTAAAACTATTTATTAGTAAGAAATTATAACAAACAATTATAACTTAATAGCAAGGCATAACACTTGTTATTTTTTTGAAAGTAAATACTAAATAGTAAGTTAGTATTTAGTATTTAAGAATTAAATTGCAAAAAAATGTAACAAAGGATAATTGAACTAAAGGTAAAAAAAAAAAAAAAAAAAATCGGATAACATAACAAAGAATGATAACTTATTAGCAAGGCGTAATGCATTTTATTGAATAATTTTTTATTTTTTTGCAAAGTCTATATATATTAAATTGTAAAACTGCATATTAATAAAAAAAAAACTTCTCATTTTCTGAATAATTTCTTCTGGCAACTCAAGAGGAACCGGTGGCAAGGATTCATCTTCTTCATAATAATTTTCATTTTCCAAGCTTCCACCATCTGATAAGATTTCGGTTGAATATGTTGTATCTGCTTGTTCATTTTCTTCAAGGAATCCAAAATTTATTTGCTCCGATCTAATCCAATCTCTGAATAATACGGCCGTATCCATTGCTTCTTCCTTCAATGAATGTCTATGATCTCCAATTTGTAATCTTCATTGGCTAAACGCGCTTTCTAAAGCAACTGATGATGCTTGAATTGTTAGAATATTCCGCGCTATTTTTGTTAAAACTGGAAATTGTGCTTGTTGATCATTCCAAAATTGCAGTAGTTGATCACTTCCAAATCCTCAATTTCCTTGCAACCATGAAGTAAATAAATATCAAGCTCGTTGAACCCTCCGCTACTCGAGTGCCTACTAGAAAGCCTTTGATTAAGGCTGAAAAAAAATTCTCAATCCGGCTGCACCTCTTTTACTCGTCTGCATTGAACTTGAACCAGCTCTACTTGGAACACTTGAAACAATATTATCAGCTGCACTCCTACATCTTTCATAAATCCGTTGGCAATCTGGAAATACCTGCGCACAAGCTTGTTCTATACTTGGTGTTCATCAGCGATAATTTCCAAACACTGATAAATTTCTCTAATAAGCATTTCAGTATTAAACCGTTTAAAACAGGGATGTAATACAGAAGCAATGTAATAAAGTGGTGGAATAGGAAAAAAATATTTTTAAATTTTTCCAATCATAGAAGCAGCGGCTTGTTCATAACCAGGTACTAATTTATATTCGTTAAGTAATTCTGTTATTCCAGCTATAAAATACAACATGGCAGTAACTGTAAGATAATATTGACCAGAAAATTTTTTAGTAGCAAGAAAAGACTTTTCTAAAAATGTAAAAAGAAGACGGAGAACAAGGCTCCAATCAGCTTCATCAAGGTGATACTCTACCGCCACTTTACCATTAAACATGCTATCTATAGTCGTTCGTAAATTGTAAGCAACGGACAAAGAATCATATACAGTGTTCCACCTAGTTGAAACTTCCTTAGGAACTCTTCTAGGTTCCAAACCTTCTTTTATACACTCTGCCTTAAAGTCCCTCTATCTATCCAGTTTTCTAGATTTAAAAATATAACTAATTGTGCGTTTGACCTTTACAATAATAGGATCAAATAACTTAAGACCATTTTGTACAACTAAATTATATATATGACACGCACATCTAACATGAAACAATTCTTCAAAAGAGGGGTTCAACTTTGGTTTTAACTGACCAATAGCATAATCATTGTTTGAAGCATTATCAATAGTTATACTTAAAATTTTGTCATTAATAAAATACGCTTACAAATATCATTTATTTCTCTCGTAATAAATGTTCCCCTGCGTGGTTCATCAACAACGCTATATGCTAAAATTCTTTTTTACATTACCCAGTTAGGATCTATCCAATGGCAAGTAAGTGTTAAATAATCATACCCATTAACACCACGACCCAAATCAGTAGTAATACAAACTCTACAATCAAAGTGAAAAAACATACATCGTAAATATTATCTATATTCATTTTTAAATTTTATAATATCACTTCTAACTGTAGTTTTTGGAAAACCTTGAAAAGATGGATTATATACCGTTTCAATATAACGAACAAAACCAGTACAAGAAGCCAATGTAAAAGGAAAACGCTCTACCGTAATCATTTTTGCCATTTGTTTCCTATCTTTCTTATTATCATAATGCACAAGCCTCCCCCTCCCCCCCCCCCCCCTCCCGTCACTGGGTTAATTTCCTGTTGAACTCCACTACCTTGAGATGGAGCTATTATGTTCCCTACATGAATACCACCCGACCTCCTTTCCCATTCTTCCTTATGGTGGTTTTCTAAGTTTATTCTCAACTTTCTCATCCTACCATGATGCTTGTCGGTTTTAAAACCCCAAACTTTTTTACAAAGATTACATTTAGTGCTCTGAGCCAAAAAAATTTTAGTTATAAATTTTCCCACATCAGATCTATCCGCTCGTTTGACTGGTTCTCTACTAGGAGGCATAGGTGGTAATTCAGATTTAGTTTCTTCAGGTTCACCATGAAATTGACTAGTAGGTGTTTCATCATCTAAATTAACCCCTTCGGTGTTATCTTGATATTGTGCCTCTAACATATCATTATCTAGTGGTTGATCAAAATCTAAATCATGATGAAATTGCGAGTCATCTTCCTGAGTAAAATCATCTAAATGAGCAGGAGCACTAGAACTACCAATTGGTCTTCTACCCAGAGCACGACCACGTCTATCATTCCTCCCCTCAGTTAGCACGTTATCTACGACTGCTACCAGTACGCGCAGTAAGTGTTTTCCATACTCCAAACATTATAAGTAAAGCAAACTACTAAATTACTAAAATATGGCTATATGCTAAAAATAATATTGCAAAAAAATTAAAATAGATAATAAAAAGTAAGAACAAGTTTACTTGATGTCGTGTTCGAATTTAGAAGTGAAAGTTGAAACTTGACCGGAACTGTACCAAATAATTTTCCACTCCACTCAAAATAATTTTTGTAATAAAATTTAGAACTTAAACCCTTTTTGTGAGAGACATTTTGAATAATTTAGCAAATAGCTTTTGTAGAATATAAGAGAGATTGAGAGAGATTTAGAGAGAATATTAGAGAAATTATGAATAAATTGGTGAAAACTTGTGGTATTTATAGAAAAAATAGATTGGGGATATGGGGGCTCCTAGGGGGTGGGGGAATGAAAAAGAGCCATTTTTGGCTGTTGGCCAACGGCTGTTGGTGAAAAGAGTCGTTGCCAACGGCTATATCCCTAGCACAACAGCTTTTTTTTCTTTCTTCGGTCCGGTTCAGGTTCCGGTCCATTTAATTCCAGTCAGGTCGGTCCAAAGGGGATATGACGGATCGGGGGACGGGTCGTTGGGGGAGTGGCGCCAGCGATCCGATTTTCACCGGTCCGGCCCGATTTCCGGTCCGGCACCGGTTCGGTGCAAACCGTACCGCTGGACACCCTTAGTGCAGAGTTTAATCCTAATAGAATTAGGAGTCTCTTGGGCGCGAATATAAAAGCCTAAAAGGCGGCTAATAAACCCTAATTGCCTTGGACGCCAGCTGGAAGAATATTGGAAGATCTACATAATAATGGGGAATATTTTCAAAGAGTCCAAGAATGAAAAAAGTGTGTAGGAGATAAAAGTGTACAAGTAAAGTATTTATTGAGTCCTAATTGGAGAATAATTATTTTCCTTGTCCATCAAGAAGTCATATGCACACTATATATACATCACTATAAAGACTCCAAGAGTGTGCACGAAATATCATCTCTTCAGTCCCGTAGAGAAAGATTGAGAGCTCAAAAAGTTTGATAATTTTGAAGAGAATGCGGAGAAGGAATTGACTTGACGAGAGGTTCTTTATCAGGTTTAATCAATTACCAGTCCAGCAAGAACGTACAGAAGGAACTGTCTGGACGAGTGGTTCATCATCAAGTTGTATTAAGTTTCTGTCCCGGTCTAGTTCATATGTGTTAGAGCTTTGAATTGTAACATATTACACTTATTTAAGAAGCATTGTTTAGGTACTTTATTTGGAGAAATTCTTGTTCTTTTAGGCTAAAGTTAGCTTAAATGAGTTTCTACAGTCGTGGATCGTAGGCAATCTTATACTTAGGAGGATTCCTAGGTGTATTTGCTATAATTGAGTTGATTGTAGACAGTCTAGGTACTAAGAGTTTTAGTACCTTGCTTGTAGATTCTGTAACCTAAAACTTGCTTGTTGTGTTAGTGAAAGAGTTTTAAAATCGTAGAGTGTGAGTCATGATTTTTCTCCCTTGAGCAAAGAATTTTTCACGTAAAACTCCGTGTTCTTTACTTTCTGTTTTGGATCTGCATTCTCTGTATCATTTGAAGAAACTAGGCAAGAACCAGATTCTTGTAAGCACGAGAAAGGTTCTTTGGAAGGCGAAAATCGGAGGATAGTTATTCAACCCCCTTCTAGTATCCTGAATAGGTGCACTACGTGCAACAAGTTATTTCATCAAAACTAAGCAGCAGCAAGTAGGACTACCATATTCAAAGTAGCAGCAGGCTGCTTCGTGTAATTAGTGTTTGGAAAGGAAAACCGCTCAAATAAAAAGATGCCTAGAGTTTGAGGTTCCAATAATCATAATTCAATAACTCAATAATATTTTATCAAGTTTATCAATTTTTTAAACCGGAAAATGCACAACCCTATTAGTTAGACTAATTTCCCGTTTTCAGACTCAGATATTTACAAAGAAATGTATTTTTCGTGCACTATGTGCAAATCGTAAATGTTACCCAAGTCCCCCTTTGAATTTGGCTTTAATCGAAGAAAAATAGGACCTTAGTCAGCTGGCTATAATAATGAAACTCAAAAAAGGTATAACAACGCCTTTAATCCAATATCAACACTTGCTTGCATAACGAGCCCAAGAATTGAAGAAGGTTTAAAATTTAAATGAGGTATAACATTCAAAAATGGAAAAACGGTTAAAATGAGGTATATCATTCAAAAATGTATAGACCAAACGCTATTGAGTGAACGATATATGATGGCTATATAGGATGTATTCAATGTATCAGAGCCTGCCCCAACCAACCGGAGTTTGCTCCCATAAATATAGCCATTTGTGCCTCCTCACGTCGAGCCTGGAAGAGGAGCAAATCCAACTAGATGAATCCCATTGGGGCTTAGGGATAATCAGGCTCGTGGCGTTTTGAGACACAATTAAGATATCGAAGCGAAATATACAAGATCACGAAACTCCAACAAGCATTCAAACTGACTCATCTTGAAATAGGATACAACATTACAAACAATATTCTGCAGGTTAGACCAATTACAAATACTTAAAAAGTATTGCAAATAAAACTATCACCACAAAGTAAGAAAATGGCCTCCAACTGCAAGAAGGGAAAGAAAAAGGAAGGATTTCAAAGAAAAAGATAACAAAAGAGAATCAAAACAATCTTAGTTGAGCAGCCAAATAGCACTGTACATAAATTACAGCACAGCTAATGTCTCCAGCTTTCCTTTTCCACTGAATCTTTGATCCTTTAGGAACCAATAGTTTGATTATTCCCAGAGAATATACTGGAAAAGGTCAATCCATTCCCACAAAAGCTGTGACCAAAACCAACCCCATCCAATTATGTTGCAAAAGAATGCTCTGAAGTAAACCAAACCTACTTAATCATCGCATGCACGAGGCGACAGATTGAACAGCCTCTCTACAGTAACAACAAATTTTTGTGATCTATATTCGAACCCCAGCGATGGAGCAATAAATTAAAGACCACACTGGCTACGCTCGCCATCGTCAGGACGTTGTGTTCTTCTTTTCTTCAAGAACAGAACCCTCTTTAAGTGCAATTTGTGCATCATTTTCCCTTCCCAGAGAAAAAAGAGAAGCAGCTTGTAAGTACGATGCGATGTGCCAAATGGGAGATATCACTTGTGCTTGTACTGCATCATTCAGGGCTTCCTGTGGCATATCACACATGAGATAAGACAGACTACGCCGAGCGTAAACAGTTGGGGAGACCATCGTTCCAACATCAATGAACTGCAAAACCGAGCAAAATATTAAATGAAGGATGTGCGTTATAAATAGATTAAATCCACATCAAATTCTGCATAAACAATAATTGACACAACAATAACAAGTCTTATGGAGTTCATTAACAACTCGAGAATATGTTATCAGTTCCTTTAAACCATATTGTTATACTATTATTTAGCAGTGTGTAAAAAAACTTGTCTGCAAGCATTTATCTCCTCTAAGAAAGCACACTTGAAAAAAAGAAGAAAGGAATGAATTAAAACCTTTGGGATGCAATAAGGATCTTGCTAGTCTTATTCAAACCTCAGTGTGATGACTAAAAGAATTAGAATCCACGGTAACTAAATGAGTTTAGGGGATAGTGAATTTCCAACCTGTGTATAGCATTCAATGGCAGCCTTAGCATCTTTGTGCCTGAAAGCAGCATCACCCTTTTTCTTGGAGTTCAATGTTTCCTGCATCTGATTTGTCCACATCTGGAATGAAAGCTGTGAGCAACATCCAAAAGTGTATCATGAGATTTTGATAACTGGCTTCCAAAGGTGTACAATACGTTGGATTTGATTACCATATGAACAGGCAATAAGTTACAAGAGAAATCACTACAGATAAATCCATGGCACTATCGCAAGAGAGTTTTCCATGGATATCGTGTAGCATGGCAAACTCTCTGGCTGCGAGGATCCTTCTACAAGAGAAATCACCACAAATAAATCCAGCCACTATTGCATTATGTGGAGCACTCATCGGTGGTTCACTGGACATGATTTTTCTCTTTCAATTAGTTAGTCATTTCATGACTCTCGAAGGTCAATTAAAGTTAATTAAATTGCCTGTTAATTCTACATGTAGCACGACAATCCAAGACAAAGTCTTTTATTCAAAGTACACAAAGCAAATCGTAAAGAAGGGTTGCATAAGAAGGTGGAAAAAAATCTTTGCAAGCACGCATGTAAAACGTCTGCAAGGATACAGAAGATCCTATGGCATGAGGCTAAAAGTGTGACTCAACGTGTTGAAGCTTAAAACTGGAAAGAGCATGTATATGTACAAGATGAGGACATCTCAGTCCCTCAAAACAATAATTGATAGACAAACCTCAGTAGCTGCCCCCTCGTCGTCTTTGTACCCAAGCTTTTCTAAAATCTCATGAATGGCAGTTAGATCCATTCTCAAGCAGGCTTCACCAAGTGGAGTTAGAGACGTCGTTTCACCATCACGCGATATACCCATCAACGCATGAGAAGGAACCTGCAAACAAGTTACTAGAACTTCATTCCTGCAAAATACTAAATGTAATTTCCACTACAATCAGCCAATATAGAAAATTAATGTTTAGGGAAACTAATATTACCTAATATGTTTCTTGCCTTACCCCAAAATACCGGTTTTACTAATTTTAAGGAACTACCGTGATGGAACTACTTAGGGGTGCTTGACGCAAAACTATAGCTTCGGCCCCCAAAAAGAATTACCTTGGACTGTGGCGGCAAGGTTTTGAGTTTTGTCGATACAAATACTATCCTTTCAAGCAGCCACCATATCCTCTTACGAATTAGGCGCCTGACTTGAAACTTAAATTAACTAGTATAGACTAGGACTAGTGTAATAGATAGCTAATTGGATGAATTCTTCAATGTTGGATCATGATTGTACAATGGCATCAAGCATTCGTTGTATATATGGTATAGATAGCTTTCTACAGATACTAAGGACTCTTAACACCATAAGCAGAGTTCATAAACACATAGAACCATCAAACAAGGCGCCAAACATTTTATGATGGTAGAATCATATTCCTCGGTTAAACAGAAGCTTGGAAACCACGACACCCATTGACGGCAATAGCAACTCCTATACCCCACTCAAAGCAACTTTTCAATAAGCTAGCTTATTAAATATTCCAACAGGTTGTAGGCACTTCATGTCTTAACCTTTACTAAATTTCCAAGTACAAACAAACTGAAATCACCGCCAATTTTGATGTCTGAGAAATTTTTGAGTGATCACATTGTAAAATAAAAAAGGATGCATCAACTTCGCTAATTTATCGTGTCGCATGCGCCGAAAGGATTTCAGTGAGATCTCTTTGACAAAAAGTGCACCTCGCAGGACAAACTTTTAGAAAGAAAATAGCCACAGAAATAAAAACTGAAATTTAAAAGTGGAAAAGCACACAGGCAGGATGGCAGAAGAAGCTAAGGCAAGCCACCCACAGCTGTATTTTCTGGACAATATAGAGAGGAACAGAAGATGTTCCAAAGGAGCAGAACCTCGGTCCCTTCTTGGAATGCGAGCAATCTTAAGAAGTATGAACCTATTTAGTTGGCATAAATGGTTGATAAAATGATGTAAATCATTTCTTTAATATTGTCGACTCCTTCAGTCTTACTTAGGAGTCCTTTTGTTTTGTACATTTTGCATCCCAGGATGCCAATTAAAGAAAGTTTAACTTGATCAAGAAGGAAAGAAAAGCACGTATGCAGAATAACACCAGGACAAGAAAGAACAAAACCTCCGTTTCTTTCTGAAGAGGAAATAAAGCAGCAACTAGCGACTTTGGATTTGGCCGCTCACGTGGCTCATATTGCAGACATCTTGAAGCTATCCTTACCAATTCAGTTCCATCATCAGAAGAAAACTGACCTTCCAAGCAAGAATCAGTTAGCATCTGAAGATTCCGGTCTTTAATCAAATCAAGGGCCTGACAGAAACCGATTGAGTATTAGAAGAGACCACAAAAAAAGTTTACTCATCAATGACTTAATAAAAGCAACCAGATATCTTTAGTCATTAACAGCAATTTGATTTAACTGACCCTACTTTCATACCTAATTGGCCCTGTTTTACTGACATTTAGTCAATTTAGCACTACCCATCCTCAACGATCGGGGAAAACCAACCAACCATCCCACCCTCCACCCCCCCCCCCCCCCCCCAAAAAAAAGATTTTGACGCCTGATTTGAACAATTTTTCCATGTGTGAAGTTCTCATTTTCATTTCTTACAGGTACATAGCTATAAAATCATACAGATAGTGATTATCGTCTTAACATGATTCAGACTGCTCGGCCAACATTCAAGGAGCAACAAAGCATCAGTACTTAGATTGAACGAGATAGATTACTAAAGACTAGGTAAAGAATAGGAAATGCAGGAATGGAAAAAACAAACAAGATTGTGTCCATAGGGTTTCAGTAATTGCTTCTTCTAGGAACCTAGTCAACGAAGGCAAACACGAAGCACTAGTAACTAGACATGGGAACTGCCAGCTTTGTTGTACAAATAGCTCCTGAATGTCCACTGCGTACAAGGAGAAAATACAACCAGGACTTCTCTATTTATGGAATTATGCTAGAAATTGTTGCAGAATCTTAGAGAGCCCAAACATTAACAATATAACCTTCCCACCCTTGCACCTTACAGCTGTTTTGCCTGTATAAAATGGGGTGCAGACAAGGGTAAGCCAGTATTAACCTAGTAATTTCAGACTACCCCTACATGGGTAAAAATGCAGGGAATAGATGGTGTTATCTGGATCCCAACGATGGGAACAATCATCTAAAGCTTCCTATCGGGGAAAAGAGAGAGAGAGAGAGAGAGAGAGAATCTAAGAATGATTCCTAGGGTATGAGTATCTTTGAGCAACAAATGAACAAATACAGCTTTTCAAACGTAGTCATCTTTAAGTCCCAATCAATAATAACTTTGAATTCATAACTGCCTATCGAAAAGATTTACTCGTCTATATAAAAGATGGATCAGACATAAACTAATGAATGAAGCACATTAGTGCCATGTTTTCTTGTCCCAAAAGAAAGTAAAGCAATATTGTCTTCAAAGTTAAAGAACATACATGGCTTGGAGGAATATGTTTTCCACTGAGAAGGTCAAGCAACAGTGTCCCAAAGCTATACATGACGCTCTCCGGGGTGATTCTTCCTACAAAAGTTAAGAATAACTGAGTGAATTATGACAAAGTTCAACAATTCATGGCCAGAAATATAATATCACCATGAAGATCAAGAAGCAACTACTCCAAATTGATTACAACTAGCTAAATGAATAAATCAACGCCCTAAAGGTAAAAGATTGTTTGTAAAGATGGTCATGTTACCGCTTGACCAGATATAAATGTTATAGAACTTTCCTCAACAACCAAAGGTGTTAAGAAGCAAAATGTCAAGATAAAATATTATTCGTCCCCGCACAGCAAAAATTCTTTACTAACAAAGGTCTTACCTGTCCTCAAATACTCAGGAGGAGTAAATGCCAAGTTTGTACTGTAACTTTTTCCATCTCGACTGTTTTTCATCAAACCAAAGCAAGAGAGACGGGGATCACCTTCCTGAGGAATAGACAAAAGGTAGATCATTAAAAGGTACTCAAATTTGTGAAACTTAATACTAACCAACCGACAACGAAATAAATTACCATGAAACTATGTACTTACTTCATCAAATAAGATTCTATAAGCATTAAGATCATGATAAAGTGCCCGCCCTTTGCTTGTACAATACTCGAGAGCTTGTGCAAGATATAGAGCAACTCTTAACCGCATTGCCCATTTCATTGGTTGTGTCTCCCCTGGATATGTAAATACAATACGTCAAATGAAATTTCACTAATCCCGAAGTATATGTTCCCTTTTATTTTTCTTGGAAGTTTTGATTCGTTTTCCTTCATTATTGTAGTAAAAAGATATGAGTGTTCCCATCTCATTTTCCATTTCCAGACTTCCTAGTGAAGTTTTGACAAGTTCATAATTAGGTTTACTTTTCAAATCTTCGTATTTTATAGACAAGTGATGGGGTAAAACATGTCAATTAACACTCTATATAGCCAATCTCTATTAATTTGCAATTGACTCGATGGGGTAAAACGAGGATTTATATAGAGTCCATTTTATAGAGATTGGCAATATAATCCTCCTTGTCCCTTGAATTCCATAAAAGTTATTCCATTGCTCTCTTCTCAAAATGTGGATTTAACACTTAATCACACATTAGAACTACTGTACAAATATATCATGGTTGAGCCCTCCAACATAAAGTAACCTTACCAAATTTTTCTTAGGCCTAAGTACTGCAAGTAAAATGGCAGTTGCAACAGTAGTATACAATATTTCAGAAGGAGATCAAAGAGAAAACACACAAAGCACCAGATATTGGGTCACAGATTCCCCCTTCTTTTAAGTTTGAGAAGAACATTAAGTAGTGTTTGGCCATAGATACCAAAAGTTTTTGAAAAAGTGTTTCTGAAGTTGAGTTGAAAATTGTATTTGGAAGTTGAAGTCGTGTTTGGACATGAACTTTACTTGAAAGAAGTTAAAAGTTTTGTAAGGGAAGAAAATTGGTTTTTTGAAAAAACTTGAAAAAGTGGTCAAAAGCACTTTTTGGTTTTTCAAAACTGTTACTGACAGTTTTTCATGGACAAACATGTTTTCAAAAAGTTTTTGAAAAAAGAAAAAAAAAAACCTCATGAACAAACGGGTCATAAATATATGAAAAGAAGATAAACTAAGGAGCGCCACAAAGTTTGAAAACAGTATGAGAGATACAGAGGAATTCCCTGCAAGCTTTGACCTTACACCACAAAATCTGGCATGAGTACGTACATGCTTAGCTTACTTACGAATAAGCTAACCAATAGTGTACAAGATGAGGCTTCATGGTGCATGGTAAGTGCATATGATATTTTGTTTCACAAAACTAGTGATGGAGTCAATCAGAAACCATGAAGAAAACACTCTAGAGATAAAGGCTTTTATGGATAAGTATAAGAAGAACATGTGCATTGCAAATCCATAAATAGAATCAGTGTGAAAGAAGATTAGGTGCGATTGCAACACCTAAATGTAGATAACTAAGATATCTAAGCTAAATGGTAAAGATGCAATGCATAAAGTTAAATAGGATGACAAAAATTACACAAACTCACAGCTGCGCATAAGGATTTCTTAGTAAGACATTAAATCACTTCATATGACCTCTCATTTCTACGAGGATTCTAGCTCTTTGCTCTAGCCAATTGAGCTACTCGGCCACTTCCCTATAGTCTTTCTTCTTCACTGAATAGAGCCGCACCTCATTAATTACCAGTAACAGGAAGAGCCTTTAAAGCAAAATAGATAGGGTTTCAGGCTGCTAGTGAACCGGCTTAGAAAATGGAAAGAAGGACATTCTCGAAACTTTTTTTTTTTATGAAGAACATACTCTAAAACATAAAGTTCCTATATCCTAGAACGCTGCATTAAATTCTAAAGTCCAGATCCAGTTGACTTTAAACTGAGATAATAACATCAAAATCATGATGGATAATTACAGTATCTGACGAGAAGTTTGTAACGACAAGAAACACCAAAGAACAATGAATTCAGGCAATCAAACCCCGCCATCATGTGGTAGGACAAAATAGAAAATTTTTAGGACACGTAAATTCAAGTACTACACAACATCTGCAGCTCAATTATTCAAGAACAGCCAGTACTCTCTGACGATTCTAAAACGAAAGCATTTTACACCCAAAAGTGACTTCAGCTACAATCTAGCCCAATAATTCAAGTACTAAATAAGGAAATCCAATCATCATTAGTCCGCCAGCAATTCGACAACATATCCTCAAATAGAAAAAAAAAAAAAGAGATTTAAGAAATAGAGATGATTTCTACATCCTAGTACAATCTTTCAAAAAAACATTGAAATCAACTAAAGCAATAGTACAAGGGTCAGGAATAGGACGGAAAACAAAAGTATAGATGTAAATGATCTTACAGTGAAAAAGATGCTTCGCAAGAGTCTCATTGGGCATAAATTCTGCCACTAGCAACCTTTCATCACCCTCGCAACAACAACCAAGAAGATTTGCTAACCTATTGTTGCGGAGTTGACCAACCGCTCTTGCCTCTTCCTGAAGTTTTCAATTTGGAGGATCAAGAAAAGGAAGTTAACGTCTATAGCTTAAATAAAGTAAATCACTTTTTTTATTATTCAGATTTTTCAATTAAAGAAGGAAGAAAAATAAGTAAAACACTTGTCAACAGGAGAAAGACAAGATGCTTATCCTCAAGCTATTAAGACATTGAAAAATGTGCATGCACTAAGGACAAAGGATAAGACGTATAGAACGCCATACTTCAATTTCCCATTTATTGCCCAGTTGTCTTATATAAGAAACACTAAATGTTCTCGCTATTAGTATAATGCCTTTGAACAATAAAACAGCCTAAGTCTCCAACATTCTCCATTACCTCTCCTTTTAATTAATATTTTCCTTTTGTGATAAAAAAAAATAATATCACCAAAAGTTATGAATATAGAAACTTAAATACCCGATGATATCAACATAAATGCTCTTCCATAGATTACTTACTATGAACTGACGGGTATCAGGCCATGCAGATCTATTAAAGCGTTTGACAGCAACCCTCCTCTGGTTCTCTAACTTTCCTTTATAAACAACATTGGGAGCTTTCTCACCGTGTTCCGAAACTATATTCTCTACCGCAAATCCAGAAGTAGCAATTCTCAGCTGCTCGACAGTAAACTCACGGAATGTAGGCAAATCACTTACTTCATCTTTTTCTTCATCATCTATTAGAAGAAGGAAATCCAACAAAAGTTACAACTCTGAAACAACCGTCCTTGGATGATGATAGAAAAATACAAAGAAAGCTTTATATACCAGGATTCTGAGCCTCGTGTACGGGACCATTCTGTCCAGCCCAACAACATGACGCGAGTTTAGAACACTCGCAGCCCATCCTACTAATCCCTCTACTTTCAAGCTATAACCGCAACTCTGTGTCCGTAGAACAATAATCACATGTTCTGCAGCTCAAACTATCTGCACTTGGGAGCAAAGCAAGTTTGTTAATACAATTATATCCCAGTTCTTAAAAGTAGATCATTGTCGTTAAACAAAAAAGATAAGCTTGATGACACGTAACGCAGCTGTCAGCCATACACATTTCGGTGCACAACCCAAAAATTACACAAAAGTCTATTGAATCTCCTATCCACAACTCAAAGAAACTAAAGGCACACAACAGAATAATTCAATTAGCAATCCACAACTCAAAGACGCCGACAGAAATCCCAAACACAACAGCTACTTCACTAGACATCAAAAGAGGTAAAAAAAAAAAACAATACCCATACAACAAGAATCAAACACATCATATTTCAGCTACATCACAAGTCAAGCAACAACAACATACCCAGTATGATCCCACAAATGGGGTCTGGGGAGGGCAAGGTGTATGCAGACCTTACCCTACCTCACCTCGAGTGTGGTAGAGAGGCTGTTTCCGAAAGACCCTTGGCTCAACACTAAATCACAAGTCAAGCAAATACCAAAAAATGGAATCAAGCAAAAAAGAACATAAACCCAAACAAAAAAAAGTACCTTTAACATAGATTCAAATCAGAGTCAATCCAAAGCTACAAACTTTCTCCCCAAAAAGCCAATCAAGAACCAAAAAAGCTCCCTTTTTTCCAACTGAGTCAACACAAACCAATTATAAACTCATCATACAAGTCAACCCAAAGTCAAAAATCAAAACTTTACAAGCATTAGCACAAAACCCAAATACAAAAAACCAAAACAACAACACCCCACATAAAATAACACATAAATCTTAAAAGGGTCATTAAATAATTACACAAACATCAAGAAAATAGAGAGTAAGTCAGTAACTAACCAAAAAAGTAGCTTTCTTGAAGATTGATTGAGTCAAAAAGGTTAATTTATAAAGATATAGAGAGAGAAAAAGAGATCAAAGGAAGTGAAAATGGAGTCAGGTGAAGTATATATATAGATAGAGAAAATGGTGTTTGTATGTATGTATAGTACAGATCCCTTTTTCAGTGTGTACACACAACATATTACTCAGTTAACTAGGACAACTACTAGTATTATGTGTACTAACTATTTTTTCTTCATTTTCCACCGACATTAAACCACTTTTTTCTCATTTTTTTCTAAGACACAATGACCATAATTGTTTGTCTACTCTATCTGGCCACATAACTAAGATATTAAAAAAGTTGATATATAATAGTGCTTGAATGGTTGAATATGAATGACATTGAGGTCCTTTTTATAGTAATATAATAATATAAGTATTGTTGTATGATTATTTTCTTCTATTCGTGTTGCAATTAGCGTCCATTTTTATTGAAAAAATATATTCCAATTATTGAAAAGTAAATTTAAATTTATACTATAAAATCATTAAGATTTACTAAAATAAAGGAATAGTAAACAAGTTAAAGTGCGAGGTAAATATAGCAATATTATTACGTATGTTCCAGGAAATTGATAGACTACCGTTAACTAAAGATTCTATGCAGAAGGGTTGACATTTAAACTACAAAGTTTTTTATTTTATTATGTTAGATTTAAGTTGTCTTAATTGTCAATCTTGGATATATATTATTGTCCCATTTGACTTTGTAGTACTTTAAAGATATATAGCTTTAAATTTTTGAACGGTAATTTTTTATTGGATTTATTTCGACTTAAATATAACTATTTCACAAGGAGAGAAGTTGCTCTGCATGGTAAATTTACTTTTAGTTGCAATGAAATTTGCTTCTATATTATCATCTTATTTTATGAATAACTTTTAGATTCAAAGACAACATCAAGTCGAGAAAGATCACCAAAAAAAATACCATTTTCCCTTGCAACACTAGAGGAAAAAGGGTTGTTCCTAGAAAACTCTTTTAATTGCGAGCTACTTTTTAAAGTTAGTAAAATTCCACTAATCCATGTATCGACTATATTAGTTGACTTTGATGCTATTAAGGCATAACATTATATAATAATAAGACACTTTGTTTGCTAGAGATTACGTATTGATTGAATATTTTTTATGATTAACTTATACATGAAGATTTACTTTATTTTATTACACTATAGGCAAGAAATTAGTCGTTGAGAACAATTATAAGAACACCACTTAGATGACTATGGTCATTGAACAAAATCTTCATCGAATATTTTGAACATTAAATGAGATATAAAGTTGTTTCCTTTCATTTATTCCATATTGATTTGGGTATTTATTTTAAAGACCTTTTCTCTTATATATATAACCAAGCAAACCAACTTATTTTCCTTGGGAGTTGCTTTCAGAGCAATAAGTTCCTTTAATATATGCATTGCATGGTAATAACAAGCATCGGGTTTGAGGGTATATTATACCCTTTTGAGATGCGGCTTTTTCCCAAACTCTACATAAATATGGGATGTTTTGTGCATCGAGTTGCCTATTAATTATATTTGAGCCATCGGGATTGGGTCACATTTGACAGAAAACTATTTATTCCCTTTCAATTGGGAGGACTACAACAACAACAACAACAACATATCCAGTAATGTTCCACAAGTGGGGTCTGGGGAATGTGAGATGTACGCAGACCTTACCTTCACTAAGATGGAGAACAGGGTCCTCCCTTGGGGGAGGCCATTAAAGCAATTGCTTTAGGCCCCCCAAATTAAAGGCCCCAATTTTTTATGTTATGTGCTATTTACATATTATGAATTATTAATAAAAGATAAGTATTAATGTTTATACATTTTCTTTTTTGAAATGTGATAGGTTATATTTAGATACTACAACATCAACAACAATATACCTAAGTGGTATCCACAATCGGGGTCATAAAAAAGGTATACACAAATCTTATCCCTATCAAGGTGGAAATAAATGTTATTTAGATAAATAACCCAAATTTTAGATAAACATGCAAATATGAATTGAACAATCAGATGACGACTTTGATAATTAAGAAAATGAACTCTCTTGTACATGTATTTCTTGGAGTTAGATTATTTCTTATAAAACGTGGACTAAGTCATTTTTAAACTTCAAAATAGACTTGAATAATTTCAATTGTATCATACTACGTTAACATCTACCTAATGAGATTATTAGATTATTAGATTATTATTAATCGTCAACATAATTTCTTGTAGAAATATTATCTATACCTTATTAGTGGGTAGAATTATCAAATATCTCTCCGAATAATCAAGACACATGCATAATGGTAAATAAAAAATCATACTTGTAAAAGAAATTATTAAATAAATTTAAGGCCTCTTATTATAGTCCCCTTTAGGCCACCGATTTCGTTGGACCGTCCCTGGTGGAGAGGCTGTTTTCGATGGACTCTCAGCTAGAAAATATTTTAAAAACAAACAAGGCAAGAAACACCACTATAGCTCAAATACTCACATAAAAAGTAACAACCAGGAGCAAATAGAACTACATCAATAGCGTTAAAGACGCAGAACGAGATAAAACTATAAGGTATATAGGAATAATAAAGATAATATGACATCAATCTCTCGCCTACGACCTAACCTTCTACCCTAATTCTCGCCCTCTACACTTTCCTATCAAGGGTCATGTCCTCAGTGATCTGGAGGTGAGCCATGTCCTGTCGAATTATCTCGGCCCAATTTTTCTTCGGTCTACCTGTACATCTCCGCAGACCTAGCACTGCCAACCTCTCGCACCTCCCCACTGGAGCTTCTATGCTCCTTTTCTTAACATGGTCGTACCATCGCAGTCTCGCTTCTCGTATCGTGTCCACAACTGATGTCACTCCCACCTTATCACGAATGACCTCATTCCTAATCTTATCCAACCTCGTATGCCTGCACATCCATCTAAGCGTCCTCATCTCTGCAATGTTTTATCTTCTGGATGTGTTTGGCCTTGACTGGCTAACACTCTGCCTCATGCAGCATAGTTGGTCTAACGACCGCTTTATAGAACTTACCTTTGAGTATATGTGTCACTTTCCTATTGCATAGGACACCAGACGCAAGTCTCCACTTCATCCACTCTGCCTATATACGATACGTAACATTTTCATCAATTTATCCATTACTTTGAAGGATTCAGCCAAGATACTTGAAGCTTGTCTTCTGTGGGATGACCTGAGAATCCAGCATCACATCCACCTCTGACTCCTGAATTGCATCGCTAAACTTGCACTACATGTGCTCTATTTTTATCCTGCTCAGCCTGAAACCCTTAGACTCTAGGGTATGTCTCCAGACCTCTAGCTTATCATTGACTCCGCCACGAGTCTCATCAATCAAAACTATATCGTCTGCAAATAACATACACCATGGTACCTCTCCATGTATGCTCCGAGTTCATTCATCCAATACCATAGCAAATAAAAACGGACTAAGCACCGACCCTTGGTGCAACCCCATCTCGACTGGAAAGTGGTCGGAGTCACCTCCAACTGTTCTCACGCTGAAATTTTGTGAGTGAGAAACTTTTTCCTTAAAAACTAATCTCAAGTAGTTTTTGGAAATTTGACGATTTTGATTCTCAAAATCTGTAAAAATTTGGACTAATTCTACAAAGAAACGGAGACTTGATTTTTTCTTTTTTAAGTTTTATGTACTCTTTAAGTAGCTAACAAATCATCTGTGATAGGAGACAATCTAATATTTCACATAAGGCACTAAAAGTTAAGTTCATTTATAACTTTTAATAAAGGAAATTAAAGATGAAACTTAATTTATGCTTGTATGTTTGAATATGGGTACTTAAGTTTGGGAATTTTCTTTAAAAAATGGTATTAGTATAACCATTCGACGTATACATAGTAATTTAATTAATTTATATCCACGCTGTGTAGGGCATTTAGGAGAAAGCACTACTTATGATTAATTGCTTAATCATCTTCAATCCTCGAATCTAAGACCACTTGAGTTTATGCCTAAACTTGTCGAATAAGTTAAATAGATAAATTTAGAAGGGGCCACTAGCAATAAAAGTAAATACGAAGAATATAGAGAAATAAACAGGAAAGTAATAATTGTATTCCTTGTGAATAGGTGGATTCATGTGAATATCTTGTGTCAAATATAATGGAGGAGATGGGTATATATAGCTCTAGGTTTACAATCCTAATTATGGTAAAATACTATGTTTATAGGCCTTAGATATGTTTACATGAGGCGGCCATACTGCTTCGTTTAACCTAACTAGGAGACTAATACTTTTAAGGCGGCTATGTATTTATACTTCGGCTATAAGCCCGTGCGTGATGAGTAGCTATGGCTATGGAGCAGACTTTATCCTCAGTGCTCGTTGACCAACTCTCTCTCTCTCTCTCTCTCCTTTCTTTCTCAACGTTTACTAATTTCCTAACGATCACCAACATTTTTTCCGACTCCGATCACCATCACGGGTCGTCGGCACTAGTAAGGCCAAGGTAAGGCTACTTTTCTCTCTCCTCTCCCCTCTCCCCATTATCCCCTCTCTCCCTCTGCTCCCTGTATCTTTCCGTCCAACCCCCACCCATCTCCCCACCACTGCTTCCGACAAAACTCCACTATTTTCCTGGCATATACCAGTGGTGTGAACCAGCAGTAGTGCACTACAGTCACACCCAGCGAGAAACAACAGCAAGGCCGTAGCAGTCTCCGTTTGCTATAGCGAACAAAATCCATTCCAGGCCAATACCAGGGCACACCGGCACCGTTTTTGGTCAAGTTTCCGGCCAACAACAGTATGCGGCTAACAACAGTATCGCAACAGCAGTCTCATGTCGGGATCAGATCAGAGTGGGATACCCACATCCCGTCTTGGATTTGCTTTCTTGAATCTACACACTTTTCTTGCCTTTTATTTTCGTTACTTTCTTTGTATTCCAGCCTTGTTTTACTAGCTTTGATTGTTCTCCATTTTAGCTTTCTTGAATTTGTGCAATTTCTTGTAAATTTGTTTTCTAGAGAGTAGCATTCCATATATTATTGCCTAGATCCTTATAGGGTTTGCTTGTCATTAGTTTGTGTATTATTATATTTTCATTACTATTCTTGCTCCTTTGAGTCCTTTATTGGTTTAGTTTTGTTAGTAGTAGTGCGGCGGTGGTGTATGATGGTAGATTGAGTTCGTGTTCTCGATTGGGGTTAAGGGCGTGGGGTAGGGGTAGTAGGGAATTCTCTGGGTTAAGAATTGGGTCATTGATCATCGGGTCTTTGATGGGGAAATATATAGGGTTGATAAAGATTCTTAAGAAGAGGAAGATCAGTATTGCATGTGTCCAGGAGACCAAATGGGTGGGAACTGAGGCACATGATGTAGACGGGTATAAATTGTGGTACTTCAGAATCTCGAGGAACATGAATGGAGTAGGTATTTAGGTCGATATGGATATGCGTGAGCAAGTGATAGAGGTCAAGAGGGTGAATGATAGGCTGATGGCTATCAAGCTCGTCATAGAATGGCTCACCTTCAACATTGTAAGTGCTTACGCACCTCAATCAGGCTTGGATGAAGAAGTCAAGAGGCGCTTTTAAGAGGATTTGGATGAGGTTGCGCAGAGCATCCCTGTTAATGAGAAGCTATTTATCGGAGAAGACTTCAATGGTCACATCGGGGCATCTACGGGGGCCAACGATGGAGTGAATGGTGGTTTTGGCTTTAGGGATAGAAATGAAGGAGGAATTGTTCTTCTAGATTTTTTAAAGCTTTGGATTTGGGAATAGCTATCTCAAGTTTTCAGAAAAACAAGAGCACTTGGTCACCTTCTGTAGTTCGGGGGCAAAGACCCAGATTGATTTCCTCATCCTAAGGAGAGGGGCGTGTGTAGGGATTGCAAGGTTGTCCCGAGCGAAAAGCTTGTTACCCAACATAGGCTCTTAGTTTTGGAGCTAGATATTGTAAGGACGAGGAAGAAAAGGGTTGTGTCATAGCGTCCTCGAATTAAATGGGGAGCCCTAATCATGGAGAAGATCCAGGAGATGGGGAAGAAGATGGATGATATAGGTACCTAGGAGTGTTGCGGGGACACGAGCAGTATATGGGCTAGGACATCGGATTGCATTAGGGGCGCCGCTAGAGAAGTGTTAGAGGTTTCTAAGGGAAATCCCTATAGGCACAAAGGGTACTGGTGGTAGAATGAAATTGTCCAAGAGAAAGTAGAAGCCAAAAAAGCTGCATACTTGAATTTGATTGAGAACAGTAATGAGGAAGAAAAGATGAAGAATAGCAAAGGATATAAGACTGCAAAGAAGGAAGCAAAGTTAGCAGTTTCGACGGCTAAAACAGCTGTTTTTTAGCGGTTGTATAAAGAATTAGCTGAAAAGGGAGGAGACCATAAGTTGTATAGGCTCGCAAATGTAAGGGAGAGGCGATCGCAAGATCTAAACCAAGTGACGTTCATTAAGGATGATGATGGGCGGTATTGATGAAAGAGGCTCATATTAGATATAGATGGAAGACGTACTTCCATCAACTCTTGAACTCTGATGGTGATAGGCATATTGTGTTGGGTGAGTTGGCGCACTCAGAGGGTTGCCAAGATTTCGGGTATTGCAGGCGTATAAGAGTTGAGGAGGTAAAAGGGGCAATTCGAAGATACGAGGGGGCAGAGCAACTGGGTCAGACGAAATTCCAGTAGAGTTTTGGAATAATGCGGGCAAAGCAGGTTTGGAGTGGCTGACCAAGCTGTTTAATGTCATCCTTAGGTCGGAATAAATGCCTGAGGAATGGAGATGGAGTTGCATGGTTTCATTATACAAGAACAAAAGGGATGTTCAAAACTGCAATAATTATAGGGGCATCAAATTTCTCAGCCACACTATGAAAGTCTGGGAGAGGGTGGTGGAGATGAGGATAAGGAGGGTTGTGCATATTTTCGAGAACCAGTTTGGATTCATGCCTGGGAGATCGGCTACGGAAACCATTCATCTGTTGAAGAGCCTAGTCGAGTAGTATAGGGACAAGAAAAGAGACCTTGTATGGTGTTCATTGACCTAGAAAAAACGTATGACAAGGTCCCTAGAGAGGTTAAATGGGGATGCATGGAATCTATAGGGGTTCTGGTGGCATACATCAGGGTGATTAAGGATATGTAGGAAAGAGCTAAGACTCGAGTAAGGACAATGAGAGGATACTCAGACCACTTCCCGATCGAGATGGAGCTTCATTAGGGGTCAGTGATTAGCCCATTTTTATTTGCGTTGGTGATAAATATATTGACTCGGAGTATCCAAGGAGAGGTGTCGTGGTGTATGTTATTTGTAGATAATATAATGTTGGTGGATGAGACACGCAGAGGTGTCAATGAGAAGCTGGAGGTGTGGAGGCAGACTCTAGAGTCTAAAGGTTTTATACTAAGTAGGACAAAAACAGAATATATGGAATGCAAGTTTAGTGACGCTCTTGATGAGTCGGATGTGGACGTGGGGCTTGATTCTTAAGTCATTCATAAGAAAGGAAGCTTCAAATATCTTGGCTTAATCGTCCAAGGTAATGGTGAGATTGATGATGATGTCACACACCGTATAAGAGTAGGTTGGATGAAGTGGAGGCTCGCTTTCGATGTACTATATGATAAGAGAATGCCACTTAGGCATAAAGGCAAATTCTATGGAGTGGTTGTTAGACTAACTATGTTATATGGTGCAGAGTGTTGGCCAGTCAAGAACTCTCACATCCAGAAGATGAACATAGCGGAAATGAGAATTCTTAGATGGATGTGTGGGCACACTAAGATAGATAAGATTAAGAATGAAGTCATTCGTGACAAGGTTGGCATAGTCCCAGTGGCTGAGAAAATGTGAGAAGTGAGGGTGCGGTGGTTCGATCACGTGAGAAGAATGAGTGTAGATGCTCTGGTTAGAAGGTGTGAGAGATCAGCAGTGCTGGGTTTACGGAGAGGCAGGACCGAAGAAGAATTAAGCCGAGGTGATTAAACAGGACATGGCCCGGATCCAGATCATCGAGGACATGTCCCTAGATAGGGGAGCGTGGAGGTCGAGGATTAGGGTAGAAGGTTATGTTGTAGTCGAGTATGTTTTTCCTTTTTCAAATGGAGTATTATGCTTACATAGATGATTCCCATGTTAATCTTCGCCTTTATATCTACTGTTATTATCTGTTTGTTTTGGATATGCTTTAGTTTTAACATTCTCTTTAGCATGATATTACTGGATTTCTAAAGGTGTTTTCTAATATGTTTATTTTCCTAGTCGAGGGTCTATCGAAAAAAGCCTCTCTACCTTGGTGAGGATAAGGTCTACGTACATCTCATCCTCCCCATACCCCAGTTGTGCGATACAATAGGTATGTTGTTATTGTTGTTGTTGTTGTTCGATGACTTGTAAAGTAAGTGATGCCTCTGCCGGCTAGACTTGTATCCCTGTAGTAGTAGATGGTGTTTTTACCCATACAGTCAATCACCCCACTTGCTAAATGCTACCATAAGTAGTCAGAAATTGAAAGAGATATACAAAAGCATCACATTGATTGTTTTAATGTCGTAACTATCTTAACCGGAATGTACGTTTCGTTCCTTCTAGACTCCCACGTGTCTTTTCTTGATTCGTGTTGTTCACCTTCTATGCCTTTTCAATGTTTGTAATATATTCCACCATTTACTGCACCGAATCGTTTCATATCTTTCATCGTAATTACTCCTTGACCGTTTCGTGTTTCTTCTTATCTTCTTATGCCTATATAAATGACTTCTTGGTAACCCATTCTCTTCACAAGTTCCTTTTCTTCTGAATGTCCCAAAAATAAACTCTTTATTAAGTAACTTTCTCCTTCACGAATGGTTTTCTTCGATCCAGGCTCTTCCCTTTTCATCTCCGGAATTTGGGGGTGCGTGAGGGAACCGAAGAGACAATTAACTTCCTTTTTCCTTTCCCTTCTATTTGGATTGGGAGGAAAGAAGTCCCTTGTTTCTTAAAATCTTATCAAATTTCTGACGATATTCTTTGAGATGTCTTCATCATGGAATGTACACTAATTACGATTCACTCATTTTCTAATATGGAAATTGTTTCTCCATTTCTTTTGACACGAGAAGTTCGGAAATTCAAAAGTTTCTGCCCAGTAATGCCTATGTATCTGCATCCTCTCTACTTTCTTTGTGGCGTGTTGATGCAATAAGGTTTACCGTCTCCTCCTTCTCCCTCTCGCGGTTGATCTGCACTTCCTTTTTAGAGCCACTTTTGTACGGGGGTGGGGAGTGGGGGGAGGGGTTGTACCTCTATCCTTGTCTGCAGCTTGGAGGTCACCTCCATTGTTGTTCTCCAAGGATAGATAGCTAGTGCAAAGCTCATTCGGCGATGGACAGTATTCCATGTTGGATTCGATTTCTTCCGCATACAGAGCATTCAGCAGCAGCCATAAGAAATGTGACACGACCCGGAATCCGGTTAGGCCGTGCGGGAACCCAACATCCTCCCCTAGATCCGTCGGGTGAAACCTTATCAATTAAATTAGGAAAAATAAATATAATTCAATTTATAAATAATAACAAGACTTAGAAAAAACACAAGCATAATGATACCTCTACTCTGTAAAAAAAGAAATTACAGCTAACTACCCACATACTAGGTTTAGGGCTATCCAGACTAGACATCTAAGAGTACAAAAGAAGACAGATACCTCCTGAAGGGAGCAAAATGACACGGAAATAATAAACTATAAACTGGTGGCCATCCAGAATAAAAGCCGGCTCACCCTGACAGCTGAAGTAGTCTTCGCTCCTTCACAACGTGGCGAACTCAATCCTGGAGCGAACCTGCCGAAACGAAATTGATAGACAAGAAACAAACAACAAACAAGGGTGAGTTGAAATGACTCAATAAGTGGGGCATACTAGCCACCTCAAAGAATAGGACAGCTAGCTAGGGAGGAGAAACAGATAAACAAAATTCCTCTCATTTAAATTATAAAAAGGCAGAGCCAAATAATAATTAGAACCATGTACGGAATGAAAAACTCATCAACAACCAGGGACGTAAGATAACCAAAATATATAGGTATCTCGAACACATCAACAATCAGAAATACATCCTGTTGCAGCGTGCAACTCGATCCATATATTCATCCTGTTGCGGCGTGCAACCCGATCCATATTTTTATACCGTTGCGGCGTGCAACCCGATCCATATATTCATCCTGTTGTGGCATGCAACCCGATCCATATTTTTATACCGTTGCGGCGTACAACCCGATCCATATATTTATACCGTTGCGGCGTGCAACTCGATCCTCGCAACTCAGAATACGAGCCAGAAATATATAAGCAAACTGAGATATGTCCACAACATGGTATACATACCGCATACAAAAAAAACACAACACAATACACATAATAGTCAGTATGCGGTGCAATGAGATGTGATGAATGCGGTACGATGCAATACAGTCACATATGCCTGATCTGTATCTCCGGCGTGGGACTCTCATCGTCTACCAAGAGATATATGCAATAATGATCCTTCACCAGCATGGGACTCTCATCGATTACCGGGAAGTATATGCAATGATGACCCTTCACCGACTCGGGACTCTCATCGATTACCGGAAAGTATATGCAATGATGATCCTTCACCGGCTCGGGACTCTCATCGATTACCGGGAAGTATATGCAATGATGACCCTTCACCGGTGCGGGACTCTCATCGCCAACCGGGAAGTATATACAATAATGACCCTTCACCGGTGCGGGACTCTCATCGCCAACCGGGAAGTATATGTAATAATGACCCTTCACCGGCTCGAGACTCTCATCGATTACCGGGAAGTATATGCAATGCTCAAAACCAGAGTGCAATGCTCATATGCTCAATGCAATACCAACGACATGGCATAACATATAATATACAATGTAAATTCAAATCTAAGGCGTAATGAGTACGCCTATTGGCAGCTACACACGCAAGGAATACATGGTAGAAAATCTACGAGGCCAGGTGCCTCTAAAAAAATGGATATAAACACTTACCTTGCTACAAAGTTAGCACAACCACTCAATAACCGCTTTGTCCCTTGGTTCCCTTGCCAAACAATCCCACTCTATTCAATAAGCAGAAAAATATATCAAATTAGGCTAAAGGCTTCATTCCTCACATTTTAGGGCAATTCGGTTAGGAACCTGATACCCTATTTGCATACGCAATACGCAGGTCAGGCCTATGTACAGGGTTTATGGTCGCATAACCAAACCCCAAATAAATTACATTTATATGTTGCTCATAACTCACTGAGTACGAATATATAATCAATTCCATTATTGGGGTCCATTTGACCCTTTAAACTATTAATTGAATTTATTAAAATGATGTCTAATATTCCAAGTTTTACCGTTAAAATATATTCAAACACATGTAGTAAACTTAAATAATATATTAGGATCATTATCTAAATGTTTCGGGGTGAAAAATACTATTTTTTCTCCGGCTCTTTTCTCATTTTCTGGCATTTTTTTACCTCACTGCATTTTTCTTTCTCACTGTTCACGTTTTTGTTTATGCTCTCTGCTCCTTTTCGTTCCTTAACTTTTGTTAAGGATATATATTAGGTGCAAAGGCACCCGCCGCCTATCAATCTGAGCTTCTTTCTTTTCGTTTGACTTTTCCTTTTTTTTTTCTTTTTTCCTTTAAAATTCGTTACTACGGTAAAAATTAAAACGGTACCCTACGATATTTGAAATAATTTCAACTTTTGCATACCAGTTATGAAAAATATATATTGCATATTTGCTAAGGCGGATCTCAAATCGGACTCCTGGAACTCAAGATATGAATTTAAATGGAAAGAGGTCAAATTATTTAACATTCGGCATTTTAGCGGAAACTAGCCGAACAACATCGAAATTCACTTTCGAAAGTTTACAAAAGTCACAAATAATCATACGAACCTAAGGCGCTTTCGGATTTCGAATAGGAGCTCATTCGCCAAAACCGAGCTCGAAAATCTCTTTTTAATATTTATTGATAATGAAAACTGAAACCTTCTTCCGATGCCTACCAAACAAGATCTGATTTAGCTCAAATTTTACAGACATGTCCTAATGGACATTACGAATATTTTAAAATTATCGGCACACCAATCAGAGTCTTAACTTTCGAAACGACTGACCGAGGTCGTTTCAAAATGTTTCTACTTTGGTCTTGCATCTATCGAAGGCCTCATAGTCATATTAATATTTTCAGAGTCTGCTCGATGGTATTGCACTTGACTTTGTTGATCGGGCACCAAGCCTGGAAAAGATCGAACGCTATGGAAATACTTGAACCGTGAACAATAAGCTTAAAATGGAGCTTTTTCGGGTGTGTGAAAACCATAAGATTTTTAGATAGAGTCCCCCACGGCCTTATAATAGCTAGGAAATGTTTTTGTAAACAACCTCATACTTAAAGTTCAATTATACACTATAGCCTTCGACCTTTGATATTCAATGAAACGAACATTCATTAAACTTGTTTTTTTTTTATAAGTTTGCATGTTTTGACACCTTTCACCTGGATGTGTTCAAGGGGTGTTGATATATGTGCCTATTCAGCCGTTTGATTTTTCTGTTGAAGACTTTTGCGCCTATAGAAAGTGGCTTTTAGATTCTGCACCAGTGGATGGCAGCTTAATTGCGTCAGTAGGTGATGTGATAGGATAGGGCATGGCCGCGCCCACGAGAGGACGACTTTAGTCCGTTGTTGATACCAAGACATTTTTGCGTCAATAGAGGATGATTGTGCTTGTCCGCTCGAGTGCTTAAGTCTTTCACGACACTGTACGGGTGAGCATCCCTACCCTACATAGGTGCAAACGTTGAATTGACGATTTTAACGTACGTAATTGTCTAGTGGCTTAGCTAAAGCTGATCTAGTTGAGCGAGTTGATAACTTCAACTCAAAATATGGTTGAGGACTGAAGTAGATCTAAATGATCTAAATATAAACTGATTAAAATTGAAATAGCAGTTTTATTGAATAATGAAGGCTCGAGGGCCTAATGAGATTTTAATGAACTTTGGTAAACGTTATATGGGGCTAGATACCCTTAAAAAGATAAAGATAATCGAAAAAAATATAAATAACTACTCTGATTAACCGGGCCTCTTGGCCTATCAAGAATAATACTTCTTGAGTCATGTCACGTCCTAGTTATTTGGGATGGTAACTATGTTCATGTCTTCAAGGGTATAGGCCCATTTTCTAGCAAGCCCTTTGATTTTTTATGGCTCTTCCCAATTCAAGGCTAGCTTGCCTGCATTGGCTTCCTTGGTGCTTTGAGTCACTTTTCTAAGGATTACTATCCTACGTTGAAGGAACGTAGGTTAGTCTTTATGTTATAATATTACTCCACCCGTTGTTTTAGAGCTGCCAAATGAACTGCTGCTAGTTCCCGGTGCTCATCTAACAAGTCAAGTGCGACAAAAATCATGGCTTCTGCTCCGTTGGGCCCTTCTACGGCGAATAACCTCCGTAGGCTAGACACTCTCCTATTTTGACAGGAATCATGGCTTTCGCTCCTTATGTCATTGAGAAATGAGTTTCTCCCATACTTTCTTTAGACATGGTACGATACGCCCATAGGACTCTTGGAAATTCTTCTGGCCATTTGCCTTTGGCTTTTTCGACCCGCTTCTTTAGGTTGTCCATGATGACCTTGTTTTAAGACTCGGCCTAACCGTTTTCTGCTGGGTGGTAAGGTATCGAGGTTATCCATTTTATTTTTCATTCTTTAAAGAACTCTCTAACCTTGGCTCTTACGAATTGAGTCATGTTATCACAAGCAATCTCGGCAGGAATACCAAAATGGCACATGGCATTCTTCCAGATGAACTGTATCACCTCTTGCTCTCGAATCTTGGCATAGAGTGCAGATTTGACCTACTTAGTGAAGTAGTCTGTCATCACAAGCAAGAATTTTATGTCTCCAAGTGCTTCGTGCAGCAACCCTACAAATATTCATTCCCCATTTTATGAAAGTCCAAGACGAGATCACTGAATATAATGGCTGTGCTGGCTGATGAAGTGTGTGGGAGAAGCGCATGCTTTGACAATCTTGTCTGCATTACTCTCCATTCGGGGCCAGTAATAATCTTCCCTAATAACTTTCCAAGCTAAAGCTCTTCCTCCTAAGTGATTCCTGCAATGTCCTTCGTGAATTTCCCTAATCTCATAGTCAGCTTGTGTCGGGCCTAAGTATTTAGCGAATGGGCCGCTAATTATTCTTCGATATAGCTCTCCTTGGATCAAGTAGTAACAAGTGGCCTGCATCCTCAGCTGATTGCTCTTTTTCTTGTCATCGGGGAGTGCTTCCTTATCCAAGTACTCCATTAGCGTGTGACGCCAGTCCCAAACGAGTCCGACTGTATTGACTTCGGTCCAAATGAGTTAGTTCTATTACTAGCTCTGGGAAGTCGAGACTCATGTCCGCAACTGCTGTTAAACTAGCCAATGCATCAGTTTCTGTATTATCTTCTTTTGGTATCTGAGCAAATTTCAACTTTATATTCTTTTAGTATCTGAGCAAATTTCAACTTATTATTTTTTTTTTCAAAATAGCCTCCACTCTAGCTAGGTACTCCTGCATGCGAGTCTCTTTGGCCGCAAATACTCCAATTACTTGGTTGACAACTAGATGTGAATTGCTGTTGAGGCTAACCTCTCTGGCCCCAATATGTAAGCTAATTCGAAGCCTTCAATTACAACTTCATATTATGCTTTATTATTTGTGATCAACGGAGAACTAACGGCTTTCCGAAACACCTTCCTATACATTGTTTTTATCACTAAGCCAAGTCTGACTCCTTTGATGTTCGATACTCCGTCTGTGTGAATAGTCCATTCGTCGGGCGTGATTCCTCCTATAGGCTTAATTTCGTCTTCTGCCTTTGGTAGCATATCGATACTAAAGTCGGTGATAAAATCTGCTATAACTTGTGATTTAATTGTCATTCGAGGCTAATAAATAATATCGCACTCTCCGGACTCCACAACCCATTTTGCAAGACTTCATGAGAACTCGCGTTTGTGCAGAATAGTTCTTAGTAGGATGGATAAGACAACAATGATCATATGACTCTGGAAAAAAGGCCATAGTTTTCGGGTGGCTACAACTAGCGCCAGTGCAAGCTTTTCCAGATGCTTATAATGAGTCTTCGCATCCAACAATGATCTACTAACATAGTAAATGGGAGACTGCACTCCTTATTCTTCTTATACGAGGACGACACTCACAACTACTTCCGAAACTTCTAAGTATAACAATAGTTGTTCCCATGCGCGAGGCTTGGTCGGTAATGAAGGATTTGAAAGATACTCCTTCGGGTCTCGAAGTGCCTGGCGACACTGGCCCGTCCATTCGAAGCTCTTGTTCTTCTTCAATACATTAAAGAACTGATGACATCGTTCTGAAGATCGATAGATGAATCTTCTCAGTGCGGCTATGCGGTCGTTGAGCCTTTTCACATCTGCCTCACTCTTCAGTACCTCCAGTATGGCCTCGATGGCGTTTATCTTGACAGGGCTTGCTTTTATTCCTCTATTCGAGATGATAAATTCGAGAAACATGCCTGAAGACACCCCAAAGGCACATGTTAACTTGGTTAAGTTTTATGCCGAACTTATCCAAAATGTTGAATGATGTCTCTAAATGCTTGATGTGGTCCTTTGTAAATTCTGACTTGACTAGATGTCATCGATGTATACCTTCATATTCTTCCCGATCTGGTCGTTGAACATCAGATTTATCAACCGTTGATGAGTGGCTCCAGCATTCTTCAATCCGAAAGGCGTCATCCGATAGAAACAAGTCCCATCTGTGATGAATAAGAGTTTCTCTTGATCATTCGAATTCACGAAGATCTAGTTATACCCTGAGTATGCGTCCTGAAAGCTAAGCATTTCAAGCCTAGCCGTGGAGTCAATGAGCTGGTCAATGTTAGGCAGCAGGAACGAGTCCTTTTGACATGCCTTGTTCAGGTCGATGAAGTCGATACACATCTTGCCATTTTTCTTTGGAACCACCACCACATTCGAGAGCCAATCAGGGCAGTGAACCACTCGAATGGATCTGTTGTTTAGCAATCTCTCCACCTCATCGTGAAGTACATGCTCCTTTTCGCGACTAATCGATCGTTTCTTCTACTTGACAACTTCGAAGGTTGGATCTGCGCTAACTTATGTGTAATCATCTGCGTGGATATTCTAGGCATATGTGTGCATCCACACAAAAGTTGTTGCTCGGGCGCGTAGTAGGCCTATAAAATCTTGTCTGGACTCGGTTGAAAATTTTGAACCCACGTAGAATTTCTTCTCTGGATCCTTCTTGTCAAAGATTAAGGGGTCCAGGACATCTACCACAGCTTTAGAAACACGGGGGTTCAAGCTCTTGGTGAAGGCCACAATAGCTGTGCTATCTGGCACCGGTAGAAGTATCATCTGTTCCATTTGAAATCTTTCCAAATAATCCTTGAGCAATTCGCCTTCCTGCTGTTAGATCTCGAAGACGACTTCCATCATCTTTTCACATTTTCGGGCGCCAGAGTGCGCCTTCTTGAACAGGTCCTGCATCTTTGTGAAATATTCGATTGATCCTACAGGTAACTGAGCATACTATGTCAGGGCCCCTTTGGTCAGGGTTGAACCGAAGCTCTTTACTAAATCCGACTAGACTTCCTCTTTTGTTTATCTTATTGTTTTTTACGGTTGTGAAGCTGGTGGCTATGTGCTCTTCTGGATCGGTGGTACCAACATACTTTAGCGACTCCGGCAGGCAGAAGTGATTTGGTATTAGAAGCGGCGTAGCGCTTGCTTTGTATACTTGCTTGAAAAACTTTTGTTCATCCACTTTAGTTACCAGGGTCGGAGCGCCTGGTATATAACTTATCCGTTCATGGACTTCTTTCAACTCTTGGTGCAGCGCTTGCATGGCAGGGGATTTTGTTGGCTCGTGATTTTTTGCTGTCGCTGAATTTTCTTAGGGCTGCTTCCGAATCATTCTTTCGTCGATCTAGTGAGGCCGAGGTGTCTCCCGCAGACCCTAATCCTCGATGGGATTCTAGCCTGGGAACTAACTTGTCGAAAACTACCTCCAGATTTTTGGCTAATGTTTGGGCCATCATTGTTGAATTCTGAACTGGCTGCTGTTGCTGAGCCATGAGGAACTTGTCGAAAGTTTGGTCGAATTTCTGTTTGGACCTGGTGCGGCTTCCGTGCCGTGACTCGTCATTGTCACTTTCTTCTTCTACAGTGATTGGATCCTTGGATGGATCCTTTTCGTTACCGACATGATCGTTGGGATCCTTCGACGCACAGTCGACTGCATGAGCAGTGTTTAGCGGGAGACCGTCATTATCGTTTTGACATGGTCACCAAACTGTTTATGCGTAAAACTTCCCGAATAGGTTAAGCATATAAATTAAGAAGGGGTCACAAGCAATAAAAGTAAATACGAAGAATATAGAGAACTAAACAGAAATGTAATAGTTGTATTCCTTGTGAATAGGTAGTTTCATAATGAATCTCTTGTGTCGAATACAATGAAGCAGAGGGGTATATATAGCTCTAGGTTTACCTCAATCCTAATTATGGTAAAATACTACGTTTAAAGGACTTGAGCCTGTTTATATGAGGCGGCGATACTAAGTTTAACCTAACTGGCGATTAATACTCTTAAGGCAACTGGGTATATGCTCTTCAGCTTTGGGTGGCCATGGCTATGGAGCTGGCGTTTATCCTCAGCACCCGATGACTTGTAGAGTAAGCTTCGCCTCTGCCAACTGAACTTGTATACCCATGATAGTCGGTGATGTATTTTTACCTACACAACTGGTTAATAATAAAGGGACCAAGTACCTTAAGAGTTGCATCCAGTATTGTACCTTTTATTGCAATTAAGTTTGTGAGTCGATTACTGTACCTAATTTAAGATTTGATGCGGTCTCAGCCTACTTTTGTTTTGTTTCGTTTGATAGGAAAGCAAATGAATAGTTGATGCATTTACTACGCTGAGACTTGGTAACATTTTTTCTTCTTAAACAAATAAGAAGAGAAAACAATTATTCCTTCTTGCATGTACAAGGAAAAGGTTACCAAACATAAAGGACAAAATAATTGCACAAAAGCATTAATTAGTGAAATAAAAACTTCCTTAAAATCCCCTGATTTGAGCTGGATATTTGTTGTTAACACATGGACTAAAATGTTGTTGAGAAGAATAGACCATGAAATTATATGCCAGCAACAGTCAATATCAATTTCACTAATGTGGTCCTTGGTCCCCCTCAAAACTGGAACTCCAAACTAATTACTCATCTTTCTGTTTTTTTTTTCTTTTTCTTTTCTATATGTGAAAATTTACTGAGTTCATATGTATTCACCTTTAATTGTTGTGAACATTTTTCATGGTGATGTAAAATATTTATATACTGTTTATAATCTAGATCAACATAAAGCATCTAACAAGGTGAAAATCTAGCTTTAAGGCCATCACAAGATGGATTAAACCTATGCAAAAGAATAGTGTCTCCACCCCGTCTTCCCCTTAATATTAATATTAATATTTATTAGGAGCTGAAATTAGATTAAGATTATATAAGTACGAATGCTAAGTTCAATTTTATCGGAGGCAGATTCTAGATTTGAACTTTATGAATGCCGTGTTTGGGATTCTAACACTGTTCATTTGACTTATTGGATTCAAAATCTGTTTTTTCATATTATACTAATTTAGTGAATTTTTGACATACCGTAGAATACAAGGTTTAAGACAAAGCTATTAGGTTTAGACTGTAGTATATAAGGTCTAAGACAAAGCTATCTGAAAAAATTGATGACGACCGTCAGAGTAAAACTCCTTGCAATTTTCAGGTCTTTGCTAATAAAATGATCTTGCGATACCAAAAACTCTTTTATAAGGATCATTTTTGTATGACTTTCTAGAGGCCCACCTCTAACGGGGCGCCAAAATATTCTATTTCTGTAAATCACCCTTAATATTATTATGAGTACAAAATAATTTAGAGTTAAAATGGGATTCGTGAGAGTCAAACATACATTTATTGTAGAACTTAATTGGTAATAATGATTATAACAACCATAAGTTGTAATTAATTTTTTGTACGATCTGTAAAGTATAACAGAAACATATACAGTACTCCATCAAGCAGTTCAATTCCAATTTTACTAATTTTTCAATTATTTGTTTTATTTTATTTTTTATTTTCTTCTATCACCCCAACCTTAGAACCTCAAAGGGATGTATATTTGTGGTACCCACTACACACTCCTACTTTTTTCTCTGTTTGCTCCATATTCTTTTTCCTCTTTTTTCTGCAGCCTGCAATCAATTTGCAGAGCAAGTCACGACAAAAGAGAAGGTGAAAAGCAAAACCAAATAATAAATTAACTAATGCAGTATAAATCAACTATGCTTTCATCTTGAATTAGTTGAGTTACAATACACATATTCTCAATATCTTTTCGTCTCAAGGCATCTATCTTATTTAGTATATTAAATAATTTGTCATTTGAAACAACAATAATTACGTGTCAATCCAAAATAGTCAAAATTTATTACATTAATAGTGTGTTTGGCGTTGCTTCTCCAAAGCCAAAAGTATTTTTTTCTTCAAAAATATAATTTTTTAGAATTTTGAGGTGTTTGGCTAACAATTTTTTTTTTTTTTTTTTTTTTTTTTGTAGAAGCAGAATCAGTTTTTTCTATGGGGGAGAAGCTACAAATATCAGTTTCTTTCAATAAGTTTAAGCAGTTTATTAATTTTTTCAAGACAAAAATATCCTTACCAAAAATCCATATTTATCAAATTATCCCTCATTAATTAACCATATCTCTTTCAAAATAAAATTATATTTTTCTTTTTCTTTTTTTCTCCTTCTACGTAGTTTTTATTTCTAGGTAGTTCTCTCAATCCTATAAAAGCATAAATTCGTTATCACTTTGATTTAATTATATTTTATATTATTTAAAAACTTAAATTTATATCTTTTACTTTATGTTTTACATTTTATATATATATATATATATATATATATTTGTTTTTAATGATCCAAATGTAAAATAAACTTGAATGTCCTTTTCGTAATTTAACACTCAAAAGTACTTTTCGTTAAGATTAACCAAACACAAATTATTTATTAAAAGTACTTCTCCAATAAGGTGGCCAAACATAAACTGTTTATTATCCAAAAGTTTATTTGAAAAAAGTACTTTTGCGCCAAAAGTACTTTTTCAAAAAAAGATTTTTTGCATCAATGTCAAACATATATGTTCCACTCTATTTTCGCCACGTTTCATTTTATTACTTAATAATCTTCTTCTAATCCAAATTAGAGACCAGCCACACACATTCTAACACCGTCATGTGATCTTTTAGGCGCTAATATTTTAATATTTTTTCTTTTCTAATATATACATTGTGACACTAATATTGTGGCTATGTTGGGTTCTAATGCTCAATCAATGACGGATCCATCATGTTGTATATGGTTCACAGGAACCCACTCAATTAGATAGAAGATTAAATTTTGATGTATTAAATTTTTAAAATTGTAAGAATATAGTGTAGGATAAACTCATTGTTAACAACACATTAATATAGTGCACCATAAATATAAATTCTAGAACCGCCTCTGAACTCAATGTTCACTTTCATCTAGCATAATTGATTTTAAACTTTCCTTTCACTATGAAGGGTTCATCACATAAAGCTTCCACAGTATTCATCTATTTATACAATATTATTCTATTATGTGTTGCATTTTGATCCATTTCTATCCTAATAAAGATCATGTCGAGATATTTGAATTATGTGTCCATCTTGTTACAGCTTACACTCATTTTTCCCATTCTAACTAAATGTGTATGCATATACTATTCGTACACCTATCCATAAATTAAAGGTAAATTTTGATAAAAAGCCAAGACATATATATAAATTTCATAACTATTCAACAATCTATTTAAAAAACCAATGCTATATTTCCATGTAAATATTATGTTGGCATTTTAACCCGTGAATAATACCTAAGGACGTTATCTAATGGTTAATATAATGTGTTTTATAAATCTCGAAGACTGGAGTTCAAATTTCAACACAAACAAAACGATTATGTGAGTTTTGTTGTTGTTGAGATATTAGGTTCAAAGCTCAACGAATATAAAAAAGCACTACATAATTTCTCTCATATGCATACTAAAAGTATGCGTCATCCGGTGCCTATCAGATATCCAATGAAATAATCGCGGTACGTGCAAGGTGATCTCAAGTCACGTCATAAAAAAAATAAAAAAAGAAATGAAACAGACCGCGATGAAATAGTCAAGATATCTGCGGGTTGCCGAACAATGAACATCAACGTGTTAAAAAAAAACAAAAAAGAAAAAAAGAAAAATTGGTCAATGAGTCAAAGTTTGTCAATAAAGTTAATTAATTATCAACTTTACCACCATTACAATCTACTCCACCAACTCACACCCTACCCAACCACCCACCCCTCCCCAGAAAGCATCAAAACAAAAATAGAGAGACACAACACACAAAGCTCTCTTTGTTGTTTTGGTTTTAATTCTGTTTGTTTGCTGCTTCTTTCTTCTCCCCATATTTTCTTTCACATCCCCTTTAGATCTCCTATTAGATCCAAGTTTCAACTCACTTCTTCATTCTACTATTATTATATAATTATTATAATTATTATTAATTGTTATTATTTGCAATGTTGGGTTTATTGGTTTCAGTTTACTGAACCCCTTTAATGTAAAATGTCCGCTTCACTTGCTGCATCTGAGCGTCCAAGAATTGGTACTTCTAATACGGTAAACTTTTCATTTTTATTAATTTTTTTAATCTAATTTTATATGTTTTCTTGATGGGACTTGAAGAAAATTGTCGTGTTAATGGAAAAAGTTGGGATTTTTATGAATTGGGTTTCAGTTTATTTAGTTTAATGGATAGTTTAGAATATTAAAAGCTGACATTTTTGCCCCGTGCTATGGTTTAGTTGTAAGAGCTTAGCTTGTGATGTGTGGGTTAGGTGCACGTCTACTTGGTTTTTAAGTGAAGGGTAGAGGGGCGTGCCCATTATCTAACCGAGTTTGGAATTGTGCGCCACGGGCTATTGTTCTAGTGGTAAGAGCTCAACTTGTGATGTGTGGGTCAGGTACACATTGTAGATTTGAGCACTGCCGTAGGCAAAAGCCTGATATTTAAGTGAATGGTAGAAGGGTGCACCCATTATCTACCGAGCTTTGAACCATGCTGCATAGGCTCTCCCGTGGATTTTTCGGTTATTAAAAGAATTTTAAAAGAAAAATTTTGGGTCTATGTAAACATGCAGCAATTTTCAAAACGAAATACTGGATTATTTGATGGAAGTGAGAAGGTCATTTTGAAGTCAGTGATGGTCAAATTGGATAAATTTGGACTCTTTTCTGAATTGGGTTGGAGTTTTTCAGTATAATGGATAAGTTTGAATTATTCAAGAAATATTTGGGTTAGTGTGGAATGGTATGAATTCAGAAAACTTATGTTTGATGGAGCAAGTTGTAAGCAATTGATAGATAGAATGTGTCAAATTTAAGTTGCAGGTATTTTAAGTTTTAACCAGGCGATAAGGTAGAATAAAAGGAATTGTTGGGTCATTATGAAGTCAATTATAGTCTTAAGTATTATTATTTCAGAAATATGAGACCCTTTTTAAAATTAAATTAGAGTCAATGTTGGGTCATTATGTAGTCAATGGTGGTCAAATGATTCTTTTGTTTTAGGTAATTGAAGTTATACTTGTTTTTTACCAAAACAATAAGTTAGAAAAGGGTTGCTGTGAAGTCAATTATAGTCAAATAAATTTTATTTCCGAGAACGTAGGGTATTTTAGTTCCGTTTACAGTTGTTTTACCCAAAAAATAAGCTAAAGGAAGATTCAATTGGGTCAGCATGAAGTCAATTATGGTCAAATGATTTACAGTAGAGAAATTACGATCTCTTGATTGGAGTTACACCTGTTTTAACAAAATTTAACGTTTCCATGGATCATGGATCTTCCCTTGTTTCATGAATCAAGTTTTTTCCCTAGTTATTCTTCGTGTTTCTGTTGTCCTATTGTTGCTTATTTTGTTGATTGTCATTTGTCTCTTTTTTTTTTCCTGGCTGGATCAGAAATTTGTTTATGGCGTCACAATACCTGCTTTCTTTTCTGTAATGCCTCCATCCAGAAACAAAATGAAGTTGAAACAAATTAAGTTACTGCCATTTAGGATCCAGAAATATGTGGAGCATAGCAGCATCTGAACTTCAAAACCACAATGCGACGTCTTTATTGAACTCTATTAAGATAATAGTCTCATAGTCATATGTTCGTTGTCTTTCTTTATACTTTCTTCATGAATAATGTTTTGTCTCTTCTTTAAGTTCTTCTAATCTTTCTTTACGGCTGGAACTCTTTGGCTTCAAATTTTTATATGGGTAATTGTTTGCACTTGCAGGTTTTCAAGAGTGGGCCACTGTTTATATCTTCAAAAGGTCTGTTAAGATTTTCCAGTCTCCTTGATGCCTTTTGGCTGTTTGTTGATGATTATTATGCCGGTCCCTCATGATTTGGCTTAATAGAGAGTATAGAAAGTAGTCAATGTAGAAAGCTAAGGTGCTTTTCCATTTGGGTTTTTTTTTTGTGGGGGGGGGGGGGGGGTTGGAGTTGCAGAGAAATCCAGGATGACAGCTATCAGAAGCCAAGAAAAGGACACTCTATTGAATCTGATGCTATTTCATTTGTTTTTGATCCTACATTGATAGAACTTAGAAGACAAGCAGACAATGTTATGTTAGGTGTGAAGGTGGTGACTATGGGGAAACTTAATGGCAAGATTGAAAATAAGAGATTCACGTCATAGGTTCGAACCTGGTCACAGACAAAAGGCGGGTATTTAAGTGGAGAAGGCTAGAGGGGCGGGCCCATTATGCGCCGAGTTCCGGCGCAGCACTGTCTCTCGGGGATTTCTTGGTTATAACAAAAAAAAAGTTTGAAAATAAGAGATCAATATGTATTAGACTATTAGTGTTCCTAACACTGCTAGGTAGTGGAATATCCTTTAGCAGAATGGCCAAACTTTTGAATGAAACAAAGACAAATACAACAATTCCGTCAGTCCCAACTAGTGGAATACAACCATACCGTCAGTCCCAACTAGTGGAATGTTATCCACAGGAAGAATCTCCGTTTTCATCAACTATTCTTGACCTGCAGCAGACACATGAATTTGTTGAAGAACTACCAGCCAACAGAGATTAGGGGTTTGAATAGCTCGGTACATTTTTTTGGATAAACTGAAATGCTCAGTACATGAGGTCAGAAACAAAATACGATACAAAATGCTGGGATTTGTAGTTGCTGCTGGTCCAATCTAAGCGTTGTAGGACTTCTTTCTGGGGTTGTACAAGTTGGTTGATTGTTGTGTACTTGGGAGGAGATCTGCTATCAGATATGTAATGCGTACAATGGTGGAATAATAAAATGATGTCCTTTAATGGTTGAATGCTGAGTCCTGTGCAGTCCAGTTTATTCAACAAGCTCTTGCTTTTTTTTTTTCCGCCATTATCAGACCAACTTGGTCGTTTGCCATCCTAATTCTAAGATATTAACTTTCTGCAGGATTAGGTTGGAAGTCGTGGAAGAAGCGTTGGTTCATCCTTACACGCACATCTCTGGTCTTTTTCAAAAATGATCCTGTTAGTATATTTACTTACTTTGTTTTTTACTTCCAGAGTTGATTATCTTTGTTTAATCATTAATTCGGTTGCATATATTTGTTCTCAAGAGAAGAGAATGTTTTACTTCTCAACAAAAAAAAAAAAGAAAAAGGAAAAGAGAATATTTTAGTCTAAAGAAAAGAGAGATTGTCGAGAGGAAAGTTCAAGTGATTCATTTTCTTGTAGTACGATTGCTCTTATCTGATACAATCCAATTATGAACTCTCATTTAGATTCTTCACAATGCAAGAAGTACCACATACTAGACCTCAGCAGCTCAGCCTTAAGAAAATGGCTAGTGGAGAGACTGCTACTTCTCTCTTGAGGCAAGACTGAACTTTCAATCCTTCAAGGAGGCACTGATTCAGCCAACTTTGACTTTAGAGCGGGAATGCAAGAGAGTGGTGGGATATGGCTATGAACCCATTTTCAAACTTCCGAGATCATGCAGTGGCAAAGTAGGAGTATCTCGAGACCTGTTTGGTTGGGAGATTTGAGAAGAAGGTGGGTTCAGCAGAGGTGGTAACTGATTGCTAAGTTGCTCGGATCCTCTAAAATGCCGCTGCACCCGTGTCGGATCCTCCATAAATGCGCTAGTTTTGGAGGATCGGACACGCACCCGACAGCTTTTTCGGAGGATCAGAGCAACATAGAGCAACATAGACTGATTGGGCGGTGGAGGCATCATTGGAGCTGAAAGTGTCATCTGAGGGGGACTACGCATTCCTGTTTTGATTTGCTTGTAAAGCAGAAGCTATGCAATTACTGTGTAAGGGATTGGGATAGTTCCGAGGTTACTGCCTACTGTTAGAAAAATGGGAGGAAAGAAGGTGTGGGAAAAACAGACAAGAAGTGAGGATGTTTTGCACGTGGATGTTGTCGAACTGTGGCACACCTGTGGTGCTGTTTGGGTTAAATTTTTTATTTAGGGATTAGTGATAACTATGTGATTTAGACAACGCTTATTTTTTCTTAAAAGGGGAATTATTTAGCATTGGAATGAAGCGGACCTGAATAGAGTTGAGTGAGTATAGATAATTCATTCAGGCAAACCCAACTGGTTAGGGATTGAATTGATTGATTGTTGAACCTGTCAAATGCTGAGAAACTTGGAAGGCTTCTTAGTCTAATTTTGCTTTTAAATGGTAATTTGGTTGTTTAATGTCTTGAGATGCTTTCTCTCCATGCAAATATTAACTTCTAACTGTGAAGCTTTTTCTCTTGTTGATTTTATCAACTACACTTTACTGATTTATTATGCTCCTCATATAGAGCACACTTCCTCAGCGAGGTGGTGAAGTGAATCTAACTCTGGGAGGAATTGACTTGAATAATTCGGGGAGGTAATGAATGAGTCATGTTCTGTTATGTTTAGTATGTTCAGAGTCTATGTTCTTGCTCTAACTACAATTCTTGCTGTTCAGTGTTGTTGTTAGAGAAGATAAAAAGCTTTTGACTGTGCTTTTTCCTGATGGACGCGATGGGCGAGCTTTTACTCTTAAGGTACTTATCTCTCTTTCTCTCAGCCTTGCTTCTAAACACGGATATCAACCAAGAGTTCTTGATGTATGTGGTAAGTGATTTACTTGGAGGACTTGGGGAGCAAAATGAGTTGAACTCCTGCTTATTCTTTGAGATATAATTTGAACCTTCCGTGGTTTACTATATAATGGTCTCTTTCATACTCGTTAATATCAGGATTATAGAAAACCGAATATGCAATTCAAAGAAATGTTCCAAAGTGATGTAGAGTAATTGTTTCTAAGAAATTATACTTGGGCTAATTATCATCTTAGATAAGCCTGATACGTAAACATGTTTAGTGGACATTACAGTCAACAGTAGTAACAACTCCAAAATGACTCGAGTTCTAGACACATATCTTCTTCCACTCGCAAGTAGTGTGTATAAATTCCTCCCTCCCCTCACCCAAAACACAAAGCTTCCATGCGAATCTGCTAATTTTACTATGCCCTCATCATGCATTAGTACAAGTCGTATTTTGAGCCTGAACTTTGAATGGCAGGCAGAGACGTTGGAGGATCTGTATGAGTGGAAGACAGCCCTAGAGCATGCTCTTGCACAAGCACCAAGTGCTGCTCTTGTTATGGGACACAATGGCATTTTCCGAAATGACACCGGTGATTCTATGGAAGGTTCTTTCCATCAGTGTTAGTGCACTTTTTCTGTTATCTGCCATGACTTCCGATTTCACATCTTCTATGCTCCAGCTGAGATGTGGCTGCTATATCCATATGAAACTTGATTATTCCCTGTTTTGGTTTTTAGCCTAAAGATCTGACCAGTTTTCTTTTTATTCAGGGAGGGATAAACGCCCTGTTAAATCTTTAGTTGTTGGAAGACCAATTTTGCTCGCCTTAGAAGATATAGATGGAGGCCCGTCATTTCTTGAAAAGGCACTAAGGTTCCTTGAAAAGTATGGTAAGGCCACCTATTGCCTTCCTTAAAACTGGATTGTGTAAGAGTAATGTCGAGATGTTCATTTGCTCAAATTGCATGGTTAAACTTTAGATGGTGTAATGTATTCTTCTGTTTATGATCGCTGTTGTTGTTGTTGTTGTTGTTATTATTATTATTATTATCTGTTATTGTTGTTGTTGTTGTTTTATTATTATTATTATTATTATTATTATTATTATTATCATTATTTGGTAATTACAGTCCAATTTCTGTTTTATTAGTATAGTTTCCTGTATGTATAATAAAAAAGGTTCTTAGCTGAGAAGAGAGAAGAAAGCTCCGAGGACAGATCTTAGTCGATGGAAAGGTTGATTGTGGCAATTGACTTTCATTTGCTATTGCTTGGAAATTTTCTATTTTCCTCTAACTTGTTAATCAGAAAATTCGGAATCTAGAGAGCTCAGGCGTATTGGTTCTAAGTGTTTCTTCAATCATCTAGTTGAGTACAAAGTTATTGTGGATTTTTCTTCAGTCATCTAAGATTCTCTAACGTATAGCACTCATCTGGTCCATGGCTGAGTCAATCCGCCAACTTATAGTCGAGGAGTAACTGCAGAGTTCTCCTACGAAAGTGGGTTTGTTAGGAGCAAGCCCAAACTTATTCTTTCTTATTTCTGCATTGCTGCTGGCTATAATACTGTTGTATAAGCTGTTGAACATAATCAGAAGATTGTTGTCTTTCCCATGACAATGAATTCTTTAATGGATACCTTTATGTTATAGGGTAAAGTTTGGAAAAATTGTTGCTACAGTTGTAATTATTTGCTGAGCTTGGACCAATGTCCTCCATCAAGTGAAGCTCAGTTGGTAAAATATAATATAGGACGTCTTGCTCCGGCTGCTGTAATTTCTGCATGTGCCATTTCCTTTTATCCCCTAAAAGGTCCTCCTTCCATGTAGAGCCCCCAATTTCACTCTCATATGCCTTTAGTTTCTGGTCCTACCTTCTTTTCCGCTGATCCTTGTAGTGGTTTAAACTTTGATTTGCAATATTGAAAATCTGCTCAACCTTTATGTCGCTGATTATAATGTTCACCTTGTTGTATCTCTCCCTTACTGAGATGCTGAATGGGTTTAGTGATGATCAGGTTATGTTTGTAATTTTTTCTGATTTTAATCCACCTACTTAGGAACAAAGGTCGAAGGTATATTGCGACAGTCCGCAGATGTTGAGGAAGTGGAGCGGAGAGTAAAAGAATACGAACAAGGTACACCTGTTTTACTGCATAACTGGCATCTGTTGAATGTACAATCACATTACAGAAAAGGCTTGTCCATTATACCATCTAGTTTCACTGGATTTCGAGGGAATGAAGTATATTGAAGGTCTAGAATGCATTTTGGTTGTGCAATTCCATTCTATTCTGCTTTATCTGCAATTGTCATGGTCTGTTCCTTCAATTAGCAAAATGTTGATGATGTTGCTTCTCCTCCCAATTGCTTTTGTATTACTTCTGACAGAAATCCTCTTTGATCTAGTGTTGAATCCCCATGGCATTTGAGTAAAGCATTAATGTAGTGCTTTGCAACATAATAATGGGTCTCACACAGTGTTTCGCAATGCAATGCCTCCACCTTTTTGCCCAATCTATCTTTTTGGATAATAATGATGAAAGAATGCTATGCTTTTAAAAAATGATTAGAAAAGGCTATTCACAAGAAACTCATGTACAATCATTATCTTTTCCCGTTTTCTTTCCCCCCTTCTTTTTTTCTTCCTTTCTTTTTGTGTTGTGGATGTGATCTAGCTAATTGTTTTAATTTTTTTTTTTTTTTTGGGTTGAAGAATATGAAGAATCTGGTTTTGTGGTTTACTTTATGTTCTATTTTTCTGTTAAATAATGGAGTCTCCATAACTTGCTGATGTCAAATTGATCATAGGAAAAACTGAATTTGTTCCGGAGGAGGATGCTCATGTAATTGGTGACTGTATTAAGGTATTGGTTGTATCATTTAATGAACTTATACTCATATGATGCTCTTTCATAATCTTGTTTTTTATTTTAGCAACTTGATGCTCTTTAAGTTCACTATAATTGGTGCTGCTGTTTATGCAGCATGTGCTTCGGGAGCTGCCATCTTCTCCAGTTCCTGCTTCTTGTTGCACTGCTTTGTTGGAAGCTTACAGTAAGTATTCCCAATTCTTTTATAAGAGATTTTGCAGTCATTTTCTGAGCATTTTTATTTTCTGGTCACTTGTAATCACCATACGGCTTCTTTCTTATTATTCTTTGTAGTATATTTTTATACTTCAATTTGTCTGTTATCTTGCACTATGTACAATTATAGTGCGAAGGTTCCCAAGTAGTTGGATTACACTTGTGACCCTAAGGACGTTGGAGTATTTGACTAGACTTCCAAATGTAGTTAGCAAGATTTTTAGTCCTTACTCCTTAGGAGGTGTGATCCATGAGGCATCACAATTGAGAAGACTCTAAAGATCCTGAATCATTGATTGTTGCCTTGTTAGCAGAGGAGCAATGAAACCATCATGGTTTAGTTTACATTGTTCATTTACAAGAAATTTGGGAGAGAGAATATTGTGCTACTTCCATTGCTTGCTTGTGCAGTGATTATCTAAACTGTAGATTTTTTTTTTTTTTTTTTTTTTTTGGATAAGCTCCTGTAGCTCTCTGGTGCCTTCAGCTTTACTATAGGATTTCTATCACTGATTGTGAAGAATGGGGAAAAGAAAAAACAAGTAAGATAGAAGATGAGACTTCTCTCTCATGAAAATTCAGTATAGAGATTAGAGAAATTCTAAACAAAGAGTTTCAGCTTTAGGAAATGATGCCTTGCCATCTTCCATACTTACTATGATAGAGTAGGAACAAAACTTTCTTCTCAAATGAATGATTTTGCTTCTCAAATGCAAGAGAAGAAAGAATGTCGCCATCTTCCACATTGTTTTTTGTCCATCGTCACATTATAATATTTTTCTACATTCAGTGGTCAAATAACAGAACTTGTCAAATTTAAGATTTTTGTTAATTATCATGGGAACTCTGCTAGAGTTGGTGATTTATTGACATTCATAACATTGAAGTTGCTGTCTCCTGGAATTTTTCTTTTCTATCATTTCATGGACTGCTAGTTTATGATCACTTTAGACTGCTGAATCTTAAGCTAACTGATTTTCTAACTTCAAGTTGTTTCACTTTTGGCATAATAGAAATCGATAGGAAGGAAGCTCGGGTTAATGCTCTGCGCTCTGCCATTCTTGAGACATTTCCTGAACCAAATAGGCGCTTATTACAGAGGTAGATCCATTTTGTATGATGCTGATCAGTGTCTCTGTAGTTTTTGATTCGATCCTTAGATTTCTGTTTTCAATGGAATCTTTTATGGTGGTGGCTGTCTTTTCATTCCTAATGGTGTCACATTCTCTTGATGGATTTATACAGTCTTAGTCAACTGAGTTTCAAAATCCGTCTGGATACTGGAACAAAAATCCCGCAGGAGTTTGTAGTGCTTAGCGGGTAATCTTTGTCATTGGATGTCACGGATAATGTCCAAATTTCTTCTTTGCCAAATGCAGTATACTATTATCATGCCTTACTCAGCTGTCAACTATTGTTAGGGATAAGTTCCCGTTGTATGCTCTTGGTCCTTAATGAAAATTCTATTCTATATATGTACAAGGTTTTTTTTTTCCCCACTGTTGTTGCTTCTGGTGCTCAGGTTGACATTTATTAAGGTTACGGGCTACCCACTTTCATTAGTTTTCTTTGTTCAAATAATTTTTAGTTAGCTGTAATATTTAATATACTTATGAAAACGTGAAGAAGATGACAGAAAGAAGAAAAAGAAGATATCAGTGGTCCACGGGCTAGCTTACGCACCTAGACTATTCCATCGTTACCGGCACATGTGCCGAACAACTAACGTGAGGAAGATTAAAGAACAAGAAAGGAAAAAAAAGAAGGATCTATATTTTAGACTCTTAAATTGGTCCATACGTGAATTTAACGGTAGTTGCAAAAACTTCTAGTTTCATTTGTTTGTATCTAGAGCTGCCACATCTTATTCCTGGAGTATTCTAGTTTTATACTACTACTTTTAAGTTTGAAATTGTTGGAGTTGATAAAAAGGAAACCAAATTCAAGTTAAAAAGTAGAAACTGACTGGGATCTGAAATCTAGTTGAACGCATGAAATTTGATTCGAGGCAACACTGGAATAACTTAACAGATATTTCTGGGGGTGTTTTATTTCTTAGTTTGGAAAGAAGTATGTCTGATGGTAGGAGGTCGTCAGCAAAGATAATCAAGAGGAGAAATCATGCCCAAGTATGAAAAGTACAAATTTTGTTTTTGTTTGCAAGAAAAACTTCTTTTTTTGGATAAGGTAAATGATATTTATAACGTGGGGGACAACCCCGTATACAAGAGGTATACCAAATTCCAAGAAAATCTTATTAATGTGTAACATTGAAATTTGGATAGAGAGTAATGATATGTTTCAGTATTAGAGCAAAAGGATGAAGGAGGTCCGACCATCCAGCCTGCCCTCCCCCCTTTATTTTCTCTAGAATACCCATTCACGCTCTCATCCCAGTGATTGCTAGCTTGCCTCATTGGTGTTACTTTGGTGCTAAACTTCTTTCTGTATCCACATTCACAGTTATTCTGCTGAGAGGTTGTCGTTTAAGTTTAACTCAGTAATCTGACCGAATGTAAGATGTTTTTCTTACCATAACGGTTGTTGTATATCCATTGTGCTGACTCTCACACTAGAAGATGATCAAGTCCTGGGATAGAGGCAGAAATACTCAAGTCTCTGTTCTATAGTAAATGCAATCATATTTATGCAGTACTTATCTTACAGTCTTTATTGGAGGAGCTGTATACTAGCAAAAGAAGCATACTCTTGGTTTTCTACTTTTCTTTAATCGTCAAAAACACGATCAGTTTACCAACTTAACCTGTAGAGTTGATCTTCCTGTAGAATTCTGAAGATGATGCATACAGTTTCTTCACATGCATCTGATAATCGGATGACTCCATCGGCTGTTGCTGCTTGTATGGCACCATTGCTGTTACGGCCTCTTTTAGCCGGGGAATGTGAGTTGGAGGATGACTTTGATGTTAGTGGAGATAACTCTGCTCAGCTTCTTGCCGCCGCAAATGCAGCTAACAATGCCCAGGCTATCATCACGACACTTCTTGAGGAGTACGAGAATATTTTTGACGTAAGTGGCTTCAAAATAACTGACTAAAGTGCCTTCACCAAAAATGTAAAACGCTGAAGTTGTTTAAGAGTTTATGCCTTTTATCTTTTATGGCGTGACTCTTTGTCCATTACTCCTCCTTAGTTATGAGTTTATTTCACCTTTTCTCCTTTATTTTGGTTTTTATGTCTGTTCCATGTAATTCACTTTAATCTCTCTCTGCATTTATTTTCTGTTTATGGGTTCTAGATATCATATTTCCCCCTGAAAAAAGGTTCTGTTTTATTGATTTACTTGGTCAATCCTGCTACATTACATATTTGTTGTACTAGCGATGTCCTTTTGCAGAATTTCCTTTGATGGCTGAGCTTATATTTTTGTTGCCTTTGCTTACAGGATGATAATCTTCAGAGGTGCTCTATTTCAGCAGATTCTCAAATTGAAAATAGTGGGAGTGAAGAGTCATCAGATGATGAAAATCTGGATATGAAGGGCAATGGTTATCATGATGCTGAAAATGAGGTTGACCCAGATACTGATGATGATCGTGAGCGTGTATTGAGTGGAAAATTAAGTGAAAGCAGTGGTTCTGCTGCCAGTGATCTTTATGATTATAAGGTTTCTTGCTCTTCCCTTCCAATTTCCCTGAGACATGTAAATGAAGTGTCTCCCTCTTCGCTTCACTTTCTGATTTCCTTTTTCCATCTTCTTCATTTATGTTTATTTAGTTTGTTCAGTTTGAAGTATTTTTTGCTGAATCTGAAGTGTTATGACATCTGAACTGGTATTTAAGTGGACAAAGGGCCTCGAGGATGTCTCTTTTTGAAAATTATTTTATTCATGTGATTGAGGATGATATCTGTGCGGAAATAGAGAATCTAGACTGTAATATGACCTAAAAAGTGCAATCCAGTTATCTATGCTAATTGGAATCCGTAGGTGCTCGATAAATAATCGAAAACCATAAGTGATCCCCTGATGCGGTTAAAAGCCTTTCAACTCTTATGAAAAGTTCTGTTCCTCTGATCCTCTCTTTTCAGGCCGTCGGCATAATTGCTGATGATCACTTCCCATACTCTATTTTCCTCTTCCTTCTAATTGCCGAACCAGACATCAAATGTTTGGCAGCAGCTGGCATTACTTATTTTGTAGAAATGTGACCCAAAAAAATTAAGTTAAAGAGCTCCAAATATAAAATTGTGTCATTCTCTTTTTGAACACTTTAATAAAGGAAGTAACATATAAAATGGTACAGAGTGAGTACCTTTCTAATTTTACCTTTATTTGGGTTCGGTCAAATCTATCTTGCTCCCACTTGGCTTTTATAAAATTGCCCCATAATTGGCTAACTCTCTCTCCCCCCGAAAGGATAGTTGCTTTTGCACTGCACCATTGGATTTGACCCCTCATGCAACTTTGAGGAGGTTTTTTACAACTTCGATTTTCTCACTACGTTTTTATTTCGATTTTAAAGTAGAGGTAAGGTCTGCGTATATCTCAATCTTCCCAGACCCCACTTGGGTGGGATAACACTAGGTATGCTGTTGTTTTATTTCGATTTTGTATGTAAGTTCTTACCTTGGGAAATATAGTCTTATAATATATTTACATCAGTTCCTTTTTTGATTGTTATATTTACATCATTTCGTACGGTTCTTATCTTCAACAACAACAACAACAACAACAACATACCCAGTATAATCTCACAAGTGGGGTCTGGGGAGGGTGAGATGTACGCAGACCATACCCCTACCGAGGTGGAGAGGCTGTTTTCGATAGACCCTCGGCTCAAGAAACAATAATCCGACATGCTATCAAAAATAGAATGAACTACCCATGATAAAAAATACTGATAGCTGAAGTAAACAGATAACAATGCAAATAGTACTGATGCAGAAATCAATAAACAGAGTATCTAAATACTACAAATGATATTAAGACAACACTCTCACGATTACTACCTAACCTTCTATCCTAATCTTCGACCTCCACGCTTTCCTATCAATGGTCATGTCGGCAGTGATTTGGAGGTGAGCCATGTCCTGACGAATTACCTCACCCCAATTCTTCTTTAGTTTACCTCTACCTCGACGTATACCCAACACTGCCAATCTCTCACACCTACTCACTGGGGCATCTGTGCTCCTTCTCACATGGCTGAACCGTCGCATCCTCCCTTCGCGCATCTTATCCGCGATTGCGGCCACTCCAACCTTGTCACAAATGGACTCATTCTTAATCTTATCCATCCTTGTATGGCCACACATCCATCTAAGTATTCTCATCTCTGCTACACTTACTGCTACACTCACCTTCTGGATGTCTGACGTCTTGACTGGTCAATATTCCGCTACGTACAACATAGCAGGCCTAACAACCGCTCTATAAAACTTACCCTTGAGTCTAGGTGCCACTTTTTTATCGCATAGCACACCGGACGCGAGTCTCCACTTCAAACCAGCCTGCTCCTATACGATGAGTGCCATCCTCATCAATTTCTCCCGTACCTTGCAGGATGAAACCAAGGTACTTGAAGCTCCTCTTCCCGGGAATGACCTGGGAGTCCAGCATCACGACTACCTTCGACTCCTGAGATGCATCACTAAATTTGCACTCTATGTACTCTGTTTTCGTCCTACTCAGCTTGAAACCTTTGGACTCCAGGGTACATCTCCAAACCTCCACGTTATCATTAGCTGCGTCGCGAGTCTCATCAACCATGACTATATCATCTGCGAATAACATATACCACGATACTTCCCCTTGGATGCGCCATGTCAATTCGTCCATCACTAGAGCAAATAAAAACGAACTAAGTGCCGAACCCTGATGCAACTCCATCTGGCCTTGGAGGATCACCTCCAACTGTTCTCACTTGGGTCTTGGCGCCGTCGTACATGTCTTTAATCGCTCTGATGACATACTGGAACACCTTTAGATTCCAAGCATCTCCATAAAACTTCCCTTGGGGCTCTGTCATAAGCCTTCTCCAAGTCAATGAATTATACTGCTCTATCAACCTCCTCAGAAGGTGGATAGCTTCTGTAGTCAAACTCTTAGGCATGAATCCGAATTGGTTCTCGGGATCCTCTTCTCAACCACCGTCTCCCAGACTTTCATGGTATGGCTTAATAGTTTGATGCCCCTATAATTGTTGCAATTTTGAACATCGCCCTTGTTCTTGTACAACGGAATCATAGTACTCCACCTTCATTCTTCGGGCATCTTTGCCGTCTTCAGGATGACATCAAACAACCCATAAACCTACTACACCTGAACTCTTCCAAAACTCTACCGGGATCTCGTCGGGCCCAGTCGCTCTTCGCCCTCTCATCTTATGAATTGTCTCTTGGACTCTCTAAATCCAATACACTCACAGTGCCCTGAATCACGGTGGCTCCCTGAGTGCTCTAGATGACCTAGCACAATACTCCTATCACCCTCCTCGTTTAGAAGTTTATGGAAGTACTCTTGCCATTTCCGTCTAATGTGGGCCTCTTCCACTAAGACTGTGCCATCGTCATCTTTAATGCACTTCAGTCACCTCTGTGTCTACTAGGGTTACCCTTCAAAACCCCTAAGACCTCTTTAGCTGCCCTTCTGATACAATTCGTTGTCCAGGACCACATGCTGTCAGCATCTCCTCTACTCCCCCGAGCCCCCATAGCTACAAACTTCTCTCCCACGGTTCTTATCTTATCTGTACAAAAAGGTTGTAGTTTACTTATTTGTCTGTTGCTTCTTCTTAGTCATGCATGAATTTAAATGTTAACCCTATATAATCTATATTAAAAGGACATAGTCACTCCTCTGGTTTGTGTCATTCAAGCCCGATTCCTGCTAATTTCTTATATGTATTGTGGACAACTAGAATGTCTTGCCCTGTGTGTGTGGGATTTCAGCAAGTATTTATTTAATGTATGTATTAATTGCTATACAGGGTTCCGGCGGTGATGATTCGGATGTTGGGTCTCCTAGGGATAGTCATAGTCATGTTAAAGGGGTGAGATTAAAACCAGCAGTAGACTCTCAGCTCCATGCAGGTTCTAATGTTCCCTTCAGTGAACAACTAGAAAGATGTGGAAATGAGATTGATGCTCCTTGTGAATTGGCTGGCAGTGAGTCTCAGCGATCTATGGGTGAAATACTCTCATCTATGGATCCTGGGCCACCTCATGGTGTCTCTGGACCTGACTTACGCGCAGACAAGCCTAGTAGCAAGCTTACTCCTTCCAACCTGAATGTCAAAAAGTCAACTTTTTGGGGAAGAAGCAATGTAAGCTTTAGCTTTTGTAGATTGAGTTTACTTGAAACTATTTATTAATTTGTTGCTTAAACTCCATTTCCTTTGTAGTTAGTTTCATAGTTATTTTTGTATGGTTGATAGTTGATACATAATATTTTCTCCCTATTGTTGGTTTAGTTTAATATAGGTGGGCATTAATCTATTGAATCCATGGGATTCCCCTCGTGTCTACAACAATTAAAAGTTGAAACTTTTGATGTTCATTTTTGAGAATTATCTGTAACCTTTTGCATATGTTAAATTTTGCACTGAGAAAGCTTCTTAGGCTTGACCCCTCAGGCTTAGAGGGTGTTTAGATTGGCTTTTCTAAAGAGCTTATAAGCTAAAAGCCAAAAGCCAAAAGTTGGATTTTCCAACTTTTAGCTTTTAGCTTATTTTGGCTCTTTTTGTGCTTAAAAGCATATTTCACTTTTGCCTAACACCACAAAATTTTAAAAAAGAGCTTAAAAGCTATTTTGGCTAAAAAGAACTTAAAATAAGCCAATTCAAACGGGCTCTTAGTCATTGCATGATGTTACCAGTGGAAACCACAGGTAAATGCGTGTATATAATGTAGTGATATTAATAGAATTTTAATTATGTCGGACAAAAACAACAAATAGCTTAAATAGCTAATCAAGCTTGGAGAAACTATTGATTGATAGTATGACAAAAATTAGTGTGCTTGCTTTCCTGGAAAATATATTATATAAGATGAGGGTTGTCTGTTATACTTTCGTAGCATGACAGCTGAAACTGGGAATCTGATCTTTTGATTGTTTCCTTTTGCACAGGCCAGAAAGACGCCATCAATGGAATCAATTGATTCCTCCGGAGAGGAAGAGTATAGTTTCTCTCACTCACTCTCTCTTTTTCCTCTCTCCCGCGCCCCCCCTCCTCTGGTGTCCAGAGAATCTCGTTGCGTTTAGTTGAAATGTGATGTTTCCTTCTTATGGAAGATCAAGGATAGATAGATGCCTCTATGATGTCAATACGAGTATTACCTACTTTTACTTGAGTAATGAGAGATTGATGATCAACATATACCTCTATGCTCTCAATGTGGAATCTACTTTTATCTTGTACTTTGCTTCAGGTGAGAGGGTTGTTCATAACAAACTTGTGCTATTTTAGCAGTAGTCTAATATTTGTTAGTACTGAGAGTAGGGAAGTCTGGTACCGTATGGGTAATTCTCAGCTGGGGGATTGAGTGTATGAGAAAAGAAGATATATGAAGGGTATTTCTTTGAATGGATGGGTATTTTTAGTAATTATTGAGTTCTAAATGTGTTGCTGCTTATCCAAAAGATTCCGTTTGCCCCTTGCAATTTCAGACTGTGTTGGTGATATTATTAGCTGTAATTGTTTACAGTTGAAGATAGTAGAACAGAGAAGTTATCCTTCTCAGTTGTTTACAGTGATGAGTAAAGCTTTGTTTTGAACTTGGGTAGGGAGTCAACACCTGCATTGAAGTCCCTGAAGTTCGTCACTTTTAGTTTGAGAACATGGATATCATCTGCAGACAGTATTCTCGACATCTAATGTCATGTCATCAGGATCATTGATACTAGTGTTGTTTTTAGTCGTAGCAGTGAAACACAGGTTTTAAAATTTGTAATCCAATCAGTAGTTGAACAAACAATATAAGAATTTGCTGTGCCCAGTGACTTATTAAAACCATAAAAAGGAAAAAGACAATACAAATACAGATCCATATTATGATATTTGGTATTTATTTGAAACAAGGAGAGGGAAAGAGCGAGGGTTGATGCATAGTGTTGCTGTTCTTGATGTAATTTTTATGTGTAAGAGTATATTATTTGCAGTGATTTGTCAGTTCCCTGTGAAATTGATGTCCTTTTAAATGTCTGTATTTTTGTGATTTACCTGTTTCTGGATTCATATCCTCATGAAAACATTCAGTACTGAGAGATAAATTACTTTCAGACCTTATTACGTTAATGAGATGGTTTAAATTTTGTTTCATCCCATTATTATTCGATGTCCCTTCTAATGTGGGCCTTGATGATTGTCAATAGGCTTGCTATACAGAGACTTGAGATTACCAAAAATGACTTGCGCCATAGGATTGCAAAGGAGGTAATTTACGTCTGTAGTTTTTGCACCTCTTAGTTCATCGTGTCACTTCTTTTTTCTGGGACCATTTAACCTTGAGTTTTGCCAGGCAAGAGGAAATGCTATTCTGCAGGCGAGCTTGGAGAGACGGAAGCAAGCTTTGCATGAGCGCCGCTTGGCTCTTGAACAAGATGTATGCTCTATTTCCTGCGTTATTAATTCCTAGAAAACTTACAGATACTTGTGTCCTTTCAAGCTGGCTCTTACTTTTCTCCATGAGGTCTAGGTTTGCCCCGGGGCTGAGCCCAAGTGGCAAAGGTTAAGGGACTTGTGACTTAAGTCATAGGTTCGGTTGCACCATGTAATCTAAGCCTAGTATCTAAGTAGATAAGGGTAGAGGGGCCGACCACGGATCCATTATCCCCGAGTCTTGAAGGCTGGGGTTGGCCGCAGAGGAATTTCTCTGCCGTAAAAAAAATAAAAATAAAATTAAACACAGCCGGGCTAATCTACTTTGAATCCTCATCCTTGGCAACGTTTGGTTCTCATTTATGCCATTTTTGGTTTATTATTAATTTTTTTTTTTGGAGGGTAGAATACCTTTCTGATCTGATTGCACTCTTTTATACTTCAATTTTTCTTATCCAATGTCTTTCCTTACTACTAGATCCAACTTTTCCTAGTCTTTTGGTCACTCCAAAATATAGTTGGGTTTCTCTTTGATAAAATTTCTAGTTTTTTTTTTCTCAATGTGTTCATTCAAAAGGTAAGATGTGCTGTGCATTTGTAGTTGATGAAACTTTTTGCTCAGCAAGCTCACATGTATCTTCTAATATGTGAGATACCGTGTGTGATTCTGATAAAGGTGGCAAGACTACAAGAACAGCTACAAGCTGAGAGGGATCTAAGAGCTGCACTGGAAGTTGGTTTGAGCATGTCTTCCGGGCAATTATCGGGCTCTCGCGGTATGGATTCCAAGGTTCGTATTGATGAGTCAGTAGCTTTTTATCGTACCTGTTTCGGTTGATGTTGTTATGTTTCTGAAAGGAATTTTACTTTCTTAAAGACTAGGGCTGAGCTCGAAGAGATAGCCCTGGCAGAAGCAGATGTGGCTAGATTAAAGCAGAAAGTTGCTGAGTTGCATCATCAGCTTAATCAGCAACGGCAGCACCACTATGGCTCACTGTCTGATGCTTGTGATCGCTTTCAACATGGGCCAAACCATCACTCGCAAATGTGAGTTTCGGATCGGTTTTATACATTTCAGGTGCCCTTGCTTCAGTTTCAAGTACTTCTAAATGGCATGCAGTCGCTAACAATGTACTAGTTACTTGTGAAGAATTCTTGAAAGGATTTCCATTTTTCTTTATGAGTTTTGTCATTTGATTAAACATGTAAACTGATGATCAAAGTTTTGTAAGAATTTGAAAAATCAACCCAAAACTTTAACGAGTGAGTGGTATAGCCTAGGATTATTTAAACTCTCCTCTTACAACCGACGGGGGTCCACTGTATTCTCCAGTAGCCTAGGACTATTTAAACTCTTCTCTTACAACCGACGGGGGTCCACTGTATTCTCCAGTATGAGCACGGATAACCTGATTCTAGAGTTTACACGTGGACTAAAGACTTTTTAGTGCATATCTGAATGAATTGGGTTTTGGGGGGCGAGGGTGGTGCAATCAGCTTCCATATAACTTGTTTTGGATGAATATTTCGTTAAATCACGAAGTGTGTTTTCATTTGCAGGAAGTATCTCCAGCAAGATTTTGACACAACACTTGCTTTCTGTAATCATGAAAGAAGACAAAGAAGTGAGGTGAGTTTATCATTTATAAGCATATCGATGGGTATGCACATCTCCTTGCAGCATATGGCTCTTGCATAGAGGTTATACTTGCAGCATCTATTCTGAGTTTCAACCTGTGACTTAATATTCTTGATCACACTGTAATTGTTGTTACATCTTCGTATCTGTGCTCTTAAGCTTTAACTTTCCTCAATTTTATATGATAAGCCCTCTGTTCTTGGCTTCTTAGTTCTGCTGCTACCTAATTTGTTCCTCCCTCTTGCTCCTTTTTTTTTCTTTCTTTTATTTCTATTTTATTAAGTATCAAGTAATCTCGAGTCTTCATTTGGTTTGAGGGTATGAGTTGGAGAGACTGCTATTTTGTCTCTTGGGGGTACATATGTCTTTTCCCTTTAACTCATTTTATTTATGAAATAATTAATAAGGGAGCAAATTTAAAGGCCTGCCCCTTATATTTTGCTAGTTCCTTTCTTTCAGTCCTCCCTGCTATAAGTTGAGAACTCATAATTGACCCCTGAGCTTTGATCTAGTGGTAAGAGTGCAGCTTGTGATGTGTGCAGCTTGTGATATGTGAATCAGGCGCATGCCAGAGGTTCAAACCGTTGCTGACAGAAGCATGGTATTTTAGTGGAGAAGGATAGAGAGGCTAGCCCTTTTTCCACAGAGTTTCGATCCGCGAGCCACTGGCCCCGAGATTTCTTGGTTATCAAAAGAAGTTGAGAAATCATTACATGACATCCATTGAAAATAAAATAAAATAAAATCGATAACCTCATTCTTTGTACATATATATATATACTTCGATTCATCCTAAGCTTACCCTTTCCATATTGCATCCTTTCCACTTTAATTCACTTATATTCCCATTTGTGCAGATATCCACCTACAAGCTGCTGTTAGAAACAGAGTATCTTTTGTGACTGGTGGATTAGTTTCTTGATTTGTTCCGTGTTATTTCTTTTTACATCTTGTTTGATCTATTTGCATGTTTTGTGCCATGATTAGTATCTTAGAAGCTGAAACAATGTTAGCTGGTATGTTCTGTGGGTACGAGGCTTTATCCGTTGAAGTGCATCGCCTAAATGACATACTCAGGAGTCTTTGATCCAAAATGATCTTGTAACCCCTAGAATTTGCAGGAAATTATAAGTTTTTAAGCATTAAACAATGGGGTTAGGGCTGAACTGGTTGTGGTAAAATTTTCCCTTTTTCCTTGTATTAATCAAACTTATTTGTAAAAGGATTGGATGCACAACATTCATCTAATATTCATCAGTTTGTTGCGTATAAATTTTCAATATATATTGAAACTTCTGAAATATGTGCAGGAATTGCAGGGTGCAGATATGAGGAATGTAAAAGGACAAGTACTGACATCTGGCGCTAGTAGTAGGACGCCTGCTCGAAAGCTATTCATGGATACAACATTAAGTGATTCAAAGAGTACTGACGCGTCAACCAGTTTATCCTTTGATGAACTCGGTGCCATTGATTCTGCCTCCGTGGCTTCTACATCCAGGGCTGTTGAGGTAACAGAAATAAAAACTTCTGCTGCTTCTCGTTCTCAACAGCTTAAAACTCATGCATACTTGGATGGCCCCAGTGCTATAGAAATTCTACTTTTTTGCAGGATTATTTTTACCAGTAGTTTTAGCCAGCATCGTCTTCACCTATCACTTGTAGATTTAACAACATGAAGCTAGTAGTCTTCAATACATTGATGTATGATGATCATGCATTTTTTATTATTTAGAGGCTGTATCATATTTTGATGATATTTGACCATGAATTTATCAGGCAATGGATTATAGCCGGCATCCCTCAGCTGCATCTTCCACTTTGGTAGAATTAACCACGCGTCTTGACTTCTTCAAAGAGAGACGCTCTCAGCTCATGGAGCAACTCCATAACCTTGACCTAAACTATGGATCAACATCTCAAGATTTAATGTACAAACCCTCGTCTCCTCCGTGGAACTGACTGAAGATTTTGTATTGAAGCATGTGAAGGGGACGCCCGACCTCTCACCATTTGTACATCCTATGTATCATAGCATATAGTCGTCTGTCTTGTATTTTATGTATAACCAGTTGTACTTTTTTGTTTTCCACCTCTTTCTGTTTTTAGTTTGTATTGACCATAAAATGAACTCTAGGCCCTTTTAGTTAATCATTCATTCTGAAGTTCACTCCACAAAATAATACATAATTTTTGCTGTACCATATAGTGCGCGGGTTGCCTTATGGAATTGAGTAAGAAAAATACTCGTGTTGTACTTTGTTAGTGCATACTTTCTGAAACTCTCAACTATGTTCATGCAATTGAAACCAGCTTCGTACTTTATAAATCCATCCTTTTCTCTTTTGTATAATAGGTGCTATAGAAATCTTTTTTGAAACACTCTTTTATAGATATGAGATTTAGCAGTGAGCTAAGATCCCATACAAAGTTTTTAGTTCTTTCAAAGCAGTTTGAAACTCATTTCTCTTTAATCAAAAGAATAGAACCGAGTATACTCATTGTTATGAGCTAGATAATTATTTACGAAACTGAAGCTTTCGTAACGCACACTTGGCTCCTATTACTATGGCATGATGGACTAGTACAATAATATCGTTCGTACATTTAGCAACTCCAATGGGCATGGAAAGTAATTCTTCTAACATACCTAGTGCAATCCCATTAAAAGGGCAGCCCGATGCATAAAGCATCCCATGTTCACGCAGGGTCTAGGCAAGAGCTCCATCCCAAGGGGTGTGATGTACGCAGCCTAATTTAATGCAAGTATCATTGATTGTTTTCAAGACTTGAACCCATGACTTAAAAGTCCGACAATTTTACCTATTGTTCTAAGGCCCCCCTTTAAAAAGTAATTCTTCCGTTAAGAAAATACTAATTTGCATCTCCCAAGTAGAACTAAAATTTTGCTGCAGTTTAATAAATTGTAGGCACAAACGACATACCACGTTCAGGAACAATCTTACACTATTAGTGACAAATAGAGTTTTGATTTAGGAGCTGATTTTATCCTGTTCATCACAGGCAGATTTCCAAGTGTACATTAATCAGCTAGAATTTCAAAAGCATATATTTCCAACTTAAATACTCTCACTGATTCCTATCACACCAAAGGTTCGTCTTGAAACAAAAGTAGAAGAAACAACTTAATAAAACTCTGTGATTACAAGTTACTGCCTCACAAGAAGAAAACCATACAAAATTCCATTACAAGTCAGCCATCCATCAAGTTTCCTTGTACAGTAATGAACATCTCCGGGAGTAGCAGTTGACACAAAAAACCTTTAGTGCCTAAGATCTACTATTACAGCTGAGACATTACTACAGCAACAGATTTTTACAAAAGAATACCAGCTTTATACTACTAGTTTAGTCCAGAAGAATCACGGAAAGAAGAATATCTATGACAGGACTGCTCTAGTATGACACCATGTCCATCTTACTTGTTTAATCCTATATAGTTCTTAAGATTATCCATCTCCAAACCTTAACTCTTGACAAGCATTGGGCTTCACAAAATGAGCAAAGTATAAATATAGGTAAGTACATATGACAGTTTTAACTCATTTCTCACTCTGTTTCCCATCCAGGGATATTAGCAGTAGCTTCGTTAACCATCTTCACTAATCTTACCTGCAAAAGAAGAAAAAGGATATGAGCAGTTACAGCTCCTTGCGTCTGCTTGCCTTCTTTATTTTATATTTTTTTTGAGAAAGCTACTTGCCTTCTCCACTTAAATACAAGGTTTTATCTGTGGCAAGGTACGGACCCATGACTTGCACCTAACCTACACTCAATTGATGGCTGTAATCACTAGACCAAAGCCTGGGGAACCTATCCTATACCTCTTTTTTCGAGAATGTTTGGGTATGTGATAATGTTTCTCTTATTGTATGGTCCCAATAGATCTAGGGAACTTATGTGCTTTAAGAAAGGCCATATGCAGTTTTCTCTTTTTTGTCCCCAAGGGAATATGTAAGTAGCAGCAATCTTTGTGCTGTAGAATTATATAGTTATATGTACAGATGTTACCATTCTCGAAAAAAAAAAAAGCCATATGATATTTGTCATCCGGGAATATGGAGTATTTTGAGGATTTATTGCAGAAGAAGATTTTTGCATGAATGCAAGTTTGATAGTTCGAATGAGATGGGTAGAATCAATTTCACAGCAACTGGAAATATATGCAGCTGGCAGTTCATAGTGCAACAACGCATAAGGGTAGATTGAATCCCTTGATGGGCAATAAATTTATGAAAACAGCAGGCACACACACAGAGGATTAGATTTTGTATAATAGTAGTAAAAATGACATGATAACTCGAGGAGAAGTATCAAACAAAAGCTATTGCCTAAGGTTCTATAACCGCATAATTTTATGATAGAAGAAAGATTAATAGCAGTGACACCATATGAGATAAACAAAGCTAGAAAACAATGGGAAGTCATAACATAAGGGAAGGGAAGGAATCAGACAAAAGTATGTAAAACAAATGCGATAGGACAATTCAAAATTACAGACAGCTTCTGATTTTTACACAGCATATCTCTCTGATCTCAATTCTTTTTTTTTTTTTTTTTTTTTTTTTTAAAAGAAAGGTAACATTGTATTCGTCATAAACCAAGATGGTGATCTCAATTTTAAGTCCACAGAATGCAATTTGACAGATTCACATGTGCTTTTTTCAGTTAATAGCTCTCCAACATACTGTAAAGCTGTAAACAAAGGTTTAAACATACCACACTTTCAGGAACTCCTGGAGGGGGCAAAGTGAGATTTTTTGGTGGGGGGCCTCGAAGGTAAGATCTTTTGTCAAATCTCCATTCACCAATCTTTCCATATGTCAACTCTCCCTGTTTAAACATCAGAAGGATTCAAAGACCAACACAAGAACAATGTTTGTTACAAGTTACCGAGAAAATGCCATGTTGGCAAGAATGAATCTAAGAAAGCGATTATTTACCTTCATGTTATAGTCACATCCATAGGTATAATGAATGATGAACCTCTTGCCTACTTCTAGATCCCATGGTGGCTGAAAGTGACTGATGCTTGTTAGCCAGGGATTAGTCAAGCATAATATAATGAAAATAAGATATTTCAGCTAGCTCTTGTAGACCTGTAGCATGAAATCCTTGCGAAGAATGTGCCGTACACCATGTAAAGCAGATGCCACTGCATAGCCATACCTGGTACAAGGATACAAACCATTTTCAGAATTAATAATGACCAAACATACTATCAACTACACAAACATCACATACATTTCCAGAACCCAGCCAAAAGCCTTGTCGGTTTCTGGATCATCTTTCATCCTCAAAGAAACATTCATCCATGTAGGAGCAATTTTCTCCAAAGTGGCCTGCGAAAACCAGAAAGACAACACAGAAAATAAAAAAAAATGATTACAAGAATCAGAGAAAAGGAGCGAAGAAAACTAGACAAAATCATGCGATCAAACAGCACTGTAATCAGATAGCATATGGTATTCTTAATGCCATTCAGCAGGCAAGTTGTTTAAAAGACCTTTGCCAGCTACATAATACTTTTTCGTTTAGAATTTTGTAGCTAACCTTTTTAATAATTACTGGAGAATTTCCAATTGGGTCAACATTAGTCACTGGGCCAAGCTCCTCAGGATAATATTTTCGTATGATTTTCTCATTTTCAAATGGTTTTATGTAGAAAAAAGGGAATGCAGCTGGGAGATCTCCACGAGCCAAGTTTGGCAAGGGATTTGCAAATACGTGGTCAGGCTCTGCCATTAGTATGTATCTGCATCAGTCATAACATACTATATTGTTCAGACTAAATACATACAAAAGAAAATGGTATTACATTATCCAGCATAGTGACTTACTCTTCTTCAATCGTTGCCTTCTCCAGCCATTGAACAAAGGCCCATGGCCTGTTAAGGACAATATAACCCTGGAGATAACAAACGGAAAAAATTGGATACAAGTTAGGATGAGAAAACATTTTGCTGCAAGTGAAGCAACTCAAGTAATTAAACACATGCTTTCATGAACAAAGATAATGTTTGAACTAACAAAGCCACGGCACTGCTTAATGTTACCCAAAAGTTCACATTTACTTTGGGTCCTAAGGAAAAAAGACGGAAAGGAGCTCAAGTGAGCAGATGGAGAAACATATATTAGCCTGCACTAGCAGAAATTGAAGAGAGGGGAACACTTTTAGACCGTTTGAGGCAATTTACATCTTGAAGCCCTCAATAGCAGGAATTTGTGATGGCCAAGTCTAACTGATATTTAATCATGTCATTCATTTTCATTTGCTGATTTTGTCTTCCTTTCCACCAAAACTTTCCCCTTCCTACTTTCACTAGACTTTTGTCTGCGGGAGGGTTCGAACCTATGACATGCACCTAACATACATATCACAAGTTGCACTCTTACCACTACACCAAAGCCTCTCTTACCATTACACCAAAGCCTGTGGGCGTTTTAACTATAACGGGAGTCGTTAGAGCATTTTCAGCTGATAGTCTAATACTTGGCAAGGATGGAACCATAGGTACAAGATCTCATCTTATTTAACCAATAACCAATTTGAAACTGATAAGAGTACAACACAAGCTCCAATCTGTGCAAACCCTACTCGCACTCTCTTTTGCCAATTGACCATCTCTTCCTTTCCCACTAATTATGTTTATGTGCAAGAAAGATGCCAATTGTATCAGATGCTGCCCACATATATCAGATCATGGCATTTCCAGAGCTTAGTCAAGAGAAATTTGAGGAGACTCTCAAACCACTCGACCTCCATTAAGAGTTGAAAACTTGAAAATACACATATCACATTACCACATTACAAAACACATGGGAGAATACACAAATTGGAAAAACAACAACTACGCCAGTCCCAAACAAGCTGCGGTCGGCTATAAGAATCCTCTCGGACTATCTTACTCCATTCAAACTTATCTCATGCCAGTAAAATTGCTACATTTGAAACTCGGTGGAACCTTTATCCCTTCTCCACTTAAATATCAGATTATTATCTATGGCATGATTCGAACTTGTAATGCGTCACAAGTTGAGCTCTTACCACTAGACCAGAGCCACGGCGCTACTAACTCAGGCCAATATTATACAAAATAAAATAAAAAACTTTTTTTCAGTGCTTTCTTCCAAATAAAATATAAAAATTAACCATAATACACCAAAAAAAAAACAGCATTTTTTTAAATTAAAAGAAACATAAATATACTGACCCGATCCAAGCCTTCAGGAAGAGGGTCAACAACAAAAGTAGGAATTTCCTGCATTAAATTATCGGGTTTACCCGAATGCAAGACCCGGGTAAACCCGCCCATATCGGATCCGACCCGATCCTTCATTTTCTTATACCAAAAATACATTATCCTGCACTGCCATTTACTGTACGGTGCATCTGTCGCTGTCAATGCCACGTGGAACAATCTCCTGTCACCATTTGCTGAGCCCGATTCAATAACCGGGTCAACCCGGCTGTTAGTACTGGTATTGGTTCTGTTGTGGATTATGAGAGTGACTAAATTGTAAGTAGCGAAGAAGAAACCTAATGAAAGTAAGATTAGTAACAATGGTGACACCCGACCCGGATTGTTTTTTCTTGGTACCATTTTTGTTTTCAAATGTGGAGAAGAATTATTCAAGTTTCAAGACTGTACTAGGAAAGGTTCTGTTTTGTAAGATTTGTCAAATTTGGAGGTTTTATTTTAATAGTAAACTGTTCTACTTTTGTTTTGTTAGTTATTGTCTTTTTCTTTTGGGAGGTTGTTTAAAATATTTGCTTTTAAAGTAGAAGAAAGAAAAGTAAAGAATGAGAAAAAGAATAAACAAGTAGTTTAGTACAATTGTTCTTTACTCTTTTTGCCTTTTTCCAACTCATACTTCATGTTTTCATTAATGCTTAGAAGTTGGGAGTAGAAGTAAGGGCAACTCCAAGGGTTGCCCCTATTTGGGAATCCTAAAATAGGGAAATCCTTATTTTAGAGAAAATTTACTCCAACCATTTCCCCATTTTTTTCCTTAAAAAGAATATTCCTTTTTATATTCTTCTCTCTCTTCTATATTATATTATTATCTTTATCTCAATTTTATTTTCTTATTCCCATTAAACAAATTCTATCTTTTATTTTCTTTTTTACATATTTGTCGCACATAATTTATATTCAATATAAATTTATTTTCTACCATAAAATTTTAAACTATATAATTTGTAAGCAAATATTAAAGATTATATATATGAACGGATAATTCAAATAAAAGTGAAATAATTGTGATACAAAATAATTAAATACATATTACATTACGATAAAATTCATTCGAAATACTACAAGTAGAACCTCAATTTGCACCTCTATGCTCCCATAAATGATCTATTATGCATTACGAAGTTCAAAATGAGCATCTTTGTTCCTAATTCTTCCGTATCTAGCTAAAAATTCTTGAAATCGTTGATTTTCATCGACTGCCATTTCTACTTCTGGAACTGGACCTTCCAAATCATCTTGAATTGGTGCATTAAGATCACGCTCATTCTCGATTATCATGTTGTGCAGTATTAATGTATTTCCAGTTTTAATGTATTTTCAATTTTAATGTATTTCCAGTTTTAATGTATTTTTATTTAATGTAATTTCAATTTTAATGTGTTTTTATTTAACTTTCTTTTTTTTTTGAATTTTAGCAACATTAAAAATTTTATATTTGCACCTTTCATTGTTTTTATGGTATATCTTTTTTTTTATATACAATTATAACTCATAATAAAATTAACTACCAATTTTACATAAAAAAAATAGATACACGATAATTAAATTTTCAAAATAATACGACAATGTTTAGACTATAAATTATTTATATAAAGATATTATATAAACACAATTATATTTATATAAAGAGATAAATTAAAAGGTTAAATAATAAAAATAATATTATTTTAATGGTGAATAGTAAATAGGAAGATGAATAGTGAGTCCCCAAATTTGGGGAAACACTATTCACTCCCTAATTTAGGGACACAAATAGGGAGTCATTGGAGTAAAATTTCCCTAAATGTGTCCCTAAAAATAGGAAAAAGGAGGTTTAGGGGCAACCCTTAAAGAGGGAATATGATCTCATGGGGAGAGAAATTTGTGGTAATCTAATTGCGTGTATCTTAATTATTTTCTTAATGTTTGTATCTTAATTATTTTCTTGTCAGTCCAAACTAAATTATTCAGTAGTCTTATATTAATGAAGTTGTTTCTGGTTGAGAATTTTAATCCTTAAAATAAAATTTTTGGACACATCAAGAGTAGTTAAACCCAGTCAGGGGCGGCCCAACGAGATTGGTGGCTTAAAGCGAGACCTTAATAAAAGGCCTTAAATTTATTTAATAAATATTTTCTATATTTTTGTAACTATGGTGTATATACCATCATGCATGTGTCTTGATCATTTATGGAGATATTTGGTATAACCCTACTCACCAAGCCTTAGATAATATTATTATGAGGGACCTATGTTGACAATTAAAATAACATTTTTATAAAATAATCTAATAATTACACCAAGAAGCTATCACAGTAATAATGTACGTTTAAGATAATTCAAGTCTACTTTGAAATGAATAATGTCTAGATCCACTTTTATAAGAAATAACCTAACTCTAATGTACGTTTAAGATAATTTAAGTCTACTTTGAAATGAATAATGTCTAGATCCACTTTTATAAGAAATAACCTAACTCTAAGAGATATGTGCATATATAAGAGATTTTGTTTTTAATTATCAAAATTATCCTCAAATTATTCATTCTTACATATTGCATGTTTATTAAATTTGAATTATTTATATGAATGACCTCTATTACATTATAAAAAAGAAGTACAAAATCTATAGTATTTATCTTTTATTAATAATTTTACAAGGTATATACAATATCTAACATAAAATTTTGGGGCCTTATATTTTAGGGGGTCTAAAGCAAATGCTTTAGTAGCCTCCCCTAAGGACTGCCCCTGAACCCAGTATTGAGTAAGAAACAAATAAAAATTAAAACTATTTCATTGAATATTTCTCACCTTTTATCAACATATCAAAATGAAAGTTTTTTTTATAACAAATTGGTAGTATTTGAATAGGAGAAAATAATTTTACAACAAATTTATATATACTTGACTACTCCGTATTAATTAGTGTCTTGTGATTTCTACTATAGTTTAAGAATCATATAACTAAAAGAATATTTGTAATAATCGATAAACAATCTTCCACAGCGCATAACTCTTGCCCATCATATCTTACCTTAGGTGGATTGATTTTCCCATTTTAGTCTTTAGAGCTTAGCTTAGGAAGATTTGTAAAGAAAAAAAAAACAGCTAGTTTTACTATATTTACATCTAAGCTTGAGTACTATTTTAAAGAACAGAATATTCAAGTATACTCTCAGTTTTAACTCTAATGCACTTGTAACTTGGTCCAATTCCTCATTTCTCTTATGTGGTACCTTTCCGTATTTATAGATTTTAAGTGGTACGCAACGTTTCCATTTCTCTTATCATTTGTCCCTAATAAGTCTATAAATAAAAAAGGAATAATTACACTAAAAGACAAGCAAAAGACAAAAATTATCAAAAATGGCCCATATTTTCTAATCTTACCCGACCTGATATCCTTTTCCCGAGATAGTAGTCTGCCGCAAGTTTATACAAATTTATACACATATATAAAATTGTATGAATTTGTTTAAGTGTGTATATGCGAGTGAATAAATTTGTATATTAAGGATGTTTATATGAATTTTTATTTTGTGTGTGTATATTTCGTAGTTCTCTCATTGCTACGCATTTATCTATGTATATTCATGTATAATTTATTTTTTTTGGAGGGGGAGGGGATTTGTGTGTATAAACTTGTCCAAAACAATGATTTAGACACAATAAACAACATAAATTCAGCAAAATACAAAAAAATAACGACACCACTAGCGAGGGAGGGTGTCTGCTGGCAGCTTAGTGGCTAGGGAGAGGGAGATTTGATAGCTAAGGTATTTTTTTTATGAAGGAGTGCTAAAATTTGTAATTTTCGGGATGGGTTTTATGCATGAAAAAAAAAATGGCCTACTGTTTGTAATTTTGGGTAGTGGGCTGCCTATTTTCCCAAATAATAATAACAATAATTCCTCAACAATATCTTCCCTTTCGGTTTGGTCTCTCATTTCATCGATTATTTTGATATTGTTATGTTTTAAAAGCATGGTTTATTAACAAACTCTTTATTACAGTAGTTTATTGAGAGTTTTACTCGGTATGTCCAGTGACTTTTATTTATTTAAAAATATTTATCCGAATTGGCCTTTTGGCTAAAAATATTTCATTTCATAGCCGCATATACTCGAAGCTGGTATACCCCATAGTCACAGTATAGCCAATTGTATATGTTATCTTATATTGTATACCTTTAAAATATACGGTATACCTCAATGGTATAAAAGTTTGATACCCTAATGGTACACCCCAATGTTGTGGTTGTGTGACTACAGAATATTTAAACAAAGCTTGGGTCATAGTCGGGATATTTTACTGTAGGCTGACTAGTTTTGGAAACGTACCTAGTTTATTTCGAAGGAATCCAGTGTAAGGACTAATGGATATATTTTAGGAAAAATTACACTGTGTATAAAAAAGGCCACATAATATATATTTTTTAGCCCTTCCTTTTCAAAATCACTCTAAACAAATATCTAGCCACACTCTATATTTTTTTGTAGCCACACCCCTTAGGATTTCTTCTTGCCTTCTTTTCCCCCTCTTTTTAGGGGTTTTGCCCCCGCCCCCTTCTCCTCCCCCCCCCCCTCCCCTTTGACTCCCCTCATCCTATATCTCCAAGTTTTCGGTGTCGGCGATCTCCCCCGTCCCAAATTTGAAGTTTCCGGTGCTAATGAGAAGGGACAACAGATTTTCGAAGCTTATGCAAGTGGACATGTAGATTACTCCCCCTATATCTTTTCTGCGACTGGACAATAGATTTGAAGCTTTGTCGGGGCTCTGGTGAGCTGCTGCAGCGACGGAACTTCTGCAGCTCGCCGGAGCTCCGGCAAATCTGCACCTCTGTTGTTCCTGTTTCTTGTTCTTTTTTTTTTTCTTTTTGGGTATAAATGGATGTACATTTTATTCTACTAAAATGTGTGTATACTATAGAAAAAATGTGTATACACTAAAAATAACTGAAAAAAGTGTGTGTATACATTGTGTATATCCGATTAATCTGACTGTATACATCATAATTTTGGGTGTACATTGTGTATACGTGAGGGGACCATTTGTATATCTATGTTATCGTTTGTATACACTGTATATTCGTTTTTGAGTATACTGGCTATAAAAAGTAAGAATTAGTCAAAAATAAAAGAAGAGAGTTGACTGGCTGTTTTGATAATTATCCTTTTTTTTTTTTTTTTAAGTATTTCACCTCACTCACAACCTAGGCACATGGCGTTGGCAAAGTCTAAATTTTGACCAAACATTAACTGTTTTTATTATTATTTTTTTTTTAAAAAAAAGTGGACGCTGACATTAGTTTTGTATACGAAGAGTCCAAGCGTAGAGATATAAAGACAAGACTGCCAAAATTTGCATATATTAGTTACAGAAGTTTAATTGATTGCCTTATATAACGGAATATGCGGCAAGTATTTCAAATAAATTGCCTTCTATACACTGGATTTTGTTATAAGTATATGAAAATAATTACCTTATTTATAATGGATTTGTTACAGGTATATTAAACTAATTAGCTTATTATGGATCTTTACAAGTAATTTAAATAATAATTAAAAAAAGTGATAAGAGCCTAAAGTTTGCATCATATTTTAATTGAATACCTTGATTTGCTTGATTTCAAAGTGACTGACTGAGTCTAATGTTTATTCATTGACTGTGTATAGTATTTTTTATACAATCAAGTTACTTATTAGCTAATTAATCACATGTACTATCTATATTGAAGATGACAGACCAATTAGAAAATGAAGATACGTAACCAATTGTAATTGGTCAAACTACACTAAGTGTTGAGATTTTCTATTTAAATGTTTGTAGATGTGAAATAAATGGTAACTTAGTTAGGTGGATTGCATAGTCAAGATTGAAAGGAAGAATAACAACTGAGTTTGGTTAGTTATCAATGAAAGAATTGACTCGTAGGTGAAACTAACAGTAATATATTACGGAGCATAAGGAGATTGTTTCATATGCCACAAAGAGAGAGCTCTACCTCTTCACACTTGTTGTTTTTATCATTTATAGAATAGTTTCTTAATTAATATGTTTTGCTAATGATGTCGAAGCTGTTAATTTGTACGTACTTCTACTATTACACCATATATAATTTGAGAAAATTTTAACCGGTAATTATACATTATAATTGATATATTTTCTAATATTTATGTTAATTAGTTGTATCTTCTTGGATTTTTATAATATAAGATGCAAAATGAGGAGACCTATTTTACTGGGGAGAAATTTTGTTTATCTTTTAGTAGATGTTTTCATGAAAACCCTTAGCATTTCCAAGACTCCTTACTTCACAAATGAATTTAGTCTATAATTCTTTCCAAAGGTAATATCCCTACAAATGTTTACTATATATTTTTGCAGGTATTATCCAATACAACTAATAGTTCTTCTATAACAGTTTATACTTTCTATATGAGCAAAGCATGTCAATGTCAAAGTGTAACATGCCCAAGTCAATATTAAGTAGTACTACTAGCATATAAATTTTGAACCTTGTGACACCTCTAGTAGATGGACGCTCCTCTTGAAAACCCACTATTTTTCCTACATTAACGTACAAAAAGATAATATCGGATTAATTCGAACTTCCTAGGAGAAATAAATGATGATATATAAACACAAATTTCCTTGTTGAGAAATAAGTGGATTATTTCTACTTTTTTGAGAAAAAAAGAAAAGAAGAAAATATTGAGAGTTCTAACCTTTTAATTGGATTTAGTATTACATGACCAAGCAACTGCCTACTGAATTTAAAATGGGCAAATGGCTCTCATGGTCCTTCAACAATATGCAGAGTGTAAGATCGTATTTAAACAATTATGTATAAGTCCTTCCATGTTCCGTCTCTTTTACTTTAGGCATTTGGCATCTCAAACTCCTCGCTCAGCTAATTTGGATTTACACCAGGCCTACTCAGAATGTATTTATTTCCACGCTCAAATCTGAGACATCAAGTTAAGAATGAAGAGATCGTATTCATCCGATAAGATGATAACATCACTAATGGTGGTCCGCTATTTCTAATCGTTCAACATATTATTCATTAAGGAACAATCACTTGATACTAACATCAAATAACCATATTTAGAAACTATTGCAAGAAAAAGCTCTTCAAAATCATAAAACACTTTAATCTCAAAAAAACATCGTGGAAGTAATGTGGCTAATGGGAACAATTCTCAAATGGGAATAACTCAAGTTACTCCTATTTACTGTTAAGACACACTAAAACCCAACAAAAAAGATCAATGCATGACCAAACCACTGTTAAACTCCAGGTTTTAAATATCATAAAAACATAGGAGTACTTCAAAAGAAAGCTCTGCTACCATAAAACACCCTTGAATTTTCTTTCCTTTTATTGTTATCTGATGAACTTCCAAGATTCTGAATCACATCTTTCTGATCATCATGATCAGCTCCTGCTTTATCCAAGTCCAATGGCAGCTTCATTTTTGCTAATGACTCAGTAAACTGTTGCATACTTCTCATGTACATATCCACTATCTGCTGCTGCATGGCTGATTGCTCTGCATCAATCTTGATTATATTCCCTAATGGAGCTGAAAATACCACATGGGGTTCTTTCCTTTCATCATCTTCACTCTTAATGGTATCCTTTTCAATGATCGAGTTATCAATCTTTTTATCTGGTGATGAACCTGCTGAGTTCCTGTCATCACTTAGAGTACTAGTCATTGAGGAACTAAGACACCAAGAATCTTGAAAAATGCTCTCTTTAGGAGATATTGAGTCATGATCATCATCCTCTGATGGATTAATAGCAGCCATGTCGTAGTCATGATTATCGGGCTGCTGCTGAAAAGATGCAGCAAGTTGGAGAAATGAACCACCTAAGTCAAAATATTGTGACACCATTGCTTGATTTTCCTTAACTATACTTATTTCAGGGAACTCAATTCTTGAATACTCAATTGGATCAAGAACAAGCTGAGAAGTGTTTCTGTCTAGTAATACAACTTCTGAACTTATAGAAGAAGTTGATGATGATGAACAAGAAGGATTATTAGATAGTAAGATGGGATTGTTGGTATTCAAGAAAAGTGATAATTTAACAGTACCAGCAGGAGAATGAAACAAATCAGTAGAAGAAAGGCTAAATTCTTGAGTGGTTTTACCTTTACCGATAACTGAAGAAATAGGTACTAAAGCAAATCCTAAGAGTTGATCTTCCATTAAGTTTTTGGCTCTACTAAGCATCCATATTTCACATTTAAGTATTGAATCAGCTTGTGAGACTTTCATGACTAAATCTTCATTGAAGTCTGGATTTTTGCCACCACCATTTATGATCCTTGTTGATATGGCTTCATCAGGATTGTAAGTAAGGGAGAATTTTGCATAAACATCTTGGTTGTCATAGATGCATATGTTGTGAATGTTCCTAGCATAATGAACATGAATTTCAAGAATTCCTGAGAATTCAGATTCTGAATCTGCACTTAAATGTGGGTTGTATAGAAAACTTGTTGATGCTTGCTTGAAGGACCCCATAAAGGGAGAAATCAAGACTCTAATTCCTTGATATCAAGAAAAAGATAGGGTGTAGCTAGTTTGCTAGCAAGAACAACTTGAAAGATCAAATACACATTTGATGTTGCTTTATTTGGTTTTTTGGGTGTTGAGGTGGTAATAACAGGCTAAAAAATATTGCGTTAGTGCACATAACACATTACTTGAAGTGCAAACATGGCATTGGAGGTTTGAAACTTTTCCTTCCTGTTTCTTTAAAGGCTGGGATGGGGGTGGGAAGACAAGGATAAGAGTTTAGAGTTGAACAAGTTTATTTTATGCAAATTGAGCAGGTTGAAAGAAGTGAGAAGTAGGTAATATAGCATGGAAAGGGCAGAAAAAGGAAGGGTTGTTATATACTATCATAAAAAAAACTTTTACACTGTTAAGCCGCCTAAAAGATAATTAAACCATAGAAAAGCGGGAGCTACAAACTTATAAAATAAGATAGTTAAATGGTTATAACATGTTAAAACACGTTGTTATCGTAAAAAATATCTTTATAATATCGGTATATATGAGTTAAACTTTAAAAGAAATTGGAAATTGAGCATAATGGAAGAATTTGTCTTATAGTATAACAACTAAACCATGAGATTTTCATGTTTTTCACCTTTTACTAAACTTCTTGTTGGTTTTGATTGTTTAACAGCATTTTATAGTGAATATCTTTATCATGTGGAAAAGGGAAAGAATTTTCTACAAAGAGAATGATGATGAAGTGAGAAAGATGATAAATTTTTCTTCCTCCACTTGTTAATGTTTTTTCCCTAGCTTTTAGGGAGTGGGTGAGAGATAGAGAGATATTTGGTTGAATGTGGGGTTTTGCTTTGCTTGGCATTGCAGTTTCTTCCATTTGCTATCATCACCTATTGAAATTGGAGGTCCTACCATCTCCATTTCATTATTCATGACTCTTATTCAAAGATTCTCTTCAAAGTCTCAATAGATTTTGTAATGTGTTGCAATAACTTTACCTACTCCTACCTCAAGGAGTCTGAAAATTTACAAAGGTTATCTTGTTTAGCTAAGAAAGACAATATCATTAAGACATTTTCCATGGATTGGCTGGTTTAGAAATGTTTACACAAAAACGCTAAAGTTACTAAAACAGGATCAAAAGGCAAAATTAGGACAGTTTCGTATACATCTTGAGTTCGAACCCAGAGATGGAGAACCTTTCGATAGGAAAGGTTTGACATCCTTAAGTGAGCCTAGCGACACAAATTCAGATAATCAAATTAGTGGACTTGGATTCCGAATGATTAAAAGAAAGAGCTTTATAATTGGATAATTCCTTGATAATCACACACACACACACACACACACACACAGAGAGAGAGAGAGAGAGAGAGAGAGAGAGAGAGAGAGAGAGAGAGAGAGAGAGAGAGAGAGAGAGAGATTCTTACAAATTGTTATCCCACCCATGGACCTGCCAAAAATAGGTAATTGTGTGGGAGGCTATCTCGTTACAGAAATTATACTAGATTAAACAAATGGAAAAATTTACAGGTCTTCTTAAATCCTCCATTCAATGCTATCTTAACATCTTAAGAGAGAAAAGAGAATCTGAAAAGACAGCTACATGTCAAAGATCTAAAAGATAAATATGAAATTCACCTAATAATGTACATTATTGGGGAAACAAGAGGTATTGTTTCCCCCTTTGTCAATGCTTATAGATATCTGAAATAACAGGGTCTGAACACAGTCCCATCCATTTACCAGTAAATCCAGCATCTTAACTGTGTCATTATTTTACAAAGAAAGAAATTCTGTACAGAGGCGGTCCATAAAGTCGTGATCTGGGAGCAGAACTCAGTTCCGCCCCATCCTCACCAAACGCTGCTGGTGCTTCTCAGCGGCCGCCTTATCAGCAGCTTCACGCTTCAGAGCCCTCTTTGCACGCCGGCCAACAAGTTCTTTAGGAACAGCCGCCTCCTTCTTCTTAGGCTCGCGGGAAGGACCAGCACCCAAGTCCTGGGGATTTGGTCGATAAACAGGCCTTGCTTCTTGCCTTCCTGCACTGACATATCCATTATCACCCCATCGTCTATTGCCTAAACGAAGTCTCGAAGAACTACTAACAACATAATCTTCATCATAATCTTCTTCATCATCATACATGTAAAAGTCATCCATATCATCATCAACCTCTGCCCTTTCCTCCACAATCAAAGGTTGAAACCATGATGCCCTGAGAAGAAGGCAAACGCTCTCCTCAAACATGTAGTCCTGAAGGCTGTTACAATGGACAAATAATTATTACTCTGTAAGAATAGAAGTCACCAGATGCGACTAAAGAATTCAATATCCAAACACGTAAATATGGAAACCAAAGAAACAACAATGCATTAGGTCTATACGCCAAGGAAAAAGAGTAACTAAAAAAGTTTTTAAGATTTCCAATACAGCCTAAGAAAACATTCATACTTTGAAAAGCAACCAATGGAAGTAGGAAATATTATGACAACAGCATATCTCCTTATAAAGTAGGAAAAAATTAATATTACTTCAGGTTCTTCAACTTTACCTCATCCGTAAATTTGTAGGTTTACTTCGAGGTGTTGAGACAAGATTACTTTGAACAGGGTGCCTATGTTGCCATTTGAAGTTTGCCCCCAGGGTTTTGATCTGGTGTCTAGTGATACCATTTCAACTTGTGATGCGTGAGTCCGAACATCACAGGTTCGAACTCGTGACACTATTTACTAGGATGAGGTAAATATTTACTGGAGACACACCTTCACTTGGTAAAACTAGGATGGAAAGATTGTTTAGAAATCAACTTGTTCTAGCATGAAATAATGGGAACTTTCTATGAAATGAGTAGTAGTTATCTTAACCTCTAGACTGTACTCATGCTTCACAAAACAACACTTCCCCCTGAAAGTTTGTTCAGCATCCTAACTAAAGCATGGAAAGGAAAAAATTAATGGCAACTCATATCGTACACTTCAAAGGTCCAGCTGCCTGACTAGCAATATAAGGATCGGAATGAAAACGTTGGGAACCAAGGTAGAATCACCAACAGACACTACACTAAATGAAATATCCCCTTCTACTTAAAGTTTAGTGGCAAAGTTATTTGGTGCAGGTGTTAGTTGGAAACAGCAGACCACCGACACCAAACAGGAAAAAGTTAAAAGTTAAAGGTGAAGTTGCCAAGGCAACTGCTCTGTGAAAAAGATTAGTAGGACAATTAATTCAATAGGTTAGTTCAGCTAAGAAGACAATGACACAGAACTAACCTGCAAGCTTGATAAACAGAGGAACCATCCTAATAAAGAGACATCAAGTTTAAGAAAATAGAAGAAGTCATGAACTTATCAAAGGAATCCCATTCCCATTCTGCTACTTTTGCCCTCATTAATGAACAAACTTTTCCACCATTAGGCTCATGGTAAATTACACACAATGCAGATAACAGTGTTAATCCGATTCCACAAAGACCGAACATCATGATGTATCATGAACATTAAAAAGAATTACTCGAAACTAATTAGTTACCTTCCATCAAGTGAGCGATGGATGCACAGAAACTCAAATGGATGCTTACACTGGGGGCAGGTTGGTTCCTTCTTATAGGTTGCCCATCGAAGGATACAAGTCACACTGAACACCAAAGCAAGGAGAAACATATTATCATCGCAATAAATTCTGTAATTCCAAAGGTTATACTTGTACACAAAATTTTACAGATTAAGGCAAACTTTCGTACTTAAAAGATTAATACACCCTCGAAAAGATGGGTTTCATAGTAATATATAGTCCAACCAAGAATAAACATAAAAGAAGCACGACAGAGAAAAAGTCACCAAGAGCACATTAATTAGTGAACTTTGCAATTGTCCATAAGAATCTATATCATAAATGGAAATCCAAGTATATGACCATGGAGACAAACTTTTTAGGGCGGTGGATAGGGTGGGATGATGGTGAAGAAACCAATAACAGCGAGCACCACAAAGCATAGCTCCGTACTTATAATGGAGAAAGACTAAGAGAAAACTAAAACTATGCACCAATCATTACTTCCGCCCCCACCCAAACAGTATGCACAAGCAGAAGCATAAGTGAATGAAACCTTTTCAATATCTTCTTTTCTCACCACTTCACATATCCAGTGTGTCCCCAAGAAAGTTTTTATGCATAAATTGAAAGAATTTCATTGCAGTAAGCCAACGAGAAATTGCAAGGAAAGTCTCTTTTACCTTCTCTCTTCCACGTCTCTCAATAAAAAAGAGATGCTTAAAGCATCAGTACCCCGACATATACGATTTTTTCCTTCATTGTTCAAGTGTTCATAAAAACACCATTTACTGCCATTTTGACGATCATAATTACAAATATGGTAACAACATTATTTTCGTGGATAATTAGGTATAGACCCAATTTAAACCCAATTTGAAGTGATAAGTTCATCTAAAACAAGAAGTTGAACAGAACAGAATCAAGTGTTTGTTGATCAGATGGCAGTACATAGACAAAAGAGAATGGTGCTTTAGACAAACCAGTAGGCATGCTCGCAACCTTTTATAAGGGCAGTTTCTTGAAGCACTATCTTATTCAAACAAATAGCACAAATCCCATCATGGTAATTCTCGCACCCAACGTTTTCCTCAGCTGGGCTCTTCATTTTGGTCTGAAATGAAAACCCATATCAATCAACATATCCCATAAAAACAATCCCAATTTCGCATCTAAAGCCATATACATAGGAAAAGATAGATATATAAAATTCCGAGCTATTGTACCTTCACAAAACAAAAGATAAAGTCAGATTAGTTATATATATATATATATATATATATATATATATATATATATATATATATATATATATATATATATATATATATATATATATTCGCAAAGTTACGACACATACTGCATTGCCATCCAATAAATAGACGGGCACACAATTCATATTCTAATACATAAAAAGCTGTCCATAAAGAGGCCCTACTTTTCATTTATAAATGATAAATTCCCAGGGCCAGGCAACGGACGGCTTGAAAGTCGGTGAAATGGGTCTGCCACTCTAACTTTCTCCACTTAAATGTCAGGCTTTTGTCTACGGTTGGGTTCTAACACGTGATGTGTGCCTAATCCAACAGGCTAGACTAACACCTTGGAGGCAGAAAAAGACTACTTCATGGTAACTAATTCCCACTTATATCAAAAACATGTGAACAATTAGTAACAACAAGCATCAACTGTCACCAAATACTCCCCCATCACACAAATCCTCACTCAACTACACGTCAATCCCAAGCTAGCCAAGGATATCTTTTTCTTTCACAACGAATCGTCCATATCCGTTTCATTCCAATACACATCACACAAATCTTAATCCAGGAGTAAACAACTAAAGCTTCCAATAACCTAACACTCCAATCTTTCTTTTTTTGGATAACCAAGAATCCCGGAGGGCCAGTGAAATGCGGTTCAAAATTTTGTGGATAATGGTCTGTCCCCCTGGCCTATACCCTTCCCATTTAAATACCAAACTTTAGTTTGTAGCTGGGTCCGAACCTGTGATTTGTGTCTGACCCACACATCACAAGCTGAGCTCTTAACCAGATCGATAAAGAACACACCCTAATCGAAGATAACACGACAGTCACTGATTACTTCAAGATAATCAAAACGCACCTAAGCATTTCAAAGGGAACAACTGGATCTTGGAATCAGGTAAAGCAGGCCCATAGAATAATAAACTAAAATAACACAATAAGTCAGCTATTACTTCAAAATAAACAAACCCCACATAATAATTTCAATTAAAATTGGATCTTTAACCATAATTAACACTAAAAGAAACCAAAAAAAAGAGGCAAATATTTAAAAATAACCAAAAAAACAAGAAAAACCAATTTACCTGAGATTCAATGGATAGATCTTGAAGGTTGTTGACGAGTTGCTGACATTCAAACTCAACAACTGTTGTGGCCATAAGGTAAAGTTTAGGTTTTTGCAAAAAGGGGCCAAAAAAGGGTTAAAATATAAAGATAATTAAATACTCTATTGACTAGTTTTCAGTATATATAATGTATATTAATGTATAGAAATGGAGAAAATAACTGGGGAGGGGGGGTGGGGGGGAGGAGATTGATGCTGAAGGATTATTCTCAAGATTCCAGAGAAAAGAGGGAGCTTCGAACAAGGGGACCGAAGCCAATGAGGATCACATACAAGAATCTTTATATACTATGTACCACCTAAACCAACCACCACCCCTCAACAAAAAATAAAATAAATTGGGGATCGCAATTTTTTTTTTATGATCTTTTAAGGTGCAACTTTGTAAAGGTATAATTTAAAAATGCTAAGATTGTATTTTGGATAAAGTGTAAATTTTATTTTTATACCGTCATCTAATTAAAAATTTATTACAAATTAATTTGCAAGTATTATTATTTATTTTTGTACTAAAATTTACTTATATTAATGATTTGGCCAAATCAAGTATCTGTTCATGCTTTATTGTTCAAATATCAACAATATGTTAGTTTTCACCATTGTAATTCTTGAAGGTCAATTCTTCCATTGTGACTCAACCATTAGTCAATTTTCTAAGCTAGATTAGTTATTTAAAAAGAGTATTCGGCTTGAGAATATAAAACGAACAAGATAAAAATTTAGTTGCAAAACAACTTAAAAATTTAATTATAATATGCTTTTACTTAGTCGGCAGTATAAAAATAAAGTCTACACCATCTGTGCATATTAGTTAAACTCTTTTTGATATACTTTTAGGTTCACTTATATTTCTGATGTTAGTAAATAATTTTACTTTTTAATTAGTTATCATTAATAGAATTCAGATCAAATAGATGGACTCTACGTATCAAGATTTTTCGAGATAGAAGATCTAAATTTACTTTATATTATGACTTCGTTATAGGATCAGTAGTAAAAAAATGAGACTTTTTACTAATATTAGACTAGAAGTTTAGAGAGCCCGTTTGGGTGAGCTTATTTTAAGCAGCTATAAGCTCATAAACTTTTAAGTTACTAAACTTTTAAGCTCATCCAAACGGGCTCTTAATGGATTGCAAATTTACTCAATGTCTGATAGTAGGAGACAAAATTGATAATCTTCCTTTTATAAACAATAGACATTATCTCATAAAATGTATCTAGCCGTACGATACTCCAATATATGCCTCATGTGAAAAATCGCAAAATAATAAAAAAGGAAATCAAAAAATGTATAAACAAGTGGTAGTAGATGAAATCGCCCAGATCTTCGTGGATTATATAATTTTTGGTATTAGAGTTGTCTTCGTACCAACTTCTTTGAACTATCAACCCAGTGGGGTACGCAGGAATTTTCGTTTGTGGTGTCGGAATATAGCTTAAAAAAATTTAAGTATGGTGCTGGCACTGCTAGGATTTGAAACCTAGACTCCACAATTAAAATGCATGTGCTTATACCAGCTCAATTACTATTCCTTTTATTTTAGTGGTGTCATTCTCTATTTTTATAGGTAATTTTCTGCTGTCATTCTCTATTTTTATAGGTAATTTTCTGCTTTTACTTAATATTTTATATACATATTTAACAAAAAAATTTGATTCTGTGATGTCGAATGACACCGGTAAGCCGTGAATAGATACGCCTCTGTATCAACCCATGTTAAGATTTGGGAAAATTTTCCATATTTTATTCTTATTTGTTGTCCACAAATTTCATTTAGAAAAATTTGCACAAAATAACTACCCTAATAGCTAAATTACAAAAAATACCGATATTTTTACTATATTTACAAAACATAATAATAATAATAATAATATAACAATAGTTTCCCATTTCCCCCAAACATAAACCCTAATTTCTCCCTCTCTCTCCTTCTCTCCCCTCCTCCACCCATCCACCGCCGTTTTCCCTTCTCCCTCGTCGTCGTCCTCCTCCTCCACCATTGCTGTTGTTTCGATGCCCCGCCGGAGTTTTTAGTTTCCAGATCTATTCGTTGCCCCATCGTTGCTGCTGTTTCTGCAGTTCAGCAGCGTCGCTCTTCTGTGGCGGCGCTGCTGCACTACAGCGCCGGCTGATCCGATCTGTGATTTCCCGATCCGCTGGGGAACAGATCACTCATTCTTCCATTGGGGATAGGTGCACGAACGACAACTCCACACGTCACACAGCTCCTCCTCCTCTCTTTTTTTCCCCCTTTTTGTATGTGTATGTTTGATGTATATATTTGTATATTTTATATATAAATACGTATACCTTTTGTATTTTTTGTATATAAATATACGTCTCCACTTTTTGTATGTGTATTATTGGTATATATATGTGTATGTAGTTGTATGTTTGTGTATGTGTATGTATGAAGTGATAAAATAATTTGTATGTTTTTATGCATATTGTATTGGGTAAAAATCGGCTCGCGATGATTCGCCTCGGCCATGCAATCTGATAGCAACCGAGCACTTGACGATAAGCCAGAAACTGAAGCAAATGAGTGGATCGCCGAAGTCAGGCATCGAGGTCGTCACCGAAGGCGAGCCGCAAGCTGAGCTTCGGCGACATTCACCTCGGTCAAGCAACAGAACCCTACCACCGAGGTCATCTACTTGTGCCTCGGTGAGTCTCCCCGGTTCAAGCGGCTTTGCAGCCCACTACTTCAGTCCACTACTTTGCCCATTAACTCCTCCATAAATGTTCCAGACGTGGGTTGGCCATGAGCAAGTAGTGGAGAACGTGGGACAATATCTTGTATCTATAAATAGCACTTCATTTTACATTGTACATATTCAGAAATAGTTACAGAAAATCTGTCGAAATTTGTACTCATTGCAATATATTGAAACCCAGTTATTTTCTTGCATTTACGCTTACTTTCGACATTTATCAGCCTTGATACGAAGTTTTGCTTATATTCTAACCCAAATTCGATTTGTGATCCTAAAACTGGTTTAGGCTCATACAAATTGGCCCCGTCTGTGGGGATATAAGTAGAAACGCTTTGTTCCAAGGTTCAACGTTTTTTTTCGTTAAAGCCTACAGTTTCTCCAACAACGTTATGGCTGACAACAGTGAAAGTCTTAACGAACGGGCTGATGTTCCGTCGAACCAACAGTCCATATCACCAATAACAACCGAAGAGTTCCAAGCTTTTGTTGTCAACGCACTAAAAGCTCTCCAAGATCGACAGGATGAGCAGATCATCATTAATGCCGAATCCCGCGCCTCGTTGGAAGCGAGGAACAGCACAGCACGGAATGGCACCCAGCCTTCGGCTCCAAGTGGAGGCATTCCGACCTTCGTTCCTACGGGCGCGATAATAGGGGGACCTCACAATGGAGCCACGTTTGGGGGTTCGGAAAACTTACCAGGCACAACGCCACACTTCGGGACGATTCCCACCGTGGCTGAAACAACATCTTCGGTCGATGTTGAGAGGTTGACCAGGGAGATTGAAGCACGCGTCGAGGCACACGTTGAAGCTCGCGTTAAGGCACGCGTAGAAAAGTGCCTCGAGAGCGTACCGGGGATAACAAAAACCGAAGACGAGCTTGACATAGATCAATACAGGGAGTTGCCTTTCAATCCCGAAGCGGCTCCAGCCCCAACTCCTAAGAATTTCAAGCTCATGTTTTTAAAGAAGTATGATGGGACCACCGATCCCAAAGAACATGTAAGGGAATACATGACAATGGTAAAGAGCAATGACTTAACGGCGATAGAGCTCGAGTCAATGTTCTTAAAGAAATTTGGCGAATCCTTGGAGAAGGGAGCGCTACGCTGGTACATGTGTCTACCAGCAGGGTCGATTTCCACCTTCAAGAAAATGACCAACACCTTTGTTAAGGCACACACCGGGACCTAAAAAATCCTCCAAAGAAAGGAGGACATATGCGAGGTCAAGCAAAAGCTCGGTGAGCCACTCAAGGAGTTCCTTGAGCAATTTCATGCTGAGCGCATGGAGCTACCTCGGATGGATGATACTCTAGCCATCATGGCATTTGAAAAGGGTATCAATGTTCGCAATTCTGACGCCGCTGTTGAATTGCGAAAGGAGCTCCTACAATACCAAGTGTTGACATAGGAAGATCTACACAAGCGGGCGTACTCCAAGATCAGATTGGAGGAAGCCGAGTTTAAAACCCAAGGTTACAATTATAAGAACCGAGGCAAATCCTCACACCGCGTCGAGGCGTCACGAGGAAATCCGAAGGGGAGGTACGAACCATACACCTCTACAAGGCAGCCTGTCAGCCAAAGGCTGGGAAACTCCTTCGGAAACTCATTCACCAACCCACACATAAGCCAACGGCTCGGAGAAAAGGTTCAGTCCAACACGAAGCAAAGAAATTCCTCAAGCCCAGCTTCGGCCTCGAAGAAGGAATTACCTCGGATCCCTAACTACAATTTCAACATATCGACCACGGTGCTGGTCAACGTAGTCAAGGGGACTACCAGGGTAAGAGTACCCAAAGACATGAGAACTCCAGCGGATAAGAGAGACCATAACTTGCACTGTGAGTTCCACACGGATTATGGCCACAGAACCGAGGATTGCAAAGCATTGCGCCTCGAGTGAAAGGAGTGTTGGCCGAATTCCTTACTGACAAGGGAAAGGACAACTACTCCAAGAACCGAGGTGATGGGCAACCACCTCGGGCTCCACGCCCAGAGAGAGTTGTGAATGTCATCACTGGGGGATCAGAGGTGAACGGGATGAATTTCGCAACTGCAAAGAAATTCGCCAAATTATCGATCACAATGGAAAAAAGAACCCGAGTTGGGGGCTCAGATAAAGAGATCATGTTTGATTATGACGATTGTGATGGGATGATGTTCCCTCATCACGATGCCTTGGTCATCATGATAAGAATCAACGACTCTGACATCAAGCGAGTCCTGATCGACCCCGGTAGCTCGGTCAACATAATCAACTACGGGGCCATCGAGAAGATGTGGCTCAAAGGGGAAATCATCCCCAAAGCAACAGTGTTGACTGGCTTTAACAACTCTACGGAGAAAACTTTGGGTAAAATCACACTCAAAATATTTGCTAAAGGAGTTAGCAAGGAAACATCGTTCCAAGTGTTGCCCGAGGACATGGCATACAATGTGATCTTCGGCAGGCCATGGATCCATTCCATGGAGGCTGTTCCTTCCACGCTGTATCAAGTGATCAAATTCCCTAGACTTGAGGGGTTCGATCAATCAAAGGAGAGCAACGAGTAGCAAGGGAGTGCTACTCGGTTGCCTTGAAAAGTAGAGTCGCCCCGACCGGGCCAAAACAATAGCAACTACAGCAACCGGGGTCGAGCGAGGAGGACCTCCGAGGAGAAGTTGAAAAGATCCCCGTCTGCATTTAAGAGCCTCTGAAACAAAAAGCCGAGGACTCCACCATTGAGGAATTGGAGTCTTTCACATTATCGAAAGATTTTTCTGAAAGAAAGGTATTTGTCGGCTCGGAGTTGGACCCGGAGTCGAAGAAAGCAATCATTGAAGTTTTAAAGTCCAACAACGATTACTTCGCCTGGTCTCATTCAGACGTGATTGGTATCGATCCGGAGATGATGACCCACAAGCTGAATGTAGACCCAAAGTTCACCCCAGTGAAGCATAAGAAGAGACCTCACGCCGGGATTAAAAAGAAAGCAATCGAGGATGAAACCACAAAGTTGCAAGAAAATGGTTTCATAAGGGAGGTAAAGTACCCTGAGTGGTTGTCATACCGAAGAAAACTAGCAAGTGGATGATGTGTGTTGATTACACCGATTTGATCAAGGCTTGCCCGAAAGACTCCTACCTATTGCCACAAATAGACAGGTTAATAGACTCCACGGCTGGACATAAACTATTAACCTTTTTGGATGCTTATTCGGGTTATAACCAGATCTTCATGGACCCGAAGGATGAAGAGAAAACCTCATTCATCACCGACCGAGGCACTTTCTGCTATAAAGTAATGCCCTTCGGTCTGAAAAACGCTGGGGCGACGTACCAAAGGTTGGTATGTCGCATGTTCAAAGAGTATATTGAAAAATCTATGGAGGTCTACATAGATGATATGCTCATCAAATCGGTTCGAATGGAGGATCATTTGAATAATCTGAGGGAAGCTTTTGCTGTTCTGAGGCAATGTGGCATGAAGTTGAACCCTGAGAAGTGTGCCTTCGGTGTTGGGTCAGGCAAATTCTTGGGATTCATTGTCTCCGAACAAGGTATCGAAGCAAACCCCGACAAGATTAAAGCTATTGAGGAAATCCCCGACGAGCTGACCGGGGTGAAAGAAGTTCAGCGCTTAACTGGCCAAATCGCTGCCTTGAGTCGTTTCATCTCAAGGTCCTCGGAGCGATACCATAAATTCTTCTCTGTTCTGAGGAATAACAACCACTTTCAATGGACACCGGAGTGTAAAGAAGCGCTGAAAGGTTTGAATCGCTACTTGGCTAACGCGTCGTTGCTCGCCAAGTCCAAAGATGGTGAAACATTGCTGGTTTACTTGGCTGTGTCCGAGGTGTCAGTCAGTGCGGTCCTGGTCCGGGAGGAAGATGGCAAGCAACAACCCATCTACTATGTGAGCAAGACACTCCTCGATGCTGAAACCAGGTACCCACACTTGGAAAAACTAGCACTTGCTTTAATTGTTACTACCCGAAAACTACGTCCCTATTTCTAATGTCACCCAATAGCGGTAGTTTCAACTTTTCCCTTGAGAAGTATATTGCACAAACCAGAATTATCAGAGAGGTTATCAAAATGGGCGGTAGAATTAAGCGAATATGACATCACCTATCAACCGCAAACAGCCATCAAATCCGAAGTTTTGGCCGACTTCGTAGCTTATTTTAGTGTTGGGATTCTGCCCGAAGCCGAAAAGGAGAACTCAATATCGAAAGGAACGGCTCCGGAGCTATGGATACTACGCACCGATAGGGCAACTAACTCCAAGGGTTTGGGGTTTGGCATAGTCTTGAAAGCACCTATCGGGGAGAAAATCAGGCACTCGGTTCGGTTCAAAAAAGTGACCAATAATGAGGCTGAATATGAGGCGGCTCTAGCAGGCTTGGAGTTGGCTAGAGAGATGGGGGTGGAGAGAATTGAGCTAAGGTGTGATTCCCAATTGGTGGTGAACCAAGTGCTCGGCGAATACACGGCTCGAGAGCCCAGAATGCAGTTATTCTTAGACCGAGCACAAAGGATTTTACCACAATACCAAGAGTGGCGAGTTAAGCAAGTGCCTCGGGAGGAGAATACCGAGGCTGATGCCCTGGCAAATTTTAGTTCGGCGGTCGATGAAGCCCACTCGGGGACTGATTCAGTGGTTCGGTTGTTGTCCGCGCAAATGAGAGAGATGAAATTGCAGGTCAACTCGGTGGATAACAAATGGGATTGGCGAAGTAAGTTCATCTCTTACTTCGACTCGGGGACTGTTCCCCAAGATAAAAATGAGGCCAAAAAGTTGAGGACTCAAGCGGCTTCATACCACTTGATAGAGGGTAATTTGTACAAGAGGTTATATTGCAGCCAAATGGCCAAGTGTCTGGGTCCCGATGAGGCTAGATATGTGATGGCCGAGGTGCATGAAGGCGAGTGTGGCAATCACTCAGGGGGAAGTCTTTGGTGCACAAGTTACTTAGAGCTGGGTATTATTGGCCCACCATCAGCGCATATGTAAAGGCCTTCGTGCAAAACTACGATAAGTGCCAGCGCCACGCACGGATGATCCATCAATAGGCCGAACTTTGCATTCGGTCGTGTCACCATGGCCTTTCATGAAGTGAGGGATGGATATTGTTGGTCCATTGCCAAAGGAAAAAGGTGGTGTTTGGTTCATTCTAGTGTTAATCGATTAGTTTACGAATTGGGTGGAAGCAGGAGCTCTCACCGAGGTCAAACAAAAACAAGTAATCGAGTCATCAAGAAAAGCATCATCTACAAGTTCGATGTCCCGAGGGAAATATCTTGCGACAATAGTAAACAATTCATGGGAACAACTATCACTGATTTCTTCAAACAATGGGGAATCAAAAGAATTGCTTCGACCCCTTATCACCCAAGTGTTAAAGGCCAAGCTGAGTCTTCAAATAGAATTATAATGTAAATTCTCAAGAAAAGGCTCGATGAGAAAAAAGGTCCTTGGCCCGAAGAGTTGCCAGGTGTGTTATGGGCCATGCGGACAACAGAGAAGAACAGCACCGGCGAGACCCCTTTTTCACTCGACTATGGTATGGAATCCCTCATCCCCGTGGAGGTGGGCGAACCAAGTCTTCGGTACGCTCACACCACCGAAGATGCAAATCAACAGGCCATACGTATAGAATTGGATCTGCTCGAGGAGAAAATAGAGCTGGCTTTGGTTCGGCTAGTCGCCCAAAAAAGACAGATCGAAGCATATCTCAACAGGAAGGCCAAACTTAGAGATTTTAAAGTTGGCGATTATGTGCTAAAGGCTACAAACCAATCAACGAAGGAAGAAAATGGGGGAAAGCTTGTTGCGAACTGGGAAGGACCTTACAGAGTCAAAACAATTGTTGAGAAAGGATCTTATCAAATTGAAGATCTGTAGGGTACGCCCGAACTCTTAAATTGGAACATCTCCAATTTGAAGCGGTACTACTTCTGAAATCGAGGTAAATATCCCTTGCTCATTTAAAAATTTACCTGCAGCCTCGAGCCGAAACAACGCTTCAAGGGCTTCGATCGAAATGTACTAACTTGCTCCTCGTTTCACTTTGCTTGACCTTTTCAGGAAGCAGATTAAACGATTTCTAGTGCCCAGGTCTTCATCGAGATTCACACCCGAACACTGGGGGGAGTAAGGGGCGAGTTGCAACCGAGGTCAAAAATACACCTCTCAACCCAAGTCCATCTATTCGACAACCGGGGACTGACACCCGAGGAATAGATTTAGTACATTGTAATTTCGCCCGGTAGCGGCACATTATGAATTCATTTTTCCACCCAAGGTTCGCTTCGGCTTGGTTTCATGTAAAAGCCAGTTTCGGCTTGTTAATATTATCAGTGAAATACACTTTATTCCACAAATATTTGTTTCCATAATTTTGCACTCCGAAGTTGTACTTTAAATGCATCGAGTCGAGGACGAGACGTCGTTCTAAGTTTGCATCGGTTTCAGTCAATTGAGTCTTGCAAGTAAGCTATCTGTTCTAAAGTGTTCGGTACATGCATAAACTGACACTTAAGATAAAAGATACTGAATGATTTCATTAGTAAGCTCGAAGGCTGGAAGTATTTACATCAAAAGGACCCGAAGGTCAAAAGCACAAGTATAAAAAAGCCCGAAGGCTTACACAAAAACAAAAAATGCTATCAGAAGTCTAAGCCTCGGAAGTATCACCTCCCTCCTCGGAGCCCCCCTCGGCATCTTCTTCATCCTCCTCATCTTCGTCGTCGCTCGAGGCCTCACTTGATGGGAGGTCATCAATGATAGCTTGGGCCTTTGCTGCCTTCCCTTCGGCTTTGACAATCTCTTCTTCCAAGTTGAGCTCGCCAGCGCGACACTGCTTGAGCAGTTTCAACCGAGACTTAATGATGGCCCATTGCTTATCCAAATCAGGCCTCTTAACCTTGATCTTAGCTCTATTTTTACGATCGCCGATTTCGTATCGAAGAGCTTCGACTTTAGCTTCACGAGCTGAAAGTTTGGAGGTCTCACCCTCCAACTTCTGGATATAGAGCACATGTCTTCTCAGTTGCTCATGGTGTTTTTTGGCCATCTCCTCGCCCTTGCCCTTCGCTTGAGTCAGCTCGGCACTTAGTCTAGCAGCTTCAGCCTCCATCCACGAACGTTCAACTTGGAAGCCATCACCAAAGGCTTTAATCTTCGCCTCGGAAGCGGCCTCGGCCTCGGCCTCGTGCAGATCAGATTGGGACTTGGACAATTCAGCTTTCAATGTTGCTATATGTGCATTAAAGCTATCTCTTTGCCTATCCCATGCACGAGCGATGCGCCAGACCTCTTCATCCCTCGAGGTCTCAACCTAGATAGCCCTCGGTGACAGAACAAAACTCTGAATGAAGATCAATCAGAAAATCAAAAGTCAGCCACGAACCAAGGACGAAGATAAAGGTAAAACTTAAGGACGATAAGACTTACTCTGATAGCATTGGCAGCAATGGTGTTGTATAGCTGACCTCAGGAAAACTCCTGCACAACCTTATCTTTCTCCGGGCCCAGCAAATGTGTGAGGCTCAAGATGTCGACTTGGCTGCATGCCAACAGATTCGAGGAGGACGGAACCTCAAGCTTCCGAAAAGACCCCACCGAGGATGAAATCCTCGCGGGTTCGGATTGCGCCCTAACCGCGCCGATGCCAGCCCCCCTTCGATGGCAGCAGTCCTAGCCTCTCCAACCTTGGCCTTACCTTTAGCCTTAGCAACTGCCGCCTCAGAGCCGTGTTCTTGGTCTTCGAGGTTAACAAACTCAACCTCCCTACGAACTAAGCCCTCGGTAGCTGCATCATCGGGCTCGTCGATTAACCCTCGGCGCCGTTCCACCATCGTATCGGGCTGACGGGATGACTCCACCTCGGTGCGAAGAACCACCGAACGAGAGGGTCTCTTGGAAACCGCCCTCTTCCTCTTCACACCTACAAAGAGCAGCATAGAAGAGTTTGAAGCACGGAAGCGAAGAAGAATGATAACCAGCAAGCTGACCAAGAATGGTGGTTACCTTTGGAGGACCCTTGACCGGGGGCCCCCTTTGAAACTTTTGAAGACTTTGCAGCCTTCAATTCCTTCAGGTCACCTGCCACCGAAGCCGGATTGTCATCTGATTCGGTATCCTCTCCATCTTTCTTCTTCTTCTTTTCGTCTTGTTTATTCTTGCTTTTCTTGGTATGAACAGCACGGTTCGGAAAACCTAACACCGAGGAGAGGGAGGTCAGTCAACGAAGCAAAAATTTCCAAAACAATACATCAAGTAAAACACCACAAGGAACTTACCATGCCATTTACACTGCCAACCAAATTTAGCAGCCATCTTCATCCATATTCTCTTTTTGCACTCACGAGCCCCGGTCATAGCTCTCACCCATTCAGTCAGCCCCTCGGGAGGAACGATGTCAACCTTGTTGGCTAAGAAACAACAATGAAATGGGGTTAGCAAGAATGAATGGCCACCGGGGATAAATTAAAAATGAAGGGGCAGTTACGTGTATTGTTCCATCGCTCTGGAAAATCGGGCTCGGTGGATAAAACACTAGTCTCCAAAAGGATGTAGCGATCAATCCAGCCTCGGTCCCCATTGTTACACCCCATATGTCTAAAGTGACGTATATCATTCAAATGACATGTTAAGAATGATTTAAGTGAGTTTAAAAATCATAATATTACCATGTAAGATGTTTATATATTGAATATAAAGTTTGGGAAAAGTCGGATTTAAGTTGCGGAAAAACCGGCTAAGGAATTGCCTTGTAACGGAACTTTTTCAGCAATTAATTTCGTATGTTATATGAGGTCTTTTGGGGACGTATCATATATCAAATTGAATTTCTTGGAGTTTAGTTTCCAACACTTTTGACGGTTTGATCATACAGTGTCTGGATAAAAAGATATGAGCATCAGAAGTCAGGCCAGTAAAAAGGACATAAGCGCAAAAGATGACTAAAACTGAAATGTTTCAAGTATAAAAGAGAAAATTCATCATTTTCTCGTCATTTCCAGCAACTTCATGATAGAAGAAGTGTGTTCTTATGTATTGAAGCCATTAATATGGTTTTGAGGGATGGACATTAATCTTAACTCGAAATTGAAGACAAATTGCGTCAAAATGCTCTACGCGATTAAGGTAACGTTATGCTACCTTCAATTTCTTCTATAGCTTGAGTTTTAGAATTACTTCATGGCTAAGTAAATTACTTAAATGCTGTATTATAGTTTTTTTAAGCTTTAGAAGGTATGGAATGCAAAGGAAACAAGATTTAGAAGCAAGAAACATCAAAGGTATGTAAGGCTAAACCTTTCTTTTGGCAAGGCAGGTATCTTGTAGCTTTTGAAGCTTTTCTTAGTTCCAAACATGGTGTTTCTTGTTGGTTGCTTGTATGGTATCAAGGAAACCTTGTATATACTTTATTTGGTACTAAAATCCAAGGTGAAAGACGTCCAAATCAGCAAGACAAAACGTTTCAAAATCTGGAAAATTGTTTTGATCTTTGGACAATTGTTGGTATATTGATCATAACTCCTTGTATAAAATTGATATTTAGATGCGTTAAGAATTCCCAGAATCCTAAGACATGTATCTACAACTTTCATGAAGATCATGAAGTTTATATCAATTATCTACACTCTGAAAATTAGGCCGAAAGGAAGGACAGTGGTGCTGTCCAGACATTCTATCTGCGGATTTGTTATGTCATCCGTTCGTCTCATCTTGTTATTCGTTTAACATGTTTATGTTATCATTTTATCCGGGTATCCATTCTCGAGTATAGTATAGTGCTGGTTCTATTTTTGCGGTCATCCAGTTTAAGAGGAAACTCTGCCGAAATTTTTATAAAAGTCATAGAGTTAGACAAATTCTAAGTTTCAGGTTGTGTCTATAATTCTATCTGGAGTTTGCTTATCATTCTTTTGAGTCCATATCTATTGTTGCCACATGTGTTATGCCTCATACATGCTTATGCTTATATTGTGATCATATTATGTGTGATTTGGAGTTCCCCATAGAGGCTGGACATTGGACACACAGTCCTGTCGCGTGTGATACTACCCGTCTGGGTGACACAGCCCCTCTGGTTCAGTCGTGAGTTGAAACACATAGTGTGACCGGGTGTCATTCACACACGCTGACCAGAGAGACTAGATATTACTTGCTGGGGGGAGATAGCCCATAACACCCACCAGGTTTGTTATATACGCGTATATAGTTACTGTATGCACTGCATGATTATACATGAGGCTACTCCAGGTTTTCAGTTACCTGATTTGAGGGGATACAGCCCACAACACCAGATAGGTACTAGTCCAGGTTTTCAGTTACCTGATTTGGGGGGGATACAGCCCATAACACCAGACAGGTACTAGTTCAGATGTTTAGTTACCTGATTTGGGGGGATACATACCATAACACCAGACAGGTACTAGTTCAGATGTTCTGTTACCTTATTTGGGGGGATATAGCCCATAACACCAGACAGGTACCAGTTCAGATAGCAGTTCAGTTTTAGCTAAGTACCAGTTATCAGTTCTCAGTTATCAGCCACCAGTTCTTAGCGTCAGGATCAGTTGACAGTTATCAGTTCCAGTTTCTAGTTACCAGTTATCAGTCATATTACATTTATTTATCAGTATAGCAGCTCAGCCTTCAGTTTCAGATTCAGGTAGACTTCAGTTTATATTCAAATCATGTTTAGTACGTTCTTCAGATTTCCAGCTATATTGCTATGCTCCAGCTCATATTTACATATTTATATTCCAGCCTTACAGTCTTATTCAGCTATGATATATTATATGCTCATGCCTTACATACTTGGTACATATCGTACTCACGCCTTTTCTGGGGCGCTGCGTTTCATGCTGCGCAGGTGCAAATAAATCAATGCTTGGACCACGTTAGTAGGCCATCTATCAGCTATTGGAGTCACTCCACTTACTCCCGGAGTTACTTATCTTTTGGTATGTGTACAGTCAGCCAGTTTGGGTATGGCCGGGCCTTGTCCCGTCCTTTGTATATTCAGTTCAGCACTCTTAGAGGCCTGTAGATGTGTCCCTGTGTGGTTCAGTCAGTATGTTATGTATGTCAGCTTATGTTAGCCTTGTCAGCTTTTTGCATTGCATAATTCTTATCAGTTAGGTTTATGCTTATTCTGTTTATCAGTTGTATTCATGGTTAGCAGATTATCAGCAGGATTAGTGATGATCGAGACTTAGTGTTGGTCATCCATCGCGACCCTAGGTTGGGTCGTGACACCCATGGTCCTCGCTCTTATGGAGGAGCGCATATTTACCTCGGTTAAGGCCACAACCCTGGCCTTGTGAAAGTAAGGGTAGTAGAGGGAGATGAGATGCTGCAAAGTGAAGTCCACCCTGGCTTTCTTGCCCAGCCAATCCATGCACTGAAAAACTCTCCAGACGCCGGGGCCTAGTTGGGTCAAGCACAAGTTGTAGGCTCGGCAGAAATCATCAATAATCTTATGTACTGGAAGGGAGAAGCCGAGGGTGAAAGGGTAAGTATAAGCAAAAGAAAGCCCTTCCACGTGGTGGGAGACTCTGCTTGTTGAGCCAGGGATGACTACTTTCACCTCGGTCCCAAACCTACACTCCCTCCGGACTCGCTCAATATGAGCTTGCATTATGCGAGTCGGCATCGTGTTTACCGGTATGTTCCTATTCTTCTCCTCTCTATCAGCAGATTGAACTTGCAGCTTGAGGTCTTTGCTGTTGTCGCAGTGAGAGGGAATAATTTGGTGAGGTTCGAGCTCTTGCTCGAGGGGAATCATTGGGGCCGAGGACCCCACCTCGGCAGTATTTCCACCTTCAAGCTCGCCCACGGCGTCGTCGCCCTCAGCGTCCTCGTCCCTATGGGTGACATCATCAGCGCCTGCCGCTTCCATGACGTCATCGCCCACGACGTCATCATCATCCTCTAGGCTGACGTCCTCGCCTACCGCAACAATGTCACGCCTAGCCCTTTCTTTCCGACGCTTAGAGCCACCAGCACTAGAGGTCACCTCTCTGCTTCCCTCTGCCTCTATCACCTGCAGTGCCGGCACGGTGGTAATGAACTCTCCGCTGGATATAATGGCGGCGTAATGCGCAATCTTTGCCCTCTCGCCTGAATCACTCGAAACTTGCCTGGAATGAGTGGTAGACATGATTATAGTTTGAGTTTAGAGTTTTCTTAAAGATGGGAATCAATCAGAGTAGATATGGAAGCTTTTGTTTTTTCCTTGACACTGTTGTTTGCAGAAGTTGAAAGAGAGAAGAAGGACTTGTTGAGGAAATATTTATAGGTGTAGGAGAGCCAAGTGGCACAGTGTCATCATTGTAACGTTGGGAGAAACAAAAATAACGGCGTGACCGTTCGATAAGCCAACGGATGGGTGGCACGTATCGGTGAATAATTAACTGAAGAGACGCAGACCGTTGACAAAATTTGAAACGCTTGGATAAGATCAAGCCACGTTGCTTTCCCGCAGAATTTCACTCCACTCCTCGGCAACTTCGGTAAGTGACCGAAGAGTGGGGGGACTATCTGTGTTGGGTAAAAATTGGCTCGCAATAATTCGCCTCGGCCATGCGATCTGGTAGCAACCGAGCACTTGACGATAAGCCAGAAACCGAAGCAAATGAGTGGATAGCCGAAGTTAGGCATCGAGGTCGTCACCGAAGGCGAGCCGCAAGTTGAGCTTCGGTGACATTCACCTCGGTCAAGCAACAGGACCCTACCACCGAGGTCATCTACTTGCGCCTCGGTGAGTCTCCCCGGTTCAAGCGGCTTTGCAGCCCATTAACTCCATCCATAAATGTTCCAGACGTGGGTTGGCCATGAGCAAGTAGTGGAGAACGTCGGACAATATCTTGTATCTATAAATAGCACTTCATTTTTTACATTGTACATATTCAGAAATACTTACAGAAACTCTACCGAAATTTGTACTCATTGCAATATATTGAAACCCAGTTATTTTCTTGCATTTTACGCTTACATTCGACATTTATCAGCTTTGATACAAAGTTTTGCTTATATTCTAACCCAAATTTGATTTGTGATCGTAAAACTGGTTTAGGCCCATACATATATATTTGTATGTTTGTGTATATTTTTGTATGTGTGTATGTTTGACTCTATGTAAATTCAAAATAATATTTTTATATGAAGTTTCATATGTATATATATGTGTATTATTTATATGTTTCGCTTTGTAGATGGAAAAAAAAGTCCGGCGATCTACCGCCTCCGGCCGGCGGCGACCGGCCACCAGCCACTGGCGCCTTCACTGTGACTGAAACTGTGGTGAGGTAAATGGAAAACCCTCCTTTGTATGGTGTAAATACATTTTGTATATGCTATGTAAAAAAAGTATTGTTATTTTTTGTAAAATGGCATAGCGTTGTTATGTTTTGTAAATATGGCACTAGGTTTGTATATTTTTGTAATTCTCATGTTTGTTTATGGGGTTTTTACACAACATGCCCACAAACATAACTTATTTACCTATTTATGCCCATTAAAAGTTGTTTTACACACAACACACATTCAGCCCACTTTAATTACAATCTATACCCATCGGCCATTTTTATTTACATTACATACCCATTTTTTCTCAAAACACTCAATCACTCCATCTTCCAAAACAATTTCCAATCGACTTTCAAAGTCCTAATCGAATCACCAATTCCCAAATGATTCGTCATCTAAACCCATTTTCTACTCTAAATTCCATTGAAGAAACGTAAATCTTCGAATGGTAAACGTAAATCTACATATGCTTCTTTATTTTCGTTCATTAAGATTTTATTTTTGATTTAATTTTATGCAATGTAAGCTAACTTATTATTGTGATTCCGGGTTTCTAGTGACGCTTTCTGAACAACATTATATTTTATAAAATTTTGGTTGATTTGATTTTAAAAATCAGGTTATTGAGTAATGGAATAAAATTAGCTAGAATAGAGCCGAAAGAAAATGGTGGATTTTGTATTAAAGTGCAGTTGATTAATTGATTTTTTTTCTCGACATATTTTTAAGTGGGAGTTATTTCGTCGATTTGGTGTTTGGAAGCATTGAATGGGAGCCTTGGAGCAACTAGTAAGTTTATCTCCGTGTGACGTATAGGCCACGGGTTCGAGCCATAGAAACATCTATTGATGCTTGTATCAGGATAGACTGCGTTCATTATCCCTTGGGGGTGTATTTTTTCTATGGACCCTGTGTGCATGATGTTTTGTGTACGAGGCTATCCTTTTGGTGTTCGGAAGCCTTATTTGATACAGTTTTCTAGTTAATTTTCTTGATAATATAATAATAATTCTATATTTTAAAAAGCGTCAAGTTTAGCTAATTGAATCTTATCAAGAATTCCCAGTACTCTAGTTGTATGGCTTTTGTTCAACGTGAAAAGATGCAAAGTTAGAAATTAGTTGTTAAACAAAGTCCAATATTTAAATTGAATAAATTGGAGAGTCCATTTATTATCCATGTAGGTAGTTTGATTATGTGTGTACTCTCTAAAACAGTGAGTACAATTAGTTTGTTTTAGGTATTGGAAAGATGAATCTCAACAATGTTAAGGTTCCCAAGATGCTAGGTGGTGGGGCTGCTTTTGCTTTGATCAAGTTCGGAGTTGTTGTTGGTCTTGGTGTGTATGTAGTTGCCAACAGTCTTTAAAATATTTCTAGTTATTTATTTCCTATGTAACTTGTAAGAAAATTTTTCTTTTAACACTTTATCACTAAGACTCAAGTTATCATGGTTAATTAATTATCTGCAAGCCTAGGAAGTTAAAACTTTCGATAAGCATAGATGTGTGTTTATATTTTCTTGGAATCGACAAGTAAAATGCAACCCTTTTTGTATTTTTCCAAGACTATATTCAAGAAGTTTGTTCATTAGAGTTGTTGATCATTTTTCATTAGAGTATGCTAAAGTTCAGAGCTTTAAGGTAGAGGTTGTTGTTTCCCTTATCATAAAAAATTAAAGTTGAGAGCTTTAAAAGCTCGATGGTTGAATTGGATTTTGCATCTTCTAAACTTGCTCGGTAGAACTTTGTTATCTTTTGGCTTGTCATATAATAGACATAATTTTTGTCTGCTTAAATTAAACTAATAAAATTGGGCAATGTCGAATTGAACTCTTACTGCCAGTAAGATTTATCTATGGTTGTTTTTTTTGTTGCTGCATTGGGACATTGCATTAAAATCCTTTCGCTCCATCAAAGAATCATGTTTTAGCTACCACATCTGAATTGGTTGAATATATAGTTCATTATATGGAATGTTTTAGGTATCTATAAGTAAAAGGCTCGTCTTTTTAATATTTACTACTCACTATAGTGTTGTAGTAAAAAGATTTAAAGGAAAGTGGCTAATTATAGTTCATTTTGTACTATTGTTAATATTGTGCTTTGGTCTTTCAGAAGGATTATGTAATTAGTTTTGGTTCTATGTGTTCAAAGCCTGTGAAGAAATGGTTTAGGTTTTTTCTTGTTGAATTGCTTGAGAATCCTCTATAGTTCAATTGTTTGAGTTAGTTATTGTATACAGATAATATTAGAGTAGTGACCCGCTTGTTTTAGCCCACCTTTGACATAAGTTTGTGCTTGCATCATTTCATGTAGATCTGTAACATTTGGGGAGGGGGGGAGGGGGATGAAGGTGATGTTTCTTTTGGTTATATGAGGTATAAGCTTTAATGCATAGAGCTTGAGTCAAGAAATAGCAATGGGAACTTCCAATGCTACTTTTACTGAGCATATTTTACAATTAGAGCTTATTTGGTGTACTGGTGTCTACATCCCCTCTTCTTTAGCTCTTTAATATTTATCAAATGTAATGTGCAGAACCAGGCTGAAGAAAAAGTAAAAGATGCAACTAACAAATTATAGAATGTATGCTATGCCAATGGAGAAGGTCAAATCTTTTGATAGATGTGTTATTCTGTTCCTCTTATTGCTTCTTGTGTTTTTTGTTGATGTTCAAAAACATCGTGCAGGAAGGGCTTAAAGTTGCTCATAGAATCTAAATTCGCCTAATATACTACATATATGATATATGTAATTTAGACAAGATGTACTGGTGCATGTAGCTTCCTTTTTTTAAAGATGAGCTTGGTGTTTCCATTTGGATATTTTGACATCTATTTGCTCGTGCCTATAAAGTGTGGTAAGGGTCTTTTGATTGCAATAATAATTCCCCATGAAGGCCAGAATAACTTATAGTAAGTTTCTTTCCATTAAATACTATTTTAGAAGTCAGATTCTAATTTCAATAAATTCTTCATTTATTGAAGTGGGCTGGGTATTCTGCTTTGCTAAGTCCTAACACTACAGACTTAAGCAGGACAATTCATGCCATTGCTACGCCATCGTTTCCTTTATGTTCATAATTTTTACCATTCTTGTCCCTTTCTTTTGGCAACACTACTTCTACTTGAAAATGGATAAAATCATTTTTGTGTTTAAAATATTAAGTGGATGATGGTATATGTTGGAAGCTACAAGCCATGAAATATTTTGCGTTGTTCAGGACAGTGATTTAACTAAGCATTTGTTAAGTAGTCGATATTAAGTGAATAACTACTAGTAATGATTGTTCTTGTTCCTTAATATATACATCTATGCCTTTCTCTGATTACTTAATCGAGAACTTAGTAACCACTGGGCATGTTGTTGTTACAGTAATTTATTTGTTACTCCATCCTTGCAGGCTGCAAATCCCATATACCAGATAGCTTCAAGAGTAAAATCAAGAATACTCGTAGTTCCAGCTTGTTCTTTCATTGAGTCCATTGGGCCTCCAGTTTTTCTTTACGAGGTTAATCGATGAGCAATTGTTTTTTGTAAACTGATGAAGTAACTTAACTCTTAGTAGCTTCTTTTGTTTTTTCAGTTTTTTTTTTGTGAGTCCGTAGTGTTATAACTTTATGAGAATGTCATGGAATTATCTATTGAAGATGGCAAAAGGTTCCTCTTTTATAATTACGCACAAGTAAATGTAAAAATTTCAAATTCTTGTGTAACAGTCCTCTCATATTGTGATGACAAGTTTAAGATCAGTGAGATATCGAGCATAGATTCTAAGATTTGTGCATAATATTTGCATACTTAGAGTATACTATATGCAATTGGAATATATTGTGTACCCTTGAAATATATTATATACTTTTACAGTATACAATGTTATTTTTACCTTTGAAGAATGATGTGATTTGAAATAGTATACTGCAATTTTTTTCACTGAATACCTTTAGAGTGTATCGTATGCTTTTACAGTATATAGTTTTACTTTTCCTTTGAAGAGTCTTATGTTTGAAATAGTATACTCCAATTTTTTATTATCACTGTATACCCTTCGAGTATACTGTATATATCTTTAGAGTATATCATATATTTATATAGTATACAATGTTATTTTTCCTTTGAATAATCCTATGTTTTGAAATACAGTAAATCCTTGGAGTATATTGTATACCCTTGGAGTATATCGTATACATTTACACTATACAATGTTATTTTTCTTTGAAGAATGCTATGTTTTGAAATAGTATACTTCAATTTTTTGTTATCAGTGTGTACCCTTGGAGTATATTGTATACTCTTGGAGTATACCGTATACTTTCACAGCATATAGTGCTATTTTTTGTTTTGAAAAATGCAATATTTTGAAAAAGTATACTCATATTTTTCGGTATTACTGTATTCCCTTTGGAGCATATTGTATACCCTTGGAGTATACCTTTTTTGTGTGAGATGTTATTGGATAAATGATTGTTATCAATTTTTATTAGTCAAAATGTAGTACTACAGGACAACTAAATTAAATTAAGAATTTGTGACTTTGGCCTACTTGATGTTGGTGGTGTTGATGACTACTTTTTCATTTAATATTTTGGCGCTTTTGGTTACTAATATTGTAGTTTTACTCTAAAACCTAATTACCATGTTATTTGGATCTATCGATATTGTCATTGTAACTTTGAAAATAAATGGAGGAAAAATAAAAAAAAATAGTATTTGGTGTTAATTACATAAAAGATAGATATTTCAATTTTTTATTATTTTAAACGAAGTATATCTTTTTGGTATATCGTATACTCTTTTGGTATACCTTTTTGTATATGAATCAAAGTGTGAGATGTGATCTAACGAATGGATGTTTTCATTTTTGCTGTTATATAAGTATACCTTTTTGGTATGCCGTATACACTTTTGGTATACCTTTTTGTATTTATATCAAAGTGTGAGATGCAATCGAACGAATGAACATTTTGGTTTTTGTCGTTATAAACAAAGTATACCTTTTTGATATACTGTATACTCTTTTAGTATACCCTAGTGTATTTGGATCAAAGTGTGCGATGCTATCAAGCAAATAAATATTTAAGTTTTTGTTGTTTTGAACAAAATATACATTTTTTGTATACTATATACTCTTTTGGTATACTTTTTTGTGTTCCGATCAAACTGTGTGATGCTATTGAGCAAATAAATATTTTAGTTTTTGTTATTTTGAACAAAGTATATCTTTTTTGTATATTGGATACTTTCTTGAGATATTGTATACTCTTTTGGTATACCTTGTTATGTTCGAATCGAAGTGCGAGATATTACAAAACACATAGATATTTTAATTTTTATTGATTTTAAGAAAGTATACCTTTTTGGTATATCGTATACTCTTTTGATACTCTTTTGGTATAACTATTTGTGTTTGGATCAAAGTGTTTGATGCTATCGAGCAAATAAATACTTCAATGTTTATTATTTTGAACAAAGTATATATTTTTGGTGTGTTGTATACCTTTTTGGTATAGTGTATACTCTTTTGATATACATTGTTATGTTCTGAGTGAAGTGTGAGATGTTATAGAACACAAAAATATTTCAAATTTTATTATTTAAACAAAGTATACCTTCTTGGTATACTGTATACTCTTTTGGTATACCTTGTTATGTTCGGAAGCGCGAGATGTTACAGAACACATAGATATTTCATTCTTATCATTTTAAAAGAATTATACCTTTTTAATAGTATGTATTGTATGCTCTTTTGGTATACCCTTTTGTGTTTGGATCAAAGTGTGTGATGCTATCGAACAAATAAATATTTCAATTTTTGTTGTTTTGAGCAAAGTATACCTTCTTGGTATACTGTATGCTCTTTTGGTATACCTTATTATGTTTGGATCGAAATGCGAGATGTTGTATAACGCATAGATATTTTAATTTTTATTGTTTTCACGAAGTATATCTTTTTGGTATATTGTATACTGTTTTGGTATATCCTTTTGTGTTTCGATCAAAGTGTGCGATGCTATCGAGCAAATAAATAATTCATTTTCTGTTGTTTTGGACAAAGTATACCATTTTGGTATGTTGTATACTCTTTTGGTATACCTTGTTATGTTCGGATCGAAGTGCGAGATGTTACAGAATACAAAGATGTTTCAAGTTTTGTTGTTTTTACAAAATATACGTTTTTGGTATACCGTATACTCTTCTGGTATATCTTTTTATTTTTAAATCAAAGTGTGAGATGCTACCGAGCGATAAATATTTCAGTTTTTGTTATTTTGAACAAAGTATACCTTTTTGGTATACTGTATACTTCTTTGGTATACTTTTTTATGTTTGGATCAAATTGCGAGATGTTACATAACCAATTTATATTATGGACTTGTTGTTTTAAATACAATATACCTTTTGATATCACGATATACCATATTAACATACAGTATAATCTAAGAGTATATATATTTGATATATTAGACAAAAAAAATTCATATAGATATCAAATATGTTATATTAATCACTAATATAGAGAGAAAAAAATAAAAAAGGAGAAAAATTAACAAAGAAAAAACATAAAAGAAAAAGAAAAAAAAAAAGCAAAAACAAATTGAGTAGAATAAGATTATGGAAAAAGAAAATAAAGAAAAAAATATAAAAAATTGGGGAGACATGAATAGTGTTTAAAAAGGAGAAAGAAAAAAGAAAGGAAAAAAAGGACAAAAAAAAGTGTGAAATTGGAGAAGGAGAAAAGAATAATAAAAGAATGATAAAAGAAAATGAGAGATAAAAATAATAAATGATATAGGGAGAGAGAGGGACTTGAGTTTCTTGTTTTATGACTCAAAATAAAGAAGTAATTAGCTTATGGGTATAAGATGTAAATAAGTTATGGGTATTAATGTAATAGGTAGAGCCTTGTAAATAAGATGAGGTGTATGGGTATTTTTAAAAGGGAAAATTTCATAACTAACCAAGTATCTTACATAACCCTACTGTTTAATAGACATATTTAACATACATCAATGGTTAACCAAATTTGATGCTAAATAATAGTTACATGGATATCCTAACATCTAAAAACTCTGTGTGAATATCTCCTAAATCTCAGCTGCGTGAAAAATAACTTCGATTGCCTTAAATCTCAGCAGCCGAAAAATATGGTAACTAAACGCTGCGTGAATAACTTAAATACTGCGTCAATATTAAAACATCACGTTCCTTAACTGATATTAATGGAATACCATCCGTAAAATGAGGATTCCCACAAGGCACGTAATGAAAAATCTTACCCACATCAAGATGCTGAAAAGATAGATACAATTAAATTAGTAATGAATTTTACAAAAGTTAATCAATACATATACATAAACTAAGAAAGGATTGGATAACAAATATATTACCACATATGATGATTGACTTTGCAAATATATTATGAATATAAATTTGATACCCACACTGTTAGTTGTCAGATGTGGTTGCACATTCCAGTTATACCATGGATATATCTCGAATATACCAGATATGGTTATATTCGAGATAAATATACCATGAATATATCTTGAATATACTCAGATATGGTTGCATATATCTTGAATATACTCAGACATGGTTGAAAAATAAGTTCAAAATATAGAAAAAATATTCTGTGCAAATACAATTAATGCATACAAACAAAACTACAGAATATATCAGATACAGACTAAGTATGGGAACAATATTACCGCTTTTATTTTGATATGACCAAAATATTAGGAAAAAACTCTTAATAAGTGGGTAATTAATTGAGAATAAATTAAACTAATAAATGCACTGTTAAAGCAAAAGGCAAATTCCTACAATTGTAGGCACGCTAAAAGGCAGTTAAACAACTTTTAAAAATGGCTATTAAAAGATAAGTACATAAGTCTAAATGTCTATATTCAATAATATAAAAAAATATATTTATTTTCTGTTAAAGTCCCTTCCAAATGTCTATACAGTGTAAAAATTCCTTTTTAAAATCCTCCATTGTTTATTGGAATTGGGCTTTGATTGACCAGTCATACTTTGAATGGATCTTTTTGCGCGAGATGGATACTTCCGCCACTATTGATACAATTTCGATCTTTATGAAAAGTTTTTGCAAAAATAGTCGGGTTATCAGATCTTTCTATTAACAATGATATGATGACCGCCATACTGGATCTGGATCAATAGCAGGATAGTGCTCTGACGTTGCCTATTTGCACAATGCCATTTAAGAAGGAGCCACTCTATAAATATTATTGTAGAGAGTATTGTCACATTTAGTCTAAGCACTAAGAGCCAACTTCAAAGCAAGGGATGAAGTTAAGCCAACTTTATAACGTGGGACTGACAAACTTATTCAAACCTCAAATTTAGAAGTTACTCTTTCTTAAAGGCCAATTTAGTCCCATGGTCTAAGTCAATATTGCAGTAAAGACATTAACTTTTTAGAACTATTAGGTCGTTACCTAAATATAGATGCCAAAAATGACTATTTTGTCTAAGGCACAGAAAAACCCCCCCGTAAAACTCATTTGGGTGATTTACAAAAATAGAATATTTTTTGGTGCCCGTCAGAGGTTTGACCCCGTAAGGTAAATGTCTTATAAAAATGATCATTTTTAGCGATCACCAGATCTTTCAATTGGCAAAAACCATTGATCCTGATCCAGCATAATCCTTCTATTGATCTAAATCCAGCATGGCGATAGTCAGGTCTTTGCTAGTATCTGGCGATCACTAGAAAGGTTATTTTTGTAAGATTTTTCCTACGGGGGTTGAAAGTGTTGTAGCAGCACCGGAAGTGTCCATCTCGAGCAAAAACTTCACAAATATGAAAAAAGTTCGACAGGATGTCCCCAAAGTTGACTGGTTCTGCGAGTTTATCCCCATTTTACCGTGATTTTAGCAAAATAGTTTTCGATTTCCTTCATTTGTTTGAAGTGTTGTATATGCAATACTTCAAGACACTTAGCTGGTGTTGCTCCCAAACGCACACGCAAGTATACGCGGTCGCCAAGTAATAAAGTGACAAAGTCGAGTATCGTTCCCACGAGGACTATGCAGACTAGTGCTTAATAAACAATTCCTGAATAAACTATCCAGGGGTCTTTTTCCAATGATTGTAAGAGTTTTTATACTAAAATGCAGTAATTAAAGTGCTGGAATGTAATCAAGCAATGGGGCAAAACTTCGGTTGTTAACAATATCAAGAGAGCGATCCAGGGTCAGAGTTACGAACAATCCAGTTGATGTATTCAATTGATTTCACTTCTTAAATCCCGGGTTACTAACTGACAGGTTAATTATAATTATGAAAACCTTTCAGTTCTTCACAATCTATGCAAGCTACTTTAATCCCTGTATGTCTACGGGTTAAATCACATGCACGCATTAACGATCCTGTAATTAGTTAAACTAGGCAAGCAAGTATATGTCTATCCTACCCGCGAATTGATTCCCCGATGCCCGGGTTCACAAACTAGTTCTATTCTTCCTTATTACGTAATTAGGTTCCCTCTTTCAAGTTCAACCCAAAAACCATAGATGATGTATAACTATCGAGCTCTAACAATTATACAAGTTAAATCAAGGAAGAATAAGTAACCCGTTATGGGATTCAATCAATGGAAATCAATCTTCAACAATCAACTTTCATGTAAACTCTAACCCCAGAACGTTAGGAAATTAGCCACACATATTCATAATCACAAGGCAAAGATTTGGTGTAATAATGAAATACTTGATGTAATAGATGAAAGATTTGGGAATAACCCTTGTTCAATGAAGTGTGTAGCTCTCAATATTGCTCCAAAGTCAAGAACTCCTTACAAAAACTAAGTAATAAACTATTTATAATGTTTCCAAACCCTTGGTAATAAGTTAAACCCAAAATTAGAAGGAATAGGAAGTAAAATCGCGCACAAGGGGCGCTATAACGGGCGCCCCGCGCCCCGAAAAGCGTGCTACCAACCAGAACCCGCTCCCAGCCTTCGTGCTATAGGCCTGCGGCGCATGCCAAACGCGCAAGCCTCCTGCGCGCTATGGGTGGCGCGGCGCGGAGGCTGCAGCGCCAGGCCAAAAACTCCTTCTTTCGCTCCAAAACTCGGCTTGTGTCGTGCCTTTGTGTGCTCAATCCAATCTTCAAACATCCTTCAACCAATTCATGCTCAATCAAGCTTCGAAACGCTCCAAATGCATCGCGTAACGACCTACACACGAACAACACAACATCAGCGTAAAACCACATTCACAAGCCACCAAACAAGTGCAAAACAAGCTCAAATGTGCGGAAATATTAAGGAAAAGTAGGCATAAAATGCCGAACATCACCACCCCACACTTGAACCTTTGCTCGCCCTCGAGCAAATCACAACTAACTCCCCAACCTAGGTAAAACAGGTCTGCCTATGACTATGGTTGATACCGACTATTGAACCAATGCGCACATGACTACCATGGATCCACAACATGCCAACAATTTACCAAACTCAAAAATACGAGAACAACCACCCCAAAATAGCTCAAATGCACAAACTCAACTCAATGCAACCATGCTCCCACAAAATTACACCTATCTACTCAATCAAAAGCCATCAACTTTACCTACTTCATGCAAACCACGTGCCCTCACCAATATGAAAGAGAGTGCCCCCCAAAGATCACACACAAAAACAAATATCATGAATAGAACGGGGCAATAACAAATGAATTCTCTCGCTCTCATGAAAGGCTCACATGTCACACACAACGTACCATAGGCTTGCCCGTAGTGTAGGACTCCACTAATGTAGACTCACTCCAATCGGGATTAACTAGAACTTTAGAAAGGTCGTAATGTAGGCTAAGGTGCGGGTAGGATACATATGGGTAATAGTGACTACCTCCCTAAGCACTTTTAATACATCACATTTATTCCAAACACAAGTCTCAACAAACCACCCAATCACAAGTATCACACATACACCTTCTCAACAAGTAGCATATTTTCTTTTTCAATCACACACTAGCAAGGAAGGGATATCTTTCTCTTTTTTTTTTTTTTTTTCTTTTCCACTTTTTTTTTTCAACTTTGCTATTTTTTCCTTTTCTTATCATTTCTTTTTTTTCTCAATTTCATTAACTTCCATCCTTGCCAATGTTTTTCACTCCTTCACAATTTTCATAAGTATTTCCCTTTTATTAGCTCCACTCAAAAGTCTCCCAACATCCAACCACAACTCCAATCATCTACACAATGTCAATAAAGTGCTTAAGGAGTAAGGGCCAAAAGAGTCAATTAAGAACAAATGGGTAGGCTCGGGGTGTGGGTGCCAATCAAAAAGGGTCAATTCAAATCACAACAACAATTTTTCAAGGTATATATGTAAGGGTAGGCAAGTAAAAGAAGGCCTTGTATCATCTCCCGACTAGAACAAACCTAGGATTTCGCTTTGCACACACACGGGGCAAGTTCTAGACATTAATATGCAACACGGAGCAAATAAGAACATGCCTCACAACACACATTGCACGTAATCCACACAAAAAGGCTCAATCAACAACTCTCAACCAAGCTTCTAGAATGCAACTTGTGGAAATTTAAGCACTCATGCACAAAAGTTAGCAATCAAGCCAAGCAAGCGGACTCAAGCATCTCAAGGGGGTTGTTCCATTTTTCCTTTTTTCTAAGCATGCATCAAATTAAAACCAAGGACACCACAAATAGCACATGCAATCAAGTCCAAGTCCACCGGTATCAAACACATCAACGACACCTAGCATTCTACCTTTTTCCTTAGCCTAGGGTCATCTACAACTAACTATCCTAATCCTAAAAATGAAAAACTACCCGGTTCAAAGGCCTCCCCGTGGAAAAGAACCGCGGCCATAAGAAAAACCACGGGGCGGATGACATGTACCACTATTAAAACTAAAAGGAAAATCTTTTTGAAATTTTTCATTGGTTTTCTAATAATTTTTTTTTTCATTTTCCATATAGTAAAGCAAGAAACAAATAAAAACAAAGTCAAGTGACAAAATAAAAAGACCTAAGGTACATGCATCCTAAACCTCAAAATAAAAACTAGATAAAGGACAGTACCCCACCCCACACTTAAACTAAGCAATGTCCCAGTGCGACAAAGAAGTAAGTGCAAAAGTAAGAGTACAAGAAAACTGCCCTGAAAGCTGGATGGTGCACAGGAGTGTGGACCTAGGCCTCCGCCTCATGATCAGTCTCATACTCACTGTCTGGATCATTGGCCACAATATCTGAATCAGTGTTCTCATCCTCTCGCGGATCCACCCTTCCAGCCTCAACTTCGCCCAGCAGGACCTTCGAGGTCTCCGTCAACGGGACCTGGCGGTCAATAATAGTCATATCAACGCCCGACTGACGGGCCATAGCCTCTATCATCAAATACTGACGCGCGGCCAAGTTTGCACTTGTCTCCCGCAAATCATCCGCCGTCAGCTTCACCGGTGCTGTGGTGATCACCCCCTTGACCGAAGCAATGTCAAAAGGCCTCCCAAAATCAAGGACAATGCGATCCCCGACCTCATCTGCGGGGACGCCCGCCTTCTCTAAATACCGGGTCAAGAGGTTCCCAAAATACAACCGACTACATGATTTTTCATACCTCTCTTGTTTCATCATTTTCAACATGTAGTACCCAATGTTCACCGGCCTCCCGGTCATGAAAAAATACACCATGCACGCCCGAGTCTTAGTGACCTCGGAATAATGGGAACATGGAAGAATCCGTGCATTTATAAACCGCATCCATACACGCGCCGGCTTGATAAACTGGGAGAAGTGCATAAACTTATGTCGCCCAGACGCTCCTCGCCCCCACTTATGCGTGGAGCCCTCACCACACAAGGTGTCCCGCAAGGCCGTGTAATCCGGTTTGTTAATGTAATTTCTCAACTCATCATAATCGGGGTCCGCTACCCCCAAGAAGGCATTCAATGCCGTTGGATCTAACTTCACTTTCACTCCCCTAACCGTCACCATGTTATCATCCCTCCACACCTCATCGGGCTCCCAATTAGCATAAAGTTCTTGGACCATGTCCAAGTTGGCGTGCCCCGGACTCTCAAACACTGAGTCCCACTTGAGGGCAATGATCTTCTCGGCCACCTCTCTAAACTTTTGTAGCACCGGCCGTTTATCAATGGCTTGCTCGGGGATGTACCCCGCAAGCCGCACATTTTTATACCATGTTTGGCAATCTCCCTTCTTCACGAAAGGGAGGCCATACCGAGTCTTGCCTCCGGGACGTGGTATCGGCACCGCGTCCTTTGGAATCTTGGCCTTAGCCTTTGCTTTTGCCTTGGGCTTGGCCGGTGCCTTACCCTTTTGCTTTGAGGAGGAAGGCTCGGCTTGAGGTTCTCTCCTCGGGCCCGCAGTAGATGAAGAACTCGCCTTTTGAGATGTGGCTACCATGGTACCTACACAAACACAAACATCAATGTTAGATGTATAGCTATGCACCAAAAACAATTCAAGCTCAAGGGTACCACCCCACACTTAGCACACACTCTATGTGGCAATCACTTGTTTCAATGGCACGAGCACCCCACACTTGAACAAAACTAGCCTTGGCAAAATATGCCACGTTTTGAATTTTTTAAAATCAAGCTAGTGTGGGTGCCTCATGATCAAATCTAGTGTGTATGCAACATCTAATGTTCATTGTAAGCCTAAGGAATGCATTGCTACTCAAGAATTCACAATGTCATTGATATTTCATCTTTGAGGCTTTTTCACAAACACCTAGTGTGCACAACTTTGAACTAGCAATTTCAATGGATTTTGTAATGTGCCAACCCTCCCAATTTGTTGGGAGATCTCTTTTTACAAGTCACAAGGTCTATACTAAGCATCATAGACAATTAAGCATATCAAGATTGAATTTTTATGAAGAAGCTTGTAACTAGTTAAGAGAATCATCCATGAGCAATAATGAAGACAACTTACATGTTATTGAGAAGGAAGAGTAGTAATGTACTTACTTGATGGTGTTAGAAGTGATTGCACAAGATTTGGGATGAGTTCAATTGTTGCAAGTGAATTAGTGTGTGTGTAGAGAGTGTTTGTAGTGAAAATAAGGGAGAAAAGATGTTAGGAATCGGGGTTATAGGGCATGGGGGATTAAAGAATTTCGGGTCAAACCCGTTGACCCATTTTTCAAACCAAAAATTGGCCCTCCGCGTTAAGCTCCGCGCCGCAAGCCAATAGCGCGCAAGATTTTGATGTTTCTGCCTAGCATGGCGCGTTTGGTTCCGCGCCGCAGGCCCATCGCGGGCAAGGTTTTTGAGTTTCTGCCTAGCATGGCGCGGTGGGAGGCGCGGGGCGCTCCCAACCGCGCCTAGCTTCTTTGTTTAGCTTTTTCTCGCGCTTTGGGAGGCGCGGGGCACTCCCGAACGCGCCCAAGAACGTTTTTTTCGCACCGAATTTCGATTCCAAGTACAAACCAAGCGTGGGACATGTCTCGAGACGTCCCATCCCCCTCAATGCATTCATTTTACCTTATTTAGCTCATCCGATTCCTGCAAAAACGTGACACTATAAAAACAAAAGAAAACTAAACTATTACAAGTACAAACTCGGGTTGCCTCCCGAGAAGCGCCTTATTTAACGTCGTGGCACGACGGGTATAAATCAAGGGTCCCTCAAAGTGATTGAAGTGCGGTGATTCACCGTACCTCCCCAATAGTGTTTCACCCGTTGACCATTAACCAAAAATGTGCTTTCAGAACTCGGGGCTCTCAATGCAACCGCTCCATGTGCGGTAACCCGAACAACTTCAAAAGGCCCCGACCATCTCGACTTCAACTTGCCCGGAAACAATTTCAACCTCGAGTTGAACAACAATACACGCTGCCCGGGCTCAAAAGAGCGATGCTCAATGTGCTTATCATGCCACTTCTTTGTCCGTTCCTTATATAATTTCGCATTTTCATACGCATGGAAACGGAACTCTTCAAGTTCATGCAACTGGAGCATCCTCTTCTCACCCGCTAAAGCCATATCAAAGTTGAGCTTTTGAATAGCCCAATACGCCTTATGCTCTAATTCAACCGGCAAGTGACAAGCCTTCCCATAAACAAGCCTATATGGAGAGGTTCCAATAGGCATCTTGAATGCAGTTCGATAGGCCCAGAGAGCATCATCTAACTTCATAGCCCAATCCTTCCTCGAGGCATTCACAGTCTTCTCAAGGATTTGCTTGATCTCTATGTTAGACACTTCCACTTGGCCACTAGTTTGGGGATGATAAGCAGTAGCCACCTTGTGGCGAACCCCATACTTAGCCAATAATTTATTGAACAACCGGTTACAGAAATGCGTACCTTCATCACCAATGATAGCCCGCGGTGTCCCAAAACGAGTGAAAATATTCTTCTTCATGAACTTCACCACCACACTCGCATCATTTGTAGGAAGTGCAATGGCGTCCACCCATTTAGATACATAATCAACTGCTACAAGGATATATTTATTGCCCATAGAAGGTGGGAATGGACCCATAAAATCAATACCCCAACAATCAAACAGCTCAATCTCCAAAATATTGTTCAAAGGCATCTCGTGACGCCTAGTAATGGTACCCGTTCTTTGGCAACGATCACATTGCTTCACTAATACATGAGCATCTTTAAATAAAGTAGGCCAAAAGAAACCAGATTGAAGTACCTTTGCAGCTGTTCGATCTCCACCAAGGTGGCCACCATAAGGAGAGGAATGGCAGCTCTGTAGAATCGGCTCTACTTCTTCCCTTGGAACACATCTCCTAGCTAGTTGATCAGCACCTATCTTGTACAAATAGGGTTCATCCCACACATAAAATCTGCTCTCATGAAGGAGTTTACGCTTCTGCTCAGCAGTTGCCCCAGGGGGATACACATCACTCACAAGAAAATTTACCATGTCAGCATACCATGGTGTTTCAGCTTCTTCTAGAGCAAAAAGTTGCTCATCAGGAAATACCTCTTTAATCTCAGGCCCCTCATCTACATGATCTCTATTCTCCAGCCTTGACAAATGCTCAGCTACTTGATTCTCAGTCCCCTTGCGATCTCGAATTTCAACATCAAACTCTTGCAATAGGAGAACCCATCGAATAAGTCTCGGCTTGGAGTCCTTCTTTTCAAACAAATACCGGATTGCGGCATGATCAGTGTAGACAACAACACGAGTGCCAACCAAATATGATCTGAATTTATCAAAAGCATAAACCACGGCTAGCAACTCCTTCTCAGTGGTAGTATAATTGGACTGGGCTGCATCAAGCGTCTTGCTTGCATAATAGATGGAGTGAAAAATTCTTCCTATTCTTTGGCCTAGAACAGCCCCAATAGCATTATCACTCGCATCACACATCAATTCAAATGGCAAAGACCAGTCAGGAGCAATGATGATTGGTGCGGTCACCAACCTTTTCTTCAACTCTTCAAACGTCTTAATACAAGCATCATCAAACACAAATTTCACATCCTTCTCCAACAATTTGCACAAGGGAGTGGAAATTTTGGAGAAGTCTTTTATGAACCGTCTATAGAACCCTGCATGTCCCAAGAAACTACGCACCCCCTTAACAGAGATAGGTGGTGGTAATTTCTCAATAGCCTCTATCTTCGCCTTGTCAACCTCAATCCCTTGCTTTGACACCTTGTGCCCAAGTACTATGCCTTCTTGAACCATAAAGTGACATTTTTCCCAATTCAGCACCAGATTTGTTTCTTCACAACGGCTCAGCACAGCATCAAGGTTCTTCAAGCATTCATCAAAAGAGTCACCAACCACTGAGAAATCATCCATAAACACCTCCACAAATTTTTCCACCATGTCAGTGAAAATAGCCATCATGCACCGCTGAAAAGTCCCCGGGGCATTACACAACCCAAATGGCATCCTCCTAAATGCATAGGTGCCATATGGACAAGTAAAAGTGGTTTTCTCTTTGTCTTCAGGAGCTATCACAATTTGATTGTAGCCCGAATAACCATCCAAGAAACAATAATACTCATGGCCTGCTAGTCTATCCAACATCTGATCAATAAAAGGGAGTGGGAAGTGATCTTTCCTGGTGGCCTTGTTCAGCTTCCTATAATCAATGCAAATTCGCCACCCTGTAATAGTTCTTGTAGGAATCAACTCATTGTTCTCATTCTTCACCACTGTCATGCCCCCTTTCTTAGGAACACACTGCACCGGACTCACCCACTTGCTGTCAGAGATAGGAAAAATAATACCAGCATCCAGCCACTTGATGACTTCTTTCTTCACCACCTCCTTCATGATTGGATTTAGCCTCCTCTGCTGCTCTATGGATGGCTTATGATCTTATTCCAAGAGAATTTTATGCATGCAGAAGGAAGGACTAATCCCTCTAATATCAGCAATAGTCCAGCCAATAGCTCTCTTGCGCTCTCGCAATACCCGCAACACCTTCTCAACCTGCACATCAGACAACAAAGAAGAAAGGATCACGGGCAAAGTATTACCTTCACCCAAATAAGCATAACGTAAATGTGCGGGTAAAGGTTTGAGCTCAAGATTAGGAGCTTTCTCAATAGACGGTTTAGCAGGAGCTAAGGTCAACGGTCTATCAAGCTCCTCAAATTTCTTCCACCCTGGGATGAATCTACTCTGCATATTAAGAACCTCCACAAATTCTTCAGTATCTTCATCCTTCAGGATATCATCATCATCACATAAGAGTGCCCTTTCCAAAGAATCAACATTAGAAGCCAAGAATGACCTCTCATCAGCAGTCAACTCATCATCTATTACTTTTACCATGGACAACTCTTCATAATGAGAAGGAAGCTGGGTAGCTCTGAACACATTAAACACAGCTTCTTCCCCATTTACCTTCATGATCATCTTGCCAGCTCTGACTCTAATAACAGCATCCGCAGTAGCCAAAAATCCTCTTCCCAAGATGAGAGGAACCTCAGGATCAGCTTCATAATCAAGAATAATAAAATCAACGGGTAATATGAACTGACCCACTTGTACAAGCACATCCTCAATAATCCCCTCAGGACATGTCAAAGATCTATCAGCAAGCTGCAGGGTCACAGTAGTGGGTCGTGGCTCACCCAGGCCTAGCTTCCTAAAAACTGAAGAAGGCATCAAATTCACACTAGCACCCAAATCACATAAAGCACGACCAACCTCATGTTCCCCAATTTTCAAAGGGATGGTAAAACTGCCCGGGTCCTTCAATTTCTGCGGAATCTTGCTTCTAACTCTGGAACTGCACTCCTCAGTAAGTGCAACTGTCTCAAACTCAGTCAATCTTCTCTTGTTAGCAACAATATCCTTGATGTATTTAGCATATTTGGGAACATCCCGCAAAAGCTCCACCAAAGGAATATTTACCTGAATTTGACTCAATATCTCCAAAAATTTCTTGCATGCTGCATCAACTTTCTGCTTTTGAAGTCTCTGCGGGAACGGTGGTGGTGGTCTCACAATAGCAGACTCGGGCTGCTTTTCGGTTACCTTTTCTGCTTCTTTTTCCACTTCCCTATCAACATTTGGCTCTAACTCACCAACATGCTTCTTTGGCTTTGGGGGAACTTCCTCCAGTGCTCTTCCATTCCTCAAAGTCACTGCTTGCACAAATTCTCTAGGATTCTTCTCTGTATCACTCGGTAAAGCACCCCGAGGTCTATTATTTTGTGCTCCAGCAAGCTGCCCCAATTGTCTTTCAAGATCTTTCTGTGCATTACTCAAATCTTTAATTGTTTGTGCCTGAGATGCCGACTCATCAATGAGCTTTTGCTGCCCTGCAAGAATTTTCTTGAGCATATCCTCCATAGTATTAGACTGCTGTGGTTGAGCCTGAGACTGCGATCCCTGCTGTGGTGCATTGTTTTGAGTAAATTGGGCTCTCTCATTACCCTGAAACTGCTCACGGGTATCCCTCCAAGAAAAATTTGGGTGATTACGCCAACCCGTGTTATAATTATTACCATACTGATTTCGGTTTTGGCCCTGTGATCTGTTCTGATTACCCACATAATACACTGATTCTGGGTTAGAGGGACAAACCTCAGTGCTATGATCCTCACCACATACCTCACAAAAGGCCTGAACTTGCTGCACTGGAGCTGGTTGTGGCTTTGCTTGGAGAGCCAGCTTGCTGATTTGATTGGAAATCGCATCCATCTTCGCTCGCAACTCTGTGATTCCATCTAGTTGAAGTACCCCAGCAGCTTTCTGCGTAGCCGCTCTGCTAGCCCCCTCACTAAGTATATTAGCTCTGCCATCACCCTGCCAATCAGGATTGCTCTGTGAAAACTTATCAAGTAAGTCATAGATCTGTTCAAAATTTAAGGCCAGCACTTGGCCTCCAGCAGCAGCATCAACCACAATCTTAGTATGTTGGTTCAATCCCTCAACAAAAGTGTGTGCAATAACCTCATTAGTTTGATTGTGGTGAGGACAATCTCTCAATAACGCTTTAAATCTCTCTCAGGCTGCATATAATGATTCGCCTTCAAACTGCCTGAAGGAAAAAATTGCACTCCTCAACCTGGCCGTCTTAGCCGACGGATAAAACTTAGCCAAGAATTTCTTAGCTAAATCCTCCCAAGTAGTGATAGACCCAGGCTTTTCAGCCTTTAACCACTTCCTTGCTGTCCCAATCAATGAAAATGGGAACAAAGTCATTCGCACATAATCAGTAGGCACACCTGTCGGTGTATAAGTATCACTGATCTCCAGAAAGTTCTGCAAGTGTTGCTGCGGATCTTCATGTAGAAATCCACCATATTGCCCCGTCACATGCAGCAACTGAATCATGCCGGGCTTGATCTCAAAGTTTCCAGTAATAGCAGGCTTCACAATACTTGACTCTACTCCTTTCAGACTAGGAAGAGCCACATCTCGCACTGCTACTGTTTGTTCTTCAGCCATTTCAACAGGAAGGGATGCAAGTACGATTGCTAATGCTTCTCGATCTCTCGCTTCTTTTCTTGTCTTCCTCAAGGTTCTTTCAGGCTCGGGATCAAAAGGTGCGAGCGATTCGTCCTTTTTGTTCCTTTGCATTCAAAACCTATTGCCTGAAACAGCACAAGAAACTCAACAAAAAATTAAACCTGAATAGCAATTAAGTAATTGTTCAAAAGTAATTAGTCCGTAATTAGTCCCCGGCAACGGCGCCAAAAACTTGTTGCTCCCAAACGCACACGCAAGTATACGCGGTCGCCAAGTAATAAAGTGACAAAGTCGAGTATCGTTCCCACGAGGACTATGCAGACTAGTGCTTAATAAACAATTCCTGAATAAACTATCCAGGGGTCTTTTTCCAATGATTGTAAGAGTTTTTATACTAAAATGCAGTAATTAAAGTGCTGGAATGTAATCAAGCAATGGGGCAAAACTTCGATTGTTAACAATATCAAGAGAGCGATCCAGGGTCAGAGTTACGAACAATCCAGTTGATGTATTCAATTGATTTCACTTCTTAAATCCTGGGTTACTAACTGACAGGTTAATTGTAATTATGAAAACCTTTCAGTTCTTCACAATCTATGCAAGCTACTTTAATCCTTGTATGTCTACGGGTTAAATCACATGCACGCATTAACGATCCTGTAATTAGTTAAACTAGGCAAGCAAGTATATGTCTATCCTACCCGCGAATTGATTCCCCGATGCCCGGGTTCACAAACTAGTTCTATTCTTCCTTATTACGTAATTAGGTTCCCTCTTTCAAGTTCAACCCAAAAACCATAGATGATGTATAACTATCGAGCTCTAACAATTATACAAGTTAAATCAAGCAAGAATAAGTAACCCGTTATGGGATTCAATCAATGGAAATCAATCTTCAACAATCAACTTTCATGTAAACTCTAACCCCAGAACGTTAGGAAATTAGCCACACATATTCATAATCACAAGGCAAAGATTTGGTGTAATAATGAAATACTTGATGTAATAGATGAAAGATTTGGGAATAACCCTTGTTCAATGAAGTGTGTAGCTCTCAATATTGCTCCAAAGTCAAGAACTCCTTACAAAAACTAAGTAATAAACTATTTATAATGTTTCCAAACCCTTGGTAATAAGTTAAACCCAAAATTAGAAGGAATAGGAAGTAAAATCGCGCACAAGGGGCGCTATAACGGGCGCCCCGCGCCCCGAAAAGCGTGCTACCAACCAGAACCCGCTCCCAGCCTTCGTGCTATAGGCCTGCGGCGCATGCCAAACGCGCAAGCCTCCTGCGCGCTATGGGTGGCGCGGCGCGGAGGCTGCAGCGCCAGGCCAAAAACTCCTTCTTTCGCTCCAAAACTCGGCTTGTGTCGTGCCTTTGTGTGCTCAATCCAATCTTCAAACATCCTTCAACCAATTCATGCTCAATCAAGCTTCGAAACGCTCCAAATGCATCGCGTAACGACCTACACACGAACAACACAACATCAGCGTAAAACCACATTCACAAGCCACCAAACAAGTGCAAAACAAGCTCAAATGTGCGGAAATATTAAGGAAAAGTAGGCATAAAATGCCGAACATCAGGTCTAAATCCAGCATGGCGATAGTCAGGTCTTTGCTAGTATCTGGCGATCACTAGAAAGGTTATTTTTGTAAGATTTTTCCTACGGGGGTTGAAAGTGTTGTAGCAGCACCGGAAGTGTCCATCTCGAGCAAAAACTTCACAAATATGAAAAAAGTTCGACAGGGTGTCCCCAAAGTTGACTGGTTCTGCGAGTTTATCCCCATTTTACCGTGATTTTAGCAAAATAGTTTTCGATTTCCTTCATTTGTTTGAAGTGTTGTATATGCAATACTTCAAGACACTTAGCTGGTAGAATGTGAGAAGAGGTCAAGAGCAAGTGTTGCCTAGGCTACACTTCAATTATCTAAGAGATTGGAGAAGGGATGGGGGCATGCAAGTGCTGCCTAGACAATACTTCAAGGCAATTAGCTAGGAGATTGTGAGAAGTGTGGGGAATATGACACAAAATTTATAAGATTTATCGGGTTGTTTTCGTCTAAAATTTATTAAACCAAACAAAGGTTTTTTTTTTAAACCACAGTTATAAAGTTCAAAGAGGCAAACTATTGCATATGGCGTCGTAATTCTGCAACTCTCCCATCGAGTGTATACACCACGCCAATATATGTATGACACGTGTTGGTATATATGATTCTCTCTCTTAACCATAGGTAATTAATACATACTTTCACTTCATTAAATCACTTGCCAATAGTTAATTGATGTGGTTTGGTGTAAACACCCGATATTGGTAATAGTTACCCCCACAAGGCCACAAATATGTGGTAACCATCAGCGAGGTAGTCCATGACAGGATGAGTGTTATGACCCGAGTTAGTTAAGCGGCACATAGGTTGGTAGAAATTACGTGAGTCTGTCTTGGAGAGCCTTTCCAACTCGATGTAGGATTTAATCCATCTATATATTTAGATAATCTACGAGAAGAATGAGATTTCCAGAAAAAGATATTGCTTCCTATTCTCTCTCTCTGCTTTGGTATCTTTCTTATGTTTCTTCTCTCTTCTCACTTCTTCTTCCTTCTATTTTCTCAAATCCCTTTATGGAGCTATCCTTGGAGACGTATTACTTTCCTTTATACCAGCAGTTAACTATTCATTGTAATAGCAAGTTTCCTTTAATTGATGAAATAAACATAAATTGTCCCCATAAATATTGTGATTTCAATTTTAGTTCTTTACAATGAGTGTACTTAAAAGCCAATTGGTCGCTGCAATTGAACTTTAATTGGAGGAGAAAGTTAGGGTCTTATAAGGTAGGATCAGGAATTCTACTATTGATGCATCTTCTACTTTAAATGTCAAAGGAACAAAATCAGTGAGGTTCCAAAGGTTAGGATTACAGACTTACAGTGGATAATAACTTGACAGTTTGACATTACCTAGTTACATGAAAGAACAAAATTGGTCCAACTTTACATAACAGAGAAAACCCATTGGTATTTGAATTTATGACATTACAAGACAAGTTGCGGTTCCTGTTAACATTCAGCTCACTCTCATTAACATATATTGCAGGCCTCTTCAAGCCAAAGTGGGAAATACAATAACGTGGGATCCTTTTTTGTAAGAGAAATAGAAACAAACCAAATCATAGGGAAGAGAGCTTTACACCTTCCGTCTCATTTTATGTTAGGTAGTTTAACTTAATACGGAGCTTAAGAAATAAAAATAACTTTTGAAAATTATGGTTTAAAATAAATTATAGAAATTTGTATATCTGAGAACCATCACATAAAGTTGAATTGTTATTAAATATAAAAATATATTATCTTTTTGAAACTGACAAAAAAAAAGTGCCTATATAAAATGAGACGGAGGGAGTATTAACTTTCTCCTCACATTTCAAAATATTATTCACGGTATCATTACTAAACCTGGAAAATGAATTTCTTTGGTCAATATTTGAATCGGGTTCTTGCTATCCAAGCTAGCATATTTGCACCAATATTCTCAAACATTTCTAAAATGCAAATTCTGAGGCTTTTCTAGTCGTAAGTACTCCCTCTGTTCCACGATGATATGTTTTGGATTTCGAGAGTCAATCGAGTTTATCTTTGACCGTAATATTTTCATATGTCTTTTAAATATTTTGAATTATTAATTATTGTAACTTATAGTATTTTTATGTAGTTTCTAAATATATAAATATTGTTTCAAAAAAAAATTAAAGATTATATGTTCAAATTTACGGTCATAATAAACTTATTTGACTCTTAAAATCCGAAACATATCATCTTTTTGGAATAGAGGAGTAGTATTTAAGAATTAATCAATTTGCAAATTGGATTCGAGAACCAAGTGTGTGAACGAAGGAGCCCAATACGTAGATAGCCACAACAACAAATACTGCAAGTGCTTATGCAAACCTTGTACTCCATTATCTTTCTTTTTGTTTGCTGCAAAATCTCATAGTCAAATGCCTCAGCTGGAAGCAACTCCATCCCCATGACTAATACATCAAGAAAATCTGTAATGTATCAGCAAATTCATGAAATCTGTTTACTTTAGATTGGAAACAGGACAGTTTCATAATTCAGCTAGAAGATCCCCAAGCAGTTTCATTTTTCTAATTAAACCGCAAAATGGACACATTCCAACATATTGAATTTTATTAATTCAGTGCCTTCAACTCATGTACAGACAATCAGTTATTTTTTTGTTCTATTTAAACCAAATATAGTCCTAACGAGTAAATAAAGTCGTTTGATAGTTCAAGGGGTCACTTTGATGCGCACTAAAAATTATTTTCTTCCTTTATTCATCAACTTGCCAAATCCAAGAAATACATTTTCATGTTCCAATATGAGTAGGTGCAATAAAGAGCAATAATAGGGCAGTGCCAAGTAAAAGGGAAAGAGTGCAAAATATCCATTCCCCAAGTTGTTCTAGGCTCACTTTTTAGGGTTTTGAGTGGCTCAATGCATTCCCAGTAAAAAAGGCATAAAAACCAATTCTGGAAAAGTTATTCAGCTTAGCAGATGACAATGTCCTGGAATATGTAAAAGTAAACCAAATTTTGCAAAAATATAAAATGTAATTTTTTTTTTCATATGTCAGCTAAATTCATAATATCAGATGAAATATGACAAAATCATACTACTTACGAGTACGATGTCATAAAGGTTCAGCAAAAATTTAAATTTTACCACATGAAATTATGGAAATTCTCGTAAAACCTTGCCAACTATAGTTAATAAAATTTCATTTTTACAGAGGCGCATCAATCAATCGATGTATTTCAGGTGATCTTATAAGCCATAGAATTTTTATGTTTACAATATATGGCTAACTTAAATTCATTATACTTATATAGTCTATACACACATTTATATAGTACGTTTTTTGCTTAAAAGTATTCATGAATCCAACAACTTAGCTTTTGTTTGGACATAAATTTGATTGAAACTTGTAAATTTGAGTTTTTGAAGTTGAGTTGAAAAAAAATTTTTGAAATTTAAAATTACTCCCTCCGTCCCATTTTAGTTGTCGTCTTCGACTTTTTCACGCTCATTAAGAAAATCATTAAATAAGGTGTGTATTTTACTATATTACCCTTATTTAATGTTTGACTATTAACTTTCTTTGAGAATTATTTTAATTATTAAGGATATAGTTGGAAAGAACTAGTAAATTTAGTCTTGAAATCCTACAGTGACAACTAATTTGGGAACAAACCATTTCTCCTAAAGCGACAACTAATTTGGGACGGAGGGAGTATATTTGAACATACATTTCACTTGAAAAAATATTTGAAATTTGGTGAGTTGAACATACAAAATTTCTCAAAAAATCCAAAAAGTGGCTTTTGATTTTTGGGACTTTTTACTCCAAATTTTGGTTAAATACTAGTATAAACAATTAGTTTTTCTTCCAAAAACTCCAAAAAAATCTTTCCAAAAAGTATAAACAAACGGTAGCTTAAACGCCATCCATTTTTCTGACACGCCAAGCATAAAATATTCAAGAATCGAAGATGAGTTGACAGCTTCTCAATATAGCCTCTAAATGCCAAATAAAGAAGTGACAAATATCAGGAAAAATTGAAAAGATAATTAATGTAGAGAGCACAACAACAGTTTTGAAACAACATGATCTTTGACAAAAGTGGGACAAAGGAGTTACTTACATCAAAGTGAAGAAAAAAAGGGATTGAAATGTCGACAAAATCCGAAAAATACGCGAAGAACATGATTCACAGAGGAAGATAGTGGAGAAAAACTGAACAAAAAGAAGCAAGAAATATTATTTTATATGATGGCTAGTTCATGCATCAAAAGAAAAAAAAAAAAAATACATCACATCAAGTCGCCGCTAACAAAGGTCTAACAGTCGAGTCATAAAATTTGAAACTTCACGTTAACGATAAGAACACTTAAAATTAAAATATACAATAGAAAAATATTGGCATAAGAAGCAGTACGTAAAGTATAGAATTAATTATCTACAACTGTATTTTCTCCTAGTACAAGAAATTATGCGACCTTATAGGCTTATACTGACTAAAGTACACCAAAGCTAATTTTACAACAACTATCCATAAATTTCTATCAAAATCAATTTTTCATGTTATATATATATATATATATATATATATATATATATATATATATATATATCCTCAAATAACATCTCGCCATTGTGCCAAACAATATCCTAATTAACAATGCAACATAGAAAGCTTTGAATTAAGACGGTAACATAATTTATTAATTACTACAATTATTTTTACTCAGCAACAAAGCAATAATTGTCTTTACTTCAATATGTACAGCTCGTCGTCATTATCAAGACCATTAAGACATTGAATATGACTTGTTTACTTCAACAAACCGAAAGCATGAGATATAATGACAAGTAATGATCGACCAATACTTACCATCAATACTGAGGAGCATGAACTTATCATGCAGCAATTCGGTCACCTCTACTTTTTTTTCGTTACATGATAGAGTATAATATATAATAGACCGCAACATTTCTATAGTAGTGCCATCTATACTGTTATAAAAAATATATAAATAAAAATAACATGAAAACTTATTTACACAAAAAACTTAGTAATTGTTATAGTGAAATACTAGTATACTACTAGAAGTCGGACAGAACATAAGCCTGTACAAGGGATTGCTAAACCTACTAAATCTAACCCTAAATTCAGTACTAAAAACACTATCTAGTAGGGGACTAATGGCTAATTAACTGAGCAAGATTTGAAGGGTTTTTTCCAACAAGAGTAATTACCAATGCATAACATTCTGGGCAGAGATACAAAAATGCTCCAGAAGAAAATAAACTAACAACACCTGTTTAAATTACTTATGCATTGTCAGTGTAAATATTTTCTACACTATTAGATACAGTATAATTTAACTTGACCAAAGTACAGTCACTTTATATAGAAGTTAAATCATGCAATTACAAAAAAGAAAGAAAAGAAAAGAGCTTACAATAGGTTTCAGCTTTGTAAGTTGAAACAAGCCAGAAGGGCAAGGTCAGAGATGAGAGGTACAATTCATTGATTCCAAATATTTCCATAAAAAGGAAAATTTACTATTTCTAGAAAATGGAGACTATTTTCTGTTGAAAGCTTAAAGGAAAAACGACAAATACAAGAAAATGAAGATTATACTAACATCATAAACCTTATAATGTGATGATCAAGAAATTAAAGATAATTAATCAAGTTACAAGTACCCATTTCCTCAACTTTCCTTTTGAAAGAGGAATAATAATTAGTTCTAACATCTAATTTATTGGGTTACCATAATTTGATCCTCCAAGTAATCCTCCACCAGTAGAAGCAGCATAAAGATCAGAAGGATCATTACCATTACCACCACCTAAATGCAAATCAGATAAATTGGGAAAATTATTATTATCTTTATTTCCTTCTTCAAGTCCTTGATCATAGAGAAAACCTTTGAAAACATGGCCACCTATTCTGACAACAGCTTGATATGCATATTCATCTTCTCCATCATCCACTGAAGTCACCCTTACACACTTGAATACTGCTGGTGCCTTCACTTGTCCTGGCAATGAGGCTTTAAAACTTGCATCTACAAATAATATACAAGACATATACTTACATAAAAGAATCATGAAAAGGAGACTCTGGCATGGTGAGGTTGTTGGAGGTAGAATAGAACTATGTTGCTCGGACTATTCAAAAATGTTGCCATACTCGTGTCGGACCCTCCAAAAAGGGTACTACCTTTAGAGGTCCAAAAAGGGTACTACCTTTAGAGGGAGGATCCGATACATACCCGCCAACATTTCTGAAGAGCACTAGCAAATTTGGGGAAACATCATACAATTGAATACTCTTCATATGGAAAGAGTTGACTTTTATACACACACAATTAAAATAAGTTCACAATTAGATTATCTTAACAACCAATATATATGTTTGCATCTATGAAGTGTAACTAACCAGAGAACAAATTGAAATTTAGTAAAGTGCAGTGACAGTAGAATTTTTCTTTTACAATATCATATATTAAGTAGTATTATTAACTTGACACTCATGGCAAAAGGTCATTCTCCATGTCAAACGTCATACACTAAATTGAATGATAGAGTAAACTAACAACAACGACAACATAATCAGTTAAATTTTTAGATAGTGTAAAATTTATATACAATGACAGCGTAGAAAACTTAAATCGGGCAAGTAAAGCAAGCAATGTAATAGAACATGTTAGATTACACTAACAGTTCCAAATCTAACCCAAGTTCCTAGAAATTAAGTAGTTGAATCGTAAGGGCTGAAGGGTTGAAAAAGATCATATGGTATAATAATATACCACTGTACCAGTAATAGAACTTCTTGATTGTTAAGGGTTGGTGAAGGTAGAAAATCATATGCTTGTTAGTACCGAAAAATTCTTGAATGTATAGAGTAGGTAGGGGTCACACTAAATCTAACATCATTCTTAGTGTTACCAACTTTCGAGCTAATTTGAATGCACTTCAGACTATTCCACCGCTATAACTAGCATTTTTTAAGATGACATATATGTAACAACTAAATGCATCTAATGTATAATACCTTGATGACTAGAGCTCGTATCAAAACTTCTTTGAGGAGTAGTATTGGAAGTAGAAGTATGTGAAGCTGTAGTAGTAGCTTGAGAATTGACAAGTCTTGGTTTCTTAGCACTTGAAGTTGACTGAGAAGAAGATCCAGCTGCTACAACATCTGTTCCAGTACCCATTAATTGTCTCTCACGCCTTCTAGCAGCTGGTACCCAAGTACTTTTTACATGTGTTGTACAATCAAAACCTCTACTTTTACAACAAGTCCTACATCTTTTGTGTGGACAATCTTTCTTAGCTTGGTTTCCACAATCTTGACATGTTGCGGAACTTGATGAAATTGAACCACCACCAATGTTACCACCACCGCTAGTGAAATTTGAAGGAATGTTACTAGTTTTATTATAGTTTGGAGAATTTTGTTGTTGGTTTGAAAAGAATTGAAAACCACTACCTCCACTATGATCATTTGTTCCTCCCCTATTTCTACTAACTAAATCTTGATGATCATCAAAGCTAACCATGTTAGTTAAAGGGGTTGCTGTAAGTAATGGAATAACTCCAACACCAACTCCAACACCAAGAGATGTGTTGGTAGTTGGAGATGTAGATATATTTGAACCATTTATCGACTGATGATGATGATGAAGGTTATCAAAATTGATACTATTTTCTTGATGATGATGGTGAAATGATGCTGGAGTTACAACAAACATTCCCATTTCATGTGGGAGGCCATAATTAATCTGCATCTGTCGAGTAGTATTATTACTCGGAGATGCAGACCATAGACCACTATGGCCTCCCCCATTACCACCACCACCGCCCGCGGTGGATCCATTTCCACCACCTGCGGTGGTGAAACCTAAAGAAAGGTCCCCAATACCAGCAGCAGCTGATGAATTAGAAGAAGTTACCCAATCTGCAAAAGCAGTACCAGAATCTGAACCTTGCAGTAGTCTCCTAGCAGTAGCCACAACTGCAATAAACTGCTTACCTTCCACTAAATTGTAAAATCTTGTTAGTATCTTTTTTTTGTCACTAAGTGGAGGAAAAAGCAACTGAAAGGAGCAAATCTTGGGAAATCTAGTAGTTAGATTTAGGTTTTAGTTAAGATTTTGCAAAAAAAAGTAAAAAAAAAAAAAAAGTGGGGTATGTCTGAAATTTTAGCAGAAGTATTGAAAAAAAGTGAGTTTAGGTCTTGTTCTAAGTACTGACTAGTGAATACAGTTGGTTGACAGAGAGCAGCTACTGAGCCTTTCTTGCTTTCTTCTTGCTGCAGCTTCTGAGCTTCTACTGATACTATACTAATACTTCTTCTACAGTCTGCCACATTTTCTTTTTTCTTGTCAAAAAGAAAAAGTCTTCTTCTTTCTTCTTCAGTATGCTATAAATTTTCTTGTGTTATATAGCAACATAACTTTCTCCTCTCATTATCATCAGACAGTTTCTCTTTTTGCTTCCTTCATTTCTCTTCTGAGCTTCTTTTATCCCTTTTCTCTGAGTTTCACCAGGATTCTTGATATATGTCCCTCTCTATCTTAAACTTAGTAAATAAAGTGATATTATTGGAGAGAGAATGGTTAGGAATGAAAAGAGGAGGGGGGAAGGAGGGGGGGGGGGGGGAATTGGGTCGAAAGGTGTGGAGAGGGAGTATTTTGTATTGTAGTTATTGCATCATTATCTCAAAGGTCTAAAAAGTCACATGACTAGCTTTCTTTTCTTTTACCCACCCTAATTTTTTCTATGTTAAATGCATGTTAACACCCTCAAACTAGAATTTGTAGTACATGACCTATAGTTGTTGTTGATATGTGAAAACTTACACATCAGTATACTGAAGTTCTGATATTTTTCTTTGGCAATTACACATGACCTTAAACTTTTTTCGTAAGAGTCTAACTTTTATGTGCCCACATGAAACAGTGTACATATTAATTAGGTCGCATTACGAGGGTGAAAACTTGAACTTGTGAACTAGTATAACATACTCCACTTCTCTCGTTACATAGATGATAAGAATTTGTTCACAACCAATTCCCTTCTCGTTTATTATATGTGATGAGAAAACTTTGTTCCCAACCACAGAGCCAAAAGAATATTTACGGAGTAATAATCAAAAGGGCATCTTTGGGTCAATTCTTGCTTGTTGCCTTGCGACAAAGAAGGGAGGATCATGTGAAGGAACTAGGAAGCATTGGAAAGAAATTGAGACTTTAGGTCATGTTAGAGTGTAGAAAAGGAAGGGTTCTTAGGCCTTTGCAACCATGCTTATAGAATCTTTCTTCTCACTTTTATCTCTGAGTTTTATTCACCTTATATCCTTTTCTTTGTTATACTTCCTAAAGTCTAAAGTGACCTTTGAATAAATCAAATGAACAATTGGACAAAAAGAGACAAGCATCACTCCCACCTTTCACTTTTTCTTCAAGTAAAGTTACCGCTTTTGTTGTGTTATGTCTCATGGTACGTATTAATTAAGTTTAGTGGTAATATACCAAAAACTTTGAAGTCTAACAGCCTATTTGGATGAGCTTATTATAAGTAGTTTATAAGTCATAAATTACTTATGAACCTGTTTGGGTGGCTTTTAAGCTTATAAGCCTATTAGTAAATGTTTGGTAACTTAAAAATTTATGGGCTTATAAGTCCTTTAGGACTTATAAGCTACATTCTCAAAAAGTGGTTTATGACTTATAAGCTACTTAAAAAAAAACTGCTTATAAACCCACCCAAACAGGCTCTATAAGCTACTTTTGAGAAGATCCTCACTTTTGGCTTATTTTAAGCACAAAAGTACTTATAAGTTTGTTGCTTTTTGAGTTACCAAACATTCATTAATAAGCTTATAATTATTTTTGTGCTTTTAAGCTACTTTTAAGCTTGCCCCAAAGATCTCTAAATCTTTCAAAAAAATAATATAAAAAATGCCTTGCCTAAGACAGCTTGCATTTTTTGTTTAACCTTCCATCATAATTGACTAGTCGACTAATTTAAATTTGTGACGCATAAAGCTGATTACAAGGAAATAGCCCTAGCAACTTGTTTTTTATTTGTAGTATATTGAACTTAAAACTTTGACTTTAATTACAACAACAACAACATACCTAATTTATTCCACAAGTAGGGTATGAGAAGGGTGAGTTGTACGCAGATCTTACCCCCAACAAAGTGGAGAGGCTATTTTTGATACACCCTCGGCTAGGAAATAAAGATATACTACTGGATAATTATGAATACCAAGACAACAAGACAACAATAACCAGCAATACAACACTTGAGAGAAGGACACAACTAACACTTACCAAAATAAACATAAAACAACACTAGATACCAGTGCAGGCTAAGATGAGAATCGGCTATATACATATAATACTATAGTCTTGAAGAGAACAGACACTCGACTGCTACCTAACCCTCTACTCTAATCTTCAACCTCCATGCTTTTCTATCTAAGGTCATGTCCTCGGTGATCTGAATCTGGGCCATGCCTTGACGGATCACCTCGTCCTAGTTCTTCTTCGGTATACCTCTATATCTCCGTAGGCTCAGCACAACTAATCTCTCATACCTCCTTACCGGAGCATCAACACTCCTCTTTCTCACGTGGCCGAATTCAGGCACTGGTGCCACTCCCACCTTGTCGTGAATGACTTCATTCTTAGTCCTATCCATCCTTGTGTGATCACACATCCACTTAAGCATTCTCATTTCTGCCACACTCATATTTTGAATGTGTGAGTTCTTGACTGGCCAGCACTCTGCCCCATACAATATAGCCGGCCTAACGGCCGCCCTATAGAAATTGCCTTTAAGCCTAAGTGGTACTCTCTTATCACACAAGACACCGGATGGGAGCCCCCACTTCATCCATTCTGCTCCAATACAGTGAGTGACATCATCATCAATTTCTCCATTACCTTGGAGGATTGAGCCAAGATATCGAAAGCTTCCTTTCTTAGGAATGACTTGAGAATCAAACTTCACTTCCACATCTAACTCATCTGAAGGGTCACTAAACTTGCATTTCATGTATTATGTCTTCGTCCTGCTTAGCCTGAAGCCCTTAGACTCCAAAGTCTGCCTCCACACCTCCAGCTTCTCATTGACACCTCTGTGTCTCGTCCACCAGCACTATGTCATCCGCAAATAACATACACCACGGCATCTCTCCTTGGATACTCTGAAACTTTGACTTTGATTAAAATTGAAAAATAACATTCAGCCACCACCACCGTATCCCATCCTTATGTGGTAATTCAATGTTTCTTATGTTTGGCCATAAAGTTCTTTTTCAAAAAAACTTATTTGGCATGAAAATTTGTAAGTTCGGGAGATACTTTAAGAATCGACTTTCTTCGAACCTTTTGTAGCACAATTGAAACAGCAACGGGTTCTCTACCCTATTTCAAAAATCACAAGGAGATCAAATTTTTCAAAAAGTCAATATTATCTATTTTAAATTTCAATTGCTTTTTTTGTCAAACACATCTTGAATACAATATTTGTTTTTAAATATTATTTTTAACTGAACTTTAAATATTTTTTCAATATAAAATATTGATGTTTATGGCCAAATGCCTACTAAATTTATATCATCTCAAATCTATAAAGGAGGGTTTCCTTTTTCATTTTTCTTCAACATCCCTAGTTTCAGTCTTTTCAAACTTTATTTTTCTAGTTATCTAAGTTAAAATTGCAAAGGCTTATTAAATTAAATGCTTTATTAAGACAAAATGAAGAAAATAGCATTGAGAGAAGTGAGAAAAAAGGAAGATATGACCGAAACTGGGGTCCTACAATTTTTTGTAGAAGTGTACGGCATCACGCTTCCCTCTTTCCGTGAATTTATGTTCACTTGTCTCACTTTCTCTTTGTGGAAACATCCCCCCACTTTTTCTTTCTTGAGCCCCGTGCTCTGCTTTTGGAGTTTTATTTTATTCACTTTATATTACTTTAATCTTTTAAAGTTTATTTTATTCATTTTATGATTATGCTGATTTTCACTTGTCTTGTTTATTTTATTGTTTTTCTTTTAGGAGTTTCTTTTACCTGTATCGTATATCCGCAGTATAACTAAAGCAATTTACATGTCATACATATTTAATATCATGTTTTATAACTTTTACCATAATCTTTGTGTCAAACTTCAAGAAACAAAATAAAATTTAATAAAATAGACAAGTGATGGTTGCTCAGATGGTAAACATCATCTACCTACATTCAAGAGATTGTATGTTCGAATCACCATACAAGTAAAAAGTGGGAGGGCCACTATTTTTTCCGAGAGAGGAAAAGGAGTGCTCATTAGCAGAAGGTCTAGCGGAAATAGTCTCTCCACTTTGGTGAGGTAAAGTCTGCCTACATAAGTTAACTTTATTAAATTAGTATAATTTACACTGGCTCCCCTCAACTTAACTCTTATCCCTTTGGTATCTCCCAAAATCCTATTGTTACATTTTGGGCACAAACCGACCGAACCGATAATTTTCACAACTCACTTTTATCGTTTCTTAGGAAGACGAGATACGAAGCCTAAAGTCAAGGTCGATTGTTATGTCATACTTTTATCGTTTCTTAGGAAGACAAGATACGAAGCCTAAAGTCAAGGTCGATTGTTATGTCATATTAGTTTGCATCGGTACTTAATATCATGGATCTAAGTGTTTAATATTTTAGTTTGCGCCAGTATTTATCAAGTTCGATTCTCATGTTATTAATCTTAACTACTGCAAGATATGTTAAGCTAAATTATTTTTATTTTCAAGTGCTAACTTTGATTTTCTGTTGTACTTATTCTTCTTCGCACATACAATTGAAAAATACTGATTTTGCCATATTAGTTTATATGTGGAAACCGAACTGCTAAAACCGAACTAAACCGATTTAAACCAAACCGAATTCTCAAAAAACGAACCAAGCCGAATTAATTTTGATTTGGTTTTGGTTCCTAATATCACCAAACCGAAAACCAAAAAACCAAATCGAAATGGTCTAAATCGAACCGAACCGACCGAACGCCCACCCCTAGGTAGTTACATTCTTTCTATATATGTATTTATTGTTTTCTTGATCCGTCTATGATGGATTGTCTTTATTTCGCGTTGTCATTAGGTGAATAGTCAAAGCAAACAAATTATAGAATCAATCAAACATGTATCTGTTGTAAAATTACTAGTAAAGTAGCGCAAGAACAAGATAAAATATATGAGAGGAGAAGGAAGAACATGTATTATTCTCAAAGTACTTCAAGTGTGTCTTCCATAGACAAAATGTCCTCTATTTATAGGACACCAATACATAGGAAGTTACAAGTCATCCCAAAGGTTACAAGAATTAAGAGGTGACTAAATGAGAAATTAAGTAGGAGAAAGTGGGATAGTAAACCATAAGTTAGTGGTGTGTAGTGGTCATCCACATTAACACAAATACATGGATTTACAACACTCCCCCTTGGATGACCATTTTGAAGGTAATGTGCCTCGTTAAAACCTTACTAGGAAAAACCCGGTAGGAAAAATCCAAGTGAAGAAAAAAGAGTACACACTTCCTGTAATACATCTTTAGAGCTGCCTCATTAAAAACCTTACAAGTAAAACCCGAGTGGGACAAAACCTTGTTAAGGAAAAAATTGTGCAGCGCGTACTTTACTCCCCCTGATGAAAACATCATTCAATATCTTGAATGTATTGGATAAAAGCTGACTGGACTTGAAAAGGTAACATGTGTCCTCCACGTGGCACGAACAGACATTTCAACGGACAGACATCTATCACGAGCAGACCTAAAGGAGTTATGAAACACTTCAACAGTCAACACGGTCTAAGTGAACAATTATTAACATGATCATCCGCGATTATTCTATTAATGGTCATTAAGGCAATCACTATAATCCAGTGGTTATGACTCCAACGGATATGTGACCAGCAGTTACTTATCCAGACGGATCCACGCCCAGCGGTTACGAATCCCAACGGGTGCCTACCAGGCCTATAAATAACATTAGCCTTAATCGATTGTACAACAACTTTTACTTCCTGTCTACAATATCAATAAGAATACTCTCTCGCTCTTGCTCAGATACCCTCTTTGCTCATATTTTACTTATTACTTTAGTTCTTTGATCGTCTGAGTGCAATTGGTATCGAAGAACTCTCTCCGAAGACGACCGATACGATACGGTTACTTCTCTCTATTTCCGTTTATGCTTTACTTTTGATAGTTAATACTTCCATCTCGTTCTCGTATTATCATCATCTTAGCTCACCGTATAAACTCTTAATCTCAACTATTGATCGTGACTCCGCAAATACAAATTTTATTGTTAATTGGCCTAAAATCGGATCTAGGTTAAACATTGAAGACGATACATTCCAATCTTGTAAATCAGCTTCTCAAATATTAAAATTGGCAATGACTTAGTGAACAGATCCGCCAAACTACCAGTGGAGTGAATTCTTCAGCATTAACTTAATCATTCTTTTGAAGATCGCGACTGAAAAGGAATCTTGTTGAATATTTGTCTCCTCAGTTGTATCTTCCTTTTAGCTGAACTATCCATGCAATATTTCATATAATATTACTGGGATCCTTGTCTTCAAATAAATACCACATTGTTGCTGAATATGTTGAGTTATTGATCTCAATCACCAATATTGTTGCATAGCTTCAAGCATGACTGTTATCTCTTCATAAATTGAAGATGTACCAGCAACAATTGATTTTATAAAATACCGTAATATAGGTATTCTACCACAACAAATAAATACCAAGTTGATATCGGGCTTTGTGGATCAAGTAGATACCATGTATTCTTCTGTGTCTTCGCATTGAGGAAGAACTAAATTTAACCAATAAACTTATAACAAAAGTTATAACCAGTAGAGTATATTTGGTAAGATACTTCAACGCATCAATTGCATTAAAATATAATATTTCAATATCAAGAAGTTCGCAAACGCAATTTTCCCACATGTGGCCGGATTGTTTTAATCCGTATAAATATTTATGAAGCTTCATTGAATAGGTTTCCCGGGAACCTTTACATGCTTCAAGGATTTTGAATCCTTCAAGGATAAATATATTGTTGCTCAATCAGCCATATAAAAGGCTGTTGCAACATTCATACGCATATCAAGTCTGTCATGCACTGCCAGACATACAACATACCCGAAGGTGATTGCATCCACCAAAAGGAGAATATAGCTCCATATAACCAATGTCAGATCTTTGTGCCTCAAGTCGTACTTTATATTTAACGACTTATTTTTATCAATATTTTTGTACAAAAAAATATCTTTGTATACCACTGGCTTTGCATCTTCAGGTGTTCGGACTATAGGTCCAAAAACTTCACGTCATCTAAGTGAAGCTAATTTTTGCTTGAAAGCGTTTTGCTATTTTTGGCCAATAATTTTATGTCTGTATTCCTAACAGACTTAAGCTCAAGATCCTCATAATCATATAATATTGAGCTTTATAATATATGTAAGATATCGTCGACGATAATTTCATATCTCGGTTCCCAATCCGACATAACATATTGAGATCTCTTCACATTCATAAATTTTCCATATTGATGGGGTTTTATGAAGTGTTATGTTGTGGGCTATTTCAGAGCCCGCCTCCTTATTTGATCATTATAATCATTTGCTCCTTTCCTTTTTCAAGGATTTATATTTGGAACCGAATGGTCTACCACGCTTCAGGCGTGCCTTAGACTCATTGACATAAATAGATTGTCTCATCAGGACATCAGGAGCATTAGCAGCTGTAATATAATACATTTCTTTGGGTTAGTAATGCGTATGGCAGTGACTTGCATTATCTTTATATGAGGATCATAATCAAATGATAATTTAATTTATTTATTCCTCAGCTACATTAATTTCTCCCCCTAATGTTAGCCAAACTAACATTCGTTCCCAACCTTATATGAGATACATCTTTGTGCGTTGCGGTGGAGCAATTGATAATATACCGCACATTAAAATTATTAGATGGAAAATATTTGGTTCCTGATCCTGAACCAATTATGAGGGGAAATTCATTTTGTGGCATGTCGTGCACAAGCGCTGCTTTATGGATATATCATACCTCATACCTAAGCATTGTTCTCATATGCATAGTTTAGCAATTGGATGCTTTCAACATATGAATCTGCTAAACTTGCTTGCCAACATTAACAAGATAACTTTTCTTGATTGCATAATATGAAAATATGCTCATAATAAAATTTATTTGAGCAAATACTTATCTTCGCAAGTACCATTGCGAGTTTGTAATAAAACACATATGTGACCTTATCATAGATGCATCTATTTATAATAATTATATGGTCCACATGACAGGTGAAGGGTCCATATTCACCTTTTATACATTCCAGAAGTGCCGAAATCCTGATCCCAAATTTAGTTGGTCCAATAATTTATTTATCTTGAGAACAAACAGCACAAACAGAATTCTTGGAGAATCCTGAGTCTTCAGTATATACCCATGGAATTCTCATTTATATATTTTGTGCATCATATTTGAACCGGTATGGTCAAACCGGTCATGCCAACTTATAAATTTATTCATCTAGTAAACTTCTGGTTTACTATAGCATGTGCACTGTAACAATAAACTAAAAGTTTATTGTGGCATGCAAATATGATTTTATCACACTTATATTTTGAGTAGTGCATACTCGAAGAAGAGGCGGGGATATTTTCAAGCACATATATCTCACCCGACATTCTTGTAGTAATATAAAGATATTCATATCTTTCCATCAAATTTAGTCTCTTAGCCATTTTGGCAAATGTATTTGAAACTTAACAAGTTTCTTTCGAGACATACTACAATAAATATTTCATCAATCTCATTCCTCCAGGTAGTAATATTTTGGCTCTTCCGGAGCACTCAAATAGCTTTGTACTACCATATATTTTATCACACCAACCATACGGTGAATATCTCATTTCAAGGAGAAAATCATATTATTTTTCTCATGGTAAAATCATTATAGGCAAGATCAATTTCTTGCTCCACTTCCTCTTATGTAATTCATAATAATACATAATTATGGCGTACGTTCTGTACGAGAGCAATGACCATTTATGCCACAATAAATAATAGAATTATTATAGTCGAACCTTTTCTAGAGGTGAGTTGTGGTACTTTATCAACTCGTACTATAATCATACCGATGACTTTGTCCAATTTCCATCTTAGATTGTAAACATTACTTTATTATTTTTAAGAACCGATGATTTAATCTTCCGTGCATAAGTTTGGCTCTCACACTAAATCAACTACTATATAAATAATAGGAGACACATGACACAATTGATCTATATAAATAATAATTCATGATATATGATAAATGAATATCAATTGTTCGACAAAGAATAATCTAACTAAAACCGCATGGTTATTAGTATATTCCAACAACAAATACTCCTATTGTTTAGTGATATGTTTCGGATATACATTTAAGTTAGAGTTACATATAATGACAATGACGATAAGTATGCATGAATTTGATGAATTATTTGATGTAGAGTCTACGAGTATCTTATGACACAGTCCAGGTACACAAAAGTGACTTGAATACTACAATTAGGAACAGAAAACCTAAGGAATGAAATTTTATATAAGGCCCCTGTTGAATTCTCTCGTCTACTGCAGTGTTTACTTGTTTTGTGGGGGGAAATTAGAAAAAATAATCTAAATTCTTAACAATGCAAAGGAATATCTAGTTAAGTAGTTAAGGGATAAAAAGCTAGATATGTCTGTCACATGGGTACAGAATTTTCCATAGTTTATTTGTTTATTATATTACAAGTAATCACCGACCATTGACTATTGCCCAAACACATCATCTAGTTTCTATATATCCATCCAAAACTGCATAGGGATTTGGGAGGAGATGGAAAACTTTATGAGTTTGTGGGTGTATTCATGAATGGTGAATTGGTGATTATCTATACATGTTCTTAATTAGTTTATTAATTACGCACACTTTTTTTGCTGGATTAGTACTACTCCCTCCGGTTCACTTTATTTGATGTTTTAGCTTATTTTTTTTGGTCCACAATATTTGATCTTTTTGAAAATCAAGATAAAATTTTACAATGTCACTCTTGCTAATAAATGACTTTGAACAAAATGATATGCAATAATAGCTTGAATAAGAGCTAATATAGTCATTTACATTGCTAATTAATACTAAAAAGGTGATTTTTTTAATACCCGTGAAAACACTCAAAACATCAAATAATATGGACCGGAGAGAGTACTTGGCAAGAGTTCGGAAGATATGAAAAATTTAATAAGCTTTTCAGTATATCACCACTATTTAATTGAAATATTAAAAGTTAATTTATACAAATATGATGGTCAGACTTCAACATTTGCAAGTGAAGTTGCGACAAGAAAAAAGTTTGCACATAAATTCACTTAGAAATGTTTAAGTTTTGTGAACATACTAGTTGCAGTTGACCCGTGCTCAGCACGGGCCCAATAATTATTAAATAGTATTATCTCGTTCGAGTTTATGTAACAATATTATTTTTTTAGTTCATTTTAAGAAAATATCAATTTTTATAAATTTGAAAACAATTTAACTTAAATTGACATTGTATCTAAAATGAGAAAAATTTATATCCATAAAAATATTTTAGTGTTGTTTATGACGGTATGCCTTATCAGACTTCTTTTCTGTTTTTTAAAAACATTTCGTGCCCGTCCAAACTTTGGCACATAATTTGTAATGAATGAGATTTTTTTATTCAAAGATAATTGAAATGAATAATATTTTTTTGTTATTCTTTTATCCGTGATTTATAGAAATAGGTCACCTTTCGTATTCCGTCACAAATTTAGTACTCCCTCCGTCCCAATTTATATGGCACCATTTGACCGGACATAGAGTTTAAGAAAATAGAGGTTGACCTTGTTAAGTATCAATTTTACCATTGAAAAAGTAAAAGAGAGAATATTTGAGTAATAAAAAAGTTGTTGGTAGATTTAAAAATATGTAGGGCCAACAAAAATAAAATAGAGATCACCAGCAGCACCATACTTGTCTATTTCACACCTGCACACTTATATTACAATAGATATCTAATGAATGAGACATATGTTGCTTTAACTATGAGTAGAATTGTTTAATGGTTACCTGTGATTATTTTGTTATCTTCCATTTTACTTCTCTTACGCTATATTAATTTAAGAGATAGTTCAAAGTTTTTTTTTTTTTTTTTTTTTTTTTTTTTTTTTTTTTTGTATAAACATATTATGAGCTGATGTTTATTTATTCATGTCAGGACATGGTGCATAGCTGAAAGTTTGTATTTGGTTTGAAATAACTAAAACAAATATATATTCGATGACTTCTACTCATCTCAAATAAAAATCATTTTAGATTGAAAACTTTTCAAAAATATTGAGGCATCATTAAACTACATCGAACAACTTGTTTTGGAAAAATATCACTTATTGTAGCGTTTGAAGATTACTACCTTGTGTTAACAAAGTGGTCATAATTCAATTAGTTTGAGACTTTTTCTAGTTAGTCACGTGGACAACTTGATTTATTTGTGCCACCTTGCACATGGATGATATTACTCTCTAGTTCAAATTACCCTCACACATACCCGAACTGACCAAAAAATTGAATTTAGCATAACTTTTTTACTGCAAAACAACTTGTTTTTCTTTTTCTGTTTCTTTTATCTTTTCCATATTTCAACCTACAAATTGTATGTAACAGTTATCGTACCATTACGAAGTGAAAGGAATAAAATAAAACATCAAACAAAAAGGAAGCATATATTATCCAAAGCAAATGAAGACATCAAACCATTGTAAAATTATTTAACTTTTTCAACAGAAAACATAACCATTTTAACAATATACTCCATTTGTTTCAAAAAAGGATGAACCTATTACTATTTGAAGGGTCAAACAAGATTATGTTTGACCACATGTTTTACAAATATTTTCTAACTATTTTGAATTGTTAGATATTGTTATATTATTTTTTATGTAGTTTCTAAATATATAAATTTTATTTAAAAAAGTTTAAAATTTTGATGTGCAAATTTTCGTTGAAAATTAGTCAATTTAAAATTTTGATGTGCAAATTTGCGTTGAAAATTAGTCAATTTGATCCTCGTACTCCGCAAAAGTTCATCATTTCTGAAACGGAGAGAGTAATTAACTTTTTTACAACATATCCTATCAAATTGCTGTCTATGACTTCTTTCTTCCAAGAGAGCATAACCATTTTAACCAGCAAAACGATATGTTATAGTCAGTTTATGTAATATTAACTTGAAGCAATTATCATATCTGCTAAATTGATATCAATATCAACTATCAAAAACATGTATATAAATAAAAGCAGTACTACTTAAACAAACTGTGAAATATCTTTATAATTAATTAAAAATCTATGCTACTTAAATAAAAATTCATTACTTATAAAATGCATGAATGCAGCTAACTCGTCAAGGACAGACGACCAAGTTTAACTCGGATTGGGGCTGGGTGGGGTTTAAAGTGGGTTGCTCCTAAATGATTTTAGTTTTTTTTCTTTTTTTGTCATTTGCATAAAAAATAAAGTGTCACGTCAGTATATACTTAACGGAAGTTTGTAAAGTTTTGTGTTCGATGACCATGGGAGTTAACTGAGTAAACTTGAGTGACCATAGAAAGACAAAACAAATATAAGTGATCATGGTGGCCTATTACCCAAAGTTGAGTGACTATCGAAAGATAAAATAAGGATAAGTGACCATGGTGGCCTATTACCCAAAATTGAGTGATCATAAAGGCAATCAACTCTGTCTGCAAATACGTAGGTCATCAAAGTTAACTGGAAAAAATAATGTAGGCATGAATAGGTTGTTGGTAGTAATGTATCCATTATTAATCTAGTTCTTAGCATTATTTTATTCAAGGGACAAAATAGTTTTTCATTTCTCTCTAAAAAACATCACTCTGGTTTGTGCTCATTTTATAAACCCTTCTTACTCGGGATAAATAATCTCTTACCTTGTAGTTTAATCTGATTTGTATTCTCAAATGTACTTGCAATTATTTTGTGAAATTTTTTTGAAAATTTTACTTGTAAGTTGTAAGAGACTTTAAATTAACGGATGGTGTAAAAAAGATATTTACACCATCAATATATATTAGTAAAACTTTTTTATGAAATTGTACCTAACCACGGAACACACAATCCTAAATAGCTAGTTATAAGTTATAACCTTCATTAGTAACATGGAGCCTTTGTATGCTTTATAAAAGTTCATCCGCTATGAAATATTTGGAACTGTGAGAGTCAAATGTCCCTAAGAAATATTAAATTTTGAGACAATCGTGTAAGCTTTAAGTAAAACAATGTTTAAAAATGATTTCATCAAAGAAAATGTCACCATCCTTCTAATTACAATGTCATTATGCATTTCATCAAAGAAAATGTCGTTTCATGGCACCTTAATTACAATGCATAATATTATTTTTCTAACACATTTAACAATAATCTAAAACATTTCACTTTCACTTCCCATTTTCTCCAAATTAAAAATTCTCTCACTTACTCTCTCTTTCTCCCATCACCCCACACCCACTCCCACCACCCTAACCCCATAACCCCCATTTTCTGTGGTTTTACTCCATCTGCCCCTGCAATATGCTTGATAAATCAATGCAAGATTAATATTTGTGGTAGAATTCCCTGTTCATATTGTTCATTTGAGGTTGAATTGGGCCAAGCTGGCCATTTGAGAGGCAATATTTATTATTGATTAGCTCCGTTTCGGAGTAGAACCTGAGGAATCAGAATTTGAAAAAAAATTCTGCGAAAAGCAAAACACTTAACAATTAATGGAATTTTTTTAATTGCAAATGCAACTAACAGTGAAATTTTGAAAGGGGTATGCAGATAGCACTTTGCGGATGCATTAAAAGATCTAATCGCCAGTGGTTTTGCCTTGTGGTTATAGATACTGATTATAGAAGTGAATACAGTTCCTGGAATGACTCCTTCCACCGTCTTGATTCATCAGGTGACATATCTTGATTCTTCAATGATTTGTATTATACAATTTGGAACCAATTTTAGTGCAATAGAAGCATCACTTACTTATTACTTGAAGATCCATTTCCAACCCAATAAGCTCAAGTAGTTTAAAACTATCCATATCAGGCATATGAACATCACTCAGTACAATATCAAAAGACCCCCTCCTTTCACGCAATAGGTTTAATGCCACTGTAGCTTGGGTACAAGTGGTAACTGCAACCAAATAAAAAAAAGAGTCAACAAATATAGACAAAAGGTGCCATGAAACGACATTTTCTTTCTTATTGTAATTTCATCAAAGAATAAGATAAAAGAATGCATTTCATCAAAGAAAAATAATATTATGCATTTTAGTACTCAGTAAAATCAAGGTGCCATGAAACGACACATAGTGGCTGCCACGTGGACCCATTGTGGCTGTCTACTTGTCCTATCATTTAACCGTGAGAAATGACCAAAATGCGCTCATGGTCGGTAATAAGGGTGTCTATTGACCCGGTCCGGTCCGGTCCGGTCCGGTGTTTTGTTGGAAAAAAAAATCCGTCACCGGCCCGGTTCCGGTCCGGTGCACCGGTGCAATTGCACCAATACCGGATCGGAACCGGAACCGGCAGCCGGATATTGTACCGGTCCCGGTCCGGTTTGATCCGGTTCGGTTCGGTTCGTTAATTATTATTTTTTTTGTTTTAAATTAAATTTTTTATTTTTTAAAATACTAAAATCTAAATAAACAACACAAAACACATATATTATTCAATAATACACACATTACATTATGTTGGAAAATGAAAATGCATAATTAGAAAATAAAAACATGAAAATAGACTAGAAATTAGAAAAATACATAAATTTTCAAGTTTATCGACTCAACACTGACTCAACTCAATCATCAGTCATCACGTGGTTGCAGATATTTGCCACCAGCACGAGCTGCCCATTCGGGGTCATGATGGTTTTCCAAGTGGGTCTTAAACCTCATTGTCCCTCCAGTATTTGTTCCATCTTCCCAATTCCAAACTTTCTGACAAAGAGTACATTGAGCTTTGCCGGTATCATTATTTTTTGTGATAAATTCCCAAACTTCGGATCGTTTAGTTCTTTTTGGAGCAGCAGACGGACCTACGTTAGTAGCACCTTGAACTTGATTTGCATTATTTGCATTTGCAGCCATGTTGATAGAAAATTTAATAAAATAGCCTTTTTTTTAAGAGAAATGAATAGAAAATATTGAATTGTTATTAATTTGATGAAATATGGGAGTATTTATAGGCAAAATAGGTAGGGGAGGGTTGTAGGGGCGTTTATGGGTGTGGTGGTGGGAAAAATAGCCGTTTATGGCCGTTGCCAACGGCTATTTTTCAAAATAGAGCGGATTTGGACATAAATTTGAAGTGGGCCGGTCCGGTCCGGTTCCGGTCCGGTCCGGTCCGGCCCGGTTTTGTCGGTTTCTTTATTTTTTTTTGTTTTTTGTTTTTTGGTTATTTGTTTTGTTTAAATTTTAGTTTTATTTAATAACTTTTATATAATACTAGTAATCTAGTATTAAAATATTAACTATTATGTAATGTAGTATTTTAGTATTATAAAAGTATAATTGAGTAGTTTTTTATAAAACTTAGTAATCTAGTATAACTTAATAAATTGTTATTTTTTCAAACTTAATACTAAGTTAGTAGTATAATAGTATTTAGTATTTTTATTATTTTAGTTTTTAGTATTTAGTATTTAGTTTTTAGTTTTTAGTATTTTAGTATTTAGTATTTTAGTATTTAGTATTTTAGTATTTTAGTATTTAGTATTTTAGTATTGAATTGCAAAGAGGTAACTTAATAGCAAAGGATACTTGAGAATATAACAAAGGATTTACTTAATGGCAAGGCGTAACGCATTTTATTGAATAATGGATAATGGTTGATTTTTTGCAAAGTACATAGATATTAAATTGCAAAAACTACATATTAATAAAAAAACTTCTCATTTTCTGAATAATTTCGTCTGGCACCTCTGGAGGAACCGGTGGCAAAGAGTCATCTTGTTCATATTCAGTTTCATTGTCCAAACTTCCATCGCCTGATAAAATTTCTGATGATGCTTCTGAATCGGCTACTTGATCTTCTGCAAATCCAAAATTTCTTCGCTCCGATCTAATCCAATCTCTGAATAATACGGCCGTCTCCATTGCTTGTTCCTTCAATGAATGTCTATGATCTCCAATTTGTAATCTTCCTTGGCTAAACGCGCTTTCTGAAGCAACAGATGATGCTTGAATAGTTAGAATATCCCGCGCCATTTTTGCTAAAACTGGAAACTGTGCTTGTTGATCCTTCCAAAATGGCAGTAGTTGATCACTTCCAAAATACTCAATTTCCTTGCAACCATGAAGTAAATAAACATCCAGCTCGTTGAACCCTCCGCTGCTACTCGACTGCCTGCTAGAAAGCCTTTGATTAAGGCTGGAAAAACTTCCCAATCCGGTTGCAGGTCTTTTGGGAGCCTGCATTGAACTTGATCCAGCTCCACTTGGAACACTTGGAACAACATTATCAGCTGCACTCCTATACCTTTCATAAATCCGTTGGCAATCTACAATTACCTGCGCACAAACTGTTTCTACACTTGGTGTTTCTTCATCAGTAATTCTCAAATTCCGATAAATTTCTCTAATGAGCATTTCCGTATTAAAACGTTTAAAACATGGATGTAATACAGATGCAATGTAATAAAGTGGTGGAATCGGAAAAAAATATTTTTAAAATTTTTCAAGCATTGCTTCTACCGCAACTTCATAACCAGGCACTACTCTATAATCGTTAAGTAATTCTGCTATTCCAGCTATAAAATACAACATGATAGTGATTGTAGGATAATATTGACCGGAAAATTCTTTAGTAGCATAAAAAAACTTTGCTAAAAATTGAAGAAGACGCTCAACATCTTGCCAATCTGTTTCTTCTAGGTGATACACGTCAGCTACTTTGCGATTAAAATAATTAGTAATAGGCACTCGTAAAGTGTAAGCAACAGTCAAAGAGTCATATACAGTGTTCCACCTAGTTGAAACTTCCTTTGGAACTTTTCTAGGAGCTATACCTTCTTTCACACAATCTACTTGAAAGTCCCTCCATCTATCCGGTTTTTTAGATTTAAAAATATAACTAATTGCGAGTTTAACCTTCATAATAGTAGGATCAAATAACTTAAGGCCATCTTTTACAACTAAATTATATATATGACATGCACATCTAACATGAAACAATTCTTCAAAAGGGGGATGCAATGCGGGTATTAACTTAGTAATAGCATAATCATTGTTAGTTGCATTATCAAGAGTTATACTTAAAATTTTATCACTAAGATAATACGCCTTACAAATATCCGAAACTTCTCCCTTAATAAAATTTCCCGTGTGTGGTTCATCGACAGCAGAATATGCTAAAATTCTTTTTTGCATTACCCAGTTAAGATCTATCCAATGACAAGTAACTGTTAAATACTCATACCCATTAACACCACGACCTAAATCAGAAGTAAGACAAACTCTACAATCAAAGTGATAAAATATATATCGTAAATATTGTCTATATTCATTTTTAAATTTTATAATATCAGTTCTAACCGTAGTTTTTGGAAAACCTTGAAAAGATGGATTATATACGGTTTGAATATAACGAATAAAACCTTGACAAGAAGCAAATGTAAAAGGTAAGCACTCTACCGCAATCATTTTTGCCATTTGTTCCCTATCTTTCTTTTTATCATAATGCAAAAGCCCCCCCGTCACTGGGTTAATTTCCTGTTGGATTCCACTACCTTGCGATGGAGCCATTCTATTCCCTGAACGAGGGCCACCCGCCCTTGCTTCCCATTTTTCCTTATGATGGTTTTCTAAGTGTGTTCTCAACTTTCCCGTCCCACTATTATGGCTGCCGGTTTTAAATTCCCAAACTTTTTTACAAATATTACATTTAGCTTTCTGAGCCGGAATATCTTTAGTCATAAATTTCCACACATCCGATCTTTCGGGTCGTGCATATCGTTCTCTACTAGGAGGCATAGGTGGTAATTCAGTTTCTTCATGTTCTTCACCTTGAAATTGACTAGTGGGTGTTTCATCTAAATTAGCCCCTTCGGTAAACTCTTCATATTGTGTCTCTAACATATCATTATCTAGTGGTGCACCAACATTTATATCATGCAAAAATTGCGAGTCATCTTCCTGAGTAAAATCATCTAGAAGAGAAGGAGCGCTAGAAGTACCAACTGGTCTTTTACCTAAAGCACGACTACGTCTATCATCCCCCCCCCGGTTAGAAGCACTTGATCTACGACCGCTACCCGTACGCCCAGTAATTGATCTCCAAATTCCAGACATTTTTATAATTACTAAAACGGAAAAGGGTCAAATATGCCCCTCTACTTTCAAATATTGTTTGGCTCGGTCCTTCGTTATACTATCCGATTAAAAATACCCCTACCGTCATACTTTGGTCCAAAAATGCCCCTGAATCTAACGGCTGGGACACATGTCACTCACTGAAGCCAAAACCATCCCCAAATTAAAAAAAATCCGACCCACCCTCATCTTTTAACCATATTCTGACCAATCCCCTCTAATTTTATGGAGTAACTCTTAACCCAAAGTCAAATATATTTTATGACTTGTTTGCTTTACCATCAAACCTCAATTTTCAGCCATAAAACCATTGCATCACCATCACCAACATGACATGTAATGATGGCCAACAAAGAACCTCAATTCTCCAATCTTCATGAACTCAAAATTGAAAATGAAACTCTTCACAAACACAATCTCAAACATCAATTTAACCAAAAATAATTAGGAAATCAAAGAAATTCATATTTATTTAAGCTTTTTCAAACTCTATTATGGTGATCTTTGAATGTCTTCACTTTCAACCAATAAATTAATTTTTCAACCACAAAATGATTCGAACAACAATACAAGAATTTAATCAACTTCCAAAAAGAAATTTGAAAAGTCAGATATATATATTCAAAGAATCAAAGAACCCATCAATTCAACAATGGTATTTTTAAACTTTGACTTCACTTTTACTAAGAATCGGTTTCCAAATCAGTCCTTTGGCTCAAGAAATACTTTGGATTTTAATAATAAACAACCCGATGATCTCAATCTCCACAGATTCAGAAAAAGAAATTCTTGAATTTTCTAATCTCCATCAATTTTTTCAAATATGAATTAATGAACATGAGCTAAATAGAGTTTCATACGCCCAAACTAAGTGACAATTTAATGAAAATTTTAACAAATACTATACAAAAATTTAGCCTTCAGGCCATTTATTGACTCTTAAGAAGATGTAGAGGAGTGGGGCGGGGAATAAAGATGAAGCTGGAGACCGGGAGGTTGGGAAGATTTTGGAGAAAATAAATTTTTCTTTGTTTTTGTAAATTTCATTCTTTAATGGATTGGAGCAGCTGATGGAGCAATGGGTAAAAAATTGGGGTGGGTTTTTTTTAAAAAAAAAGGATATTATAATTTGGAGTTGGCTGTTAGTTTTTAGAGTGACATGTGTCACAGCCGTTAGATTCAGGGGCATTTTTGGACCGAAATATGACGGCAGGGGTATTTTTAATCGGATAGTATAACGAAGGACCGAGCCAAACAATATTTGAAAGTAGAGGGGTATATTTGACCCTTTTCCGTTACTAAAATATGCTTCAAACAAATTACTAAAATATGCTACAAACAATAATATTGCACAAAAATAAAATAGATAATAAAAAGTAAGAACGAGTTTACTTGATATCGTGAACTTAGAATGTAGAACTTAGGAAGTGAAAGTTGAAACTTGACCGGAACCGCACCGAACAATATTTCCACTTTACTCCAAATATTTTTTTAGTATGCAATTTAGCAAATAGCCTTTTGTAGAAATAAGAGAGATTGATAGAGATTTAGAGAGAATATTAGAGAAATTGTGAATAAATTGATGAAAAATGATGGTATTTATAGAAAAAATAGATAGGGGGGTATGGGGGCGCCCTAGGGGGGTGGGGGGGCCAAAATAGCCGTTTTTGGCCGTTGGGGCAACGGCCAAAAGTGAAATAGCCGTTGCCCAACGGCTAGTTTTCGCAAGCCCATCAGGTCAGCCGGTCCGGTCCGGTCCGGTTCCGGTCCGGTCCGGTCCGGTTCCGGTCCATTTTGGTCCGGTTCGTCCGGTCCATTTTGGACGTGCCGGATCGAAACCGGGTCGAATTTTTTTTTATTATATTGGCCCGATTTGAGCCGGTCCGGACCGGTTTCCGGTCCGGTCCGGTTCGGCCCGGCCCAAACCGGGCTATTAGACAGCCTTAGTCGGTAAGCAGGTTGACCATGAGGTGCTTATTGGCATTTATAAAGGAAGAATAGATACTTTTACTTGAAATACTGTTTAAATAAACTTTGATATTTCATCTATGCTCCAAATATTTAAGATTTAGCATTCGCGAACCAATGATCATACTTCATTGGAGATATGGTAGCACTATAATGTGTTTAATTTGGAGGGACATCAAGTATGGCACATTGGACCCATTTGCCAAGATTTTTATGGCATAATTTCAGTTGGACCCATTCATAATTATATGAAAGTAAAAAAATTAATGTTATTCTTAATCTCCAAGAATTTATGAAAACTTAGATCTTGCTTTATATTTTGTGTCTAATATATGTGACCCCCATATGCGCACAAAATTTTGGGATTTTTACACAAATATTACTATTTTTCACCCTTAATTACAAAAAAAATAGTAATATTTTTCTAATTACAATGCATAATATTATTTTTCTAACACATTTAACAATAATCTAAAACATTTCACTTTCTCTTCCCATTTTCTCCAAATTAAAAATTCTCTCACTTACTCTCTCTTTCTCCCATCACCCCACACCCACTCCCACCACTGTTTAACCGTAATTTCGTTTTGTTAGGTTAATTTACAATTAAATTTATAAAGCGGAGTCACGGTCAATAATCGAGATTAAACGCTCTTAATGGAAGAAATATAAATGACAGTAATAAATGCGAAAGAATAAAGATGCAATTAATGCGATATAATAAATGAATGATCGAACGAAAAAGGAACCGTGCTCAGGCCGTTTAGACTTGATTAAATTCCCTTCCTCGTACTCTTTATGATATTCAATCAACGGAACAATAAAAGAGATCTTTTGATCATCAGTAGTAATAAATATTTGCTGGAGATAAAGAATTGAATGCTAGTAAATAGTTTGAATACAAGTGTAGATTCAGAGAAGCATTAGATTCCATGTTTGTGACTTAGATTACAATATATAGGTAGCTATGTGCCCGTTCACAAGCAGTTGTAACTCCTTAGTCGAGCAGTTGCGTTGTTTGTGGATAAGATTCCCGTTTTGAACTGCCTTGATTGATGAGCCGCGACTTTTCTGGCCGTGGCGACTGTTCATCTGTCCGTTGTAACTGTTTATCTTCGATCTTATCCATTGCCTTTATATCCATTCACAGCCATGTGTCGTCTACATGTCGTCCTACGTGGATGCTTAGTCACCAACTTTGGTGACGACGGATTTAACCCAATACAGATAGTCCCCGCACTACTCGAGCAGAGAATCTGGTCGAGGAGTGGAAAGCGAGTTTTGGGCGGGAAAGAACTTTTTGGAATTTATCCCAAGTAACATATTTGAATCCTCGTATTCGTGTTTGGATGCTGCCCGTTGAATTCTTCATAGGCTTTTGATCGAATGACGTTTAATCAGTATGAGCATTAAATGCTCCGCTAAAGACAAAACGTGCAAGTTGTCAACTCCATTCCGCTTTTTACTGAGGAAGTGACTGTTGCGCGTTCCGAGACTGCAGGCGTGATGATTGTACTGCGCCTATTCACGTCTTGCACGTCCCAAGGCAATAAACCGTCACTCCGATTTAACTTCATTATTTTCTTCAACGGCTGGATTGATTCATCTTTCGTTCGGATGTCTGCCACGTGTGGGTTTTGCGAACCCTATAAATACGATTTCCACCAGCTGAAAATCTCTTTACTTCATTCCAAATTTCATATCAATCTTCAGAGCTTCAAACAGCTTTCCAGCAAAAAATTTGAAACGCAACGAATTCTTTTAATCTTTTAATCCACATGTCTCCTAAAGCCAAGAGGAGTTTGAATATGGACGCTGCAGCTAGTACTTCTTCGGCAGCGGCTGGTCAACCTACGAGTTCTCCAACCTCAGTTGCCGATGTGATCCCAAAAATTTGGGAAAATCTTGAAAATGACTGTTCAATCAGCTCGTTCAGTCATTACGGCAATGTAAGGTCGTGGCCTTCAAGCTGCTTTAAGAGTTCAATCACTCCCGACCTTTTGCCTAAGGTTAGGACAGATTGCGGGTGGGATGATGATGTTATGGTTTCTTGCCCCCTCCCAACGGAAAATATCACTTCAGCGAGGCCTGGATGGACGACTATATCTACATATCCATTCACGATAGGTCATACGTTCCCGTTGCACCCTGTCATAGAAGATATCTGTAAATACTACCTTATCTGCCCGGGGCAGTTGTGTCCAAGCGTTTATAGGATTGTTACCCTGCTGCAGTGGTTCGCCGACGAGACTGAGCAGGATTTTGAGTTTAAGCATTTTATTGCTTTGTATAGTCTTCAGGTCGCTAGGGATGGGTATATTAACGCCCGTATGAGGGGGAGAAAAGCTCTAGTGAGCAAATCCGAAGATTCAGGGGATAGGGGTTGGATGCACCGGTATGTTTATGTGCAGTCTAGACTCCTCACACGCGGCGACAAAACTAATCTCCGCGAGGCGTGGAACAAAACTCGTAAGTCCCCGAGTATCTGTATTGAATATTCTTTGAATTATGTATCTGCACTTTCTAATTCCCATTCTTTGTTGGTTAGCTGACAAGATTCCCTATGATGGTCTGATTACTGAGGAGGAGTTGTCTGCTTGGGTTGAACCAATTCTGACAGATTTCACTCACGAGCAGAGGCAATGGCCTCACTATGCTTCCTTGAAGCATTTGTCTAACCCCAGCACCCATGGTAAGTTGATTACTTGAGTTTCTGCTAACTTATGCGGAGCCTATTACGGTATTGATATGCTTTTATTCTCAGGTCTAGGTACTGGTGGTATTTATTTTCCTGCTCCTCCTCTTGAGGAGGCGGTTGTTGATCCTGTGGCTGAGGTCAACGAGGAGGCGGCTGCTATTCTTCAGACTGCAGCAGCTATCAAAGCCAGGGAGGGTGGCGAGGAGGTTCTTGCGAGCTTGAAGAGAAAGCAAACCGACTCTGAAAAGAGTAAACCCAGAAAGAAGAAAAGGACAGCTCGTAAGACCCCTCAGTCTTCTGAGAAAACAGTTGAGGCCACTGTAGCTGCTGCTGAGACCCCCAAGTCTGGGCGGGAGAGTGTCAAAAGCTCGGCGGCTGCCCCTGAATCAGCTGAGCCTGTGGTGGTTGTCCTGTCAGATTCTGAGGCTCCCGACGTGAGCTTGACTCAGAGGAGGAGGGCATATCTTCGGAGTGATAAGAGGAGAGCCGTGGAGACTTCCTCTTATGCTTTCGAGGAGAGTCCCCGAGTTGGTGATGGGGAAGGAGAAAAAGCTGAGGAAATGGGGGAGGAAAGAATGCACGAAAGTTTTGCATTCTTTCCTGAGGCCTCAGAGCCAAACGAGCCTGAACGGGCTGGAAGCCAACAAAGTGAGCCTAAGCAGGCCAGCCACAGGCGCCCAGGCAAGGAGCCGATGAGAGAGGAGGACGAGGAGAAGGGTGAGGAGGTTGGTGATCAGAGGAAGGCTGGGGGGGAGGCTGAACCCCAGGTCTTCTATTATAAGGACATGATGAACTTGGCTGCCGACGGGGTGGCGCCAGTTTATTTGCAAGAATGCGACACCCTGGGCCCCGGCGAGACAGGCGACGTCGAGGTCTCTCGAACTAGGCTTACCAGGCGAGTATCTTTAGGAGGTACGATTGGTGCGTACTCCGTTAAAGGTATTCGCCACAAATTTGGCCCCAACTATCCTTCGGAACAGGCAAGAGAGCCCAGGCCGTGCATGAGGGAGTGTGACTTCATCATCCCCCCAGACACGGATTTTCTTACGAAGCCTGGCCACTTAGTCAAGGTGACGTCCAACCTGATCGGCCCTCGTGAAGAGTGGAACATGCGCAGCATGAACGATGAGCAGTTGGCTTATGCGATTGCTGAGGACACTGCTCGGGTAATGTTTCCTTCTTTACTTTCTTTATTTTTATCAAAAACCTTAGTTCTAATTATCTGTGTATTTCTTACTTGTTGCCAGGCGAGTATGATGGCTACCGAGCTCATGCTCCGCTCCAGGCTGAACAACCAGGATCAAGTCCTTGGCCTGAAGAAAGACCTTTTGGAGGTTCTCCAGGTAAATCAGGCCTTAGAAGAGGAGAAACAGGTTCTGATCGGGGAGAAGCGGGTCCTGGAGGGGAGACGCGACTTCTTTGAGGATAAGATAGATAGGTTGGAGAAATCCAACGCTGAAGCTAACGACAAGATAAGCGCACTCCTCGAGGAGAGGGACCGTCTTCTAGATGAGAAGGACAGGTTTGTGTTGTCTTTTGAAGACCTGAAAGCGAAGATGGACGAGCAAGGTCGTCAGATCTCCCAACTTGCCCACGAGCTCAATATGAAGGATATTACTCTGGAGAGTATCCGCGACGCTTCCGACCTGATGTTGAGGAGCATGAACAAAGCTGAGGCTGAATCTCAAGCTGCTCGAGGAGAACTACAAGAGGCCAGAAATCGGGCTGCGGAATCTGCAAAGGTTCAGGAGCTACTGACGAAGGAGTTGGCAAATTTGCGGGATCGTTACACGATCGACTCCAAGCTAGAAGCTCTTGAGGCCAAAAAGAAATTGCTTATCCAAATGCAGCGCGGCCAGATCAATGTCGACTTAGTTCTCGATCAGACCATAGCAGCCATCATCAGTGTCAAGCAAGTCCTGGGCATGGAAGTGGGAGCTGATGATGATGAAGTCGAAGGGGACGATGAAGGCAGCGAGGACAATGAAGATGACGAAGATGAAGATTTGGGCGGGGATCCGACTGATGGAGCTAGTGCATCAGGTCGGGACCCTGGTCAACATGACGATTGATGCCTTGTCTAGTCCTTCTTGTAAATTTGTTGGATGTTGTTAACTTCGAATATTTGTTAACTTTATGAATGAATGTACGTTTTTGGCTGTTTTCCTTTTTTATCTGACTGGTTGAGGCTTGACGACCATTTTTAGTCTTTCAAGTCTCATTCATATGAATGCTGATTGTTGTTTACTGCTTAGTGGAGTTTTCAGAGGTCAAGATTATGTTTCAAACCTTAGTGTCTGAGTTCCCTTATTGGTTTAATCTGCGTAGATGCTTTGAAATAAAATCTGATCGTAACCAGGTTAAGTTACCCTTAGTTAAGATGACTGAAGTCAGGCTCTCTGGGCTGAACGAAATCAGGTCGTTTAGGCTGACTGAAATTTGACCGTGTAAGACGGTTTTGCGATAAACTTTGCTTATCATATTTGACAGTTGAAAGTTTTCGCAGAAAAATGGAAAAAATTTGGTTTGGTTAAGGCTGCCCTGTTATTTCTATTGAAAAGGACAAGTAACCAAATGACCAGAACGTAGGATTGTTTGGTCGTAAATCAGAACACAACATTGTCTGGTCGTAAAGTTGTGGGACTTGAGCGGATACTGGCCGCAAAGATGTATGTAGGAGATAATATAGCACAAGTAAAATAGTTCTATTGAACTTACTTGATTTTGCTTAGCCGCGCTTTTAGCGAATGACCTTGCTCTGCTCGAAGATCACCTGTGTTAGCCGTGACTTTGGCCTACTGGGGCCCTCGCCACCCCCCTGTTTTTATGTTGAAATTTCGTAATTTCAGACATGAAAAGACAATGGGTGAAGCGCTGAATCTGAGAACACATATAACCAAAAGAGGAGTGTGTCCGTTGCGGGATTTGAACCCACAGCCGCGAAGCGCGAGGACTTCGAGCTCTACCAGTTGAGCTAAACGGATCTGGCCTTTTGAAGACCGTTAGTACCATTTAGACAAAGATAAGAAAACAGAGCAACTTAAAGGAGAGCGAAGGCATGTAAGCAACGTAAAATGGATAGAAATACTAACCCCTGTACCACCTAGAAGTAGTACCTCTTCAAGTGAGTCACGTTCCAACTGCTGGGTTGAAGCGATCCATCTGGTCGTGCCAATCGGTATGAACCCTTACCAGCTGATGCAACCACCTTGTATGGACCCTCCCAGTTTGGACCAAGTTTGCCGACGTTCGCTTCTTGCGTATTCTGGGAGACTCTACGCAATACAAAGTCCCCGACTTCAAAGTTACGTAGCCTCAGTCCCCGATTGTAATATTGCTCTACCCTTTCTTTCTGAGCCACTACTCGTATCAGTGCTAACTCCCTGCGTTCTTCTAGAAAATCCAATTCCTCGGAGAGGTTGACTGAATTAGATTCTACGGTTGCATGGGCATATCGTAGACTTGGCTCGCCAATTTCGACTGGGATCAATGCATCGGAACCATATACTAAAGAGTAGGGCGTCTCCCCGGTGCTCATTTTTGTGGTCGTTCTATATGCCCAAAGAACCCCTGGGAGTTCTTCCACCCAACACCCTTTGGCCTGCTCGAGGCGCTTCTTGAGTGAATCCACTATTATTTTGTTTGTCGATTCGGCCTGTCCGTTCGCCACTGGGTGATACGGGGAAGAAGTAATCCTTTTAATATGCAGATCTTCAAGGAATTTTGTGACCCTCTGACCAACGAATTGGGGACCGTTATCCATGACAATTTCTTTGGGTGCTCCGAATCGACAAATGACATAACGCCACAGGAAATCAATTACTTCCGTTTGACGTATCTTCGAATATGCTGCAGCCTCAACCCACTTTGTAAAATAATCAGTAATTATTAACAAGAAATGTACCCCTCTGGGTGCAGTGGGTAGTGGCCCAACGATGTCCATCCCCCACTTCATAAACGGCCACGGGGAGATGATTGAGTGCAAGGGCTCCGCTGGTCGATGAAGGAGATGTGCAAACCTTTGGCACTTATTGCATTTTTTGACAAATTCGTTAGTATCCTTCTCCATTTTGTCCCAGTAATAGCCTGCTCGTATGAGTTTCCGCGCAAGCGCCTTTCCTCCCAAATGATTTCCACAGCATCCCTCATGAACTTCCCTCATCACATACTCTGTTTGGCTGGGGCCTAGACATTTGGCGAGTGGACCTGCGAAAGTCTTTCGATAGAGGGTGCCATCTATAATTGTATATCTGGCAGCCTTTATCCTCAATTTTCGAGCAGCCTTAACGTCTGATGGCAGGGTTCCATGCAGTATGTAATTGATTATCTCATTCCTCCAATCCCAAGTTAGATTGGTCGTGTTGACCTCCATTGCGTCTTTATCGTTTCTTGTGCACAGGAGATGAGCTACGGCCATTGAACCTGCTGCTTCAATTTCTGCGACTGAACCCAAATTGGCCAAGGCATCGGCTTCATGATTCTCCTCTCGCGGGATCTGTGTGGCTTCCCAATTGTTGAATTGTGCCAGTAAACCAGTAACTCGGGCAAGATACCTCTGCATACGAGACTCCCTTGCGACGAAACCTCCAGTTATCTGGTTGACGACCAGGGCGGAATCACTTTTAAGATGAATCCTGTCTGCTCCATAATCTCGAGCCAGTTTCAATCCTGCAATTACGGCCTCATATTCGGCCTCATTATTAGTAATAAAGGGACATTTTATGGCCTGTCTAATGGTTTCACCCGAGGGAGTGGTGAGGACTAAGCCTAGCCCTGACCCTTTCACGCTCGAGGACCCATCGGTGTGCAAGGTCCAAGTCCCCGACTCGGATCCGGCGAAAAGAACCGCCTCACGCTGAGCATCGGGGTACATGGTGGCGCTAAAATCTGCGATAAAATCTGCTAGAGCTTGAGACTTTATGGCTACCCGGGGTCGATAAGATATATCAAATTCACTTAGTTCTACTGCCCATTTTACTAGTCTGCCCGAGAATTCAGGTTTGTGCAAGATACTACGTAAGGGGAAGGTAGTAACTACAGCTATTGAGTGACTTTGAAAGTAAGGTCTTAGTTTACGGGCAGCGATTACTAATGCTAGTGCTAATTTCTCCAAAGGTTGATAGCGTGTTTCAGCGTCTAATAGAGATTTACTAATGTAATAAATTGGTAGTTGCTTACCTTTGTCTTCTCGAACCAAAACTGCACTTACCGCTGACTCAGATACGGCCAGGTAGAGTAATAGTTGTTCACCTGGTTGTGGCGTTGAAAGTAAAGGCGGGCTTGACAAGTACCGCTTCAAATCCTTAAGAGCTTGTTGACATTCAGGGGTCCATTCGAACTCCTTGTTCTGTTTCAGCACGTCGAAGAAGCTTTTGCACCGATCAGACGAGCGGGAGATGAATCTCCTCAGCGCCGCTACTCTTCCGGTTAGCCGCATTACATCTTTTCTGTTGTGAAGTACGTCGGGGATGGCTTCTATTGCTTTTATCTGGGCGGGGTTCACCTCGATCCCTCGCTGGGAGACAATGAAACCAAGGAACTTCCCTGAACCCACTCTAAATGCGCATTTCTCCGGGTTGAGCTTCATGTTGTATTGATCAAGGATTCGAAAGGCTTCCTCCAAATGAGCCAAGTGGTCCTCCGCTCGTTTGGACTTGATCAGCATGTCGTCGATGTAAACCTCCATGGTTTTGCCAATGTGATCGTGAAACATCCGGTTGACTAACCGTTGGTAGGTTGCACCTGCATTTTTAAGTCCAAAAGGCATTACTTTGTAGCAATACGTACCTCGGCAAGTAATGAAAGAGGTCTTCTCCTGGTCGTCGGGATTCATCAAGATTTGGTTGTAGCCTGAATATGCATCAAGGAATGTAAGCACCTCGTGCCCGGCCGTCGCGTCGATTAGTTGGTCAATCTGAGGTAGTGGATAAGAATCTTTCGGACAGGCTTTGTTCAGATCAGTGAAGTCAATGCAGACCCTCCACTTGCCGTTTTTCTTCGCCACTACGACCACGTTGGCCAACCAATCTGGATATTTGACTTCTCGGACAGAGCCAATCTTGAGCAAGCGGTCAACTTCGTCGTTTATGATCTGGTTCCTGAATGCTCCTTGCTGGCGTTTCTTTTGCTTCACTGGGCGGAAGTATGGATCCACATTCAACTTATGAGAGATAATCTTCGGGGAGATTCCCGTCATGTCTTCATGTGACCACGCAAAGGTGGTGTGCCGCTCCTTGAGGAAGTGCAAGATGTCTTTCCGTAAGTCTTTGTTCAGCTCTGCTCCCAAATATACCTTCCTTTCAGGCATGTTGTCGAAAAGTTCTTCTAGTTCCATAGCTTCAATGGTTGGCGCGTACTCTTCTCGTGCATCCAATTTTGATATGAATTCCGGGATTTGGTAGTTTGATGCTTCATTGCTTGATTCCGATCCCGGGTTCTTTAATTGCTATTTTGTTTCCTCGGGGAGCTTGACTGCGACTGAGTAGCAATCTCTAGCGCAACGCTGCTCTCCCCGAACTTCTCGTATTCCCCACTCTGAAGGGAATTTCATTACTTGATGATAGGTTGACGGGACTGCCTGCATGTCGTGTATCCATGGCCTCCCAAGGATTATGTTGTAGGCCATGTCCCCATCAATGACATGAAACGTTGTGCGTCTTATGACGCCTTCGACCAGGGTCGTCAGTGTAATTTCTCCCAACGTTTTCTCGCTGGAATTGTTAAATCCTGAGAGAACGCGAGAAATTGGTACGATCCCATCGTATAGCTTCAACTGCTGCACGACCCGAGATAATATGATGTTTGCTGAGCTGCCTGGATCAACGAGCACTCTCTTGAAGTCGAACTCCTCCACTCGCAGCGTTATCACTAAAGCGTCCATGTGAGGAAACTGCAAGCCATCTGCATCTGCTTCTTCAAAAGTCATCGTATCCTCAAGTCGCGGTCGTTTGGTCTTCGTAATAGAGACTTTGGCATACTTCTTTGCTGTGTATGTGACTGCATCAACCTCAATTCCGCCAGAGATGACGTTGACCGTCATTTTTTGAGAAGATACTCGGGGAGGTCCTGATTTGTTTTGCTGGGCCTTCGCGTGAGTCTGCTTCCCTTTTTCTGTCAAGTACTCCTTGAGATAGCCCTGTTTCAACAAATTAGCAACTTCATACCTTAGAGCCTTGCAGTCATCCGTTGTGTGGCCGTGATCGCGATGGAATTCGCACCATAAGTTCTTGTTGCGTTTGCCGGGGTCACCCTTCATATCCTTGGGCCATTTGACCTTTTCGCTCATCTCCTCGAGCACTGCTACAAGTTCGACTGCTCCGATGTTGAAGACGGGCAGGGTTGGGATTCCACTAGAAGTTGAGGCAGAATCATTGCTCCTTGCCAGGCCTTTGTTGTTGCGACCGCGTCCGTTTGAGTTGTTGCGTGACCGGCTGGGGTATGGCTTGTGCCGTGCATCTGGCCTATCCGTCTCGATCATTCCCCCAGCGCCATTGGTGCGAGTTTGGCTCTGTCCTCGGGTACCTGTCCCAATTAATTTATCTTCGTCTATACGTACCTTGGAGTTATAACGGTTGTAGACATCCGACCAGCTCGCCGCAGGATATTCTCGCAGGGATTCGTACAGTCGCCTGGTCGCCTCAGAACTCTTGACGTCCAGGCTGTTGGTGAATGCAATAGCCGCCCATCGATCTGGAACCTTGGGTAGCAACATACGCTCACGCTGAAAGCGATCCACATACTTCCGGAGAGACTCCCCAGGCAGTTGCTTGATTTCAAAGATATCCTCAACTCTTGTTTCTGTCTTCTGAGCGCCTGTGTGTGCTTTGACGAATAACTCCGCCATCTCGGCAAAAGATCCTATTGAATTTGGTGGCAGCATTGAATACCACCGTAGAGCGCCGTTCGCTAAGGTTTCCACGAACTTCTTCAATTGCACTGATTCGATCTCCTCGTCGGTGAGATCGCTTGCTTTTATGAAATTGCTAAACATCATCAAGTGATCATTGGGGTCAGTTATTCCCCGGTATCTTGGTATGTTTGGCATTTTGAATGTTTTGGGGATGGCCTTTGGTGCTGCTTCTTTCTTCCAGGGCCTTTGAGTGTACCATTGAACGTCGACTTTCTTCAAAGTGGGTGGTGCGCCAGGGATCTGGTCGATCCTCTCATGAAGAGAGCGCTGCAGAGCCTCTTGACTTTCTTTGAACTGCTTGGTGAGGGCCTCCATGACTTCGCTCATCTCTGTGGGCACCGCTGATCCTGCATTCTGATTTTCAGCGTGCCTCGAGGCATGAGATGGTGAAGCATCCCTTGGACGTCCCATGGGTGGATTTCCCGTGTTTGGCAGGTTCTGTCCTCGCAGGCTGTCGATAGCTTCCCGTATTTGCCTGTTGATCTCGGCCTGTTGCCGTATAAATTCAAGGATAGCGTCTTGAGAGTTCCTCGAATTCCCAGGTCCATTGGGTCTTCTAGACCCTCCAGCCCCCTGATCGACATTTCCTCGGCCAGGCTGGCGGCTACTTCTGCTACCTTGCTGACTGTGCTCGTTCTCCTGCTCCGCTGGGAGCACATTCTCGTCGTCTGCAATGGGGATCACGTCGTCGTCTGCAAGGGGAACATCTTGCTGCTCGTCCCCGGCCAAATTCTGGTTTACCTGCTCCGCAGCGTTGAGGTCTTGTTGCCCTTCAATGGGATCGTTGTTGTGCGAGTTGTTATCTGCCATTTTAACAAAAAAGAAAACGGGGAGAACCATCGAGCGAAGGAAAAACGAATAAAGAGTAAAATACGACGAGCGATTTAACCTACGGAAGTTATTGACCGGCTCCCACTGTGGTCGCCAAATTGTTTAACCGTAATTTCGTTTTGTTAGGTTAATTTACAATTAAATTTATAAAGCGGAGTCACAGTCAATAATCGAGATTAAACGCTCTTAATGGAAGAAATATAAATGACAGTAATAAATGCGAAAGAATAAAGATGCAATTAATGCGATATAATAAATGAATGATCGAACGAAAAAGGAACCGTGCTCAGGCCGTTTAAACTTGATTAAATTCCCTTCCTCGTACTCTTTATGATATTCAATCAACGGAACAATAAAAGAGATCTTTTGATCATCAGTAGTAATAAATATTTGCTGGAGATAAAGAATTGAATGCTAGTAAATAGTTTGAATACAAGTGTAGATTCAGAGAAGCATTAGATTCCATGTTTGTGACTTAGATTACAATATATAGGTAGCTATGTGCCCATTCACAAGCAGTTGTAACTCCTTAGTCGAGCAGTTGCGTTGTTTGTGGATAAGATTCCCGTTTTGAACTGCCTTGATTGATGAGCCGCGACTTTTCTGGCCGTGGCGACTGTTCATCTGTCCGTTGTAACTGTTTATCTTCGATCTTATCCATTGCCTTTATATCCATTCACAGCCATGTGTCGTCTACATGCCGTCCTACGTGGATGCTTAGTCACCAACTTTGGTGACGACGGATTTAACCCAATACAACCACCCTAACCCCATAACCCCCATTTTCTGTGGTTTTACTCCATCTGCCCCTGCAATATGCTTGATAAATCAATGCAAGATTAATATTTGTGGTAGAATTCCCTGTTCATATTGTCCATTTGAGGTTGAATTGGGCCAAGCTGGCCATTTGAGAGGCAATATTTATTATTGATTAGCTCCGTTTCGGAGTAGAACCTGAGGAATCAGAATTTGAAAAAAAATTCTGCGAAAAGCAAAACACTTAACAATTAATGGAATTTTTTTAATTGCAAATGCAACTAACAGTGAAATTTTGAAAGGGGTATGCAGATAGCACTTTGCGGATGCATTAAAAGATCTAATCGGCAGTGGTTTTGCCTTGTGGTCATAGATACTGATTATAGAAGTGAATACAGTTCCTGGAATGACTCCTTCCACCGTCTTGATTCATCAGGTGACATATCTTGATTCTTCAATGATTTGTATTATACAATTTGGAACCAATTTTAGTGCAATAGAAGCATCACTTACTTATTACTTGAAGATCCATTTCCAACCCAATAAGCTCAAGTAGTTTAAAACTATCCATATCAGGCATATGAACATCACTCAGTACAATATCAAAAGACCCCCTCCTTTCACGCAATAGGTTTAATGCCACTGTAGCTTGGGTACAAGTGGTAACTGCAACCAAATAAAAAAAAGAGTCAACAAATATAGACAAAAGGTGCAAATTAGATACGGTGCAGAAACAGTTGAAACGGTGTAGAAACAGTTAGATACGGTGCTGCAGAGACAGTTGAAATGGTGCAGAAACAGTTGAAACGGTGCAGAAACAGTTAGATACGGTGCTACAGAAATAGTTGAAACGGTGCAGAAACAGTTGAAACGGTGCAAAAACAATTAGATACGGTGCTGCAGAAACAGTTGAAACAGTGCAGAAACAGTTAGATACGGTGCTGCAGAAACAGTTGAAACGGTGCAGAAACAGTTAGATACGGTGCTGCAGAAACAGTTGAAACGGTGCAGAAACAGTTAAATTCGGTGCAGAAATAGTTGATACGATGCAGAAATAGTGAGATTCAACGAGATACATTGAGGATAGATGAGGAAAAGTGAAATTGGAAAAAATAAGAGGAGTAAAAGTGAAATTGGGGGGAAATGGTGGGAGGAAAAGTGAAATAGGGAGAAATGGGAGGAGCAAAAGTGATAGTGGGGGAAAATATAAGAAAGAATGTAAGGGTTTGGTATGTTATGGAAAAATATTGCTATGTTTTTGTTATGTTTGTAATTATCTTGTGTTTTCCTCTATATAGGATAATTTTACTAAAATATTGCTATGTTTGGTAATTAAGCTCTAAAACTTGTACTTTTATGTAAAAAATCCCAAAATTATCCACCATTGAGTTGGATCTAGGCGTATAGGGGTGCCCCGACTCACGATATTGTCCAAGCTCCAACCTTGAATTGGGTCTGAGCCGGGCGTTATGGGGTGTTGGGGAAAAAGGTCTACAATGAAAGTGAAATACGACATGAATTCCTTTATAAGGCTTAGACAATCCTTCTATTTTTTATTTTTGAGATATCTTTTGAGGTTGAGTTACGCGTTAGCCTAAGCCCAAGGGTCTTCTATTATGAATTCATTAAGATAAAATAATTTCTTTTGACTTCTTAAGAATAGAGAATATTTCATAAATGAAATTATTATAATTTTAGCTGCTATAACAAGCTAATTTCGACCACAAATTGGGAATATGGGACTCAATCTTAGTCATACATACGTTCCAACAAAGCTGAGTTGCTCCTTTAGGAGCTAGTAGGTCCAGCAGGAAGTTATTTGGGGTGATGTTGAAGTTAAAAAAAAGAAAAAACTAACAGTAACACGAGTTCAACCAAACAGATATTTTTGTAAACATAGCAACAAAAATAAAAATCAGCTCATCATATTTCAGGTGGGGGAGCATGGGACAATTGATCAATATCTTATTAATTCAATCTAGTATAAGTCATATAAAAGCTAGAAGGTCTAAAATTTATAGCTACACAACTAGATTAGGTTTGTTGAAGTAAACATGTGTCCTTCTAGCTCAGTGTTTTACTCTTTAGGTACACTATTAAAATTTACGGCTACACTACCTTATTATTAGGTTTGGCTATTATTACTCTAGTATTAAAGTGTGTGTAGTATTATTGGAGTTGGAGGAACTAATTACACAGTAAAATCATTGAATGCCTAGTCTCTATTAAAAATCCATCTAGATTACCTTCAATATTTGCTTTCTCTTCTAGTTTGAAAGATCCTGAGCTTCCAAAAAAGAACTCTTTGTGGACACTTGAAAAAAAAGTTATAGGCTTGTACCTAAACTCCATGACACTTATTATTCATATTTGCTTAAAATTTTATGAATTTGTCCCTTGAGTTAATTATATTGAGCTTGAAAACATGCCCAGCATTTGAACTTGTGTTCTATTGTGTCTTGTGAGGTTTGACTAACATGTGTTGTCAGTCCTTAAACATATTGGTCTTTATTCCTTGATCTGCCTTCGTTATCCCGCCATCTCTCATGGGTGTCAATTGTCATATACCTGGGTCATCATATTTGCTTATGTTCGCCTTACGATTGGATTATGTCTTGGCCTGATTCCAGATTTGTTACTGGAAAAATTTACACAAATAAACTACATAGGACACTTATTACTTAATATATACACTTTTAAATTATTATATTATTAAACATAGTAATTCCAATTAATTGTTTACAAAGTAATTCCCCAAATATTAGGCTTTTATTTTGGAAAGAATATTGTTTTCCATAAATACACTCCTAAATAAGCTAACTTCCCCTCCTTGGTTTTTACCTCACGATGTCCTAATCAAACAATTGCAACCTCTTCTTCGAGTATGAAACAAGCTTTCATTTGCATTCAGTTCCTTCTTTATCAAGATTCCACTACATTGCAAAAATATATATATCGATGTCTGTGTGTTTTGCACTGTAATAGAAACCTCCAACCAAACAACGAATGAGAAACAAGGAAGAAATGTAAAAAAAAGTTAGGGAATTGTGGTGGATATGGTGATTTTGGGAAAAATAAGTGGTGGTTATGGTGTTTGGTGGTGGTAATTATGGTGAGCTTGATGGAATAAGTGGTGATTATGGTATTATTTAGCGCTGGTTAGGGTGATTTGTATAACTTTGTATAGTATTGTATAACTATGTATATCTTTGTATTATTATACTAATCTTAGTACCCGCGCGATGTGCGGTTGATATCAATTGAAAGAAATCATAACAAACAATTATCTTTTTTGTTCCAGTACTTTAAATTATAACGATTTAACTAATTGCGTTGTTATCTTGCTTGCTAGATTAATAGTGTTGATCTGTGCGAACATGACATTAATCTAGAGAAAATTGGTGTTGATGTATATTGATGTTGACAAAGTCGTTAGTACAACTATTGGATTATGTAAAAAGATACTAAATATTTCTTTCGGTGGTATTATTATGGTCGTGTGAAATTCTTAGGCTTTTGATGCGTTTCATATTTTTTCAATATGTGATACTGATCCTTATAAGATATCTATACTGCAGTAGGGGACCGTATGGTAGGACATAGAAGATTTGAAAGAAAACATAAGAATGACTACACGTTATTTCAGGCTTGAAACTCAACTATTCGCATGCCTGCAAAGTCTTTAATTTAAAATGTATGTAATTCAATACTACAACATTTGAATGACATAAAAAAGTACCCAAATAATTCGAATAACTTTGATTGAAACAAATAATAGGACATAATAATTAGATGAAAAACCGATTTGATAATGCCGTCTCAAATTATATTAAGAATAACTTTTTTGTACAGTACATTTCTAGCTTCATTTCCTTTGTGTTTATTATCATAATAAACTACCATCTTCAACTCCTTTCAACTTTTTACTATAAAAGCGCAACATAAAGTTGTATATGTGTGAACTCTAAAATTTATTTACACTCTTATGTTGGAATAATTAAAAGCAAAATTACAATGTTTGGATATAGTTCTGAGTGCTCCCACATAGTTGGTTACTCTTTCTGGTGCTTCTCTTTTTTTTTTTTTCTCGATGTTGTTTGATTCTCGACGCTTACCTTCTCAGCATCAACATATTTTGATGTACTCTGTATATACTGTTACAATTGCATTCAAATAATAAGATAACATCTGTTTTACATTGCGAGCAAGTAAATTTTAAAGAATGTGAAGCTAACTTATTCCAATATTCAGTAGCCTAACAATCTTGGCTTCAAATTCAAGGCATAACGATTTGTGCTAACATAATAACTGAAATACAACATAAGTTATACTTTCACAATATCTTATAATCTTAATAGCATGGAATAAGCCAAACAGCCAAAAAGATAGTACATCCATCTTCAAAATCTCAGCAATCCTAATAGTTTAATTTTTAGAATATAAAATTGTTAGGCTAATAAATTTGAGCACAAAAGAAAAAAAAATCATAGAACAAACTGGTAAGTTCTTCAAATACATCTAAATACATATCTCTAAATATTTGTCTGTTGAGAAGATATTTTTTCTTCAATTCAAATTCAAGAGTTTTATATTTTAAGTCAAATTAAAAAATAACAAAACTTAGTTAAAAATTTATCTTCCAATTCACATCCCTTATGTTCCTAAAAAATTGGAGTTGAATAGATAGTTTCTCCCTATTTTGTTCCAACACCAAATTATTATATGTATTTATTTTATTGTAATTTCCATATACATAAAGAATGAAACATTGGATAAATTAAGCCAAGAGAATATGTCGATTGCATCTTGACATTACATTAATTGTGCAAGTTATCATGTGATTAAGTAAACCAATCATTAGAAGTTACAGTAGGATCCTTTCTCCAAACTTATATTTATACAATTTGGGTTCTTCATGTGATACTATTTGGAAGGGAAAAGAAAAAAGAACCAGCAAAGCTAAGCCATAACTTCCTCAAACTCGTCTTTTAAATAATTAGGATTCCATTTCACCTAAGGCTCTTTGAAAAGAATGCTTCTTCCTAAAGAAATTAACAGAAAAGATTCAATTAGCTATGCAAAACCTAAAATAGAATTATGTAAAATTTTGTGACACAACCAAAATCAGCTGCTATTTTGCTACATTTTCAATTTTGTTCTAGTTTTGAAATTGACCTATTATGTTCTCTCTCTCTTCGTCACATCTCTTTTTGAGATTATGGTGTAAACCAGTTTAACATATGACACACCATGAACAATAAACAAAAGTTAGATAAAAAAAGCACAATGAAAAACGAAAATGAAACATCATCAAGGCTTGGTATTGAACCAACCCTATCCTTTCACTGCTAAACTAATCCTAGAAAACTTAATAACTAATGAACTTTGTCAAGATCATACATGAAAAGTTGTACATAATCCTCGATCGTACCTTTGTACTTACATTCCATGAGTTCGTTTGAATACTCTGAAGAAGTAGTTTGGAGGTCTACACTTATAAATATATGATAAAAATTAAAATTAATAATTGATAACTATCATTTAAAATTCAAAAGTTTGAATTGTACTATGATAAACTCCAAATCCAAAAATTTTATTTAGTTACAATTGTCCCTCTACATATATAAGTTAACGAAGCCTTTGAAGTAATACTCCTCTTTGAAGCATTTATATAGATAATCCAAATTACTGCAATCTATGATAATGCTTATCTTCTTTAGTGATATGAATCAATTTTAATCGTTAAATTTGATTTGAGGAATCCATTTCTCTAAGGACTTTATACATAGCAGATTTTGATTGATAAAAATTAATTTTAACAGCATACTTTGTCATATAATTTATTTTGAAAAAGAACTACATTATATTCAATAGTCTTACTAACTAAGCTTGCCGCAAAAAGACACGAATGGCTGTAAACAATTTACGATTGTTACAAAAAAATAGTAATATTTTTCTAATTACAATGCATAATATTATTTTTCTAACACATTTAACAATAATCTAAAACATTTCACTTTCACTTCCCATTTTCTCCAAATTAAAAATTCTCTCACTTACTCTTTCTTTCTCCCATCACCCCACACCCACTCCCACCACCCTAACCCCATAACCCCCATTTTCTGTGGTTTTACTCCATCTGCCCCTGCAATATGCTTGATAAATCAATGCAAGATTAATATTTGTGGTAGAATTCCCTGTTCATATTGTTCATTTAAGGTTGAATTGGGCCAAGCTGGCCATTTGAGAGGCAATATTTATTATTGATTAGCTCCGTTTCGGAGTAGAACCTGAGGAATCAGAATTTGAAAAAAAATTCTGCGAAAAGCAAAACACTTAACAATTAATGGAATTTTTTTAATTGCAAATGCAACTAACAGTGAAATTTTGAAAGGGGTATGCAGATAGCACTTTGCGGATGCATTAAAAGATCTAATCGCCAGTGGTTTTGCCTTGTGGTTATAGATACTGATTATAGAAGTGAATACAGTTCCTGGAATGACTCCTTCCACCGTCTTGATTCATCAGGTGACATATCTTGATTCTTCAATGATTTGTATTATACAATTTGGAACCAATTTTAGTGCAATAGAAGCATCACTTACTTATTACTTGAAGATCCATTTCCAACCCAATAAGCTCAAGTAGTTTAAAACTATCCATATCAGGCATATGAACATCACTCAGTACAATATCAAAAGACCCCCTCCTTTCACGCAATAGGTTTAATGCCACTGTAGCTTGGGTACAAGTGGTAACTGCAACCAAATAAAAAAAAGAGTCAACAAATATATACAAAAGGTGCAAATTAGATACGGTGCAGAAACAGTTGAAACGGTGCAGAAACAGTTAGATACGGTGCTGCAGAAACAGTTGAAATGGTGCAGAAACAGTTGAAACGGTGCAGAAACAGTTAGATACGGTGCTACAGAAATAGTTGAAACGGTGCAGAAACAGTTGAAACGGTGCAAAAACAATTAGATACGGTGCTGCAGAAACAGTTGAAACAGTGCAGAAACAGTTAGATACGGTGCTGCAGAAACAGTTGAAACGGTGCAGAAACAGTTAGATACGGTGCTGCAGAAACAGTTGAAACGGTGCAGAAACAGTTAAATTCGGTGCAGAAATAGTTGATACGATGCAGAAATAGTGAGATTCAACGAGATACATTGAGGATAGATGAGGAAAAGTGAAATTGGAAAAAATAAGAGGAGTAAAAGTGAAATTGGGGGGAAATGGTGGGAGGAAAAGTGAAATAGGGAGAAATGGGAGGAGCAAAAGTGATAGTGGGGGAAAATATAAGAAAGAATGTAAGGGTTTGGTATGTTATGGAAAAATATTGCTATGTTTTTGTTATGTTTGTAATTATCTTGTGTTTTCCTCTATATAGGATAATTTTACTAAAATATTGCTATGTTTGGTAATTAAGCTCTAAAACTTGTACTTTTATGTAAAAAATCCCAAAATTATCCACCATTGAGTTGGATCTAGGCGTATAGGGGTGCCCCGACTCACGATATTGTCCAAGCTCCAACCTTGAATTGGGTCTGAGCCGGGCGTTATGGGGTGTTGGGGAAAAAGGTCTACAATGAAAGTGAAATACGACATGAATTCCTTTATAAGGCTTAGACAATCCTTCTATTTTTTATTTTTGAGATATCTTTTGAGGTTGAGTTACGCGTTAGCCTAAGCCCAAGGGTCTTCTATTATGAATTCATTAAGATAAAATAATTTCTTTTGACTTCTTAAGAATAGAGAATATTTCATAAATGAAATTATTATAATTTTAGCTGCTATAACAAGCTAATTTCGACCACAAATTGGGAATATGGGACTCAATCTTAGTCATACATACGTTCCAACAAAGCTGAGTTGCTCCTTTAGGAGCTAGTAGGTCCAGCAGGAAGTTATTTGGGGTGATGTTGAAGTTAAAAAAAAGAAAAAACTAACAGTAACACGAGTTCAACCAAACAGATATTTTTGTAAACATAGCAACAAAAATAAAAATCAGCTCATCATATTTCAGGTGGGGGAGCATGGGACAATTGATCAATATCTTATTAATTCAATCTAGTATAAGTCATATAAAAGCTAGAAGGTCTAAAATTTATAGCTACACAACTAGATTAGGTTTGTTGAAGTAAACATGTGTCCTTCTAGCTCAGTGTTTTACTCTTTAGGTACACTATTAAAATTTACGGCTACACTACCTTATTATTAGGTTTGGCTATTATTACTCTAGTATTAAAGTGTGTGTAGTATTATTGGAGTTGGAGGAACTAATTACACAGTAAAATCATTGAATGCCTAGTCTCTATTAAAAATCCATCTAGATTACCTTCAATATTTGCTTTCTCTTCTAGTTTGAAAGATCCTGAGCTTCCAAAAAAGAACTCTTTGTGGACACTTGAAAAAAAAGTTATAGGCTTGTACCTAAACTCCATGACACTTGTTATTCATATTTGCTTAAAATTTTATGAATTTGTCCCTTGAGTTAATTATATTGAGCTTGAAAACATGCCCAGCATTTGAACTTGTGTTCTATTGTGTCTTGTGAGGTTTGACTAACATGTGTTGTCAGTCCTTAAACATATTGGTCTTTATTCCTTGATCTGCCTTCGTTATCCCGCCATCTCTCATGGGTGTCAATTGTCATATACCTGGGTCATCATATTTGCTTATGTTCGCCTTACGATTGGATTATGTCTTGGCCTGATTCCAGATTTGTTACTGGAAAAATTTACACAAATAAACTACATAGGACACTTATTACTTAATATATACACTTTTAAATTATTATATTATTAAACATAGTAATTCCAATTAATTGTTTACAAAGTAATTCCCCAAATATTAGGCTTTTATTTTGGAAAGAATATTGTTTTCCATAAATACACTCCTAAATAAGCTAACTTCCCCTCCTTGGTTTTTACCTCACGATGTCCTAATCAAACAATTGCAACCTCTTCTTCGAGTATGAAACAAGCTTTCATTTGCATTCAGTTCCTTCTTTATCAAGATTCCACTACATTGCAAAAATATATATATCGATGTCTGTGTGTTTTGCACTGTAATAGAAACCTCCAACCAAACAACGAATGAGAAACAAGGAAGAAATGTAAAAAAAAGTTAGGGAATTGTGGTGGATATGGTGATTTTGGGAAAAATAAGTGGTGGTTATGGTGTTTGGTGGTGGTAATTATGGTGAGCTTGATGGAATAAGTGGTGATTATGGTATTATTTAGCGCTGGTTAGGGTGATTTGTATAACTTTGTATAGTATTGTATAACTATGTATATCTTTGTATTATTATACTAATCTTAGTACCCGCGCGATGTGCGGTTGATATCAATTGAAAGAAATCATAACAAACAATTATCTTTTTTGTTCCAGTACTTTAAATTATAACGATTTAACTAATTGCGTTGTTATCTTGCTTGCTAGATTAATAGTGTTGATCTGTGCGAACATGACATTAATCTAGAGAAAATTGGTGTTGATGTATATTGATGTTGACAAAGTCGTTAGTACAACTATTGGATTATGTAAAAAGATACTAAATATTTCTTTCGGTGGTATTATTATGGTCGTGTGAAATTCTTAGGCTTTTGATGCGTTTCATATTTTTTCAATATGTGATACTGATCCTTATAAGATATCTATACTGCAGTAGGGGACCGTATGGTAGGACATAGAAGATTTGAAAGAAAACATAAGAATGACTACACGTTATTTCAGGCTTGAAGCTCAACTATTCGCATGCCTGCAAAGTCTTTAATTTAAAATGTATGTAATTCAATACTACAACATTTGAATGACATAAAAAAGTACCCAAATAATTCGAATAACTTTGATTGAAACAAATAATAGGACATAATAATTAGATGAAAAACCGATTTGATAATGCCGTCTCAAATTATATTAAGAATAACTTTTTTGTACAGTACATTTCTAGCTTCATTTCCTTTGTGTTTATTATCATAATAAACTACCATCTTCAACTCCTTTCAACTTTTTACTATAAAAGCGCAACATAAAGTTGTATATGTGTGAACTCTAAAATTTATTTACACTCTTATGTTGGAATAATTAAAAGCAAAATTACAATGTTTGGATATAGTTCTGAGTGCTCCCACATAGTTGGTTACTCTTTCTGGTGCTTCTCTTTTTTTTTTTTTCTCGATGTTGTTTGATTCTCGACGCTTACCTTCTCAGCATCAACATATTTTGATGTACTTTGTATAAACTGTTACAATTGCATTCAAATAATAAGATAACATCTGTTTTACATTGCGAGCAAGTAAATTTTAAAGAATGTGAAGCTAACTTATTCCAATATTCAGTAGCTTAACAATCTTGGCTTCAAATTCAAGGCATAACGATTTGTGCTAACATAATAACTGAAATACAACATAAGTTATACTTTCACAATATCTTATAATCTTAATAGCATGGAATAAGCCAAACAGCCAAAAAGATAGTACATCCATCTTCAAAATCTCAGCAATCCTAATAGTTTAATTTTTAGAATATAAAATTGTTAGGCTAATAAATTTGAGCACAAAAGAAAAAAAAAATCATAGAACAAACTGGTAAGTTCTTCAAATACATCTAAATACATATCTCTAAATATTTGTCTGTTGAGAAGATATTTTTTCTTCAATTCAAATTCAAGAGTTTTATATTTTAAGTCAAATTAAAAAATAACAAAACTTAGTTAAAAATTTATCTTCCAATTCACATCCCTTATGTTCCTAAAAAATTGGAGTTGAATAGATAGTTTCTCCCTATTTTGTTCCAACACCAAATTATTATATGTATTTATTTTATTGTAATTTCCATATACATAATATAGTTCGAGCCAAAAGAATGAAACATTGGATAAATTAAGCCAAGAGAATATGTCGATTGCATCTTGACATTACATTAATTGTGCAAGTTATCATGTGATTAAGTAAACCAATCATTAGAAGTTACAGTAGGATCATTTCTCCAAACTTATATTTATACAATTTGGGTTCTTCATGTGATACTATTTGGAAGGGAAAAGAGAAAAGAACCAGCAAAGCTAAGCCATAACTTCCTCAAACTCGTCTTTTAAATAATTAGGATTCCATTTCACCTAAGGCTCTTTGAAAAGAATGCTTCTTCCTAAAGAAATTAACAGAAAAGATTCAATTAGCTATGAAAAACCTAAAATAGAATTATGTAAAATTTTGTGACACAACCAAAATCAGCTGCTATTTTGCTACATTTTCAATTTTGTTCTAGTTTTGAAATTGACCTATTATGTTCTCTCTCTCTTCGTCACATCTCTTTTTGAGATTATGGTGTAAACCAGTTTAACATATGACACACCTTGAACAATAAACAAAAGTTAGATAAAAAAAGGACAATGAAAAACGAAAATGAAACATCATCAAGGCTTGGTATTGAACCAACCCTATCCTTTCACTGCTAAACTAATCCTAGAAAACTTAATAACTAATGAACTTTGTCAAGATCATACATGAAAAGTTGTACATAATCCTCGATCGTACCTTTGTACTTACATTCCATGAGTTCGTTTGAATACTCTGAAGAAGTAGTTTGGAGGTCTACACTTATAAATATATGATAAAAATTAAAATTAATAATTGATAACTATCATTTAAAATTCAAAAGTTTGAATTGTACTATGATAAACTCCAAATCCAAAATTTTTATTTAGTTACAATTGTCCCTCTACATATATAAGTTAACGAAGCCTTTGAAGTAATACTCCTCTTTGAAGCATTTATATAGATAATCCAAATTACTGCAATCTATGATAATGCTTATCTTCTTTAGTGATATGAATCAATTTTAATCGTTAAATTTGATTTGAGGAATCCATTTCTCTAAGGACTTTATACATAGCAGATTTTGATTGATAAAAATTAATTTTAACAGCATACTTTGTCATACAATTTATTTTAAAAAAGAACTACATTATATTCAATAGTCTTACTAACTAAGCTTGTCGCAAAAAGACACGAATGGCTGTAAACAATTTACGATTGTTACTATCCTTAAACTTTATAGCTAGTAGCCAAATTGCTTTTGTATAATTTTCAATAATTGAATTCCAGTCTTTCCTTTAGCTATCGCTATTATGTTTAAGGTATTTACCATGCACCCATTTGTGTAAAAATCAATATTGTATGCCTGAAATGAAGAGAAGAAACTAAAGTTACAATATAGCAAATTAATGATTCTCGATACGCAAGAAGCGAACTACTCTTAATCTTAATACTACTAATAAACACCAGGTATCAATATCTCAAATTAAAATCTCAAAATAAGGAAGAAGAAGAAGGAAATTCAAACATTTTGTACAGTTCATCATTAAAATATTATTTATTGGTTGAAATAAGTAATTAGAGGTATACAAACGAAACACAAGCGTGATCCTAAAATTTTTAAAAGCAATTAAGAGAGAATAGCATCACATAAATACATTTACACAGAAGTTTATACAATAAAGCATCCGCTTGGATATTAGAACATATATTAAAAAGGATCACAGACCATAAATATTGATAACTATGAAATATCATAATATCTAACTTGAAAAGAAGAGTATGGCTTACCGCAAAAATGGAGATTTAAATGACAATATATTTACATCAGAAAAGATTTTACAAATATATAAACATGTATATGAGAATAGAAAAAAAAGGCCTAATATAAAAAGAAAATAAAAACGAAGAACACAATGGGCATTGTGAATGTCTCACTATTACTTTAGATTTGAAGGTATTAAATAGAGAAAAATGAGGAGGGAGATGGAAATTCTATAAATTTAAAATAAATATTATTGATATTTTTCAATTAAAATTCAACTGCTTTATCTTTTTATCATAAAATTCATATTTGAATTCAAAGTATTACATACTTATCCATCTAAATTTATGTAATGATTTTAAATTTAGTAAATGTAAAGTTTGGTATCTATTATTACTGTTGCCATATGTAAAGTTTAAAAGTCTAGCTGCATTTCCTAAAAACGTATCAGGTTTTACAATTAAATTTATATTTAGTTGAGTCTAAGGCGACCGTTTTATATCTCAATTCGATCGATTGATAAGCAGTTTACGTTGACAAGCAGTCGATTTTAGCGGCTTAATTCGAAGACAGTACAAATATCGATGTCAAAGATGCAGATTCGATGTCAAGTACAAATAAATAATTCGAAGGCAAGTATAAACAGATAAGGTCAAAACAAATGACGAACTAGTAATTTACGATGAGATGGTTTCAATTGAGTTTTTAGCCGAAGACAAACTATGAATTCCGTTCAAGATTGAATACTTAGTTTTAACCAATTCCGACGACAATATTAAGTACGATGATGGATGAATGTGATAGGAACTCAATCAGATAATGCGATCGTTAGACAATACTAGTAATTCACTTGACGTGATTTATATTACCAAGCAAGTTGATAAACTATCTTATACAATTCAAATAGCGATGATAAGTTAATGAGATCGAAAGCGATGAATCAAGATAACGAATAATGTAAGTAACAAGCAGACAACGGGGCAAGCAACGATTAAATGAGCAGGTGAATAAATAAATAAAGCAGTAAAAGCTTATTGTATTGAGGAATCGGAGGATGGTGCTTCAATGAAAGAGATAGGTCTTCTTCCATGTTTGAACCAAGCCACGACTGAAATCTAAATACAATGGTTGCTTTGAATAATAGTAAATTGGTGTTGATATGACAGTGTAATGAATAGAAAATATATATCTGGGAGAATGAGAATAATGATGAGAGCAGTTTTTTGTTCAGATGAACGTGTCTCCAAATGAGAGCATAAGGTCTTACTTATAGGTTGAAATGATGGAGAATCTCCAACCCTAGAAGAACTTCACTTCTTCACGTCTCTTTTCTAGCTGTTGCCTGTTTTCATCCACTTCCACTAAATCCGCTAAATCTGTTCCGATATTCTTGGGATAAAGTTCAGCTAAGTTATCCACTATAAAGTTGTCCTCGAAATTATCCGATCACAACATTGCACAGCCGATCGCATAGTCAAACGAAGCTGCTTCTTTCCGATCACAACGTCTTCGAAATCAATCAACGCCTTGTCATGCGACCAAATCCGCTTCTCTTGTGATCAAACAGAAATCGACCAATACAGATAGTCCCCCCATTTGCCAAGTCGTGTGCTCGTAAAAGCTTGGCAAGTGGCTTGAAATTTTTAGCGGGAAAACACGTGGAACACTTGTGTCCCTCCATTTTGAAACGTCAAAACATCGCCTCAACTTCCCATCGCTGCACGTGTCAGCAATCGTGTGGGCAGCAGTTTCTCGATAGTTCCCAAGGCAACGATGATTCTTGCCTTATAAATACCCATTTCAAAACTCTCTTTACAATCTTTACAACTTCTGAAATCTCTAAAATTCTCTGAAAACCTCTAGAACTTTGCTGCTGAATTCAGTTAACTTTACTCCAAATTTCCCAATTTGTTTGTCCAAATTGTCGATTTCGTGCTTTGATAATGTCTTCTTCTTCTCAACCCACAGCTGATGCTGAACTTACTTCTGCCGCGGCAGTTACCCCCACAGCCCCACCGCAGTCCGGCGCGGTGGTGGAGCAGACTTCCACTGCTGCTGGTCCTTCAGTGGATAAAAAAGGAAAAAAGCAAAAAGAGAGGAAGGTGAAGGATTATGGTCCCAAGAAATCGTGGTCAGAGATTCTTCCGAAAAGATTTACTTATGAGAACGACTGCAAAGTCAGCGTTTAAAATGAAGCAGAGCAAGGCAAAAAGAAGAATATTCTGATCGATTCAGTCTATTGTGCGATCACGCCAGAATTGATACCACGAGTTCGGGAGGAATGTGGTTGGAAGGTTGGCGACATCGATGTGATGTGCCTTCCAATAAAATCGACGTTGGCGACTCACATCGAGGACAATTCCGTGGTTTTGACATACCCTTTCACCATCGGATTTTCTCTCCCGGTCGATAACGTGATCGAGGAGTTCTGCAAGATGTACAACGTTTGCCTTGGGCAACTTTCTCCGATGATATGGAGAACGATAGTTATTATGCGATGTATCGCAGAGAAGGCGGAAGTGGAGCTGACACTTCGCCATATTCTCAATATTTATTCCCCTCCAGTTTACAAAGGAGGGGTAATAAATTTAGCCAAACGAGGTCAGCGAGCCTTGATATCTGACAACAATGACGATCTCCGGGGGTTGGATCAACGCTTTGTCTTCATCCCTACGGAGCAGTTAACTAACCCTGAAAAAGGGATGCTCCCAAGCGTTTGGAATCGAACCCGTGAGTACTCTGTCTATTTGTCTTTCTTTTTGAACGAGTTTATGATTTTCAAATCTTACAAGTTTTCCCAAACTTTCAGCCGATGTAGTTTTGTTCGATCAAGTTTCCGATATCATACCGTGGCTGATCAGGGTGCTTGACAAGACGACCAACGATCAAAGAGCTTGGAAACCGCTCGCGGCTTTAAAAAAGCTCAAAGCCAAAAATCACGGTAACTTAGACTTGGACTTGTATTGAATTTACAACTTTTTGTTTCCCTTGACGCTTTTTGACACTTCACCGTTTCGTACAGGCATCACTGGTGCTGGAGGTGAGCCAAGTGATGAAGAAGTTGAACCCGAGGGCGGAGAGAAAGTTGATGATGCTCCCCCTCCGTAGAAGAAAAAGAAATCATTTCAGGAGTTGAAGAATAAGTATTTGCCCAAGATAGTGGTGGTGGAGAAGGGGCAAGGGGGCAGTTCATCGGCTGCGCACCAAACCATAGAGGATGTGATCGCTGGAACAAGTTCAGCGGTTGCAGCGGCGAAAGCCGCCGAAGGAACGACCTCGGTTGTCGACATCGAGGGGGAAGAAGCTGAGGACGAATCGGGGTCTGACCAGTTAGTGAGGCGTCCCAAGAAACCAGTCAAGGAAAGACTCCAAGAGACAGCCATTCAACTCAAGGTCGCTGAACAAGGAGATCTTTCCGTTGACGATTATCATCTCTCCCCTGTAGCCGAAGAAGTCAACTCGGGCTCAGGGGGCTTGCCTAGTAGGGAAGGTGCCCTCGTTTCATTGGGCGTTGCCCCTGAAAATAGAGGGGAAATGATTGAGGCTTTTGATCGCGAATTCGAGGAGAGGGATCCAGCTAAAGGGAAAATGCCGACTTTGGATCGGCCAATAGCGACGACGAAATCCAAATACGATGAAGAGATAGGGTCGTCATTTTTTGGTGCGGATCATGCTGATCCGATTGTACCTCTCCCTCGGGGCAAAAAAGCTGCTGCCTTTGCCGCTTTAGGCGAATCTGAAAAGAGGGGAGGCAGATCGCTTACGATAGAAGTGCCGCCCAACGTTCATTTGCTAAGGGTCCCAAAGCGGCTGGCAGATTATTTGTTCGATGTTATTGGCTCGATTGAACACGCGCGAAGATCTGAGTTTGCCCTCTCAGATTTCTTTTGGTGCCTTCAGGGTAAATTCCATACTAAAATTTCCTTCTTTTTACTCGTTGTATAAATTTTTATGAACTTCAACTGTAACTTGTTTTTAGAACTGCATAATGGCGATCTAGACCGCCGATCGGATTCGCCAGCTTCAAGATGGATCCAAAGTTCTGAACGAGCAAATCATCCATCTTACTTCGGCCGTAGAGGGTTTGCATCGGAAGCTAAAAGCTGCAGAGGCCAAGTATGCCGAACTTTTGGCCAACTTTGACAAGAGTGAGAATGAGCATGCTCTTCATCAAACGGAGTTGGAATCCCAGATTCGAGCTTTGAACGCACAGCTGAGTGAGCACGAAGCCAATTCCGATCTGAAGATGGCCGAACTTACCTCCACTTTGGAGAGCAAAGATAGAGAATTGGCTGATCAGTTCGAAGAATTGAGCGCTCTTCGTAAAGGCAACGAAGATCTAAAGGTTCAAGCTGATAGCTTGTCGAAAAGGAACTTATTGCTTCAAAAGGAATCCACCATCCTGAGGCGTGACCTCGAGGAAGAGTTTGAAAAGAGGAAGGATCTGATCTTTGCTGAATCAAGGCGCGATGTCCTTAGGGAAATGCTGGATCGAAATGTCAATGTTCCTACCGAATTGAGCGAAGCTGTTGCCATTGTGCGGTTGACTCGTGAAGATCTTGGTCTCCCAGCAAGTTCCTCCGATGAAGGTTCTGATGGAGATGGTGATGAATGAGTTATAGCTGTTTTCGACTTGTTGTTTGTCGTTTTTTGAAACCTGATGCAATGTGGTCGTATGACCAGTTATGTAATGTGGTCGTATGACCGGCTAGGTACATATATGTTTCGTATGAATGAAATTATTTTCCTTTCATTCTTGTATTGTTTTTTCCGAAGATGACTTAATCGTTCGAAAGTTTTGATGTTTGACGATAGTCGTCGACAGAGATATGATTGGGGCCCAATGTCTTAGTGCGTAGTGAAAAATGATGTCTCACTTTCACGTAATGCACTCTTCGAACATTTTTTATGAGTTCGGAATGAAAAAATTATTTGACACTTGGTGAAAAATTTGGAATTGTAAAATTCGCTAACACTTGAAACGATCACTCGAGTCGAGCAAATGTGAAAAGTTGAAAATATAACCAAAGTGTCGTATTATATTGAAGTGGGCCGCTAATGGGCTTTTAATACATTCTGGATCGTATGATTCGTTCGATTACAAGATGCGGCCGTTTGATCGCTAACGGATTGTTTACATGTCACATAACTCATCTAAACGGACAACCCTTTACTTTGAATAAAAGCGTCATGGGGTTTGAATTCTTCGACAAAATTGAATCTCTAGTTCGATTCGAATTTTGAACGAGTCCCCAGTTCGACTGCACGTTGGAACCTTTGTCAAACTTTGAACGAGTCCCCAGTTCGAGTAGACGTTGGAGCTTTTTTCAAATTTTGAACGAGTCCCCAGTTCGAGTGAACGTTGGAACTTTTATCGAATTTTGAACGAGTCCCCAGTATTGTCTTCAATCGATCTCGTTTCTCCTTCCGATGGGAAGTCCCCGGTTCTTGGGCAGTCCCCAGTATCTGTTGATGACCATCATGCTAACTCCATCTCCCCCCAGTATTTGGGTGTGAAGAATGAGTGGCCGAACATTGGTCCTGAAACGGAGTCATTGGAAAACAAAAACCGAGAAAACTGTTATAGATGAAGACCACGTTAGAGTGTTCGTCAGACTTATCGACCCCAATCGGAGCGTTTTGAGCTCAGGTGTTCGTGGGTGATATTTGTCATCATTCGATTCCAACTATGCCTATCATCTAAAAGTGTTAGTACCAAATAATCGATTAAACAACTCTTTCCGATGGAGGAAGAATGAGAATGAAAATTTGCGAAAAAGTAAAAGATGAGGGTTGATGATACCGTAGAACCTCAAAAGTAGTACTTCTTCAATTGTGTGATATTCCAATTGAAGTCGATTGGCTTAGAGTCCATTGTCTCGAGTTGGTATGAACCTTTCCCGGTTACTGCGTTGACCCGATAGGGTCCCTCCCAATTTGCTCCTAATTTGCCTTCGTTGGGCCATCTTTTTTCGGTCTTTTGATCTTCAGCACATAGTCACCTACATTAAAAGATCGATACCTGATTTTTTTGTTGAGGTAATTTTCTGCCCTTTGTTTTTGTGCTTGTATTCGAACAAATGCCATGTCCCTTTTTGCTTCGACCAGGTTTAGATCTATCAGCATGGCCTCTTTGTTTGCTTCTTCGGTGGAGTGGGCAAACTGAAGACTGGGTTCTCCCACTTCCACCGGTATCAGTGCTTCTGCTCCGTAGACAAGTGAGAACGGTGTTTCTCCGGTGATGTGTTTCACCGTTGTCCGATGAGCCCACAGCGCTCCGGGGAGTTCGTTTGGCCAGTTGCCCTTTGAATCATCCATCCTTTTCTTCAAATACTCGATTATTGTTTTGTTGGAAGACTCAGCCTGTCCATTTGCACTGGGGTGATAAGGTGTTGAGGCAATTCGCTTGATCCCCCATTTTTCGAAGAAGGCAGCGATCCGTCTTCCTACAAACTGTTTACCGTTATCGCATGTGATCTCTTTCGGGATCCCAAAACGACAGATAATATTTTGATGAATAAATTTAATGACTTCTTGTTCGCGAATTTTAGCTAGAGCAATTTCTTCTACCCATTTAAAAAAATAATCCGTAAGAATTAAAATAAACTTTACCCTGCCGGGCGCTGTTGGAAGCGGCCCGACCAAATCCATTCCTCACTTTATGAATGGCCACGGTGACGTGACCGAATGAAGTGGCTCTGCCTGTTGATGTATGAGGTTGCCAAATCGTTGACACTTGTCGCATTTGCGGACGAATTCTTTGGCGTCATCTGCGATCGTTGGCCAATAGTATCCAGCTCTTAGGATCTTTCGAACCAACGATTTGCTGCCGGAGTGATTGCCGCACTCGCCTTCGTGGATCTCTTTCAAAACATAGTTTGTTCAATCTGGTCCCACACACTTCGCTAAAGGGTTGCTGAATATTCGTCTGTAGAGCTGGTTTTCTAAAAGACAATATCTTGCCGCTTTAGCTTTGAGTGATCGGGCAGATATGTTGTCATTGGGAAGGGTGCATGCCTGCAAATAAGACAAGTATTTGTTTCTCCAATCCCAAGTATGGTTAACATTGTTTACCTCTTTGATGCTCCGACAGAGTGGGGATTCGAACAGATGAACCATTGTTTCATCAATTTTGCCATCGATGACCGCTGCAGAACCGAGGTTGGCTAAAGCGTCTGCTTCGATGTTGTCCTCCCTTGGTATCTGAGCTATTTTCCATTCTTGGAAAGATGTAAGAAGATTTTGTACTTTCTCGAGCAACTGCTGCATCCTCGGATCTGGAACACAAAAATCGCCTTGGATTTGATTTACCACCAATTGAGAATCACTTTTGATGTCAATTCGTTCGACCTTCAAGTCTTTTGCGATCTTTAAACCTGCAGCGAGGGCCTCCTATTCGGCCTCGTTGTTAGTTTTTGCATGTAATTTGATCGCATACCTGAGTTTCTCACCGGTAGGTGCTATTAATAAGATTCCAAGACCAGTCCCTTTCACGTTTGAAACTCCATCGGTATACATTTTCCAAACTCTGGGATCGGGATCTCTCATCATCAATTCTTCCTTTTTTGCTTCCGGGAAGATGTTAGCGCTAAAATCTGCTACAAAATCAGCTAAAACTTGAGATTTTATGGCGGTGCGAGGCTAATAAGTGATATCGTATTCGCTCAGCTCGACCGCCCACTTCATTAATCGACCAGAGAGATCTGGCCGATGTAAAATATTTCGCAATGGAAAAGTAGTTATGACAGATATTGAATGACATTGGAAATAAGGTCTCAATTTTCGTGCAACAGTGACTAGTGCAAGTGCTAGTTTCTCTAGGTGAGGATATCTTGTTTCTGCATCTAACAGTGTTTTACTAACATAATAGATAGGAAATTTATTACCTCTGTCCTCGCGAACGAGGACCGTGCTTACAGCGACATCGGAGACAACCAAGTAGATCATCAGCATTTCTCCTTCGATCGATTTTGACAGGAGCGGAGCATTTGAAAGGTACTGCTTTAGTTCTCTGAGGGCCTTTTTGCATTCTGGTGTCCATTCAAAGCTTTTGTTCTTCCTTAGCACCGAAAAGAACTTGTGACATCGTTCAGATGACCTCGAGATGAACCTGCTGAGGTAGGCTACTCGACCGATCAGCTGTTGAACTTCCTTCACCATTGTCAGGTCCTCGGGGATGCTTTCAATCGCTTTGATTTTGTCTGGATTGGCCTCAATTCCTCTTTGCGATACGATGAATCCCAAGAACTTACCGGATCCAACCCCGAACGCACATTTCTCCGGGTTCAATCTCATGTTGAACCACCTTAATATCGTAAAAGTCACATCCAAGTGACTTAGATGATTTCCCTTCTCAAGAGATTTGACCAACATGTCATCGATGTACACTTCCATGATTTTCCCGATCAAATCTTTAAACATAGTGGTGACCAAACGCTGATAAGTAGCGCCAGCGTTTTTAAGGCCGAAGGGCATAACTGTATAGCAATAAGTCCCCATGTCTGTGATGAACGACGTCTTCTCCCGATCTAATGGGTCCATCAAAATTTGATTATAACCTGAATAGGCATCCAAAAAGCTCAACATTTTGTGCCCTGCCGTTGAATCGATCAGCCTATCGATGTGAGGCAACGGGAACGAATCCTTTGGACATGCTTTATTGAGGTCGGTATAATCGACGCATACCCCCCACTCGCCATTTTTCTTTGGCACCACCACAGTGTTTGCAAGCCATTCAGGATACTTGACCTCCTTAATGAACCCATTCATTAGCAGCTTTTCTACCTCGTCGTTGATCACCTTCCTTCGAAATCCTCCATTCGGCCGTTTCTTTTGCTTCACCGGCCGATGTTTTGGATCGACATTTAATTTATGTGTGGCGACTTTTGGATCGATCCCTACCATATCTGCGTGGGACCAAGCAAAACAATCAGAATTATCCTTGAGGAAGGATATGATTTTCGTTTTTACTTAGGGATCCAATTCTTCTCCCACATAGACTTTCCGATCAGGCTTATCATCGAATAACATTACTTCTTCTAATTCTTCTATCGTAGAGTCTCCAGCTTTTTGTTTATACGGTTCTCTCACACATGGTGGGACCTGTGCGAAGTCGCCTTCGACTTTGGGTTCCGAGAATTGTGACAAAGCACATGACGGAATCGAAGTGAAGCTTCCGGCCACGGGTTCCACTAGCTATGATTGCTACAATCGAAAGCCATCCTTAACTGCTACTGAGTAACATTCTCGTGAAGCCTGCTGTTCCCCTCTAATTTCACGAATTCCCCATGGAGTAGGGAATTTTACAACTTGATGTAGGGTCGACGGGACCGCTCCCATAGCGTGAATCCACGGTCGACCCAATATCACGTTGTATGCCATCTCGCCTTTCATCACTTGAAACGATGTTTCACTCTTAACGCCTTCTGCATAGGTCTTAATTGTGATTTCTCCAACAGTCACTTCGCTCGAGTTGTTGAAACCCGACAACACTGTTGAGCGAGGCACGATCTATCACTCAACTGCAACTGCTCAACTACCCTTGTATGTATGATATTAACCGAGGTGCCAGCATCGATCAACACCCTCTTTACATCGGCATCGTCGATCCTCATTGTGACTACAAGTGCATCGTGATGGGGATGAATCCTTTCATCTAAGTCAAAATCTCCACACACAATCTCATCATTCATATCATCTCGTGTTCGTTTGTCTACTGTAAATGAGACCTTTGCATATTTCTTTGTAGTATAGGTCACCCCACAAACATCATCTCCTCTGGTAATAACATTTACCGTCTTCCTAGGAGCAGGAGGTTTTGGCGGCTCATCGTCTTTCTTCTTATTAAAATTGTTTCGTCCTCTGTCAGTCAATAATTCGACCAGATGCCCCTTCTGCAGCAGGCTGGCCACTTCGTATCTCAATGCCTTACAATCCTCCGTTGTATGGCCAAAGTCATGATGAAATGCGCACCATAGATTCTCATCCCTTGTGTTTGGATTTGTTTTTATGCGACCTGGAAACTTTACAACCTTCTCACCCATCCCCTTCAAGTGATTCACCAAGTTCGGTGTCGATATGCAAAAATTGTACTCCATCACTTTTGGAGGGAGTGGTCGATCTTTCGGAGCCGAAGATGTGTTCGACTACCCTTTCTTCGATTGATTCTTCGAACTACCAGCTTCGTGGTTGTTGTTCCCCATTCGAGGGAAACTGTAGGGCTCCCAACGTTGGTCCCTGTAGTTTCGCCCATCATTTTCAACTCTCCGTGGTGGAGGCCGATCGTAATGATAACTATTTCGGACTAGCTGCAACTCCTCCTCCTCAGCCCTAATCCTTGGCTCGCATTCCCGATATAGCACTTCGAATGTCCATGCATCGATCTCTCTGAGACGATCTTTCAACTTCCATGCCTCTATCGAATCAGTGCACAAATTGTTAGCAAAGGTCAAGCAAGCCCACCTTTCTTCGAGATTCGGGATATGAATCTTCTCATCATTGAACCATTTCACAAATTGTTTGATAGTTTCCCCGGGCCGCTGCCTAACGTTCAATATATCTTACACCCTTGGTGCTATCTTTTTTTCTCCAGTATGTGATCGAATAAACTTTGCTGACATGTCATCAAAATTCAATATCTCGTTTTCGGGCAACTGCAGATACCATTTCAATGCCGCTCCTTTCAACGTCTCACAAAACTTCTTAAGGCTGACCGAATTGATTTCCTCCGAAGTCAGGTCGTTCGCCTGAACTGCAAATGAAAACATATCAATGTGATCCCTTGGATTTGTAGTTCCATCGTATCTCAAACTTTTTGGCAATTTGAAAGTTTTAGGAATGGGCATTGGGGCTGCACTTGTTGTGAACGGATGCTTTGAAATCGATTTCTTAGCGACTTCGTCCGTTAACTTCGGAACACCTGGCAATTTCTCCATAAATGACTTTATCTCACTGAACTTCTTATCCACTGTGTCATTCAACAAGGTTTGCATCGTAGCCAACATTCTAACTTCTGTCGTAACTGAGGCCGGAGCTCCCAGAGCTGCCGCGGCCGTACCCGACCCTCCAGATCCGACCTCCGCTGCAAGTCCCCCTGTTACGGCGCCCTGAGGAACCGAAGTCGGAATGCTTGCTGGGGGTGTGATCGGGGAGGGTGGTGCTATACTTCCGATAGAATCTGATAGGACCTTCAATTGTTCTTGTATCATTTCAAATGAAGCATCATGCCTCTTCAAATACGCCATCAGTGCCGCATTTGCATCTCCTGACTCAATTTCGACCACGGGATCCTTACCCGGTCGCTGCCCTCGGGGCGCATTCAACCGTGAACCAACAGGAATGTCGTCATGAGTTGGATCCTGCTCGTGATTGGTAGATTCATCGATCGCTTCAGCGTTGGCCGGAACATGAACCCCGTCATTGTGATTGAGCTGTTGTTGACCGTTCAGAGCGGTGGTAGCGTCGATGTTACGTTCATCTGCCATTTCAAGACAAGGAAACAAACGTAAGTAGTATCAAACGATTCAAATTTTGGAATAAATCGATTGCCTAGACCCCACGGTGGGCGCCAAATTGTATTTCCTAAAAACGTATCAGGTTTTACAATTAAATTTATATTTAGTTGAGTCTAAGGCGACCGTTTTATATCTCAATTCAATCGATTGATAAGCAGTTTACGTTGACAAGCAGTTGATTTTAGCGGCTTAATTCGAAGACAGTACAAATATCGATGTCAAAGATGCAGATTCGATAAGTACAAATAAATGATTCGAAGGCAAGTATAAACAGATAAGGTCAAAACAAATGACGAACTAGTAATTTACGATGAGATGGTTTCAATTGAATTTTTAGCCGAAGACAAACTATGAATTCCGTTCAAGATTGAATACTTAGTTTTAACCAATTCCGATGACAATATTAAGTACGATGACGGATGAATGTGATAGGAACTCAATCAGATAATGCGATCGTTAGACAATACTAGCAATTCACTTGACGTGATTTATATTAACGAGCAAGTTGATAAACTATCTTATACAATTCAAATAGCGATGATAAGTTAATGAGATCGAAAGCGATGAATCAAGATAACGAATAATGTAAGTAACAAGCAGACAACGGGGCAAGCAACGATTAAATGAGCAGGTGAATAAATAAATAAAGCAGTAAAAGCTTATTGTATTGAGGAATCGGAGGATGGTGCTTCAATGAAAGAGATAGGTCTTCTTCCACGTTTGAACCAAGCCACGACTGAAATCTAAATACAATGGTTGCTTTGAATAATAGTAAATTGGTGTTGATATGACAGTGTAATGAATAGAAAATATATATCTGGGAGAATGAGAATAATGATGAGAGCAGTTTTTTGTTCAGATGAACGTGTCTCCAAATGAGAGCATAAGGTCTTACTTATAGGTTGAAATGATGGAGAATCTCCAACCCTAGAAGAACTTCACTTCTTCACGTCTCTTTTCTAGCTGTTTCCTGTTTTCATCCACTTCCACTAAATCCGCTAAATCTGTTCCGATATTCTTGGGATAAAGATCAGCTAAGTTATCCACTATAAAGTTGTCCTCGAAATATCCGATCACAACATCGCACAGCCGATCACATAGTCAAACAAAGCTGCTTCTTTCCGATCACAACGTCTTCGAAATCAATCAACACCTTGTCATGCGACCAAATCCGCTTCTCTTGTGATCGAACAAAAATCGACCAATACACTAGCGATGATTACTATTTTTCAAACTTGAATGATTAGTTGTAAGTTGTAACTAACAAAATCATTTTATCTCATTTTCACGATTATAGCAAAAGCACCTTATCCTAACCAATAATTTTATCTGAATGTGTCTATGCTCTTTTCAAATTCAAAATGAAAGATTATCACTAATTCAAGTTAAAATTTACCCCCATATGAAAGGTTAACAACCTAAACTTTTTTTAAGAAATTTTTTTACTCATAGTTGCTTTCAACTTAAATTCAAAATTTAAGATTTATCTTATTAATTCAAGATTTTTTTTTTTTAAAAAAAAAGTACTTATCTCTCAATTTAAATTTGAATCAACTGTCATTACAAATATTGTCCTAACTACTTCTCTAAAAACTACCCTAACTAATATAACTACTATCCTCCTTTTATATATATATATATATATATATATATATATATATATATATATATATATATCTACAAGTGTATTTCTTTGTATATGTTTACATTGTATAACGTTGTATAACGGTGGATACTTTTGTATTTTTACATATCTACAATGTAAATCTTTGTATCTATATGTATTTTTAATATATTTTAGTGCCTACAGTACTTTTTTTTGTATATTTAGCGCCTAAATGTATTTCCTCCATTTTTCAAAGTCAAAAAATTTATTTTTCTAAAAGAATTTGGTAGTTCTTGTCGGCGGCAGCAATAGTCGGCCGGCGGCAGCAGCGGAAGGGCGGCAATAGGATGGGGGTAGTGGTAGCTAGAGTTTGTGGAAGAAGAAGAAGATAGAAAGAACCTTAATTTAGTGTGATACCATAATATTTATAGAATATATAAAAAATATAGCTATATTATGTAAGCAAAATAGTATAGCTATTTTATGTAGCATATGTCACTGATATTGTCTATTTGTGTAAAAATTATATTACTTAAGCACTTGAAGTTTATTGGAAGAATTTAAGAAATAGATAAAAAAGATGCAAAAACTTTCATCGCGTGCCCTCCCATAAGGAGTGGTTTTGCAAAAATGCCTACGCTAAGAAATGTTTTAACAGAATACCCTTTTTAGCCCGGAGTCAAGACTTCAAGGCAAAAATCTTGTAAGTCTTGGCAATTGCCAATACTTCAAAGGCAAGTATTGTTTTGCCAATATTTCAAGTTACATGGCGAGAATGTAGGAAAAGACGCGAGCAAGTCTTGGCAATTTCCAAGACTTACGACCAAGTGCGGCAAGTGTTGCCTTTTGCCAACACTTGAAGTGATTGAAAAGCAAAGAGATATAAAGGTAAGTTTTGGCCCCGATCTAAAAACTTGACACGGTATTTCCGTCCGGATTTTTTCATTAAACCTTAACGGGGGCATTTTTGCAAAGCCCCTGTTAGCGCGGCAAAAAGGCAAACTATTGCTTATAGTGTCATATTTTTGCAAATGGTCTTGAAAAGTTGAGCACTTTAAAGTCAATCTTTAAAAATTGAGCACTTTTATATTAAATTAAGTTGAAAGTATAAAAATACCCTACTAATAGAGTACTTCCCGTAATTATAAAAATATCATTGCATCCTTTTGAAGCCGTATTTACGAAAATGCCTCCGCATCTTTTTAAATCCAAAATTACAAAATATGTCACTGCTTCCTACAAATCAAAAAACAATGTCAATCCCTCTGTGTTTCACGTCCATTTTGTGAGTAAATAAGGCAAAACCATCATCTTTTCGCTTATATACAATAATCAAAACAAAACATAATATAAGATCAATCCAGCATCATTTATTCATATTGTGAGAAAAATCATGTTCATTTTGATAACAAGTGATGCAAATTCGTATTTGCTTTATTTATTCACAGAAATTACCTTCAAGTGCTTATAAAGACAATCCATCTGTTTTTATGCATATAACTATATCAGTTTTGGAAGAAATGAGGCCAAATAGGCCTCACTTCAAACATCCAAAAAAAACTTTCAAGTGATATATACTTAAAAATAACGACAATCCATTTGTGTTTATGCTTATAATTGTGTCTGTTTGTGAAGAAATAAGGTCAAATCAGACAAAAAAAATTTCAAGTGCTTGTGTATTTAGAAATAACGAAATTCGTCTGTATTTATGCATATATTGAACCTTTTTTTTTTTTTTTTTTTTTTTTTTTTTTTTTTTTTTTTTTTTTTTTTTGTAAACAAATGATCCCAAATCGTCTTTACTTCGTTTATCCACAAACATACAAATGAAAATATAAAAATTCAAAGAAAAATATAACTACGCCAATCCATCATTATTTATTCATATTGTGAGCCAAATATTAAGTAAATTTTACAAACAAATGAATCCAAATCGTCTTTACTTCATTCATTCATAAAAATATATATGATAATATAAAATGAAGACAATTCGTCTGCATTTACTTATAAGTGAGCTTAATAAGTATGTCTATTTTACAAACAAATGTAACCAAATCATCATCACTTTGTTCATATTAAAAAAATTCAAAGCAAAGATAAAATCAAGACAATCTGTCTGCATTTGCTTACAAGTGAGTCAAACTACTATTTCAATTTTACAAGCAAATGACACCAACCCGTCATCACTTTACTTATATACAAAAATTCAAAGTAAAAATAAAATGAAGACAATTGGTCTTCATTTACTTACAAGTGAGCCAAAATACTTTATCTATTTTATAAATAAATGATATCAAATAGTCATCAATTTGCCCAAAATACAAAAAAATTAAATTAAAAATAAAACAAGGCTAATCCGGTATCATTTGTCCATTATATTTTGCAAATGCAGATAGATTGATTAAAGCGATTCTGATCCATCACAATAATTTTTGCGTCTTGTGATTTTTGAAATAAGCTTAGTGACATTATGACAATGTGGACAAACACACAGATTCTTGACAATCTTGAGTGTAGTTCCTTGCTGAGTACTAATTAGTACGTAAGGAATGACTAGCTTTTCACTATGAACTGCAAGTGATTGCTGTTTCTCAACTTCCCCAAGATTTTGCAAGCTATATCAGTTTGTGGCATGTAACCACGAGCCTCAAGCCACTTGTTCATCTCCTCCCGCATTGTGCAAATTTCTTTGCTTTTTGGATGCTTCATATCACCAACAAAGAACTCATGCACTTTATTTATTGACCTCAATGGAGTTACAGCCGAGTTCCTTGTCAATTTCGCGCCTCTTCATCGGAAAAATATTAAAGAGCCGCCGAAAAAAATTTAGCTGTATTATTAAAATCAGATCTACACTAATTTAGTGTGATTTTCGAAAACAAAATGGTGAAACGGAAAGAGGAGGCCAAGACGAATCTAGAAATGCAATTTTTGTAAAATTTTGACGGAGGCCGGTTGTGGGTCAACGACTATTTCGGTGGTGGAGCCATGGTCGGAGAAATAGGAGATGTGGGAGACGGGTTATATAGAGAGAGAAAGTATAAAAGAAGTTGTCAAATAACTGTAGAAAAGCACTGAAGGGCTAGAAATGAAAATATCTTTAAAAGTGATCAAAAATTTAAAACCATGAAAAAAATGCTCAACAAATCAAGACCATGACCAAAAGTGTTCAATTCACATAAAGAAAAAAATAAAATTTATTGTTCGCTTTGGCCCAATAGTTATATTATGTTACAACTGAGTCTAAAAGAATGTGTATTATATGTTACTCATCCGTTTTAATTTATATGAACCAGTTCTTTTAATCTGTTCCAAAAATAGTGATTTATTTTTAAGTTTAAAAATAATTTGATTTTAAATTTACTGCTATATGCTTAGTTACATGATTTATAGCCACACAAGCACTAATGACTTATTTTAGACCACAAGTTTTGATTTTTTTAATTTTATTAAATTTTGTGCCAACAAGTCAAATATGTTCATATTAATTGAAAAGGAAAGAGTATATACCATTGTTGTCATCTCTCTTTTCAATTTGAGATATGTGGAAGGTATTATTGAATAGTTTGTTCAGCAACTTGTTAGACGAAATTTAAAATATGTCATTATTTTGCAAGATACACCCTTCGTCATAAACATTGTATATTTCAAAGAAAAAAGTTAATTGTGTCATTTTGTTATAAAAATTAAATAAAATTGGCTTTTAAGAAACTTCATTATTTTATTAGTTTTTCAACAGTTAAATGTTTATAACAGTTAAACTGTCATTGTAATCTCCTCTTGAATCTATTCATAGTTGTAAAGAACTAAATGATTCAGCTTAAAGCCATTGTTGCTAAACAAATTTAAGATATCATAACTTATTATTTGGAGGAATAATGCAACTGATAATTAAGCTAGTTTAAATATATAGCACGTGAACGAGAGCCTTGGAACAACTGGTAAAGTTATCTTCGTGTGACATACATGTGATGATCTGCGACGTTAGCAAACCACGTAGGTACCATTGGCGCTTATCTTTTCTATGTGGGAAGCTTACATGTATAGGAGCCTAGCACTTAATGGAGTATTCTAGAGGGATGTAGATTTTCCCTTGGGAATACTCTAGATATTTATGGATTAGCTTGGAAGAATCTCTTGGAGTACATTGGAATATTTCTAGCTAGGTAGATTATTCTAGAGATGGACTTATTTGTAAATATGGAGGGACTTGTATAACAATTATTATTTGCACACTAGACCCTAGGTGAGTTGTATAAATAGAGGGGTCATTAATTTGTAAAGTCATCAAGCAATCAAATAATATTTCAAATAATAAAAAGCTTCATTTGAAAAATCTCTTATTTCTATTCTCTTAGCGATCCTTAGTGATCTCGGCTGATTTGGCAGAGCAAGATACTGAGCAAATTTTCAAGTGATGCACAATTCACTTAGTTAAAGACTAAGGTCGGGACAAAGTGGTATCAGAGCAAAGGTTGCGACTAAGAGAATGAACAACGTGGAGGAAATCAACAACCAACTCAACATTACCAACATTCCAACCAACGTCGTTAAGGAGTCCGGCACCATGAATGGGCGAAATAAAAGAACAAATGCCAACAAGAGTAAGGAATGGTCGTCTAATGTCGTTCCAAGCGAAGAGTTTACATCTCTAGACTCACAAACAACGAGGTAGGTGAAGAGGAAGACGAGGACCTCATGTCCGGAAAGGAGAGCATCTTAAAGGTTGAATGCGGATAGAAGCCACAGACATCTTTGACCAACGCTGCAGAAAACTAGGAGGCGCTTTTAAAACTCCTAAAAGGCACACTCTTGATAAGATTGAGGATGTCCAGAAGGAGTTGGAGAGACATAAGCAGTCTGAGTTTGAGATAAAACATATCATCATTGCCTTGGAGTGTAGGCTCATAGAGGTTTTGAGCACCATCGATGCCATAAAGACAAAGATGGAGGCACTCGAGAAGAAGGTCGAACCTGGTGTGACCGAGGCAGCCAGTAATGTAGTTATGATGAGGGAGGCATGTTGACACCCAATTTTGTCACGATTTTAAGTTAATATCAAATGTAAAGTGTATTTAATTAAAAGATGTGTCAGAAAGGGCAATTTTACAATTTTAAGTAGTCAAAACTGATAATTTTATATAAAAAAGGCCAAAATCGCAAAACATATCCTAATTTCTAGCCTACCCGCGCAAGACCCCCCCCATTTGACTAAAACCCTTAATTCAGTTCTCCCAACCCGACTTCAGAATTTCCCTTACCCAGTTACCCGAATTCCCATTTCGACCCCCGAAATCCCTTACCCAGTTACCCGATTCCCCTTTCTTTCCCCCAATTCTGATCGAAAACGCCAAATCCTTGTACCCAAATTGGTCCCCACACGTTTTCAGCTTGCAAATAGTACAAGGAGAGATCAAAGCCCTTCGATTTTGTCCTTGTTTTTCATCAGCGATCCAGATTAAACCAACGAACAAGATTCAAAAGCGTAATGAGCATTTTGCTTCAAAAATCAGAATCGAAAAGGAATACTCGGGGTTTTGGCCTGAATTTTCTTTTCTTTATTTATTTTTGTTTCAAAATAAAAGGGGAAAATCAAAGTTTTATAAAAAAGATCCGTTAAAAGGGCCTTTTGGGAAATTCGGAGGTAAAGGATAAACCCTAGTTTTCTCTATATATATAGTTTATATGATAAGTTTTAGGGGGGTTCTGATTTGGATATCCAAAACGGCAGCATTTTTTTACCAGAATATATTCTCTGTTCGTTTTTAAGCAAAAATACATACAGTTTCATTTCTGGTTCAGAAATTAAGACAAAGTTAAAGTTCGATTGGTCGTATCGCTTCTTCATGATTCGAGTCGCGCTTTTTCTTCAGATTCCTTGCCCCACATTCACTGCCCTGCAACAGGTAGAATCTTAACTTTTCTTGATTTTCTTATCAGTTTTAGTAGTAGGTGATTAGCCATGTATAGCTAGTTTAGTTAGCTAAATCTGAAGTTTATGTAGAAGGATACTGCTGCATTTGAAATATTGATGTTTTAACTTGTCTTTGGTTGAATATGTGTAGTTTAGAAACTGATAAGAATATGTTTAGCTCGTAATAAAAATGTGTCTTTTCATTTGAAGTTTTCTGCTTTGTTTACAAGTATCGAGCAAATCTGGAAAATATATTTGTGCTTTTCTTAGTCGAATACAGGTTTAGTTAGTTAAGTCTTTCTTATTAATGTCAAGTGAAAACTTGAATGCATTTTAATCTTAAAAACTTGGATCTTTAAATTGAAAAGTTTGAATATGACTTAAGTTATCAGTCCAGTTATGTGTGAGTATGTGTTAAGCTGGTTCCTGGTATATCTGGTTGCTTTGAATGAAGGAATATTCTGGGGTCTGTGGGGTCTGTGAGAGCAAGTCCAGGTGCAGGTAAAGTGAGTTAGGGAATGCTTTGTGGCTTGAGTTGTGGTGCAGTAGCATAGGATTCTGGTTCTTCTGTTGTTTGTGAGAAGTGAAGAGGGAGCTCAGGTAGGAGTCTGAGGGAGATGTAGAGTGAGGCTTGGTTTCTGTTCAGATATGCAGGGAGTTCAGGAGGTGGTTGTTCTAGTTTATCTGGTGGTTTGTAAGTATTCAGGGAGGCTGCAGGTAGTATGATCTAATTCAGGTTCTTTGGTGAGTCCAGGGAGTCTATGGAGGTTGATGTGTATGTTTGAGAAGGATAGGGAGAAGCTGTTTTAGGTCCTGGATGTTTGTAGGTGCTCAGGGAGTTATTTTCTTGTTTCTGAATTGTTAAAAGGGGCAGCAGAAGGGCCTATTCAGGCTGTTGAAACCTTGGTAGTAGAAAGGAGTAGTTCAGGGGGCTTTAGTTCAGTTGTAGGGTCTGCCAGGTCTTAGCTTATTTCTAGTGTTTAGGAGAGTTTGTTTGGGGGTATGTGAAGGCTGATTGCAGAGGTAGAGGAGCTGTTTCTTGCTGTTTGTTTCCAGTATGTCTCCTGGTTGTCAGGGAGTTGTTAGGTGGCTTTGGTGAGATGTTTTGGTAGTGGAGAGTGCAGGTGTAGGGGAGTTTGTAGTGGTGCTGTTGAGTGGAGTAGAGTTTAGGTGCAGCAGGGTTGCCTATGGAGGATTGGTGTGTATGTATGTGCAGAGTGTCTGTGAGGATGTTTGTAGGATTGTTCTAGTTTCCTGGAGGTTTGCACATGGTTAAATCTTGGGGGCTGCAGCTTTAGGAAGCTGGTTTGATGCTTGCAGGCAGTAGCAAGTATGCTGTTCAAGAGGGAGCAATAGAGGTGAGGTCCTGGGGTCTAGTTGGTTTTCCAGATGTGGTTTTGTGAGTCGAGGGGCTGTTCTTGGTTTCTTTAGATTGAGACAAGCAGGTTGATAAAGAGTTTAGTAATGGTAGCTGTTTAGAATGGGATTTCAGGTTGTTAAAAGAGGTGTGAGGCCTCTAAGTTTGCTTGGTTATAGGAGGTGGGCTGAGTTTTGCTCTCAAGTTCAGTTTCAGTTTTCTTAGAAGTTTGTCCAGTCTTGTATTGTCTTAAGCTAGTTTCCTGATGTCTTGTCTGTAATCTTCTCCTCCTCAGCTTTGCCTCTTCTGCTTCCAATTTATTACCTTAATATTGACTTGTAGAATTCCCCTGGTTCTGTTCTATCGATGCTATGTCATTGCTCTGAGTATTGGGAAAGGTCACGTTACCCTGTTTGTGCTAAAATAAAATGTTATGGTTTATTAAGCCTATTAAAAAATTGATTGCTTCTGTATAAAAAATGGAGTTTGTATTCTTGATTGATAGTTTGTTATCCTCTCTTAAAGCAAAGATGTGAATTTAGGTATAATTGATAACCTGCTTGTGTCAAGATATGATCTGCCATGTGAAAGTGTTTAAGCTTAATAAATGAAGATTTATCTAATAACTTGGGATCGCTTTATTAGTTTTCTTTTACTGCAACACTTTTAAATATTTGGCTTGATGAAGTTCTTAAGTTTTCTGTTGAATTTCTTACTTTATGTTTAATTTATTTTTTGTTTATTAGACTTCAGTGTTTCGCTTAATCTGTAAAAATTATACTAATATTTATCTTCCTTTCTTTGCATGAACACTCTTGGGACGAGTTTGAAATAAAAACTCACAAACGGGGATGGCTACGTGCATTCGAAGTTACTTGAACCGCTCCGCATTTTCGGGACTTGATATCCACGAAAATGTAAACGAAAAAAAATGAAAAATCACAAAGTCCAAGGCTCAATGATTGAGTTTGCGCTTCCGGGTTCTATTTTCTAAACTCCATCCTTCCCCACTCCCTTAGAAAATGCATGTTGTATAGGATTTCCCCATAGATCGGATTAGTAGCCCGGTAAGATAGAAATAATATTTTAATTGTGAATAACTATTGTAAATCACTTAAATTATTTTTATATGAATACTTTGTATCATTTCTTTGCGAATCACCAATTTATTTATGGATGTTTAGAAGCATTTGTCAATTAATGAGTGCAAATAAAATTCGACTAAAATCTTACCCTCGTCATAATTCGCATTTGAACTGCTTCTTTATTTATTTTATTCAACATTCAATTATTTATTTATCTAATCTAATTTATTTAGTTAGTTAATTAATCAATTTTTAATCCTTTATTTATTGATTTACTTAATCTAATTTATTTAATTTCAATTAATCATTTATTTAATCCATTAAATATTTATTTATTTATTTAATCAATTATTATTCATTTATTCCTTTATTTAATTAAAATTGATAAGTATTCATTTATTTAATTAAGTTATTCATTGGTTTATTTATTTTTCTATTTATTCAATCAATTAATTAATCCTTTATTATTTTCCAATGATTTATCTAGTTTTTTTTTATTTAATTATCTAACTCCATTTAACCTTTACTCATTCTATTAATTAATCAATTGATCATTATTTCATTATCCATTTAATTAACCTTAAATTTGGTCATTTATCTGTATAAGTATCGGCATAATTAAAATCTTGTCTTATTTATATTTATTCCTCTCATCTTTATTTTAAATTAATTTTATATACTTATTATCCTTAACGAATTCGTGAAAATCGCCGGATTAACCGCATTTAGCGGATTTTCGAAAGTGCTCCCGCAAGGGACCTTCTTTCGGAAATAAAAGAACCACTTACCTAAGAATCTCTGATTTTAATTTAATTTCTTTTAAATAAAAAAAAATAAGTTGCACTCTTTGATTAACTTAGGTTCCTAATAATCCTTAAATTAGGTGGCGACTCCAAAGAAAACCCTTTGGAGTCTCATTTTGTTGAAATATACCCGAAACCTATCTTTTCTTAAAGAAAGGGTAGTTTTTGGGGTTCAACAGCGTGGCGACTCCGCTGGGGATACGCAAATGGTTCTAACCAAAAGATTTTCACGAATTTGCTTTCTTTATATATGTGTTGATTGTATGCATGCGTAGCTTAACTCTTTGTTTGTTTGCATGCGTAGAATTAATTGTTGGAAATGAATGTATTGAAGCATGTTTTTATTTGTGCATAGTCTGCATTCCGTTCATATTTCCTCCCTCATGGAGCCTGTCAATTCTCTTTCACCTCCTCGATTTCATCACGGGGTACCCGCTTGACGGGTAGTTATGCAGGAAGGGCATTGCCCTTACCTCACTCTTTGAAACTTCTTTCGTGTCACCAAAAGTTAGTTCGGAATATTGAGATTGCCTGGTTTTGTCATGGCCAGTTCTACTGCGTTGTGAGGCCAGGTCTATCACGCTTAGGTCGAGTCAGCCTCAACCGTTAGCCCACTCTTAGATGGAGTTTTTAGGAGCATGCATGCATTTACACCTTAGTTTGGACCCGGTCCTTTATACCGTTTCCAGGAATTAAGAAACCGCCCTTTTGTCAACGGGTTCTTGAACCCAACGACAATGCATATTATGTGCTGTGTGATAACGAATCCTCAGTCCTAACCATATTTTGAGCGAAATCAGATTTAGAATTTTGTTTCCTATGTTGTCTTTTAGGTCAGAAAATGGAAGAATTTAGCAGAATTGAGATCATAATACAAACTTTTTGTGAACAAGGTAGAATTGTAGTCGGGGGGAAAGTTAGGCGGATTTGGTTGGCTTGTGTTTTGGAGATGGTTTGGTGTAGTGAGATCTAAGAGGCGAAGCCCCTGGTGTGTTTAAAAGATCAGTGGGGTCCCTCTCGAGAATGGCTTTGCGTGTGTGCAGGCCCATGTTGACTAACCAGCTGCAAATTCTTATGGAATGAAGTATGCTTGTCGCATACTAGGAGAGTGAAGCCCCTATGTCTATAAACGACCAATGGGGTCCCTCCTTGAAGACCAGTGCGGTCTTGGCTACCTAGGAAACTGAGAGGCTTGATTAAAGCCGAGGATCAGTGAGGAGCCCTATGAACAAGGTCTGTGAGCCTTGCAAAACCTAGGAAGCTGAGAGGCTTGACTAAAGCCGAGGACCAGTGAGGTTTTATTTTTGAAAGGCCAATTGGCGTCTTTCATGATTTGCAGTCTGGTACTGTGAAGGCAATTGGAAATCTCACCCCTGGATGGAAATAATTGGGAGTTGTGCTTGGTGGAGCGTTGATGTTTGTGAAAGGTATAGAGGTTTGTTTCAGGTTTTAGGCATTTGGGTTCAGAAATTTAGTGCAGATGTTGTGGAGAGCATGAGCTGTGTTAGAATTTCAAGTTTTTGGAAATTAGTTGGGATAATGGAATTGCAATGTCGAGGCGGAGAGCTGATTGTTATCAATAATTGTTATTATTTATCACTTACTCTAAATCTAAATTGCTCAAAACTTGCATGAACTATTTTTCGTTATCACTTGTTTGCGCGTCTTAGGCCCACCTCCGGCACAAAGAGGCACCTTACAGGGTAGGACGCATTCGCATTTTATTTACGCTCGATTACGTGTGATTGCCACATGCCAATTTATTGTTATATCTTCCATGTTCAAACTGCCAAAGCACTACTTGACGCGCGCTATGTGCTTGTGTGCAACCTCGTAAATAACATGCAAACTAACATAGTTACCTTTGAACTTTTGTTTTGTTGTGATTACTCCCTTTCCCGCAGAAGTTTGATTTGTGTTGACTTTGAAATGGCTGACTTCGCAAAACCCAAAGCAAGAAAAGGAGATTCTCTTCCAGTCGCGATCATCAAAAAGGAAAAGACAGTGTCTGGTCCAACTTTAGAAGAAAACACAAAGAATGATGAAAAGACTCTCATTAATATTACCATGGAAGATGAACAATCAGAAACAAAACAAACATCTAATCTGAATGAGTGGTACCATTGGCAAAAACAGGAGAAGCCTAACAGATATCAGGTGTCGAGTTTGAAAAAGATGCCAACTGAGACCTTTAGGGAATATGCGGTACGTTGGACAGATGAAGCTGCTAAGGTCCAACCACCTTACACAGAAAATGAAGCAATTGCATGTTTCGTATCATCTCTGGACAGTGAGCTCTATTACCAAATCTGTCACCAGATAATGGACACATCAGAAACAACATTTGCCAACATTGTCAAGATGGGGGAAACCATTGAAATTAAAATGATGCTTGAATCAACTGCTCCAAAAGCCGCTAATGTAAAGGCCCAATTTACCCATGATGAAAAGAAAGGAAAAGAAGTGCATGCCCTGAGTCATCCAAACCAACTTCATAAGCTTCCTAGCCAAAGCACATCAACTTCCAATCATAATAGTCACTACCAAGCTCCTATTGCACCAAAGCCTGATCTTAACCCTTCCTACAACACGCATGGTTTTCAGCCTTACCCATCACCGCATGTTTATCTGGCACCCCCAAGCTATCTACCCCCCTCAAAGTACTACCCATCTCCAAGTCATCAGCCTGAGACTTCTGCTCGCCAAAATCGCCCAATCATGGCAAGGCCCTACCCAAAAGTGGTCAAAACTTTCACACCTTTGCCTATTGGCCAATTATTTGAAAAACTGAAATTAGCTGGGTTGATCCATCCTATTGCGGATAGGACACCTTATCCTCGTCCTGCTTGGTTTGACATAACAAAGAATTGTGTGTATCATTCTGGAGCTCCAGGGCACGACACTGCAAATTGCCATTTGTTGAAGGAAAAAATTGAAGCATTGATCAAAGCAAGAGTGATTCAAATCCCAATGATTCCTTCCTATTCCCAATCTGTTAAAGGGATTGAATTTAACTCCAACAATCAAGAGGAGCAAACCCGAAAGTTCACATTTCCAATAGAATCTCAAGAGCATTTGTTTGAAAGGACAAAAGGTGAAAAAGTTTTAAAGCCTTTGGTAGGAGATGGGACATCTCATCCGCCTCCAAGATTGATTCATGGGGTCAAATATTGTGCTTACCACGGAGAGTATTGTCAACATGACACTAAGAGCTGCATTACTCTGAGGCACAAAATTCAAGATTTGATTGATGATGGAGTGCTCCAGCTTGCTTATGACGATGCGACTCAAAATGAAGATGATGATCTCTGAGTTGATGCCCTTCTGAAAGGAACTTGGCAATTGAGCTCAATAGTTTCTTTTGCATCACAATTCAAATTGAGGCCCTGAATTGTGTTTTGCCTTTAAATTATGTCTTTTGAGAATAACCTTTTAATTTCTGTCGTTGCATGTCTGTCGCGTTATGCCTCCTTAAGTTAGAATTTGAATAAATAATACATTGTGTTCTCATTGTGTTATTATACTTTATTTACTTTATGGTATGCTTTTGACTAAATATTTATTCCTATTTCAATTTTATAATTATCAAACCTGCCAAAACATTGCTTGTGACTAACAAGGAAACAACTGAACAATTTGAGAATGATGAGCTGAAAAACAATATTTTGAACCTTTGAGGTGTCACACTATCGTTAGAACTTCAACTGGGGCAGATCTTATTTCTTTGCATATGGCGTGGAAGTAGTTTTATCTACATTCTTTATTTGAGGATTGCTTAAAATGATGAGTTGAAGATGTAGAATTCATGAAGTTGACAAAGTCTTTACCTGGTTCATCGTGTCCTATTTGGAGGAACACTGGTGTTTACAAAGCGGATGTTCAAGTTTGGCTGAAAATTGAACACAAATGTCCTCACAAGACGCTATATTTGAAGCAGCCGCAAGTTAGTATTGTTGAATGTAATCTTTGATGTAACGCGAACTATGCGTGACCTGATTCCCAAGGCGGGATACGTAGGCAACTCACGTAGAGTTCGGTTGCACTAGCATGGAATTTTCCCAATATTCTCTTTTATGTATTTTGAACTACTTCTGACCTGATTCCTATAATGGCAACAGGATAAGTAGGCAATCCCCATCGGATTCGGTCAAAATATTGTAACACTTTAGGCTTGTTTATCTTCTATGATGTAATTCCGAACTATGCATCTGGGCAGATGTGTAGGTTTTCCAATTCGGATGCGGCTTCGTACTTAGATTGCCATATTTTCCCAAAAAATCTTTATGTAAGCAGAACTACGCACAGTCTGATTCCTGTGGAGGGATACGTAGGCGCTCTTAACGGGCTCGACTCTATAATATTAAAATTTTCAGTTTTCCCTAAGGCAAGCAACTGGGGAAATTTTTACAAGATAATTTGAAGATACGGAAGATGATAACTGGGGCAAATTTTGCAAGGCAAGTTAAAGATTTAGATGGTCATAACTGGGGCAAAATTTTGCAAGAATCAACGTTGACTATCAAAAGACGAGCTGGGATGATCTTGGGAATTGGCTAGATGGATAGTGCCAACTCTAAGAAAAGGATGTTCAGTTTGTTTTAAGATATGTCACAAGCTTATGTCAAGGCAGAAATTTCATAAAATGCATCTTACTTTCATGAAATATTTGCATGGTTACTTTATTTACTTTATTACCAAAACTACTTTTACTTTGCCTCTATTATCAAAACATTCATGCTATTGAGTTCATGAGCCAAGTCTCCGAGTATGATTCACAAATCCAAGTCCAAGGAAAACATGGGAGCAGAAGCGACATCAAGAAGATCGAGATCAAGTCAGCACAAATCAAACGCTCCCCCCTCCCTCCCAAAACTAACAATTTTTCTTTGAGAGCAGGGACATTAACGCCCGCATCAGAAGATAAACGTCTTAGCAAGACAATCTTGAAGATTCTCATCGCTTGGATTGAAATTACATTTGGGATAAAGCTTGATGCTTTCTCACTTTCCCGAAAAGATATTGCCCAATCTGAGAAGTTCCCTTTGCATTGTGGCTTAGACCATTCCTCCGTAGAAGGATTCGGAAATATAAACTTATTTGACAATAAGACTACTTTGGATGGGTTCCTACCTTCTGGTCGGGGTACAACCCAAGACTGCATTGAAAACATCATTTTCATGATTTGGAGCATTGTGCTTTCTCATGGTTTATTGCCGAAAGGCGGCATTTCTATTTCCTATAATTCTTGCAAATTATTAAACATATCCGTTTCATCTCTATTTTGCTTTATGCGAACATTTACTGAAATTTCATTTTGTGATTTGCAGATATTGATAAATTTGGAGAAGTAACCGCTTTTATGAGCTTTGTGTCTTTAACTTTACTTTAATTTTGTTTGTTTAGTTCGTCTTGCAGATGAACATCTCGGGTCCTTCCACCCACAAATAGGATATCTCGAATTCTTCCACCCACAAATAGGATATCTCGGGTCCTTCCACCCACAAATAGAATATCTTTGTGTCCTTCCACCCACAAATAGGATATTCGGGTCCTTCCACCCACAAATCGGATATTCTCGGGTCCTTCCACCCTCAAATAGGATATTCTCGGGTCCTTCCACCCTCAAATAGGATATTCGGGTTCTTCCACCCACAAATAAGATATCTCAGATTCTTCCACCCAAAAATAGGATATGCAGGTTTCTTTCAAGTTGCATTGAGACATTGGATGCTTCAATACCAGATTTCTCATTTATTTTGACAAATGATTGAAACACAATACAAGATTGCATTGTAAACTGCCTCTTCATGAATTAAGACATTATGCTTATCATGGTTTGTTGCCGAACAGGCGGCATTTCTATCTTTATGATCCTTATTTCAAAATAAACATTATTCTGAAACTTGCATAGATGATAGTCTAAGACAAGTCGGCTGGAACACCACTTTCGGAGTGTTTCGCGATATCGGTTGTCTTGCAGTATTTGCATTTTATATTTAAAGTAGATTGATAGTTTAAGACAAGTCGGCTGGAACACCGCTTTCGGAGTGTTTCGCGATGTCGGTTGTCTTGCAATATTGACATTTATTGATAGTTTAAGACAAGTCGGCTGGAACACCACTTTCGGAGTGTTTCGCGATGTCGGTTGTCTTGCAGTATTTGCATTTTATATTTAAAGTAGATTGATAGTTTAAGACAAGTCGGCTGGAACACCGCTTTCGGAGTGTTTCGCGATGTCGGTTATCTTGCAATATTGACATTTATTGATAGTTTAAGACAAGTCGGCTGGAACACCACTTTCGGAGTGTTTCGCGATGTCGGTTGTCTTGCAGTATTTGCATTTTATATTTAAAGTAGATTGATAGTTTAAGACAAGTCGGCTGGAACACCGCTTTCGGAGTGTTTCGCGATGTCGGTTGTCTTGCAATATTGACATGTTATGTTTAAAGTAGATTGATAATCTAAGACAAGTCGGCTGAAGCACCGCTTTCGGAGTGTTTCGCGATGTCGGTTGTCTTGCAATATTGGCATGTTATAATTGAAGTAGATGATAAAGATAGGCGATTCGACTTGAGACACTATGTCTCATTAGTCAACTTATCTTATGAAAGCCTTGCATCTCACAAATTCTTTCCCGCTTTACTTATTATTTCACTTTACCGTTTCAGAATAATGATCAGCCTAGAGGTTCTCCGGGCAGAGCACCTTGTCAGTTGATCGAGAGAAGAACTTGTTGATAACATCACAACCAGCATTTACAATTTTATACTATCCCTTTATTTATTTCTCATTCCAATTATTACAGTTTATTAGCAGTTGCTCACTTACCGTTTGTTAAGTCTTTACAGAATTTTGGCAATACCGCAGCAGCATTTGGAGCATAACATGGAACTTTTTCTTAGCAGTGAGCTGGGGCAACCGTTGATATGAGCTAGACTCATCAACGAGGATCTGAAGAATCGCACTCGAACAAGCAAATTCTATCCTAATCTTTTGTTTTCAGATTAGGACGTCAGTTTGTCTTCTTTCCTATAAGTGCATCCTTTCTTTTGTCAATCGTGCGAGTCTTCGTTTCTAAGTGTCGTCGAACTACATCTGGCCTGATTCTCTTTTAGCCCGAGATATGTAGGAAACTCAGAAACCAGAGTTCGGCCATATCCATAAGCCTCGCCTTTTGGTCCTTCGAACCAAAGTCCTTGGCTTTATTGTGACAAAATTGGTTTCCCGTCAACTTCTTTATCCTGAAAATTCTTTCATCCTTTTCGGGTAAAGAGGGGCAGCTGTTGACACCCAATTTTGTCCCGATTTTAAGTTAATATCAAATGTAAAGTCCATTTAATTAAATGATGTGTCAGAAAGGTCAATTTTACAATTTTAAGTAGTCAAAACTGATAATTCTGTATAAAAAAGGCCAAAATCGCAAAACATATCCTAATTTCTAGCCTACCCGCGCAAGACCCCGCCATTTGACTAAAACCCTTAATTCAATTCTCCCAACCCGACTTCAGAATTTCCCTTACCCAGTTACCCGAATTCCCATTTCGACCCGCGAAATCCCTTACCCAGTTACCCGATTCCCCTTTCTTTCCCCCAATTCTGATCGAAAACGCCAAATCCTTGTACCCAAATTGGTCCCCACACGTTTTCAGCTTGCAAATAGTACAAGGAGAGATCAAAGCCCTTCGATTTTGTCCTTGTTTTTCATCAGCGATCCAGATTAAACCAGCGAACAAGATTCAAAAGCGTAATGAGCATTTTGCTTCAAAAATCAGAATCGAAAAGGAATACTCGGGGTTTTGGCCTGAATTTTCTTTTCTTTATTGATTTTTGTTTCAAAATAAAAGGGGAAAATCAAAGTTTTATAAAAAAAGATCCGTTAAAAGGGCCTTTTGGGAAATTCGGAGGTAAAGGATAAACCCTAGTTTTCTCTATATATATAGTTTATATGATAAGTTTTAGGGGGGTTCTGATTTGGATATCCAAAACGGCAGCATTTTTTTACCAGAATATATTCTCTGTTCGTTTTTAAGCAAAAATACATACAGTTTCATTTCTGGTTCAGAAATTAAGACAAAGTTAAAGTTCGATTGGTCGTATCGCTTCTTCATGATTCGAGTCGCGCTTTTTCTTCAGATTCCTTGCCCCACATTCACTGCCCTGCAGCAGGTAGAATCTTAACTTTTCTTGATTTTCTTATCAGTTTTAGTAGTAGGTGATTAGCCATGTATAGCTAGTTTAGTTAGCTAAATCTGAAGTTTATGTAGAAGGATACTGCTGCATTTGAAATATTGATGTTTTAACTTGTCTTTGGTTGAATATGTGTAGTTTAGAAACTGATAAGAATATGTTTAGCTCGTAATAAAAATGTGTCTTTTCATTTGAAGTTTTCTGCTTTGTTTACAAGTATCGAGCAAATCTGGAAAATATATTTGTGCTTTTCTTAGTCGAATACAGGTTTAGTTAGTTAAGTCTTTCTTATTAATGTCAAGTGAAAACTTGAATGCATTTTAATCTTAAAAACTTGGATCTTTAAATTGAAAAGTTTGAATATGACTTAAGTTATCAGTCCAGTTATGTGTGAGTATGTGTTAAGCTGGTTCCTGGTATATCTGGTTGCTTTGAATGAAGGAATATTCTGGGGTCTGTGGGGTCTGTGAGAGCAAGTCCAGGTGCAGGTAAAGTGAGTTAGGGAATGCTTTGTGGCTTGAGTTGTGGTGCAGTAGCATAGGATTCTGGTTCTTCTGTTGTTTGTGAGAAGTGAAGAGGGAGCTCAGGTAGGAGTCTGAGGGAGATGTAGAGTGAGGCTTGGTTTCTGTTCAGATATGCAGGGAGTTCAGGAGGTGGTTGTTCTAGTTTATCTGGTGGTTTGTAAGTATTCAGGGAGGCTGCAGGTAGTATGATCTAATTCAGGTTCTTTGGTGAGTCCAGGGAGTCTATGGAGGTTGATGTGTATGTTTGAGAAGGATAGGGAGAAGCTGTTTTAGGTCCTGGATGTTTGTAGGTGCTCAGGGAGTTATTTTCTTGTTTCTGAATTGTTAAAAGGGGCAGCAGAAGGGCCTATTCAGGCTGTTGAAACCTTGGTAGTAGAAAGGAGTAGTTCAGGGGGCTTTAGTTCAGTTGTAGGGTCTGCCAGGTCTTAGCTTATTTCTAGTGTTTAGGAGAGTTTGTTTGGGGTATGTGAAGGCTGATTGCAGAGGTAGAGGAGCTGTTTCTTGCTGTTTGTTTCCAGTATGTCTCCTGGTTGTCAGGGAGTTGTTAGGTGGCTTTGGTGAGATGTTTTGGTAGTGGAGAGTGCAGGTGTAGGGGAGTTTGTAGTGGTGCTGTTGAGTGGAGTAGAGTTTAGGTGCAGCAGGGTTGCCTATGGAGGATTGGTGTGTATGTATGTGCAGAGTGTCTGTGAGGATGTTTGTAGGATTGTTCTAGTTTCCTGGAGGTTTGCACGTGGTTAAATCTTGGGGGCTGCAGCTTTAGGAAGCTGGTTTGATGCTTGCAGGCAGTAGCAAGTATGCTGTTCAAGAGGGAGCAATAGAGGTGAGGTCCTGGGGTCTAGTTGGTTTTCCAGATGTGGTTTTGTGAGTCGAGGGGCTGTTCTTGGTTTCTTTAGATTGAGGCAAGCAAGTTGATAAAGAGTTTAGTAATGGTAGCTGTTTAGAATGGGATTTCAGGTTGTTAAGAGAGGTGTGAGGCCTGTAAGTTTGCTTGGTTATAGGAGGTGGGCTGAGTTTTGCTCTCAAGTTCAGTTTCAGTTTTCTTAGAAGTTTGTCCAGTCTTGTATTGTCTTAAGCTAGTTTCCTGATGTCTTGTCTGTAATCTTCTCCTCCTCAGCTTTGCCTCTTCTGCTTCCAATTTATTACCTTAATATTGACTTGTAGAATTCCCCTGGTTCTGTTCTATCGATGCTATGTCATTGCTCTGAGTATTGGGAAAGGTCACGTTACCCTGTTTGTGCTAAAATAAAATGTTATGGTTTATTAAGCCTATTAAAAAATTGATTGCTTCTGTATAAAAAATGGAGTTTGTATTCTTGATTGATAGTTTGTTATCCTCTCTTAAAGCAAAGATGTGAATTTAGGTTTAATTGATAACCTGCTTGTGTCAAGATATGATCTGCCATGTGAAAGTGTTTAAGCTTACCAAATGAAGATTTATCTAATAACTTGGGATCGCTTTATTAGTTTTCTTTTACTGCAACACTTTTAAATATTTCGCTTGATGAAGTTCTTAAGTTTTCTGTTGAATTTCTTACTTTATGTTTAATTTATTTTTTGTTTATTAGACTTCAGTGTTTCGCTTAATCTGTAAAAATTATACTAATATTTATCTTCCTTTCTTTGCATGAACACTCTTGGGACGAGTTTGAAATAAAAACTCACAAACGGGGATGGCTACGTGCATTCGAAGTTACTTGAACCGCTCCGCATTTTCGGGACTTGATATCCCCGAAAATGTAAACGAAAAAAATGAAAAATCACAAAGTCCAAGGCTCAATGATTGAGTTTGCGCTTCCGGGTTCTATTTTCTAAACTCCATCCTTCCCCACTCCCTTAGAAAATGCATGTTGTATAGGATTTCCCCATAGATCGGATTAGTAGCCCGGTAAGATAGAAATAATATTTTAATTGTGAATAACTATTGTAAATCACTTAAATTATTTTTATATGAATACTTTGTATCATTTCTTTGCGAATCGCCAATTTATTTATGGATGTTTAGAAGCATTTGTCAATTAATGAGTGCAAATAAAATTCGACTAAAATCTTACCCTCGTCATAATTCGCATTTGAATTGCTTCTTTATTTATTTTATTCAACATTCAATTATTTATTTATCTAATCTAATTTATTTAGTTAGTTAATTAATCAATTTTTAATCCTTTATTTATTGATTTACTTAATCTAATTTATTTAATTTCAATTAATCATTTATTTAATCCATTAAATATTTATTTATTTATTTAATCAATTATTATTCATTTATTCCTTTATTTAATTAAAATTGATAAGTATTCATTTATTTAATTAAGTTATTCATTGGTTTATTTATTTTTCTATTTATTCAATCAATTAATTAATCCTTTATTATTTTCCAATGATTTATCTAGTTTGTTTTTTATTTAATTATCTAACTCCATTTAACCTTTACTCATTCTATTAATTAATCAATTGATCATTATTTCATTATCCATTTAATTAACCTTAAATTTGGTCATTTATCTGTATAAGTATCGGCATAATTAAAATCTTGTCTTATTTATATTTATTCCTCTCATCTTTATTTTAAATTAATTTTATATACTTATTATCCTTAACGAATTCGTGAAAATCGCCGGATTAACCGCATTTAGCGGATTTTCGAAAGTGCTCCCGCAAGGGACCTTCTTTCGGAAATAAAAGAACCACTTACCTAAGAATCTCTGATTTTAATTTAATTTTTTTTAAATAAAAAAAAATAAGTTGCACTCTTTGATTAACTTAGGTTCCTAATAATCCTTAAATTAGGTGGCGACTCCAAAGAAAATCCTTTGGCGTCCCATTTTGTTGAAATATACCCAAAACCTATCTTTTCTTAAAGAAAGGGCAATTTTTGGGGTTCAACAAGGCAAAGATCAAGGCTCCCAAGCTGCCAGTATTCAAGAGGGTCGTGATGTGCAAGAGGTAGAGAACTTCCTTTGGCCCTTGGAGAACTACTTCAGGCACGACAAAGTAAGGGATGGAGAGGGCAAGATCAATATCGTTGTGTTGTATCTCTCAGATACTACCATGCTATGGTGGAGACGGAAGATGCCCGATATTGAGAAAGGCCTATGCACCATTAGCACCTAGGAGTAGTTCAAAGTGGAGTTCAAGTGATAGTTTTTCCCAAACGTTTTCGTGAATGAGGCAAGGCGCAATTTTAGGGAGTTAAGGCAAACTGGTAACATTTGAGACAACATGAAGGAGTACACCAATGTTGTGCTTCAAATTCCCAAACTCACTAATGATTACTTTCTATTCCACTTCTTGAACGAGCTGTAGAAATGGGCTAAGCAGGAGTTGCAACGCTGGCAAGTCACTGACATAGACCAAGTATAATGGAGGCTGAGTCCTCGATAGATTTCAGGCATGACAAGCATGATAAAAGCAAGGGTAAGGAGTCAAAGGGTGTCCCTATCAAAAGTGGGGGAGACCGTGCTACAAGCAAGGAGACACATCAACAACACCCTAAGACTCAAGATGCCAACAGGTCTGATGGTAAGAAGAGCGGTCGTCAGAGTTTTTCCTAGAAAAAAGCACATAGTGAGAAGAAATTATGCTACATATGTGGGGGACCATACGACTTTAGGAATTGTCCAACCTAAAGAGTCTCAGTGCCATAGTGCGAGAGAGAAACGAGCAGGAACAGGAACATGAGGAGAGTTCGGGCACAACATAATTGGGTATGATTGGACTATGTAACGGTGTCACGAGGCAGGCTAACAAGGCCAACGAGTATAACACTAAGTACGTGGATCTTACTATCAATAACAAGCCCGCTCGTGCCATGGTCAACACTAGAGCAACAAATAATTTCATGACTAAGGACACATCAAAGTGACTAGGGTTGGAGCTCGCTCCTAGTGACACCTATCTTAAGACAATCAATGTCGAGCTGACGAAGGTGTGCATAGTAGCCAATGATGTTTGTTTTAAGTTAGGCAGTTGGCACGGTATGACAACCTTTATCATTGCACCCACGGATATCTTTGACATCATACTTGGGCAAGAGTTCTTCTGACGTTGTCATACTATGATCTACCCTACCTCTAACATCTTTTTGTCATAGAGTGAGAAAGATTTTGCATAGGCACTATAGTGACTATACATCTTGTTAAGGGACTAAAGAAGGAGGGACCGACATTCATGGCAACCATTGCGAGTCTAGGAGAATACAATGGTGCCCAAGAGACATTGTCGCCTTGCATGGAGAGTTTGCTTAAGGAAAATAAAGACGTTATGCTCGAGGCACTGCCTAAGCACTTTCCTCCGAGACATGAGGTAGATCACAAGATCCAGTTGTAGCCAAGGGCCAAGTTGCCCGAATTTTCCCCATACCTGATGGCACCGCCTAAGTTAGAGGAGCTTAGAAAAGATTGAATGAGCTACTACATGCCGGTCATATCCGCCTATTGAAGACACTATTTGGCGCATAGGTATTGATCTAGAAGAAGAATGATGGATCATTGCGTCTATGCATAGATTACCGGGCACTCAACAAGGTCAGAGTAAAGAACAAGTACCTGACACAGCTCGTTGTTGGCTTATTCGATAGACTTGGGCAAGTCAAGTACTTCATCAAGGTGGACATTTGCAAGAGCTACTAGCAAGTTGGCATTGCAGAAGGGGATTAACCGAAGATAACATGTGTGATGAGATACATAGCTTTTGAGTGGTTGGTGATTCCCTTCGCCTTAACCAACGCAACCGCTACATTTTCCACTCTTATGAACAAGATCTTTCATCAATATCTTGATCTATTTGTGGTGGTCTATTTGGCCAACATAGTCATTTATAGCAACACTTTAGAGGAGCACATAGAGCACTTAAGGAAGCTTTTCCAAGTCTTGCAGGAGAATGAGATATATATCAAGCAGGAGAAGTGTGGGTTTACCTAGTAAAAGGTACACTTCTTGGGGCATGTCATTAGTAGTGGTGGGTTATGCATGGACAAGGCTAAGGTACGGACTATCCAAGAATGGAAGGTACCGACTGAGGTAATCAAGTTGCGATCTTTCCTTGGCCTTGCTAACCACTATAGTTGGTTCATTAGTGGCTATTTAACCAAGGCCGGACCATTAACCAAGTTACTGAAGAAAAATAAGCCATGGGATTGGACGCATCATTGCCAATAGGTGTTTGAAAGCCATAAGATAGCTGTAACAAAAGAGTCATTCTTAGCATTGCCATACTTTTCCAAGATATTTAAGGTACATACAGATGCTTCAGACTTTGCTATAAGGGTTGTCTTGATGAATGGTAGGAATCCCATAGCATTCGAGAGCCACAAGTTGAATAACACGGACTGGTGCTACACAATGCAAGGGAAGGAGATGACTGCTATTGTGCATTGCCTATAGATGGAAATGTTTCTTGCTTGGGTCGAAGTTCTTAACCAAGACAGATAACGTGGTTACTATCTGTTTTCAAACATAGAAGAAGCTCACACCGAAGTAAGCTAGGTGGAAGGATTTCTTGGCTGAGTTTGATTATGTGCTGAAGTATAAGCCATGCAAAGAAAACATCCTAGCTGATGCCTTGTGTCGAAAATCCGAGCTTGCTGCCATCACTTCCGCAAGTTGTGATATCCGTAAGGCGATCACAGAGAGTATGCATCATGATCCATAAGCCAAGCAGTTTATGAAATTAGCCACCCAAGGCAAGACGAGGCATTTTTCATCAAAGATGGCCTTTTACTTGCCACAGGTCGGAGGATCTATGTGCCAAGGTTTAGAGATATTAGGTGTCGCATCATAAAAGAGATCCATGATACTATGTAGGCCGGGCATCCAGGCAAAAATCACACTAGGTCCTTGGTTGAATCGGTCACTATTGGCCATGCTTGCGGGAAGACATAGAATGTTATGTGCAGACTTATCTTGTGTGCCAACAAGAGAAGGTTGAGCAGCAGCGGGTAGGAGGACTTTTGGAACCACTACTAGTTGTAGAGTGTCCATGGGAGAGCGTGACTATGGACTTTATCACATGATTGTCGAAGTCTGTCGGTTGCATCACTATGTCGATTTTGTAGAGTGGATAGATTTTGAATGTATGTCATTTTTATGCTCACCTCGGCTAGTTTCACGGTCAAGGAAGCCGCCTAGCTATTTTGTAAGAACATGGTGAAGTATTGGGGCTTACTAAGGCATATCATCAGCGACAGAGACCCCCGCTTTAATGGATATTTACGTAGGGAGCTATTTGGCATGCTTGTACGGAGCTGCACTTTTCTACGAGCTTCCACCCACAGACGGATGGATAGACGGAGCGGGTTAATGCCTTATTGGAATGCAACTTGAGGCCTTATGTGATACACATCAGAAAGATTCGGCAAGTCTAATTCTCTTACAACTTGTAACAGAGCGAGTCCATAGGGTGGACATCGTTTAAGCTAGCCACATGCCAAAAACCAGAAACTCCACATTCTCTACCTGCAGCATTCAATAGCAAGAGTTTGAGGGCTTATCATATGGCCAAAGGCTGAGAGGAATAGCTTGAAACTGCTTAGTCCTACTTGGACAAGGCAGCTAAACGGATGAAGATCATAAACGGTGTTGATTCACACCCAATCCAATCACCTATGAAGGTGTGGGGCGATCGTCAAAAGTAGTACCCCGAATGAGAGTCGGGGTCGAATTCCTTAAGAAGCTAGCTCGTAATCTATTAGTCTTAGATTGAATAGTAACGAGTTATATGAGTTGTTAGAGTATTCCTAAATATAAGAGTGAAAATATTGATCTAACTACGACTACTAGTACGATAAACAACGATTAGCAATAAGCGCATAAAATTAACTTTTCACTTTTAATACTTATAAACTATGAAGAATGAGCTAGGGGTTCACCCATTTCGTCAAGATTTCATCAACTTAATACTTCCTTTAACCTTACAAATCATATGGGTAATGTAAATGGTCGAACCACAACTATAATCCTCAAAACCCGTTAAGGATAGAGAGGATCTACCTCATTAAGCTTGTTAGGGTCAATAATGAGGCGCATAAAACCCTACTCCAAAGACCCGAGCAGGAGTATCCTTTTTAAGTCTTTCTCTTTAGATGGGGTAGGCTCGTGAGCATATATAACCCAAGTGCTCGCTAGTTTCTATTAATCTACGCCTACAACCTTGTTAGAGTGATGAAAGCAAAGTAGGTTTAGGTTCAAGTATGGTCGTGCCTCAAACTCTAGTCAGAAAAGTACAATAGAGAACTAGATTCATCTTAACTCATAGATTTTATAAGATTAAAAACAAGTTTTAAGTTAAACGAACCAAGTCATTATGAATAAACCCCTAGTATGAGTTTAGCTACTCATACTAGGATCCAACACAATTATAGTACGGAATGGAATGGCAAAAAACACGTAATGATATATATAAAAGATGAAATCCTTACAAAATTTGGTGTTAGAAACCCTTGCTTAGCTCTAAGAATATTCAAAAGTGCAAAAGTTATATTCTAAAGCTTAAAATACATATATTTGCTTTGGAGGAATAATGGTCTATTTATAGGCATAGGTTTGAAAGTTAAACTAATATTTAAAATATTGCCATTTTGCCCTGTTTTTCATTAGGCCACCGGTTATTCGGTGGACTGCCTACTAAAGTGTGACAGACTCTAACTCTTCTTGTCTTGTTTTGTTGTACAGGTCTGGTAGGGTTGCGTTTCAAGCGGCGTACATCTCCAGCTTCCCGCAGATATTGCAAGCTCACTATAAGTACCGGCGGGCTCATCGTTACTTCTACAGAGCCGCCGAATGCTTTTAGCATGTGATTCGGCAGTCCGAACATTTAGATCAGTGGAGTGGTCTTGAGCTTTTGAAATCGCTCCTCCTCAGGCGGATGGCTTCTTCTCTTCATCGAGTGATTTGACGAGGCGCCGATCCTTTTGCTGCCGGTTTCCATTCTCTTTATTTGTAGCCAAATTGTACTTGTTTTTTATTTTTTCTTCTTTTCTTTTGTTTTTGTATATTGATTCTCATTACATATCTAAAACATGGAGATAAACATAAAATTTACACAAACAATAAGGCTTAAGGACATAAAAACTAATCTAAAAGAGTTGCATTTAAACGCAAAATACCAACATATCAACTCTCCAAACTTAAGCTTTTGCTTGTCCTCAAGCAACATTAAGATCTACCGTATGTTCACAATTTCAACACCGGGATTGAGTTCAACAATGGGTTTAGACAAGAAAAGGTTTATGACTTTGGTTGGTACCAATTTTACACATAAGAATCCAACCAATCTACCGCAAGCACCAAAGTTACCACTATATCAACTAGAGCTTATAGTGATAGCTAAAGTATGTACAGCACAAAGATTCACTCAACTCACCTAAAGCTCATATAGTTGAACCCTCAAGACTCAAGTCCCCTAATGCTCTTACCGCAAAGAATGGGTCTCTATCTCACAATACAATTCAAACAAAAGGGACCCTTGAGTCTAACCCCCCACTCTCGCAAAAAAATGCAAGTAATGAACATACAATGTCATAGACTTGGCTATAGTGTCACTTGTTATTTCTTTCAAACCAATTGGCAAAGGATAAAATAGGACATCTAGGGTTGTAATGTAGGCTTTTGGATATAGATAGGATATAATTTTGGATACAAAGTGACTAATCTCCCTCCTTGGACAGTACATTATCTTTTCATTCATCTCATTTTAAGCTTTTCTTTTTCATATTTAGCACTTATTTCCCAATTTCCACTCATAATATTTCTTTGTGGCTCTTATTCTTCTTTTTTCTTTTCTTTTATATTTTTGTACCTTTTTTCGCATTTTGCTTTTTTTTTTTTTTTTTGTTCTTTTCTTGATTTTCTTCTTCCTTTGCAACTTTTATCTAAATGTTTTCTTTTGAAGAGCCATTTAGCCTTCACTTCCTTACTCCCCTTCCCCAAACTTAGACATCAGTCTAAGTTGTACGTCTTTCAATGCCTCAAATAGATAGAGCCAAAAGAAGGTTACTATCAAGCACCTAGAATTGGTCCGGGCTAGTAACGTGACTAACAAAAGAAATGTATTAATGCTCAATGTTTGTTAACTATGGGTTGACTTCATTTAGTAGCCTTGAAAGGCTCAAACAGGTCAAAGAAATGTCTATTATCCTATCCATTACCAACATGATATTCCATCCATTATAAAGACACACAAGCCAAGTTCTAACAAGCATATGCAACTACAAGCTAGAGCAAAGACTCACCACATATAGCACAAGGGACAAGAGATAAGAACATCAACTTTTCACAAGCACTAGAGTAAGGAATTAGCCTATACTACACATGCATAGAGTTATCAGAAGAACCTAAATGTTATATGCATAACTCTCACCAATCAATCCACTATCTTTCTCATGTGTGCTCTTAACATGTTGGTTCCAAACAAGTCACAATATAAGGACATAATGGAATTTTTACGATTAACTACTAAAAAGTGCCTAGTTCAAAAGAATTGCGTTCTTAAAAAAGAACCGAGTAAACGAAAAACCAAAAAGGTTATTTAATATCCTAAGCTCTTTACACTAGTGATATATACAATGGAGGTAGTTATTGTTTCAGGACCAAGTGAAATGAGTTCCACGAGGGTTGCCTACGTGTCGCAAGAAGTGCGAATCCGAAGAAAAGAGGCAAGATCCCAAGCGTAGTTCATGGGAGTACCTATTGCATATTTTTGGAATTTTTCAAATTATCAATTCTGTTTTGATTTTTCACTTTTTCAATATTTTTGTGTTTTCATTTTCATCAAATAAAAGACAACTACACTAGGAAATTAAACAGACAAGAATTTAAAGAGAAGAAATTAAAAATATGCCAAATTAAAGTATCTACAAGGATAGTTTAGGACAATCAACAAGGCAATCAATCAAAATAACATCCTATCCCCAACATGAAAAGTTTTTATGTACCCAAGCAACTAATCAAAGCAACACAACACAACACAAAAATAATAGGTAAGGGGTGAAAAAGTCTCCCTATCAATCACATGCAGTTCCTTTGCCCTTTCCCTCCACGTGCTTCTTTGGGACTTCTGCTCTTCCTCTTCTCCTCTCTTGCCTTGTTCTCACAGCTTCCTCCAATGAAGCTTGCCTTGACATCTACAACTACACATCTTCATCATCAAAGTGCAAGCTCTTAATCAGCTCCAAGGCTCTTTTTATCTCTTCTGTTTGGTTCACCCTGCTTGTGGATTCCGTAGCTGCTGAAAGACCTGACCTTTCTTTTCTTTGGCTTCGCTCCCTTTCACTCCACAACACTTCAACAGTCTTTACCATGTCGGCTTGAGTTATGGAAAACACATAAATTGCCCTTTTGATCTTAAAAATATCTTTGGCATTAGCTTTATGGCTTTACTCAACTGTTCAAATTGTGTTGGAGTGGCTTTGCGAGAGGATGGTGGATGTGGTAGGACTTGAGGGAGATTGCACAAGATATTATTGAATTCTTGCATTTTGCCTTGCAACTATTCAAGCTCCTTAGTCAAGCTTGCTATGGAAGCCTCTACATCCTTGTGGATGCGTGACTGAGGTGCTCACGAGCTGGATGGTCTGTCACCTTGTGTGGGTGCTACTTGAGTAAGGGCAACCGATGTAGGCAAGATGGGATTGTCCACATATTCAATAGCATAAAATTCAAAGCATCTCGTGGCAAATGCATAATCATCATTTCCTTCTGTTTCGCAACATTGGTTCATGAGATATTCAATCAGGGTGTTTGCAAAGGGAATGTCTTCGCTACCAGACCTAGCAACTTCCATCATTACTTTCACCATTTCAGCCCCTAAGTTGATCTTCACTCCAGTCATGATGCATCCAATCCTGAGTGCCTTTCTCACGGATATCAACTGATTCTCTCTTGATGGAATGATTCTCGAGTTCCTAATATCATGTCAACACTTGGCTTCGAAGTTAAGGTCCTGTGTTGTGATTTGAGCACCAACTCTGCAGGCCTCTGCTCTCTCCCAAAGATTGGCTTGAGCCACCTCCTTTGTGCTTTCTCATCGATTGCCGGTTTGGCCATATAATCATCTGGACTAAAGTTGGGAAGGCTAAGATACTTGTTCAATGCTTTAGCTGATATCTCAACTGTCTTGCCCTTGCATTTCACCTTGTACTCTAGTTGAGTCTGTTTGGTTAGTGCAGCTTAGAACTCAACTATCAACTCAACTGCTGCTGAGCTCAGCTTCTTTGAGAATATTTCAGCTCATCCAGTCTCAATGAATGCTTTGTGGAAGTGGGCTGTACTCTTCCAAGTTATTAAGCAGGACTCTTTGTTCATAGATTAGCACATGATGCTCTTCATCAGTGTTGAGGTCCATTTCAAATGAGTCACTTCCGGAGAAAGGGGAACTTTGTGGAGTATCTTCCCTAGTTCTTTTCTTTGATGCTTGGTGTTTTGTCGTGTGTGTGCCTGAACAAGATCAACTTCATGCAAAGGATTAGCTTAAGAACTATCTACACTACTTGCTCTTACTATTACACTAGAACTAAGCTAAAAACTACCACACATAATGTCTAAGAAAGAAGACAAACACTTAAAGATTTGAGGAAGTTTCCTAAATGTGCAACAGATTTGGCGGCCCGCCGAAATTCATGCGACAGAAGCAGATGACCATCGGCGGTTGCCAACGACCTTGCTAATTTTGAATCGGCGGGCGCAGATTGAAAGGCGGCATCAAAGCCTCGTCCGCCCATTTTTCATCGTAATTGTGAGCACTGGTAGGGCCGCAACTAAAACTGCAGACCCGTCGAGTGTGTTCGGCACTTTAGTGTGCCACAATATTTCTCATCGGCGGTTTGCCGAATCAATGGCCAAATTCAATCCACAATGAACATATTCCAAAATATTCTATTCTCACTTCTTTTAACACCCCCAAACATACTCCTAAGTGGTCCTTTCAAATTTCCACTACGCTCAAACTCTCTCTCAAGAATGAGACTACATTTTCAACTAATATTCAATGGAAATTCACCCAAAAGTCATACCAAGTTCAGTCTTTTCAAGACATTCAAGCATAATAAGATATGTTCAAGGTTTTCTTTTGAGTTCATTTTGGTTATTTCCTTCTTTTACTCTCTTCTTCTACCCATATCTTCACTTAAGTAACAAATCTCAAGCAAGGGTTCACATCATAGGGTTTAAAAATAATCAAAGTAATTTCATGAACACCCGAAAACTAATATACTTAGATTTCTCCAAGCGCACATGCAAAAGAACTTGATATTCACTAACCCCACCCCCAACATGATGTTTTAACCTACCCCCATGCTTAAATTAACAAAAATTAAAAATTTCAGGTCGATTTCTTACAGGATTTGTTGAAAGATGAGAAACGAGTTGATGGGATGGTGGTTGATCACTACAATCCGGTGTGAACGAGTGTTTTGGAGTGTTAAATATGGATGGGAACGGTCTAATAGTGTTTCCCAGTGAGTGTGTAAAAATTTTTCACGGTTGGAGTGTGAAAAGCAAAAGAAAAACTTACCTGGGGCCTTTTATAGTCGGTTGGACCGACTTGGCCCATTGGAGTGGCGGCTCGCTGTTTTTTTGGCTACGCGTCGAATTCTCGGCTGTGTGGACATAAGTCCTATTTTTAGCGCACGAGTAGATGGACCGCAGTTCATTCGGCGGAGTTGGATTGGCGACTCGCCGATTGACCGGCTGGATACCTCTCCAACCCGCCAAAATTTTTTTCTTACTGTAAGCACCGGTGGCTCGCCTCTATTTCGGCAGCTCGTTGACATGATTTCACCCTTTATTCAGCGGTTCGATCCCACTCTTCCCCTGTCTTTTCCATTTTTTCTTTGGGCTTAGTTCCCCATTTTTCACTCACTCCCTTGCATTGTTCCTACACTGACGTCACTCAACCAAGAACAAATGCAACTATCAAAGAACTTTATATGAAATTTTTACACTTAACTAAAATGCTCAAATTAAAATGATTTAAAGTAAAACTCGGGTTGCCTCCCAAGCGCTTGATTTAACGTTGCGGCACGCCGGTGTTACCTCAATCCATCAAGGGTCTGAGAGATAGATGCAAGCAACCTCTATAGGTTCCGCTTCGTATCCCAAGTAATGCTTCATTCTTTGGCTATTCACTCACATAAATTAGAAAAAATCAAAGTATTGAAGTTGATTTGGTGGTTCTACAGTGTTACTTTCAATTGTAGATGAATACAAAATAAAAATGAAAAGAGAAGACAATTTATATCAAAGTGGAAATGTGTTTTGTTTCTTCAGTATTAAGGGAATCTGATACATCAAAGTTTCAAAGAAAAGATAGAAAAGTAACTAGGCATCATCTTATACAAGGAGCCTAAGTCTTGAAATAATTAGAAGCCAAAGTTGTTATTAACGTGTCATGAAGTCTCTTCCAAGTATTCAAAACCTCTTATGAAGGACGACAAAAAAAAAATTCCTTAGGTGATTTTCAACAAAGCTTGTAAACAGGGTGTTGACACCCAATTTTGTCCCTCCTTTTTCTAAAATTGGCTATAATTTAACTTAAAGGCACAATTTGGCTATTTGTAAAAAATGTGCATTAGAAATCATGCATTTACGTGTGCTATCCCCTACCTATATATTACATGCCTAAATGTGGCTATATTACGTTATTTTGCATCATTTAGACTATTTGTTAAACTGTGAATTTTTGCGCAATTTAATATGTCACATACTTGCATCATTTAGGCTACATGTCAAGTTTGTTTTAATTTGTGATTATTTGTGCAAATAAATAATTATCTGTGATTATATATATTTAAATAATTTTATTTGAGTGTATTTAATAATTATCTATATTTTATTTATTTTTGTACCTTTAAGTTAAGTACTGGCCAATTAGAAAAGAAAGTGTCCGAATTCCTTTTTCTTACTAATTCTTCCATATTTTAAAATCAAAATTCTTCATTTATTTATATTATCTTATTTATTAAATTACATTTTTTACTTTTAACCTAGACCAAATTGTTAACCAAATACATTCTTGTTATTTGAGTTTTTAAATCTCAAACCTTCATCCTAATTCTACCTTGAATCTAGACCAAATAATAGTCTAGATACGTCTTCCCGTTCAAACTTCCCTCCTAATTCCCCCCTATCTCTTTAATTAGGTAAAAATCATTAGAAATCCCAAAAATCCCTCCCCCAATCTTCCTAACCCCTTCAATCTCTCAAAATCCCCCTAATCTCTCTAAGTCTACTCCCAATTCCAGTGGTTCCTAGCTAGTTTTTGCTATACATATCCATCCGCATACCAAGGCATACAGATACCAAACTTCACCCACAACTCACACACGGTCAACATCAGCATACACCATACCCTTGTCGTTTTTTTCAATACACAAACACAGAGACCCACGCACAGTACTTCGTATCTTTCTCCTCCCCCAGCTCCAAAATCACCATCATCGGCCACCACACCAACGTTAGGATACACACACAGATCACATACATACATACTCATTCTCCCCTCTATCATTCACATTTACACCTACAGATTGAAGCAAACAGAGCACATGCCACACACATCAAGAAACGTCAACACAATTCATATCTACTACTCACAAAATCAGTACACTGAATCAGTACCTACGCACACCATCGTAACTCTTCTTCTTCCCCATTTACACAAACCACACACATACAAAATATCATACACCTTCAAAAATCAACACATACACAGTATCATTTGTCTTCTCTATCGCACACAACGCCATCACTGTACAAATGCGTATACTCATGCAAACAACAATTGAGCAGAAACAGATCGGAGAGGGGACACCACCGAAGAAACAAAAATCAAAACGGAAAAGGATTTGGGGTTTGCAGTGACGCCGCTATCAGTGTTGCTCCTCCTTCTCTGATTTCTGCCGCCGGTTCTTCGAACCACCGTCGCCTTCACTTATTTATTCATATTTCCTTGATTTCTATTTTTTTCCTAATGATGGTTGTTGAGTATTGTTGACAGGGGACAAAGAGATCGGAAAAGTGAGGCGGAGGGAAATTGGTAGTAGCAATGTCGCTGCCGGCTTCTCCCCGGTGAAGCTTGGCAGTCGCGCCACCTCTCTTTGTTTGCCATCGCCGGAGAATTGAAATTCCGATCTCCCATCACGGTTGTTAACAGAGGGCGACTGTGTTTGGGTCATCATTTGATTTGGGCCGTTGTAGTGTCGATGCTCTCATGGTCGCCTGATTCCTTGAACGTTATTGCTCCCCCTGGTCATTTGTGTTGACTCTGTTTTGGGTTGCACTGGCTTATGCATAATTGTGTTTGACTGGGTTTAGCACTTCTTATGAGACTCAATTGTTATTCTAATTGGTTATTCGTGCTAAATTGTTACTTTAGCATTGACAATAAAGTATTACTGGTTATTTTTTGAGATTTTGCAGTTCCAGACATTGACTACACTAAAGTCCTCTGAAAATATTATAATTTGAGGCCTATACAAGGATTTGACGGAAGAACAGCGAATTGACGGACCAACTACGGCCAAGGAAATAATTATTATTTGAGGCCTACTGATTTGAACGGATAAACGATCCCATTCCCGTGTCCCTAAAACAAAAAGGCTATGATGACGTGTATGAGCCGTGATTGCGAAACAAGCCGGTGATAGAGTGGTGGGGACCGGTACTTGGCATGGCAACACGACCGGCCGGCGTGTTGGCAGCCGTACCAACGTCCCTAACCTCCACCCAATTCATACACACCTGAGCCGACAATTTCAAAAATCCCTTTCCCCTTTATTTTAAAGCTAGTACTATTATTTTTATTGCTCTTATTATTATTATTATTATTATTATTATTATTATTATTATTATTACTACTCTTATTGTCATTATTATTATTATTATTATTATTATTATTATTATTATTATTTATTATTATTATTATCATTTTCATTATTTTCAATATTATTATTATTCACTAACTCATTTTCTTTATATTTTTGCGAGGTACATCGTGGTGGAATTATGAAAAGACTACACTTCTATAAAAATCATTTTCCCCTTTATTTTTCATTATTATTTTTCTCATTATTATTATTATTATCATTATTATCAATTACTTCTTCATTATTATTTTTACTAACTTATTTATATATTCTTTGCGAGGCATATTTGGATGAGTGAATCTCGAAGACGACACCCATGAGAACACCTTTTCTGAATTACATTATTTTTATTTAATTATTATTATTTTATTTTGATAAACTAACTAATTTGTATTTTGCTGGGTACAATTCTCTAAGGAAGGAGAATTAGTAGAAAAAGGGTCTTCTTCTTTAAATTTAATCTAACTTGTATATTGCTTAGTTTTAGCTCGAATCCCAATATAAAGTCCAGCCCGTAACTATATGTGGTGGAGCCTGAGAGGTGTCTAACCCCTTCCTCTCGGGTTAACTTGAACCCTTACCTAGATTTTTGGTTCGTAGACTAAGTCTCAGAGTTAATTGTAAAATTGGTTAGAAACAAAATAGGTGCCCTAATACGCCTAGTTAACAAATATGTTAGGTGGCGACTCCAACTCTTTACCCGTGAGTTACCCATTAAGTCGAGCCCTATTTCGAACTTTAACCTGTTTGGGTAAAAATAGGATGCGACAGAATGACGAATCTGATGTCAAGGTTCAAACCATAACGGACTTTTAATTGGAATTGTTTACTTGCTTTATTTTCTTGTCATTTATTTCGATACTAACTTTTTCTTCTTTTTCTTTTTTGCAGGATTAAGGTTTATTTTTTTATTTTTAAATTTATGTGTTTTATTCTTGAATTGTGTGATTATATTTTATTATTTGTCACTCACACTTCCCCCACTCCGGAGAAACGACACTTTGCACACACACGGGCAATTACGTGGATCCCACGATTGCTTCACCACAAAAATCTTTTAGGAGGGATATTTGAAATATAGTTGGTCCGTGGTACAACCAATGATTTCAAATGGTCCCACTCCTTGGCCGTCCGCCTTGGAAAACCGTGTCTAGAATCATTCAACTCTTAGTGGAGATTCTTATCTAGGAACCATGCATCATGTCATGATTAGGAAAATTTTGACTTCGGCTCATGTCTAAGTCTATTAATTCACCATATTTGATTGAACCGAACAGATTTTCAACCCTAAAGGACATTGAAATATGTTATCTGTGCATTTATTTAAAGTTTGAACGTGTCTAATGTAGACCATTTGTTCACATAAAAGTGGGTTCTCATAACAAAATCAATTATTTATTTCTAAAATCGCCATTTCTACATTTATACAAACAAAACCAATTATTTTATAAATTATTTTGGGTTATGAACGAAATTAATTTTTCTACTTTTTGTGAAAATAAAATCATAGATTTTAAATTAATTTCTTCTACTTTTAATGTAAGATCAATTATTATTCCTATTTACCTAAAATAAAAATGTTATTTCTATATTTATACAATAAGATTAATTATTTTATAAAATTATTTTATGTTAATTTTGGGTTATGAGAACAATTGGGATGATACAAAATACGCGTTCAATTTTAAATACCATAATCAAATTAGGAAGGCTTAACATCCTTGGTATGTTAAAGTCCAATAGCCACTTTTGTCCAAAAACGTCATCATATGACGCCTATCATGCATATTATGTGCTTTGTATATGAAATTATTATCTCAACACTAACTTGTTGTTTCGTGTGTTTGTTTTACTAACACTCCCGAGGTTGATTTGTGCATTTATTTCAAACTTTTACATTTTTAAACTTGTGCATATCATGCATACCTTCCGCCACTCCTGAAAACTTTCTAAAATCGTGCGTTGAAAACACGGTGGTTACAACCACATCTTCCCTCACATAAAAATTCCTTTAGGGGGGAATGACTTGGAATCTATTTGGTCCAAGACGTTTCCGCTCCCGAGCCGTCCGCTTGGGAGGATAATAAAATCCGGTCTAGCTAACTTCATTCCTTAGTAGTGGCTCTAGGAATCATGCATCATGACATGTCATTAGTCGACTTGTTCTCAAGTCCGATAGGCCAACTTGTTCAAACAATCTGAATGGGTTTTTGACCCCAATGAGCGTTGAACATGATTTATTTGCATTTGCTTAAGGGATTGAACGTGCAAATGTGGACCGTTATTGGCATTGTTCTGCATTCAGTGCTATTCAAAGGCACAAAAGTTACCTAAGAGGCGTCAAAAGCCCAAATTGAATCAGAATTGATTGTTTATTCATGAACAGTCGAAATTATTTTGTATTCAATACCATTCAAATGCACGTAGGTAACCCAAGAGGCGTCAAAAGCCCAAATTGAGTCAGAATTGTTTGTTCATGAACAGTCAAAATTATTTTGTGTTCAATGACATTCAAAGGCACGAAGGTAACCTAAGAGGCATTAAAGGCCCAAATTGAATCAGAAACGACTGTTTATTCCCAAAGGATTGGGAATCATTCTGTATTCAATGCTATTCAAAGGCTTAAATGGTAACCGAAGAGGCATTAAAAGCCCAATTTGAAGCAGGAACGGCCGCTCAATAGATGGATGACACATAATGCATGTTTATCCTTTAAACATTATATAAAGACTTGACGTCCTTGGCATGTCACAAGTCCATTAGCAGTTTCATTCCAAAGTGTCTAAGGGTTCTTAACTCACAACGACACATCACTTCATATCCTTTGTTGCATCGTTTTCAAAAGCTTTGCCACACGTTGATCACTTTGCTCACGATAAAGCAAATCTAGGGAATTTTTCTTCTCCCTTTTCCTATCATCCTTCACCTTTTCCAAAAAGATCATAGCCACCAGGACATTTGATATGGTTGTTGAAACCCCTCAGTTACTCAGAGATTGGTGGGGAAACCTAAGCATAGATCAACAAGACCGACTTAAAGTGGTGTTAGGGAACCTGATTTCACTAATGGAGCACACTGCAGTAGAAGGGATGATAGAAGCAGCAGTACATTACTGGGATGCAGACCGAGCAGTTTTTAACTTTAGGAATATAGAGTTGACACTATTACTGAAGGAAATAGGCGGGTTAAGTCAATTACCATTTGAAAGTGAAGAACTCTTGATGCCTAAGAACAGTACACCCGAGGAGTTCTTCGAAATGGTAAGATTTAAGCCTGAGTTGTGCAAAGACAGTATTAGGCAGTCAGGAATTTCTCTGACTTCCCTCTACATCAAATTTGGGTATGGAGAAGCATTCCAAGAATCCGAAGACTGTTTCAGCATTGACCAGGCAGTTTGGCACGAGCTGAGGACACTTGCTTTTGTCACCAGCTTTTTAGGGACTGTCGTCTTTCGACAACATAAAGGACGAGTTGATGTTTCCATGGTCTCAATTGCTGATGCCTTACTCAAAGACATTAATAAGAAATACACTTTGGTACCGATGATTATTGCAAAGATGTACCGAGCTTTAGAAAGATGCAAGAAGGGCGTTGGTTTCTTTGATGGTTGCAATTTGCTTTTACAAATTTGGCTGGTGGAGCATTTGCAAAGGATGGCTAACACAGACCAAGCTTTCCATTCCATACCAAAAGAAAACTTCATCTTGACTTATACCACCCGTATGGACAATGCTTTTGGGAAATGGGACCAACCAACAACTGTCAACGGTTGGCACCACATGTTCTGTCAACTGACACCTGAAAACATACAATGGATGTTTGATTACTTTCCCAGCACAACAGTAATCACACGATCCGAAAAAGACTCATTTCTCATCTTGGTGGGCTTTAGAGAAGTTTACTCGTACACTCCTTTAAGGGCGCTTAGATAAGCAGGGAGGAAGCAGACAGTACCCCAAATTGCAGATATCAGAAGTTTCAAAGCAAATATTCTCGGAGGAGTGATACCGTTTAAAGACAAGATAATAGAACTTTGGAAAGAAATGCAACAAATGGGAATCGAGACTATTGGACAAGACAGATTTGACGCTGGCTATGATGAAAATTACCCAGACTGGCTTAGGAAAGACATAGTAAGGGCAATTCGACCAAGTGCAACAACAAAAAGGAAAGGGAATGCGGATGAGTTAGAATCTGAGTACAAAAGGTTACGCAAACAACTGGCAAGGGCACAAGGGAAAATAGCAAAGAAGCAAAGTTTGGTCGAAGCAAAGAACGAAGAAAAAAGCAAATGGCGCAGTAAGGCAGAACTCCTGACAAAACGCATAGAGTCAATCGGTGTATGGCTAGCGAGGGGATGAAATCTGTGGCAAATAAAGGAATAGAGGAGAAAGGAAGAAAGACTTGGGAAATATTGAAGAATTTCACATTTGACATATCCCGACTCTTAACTGATGCAGACAATATCATCTTCCAAGGATATTCATCATAGGCAAGCTTGTCCGGGGAAGATTCGACCGAGGAAGAAGAAGAAAAATCTTTCGAGGAAGGATCAGCATGAAAGGCGTTCACCTAGCCATCATCTAATCTCCTAGCCATGTTTCTCACATTTTTGTATTATTTCAGTATCAATCAATGTAACAAAAGTCTAATAAATGCAATATTATCTTTAGACTTTGCATTTTGTTAGCAAACGAAATGATGTGTGTGGCATAAAGTGCTTTTCAAATTATCGTGCGTACAGCAATCCTTCATCTTATAGGATGCATTTCTTATTTGATATGTGTGCATTGCATGAATTTTTCTGTTGCTCTAGGTCTCTAAGGGAATTCTTTCTCCAAATTCAATCGCCAATCGAGGCACCTCCTCTCACTACTCCATGATCAAATCCTGGTATCTAAAATCTTTCGCATGTCCAAACTGTCTTTAATCTAAACTCAAAAATCTATTTCCTAAAAGTTTGGCTCGAGTTGAATACCAAGGCAAAAGATATGGTTAAGCGAGTGCACTTGTCAGGGATTTTCTGAAATAAGGGAGTTTTTCATAGTAGTTCCCACCAGCTCTCTCCTGTCTCGACATTACCTCCACTGCACTGTAAACTACCAATAAGGCTAGCCAGCCTGACAATACGAGCCTTTTCAAAAAAAGAAAGATGAAGTCTCTTTTGTCGCAACCATTCAACACCCTACCTTCAACCACTATTATCAAACAACACCATAATTTTTATCCCTGCCCTCATATACCACCTAAATATCATGTTTGCAATACTCAGCCTACTCGACCTATATTCCACATCCCAGCACCAAATCATCCACCATACCAGCAAAATACTCAATCCAACTATCGAAATGCACCATCATGCCCTCCTAGGCCTCGCCCTGATGCAAACCAAAGACCGAAAAGAAACTACACTCCACTAGCCGAATCCCATACTCAATTGCTCGAGAAATTGGAAGGGCTTGTTGTCCCGGTACCTCAAATTGTTCCAGCAAGCACCATGCAGATGGAGTCAAAAATTGACAAAGCAAGAGACATGCTAGTCAAACTCAAAGGCACACATGACTCGCCTTAAGACTATTTGATACCAATATCTAAGGATCATCTTTGTTGCTCTAGTTTACACAGTCATACCATTTATAATACATGACTGTGACCCAAAGCACTTTCCAACTCGCTCCAAGCATTTAAAGGGCCAATGAAAGATAATATTGGAAAGATAGAGGAGTAGCAAATATTTGTGCACGAATACAAAAACAAGCAAGCCGATTCAACTTGCAAAGGAGAGACAAAAACACAATGACAGAGCCATCATTATATGACTAACCTAGAGACCTCTGGAGTATTTGGAAGTATATCTTTTACCCACTAGCAAAGATAAAGCAAGACGGTGAAGTTATTTGAGACACTTACAATAGCAAGGGTCAAAGTTGATGTAAAAGCACAGGCGAATAGACTTCTTGGAGCAATTTTGGCCGAAGCCTTTATTGGGGTGATACGAATTCTCATGACAACGACCACAATAAGACGCAACAATCTAAGAACGAACATGATACGTGGCCAACCTACACTGAGTTCAACAGCTCATCAATAAGATATTATCCAACAAGGAAGGTTGGTGCAGGGACTATATTGCAACAGTTGGTCAACGAGTAGGAAAGACGTTGAGAACATCTTTGAAAGATACATAGCCGTCATGATGGACAAATTTGAAAGGAAAGGATAACAAATGTACTCAAGGTGTTGGTATTCGACAAAAGCCAACATCATTCTCTGTCACACCACATAATCTATTCCTTACACAACATCTTTACCACCTTTCATTGATATTCAACTCCTCACCTCCGGCCTAAACGAGCGTCGGTTGTTGGCCAAAATCCTTGCCTTGACTGCTATATAAAGCACTTAGGCAATCTCTTGTGATATCTATATGGCCTATCACAATCTCCAAATTCAAGCGCTAATCCATCATCCACGGTCTAGGCTTTCTCTTAAGCTCGCGTATCATTTTTGTTTCAAGTCTTTGCTAGCATGCCCAAACTCTTTTGTGTATTTCACTACTTTGTTAGGGTTGCCTTGCATTTGAACACCGAAATCGGTCAAGAATCTACATCCAAAAAAGCCGAAACGGCAAACCAAGCTGAAAACACTTTCTTCTACCACAAATTCCTTTGAACCATCGGCGTACGAAGCAAGAGAATTCAGACAATCCTAATATTGTACAACCCGCATTATACTCACACGAGAGTCACAAACAAGAAGTTCAAATCACTATACGACCGAGCCCACAAACCTCACATATTTATTCCTTTGGCTAAGTCAAAAGACATTGCCCCCAACTTACACAATAAACAACCTCACCTCTGTCAAGACTTTCAACCACAACCCTGTCAGGCTCAACACAATAAAGGATAGACCCAAATGACAAAACCTCACGCCTTTGTTCCTTTAGCCCAATCAAATGACATTGCAACTAGAAGACAAACTACTCTCTGGATGTCCATTCCTAAATTCGATCCAACAAGATCTACACTCAAACATTCCATACCATGACACCGCGAAATATCTAACGCTGGAAAATAAAATTCAAAGTCTGATTGGCCAAAGTGAGTCAATGATATAACAAAAACATCCAAAGGGAAACTGCAACTCCCAAACCACAAACACACTTTCTACAAAGGCCATCACAACCCGAGACAAATGCAGTTTTGGACAACCTCCAAGTCCGGCAAAATCCAAATAGCGAACCTCAGTCTGAAAATGCAAATATCCACATACTCATAGTCACCGATATAGCCAGTCGCCACACTAAAGGATAAATTCAGACCATAGCCAATACATTCGTGTTCAGTACAATGCAACCACCTTTTCTCGGTGATCAGTATAAGCAATAAACAGGGGCAAAATTTTTGAGGATCCCTTCAAAAATTCCAAAAGACGCAAACTTGACACTGGGGCAAATATTTTTGAGGTCCCCTAAAAAATTTCAAGAAAATTCCTTACAACAGCAACATGATAGCTTCCTTAGCACATCGCATGACATAACCATAGGATTCTACTTGTTGCACTTCACTCTTGATGTATCGACTGAGGGTACACAGCCCGATGTCGAATCTGTCATTTATATTAGCTGAGGGTATACAACCCGATGTCGAATCTGTCATTTACATTAGCTGAGGGTGCACAGCCCGAAGCATCGGTTGTGGGTACACAACCCGATATCGATTCGCATTTTAAATTAGCTGAGGGTACACAGCCCGAAGCGTCGGTTGAGGGTACACAGCTCGATATCGATTCACATTTTAAATTAGATGAGGGTACACAGCCTGAAGCGTCGGTTGAGGGTACACAGCTCGGTATTGATTCACATTTTAAATTAGCTGAGGGTACACAGCCCGAGGCGTCGGTTGAGGGTACACAGCCCGATATCGATTCACATTTTAAATTAGCTGAGGGTACACAGCCCGAGGCGTCGGTTGAGGGTACACAGCCCGATATCGATTTTCATTTTAATTAGCTGAGGGTACACAGCCCGAGGCGTCGGTTGAGGGTACACAGCTCGATATCGAGTTGTCATTAATATTAGCTGAGGGTACACAGCTCGAAGCGTCGATTGAGGGTACACATCCCGATATCGATTTTCATTTTAAATTAGCTGAGGGTACACAGCCCGAAGTGTCGGTTGAGAGCACACAGCCCGATATCGATTTTCATTTTAATTAGCTGAGGGTACACAGCCCGAGGCGTCGGTTGAGGGTACACAGCTCGATATCGAGTTGTCATTAATATTAGCTGAGGGTACACAGCTCGAAGCGTCGATTGAGGGTACACATCCCGATATCGATTTTCATTTTAAATTAGCTGAGGGTACACAGCCCGAGGCGTCGGTTGAGGGTACACAGCCCGATATCGATTTTCATTTTAATTAGCTGAGGGTACACAGCCCGAGGCGTCGGTTGAGGGTACACAGCTCGATATCGAGTTGTCATTAATATTAGCTGAGGGTACACAGCTCGAAGCGTCGATTGAGGGTACACATCCCGATATCGATTTTCATTTTAAATTAGCTGAGGGTACACAGCCCGAAGTGTCGGTTGAGAGCACACAGCCCGATATCGATTCGCATTTAATTTCGATGAGGGTATACAACCCAATGCATCGATGGAGGGTACACAGCCTGATGTCGAAACTAACGCCGCGGAGGGTACACAGCCCGATGCAAATTTTGACATTGTAACAGGAAGACAGCCTGTAGGGTAGACAACCCGGTGAAAGAACAACATGACAAAGGGTGTGCGACCAAGGTGCACAACTCAATACGAAAGGAGTATACAGCCCGACGTGGCAAGCACACATTTAAAGGACGAAAAGCAATGGACATACAATCTGGCGCTACACTGGCAAGATGATCCAACAACAGTTCAACACGACAAAGCGACTACCTCCTGACGAGAAGCACTTAGCAAATGGATATCCCCCAGAGGAGAGGCACACATTCCCTAGCATTGAGCACTTGAAAGCGGACCAGACAAGGAGAGATCAACTCAACAGGAAAGTTTACTTTATCTTTATTTTTTTATCTCAATTTTCATTTGTCTTTATTTTTACATAGGGACTCTCCGATCTCTAGACAAACCTCCACGCCCTACTCTCACACCTGCTTCCAAAATCACTACCAATTGTGTAACCACAAAGCCTCAAACATACGTATAAAGCATCATCCCAAGACCCAATTCAAAAGACCTAATCCTACAGACAATGCTTCCGCTACACCCGCAAGCTACCTATTTTCCAAATTCCAAAGCGCCCAAAGCCACGGTTCCATACTCGCACCAGTAGTCTACCTAATCCTTCCTTTCCGATTGGGTACTAGCTTTGTATTCCTTCGTATTCGTGCCTATCTGCTTGAATTGTGCATATTTATCGTGCTTCACTCTTCAATGCTCCTCAGTCCATTCAAGATAATGTCGAGGCCAAGATGACTTCTCTATCGAGTTATAGTGGAAGCTATGTACATATAAACTCCTCTTTATGAGTGTGTAGCGCGCCTCATCTTCATAAATAGGATGATTATAAGTCTCTTTTCCCACGCTCGATTTGCTGATATTAACTCATCTTTGGTAGCGCTTTTGCTCCCTCCTTTATTTATCTCGCCAAAAGGCAAAACATACACGAACCTAAACTTTACATACCTGGATAAGTTTAGTCTTTACATTCCAAAACTGTGCCATAAATATCTCATACAGGAAACATGCCATTCTAGAACTATACACGGCCTGATTCTCGTGAAATTCGAGATATGTAGGCAACTCAGAGACCGGGGTTCGGCCAAAATACTCCCAAAACTCTCATTTTCCCTTTTACTTTGTTTGTCCGTCGCGAAAAAATTGGCTACTCCGTCAACTATCTTTGCCCGAAGACTCTTTCATCATCCCCTGTCAAAGAGGGGCAGCTGTTGACACCCAATTTTATCCCTCCTTTTTCTAAAATTGGCTATAATTTAACTTAAAGGTACAATTTAGCTATTTGTGCAAAATATGCATTAGAAACCATGCATTTACGCGCGTTATCCCCTACCTATATATTACATACCTAAATGTGGCTATATTATGTAATTTTGCATCATTTAGGCTATTTGTTAAACTGTGAATTTTTGCGCAATTTAATGTCATATGTCACACCCCTGTTTTCTTCGAAAACCGTTTGGATTCTCGGTTTATAGCGCTTATGAGATATTTTGATTTTTTGGGCGCTATTTATTAAAGGGTTTTCCATTTAAGGAAGTGACAGCGTTCAAAGGTACCAAATTATTATTATTTTCTCGGAGTCGCCACTTGACAAGTTCAAAGGGTGTGCCAAGTCACCAAAAGGTACCTTGGAGCACCTATTGACTCGTCAAAGGCCTGCGTCTTGAGATTCGAGTAAGGACCACGGTTGACTCTCGGGAAAGTATTAGGCATCCTCGAGTCCTATGCCAAGCACAGTTGCTTTTTATCATATTTTTGGCTTTTAAAATATTCTGTTGTATTTTCCCTTTGCTTTGATTATATTTGATACCTTCTATTTGTTGGACACGTGACGACCTCAACATGAGAGCCTCCACTTATTTATTTACATTTATAGGCGTCAACATGAGAGCGTATCATTAAATTAGGACATTTGGCAAAAGCCTTTATTATGGAAGGACCAACTTGGATGTTCTGTTTGTTTGAGGATTTACATAGCTAACTCCATTTAAATTTTTATTTCATTTTTTGAGCCAATGAATCTATTTATGTTTATTGTGATTTTTCTTAGGATCGTTGAGATACCCTTTATTTTATTGTACATGTGGAGACCTCAACGTGAGAGTCCACCACTTATTTTGAGATTTAGTAGTTAAACAGTTGGAGGCCTCAACGTGAGAGCCTATCTTGTTTAAAGACCACTTTTGGCAAAGGCCTTGGTGTAAGTAGTCACTTTATTTTTGCATGACTGATCCTTTTTTCTTTTAACTTTAGGAAAGAACTTTAAATGAAACATGTAGATTTGGATTCAGAAGGCCAATCTTTAAACTGGGCCAAACTATTTCTGTAAATCTAATTTTGTTGTTGACATTTGCACGTCATTTATCCTTGAAATAGATTTTCACTAAATGTTTTGTTTTGTCCATTTGTTTCGTGATTTGGCCGGAGTTGCAAATTTCTGAATTTTCAGCCCCTTTCTTACTATTAACTACATTTCATGAAATTAACACGGTTGTTCTTTATTCTATAACTCTTTACATACATTCTAGCTTTACTTGTTAACTCTTTTAATTTTTAGTTAAGGGCCAAGGAGCATAAACTGGAGTGTCTCTGCAGACTTAAATCAACTGCTTCCTGCGCATCTCTTTAATTTTTTTTTTAAAGACAAGTCTCCTTTGTGTTAACCAATTCAGATCTGGCCTATAGGTTAAATGTCTACAAACTTCAAAGCACTTTAGCATTTTTTTTATTTTGTATTTTTCAGAATTCTGGCAAAGTAAAAGTTGAAATATAGCAAATCTTTAAACTTTAACATGTCACATTCATTCATCATCATTCATGCATGTTGAGTCCTACTCATGGCTTATATCATACATAATATACCAAGAAAAATTAGGAAATAAATACCTAGTGATGAAACTTTCCAAGCTTTACAAGGATTCAACCAAGCAACCAGAACAGTAATCAACAACCAACCCAGCAACAAAACTTCAAAGCAACTCAACCCAAAAACCTGACCCACTTCTTTCTTTCTTTATCTTGCTATTTTTCTCTTTTTTCCTAGTATTTTTCTCTGCTATTTCTTTCTTTCAGATCTGGAATTTTTTTTTTTTAGCTAGGGAGTAAATGCTGTGTATTCAATGTGTTCCCAGCTGCTCTTAATGAAGAATAAATGCTCTCCTTATATAGGTGGGAGAGAGACACTAAAATGGGGGGAAACTCAAGGGTGAAAATGATGTAAAGGGGTGGGAAAATGGCTGTTGGGTGCAAAGCCCTAAGCCATTTAATGCAAAGCTGAAAACTTTCCATTTTTGTGTCTTACTCCCTTACCAACCAAACAAACAAAGCTGAAACATGCTATTTTTTGGCTTACCAAATCTGCCTCATTAATGAGGCTGATTTTTTGTTTTAATATTTCAACTTTCAAATATTTTCTTTTATCCAGATTGCAATTCTTATTTTATTTCTAAATCATTTCCAGTTTTTACTTATTAAAGAAGTCCTGGACTTGACCTCCAAACCCCCTCAAACTCTTAAATTGATTGTCTAAATCCTACCAGCTCACTACTCCACATCAGACCTTAAACCAAGCCTATAACCTGACTCTAATGAGATTTAAGACTTGTTATAACACACTAGCACTTGGCAGGGTATTCATAACCCCCAAACATTCATGCTAGATCAGCACATAAATAGTCAAATTACTCGACTAACCATCAGGATCCCAGCGAGAATAAGTAAGCTAAACAAAAGGCATGCCACAAACTTTGACTAACTTCCAACTAACACTAGACAAAGGGGTACAGGTTTATACCATCAGAGAAATTTAAACCATAGGCAATGAGGAATTTAGATCTGATGCCTTAGGAAATAAGAACGAATCCCCACAAGCTTACAAACTGAGATTCAATCACCAGTCAACATGTTAAAGTTAAGCCATAAATTCAACTTAAATGAACAAAACTACAAAGACAGATCCATTCCATGCTGATACTAAACTAACAATGGGATTCACATTCAAAACAAGCAAACATATTCACTGGTGCTACATTGGACAACATTTCTAAAAGAAATAACTGAGCTTACTTATCCAGAACAAAACACAGCAATGCCAAAGCTTTATCGGAACAAAATATTCCTAACTACAAGCTACTTAACAAAGTGAAGCAAGACAAGGAAAAACGACGCTTACTACCTTGCCGCTGCCCAGTACAGTAGCTTCGAAGCTACCTCGCCATTGAACAAATGCAGCCGCAGTGTTACCAGACAAAGCCAACAAAACAACCACTAATGAGCTAAACTCACAACTGTATTTCAACATGAAAGCAACATCAATTCGTCGTTCCTGTTACTGCCTCGAGTCAATCATCATTGCCAAGTGCTTCTTGCCATTAGAAATACATCGCACAGCCTCGTTTCGAACCTCATCATCTCAGCAACATCATCACCAATGCCAAATGCTAAAGCCAAACAATTATCTCACACACACACCACCACCAACTGCTTCATCGACGCCAACCAAACACCTCATCGAGGCCAACAGTCACAACCAAAACTGAACCAAACAGCCCGCCCCTATTCACACACACAACACACACGCTGCAACAACCTCACCTTAACCTCCCTGTCATCTAAAACCTAGTCGAACAGCCCCGACTCTCTCGCAGCCATTCAGATCCATTTTCCCTTTTTCTTCCAATAGAAACGATCCCATTTGGGGTCGTTTCAGCTAGAAGAAGAAAAGAACGGAAAGAGGGAAGGGAGACTGGTGGATATATGTTGAAGTTCAACGAAAAGCTGAAGAAACTCACCGGAAAAATTTGACCGCGACTTTCAAACTCCAACTTACGACGATTCCTTGACATTTCATGGAAACCGAGACTAGATCGGGGAAGAGGAATCCGAGGCGATTTAAGCGATGTATTTTTTATGATTTTCCGGCGACGGAGAATGGTGGCGCCGCCGGCAGTGACGATTTCTGGTGGAGGAGGAAATTTGGGCATGGTTTCATTAGGTCAAATGACCTTATGTGTGAAATGAGCAAAATGTGGGGTTGGGAAAGAATATAAGGTGAAAGTGATGGCTCAAGATGGACCGTTGGATCAATGGAATCCGATGGCTGTGATGATTCGGGTCAAATGGGTGGGCTAACTCATTGGGCTGGGACTATTTTTCTCATTTTTATGTATTTATGAGCCCAATAGCTATAAACCAAAATCAAGTATATCTACTAGCAAATTAATTCATTTAAGCTTAATTAACTTAGCAATAAACTAACTAATTCACTAGAAACATACAAAGACATATTTTAACAAATAACAAAATTTTCAATTACACGTTGTCCACAAGAGAGAAAAAATATATTTTTGGTATTTTCTTAGTATATTTTCCCTAATTAATTAACTGATAAGCTAGATAAAATCGGGAGAACTCTAGGAAGATCCTAAGACAATTAGCATAATAGTTCCAAGCTATTACGAACTGGTGCCAAAATTAGGTGATTACATCATATACTTGCGTCATTTAGGCTACATGTCAAGTTTGTATGTGTAATTATTTGTGCAAATTAGTAATTATCCTAGAATATATATATTTAAATAATTTTCTTTGAGTTTATTTAATAATTATCTGTGCATTTTATACAATATATATCTATATTTTATTTTATTTTTGTACCTTTAAGTTAAATATTGGCCAATTAGAAAAGAAAGTGTATGAATTCCTTTTTCTTACTAATTCTTCCCTATTTCAAAATTCCTATAAAAAAATTTCATTTATTTATATTTATCTTATTTATTAAATTATATTTTTTACTTTCAACCTAGATCAAATTGTTAACCAAATACATTCTTGTTATTTGAGTTTTTAACTCTCAAACCTTCTTCCTAATTCTACCTTGAATCTAGACCAAATAATAGTCTAGATACGTCTTCCTGTTCAAACTTCCCTCCTAATTCCCCCCCTATCTCTTTAATTGGGTAAAAATCATTAGAAATCCCAAAAATCCCTCCCCCAATCTTCCTAATCCCTTCAATCTCTCAAAATCCCCCTAATCTCTCTAAGTCTACTCCCAATTCCAGTGGTTCCTAGCTAGTTTTTGCTAAACATATCCATCAGCATACCAAGGCATACAGATACCAAACTTCAACCACAACTCACACACGGTCAACATCAGCATACACCATACCCTTGTCGTTTTTTTCAATACACAAACACAGAGACCCATGCACAGTACTTCGGATCTTTCTCCTCCCCCAGCTCCAAAATTACCATCATCCGCCACCACACCAACGTTAGAATACACACACAGATCACATACATTCATACTCATCCTCCCCTATATTATTCACATTTACACCTACAGAGTGAAGCAAACAGAGCACATGCCACACACATCAAGAAACGTCAACACAATTCATATCTACCACTCACAAAATCAGTACACTGAGATCAATACCTACGCACACCATCGTAACTCTTCTTCTTCTTCCCCATTTACACAAACCCCACACATACAGAATATCATAAAACCTCAAAAATCAACACATACACAGTATCCTTTGTCTTCTCCATCACGCACAATGCCATCACTGTATAAATACGTATACACACGCAACAAACAATTGAGCAGAAACAGATCGAAGAGGGGACACCACCGGAGAAACAAAAATCAAAACAGAAAAGGGTTTGGTGTTTGCAGTGACGCTGCTATCAGCGTTGCTCCTCCTTCTCTGATTTCTGCCGCCGGTTCTTCGAACCACCGTCGCCTTCACTGATTTATTCATATTTTCTTGATTTCTATTTTTTTTCTTATGAAGGTTGTTGAGTATTGTTGACAGGGGACAAACAGATCGGAAAAGTGAGGCGGACGGAAATTGGTAGCAGCAATGCCGCCGCCGGCTTCTCGCCGGTGAAGCTTGGCAGTCGCGCCACCTCTCTTTGTTTGCCATCGCCGAAGAATTGAAATTTCGATCTCCCATCACGGTTGTTAACAGAGGGCGACTGTGTTTGGGTCATCGTTTGATTTGGGCCGTTGCAGTGTCGACGCTCTTATGGTCGCCTGATTCCTTGAACGTTATTGCGCCCCTAGTCATTTGTGTTGACTCTGTTTTGGGTTGCACTGACTTATGCATAATTGTGTTTGACTAGGTTTAGCACTTCTTATGAGACTCAATTGTTATTCTAATTGGTTACTCGTGCTAAATTGTTACTTTAGCATTGACAATAAAGTATTACTGGTTATTTTTTTGAGATTTTGCAGTTCCAGTCATTGACTACGCTAAAGGCCTATGAAAATATTATAATTTGAGGCCTATACAAGGATTTGACGGGAAGAACAATGAATTGACGGACCAACTACGGCCAAGGAAAATAATTATTATTTGAGGCCTACTGATTTGAACGGATAAACGATCCCATTCCCGTGTCCCTAAAAAAAGGCTATGATGACGTGTATGAGCCGTGATTGCGAAACAAGCCGGTGATAGAGTGGTGGGGACCGGTACTTAGCATGGCAACACGACCGGCCGGTGTGTTGGCTGCCGTACCAGCGTCCCTAACCTCCACCCAATTCATACACACCTGAGCTGACACTTTCAAAAATCTCTTTCCCCTTTATTTTAAAGCTAGTACTATTATTATTATTGCTCTTATTATCATTATCATTATTATTATTATTATTATCATTAATCTTATTATTATTACTCTTATTGTCATTTTTATAATTATTATTATTATTATCATTATTTTCATTATTTTCAATATTATTATTATTCACTAACTTATTTTCTTTATATTTTTGCGAGGAACATCGTGGTGGAATTACAGAAAGACTACACTTCCATAAAAATCTTTTTTTCCTTTATTTTTAATTATTATTTTTATCATTATTATTATTGTTATTAGTAATATTATTATTATTATTATTATTATTATTATTATTATTATTATTATTATTATTATTATTATCAATTACTTCTTCATTATTATTTTTACTAACTTATGTTTATATTCTTTGCGAGGCATATTTGGATGAGTGAATGTCGAAGACGACACCCATGAGAACACCTTTTCTGAATTACATTATTTTTATTTAATCATTATTATTTTATTTTGATAAACTAACTAATTTGTTGCATTTTGCTAGGTACAATTCTCTAAGGAAGGAGAATTAGTAGAAAAAAGGCCTTCTTGTTTAAATTTAATTTACTTGTACATTACTTTGTTTTAGCTCGAATCCCAATATAAAGTCCGGCCGGTAACCACATGTGGTGGAGCCTGAGAAGTGCCTAACCCCTTCTTCTCGGGTTAACTTGAACCCTTACCTAGATTTCTGGTTCGTAGACTAAGTCTCAAAGTTAATTATAAAATTGGCTAGAAACAAATAGGTGTCCTAATACGCCTAGTTAAAAAATATGTTAGATGGCGACTCCAACTCTTTACCCGTGAGTTACCCACTAAGTCGAGCCCTATTTCGAACTTTAACTGGTTCGGATAAAAATAGGATGCGACACTGGGTCTAACACTCGATGCACTTCTTCACCAAGATGCCAGAAGAGGGTGCTTCATCTGCTTTTTCGCCAAAGTACAGACTCGCCATGTGGATCTGTCGCACTCCCTTTTTACCTAATACGGGGCGAGTCAAGGTTTTGATTTGACTAGGTAACTTGATTGAGTTGAGTTTGGAGTCGCTACCTAATATGGTCTTCTAAGGTGTATTAGGTCACCTAGATGTCTAAGGGTCAAGATTTCACTCGGGGAAGTTTTATTTTCAGAGATTCTACAGGTAAGAAGTCAAAATGACTCGAGAAAGAAGGTGTTAGGCACATCCCCAAGTCCCACGAAAGGTGGTTCCCGTCCGAGTTTTTATTTTTTGGGATTTTAGGAAATAATCATGCAATAACCAATTAGGGGTCGTTTGGTAGCACACATTAAATTGCTAATACTTGTATTAAATTTTGCATTATGAATACCACATTTGGTTGCACTATTTGAAGAAATAATCCATGCATTAAACTCTGCGTTATTTTGTACCATGTTTGATTGGTTTTTATATTCCGTATAAAACATCTCATTGTTAATACAATGTTTGGTTCAAATTTTTGATTTTTGCATAGCTAATACCCTCATAAATTATGTGGGATATGTATTATTCTATGTGGGGTAGAAGGTAGAATTACTAATGTGGGTATTAGCAATGCAAGTATTAAATTTAAAATGACAAAAATAACTCTCATAATAATAAGAATATTTTTAAAATTTATTTATGGAGAAATTTAAATATTTAATATTATAACATTGTATATTAGTTTGTAATATATTAATAATTCAAGAAATAATCTCTACTTTATAATACATATATTGTTAATACCCCCATTACTAATTCTCACATTATTAATACCCACATCACTAATACTCGCATTAATAATAGCCGCATTATTAATACTTCCATTATTTATACTTGCATAAAATCAATTGCTACAAAACGACCCCTTAAAGTATAAAATTATGCTTCAAATCTAAGGTCATTTTCTAAAACTAAGGCCAAAATCTCAATCAATAATACTAGCATGGATATTTACGCAAACAGTTTAAACATGGACAGTGGGGTTCGAGTTCAGGGCCTTAATAATTTGTAAAAACAGCCTATGTCCTATGCAAAATCGCGCTTTTGGCCTCTGATTTTACAAGTGCCTACTCATACATGGTTAAAATAGAAAGAAACGTTAATAGGCAGTTCATTAGTGCAAATCCCATAATGGGGCAACTTTAAAAAAAGCAGGCAGATTTTGAAAAGTAGTTTTAAATTTGACACAAAAACCAAATAGTGGCTATTTTATTAAAAAATGTTAATCATTGCAGATCGGCGTGATTTGACATAAATTGACAAACCCTAACCTTAGTAGCTACTCCCTCCGTTCCAAAAAGACTGTCTGAGTTTGACTGGGCACAGAGTTTAAGAAAAAAATGAAGACTTTTAAATCTTGGGGTGTAAAATAAAAGGTGTGTGTAATGTGGGCCAGTGTCTTTAAATCCTGTGGACCAAAACAAATCTTAGATTTAAAGAGTTGCCATAAAAGGAAAGAGGCACTCATTTTGGGACAAACAAAAAATGAAAGGTAGACAGTCTTTTTGGGACGGAGGGAGCATTTTTTTGGGGGGGTCAGTTTTGAAAACATATTTATATAGGTTGTTTTTTTAAAAAAGATTTACAAATCGCACAAATGCACATAAAGGCCATCGCGCGCGCGCGCTCGCGCACACACACACAAAAAAAACATGCAAGTGCATGATCAAGTGGTATAGATAGGCTTTAAAAATATATGTATACAAATTTGTATAGTTGACCCGTAACTTATACTCCCCTATACACTATTACATTAGTGTATAAGAGATTGAAGTTTGGTCAAAAAAATTAGTTTAAGCAAGTAGAGGGCCGGATCTGATATAAGGTTAGGACCCAGATCAATAATGCAAAAGAGGGGCTATTTGATTTTACAGAAATAGTCTAATTTTAAGTAGTTATTGCACATATAGCCCATGTTTAGCCGAGAATTACCATATTTCATGCTACACTTGTAGGATTGACAAACCTTAATTAAAATCATCATATCACTATACGAATGTGTATAAATTAACAGCCAGTTTTCAATTTAGCATGCAAATTCATGTTTCCTTGTAGTATCATGATGCAACAACAAATAAGGGCGTGAGGGTTGAAGTAGAGGCCCCTAATGGCCATGGCACAATTGCTAAACACATATAATACAGGCAGGTGTCCTAGTAAATACATAAACAAGATAGGGGGAGTCTATAACATAAAGGAATCAAAGAGACAGGTTAATGCATTGCATAAGTTCATCAGACTATGCCACTGTTTTGTCCTAACTCAAAAGCCTTTGAGTTTCATTCCACTGGACAAAAACTGGTTAGCAATATAAGGCTTTTTTACCTCTTTTTCTCAGAATTTGGAATCCCTGCAATATTATCTAGGGTATAGTTCCTAGAACTATCCCAAGAAGAACCTGCAAACAGTGTAAATGGCCAAAAGAAAGGCCTTGACAAGTAGCACACATGCACAATACATGGGAACCATACATTCACATGTTCATAGAGAGTCAAGAGAGATAAACTACCTCAGGATTTCTGAACGAGTAAGAAGAACCAGCAGTGTGAGTGCAGCAAAGAGAAGGCCTGCACTAGTGAGGTGAAGTCTTCTAATTTTCAATAAGAACAGTGAATGAGAGAGAGAGAGAGAGAGAGAGAGAGAGAGAGAGAGAGAGAGAGAGAGGCTTTTAGTGTTTTCAATGTGTGTGTGTGTTCTTTGTATTTCAATGTGAATTTCGTGTGTCTCTAAGTGTGCTAAAGTCCAATTTAAATAGGCATAGTATAGGGCCCTTTTTTTAAATCCAAATTCCAATGCGAAAGGGTGATCAAAATTGGCAAAACTCAAATAAGGAAAAGATAGATTATAATCCTAATCAGAAGGAATCAATTTTCCAATATATTTTTCATAAATAAAGCCAGTTTGGAACTTACCAAATGTTCTCATTCCAAAATAGCCTGATCGGGATTTCCAAATTAAGGCGAATAGAATTCTAGGCATGTACAGTTCCCGTCCTTCACAATAATCAAGTCCGGGTTTTAGAAATCAGTGTACAAATATGTCTTAGAATATTTTAGGCTCAAAATCATGGATTGTTCTATCACATTCCAATAAAAATCCCTATTTGATACCATACTGATCAATCAAGCAACTTTTCTATTCAAACATCAATCACAATCCTTTAATCATGCAAATCAGATTTCAGTCTAAACATAACATATTATTCAAGGAGATTATGTACTTGAACAGGATGATCAACAAGATATGCACAAGATCAATTCTTAAATCAGACACGGATTCCAGGTTTAAAGCTAGGAAAGATGACATAGGAATTAAGCTAATGATCATTCAAGCATACAACAGTTTAAAGGCAATGTTCATTTAATCAGTGACTCAAACAAAGACTACAAGTGAACTTTTGTCCTAACTAATCAACAGGTACAAACACTCATGCTAATTTACAGAATGACTAGGCATAATATCACATAGGTTCATAAACATTAAAAGAGAGAAATGAGTACTTGTTTAAAAATTGGAATCGGGTCAAACTCGACCCAACTCCGATCATGTATGCATGAGGGGTTTTCCCCTTTTCTTAAGACAATAATGCTCCTATTTTCGTAAAGACACGCTGGAGCTTTCCTTCCGGTGACAGAGACGAAGTCGAGGTGGGGTTGGATTTTGAGCTTTGTCAAATGGGCAAATCAAACTCATGACCTCTTTTTCTTCGGCAATAGTAATTCTTTGATTGCTTTGATCTTAGTTGGATCTAACTCAATGCCTCTTCTGCTGACTATGAACCCAATAGCTTCCCAGCTGGAACACCGAAAGCACACTTTGCTGGATTCAACTTCAAATTGTATCTACGCAAGCGATTGAAAAACTTGCGCAGATTATCCAGATGCTCCGAGCTTCTCCTTGACTTGATAATCACGTCATCCACATATACCTCGATCTCTTTGTGCATCAAATCTTGGAAAATAATAGTCATTGCCCTCATGTAAGTAGCTTTGGCATTCCTCAAACCAAACGGCATCATTTTTTAGCAGTAAGTTTCCCAATAAGTGGTGAAAGCTGTCTTTTCCGCATCCTTCTCATCCATAAGCACTTGATGATGACCTATGAAGCAATCTACGAAGGATTGTAATTCATGCATCGAAAAATTTTCAATCAAGATGTGTATGTTTCACAAAGGAAAGTCATCATTTGGGTTTGCTTTGTTGGCTACACACAAACTCTGATTTTTCCATCTTTCTTTGGCACTCGAACGATGTTGGCTAACCAAGTTGAGTAGTTGACTGTTTTCAGGATCCCCGCATTGAGCTGTTTAGTCACCTCTTCTCCAATTTTCACCAAAGTCGACGATTTGAAAGTCCAAGCTCTTTGCTTGACTGGCGGAAAGCCTGGATTAATGGGCAATTTGTGTGCCACAACATCCATACCTGCGCACCGTTCATGTCATCATACGACCATGCGATTACGTCCTCATACTCCTTAAGAAATTCAATGTACTGCTTTCTTACCACTGGGGTGAGTTGCACACTAATTCTTGTTTCTTTCACTATTTTGTCATCCCTCAAATTTACCACTTATGTTTCTTCCAAATTCGGTTTAGGCTTTCAAACCACTCAATTTCTTCCTGTGTTGATTTGTCAAACTTATCATAATCAGGTCCTTAAACTCAGTGGTTCTGTTACACGTTGCAGTTGCAGATCCAATAAATTTATTAGTTTGAATGCTGAAAAGTAAAATAATGCGTAATTAAAAGGTTAAAAATAAAAAATAAACGAGAAAAAGAGCAATGCTTTTATTAATGAATCCTTGCAAAACAATGTTTGTAGGGAGACGTCAAAAAGAAAAGTGCAAATTCCACGACTCGAGGTCGGGTTTTATTTTAGAAAGCATGAAAAAAGAAAACTGATCCCCTTAGCTCTACCAAGGTCCACGATATGCTCGGGCTAGGATACTGGACCAATTGTTTAGTGCAACTCCAGATTCAACCTTTGTAAGCTTAGGAGGTTCAACATGCTCTTCCAGGATCACAGAACGGTTTTCGTTAGATAGGAACAGCTTCTCCATGCCTGCCAGCAAATCCTCTTCAGCATCAGCGGCCTTTGATTCGTTTTTTTGTATTGTAGACACTTCCCCCTTGCAACCGTCCAAGTGGCCAGACAAAACAAAAATATGCAGCAGAGACTTGATACTTCTTTTGTATTACTTGAAGTCCAACGAGGCTTCTTCCATACCCTTCTCCTAAGTAATGAAGTATCCTATGCCAGATTTTTCCTCATTGAGCCTCATCAAAATTTGAATGGGCTCTGCCATACCATCCAAGTTCTTGCCCAAACCTTTTCCTGATTCGTAGCGTTGCTTTAACATGATGCCTATCACCCAATCTCCGGGCCATTTTGCAGGTTGCGGGAGTATGTACGGTTCCTTGATTTTCTCAAGCTCAGGCTCGACTATCTTAGGTATCCACACCTGTTTTCCTTTTGTCTCTCTATCAATGCGTCTCCAGTCAGGACGGGCGTTGGGAGGGTACACAAGTTGCTCCTCTGTCTTGGCAGGTATTGTCTCACGGAATTCCCGTGCAGGTACGCCCCAATCAGATATCACAGGCTCCCAGACCAAATTATTCCTTCATAGCCTTTGCCTCGACCATCCCAGTAGAAATTTCTCTTCTTTTCAGTCCCTTCTGGTGCATTGACGAGTTTAGGAGCGAAGTGTGTAGAATACCCTCCTTGAACCGTGTTAACGTTCCTCCTATAGCCATTGCAGTTCCACTTTTAGTTGTAACTCTTGTGATATAATCCTTGGCTGCCGTGCATTGCTCCCACTAACTCCACAGTGTAGAAAGTTTGCCCGTCCAATGTGTTTCCCTTGGTTGTCGATATGGTTTGCTCATTGTAGATGAAGTTGCCCCATTCACCGAATACCACGACCTGCTTGTTGTCCCATTCAAACTTTACTGTCTGATGCAGGGTGGAAGGTACCTCCCCATCCATGTGAATCCAAGGTCTTTCCAACAGCAGGTTGTATAAGGCCGAAATGTCCACGACGTGAAACTCGGCAGTGAACTCAACTGGACCGACCATGATAGTTAGGTCGATCTCCATAATAGTGCTTCTTTGGGAACCATCAAACGCCTTCACTTTCATGTCACTTTCCCTAATCTTGCTATGATCGATCCCCATTCTTTTCAAAGTGATGAATGGGCATATGTTCAAACCATACCCTCTGTTAATCAGAACTCTTCCTACAAACCAGTCTTTGCATTTGATAGTGACATGCAAAGCCTTGTTATGCCCTAGCTCCTCTGGTGGTAACTCGTCTTCGTAGAAGCTGATTCGGTTGGATTTCATGACTTGCCCAACCATGCTAGCCAGATTTTCAACAGTGGTGTCAACTGGTACATGATCTTCGTCTAACACTTTCATCAAGGCATTCTGGTGACTTTCCGAATTTACCAGTAGAGATAAAATGGAGATTTGAGCTGGAGTTTTGCCCATGTGATCAACCACATAGTAGCTTTTTACCTGCTCTTTCTTTCATAACACTTCAGACTCTTCTTCGCTGATTCCTTTTCTATTTTGCTCCCTGCCGTGAGCAAAATTCTCGGAAGTATAGAATTTCCCACTTCTAGTCATCCCTTGTGTTGCAACTATCTCAATCACCGTCTTCCCTTTTCTTCTTTTCTCTTCTTCATAATCCCATGGTACCGCCTTGTCATCATATGGAGGAACCACGTCCACATAGAATTTGGGGGCCACTTCCACCTCAATAAGGATTGGCGCTTTAGAAACTTGTGCAACAGAAGTGAGTATTGGTGCAGCTTCCTTTTGCTCTGATGATGGTTCCTTCTAGATTGCAGTTAGCCTCTAATTCGATCAAGTTTACCCTATTGTCCCTATGATCGGGCAGTGGGTTGTTGTGCACATTAGGTTCCTTCAAGTGTATCACTTTCTGATCAATCAAGTCTTGTATTTTATCCCTCAAAGCAAAGAATTTTACGGTATCATGGTCGGGCCCTCCAGAATAGTAAGCCTAAGTCTTGGAATAGTCAAAGAATGGTGAGCTCTTTTCAGACATCTTGAATGGGATAGGCTGGATATGTCCTGCTGCCTTGAGTCTTTCGAACAACTGGGTTTGGGATTCGGCAAGTGGGGTGTAGTTTCTTCTAGGCTTTTGGTTTTTTTGGGCGAGGTCTAGGAGGGTATGTGTTATTATTTCTGTAGTTTCGATTTTGTGGGTATGTTGGTCGTGGTGGATGTGGGCCTTGGAAAGTAGGTTATGTGTTGTATACAGGATAGACATATGGTGATGAAGAATATGGGTACGGCGAAAGAGGTGTTTGATAGTAGTGATTGTGGGTAGGAGTGTGATCAAGAGAGGTAGTGACGAAAGAGACCTCGTCCTTCTTCTTCTTGGTGATACCAACGTTACCAGTTTGCAGGGCTTTGTTAGTGGCTCGTAGTGCAGCTAAGCTAACAATTCTCCAAGATTTCAGGCCATCGTCAACAATATCCTTAATCTTGATCAATTCTCCGAATTTCTTATCCTGCATGTTCAGCATCTTATCAAAGTACACGTCTTCTTGTATGTGGATAAAGGTTGCCACTATTTATGTATCATCCATGGGTGGTTGGACCTTTGCGGCTTCAGCTCTCCACCTTGTTACATACTCCCGAAAAGTTTCATTATTGGGATTTTTCTTTAACTTTTCCAGATAAAAGCGATCAGGCATGGCATCAGTGTTGTGCCCAAAACTGTCGACAAAATTTCCAGCCATTGCTTCCCAACTAGTCCACTTCTTCAACTGTTGCTTGGAGTACCACGTCAGTACATCTCCTTTCAGACTGCAATTAAATAACTACATCCTAATCTTTTCATCATTGTCCTACTCTAATCAGCTTGTCACAGTAAGACCTTAAGTGAGGCATCGGGTCACCGCTGCCATCGAATAGATTGAAGTCGGTGTCTCGTAACCGTCAGGCAACTTTAAATTGGGGTAGAGGCAGAGGTCTTCATTAGCTAATCCCCTTGTCTCCGTAGTCACCTGGAATAGCTTAACCTTTTTCACCAACCGCTTAACTTGCTCTTTGGTGTTATCTGTCTCATCCTCTGTCCATGTATACATGTCTTGCTCTTTGGTAGGTGATGAAACGGGTTTAATTTATGCGGTGAAGGTGTGGAACTGAGTGGTGGGGTTGTTTTGGGGTGCTTTTGGTGGTGCAACATAGGTAGGGTATGAGATGTCTTTCTCGGGAAATAGTGGATCTTTGCCATGAGGGCGGGTAGGTTTGTTTGGGTCGGTATTTCCATCAGCATAAACAGGGGAAACTCTATTCTCCAGTTCAAACAACCTTTGCTCCAGCTTCGCATTCTCCTCGTACGCAACTACACCTTGTTTTCCAAGAGTCCCTCCAATAGTGGAATTTGTAGCAGTTCCGTCAACTTTGTCAAACTCAGTCATGATATTTCGTCTCGTCCTTGTCCTTGTAGATAAAGGGGGAGGTGTTGAAATTGACCTTCTGGATCTCAATCGGTACTGCGGCGCGGCCAAAATGCACAAACCGACCTTCGGGGATTGGAAGTAAGATAACCTTTAAAATATCTAAAGATAAATGTGAGTGGAGCGTTAGAGAATTAAATGTGAAAATTAATATCGTGCGATCGTGTCCTATTATGCAGGGGACCTCATTTTTGCCAGAGGTAGGCCTATCGATGATTTGAAGTAATATTTGTGCCGAATACGTCATTTCGTTTGCTTGAAAATAATTAAAACAAATCTATAAACCTAAAAATAAAGAAATTTTATTTGATTTGCTTGACTTTATTACAAATACCAATATCAAAGGAAAAAGACAACGACTCGTCTAAGACAACAGAACGACTCGACTGGGAAAGGAAAAAATGACTCGACTAAAGACAACTCGACTACGTGCCAAGCAAAGAGGTACTCCGTTCAAGCATCAACTTTGACATCTTCCTCCTCCTTTTCTTCTTCCTCAAATTCCCTCTCTTCTTCAGGTTCCTCATCTGGTTCTTTTTCTAAACTCTTTGGCGGATATACGTTGAATATTTCTATAAGATCTTTTCCATCATGCATGTCACCCAAAGCTTTTGTAAAGAACTCACAAATCTCTGTTCCCATCGTTCCCTTCTCTGCCATGTGTACCATTTTGAAATGCTCTGCCCAACCCTTGAGGAGATCTTGCAAGCTCCATGCGACTTGTCTAGCTGCCAATGTCATGTTCATCTAAAACTTGCCTTCGTCCCTTTTAATCTTGTCTTTGTGATGCCTTCTCATTTCCCTCTCTTGTGTTGCTCTTAGTTCTTTCCTCTTTTGCTCAAGCTTATTTTGCATTCTCTTTTACTTTTCCTCGAGGCTTGGAGCTTCAACTTTCCTTTTCAAATTGACTTTTGATCGGAATCTCTTCCTATGTTCTTCGAGCTTATGAGGATAGGCCAGCGCGGTGACAGGATTCACCCTATTGTCTCGACCATGAGGAAACTGTGTCATTTCTCTTTTTCCCACATTATCAATAGTTCATCAACCAGTGGGGCATTCAATGTCATTAATGTCAGCATTGAAATTCCTTCCTTTTGTCAACTGAGGGAATTGTTGTGTCATTCCTACTTGCCATAGGGTTCTTAAGGGAACATAGTGTTGAGTCCCTTGGAACCCGATTAGTGTCAAGAATGTAGCGTCTTGACTCTGCACAGAGATGATAAAATAGGCACATTTTCTATCACCCACTGCATACTTTGCAACTCCTCGAACTTGATGTACCACTCGTGCATTCCCGTAGTTTTTGTCCACGGTACTGCATCCATCATACGAATGCCATGTGTAATGATGCCGTCGATCCTTAGCGCCACTGGTGCGAATGGGCTTATCGTGGTCTTATGTAGATGCTCCATTAACCACATCTGTAGCAAGAAGTTACACCCTTCAAATAAATCTGCTTCCTTTTTACACTTGGGTAAAACTTTGTAGATGTCTCCCACGATCATCAGAATCAAACTTACTTGACACATGTGAGCACCTCTACGCAAGCCTTCAACTACCCACCCCATCCTTATGTGGATCATTCCTTCTTTTTCAGGGAAAATTATACTCCCTAGAAAATCAATGGTGAAAGCTGTAGATTCGGTCCATTCCAAATCTTGGATTCCTGATGCCTCTTGCATATTGTGCCGAAGAGTCACGTCTCCAAACTTAGCATAAAAAAATTCCAAAGCAACTTTTCCATCTTGGACACCCTTGAAGTACGGTGCATAGGGAACTTGCAGAAGTTCAAAAAATTTCCTAGGATTCACTTCTCGGGGGTAAATCATAGTCTCGGGCCAAGGTGTCAACCCTGCTAAACCTCCAATTTTCTCTAGCATTGGTGCCAGTTCTATGCTATTGAAATGAAACACTGCCCTTTTGTAATCCCATAAATGAGTAGCCGCTTCGACCAGACCCAGTATCGCCGTGTGCCCCATAAGGGATACCAGGTCCCCCAACAAATTCCAGACTTGCACCCTGCTAGCTATAGCCAAGTCATCCTACCACAGTCTGACAATATAAGGAGTTTGGAAGAGAGTGTCAAAATCGAGTGTACTTCTTTCAGCCATAGTCTGAAAATAAAACAAAACAAAAAGATCAAAATAATCCTATTGTTTTCACCATACTCAAGCAAACGATTAGCATTTGGCGCAAACATTTTATGCATATGAAAATTTGTCATTCCGGGTCATGGACCCTTTTGACATTTGGACAAGGTTTGCTAACTGACCATAACGCACCAAGGGCGTCTGATTTTTTAAATTTGAGAGATTTTAAAATTAAGCATGCAAGTGACAACCATTTAATCTCAATTGACCACCAAAACCACTGTGCTTTTATAAATAAGCCAAGTTTGATTATAATAATAAATGAAACATAAGATAATAAATCTATCCTAAAAGTCTGGCTCTTCGAGCATTTTTTATTCAGCATCGGACTTCTTTAGCTTCTTTCACATCTTTCCAATATCTCACTGAGCAACGATCAAGTAAGCCATGGCTAGAAGCTCTCCGCCCCTGTCTCTTTGGATGCAACTTTCATTATATTTTCCCTCGAAACCTTTCTTCAACCCTTCCAGCTCTCGATCTAAGTCCTCCACCTCACGTCTGTGCCTCTTTCGTTCTTCTCTTCTCAACCTCTCGGACATTTTCAACTTCTTCATCAACCAATCAATCTTGTACTGGTTTTCAGCTTCATTGTCTTTAATTGCCTTAGGTATGTCAGGTTTAGGAATGCGAGCATTTTTCATGTCATTATGCAACCACTCCAAGTAAACAACCCCACATCCTACATGGTACATGTCTGGTTCAATTGAATTTTATTCGAAAGATCTTTTCTCTATCCATAGCTTGTGAATATCTGTCACGAACATGACCTTGTCTTCTTGGTAGTCTACTTGGAAATGATTTGTGGCTCCTACCAATGGTATGTCTTGTCTCCTTCCTGCTTGTCTCATGGCTCTGATGGGTATGTAAGGTTGGAGGCCACGTATACCCATAGGAACCATGAATGATTTCATCTTGGATCGAAACAACACTTGCTTAGATGGGAACCAAGGATACATCCACTGTATGTCTTATTCCTTCAAACTCTTTAACAACATATAACATTCATGAGTAGTCTTGAGCGCCTGAAATTCTTGACATCATAGTGTTGAGCCAAAATGTGGCCCGAACGATACATGCTATAGAACTATTGACCAGTATTCAGCTTCTTTTAAAGATGTTCTATCAGCCACACTTGTAACAGCAAATTTCACCCCTCAAAATGTTGAGCCCCATTTTTACACTTTCCTAAGGCCCTAAGAATTTCAGCTAGGACCGTAGGAACCATGGTGTACCTCTTTTTCTCTATACCATAAAATAATGCATGTGCGAAATGAATCGGCTTCGTATTGATCTCGTAGTGCGCTCCTTGCAGGAAAACTATAACACCCAGAAATGCAACTGCAAAAGCAAATATTTTTTTTTGTTTTCCAGTCATGATATGATGCGAACTCACCCTCATGTCTCTATTCGTAGTGCACTCCTTGCAGGAAAACTACAACACCCAGAAATGCAACTGCAAAAGCAAATATTTTTTTTATTTTCCAGTCATGATATGATGCGAACTCACCCTCATGCCTCTTATAGCCTCGTTCATACCCAAACCTCTCATACAAATATATGCAGCTAAACTTTGACCTTTTCAAAAATTCGGACACGTCATTTGACTGAAACCCAAATGCTTCTCAAAACTCATCTTCTGTAGGCTGTCGGGGTACAATAATAGTAGTGACTTCCCACTTGCGATCTTTTAGTCGTAAACCAGGTCCCCAATAAAGCCTCGAATCTCTTCTAGTAATGGTGTCATTTCATATTCCCCGAATCTAAAAACATTTCAATCAGCATCCCAAAAACATATAGCAACTTCGACAAGAAATCTGTTAGGTTCTACATCTATAAGTAATGGTAAATGGCCCAACGTCTTGCATAGTTCAAATTGCCCAGCTTCTCCTAAGTCTTTTCACCAAAACCCTATCTCTTTTGGAATGTCAATAACCATACCGAGCCGAAGATACTCTTTGCGACTCATGATGCCCTACAAAAAAGAAAATCATTAGACTTAACCCCTTTCCTTTTTGAGAAACAAATGGTGTACTTGACATTTTAATTTTAAAAGAGATGTACACATAATCATATCCAAACGCCCCTTTGGAGTTAGTAACTCGTTTGGGTTTGGTTTGGACATGATGTACTAAAGACTAAGGCATAGCCGGAGTCATAATTTCCTAATAATGGTATGATGCATGAACTTAGTAACGACTCCACTAAGATTTTGGGTACAACTAGACCATTTTTTTCAAGCGAACAACTTAAGAGCTGAAGGCTTGATAACTGCCAACAGCCCCGCTAGCTGGCTAAATTTTGCAAGACCTTCTCCTAAGTGTTTATTTTTTGAGAGAAAAGGGACGGTCGTGGGTTCCACGTAACCGTGCCTTCCTAATAAGCTCTAAAAAGTTGAAGGATGCCAGGAGTGGCGGACGACATGAGCGGAAATATCACATAAATTATTTTGAAATAAAGTACATTTAAAATCACTAAATTAATAATAATAAATAAATAAATAAATAAATAAAATAACAAAAAGAGAAATAAGAAAATAAAATAAAGAAATAAGTTAGTACATAATAATAAATAATAATGCAAAATAAATAAACTACAATAATAATGAAATAATATTTATCCCAAAAAATTAACCCGTTGTGGTTAGGACTTTTCATCCCCAGCGGAGTCGCCGTTCTGTCCCATCCTCCCCCCACCCCCCTTTTTGCGTAACTCGGAGCGAGTCAAAATTTGGGTTTGACTAGGTAAACTCGGTTGTATTGAGTTTGGAGTCGCCACCTAACATGGATTTCTAAGGTGTATTGGGTCACCTATATATCTAAGGGTCAAGATTTAACTTCCCCTAAGGGTCAAGATTTAACTCCGGGAAGTTGTATTTTTAGAGATTCTACGGGTAAGAAGTCCAAATGACTCGAGAAAGAAGGTGTTAGACACTTTTCCAAGTCTCACGAAAGGTGGTTCCCGTCCGGGTTTTCATTCTTTGGGATGTTAGGAAATAATCATGCAATAAACAATTAAAGTACAAAATTATGCTTCAATTTTAAGGTCATTTTCTAAAACTAAGGCAAAAATCTCAATCACTTATACTAGTTGGGACATTTACGCAAATAGATTAAACATGGACAGTGGGGTTCGAGTTCTGGACCTTAATAATTTGCAGAAACGGCCTAAGTCCTATGCCTAATCGCGCTTTTGGCCTATGATTTTACAAGTGCCTACTCAAACATGGTTACAATCGCAAGAAACATCAATATACAGTTTATTTGTGCAAATCCCGTAATGGGGCCAGTTTACAAAAAGCAGGCAAATTTTGAAGAGTATTAAATTTGACATAAAAACCAAATAGTGGCTATTTTATCAAAAATATGTTAGCCATTCCGGATTGGCGTGATTTGACATTAATTGTCAAACCTTAACCTTAATGAATATTTTTATTTTTGGCGTCAATTTTGAAAACATATGTATATAGGTTGATTTTTTTTTTTTTTTTTAAAAAAAAGGGTTCACAAATCACACAAATGCACATAAAGGCCATTGCATACACACACACACACACACACACACACACACACACACACAAATATGCAAGTGCATGATCCAGTGGTATAGATATGCTTTAAAAATATATGTATACAAATTTGTATAGTTGACCCGTAACTTATACTCCCCTATACACTATTACGTTAGTGTATAAGAGATTGAAGTTTGGTCAAAAAAATTAGTTTAAGCAAGTAGAGGGTCGGATCTGATATAAGGTTAGGACCCAGATCAATAATGCAAAAGAAGGGCTGTTTGATTTTACAGAAATAGTCTAATTTTAAGTAGTTATTGCACATATAGCCCCTGTTTAGCCGAGAATTACCATATTTCATGCTACACTTGTAGGATTGACAAACCTTAATTAAAATCATCATATCACTATACGAATGTGTATAAATTAACAGTCAGTTTTCAATTTAGCATGCAAATTCATGTTTCCTTGTAGTATCATGATGCAACAAATAAGGGCGTGAGGGTTGAAGTAGAGGCCCCTAATGGCCATGGCACAATTTTCAAACACATATAATACAGGCAGGTGTCCTAGCAAATACATAAATAAGATAGGGCAGAGTCTATAACATAAAGGAATCAAAGAGACAGGTTAATGCATTGCATAAGTTCATCAGACTATGCCACTGTTTTGGCCTAACTCATAAGCCTTTGAGTATCATTCCCCTGCACAAAAACTGGTTAGCAATATAAGGCTTTTTTACCTCTTTTTCTCAGAGTCTGGAATCCCTACAATATTATCTAGGGTATAGTTCCTAGAACTATCCCAAGAAGAATCTGCAAACAGTGTTAATGGCCAAAAGAAAGGCCTTGACAAGTAGCACACATGCACAATACATGGGAACCATACATTCACATGCTCATAGAGAGTCAAGAGAGATCAACTACCTTAGGATTTCTGAACAAGTAAGAAGAACCAGCAGTGTGAGTGCAGCAAAGAGAAGGCCTGCACTAGTGAGGTGAAGTCTTCTAATTTTCAATAAGAACAGTGAATGAGTGAGAGAGAGAGAGAGAGAGAGAGAGAGAGAGAGAGGCTTTTAGTGTTTTCAATGTGTGTGTGTGTGTTCTCTGTATTTCAATGTGAATTTCATATATCTCTAAGTGTGCTAAAGTCCAGTTTATATATGCATAGTATAGGGCCTTTTTTTAAAATCCAAATTCCAATGCGAAAGGGTGATCAAAATTGGCAAAACTCAAATAAGGAAAAGATAGATTATAATGCTAATTAGAAGGAATCAATTTTTCAATATATTTTCCATAAATAAAGACAGTTTGAAAATTACCAAATGTTCTCATTCCAAAATAGCCTGATCAGGATCCCTAAATTAAGGCAAATAGAATTCTAGGCATTTACAGTTCCCCTCCTTAACAATAATCAAGTCCGGGTTTTAGAAATCAGTGTACAAATATGTCTTAGACTATTTTAGGCTCAAAATCATGGATTGTTCTAACATATTCCAATCAAAATCCCTAATTGATACCATACCGATCAATCAAGCAACTTTTCTATTCAAACATCAATTACAAGTTTCAATCACAATCCTTTAATCATGCAAATCAGATTTCAGACTAATCAAAACACATTATTCAAGGAGATTCTGTACTTGAACAGGATGATCAACAAGATACAATGCACGAGATCAATTTTTAAATCAAACACGGATTCCATGTTTAAAGCTAGTAAAGATGGCATAGGAATTAAGCTAATGATTATTCAAGCATACAAGAGTTTAAAGGGAATATTCAGTTAATCGGTGACTCAAACAAAGGCTACGAGTGAACTTGTATCCTAGCTAATCAACAAGTACAAACACTTATGCTAATTCACAGAAAAACTATGGATAATATCGAATAGGTTCATAAACATTAAAAGAGAGAAAGGGGTACCTATTTTAAAATTGGAATCGGATCAAACTCGACCCAACTCTGATTATGTATGCATGAGGGTTTTTGCCCTTTTCTTAAGCCAGTAATGCTCATGTTTTCGTAAAGACACCGTCGGAGCTTTTCTTCCGGTGACAAAGACGAAGTCGGGGTGGGGTAGGATTTTGAGCTTTGTCAAATGGGCAAATCATTATAGTGGTTTTGTTGCGGTGATCAAGGGGAACATGAGGGTGTATTTGGTTTTGAGTTTTGCCGGTGGGAATGGTAGGAAAATGCCGTAATAGTGGTGGTGCTAGGGTTTCGCGAGAGAGAGAGAGAGAGAGAGAGAGAGAGGGGGGGGGGGGGAGAGGGGCATCGTGAACTTGGGGGGGAAATGAGGATGAGTTAGGGTTTGGGGGGTTGGGTGTGTAACTAAAAATGGAAATGTTGTTTAGGACCGTTGGATCAAGCTTGTTAACGGTTGAGATTTGGCAACGTATGCCCACGTGGATCTGACGTGGGTGTATGTTACATGGTGAGGTGTATAAGTGGAGTGTATATTTGTGTATGTAGTAGTATAAAATAGGTATAAATGAGTGTAAAATAGGTATAAAATTATAGAAAAATTATAAAATTAATTCTAAAAATGCTGGAATGACTAAAGAAATGTAAAAATGGAATTTTGATACTTAAAATGATTTAAACAATTTTGTCTTAAAATAGAAGTAATTGCAGAATTTGTAATTGGACACGCACGATATGTAAAATAGACGTAATTTGTGATAGTGTCTTTGAAAAATAGCCAAATTTGAGTGCTTGTGTGAAGTAAGAATTTTGTATGAAGATAAATGCATGGTTATTAGTGTAATTTATCTGAAAATAGTAATTGAAATGGGAGGGACAAAATTGGGTGTCAACATGGTCTTCGTCAAACTGTAAGAAGAGGATGCTTCATTTACTTTTTCGACTTCATATTCACGTGTGTTTTTGTTTCTTTCACGACCATTGTATGAAGGAGCTACGACCGGCACTCGGTACCTGAGCGACCAAGCAAATCCTCTAAACTTGTCTGTGAAATTCTATTTCTGTCATGCTATGCAAATAATATAATCTTTAAATTAAAACTTTTATGAATTAATTCAAAGACAAAACTAATCTTCATATTATATCAATAGGATAATTAACTTTCTTATGTTCTGTGCAAGATCATGCAAAATGGACAACCACACCCAACTGCTAGACTATCTATGATGCATCTAAGAATTTTACACCCGATACTGTATGCAAAATCTGTGCCAATATTGACATAAGCCAAAGTAGGTTCTCATGAAAAGAACGTCAGTACACCACGACAGCACTCGGTGAGACTCAGCGACACCCCCTCCCCCCCCCCCCCCCTAAAGCGGGAACAAGACATTTGATATGCAATGTAATTTTTAAAAAAAGAACCCATAGAGCATAAAATATTTAAAGAAACTGAATATACATACATATATATATATATATATAAACAGGAGTATCAATTAATCCTGACATAACTTGATTCCATAAAGTCACCGTACGATCAACATATGTTCGATCCCCGCCAGATCAAATAGGCCCCATCCATGCGGCGCCACACAGTTCAGGGTGATAACATGTTGTGTGTTCTGCTCCTTGGTCGTATCAAGCTATCATATCATAAATTTCTATTCTGGAACGAGTAGTTTCAAGGTCAATATAAACCAATAAAGATCACGAAATCCTTATAAGAATTTCATAGTTAACTCCCAAAAATATTTTCTAGGAACTTTATGTGATTTCTTGAGTCAAATTTATTTTGTGAACATTATCCATGAAGATACATAATAATATTCTTGAGTAAAATATGACATAAGCATATGAATGGATCATTCAAATTATTTTTACATATTCTTTAACCTATGAAACTTTGACATATAATATTATGTAAATGAAGTATAACAAAATCTGCAAATACATGCAGATAACTCAAGGACAAACTCTTTGAACGCTAACTAGAATGATGTATAGCTAGTACATACTCTCTCGCTCTAATTAAACACATATTAGCTCTTTAAGATATTTTATCGAATACTTTGTAAAACCTCTTTAGTAAAATTATATCAACTCACCTCGATTACTCCTCAACCCTAAACGTAGATCCAGCCGATGCACTTCACATCACCAACCAATCACAACAACCATCAATTTATATAATCATTCCTAATATTTCAATCTTTTTCCCAATTTAAAAGCTTATGTTCAACTCTTAACTTCCTAGATTTTGAGAAATATTTCTTTGAATATAATTTCTTACCAGGCTAGATTCTTTTGTATAATCATGATATATCTTCATAAATCTGTAGGAAAACTTACCATGGTAGTAGCTTAAAAATTGGTTGTGGTTAGCTCCAAAAAACACCAATTAGTTGCTCTGCTCCCCTTCTTTAGTATACGGTAGAAAGGGGGTAATTGATAATGGGTTTCCTGTTAGGTCCACCTTAAAAGACACAACATAATATTTCATTTCCCTTATTATCACTTTTTTTTTCTTTAACTACTTTAGAACCAATAGAAACAAATATTTATTAGGGTTAAGGTTTCCCTTTTTGCTGGTACAAGAATATGTCAAGATTCTTTTTGGTATAGCCACTGCTATTTAAATCTTGGCCACTTAAATTTCATTTAAATCTAAGCCAACTGAGTTAGCTTTACTGTTTGTCCCTTTTTGTAATTTCTTCATCCACTTCCCACATAACATTTACTTATATGCTATCTATGATGAATATTATAATAAGTTTTAACACATGATTTATACTCATAGCTCTCCATAATATAAGAAATAAATTTATTTTTCAAGCGGATAAAGTCTTAAAATTTAAAAAATTTTGAGAAATGTCACAGTTTTACGAAGTTGAAAGTCTACTCCATTGTTTGTCTCGCGAAAGTTACAAAAAATTACAAGGAAAAAAGAAGTTCCAAGTGTTCTCTCGCCAAAGTAACAAAACGACAAGCAGGATGTCCAAGGGGTTTCTCGTCAATCATGTAGACATCTAATGCACCATATCAGTCTGATATCACCATAATTTACACTCCACCACAAGCCTGCAAAAAAATCACAGAAAATAAGAGCTTATGAAACAGCTGCCTAGGGTCACATTGTGAAAATCACAGTACCAACATCCAAGATTTTTTTTTTTTTGTATCAATATAGCATGAATTAAACTTTCAATTTTTGTGTGGTTGTACCGTTCTGAGTCTTGTTTTTGGAAGATCAAATAGTTTACAATTCGGACATTCGTAGCTTGAGATTAGGGCTGTTCAAAACCGAACCGAAACCAATAACCCAACCACAAAATCAGTTTATTAGCTTATTGGTATTAAGTTATTGGGTTAACGGTCGTTAGCGGTTTGGAGTTTTGCAGTTAACGGGTTAACGGTGTGGGAAATGGTTTGCCAAATTTCCTTATTGGTTACTCGCTAACCCATTAAGAATTATTAAGTAATATAAATGTATACTTTTACCTCTGTGTATATAAATAATATAAAGTCTAAATAAGTAAATAAGAAACTTAATTTGTTGTTAGGTTGGATGATTTCTCTGCAATTTCAAAACTTGAATATAATTCTAATAATCACTACGTGTATTAGTTATGTACAATATCTAATCAATGTAATTCATATGCGATGAGTAATTTTAATTAAAAATGGTGAAACTTGGTGCGAAGAGCCAATGGTGGTGGTAGTGTATACAAGGAACGCCGAGATCGATGGCTCAATATTTGTTGTGCAACATCGAGTGTTATCTAAGAACAAATATATTTAGTGCATCTCTGTGTAATCGATAAACCGGCTGCTAACCAATAGCGTGAAATCGAACCAACCGATATTTTATTGGTTTGGTTAACGGTTTAGCATTCTTAAAATTTGATAACCGATAGGCCGAACCGATAAAAATATATCCCACCCCAATCGACCGATAAGCACCGCTACTTGAGATATTATATTTTTGGTGAGATTGTACAAAATTACGAAGTCTAGGCGCCAGATATTCACATCTTCTTCAAAAATGGATTCCAGTTAACTTCGAAGGAATTTTGATCTAGATTTTGGATATTTTGCCGCCCTCTGTGTTCTAGTTATATGAATTCAAGAATCTTGTTAGACTCCCCTACATCAAGAAATAATTATTTAGGTAAAGACGCAGAAAGCTGGAAAGAAATATTACTCCTATATCGCTATAGACGTTGGCTATCACTTATCGTGCCCAAATAAAATCATGAAAGTGTCCCTAATTGTTGTAGACATTTTTGAATTGTTGCCAACCAATGATAATTGGTTTATACATTTAACACTTAAGGCACTGAGGTTTTATTATTTCATACCATGAAAATATGGCTCAATGCAAACTATATTTGCAATAATTGCATTAATTTTATTTAAAGGCACTAACGACCTTCTTTCTTTCTGTATTTCAAATAGATAAATATTTTCCTCTTTATTTTCTTTTTTCTTTTGGTTGAATACCTTAAAGTGACCCTGCTTAACACAACTCTACTTTGATAGGAAATAAGGTTGCTCTAAAAACTTTTCTTGTGCTTCATTAGATCGTTTTTTAAAAGCACTTCGCATTGGCACATGACAAGCATTCATTGTCCTTGTGAGGAAGTACACATTTTTTATGCTTTCTTTTCTCAGAGTGATGCTATCCCTGTTAACTTTAATATTTACCTTGTCAGTAAGTTCTTCGAGACAGGGGTCATTGGATCTAGATGCATCCTTGTTCTGACAACATATTCATAAGTATGTCTCACACTCGCTTATTATTTTTTCTTCCATTTGTTTGTTTTTTGTTTCATAGTATTTGAAATTTTTTCGAGCCATAATTTTCTGGCTGAACTCCCAATTCTTTACTCATTTTCTCGTTGTTGTCGGTTAGCCGTTATCTCAACTAACGTCTTTATTTTTGTGTGTCCTTTCTCTTTAGGTTTTGCATCGTGTGCCATGTATAGCTTGTGCCATTTTTAACACATGAAGATTGAATTAGATCGGCTCGTTCAGCTTGAGCTCTATTGATTTTTATTATGTCTAAACCTTGAAATGTATCAAAATTACTTATGTGCACAACAAGACCTTTGGTACTATTTCTTGTCACACCCTTAAATTTCTCTATTAAGGGTCACTCTTAACTAAACTTGAGGAAGTGAAGCTTCTTAGAAAACTCACATCTCGCTTGCGTACTAACTTAAAACTGCTACGCTTTAATATAGTTGTCCGCAAGCATTAAAGAAACATAAATCTTTTATTTACTTTTCTGATCTTATGCATTCATGAATTCCTTTTTTTTTCTTCTCAAATTTATATCTCTTGTCCGCAAGCTAACTTTCTAGTATCTTGCCTTTTAAGGCCTAGACTTTAAATTTTCTTATCCTACTATGGCACCTTTGGCCCAATAGAATACATATACATTCAAAAGTATAATTATCATAGATTTTATAATGCGTAAGCATGGACACTATTATTTTTGGACTTACCTCGAAGATAATCTCAAGATCACTTTTAAAGCACTCTTGGCCCCAATATGTGCATACCATACTTGAGATATTTAATCGCCTCATCATGTAACATGAGCTTTCCATCAATCATCCGAGCTCTGATTTAAATTTCTCTCGATTCATCCCCACACGTACAAGTTTCCCTACATGTGGCTCGTTCGGCCTTTTTTAGCATATCAAAGATCAAGGTCTTTTGTACTCTCTCTCAAATTTGTGATTTGAGTTGCTGTACGTTTTGGAAGCTTGAAACGACAGACAAGTGTTGTGATTGATTGTCTTCTTCCTTCGCGCAAGATACTAAGTTGGTCACTGCGTCCATGACTTTCACACCCCCCTCGCCTCTTTTGGGCTATTTCTCTAGATTCAATTGCACCATTACATTTACACCCCTCTATCACTTACTAGATGTCCATTTAGGTAACAGGGTCTTCTCTATAAGACGGAGAATGGATCCTTCATAATTTCTCAATTCTTCTTGGCTCTAAAAAAATATCGTATTGCATTTACTTGGTCCTCCTTATTTTTCGACCAAATCAGAATTGTCCACAACTAAGCATACACGTGTTTAAAGGGCTTGGTGTTTTGATACCATAACGAGTCACCTTCCTGGAGAAATTTTATCTCGTCAATGAAGATCTTGAGATCGTATCATTCTATTTTGTACATAACTTGGCAATATCGTTGCTTTAAACATAAATTCAATTTTACCTTGGTAACACACTTTTTGATATGCACCCCTTCATGTGTAACCTCGTCTGATTAACATTGGCTGATACCATTCTTTAAATTTTCAGGAATCACGATTAAATTCAGGCACAACTTAGAAATATAGTTTCCTGGCGCTCTCCAGCCCATCCTGTTAGTCATCCCCCCTTGCAATTTCCATTATAACTCAGGTAGTATTTGGCAATATCATTACCTCATCTTTACTTATTTTACAAGTCCTTGCCATCTTTTTGATGGTTCTAATCTGTTGTCGTCCCGCTTCGGGTTGTCTTTATCTTATCTCATCCATATTTCTGGCCAAATTTTTCTGGATTTCTTAACCTTTGCCTTCGGCCCCAATTCAAGAGCGACTAACACCTTGCACCACGTATCACAAATAGTTGTGACATTATGCTAACATTAGCTCTAGCAATCTTTGAGCATGTAGTGTATGCTAATCGTTTCGTTTATCGACATAGATAGGAGTTTAAATCACGCTTTAGATTGTAAAGTACGATCTAGAATGAGAAAGAATAAGAAACTTTTCCTAAATGTTTGTAGTCTCTCATTTATAGATATGGGGCCCTCATACCAATAAACGATACTCTACTAACATGGCTTCACAGACCCCTAGGACACTCTTAACCTGCTGCTCTGATACCAAATTTGTCATGATCCATTTTTTGAACAAGATGCGACCGGCACTCGGTACCTGAAACCGAGCGAGCCCTTTAAACTAGACTGTTATATTTTATTTTTATCATGCTATGCAAATGATATAATCTTTAAAATAAAACTTTAATCAATAAATTTTGAGAGAGATGTCATTTTGTATTGTATCAATAAAATAAATGACTTTATTATGTATTGTACAAGATCATGCAAAATAGACAACCACACCCATCTGCTGGACTGTCTGTGAAGTCTCTAAGAATTTTATACCGGACATTATGACTAATAATAATAAAGAGTGGAACATAAAGAATCTCCACGAACAAATGCTGAGCTCACCAATCATCTGGGTAGTGGGAGAGCATCCTAACTCATAGTCTGCTTACCGGCAAAACGTATGCCTAAGTCAATGTACGTTCCCATAAAGAGAACGCCAGTACACTATGGCGGTACTCAGTGAGTCTCAACGACCCCCACTAAAGCGGGAATGAGACATTTAAAAAATACATGATATGCAACGTAATTATTTAAAGCCACGAAAGCATAAAACATTTAAAGCAACTGAATAACTTCAACAATAAAGTTATGAACTATATATATATATATCACACACACACACACACACACACACATATACATACATATATATACACATACACACACACACACACACATATACATACATATACACACACACACACACACACACACACACACACACACATATTTTCTTTTAAATGGAGTACCAATTAACTCTGACATAACATGATTCCATAAAGTCACCGTGTGATCGCCACGGGTTCGATCCCTGCCTGATCAATAGCCCTCTTTCCTGTGGCGCCACACAGTTCTAGGTGATAGCATGCTGCGAATTTTATGCCTTGACTGTGTCAGACAAATCTTATCATAAACTTCTACTTTGGTACGAGTAGTTTCGGGGTCAACATTAACCACTAAAGGTCACGAAACCCTTCTCAGAATCTCAAGTTAACTCCTAAAATATTTTTATAAATTGTTTTTCATGACGACTTTAAGGTCCAATACATTTCTTTGAATATTATCCATGAACATAAATCATAATAGTCTTAAGTAAAATATGACATGAATATATGAAGGGATTATTCAATATATTTTTAAATATTCTTTGATCCATAAAAACTTGACATATAATATCACGTAAATTAAACATAACAAAATATGAAAATAAATGTGTATAACTCAATGATAAACTCTTGAACGTTAACTAGAATGAAGTTTAACTAATATTCCCTCTCTCGCTCCAATTAAGCACATATTAGCTCTTTAAGATATTTTATCAAACACTTTGTAAGCGAACTTTTGTGAGTAAAACCTCTTTAGTAAAGGATTATATCAACTCACCTCAATTTATTTTCGAGCCTATGCATAGCTCCAATAAATGCACTTCACGTCCCCAATCAACTACATCCCATAAATTTATGTAATCAATCCCAAAATTTCAATTTTTTTCCCTAACTCAAGAACTTAGGTTCAATCCTTAACTTTTTAAATCTTGAGAAATTTTCTAATGAATAGTCTACTACGATGTTAGGTTCTTGTTACTATGACGTTATTATATCATAATTTTGTAACGAAACTTACCTTAGAGATGAGCTCTGACCGAGTCCAAAGAATAATTAAGTTTTCTGCATTTCCTTCCTCTATGCACATTGTTGGAGTACTAACGGTGAAGAGGGTTTTTATGTTTTATATATATATATATATATGTTAAGCCCACACATAAAAGAAAAGGATTTGACTTTGATCCTTTTGTTTAATTTTTTTTAATTTACGACAAAATAAGGTCATATGCATAAATGGGTAAAATTTGCCCCTTTTTGGTTGTGATCTGGCACGCCTAGAGTGCATTTAACTTGACTTGGCAGCTCCCTGTCCTTTACATTTTAGCCACTGTAAGTTACTTTTAATTTTTGGTTCTTCTTGAACTTCCCTCCCCATCTTTCAACACAATTAATTATTTGTACTCCATTCATTATCAATACTTTTACGTACTTTCACCGTATACTTCAAACTCAGACTTCACCATAATATATGAAAATATTTTTCATATCAGTAAGTGTCCTAAAATTTAGAAAATTTTGTGGAACGTCACAATATCTGTCTATGGAAAAGAGTTTCCCCAAGAGTTTCTGATCAGCAAGTTGCAAGGAAGGGATTCTGTACTTTTTTTGCCTAGCTGCATGAACAAAGTGATTCATATATTTAGTATCCAAAGCTGGGACGAGGGACTCGCTGTGATGGAGGAGGTTACCATGTATTCTTTGTCAAGGTACAGGAGAGGACGCCTTCACGTTGCTTCTCGCTAAAACTACTAAACATCAAGAGCTCCACGCCAGATAGTCTTTCAGTAAAATTGCAAAGCTCCTAGAAAATTGAACACTCCAAGTAGTTGGTCGGCATAGCTGCAAAAGTGCCAACATGAAAAGAATGGAAAGCTCCAAGTTTTCGCCAAGAAAAGCTTCTGCATTGTTAAGATCGTTTCCCCATTGGAAATGATGGATATGTTAGTTTAGACGTTAGCGCCACAAACCTAAGTCATCATCGCGGTGAATATCAAATCTTTGAGTCCTCATGTGAAAACTGGTGTCACTAAACCAAAGATTTCGGGTCCTCCAATTTGGTTGTTAAACACAAATCTCCAGTACTCAAGAAAAACAGCTCCATTTGATATCAGTACGCAGTTCCCCTTCAAATCAGCTTGTTCAAACTGCTTGCTACAAGCAAAATAATTCAAGTTAGGGAAGGAGAAACTTTTCTTTAGGCTGCTGAAATGATGTGTTGCTGCACGGGAGCTCAAGCTTATCACCACCATAGCTATATCGTATTCGATGACTTCGTCTTACCGGCAAATCAGCATAGTGACGTAAAGGCCAGGTCAATATTTTTCAAGCTCCAAACGACCCAAGTCTTTCTTCTATAGAAGAAACTTGAAATCCTTTGAGTAAAATGAAAGGCTTGCTTATTAATCTGATCAAACACGTTCAGCGAGCGCGGGTAGAAAACTGCAGGGCCATTCTGCCATTAATGGTAAACTTCGTAGAGCCTAGTAAAAAAAAGGATAAAGAAGAAAAAATACTTCACCATTTCTTAAGTTCAAGTTTATGGAAATAAGTGTGTATGCTATACATCAGAAAATCGGTCCTTTTATATGCAACGATATTGTATCTGGCGTTGGTTGCCAGCTCAAGATGGAGTTCTTTTAGGAAGTTTTGAAAAGTACGAGTCATAATCTTTTCTAATTTGAGTTATCTCCTAATCCATGTGAAAGAGCTGCTTAATCTCATTGATTGTGATAATCATTTTCTTTGATTGCTTGCTCGTTAAAAAAAGTCTTCACCTAAGTATTCTTCCTAATGTGATTCCTAAATCACTATCCCTTTTGAAATGATATTAGCGTCCTACAAGTCTAGAGATAACTATCTGATCCAAGTTGAACGACTAAAGACTTATTTCTCTGCTTATTGTTTGAACACATATCTCTATTAGATGGATCGTGATTTAAGTCATGTTTCACAAGGAAATGTCAATTAATTATTTTGTAAAATTGGCTAATCAAAAGAAATGAGTGAATGTCCTATTACATTACATGAAATTGCTTATTATTTGGATAAAGTAGTTCCACTTGATTAAAGTTGTCATGAAAATTTTACTTTGCAAAAATATCTCAAAATCTGATTGTTCTTGCATAAGGTTAATGAAAATGAATGTCACTGGTACATCAAGCATGTCTTGGCATTTGACAAATCTTAGACCCCGGAATCTGGAAGTAAGGGGTATCTGTGAGCATTTAAATTTGGTGAATTAAATCAATAAGAAATTTGGATTAATTTCTAAATTTTAAGAAAATATTTGGCCACATGTTAAATACGTGTCACCAAATCAAATGAAATTATGCCAAATGACGAGAGACGTGGCATGACAAGTCAAGTTAACTTGCCAAATACACCATGTGTACAAGTGATAGACTTTAGCCATTTAAATGGGAGGTTATCAAAGATTGGCTTCCGACTCAAACCGGCCAATCAAATTAAAGGAAATGAAGTTTAGCTATATCACAAATTTCTCTATTCCACCGCTATAAATAGAGGGCACCATAAAGCCGAAAGGGGAACGTCAATAACAAAGACTTCAAGCTAATGAGGAAAGGAGATCATCACGAAGAACATCAAAGAGGAGACCGCCAAGAAAGACATGAAATGAGGCCAAGAGAAGTACATCAAACAAGCTGAAGGGCAACCAAAAGAAGCTCCGAAAGGGAAAGCATTCAAAGTCTTGATCTTTTATGTCCGTGATCTACGTTCCTGATCAAGTTCAACAATGGAGGCAACAATCTATGTCCATGTTAAAGTTCAACAACGGAGGCCATGATCTACGTCTTTATTTAAATCCAACAACAAAGTTCAAATTAAAATTTAGCGTGCGCGAGCTTAAATCATCTGTTCGTGGCGGTTGAATCTAAAATCTTATTTGTGCAGACGTCAAAGTGTTCGTGACGTACAACAAATCAAGATCAAATATCTTGAAATCACATCCAAAGTTCATCAAGTTCAAGATCAAGCTTTCTGAGCCCTTGAACCAAAGTTCGTGAAGAGAAGAATCAGAGGATGTCATCTGTAAATTTAGTGACATTCTAGATATTGTAATCTGCATCTTCTGTTGATATTAAATATAATATTTTGTTACACTATTTCTTGTATTGGAATTTGTAAACTTCGAAATTTGTCGTAGAACATTAAATCCCACTATTTCTTGTATTGGAATTTCTAAAGTTCGAAATTTGTTGTTAGAACATTGAAGCCCAACTATCATCTCTTTTTGTTTTTATTATTTTGGCTATGAATGATGCTATTTGGTGGGTATTAGAGTTGACTTGATTTGACTTGAAAAATATACAAAACAAAACAAATGTTAATAATAGGAAAAGATAAGATCTACACGTACTCAATTGCATTTTGATTATTACTTTAACTATATGATTGTAGTATGAGCAAAAGGGTCAAACAGAGTTTTAAGATATCAAGAACATATTTAAAAAGTAACAAATAATTATGGAAGAGTATCGATTCAAGTCCAATTTTGAGAAAATAAGATTTTGTTGCCATTAATAACGCAACGTTTAAAGAAGAATAGTGAGATTAATTTGTATTTTTCCATTCTAGTTCTAGTTTAAATGTCTCGATTCAAGTTCGTAGAATGATGACATATTTTCTCCATTAATTATTTATTATAATTATAAACGTTGTTATAACGCAGAGCTTAAATAAAAAGTACAATTACTTAAAGAACACAAATTACAAATATAGCCTTGGACACTTCCGTAACTTACAACAAGTGAAGATATTTTAGTAAGTCGACGTGGCACTCTAACATTGGTTAGAACACCCAATACTGACGTGTCTATTCAAACATTTTGCCTAAAACCCTATTTAATTAGCCTTTAAAAAGTTTAAAAATTAAAAAAGAATTTTACAAAAAAAACAAAATTCCCAAATCCAAATAAGTCTCCCCGGATCTGTGTTGCTTAGAGATCAGCACCTCAGTTTTTTCTTCTTCTTGTAAGGTAAAAAGATTAATATATTTGCATCAAGATTTGATTTTTAATTGAATTCAAGAAATTTTAATTTTTTTCGTATACTATATTTTAATTTAATGTTTTAGTGAAATGGGTTTATGTTGAAATGCTTGATTGGGTGTCTGCAGTTATAATTGGTATATAATCTTGGAGAAAAATTAAAGCATTTTGGTTAATTTGGTTTTCTGGAAATATTTTTTGTGATTTATAATTCAAAGAGAATTTTTTTATTTTGGAAGTGATTGATTGATTAAAGGTTTCAACTTTTGATAAAAATGTGTTTTTTAGTTGAATCATGATTACTTCACATGTCTGTTGAAGTCGCCTCTGTTAGGGAGCGCTTTACTGACATAGTGGTATTTCCTGCCACAAATCTGGATTAGTCGGGCGCCCATAGCGGTTACTGTACACTGGGAAACCCAAAAAAGAAGAAGAAAAGAAACAATTTTTAATGTAATTTTGTTGTACACTTTTGGATATTCGTATAAATGATGGTATGATCTTGGATATTTGTATTTGTATAAAATAAGTTTGACAGTTGGTGCTTATGTTGTGGGTTTTCTTGTAGCTTCCTCCTGTTGGGGGAATCGAAAACAGAGTGGACTTCAGAATTTTAATCGCCTTTGAGGATGAAGAATATAGAGCGTCTCGCAAATGTTGCTTTATTAGGTATGATTTCTATTCCTTTGATTCATACATTCTTTATTAGGTATGCATTGTACACGTTTTTGGCTTCTGCTAGTGAAATCCAGAAACTAAATCCTTTTTGAATGTATTTCATGAGCAAGTGTATGTTTATCTTCTTTAGCTCCCAAGTTTGTGTTGGTTACTCCCTAGGATAGCCTGCGAATGTTTATTGTGGTATATCTTTGTTGTTGATTGGAGTGAACCAATGTAGGCAAATGTGCTAGTTGTTGTGGTTTTTCAGAATATTGATGATCAATCAATGAGATTGATGTAGATTCTATAGTGGTTCGAATGGATATTCAAATCCTGTAAGGTGGTCATAGTACTACTGTCACCGGTTTCCTTTATCTTACATTTGATTCCACTTCCATTTTTCCTGTTCATGTGGTTGACACAATCGCCAAATGGGTTCTTTATAGTTATATGTTTCTTTCGTTATATTGCCCTTTTGAGGGCATTTAACTACCTAATAATTAGCTATGCTGTTGTTGGAAATTTACAAGTACCCCCAAGGAATATCTGTATCTGACGCCCTCCTTTTCTTTTCCTCCTGAAGCCCCTTTCCAAATGCTTCTTGTCTGTGCTGGAACTAACCTCGAATAATATGTGCTTTCTGGAGAATAGGAAGTGCAATTAGGTGGTCGTGGCGATTCCGTATCTCTTTCTAAATTTATGTTGATGCAATTACCTTGAAACTCTTGCATTTTTGGTGGATTTCAGGTTTGAGTCTGGCACCACTGGTGGTGAATGTGGATCCAAATGTAAATGTCATAGCAACAGCTTGCCTTACTGTCTTTGTGGGTTGCTGCCGTTCTGTCAAGCCTACTCCACCTTCGGTATATCTTCTGGACTGCAAAATGTGGTTTCCCCTTTTCTTCCCCAGTCTTATCTGTTTTGGTGTCACCTAAACTTATTCTAATGCTTTTTTCTAGGAAACAATGTCTAATGAACATGCGATGAGGTTCCCCTTGGTTGGAAGTGCAATGCTCTTGTCATTGTTCTTGCTTTTTAAGTTCCTTTCAAAAGACCTGGTTAATGCCGTACTGACGTGCTACTTCTTCGTTCTTGGCATTGCTGCACTTTCGTATGTTCTCTCCGTATGGATCATTCTGCTATGGTTATTTCAAGTTACTGACTAGTAGTTTTTTATGGATGTGTTGGATGTCATTGCTTTCTTTGTCGCATTGCAGGGCTACATTGTTACCTGCTATTAAACGTTTCTTGCCAAAAAAGTGGAATGATGATCTCATAGTATGGCACTTTCCATATTTCCGCTGTAGGGATCACTTTGTCTCTTCTCAAATTTCCAATTGATCCTTTTTAAAATCCATGAGCTGACAAATCTCATTTTAATTATTTTATTTTGTCTCGTTTTCAGCTTTAGAGATTGAGTTCACAAGGTCTCAGATTGTTGCTGCTATTCCTGGAACCATTTTCTGTGTATGGTATGCTAAACAGAAGCATTGGCTAGCTAACAACGTATTAGGTCTTGCTTTCTGCATTCAGGTATGTTAGCAACTCCGCATATCTATTAAAGTTACTTTCTCTATTTCTTTGAGATCACAAAACAATTTGGTCCTTGTGCCTTCTTTCTGCTTGTAAGAGTCAGGAATTCAATTAAATACACGTTTCTTTTGTTTTGAGATTTGCAGTTGTTCATTTCCCAACCAATTTTCTTTTGTATTTACAAAGCGTATTGTGTGCCTGTACCCGTATTGAGTTACCATTGCGTGCATGATAAGCTGCTTTTCTTGTTTTGCCTGCTAGTAAGTTTTTGATGGCAGAACTGGCCTCCTGTCTCGTAATCCTTTCATCTGTTCTACAAAAACGTGGTTTAGCACCATTCATTTGTCCAGAGCCTATCCCTCCGCCATGTCCCCCACTAAAATAGCAGTCTCAGTGATATGGCCCTAACTCATGTTTTCCCCCTTATTCACACTTCCCACATTGTATCCTTACACTGAACCGATATCCTATTTCCTTGGGGCTTGTATTTGCTATTTCTTATTTGTATGCATTGAATGAATTGGGGAGGGGGGGGGGGGGGGGTTGTGTCTACCTCAATGAATGATATGAATTTTCCTGTTTATTTTCAGGGTATTGAAATGCTTTCACTCGGATCATTTAAGACTGGTGCCATACTATTGGTAAGGGAATACGATTTGTCTTTTCTGTGGTTATAAATAGCGGACATGTGTCATGTCCGCTATTTATGATCTGGCCTTTAACCATCTATCAGTTTTTTATTTCTAGCCACATCCCTTTGTTGAAGTGGGAAAATGATTTCATTAAATCAGCTGTCTCCATTGATTTTACATAAATAAATACATCCTTTTTGCTTGGAGTATATCATATTACCCCTAATGGTAGAGTTGTTAGACATCTTTTAGTTATTCTTTTACATGTGCATTGGTGGTTGTTTAAGCAACTTTCTATATTCATTAACTCATCGTGGTGTTGAATGCACATCGCTTCCGAAAATGCAGGCAGGACTTTTCGTATATGACATCTTCTGGGTCTTTTTCACCCCGGTTATGGTCAGTGTTGCCAAATCTTTTGATGCTCCTATCAAGGTGTGCACAGTGATTCTTATGTATCTATCCCTTTCTTTTGATTTTTCAGTCCACGCCTTTATTAGTTACAGTGTCCTGATTAGAAAATTTGCTTTCTCTGCAGCTTTTGTTCCCCACTGCAGATGCTAAACGCCCCTTCTCAATGCTGGGTCTTGGAGATATAGTTATCCCCGGTATAACCTCCATTTGCGTAAAAACCCATTGTTCATTTTTTACCTAAGCTATTAGGCTTATTCTTTGTGACTAGACCAGAAAGGTCTGGCCTAGTGGACGGATCCTCCTGCCTGCACCTGCTCCTTAAACCGCATAAGTTATGGAGTCCAAGTTACTAGGTAAAAAAGTGGAAAAAGCCACTGTTGGTGCCTGGAGAAGGGGGGGGGGGGGTGGGTTTTGAGGGGTGAGGTATACCATACTAAAAGAAAAGGCATACTTTCTGTGACTAGCTACTGAACTTATTATTCTGTTTCTTAGAGAAATGCTTATTATTAGCTTTTGCCGTGGTGTTGTATCATGTTCTTTGCTTGAATAGACATACTTAGTAACATATGATCACTTCAATCTTTCAGGTATTTTTGTTGCATTGGCCCTCCGCTTTGATGTTTCCAGAGGGAAGGCACCCCAATACTTCAGGAGTGCATTTGTAGGATACACATTTGGTTTGGCTCTTACAATATTTGTTATGAACTGGTTTCAAGCTGCACAGGTTGGTGTCTCAAAATAAGACTTGCATTATTTTCCCTTATGATAACCACTGTGCCCATATTGTTGACTTGCCATTTGTTTCTTTTCAGCCTGCTCTGCTATATATTGTTCCAGCTGTAATCGGATTTTTGGCTGTTCACTGCATATGGAACGGGGACGTGAAGCCTGTACGTTTTTCTCTTGTCATCTTTGTTTTTACTTCGTCCACTTGCGGACATTGTCATCCTGAAGTAATATTGTGCTCACTCCAATTTTAGCTAGATATCATATGAAGATTAGATCCGGTAGCTTGGCCAAATTGTAGTACATTTTGGCAAAACACTGTTGTAATAGTTCGCAGATATGACAAAATGCATCTAATACTTCGTTTGGAAGGAAAAAAAAGGATGACCATAGAAGTTCATAGATATGACAAATTGCCATCTAATACTGCGTTTGGGAAGAAAAAAAGGATGACCAAAAAAATTCTCTTTGGCCTTTGATTGATTGATGAAACCTTCTATAGCATAAACAAAATCTTCACTGCCTTTTCCAGTTTTACTTTTTTTGTTTTCTGGCTGAATTTGTATTCTTTGTTTTCTGTTGAGCAGCTGTTGGAGTTCGACGAGGGAAAAACCAAAGATTCTGAAGAAGCCGATGCCAAAGAAACCAAGAAAGTAGAATGAGGCTAAGTAGATTTACAGTGAGGACATAACCTTCCAACTAGGCGAGTTATGCCATGGACTACAGCAGAGAATGTTGGTTAAGCAACAAAGTTTGTTGTACTAGATTTTTGAGACTGACCATCAGCAGTTCTGGCCTTTTATGTTACACCATCAGTTGATAATTTTAAAAGTCAAAATTTTCGCTATTTCCCTTTTTCTGGTCTTTTTGTTTTATTTCTACTTTTCTTTTTCATTGCTTAGCAATTTACTTGAATCAAAGAAATGCTCTAGTGATTACAGATTACTGGTCTTCAATGACCAGCAGCCCCTGGTGCAAAGTGTTGTAAGGGTCTACAGCCATGAAATCTGTGATGAAAACAAAGAAAGAATAATGTTGAGTTTGAGAGATATTACAATAGAAAGAAAGTTTCATACCACCAAGTCCAGTTGTGTGTAGTTGAATACTGACACATGGTTATTTACACGGAAAGGCTATTTTGTGCACATTTAAGTTTTAGACCTATATTATAGTCTTAATTAGTTTATATTATAGTCTTTTTTCAGCCAAAAAAAAAGAGAGAAAAGTTTCAGACCTATTTTTGAGATTTGTGCAGGAATAATCCTTTTTTGCTGCAAGTTTTGACGGACGCAAGTGTCTCAAAAGTTATGATGAACTCGTCAAAATCTCAGTTGTTCACAACTTCTCAAAACTTGCTTCTACACCTGCAATTATGTTGAATGGGATTATTGTTGCACAAATGTTGTCAGAACTTGCAAAATAAGGTTATGTATGCAGTGAAATTTATGTTTGTTTATAGAATTTGTCCAGATTTTAACTATTTTGAAAACTCAATTTTCAAATTCTTAAAAACTGATCGAGAGTAGTTTGATGTTCTATCTATTAAGTCTTAAAGAAATTATGAAATGGTCAAAAATTTAGAACGAGAGGGTAAATCATAACTTATGATTTGATTTGCAGAATGATGAATTATTATAAGCAACCGCGTTGGACTCCAATTACTATTGTTAATTTGGATTAGTAGTACTTTAATTTTTAGCCGGTGCAGTGGAGTTACAGGTAGGTGGTATATTACCAGAGTGGGGGGGGGGGGGGGGGGGTTAGAATTGCTCTCTCTCTGCCTTAAGTCACGTTGACAAAACTTAAAAAAAAGGGAGAAATATGTATTCTTTTGGTATAATTGTCTAGTTTATACCCGGAATATTAATTTAAATTCATTTCAAGTATGGCTCATTAAAGAGATAATGTGGTTCCTAACTAGAGATTACTCCATTGATTAAGGTCACGGGCTTGCTCCAGAAAATGTGTCTCAGACATTACAAGTTTGAAGAGGTCACGGGCTTGCAACCGTACCATCACTTTCCTTTATGGTAAAGAAAACTATAAAAACCATATCTAGGTTTGTTCAAGATATAGATTATGGATATGTTTGTTTCATTAAGTTTCGTAAGATTTTCTTTTTCACTTTTTGAACAACACGTGTGAATCTTGTTCAAATTTAGAATGTAGACAAGGGGGCTGGTTGAAGTCGACAGGTTTAGCTCATGAAAATTGAGGAGTGAGTATATCCTTTGTTTGCTCTTTCTTGTGTAAGAACGAACATGGTCCGGATTTGCTCCATTGATATTAGATCCATTAAGTATCAATATAGTCTTAGATGATTGCCATGTGGACTTATACACTTGGAGGGCTAAGATTGCATTATCTATTTTTGGTTAAAATCTTATTAATAGTAAGTCAATAACAATAAAAAGTGGTAATTTCCAATGACCCTTCAATTTTACCTCCCCATAACTTTTTACACTTTTTCTCCATAGAACTTCTTCGTGTACAATATTTTTTCATAATAATCCATTATAAACTTCAAAAGAACGAAAAAGAAGTACAGACTAATTGATACTATAGACCTTATGACATCAAACTAACAAATACTCCTAAATTAACAACATGCGTATGGTGAGCAGGAGAACTTTGTTCAACAAATTTTATACGGCCAAGAATAAATTTTAAAAAGTAGTAACTACTGGAAATTAATAAATATAAAAGAAACCAAATTACTTGCAGACTACCTTTTTAAATATACACACTTTATCTCTTAAGTATTTATTTTCCTGAACCTAATGAATTGACAAGTTTAAATCAATACCCGCCTGAAGCTAATGAATTCACAAGTTTAAATCAATACCCGCCAGAATTATTTGGAAGGAGACAAAATCTAAAACGCTATCGGAAGGTAAAATGAGAGGGTCCATTGGAAATATTACCACTTTTAAATTTTTATAATTGTTATTGACTTACCATTAATAAGATTTTAACCAAAAATAGATAATGCAATCTTAGCCCTCCAAGTGTACAAATCCACGTGACAATGATCTTAGACTATATTGATACTTAATGGAGCAAATATCAATGGAGCAAATCCGGACCCTCGGAAAAAGATCCGAACAAGTAAGGCCAAATCTAACTACCCCGGTATGACTATACTAACTTTCATTCAGTTCCCTTAATTACTTAGCTTAGATTTGGTTAGGATTTTTTTACATAAAAGTACAAGTTTTAGAACTTAATTACCAAACATAACAACATTTTAGCAAAATAACCCTATATAGAGGAAAACACAAGTTAATTACAAATATAGCAAAAACATAGCAACATTTTCCCATAACATACCAAACCCTTACATTCTTCCTCCCATTTCCCCCATTATCACTTTTGCTCCTCCCATTTCTCCCTATTTCACTTTTCCTCCCACCATTTCCCCAAATTTTACTTTTATTCCTATCATTTCCCCCAATTTCACTTTTCCTCATCCCATCCGCGATGTATCTCATTGTATCTCACCGTATCTCAACTGTTTCTGCACCGTTTCAACTGTTTCTACAGCACCGTTTCTAACTGTTTCTGCACCGTTTCAACTGTTTCTGCAGCACCGTATCTAACTGTTTCTGCAACGTTTCAACTGTTTCTGCAGCATCGTATCTAACTGTTTCTGCACCGTTTCAACTGTTTCTGCAGCACCGTATCAAATTATTTCTGCACCGTTTCAACTGTTTCAAACTGTTTCTGTATCGTTTCAACTGCTTATAACTGTTTCTGCACCGTTTCAGTTTCGTTTCAGCAGTGTATCTAATTGTTTCAGCACTGTTTCAGCATCTTTTGTGACAGTTTCAGGCCCATTTGTGACCGTTTCAGATTGTTTCGTCGCGGTTCAGGGGATGCTTTTATGTATACGGTCCAAAAAAAGAAGTAAAAGCCACAGGCTATTTAAAGTTACTTATATAGGCGTAAGCCTCGAGTATGTCATCAAAAGCATAACATATTTTTAATTACTAAAAGACTAGACTTCATGAAGTCTTGATGGAAATTTAAACGTAAAGAGGGAAATGTACACAAGCGTATAATTTTAAAGAAAGGAGAAACAAAAAACTATAAAGTGTGTGTGGAGTGTGGTTGCAGCTCCCAGAGTCAATTGAAAGTTGCATGGAATTGCCAAGTGACGCATCAGGTTTTGGAAACTCAATTTTCAGATACTGACCTTTCACTTAATTTTCTAAAACTTCCGATAAACTTCGCTAAAGGAAGAAAGAAAGACTAGGTATATAGATGTTGGATTGGAAGTGGGGGGGCTGATAGGCGGTGGAAATAGGGAGGGATAAGGTGGTGATAGGGCGGTGTTGGGGCTATGGGAGGAAGGGGGAGTAAAGTGAGAAGTTGTAATTTGAAAAATGAAAGTGAAATGTATTTTTGTGAAATGTGTTATGGTAAATAATGCTATGCATTGTAATTAGAAAAATATTGCTATTTTTTTGTAATTAAGAGTAACAATTTGTATATTTGTGTAAAAAACCCATTTGGTTATAACTGTAATTAATTAAACCAATGCTTATGTACATTCTTGCCAGTATTATTGCTAGAGGAGTATTTTAGTACTGAGACCGAGAGTGTCGATGCAAGGGTAAGAGTTGTCAGCTTTATAATTAAAATGTCATGTGTTTGAAAACAAAACACAAGGTAAGAGTACGTACAGTAGATCTAATTAAGATAATCTTTCCCTTCTCTCTGGACCCAAGATTCTATATCTAATTAGAAGTAAAAAAGGACATGTTTTAGTACTACAAGATTCTGTATCATATTGCAGTGTCTGGGACATTTTTGTCCCTAAAACAAAAGAAATCAAGTGCGATCCAATCTTTTTGTAGAATTGCAAGCTACTAGCTTGTAGTATATGATTCTACATCAGAGTCTCCAAATTTACGGGCTCAGAAGATACAACAAGATGTGAGATCTCAAATGATGCAAAGTGTTAAAACTGCGAATAGTTCAAGTTACTTCAATGGGGTCACCAAATGTTTCTTTCTTAAGTCAAAACTTTTGACTTGGCCTCACCTAATCCTCAAACTTCTCCTATTTCGCTGAGAAAAGGTTCAACTTATATACACGGACATAATAAACGTTTTTTTGTTTGTTTTTGTTTTATTTTTAAGTATGATCGGGCCATGAGTTGAATTTTAATAGTTTGACAATCTCTTTTTTGTCCAATAACTAGATCTTTTCCAATTTACCTACAGCTCAATCAACTTACCAACGAGATAACATAGAAATTGTTGTTTTGAATTTCAAAATTTGATTGATAATATACCCGCTAACGTCGTAGGAATTTGTTTGTTTCATACGTAATTATTCTTGAATCTACTGTGACATACTTTTATATTTGAAATTTTTACATAAAAGTACAAGTTTTAGCACTTAATTACCAAACATAACAACATTTTAGCAAAATAACCCTAAATAGAGAAAAACGCAAGTTAATTACAAATATAGCATATTATGTCAAAAAATATTGCTAATTTTATTTATTTCTTTATTTTGGTACTGTTTGGGGGCGTTTTTGTAATTTTGACAAAATTTGTGCTAATTTCCTTATTTTCTCAGTTTTCCCGTTTTTTCCACTGTTTCAGCGTTGTTTCTCTCCCCTGCCTTTGTATCATTCGTGTTTCTCAACCGTTTCTCCCTACTTTTTCTCTCCCATTTTCTTCCCCACTTTCTCCACTATCATATCTGTTTGTGAAGCATTTCGTAACTGATTTGCAGTGTTTAAATTTCGAGTTTTTTCCATTTTTTAGGGTTTGATTTTAGGGTTTCATTTCAATGTCTAATTCTAGTTCGTCTTCTAGTTCTAGGGAACTTAGGAGTAAAACGAAACATGATACAAATGTAAATAAAATTGGGTCGAAATCAGTTTTAAAGGTAAAAGTTCCTGTGTTTAAGCCGAAAAAAACCCCGCAACAATTGAAGCGTGTGACGCGGTCGTCTACCTCTCCTGCTACGGGTAAAGGTAAAGCTAAAGTTTTGGTTGATGATGATGATGATTTTGAAGAAGATGCTCGACCGTTGAAGAAAAGTCGGATTTCTGTGTTGGCTGATGTGGCATTACAGGTAATTTTATTTCTATTTCTGTTTTTTGTATCAAATTATTAATTTGTTGTTTGTTGTTGCATTTTTTGTAATTTAGTGTTTCTAAAGTGTATTCATTGTTTCTGTAGTTTTTTCTGTTTCTGCTGTGTGTTTCATTGTTTCTGTAGTTTTTTCTGTTTCTGCTGTGTGTTTTATTGTTTCTGTATGTTACTATTATTATTTCTGTAGTTTTTTACTTGTTTGTTTAGTGCATTTAGTATTTGTTTAGTGTATTTAAGCGCTGATAATAATTTATTAATTACCTGAAAAATCTTGGAAAATCTTTTCCTGAAGCATTCCAGATTGATAGCCAAAAAGGATTTTCTGTTTCTGCTGTGTGTTTTATTGTTTCTGTATGTTATTACCTGTTTCTGTAGGTTTTTACTTGTTTGTTTAGTGTATTTAGTATTTGTTTAGTGTATTTATTGTTTCTTTAGCATATTTACTGTATCTGTGCCTTTTACTGTGTTGTATTGCTTTGGTAGGCTTTTCGTTGTTCTTTAGCATATATTGTTGTATCTGTGTGTTTTACTGTTTCTGAATTGCATTTTACTGTTGCTGTAGTTTATTTATTGTTGCTGTAGCTTTTTTTACTGGTTCGGTAGGCTTTTTGTTGTTCCTGTATCTGTGTGTTTTACTGTTTTTGACTTCCATTTTCCTGTTGCTGTAGTTTATTTACTGTTGCTGTTGTTTTTGTACTGGTTCTGTATGTTTTTTTTACTGTTTCTGTCTTTTCTTGTTTGTTGATTGTATCATTGTATGTTACTTTTGCTTATTGTGTGCTGTAGTGTTTTTTATTGTGTCTTTTCTTGTTTCTGCATTGATTTTTAATGTTTCTGTATTGTACTTACTATTTTTTAACTGAGTTTGTTTTTTCCTTTATAGGCTGTATCGTTTTATATTCCGCAGAATTTTTATTGGAAAGAGTTTCATCTACGTCTAATTACGGATGGTGATATTGGAACGAATTTGAAGGATGTGTTAAGCCCTGTGCAGTTGGGAATGTTCAAAAAGACCTGTTTTGGTTATTTGTTACAGTTAGAAAGTTTGTCCGTTCAAAATCAGTTGCTTCGGTCTTTGCTGGTGCGTGAGATTGTGTCCTCCACGCCTTGTACGTTTGAGGTTTGTGTCAATGGTTCACGTTTGCAATTTGGATTGCGTGAGTTTGCAGTAGTGTCTGGTTTAAAGTGCTCTGGCGATACTCTAAGTTCTCTTGATACGAGTGGTCCAAATCGGTTGATGAGTAGTTACTTCCCGACTGTGGAGAAGGTGTCTCATGTAGATATTAAGAATGCTTTTATTCAACGGAAGTGGATTGGTGATGAGGATGCTGTTAAGATTGCAGTTCTATATGTTATTGTGAATTTTGTGATGTCGGTATCTGATGTTCAAACTGTATCTAAGAAATACTTCGATTTGGTTGAGTCTGGTCTTTACAATGACTATCCATGGGGTATTGATTCGTTCAAAGAATTGTTTGATAGTATTCACAAGAAGGTTAAAACTACTAGTACATATTTTCGGGTGGTAGGTTTGGCTTCTGCGTTGCAAGTATGGTTTTATGAGTGTTGGACAAACATTCCGTCATCAGTAGCTATGCGCGTTAGGAGTCGAAGTCCTCGTATCTTGAACTGGAAAGTGACGAGTAGTCTTTCAAAGTATAAGACAATTTGTAAGATTTTAGAGGACCCAGTGAACAAGGTATACTTTCATTGTTTTGTATCTGTTTTCATTTCTATTGTATCTGTTTCATTTCTATTGTATCTGTTTCATTCTTCATTTTTCTGTTTTGCATATTTTTGTATCTGTTTTTGTATCTGTTTTCATTGATTTGTGTACTGTTATGTATGGTGCAGCCTGTTTTCCGGCCTATGCAGCCAACTGTTGCTGAGTTGGCCAGATTTGAGTTGATGGATGATACGGTCGCACCTGTTGCGGATGCTATGCAAGATTCTAGTGAGGATGATATTTTGCTCCACCGTGTAGCGTCTGGTCCCTCCTCTTCTGCCGCTTTTGTCGACATTCCTCCTGAAACTGTTGCAAAGCAGGCACAGTCGAAACCTGCGCCGCTGTTTGAAAATGATGCTAAGATTGACATATTGACTCACTCAGTTGAGAAGGTATGTTTAGTTTTTAATATTGAGTCATTCAGTCACTTGAATATTTGTGATACTGCTTTTTGGCTCATTCTGATACAGTTTTTGTTTTTTGTTTCAGCTTAGCAATGATTTGGAGTTATTAAAGGGTCATGTGAGGATTATTTGTGTTTATGTATTTTTACTTTGTTTAAACAGTTAGAATTATTGTCATATTGTTTTTCCTTTGTTTCTTTTGAAGGTTGATGATCAGTTTTATAATGTCAAGGAATTCTTTGGTGAGGAGCTTAAAAAAGTTGTTGATGCAATTAAGCTACTTGCGCAAGGACAGGTATTAATTGTTGAAGAAACTGTTTATTGTTTCTTGTCGATGTAATGTTCGTTTCAATTACCTTTTTTTTTTTTTTTTTTTTTTTTTTTTTATACAGGGTACTCAAAGTGGTGCAGATAATCGTCAAGGTTCACCACCGACACCACCTGCTAGTGGTGATACAGAGAAGCTCAATTCTGATGATGTTGATGCTACAGAAAAGTTTCAATCTGATGTTGGTGATACAGACAGTTTAAATGTTGGTACGGCTAATGTTACGGTATGTAGCTTATTTCATTTATGTTGAAACAACTAGATACTTTTAGATACAAACAGCTACAGATAGTTTCAACTCGAAACAGTTTAACAAGCCAATGAATTTGTACATCTACCAATTAGTTTTCGTTTTATTTTTTTAGCCATGTGCTACTGGTGGAGCGACTAATGTAGCAAGCGGCAGCGGAAAAGATGTTACTGTGTTGTCTGTTGATGGTGGAGGCAGTCATGTTGAAAGAGTTGTTATTAGAGAACGTGTTCCAATGGCTGCAACAGTTTCAACCAAGGTTCCTTTGACCCCTTCATTGCAATTCCCAAACTTCGACCTTGGTTTGAATTTCAGCCAAGATTTTCTAAAGACTCCTAAACCTGATGAGGTGCGTGCATTTACCTTTTTTTTTTCTCTATGTTATTTAAGCCTTTTGTTTCTCCCTTGTTTGTAAACTGTATTATATATTTGTACATTGTTTCTGACGTTAATTTTTTTTTTTTTTTGTATTAGTTTATTAAAGGTTATTCTGTTGATGGTGCTTCATTTTCTAAGAAAGATATTGCCGGACCTTCTTTTATATCGGATGATTTCTTTGATAATTGGACGCCCGAGCAGTTTGCAGAGATGGACCGTAACATTGCCGACACCATTAAGAATATGAAGAAACAATTTGAAATCAACCCTGTTGCTGGACAACCTGGTGCCACTGTTTTTGAAGCAGCCACTGATACTGTTGCTGCAGATCCTAGTCCCAGTGTTGCTGAAGATGCTTATGATACTGTTGCTGCAGAGCACGGTGCTAGGGTTGCTGAAATGCCTGCTGATACTGTTGCTGCAGATCCTAGTCCCAGTGTTGCTGAAGATGCTTCTGATACTGTTGCTGCAGAGCATGGTGCTCGGGTTGCTGAAATGTCTCATGATACTGTTGCTGATGAAGAGCTCATTGAGCACGATGCTGATGTTTCTGATATTATGTTGGTTAGTGACCATGAGAACAAGGATGCTAGCCCACGTGCGGATACTAGTACACCATCACATGCGTTGGTAAGGGTGAAGCGTCCTGGTAAATATGATGTTTCACCTTTTCTGCGTGAGTTTGCTTCTGGTGCTAGTGCCAATTATGTTTCGCCCAAACCTTTGATGTTGCAAAGGCATCCATTTTGTGTTCCCGTCACAGAGGATGTTGATGAAGAATTATTAAATCGGTTTGTATCATTTGTTGATGATCTTGCTAAGCGGAAAAAAGGAAGGTTTGTTCCCCTTCAATGCTTGTTTATTGTATCATTTATCATGTTGATATTTTTTTAATTCATTTTTGTTTTGGTTTTTATTTTTAGGATTTGGGCCTATTCCAAAACTGACAATATACTTCCATATGAGTTTCAATTCGGAGTCGAAACTGTGTTAACTCGAATGTGGTTCTATATTCTGTTGCATGGTGGTCATGCGTTGCAGGATTCAGTAAGTTTATTTTGTTTTTCTTTTTAGTCTTTGTGTGTTTTGTATCTTTACTGTATCTTTTCTGTTTCTTCTACTGTGTGAGGGTGTGTTTCTGTTTCTTTTATATTTGTGTGTGTGCATATGCCCCTATACTGTTTGTTTTTCTTTCTCGGTGTATCTGTTACTGTAATTTTATTTGTTTCTTCATTGTTTCTGTAATGTATCATCTATTTATATCATTAATATTTTTTTCAATATTACAGCATCTTAATGTTGTTTTCTACTACTTGCGTAAGCAAGGAAAGTATCGACCGAAGACTGAATTATCCTTCACTACTACTGATTGTTAGTTTAAAACGATGATCGAGATTGTCTATGACAAGTATGTGAATAGTGGCAAGGATGTTTCAGCACTTTCTGATGTTGATTCTGTTGCTGGCTACATTAGAGGCTGCAAGATCCTTGGAAATGTGCCTTGGGTAGAGGTTGACTATGTTCTGCTCCCGATTAACATAAAGTCTCTGTGTCATTGGGTGTTGGGTGTAGTATCATTCAAGGATAGGTCCATTGGGATATACGATTCAATGAGTGGTGCGGGTACTCGTCATAATGCAGCTGTTGTTGAAGTTGTTGAAAAGATTGCTGAGTTGTTGCCACGGTATCTTGTACTGAGCGAATTTTACCAGTCAAGGCCCGACATTGATATTCTTACAAGTGAAGCATATGCTGATGCAGATCTAGATGATCCTTTTGGGTTTTTCTTTGTTCCAGACCTTCCGCAACAGAGTCATGGTTCCCTGTATGTTTCTTTACCCTTTCTTTTCCCTGTATCTGAATCACATATGTTTCAGAATTACTAATTGTATCTTTTCTCATATTTTTGTCACTGTTTCAGGGATTGTGGAATGTTTGTCATGGCGTATGCGGAGTACTTTATTTCTGAGACTGATATCACAAGTGTGCCTGATTTTGATATAGATCTTTACCGTGGCCGTCTTGCAACGCTGCTTTGGGATTATGGCAAAAGGAAGATTGATTTAGATGCAGTGAGCGCATGTGAAAATCCTGGGCGTCTTGCTAAGAGAAAAGGCGCCATAAAGCGTCGTTTACGAGTTGCCAATCCCAACCATTAGTTCTGTTTCTTTTGTGATGTTTCTATATTTATGTTTGAAGTAGTAACCGTGTCTACTTTAGTATGTTGTTTGTTCTGGATGTTGTTTGTTCTAGATGTTGTTTGTTGTACTCACTATCTATGTAATGACAGTTTCGGAAGGTTTAAATTTTACAGCAACTCTCTTTTATTTTTGTCCCTTTTTGAAGTGTGAAACAGTTTCATACAATTATTAACTGTATCAGATAGCTAAGTTGACATAAAAACAGTTGAAATTATCTTCACTACCTCAGCAACCCCGTGTGAAACTGTATCACTTCTAACTAGTCAGATTCAATAACAAAGAAACAGTAAAACACAACTGTGAAACAGTTTGACACAATTATTAACTGTATCACATAGCTAACTTAACACAGAAACAGTTGAAATTATCTTGACTATCTCAGCAATCACTTGTGAAACTGTATCACTTTTAGCCATTCAGATCCAATTTGGAAAAAAAAAAAAAAAAAACATAAAGGTGAAACAGTTTCATACAGTCATGAAACAGTTTTCATACAGTCATGAGACATTTTGCTACAGACAGCTAAATTTATTAAAAGTTCACGCAGCAATTGTCAAATTGTATCACTTCTAACACTTCAGATTCAATGACAAAGAAAGAACTAAAAAAAGTTCTATTTGGGCTTCGGAGGATGTGTGCAAGTTTTTCTGTTGTGTCCTTCGCGACCACAATTTGCACACGTAATCTTTGTCCTTTTTGCATGTACTTCCCATTGTGGTTTGTATCTAGTAGTTTTTGGCCTTCCTGGTGGCCGTCTAGCAACTGGCGGGAGTAGTTTAATTTCTGAAACTGTTGGATTTATCTGAATAAAGAGTCCACCCATAAAGGGGTGCTCTTAATGTCTATCCAGGTAAAATATAAGTTATCTGATAGAGTCCTACAAGAGGACAACTACTGTATTATACAGTTATAAATACAGTAGTAATAGGCTCAGATAATAACACAGTTTTTCTACTACTCTTAATATCTCTCTCAAATAAGCTAGTGTTTAGACCGTGGATAAAAGGGTTGATCCGTCACACATAATGGGAGAGCTCTTACAATATGAGAAACATATTCTCATCTCATCTCTACAAATATTCATACAGTGAAATAGACCGTGCGACCAGCATACTGTGAGAGCTACGTGCTATACATCTGTTAGGAGTATATAGCCTCTCGTCGAGCGCAAACCTGCAAGTAGATTATAAAGTATGCAATACCCTAGATCATATGAATCACATTTTGATATCCTCTCAAAATCTCAAATATCACTTTTATGTATTCACAATTATAACTCATAAGTTATAACTGGTGCACCTGTGAATACAAAATTAATGAGATTCCTTTAATGATTTTCCTCTTCTCACGATTCTCTTAACATTAGCTCAACTGCTTTTCTAGATATGTCCCGCCAGACCGCATCCATTTTCATGGCCTTTTGGAAACACACTAAGATAGCTAACATTAGACTAAGTCTCAAGTATCTGATCGGAGTTACTGAGGGTACATAATTTGAGCCAGCATAAAGGCTCTGGGTCTCACGCAACAGTAAGTTGAGATCAAACTTATGTTAACCCAAGGTCGACATTAGCACACATGGTATGAAACACGTGCTACAACATTTTTTTTCCTTTCCTTAAGGAGCATATGTCTTTATAAATAATGTTGTATAGATGAAATTTAGACACCATATGTATCTAAATTCGAGTTTCTTAAACTCACATCTAGCTCACTAAGTAGACTAGGTGAACATCCTTTCACCTTAATAACCTTATGTTATTATTTAAACGACTATATTGATTTTAAGCATATCGCTCTCAAATTATCCATTTGATAATTTTTCTTAAAATCAAGTCTCATCTCCACTTATCACCAAGATAAGGAGGCGGTTGCCTGTGTGAGAAGGCCAACCTCTTGTCTACCCGACATACTAAAATATAATTGAAGAATGTACTAAACACTCAATAAATCATGAATATGTATGTAAGTAAATCAACTTTATTGATTATAAAAGAACATAGTTTTGTGAACAACTGGGAAAACAAAGAATAATACAAAATCACTCAAAGTCTACGCAAGCCTTGAGACCTAGTGTGTCTCACAAATGCATCTCTAGCTAAAGGCTTGGTCAATGGGTCTGCTACCATATCTTCTGTAGATATTTTCACCAGGTTCAACCTCTTGCGTTTATACATGTCCCTTGCATAGTTATACTTGATATCTATGTGCTTAGTATCACAATGATGCTTAGGATTCTTGGTTGCATCAACTGCAGCCTTACTATCACAGTAGACCAACACTGGTTCATCATCAGTGTTACCCAACAAGCTTTTGAAGAGCCTATTCAACCAAACAGCTTCTTTTGTTGCTTTTGACAGAGCCACATATTCGGCTTCCATCGTGGATAGTGCTACACATGATTGCTTCTTACTCTTCCATGATATGGCACCATTACTAAGTAAGAAGACATATCCTGAGGTAGACTTCCTCTCGTCTAAATCTCCTCCATGATCAGCATCAGTGTATCCAACTAATCGCAAATCTTTGCTGCCTTGATAACAAAGTGCGTAGTCAGCCGTTCCTCTCAGATATCTCATGATCCTCTTTACTGCTTGCCAATGTGCTGGACCTGGATCGGATTGATATCTACTTACCAAGCCAACTGCTTGACAAATATCAGGTCTAGTACACACCATAGCATACATTAGACATCCGACTGCACTTCTATAAGGCACTCGCTTCATCTTTTTTGTCTCTTCAGGAGTCTGAGGACACAAATGATTTTCTAAGTTATGGCCTTTGCTGATAGGAGTGTCAATTGGGTTGCTATTCTGCATATTAAATCGTTCAAGAATTTTCTTAATGTAATTCTCTTGAGAGAGATACAATAGTTTCTTAGGACGATCTCTTGAAATCTTGATTCCAAGAATATATGCACCTTCACCCATATCTTTCATCTCAAATTGAGACGACAACCAGGCCTTTACCTCGTTTATTAACTCCTTATCATTTCCAGCTATAAGTATATCATCGACATACAATGTCAGAATTACAAGCTTATTTCTTGATCTCTTGGTATAAACACAATGGTCTTCATCAACCATAGTAAAACCATTGGATATGATCACATTTTGAAAGTGTATATACCACTGCCTTGAAGATTGTTTGAGGCCATAAATAGACGTCCTAAGTCTACAAACCTTTTGTTCGTGGCCTTTTTCAATGAAACATTCGGGTTGTTCCATATAAATTTCTTCATCTAATTCTCCATTGAGAAAGGCAGTCTTTACATCCATTTGATGTAATTCAAGATCTAAACTTGCTACTATAGCTAGAATCAGGCGAATTGAGTTAAATCGCACAACAGGTGAGAAAGTCTCTTCGTAGTCTATTCCTTCCTGTTGTGTATAACTTTTCGCCACCAGTCGAGCCTTATATCTCTCAACTGTGCCATCGGCCTTGAGCTTAATCTTGAGAACCCATTTGCTCCCAATAGCTCTGCGTCCTTTTGGGAGATCAACTAGTTCCCAGACTTTGTTAACTCTCATTGACTCCATTTCATCTTCCATTGCTTTTATCCATTTTTCCTTTGAAGGGCATGAGAGAGCCTCTTTTGCATTTTTAGGCTCGTTTTCTACTTGTAAGAACAACATAAAAAGTTCAGCACCTTCGATATCAAATCGTCGACGGGGAATCTTTTTACGTAAACCACGTCCTTTTTGTGATTCTTCTTCGTTGTTCCCATTTGGATCAACGTTGCTCCCACTTGGATCAAGAACATCTATCCTGCTCCCACTTGGAACAAGATCAGTGACCATCTCACTCCCACTTGGAACAAGATCCATTTGGTCATTGTTTGATGTCAAATGATTACTTACATTCGCATCCGATGATGAAGGAGGTTGTTGATGTGAAACTAATTCATCATCTGTTAAATTTCTCCCACTCGAATGAAGTGATCTTTGTTGATCTTGATCCTCTATCTCAAACAAGGTTAGGTCTTGACCTACCTCTCCCTTTTTAGGAAACTCATCCTCTAAGAATGTGACATCTCGTGATTCAAACTCAGTTACGCTCCCACTGTCTTGCTGACCTATAAACACATAACCCTTAGAGGTTTCTGAGTATCTTATGAAAATACTCTTCTTTCCTCTCGGGCCTAATTTGCCATGTTTGTGTGAAGAATCATGTGTATAGGCAGCGCAACCCCAAGGTCTTAATACACTTAGGTTGGGTGCTCTTCCAGTCCACAACTCATATGGAGTGGTTGCAACTGATTTTGTAGGCACTCGGTTAAGTACGTAGGTAGTCGTACAATGCATCACCCCAATAACTAATTGGGAGGTTAGCTTGTGCCATCATTGACCTAACCATTTCTAGAAGCGTCATGTTTCTTCTTTCCGCAACACCATTTTGTTGTGGAGTATTTGGGATAGTCAACTGATGAATAATTCCCTTTCCATCACATAACTCGTTAAATTGAGTTGACAAGTACTCTCGACCTCGGTCAGTTCGAAGTACTTTTATCTTCTTGTCTAATTGATTTTCCACTAAGCTCATATAGCGTTGGAAACAACTTATTGCTTCTGATTTGTGGGAAATTAAATAGACATAACCGAAACGAGTGTAGTCATCTATAAATGTGATGAAATAGTACGCTCCATGCCTAGCCCTGACATTCATAGGCCCACAGATGTCCGAATGGACTAATTGCAATGGATATTCAGCTCTAGTCGCTTTACCGAAGGGTTTTCTTGCAGATTTTCCTGCTAGACAATTTTCACAAGTGGACAATTCCACATGTTCAATGCCATTAAGCAAACCTTGTTTTGCTAACCTTTGCATTCTTTGCTGGCCAATATGACCAAGTCTAGCATGCCATATGTTTACATCACTATCATATTTATGTGAGGAAGCAAACATAGAAAAACTAGCATTATTATTAAATGAATCATAATCCAAATCCATAATAATAAAACCTCCGGTCACATTACCAAAACCAAATAACGTTGAACCTAAAGTCAATTTGACAGAATTGTCATGGAAAAACAAGCTAAAGCCAAGCCTAAGCAAAACAATAACAGAAATAATATTCCGGCGAATTCCTGGAGCATAGAGGACATCATGTAGTAGTAGGTGTCGACCACCACGCAAGACTAACTTGCATGTACCGATCCCTTCAACAGCAACCTTATTGTTGTTGCCCACATAAATCCACTTTGTTCCACGTGACACCACCGACGGCCAGTAATTCCAGCCACGGTTCAAGATCCTACCGCTTCCGCTTACGAGAACAACAAGTAAGTTCTCGGTTTATGTTTTAACAATCTATATGGTATAGATTATTGTGATATATATATGTTTGTATCTCTACATTGGTATCAGAGCAATCCTTAGCATAGTGACCCTTTTTGTCACAGTTAAAGCATTTCACCTTTGCAACATTGACACGTTTGGGACGTTTGTTATTGCCTTGTTGTTCTGCCCTTGCTCTTTTAGCAGGCTGAGACTGATTTGGTCCTCTTTTCTTAACCCAATTCTTCTTCTTAAAGCCACCTTTGGCCTTAGAGGATGTTGCCATATGCAACTCAGCTGTTGGCTTAGCAGCCTCAAGCCGATCCTCTTCAAGCTCAAGAGATCTCCGGACATCTTCTAGAGTCTTGATTAGCTGATTGTGGGTCAAATGTATCTTCATATGATCCCAAGAATTAGGTAAGGACCGTATGACAGCTTGAACTTGTTGCTCATCGGTCAACACATGACCAACATCTTTTAACTCCCCAATCATGTTTGTCATAAGCCTCAGATGAGTTCTCACCGAATGTTCTGGGCGCTTCTTGTATGAGTCAAACTTGATTGTTAAGGATCGTAGCCTTTCAATTGAACAGGTACCAAACCTATTCTTCAAAGCAACCCAAAGACCCATAGCTCTTTGGTGATCCTTAATTCCCTTAAGATATCATCATCTAAGGTGCTCAGCAATGTAATGCGAGCCAAGGAGTCTTTCTTTTTCCAAGCGTCATAAGCCGCACGGTCACGCCTATGCTGAGCCGTGGTGCCTTCCTCAGGCTCATCCATGACGATGTTAATTGCCTCCAGAGCCTCTTGCTCTTCAAGCACATATTGAACTTTTAAGCTCCAGGTCTCATAGTTGTCACCATTGAGTTTCAACCCTTTGTTGAGCTCAGCAACAATGTTCTTAGCAGCAGTAGACATTTTCTTTTAACAAAATAAAAAAATATAGTGAGGATCTAAAGAAGGAATTATTTAAACGCAAGTACTATGTTCAACATACATATTCGGACAATAAGCACTAAGTTGATTTAGTTAATAAACACATATATTAATAATGGAGTCGAAAGTTCACTATGTTCCCAGTCATCGTCCAAAAAATTAAACACATGTAAATTATCCTAATCAACTACTTAGCTTAATGTCTAATCATATTTAAAACAACGTTTTGTTTTTCATGATCTTATAATCCCGTATGGATCTAAGTTAAACAAATTAACTTGGATTAATTTTAAATTTATTTAACATATTAAATAAAATAAAAGTCAAATGTTAAACTAATTAACATGTAAATATATTCGTTAATCTAAATAACAAATATATTAAATATTAAACTAATTAATATTTCCAAACATGTTAAACAAATTAACAATAGTAATCTAATGTTAAACTAATAACATGTGATTATTGTAAGAGCTCTCCCAAGAGGTGTGAATGTCTCATGTGATTTCTTTCTGTTATCATCAGTCCAAGTTCCAATCAGTGAGCGCATGTACTCCATAAATGCGACTACAGGCATATCATGCGCATCCCTGTTGACTGCATTCAAAGATTATGCAATGTTTGATGTCATTGTAAACCCCCTATTTACTGTTGAATGCGCCCTTGACCATTTTTGGTATCCAGCATTTAGCAAGTATGCTTTGATACGTTTATCCATTTTTTCCACATTGTTCATGTATGTGTCAAATTCATGTATGGTGTATGCCTTTGCCATACTGAAGAATGTTTCATGGAGCTTGTCTTCACATTTCTTGAACTTAGTCTTGAGGTTGTTCCACAAGTGCCATATGCATGCATAGTGTGGGACCTGAGGATATATGATTGTAGTAGCCTTAATTATGCTTTCATTACGGTCTGACACAACGCACATGTTTTCTCTCTCACCGTAAGCATGTTTGAACTTTTCAAAGAACCATTGCCATGAGGCATCGTTCTCTGAATCAACAATTGCATACGCAAGCGGCAATATGCTACCTATGGACAGAAACAGTAAGATAAATATTTGAAACAGTGCCACACAAGTAGAAATTGTAACAGTCTGATTCAAATAGAAAGCTTAAAGTTCTCAAAGAAACTGATAGCAAAAATCTGTTAATATTTTTGATACAAAGTGAAACACTGTGATACAGATAAAACATGATTTAATAGAGAGAAATAGATGGCTTTAAAAAGTCTGTGGCAGAGTTCAAACGGTTTGATACAAAGGTGATACAAAAATTGAAGCAGTCTGATACAAATAAACCATGTGTCTGAAAAACCCTGATACCAAAGCTGGAAATAGTTTGATACAAAAGTGAACCAGTCTGATACAAATAAAAGATGATGAAACAGATAATATATGGTCTTAAAAATCTTGATAACAAAGTTCAAACAGTCTGATACAAAGCTGAAACAGTATGAAACAAATGAGAGATGCTGAAATATTACGACACAAACAGTTGAAACAGTATGATACAACAGGTACTGTTAGAAATCAATTTACCTGCTGCATCTAATGTACTTGCTGCTAGGAATGTTCCTTTGTGCGCTGCTTTTAGGAAGCTACCATCAACAACTACGATTGGTTTGCAATGTTGAAATCCCTTTATTGAAGCATTCAAAGCAACAAAAGCGTACTTGAACAAATGGTCCTCAGTTGCATGTAAAGCAACAACTGACCCTGGGTTTCTCTGCTCTAACATATAAAGGTAACTTGGCAGCTTCTTGTAAGATTCAGTTGGGTCTCCTCGTATCATTGCAATGGCCATTTCTTTTGCTCTCCAAGCCTTCATATAATCTATGTGTATACCGTAACACCTCTGCATTTCGTCCATTATCTCTTTAGGCTTGTAGGTCGACTTTGGGTCATCAACCCTGTCCTTGACAATCATACCAATCATTCGTGATGTAAGCTGCGCTTGCCCATAAACTCTTTCTTTGTATGGACATGTGTGTTCATTGGTGAATTCTCTAACTTTGAACAAACTTGATGAATTCAAGCTTGACGCCCTAAATTTCCATTTGCAATTTTCACCTTTGCATATCAGGCAGTAGCTGCAGATACAGTATGATACAGAAAGTGTTACATGATACAGAAAGCTTCAGAAATTAAGTAACAGATACAAAATTGTACAGTATTATACAAATACAATTTACTTAATTTCTAACAGCCATGTATGATATAATCAGAGATGGTAGAGTTATAAATCAGATACAATGTGATACATAATTCACACATTGTATCTTACATATAAATTGTTATTGCTTGAAACAAAATACACATTTCAGATACAATATAGAAACTGTTTGTTCATGAAACAAACTCATGATACAGGTACACAGAAACAGATACAATGATAGAATGTGAAATAAATTGATACAAAACAAAAATACTGATATCAAGAACATTTCTTAGAGTACTTATGATACAGTTACACAGAAACAGATACAATGATACAATTTGAAATAAATTGATACAAAACAAAAATACTGATATCAAGAACATTTCTTAGAGTACTTATGATACAGTTACACAGAAACAGATACAATGATACAATTTGAAATAAATTGATACAAAACAAAAATACTGATATCAAGAACATTTCTTAGAGTACTTATGATACAGTTACACAGAAACAGATACAATGATACAATGTGAAATAAATTAATACAAAACAAAAATATTGAGATATAATACCTTGGTGCGCTTGATCTCTCAACCTTAAACTGAACCTTTTCTGTTATTGCAAATCGTTTCATGGCCATTACTACAGTGTTTTTGTTAATGTACACTTGGCCCTCTACTATCTCGTTTTGCAAGCTATTGGTAATTACTGCAACTTCTTCTACCTCGTGCTCATCAGAAGTTCCTTTAATCAGTAGTTCTACCGTTTCAGCACTACTGATAAGCGTATCATCAATGTTCGTGTTTATATTGGAACTGTTTCTGTCAGTATCAACACAGTCTCCCACTGTATCACGACTCCTTATGCTTTGTCTATCACTCCAGAACCCTTGATCCTCAACAATATCTTCCAGTGTGATACAAAGTGGATAGATTTCTATTCCTTTTTTCTCTATTTTCAATCCTGTATACACTAAAACACCCATGTCATTGTGTATTTCTAAACCCGGACTTTTTTCCATTACCTTATACTTTATTTTAACAATTTTTCTCGTCAGATCAATGTTCAGTTGCTTCGCAACTGTATCACGAAGCATATGAAAGTTTGAATCTAGATTTATCGCGATTGCATCAACTACAAAATCAATATAATTGTCGAATTTGTCCCATCTTCCACTATGTTTTAGTAGAATTTGTATTTGTGCCATATCTATAGTAAAGTTTCGATTTTGATATGTTTAAATTGTACAGCACTCGTAACAGCAACCAGAAACAGAGGCTCGACAGCTGCGATACAGAGCAGAAACAGACGCGAAACAGAGCAGAAACAGACTCGACACAGTGGAGAAACGGTAGCAGCTTTGTAGAATTGTTGATCGAAAACAGAGTACGTTGTGTAGAAACAAATAGAAACAGAACAGTAATGATTTTTAATAGAAACAGAAAAGTAACGCGACACAGTGGAGGCAGAGCTAGAGAGAGAAAAAGTAGAGAGAAAACAAGAAGGGTTTTAGTTTCTGTAAATAGAGTTGAAATAAAGTATTTATACATTGCTATTTTGCTAGGAAAAATATTGCCATGCATTGTAATTAGAAAAGTATTGCTATTTTTATGTAATTAAGGGTGAAAATTTGTATATTTGTTTAAAAATCCCTTTATATTTTCAATTTTGTTTACATTTGCTTTTTCAGTATCACTCATCCATGATCCATTGATGCATCATTGTCATTTTCTCACTTTAGAATCTGCTACGTTATGCTGTGAACCAAAATTGTTACTAGTTTTGGTATACTCTGTAATTTTTTTATTTTTAGTTAACGGGACTCCTTTCTAATTAAATCATTGCTCATTTAACCATTGGCATGCTGATTAATATTACTCTTTGTTATCTTCAATGTCTTTCTCTTTTGGTGAGTTGAGGAGAAAAAAAGTAAATCTATCTATAATTGTAGTACTTCCTGTAAAGGAAGAAAGATTTCATCACCACCTATTTTGTGTAAATTAAACTGTATTTATTTGGAAACATGGTATCCATGATAAGCATCTATACACACATGCATCTCATTATTTATTTTATTTTAATAAAAAGATGATTCCAGAAGCTTTTTTCACTTTTCTTTTGGTATAGTGAAAATAAGAAAATAAGCTCCCGTTTGGACATAGTTTTTGGAGGCATTTTTTGGGAGTTTTTGGGCCAAAAAGTGTTCGTCTATATTTTTTAAGCAAAACTTGTCCCAAAAATTTCAAAAAACTCAAAAACTGGCATTGAGCTGTTTTTGGGCCAAAAACTAACATTTACACATCAAATTTCATTTCCATAAGAGCTCAAAGCCTCTTTTAAGCCAAAAAATTTGTTCCAAAAAAGTATGTCCAAACACTTTTTCATTTTCATATCAAACTTCACCCAAAAAATATTTTTCAAAAAATATTTGGGAATCCATGTCCAAACGCTAGCTAAATAAAGAAACTTTATTGACAAATAAAAGATTTTTCAATATCTGTATAAAGTTTCCTTCTCGTCTTCTTTAATTTTGTATTCCTTCGCTTGGCTATACTCCATTAGCATGATGTGTGCTGGACTTTTCTCAGTGGTCAAGTGTATGATTGATTATATTTTTCAAACAATTATGTGATGTCTTACCTGAAATAAAAAAATAATAAATTTTGAATTCTTTGTTCTTTACACCAAAAAAGATGTTTATAGCTCATGAGTATGTTGGAATAATAATTTATTTTATTTTATTTGACTAACGTGTGGTATACTTATTCTTTCTCAGGCGTTACATTGAAGCTAACATGCTTGCCAGTTGCCACTTGCCACTATATATATATAAACAACCAAAAAAAAAAAAAAAAAAAGGAAGGAGGAAAAGAAAAGAAAAATAGGATAAAAGAGAAGAAAGTGATTAAAGCAATATGAGTGAATGATATAGGAATACATGCCCATAACTTTACAGTGAAACCATCTCCTGTAAAAAGAAAGAAAAAATTAAGCTCTAAACATGAAAAAGGAAATAAAAAAGAAAAAGAGGAGTCCGCTAGCAAAATTTAATCAAAACAAGAAATCCAAAATAGCTTCATGCATAATGAACATTCTTTAGTCTTTATATATACCACCAGTGCCGGTGGGATAAATGAAATATTTTCACCGGTACTCTTAACGAGAGATTTTGAATTTAAATCCCCTGTATGAAAAAATCTTTGTGATAGAGTGTTCCTTTAATGGATCATACACGACGCTCATCTAAATTAGTCATACTTTTATTAGCAGATGTCGTTATGTATTTATGTATGTGTGTAAATTTATGTATGGCAGAAATATGAGAGGTACATGAAATGTGTGCAAAAAATATTTTGTGCAAGTAATAGGAGTGATGCAGGGCAAGTCGAGCAACTATCCAAAAACACCATCCAAGGCCAAGGAAGAGCTTATGCATTGGAACGCCATGGAACGAGGAGCGTCCGAGACACATTTCGAGGCGTTTCAAGGTTTTCCAGGAAGGGGCGGACCGCCCGTTTCACTAGGTGGACCGCCCACTTGAAGGCTGCTCTCTGGATCTCTGGCCGCCTACTAAAGGGGCGGACCACCTGCTTGGGGCGCCTACTGGAGACTAGGCGGGGCGCCTACTACACTAGGCGGCGCGCCTAGTTGCTGAAGAGCTTGCGGGATTTCTAGTTTTTATCCTATGTAATTTCTATTATAGCCCTACGTGGCTTATGACTTTAGAATCTACTTAAGGGTACTTTAGGCCTTTCATTAATGTCAAGATGAGGCCTATAAATACTCCATTAGCTTTGCATTTTACTTAGTTAGCTTTGATGAATGATTGAATGAACAGTATTCAAGAGAGGAGTCTCTTTGAATGAAAACCCTTTGAGTTGGTTTGAGTCTTCTAGATGAGCTAGTTGATCCCCAAACCCCCCGATCATTCTACTTACGAGTCCTTTGTCGTCTCGAGGGTAGTTGCATAGTTGTAGGCGAATCTTGACACCGATATGAGGGTATCACAGAACAAGTTCTCCGTGGTTACCTTGTAGGGAGTTCGAGACAAGTCTCGCTCCCTTATCTTGTTATCGTGTTTATTTTATCCCCGTATCATCTTGGTATCAGAGCAAGGCTTGGGTTTTGTTTTTACAAACCCCCGACCCTTGATTCTTCGTGCCTAGGTTAGTTTCTATCTTTAGTTTTCTTGTTGTTGTTATTGAAAGAAGAAAAACACAAAAAAATAGAAAAATTTGAAAACACCAAAAAATTGGCCTATCTTGTTCGTTAGATCGATTCTTGGTATGATTGATATTGGGGTTTGTTCCTTATTGGAAACCCGTCATTTTGGTACCTAGAAATCCTGATTTGGAGTTGTATTCCAAGATTTGAAAATTTGAAACCCTTTGAAAATTTGAAAAGCTTGAAACCCTAGTTTGAATTTGAAGAAAATGGTGATTTGATTGTTTTTGATTGGGGTTTGTTTAAAATCATTGGGGATTGATCTTGGAGGTAGAAAACACATTTGGGTACCTTCGGATTGCCAAAACAACGTGAGATTTGTTGGATTTTGGGGTGCCAAAGGCAAGAAAAACGAAGTTGAACGTTTCTGGAATTCGCAGTAGGCGGGGCGCCTAGTCCAAGGGGCGGATCGTCTCTTTTGTGTGAGCTCTCTGGATTTTGAGGTGGCGGGGTGCCTGGTTGAAGGGGCGGACCGCCTACTCTCCGCTGTAGGATTTCGGGCGGACCGCCTACTCTGAAGGGGTGGGGCGCCTAGTCCTGAAAGTGTTGGTTTTGGGTAGTTTCGTCTAGGTTATCTTGTTTCTTTGATTGTATTGCATCTAGCTAGTACTTCTTTGAGTAATCTTGCCTACTTGAATTGTGCTAGCCCTTCGAAGCTTTTAGGATTATCGTGCCTTAGAAAGGAGACTAGAATTCAAAGAAGACCCGCAGTATCATTTGCCTCAAATCCTCACTTGAAAGTGCTTATCGTCCAATCGAGTCCCATTAAGTGCATTGGACTTGTGGATTGAGTGATTGAGTTGTGGTTCATTGATTAACTACGTGAACCTTCTAGACTCGAACTTGAGTGAAATATCCACCACCACTAAACGAGTGACCCGAGTGCTATACACGTGAGGGTGTGAGTGAGGTATTTTCATTAACGTTTGTTCTTCTTGTAGGTACAATGGCCAACGAAGGTCAAGATTTTATAAAGGATGCCTTGGCTAGTCTCCTTGCCAAGATGGATATCATGGGCCAAAAGATTGAAAATTTTGAGAAGGTGACCACAAGTCTCCAAGTTGAGGCCATTAAAAGAAGGACCCCGAGTGTCCCTCTTGAATCCGGAGAAGGCACAAGTCATAGCACTCCTATGACTCCCGGACACTTTGTAGAGCTAACCAAGAGATAGAACAAAAGAAAGTAGAAGCTCTTCAAGAGTGTGTGTTGGGCAACACCCAACACATGGGCAATCCCCACAACTTGGGCAATCTCCAAGGAAATGCTCCACTTTGAAGACCCATGCGGAATGTTCCACTTCTTGAGCAAATTGATGAAGTTCATGAAGGGGAGGAAGCCGAGTATGGAGATGAAGCCTATGGGTATGATGCTCCTTATCAACCTAGGAGGCAAATGAATTGGGGTCGAGATGTGGATAGGGGTAGAGGCCGAGGTCGAGGGCCACCCATGGGATATGCTAGAGGGAATGCTAGGAGGGAGTATGTCGCTCATGATGACCATTATGGAGGCCAACCGGAGCCTAACTATGGAGTACGTGACAACAACAACAACCTCAATAGTGTCAAGCTCAATCTTCCATCCTTTAAGGGAACTTGTGATCCGGAGGCATACATGGAATGGGTACTGCTCATGGAAAGAGTGTTTGACACAAATGATATGACCGAAGAGAGAAAGGGTACCTATGCTATTTCTACCTTTGAGGCCTATGCTTCTACTTGGTGGGAGTCCATGAAGAGGTCAAGGAGAAGGATGAATTTGCATGCGAATGTGACTTGGGATTAGTTGAAAGAACACATGAATACCAAGTACATAACTCCAAGGTATCGACAAGAGAAACTCAAGAAGCTCTATGATCTAAAACAAGGTGTCAAAACGGTGCATGAGTACTTTGATGAGTTTGAGAAGACCCGGATGGCATTGGATATGGATACCGAGTGTGTGGAACAAGCCATGATCCGCTTCAAGAATGGCTTGAGCTATGGTATAGCTTCTCAATTGCGGTTGCACACTTATCATTCACTTCAAGATCTCTTTGAAGCCGCAATTGATGCCGAGAATTGGCTTAACAGAGAGAAGTCCAAAGGCAACACTCCTACTACCACAAGCAAGCCAAAAAAGTGGAAGACTCCAAATGCAAACTTTCCAAGTGCAAGTGCTAGCAAAGAAGTGAAGAAGCCATATGAGAAGACTAAACCACACTTGGAAGGTACTTCTAAAACTTGCTTGAGTAATCCTACTGTACTTCTACTTCTACTCAATGCTATAAGTGCAAGGGCTATGGTCACATTTCTAGGGATTGCCCTACAAAACGAACCATAGTTGTGGTTGGTAATTTGGTATATGAGCAAGAAAGTGAGCCCGAAAGTGAGGGAGTAGAGGAGGATGAGGAAGTTGAATGTGAGGAGGCTATACAAGGAGAGGATGGTCCTCAAATGTTCTTGGTGGTTAGGAGGAGCTTGAGTACCATTTTCATGGAAGAGGAGGTGGAAAATGATCAAAGAGAAAACCTCTTTCATGCTAGATGTCATGTGATGGGGCAAGTAACCTCAATGGTTGTTGATTCGGGGAGTTGTGCCAACATAGTGAGCCAATCTTTGATTTCCCAATTGAAGTTACCCACTCTAAAGCATCCAAAACCATATCGCTTACAATGGCTTAGTGAGTGTGGTGAACTAAAGGTGGTGAAGCAAATGTTGCTTGAGTTTAGCATTGGGAACTATAAAGATAAGATCTTGTTTGATGTTGTCCCGATGCAAGCTTGCCATCTATTGTTTGGGAGACCATGGCAATATGATAGATGTGTTGTGCATGATGGTCGGACCAACTCTTACACGGTCAAGTAAGATGGGAGGAAGTATGTGCTTGGACCTTTGACTCCAAGGCAAGTAAGAGAAGACTACAAGCGAATGAAGGAGTTGAGGGAGGCGGCTAAAGTAAAGTCACCCATTGTACTTGAACCCGAGGCAAACAATCTCATTGTCTTTCCATTACATGATGAAAATGAGGGTCACTCCACTTCAAATGAGAGAGAAAAGATAGAGAGAAGTGAAGGAGTGACCGGTGACAATCCAAGAGGGGAAAAAAGAGAGGATTTGAGGAGTGATGTGAGTGGATTGTCACCACAAACTACACTTGACCTTGAGGTAAAATTGAGAGAGATGAGAGGTGAGGAAGGAAAAATTGAGAGTGAGAGCACCCATTGTTCAAACCCTTTTTCATCTTTTACCTTTTCTTGTGAAAGTTCTTGTGTAGGTACAATTGAAGACAAGCCATTGGAGCCTCAACCATGTGCTTGGAAGGAAAGACAAGAGGAGGAAGGTTCTCAATGTGAGCTTCATGAAGAAGGAGTTGCATATGACACTTCAAGCCTTGTGAGTGATCAAGGGAGTACTACAAATGTAAGTGTTACTTCACCTTTTCATGAGCCTATTAACTACTTGTCTTGCGATGACTCAACACTAGTTGGTTTTTTTGATGCATCTAGTGAGTATACCACTAGTGAAGAGTCTAATTGTCAACTTGAGTGTGCTTGTAGAACACTAGTTGGGAGGGATGCTATGCCACATCATGATGTGAGCTCATTGTTCATTGAACCACTCTCTAGTGTAGATTTGATAGTTGACAATGATTGTGACCTTTGCTATGACACACCACCAACCTTTGACAAAGGGGAAGATGAGATAGTTAATCATTCCCTTATTGATATGCTTTTATTTGGGGGACCAATGTGTTGTAGTAAAGACGGAATTGACCTTGAAGAGTCCAAATTGCATGAATTGGACAAGGTTGTCTATGATGACTCCTCAAGTGAACTTAGTCTTGATAACTTGTCAATGCTTGATCATGAAGAGCTTATGCATTGGAATGCCATGGAACGAGGAGCATCCGAAACACATTTCGAGGCGTTTCAAGGCTTCCCATGAAGGGGCGGACCGCCCACTTGAAGGCTGCTCTCTGGATCTCTGGCCGCCTACTAAAGGGGCGGACCACCTGCTTGGGGCGCCTATTGGAGACTAGGCGGGGCGCCTACTACACTAGGCGGGGTGCCTAGTTGCTGAAGAGCTTGCGGGATTTCTAGTTTTTATCCTATGTAATTCCTATTATAGCCCTATGTGGCTTATGACTTTAGAATCTACTTAAGGGTACTTTAGGCCTTTCATTAATGTCAAGATGAGGCCTATAGATACTCCATTAGCTTTGCATTTTACTTAGTTAGCTTTGATGAATGATTGAATGAACAATGTTCAAGAGAGGAGTCTCTTTGAATGAAAACCCTTTGAGTTGGTTTGAGTCTTCTAGATGAGCTAGTTGATCCCCAAACCCCCCAATCATTCTACTTACGAGTCCTTTGTCGTCTCGAGGGTAGTTGCATAGTTGTAGGCGAATCTTGACACCGATACGAGGGTATCACGGAACAAGTTCTCTGTGGTTACCTTGTAGGGAGTTCGAGACAAGTCTCGCTCCCTTATCTTGTTATCGTGTTTATTTTATCCTCGTATCAAGGAGGCAGTGCGGTTCTACCAGTGAACCCACAATCTTTTCACAAAACTAAGTATTTTATGGACATATTTTTCAAAATATGTCTAATATGATGATCGGAAATCCATACTCTAAAAGTCTAAATGACTCATTTTCTAAAACGATGATTAACTTACACTCAAGAGTAGGAATCCTTCCTATTTAAAAACCCTTTAGAATAAAATTTCTCAATATATCATAGTATGAAATGATATTTGCTTATATACAATATAATTTCTTGACAAAGGTTGTTTGCCGGACACTTTTAGACGCACTATAATTCTGCCCCTAAAATGGTGAACTCATCCACTTGAAATCCTAGATTCAAGTCAGTATGAAGGTGCAGAGTATGTATTAGCCTAAGCTTTATTAGATTTTCTTTTTTTAAATGGACAAATTGAAAGTCTGACTGTGCTTACCCCATCATTTCAAAAGAATATGAAAAGCATGTGCATAATTGCCTCCTTTGCACAAAATTTTCCTTTAACCCTCACCCAACCACTCTTAAACCTAGACTATATATATGTCTAAACATTACAACATTTCCCACAAATGAAGTACAAAGCTTCACTTGTGTGAGCTTTGTATAAAAATTTCTCTTTCTTTTCTCTCATCTCTACATTTGTTACTAAAAAAATGGCTTCCATGTGGTTCTTGCTCTTCTTGTTGTTGCCATTTATCTTGCTTGAATCTTCATCAAAGTCAGTCACGGCAGCAAAAACAAGACATTTTAAATGGGAAGTAGAATATATTCATTGGTCACCAGATGGTGAAGAAAGTGTAGTAATGGGAATAAATGGACAATTTCCTGGTCCAACTATTAGGGCAAGAGCTGGGGACACAGTTGCTGTTGAGCTTACTAATAAGCTTCACACTGAAGGAGTTGTCATTCACTGGCATGGAATCCGACAGGTTATATGGCAGTGCAAATCATTTTTTATTACTTTAAACTCTCTACTTAAATTGTGGGAATATGAGAATCTCTTTCGTTGAATTGACCGAAAGCCCTTCTTTTTATTAAGTTCCTCCCAGATACATGGCTTACATACCCGGCTCTTCCCTATTCATTGCGGGTTGGTTATTTGTCAGGACCGGTTTAGCTTACGATGTGTTTGGAAGCCCCTCGAATATGTTCGAAGATCTCGAAATGATCTTCCAGTTCGGGGGAGAATTCGCAAAATTCCGTTTCCTATGCCTGTCTTCCTCAGAAAAAAGAAAACTTAAAGATCTATACTAATTTGGTTTAAGTTTTAAATATTACTAAATAATAGTGTACATGTTATAACAGATTATCTATTCTATTTTCAGGTTATTACATTTGATTTGCTACATGCAGTTACTGATTTTGTTGTTGTACGCAGGGGAATTTAACCTGAGGATATAATAAGAACCTTACACTCATACAAATAATAAACAGTTATTTGTAATTGTCTTTTAATAACACAATTGAATAAATATATTTTATATCGTCAGTACGCACAACTTATGCTCAGATAATAAGGTGAAAGAAACAAACACAGAGAAGAATGAAAAGTTTCTTGTGGAGAACAGCTCACCAATTCAAGATTTGATTAAACTATTTTTCTTCTCCTCTCTGGTTTCTCCATCCACCTAAAAGTATGAAAAAAATATTCTTGTAGCTATTGAAACAGTGACATCTTTACTTGTGCACATTGGCAAATAATATCCAGTAAATTTGGGTGGAACGCGTTTTTAGATATTTGTTGTTCAGAACCATTTTTAGTATTAGGAATTTGAAAAACAATATATATAGAGTATATTCTGTTTTTTTTTTTTTCTGTAAACTTTATTCTTTGACTGACATTTCGTCTCGTTCTATTTCTGTTTTCTTTAATAAAATTTTAATTATAGCTTGGAACACCATGGGCTGATGGAACTGCAGCAATTTCCCAATGTGCCATTAACCCTGGAGAGAGATTTGTCTATAGGTTTAAAGTTGATAAGGTATGTTCTTCGTTATTCTCTCTCACCCTCACACATTACATAACGATAAAGAGAGAAAAGAAAGAAAAAAAAAAGAACAGAGAAGTTACTGCATAATTATTTATTCTGGACACCTCTGGCTACTAATTCAAATTTAGTGTACTCCTAATACCTACACTTTATCCAGAAATAGGTCCAAATCTAAAAGTTTACTTACTTAATTTCAAGTGGTACCTTTTTACTATTTTATTGCCACTTCCTTTTCGCCAATTTGCATAAGAAAATGTTTGACAGATTTGGTCTGACATGGGAAAAGATTCTTTTATACTCTCGAAAGACCCAAAAAAAAAAAAAAGATAAAAAGATGTACTCCTACTATATAAGTTTAGACCATAATAGTACTTTTGTTCTACCACTTTGTTGAACTAATTAATAAGTTTCTTAAAATAAAAGATGCACGATTATTGCAATCTCTATACTTTTTTAATAGCCAAGACAATTATGATCTAGTATTTCTTGAGAAACTCTTCTACTAAACTATTTTGAGAACGGACACCCACCAATATATAACATAGGCATCACCTTACTAAACTTATCTTGATTTTTACTAGATTAATATGGCAAGTCTTCATTTGGAGGCAAAAACAAAAAGGAATTACTGTATTTTTATACCTCTTCATTCTCATAGATGCCAGAACGTTACATGTTACCAATTGAGAAATCTAACTATTGGTGAACAGTATTTTGACAAATGATTTAGAAAAAAAAGAATCAAACTTTCACCTGAATAGTCCGCAAGTTTTTATTTGGAGGCAAATGCTTTAAGTAAATTAAGCTTTTTTGGTGCCCGCCATTCTCATAGATATCTAAATGTTATTCCCTCCGTCCCAATTTATGTTACACCATTTGACCGGATATGAAGTTTAAGAAAATAGAGGTTGACCTTGTTAAATATCAATTTTACCTTTGAAAAAGTAATAAAGAGAAGATTTGAGTAATAAAAAAGTTGTTGGTAAGTTTAAAAGTATGTAGGGCTCAACAAGGATAAAGTAGAGATGATGCATTAAATAGTTGTCAAATAAGGAAATGTGTCATTTATTTTGGGACAACCAAAAAAGGAAATGGTGCCACATAAATTGGGACGGAGGAAGTAGTACTTACATGTGCTAATTTGTTAAGAAATACAATTACTCAAAAAGTTCAAATCTGGTATATGTCGCTGGTTCATAATAATATAGTTTAATAGCAATTTGTATGTGTGGGGGAAAACAGGCAGGTACATACTTCTATCATGGACACTATGGAATGCAAAGATCAGCAGGGCTATATGGATCACTCATAGTGGATGTTGCAGAAGGTGAAAAAGAACCATTCCGTTATGATGGAGAATTCAATCTATTGCTAAGTGACTGGTGGCACAAAGGCTCTCATGAACAAGAAGTTGACCTCTCTTCCAATCCTTTTCGTTGGATTGGTGAACCCCAGGTATACTCCTATTTTTTCATCACAATTATTATTTTTAAGAAAGTCATCATGATTGAACGAATAAATTTGTCATGATATAGAACGAAAAAAATATGTTTTATAGTTTTAAAGTTTGATTTTCATATTTCTTTTTACATATTCTGAAAATTCATGTCCAGAGAAAGACACGATGATTACTCAAAAGTCACAAGACATCACAAAACTAGTAGTAAGTGGTAACAATATAAATCTTAACAATAATAAGATATAAATAATAAGAGAATATGCTCCACATTCTTATTTAATCATGTGAAATTTAAATCAACCAATCTAACTAATTCTTAATTCACTATATGTATAGGTTCACTTATAAAAAAGATAAAACACTAATTATCAAAGGTTCTTTATTTCCTTAGCACTCGAGCATGTGAAACCTCCAACTAAAATGAAGAAATACTTATTAACCATCACGACATCACGAAATAGTTAATATGACCATCATTTAGAGCCTGTTTGGGTGAACTTATTATAAGTGGTTTATAAGCTACTTTTGAGAAGTTAGATCTAACTTTTGACTTATTTTAAGTACAAAAATGCTCATAAACATATTGCTATTTGAGTTACCAAACACTTAAAAAATACATAAGTACTTTTAAGTTACTTTTAAGCTTACCCAAACTGACTCTTAGTATTTGAATTTTATCTTTTGTATTCCTCGACCACTCCTCATTTTGTTTTGTTTATTTTCTTTTATAGTAGGAGTAGTTCTTTTTGGGGTCCCCGTATCTTTTACGAGGGGCAGAGGCTTCGGTAAGCGAAGGTTTGCAGTTGAAAATTATTCATCGTTAAAGTTATGTTGTGTATATATTACACAACTTTTTATTATACCGCTGTAATCATGCAAATCACTTCCAAAACGTTACATATCTTTTTTTTCAAGTCAAAGCACTCACAAGCACACAGTAAGAATCATGAAAATTGGAGTAAGCCCTACATTTGACAAGTAGTAATTTTCAATGTACTTTTTGGTCCCTCCTGTTTCCTTGAAATTTGAATGGTGATGTTACTTTTCAGAAATATTTATGCATTCTCTCTATTTCGAACAGATAAAACCACTAATTCCTAGTTTTATATACCCTCCTTTTCATTTTCTGTTCATTTTCAAAGTATAAAATTCATCAATCTATTAATAACACTTTCTTTTGCCTAAGTTTCTCTCTTAACTTCAATCTTAAGTTAGTAATAAAACATGCGAATATTTAATTAGTGATTTATTTATCTTATCTTTCAGTCGTTGCTTCCTTTTGTCAAACTACAACTCTACAAGTAAATCTTCAATTTCGTATTCTTGACTTTTTGGAGACCGCGTTAGACAATATTCTCCTTGAAGTTTATTTTATCCAAGTACAATAAACTTCGACAACTTCTGACGGTTGTTTTCAAATGATATGAAATAAATAATTTGAGAGCATGTTATAATAAGTTTCTCCACTTAAAATAGCAGTGTAATTGTGGATTTCAAGACCGACAAATAAGTAAGGTACAATCAAGCTTCTTAATAATGTGGTTGTTTGTCCATATTCTTTTTGACTGTTATAGCATAATGATATTATAAAGAATATATAATATACTTAACATAACATAAAGAAGTAATTTAAACAAAAAACTTGACCGCTATAGTGATGAATTTTTATTTTGAGACAACTACTAACTAAAATGTTTGCAAAATCTTATTACCCGGATCTTGTACATGTACCAAACAAGTGAGTAGTATATGTTATTTGTATGTGGTTTATTATTTAATCTTAATTACCTAATATTTATTCGTATCACAATCACTGATATGTATTTTCTGGAATGTTACTTTCTGGGGGTATTATTATTACTTATTAGCATATTTATTTTTGAAAAGGTGGCTTCATGAGCGTGATCATAACCTCTTTTTAATAAATTCCATTTCTACTTGAGGTGTTTGAAGAATGATTAATCTAATTTTCTTGTGATATGAAAAAAAAATAAAATTACCAGAGTTTGTTGATAAATGGGAGAGGTCAGTACAATTGTTCACTTGCGGCGCAATTTAGCAAACCACCACTTCCAGAGTGCAAGTTAAGAGGTGGTGAGCAATACGCACCCCAGATTCTGCGCGTGCTTCCAAACAAGACTTACAGGCTTAGGGTGGCCAGTACCACTGCCTTGGCTTCACTCAACTTGGCCATTGCGGTAAATATTACTAAACCTTAGTAACTCTTTGTATATTCCTTGCACTTTCCAAAGATGATATGACAGTATTGTAATTTTGCTATTGGATGGTAGTAGATTCTCTATTTCCCTTGCTTTGGGTAGACTCAAAATAGTGACAAATCCATCAATGAGTTTACAAATTTGGCGAAATTAAATGTTTCAAGTAACATAGAGCACGTTTGAGTTTAAAAGTGACTTATAAGCTTATAAACTCATTAGTATATGTTTGGTAATCTCAAAATTTTTGGACTTATAAGTCATAAATTGCTTAAAAGCCTTTTTGAGAAGTTTCAAAAAGTGGCTTTTAAGTCACTTTTTTTACTTAAAAGCCACTTAAAATAAGCTGCTTTTAAGCCCACCCAAATAGGCTCATAGTACAAATTATTTTTGGGATGGGGGGTATGGGGTCACGGTAGTGGTATATTTTACTATAGATTCACGGTTCATAAAATGTAGTGCTTATTTAGCTAGCGTTTGGACATAGATTCCCAAATAATTTTTGGAAAACACTTTTTGGGTGAAGTTTGATATGAAAATGACAAAGTGTTTGGACATATTTTTTTGGAACAAAATTTTTTGGCTCAAAAGAGCCTTTGTTTGAGCTCTTATGAAAATAAAATTTGATGTGTAAATGTTAGTTTTTGGCTCAAAAACATCTCAATGCCAGTTTTTCAGTTTTTAGGAGTTTTTGGGACAAGTTTTGCTCAAAAAACATAAACAAACAATTTTTTGCCTAAAAACTTCCAAAAAATCTCTCCAAAAACTATGTCCAAACGGGAGCTTAGTGTCGGATCATATATATATATATGTTTGAGGAAAAAGTAAGCATAGATACAATTTGACACACACTTTAGAACTCTATCTCGATTCAAAACTTATTGCGGGTGTCTAAATTCTACATTTATCGTAGAGTCGAACTGAGGGTTGCTGAGAATTGAGGGAACTCATTAGATGATCGAGTTTGTGTACTAAATATGAGATGATAGAAAAGAAGAGGCATTTGAAGGAATTGGAACCTTGTACTTGAATAATATAAGGTGAAGTTTCAATCGCTAGAGCTGATCAGACTATAGTGACATACATTATATTTAGATTAATTGAATTACTATTATTCATATTTATAGAATTAAAGATAAATTATTTGTAACCACCAATGTCATTCAATGATACCAAAAAAATATCATGAACCATGTGGTAAGACATTGCTTCATATCGAAAGAAAAAAAAAACATTTCAAGAGTTTATATATATCCCCTTCCAATTATTCTTTCAAGAAATAATATTTCCAATTTCTTACATGTATGCATGTCAATATATAGGGTCACAAGATGGTGGTAGTAGAGGCAGATGGAAACTATGTTCAACCATTTGCAGTACAAGATATGGACATTTATTCAGGTGAAAGCTATTCAATTATTTTCACAACAGATCAAGACCCTTCTCAAAACTATTGGATTTCAATGAGTGTAAGAGGAAGAGAACCTAAAACGCCACAAGGCCTCACTCTATTAAACTATCTTCCAAATTCTGCATCCAAAGTTCCAAAATTACCACCACCAGTGTCACCACTATGGAATGATTACGACCATAGTAAGTCATTTTCTAACAAAATTCTTGCCCTAATGGGATCTCCTAAGCCACCAATAAAACATAATCGTCGCATTATTTTGCTTAATACACAAAATAAGATTGATGGTTATACGAAATGGGCTATTAATAATGTATCATTAGTCTTGCCAACAACACCCTATTTAGGGTCCATTAGATATGGGATTAACAATGCTTTTAACACAAAACCTCCACCAGACAATTTCCCTAGTGACTATGATGTTTTGAAACAAGCACCAAATTCAAATTCAACATATGGTAATGGTGTGTATATGTTGAAGTTCAATTCTACTATTGACGTCATCCTACAAAATGCTAATGCCTTAGCTAAGAATGTTAGTGAAATTCATCCATGGCATTTGCATGGACATGATTTTTGGGTATTGGGATATGGAGAAGGAAAGTTTAGTGAAAAAGATGTCAAGAAGTTCAATTTGAAAAATCCACCATTGAGAAATACTGCAGTTATTTTTCCCTTTGGATGGACTGCACTAAGATTTGTGACAGATAATCCTGGAGTTTGGGCTTTTCATTGTCACATTGAGCCTCATTTGCATATGGGAATGGGAGTAGTATTTGCTGAAGGTGTTCATCTTGTCAAGAAAATTCCTAATGAAGCTCTCACTTGTGGTTTGACAGGAAAAATGTTCTTGAGCAACAAGCATAATTAATTCTTCTTAAATTAAAATTACGATTTTGATGAAGTTTAGATAAGATGGATTTTCCTTTTTCTTTTGGATTTTCTGATTTTGATGGTTTGTAATTTAATTATATCTGGCTGTTGAATGTGAGAAGAAATGTGTAGAAAATGGTTTGATGTGGTTATTTATTTTGACTGTCACTTGTGATAATTTATGCTGTTTTTGAGGTGTAGCACTTATTATGTATTATGTTAAGAGGTCAAGGGCCTCAAGGCTGCTGCTTGGAATTTGGAAATGGTGTTCTATGTATATTTCGTTTTGATTTAGGTTATGCATTGCACTAGTATACTTAATCGTTTTTCCAAATGTTAATTAGACATAATAATACACAAGAATCAGCGCGACTTTTTTAGTGGATCGCACATTATTTCTCTCTTTGGGTGATGTTAGGGAAGTAATAGGACCTTTGAGCCATCCGACTTTTTTTAAATGCAATATCTAGTCAGTTTGCGCGTGTCTCCCTTAATTTCATGGATCGAAGTATCACTGCCTCTTGCAAGTAGCATGTAATTCTGTGTCCACTAAGTCTTGAACAGAAGAAAAGATATAACTTACATTTTGCCTTCAATGTATTTTGAATTCAGAAGTGGATCTAGGATTTAAATTTTATGGGTTTTAAATTTTACAATAATAATCTCAAGTGTTAGTTACTGGGTTCTTGACTTGATTTATATATATATATATATATATATATATATATATATATATATATATATATATATATATATATACACACACACACACACACACACACATTGTCTACGCCAAATTTACTGGGTTCCACTGAACCGCACCTCCTTCTCTAAATCCGCCCCTATTTGAACCCCAATTTTACCCACTTCATTAACCACTAGACATCCTTGAGTCCTTTGAGAAATCCAACTTGCCAGCTTTTCTTTTTTAATTATTTAGTAAACCAATAGTTCCTTCAAGATTATATAGTAACTAGTTTCTCGATACATGCGTTGCACGTGTATATCGAGTTATGTACTCCCGTTTAAAACAAAAAAACATCCATATAATTCTCATATGAATGCAGACATTTGCTTCTCTATATTATTGTCTTACCAATCAAGAAAACTCAAGGTTGCTCTTGCAAAATTCTATCCTTAATAAGAGCATTTCTTTAGCTTCATTCTTTTCTAACCCTCAAAAAGAGTTTTTATATAGTGCATATTTTAAACTATAATAATTGTATGTGTTGCACTTGGTGCACCTATGTAAAACACTAGAGGGGGGAGGGTGAATAATGTCCTTATCCGATTTTTAAATTTCTAAAATTTGCCTTTAACTTTTATCGCCTAACTTACAAAGAACCAGATTCCTTGCAAGTTTCACCTATTTCTGAAACTTAAACTTAATACGAAAACGTAAATAACACAGAGATTTTTACATGGAAAAATCCTTGCTCAAGGGATCAAAAACCACGACCCAAACTGTTGGGATTTCAACCTTCCACTAAAGGAAAACCGAGCAAGTTTTAGACTACAACGTAATGTAATCAAGGAACTAGACCTCCCTAGTACCTAGAACCTTCCAAGCCACACGTTAGCTTGTCAGGTTGACTCTAATTCATCAAAGAGTAACCTCTACTAAATGCTTCTTAACAAGCTGATAGATTACAACTCGATAGCTTATAACAAAAACTAAAACAACAGACTTAACTATGAAACTGCTCCTTCGTAAGGTTCTGCTGCTCAGCCTTTGTTCTTGCACTCAATGCCTCTCATGGTTCGTTTGTTCTTGATTTGCTCTATTGAGAATTCTTGAGTGTGTGAATCAATTCCGGCCAAATTAACTTGTATTTATAGAGTTTGACTTAGCCGGATCCGACTAAGCTTAGAACTTCTTTTCTACTTTGGAATCCGTTTCAAAGAAGGTTTACCCATCTTGCCTTATTTGAAACCTAAGTTAATTTGCCTTAATTTCCAATCCTTTTCTACTTAGGAACCGCATTCTATTTCAGCACCGCCACTAGCTTCTTCTTTTCCCGGCAGGATTAGAACTTTGACTCCAGCTGTTGTTTTTCTCCTTCTTCAACTCTAACTCGAATATCCCTTTGAACAGCTCAGTCGTCTTACTCAACTATGAACCTTTTCGTGGTCCACGTAACATCAAGTCCTTTGTCATCTTCAAAACTCATTCTTCAATAAATTCTCCCTTTTTGATGATGACAAACAATGTTGTCTCACTGAGGGTAAGTAAGCACAAGAACCTGTAAAATTTCAAACACTAACCAAGAACCAGGGTAATACAGTTAGGCAAAAAAAAAATAGGTCACAAAACATACAATGAACTAAACAACATCTAACTTCCCCCTTTTGGCATCATCGAAAAGTTTCACATTTGTATGAACCTGCTCAACTTAGATTAAGTCTAGTTGACTCTAGTGCCATAGGTAGTTAGCCAACCTTTATACGTCAGGAACATGTTTCAGACAATAAATACTAGCAAAGTAGGATATTTATATCAACATAAGCGCCAAACCGGCTTAACACATCCAGAACATTATTCAAATACTACAAACCAAAATATAATAATTGTCTTAAAACCAGGCCATAGACAGAACCAACGAGGGGACTTGGGAAAGGAACTGGTTCAGAATTGGGGAATATCAGGGATGTTAAAGTGAGCAAGCAACAAGGCAAGGCGACGCGAGTTTCCTTCACGTTCACGCTCCAGCTCCACATCCAGCCTAGTGTTTTCTCCATTCATCCAGGCCACCTCATCATTTTGCCTCTCAAGCTGCCTCCTAAACCCCTCAATCTTTCTGTCTATTATAGAATTTCTTCTTTCCTCAACTTCCTCCTCCACATGCTCTGGTTCATCAGCAGGTTCACCATCCAACACATAATCACAGGATTTCAGAATGTTCCTCCCAAATACATCATTGTGATCCGGCACAGTCCACTTTCCAACAGGCACCCAAAGAAATCAAATACTTTGCTCAGCAGAAACCCATAGACTAAGGTATGTTTTCCTAACCCCATATCAGCTATCCTACCAATGTGCTTGATCATCACTTTAGGCAGATTAATACGAACCTCGCGATCTAGCAGGTCCATATAGGTCAGATCTAGAAAGTTGGCTCACAGCGCCTCTCCGACCTCTGCAACAGGTTCTTCAACACTAATTCAAATAGCAACTGGTAGAAGGGTTGCATTGCCTTTTTCTTTACTTGCGTTGCCCTTTCTAGCCTAGGTCTCCCTGCAAACTTTTGGGTCACCTCCAAAGCAGACACTCCATCTCCCCTAGCTGGCCACGAGTTTCTCATGTACTCACTGTAGCCCTGAGAAGGAACACCCAAAATCTCACCAAGCTCTATATAATTAAACTGGATCACCAGCCCTTTCACTATGGTTGTCACAATTCCTTCACTTACTGTGCAATTTAAGTAAAACTCTCGAACCTCTTGCTCTCTCAGCTGTCTAGTTCGATTACGAAACAGGTTCAACCAACCCTGAACATTTAGCTTAGCACCAAGCTGTGTCATCCCCTCCAGCTCTAGGTCGGTGAGAATTTTACCCTTCACCAATGGCAGACTCCTAAAGTAAGCCACTCTCATCTTCTTGTCTTCATTGTCATCTCCATCCACCAATTTTGTCTTTGAACCTCTTCGACGAACCTCAGGCTCCTCCACAACCTTCTCCTACTGCTCTCTAACAGAACCTCGAGTAGCAGGTCTCCTAGCATGACTCACTGTCCTTCTACTGCTTTCTCCCATACCTTCAACATCACCAGAACTTCCAATTTTAGAACTACCCACGAACTCACCTCCCTTTACCAGCCTTCGTTTCTTCACAGTTTTTCTATGTTCCTGAATCACAGGCCTTTTACCCAATCTCCTTTATTTCTCCACTACCACAAAATCAGTTTCACTGGAGGAACCTTCACTAGCTTGAGGAGTTGGAATAGCCTCAGAAAATACAGCATTCAAAGGTTCAGTAAAGCCTACACCCTCTACATTTTCCTCCACATAATCATCAATTTCCTTCAGATCTGTATCATCACCTGCCACAGAACCAAAGAACGAACCAGGTTCTCTCTCAGGTTCCTTGGAGGTTTAGCAGATTTTTCCTCTCCCTTATTGCTACTGGGCTTTTCCACCACAGGAACTGTCATAGGAATAAGTTCCTCGACAGCTTCTTCAGTTTCTTTTTCAACTAAACCCACCCCTGTATTAACAGTCTTTTCTTTTTCAATATTTTCTCCTACCTCCCTCTCCTTTACGCTAACTTCAGCAACTACTTCCTTTCCTAAATTTACAGGCTCAGAAGGTAAACTAGTTTCTACAACAACAGTACTAGTAGGAGAACTAGGGTTTACCTTTTCGGTTTCTTGAACACTTTCTTGCACAGTTTCGACCCCTCCTTCCGTACCAGCCACTGAAACACTTTCCCCCTTGCTAGTTGCTTCCTCCGTCAACTTCTTCTGCCTCAATTTCGCGAACTTCCTCGCCATCGCTATGAAGCGACTTGCAGCCAGTTGCTTTGCCTTTTGATTTAGTTTATAAATTTTAGGTTTAGGAGAGGAGGGATGTGAGTCGATTTTAGAACCAGTCGATATTGTTATAGAGTGTTGAGTTTTTTCTTAGAGAAAGAATGAAAGAAATTGTCTAGAGAGAATTTTCGTCTTTTACTCCGATAGAAACAATGTAGCTCCGATTTCTTAACGAAATAAAGAATGTTATAGGTCGTATCGAGAAGGGGAACAGGTGATGGGATGTGAAAAAGATGTTAAAACATAATTATGTCTAGGAGCTGGCGCCAGCGGGTTCAACGAATTTGAATTTTAAACACCTACCACTAATCCGGCGCCAAGTGAGGATAATTTGTAATAGATTGGCTACGTAAGACAGTTATTATACTCAGTAAGTAAAATAGAATGTGTACCTGAATGTCCATGCACCAGGTTCGTCAATAATATCCTTTATTCAAAATTTTGCCAGTATCTAAGTCATGAAAACAAGTTCCAAGCAGGTCAGCAAGCAAAACAATTAAGTTTCATTTATAGAATCAACTAAACAAAGTTAAGCTAGGTAAAATAAGGAAACTTCTCTAGCCAATCATTGGGTGAACCAGCTGACTCGTTCAGTGTATCTCGGTCATCCCTAACTCAAGCATGTTATTTTCAAATTGTACCCTGTTCAATGCCTTAGTGAAGACATCAGCAATTTGATCCTCAGTCCTGCAAAAGTTCATGGTAATTAGGCCTTTTCAACATTGTCCCTTAAGAAGTGATGCCTGATATCAATATGATTTGTTCTCTTGTGCTGGACCGGGTTCTTGGCTATATTGACCGCACTGGTAATGTCACAAAATATTGGAACTGGTCCACACTTGATTCCAAAGTCCTCCAACTGCTGCTTGATCCATAATAGCTGTGAACAACACAAAGCAGCTGCTACATATTCAGCCTCAGCTGTAGATAATGCCACTGAATTTTGCTTCTTCGTAGCAGATGAAACTAAACACGGACCTAGGAAGCGTGCCATCCCAGATATACTTTTCCTATCAACCAAGTGGCCAGCATAGTCAGCATCAGCATAACCAATTAGATCAAAACTTCCACCTTTTGGGTACCGTAAACCAGGATCTTGAGTTCCTTTCAAATATCTCAAGATTCTCTTGATTGCAGTTAAGTGTGACTCCTTTGGTTTTGACTGGAACCTTTCACACAACCCCACACTATAAACAATGTCTGGACGACTTGTAGTTAAATACAGTAAAGAACCAACCATCCCTCTGTACTTAGTTTCATCAATTGAAGCATCAATTTCATCCAGATCTATCTTCGTTCCAGGAGCAATGGGTGTGTTCATATCCTTAGCAGACTTCATATCATACTTCCTTAAAAGCTCTTTGATGTACTTCTGCTGATGGATCATTGTGCCTTCTTGAGTTTTCTTGATTTGTAAGCATAAGAAGAAATTCAGCTCACCCATCATACTCATCTTAAATTCACTTCCCATCAGGTCGGCAAATTCCTTGCAAAGGTTCTCATTAGTAGCCCCAAAAATGATGTCGTCTACATATACTTGAACAATAAGCAGGTCCTTGGATTTCTTCCTTAGAAACAATGTATTGTCTATTTTACCCCTTGTAAAACCATTCTTCAATAAGAATTCAGACAAATTTTCATACCAAGTCTTAGGAGCATGTTTCAATCCATACAATGCCTTGTAAAGTTTGTAGACATGATCAGGAAACTCTGTAATTTCAAAGCCAGGTGGTTGAACCACGTACACCTCTTCATTCAGATAACCATTAAGGAATGCACTCTTCACGTCCATCTGGTACAACTTAAACTCCATGTAAGCTGCAAAGGCAATTAGCATTCTAATGGCTTCCGTTCTAGCAACAGGTGCAAAGGTTTCATCATAATTGATTTCTTCTTCTTGACTGTAACCTTGAACCACCAATCTTGCCTTGTTCCTTGTTACTGTGCCATGTTCATCTAACTTGTTTCTAAAGACCCATTTAGTACCAATGATGGACCTGTCCGCTGGTCGAGGGACTAGGTGTCATACCTTACTTCGTTCAAACTGATGAAGTCCTCTTGCATAGCAATCACCCAATCTAGATCCTTAAGTGCTTCTCGTACATTCTTAGGTTCTATTGAGGACAAAAACATAAAGAAGGCACAGAAGTTCTTTAAATCTCTTCTAGTAACAATTTTAGTATTCAAATCAGATATGAGGTTCTCCAGTGGATGAGAATTTTGATACTTCCAAGGTTTAGGTTGAATCTGCTGAGTAGTGTTTCCAGGAGGAGCTGAGTCATCTAAGTCGTCTTCATCTTGCTCTTCAGTTCCCCCTGTCTGATTGCCTTCTAGTTCCCCCTGAGTCTGATCCTTATCACCATGATTATTTTTATCCTCATTCAGATTCTCAGGGTCTTCAGTCGGTTCATCTCTCGCAAGACCAATCTCCTGATCATCATCTTCTTGTCTGTTTGCAACAGCTTCAGATTCATCAAATACCACATGCACACTTTCTTCTATAGTCATGGTCCTCTTGTTGAACACTTTATAAGCTTTACTCTGTGAAGAATATCCCAAAAAAATGGCCTCATCACTTCTAGCATCAAACTTCCTTAGAGGTTCTTTCCCATTGTTATGCATGAAACACTTGCACCCAAAAGCTTTGAGATGTGCAATATTAGGTTTCCTGCCTCTCATTAGCTCATATGGAGTTTTCTCTAATAAAGGACGGATAGAACAATGATTCAATAAGTAGCAAGCGGTATTGACTGCTTCTGCCCAAAGACTCACAGACTGCTTGACAACAACATAGTTCTAGCCATGTCCTCTAAGAACGTATTTTTTCTTTCAACTACACCATTCTACTGAGGGGTCCTTGATGCAGAAAAGTTTTTATCCACGCCATGTTTGTTACAATGCTCTGCAAACTTAGCATTTTCAAACTCCGTTCCATAGTCGGACCTATTACTTACCAGTTGAAGCCCCAGTTTCTTCTGAATAACTCTGACCCAATCTTCGAACCTATCATACGCTTCATCCATAGATATGAGGAATAGGGTCCATGTATACCTGGAGTAGTCATCAACAATTACCATTACGAACCTCTTACCTCCTCTGCTCCTTACCCACATTGGTCCACACAAGTCCATGTGAACTAGCTTAAGTGGTTTAGAAGTACTAACCAATTTCTTTGACTTGAATGAAGATCTTACATCTTCCCCCCTCACACATGCATCACAAGTCTTGATGTCATTGAACCTCTTGCTTGGCATTCTACGAACCAGGTCCTTTGACACCAACTTATTTAACTGAGTCAAGCTTGTGTGTCCTAATCTCTTGTGCCACAACTGACTATCATTCTCCAGCACATTCAGACAAGTCAAATTATTTTCAGGAAGAGAACCTAATGTATCCTTGTACACATTATTTGCTTGTTTCCCTTCCATTATCACTTCACAAGTCTGCAGGTTCTTTACAGTGCAACCTACAGATGTGAAACTCACTAGATTTCCTCTATCACATAGTTGAGAGATACTTAGAAGATTGTGCCTCAATCCATCCAGGCAGTGTACATTGTCAATAGCATGATTGAGGGATCTCCCAATTTTTCCAATACCAACAATTTCACCGTTCTTGCCACCTCCAAAAGCCACACTACCCCCTTGAAATGCTGCTAGTGAGAGAAAGTTTCTTCTATCTCCTGTTATGTACCTGGAACACCCACTATCAAGAATCCAGCTTGGGTTGTTCTATCTCACTCTAGCCTGTAAAATAATATCAAGGGTTAGTAACAGGAACCCAGACAAGCTTGGGTCCCTTTTTGTTATAGAATGGATGACTAGCCCAATGGGGAAAAATTGATTTTTATTCTTTTGCACTGCTCCTTTTGCAACACTGTATTCATTCTTGATATGACCAGTCTTACCACACAAGAAGCAGAGTTTGTTGCAAGGAAGTCCTACATATTTACTATTAGGGTTCCAAGCAGGTAAATGTTTTCTATGGCCTAGACCAGTTTTACCGCTATTATGATTTTCATGCAACCAATTCAAAGCTTCAGAAGACTTGTTCCATTTAGTGAGTCTGGTGAGCTCAAAGTTAGCTTTTTCAACCTTCTCCTGAAGAACCTGGTTCTTCTCAGTTTCCTGATGTAGAACCAAGTTTTTCTTTTTAAGCTCAGCTTCAAGGTTGATTTGAGCTTCACTAACTCCTTGCTTACCAGACACTTCTTTCAGTTTTTGATTTTCAAGTTCGACTGCAGAAACCTTCTTTTACTCACTAAGCACCTGTTCCTTTAATTGAGAACTTTCAAATTCAAGGGATGAGACTTTCTGTTTTAGTTCCAAAACTTGAGCTTCACTAGCAGTTAATTCCTTTTTAAGATCAGCTTTAGCTTTTTCCAAGTTTTTATTTTTCATTAAAATCAGACACAACCGAAATTAATTGTCCTTCTCAGAAAGTACTAGGTCATTCTCAGTCCTCAAATTTTCAATACCTTCAATTAAAGTCAGAGCAAGCAAATTTAATTTCCTAGGGGAGCAAGTATAAAGTCTAGTTTTCAGTTCATCGAGACTTACCTCAGGTGGATCGTCAGTGGAAGGTTCATCATCAAGAGCTATAAGTGCCAATGGAGAGTCATCTTCAGGTTCTTCTTCTTGTTCATCACTTTCGCTTTCAGAAGGTTTCCATGTTGCATAGAAGGCCTCTTTCTTCTTTCTCCTTAACGCTTTGAAGTTAGGTGGACGTTTGGTCTTCTTAGGTTCATTCTCCTTTGTAGCCCCAGATTTTTTCCACTCAATATCCCACAACGGGCAGTCCTTTATGGCATGATCCTTCTTGTTACACTTGAAACACCCTGAGTAGTCAGGACTATCAACTATGTTGTTCTTGGCGGGAGTAGCTCTGGTTTTTCTTTTTTCAAGACTTAAGGACTTTCGTACTGCATTGACCAAATCCATCTCATGTTCAGAAACTTCATACTTTGAACCTCCAGTTACCTCTAGAGCTAGGTTCTTCTCCCTCTTGGGTTCATCCTTGATTCTTGAATGTTTCATTAGTTCATGGATTTTTCAGACTACCAACGAGTTCATCCAACTCAATCTTATCAAGTTCTTTTGACTCAATGATACCTGTAACCTTTGATTCCCATAAAACTGATATAATTCTGATAATCTTTTCTACTAAATCTTCATTGTTCAGAGTCATACCCAGGGACTTCATCTCATTCGTTATAATTGTGAACCTAGTCATCATGTCCTGGATAGACTCAGATTCTCCCATAGCAAATAACTCGAACTTTCTCTTCAGCATCTGGATCCTTGACTTCTTTACTCGTGAGGTTCCTTCATGAGCAATTCTTAGAGCATCTCAAATTTCTTTGGCAGTCTTGTATAAAGAAACTCTATTGTATTCATCAGGGCCAAGTCCACATATGATGATCCTCTTAGCTTTGGCATTCTTCTCAACCATCTTAAAATCAGCATCAGTATACTCTGATATCTCTTTGGGAACAGTTTGCTGATTGGGTGGCTGTCCAACAGTTTTGCTGGGAATAAGAGGTCCATCCTTAGTAATGATCCATAGCTGAAAGTCTTCAGCTTGAATGAAATCTTCCATCCTGTCTTTCCACCAACCATAGTATTGGCCATTGAAATGTGGAGGCCTATTGACAGATTGTCCTTCGGTTCTGATCGGTCATGCACTCATTGTTCAGATCCTTCTCAAGTTGTTAATCTTTATGTGAGAGAACCTGCTCTGATACCACTTGTTGTACTTGATGCACCTATGTAAGACACTAGAGAGTGGGGGGGGGGGGGGGATGAATAGTGTCCTTACACGATTTTTAAATTCCTAAAACTTGCCTTTAACTTTTATCGCCTAACTTACAAAGAACCAGGTTCCTTGCAAGTTTCGCCTATCTCTGAAACATAAACTTAATGCGGAAACGTAAATAACACAAAGATTTTTACATGGAAAAATTCTTGCTCAAGGGATCAAAAACCACGACCCAAACTCTTGGAATTTCAACATTCCACTAAAGGAAAACCGAGCAAGTTTTAGACTACAACATAATGTAATCAAGGAACTAGACCTCCCTAGTACCTAGAACCTTCCAAGCCACACGTTAGCTTGTCAGGTTGATTCTACTTCACCAAATAGTAACCTCTACTAAGTGCTTCTTAATAAGCTGATAGATTACAACTCGATAGCCTATAACAAAAACTAAAGCAACAGACTTAACTATGAAACTGCTCATCCGTAAGGTTCTGCTACTCAGCCTTTGTTCTTGAACACAATGCCTCTCACGATCTGTTTGTTCTTGATTTGCTCTATTGTGAATTCTTGAGTGCGTGAATCAATTCCAGCCAAATTAACTTGTATTTATAGAGTTTGACTTAGCCGGATCCAACTAAGCTTAGAACTCCTTTTCTACTTTGGAATCCATTTCAAAGAAGGTTTACCCATCTTGCCTTATTTGAAACCTAAGTTAATTTGTCTTAGTTTCCAATCCTTTTCTACTTAGGAACCACATTTTATTTCAGCACCGCCACAAGCTTCTTCTTTTCCTCATTCTTCAACTCTAACTCGAATATCCCTTTGAACATGTCAGTCGTCTTACTCAACTGTAAATCTTTTCGTAGTCCACGTAACACCAGATCCTTTGTCATCTTCAAAACTCATTCTTCAACAGTATTTTTTCTACTATATTTATTCTCAACGGATTTAAGAGGCAACGCAGCAACACAACCTCCTTAAGAAAACTCTTAATGAAGATGTCTCTACTTTACAGGAATTTGATCCCCATACCTATTTATGAGCTTATGCAACTTAATAATAGAATATACTCTTCCTTAGAAGTCCTTAATCATCTCTGTCAATATATTACTTTAATTTGACATGTTATCATACTTCCCTTTTGGTTTCAGTAAGAACACAAGCTAAGATTTAAGATTCTTTTTCCTTTTTTTTTTCGAAATCCATTTAGATGACATATATAAACTTGGTATTCATTTTAGCTTTAAATAAAAGATTTATTATTTGGTTGTGTATTTTATATAACTATTACTCACATAATCCAATTCTAGATCTCTTCCTAAATAGATCTTGAGCTATAACAAAATTCTTTTACGACCGTAAGACCGTCAGACAATTTATATATATACATTACATACTATTCATCAAGGTGTTTAATCTTGCATTAAGCACTCTTAAGAATCATGAGACTCGACATATAAAATACTTAAAAGGTCACTCAACTTTGAGAAATGTGTGACCAAAGTCACTTTACTTTGAATTGTACTAATAAAGTCACTCAACTTAAAGGTAATTCTCACCAAAAGTCATTGTAACCGAATTTTGCACAATCATCTTACCGAAAATCTGACATGACATTTTTATTTTTAATTATATATACATGTGTCATACTTTATTTTCCATGTAGGATTTTATAATAAGTTGATTAACCCAACTCTTAATCCATAACCCATTTCTCTTCCACATATTTTCGGATACATCTCCTTTTTCAAAATGGATGGTCTAGATTTAATGAAGTAAAACTAAATATTTGACCATGGTTAGAAAAATATATCTTCCTATTTTAAATTCAAAGCATCTATCATATCTTATAATTTAGTAGCAAATTTCATCCCTCCTCCTAAATTATTTTTCGGTCTCCAAAATTTTCGTTTATTTATTGTTTTAATAAAACTTTATTTTTGCTAATCCAATCTCAAACATATAACAGAAAATCAAAAACAGTGTTAAACTATTTGCAAGTGATAACATCGTAATGAATAGAATTAACAAGACAAGATTTAATAATGTCAATTTACTCAAATAACAATATACGAAGAAATTCTTTTCACACAATCACATCAGTTAAAACTAGTTGCGAAGATAGTGCCTAATATTCTGCTCATAGTTATTCACATTTTATCTTGGAAAGAAACTTTCCAACTAATTCATAATACTTATAGAAATCACATAGATCTTCTGCACTTCTATATCTAAAATAAGATGAGTTTGTTTAACAATTAATGTAATTTTTATTTAAAATAATTCTTAATTTTTTGAGTGCATGCACATTGTCGAACAATAATAAAAAAATTACAAATTGAATTTGAAATAGAAAGATATTTTGTCCAAACCATAGTTAAATACCTTTATTTACCCTATTAAATCTAGAACATTGGTTTTAAGGAGGGCCAAGTGTCATTCATCCAAATAAGAAATTGAGAAAATGGAGACACTAGATAAAATATATATTTAACTATCTATTATATTTAACTAATCTACCTATTATCTATTATATAAAATATATATTTAACTAATAGATTTGAAAAAAATAATGATTCTAACCATAACTAATTAAAGAGTTAAGTACTTGAAAGAGTAGTAAAGCTAATATTTCGACTGTACCCGTAGAAATTTAGCAATGACACAATATTCTATTATTGTAATAATTTAAAAGAACACTTTCCAAATCCTTAGAAAATAATTCAACTTATTATAAAATCCTATATGGAAAATAAAGTATGCCACATGTATATATAATTAAAAATGAAAATGCCATGTCAGATTTTCGGTGAGATGATTGTGCAAAATCTGGTTACAATGACTTTTGGTGAGAATTACCTTAAGTTGAGTGACTTTATTAGTACAATTCAAAGTAAAGTGACTTTGGTCACACATTTCACAAAGTTGAGTGACCTTTTAAGTATTTTACTCCTTGCTCGTGTGTTTTAACATTTTCATTACAATTCGATAATTTCTATATTTTAATGTGATTTTATGCATGAAAAAAGTCACCAAAAGATTATATTCATCTCTCGTTTTTAATCTCCAATATAATTCAGTCAAAGAAACTAAATCAAAACTTATTATAATTGTAGTAATCTATGGTTTCTAGCATATTTCAACGGATACCAAGTTAGGAAGTTACTCTGCACACAAAAAGTACTCAATAATCATAAACAATGCAATGTAATTATAAAAAAAAAAATCTTTTTCAGTCACAAATACAACACCAAAACAGTCCAACAAAAGCCAGAACATAACAGGATGCATTGAAGGTAAAGCAAGAAGCCTTGAATATAGGTAGCATGCATTGAAGGTAAAGCAAGAAGGCACGCCAAGGAGGAATAAAACAAAAGGAATAGAGTTTCGTCCATACTCACCACAAGAATTGATAGTGGAATACAACAGGAACTTTCCCCTACAAAAATTTATACCAAAAAGAGCAAACAATGGTAGTAATGATAGAGATAACACTGTATTCCGATTCTTTGTCACGTCAAGAAAAAGTATCAAATCCTTGATCTCTAGAAACTCCAAATAATACAACTAAAATTAAGAGTGGATGTGGTCATAGTTTGTATGTCCTCCATTGAGATAAAAATATGGAATTATTCTTGAGGGAAGAAAATTAACTTAACTATTCGGTGCTTGCACTTTTAGAATCAATATTTTAAACATAGGGGTAAGAGTTACAACGCATTAATTTGCTACCTTTCAGAATCAATATAATGTTAAAACATAATTTTTCACATAGTGGTAAGAGTTACAACGAATCAGTTTGCTTCCTTTGTAGGCGCTAGCTCTAATTTGTAGTGTTTTTTAAAGCACTACTAAAAATGAAGGTTTTTCAGACAGCAGAGTTTCGTCCACCGAAACTCGGTCGGAACAGTCTAGCCGACCGAAACGGTGGGACAATTTAGTGAATTTATATTAAATATTTTTTTATACTCTCCGACCGAAGCGGTCCGAACATAATTAATTTTTTTTATTCTAGCCGACCGTATCGGTCGGACAACGGAAAACTATACCCCCGGCTCCCTCCCCATTTCAGCTCATTTGTCTCTCTCTTCGAACAAAAAGCACCCGTCCCCCAACCCCCAAATCTTCCCTCAAATCTGCCACCCGTTATTTCTCTATTAATCCGGCATTCCCAATTTCTCTATCACTAAATTGGTAAGTTCCCCAATTACAAACCCCCCAATTTTTCATTTTCAACAAATTATAAACCCTAACCCCCATTTTTTGTTTTTTCCACAGATCCGGCCCGGACTCCCTCATGAAATGACGGCAACAGCCATCTCCGGCAGCGGCGACAGCCATCTCCGGCAACAACAGCTCAGGTACCATTTTTTTGTTTTGCTTCTAATTTTTTTTTCTTTTTTTTTCCTATGGTTTATGTGTAGTATGTAAAAGATTATATCTATCCTTGGGGTAACTTTGTTGAATTGAAGTGTTGAATTCATATTCCTTGGGATAATTTTGTTGGTAGCTTTATAGTTTATTGTTCGTCGTTAGAATTAAATTTGGAGGTGTTGGATATTGACAACTAGATGTTTCCATAGAAAATGAGGGGTGAATTGAATGTAACGAGACTAGGGGCACAATCAACTGATAAGTATTTGGTTTGATGTTTTGTTTCTAATAGTTTTTAAGTTAAGCTTTATTGTTGTTGTTGTGAATCTTGCACAAAATGATGTTCGCTAGCTCTTGAAATTGTTGTACAAAATATTTAATTTTATGGTTGTTCTATGTTGTGTTTTATTGTCGTTGTTGCTTTTGGTACAAAATACTCTTCTATTTATATGTTGTAAAGAAGAAGGCAAAGAACCAAAAATCTTGTAATGTGAAAGGTTAGGGGAAATGGTGTGTGTAAGAGTTGTAATAAGAAGATTAAATAAATGTAATGATCTACTTAACTAAAGGGAAAAAGTTGTTACTGTAATGCTTAAGCCGTTGTAGAAGAAAGAGCTTTTGATATAAACATTTAAATTTAAAAGAGCTTTGGTTATACTTTATTGTATATGGAATTGAAAAATTCACCAAGTTGGATAATATATAGTTTGCTTGAGAATAAATTTATTTCATCTTAATTATACTATTAAAGACATTAATATAATACAATATTCCCAAGTAGAAACATAGTTAGAGAGTTAGGACCATAGGAATAAAGTAGGTTCTTACATATAATCCTAGTAAGTTATACTTAATCTTTTCAAATTGGTAGTGTTTCACAATAAATTATTTTTTAGTAATTAGTAAAGAAGAAGAGCATAGCAAAAAATTGATGAAATATTTTTAACCATTTGTTTAGACTGAAATATTTATTTGCTTATATTGTGCTTATTTTTACATATATGTCATCTACGGAGAAGGCTAGGGGGAAAAGAAAGGTTCAAAGTACCTCTTCTGTTTCAGGTCATACTACTCCTCATGCACATGTACCTCATATGCTTCCTACACATCCTCCGTCTACATATGCTCCAAGTTTTTTCACTCCTACCCCTACCTTTCCCCTTGGCATGCCACTTCCAACATCTCCTGGTTATGTCATTCGTCCGCATGGCATCAGTTCATCATCCATGCCTTCGCCATCTTCCAGTCCATCACCATCCCTTTCATCATCTACTCCTTCTGGATCTACTGTACCACCTTCTGATCCGAGCTCGGTGGACGCTTCGGTACCACCTACTGTACCATATTATGATCCGAGCTCGCCCTTTTACATTGGTGCTCTAGGATCATATGATGATGATGGGAGGGTGAGGATTTATCCTAAGGGTAGTCGCGGGTAAGTATTATTTTTTGTTATTTTTTAACTATTTAATACTACTGTAAAGTTTAATTTTTTAGTATATTTATTAACACTAGTTATTTTTATCTAATTTTACTCCCTCGAACGTGGCTACTCCCTTAGTCACATTATGTATTAAATCTAGATAGAGTGAGTCATGGCCATCCTGGGGTAGGGTACCCTTCCCGTTAAAGCTGTCCATGTTTGACGATTTCCAGGTAATAACTATGTTTTATTTTTTAATTATTTGGTTAAGTGTCACTTTTTAAAAAATCTAATATTTTTAATTATTTCAGACAAAGTGTAAGTAGCATCCTGCCTTTGATAGCGTTGCCCGAAGCAAATTTCTTGGAAAATACGCAGATAGTGTCAAAGGTAACCTGTATGATTGTCGGGCCAAAGGAAAGAAGCCCGAGTAGATATACGATTATGTTTGGGTAAAATATCTGGAATATTGGGATAGTAATGAATTTAAGAAGAGGAGCGTCCAAGGAAAAGCCGCACAAGCCTCCGAAAAGGGTGGATCGCTGCACACCGGGGGTTCGGTTAGCGCAGCGACTCAACGGATGCTATTTGTAAATTATTAATTATTATATGTATTGTTTTATGTAACTCACATTAATTTTCTATCTAACTTGTCATCTTTTTAATTTTGTAGGAAAAGGAAGAAGGGCAGCCAGTACGTGTGCCTGAAATCTTTAAGAAGAGGCATATCTACAGAAACAAAAAAGGAGAAGAAGTGTGGGTCGAGGACCGCGCTAGAGAGCTATATGTAAGTTATTAAATTCAATCTTTTAAAGTTATTAAATCCGTCAATATTTGTAAACCTAATTCTTGTTATTAAATTTTTTTTCAGGAAAAGGCTATTGCGGCTTATGAAGAAAGGATGGCGAGTCAGGTATCAGAGTGTGGTAGCAGTACCCCAGCTCAAATGACACTAGAGGAGGAAACCGCACTATGTTTGGAGGTGAATGGCGGAGTAAAGAAGGGAAGTGCTTACGGCCTTGGGTCGCAGTATGCCTCGGAACGTCTAAATCCAGGTTTGTTTGGCACTTACAATCCTCCTGCTAGTTCAATTAATCCCTCGGTGGAAGCCTCTTTGCGCAATGAAATCGAAGAGCTTAAGAGAAAGAGTGGAGAAGATCGTTTGCGCAATGAGGAAAATATGAGAGTCATGCAGGAAATGATGCAGAACATTGTGTGTGGTGGTGCGGACAAGGAAAAGAAGGGCAAGTGCAAGGGCAAGAGCAAAAGCAAGAGCAAGAGCAAAAGTCGGGGGAAAGGCAAGAGCAAACATCAATACAGCTCGTCGTCTGAGTCGAGTTCTGAGTCTAGTTTTGAGGCAACAGAGTAGTAATAATGGATTGTTGATGTTTTAGACATGTATTAGACTTGTGGTTGGTTTTTGATAAACTTGTTAGACTTGTTGTTGTTAAGTTTAACTTGTTTGAATCTGTCTCGCCCTAAAAATTAATTAACTGTAGTGTTTATTATTTAAAGGCTTGTGACTGGTGTTCAAAAAGGTACAAAATTATTTAGAGAACTCGGAGTCGCCACTTGACAAGTTTAAGATGTGCCAAGTCACCAAAAGGTACCTTGGGACACCTCTGACTTGTCTAATTGTCTGCGTTAGAGATTCGGGTGACTCTCGGGAAGGTATTAGGCACCCTTGAGTCCTGTGCTAAGCACAATTGCTTTATTGTATCTATTCACCCGCTGAGTATACCTTGACACAACTTTATACGAAAATCACTTGAGATGTATTATATAATGATTCAGCTCTCTTGAGTTAATTTCATTACCTAATAAGTAAATGACGGATCATACTTATCAATTTTCCTAATTGTATTATATTCTATATTTAAATGCTTTTAGTTAAAAGTTTAACTTTAAAAAAAGTGGCTAGATTACTAAGCTATACAAAATCTGCCTATTTCAAAGTAAAAGAAACAATATTATCGTCTTCTTCAAAAATGATTTGCATTGAAAACCCATATTTACTTACTTGATTTGAAATTAATCCTTAGATACACTTGTGGAATACTTGGAGTTTTTAAAAATAACTGCTAATTAATAAATATTGACTAAATGAGGACTTGACATGCAAAGAATTCCTTTTATTAAATTATAAATTTGGGGCCCACTGGTATACATAAATGAGCTGTTTTAGGGATTGTTTTGCAAATACTAATACATTATGTTTCTGGCACAATAATGGTTATTTTGAAAATAATTGTTAGGTGATAGGAGATAAAAGATGTTAAAGTCATCAAGTGGACAACCTTGTTAAATATTGGCGCATTTGAGCAAAGCGAACTTTACAAAAGATTGACTTGTGCTCATTATTCTATTAAATACTATTTTTCAGGTTCATTTCTGCAAAGTTTCAATTCTTACTTTAACGGTTATCCAGTAGCTTTGCTTTTACAATTTTTGACTTTATGTCAAAAATGTCCTCACATTTGCCTAATTGTGTGATTATGCTTTTGTTAAGCATTTATTATAAAGTATTCAAACTATACTTAAGAGTTTAAAAACAATCACATTCTAAAATTGTAAATATGCCTAACTGTCAAACAAGAAACGTTCATATACATACCACTTTAAGTTTGTTTGCACTATTGACCTACTTTTGCTTAAATTGCAGTTTTATCGAAGTCCTACTTTCTATTATTAATAAGTTGCCACCTAGAGATAAACTTTGTAAATTAGTTACCAGCTTTAAACGTTAAAACGCCCCAGTGTCCTCTTCATTGGGCCATACATCAGTATGTATTAAATTTATGGCCCAAAAGTTAAATGGCTCTTTTTAAACAAGACATAAAGTAGCAAGTAAAAATACCAAAAAATGAAATGAAAGCATAAAGGAAGAGCTGGTTTCAAGTTGCAGGGGCCTTGACAAGGCCATTTAGCACCTGTGCAACAGATAAGATTCAAATGAAACAAAGTATAATGTTAAGAAATATTTACCTAAAGTGCAGAAAATAACTAAGTAACCATCAATGACATCAAACACAAGCAGCTAGGTGCAGCCACAACCAGCAATTAACAGCCCCTTTAACACCCCCTCAAACTTGGCTTAAACTCAAGAATTTATAACCTAAAAGACTCTTGGAGTAGCACTCTTTTAGTTCTAAATTCTTTTCCTCTAAAAAAAAAACTCACTGTTTTTCCTTTCCCACAAATTTCAGAACTTTTTTTTTGTTATGTTTTTAGCTGGTTGTTCTTGATGAAAGAGAGTAGTAAATGCCCCTCTTTATAGCTGAAAATTGAGGCTAAAAGTTTGACTTGTACAAAAGTACAAGCCCACACCCCTATAATTGAGTGCTTTTAGTCCTATTTTTTCAGCAAAAATACAGCAGCTATAGAGGACTATTTCAGCCCCTAAACAATCCCAAAAAGCTGAAAATATACAAGTGGTGTCCTTTAAAAGGACACCCAATACTCATTACACTAACTAGAAAAAACTAGGACCAACTAAGCAAACTAAATCAGCCCAACTAACTTAAAAAACAACTAAAACTAACTTGAAACTGAACTCAAACAAACAGATTCTAACTTGTAGCCAAACATGGCTATTTGGACTCATTAAAGTCCAACTATCAATGAAGACTCTATGCTTTCATGTACCCCCTACTAAACATGTTTTAACAAATTCAGCCCTAGCAAGCTTAACACAAACAAATCATGCTTAAAAGATATTATACCAGTTCAAGCTTACATCATTTGCCAAACGACTCATCTCTGAACAAAATTAAGAAACATCTGTAAAGTTTTCATGCTGGACACCAATGGAACAATGACTGTACAGATTTAGAAAAAACTATTGAACAGTGAATCAAACTTCAGAATAAACTTCCAATTACCATGAGACGACAAGAAGATAACCTTGAGAAGTGCTTGTTTCAGACAACCAAAAGACAAGCCAGGTTTTAAACTAAGACAACAAATGATCGTACTAATAGATTGTTGTTCAAACAATAAGCCAATTTAGACATTCAGTTTGATACAGCGCTAATTGTTTGGGCAATCTCAAGCTTAAATAGTACTTCACGGGCCAACTTTTCCACAAAATTCATTCTAAATTATGAACTAGTGACCGCTTGTAAACTGAATTTTGACTGAGCTACGCAAGCTTTTAGCGTTCAAAACATCGATTCATGCTCGGATTATAAACAAAGACCAAAGGGATAATTTTCAACAGTGAAAGGAACTAGAACACCAAAGCTATGCAATTTTCTTGCTTAAAGAAATAGAACGACAACACACTAATTCAAGAATCAACTAACATTGTACTTGAGGTAAAAACTCCATTGCTCTTATTCAAACTGATTTCTTCCACATACATAAGGTTTCGAACTCATTTCTACTAACACCAATACAACTATACTATCGCACATGCTAAACTACAACCAAACATTTTGAGCAAAATTGAAAACATAAACAATGAAGAATGTAAGGTTTTTGCTTTCTAACCCGTGGCCATGACAAAAATGCCACCTTATCACATTGCGTCACCGCTGCTATGTTGTTGCCTCACTGCCTCGCCATTGTCCTCACTGCAGCCGCTACAAACAAACGAGCAAGACCCGAATCACCATCATCACGAGCCCCAAGCTGCTGCCTCGACACTACTGCCTCCGTTCCAGTTTTGTTGCCATCACCTCGCCTCATGAACAACATCAACATCACAGCCTAATCATCACAGCAGAACAGCCCTATAACTACTGCTAAAATCATCACGCCATTAGAACGTCTAGCCATCAGCATCACGACTGCCTCGACTCACCACTGCTTCCCTCAAACTCCACGAAAACAAATCACAAAGAGCCCTCTTCTCCTGCGGCATCAGAAACAGTAAAAGCAACCATAACATCACATCCCCTTCCAACGTTAAACAAAGCAGCCACCAAACTTCCCAAAAACAGAGCAGCGAACCGTACTAGAAATGAGAAAAAGAAAAAGAGAAGTAGAAAACAAAAAATCAGAAAAGGAACAGAGCAACAGGCAGGAAGAGAAAGATTTTGGGAGAAAGGGTAGAAAACATGATAAGAAGAGCAAGGGGGAGAAAAGGAAACCGAAACTTACCGAAAAAAATTGTGGGGTCGCCGGAGTACCGACTTTTAAAGTCCGATCTACGCCATTTGATTGAGCTTTTGGGAAAACTAGTAGTAGAAACGAGTAGAGGGAGTCGATCTGAGTCCGATGATATATTTTGTTAAGTTTTCTGGCTGCCGGAGGAGGTGGTCCGGCAGCGGATTAGTGGCGGAGGCGCGGTGGAGGGCGATTTTCGGTGGGGGAGCTGAAATTTCGACATAGTTTCTTTAGTCTTCAAGGAGACTTGTGTATATGTGAGGAAATGATGCAAATAAAGGATTTTATATATGAAAATTATAGAGGATCTGAGCCGTTTAATCAAGAGGAGATCGATGGTTAATATTGAGTCTTTTATGGACTGGGTCAAAATATGAGTGGGCTGAGCGGGTATGGGTTTGGGCCACATATTTTGCGCTTATGGCCACTAAAGATCTATACTTATTAAAATGATACTAAATTAAGCAACATTAAAATCACATAATTTACACCAACATCACAATTAAAACATAGAATCATAATTGCACATAACAAGTAATAATTTTTTTTAGTTTTCAAATTTTACATCCTAATTAAAGACAAATTTAGTTAAAATTAAAGACTAAATTTAGGAAAATTTCGGCAAAAATCCTAAGAATCTAACACAACTATTTTGAGCATTTTTTCTGTATTCGTGCCAAAATTAGGTGATTACAGCTGCCCCTCTTTGTTCGGGAACACGAAGAGTTTTCAGACAAAGAAGTAATCGACAACTAATTTTGGCTTTTCGGTTCTAGCCGAGAGCATGCTTTTCAAAATGGTGACCGTACCCTGACTAGCAAGGCTACCTACATATCTTTAGACTAAGGAATCAGGCCAGTGTAGTTCCTCACGTGCGGTAGCTGGGACTACCGCATTCAAACAGACACTAGACTCTTCTAGACTCACTAAGACAACACTAGACACTCTAGACTACTAAGGCAAACTAGAGACTCTTTTAGACACATTTGGGGCTGATACTAGACACTCTTAGGCATCAGAAAGGCTGTCGTTGCTGATTATTGATCGCTTGCTATTGGTCATTGCTTTACAAGTAATGAAAATACAAGGAAAAATGTAAAATTACAATCCCTAGCCTAAATCTTCATGCTTCCTTGAGGTAAATCTTGGCTTGAAAAAAAACTCTATTGCCCGTTGTATAGGCAAACAACTTATCTGAAACTTGAAATGGTTGCATCTGTACAAACGGGTCTTGACTTGAAGTTGGGGATGGTTGCTATCTTTGAGTGGGACCAACTTGAAAAGGAAGTGGTTACTATCTTTGAGCGCAAATGACTTGAAATTAATGTGAGTGCTATCTTCTAGCAAAACTGACTGGAAATGAGAAACGATCGCTATCTTTTAGCAGATCTTGTCATGAAAAAGAATGAGGAAATGACGCTATCTTTGAGCGAAACTGACTTGAAAAGGAAATGATCGCTATCTTTTAGCAGATCTTGACATGGAAAGGAAATGACGCTATCTTTGAGCGAAACTGACTCGAAAAGGAAATGATTGCTATCTTTAGCGATATTGACTCTAAAAGGAAATGACGCTATCTTTTAGCAAAACTGACTCGAAAAGGAAATGATCGCTATCTTTGAGCAGATTTTGACATGGAAAGGAAATGACGCTATCTTTGAACGAAATTAACTCGGAAAGGAAATGATTGCTATCTTTTAGCAGATCTTGACATTGAAAGGAAATGGCGCTATGTTTGAGCGAAACTGACTCAAAAAGGAAATGATCGCTATCTTTTAGCATATCTTGACATGGAAAGGAAATGACGCTATCTTTGAGCGAAATTGACTCGAAAAGGAAATGATCGCTATCTTTAGATCTTTACATGGAAAGGAAATGACGCTATCTTTGAGCGAAACTGACTCGAAAAGGAAATGGAGTTCCACCTGATATCTAGCGCAACTACCCCAATTCAAGTGGTCCTAGCTCTTTCTTGGCAACATAGAAAATGTCATACTGACTTTTCTGTATCGCGGATACGCCCTGTTTCTGATCTTGCAAATAGGCTTGTTGATTGTTGTTCTATTCTTTGCGGTAATAATGGGATGAACAACGCCTAAAGCTTCTTCCAAACATGTTCTCTCTTCAGGATACAATTTTGGTATGTCGTTCCTTCGGCCTGATGTGCGGTGCTCCATTATCAAGGTTGGTCATGACTCGCTGAAACCTTTCCATTTTCGAGGGTGTGCCCTGCTCGCTAGAATTAAATCTGAATCCTAAAAGATAGAGTTTTGCAATTTTCTTTTGTTGCTCATGTGTGGTTAGCGCCAAAAGGGCGATGAATTAATGGTGAGGCAAGATATACAAAATGGAATAAAAAAGCTTAAGGGCGAAAGTCATTTGGACAGGGAACGTCTTTCTGAAAAGGGAAACTTATCTGGCAATATACTGGCGGCCTTGATGATCATGACATGTATCTTGGGTGACCCCGTCCGACCAGTGCCACTTGTTTGTAATGGAAGATATCAAACCATAACCAGGTTGAGGTGACTCTCAAGTCGACTAGTAGAGCCGTTTCGAATTTTCACCAACTAGCCTCTCTCTTTAATCTTTTGCCTCGCTGTTTGTCTTGCGGCGCCTTCTCAGGTTTTCACCGGCAAGACTTTTTTTTTTCTCTTTTTTTTTTTTCTTTTCTTTTCTTTTTTTTTTTTCAATTCATTTTAAAAAACAAACATCTCTTTTGATGGCATCATCGACTTGTCATAAAGGAAAATTTGACATAAGCTCTCCAAAGCGCATCATGAGGTGACTGCGTACAATTCGCTCTCCTTTGGACATATTTTCTTTAAAAATAAAAACTTTTGCCCCACTGTTTAGAATAAACTGGGGCGCTTTAGTTTTCTTTCTTGACTTCGAGACTGGTATGCCAAACATCTCATGAAACATGGGAATAGATGATACAAAAATAATAGAAGTTTATTTTTATTTTATTTTATTTATGAAATAAAATAAAAGCAAACTTCTACCCCAGTTTAGCATAAAAGGGGTATCTAAATTTCTTTTGATGTTGGCTGCAAACTTAGAGGCAAGTTTTGCGTCAATATGAAACAGGAAAGAATGAACTTTTCACTGTTAGGAACACAAAGAAAATGGGGAGGGATATTGAATTTCCTCCATTTTCTTAAAAAATAAAAACATCTTCTGCCCCAGTTTAGGATAAACTGGGGTCTTTAATTTTCTTGATATATCCCGCAAACCTGGAGGCAAACTTTCCGCGGATAAAAGAAGACGGGGGAAGAGGAATTTTCTCTTATTGCGACCGCACCGAAATGGTTGCCTACGTATCCTTTTGAGAGGAATCAGGTCAGACGTAGTTCTAGGCAAACGCCCAAGTTTCTTTTGATGCTTTTCATTTTCATTTTATTTCGGTACAATTACATTGATTCCAACTGAGAACATGTCTCAAGAGTACAATGTTCGAAGTGCTAATAAGGATAAAATTTGGGATAGTAAAAGAGAACAAAAGCCTTGCATTCATCCCAATTTGAAAGCCATCTTGGAGTCAAATGTAATACCTCTTGACCGTGTCTGCATTGACGGGTATTTCGGTTGTCCTGCCTTCTGGATCTGTAAGGTACAAGGCGCCATTTGGCAATACTTTCTTTACCAGGTATGGCCCTTGCCAATTTGGAGCAAATTTCCCTTTAGCTTTTTCCTGATGAGGAAAGCTTCATTTCAAGACTAATTGCCCTTATTTCAAGTCGCGGAGGCGCACTCTCTTGTTGTCGGCTCGGGCCATTCTTTGCTGATACAATTGACCGTGACAAACTGCATTGAACCTTTTTTCATCAATGAATGACAACTGTTCCAATCGGGTTTTGACCCACTCTGTGTCCTCAATCTCTGCTTCCACAATGATCTTGAGAGACGGTATTTCAACTTCAGCGAGTATGACTGCTTCAGTTCCGGATACCAATGAATATGGGGTCGCACCTATGGAAGTGCACACAGTTGTGCAGTAACCAAGCAAAGCGAAAGACAACTTCTCATGCCAATCACGAGATCCTTGTATCATTTTCCTAAGGATCTTCTTGATATTCTTATTGGCTGCTTCAACCGCGCCATTTGCCTTTGGTCGGTAAGGTGTGGAATTTCGGTGCATGATCTTGAATCTTTCACACACTTCATTCATCAAATGACTGTTCAGATTTGTTGCATTATCAGTGATGATGGTACTTGGGATACCAAAGCGACAAATAATGTTACAATGAACAAAATCCACCACGGCTTTCTTGGTCACGGACTTGAGAGTGACGGCTTCAACCCATTTAGTAAAGTAATCTATTGCAATCAGAATGAATCTGTGCCCATTTGATGCTTTTGGTTCAATAGGCCCGATAACATCCACCCCCATGCTGTAAAAGGCTAAGGGGCTGACATTGTGTGCAACTCTAAAGGGGGTGAATGTATCAAATCACCGTGTACTTGGCATTGATGACACTTTCGCACAAAAGTAATGCAGTCATGTTCCATGGTAAGCCAGAAGTATCCGGCTCTGAGTACTTTCTTAGCTAACACGTGCCCGCTCATGTGGGGTCCGCAGATCCCTGAATGCATGTTATTGAGAATTTTTGTGGCTTCAGTTGCATCCACACATCTTAATAGTCCCTGATCAGGTGTCCTTTTGTACACCACCCCTCCACTCGAAAAGAAACCACTTGCCAGTCGTCGAAGGGTTCTCTTTTGATTGTTTTCTGCCATTGGAGGATATGTCCCATCTTGAAGGAAATTCTTGAAATCAAAATACCACGGTTGACCGTCAATTTCTTCTTCAACCACATTGCAGTATGCATATTGACCTTGGACCTGAATATCTAACGGATCAATATGGGCTTTATCAGGATGGACAAGCATTGAGGCTAATATAGCCAATGCGTCAGCCAGCTCATTACGTATTCTGAGAACATGTCTAAACTTTAGAACATTGAAATTTTGGCGAAGATCGTCCATACCTTGCTTGTACGTGATCAGCTTAAGGTCTCGAGTTTCCCATTCACTCTTCATTTGGCGTATTAAAAGATCTGAATCCCCGATCACCAGTAATTCTTTGATGTCCATGTCTAACGCCATACACAAACCCATTATGCATGCTTCATACTCAGATATGTTATTAGTGTAACTGAAACGGAGTTGGGCAGCCGCCGGGTAATAATGTCCCGTGGGAGAGATGAGGAGTGCTTCAATACCATGGCCCTTTGAGTTAGAAGCACCATCAAATTACATTTTCCACGCGTGCTCTTCTTCATTAATCAATTCTTCAAGCACATCTACTTCCTCGTCAGGGAAGTAAGTCTTCAATGGCTCATAATCATCATCCACCGGATTTTCAGCCAAATGATCAGCTAAGGCTTGAGCTTTTATTGCAATTCCGGTGACATAAACTATGTCAAATTCTATGAGCAAAATTTTCCATTTGGAAAGTTTTCCAGTTGGCATTGGCTTATGAAATATGTAGTTCGGTGGATCCATCCGGGAAATGAGATAAGTGGTATAGGACAACAAATAATGTTTCAGCTTTTGTGCAACCCAAGTTAGGGGAAAACACGTCCTCTCCAACAAAGTGTATCTGGCCTCGCAATATGTGAACTTCTTGCTCAAATAATAAATTTCCTGATCTTTCTTTCCCGAGGCATCATACTGCCCCAGTACGCAACCAAAGGAGTTTTCATTAACTGAAAAGTACAAAAACAATGCACGGCCAGGCTCAGGCGGAACCAAAACAGGAGGATTTGACAAGTATTGCTTGATCTTGTCAAAGGCTTCTTGGCACTCTTCGGTCCATGCAATTGATGCATTCTTTTTCAACAACATGAGGATCGGCTCACATATTGTGGTAAGTTGAGCAACGAACCACTGATGTAATTTAACCTACATAAAAAGCTTTTAACATCCTTCTTGGTTCAAGGCGGAGGTAATTCTTGTATTGCTTTAATCTTTGCGGGATCCAATTCAATACCTCGCCTGCTAATAATGAAACCTAACAACTTTCCAGCAGGCACACCAAATGCACACTTGGCTGGATTCAGCTTCAGATTGACCTACAGAGCCTTTCAAAGAACTTTCTGAGATCTCTCACGTGTTCTTCAGCCGTTCTAGACTTGATAATCATGTTATCCACATACACTTCTATTTCTTTATGCATCATATCATGGAAAATGGCAGTCATAGCCCTCACGTAGGTTGCCCCAACATTTTTCAAACCAAACGACATCACTCTATAGCAATAAGTTCCCCAAGGTGTAGTGAATGCCGTTTTGTATGCGTCATCTTCATCCATCTGGATCTGATGATATCCAGCATATCACTCAACAAAGGATTTTATTTCATGTTTGGCGAAATTGTCTGCGAGAGTGTGAATGTTAGGCAACAGAAAATTATCTTTAGGACTTGCCTTGTTCAAATGTCGATAGTCGACACATATCCTTGTTTTTTCCATCCTTTTTAGGAACCAGAACAACATTCGCAACCCAAGTAGTGTACTGGACCGACTGAATTACTTTTGCATCCAACTGTTTCATTATTTCATCATGGATTTTCTTGATCATATCAGTTTTGAAATTCCATTGCATTTATCTCACTGCAAGGAAACCAGGTTGAATTGGCAATTCGTGGGCTATCAATTCGGAGCTCAAACCCGGCATCTCATCATATGACCATGCAAAAACATCCCGATATTCAAAAAGCACTTTTTGAATATTGTTCTTCACTTCAGGTCGGGCATACATGCTTATCTTGGTTTCCCTCACATCATCAGGGCTCCTAAGATTAACATATTCTGTATCAGCCAAATTAGGTTTAGGCTTGCCCTCATGGCGTTCAACTTCCAAGCCTATTTCAAAATCAGCCTGTTCCCCATCATATTCAATCTCGTTAACAAATTCCTCAATGTCTTCTTCATCACTTTCAACCTCAACTATGGTTATGGAGCCAAAATCAGATTGCGTTCCCTGGATGGACGATAAGTTCCTTGAACATGTCATGATATCAGGACCAGCAGATATATCACTACAGATACACAAAAGTAGAATAGAATTACGAATATGAACAGAGATTTGGAGGAAAGCTTGGCTCGTAGGCCTTTCATTAATGGAAAAAGGGTTTGAACTACAAAAGAAAAGATGAACAAAATAATACACTTGGCATACAACCCTTAGAATATCCAAGTGTATTCAAAAGAAAACTGTAAAACAATAGTCTACCAAGACCCCTTCCTGATGGGGAAGGGAGTTGCGTTCCAGTTATCAGGTGCACGTCCGAGCCAATGTACTGGAAGCATTGCTGGAGCCTTCACCCGGCTGTACCATGAAAATTTCAAAAATGCCACCTAGATCGAATGGTGCATCCTGATTGTCTTCCACTGTGTTGACATTTGTAGTGACAACCTTTGGTTTCATGACATAACCCACAAAAGACTGAGCGAGACACAGAATTGGCTTTGGGAGAGACCAAACTTCCGACTTCTTTTTCTTTGCTTGCTTGCGATCAGCTGCTTTTGGCTTGAACCCTAGTCCCTACGTGCCATGCACACCATTTGGATAAACTGGATTTACTCTGTTTTGTAGTAATGCTCCCAAACCCTTTCCGAATTGGAAACCATGCTTTAACATTTCAGATGCCATCATAATAGACGTCTCTGACACTTTTGGGATGGGTATAGGTTTCCCTTCTGTTACTTTTTCCACATACACCACATCAGAGGTTTCATATATGATGGTCGGGCATGTGGTGACAACTTCAAGGGCTGGTACGTCCAGACTGTTGTTAAACTGTAAGTCATCCTCTCCAAAAACTACGACAGCTTGATTGTCCCAAGTGAATATGACTGCCTGATGGACTGTAGAAGGTACAACACAAACCATGTGGATCCATGGTCTGCACAATAATAGATTGTAAGATGCATCTGTTTCCATAACTTGAAACTCAATGCTGAAGGTAGCGGACTAATGGTCAACTCGAGATTAATGATGTCCAAAATTCTCGAATTCCACCATCAAAAGCACGAACAACAGAGGAACTTGCCCTGATTTTGCTCATATCCACCTTTAGACTCTTCAATGTAGATAGAGGGAAAATGTTCAATCCTACGCCGCCATCTATTAGAACACGTGTGACATATGAGTCTTCACACTTAACTGAGACATGAAGCGCCCGATTATGACCGGTTCCTTCTGCTGGCAGCTCCTCATCGGTGAACGTTACACGATTAGTCTCAAATACTCTGCCAGCAAGTGCTTCCAGATTAGCCACAGTAGTTTGTTCAGGAATGTAGGCCTCATTCAGTATTTTCAACAATGCGTTGCGATGTGCTTCAAAGTTTATAAGCAGAGACAAAAGTAATATCTAAGCTGGAGTCTTTCTCAATTGCTTGACGATAGAATAATCTGTCGATCTCATTTTCTTCAAAAATTATTCAGCTTCTTTCTTGGACACTGGCTCTTTGATGGGTCCTTGGTCTTCTCGACCTGGCTTTGCCTTTCTCAATTCCTCTAAGGTAAAACATGTCCCTGACCGAGTTAGACCATTTACATCTGCAACGACCTCCATGATTTCCTTCCCGTTGTAAGACACAATTGTCTTGTTGTAGTTCCAAGGAACAACCTTTGTACTTTTGACAGGGAGTTGCGCTGCTTAAGTGATGATAACCGGTTCATACTTCTTTGCCTTAACCTCGAAGACCAGAGTTTTCTGGCATGATGCCCCTTGCACAATAAATGCTGGCGCATGGTCATGAACTTTTTCCTGCTTTGCAGCCGAAATTGTGAAACTGTGCTCAACAGCCGCATCTTGCTTTGCTTTGTTGACAATAGACGCACTTGAATTTCCCCCCATTACAACAATAAATGGCTCATGGATTTTGATGTCTGGGGAGGGACCAATTGCCACAATCTGCTTGGCGGCTTTCCCTTTCATGTCTTCTTCTATGCATACCATCCCTACCATGTGTACATTGTTTTGAACATCATGAGCTGGTAAAGGAATTTGATTCACATTTTGTGTTTCATCCCCCACGAATTTTATCTGATTGTTGTCTATCATTGCCCGGATTGCCCTTTTGGGTTCCCAGCAGGATTCTGTGTCATGTCCAGGTGTTCCAGAATGAAATGCACAATGGCGTGAACGATCAATTCTTCCATTGGGGTTCACTTTTCTTCGGGATTGGCTTCAATAGATTGGCTTGTTGTAACTTTTCAAACAAATTAGTGTAAGTTTCCCCTAATTGGGTGAACTGCCTTTTCTCTTGTTAAATGTTTCTCTGTTGCATGTTTGGACGAAAACCCGGTGGAATCCGTGGTCGATAAGGCATCTCCTGCTGAGCCGGGAATTGAGCATGTGCCGGTTGATTGTTATACTGGACTGGAGCAGGGAGTGCACGCCATTGTGGACCATATAGCGGATGAGAATAAGATGCTGCATTGACAGGGAATGAGAACTACGACATGGCAAATTGTTGGCCATGAGGTGGATAGAATTGTTGTGGCGGGGTGGTCTGAATGTACCCTTGACGGTCATTGTATCTTCCGTCATTTCTTCTCGGTCCAGGACCAACCATTGCCACTTCATCTTTCTTTTCTTTCTTCTTTCCAAAAGCACCTGACCTTGGTTGCATTGCTTGGGTAGTGGCTCTCAAAGCTGTTTGGCTGATAATCTTGCCTGCCTTGATTTCTCTCTCAATCATCTCCCCAAATTCTCACTGCTTCACTGAACTGCTTCCCAATGGCAGAGGCCATCGCTTGGTAGTATGTTTCATCGAGCACTGCAACGAATTCTTCAACCATCTTATCATCTGGGATCAAAGGGCTCACACGCGCCGCCTGTTCTCGCCACCTGTAGGCATACTCTCTGAAACTATCACTTGGTTTCTTTGTGATCATCTTCAAAGAAGAACGATCATGAGCAGCCTCCATTTTGTAACCATAATGGTTTAGGAAAGCGCTGGCCATGTCATCAAAGGTGACCCACTTCGAAACATCTTGTTGTACAAACTATTCTGTTGCCGGTCCTCCCAAACTGTAAGCAAAGTATGCCATCAACAATTCATCCTTCTCAATGCCCCTCATTGTTAAGGTAGATTTTTACATGGATCCTTGGATCACTTTGTCCAGTGTACTGATCAAATTTGGGCACAAAAAAACCTTCAGGCAATGGCACATGAGGGAACAAACACATGTCTTTATATGAAATATTGGTTTTACCCCCTTGCCCTTGTATTTTTTTCACGGTTTGCTCCAAGCTTTTCAATTTCCGAGCAAAGTCATTCTCTTCTATTTTTCCCAACCTTTCGATATCAGCATGTGATTCTGGGTGGTGTCCCTGATCATACGACTCGGTTTGACGGCACACATTACCCTAATTTTGGTCAAATTATTGATCACCGGCTCTTAACTGTGGGTCACTGTTCGATCTTTGCAAAGTGTGTCTTGCAGGAACGGTGAATACTGTGGCAGGAACTTAGGGTTGGCCATGTTGTCCATGTTGTAGGAATTGTGCCCCAGGTTGTACAGTAGAAGGTCCGACTGCGTTGTCAGTTTCCGGATGTGGACCAAATCCCGGAGGGTAACAGAAGTCTTCTATCACTGTGGATAGCCCTTGCCCTGGTGGCTGAGTATTTTCCATGAAACCAGCGGCACCTGGTGGAACAGGAGGTGCCTGAACTGTTGCCAAGTTACGAACCAGCTGCGCCATAATTTATTTCATAGCTGCGAAGTCCTCGTCCATCTTAGCCTGTTGCTCAGCTAAACGAACCAGCTCAGTGTTCTCAATTTCCTCGGCCATCGTTGTTTGAGTGTTTTCCTGAAGAGGTGCTTCAACCACTTCTGGAACAAGCAGTGGTCCCTTGATTCTGGTGGAATAGGAATGTGGGGCAAGCACGATAGTTGCTCAAGCTCTATCAAATCAAAACACGTTAGTGCAACAAGATAGCATGGAACATGAATTTGCTCGTCGGCTTAACCAATGCCTAAGGTCGTTATGCCTCATCCCGAATTGGTTTAGATTAGATCCCCAAGTGTATTGTTTGATTTTTTTTTCTTCTTCTCTTTTTTTTCCGTATATTTTTTCAAGTGCAAATCGACACATAAAAATAAGCAAAAGACTTTCATTAAAAAAAAAAAGAGTACATACAGTGCTCCGGAGCACGACAAAAAAAAAACGTACAAATGACTGAAAAAAGTGAAAATAAATTACAACATGCTAAATTCGAAAGCGACATAAAGTACAACATGCCAAGATGTTAAATGAATGACAAAAAGAAATAATCTGCATCATCTTGTCCGGCATCATCTTGTCCTGATGTATCTACTAAGGTGACCGGGGCACAAAGTCAGCTGGCTCCTCTGGGTCGAACTCGAATGGTTCCTCGGAATCTCCCTGCTGGTGGCAAAGGCTGGCTCAAAACATCACGCAATATGTCCACCCGTCGTGATACATTCCTAACATAATCTGGAGCTTCAATGAGGATAATCCTATTAGACGAGTTATTATGATCTATGCACATCTGAGCCAAATAGTTTGCCAAATCCAACACCTGTTCCTGACCTTGATCAGTGACTCTCCCTGACACGGCTATTTGCTGAAGCTGGGTCGTGGCCAATCTCAATGCATCAATCTTCAGAATCACTGTTTGATCAAGTTGTTTATGCAACTGGTCCATGTTCCCAAGGCACTTCTGTATGAATCTGTCGCTCTCAGCTTGGGCAGTTAGAGCGCTATCACTCTCTGTCAAAGCTCTACGATGCAAGTCATGGAGGCGCCTAATAGTATCTGAGTGATGATGTGTTAAACCCTCACTCTCTGACTGTCCAGCTCTGGCGGCGTCCCTCTCTGCGACTAGGCTTTGTATGGTAGCACGGTATTCCTCCCCAATCTCACGCCTAGCAAGCTGAATCTGCATATCCAACCTGGCCTCAATGTCAACCATGCCTGCTCTCGACCTCGCAAACATCTCTCTGGGTATGGGCTGGTGGTAATACCATAACTTGTACTCCCGAACGACCTCCCCCCTAAGTCTATCCTGGACCTATGTATGTTCTGCGAGGCGCCTCCTAGTATCCCACAAGCGCAAGATATCACCTCTAAGGGTAGTTGGGTGGAGAGGATAGTCTGAGACATATGCACTCATGTCCTCAACTATTGGGATCTCCTGCTTTCGACCCAACTATCTAAGTACACGCAGAGGAACATAAGGCTGGGATGCTGTCAAGCCCATCAGAACTAGAAAATGACGGTCCACACATCTATGCACAACTTCCCCCCTTGGGAAGCCAGTTATACTGCCACAAAACCCCGTCCGTCGTGAGAGAGTTCAAGAAAGACCTCCAATCTGGCTCATTTTTAGGAAATTTATACTTCTCAATATGTTCGAGATGATACCCGAGATAATCAGTGTTACAGTATCTAAGAGTATCACGAGGTGGGCAAGGGCGTACATGCTCCAAGAACCAGACCTGTAATAGGAGGTTACACCCCTCAAAGAAACCGCTTACTCTTTTGTGGCATCGGGTCAAAGCATGAAATATACTACCCAGCATTGTTGAAATGATAGTAACATTCGGTGCTCCACCATATAAAGCTGTCATGATCCAACTGACCTTAATAGATATCACTCTATTTGGTAGAGGGAAAACCAGCAACCCCAGCAAAGCGAACATAAAGACCTTAGGACAAAGTTGCACCCACTCTTCATATTTCAGCTTGTCATGGAACTCAAATCCATGCCTTTTAAAACCATTATCAGCCCCAAAACGATCATAAAGATAGTCAAATGAAATCCAGCCTTGACGAACACTAGCGATTGAGAGGTCTGTTCGTATCTTGATGTTACTAAAAAAATCATACTCATTAACCTTCTTCGGAGCAATCATGTTCTTTTTCTCAAAATCTAACTTGATGAGCCCGGCTATTTCCTCGAGGGTCGGTGTCATCTCGAACCCCTTAAAACAGAAAGTATTTTGGTTTGGATTCCGAAACCTCGCTAGTGCACTAACCAACTCTCGATATGGGACAATAGGTTTAGTCACAAGGTCAGTCAGAAACAAATCTTATCATGGACTAATTTCTTCTGCATAATATTTATTGTGTCCCACCAAGACCTCAACGATTTTTTCGATTTGGGTGGGCCATTAGTCATCATGATAGAGGGTGGAATGGCATCAGTAGGGTATTTTCTCTTGATCGACCTAGAAGATGATGCAGCCATGGTACCTAATGAAAACATGTGTCAAATGTTTGAAAACCTGAAAAAAAACTTAAAACAACTGGCCGACAGAGCAAAACAGATGCCTAAAGTTCTAATTCGAAACTCTAATTTTCAACAAAACTTTGTCATTGTAACGACGTAAAGTTAACCCTAAGAGAATCGAAAATTTTTGCCATCATAACGGCATCAGGACTGACTCCAGAAAATTACCAACATCGGTATTTAGATGTAATTTACAAAAGAAAAAATTCGACGTTACAACGACGCCACATTGACATCAAGAGAGATTTCATTCCAGTGATGACACTACAGTATTTTTGCAAAAAATTTGCTAGCATAACGACGTGAAAAACTGGACCCCAAAAACTTCCGACATCGATATACGAGCATTTTCTAAAAATTCGCCATCATAACGACGTGAAAACTGACACCAAAATCTTTTCCGACTTCTAACTACTAAGTATATATATATTTTGGTAAAATTTTCGTCATTATAACGATACAAAACTGACATCTACAAAAGATGGCCAATACTGGCGCTTTACAGAAATTTGCCACTACAACAGTATGACTCGAATTTATAAAAGTACCAGACATCTACATTTAAAACATAAAATTCACCCTACTTCCTCACTTTTCCTTTTATTCATCATTTTTACATAATTTTTTTTTTGTTTTCTTTTGAAATCCATCCTTCTCCAATTTGGTCAGCATAACAACTTTTTCTAGGCGCATGCAACACATAAAATGCCTTAGACATGTCTTTCCCGAGAAGTGGGTCCCGCTTAGATAAAAAGGTAGTCAGCCTAGACAAGTCCAATACCGGTGTATCGCACCTCATTAAGTCAAATATGATGCAGATAATTGGGCCTAAAAGTTTAACTCTAGGCGATACAACTGACTCAGTGTCTAGACTGACTGAAAACCCGGTGGACAAACTGGGCGAAAAGCGCATCAGGGCCATCCGGAGACAGTGTGTCCGGCCTAAAACTCCGTCACGCCTTCCTCCTAAATCATGGGCAATTTAGTAAGAAAGTCCCCGATGCCACAAGCAATCTGGTCAGTGCACGTGTGCGTGTGTTTCAAAGACTCAGAGGGTTGCGGAGGAAGACAGTTTATATTCAACTTTTCATGGGATAACGGCAAGAATATAACAACCAAATATTTAATAAAGTAAAACATGCGACAATTTTATCAAAGCCGGAGATTCTAGTTTTTACTAATGTCCCCAGCGGAGTCGCCAAGCTGTCACGCCCTAAATATTAATTAATTGTAGTGTTTATTATTTAAAGGCTTATGACTGGTGTTTAAAAAGGTACAAAATTATTTAGAGAACTCGGAGTCGCCACTTGACAAGTTTAAGGTGTGCCAAGTCACCAAAAGGTACCTTGGAGCACCTCTGACTCGTCTAATGATCTGCGTTAGATATTCAGGTAAGGTTCTCAGTTGACTCGCGGGAAGGTATAGGCACCCTCGAGTCATGTGCCAAACACAGTTGCTTTATTGTCGCAATTTTAATTTATTAAATATAGTTGTTATCTTTTGCCGTTTAACTAAAAGACTATATTAATTCACCCGCTGGGTATACCTTGACACAACTTTATACGAAAATCACTTGAGATGTATTATATAATGATTCAGCTCTCTTGAGTTAATTTCATTACCTAATAAGTAAATGACGGATCATACTTATCAATTTTCCTAATTGTATTATATTCTATATTTAAATGCTTTTAGTTAAAAGTTTAATTTAAAAAAAAAGTGCCTAGATTACTAAGCTATACAAAATCTTCCTATTTCAAAGTAAAAGAAACAATATTATCGTCTTCTTAAAAAATGATTTGCATTGAAAACTCATATTTACTTACTTGATTTGAAATTAATCCTTAGTTAAACTTGTGGAATACTTGGAGTTTTTTTAAAAAAACTGCTAATTAATAAATATTGACTAAATGAGGACTTGACATGCAAATAATTTCTTTTATTAAATTTCAAATTTGGGGCCCACTGGTATACATAAATGAGCTGTTTTATGGATCGTTTTGCAAATACTAATACATTATGTTTCTGGCACAATAATGGTTATTTTGAAAATAACTGTTAGGTGATAGGAGATAAAATATGTTAAAGTCATCAAGTGGGCAACCTTGTTAAAAATTGACGCATTTGAGCAAAGCTAACTTTACAAAAGATTGACTTGTGCTCATTATTCTTTTAAATACTATTTTTCAGGTTCATTTCTGTAATGTTTCAATTCTTACTTTAACGTTATCCAGTAGCCTTGCTTTTACAATTTTTGACTTTATATAAAAAACGTCCTCACATTTGCCTAATTGTGTGATTATCCTTTTGTTAAGCATTTGTTATAAAGTATTCAAACTATACTTAAGAGTTAAAAAAAATTACATTCTAAAATTGTAAATATGCCTAACTGTCAAACAAGAAACGTTCATATACATGCTACTTTACGTTTGTTTGCACTATTGACCTACTTTTGCTTTAAATTTCAGTTTTGTCGAAATCCCAGTTCCAATTATTAATGAGTTGCCATGTGGAGATAAACTTTGTAAATTAGTTACTAGCTTTAAACGTTAAAACCCCCAGTGTCCTCTTCATTGGGCCATACATCAGTATGTATTAAATTTATGGCCCAAAAGTTAAATGGCTCTTTTCAAACAGGACATAAAACAGCAAGTAAAAATACAGAAAAATGAAATGAAAGCATAAAGGAAGAGCTGGTTTCAAATTGCAGGGGCCTTGACAAGGCCATTTAGCACATGTGCAACAGCTAACATCCAAATGAAACAAAGTACAATGTTAAGAAATGTTTACCTAAAGTGTAGAAATTACTAAGTAACCAGCAATGACACCAAACACAAGCAGCTAGGTGTAGCCACAGCCAGCAATTAACAGCCCCTTTAACACCCCCTCAAACTTGGCTTAAACTCAAGAATTTATAACCTAAAAGACACTTGGAGTAGCACTCTTTTAGTTCTAAATTCTTTTCCTCTAAAAAAAACTCACTGTTTTTTCTTTCCCACAAATTTCAGAACTGTTTTTTCGTTGTGTTTTTAGCTGGCTGTTCTTGATGAAAGAGGGTAGTAAATGCCTCTCTTTATTGCTGAAAATTGAAGCTAAAAGATGGGGTGTGGAATTATACAAAAGTACAAGCCCACACCCCTATACTTGAGTGCTTTTAGTCCTATTTTTTCAGCAAAAATACAGCAGCTATAGAGGACTATTTCAGCCCCTAAACAATCCCAAAAAGCAGAAAATATACAAGTGGTGTTCTTTAAAAGGACACCCAATACTCATTACACTAAATAGAAAAAACTAGGACCAACTAAGCAAATTAAATCAGCCCAACTAACTTAAAAAACAACTAAAACTAACTTGAAACTGAACTCAAACAAAAAAATTCTAACTTGTAGCCAAACATGGCTATTTGGACTCATTAAAGTCCAACTATCAGGGAAGACTCTATGCTTTCATGTGCCCCTACTAAACATGTTTTAACAAATTCAGCCCTAGCAAGCTTAACACAAACAAATCATGCTTAAAAGATATTATACCAGTTCAAGCTTACATCATTTGCCAAACGACTCATCTCTGAACAAAATTAAGAAACATCTGTAAAGTTTTCATGTTGGACACCAATGGAACAATGACTCTACTGATTTAGAAAAAACTATTGAACAGTGAATCAAACTTCGGAATAAACTTCCAATTACCACGAGACGACAAGAACATAACCTTAATAAGTGCTTGTTTCAGACAACCAAAAGACAAGCCAGGTTTTAAACTAAGACAACAAATGATCTTACTAATAGATTGTTGTTCAAACAATAAGCCAATTTAGACATTCAGCTTGGTACAACGCTAATGGTTCAGGCAATATCATGCTTAAACAGTACTTCACGAGCCAACTTTCCCACAAAATTCATTCTAAATTATGAACTAATGACCATTTGTAAACTGAATTTCGACTGAGCTACGCAAGAATTGAGCGTTCAAAACATCGATTCATGCTCGGATTATAAACAAAGACCAAAGGGATAATTTTCAACAGTGAAAGGAACTAGAACACCAAAGCTATGCAATTTTCTTGCTTAAAGAAATGGTACGACAACACACTAATTCAAGAATCAACTAACACTGTACTTGAGGTAAAAACTCCATTGCTCTTATTCAAACTGATTTCTTCCACATACATAAGGTTTCAAACTTATTTTTCCTAACACCAATACAATTATACTATTGCACATGCTAAACTACGACCAAACATTTTGAGCAAAATTGAAAACATAAACAATGAAGAATGTAAGGTTTTTGCTTTCTAACCTGTGGCCATGACAAAACTGCCACCTTATCCCATTGCCTCACCGCTGCTATGTTGTCGCCTCACTGCCTCGCCATTGTCCTCACTGCAGCCTCTACAAACAAACGAGCAAAACCCGAATCACCATCATCACGAGCCCCAAGCTGTTGCCTCGACACCACTGCCTCCGTTCCAGTTTTGTCGCCATCACCTCGGCTCATGAACAACATCAACATCACAACCTAATCATCACAGCGGAACAGCCCTTAACTACTGCTAAAACCATCACGCCATTGGAACATCTAGCCATCAGCATCACGGTTGCTTCGACTCACCACTGCCTCCCTCAAACTCCATGAAAACAAATCACAAACAGCCCCCTCCTCCTACGGCATCAGAAACAGTAGCAGCACCCATAACATCACATCCCCTCCTAACGTTAAACAAAGAAGCCACCAAACCTCCCAAAAACAGAGCAGCGAACCATAACAGAAACGAGAAAAAGAAAAAGAGAAGAAGAAAACAAAAAATCAGAAAAGGAACAGAGCAACGGGCAGGAAGAGAAAGATTTTGGGAGAAAGGGGTAGGAAAGATGATGAGAAGAGCAAGGGGGAGAAAAGGAAACCGAAACTTACCGGAAAAAATTATGTGGTCGCCGGAGTACCGACTTTCAAAGTCCAATCTACGCCATTTGATTGAGCTTTTGGAAAAACTAGTAGTAGAAACGAGTAGAGGGAGTCGATCTGAGTCCGATGATATATTTTGTTAAGTTTTCCGGCCGCCAGAGGCGGTGGTCCGGTGGTACTAACTAGTCACATATACTAAAATGAACAATTGACAAACAACTATGCACTTCATTCGGACTATGGCAAAAAGGAAACTCACGAGCCTTTAGAGTATCTCAAGGTTATCGACTTGCTCCGATTGTTCATGAGCCTCAATATGCATTCAAACCCCTTGCTCAAAAGTTACTTGCTTCCTTACGAAAAAGAATGGAGTTCGTCACTCACAAAAAGTTTTAACACAAAATTTGGACTCCAAGAAATTGAACTCTCACAAAGAAATGTTCGTGTGTGCTTCTCAAAAATTCAAAGACTTGCTCTTCTTGTACTTCTCCACTAATGTAGGGCCACTTGACTCGAGATCAATTAGTACTTGACATGGTTGTAATGTAGGCTTTTGATTTTAAGGTGTGGTAGATTTTGGCTAATTAGTGACTAACACCTCCATAGTACTACATCATTTTGTTCCCTTTTGTGCAACCTTTTCTTTCTTTCCATTAGGCTCATCCTACCTTTCTTTTGAAGATGGTGCAATTAATCCCTTCTTTATTCAACACTTTTTTTTTTAAATCTACTTCCTTCCTTTTTCGCTTTCTTTTGTTTCTCTTTTCTTCTTTCTTTTATTTCTCTTTTCTTCTTTCTTTTATGCACTTCAATTTGACATTCACCATGAGATTCCAAGCTTCTACCATCTCCCCCAAACTTAGGTTTTGGCCTAAGTTGCACGTTTTTCAATGCACACATGGAGGTTATGGTCAAAAAGAGGGTTGGTGCCTTAGCACACAAGAATTAGCTCGGTTTTAAATTTAGTGACTGCCAAATGAAAGGTTAAGGCTCAGAGGGGTTAACTGGGGTAAATACGTACGGGTAGGCCATTTAGGATAGTAGCGGTCCAAAGAAAGCCTAAAATCATATCTCGAGTCAAGTTTCACCTAGGATTTCGTCTCAAAGCACATTAAGAGCAAGTTCCAAACTTCCAAGTCACACACACAAGCTTATTATTCAAGAGCTCACCACACATGCAAGTAATCTTTCAAGTTCAAGGTCTAAACACACACTAAGGACACTCACTCACAAAGCATATGATGGTTCAAATTTTAAACCACGCCAACAACACAATTGAGTTAACTAGAGAACCTCGTGGTCTACAACTCACGCCATGCCATTCAAAATACACATTCATTTGTCAAAGTTGCCATAACAGTAATGTAACTATAGGCAGTACCACATAATCCATTAATATATTTTCAAAAGGTTTTATGTACAAACTTGGTTCAAAAAGAACCTCCGGAAAGAACCAAGTGAAGAAAATCGGAGGCTTATTTGAAAAATAAAAAGTCAAACATACATAACTACTAGTTATACTAAACAAGTGCGTATATATAAAGATGGTCCGAATTTGTATATGGATATCATTAAACACAGGGCACTATCCAAAATACATATACGAATTCGGACCCCTCCCCCAACTAAAAACTCTAGCATCGTCCCCGCATGCTAAGTAAAACAAAGTAAAGTGCGAAGGGGGGTAGAAGGGAACTCCCTGTATGCTTAAGCAATGCCCTTCCTTTTGCCCGCTACAGGGGCAAGTGAGGCCGCAACTGGTGGTGCTTGTCGTCTCTCTGCTGCTCGGCGTGCTGACTCAATAGATCTCCGTGTAGCAATGTCAACCTGCATCTCCTCGGGCAACAAGGTGAGGTCACCAACAGTCCCTGAGACTGGATCAAGAGCATCATCATCAATATCGAAGTCCATGGCCTCAGTAGCCTCAATGTCGTCGAGTAAGTCCTCATCCTCTTGTTGCTGAGCTTTCCTTGACTGTTTGGTTGGAGGCTTAGAGTCCTTTGAACTAGACGCTCGGTGTGCAACTAAAGACGACTGTGGTGGTAGTGAAGAGGATGCCAAAGGAGCCGGAGCAGCTGGAGCAACAGTAGAGCCAAGTGGAGCAGCTGTAGTAGCAAGGGGGGCTGAAGTAGTGGCCTTAGCAGAACCCCGTCGAACATAAGTAGCAACTGGGGCAGTGGAGATGACCGGGCCCTTAGGCTGGGGCTGTGGAGGGGGTGAACTCTGTGGACTGATAACCCCTCCGGCAGGTACACCTAGCGCCTTACTAACCTTCTTGTCTAACACAGAGTAATGGGTAGCAAGGTCAGACAATGAGGCCTTTATGGCACGAACATCCTGTGAGTGAGCCTGAAGGGCCAATGTGTTAGCTTCCACAGCTCTGGTGTGGTTCTCAATAGTCTTGGAATGAGCCATCAAGACGCGAACCAACTTACTAAGCTGCTCAGTAGAGACCTCAGGGGGTGGAGGTGGTGGTGGGGGCTGCACCTGTGGTAAGTTGGAAATAAGAGCCCGAAGCTCATCCAACTGGGTACCAAGATCACGCACATCCTCGGGGAGAGTGCTAGTGCCAATACCTGAAGTAAAGGGGCTCGCCTCATGCTGAGGGGCTGCCTCAGAAGTGGGTAGTACATCATCATGATCATCAGAAAGAACAATATCTGAGGAAGCCTTTGGCGGGGAGTCCTTGAAAGCATACCAATAGAAGGCAGATTTAGGAGGTAATTTAAAGTCCCCTGGTTGCTCCGGGCAACCACATTTCAGCAAATAATCAATCAATGTAGAGGGGAATGCCAGGTTATCCTTCTCAAATTTCACCACTTCTCGCATGTGTTTAAGCATCTCCGCTCCCAAGTTTACTTTGATACCTTTCATCAAACAACCAATCATTACAGCTCTCTTCAAAGTTAACTTGTTATCCTGACTAGTTGGCCGCACTCGTGATATAAAAATGTATTGCCAATCCTTTGCTTCAAAATTAAGGTCGGCCCTCACAATTTGAATTCCCACCTTTTTCCATTCCGGGTTCGCCTTTCTACCAATGGTAGGTACCAGCCACACTCTTTGCTCTTCCCAGGAAAGTTTCAATTTTTTTACATGTTGGGATGGATTTAAATGCGTAAGATCCAAGTGTGCATTTAATGCTCGTGCAGAAATATCAACATACCTACCTCGGCAATACACTCTGTTGCTCCCCTTTGCCGTGGCAGCTAGATTGGCGTAGAACTCCGCGACCAATTGCTCATTTGACTCCCTTAACGGTTTCTTCAAAGCTGCCTCCCACCCGGTTGCTACATACCGGTTGTAGATGTCGGGATTCTTGACATCCACATCCTTCATGCTAATAACCCTTTTCGGATTGATTCGCTGATTTTGAAACCGTTTCACATAGAATCTGAGTGCCTTTCTTGAACAGAACTTGAATTTCATCTCCTCGTTCATATCCTCTTCACCTGACACCTCCGCTAGGGCCTCCGGTTGCCCCTTTTCCTCCTCCTCTACCTCTTGAATTTGCTCCTCCTCTACCCCTTGTGCTTGTTCTTCTTCGACTTGTTCTTGTACCAGTTGCATAGGAGAAGCAGTTTCTTGCCTTGTTTTCTTTCTCAACTCACTTCTTGATTGTGTAGCCAAGTTGATCAATGGTACATCGTCCCGTGTTTCATCATCAAGAGGAGGAGGTGGGGCTTCCGGCTTCCTTTTTACTGTTTTCTTGCCCATCATACCTGTAAAAGTGGATAAGAATGAGTGTTTGTCACAATTGGAAGCATTGCATAAGGCAAGAAAAAGGAAACAAAATTTGAGGGGTATATTGCAGGAACAGGCGCCCCGCCCCCCGCCTATACAAACAGGCGGTGCGCCTCTTAAAGAGGCTGAGAATTGCAACAAAGCATAACATCATGGATCGCCAAATTTGAGCATTCAAAGCATGAAAATAACACTCCCATGTTCCAAACAATTCAAGCAACCAATCTGTAGGGTCTTCAAGACATGAGTTCAAAGTTTCATCAAAATTCCCATTCTTCAAACATAAACCCTAACTTTCTCAATTTATCAACACCAATGTATATCATTTAAGCACAAGGAACAATTTCTTATACCAAATTAGTCTACTATGAACTACTCTATAACTAAAAATATTGTTTCACTAAGTTAAAGATATGTAAAGCAAAAGTTAAAAGTAATTGCACACATACCCGAATTTAAGCAAGATTGAAGATAAAGGGTGATGGTGGAGTGATTTGTGTGTGTTTGTGATGGATGAAATTGATTTTTATGGAGTGGGGTGATGATTTTCGGCCAAAGGGTCTTGGGGTTTATCTAAATTTGTGTTTTAAAGTGAGAAAGAAGGTGGTCCGCCTTGTTTTAAGCTTAAACCCGACGGGTCGGGTTCCATGAGCAAAGGGGCGGTCGGCCTATCCTTTCTGGGCGGTGCGCCTGTTTTTCTGTTCCGAGTTCTAAGCAAACAACAAGCTTACCTGGGCGGTCCGCCTACTTAGGTGGGCGGTCCGCCTATTATACACTTAGCAGGATTTCTTGAAATTCCCCCTGGCGTACTTCCTTCACTTCCTCGTTCCGCACTTCACTCAACTCGGGTACCTGCACTGTAACAACTAGTTATGCTAAAAACATGGGTTGCCTCCCAAGAAGCGCCTAATTTAACGTCGCTGCACGACGGTTTTGGCTTTTCCTCCTCAAGGTTCATCAAGGTAAAGGCACGCCACTTCACCCACCTCGGCGTCGCATCCCAAATAGTGTTTCACTCTATGCCCATTGACCCGAAAAGTTCTTCCGCCTTCTCTTGATTGCAAATCAACGGAACCATAAGGAGTAACTCCTACCACCTTAAAAGGTCCCTTCCACTTTGACTTGAGCTTGCCCGGGAATAGCTTCAACCGGGTGTCGAACAACAACACGACATCTCCTTCTTTGAACGTCCGGTTCCAAATCCTAGAATCATGGAGCATTTTCATTTTCTCCTTGTAGATCATTGCATTCTCATAGGCTAGGAATCGGAATTCATCAAGCTCGTGCAAATTTGAGATTCTTGCATTGGCAGCGTCATCCCAATCCATGTTCAATTTCTTCAATGCCCATAGGGCTTTGTGTTCAAGTTCCACCGGTAGATGGAAAGCTTTGCCGAACACTAACTTGAATGGGGACATCCCAATTGGAGTTTTGTATGCGGTTCGGTAAGCCCATAGAGCTTCATCAAGCTTCCTTGCCCAATCGGTTCTATTTGCATTAACCGTCTTGGCAAGAATATTCTTTACTTCTCGGTTCGAAACCTCGACTTGGCCACTTGTTTGGGGGTGGTAGGGAGTTGCAACCTTGTGTTTCACTCCATATTTTTGAAGGAGGTTTGAGAAGGCACGGTTGCAAAAGTGACTCCCACCATCACTAATGATTGCCCTTAGAGTCCCAAATCTTGTAAAGATGTTCTTTTTCAAGAAATTCAATACACTCTTGGCTTCATTGTTGGGGAGCGCAACCGCTTCCACCCACTTGGACACATAGTCAACCGCCACCAAGATGTATTTGTTTACATATGAGCTCACAAAGGGTCCCATGAAGTCAATCTCCCATACATCAAACAATTCAACTTCCACAATGGGATTCATTGGCATTTCATGCTTTCTCGAAATTCCCCCCATCCGTTGGCATTGATCACAATTCTTGACCCAAGCATGGGCATCCTTGTGCAAGGTTGGCCAAAAGAAGCCACATTGTAGCACCTTAGCCGCCGTCCTATCTCCACCATGATGTCCTCCGTAAGGCGAAGAATGACACCCATTCATAATGGCCTCTTGCTCGGACTCGGCAACACATCGGCGGATGATTCCATCAACACATACCCTAAAGAGATAGAGCTCATCCCAATAATAGAACCTTGCATCTTTTGCCAACTTCTTCTTTTGATAAAATGTGAAGTCTTCGGGGTAGACTCCCCCAACTATGAAATTGGCTAAGTCGCCATACCAAGGGATTGGTTCCCAAGACACGGCCAAGATCCTTTCATCCGGAAATATATCATTTATCTCCACTTCTTCCTTCGGGCGACCTTCTTCCTCTAACCGTGACAAATGATCCGCCACTTGGTTCTCGGTCCCCTTTCTATCTATCACCTCAATGTCAAACTCTTAAAGAAGTAACACCCAACAAATGAGTCTTGCCTTGGAATCCTTCTTTGCCATCAAGTACCGGATAGCGGAGTGGTCGGTATGGACAATTGTTCTCGACCCCACCAAGTATGCTCGAAATTTCTCAAAGGCGAAAACTATTGCTAGAAGCTCTTTCTCCGTCACCGTGTAATTCATTTGAGCTCCATTCATCGTTTTACTTCCGTAGTAGATAGGATGAAACATCTTCTCCACTCTTTGACCTAGCACGGCTCCCAAAGCCACGTCGCTAGCGTCACACATGAGCTCGAATGGGAGCTCACAATTACCGGTGCGGTTGTCAACCTCTTCTTCACTTCTTCAAAAGGTCCTAAGCAAGCTTTTTCAAACACGAACTTGGCATCCTTCTCCAAAAGTTTGCACATAGGATTCACAACTTTGGAGAAGTCCTTGATAAAGCGGCGATAAAATCCCGCATGCCCCAAGAAACTTCGGACACCCTTCACGGTCATTGGAGGTGGAAGTTTGGAAATCACCTCAATCTTTGCTTGATCTACTTCGATGCCTTTCTTAGAGACCTTGTGTCCCAACACTATGCAATCTTGCACTAAGAAATGACATTTCTCCCAATTGAGCACAAGCCTTGTTTCTTCGCATCTCTCTAGCACCCTCTCCAAGTTTGACAAGCAATCATCGAATGAATCTCCAACTACCGAGAAGTCATCCATGAAAACCTCAAGAAAATTCTCCACCATATCGTGGAAAAGAGCTAGCATGCACCTTTGGAATGTGGCAGGGGCATTCTCAATCTTACACCATTAATGGTGAAGGGCGGTCGTTAAAGTATAATACCCGATGTGAGTCGGGGTCGATTTTCCAAGGGAACTAGCACGTCAAGTGAGAGAGTCGCAAATAGATATTCAAATGAGGTTTAGTATTGAGTCCTAGATGTATGATTTGTTTGATGAAAATTATGATTAATTCTAAAGTGTAAGCAATTAAACGAGTAAGTTGTTCGATATTACTAGGCTAGGAGTGCAACCAACTAATAGTGATTTCCAACCAATGGGTGTCTTTACTTCACTTTCCCAACACAAGTAAAATTATGGTCGAGCATTCCGATCGTGATCTCTAGAATCCTTCCGGCCTAGGAGAGATCTTTCACAACCCGCTCGTCAAAGCCTTAATTAGAATAATTGAAGCACTACTCAATGACCCGAGGAAAGGAGACCTCTTCCGAGCGTAACTCCTTTTAGATGAGTTAGTCTATATGAATAGTCTATCAACTCAAATCCTCGCCAACTCCACTATTCTACACTAGTTAATCTCTTCCGATTCTTTAACTAGCAATGTAGACAAGAAATCCCAAATATTATGGATTTTGGGATTTTGATGTTATTGTAATGGGGAGTTGGATAATTGTTATTTGTGTTATGGTTAGTGAAATAGAACAACACCCATTAATTTTCTACCACAATAGCATAATTACACCCCTACTTATGAGTCTAGCTACTCATAACTAGGGTTTGAATCATAGTAATAAAGAAGTAATGAAAAGATGAAATCATGTTGGACATAAGTTTGAATTGATATATGGAATCAAGATTCAAAGTTACAAGATTAGAAGCTTACAAAATGATGTTAAGTCTCTACTTGGCTCCCAAAATCGCCTCAAACTCAATACACGTAATAATGGAATGTATGTTCAAAACCTAGCTTAAGCTATTTATGCAAGCAGGAAGAATTTGCAGAACATAGTGGAGTAGGCGGCCAGCCTACTTTAGTAGGCGGTCCGCCCCTTTTTTTGGTCACTCTCTGTATTTTCTCTAGGCGCCCCACCTGTCAAGAGTAGGCGGTCCGCCTTTTTTTTTTATCATTCTCTGGATTGTTAGTAGGCGGGGCCTGTTTAAGTAGGCAGTCCGCCTATTTTTTCATCACTCTCTGGATTTTCTGTAGGCGCCCCGCCTCTGCAAAACAGGCGGGGCGCCTCTTTCTGGCTTCAATTTATCCAACTCTCTCTTGATGTCCTTTCTTTCACATTTTGGCTCGAATTCTTGCTATCTAGCTTCAATCTTCAATTAGTATCCTTGTGAATTTATTATAACCTGAAACTAAGCGATTCACGACGTTAATAACACACAATGTCGCTTTTGGATTCAAAAACGTAAGTTTAGCGTAGTCTTTAAGTTGGTATTTTACCAACTTATCATCCGGCGGTGGATTAGTGGCGGAGGCGCGACGGAGGGCAATTTCCGGTGGGGGAGCTGAAATTTCGACATAGTTTCTTTAGTCTTCAAGGAGACTTGTGTATATGTGAGGAAATGAGGCAAATAAAGGATCTTATATATGAAAATTATGGAGGATCTGAGCCGTTGAATCAAGAGGAGATCAATGGTTAATATTGAGTCTTTTATGGACTGGTCAAAATATGAGTGGGCTGAGCGGGTATGGGTTTTGGCCACATATTTTGCACTTATGGCTACTAAAGATCTATACTTATTAAAACGATGCTAAATTAAGTAACATAAAAATCGTATAATTCACACCAACATCACAACAAACATATAGAATTATAATTTCACAAAACAAGTAATAATTTTTTTTAGTTTTCAAATTTTACATCCTAATTAAAAATAAATTTAGTTAAAATTAAAGACTAAATTTAGGAAAATTTTGGAAAAAATTCTAAGAATCTAACACAGCTATTTTGAGCAATTTTTCTGTATTCATGCCAAAATTAGGTGATTATAGAATCGCTATGAATTATTGATGTTATGTAAATTGTTAAAGTTTCAGTTTAAAGGCAATAAGCCTTGTTTAGAAAAAAATTAAGGCTTGTAGAAGCCTAATCTTCTTCTGGGTGCTGTTTTTATTGTTTTTACAGGTGGTGTAGCTCTAATTGCAGGTTTTTTATTGCAGGTTTTACCCTGATTTCCAACTGAATCGGTCCGAAATCTGAGTTTTTTTCTTACCCAGAAATTGCAGTTTTCCACCGCCACGGTCGCCCAGCTCAAAAAAAAATTTCCCAGAATTTTGCAACCTCCCACCGCGTCAGTCGCCTGGTTCATCTTATTTTATTCCAGAAATTACACTAGGTGACCAGTGTTCCATCGAATTTCGGTCGAAACGTCGGACCGAGTTGGTCGGACACCTTTGCGCGACCACCATATAGCCGACCGCCTCGTTTGGTTGGACAACCGTCGGCGCCCTGATTTCTAGTAGTGAAGGATGGTATTTAGATTATTTATTTAGAGGAATTGTTGTGACTCTTCATGAGGGAGTATGAAGTTGGCTTTACGAAAAGTTGGTTTAATTTTTGTTGTTTCTATAGTTTTATTTTTATTTTTAAGTGCAAGCTATATATTTGTTTAAATTATTTAGAAGGGTATTTTGATCTTTTAACTTTTAAGTTTTTGCATACATGCTTTTATAGTAATACTAGTGTCTACGAACGTGCGTCGCACGTTAGCACCTTGTATTGTTGAATAATTAAATCCATATTTTAACATTAAAAACGGAATAAATTCCATTAACATATCTATGCATAAAATACACGTAATCATCTTTTCATATTAACGTGTCTGATTTTATTTACCCTTTATTTGTATCTCTTCTCTCAGTCCATCCTTCTCCAATTAATGATTTCACTATTATTTACATGCAAACTACATCAAAAAAAAAAAAAAAAAAGAGAACTCACTCAAAGGAACAATAACATTAAGAAAGAGATTAGAGGTTCGGTCATATGTTGACATGGGAAAATCTAAAGCTCTAAAAAACTTTGTGTTGAATGTTGTTGAATCGTCTCCAGTGCTAGCAATAGCACTATTTTATATAGAATGTTAAAGTAAATCTAATTAGTAAAACATAATGGTGGAGGGCGAACCTCAAGGCACAAAGAAGATCTAGTGTAGTGTGCGGGAACAACCAAATGATTTTCAATGTATAAATCAATTTAAACTAAAAGTGGCAACTCTTCGCAAATGGTGGTGGAGACCCTTTGGCTGAGAGCAACGATTGAGTACAAGCTGTAGAGGTGTACCTTTCTTTTTTTTTTTTTTTTTTTTTTTTTTTTTCTGAAGTAGAGTATTGTTAAATTTTAGAAGGGTATTATAGTAATCTATCTTTTCCTTTTTTAAGGACATGCTTTTATAGTAATATGATGATATGATGATATGATAAGATGATTAATAAAGCCAACTCCTTTTTTTTTTCGATGTTATAAAACTTATCCAACAAGGGTGTGCACCACTTTGTTTAAACAGGTAACAATTTGGTGATGAAAAGGTAATGAAGAAGAGATGTTAATGATCCAAAAGGATGGTGACATTTGAGCTATCGAACTTTCACTCAACTACAGGGGTAAAATATGTATTAAGCCATTAATAATAGTATTATTTAGCTGTCGTTGCTATTTTAAATATGTAATTAAACAATAGATCCTTCAAAAAATTTAAAATTCTTTTAGAGAAAAGTTTTCGTTGGAATTAACATCACCCATACGCACAAGAGAAGAAATACTTTTATGGAAGTTTCGGGGTCATACGAAGTGTTTTCCTGGAGATCAAGGCATAACGGGAATCCAACGATGCATCATGTTCAAATGTTGTAAGCTATTCATGTCTCAATTTAAAAGAACCTTTGTTAATCATGTCTTTTACTAAAATACCTTCGCTGTTTTAAATGAATGAGTGACCTAGAACTAGTCCAAGTGATTTGAATTCATGTTTCTATGAAAGTTTTACCACAAGTTTGAACAATAAACAACATTTTGGCATGTTTGACTATTACACTAAATAATCTTTACAATTCAATCTTTTCCTTTTCCCGTTCGAAAAGAAATTCGTGCATTAGACAAGTTAAAATGAAATGCTAGAACAAAAGATTCCTTTATCATAATACGACATTGACCTTTAAGCGGTTGAGTTGCCCTAGTATATATCTTCGAGGAGGACGGAAACAAAGTACATGGACTGTAAGTTCAGTGATGCATCTTATGAGCCTGAGATGGAAGTAATACTCGATACATAAGTCATCCCCAAGAAGGGAAGCTTCAAGTATCTTGACTCAATCATCTAAGGTAATGGAGAAATTGATGAAAATATCACACATCGAATAGGGGCAGAATGAATGAAATGAAGCTTGTTTCCGGGGTCCTTTGCGATAAGAAAGTGCCACCTAGACTTAAAGGGAAGTTCTATGGAATTGTTGTACGAGGTGGAGTGTTGGCCCATCAAGAACACGCATATTTAGAAGATAAGTGTAACAGAGATGAAGATGCCGAGATGGATGTGTGGACATACCAGGATGGATAAGATTAAGAATGACGCCATTCGTGACAAGGTGGGCATGGCATTAGTAGTGGATAAGATGCACAAAGCAAGTCTGTTGGTTTTGACATGTAAAGAGCAGGAGCACAGATGCCCCAGTGAGGAGGTGAGAGAGATTGATAGTGTTGGATCTACGGAGAGTCAGAGGTAGACCGAAGAAGAATTTGGGCGAGGTAATTAGATATGATATGGTTCACCTCCATATCACCGATGATGAGCTTAGATAGGAGAGCATGGATGTCGAGAATTACGGTAGAAAGTTAGATTGTAGTCAAGAGTTATAAGTTATATTGGCATATGTATGATTCGTATATATTTGCTATCTCTATCCTATTCATCTGTATTGCGCGCTTATTTTTGTTCACTTAGGTTATATTTAGTTTTTGTGTCAATATCCTGCTATTATGTTTTCATCTTGTTGTCTCTTATTACACATGTTTACAAAATTATTTCTCTCTAGCCGAGTGTCTTCTGAAAACACCTTTTCCACCTTCTGAGGGGGAGCGGGGGAGGGATAAAGTCTGCGTACATCTCAGTTCTCACTCTCTCCAAGGAATGCACTGGGTTTCTTGTTGTTGTTGAGCTATGATTTCCGTATCTTCAATATGTAAGGGTGGCAATGTCTCCTTCAGATCTTAAATACTCTTAAAAGTCTTCTAACATTCACATAGAAGTGCATTTTGCTAAGGAAGTAGGTCAATGGTGAATGTTTTGCCTTGAGGTTTGAGAAAAGTCATGGTTTATCAAGTATACACTTGCACATGTTCAATGATGTGTGGAATAGTTTACTACTCTAAACTATTCATATTCATGTTCTAGCAAGTGCTATGACAAATAACTCATAATTAAACAATCCTATGGCTTTGTTCGACTTTTTAAGATTGATACCTTAAATCACTACTAATTTAATGCCACCACTAGACTCCAATATAAACAAACAGTGAGCAACAATCTTTTGTAGAGAAGCCAAAGCAAAAAAACCAGAATGGAGTACATTACCATTTTGCTGGGACTGCTGTTAGCCTTGATTTTGATGTATGGACTCCAATCACTTGCAAGGAGAAGAAGAGTCATCAACAGACTTCCACCAGGTCCATTCCCTTTGCCTATCATTGGAAATCTTCACTTACTTGGTAACCAACCCCACAAATCACTTACAAACTTAGCCAAAATTCATGGCCATATTATGAATGTTAAATTTGGCCAAATAAACACTGTGGTCATATCTTCTTCTATTTTAGCAAAGCAAGTCATGCAAAAGCAAGATCTTAACTTTTGCAATAGGTCCATCCCTGATGCACTACGTGCCTGCGATCACTCTGAATTTTCTGTTGTTTGGTTACCAGTCAATGGGTCCCGTTGGAGAACGTTGCGCAAAATCATGAACTCTAACTTATTCTCTAACACTAAGATGGATGCTAATCATCATCTTAGATCAAGGAAAGTCCAAGAAATGATTGAATATTGTAACAAGAGTGCTCAAATTGGTGAAGCAGTGGATGTTGGTAAAGCAGCTTTTAGAACTACCCTGAATTTGTTGTCCAACACCATTTTCTCTATGGATTTAGGTGATTCTGCTTCTGACTCTGCTAAAGAATTAAAGGATTTGGTGTGCAATATCATGGTGGAGGCTGCAAAAAACAACCTGGTCGACTTCTTCCCTTTCTTAAAGAAAATTGATCCTCAAGGTATTGTTTATTTAATTATGTTATCTCTTTTAACACACCCCACGCGGGTGGTAATAGATGTGAGCTCAGGAATCTTTGAGTGCTTTGATATCATATTGAACAATATGACCATATAAATCTAGAAGCTAAAATAGTAAGAAAAAGCATGCGTTTTTTTTTAATTATAGTATATCTCAACAGGTATAAATCATCGGATGAATAATCATATGACAAAGATGTTTGACCTCTTCAGACGTTTGATTAATGAGAGAACTGAGGAAAGGGAACTGAGGAACGATATAAAGGGTGATGTTTTAGATGCACTTCTCAGCATCAGCAAAGATAGCCCAGAGGAGCTTGATGGAAAACACATTGAGCACTTGTTATGGGACTTGTTTGTAGCTGGGACAGATACAACATCAAATACAATGGAGTGGGCAATGGCAGAGCTACTTAAAAATCCACATATTTTAGAGAAAGCGCAAGAAGAACTAGCAGATGTAATTGGCAGAGGCAAACTGGTAGATGAAGCTGATGTTGCAAAATTACCTTACTTGCAGTGCATAGTGAAAGAAACATCAAGAATACACACGCCACTTCCTTTCTTGATTCCGCGTAAAGTTGAAGAAGATGTTGAGATTTGTGGCTATATTGTTACAAAAGATTCACGAGTATTTGTAAATGCATGGGCTATAGGTCGCGACTCTGACGTATGGGAAGATCCTTTGGTTTTTAAGCCAGAGAGGTTTTTGGAGTCAGAAGTAGATTTTCGTGGTCGGGATTTTGAGCTCATTCCATTTGGTGCTGGTAGAAGAACTTGTCCTGGATTGCCTTTAGCTGTAAGGATGATTCCAGTAATGCTAGGTTCGTTGATAAATAAGTTTAGCTGGAAGCTAGATGGCGGAATTGATCCGATTGATCTGGACATGAAGGAAATATTTACAGTTACCTTGCCAAAAGCTCAACCTCTACGAGCAATTCCAATTCCATTGTAGCTGCTAATTCTTTGCTATAAGATATGTTGTATGCATTGACAATGTAAATTCTTTTTACAACTCATGACACCAAGTAACTCCTGAGTTTCTATCAGCGCATAAAACTTAACTTATCTCCTGCAATAAAGTCAGGTCAGTTTACCATTTTGGCTTCTCTCCGAGGTTCTAAAATTTATTGAAAGCGACAACATACTTGCATAGGAATAAAAGTTCAGGAATAATGGGATCTAATGAAGTGACGTCTTTTCTTCAGATTATACTGTTAAGCTTGTATTTTTATTCTCATTATTGTACAACTAGCATTGGTTTAAGCAAATCCTTAACTTTTTTTTAAAAAAAATTTGGGCATTATTTTGTTGTAGTCACTAGTCATGATCGATCTGAAGGGGAGCCTTGGACCAACTGGTAAAGTTGTCTTCGTGGGACCTATAGATCACGGGTTCAAGTTTTGAAAACAGCCACTGATACTTGCATCAGGTTAGGCTACGTACATCACACTTCTTGGAGTGGGGCCCTTCTCCGGACCCTGCGTGAACGCACGATGCTTTGAGCACCGGGCTGCCTTAGTCATGATCGATCTGGCTGTCATTGTTGTCTTTTGTTCTAACCTGATTAGGTTCTCTAGCCTGCTACGAGAGCTAATACATTTAAAAACTTATTTTCTTTATAACGATCTCAACAACTCTGTTGATGATAAACAGAAACAGATTCAAAATTTAAATATAGTAGAACGCATTTTATGTAGTGTATGATATACACAACTACTAATACAAACTAGTACTTATCAAGTTAAAATGCCTACAATGAAAAAACAAAACTGCCTCGCAATCCTAAATTTCATAACCTAAAAATGCAAAAAATAACTTGTTAGAACCGGTTAAAGCACACCTATAGTGTAAAGATTATTAACACAACTATAAGGGGCGGATGCACAATAGAAGTTAAGAGTTTGGCTAAACCTAGTAGTTTTGATTCAAACTCTACACATATATTTAAGCAAGTACTGCATATGTACTAACATTAAGTTAGTTGTTCAGGATCATCCTGAACTGTAAAGTACAAATTCCGGATCTGCCTAGGACAATCAATATATGTAAGTAGACTGGACAATCAATATATGTAAGTAGACTATCAGTCTATCACCGTATATACCTTCAACCACTACTAATTAAATGCCACCTGGAGTCCTAATATAAACAAAGATCAAGCAACAATCTTTTGTAGAGGAAGCCAAAGAAAACCAAAATGGACTACATTACCATTTTGCTGGGACTACTGTTGGCTTTGACTTTGGTGCAAGGATTTCAATCACTTGCAAGAAGAAGAGTCAAGAAAAGACTTCCCCCAGGTCCATTCCCTTTGCCTATCATTGGACATCTTCACTTACTTGGTAACCAACCCCACGAATCAATTACCAACTTAGCCAAAATTCATGGCCCTATTATGAATCTAAAATTTGGCCAAGTAAACGCTATGATCATTTCTTCTTCAGTCTTGGCAAAAGAAGTCCTACAAAAGCAATATCTTGCCTTTTGCAATAGGTCGATCCCTGACGCAATACGAGCCCACAACCACGCCCAACATTCCGTTAGTTTCTTACCAGTTAATGGTTCTCGTTGGAGAACGTTACACAAAATCATGAACTCTAACATCTTTGCAAGCAGCAAACTTGATGCTAATCATCATCATAGATCAAGAAAAGTTCAAGAATTGATTGAGTGTTGCCGCAAGAGTGCTAAAATTGGTGAAGCAGTGGATGTTGGTGAAGAAGGTTTTAGGACTACTCTAAATATGATATCCAGCACCATTTTTTCTACTGATTTTGGTGACTCTAGTTCAGACTCTGCTAAAGAATATAAAGATTTGGTGTGGAATATGTTGGTGGAAGCTGGTAAACCCAACTTGGTGGACTTCTTCCCTTTCCTAGAGAAATTTGATCCTCAAGGTATTGATGGACTAAATCTAACTACAAAATTATATTATGTCTCAACATACCCCTTATGTGTGGACCTGAGTTTTCCTTCACATATTAGACACGTGAAAATTCGTTTTACTTCTTTTTTTTTTTTCAGGGTGCAAGTGAGATTTGGACCTCTACCATATTGAAGTAGTGTGCAACAATCTCATCTAAAAGTTTAAGGCTTTAAGCGATTAGAGATAGAGATTACACTTTTAATAACTTAACTTTATTATATCTTAACAGGTATAAGGCACACATTAAACAATCAATTGGCAAAGGTGTTTGACCTTTTCACACGCTTGATCGATGAGAGGCTACAAGAAAGGAAATTGAGAAATGATATAAAAGATGATATTTAAGACGCACTTCTCAACATTAACCAAGATAACCCTGAAGAGCTTGACAGGACACACATTGAGCACATGCTTTTGGACATGTTTGTAGCAGGGATAGAAACTACATCAAGTGCATTGGAATGGGCAATGGCAGAACTACTTAAGAATCCACAAAGTTTAGAGAAAGCCCAAGAAAAACTTGTACATGCAATTGGTAGAGGCAAACTGGTAGATGAAACTGATGTGACAAAATTGCCTTACTTGCAGTGCATCATGAAAGAAACTTTTAGAAAAACATGTGTCAGTTCCCTTCTTAATTCCACGTAAAGTGTAGCAAGATGTTGAGATTTGTGGCTATATTGTTCCAAAAGACTCACAAGTACTTGTGAATGCATGGGTTATAGGTCGCGACCATGATCTATGGGAAGATCCCGGTTTTTAAGCCAGAGAGGTTCTTGGAATCAGAAATAGATTTTCGTGGTCGGGATTTTGAGCTAATTCCATTTGGTGCTGGTCGAAGAATTTGCTCTGGATTGCCTTTTGTGGTCAGGATGCTTCCAATAATGTTAGGTTCATTAATAAATTCATTTAATTGGAAGTTAGATGGCCGAATTGATCCTAAGGATTTGGACATGGAGGAAAAAATTGGTTTTACTTTGGCAAAAGCCCAACCTCTGCGAGCTATCCCAATTTCTCTGTAGCTGCAGATTTTCTGTAGATACATATATATGCACGACTATGTAAAGATTTTTCATTCGATCAGTGATTTTAATCCGCGACATCAGGTAACTATCCTGCTGCTAGTGCATATAACTTGAGCTCTTTTCCTTGTTCCTGCAATAAAGTCATGTTAGTTTATCATTTGGCTTTTCTCTAGGGTTGTAAAGGTAATCCAGGTAGAAGCATCGATATATTCATATACCAGGTTGAAGAAACTTACCTTTGTTTATGGTGAAGCTTGTGTTTAGTTTTAAGAAGCTATTGTGTCATGGTATCCCAAACTCTGCATCCAAATTTCAACATTTGCACCATCTGTTGCACCCCTTTGGAATGATTATAACCATAGCAAGTCATTCTATAAATTTTGCTTTTGCAGTAACGAATGTAAGAAAAGAAGAAAAATACTTTGAAATACCAATGTAGACTCATACAGGCCTCTATTTAAGTTTTTCATCTGTCACTTAAAATTGGATACAATGCAATATGCTCAAGAACGTTGGGGACAACTGCTTTATTCTTCTATCAAAGTAGCCTCATATAGGCTCTAGATATTTTACTCAAAAACGTAAGTCCTTTTTAAGCTTTTGCCAATGCTCAACTCAGGAAATCAGCACTAGTTTATAACTAGCTAATGGTATTAACTATATATCCACCATGTTGCACTTATCCAGAGAAAACGAGAATTAACTGCAGGCACTGACCATTTTCCCCTTAGTATATATTTGTTTCATTCAAAGTTAAATAGATACACAACTCAAAAGACTCAGATTGAAACACAACACAAAAGGAATATTAATAACTGTTACTTAATAAGTAAGAGCGAATGATAATTCCAAATAAAAAATAGACTAAGATCGATTTCGAAAAGTAACTATAGTTGATCTTATGTTCTCAAAAGACATCCACGCTTAACAAGCAAATTGCTGATATGAAATGCTTCCCCTTTTAATGTGTCCTACGCGGCAGCGGGATTATAAATTAATTAGCTAAAGAATTACAGATACCAGATGATTAAAGAAAAAAATGGGTTTTTGTCAATACAAAGTAGAATAGAAATCCTGTGATGGCTTCAATGAGGAAAGAAGATGATGGTCCATAGTGAATCAGCATCTCAAAAAGAAATTTTAAAATATAACGAAAACAACATCATACTTGTATAGGAATAAACAATTTTGGAATAGTGGACTCTAATGAAGTACAGTCATTTTATAGGGATGACTTCAAGATTTTCAGTTAAGCTTGCCCTTTCATTCTAATTATTGAACAACTTGCATTTGTTTTTGAACAAAACCAAAGCCATATTTTAATTTAGTCATTACCAATCTGGCAGTCATTGTTTTCATTTGTTCTATCCTGATTCGGTTCTCCAGACAGCGACCAGAGCTAATATATTTGAAGGAGAAGTTCACCTGCACTGTTTATAACTTCTTTTCGTCATAATGTCCTCAACGACTTAGTTATCGATAAACAGAGTCCGATATTGAATTAAGTAGTGGATGTACATGCACAACTACTAATATACACTATCAAGCTAATATTATGCCTACAACTACAAAAGAACTGTCTTGTAATCCTAATCTCATAACCTAAATATGCAGTAAATAATTGATAAACACACGGGACAGTGTACGATTATTTACACAATCAGCATAGTAAGTTGGACTGTCCCTGTATATACCTTAAATCACTACTAATTAAATGCCACATGCATCCGGACTCCAATATAAACAAACAGCTAGGAGTATTGGTTGTAGAGAAAGCCAAAGAAAACCAAAATGGAATACATTACCATTTTGCTGGGACTACTGTTGGCTTTGACTTTGGTGCAAGGATTTCAATCACTTGCAAGAAGAAGAGTCAAGAAAAGACTTCCACCAGGTCCATTCCCTTTGCCTATTATTGGAAATCTTCACTTGCTTGGTAACCAACCCCACAAATCACTTACCCACTTAGCCAAAATTCATGGCCCTATTATGAATCTCAAATTAGGCCAAATAAACACTGTGGTCATTACTTCTGCAGCTTTAGCAAAAGAGGTCTTGCAAAAGCAAGATATTGCCTTTTGCAATAGGTCTATCCCTGACGCACTACGTGCCCTTAACTTCGTCCAACATTCTGTTATTTTCTTACCAGTTAACGGGTCCCGCTGGAGAACATTACGCAAAATCATGAACTCTAACATCTTCTCATGCTACAAGCTTGATGCTAATTACCATCTTAGATCAAGAAAAGTCCAAGAATTGATTGAGTATTGCCACAAAAGTGCTCAAACTGGTGAAACCGTGGATGTTGCTAAAGAAGCTTTTAGGACTACTCTAAATATGCTGTCCAACACCATTTTTTCTATTGATTTAGGTGACTCTGTTTCGGACTCTGCTAAAGAATTCAAAGATTTGGTGTGGAATATGATGGTGGAAGCTGGTAAACTCAACTTGGTGGACTACTTCCCTTTCCTAGAGAGAATTGATCCTCAAGGTATTGATGAACTGTGTTTAGCTAGTAGAATTAAATAATACTTTTAATTATTTAATTATATTATGTCTCAACACGCAGTCACGTGTGGACCTGATTTTTCTTTTCACTGGCTAAACACATGCAAATAATTTTTTGCATTCTTTTTTTCGAGTGGAAGTGTGATTTGAACCTCTACCTAGCTCTAATATCATGTTGAAGTGTGTGAAAATCTCATCTAAAATCTAAATCTATTAGAGATGAAGAGCGCACTTTTGATTACTTTATTTTGTTATGTCTTAATAGGTATAAGGCGCAGAATGAACAATCATTTGACAAAGGTGTTTGACCTTTTTGCACGTTTGATTGATGAGAGGCTACTCGAAAGGAAACTGAGAAATGATATAAAGGATGATGTTTTAGATGCACTTCTCACCATTAGCCGAGATAATCCTGAAGAGCTTGACAGAACACACATTGAGCACATGTTTTCGGACTTGTTTGTAGCAGGGATAGATACCACATCAAATACAATAGAGTGGGCGATGGCAGAACTACTTAAGAGTCCACATATTTTAGCAAAAGCCCAAGAAGAACTTGCACATGTAATTGGCAGAGGTAAACTAGTAGATGAAGCTGATGTCGCAAAATTGCCTTACTTGCAATGCATCGTGAAAGAAACATTTAGAAAACATGTGCCAGTTCCCTTCTTGATCCCACGTAAAGTGGAAGAAGATGTCAAGATTTGTGGTTATATTGTTCCAAAAGACTCTAGAGTTCTTGTGAATGCATGGGCTATAGGTCGTGACACTGATATATGGGAAAATCCTTTGGAGTTTAAGCCAGAGAGATTTTTAAATTCAGAAACTGATTTTCGTGGTCGGGACTTTGAGCTAATACCATTTGGTGCTGGCCGAAGAATTTGCCCTGGATTGCCTTTGGTGGTAAGGATGATTCCGATAGTGCTAGGTTCAATGCTAAATACATTTAATTGGAAGCTAGATGGTGGAATTGATCCAAAGGATTTGGACATGGAGGAAAAATTTGGTATTACCTTGGCAAAAGCCCAACCTCTACGAGCTATCCCTATTCCTTTTTAGCAACAGATTCTATATTCACGTGAGATTTATGTTATCCGTTGGCCATCAATGCATAAAGCTTAAACTCTATAATATATTCCTTGCCCATTAGCTTATCATTTTGGCTTCTCTCTGGGTTTGTTAAATAATTCCCGGTAAAACTTTATTGATACATTCATTTGCCTGGTATTGTTGAAGAAACACACCTTTATTTATGGTCAAAGTTGTATTTTCTGAAGCTAAAGGTTTCATGGTACTTCTTTATCATTCTTTTAGAAAAAAAAAAAAAGCTCCTAAAAAAAGCTAGATCAGGCTGAAAATATTGTTCATGCTATCAAGAAAATTCCCAATGAAGCTCTACATGTGGTTTGACAAGATAAGCATAACTATAATCTGGTTTTAGGGCTTTGGTCTAGTGGTAAGAATTTAGCTTGTGATGTGTGAGTTAGACGCACGCCATAGGTTTGAATCCCGCCACACACAAAAGCTTGGTAATTAGGATAAGGGTTGAGGGACAGACCCATTATTTACCGAGTTCTAAATCGCGTGCCATTAGCCATCCGGGATGACTAAAAAAAATTTGCGAGTCGTGTGCCAATAGCCTTCACTGATTTTTGGCCTAAATTATATAATAGGATATAAATGAAAATTGAGTGATTTTTCGGTTAGAAAAAGTTTGATGATTTTCCTAGAATTACACTATCATTAATATAGTTGTCCCACATTTAAGTTGCATATGCACAAACGTAACAAATAATATAATAAACCATAGAATATGTTCTTGGATGTAAGAGTAGAGCTTAGGCTTTTGCCCAAGTAATGCCAAATCTTTTCTCCATGTCCAAGTCCTCTGGATCAATCCCACCATCTAGTTTCCATTTAAATGTATTTGGCAATGAACCTAGCACTGTTGGTGTCATCCTTACTGCCAAGGCAATCCAGGACAAATTCTTTGACTAGCACCAAAATGGAATTAGCTCAAAATCCGGACCACGAAAATCTATTTTTGATTCCAGAAATCTCTCTGGCTTGAAACCATAGGATTTTCCCATAGCTCAAAGTCACGCCCAATTGCCCCCACATATATTTCACATGTACTTGTGCGCCTTTTGGAACAATGTAGCCACAAATTTCAAACATCTTCCTCCACTTTGCGCTGAATTAATAAAGGAACTGGCGTGTTGTAATCTTGATGTTCTTTCACTTTGCACAGCAAGTAAGGTAATTTTGCAATATCAGCTTCATCTCCCGGATTTCCTCTGCCCTTTACATGTGCTGGTTCTTCTTGAGCTTTCTCTAAAATACATGGCTTTTTTAATTTAGTAGTTCTGCCTACTGCCGTTGCCCATTCCAATGTATTTTATGTAGTACCTGTCCCTACTACAAACAAGTCCGATAGCATGTGCACAATGTGTGTATAGAACATCACCATTCATATTGTTTCTTAGTTCCTACATAGGCTTCTCTGGTACAAAATAAGGTGGGTCAAATAGGACTGGTAGGCTTTTAAGCCGCTTTTGGGGCTCAATGTGGCATAGTAGCCTGAAAGACAAATCTGTGCCTATTTAGGACCAGAGTGGACAATATGTGCCATGGACTTAGGTAGTGACGGGACAACATCACTAGGGACCGGTTTTTACCGTTTTCATTGGCTTTCCCAATAAAAGATTGTTGCTAACTGTTAGCGTTTATTGGAGTCTGGAGGTGACATTCATTAGTTGTGTTTTAAGTTATCCAGCCCTAAAACTAAAAGTAAAACAAAGCCATCGAGTTGTTTAATTATGAGTTAATTTGTTATTGGACTACTAAACTATTCAACACATTTGCACAAGCATGCGGATGTTTTAGTGAAATTATAACAGAATCACAAACAAGGACTCTTCTCAAATCTCAAGGCAACGCACCATTGACCTACTTTCTCAAGTGAAATTGATTTTTGTGTAAATCTTAGACTTTTTAAGAGATTTAAGATATGAAGAAGACATTTTCACCACTTAATATTGATTATAAGGAAATCATAGTTAAGGAAGGACATATAATAGCGGAAACTCGACAGCTCAAAAATCAATATCGCAGTATATTATTTGAATAGCTGGTGCTAGCCTAACATTATATACTCTTGTGCACAATTTTCTTTTCTAACTTGAAAAGATAAAGTTAGAAAGCTTATTTCCCCTAACAGTCAAACAAAATCAACATCTTTATTTACTGAATTATTTGTAGTAGCACTTTCATAGTAATATGAATTCAAATAGTTTAGACTACTGAATCATTCAGACAGTCATCTGAAGCGAGGAAGGGTACACCGTACAACTAGATAATATTTTAGTAAAGAGAATTATACGCAAAGCTTCTTCTTAATTAAGACATGGCTTGCACATTGACATATTATTTGAGCATTGATCTTACAACTTCTGAACATGATGAATTGCTGGATTCCTGATCAGTCTTGATCTCCAGTCAAACTGTTCCTATGACCCCAAAACTTCTATAATTAACAATTTCTTTTGCGTGTTGGTATTAATTCTTAAAAGGAATTCGAGAGAGTTTTTAAAATCTTGAAGGAGCTATTGTTTAGTTACATAGTATTATTTAAATGAGCAACGACAGTTACCGAAGAATATATAATAAAATGGTCTGATAGCTCGACTGTCACAATCACATTACATCATTGACTTCACATTGTCTTTACCTCTTCATCACCAAGACATTAAACATTGGTCACACCCTTGCATGGGCAATTCAATAACGTGGAAACAAAAGAGGAGTTGACTTTAAGAATATAATCTTGAAGGAACTATTTGGTTTACAAAATAATCAAAAGAGAAATGCAATTAGCAAGTCGGATGGCTCAAAGGACTTAAGGAAGTAGTCTAGTGGTTGATCAATAAAGTGGCAGAGAATCCGGCTTACTTGATAAGTAGTATTTTAAGAAATGGAAGGTTGAACTTGATATATACTCTATAATCTTTGATAGAAGCAAAACAAGAAAAATACGTTTTAGATAATTGGACGTCGAAAAAAAGTTTGGCAGACAGCCTAATGCCAGCCATATGTGTCCTTCAATAATTCTGTAAACAAGAAAAGGAGGGGAGTTGAGTCAGTTGACCTTAAGTATGTACTGATATGTTGCAGTTTTCTCTGTTATTAATGTCACAGAAACCCCATTTCTCCATATAAGTCGTCTCTCTCATCTCTCCTTCAATATAGTTAAGGATATCGCAAGTTGACTGATTTCCAAATGGCCCAGGAAATAATGGAGGACATTCTGGGGCCTGACTCAGAGCCATTTGAAGTCTTTCTTTTCTTTTACATGTTGACATCCGACATAGAAAATTCAGATGGTAAGTGGCTGTTCGACATAATGAAGCAAAAGTATCCAGAGGCCCTTGCTAATAAGCTTGCTCACTATCTTGATAGTACCCTTGATGATCATGTCAGCGACATTAATAGTACACGTCATGTATGTGCTCAACTCCTTGGCAAGTTGCTTACTGAGGGTGACTTGTGCATTTGGCACAATCTAAGTATCTCCACTCAATCAAGTATCAAACATATTCTCCTTAACTGTCTCTCCCATGAAGAAGAATCAGAATACCTGATCGGCGAGCTCCTTACAACGGTTGTGAAGCTAGCTGATTCACTTCAGCCAGAAATTCCAGTTCAAACCAGAAATTTAAAGAAGCAGGTTTCTTGATATTTGAGACTCTAGCTAAACACATAAGCGAAGATACATCTCCTAGCATAAAAGATTTGCTCCCACTATTCGTTAGTGCCCTCAAGGATGATACCCTGGATCTCTATACAAGGATTGTGGCCACAAGAGTTGTGATCAAATTCATTCGGTGTGTACCGACCAGTTCAAAGGAAAAGGATCGGTTTCAGGATCTATTGCCCGGTGTAATGAGGACTTTGACTGCTACATTGAGTAATGTTGGAGCATCTGTAACGACCCTCAAATAGTCGTTAATGGATCCGGGACCTCGATTTGCGTGTCGACAGTCCCAAAAGCTCCGTTAGCGTTTATGAAATTCCGGAAAGGAATTTGGGGTTTCGATAGGTCGTTTTGAGTAAACGAACCCCGATGGAAAATCCGAGCGCACCGTTAGGTCCGTCTCGTCATTTATGATATGTAGCAATCTTCAAAATTGAAAACGGACCTCGTTTGATAGAACTTTTGATAAAGTCCCCGTTTCGGAAGTTTAAAAGAGTTAAAAGAGGTTTCCGAGCTCGATTTGAGCAAATGAGCTCTGATGAGAGATCCGAAAGTTCCGTTAGGTTCGTATAGTCATTTGTGACTTGTAGCAACTTTCGGAATTGTATTCCGAGGTCGTTTGGTTAAATTTCGCTATTTTGGCGAAAGTAGAAAATTGAACCTTTGCCGTGGGACCCACTTTTTGAGTTCTGGAGGTCTGAATTGAGTTCCGTCTTGACGAGCATGTCACCCAAGTATTTTATGGCTTGTGTGCAAAATTTGGGATCATTCCGAGCTTCGTAGGATCCCGTTTTGCCCCTAAAACAGTAGAAAATCTGGTGCGACTTTTCTGTTCTGTTTTGGCGCAAACAGCCGGATAAAAGCTGATTTTTCGGCCAATCCGTAAGGAATTAGGAAAAACTCTAAACATGAAAGTTGTAGCCCTTTTAGTTTTTGTTCTAATGGCACCAGTTTCAGGTCATTTGGAAATTCCTTTCAAAAGTTATGATTTTTTCAATAGAAGCTGTCACAGAGGCAAAAACTGCTATAAAAAGGCCATTTCGGGCCATTTCGGTTCATAACTTATAAAAAATCATTTGGTGAGCTCTTGAGGCGATTTTTGGATATTTCTTGAAGACCCAATCATACTTACACTTAAGGTAAGCCCTTTCAATCCATCTTTATGTTGATTAACACAAGAATCAAAGGGTTGATTCTTGGAAATGGGTTAGAACCCTAGATTCTTAAGAATTGGGGAAAGACATCGAGCAAGGCTCGCATGTGGAATATAAGTGTACTTTTGGACTCACGGGAGCGTGGGGAGTCCGGAAAAGTACATTTTGTAAATTTAGGGCTCGGCCCTACCCGGGGGCATTTTGGTAATTTTTACCCTAGGATGCCTATAGGCTTAAATAGCTATAATTGAGCACTCATATGTGCTATATCTTGTCTTAATAGACCTAGTGGAGAGTCCTTCGCGGACAAGGCGAGCGGGAAAGGAGATTCTTCCCGGCATTTGAGCCCGAATTTCGAGGTAAGTGAGACTTGACCTCTATTGTGCTTGTGGACTCTTCCTTCATGCTAGTATGCTTCATGTACGCATGTATATACCTAACAATGGTTAGGATTAATGATGTGAATTACTTGCTATTATTGTTTGTTATAAATAGTGAGATTGTGACTCGACCGAGGTATGTGCCGGTCTAAACGCTACGTCGAGGTAGCTTAAATTTATATCGTAGTAACGCTTGCTACGCCATGCTTAGATAGCAAGAACTTGGGACATGGCCGAGGATGTTGCCGGCATGTCATGATAAATGTCTTGCCGAGGATTTTGCCGGCTTTTGTATGATATTGGTACTTGATTTGTTCACGTGCCGGGTTGGGTAGTGCTGTCTATACGTAACCTTGGGTTGGACGACATGGGAGTAGGGATTGTACCCCCAAACTGTGGTCGGGTTAACCTTCGCCTTACGTTCAGCTAGCATAACCAACCTGGGTTACGGTGACTGTGAAATATTATCGTTATTAATATTTCTGTTATTATTTCTGTTATTGTTATTAATGTCGTGGATATTAATACTGTTAGAGGGACACTTGACAGGGGGTGTGGTGTCGCCTATACTATAAGATATGTCACACTTGACAGGGGGTGTGGTGTGGACACTTGATCTTTGAGATGTGACACACTTGACAGGGGGTGTGGTGTGGTCACTTGATTTATTGAGATACGCCGCACTTGACAGAGGGTGTGGTGCGATCGTAGACAGATTTGAGATGAGCCAACGACTACGGGTCGTTGGTCTACTTATTCATGATTGTGATAGTGACTTCGGGTCACGGTATATGGTTGATACTTAGTAGTGGTGTTGCTATTCCATCGTAGGTCTAGGTTAGTCGGCACGGGAGTAGAGATTGGACCTCCAAACCGCCGCTGAGTTGACCTATGCCTTACGTTGGATGGGCATAATCCTTGAGACTTCTGGTTACTACTTGTGTGTATGGAATGTGTTACATCTATTTGTGATTTCACTACTTTATTGTATGATTACTATAGTATGTTGTTGCTTATGATGCATGTAGCGACTTGTCCCGCAAGGGTACCTTAGCAGGCCTGTCGGTGATCTTACTGGGCTTCGGCTCATAACTTACTCTGCTACGTGCGCAGGTCCTTCATCCAGTCAGTAGCCCGGACGTTAGCGGTTCCCGAGGCTTCTGAGACTTTTGATTGAGGTGAGCCGACCACACAGACCGTGGTGGCATACCGCCGGAGTCACTTAGAGATAGGACTCAGATTTCTTTGATGTATATTCATACTTTATTGAGTCACTCTTAGAATGCTCCAATTCTTTTGTGGATATATTCTTTTGGACTTCACCCTTTTATATTTATATATCCATTTATGATCTTTTCACATTATTGTTCTTTTCCGCATCTTGTTTCATTGGTTCGCCTAGGCAAATGTTGTTTAGGTGCCATCACGAGCCCTTGGAAATTGGGTCGTGACAGTTTGGTATCAGAGCCCTAGGTTCTAATTCGAGTCCTAGGAGTCTTAGAGCAGTGTCTGAGTAGAGTCTTGCTTATGGGTATGTTGTCGACCATACTTATCAGCGAGAGGCTACATGGGCATGTTAGGAAATGTTTTCCCTTCGTTTCATCTCTATTCGTGCTGAGTAGCTTATATAGGTGCTGACCCTTTTTCGTGTATTGTATCAGATGGCGAGGACGCGAGCATCCTCAGCCAGGAGGGCTGCATCTTCTACACCCGCGTCTGCGGGAGAGCCATCAGCACCTACGCAGCCGCCAGCTGCTAAGAAGACTCGGGCAGGTCGCCCGTCAGCCACTAGGCAGGACACAGCTATCCCTGCGGTGTCCGCAGCGACTCTGTCAGCATCTATTCCCCCTGTGCCTGCTGTTGTGCAAGGCACCGTTGTGATCTCTTCAGAGGAGTATATGAGACTGATGGCCTTGTCTAGCCATCAGGTCCCTGTCAGAGATGATGTTGCAGCTCCTGTTTCGGCTCCTCAGCCGACCACACCTTTTATGAGCACGCCTACTTCTGAGGCTGCTCCTGATCATATTGCCCAGCCTTCTGCTTCTGCTCCTCAGGCAGGTCCTGTAATTTCTACTCCTCCTATGGGCACTGAGGAGGTTGCCAAGAGGATAGAGTCATTCATGAAGCTTCAGCCTCCAGAGTTCGACGGTACCTCAGCTACATGTACTGCCCAGAGGTACATTCAGAAGTGTGAGAAGATTTTGACAGTTCTTGGTACTAGAGACACCTTAGGGGTGCAGTGTGCTTCTTTCAGATTATCGGGAGATGCGGAGACATGGTGGGTCTCCATGATGCGGCAGAGGTCTAGTGACCTCCCTCTTTTGTCTTGGGCTGAGTTCGTATCTATGTTCATGAGCAGGTTCGTGCCCCAGAGTCAGCACGATGCTCAGAGGCGCGAGTTTGAGGGGTTGAGGCAGGGAAACCTGTCTGTTTCAGAGTATGACACCAGGTTCTTGTGGTTGTCTCAGTTTGCGCCGGCTATGGTGGCTCAGGAGAGGGACAAGGTCCTCCGGTTTGTTGAGGGTCTTCATCCCCGCTTGCAGGTAGCTGTTGCCCCTGATATGGGCAACAAGTCATATTTTGAGATAGTTGATGTGGCGCGGCGGATGGAGGATATCTTCGCCAGGGCTGACGCGGAGAGGGCGGCCAAGAGATCGCGTCAGTCTGGTGGGTATAGTGGATCCGCTCAGAGGGGTCAGGGTCATCAGGGCCGTTCTCAGTCTAGGCCCCAGGCTGCTGCTTTGCCTGCCCAGGATTTTTCTTCAGAGACCCCGAGGCCTCAGTCATCCCAGAGGCGGGGTGGCTCTTCGCAGTCTGGTCCGCCGCAGTGCGGGAGGTGCCATCAGAGGCATCATGGGAGGTGTTCGTCTGGAGGTGGTCATGGCAGAGGTGGTAGAGGCGGTAGAGGAGGTAGAGGTGATGGATGTTTTGAGTGTGGGTCTCCAGAGCACTATGTCAGGAGTTGCCCTTATGTTTCATCAGGTCGCCAGGGATCCGCAGCTATGGTACCATCTGGTCCTCAGGCCGCCAGTCCCGTTTCTCAGATTCCTCCTAGACAGCAGTCTCAGAGAGCTCCGGGTTCAGGAGGCTCGGCGCAGGTCTATGCTATGACTCGTCAGGATGCTGAGGCATCCAATGATGTCATCACAGGTATTATTTCTATCTGTGGCCGCGATGCTTATGCTCTTATTGATCCGGGGTCTACCTATTCGTATGTGTCGCCGGGATTTGCCCCTTGCTTGGGCAGGGATCTGGTCTTCTTAGATGATCCCTTTATGGTTGCCACCCCTGTCGGGTCTTCTATATGTGTAGATAGGGGTTATCGGCAGTGTATGATCTCCATCTGTGGTGTAGAGTCCTTAGTGGACCTGATGCTGCTCGATATGTCTGATTTCGATGTCATTATGGGCATGGATTGGCTGGCTTCCTGTCATGCGACTTTGGATTGCCATGCCAAGTCCGTGACGATCGGGGCAGAGGGTGAGTCTCGGGTTGTATGGAGAGGTTCCAGGCCTTCTCCGAAGAGTAGGATCATTTCTTTCTTGGAGGCGCAGAGGATGATATCTAGTGGGTGCGAGGGATATATTGCTTCAGTTCGGGATGTCCGAGCAGAGGAGTTATCCCTTGATAGAGTTCCGGTTGTTTGTGAGTATCCGGATGTGTTTCCTGATGATTTGCCGGGTTTGCCGCCTATGCGGGAGATAGAGTTTTGCATTGATCTATTGCCAGGCACTCAGCCTAAATCTATTCCCCCGTATCGTATGGCTCCTGTTGAGTTGAGGGAGCTGAAGGAGCAGATTCAGGATTTGCTCGATAAGGGCTTCATTAGGCCCAGTGTGTCTCCATGGGGTGCCCCGGTATTATTTGTGAAGAAGAAGGATGGCTCTATGCGGATGTGTATTGATTACCGGCAGCTGAATAAGGTTACTATCAAGAATAGGTATCCTTTGCCGCGTATTGATGATTTGTTTGATCAGCTTCAGGGTGCTACCTTCTTCTCGAAGATTGATTTGAGGTCGCGGTATCATCAGTTGAGGATTCGGTCCGAGGACGTTTCCAAGACTGCTTTTCGTACCCGATATGGCCACTATGAGTTTCTGGTGATGTCTTTCGGGCTTACGAATGCCCCAGCTGCTTTCATGGATCTGATGAACCGAGTGTTCAAGGCCTACCTTGACTCCTTCGTCATTGTGTTTATCGATGATATCTTGGTTTATTCGAGGAGCAGGGAGGAGCATGAGCAGCATTTGAGAGTTGTTCTGCGGACTCTGAGGGATCAGCAGTTGTATGCCAAATTCTCCAAGTGTGAATTTTGGCTCAGTTCTGTATCTTTCCTAGGTCACGTGGGGACCAAGGATGGGGTGTGTGTTGATCCGAAGAAGATAGAGGCCGTTCAGAGTTGGCCTAGGCCTACTTCTCCTACAGAGATTCGGAATTTCTTAGGCTTGGCAGGTTATTATCGGCGGTTCGTCGAGGGGTTTTCTTCTATTTCAGCACCTCTGACGAAGTTGACCCAGAAGAATGTTCCTTTCCTGTGGTCCGATGCCTGTGAGTCTAGCTTTCAGAAGCTTAAGACTCTGTTGACTTCAGCGCCAGTGTTGGCCTTGCCTAGTGGATCCGGGGGATTCACCGTATATTGTGATGCTTCGGGTGTTGGCCTGGGTAGCGTTCTGATGCAGGAGGGTAAGGTGATAGCTTATGCCTCGAGACAGCTGAAGGTCCATGAGAAGAATTATCCTGTCTATGATTTGGAGCTGTTAGCTGTTGTGTTTGCACTGAAGTTGTGGAGGCACTATCTTTATGGCGAGCCATGTGAGATATTCACCGATCATAAGAGTCTCCAGTACTTGTTCACTCAGAAGGACTTGAACGGGAGACAGCGCCGCTGGTTAGAGCTGCTGAAGGATTATGATCTTTCTATCCGGTATCATCCCGGAAAGGCTAATGTTGTAGCCGATGCCTTGAGTAGGAAGTCCATGGGTAGCCTCGCCTATCTTGATGCTGATATGAGGCCGTTGGCCCGTGAGTTGCAGGCTTTGTCCATTAGTGGGGTTCGGTTTGATGATTCTGTTCCAGGCCGGGTGCTTGCATATGTGGGGTCTCAGTCGTCTTTAGCTTCCCAGATTCGGGAAAGGCAGTTCGAGGATCCTTATCTGAGAGATCTCCGGGACAGGGTCCTGAGTGGGGGAGTGTCCTCGTTCGTGATTGGTGATGATGGTGCTTTGCGGCTTAACGGCCGGGTATGTGTTCCAGCCATTGTGGAGCTGAGGCAGATGATTTTGGCAGAGGCTCACAGTTCGAGATATTCCATTCATCCGGGTACTGCGAAGATGTATTATGATCTTCGAGAGCTGTATTGGTGGAAAGGGATGAAGAGGGATTTTGCTGATTATGTATCTCGGTGTTTGAATTGCCAGCAGGTGAAGTATGAGCACCGGAGGCCAGCCGGGGTGACCCAGTCTATGCCCATTCCCGAGTGGAAGTGGGAGCAGATCACTATGGATTTCGTAGTTGGTTTGCCGCTGACCGTGGGTAAGCATGATTCGGTGTGGGTAGTAGTTGATCGACTGACGAAGTCGGCTCACTTCATTCCAGTGAGGACTACTTATACCTCGGAGCGTCTGGCTCGTATCTTCATTGAGCAGATTGTGAGATTGCATGGTGCTCCTGTTTCTATCATTTCTGACCGAGGTGCTCAGTTCACAGCTCAGTTTTGGAGATCTTTTCAGAGAGAGCTGGGTACTCGGGTCGATTTTAGCACTGCATTTCACCCGCAGACTGATGGCCAGTCTGAGCGGACCATTCAGATCCTCGAGGATATGTTGAGGGCGTGTGTTATTGATTTTGGAGGCCATTGGGATAGCCATTTGCTGCTAGCAGAGTTTGCGTATAATAATAGCTATCAGGCTTCTATCAAGATGGCTCCGTTTGAGGCATTGCATGGTCGGAGATGTCGCTCGCCTATCGGTTGGTTCGAGTCTGGTGAGGTCCAGGTGTTGGGGCCCGATTTGGTGCAGCAGACCTTAGATAAGGTCCGGGTTATTCAGGATCGACTCCGCACGGCTCAGAGCCGGCAGATATCATATGCAGATCGGAGGCGGAGAGATCTTGAGTTCATGGTTGGGGACCGGGTATTCCTCAGAGTGTCGCCCATGAAGGGTGTTATGAGATTTGGGAAGAAAGGCAAGCTCAGTCCTAGGTTCATTGGGCCTTTTGAGATATTGGAGCGCGTTGGCGCCGTTGCTTATAGACTGGCTTTGCCTCCCTCTCTGACTGTTCATCCAGTGTTCCATGTGTCCATGCTCCGGAAGTATGTTCACGATCTGTCTCATGTGATCGATATGGCTTCCGTGGAGGTAGATGGCGACTTAGCTTATTCGGAGGAGCCTATTGCTATTGTGGCTAGAGAGGTCCGTAAGATGAGATCGAAGGTGATCCCGCTTGTGAGAGTTCAGTGGGGGCATCACTCCATTGCCGAGGCCACTTGGGAGCTTGAGTCCGAGATGCGTGAGAGGCATCCGCGCTTGTTCGATGATTCAGGTATGAAATCCTTGTATTTTCTAAGCCTGAATTTGCATTTTTAAGTTTTATTGATTTCGGGTGGTACCGAGGGGTCCTCGAAATTCGTGCCAGCTCCGTGGCTAGTGTGTGGATCCTACCTTAGACTTAGGCTCGTCCGAGGACGGCCGAGAGTCTAAGTGGGGGAGAATATAACGACCCTCAAATAGTCGTTAATGGATCCGGGACCTCGATTTGCGTGTCGACAGTCCCAAAAGCTCCGTTAGGTCATTTATGATCCGTCTGTGAAATCTGAGTCGAAACGGAGTCCGTTTGATAGGTTTTCGAGAAAAGGATCCGTTTATGAAATTCCGGAAAGGAATTTGGGGTTTCGATAGGTCGTTTTGAGTAAACAAACCCCGATGGAAAATCCGAACGCACCGTTAGGTCCGTCTCGTCATTTATGATATGTAGCAACCTTCAAAATTGAAAACGGACCTCGTTTGATAGGACTTTTGATAAAGTCCCCGTTTCGGAAGTTTAATAGAGTTAAAAGAGGTTTCCGAGCTCGATTTGAGCAAATGAGCTCCGATGAGAGATCCGAAAGTTCCGTTAGGTTCGTATAGTCATTTGTGACTTGTAGCAACTTTCGGAATTGGATTCCGAGGTCGTTTGGTTAAATTTCGCTATTTTGGCGAAAGTCGAAAATTGAACCTTTGCCGTGGGACCCACTTTTTGAGTTCTGGAGGTCCGAATTGAGTTCCGTCTTGACGAGCATGTCACCCAAGTATTTTATGGCTTGTGTGCAAAATTTGGGATCATTCCGAGCTTCGTAGGATCCCGTTTTGCCCCTAAAACAGTAGAAAATCTGGTGCGACTTTTCTGTTCTGTTTTGGCGCAAACAGCCGGATAAAAGCTGATTTTTCGGCCAATCCGTAAGGAATTAGGAAAAACTCTAAACATGAAAGTTGTAGCCCTTTTAGTTTTTGTTCTAATGGCACCGGTTTCATGTCATTTGGACATTCCTTTCAAAATTTATGATTTTTTCAATAGAAGCTGTCACAGAGGCAAAAACTGCTATAAAAAGGCCATTTCGGGCCATTTCGGTTCATAACTTATAAAAAATCATTTGGTGAGCTCTTGAGGCGATTTTTGGGTATTTCTTGAAGACCCAATCATACTTACACTTAAGGTAAGCCCTTTCAATCCATCTTTATGTTGATTAACACAAGAATCAAAGGGTTGATTCTTGGAAATGGGTTAGAACCCTAGATTCTTAAGAATTGGGGAAAGACATCGAGCAAGGCTCGCATGTGGAATATAAGTGTACTTTTGGACTCACGGGAGCGTGGGGAGTCCGGAAAAGTACATTTTGTAAATTTAGGGCTCGGCCCTACCCGGGGGCATTTTGGTAATTTTTACCCTAGGATGCCTATAGGCTTAAATAGCTATAATTGAGCACTCATATGTGCTATATCTTGTCTTAATAGACCTAGTGGAGAGTCCTTCGCGGACAAGGCGAGCGGGAAAGGAGATTCTTCCCGGCATTTGAGCCCGAATTTCGAGGTAAGTGAGACTTGACCTCTATTGTGCTTGTGGACTCTTCCTTCATGCTAGTATGCTTCATGTACGCATATATATACCTAACAATGGTTAGGATTAATGATGTGAATTACTTGCTATTATTGTTTGTTATAAATAGTGAGATTGTGACTCGACCGAGGTATGTGCCGGTCTAAACGCTACGTCGAGGTAGCTTAAATTTATATCGTAGTAACGCTTGCTACGCCATGCTTAGATAGCAAGAACTTGGGACATGGCCGAGGATGTTGCCGGCATGTCATGATAAATGTCTTGCCGAGGATTTTGCCGGCTTTTGTATGATATTGGTACTTGATTTGTTCACGTGCCGGGTTGGGTAGTGCTGTCTATACGTAACCTTGGGTTGGACGACATGGGAGTAGGGATTGTACCCCCAAACTGTGGTCGGGTTAACCTTCGCCTTACGTTCAGCTAGCATAACCAACCTGGGTTACGGTGACTGTGAAATATTATCGTTATTAATATTTCTGTTATTATTTCTGTTATTGTTATTAATGTCGTGGATATTAATACTGTTAGAGGGACACTTGACAGGGGGTGTGGTGTCGCCTATACTATAAGATATGTCACACTTGACAGGGGGTGTGGTGTGGACACTTGATCTTTGAGATGTGACACACTTGACAGGGGGTGTGGTGTGGTCACTTGATTTATTGAGATACGCCGCACTTGACAGAGGGTGTGGTGCGATCGTAGACAGATTTGAGATGAGCCAACGACTACGGGTCGTTGGTCTACTTATTCATGATTGTGATAGTGACTTCGGGTCACGGTATATGGTTGATACTTAGTAGTGGTGTTGCTATTCCATCGTAGGTCTAGGTTAGTCGGCACGGGAGTAGAGATTGGACCTCCAAACCGCCGCTGAGTTGACCTATGCCTTACGTTGGATGGGCATAATCCTTGAGACTTCTGGTTACTACTTGTGTGTATGGAATGTGTTACATCTATTTGTGATTTCACTACTTTATTGTATGATTACTATAGTATGTTGTTGCTTATGATGCATGTAGCGACTTGTCCCGCAAGGGTACCTTAGCAGGCCTGTCGGTGATCTTACTGGGCTTCGGCTCATAACTTACTCTGCTACGTGCGCAGGTCCTTCATCCAGTCAGTAGCCCGGACGTTAGCGGTTCCCGAGGCTTCTGAGACTTTTGATTGAGGTGAGCCGACCACACAGACCGTGGTGGCATACCGCCGGAGTCACTTAGAGATAGGACTCAGATTTCTTTGATGTATATTCATACTTTATTGAGTCACTCTTAGAATGCTCCAATTCTTTTGTGGATATATTCTTTTGGACTTCACCCTTTTATATTTATATATCCATTTATGATCTTTTCACATTATTGTTCTTTTCCGCATCTTGTCTCATTGGTTCGCCTAGGCAAATGTTGTTTAGGTGCCATCACGAGCCCTTGGAAATTGGGTCGTGACATATTTACACTTTGATCCTCTGTCTTCCAACACTCCCCCTCAAGCTGAGGGTGAAATACATCTTTTATTCCCAGCTTGCCTAGCAGATAATCATGTTGAGGTTTACCCAAGGCTTTTGCAAGTATGTCAGCCAGTTGCTCTTTGGTTGGTTGTGTCTGTACAAGCCCTTTAATGATTTTTTCTCTGATGAATAGACAATCTATGTCTATGTGTTTTGTACGTTCATAAAAGATAGGATGTGCTGCAGTTTGTATAGCAGCTTTGCTATCACAAAACAAGGTAACTGGAAGCCTTACACTAACTCCTAGCTCCTGAAACAGACCCTTGAGCTAGATGATCTCAGTAATGGTTGACCCTATACTCCTGAATTCTGCTTCTGCTGAGCTCCTAGAAACTGTGTTTTGTTTCTTTGCCTTCCAAGAAATGAGAGCACCTCCCAACTTGACTGAGTACCCAGTCACAGACCTCCTGGTTTCAACACAGGCACCCCAGTCTGAGTCACAGTATGCAATAAGGTCCTGCTTTCCTCCAGCTGGCATAAACAACCCCACACCAGGTGCATTTTTAACATATCTCACCATTTTCAAGGCAGCATCTAGGTGAGATTTAGGATCATGCATGAATTGACTGGGCAGCTGCACCACAAATGACAGATCAGGCCTTGTCATAGTGAGATATAATAGTCTTCCTACAAGCCTTTGATAGACTTCTCTATCCTTCAACCTATAGTCTCTTCTTGATGCTTCTGTTGGTACATACTTGTCATACTCAGTAGATGTAAGGTTGTGATTGAACTCTAAAGGAGTAGAGCATGGTTTGCTACCAGAAAGTCCCATTTCAGAGATCAAACCTAAAGCATATTTCCTTTGACACATCAGTATACCAGTCTTATTCCTGGAGAATTCAATGCCTAGAAAGTACTTTAGCTCCCATAGCTCTTTCATCTTGAACTTTGCTTGCACTTGTATTCTCATGTGATGTATAAGTGGGAGGCTATTTCCAGTGATCAACAAGTCATCAACATAGACTAGTATGATTACCGGTGCACAATTTATCCTCTGAGTAAATAGGGAGTAATCATAGTACGATTGAGTGAAGCCCATATCTAACAATGCCTCAGTGAGCTTTAAGTTCCACTGCTTAGGAGCTTGTTTTAGTCCATAAAAGGACTTATGAATGTGTTGTATAAGTGGGGGGCTATTGCCAGTGATCAACAAGTCATCAACATAGACTATTATGATTACCAGTGCACCATTTATCCTCTGAGTAAATAGGGAGTAATCATAGTAAGATTGAGTGAAGCCCATATCTAACAATGCCTCTGTGAGCTTTAAGTTCCACTGCCTAGGAGCTTATTTTAGTCCATACAAGGACTTATGCAGCTTGCACACTTTCCTGCTCTCCCTCTGGCTTGAAAAGCCATCAGGAATGTGTATGTAGACCTTCTCCCAAAGATCACCTTGAAGGAATGCATTATGGACATCCATCTGGTAGATATACCACCCAGAGGATGCAGCTAAGGAAACCACAGACCTCACAGTGACCATCTTAGCCACTGGTTAAAAAGTTTCAGTATAATCCAGTCCTGCTAGTTGACTGTATCCTTTTGCCACTAGTCTGGCCTTGTACCTTTCTACTTCACCAGTTGATCTATACTTGACCTTAAACACCCATTTGCAACCAATGAGGGTTTTTCCTGGAGCCAAGTCAACAATAGACCAGGTATGGTTATCCTCTAGGGCCTAAATTTCAGACTTCATGGCTTCAACCCACTTAGGATCAGTACAAGCTTCAGCAAAGGTAGAAGGTTCAGCTATAGCTGAGTAAGCATCTAAAGAAGCTTTATATTGAGGAGTCACATGATCATAGGAGACATGATTTGAAATGGGATATGCACAACAGGACTTCTTAGTCTAGACAATATAATCTTCCATCCATGCAGGTTGTTTAGAAGTTCTGGATAATCTTCTAGAATTCTCTGATACGGGAATTTCAGGTGGTATAGTTGTGTCAACTGACTGCTGTGGCTGATCTGCAGGAGGCACGACTGAGGGTTCAGTGCTGACATTGATAGGAGCAGGAGTAGGTGACTGAGTGAAGCCAGGCCCAGTATGTACATCTTCAGGGGATAACTCTAACACTGGAAAGAGAGGGGAATCAACAAGTGCCAGAGTTCTTGAAGGGAAAAACATCCTCCATGAATACTACATCTCTGCTGACAAACAGGACTTTTGTATGCAAATTATAAAGAATGTAACCCTTCTGAGTGGTAGAGTATCCCAAGTACACTGAGGGAACAGCTCTAGGAGAGAATTTGTCATGCCTCTTAATCACTGTGGCATAGACTAGGCTACCAAAAACTCTGATGTGATGTAATGAAGGAATTCTTTGATAAAGTTGTTCAAATGGTGATTTCCCCTTAAGTGTGACAGTTGGAAGTCTGTTGAGCAAATACACCGCTGCATTGACACACTCACCCCAGAACCTTAGAGGAATAAAGGCCTGAAACCTTAAGGCTCTAGCCATATCAAGGATGTATCTATGTCTTTTTTCATCTATACCATTCTATTATGGTGTATATACACAAGAGCTTTGGTGCACAATGCCTTTATTCTTTAGTAGGCAGCAAATTTGATTATTGAAAAATTCAGATCCATTGTCTGACCTGAAGCACTTGATTACACAACTAAACTGAGTTCTGATTAGATGAATGAAGTCTTGTAGTACCACTATAGTTACAGCTTTATTGTTCATAAGAAACAACCAGGTGAACCTAGTACAGTCATCCACTGGAGTCATAAAGTACCTCTTACCATCATGAGTGGGTACTCTAGAAGGACCCCAAATGTCAGCATGCACAATGTCAAAAGGAGATAAAGATCTTGTAGTACTCAATTGAAAGGGAGTTCTAGATTGCTTTGCAAGAGGACAGATAGAGCAGTGATGTTCCTGAAGCTGTACATTATTCAAAGACTGTAGTTGTTTCAGAACTTTAAGAGGAGCATGTCCTAGCCTCCTATGCCATAGGGCAGACAGATCAGTAGCACTAGACAAAGCATATGGAATCACTGCATCAGTGTGTTTATTGTAAGAACTACTATGTACAGAAAGTGAATGAGATTGCTGCACAGGGTTAGTAGCAGACTGCTGCCTGCATGTTCTTTGTCCTTTTCCATTGAGCAGATATAGGCCTTGTTCTTCTTTACCAATCCCCAATACTTTTCCACTGGAGAGGTCCTGAAAAACACAGAAATCTGGATAGAAAATAACAAGACATCCTAATTCCTTGGTGATCTGAGATACTGAGAGAAGATTATACTTGAAGGCTGGAATGTGCAGAACATTATTGACATATTTATCTTCAAAAATGGCTGATTCACCAGTGTGTGTAATATCTACCTGTCCTCCATTAGGTAGATTTACCTTACTCCTGTTACTAGCAGTCATCACTTTGTGTTTATTCAGCAGGTCTAGGTCATGTACCATATGATTTGAAGCACCTGTGTCTATAATCCAGTTATGTTTAACTAGATTGGTCATGAAGGCTCTAGATATACCTGCTGAGCTGATGGTTGCTGCATTAGCCTCATGCTCAGGTGCTTTGCCTTTGTTCAGCATCTGAATAATCTGAGAGTACTGATCCTGAGTGAAGAATGGAGGACCAGTGACTGAAGTTGTGCTGGAGCTTGAAAGAGCATATGCATTGTTGGAGCTATTATAAGGATTGTAGATGTTGCTGCTGCTTCCACTGCAACTGGAAGGCTGAGGATGAATTCCACTGTGATTAAAGAAATGAGAGTAACCTCCATGATTCAAGTTTCCTTGTGAATTGGGCTGATTCATCAGATGAACATTCATATAGTCATTCCTATTCCCTGTGACATAAGTATGTGGTTGAGAGTTCAGAGACTCATTCTGATAGTTGACTGAATTGGCATGACCTTGCTGATTTTGAGCCTCCAGTTTCTTCTTGTGTTTATACCCTTCAGGATACCCTATCAGCTGGTAACAATGCTCTCTAGTGTGACCCTTACCAGAGCAGTGATCACAGAAACGTGGAGGCCTATTAGAATATCTACTTCCACCATTTCTACCAGAGTTTCCTCTACTTGAGCTGTTTAAGTTCATAGAGCTCATCTTGTTACTAAGCAGGGCAATTGGATCAGCTGGTCCAGCTTCAAACGAAGCATTAGAGGCATGCATTCTCTGGCTTTCTACAGTGATAATCATGGCATAAGCCTGATTCAGACTGGGAAATGGGCAAGTCATCAGTACTTGACTCTTAGTTTGAGCATATGAATCATTTAAGCCCAGAAGGAACTGCCATAATTTCTGCAACTGGAAATGCTTGCCATATTCCTTTGACTTAGGGCATACACATGAAGGTGAGGTATGAGGGCTTCAGGCTCATCCCAGAGTTCTCTAAGCCTGGAGAAATAGGCAGATACAGATGACACTCCTTGTGTCAAGGTAGCAATTTCTTTATGAAGATAGAATGCCCTAGAGGCATTTACCTTATCAAACCTTTCTCTAAGGTCCTCCCACATTGTGTAGGCATCAGATGCATAGATCACACTACTTAATAGCTCTTTGGACACAGTATTCATAATCCAAGCTAAGACAATCGCATTGCACCTATCCCACAGATCATGTAATGCAGGATCAAAACTTCCCCTTTTGCAAGTGCCTAACACAAAACCTAGCTTATTTTTCCCAGTCAAAATGATTTTTATTGATTTACTCCACAGAGAATAGTTCTCAGATCCTTGAAGCTGGATCGAGACCAAAACTAAACCTTGTGTGTCTGAAGGATGTATATAAAGTGGATGATTATGATGAATTTTGTCATAAGGATCAACAGTTGACCCACCAACCTCTGTACTAGATGATGCTTGAACATTCACCATTGTTTACAGAGAAAAATTGAATGAAAAATCACAAAATCACTGAGATTACTCACAAACTAGGGCAAAACTAATAAGCTTTCAGTTGGATCTACACATGTTATTTCCCACGATTGCACCACTTTACTGTTTTAAGGACCAGTTCCTTAAAATGTGTTCCCTTACTCTACGATGTGCGGAATTAAAACTGTAAGTAATTGAACACCAGATATTAGCATGGAAAAATCCCTAGACACGGGATCAAAAAACCACGACCTACTTCTCAAGTAGGATTTCAACTTAACTATGTAAAAAGACCCACTTGGTTACAAGACTCACTCTTACTAACCTAGGACTAACTCTAATCCTTTAGTGCTCTTTCTCACGATCAGTGAAGTTGTGTCAAGTCCACGACTTGAACCAGAAAGTTTACAACTCGATTTTTTCTTACTACAATTGAACTAAGACTTGAACTTTTACAAGATTCAATCTAAGGAACAGGTTTTAACTTAGTTCCACTGTAGCTAACTGATTACACAAATAAGCTAATAACTCTTCTCAGCTTTTGCTCGATGCTCTCTGTATTTGTGCGCTGCTTCTATGGCTGATAGTCTCCATGATTTATAGCTTCCAGCAGCCAAGAAGTCTTGATGAATTAGAACTCCAAAGCTCCCTTGACTTTGAGTCCTAATTGGATTATTCCTTCTAGAATCCGAATCCTTTATCCCTTAGTTATGCAATCTTTTCATATCTGATTAGGCCTGCATAATTACCAAGATACACGTCAGTATTAGGATAAATAATAATATTTCAATTAAACGATTTTGCATGAATTATCTATTCTGCTACAATGATTCAAAGGAACAGGTCCTTTGAATCCGTTCCTCAGTCATCAGTCAAAACTCCAAGCTTATCCAAGCTAACAATTTCCCCCGTTTTGATGATGACAAATTCATACTCATAGCTTGATCTCCTTAATGTCCTGAAGTACAATTTCAGCTCAAAAAGACACTCAATCAGTGGAGAATTAATTCATCATTAAGGAACCGATTTTCATTAGGGATAAAACCATGCAAAATCAGACTTACTCTTCCCCCTTTTGACATCATTGAAAAGGTTGCATACAAAATATAACTCAAGTGTTAGAATTAATCAGAACATGGCCATTGAGGCAACTCATAATGCAAACATAACTTAAATTAAAGCAACTGCAAAACAATGATATTAGCCATCCAAGACAATTCATTAAATCAATCAGTGAAACCAGGGGATACACGCACATACTACAGAATTATCCAAAAATTAAAGAAGAAAAAGGCTAAGGCACTAAGCTAGGCTAGATCCCACTAGACATAAGATGGCTAAAGGCTAAGGCTAAGGTGGTCAGGATGTGGAAGGACCAGGTCCCTGAGACTTGTTAAGCAACTCAAGCATCTGCTTGAGCATTCCCTCATTGGTCTCCTTTGCCTTTGAGGCCTCTGCCTTCCAGAAATTCTTCTCCTCTTCCAACCTTGCTATCTCAGTAGCCTGAATAGCAACCTGTTGCCTAAGTGCCCTCACTTTGTTGTTCAGTGGCTGCCTCCCAACACCAGCCTGTGGAGGATCAGCCTGAACTGGCAAATCACAGCTTATCAAAGTTGCACAACCAAACTTTTCCTTCTTTGTAGCCTTCACAACCCCTTCCAGGGGAATCTTCAATTTTGCAAATATATCAGTCAGGATGAAACCAAACGGCAGGGAGTGCTTTCTCTTCCCAGCAATCACCCTTTTGATCAGGTGGATCATAAAGCTGGGCCAATTGATCTGCTTTTCAGTGTCCAACAGTTCAATAAGGACCAGGTCCATGAAACTGGCAACTCCTCTTTTCTCCTGCCTTGGCATCACTATTTTGTTCACAAACTCAAATAACACTTGGTGCTATGGGTGCATCTCACTCTTCTGCACAGCCCTGGGTTTTTCTTCACCATCATTCTCAGCAAACTTCCTAATGATCTCCAGATCAGTAGGCAAGTCTGTCAAGTCAGGCCAAACCGTCTTGACATAGCTAGCATACCCAGTAGCAGGAATCCCCAGCAGCTCACCAAGTTCACTTGTGTCAAACATAATTACATTGTCATTGACAGAGGTAGTAATCCTATCTTCTTTGATGGAGCAGTTCTTGTAGAACTCTTGCACCATCCCCTTTGCACACCTACCAGAGATCTTAAGGACCATGTCCCTCCAACCCTGAGCATGCAGTTTTTGTAACAGCCATAACATACCTTCTTCTTGCACATCAGACATTACTTGACCTTTCAACACCTTCCTGGTCAACATGTCTTCATGAACACAGTGCACAGACTCACCACCTTCAGCATCACTATCACTCTCATCTTCAGCAACAAACTCATCACTGTCACTAGCAGAACTTTCAGAAACAACCACTCTTTTGGAGGACCTGGTCCTCTTAGCAACTTTCTCAGCAGCTTTAACTGAGCTTCTTGTTACCCTTCTCTCAGGAACTTTTCTTTTCTTAGACTGAGGCACAACCTCCTCAGCATCTACCATCTCATCATCCTCAGAAAAATCAGCAAGATCAATATCATCCACTTCTTCCTCCTCAACCACCTGTTTTCCATTCCCTTTTCTGCTCCTTTCCAAGGCAGCAGCTAGTTGTTCATCAGCAGCTTTGGCAACACTTCTTGTCCTCCTACCCCCAGAAGCAGGGGTTGAGGCAGAAGGAACAGGTCCTTTTGCCTTGGAGGAACTTTCAACTTTCTTTTTATTTCCAGTCTTGTAACTATCACCTATTTTCTTCAACTTAGCAGCAATTTCAGCAGTCGCACGGTCATCGATGGGTTCCTTTCTAGCCAATTTTCTTTGCAGACTCCTAATGTTGATCAAATCTACCAGGGGCCTATCACTATCACTGATAGCCTCATCAACATCAATCACATCCTCCATGGGTGCTTTAGGAGCAGCCTCTGGAGACCCCGATGACCCATGCATGGGTGCTTCCAACCTCTTAATAGGTTCCCCTTCAAGAGCAGCCTCAGACCCCTCTCCCTTTTCTTCCTCGTCTATAACAACATTCAAAGGGTAGGTGAAGTTTACCTGATACTGATACAACACCATAGCACGAGATAAATCCTCAACCTGCTCAGCAATTGATTCAGCCGTGGGAACTGATCCTTCCCCCTGAATTTCAGGTTCAGGTACGTCTGGGATTGGTTCAGGGATTTCAGGGTTTAGATTAGTGGTTTCCATGGGTGAGGGAGGATTAAGATTTTGTGGTTGGTCATCAATAGGTGTAGTTGAAGAATTATCAGAAGCAAGAGACATCTTTGCAATTCCAATTAACAAATAATTTACTACTCTTTCTGAAATTGTGAAAGTTTTAATTGATGAACAATGTAAAAGAATAATGAGGAAGAAGAAGTGTATTTATAGAATGAAATAGGTAGTGGAGTTAGAGTGAAAAACGATCAACTTACCCCAGCACAACATGCAACGGCTAAGGACTCTTGGGAGTCTCCCGGAGAAAAAGAGCCATTAGGCTGTAGGTTACCTTTTCAGAATAGGAACTATTCCTCCGATGGGACTCCTTTACACTTTGGATATGGGTAGGAAACTTATTGGGATTTATCCTAAACTTAAGTTACCTAAAGCCTTTGTACTTCTAAATTAACTGAATAATAACGAGTACATACCTATTTTTAACACAGAAATTCAGTGTCCTTCCAATTTGCAATATTTTGATCATCTAAAATTCTAAGAGCATAAGGGTAACATCATTAAATTTTAGCAACTCTAAATAAGGTATATGGCATAAGAGTATACATTTAAGTATTAAACTGGACTGAATTATTCATAATGACTTGAATAAAATTCATTTTAAGTGCAATTTTCTAGCCAATTATGAAGTGAAGCATTGATGATTTTATGTGAATTTAATCATCCCTAATTCCAATCTATTTCTTTCAAAATCTTCTCTACCTAGAGCTTTTGTAAAAATGTCAGCAATTTGCTTTTCAGTGGGACAAAATGCTATGGTGATTAAACCCTTTTCATAATTGTCTCTTAGGAAATGATGTCTTATGTCAATGTGTTTAGTCATTTTGTGATGCACTGGATTCTTTGTCATATTAATAGCACTAGTGTTATCACAATAGATAGGAACAGTTCCTACATCAACACCAAAATCGTGGAATTGTTGTTTGATCCATAACAACTGTGAACAACATGAAGCAGCTGCCACATATTCAACCTCAGCAGTGGAAAGTGCCACTGAATTTTGTTTCTTAGTTCCCCAAGAAACCAAACACTCACCAAGAAAATGTGCCATACCTGAGGTACTCTTTCTATCAACAAGAAAACCTGCATAGTCAGCATCAGTATATCCAACAAGATTAAAACTACCACCTTTTGGATACCAAAGTCCCAAGTAAGGATGTCCACCGGCCCGGTCCGGCCCGGTTTCGGTGCGGCTGTGCCGGTCCGGTCCGGTCCGGTGCTATGTTGGAAAAAAAAAACCGTCACCGGTCCGGTCCCGGTCCGGTGCACCGGTGCAGTTGCACCAATGCCGGATCGAAACCGGAACCGACAAACGGATATTGTGCCAGTCCCGGTCCGGTGCGATCCGGTTCGGTTCGGTTCGTTATTATTTTTTTTTTTAAATTATATTTTTTATTGTTTAAAATAGATGGAAAAAAAATATTGGTAGACTAAAATCTAAATAAACAACACAAAACACATATATTATTCAACAATACACACAGTACATTATGTTGGAAAATGGAAATGCATAATTAGAAAATAAAAACATGAAAATAGACTAGAAATTAGGAAAAGTACGGAAATTTTCAACTTCAGCGACTCAACACTCAATTATCACGTGATTGCAGATATATTCCACCAGCACGAGCTGCCCATTCGGGGGCATGATGGTTTTCCAAGTGGGACTTAAACTTCATTGTCCCTCCATTAGTATTTGATCCATCTTCCCAATTCCAAAATCTCTGACAAAGAATACATTGAGCTTTGCCGGTATCATTATTTTTTCTGATAAATTCCTAAACTTCGGATCGTTTAGTTCTTCTTGGACCACCAGACGGACCTGCTACATTAGCACCTTGAACTTGATTAGCATTATTTGCATTTGCAGCCATGTTGATAGAAAATTTAATAAAATAGCCTTTTGTTAGAAATTTTTTAAGAGAAATGAATAGAAAATATTGAATTGTGATTAATTTGATGAAATATGGGAGTATTTATAGGCAAAATAGGTAGGGGAGGGCTGTAGGGGCGTTTATGGGTGTGGGGGTGGGAAAAATAGCCGTTTATGGCCGTTGCCAACGGCTATTTTTCAAAATGGAGCGGATTTGGACAATGTTTGCAGTGGGCCGGTCCTGTCCGGTTCTGGTCCGGTCCGGTCCGGCCCGGTTATGTCGTTTTCTTAATTTTTTTTTGTTTTTTGCTTTTTAGTTATTTGTTTTGTTTAAATTTTAGTTTTATGTAATAACTTATATATAATACTAGTAATCTAGTATTAAAATATTAACTATTATGTAATGTAGTATTTTAGTATTATAAAAGTATAATTGAGTATTTTTTTCAAACTTAGTAATCTAGTATAATGTAAGTAAATTGTTATTTTTTCAAACTTAATACTAAGTTAGTAGTATAATAGTATTTAGTATTTAGTATTTTAGTATTTCAGTTTTTAGTTTTTAGTATTTAGTATTTTTAGTATTTAGTATTTAGTATTGAATTGCAAAGAGGTAACTAAATAGCAAAGGATAATTGAGAATATAAGAAAGGATTTACTTAATAGCAAGGC